>OW028573.1:67765178-70265178 GCA_932294295.1 Alitta virens
GTTGGCTGTTGGCAACTTATTGCCTCTGGAAAACTAACAGATTGCTACAACCCCGAAGAAAAAAAATTGGTTGCTTTTGGAGTCTTAAATTTCATGAGGAGTTCGTGCTGCATGGGAATTACTAGACTCAAAGTATTTCTTCAAGAGAAAAAACAGGAAGACAGACTGTGCTAGACAAGTTGAGTGACTTTTGCTCTGACCTGTCACTTTGTCTCGTGTCTGTCAATGCCTTCACCTCCCATTATTCACCATTGCATGAATCTTGCAGACGTGTCCAAGATTTCAATTACTGACGGCACTTTAGAAACCTTGGCCACACGAAGTATTGCATGGGAACGGAGGCAGATTCTCTGGCATCATTTAATACATTTGGATGCTGAAGATGCGGATGATGAGATGTCTGTGCTAAGCATCAGCTGCATCAGCTGCAGCAGCAGCAGCAACCCTTATCCACGCAACTGCAGACCAGCATTTTCAAAGCCTTATTACTGTTTATCACAAAAATCCATCTGCATATGCAAGTGTGTGATAAACAGCCACCCTATTTTGTAAAGCATGAAGTACGGGCCAATAACATACTGCACATTAGTACCAGGCTGACATTCAGAATATAAAACATGTATATGCTAGAGGCGGTATTCCACCAACCTTTACTCCCATGTAAATGTCAAATTCTGCAAAATGCTGCACAATGTATACAGCAACCGTGGCTGGATTATATTCTACATGAGCTTTTTAATGTTATATATTAGAAGCCTTATCATCAAAATAAATAACAGTTACCCAGTGCAGCAGTTTTATTCCTTAAATCCAAGCTGAGAGTATAAGCACTGCCCATTCAAAGTAACCACTGGCCACTACCGGAAGCACCAGCTGTGTGACCCATTCCCTAGTGGTAATGAGCGGAACTAGTTCATTTCAAAGCTTATTTGGTCAGCGTGGGTCCAACAGGTGAAAAAGAAGTACTTGGGGAAAGGTCTTTGGTTGCCATGACGACAACGTATGTTGGATAATGGAAGTCAGACATTATTCAAACTTCTTACTTTGCAATCCATTTTCCTTGCCAGGTTTTTAATGTCTTTGTCCAATTTTCTTAAGCCTTCAGTCTGTTGCCTTTAATATGATTTCAGCAAATTATTACCTCTAAATAAGGGCTACATATGAGATGGAAAACCTCAATGTTGCAGGAAAGTGGATTCTGGCTTAGTAAAACCCACAAGCTTAAATGTTGGAACATTATTAAACCTTTCTTGTTTAATTTGATTCGTAAATCCATTAACTTCTCTGATGTGTGGCTAGAAATTTGATGATTCTCAAATTGTCAGAACTCCTGGGTTGAAGAGATAAAAAAATAAGGAAAACACTTCATTTGTGAACACCTGCCATATATGTCCTTCAAAGGTCATCTTAGAAAGCTGCAACCAACTGCAAAATATGTATATAAATTGTAAGGCTGTCTCTGTTCTTTACCATTCAAGAATTCAGAAAGGTTTCTTTGAAACAAATGAAACTGACGGATATTGACGTCTACTAAAATGGGTCACATCAAATCAACCAGTATTTTCTATGGTTTCCATCTTTACAAAACACTCTTAGAAAACATCACAATATGGATATGACCAATGAATAATTAAAGGTTAGAAGAACTGAAAGTCATTTATCTAGCACAGGTCATATTTGGCATATCATATATGTATCTCAAGTCATACAGCCTAAAGGATCTTGAAAACTTTTTTTTTTCTTTTTTTTTTTTTTTTTTAAGTATTACCAGATTGATTTTTACAGAAAATTAAAGACAGTACAACAAGCTGCTTAACTGACAATATGTAATGTCTTGCAAGTCTGTAAGCTGCCATGGGAACCAGTGGTACCAGTTGACAACTGAACTGCAGCAGTGATTGCCCTTGACATCCGCCCTAAGTACACCATCATAAAATATGGCTAAAGGCTTAATGATTCTGACCCAGCCAGACCTACATCGAATATGTGTATTTTGATGTGCTATTACCATTTTGCTAAAATATTGGGTGGTCAAGTCACCATGGACTGCTATAGATGGTTTGCTGTTTTATTACTAAATCTTCTATTAATGGTGAGTCTAATGTAAAAATTCTTATTAAACTTTGCAAATTCGTTGCGATTGTGAATTAAGCATCGACACTGACCACCATGTCTTTTTTCTTGTATTTATACAGGATATGACCTACTCTATTTCTCCTAAAGACAATGAATGTCTACAACCTTTACTACAATGTATGCAAAATCCCCAAGTTCAGAAAGTTGTGAAAAATCCAAAAGGAGTGTCCACATATCAGGCTTGCAAGTGAGTACTTCAATATAATATTACATATAATTATCATCACTTCTGGATGATTAATCTTGTAAATGTTCTAATGCAACCACAGCTCACAAAATTGACTGGCATTGATCTCATTACACATGGCACGAACACAACAAAACGAGTAGCAAATATAATATTGTTATTGTACATTTACAATAAACATTAAGGTATGCACAGACATCTCACCTAACCTGTAAGGCAATTTTGATTTTCTTTGAATGTCATGACCTGGCTTATAGAACTGCTCCATCAGAAATTGTCAATTTTGTTAGCAGAATTGTTCAACACGTGAGGGCTAATGATGATTTTCTATTGAAAATCATATCATAATTTTTCCTTAAAATTTGGTTTCTCATAATTCCAGAGCTACTAAAATGTTGACGAGGTGTCTTGACCTCTGTGACGAAGACTATCTGGAAACCACGGGAATAAAAAGGAGAGCTGATGAACTTATCAAAATGTCATCGGGAATATGTAAAAAAGAATATGACATAAAACTGACCTAAAAATGTCAAGGTTGTGAATAATATGATACAGGTAGATATAAATTTGTTAGAAGTGTATCAATTGTTTAATAAATTATTAAGAGAACAAATAAACATACAGTTAGTTTCATAAAATATGGGCGACTCTAGACAGCTGTAGCAACCTATTCCTGGCTGTAACTATAACTTGCTAAAGCCAGCTGCTTCTGTCTACTTCTAACTCATTGGCTTACACCAATGGAAAAATTGTAAAGCTTGGAAAATGTAAGAAATTCATGCATCTAATATATCATAAATACGTACTTTTAGATCTGGTTTTGAGTAGCTAGCTATAGCCAGACCGTTCTGTTTAGGGACATGTAGCATCGTATAGCAGAAGTTGTCTAGGTTTGAATGTATGATCTCTTCATTCTTTTTTGTTTGCATTGTATGCCAAGTAACTACTTCACAATTTATATATAATATGAAAATGCATGTAAATATAACACTTTTTAAAAGAAATCTGTCAGAATAGGGGAATTTATGAAAATAAGTGACACTTACATACATTTTTTTTAAATACAACCATAATGCCGCTGCAAGATAAATTAACACATTA
Organism: Alitta virens; assembly: GCA_932294295.1. Classification (NCBI taxonomy): domain Eukaryota; kingdom Metazoa; phylum Annelida; class Polychaeta; order Phyllodocida; family Nereididae; genus Alitta; species Alitta virens. Next base: position 67,768,603 of record OW028573.1, read on the forward strand.
TTGGTTTGCATATAGTGCTGTGCAAATAACAATTTGATACTTTTTTTTACTCATCCAATTTCCATGGCCTTGTTAAGGCATCAGCCATTATTGCTATGATACATGTAATATCCTGCTCATCCAAAATGACTTTGTCCCAGTAAACTTTGCCTTAAGTCAGGCTAACTACAACCCCATTAGGTTTTGACATTTGTGCATCCACTCTACTATGGACCGTTTGCTAATTTCCATACTTTTTTGCTGTATAATGGTAAGTTAAATTTTGAATATGTGTAATATTGTATATGCATAAAACTTTTACAAAGCATGCAGGCCGATCTAATAAATTTTGATATTTTACCAAAACAAGAATATTAAAAGATGGTTTGAATTCAAGGTTTTACAAGAAAGGCCAAAAATTCTTTACTGCTATTTCATGAACTACAGTTACTTTCATAAAATATGGTGGTTTAAAGACAGCTGTAGCAACCTATTCCTGTGGTTAAAGCCAGCTGCTTCTGTCTACTTTTAGCTTGTAGTCGGCTTACACCTACCACCACTTTGAGTAAGCAGCTACAGAAGTTGTCTAGCTTTGTCTAGGTTCAATTTGACAGGCTGTTTTGATGAAACTAAATGTACGTGCACACAGGTTGACACTTCAGCCAGCAGCTAAATTCAGGTGAGTTGAGTGAAATTGCTTATACAGTTAGTTCCATAAAAATGGTGGACTCTAGACACCTGTAGCAACCTATTCCTGGCAGTAGCTATAACTGGCTATAACCAACTGCTTCTGTCTTGTAATAACTAACAGTCGGTTTACACTTACCACCACTGAAAAAGATATAAACCCTGGTAAATGTAAGAAATTTATCTAATATATCATAAATATGTATTTGCATAAGACATACATCTTTTCAAAAAGAACTGTAAATTTATGCACCAGATGATGCTGCTTGTACTTTTAGATCCAGGTGAGTAGCCAGCTTTAGCCACAGTTCCTGTAATGGCAGGTAGCACCATATAGCAGAAGTTGTCTAGCTTTGTCTAGGTTCAATGTGACAGTTCGTTTTATGAAACTAACTGTATATAGTTAGTGAAATGGCAGTAAGCAACAAGACTTGAGCAAGGCAATTATTGCCCCATTCTGTTTAGTATCCAACTTCTGGAAGTAATTTAGGCATTTGTCAAGAATCCCTTTTTATGGTTTATATTAGTTCAAGTGTACAACACAAAAAAGAAACAAAAGACATTTCAGTCTTTACCAATACATGTGTATGTTTCTAGGTCAGTTGCGATGGACACCATAGGCGGAATCAGTGCATACCATCCTTAATGAAATGCATGAGAGTACCAAGAGTGACAAAGGTATTGCAGAATCCCAGGAGAGTGTCTATGATGGATAAATGCATGTAGGTACTCTATTCCAGCAGAAATAACACGATTAGTTTGTCTTCCTACAATATTTTCATATTACAGCAGATTTCATAGACTTGGAAACAAGACTCCAGAAGACATCATGTGAATCCAAGGGACTGTTCTGTCCAATGAGAGTCCTGCTGGATTCACAAAATGTCCTCTGGATCTGCAGTTAAGTTTTTGAGTTCGAGTTCTGCAATTTACTGTGAGCAATTGTGCATGGTCACTGGTAAATGCACGAAATAACTAATACTAGGTGAACAATCCATGTCAATATTATAGCAGTTTTCACGGGTTTTGGAAAATAATTATACGTCATGTGAATCCAGGTTATGGGAGTTCCTCAGACAATGGGAGACCTGCCAGCCCTGGATTCACATGACGTCCTCTGCAGTTAGCGACCAAGTCTATGACATATGCTGCAACGTTAAGCAACATTTGAATTTGAGGGAAGCCCATTTGAAAATCTAATATTTATTAAGGACATGCATGCATTTCTCTTTCCAGAGCAGTAAAGATTATGCGAGGATGCCTGTCGCACTGCAGTGTGGAGTTCCTTAGAGCTTCAGGGATCCTAGACAGTGCAAGAGATCTTATGGTAGCGTCATCCTATCAATGTCCAAGGTTTTGTTTGGATGAAAACTTCCAAATGGACTGCAAAAACAATTATGTGATTCAAGACGATCTTTTCGATTATTAAATTTGCATTACGTGTATTTAGCTCCTCTGTAAGTATATATTTGTGTGTGTACAAGAAAACTGTGAAATGACCTGTGCTAACATTAAGGAAAGGCCTACAAAACAGGGCGTTACATTTGTACACAAGTGAGATATTTTCATAATTTTTAAGAAAATTAATAAATTAGCCATCGTGCTACATACGCAGAAAACCACAGGAAGAGGATTGGCATCCTGGCCTTAGCATACTCAATAAAATATGTCGCTAAACTTTGCAACTCAGACCTGCCAAAATGACCATGTGTAGTATTTAGATTGTAGTGCTCAGTAATCAATTCTGATGCAACGGTAACTGAAAGGTGTCAATTGGCACCAGTATAGCCTCAAAAATATGCCTCTACTATCTATACTGCAGAATCCCTGGCAGAAGTTGTGAGTGAAACAATGATGTCATGGCTGCAAAGAGTCGACGTAATGAGTTGATAGAAAGGAAAGGCAGAGGAAGTGGCTGTCAGGCTCCTTATTTACTACAGCAATGGATGACTACCTCTTTCAAGGAAAACCTTGCAGTGGTGCGTGGGAGGGAGAGGGGTGTGTACCATTCTGCAGGAAGGCCACCAGGTGAAATAAATTGAACTACATTCTATCAGCTTCAACCCCTGTTTCATTCACCCAGCCCAATTATCTTGGCACCATTCACATTCTTAAGATTAATATATGCGGCTTTTGCAGCACGCAAGTCACCAAAGCTGGAAGATTTATTGCTTCTATGTGGTAAATGGGATGTCTTGCATATTGCAATATGTCGTTTGAATAGTTGCTTTGCCACAGAAAAGATGTATTTGTCAAAAAGCCAGTAACCTGGTCATCACTATACTATACGTGTCCCATACCACAGAACCATATTGAGCTTCAGAATGCTTTCAATATGGTATCAGACTCAGGCCATACATGGTGTCTTTAATGTTCTTTCTGCCTTTCTTCCACACTTTTTATTTCGGTTCAGCACAGAACTCTTTCACTGCCAGACAACAGTAAGAAACACAGCAGTGTCCAACTAGGGAGCGTCAATCAATTCCAGACCACATGAATTTCAGAAAAGCATTGATCTTCACAGAAGCATAGAGGCAACAAGAAAGAGGGCCCACATTAAATTTACACAAAGAGAAGTATTGGAATTAGTTCACAGAATGCTAAGAAATCCAATCGGAAAGGCTTCACATCTTTAAACTCAATTTGAAACATATTGAAATTTTTTGAACAGAAACAAAACATCCAAATATACACTATATATTTCTTGGAAATGAAGGATAATTCAGGCCCTACATGGTGGAGATGTTACTACATGTTTATTTTAACTGGTATTAAAACTCACATACAAAAAATCACATGCATGCCTTAAGACACTATAGCTCACGCTTAAAATAGATGTTCCTAGCCTCCTATAAGAATTTTAGGTGCAAGATGGCGATATGACGGCAAATAAATAACGCAACTGACCCACATGTTTCGAACCTTTGTAAATTGGGACCGAAAATGAAATCGAATTAAGATTTGTATAAATTAGACAATGTTCTCTTTTTGTCTGTATCCACCACCCTCGATCCTCTGCAATAGAGTAAAGGGGGTTTCACACATAGCCGGATCAGACGCCGGAGCGTCCCGGAGTAACATTTTATTACCTCCGGTGGGTTCCGGGATCAAAGAGCTGTTAAATGTCAACAAAAAATAAAAGTTTGACGATGTGTACACGTTGTCAATACGGTCTCAACAAGAAGCAACACGGAGCTAACACGACTGTCCCGTTTAGAATGCGGAGTGAACTGGATTTTCACGGTGCCTTCGCGGATATCACCGGTCTTTACACCGTGTTCATTCGTGTGGAACTGTGTTGCTCCTTGTACTCTCCGGCGTTAATGGCGGCGAAATATTCATGCCCGGTTGACGCCGGATGTAGCTGGAGATATGCCGTAGTCAATACGGAGATTCCCGGAGATCGGCGGAGTATATTGGGAGTCTATACGGATCTACACGGATCTACACGGATCTACATGGACCAACACGGATTTAACTATTCCGGGATCTCCGGCATGAAAAATTAAACATGTTTAATTTTTTTGCCGGAGTCCCACGGTGTTACCGGACAATGCCGGACAATGCCGGACAATGCCGGACAATCCCGGACATGAACAAGATGTCTATACGCCTTTCCCCGGAGTATGCGGGAGTATTCCGGAGTTGTCCTCCGGGACGCTCCTGCGTCTGATCCGGCTATGTGTGAAACCCCCTTAAGCGATCGGATGGCTGGCCTTAATTTGCCAACCATAAGGTTACAAGGTCATGTCCAAGAACTGAAGACTCAGATGGTTTTATTCCTGCAAAGGTCAGTGGTCCTTTGACCCATTAAATGTCATTTTTGAGCATTTGTTGAGTGGTTTTATGTAACAGACGCCTCATTGTGACTAATTGCATGGCAGTATCCGGGAGCACACGATATTTGTAATGGCACTATTATAGCCTCCAGCTTCTAATGTACTCTTCTCGTTATGCAGTGTATTTAGTTTCTAAATGACCTACTACACTAAAACCGAACAGTACACATTGTGTCACAACCAAATAAACATATGTACACCCAGCCCCTTTTGGTCTTTTTCAATATACAGGTCAAACTCAACATTAAAACAGTTACTGAGTGACAAACAAGAAACATTTCACAAATAAAGACAACAAATTCTTAAAATAACTGGCGTTCTACTAAAGAATTTGAATCCCGAGACACCAACAACGTTTTGATAAACTGTACAGGATGAAAAAGTGTCTTTTTTGCTCTTCCAGATTAGAAGTATCTGTATGAAATATTTAAGCTGATGCTGTCCGGTTATTCTCTCGAGCCGTAAACTCTTCCACTTCACAACAGCCTAAGTAAACAAAAACACAATGGTCTCACCGCAGCAGAAACCAAAAACAGCTTCAACTAAAATACATCCCAGTCTCTTTCTCTTAGGCCCCTAGACACCTGGTTTGGGCTTTGAGATTTCAAAACAAAAGAGCCTAACACCTTTTGGCTGGCATTTTTTCTTGACACGTTTGATGAGTGAAAGAACTTGGGAAAACAAATGGGATTACGTCGTTACTATGGAGACTAACAAACATGACACTAGCTTGCAAAGTCAATTACTTAGCAGGCAACGAATGTTTAAGAAGCAAAACATTTTTTTGTAGCGAATGAGTTAGGACTTCAGGAAGTGTTGTCACCACAACGAAACTATCACTTGCAAAGAAATTATTCGACCTTTTGGACTTGAAGGTAATTGCAAACTCACCAACATTTTGCACGTTAGACTTTGTTAAGTTAATGTATACCACTAGACATTATAAAGTTGGAAATTGTGCACTGGAATGGAATAGCAATAGCTTTTGTATTAGGATGAATGGACAGCAGTAAGTCATGGTCAAGCCACCCTACAGTACACAGCTTGGTGGCATCTCTTATCCTTGTAGCATCCTCTCCCCACACTAGCATCCCCGCATCTTTGTACAAGCAGCAAGCCCAGCAGCCCACCAGACATCACACAGCGGGGAAAGTGTCTGGACTCCGGAGTGGCACAAAGAGTATCAATTCTCTAATGGACACATTCCTGATTCTCTTGGCTTAATATTTCATGAAATGGCGTTTAGAGACACGACAAAGCCATCTGCATGGGCTTTGTATTTTCAGCACAGCCAAGTGTCAGTACGTTGCCTGGATCAGTCCTGCACGTGTTGATGATTACAACAATAAAACAACTAAAAGAAAAGGGAGATAAAGTCTTGCCTTAGTGGGACTCAGTGATATAAAGCATCACTGCCAGCATCATATGCTCATAAGTTTGATGCTAATAGGAGTTAGATCATCATAAGGAGAGACATGTTATGAGCATGCATTGTTGCTCACAATGCAAGGCATTTTAAAGGGGCTTTTATACTGCACTTACTTTTTCGGAATCCTCCCCATCCGTGCAACTCTAATTAGGCTAGTAATGACACGACTGCAATAAAAAAATCCAGCTAAATTCTGATGAGAATGAGTAAATTTGATTAAAACACAATAGATGCACAGTGTGAAGCAGTGGTGGTGGCTTGAATGATGACAGACATTAAGGCTGACCAGTGATACACAACAACTACCTACATATCCCCTTATCTTTCTCTCTAAGCCACACTGTTTTCAGAAGTGCTGATATTATACGGTCAACTGATTCGATTTATTTGTGCTTCGTCCAATTACTTTGTTTTGGGCTTGGCCTACTTTCTTGCACACAACAAAGATACATTTGTACTCCTTTACATAATTATAATGCCTTCCATCAAAATAGCCCATTGTGTCTGCACAATGGATTTTCTTGGTTTGCTACAAAGGTGATTTTGCCTCCAGCATTCGTTTGGCCATGTTTAGTTCGTTACTATTTTTTGTTCCAATCGCACATATTGAAAAGAGCGTCTGTTGTTGCTTTCCTCGGCTGTCAAATAATCAGAATTCTCTTTCAAAAATACAAACAACAAAAAATCTACATCTCCATTTTGTCAAATATGTAGTCCATACACCACTTAAACTGTCTCCCAACAGTCAGGCACTCAGTCATACGTTTTCAGTGATGTTTAGTGAACGGTGTCAGATTTAACACTACTTCCGTTTCCGTCATATGTGCAGCAAGTGCTTCCCGTCATTTGGAGGATGCCACTGTAAGACAAACAAGATTGAATCGAGCAGGAAGATTCATAATGGCCAAGAAATATGCGTAGCAGATGGCAGGAGGCAATGATTCCAATGTATGCATAACCCATGCATACAAACATGCAATAGCCATTGGAGAATGCCACTGTTATGCATGGATGGTCACAGCTTGCAAGGAAAGAAGAAAACAAAACCGTCACTTGGACGAATTAAGTTCTCTTCTTTGTCACAGTCCTTGCCATGATTCCAGAGTCAACTTACTGTAATTTTAGAGACAGACACCAACTGTGACTTACTGTGATTTCAGAGACAGACACCAACTCCGACTTACTGTGATTTTAGAGACAGACACCAACTTACTGCGATTTCAGAGACAGTCACCAACTCCGACTCACTGTGTTTTCAGGGATAGAAACCAAATGAGACTTACTTTAATTTCAGAGGTAAACACCAAACTGCAACAGAACTCCATATATTGTATTGGTTCAAAGCCCAAGCTTAGTATAAGTATCATGATAACTTGCAAGGTTTAGGTACATTTTGTGTCAGCCATGACAGAAACAAGCATTTTGCTTACAAACAATATAATAACGGTTTATTGCTATTTCCATTGAACGAGGTCGTAATAAACCAAAGAGCTTCTAAAGACTCACATCTCAGAAAATTGCCACTGTGGCCTTGAATATGCTACAGATGCCCAAACGTCTATTACAGAAAATCTTTCTGCTGAAGGTCTGAGATAGATATGACGCCCAAATTAGCCATTATTACTGAAAGGTAATTAGTCAGCTTTATCTGACCACTTATTTAACCTTAGTCAGTGTCATGTAAGTGACAAATGACACTTGGTACGGCTAAGAGGCAGACATTCTAGGCAAGGTCAAAATAGTTAAAGTTTCTTAAAAATGTCTAAAAAAGAAATAAGTTGCTTTGACAAATCTTCTACCATGAGATTTTCAGTGTCCAATTTCTGGTAGAGAAGTTTAAGTACCTCGTTTGTCAGGTCACATACATAACTAAGGATAAAGTCCTCAAGCCTTTGAACCATAAAGGAAAATCCACGATTAAGGAACCGCCTTCCAATATGGAAGTCAAGGAGGCACCAAAGAAAGTCAATGAACACTCCATTATTCACAAAGTAGAAACTGACAGCATTAGCTTGTCTTGATTAAACCAATCAATCCCCCCAAACTGAATAAATGCGTCAATTGCCTAAATGAGTTATCAAAAGAGAAAACTGATGTCCTCCTTTGATTAATGCATTGATACTTCAGGAGGCTATTACAGTTGCAAGAGACACTTGAACAAGAAGCCAAGAGAACCTAAAAGCTGTCATTAAGTTGGCATTAGTTAAATGGATGAGAGGCTGTAAGTGTTCTTTGTTTCAAGAAAAGTGAAGAATTACACGACCAAGTCTTGCCGTTACATTGCCTAATGCATCACGCAACCTGCTCGTCAGCATCGGAGGGTCAGGCAGAGAGCATGGATCATCTCAACACCAGGGGGCACTACAAGGGGTTACGACCCCTCTGCTGAACCAAGATAAAAGTTTCCTGACTATACGGCATAATCAAATTAAGATGGAGACTGCATGTGCCCACAGGACAAAGTCGTGTGGTCCCCCGAGACCTCAGAAAATATACGACAGCTGCTCAAGATGATTGAAGGCACAGGCTTATTGCATCATAATGCATGATGGCGGTTGGCATCATTTTACAACTCTATAATCTGTTACCAGACAAGGACGTTGTACTAAACCAAGATGCATCAGGTACTTACAGATATTGCTTCAATATTTAGGCTAAATATTCTGAAAAAGTGCAGTTTAGCGGACCCAGATATATGACCATATTTAGCACCTCCTTACTTTACCCCAAATGTTTTTCTAATTGTGATAGAACTTAAAACTTATATATATTTCATATTTCATTGACGCCAAATGTGGGCATAAATTTGAGTCCGCTATACTGCACTAAACCCAAATATTCATATTTAAAGTCTACTGCTCATTGGAATTGCGGTGAATGATATGAAAGACATTTTGAGTGAAACTTCTCTCTTAAATAATGGTCACTTCCCGACATGTTACACTATGATGTATCAGGTACAGATATTGATTCAACAGTTAATCGAGAATTTTTCATACATGTCATTTGTAAAGGCTGCACCTCTTTGAAATTCCTTCACCAGCTGTTTTGGTGAATGATGTGAAACTTCTTTTTTAATAAAACCAACTTTTTCTCATCTTAACTCTTTCATCTGTAACCAGATCAGGGATTTACTAATATTGTATCCACAGTTAAATGTGAATATTTCATACATGTCATACTGACTGCTCGTTGGAATTGATGCGAAGACATCTTGAATGAAACTTCTCTCACTTCGCATCATTTTACAGCTCTGTATCTATATCTGTTACCAGGCAAGGAAGTTGTACTTAACCCTGATGTATGAGGTACTTACAGATATTGCTTTAACAGTTAAACTAGGATATTCCATAATGTGATATTAAAGACTACTGCTTGTTTGAATTCCTTCAGCAGCTGTTGTGATGAGTGATGTGAAAGGCATCTTCAACTAAACTTCTTTCTCAAATAAAGCTCCTTTTGAAAGGCAAGAGCTGCAAAAAAGTTACAAGCAGCAGTTATCTTTGCAAACAGAATGCGGGTTAAATGCAGATTTCTTTAGGTTGTATTGACAGACAATGACAGACTACTTCGGAAGAGATGAGCAAAACTTTTAGGAAAGGAGCATTTCACCAAACGCATTGGGAAGAAACCAATCACGAACAGTGGTGTGGCCTGGGAAATCAAAGCACGCAATTTCGTCTTTTATTGTCTGCCAAAAAAGAAATTAAGAAGAAGAAAAATGTAGAAGAATAATAAATGAGTGCAATTCCCAAGATGAATCTATGAGACATTGTCAAAGTGTCAAGGTGTCAATGTGCGTGTCCCCATCAAAGCATCTTCCAGGAAAATTTAATACACTGCACGATATATTGGATTCTTAAACAGACAGTGCCATGTAGCATAATCATACTGAGAGACAATGGGGTGGGTGGTTTACTAAAAAGTGAAATCTATCAACATAGGCATTGACTGAAGTCTGCGTCATAAGAGTCTACACTGGTCTGTGTCAGAATGGATCAAAAGAAAACAGCCTACAAAGACCTTGCTTTTTGGAACGTGCATATTTCAGGCAAAAGAGGAGCTACGATAACCAGCATAACCAGCCTGTTTCCATGCCTCTTTGTGGCAAAGCTATGGAAATATAATGGCAAAATGCTGCAAGGTCCAACAGTTGTGTTGGTTCCGCTGAATCCATTGATGTCAGTTCAGATTCCTTTATCAGGCAACTGAATGCCTGCCCTTACAATCCCCTACATAATGCCGAGCAGGAAGTCATGATATTTAGTGGCAGATTAATGCAACTGTGATAAGACTTTTCACAGCTTCCAGGGCGCAACAATCTGTCCCAGGGATTCTGCACCAACATAATAATTGTCCCTTCGTGGATCTGCAACCTTTGTTCACCTAGCTCAATAGCTTTTGGGTGACGCCCCGCCAGGATGCAAGGATTTATTGCATGAATGTAGTCAGGAGAATGAGGCACCATAGAACCAAGTTTATTTACCCAGCATGCCGTTGCATTCAAGATATATGTATACAAATAAGGAACAAACCACCTGGATGAATAAAATGTCCTGAGCAGCACACAAAATGCGCATGTTGAGAGAAAATATAATGTACTGGAAAAGCCTTTTTATTTTTATTTATTTTTTATTAATCATAAATCAAATTGTAATTGATTAAATTCACCAGAAATAACCGTAATCCTATTTATTCTGAAGCAAAATGTTTCTCTTTTAATGAAAAACTAAATCCAGAAAAAAATAAGACGACAAATGTTCTTAACTGAATGGGAAACTTAATAAAATGTCTGCATTAAAAAGTTCTCCATTCGAGAGAAATAGTTTTTCAATTTGTGCAAAATCACGACCGCAACTTTTTCAACAAGTCTGGCACAGTAAGCAATATGTGGAATTGCTGATTTATCCCAGTTATGTCATGTCAGATGTTATAGTAGGTAATTAGGCTGACCTGGTGCACTTGATGGCAGCTAACAGCTCAACAATCCAGTCAGTCCGCCAAAATCTGCACCATGAATAGAGCCAATCTCACAGTATTCACAATTTTGATTGCAGTAAGTGTATTTTAAATCTTCACCATATTTTATTTCAAATCGTCAAGTAATATTGAAATAAAAATTTTTTTGTAACATTTCATTTGTAGAACGCATTGTTGTAAAATTGCTGCAAGTATGTTAAATTAGATATTTAAAAGTTTTTTTTGTTTCGAATCACATTTCCAGTATTCACAAAACAAAGTTTATGCAGGGAGACAAATTACAGGACGCATAAAAATATATCAAATCCCGATAAAATGTCTGAAAGAGTTCTAGGAACTCCGATAAAATGTATGAAAGAATTCCGATAAAATGTAGGAGCTCCAGGAAATCTCTAAAATTTGATACTGTATGTGATAACATTGCGATTTACAAATTCATGATAAAAGTTCTTATCCTGCATCCACACCATTCAAAACTTGGAAAGTAAGGCACAAGTGTGTATAATGTCTGTGAAACTTCACGTTCTTTCTTCAAACGACAGGTTAGCTGTGTAGCTGCTGTGCAAACACGCAAACATCATCCCTGTCTCCAACCTATGCTCAACTGCATGAGGACACCTAAAGTGAGCCAAGTCGCCAGCAATCCACACAGAGTTTCTTCAAAGGAAGCATGCACGTAAGTATCTCCCCCTTTTGGCACTTTTTAACTTTACACAACTTCACAAAACGTAATTAAGACCTCACATCTCTACTAAGGAATGATGCGTCAAAGATCTAACACAACTCTGAAGCCACTGCAGTCTGGTAGCATCATTAAGTTCCTATGAAGTTCGTGGGTGCACCGACATCATGCCAGAAATGCTCTTATAATCTTTCTATCACACTAAAGGTGATGTTAAACTAAAAAAGAGAGAGAGAGAGAGCTAGAGAGCAGGAGAGCAAGAGAGCTAGAGAGCGAGAGAGGGAGAGGGAGAGAGAGGGAGAGAGAGCGAAAGCGAGCATACAGAGAGCTAGAGCGAGAGTGTGAGAGCGAGAATGTGAGAAAGCGAGAATGTGAGAACACAAAAGAGAGAGAGAGAGAGAGAGAGAGGAAAACGTCACATTATATTTTAAAAGGCAATGGCTGCAACAATGTTCTGCCAATTATCAGGGACACTCTCTGACTGTGTCAATAACTGGGTAGCTATACCATCTGGACAGTACTGTGTCATCTGTGATCTGAAACAGGTGAGCTGATTAACCAGGGATCCCTTACAGATGATCTTTCTGTTGCACTAAAGGGTAGTAAAGGCGATTGGCTGGTGTGAGAAGAGTGCACTGAATCATTAGAGTTTATTTATTTTTACTAATCTCAGTGCACTGAATCATTAGAGTTTATTTATTTTTACCAATCTCCGCAAATACAATTTTACAACTTAATATTACGTAATACATGAATACAAAACAGACTGGTAATGGAGGTACACCCGAGTATAACAATATACAGTAACCTGTAAACAGCTACCTCATGTCTGTTGCTAGCGAAGAAAGGCTGGTTGAGTATATATGCAACTCCAGAGCGAAGCTTCGTGATGACATTCACCTTTCCCGACCATCATTGGAGAGACTTTGTTTTAATGTGTCGTCTGTTGCTAAAAAGGTTTTTATGTAAATAGGTTCCAGTCGTGGAATATCCAAGGAATAGGAAATAAATTTGAGATAAATGAAATTAGACAACTAATTATGGAAAATTATATAACCTTTTTGTATGAAACTATGAAACTAGATAACTTTGACCCTAAATTTAATGATCATAAATACTTTCATTGCCAAAGAACGTTCCAACATCCAAGAGCTAGACGCCCCTCTGGCGGAATTGCAGTGCTAATAAGAAAACACTTTTCAAAATCAAATGAAGTATCTATTGCTAAAGCTAATGAGCATGTCATCTGGTTAAAAATATCACTAAAACATCAGCCAGTCATGTATGTAGGTGGTTGGTACATCCCTCCGCAGAATAGTACAAGTAATGTTTATGGTACTTGTAATGTCGACCAGTTAAACAACACTCCCGAAACAAACGTTAGTGATATTATTGATATTATTGTCACAAATGAAAGTCAACAAGGGATGTATGATTATGATTGTGTAATAGGAGAAAATTACTGTACAGTGTCGGAGGCTGGTCCTCACTTAGACATAACCCCATATGTATCGCTGTGCGGTGACTTTAACAGTAGAACTGGGCAATTAAGTGATGTTGAAATGTACGTAAATGGTAGGAATTCAGCTGTTGTTGAAGATCTTAATGATGCAGTGTATCATTTTACTGGCACACGAGCAGATCAGCCGTGGGATCTTAAACAAAGACTGTCGAAAGATATTAAAGTTAATGCCTATGGTAAAGACCTGCTTGAGCTTTGTAAGAGTAGCAAATTAAGAATAATGAACGGTTTCTATAATGCGGATCAAACTAATGAATATACATGTCTTAATGCTTTAGGGCAAAGTATAGTGGATTATCTGATATGCAGCGAAAGTATTTTTCACATTCTGCAAACATTCCAAATATCTAAAAAAACTAGTAGAGTCAGATCACACTCCCCTTAATTTCTGGCTTAAAATGTCAGCAACGAATGTGAGTAATGAACAATCAAATTTAAGCAGTAAGCCTAATGGTTCCCTGTATAAATATGTATTTGATATGAAAAAGTTGGATGAATGTATTGCCAACTATGACACAGACAATGCTCAATCCAATCTTCACAAGATAAGCGAAGATATGGGATGTAAAGTAGACGTTGACACAGTAATTGATGATTTGTATAAATTTGTAACTGATAACATAGAACCCACCTTCACAAAGAAGAGGCCAAGATGAGGAATGCAAAGAACAAAGAAAACTCGTCAATACATTTGCTAAGGAACAATGATATCTCAGCCCATATACATAAAAATATATACTACAATTTGTGTAAAAAATATAAACAGTTAATTCAGAGGAAAAAGAGAAAATTTCAGCAACAGAACAGGGAAAACATGGAGAATCTTCTAAGTAAAAAACCAAACCGAGTGGTGGAAACATTGGAATAAACTTAAAAGTGTAGGAAAAAATCCAAATAGTGGTCCCAACTTATGTGCATTCCACCTGTATTTTGAGAAACAGTCACACCCTCCTATTAGGGAATATTTTGATACTGAGCATATGGATAGCATAACAGCCTCATTGCACGAGTCTCCCTATCTATGTAACAATTCTGTATCTAGTGAGATATGTGATAGTGTTATCACATTAGATGAAGTGGCATTACATTTGAGAAAACTTAAAAACAACAAAGCTGCAGGCATTGATGGTACACCTGCTGAGTTTTATAAATATGCAAGCGAAAAACTCGAAGCACTTTTCTGCCGGGTCTTCAACTATATATTAGATAGCATAGAATATCCCTTACAATGGTCAGAAGGGCTAATAGCCTTACACAAAAAGGGAGATCCCTCAGATCCAGATAACTATAGAAAAATAACTGTTAACGTTGTTATGGGAAAAGTCTTTGATTCTATACTTAATGCCCATCTATATTACAAAAACGAAGCTCTAATTCTTGATGATACATATCAATTTGGGTTTACGCCAGGGGCCAGCACAACAGACTGTTTGTTTGTACTTGACACTATAATTAGATACCAACAAAAGAAGCGAAAACCTATATATCTTTGTTTTGTGGATTTCACTAAAGCGTTTGACTACATTAACAGGAATGCTCTTTACTATAAATTAATGAAACAACAGGTTGGTGATAAAATGCTTAGAGTAATCATGAGTATGTATGACAAAGCTAGTGCAAGAGTGAAACATCTAGGAAACACTAGTGATCCTATCGATAGTAAATGTGGTGTTTTGCAAGGGGGAATTCTCAGTCCAAAACTCTTTAATGAATTCTTATATGACTTACCCACTTACCTAAATGAATCGAATGGCATAAAAATAAACAATCTGTCCTTCACACACCTATTATATGCAGATGATATAGTTCTTGTAGCAGACTGTGAGACATCTCTCCAAAATAACATTAACGCTCTGCATGAGTTTTGTAGAAAATGGCATCTCATAGTAAATGTAGGTAAAACTAATGTAATGAAAATAGGTGATAATTCACAGCATCAGTTTTGTTATAATGAAAAATTAATTGAAAATGTAGAAACCTTCAAATACCTGGGACATATATTGACCAACAAACGTAATATTCACAGTAAAATGGGAAAATACCTTGCAACTCAGGCCCAGAAAGCATTGTTTGCGCTTCAAGGAGACACTAAACATTCCTTAGGATATATAACCCCAAAACTAGCAATGAAAATGTTTGATACGTATATTTTGCCTATTCTTGAATATAATTGTGAAATTTGGAGTAATGTGAAGCCAATTGATGATATAGAAAAAATACCAACATTGGCAGCTTATGGTGAAACTGGCAGATTTCCATTGCATGTCAGACAACAGGTTAGAATGGTTAACTACTGGCTAAAACTGAAACGCCTACCTGATTGCTGTATACTTAAAAAATGTTTAAATATATATATAAAGTTCAAGTCAGAGTAGTTGGCTAAGAAAAGTTAAACAAATTATTACTGAATTTGTTCAAATTGAACACTTGAATACAATTGCTAGAACATTTGCAGTAAACATATAAACCAAAACGCAAGAAAACCTATTGGCAAAAATATATGACTCTATTCAGCAACCAAAACTTAGAACATATAAACTCATCAAATCAGATTATAGAATTGAACCATACCTTCTGTTAAACTTGGGTAGAAAAACTTATAATAAAATAGCTAGATTCAGAACCAGTTCCCATAACCTTCGTATAGAAACAGGTAGACATGAAAGACCATTAATACCTGTAGAAGAGAGACTATGTACGAAATGTAACTTAAATGAAGTTGAGAATGAGATACACTCATTAATAATATGTCCAAATAACACACCACTTTGCCTACGACTGTTTGATCTAGCTAGAGTTTACATATATGATTTTGACATAATGAATGACACCAATAAATTTAGATCTATCATGTGCTCAAAGGAATCTGAGCTACTGAGGTGCCTGGGAAAATTCTTAATTGATATTGATATGTGAGTTATATGTTCTCCATCTTCTGACACTCTACAGTATACATACATAGATGTTACTATAAACATTATTTAAAAAAATTAAGTCTGGTGGCTGGAACCGCGTTACTAGCACAACATATGCTTATCTAGTTTACAAATTTTATTTGAACATTACTGTATTTTCTGTATTCCTGTATTTTCTGTTCTTTATTTTATTTATGACATATATATCATGGATGATATTTTACTGTCAATAAAAATTATATATAGTAAACCATAGGGTGGATGCCCCCCAGATTACCACAGCACAGTGTCAGCAGACACTTAAAAGTTTGGAAAATAAAGAAGATACAATCAACTAAAATGCACATGCACCATTTGTATTAAAAACAAAATGCACGTGCCACATGTATTTAAAAAAAATTAATGTGAATAAAACGTATTTTCACAGTGACTTGAGCTATTCTCAAATCCCACTTCAAGTAGGATAACATTTTTCCATTGGGACTGAAATGAAATATTAAAAACGTTCACGTTCTTTATTTAAAGCTGTCCTTACAATTTCAGAGCAAGTGCCATCCTCTTGGAATGCTTGGACCTTTGCCCTGCAGACTTCATCAGAACTTCAGGCATTGAAGCCAAAGCTGACGAGTTGATGTCAGTGTCTCAAAGAGAATGCAACATGGCTCTGACATGATGTTGACATTTGTACACATGCAAGTTTTGTAATATCATTGTTCAAATGGCGTTCAATTCACAATTGAAAGAAATAAAGAAATGTTGAATGACCAAACACTTGAAGTTTTTTTCCTTGAATTGAAAGTTTCCTTAAACTTGACAAATGGTCATATGGTTTTTTTTTTTGGTTTTTTTTTCATAACAGTCTGTTTTCATAGAATAAAATTGCATGTGTTCATTTATTTGCAAGACAGTTTTTTGTGCAAAAATCATGCACTGCGGATAGTTGGGTTTACAAGCAAGAGAGATTCAGAAGATTATATTAAAAAACAATGTTAACAAGACAATATTACAATAATTCATCTAACTAATGGTGTGCATGTTCTTGCTTTCTTTCATTTGTCTTCTTTCCTTATCCCTTTCGTGATCAGCCTTGTAAATTGAACGAGATCAAATCTTTCACTTCTTGAACGCCACTCTTATGTTAGTGGGCAGTGGCAGAGCTTGGAGCAGACCTGTGCCTTCCATGCTGTTTGCACGGACCCCAAGGTCCTCTCAAAGGTCATTGCACCTTTACTGCCACCAAATACCAGTCCTGTGTGACTCGAGAACACTTGATGCTCAAGACTGATTGGTTGCTTGAAGGACAGCCACTGATAACTCACTCAGTTAACTAGTGTGTCACACTGGAGTAACTCACTGAGGTAACTCACTGAGGTAACTCACTGAGGTAACTCATTGAGCGAGTTTAACTGACTTTCTAGCAAGTCTGTGGCACTTCCCTCCCACTGATGAAACCACCCAGGAGTGATGATAAAGCCATGAGTGACAGCCAAGGGCGCCCCAGCAATGATGCAATGTACCAGTCAACAGCAGCATCTATAGATCCTTTGCTGACTTTATACCAAGCTTATTAATACCCACTGACCCTAAAGTTTACCCACTATCGCACTGAATGCGATTAAACGTGACCAGAAATTGATAACGGAGATCTACATAGAAGATCAATAAAGATGGAAGTTAACATTGCCATGGTTTGCTTTAATATCTTACATCCCAATATTCTGAAGCAAATTTGACATTCTTTGATCTGCTCATTTAAGACAAAGTTTAAAATCTAAAAACACACTGCTTTCTTTCGAATCGAAGTCGTTTCATATCAATATTACCAGAGTGACATTTTAAATTTACAACGTGGCTCTAAATTACTTTACACTCATGACTGCAACTGCGTCTAAACTAAATACATTTTAGATTAGAATGAAATTAATAACTGGTGAAGCAAGTGGGTGGATGTGGAATCTGCACCAGTGATGCAGGGTTAAACCAACAGAGGCAATATTTGGTGATGAACATTTTTCTATAGGTTATTTTACCGTTCTTTTCTGCAAGTATTTTTCGAACTACACAAAGCTGCTATGCTGGTATATTTTTAGTGACTTAGGTAAAAAGATAAAAGGCACACAAATGGTTGTAATTAAAGCATGTCAGCCAGTAAGTACACTGTAATCCATTTCAGCAGGTTGTCCTTTTGTTCTGGACGATAAAAGGAAGTGTTAGCTTTACTGGTGCAGTGCTGCTGCTGCTGCTGCTGCATGCATGCATAAAGCTGCTGAGGCTGCACTCAGTCCCAAGCTGCTCTTTAAATCTCTTGTTCTGATCGTTGCTTGTAGGTGATAAGTATCGTTTAGGCGAAGGGTGGGCTGGTGTCAGGTTCACAGTTGTCTTGTGAGCTGAGGTCGCTGGAGGCACTACGACTCCTTCGGGGGCCAGTAAAGGAGTCAGTTGATGAAACGACCAGTCGTTTCTCCAGCACCTGGACCTACCCCGAGGCTAGATGATGCTAATTCTCTTCTATTTTCTCGTCTCGGGAGCTTAAAGAACTAAAAGTTTCAATTGGAGGCTGCAATATCTGCCAGGCACAATGTGAGAGCAGAGCAGAAGATCTCCGAATCACTCTAAAGCGGGGTAGATGCAACAAGTGTTCTGTCCATTAAATGATGTCAATGTGAAAATATGAAGTAACATCAGCGCATTAATACTACAGGATTTGTTTGCAAATGTAAAATTGTGCCGTCTTTTCTACTCTCATCAGGTTCTATGACATATGAATGCCACTGTTTTCCATATTACAAGTAATAATTTTACTAAAATGGGATTCAATTGTAAAAGCATCTGGGTGTAGACATAAAAATAATACAGTCAATTTTCTATTTAGTATGTGCAGCCTATTAGACATGACTCTAATGGCTAGAAATTTCATATTTGTCTGTAATAAGTATGGTATAAAACCACATGATGCGATTAATTGTAGTCCAAGCTATATTAGTAAACTTGTAAAAGAAAAGTACTACAAAACTGTTTAAGAGAGTGAGCAAATAATTGGTTTTCAAGTTATGGAACTAATTCATGTCAGGGATGAGTTGTGTGAAGACTTAGTCTGACTAAAAAAGATATCTGTGATATCATAGAATATTTAGCTACAAATTGATTATCTGGGGTTTTTGCTAACCCTATTTTTTGGGTGCAAATCATTGTTTTAAATATTTTATTTTTGTTATTAATCTTGAATTTATATTGTATATTTTATACGAATAAAGCTTATAATAAGATGGGTGACCAATTAGCAGTAGCTTAGGCAGGGGTCATTAGCTCTGTGTGGTTTGCCTTTGATTGCTGGACCGGCCACACAACATGACCAACATATGTAATGTAGTCTTCTTGTAGAATAGAAGCTAACAAAAAAGTTGACCAGCTTCAAACCACATTAGACATTTTAGACGTTTTATTATAAGATAAGTTTTAATGTGAATAACATACGATAACATCTAATTAAAAACAAACCAGTGTATACTCAAAGCTTTTGGCTGCACGTGCAATTTCCATAACAGTTACTTCGATGCATCATCCAGTGACATTTACCATACTTTGCAAGTAGTCTGTTATACTCCCAAACAAATAAGGTCCCTAAGCAGCATCGACCACATGCATCTATGCCCTTTGACATCAGAATCTGTTCTATGATCAACCAGTGCAACATATCTACCAGCGAATCATATCAGGCTGTAATACATCATTCATACTTCTGTTCACATCACGAAAGGCTCTTGTTGCATACCTCATACACTGTGTTGGTACATTCCTTTGGTGTTTCCTAGTCATCCAGAGAAAAAATCACCCTAGTGTATACCTAAACACAGCTTTATATTACTTCATACCAACAAAAAACATATATCCGCATTCAAAATCACCCCATCAATAAACTCATCCATATATATACTTTGTCCCGTTTGACCATTTCTGACAAAAATATATATATTTATGGTATAGCTTGTCATATGTTCACATTCACTGTCACCATTTGTAAAATATGCATTCTAAGCAAACGGTTTTATATAACTGGGGGAATGTGCCTGAGGTCAAGTTACTCGGCATCACTCTGGATAAAAGTTTAAATTTTAGCTCAAACATAAGAAACATCAGCAAAAAAACAGCTAGACAAGTGAATGCCATGTCAAGACTCTCACACATGCTATCAACACAAACAAAAATGTATATTTTTAAAACTTTTATTATGTCTAACTTGGCTTACCACACAGTCGCATACAAAATGATAAAAAGCTAGAACAAATGTATAAAAGAGCTATTCAGTTTACAATGATTTTGTTAGTTCCTATCATGAAGTGTTAAAAGATGTAATAGAAAAATCTCGTATGAAGAGAGAGAAGACATATGTTTCACATACACAGCTTAACTATGAGATTATTGCTTTTGGGTACAACTCTCTCAGAGTGAATGCATAAAGGCTACGCCACACAATTATAAGAGTCAATGCAGTTGTGGATCATGTGTCAAATATTTCTTTTATGCCTCTCTGTGATATATTTTAATGTAATTCTATGCTGTACCAAAGCTTTTAAGTTTTAAATGAGTTTTTATATGCTCTATGCCTGTATATATTGTACACATAACACATAACTCTAGTCTGTTAAAAGCAGTTTTCTGCTTGTGTTTTAATTTCTATCTTACCCGACTGAAAATCAAATTTATCTTATCTTATCTTGTCTTATAAGAAGCAATTATGTCACTTATCTTGTCTTATAAGAAGCAATTATGTCATCATCACACTAATCACACCATTCCGACTGTTCTGAGATATTTAGAATGGACTATTACCTTTCTCTTAATGATGTCATTTTCACATTAATGTAACTCCGGGAAGCTACTGCTCACAACAGACTGGTTGTCTTACAATTTTTAGAAACGCTCAGTTTATTGTAGTGTTGTTTGTCAATATTTTCATTGAATATATCAATGGACCGTAATTAGGTGCTTTAACTAACACATGGAAAGAAACATAAGGATGAAACAGCACTGTCACAAAAAATATTTTAGAACAAGACCATTTTGACCCACTATAGCCATTTGTACCAACAGGTTAGTCAACTTTATCTAACAACTTAGTCCTAGTCAAGGTTTTGTATAGTTACTTTATTTTCTCATGAACTCCAGATAACGTCATGTGAATCCAGAACTTCCAATGGCTGAGTGACAGCTTTAACCAATGGGAGTCCTGGATTTAGATTACATCTTCTGGAGTCTAAATGCCAAGTCTATGGAAAATGCTGTAAAATGTATCTGTAAGGATTGCAGTCTGCTATCACCCTCAACAGATTTGATAGTTACACCCTTGGTAGTGTTTTAAACTATTTTCAGATATAATATCAATTTATTACAAGTGCGGAGAACAAATTATCACATCATTCAATAAAATCTGATATAATTTTTTTTAATCTTTTTTTTTATCATGATTTTTTCCAACCCCGCTTGATATACATGAGTCATTTTGGGCAGTCATAACGTATGAAGCAAATCATCTAAATAGCTAATTTGACTCACTGCATACTCAAATATATTCTTCATCACGACTTACAAAAGTAATATCCGTAACACACACATATATTAATCATAAATCACCACCATGGTGTTATGATTTACGGAGTCGTGATCGGTGGTTATCTTGTAACGTCATGAGCATCACGTCCTGATAACATGGTAAAAGAATCGCTGCATGCCAATCAACCAATCTTCAGGCTTGGTTACTCAATTGTTCATAAGTCTTGGTTGCTGATATTTCAGTAATGCCGCGCAGCTGACCAAAATATTTCTTGCTCTTTTGGTAACATGCACGTACAGGAGCTCATGAATTGAACATGCAAGATTATACAGGTATCACCATGAATTTTATCCTGGTTGCATGTGTAAAGGTAACTAATAGGACATGAATTATTGAGCCATTTTTTAAAGGAGATCTGTTTATAGAAATATGCATAGTACATTATGTAGGATGAAACCTCCTACATAATGGGTACATGTATACAACTACAAAACCAGTACCATTCCAGCATTCCTGATAGCACAGAGTTGAGAATAATCCTTAATCACTGGTCATTCAATCTTATCAAGCTTACGGAAAACTAACAAGCACTGTGTTCACTGAACTTGGAAACTATGACATCTGAACTTTCTAATCACAGGCTTACGAGAGATCATAGTCTTGCCTTGGACCATGACCAATAGTCCTATAGCTTCCTCTTGTCATTGCTTGAAGCACGTCTTGGACAAATATTTCTTTACAAAGGTGAAGGTTGTGTTGCTAGAGAGTACCTTGTAAGGTCTGAGATGCTTTCATATATAATGCATAAAACGAAGATAGAATATTGCACCGATGCAGACCTTATCTTAACCTGCTGACAGTGAACAACTAAAACCGGATCATAAAAAAGTCACCCAACAGCTTCAGTGGCTTCTAAGCGCATTAAGAGGGATGATGTCCCCAGTTCAAGAACACAAAAAACTTCAGTAATGACAAGAGGACAAGAGCAAACGTGACTATATTTGGAAAAGGCAGGAAGGAAGCTGAAAGAGATGCAACAAGTTGTATCAAAACACCCTTGTTGATGTATAGGTCATTATCACTTTCCACTCGTGCAATCAAGTCTTGTCTTAGTAATGATAAAGAAGGATGTTGTGTACACTTGGAAACATACTAATAGCTTTGTAATAATACAATGCGAATGTGCACTTGGGTGATATTCAGTCTCATGTACAGCACCACACAAGAACTTACCCTATTTACAATACAGACGTTGTCCAACTTAAATGATGAGTTGAGATTGATAGCCAGGTGGTTTGACTGAACTAACCCACAAAAGCAAGACCAGATATATAGCTTAGTGCAGGCAACGTATCTAATCTAGATTTTGGTGAATTTTTAATAACCACCCAGATCTGTGTGTCAACCAAGGGTATCCACTGTAAGCAATTGATCCTGCAGGGACATTAGGTCTGTGCAAAGCCATTGTACGTGTCTAATTGAATGCTAGACGTGTGGGGTGACAGCCATTGTTGATAAAGGCTTTGCTGCAACACAAAGATCTGAACACATTAAACGCAGGAATTTCAAGCATTTTTTTGCAAATAGCAATGGTTGTGGTGGCTTGGGAAATCAGGGGAATGTGGTATTGGCTCTCTGCTAACTCAAAGCAAAGAAAATACGAAAGAAGGATACTGTGGATTCTCCAACATGACATGTCTCCCATGAGGTACTATGTTGTCCTTGCATCAGGTGTCTTAGGATATTTATTTCGATACTTTCATCTAGCAGTAAATTTTTCATGAAAGTGGTTTATCACAATATCGTGAAGTAAATAAAACCGCCATAAAGACAAAATGTTTCAAAGGATAGCCACATATCTCCTGTATTTTATTACAAGCTCTGCCAAACAACCTGTTGCCTACACAACTTCAAAAACATCATGACGATATATCATCTTGCCAAGAAAGGCACAAAGGACCATCTGGAAGCAACAAAGTCATTCCTGATTGAATTATTCCGAAATGCGAGCCATGAAAAATGTCTTGGGGGATTAAGAGACATGAGCTGTGGCTGTTGCAAGGCAGACATGCACTTCCTTCTTGAATGAGTTGCTTGAACTGCAAAAAATAAAACGCAACATTTGGGTCCCTCTTGTCCTCTTCATTCCTTTTTATATCAGCTGGGATGGTCCAACAGGCAACCAAAAGCCAACCCCAAAGAATGCCAAGCAGGATGTCATGATATTTAGTGGCAGATAAATGGAACTGTGATAAGACTTTTCACAGCTTCCAGGGCGCAACAATCTGTCCCAGGAGTTCCACACCAACACATAATTGTCCCTGACCAAATTTATGGCCCTTGTCTACTCAGCAGCACTGCATGAGGTTGACACCCCTGCAGAATGTCATGATCTATTGCAGCCCTAAAATTACCATTGCAAAAGATGTTCCAGAAAGGCCTTTCTATGCTAATGTCACTACATAGTCAGGTGCCATATCAGTCCATAGCTTTGCACCATGCATCAATAGGACCATGAAATGGGTTCATGAATCAATTTGGATGATTCACCCCGAAGTGACCATTTATTGCCAAATATGCTCGTCGAGGATTGGGCTCATAATGATGCATCACTAAGATCTAAGTCATATCAAAATTGTATAGCTAACTCGTATATAAATTGAAACGAGGTTCACAGATATTCTCTCGTGATGGCCCTCACATTGCAGCCAACAACACCTTGTAATATGGACTGAGACTCGAAAAAGAGACTCAAGAGGCCTCACTTCACACAAAATGAACAAGTCTCCGAAGAACCATTTCAAGTAATCAAGTTACACACGTGTTTTTGGAGCCCTAAAGCATTGGTTGAAAGACAATGCATACTGCTCGGAAAAGTAATTACAGTATAAAACCATTTTTACAGCTTCTCTGCCTTTTTGTATGCAGTTATTGAATCATGGTGTCCTCAGGCTGTGGCAGTCTTCTTTCTGGGGCTCAGTCTGAACAGAATCCTCTGGATGAGTAGATGCATAATGCAAATCCCAGTTTACCAGATTACTTTCGGTGGTACACAATGTTATGTAAGCATTCACCCTGTCAGTTCTGATTTTTTTCTGGTCGGCATTGAGGTCTTTTTTGAACATGGATTACTGGGCTGTGATCAGTCAAGTGGACAATATTGCGTGCGTCCATCACATCATGGAAGTCTGTGACTGGGTCATTAGTCAGGAATTTGCATCAGGACACACAAGGCCAGCGTAATGCCACCATCTTTTGATCTCTCAGTCTGTAATACACATCGTTAAGTGAGCAACTACATGACATATTCGACTATTTTGTCAAATATAAAGCCAATACATGCGGTGAAACCTCGCCATTAAGACCATGTAGCTTTGATTCACAACAAACTGTTACGATGGTGAGGTGGCCTTCATACAACAAATGTACAATAACACAAATACGGTCTTAAAATAAACAGTCGAAACCAAGACTCGGTGGGCTGAATGGCAAGGAAGGTGGTCCCAAGGCAGGGTTGCACTGTAATGGAAAGAAAATAAAGCACCATGTGATGGCTAAGCTGCTGCTGCAAAAGCTCGTGATATCCAACTCATAATGCTGAAATGGGATTACAGACAACTGCGCGAATCTCATTATGATTACACATGGTCTTACTGATGGACTTAAGCATTTCAATTAAATGTTACTGTCCATGCTAAATCGGTCTTAAAGAGCCAACATGCACCACCATAGTACTAGTGATGTTGCAGAAAGGCTAGACCATAAATGAAAAGTTAATCTAGACCAGAAATGAAAAGTTAATCTAGACCAGATATTGAAAAGTTAATCTCTCATCAGGATGTGAAACTTGATCATCTGAGGTAATGTTTATCCTATTTTCTCGCTGAAAGCACTTTCATCATCTGATCTCATATTTATCCTATTCGTGATGAAATTTCGTGCAATTTTCAACAATTGATTACTAAGAAGTGCTACTTTCCAGCAATGTATGCTTATCTGTACTAGACGACCATGGTCTATAAGTTACATTTGCTTAGCATGGTCAGTATTTGTCTTTTTTGTTGAGCGAAGTAAAATGTATGTGTGACACATTCTGATGCTTGGATTACTGTAAAATCTCAAATTTTCAATGTATCTATTAGAGTAAAATGACACTGGCAAGAAGAAATCAAGAGAACCTCAGAGAGAAGGTTATCATGTGACAATAAGGCACGACTATGTATACAGTATACAGTTAGTTTCATAAAATATGGTCGACTATAGACTGCTGCAGCAACCTATTCCTGGCTGTAGCTATAACTGGCAAAAGCCAGCCGCTTCTGTCTTCTAGCTTATAGTTGGCTTACACCTACCACCACTGAAAAAAAAAAAACTTAAATGCAAGAAATGTATCTAATTTATTGTAAATATGTATTTACAATACACATGCATCTTTTCAACAAAAAAATACAAATATTCATAACTCGCAACTAATGCACCAAATGCTGCTACATGTACTATAGCCATGCAGTTTGCTTAGTGGCAGGTAGCACCGTATAGCAGAAGCTTTGTCTAGGTTCAATTTGACAGGTAGTTTTTAACGAAACTAACTGTACATTGTTACTCTGAATTTACAGCCCTCCGCCCTTGGTTCCTAGCATTCAACTGCCATTTAAGAGCAATGCGGACAGCAGATGACTTCTGACCATTGTCCATTTGTCCATTAGTCTTCCTGGGAATTGCATCCCATATAGTGTCCCTTTGTGACTTATCTTATTGGGCAATGACTAGAGTCACTTGTTAGACAATAGAGTAGATTAATGCCAGATAGTTTGCCTTAATTCAAGCAGCGGCTGTGCAGACTTAGCCCATTATATTTACTGAAACCTCATTATGTGATAAATCATGGAGCCACAGTGAATACAACTATTCCTCCACAATTGTGCAACTTAAAATCCTCTCTATCACAATTAAATAGACGGCCATGAGTTGGTTTCTAATGCTATTTTAGCTTGTTGACAACTTAAAGCATAAGCATCCATTATAATTTCAAAAGCCATAATGAGCTTGCTCATGTAAGGCAGTTTACAAATCTAACTTGTCAAAACAAAAACTTCCAGGGTTACCATTACGCTTATCAATGTGTCAATGTCAAAAAGCACTATGATGCTTGAAATGAAAAAGATGTGATTATATTGTCCGATTTTTTTTTCTTACTTTAGCAATAATCACGAAATGGAGACATAGATCTGAGGTTTTCCCACCATTAAAAAACCAACCAGAAATTTCAAAGTTTTTTTCATGTACGCATTGAGCAGTAATACTATCCTAGATAGGATATGCAGTTGTGTATATCCATTATTGGACAGGGGTAAAATAACGTCCCGAATATAATTACAGCAGAATTCATAGACTTGAAAACTAAACTACAGAAATCAATACATCATGCGAATCCAAAACGCCGATTGGCTTTGGGACTGTCCTAGCCAATAGAAGGATTCACATGACGTCATCTGGACTTAATTTCCAAGTCTGTGCAATCTGCTGTAAAAGGGTCTTACTCGAGAAGGACATATGTTTCTCTACAAAGCAGGTCTCATTAGGATCATTTGGAGTATGGACGTTTTCTTTACAGCATACGTATTTTGGTAAAAAAAACTAGTAATGATATATATATATATATATATATATATATTTTTTTTTTTTTTTTTTTTTTTTTTTCAAACTCCATGATTTAACATGGTCATTACAGACGTATAAGAAGTATATCGCACAGAATGAGCATCTGCATGACTGTCACCACAAAGTCAGCATTAGTAATTTAGTTATCGACGAAAAATACCAACATATTTAACTAAAGATAGTCTGCATCAAGAGCTAGTCTAACATGGAGCCACCAGAACTTTTTTACGTGTAGATGAGTCCTAACTTTATCGCACTTTGTGGAAAGTGTCAAATTGGATCATTTGGAGTATGGACCAAACAGTCCAAGTACCAATCTTTAGGCAAAACTGCATGGTGCGTTACAGTCCCATAAGAAGTATCATCCATCACGAGCCACAGCCGTCAGCTGTGTACAGGCATCACTATATATAAAGATCACTATAGTCTGTGTTAATTTATAACAACAAATACTTTGCAGATCTAATCAAACAGATAAAATTGGACATCCAAGACTCCTTGCAAGAGTCTTGGAAGAGGACATATGTTCTTACATACAGATAAGTCAAATTATCAGCTGGGGATTCCCCTTGGGATTATCGTCCAGCTAGTGACAGGCCATATGTTCCACAAGAGGCTGAGCGGAACACATCCATATTCATCTGGGCCTGTCAGAAAGACAGAGGAGAGAGTAATACTGACGATGCTATCTCCTTGATCGCGATAATGTCATGACTGGCGGCCACAGTAGATAGTATCAGATCATGCAGTTGTGGGAGGACCAAGTCCTATCACCTCTGTCCACCTTGACAGCCCCTGCAAGATAACATCCCCTCTCTCGCACAAGATGATGGCCACATGATGAGGTCTGCCCATGATTTACTGACCACTTGGTACCTGCAACAGCAGCAACAGCAGCAACAGCAGCATGACTAGTTATACTCTGGATGCATAAAATGGATCATCAAAAATTCAGTCATCTGGGTTGATGTCTATTACGTTTTTCAAACATTTGGTGTAACATTTTTGCTGAGTATTGTGCTGTCTTGCAATTGAATTTCACATTTCTCAGAAGGCTATTTGCGGACTTCGCTTCATTGTTATTTCCTCTTTTCCATTTGGTTTGCCATCACTCATCAGTACCATTGATCAGCTCCACTTAAACTGCAACAATTCATTCCAGGCTAATGTAAGTCGTGCCTTTCAAGTATATCAAAGCTATTGATTGCATCGAGCCATCTTCAGGCCTGAGTTAATCTAAAAAGTGAAAAAAGGCATGAAAATGTTGCTTTTTTATACTGTCACTATGACGTCAAGTTGCTTCCCCTTGTAGTCTGGATGACAAAGATATAATGAGGCGACCAATTTAGTGCCCTAGGGAAAAAGGCAGGTCCTATGTGCATCAATATTACCTTACAGAATCTTGGACATGACCCATCACATTCAACGAGCATTAATGGATACCAGCTGTATTTTGCTGATGTATCAATATTAACACAGCCACTAACAATATGCAAACACAGCAGTGACACCAACACAAAGTGATGCATCAGGCTGAAGCCACCTAACGCCATATCAAGGTGCGCCTGTTATTGTCACCCCCTGATGAACATCAAAGCGAAGATTGGGTAAGGTGCAACCAGCACTAATGCTTCCACAGGTACATAATGGAATCACTGGGTATGACAACGTTCCCCAACGGTCATGTGACACCAAGACGTCTGTCATGTAAGCTGAATTTACCGCATTGGTGACGTCACAGTAGGGGCTAAACTTATACAATGCGGAGGAGATTCGTGAGTCATGTCTCGAGAAGTAAAAAGACAAAAAATCTAATTTAATGTGATTTCATATTATCCTGCGTCAAAAAATGAGAGTGCTTTCATTTCAGCGTGTAGTATGAGGAATACCATTGCTTAATACCTGTCATTGCTTTGGACATGTCAGCACAATTTTTGAACCTTCAAGACAAAATGCACTCATTAACCCTTCCATTACACAAGGGGACAAGGGGTTAATATGTGGTAACCAGCGGTCAGTGAAGTGACCAGTGGCTAACGTTGCTGTCCAGAATGTCCCTTGGTTCACTGAGCAATGACAACCACTGTAATCAGGCGATGTAAAATGACTAGTAAGGCTACTGGTGTGCAGGAACTGGCTACAGGAACTGGGAGCAGGAACTGCAGGCTCTTGCACAAAGCTGATCCCCGAAGGCCACTGGCCGCACTCACCTCAATTATGTCAACTGGTCTCCTTTTCCACGACGTTATCTGATGATTTTTACTCCTTGTACAGCTTTTAATAAGCGGCAACAAGAAAAAAATTGAAGCGTAGTCTATCCCTTCCTCTCTAATTTCTTGTGTTCTAAGATTTGCACTAAAAACTGTATTTATATCAAAAAAATTTCAAGGTCAAAGTGTGACCAACCTTTGCATTTTTAAAAGTTAAAACAACCAAAGCCCTCCAAAGACCTTACAATTTCATTGGTGAACTGACAATATCAAAATAGTTCATCGAACTATCAAATAAAGGTGTTAGGTTAGTCAATACCTCTGGTGATCTTGGGTAGATCATAGGATTAAAATAACCAATCTTTTTCAAACAATGTTGAAACATGTTCGTGATGTTCTGAATAACACGATAAATGAATGTCTTTCATGGGGACTGATGATTCATATTCACAGAGCTTTGTAACAATTTCCAAATTAGATACATAGATATATATAAACATGTATGTTAAAACATCATGATCAAATGAACACTATAAATGTTAACTTTTGCCAGCAATTTGTCGTATTGGAAAATATCTGTTTAACCAGAGATCCTCCATTTACTCATTTTCTTTGGTTGCATGAATAAACAGATCAACTGAAGTTCACAGTTTCACTGAGCTGCATGAGAAGGTCATGAGAAGGTCATAATAAACGTCTTTAAGGCCAACAGAAAACTGGCGGATCGATCCACACAAAATTGCTGAGAGCAATGAGAAAGCAAAAACTCCTTGAGTCTTTGATTACTGCAAATTGCCCTCCGTCATAGATGCTGCCACTTTAATCCTCATGCTGTCAAGGTTGTCCACTAATGTATGTCTCCTGTCAGGAGATGCTTTGCATCATGCAGCACCACTTGCCTCTGATGCTGCTCCCTGGCTCTTTTTTGTCCAAAGATTTATCTATCATTCCCTGTCATTTCAGGCAGAGCTGTCATGAAAGATAAACTACAACAACTAACTTTCACCCACGTTGGGTCATACGATATTAAGCAGATTGTTTGTTTGTTTGCTTGTTTGTTTTCTTAAAAGTGACACGATACATCATCCTGGTTTGTTTAAAGCTCGTCAGTTTCACATGCCCTATATGTATCTGTATCAACAAACTAATTTAGTTTAATTATTGTATATATTTAAATCAATTTTATCATTATGTGTATTTCTTCCTCTTGGAACCAAATTTAGCTTACTGTAGGTGAAGCAAATTTTTCTGTCTTCAGGATTGCATACCTGGCAGTTTAACGCCAAATGGGGGGTGTATGCAATTATGTCAGATTGGAGATTATGGATAAATATTCATGCATCTCATTATTTGGCCCAATTAAGAGTCTGGTAATCCTCTCAATCTTGATTTCCTGAATTCTGAGTTTCCTCATTTACAAATATGTTCATTGCCTTGCATGTGGAAGCAAAATGTAGCACTGAGTAATTTGATTTGGGGTGAAATGTTGATTAAGCATAACTAAAACATCAATGTGACCACCCCTCAGCCTTTGACAGCCACAATTCTATTCAATTATTTAACGAAATCTCATTAGTTTATTCCTTTATTCCTTTGAAAATCCTTGAAACAACACGCTTAAATCGACACTGGCTCCATCTATCATGTTTCCTTATTCCATCGTTCAAAACTTAATTTTGTCACAATCAACATCGAAATATTTCACATGAAGGGTTTGTGAAATAATTGGACATGTCACATTATCAAATTCTAGCGAAAGATGTTTAAAAATGGACATATTATTACGTTTTAGCCATCAATTTTAAAAATCTCCATCTGGGTGACTGGGGGTTCCCCTTTTGGCCAGAATCTGTCAGCAAGGAAAAAATCTGGTGTAACAAATGAACATGCATTACCTGAATTGTGTTGACATAAATGATAAATTATAGGTGGCAAGAAATGGCAGTGACCTTCTTCTTGGGGTTCCCGATTGAGAACTTGCCTTAACGATCATCCGGCAAACTGCTTTTAAGATTGGGGAGCAGACATCAATCTTGTTCTATATCCTTGCATTACAAACATCGTTCCTCCAGTCTGATGGATGATTGTCTAGGCAAGAGACATTAGCACTCAGTGCCTATCTGCTCATTTTTTAGTATTTTACAAGCGAGGCATCCTCACTGAACAAATGCATTCTCAGCTGACAGAAGCGCAATGTGATTCTAAAACAAGGACGAAGAGTGCATAATGCTACCAGAGCAACCACAAAAACAGTCAGCATCATAAAACCATTAAGTCTCATAAGACCAATTTCGGAATGTGAGATATCACCATTATCACCCCACCACAATGTCTAGTATATGCATACTATATGGTGTCTATAGAATTGCAACATCAGCTAATTCTAGCAAAAGAAACTGCATATGTGCATTGAGAAAACTATCCATTCCTACCTTTTATGTTTTTTTTGTGTGTGCAAGAAACGAGATAAATCCACTCCAAATGAATATATCATGCAACACAAACCGAGTTCAATTATTTTTTGTTATTCTATTTGAGCGAAAGCTACAGATGGTACTGCCATTGAACTATTTAAACATGAAAGCTACTGCTGTTCCTTTTTTATGTTTTTGAAGTTCCTACTTTTTACCTACCAATACACGTGTAATACAACACAAATGTACTTCAACTATAGAATCTGAAGCTCACTGTTAATTCCACATATACATTGGGGCCCTCACCTCAGGCACTTTGCACGAATGGTACAAATTCAGATGTGCCAATTCCAGGGAGACTGCAACAGCAACAATCATTGACAAAAGGGCCTCTGGAGAGTCAGTTTAGTGAGGCCAAGGCTAAGTAAATTGTCAACCCCACGAAGGGGATGGAGGGTAATTTGCGAATTACAGCCATTTCAGCATGCAGCCTTGGCTCCTTCCCCGAAGGTCCTAACCCTTGATTCATGTGGATTCCCCTACCCCCTCTTAATTCCTCGTTAATCAATTTAACAAGCTGGAATCTAAGTCATCTACAAGAAGCTGCTGAGGCATCTGTAGCTCGCCAATCATGGAGTCCGACAGAGTCATTAGTAATGCATCCTCATTTATTTACAGCCCTTGCTTTCTTCTTGATTTGCTCTCTCTTTCTCTTCCTGTAAATCTTTCCCTTTCTCCCGTAGACCTTAGTGGGCTTCCTGTTCCATGTGATAAAACATCTACCTCTTAAACAAACACCAAGGTGTCACAGAGTTGTGGATTCCAGCTAAAAACATGCTACCTTTTGAATTAGTGGTAAAAAGAGTACCAAGAAACTTTTAACAAAGAGTAGCATTGAGCAACAAAATATGCACATAACCTTAAAGAGTCTGTTTTATGTCTTAATGCTCAGACTTGATGTCTTGTTGTAACTCCTGCATAATTATCAAGGTCTGCATTTCCATACAAATAAACTGCTTCAATACACAGCATTAATTACCTCCATTGTGGAAGCCAATTGTGAATGACTTCCGAATTCGATCAAGGCAATGTCAATTGTCACGAACTGAGTCATGCCAGCAGGTAACCAGGGTAAAATATGGTTCCCAACTGGATTTGTGTTCTAAAAGCTAACTTGCAAAGGCTGCCATGCCAGATCACTAGATTGCGCATCCTCTCTACGTTTTGTGGTTAGCTTTCAGTAGTTGATTGATGGTATTATAGAAAAAAAGAATGCAGTTAATGAAAGGAATGAGAGTAGGCTCTAAAAGCTACAGAGCAGCAACAAGTTCAGTATTGAAGTACAGTGTGCTCATGAAAAAGCGAACTAGCTATCATTCGAAGGCAAACCAACAAAAGATCCACACTCATTTGTTGGCCAGTCACACACAAGTGGACAGGAGCCTCTTGCTCTTTTCATCTGTCTCCAAACAATCAAAGGGAGAGCACGCCATGCCCGTGTAAACAATGGCGGACATGTCATAGTCTGACGTGAGCAAAATATCCCATAATTCCCGTGGCAATTTTCGTGACAAATGGCCTCGTTTTCAGCACTTCCGTTTAGTCTCTCTTACTTTTTTCCCTCTCGATTTTTTCCCCCCATTTTTATAAGGAGGAAGCCAGAGCAGTTGGTCTCAGAGGCCCCCACCCTAGAAGGACACAACTTGAGCAAAAGCTGTCACTAGGTCTCAACAACAACATTAATATCAGGACAAAGTCACCAGACTATATATCTAGAGACATTGTCCAATTTCCATGCTAGTGATTAAAGAGTGTCCTTAATTACATCCAAGCGACCTTGAGCATAAGAGAAAAAGACTAACTTACTACAAAAGACAAGATGTTGCGATTAATGAATGGAGATATCGGATATGATTATTTCACAGCGACGGTGCAGCATAGTGAATGATTGGTACACTTCCCATTGTCTTGAGCGGGATAAAACCAACAAAAGTATTAGGTAACTCCATGAACATTTACACTAACTCTAGACATTTTGACTTTGTATTTACAAGATTGACCACAGAGCCATTTTGACTGACACTAAGTCTACTTTATCAATAATATGTAATTATCATTAGGCTTATGATGAGTAACTATTTGGTCAAATCAGAGAAGAAATACCTACAGTTAGTTTCATAAAATATGGTTGACTTTAGACAGCTGTAGCAACCTATTCCTGGCTGTAGCCATAAATGGGTAAAGTCAGCCGCTTCTGTCTAATCCTGGCTTATATGGTCAGCTTACACCTACCACCACTGAAAAAATATATCAACCTTGGTAAATGTACGAAATTTACCAAATGTATTATAAATATGTATGAACCATAGACATGTATCTTTTCAACAACAAAAAATTTAAAATATGTGCAACTCTCAACTTGTGCACCAAAGGGTGCTGCATGTACTTCTACATCTGGCTTTGAATGGCCATCTAAAGCCAGACATTTCTGTTTAGTGGCCGATAGGATCGTGCAGAAGAAGTTTGCCTAGCTTCAACTTGACAGGCCGTTTTTAACTAACTGTAATTTGTTTTTTGGTCTGAAGATACTGTGTCTCTATAAGCATGGGGTAAATGGGAGGAGGGGTCTAAATAATAGGGGATTACTCGACACAGAACAAAACCAATTCAAAGTTTCACATTATGAAAATGTCACAGAACTTTCCCACAGTAGATGTAGCATATAATCCAATTAAACATTGGGCCCACCTGTATGTCCACTCATATTTAATATAGAAATACACCTTATTTAGTACAATGACATCCTTTTCCATGTACATATAATTACCGAAAATGATGAGGAAACCATTTTATTCTAACTCACGATTTCCATGGTCAGGATGACAGCATCCATGACAAGGAATGCAATTGCTTTAAGCAATTCTGGTGTTTTGGACCAGCCATGCACTTTCTTAATTACCCCATTTCACGAATTTCATTTAATTCCCGCCTGTCCCACAAAAGGGAAATAAACTGTCATGTCCCTTGGAAATAATTATCACTTAAAAAGAATAACAACCTCCAATGGACGAAATTGAAATTATCCGTTTTCGTGAGATTTTGGGAGCATTTAGCAATGCATGCTTTGATCATATTATGCTAATCTTATTCATCAAAATTTGCTGCAACCATAGTTTAGCTCAATAATTTAGATTCTCTGAAAGAGAAAGAAAAAATCAAAGACAAATGTCGGCTGCCTACTATAGATCAATTTGAATTAAAATGGGATAGAACGAGACTGAAATTGAGTATGAAGCGAGAGCATTTGAAATATTAAATAATTAACATAAAACAAAGACGAGACATTTTACATTTACCTTTGTTGTCAAAGTGCTCATGTTCCATGCATTTTTCAACGATGAATAAGGATTAGGAATACCTTGAAAAATAGAGGACGTCGTGATCATTAATTTACAAAAATGAAGGAATTTAACTGAATATAAAATATAAAATAAAAAAAATAAGAAACAACAGGATAATGCATTGTCTTCTGCTATTAAGCGTGGTCCCCAGAAAACGTATCCTGCTGTCAGAGACTACTATATGCTTTTTATTTGTATATATATATATATATATATATATATATATATATATATATATATATATATATATATATATATATATATATATATATATATATATATGTACAGTGCTCTGTTTGGAAATAAAAAATCTGACTCTGAATACATTTCCTTAATGTATTTGTCGCAATGAAATATGATATGCTGAACAAATAAAAAGCATATAGTAGTCTCTGACAGCAGGATACGTTTTCTGGGGACCACGCTTAATAGCAGAAGACAATGCATTATCCTGTTGTTTCTTATTTTTTTTATTTTATATTTTATATTCAGTTAAATTCCTTCATTTTTGTAAATTAATGATCACGACGTCCTCTATTTTTCAATATATATATATATATATATATATATATATATATATATATATATATATATATATATATATATATATCGTTATAAAACAAGTAACAAAACAAGATAAAAACTGATTGGGGAAATACATGTGTTTTAACCACTATATCTAAATGCATTCCTCAATTATTTATTTACATAAATAAAAAATAGAAGAAACATCATAGGATATAAACAAATATAAGTTTAAACGTTGATCATTTACAGAATTATGAATATATTGGAACACATATATTTTTAAGGTATCAACTGTCAAGATGTTTAACTTATTATGATTTTAGTATCGTTCATAATTTGATGTATGGTGACAGACATATCATCTAAGACACATGCAATTAGCAGCGATAGAAAAGGCGACAGCTTACACAATAACAGCTTCTAATACAATGTAATACATTTATATATAGTGTAGTTAACAGTCATGGGCTGGGGATACAGGAATATGAATAACACAAAGGGATTGGCTTATGCAAGAGTCTGTTTGCAGTGGCATATGTAAGAGGAGATCCCATGATAAGTTTTTTTCCTTCATCAGGTCCTTAGCAGCTGAACATGGCTGTTGTGTATGCATAGGGCCAAAGCACGAACAAAACAACCACAGAATAAACA
Organism: Alitta virens; assembly: GCA_932294295.1. Classification (NCBI taxonomy): domain Eukaryota; kingdom Metazoa; phylum Annelida; class Polychaeta; order Phyllodocida; family Nereididae; genus Alitta; species Alitta virens. Next base: position 67,805,052 of record OW028573.1, read on the forward strand.
CAAAAAGGCTCCGAGAACGACCGAGCCTAATTGCTGGGATTTGTCCCATCACTGGATAAATATGATGAGGTGACACTTAAGCGACAAGTGAACACTCCAGGTCAACATTGGTCAGTTACCCTCGTCCAGTAGCAGAGTCAACAAGGCAGCAGCAATTGTTGTTGCTGATGGGGAAAAAAGGAAGCAACATATTGAGTCAGCTGCAAAGGGCCAAGTCATCCTCATAGTCTTATTTCTCCAAGGTAATTTCCTCCCAAGCAATAAACAAAAACCTCCAAGGCAATCCCCCAAAATCGACCGCAGTCTCCGGCCTGGACAACTAAGGGACACTTACTTCTATTGTGATAAAACCGGTTAGTCAAGACTCAAGACCTAATTTACTCTAATCACAGAAGACATTTCTCCATTGTGCATTTGAACCTCGGGTTATTTAATCTATTCTATAATGAAATTTTGAAAAACCAATTAAGTTCCTGGCTCTTAAGTTATATAAGTTGTCAGCATCTTGCAATGGCTTCCAATCATGGATGTCACCTGTGAGATTTGTAGGGTTCTTTTCAAAAACAGTTCATCTGCAATGATTCCACCTGTTTCAGTTGATGTCAGAAGGGCCATAAAACGACAGGGTATATGCAGTTCTCGGTGAGGTCACCTAGCTGGAGAACATTAGTGCAGCTGCAGGTCCAGCCACTGAGGAGCAAGGAATAACCTGGGTGACTGAGGAATAACCTTAGTGGCTTGCTGCCTGGCAAGACTGACGTGTGTTGCTCCCTGCTAATGAATACTTGATGCCATTCAAAGGGCAATTCCTTGTGATTTACACGAGGCTACAAAACACAAACGTCAAACTCTGCCTAAGCCCTTCACGTCTTGCTGTGCACTCTTGATGTATGTATCATTTATTTAAAGTCGTTTTCAATCTAAAATGTCAAGTAAATGACATTTTTAAGCTTTAAGCTTACGCTTCTGTATGACTACAGTAACAAAGAAATTGAAATCGATGAAATCGAGGTAGACATATTGTTTAAAAAAAGATTATACATTAATAATGCTGATACATGTATCATAATAGTAGGGATGAGAAGAAAAAAGTGTTCATCTTGAATATCCAAAGTATTGTCCAGAGTAGTTTGCGATGAGACTGGCAGCAAGCATTGACCAGTCTCATCGCATGTGATAGTCGTTGATGTCTTTGTGATTCAGCAAATGCAATATTGGCATGTAATATAGAAAGCACTTCAGTCATAGCCTTTCAGTGTAGACAATAGTATCAGCGTGGCAGCAGTTTAACCGATTTAGAGGTTTAGTCATGTAGCTCACTCAACACCTTTCAATCAGAAATATCGAAGTGGCTTCTCCGATGTGCAGTAGAAAATATAGAATAGGTGTATAATATTTAGAAAATATACAATAGGTCTATAACATTTGAGAGTGCACTGTAAATCGGTATAACGTGGTCAAGGCCGGATCCTCCGGTATCAATTATAACCTGACCTTGAGTGACCTTGAGTGATGTGTTTATTTATGGAAACTGTCAGGGTCACACCACATTATAAGTGCAATGACCTATGCTGGGTGCGTAAGAAGCTGCAATAACTTCCTGGTGATTGATAATCACTGATTATACGATAGGGAGATGTGATGCGCACTGCCTTGTGTACCAAGCAGGGTGATAAGGACACAAATATGTCCCCAAGGACTGGTTCAGACACATGACCTTAGTCAGACACATGACCTTAGTCAGACACAAGACCAGATGGCGTCACAGACACTTGTTACACAGGCTGCGGTCTCCATTTTGAGTCAGAAAATTGTCATTCAATGTAACATGCTATAGGTGGACATGACAAAGCCATTGTGCAGTTTGTTGTAATACAGTTGCTGAGTAACCAATGTCCTATCGTCACTGCCGTACCATACCCTACCCTCTGGTCTCCATTTAACTATGCCATTTTTAGACAGTTACAGTGCTTCATTCATTTACATTACAAGAGAATGTATAAAATGATATATCATGAGAAATATCCAGTTTCTTATACCTGTTTTTCAAATGTCCAGAGTTACAACATGAAGGTATGATATCTATGTATACATATGTAGTAACATTATGCCAGGTTTGCTCCAGGCTTTGTCATGTCCACCCATTAATCCACTCGTTTGAAAATGAATAAGATAATAATACGAATATAGTCGTTTCAGATGATAACATTTACCCTGAATGCACATTACCTTCTACTCCAAGGCAAATTTAAGCTGTCAACTGATGTCTGAATCAATTATTTACCCCAACATCTCAATGCTGACCCTGAACCTCAAAGGCAGGTGACAGATCTACTGCTGAAGGCAACTGTACCACGATCCTTAATGCAAAATGTAAATGTTTTGGTGCGGAGGTCGAAACCACTTAACCACTAGACCACGACATCAAACTAATGTTCTCAGGAGGTATATAACCAATGAAAATGTTAGTTAACTCCCTCCTGATGAGTGCAAACTGTACTTTAATTGCTAAATACAGCAGTTAAACAAATCAAACAATCAAACAAATATATCTAGTGGAGTATAAGTTAGTTATATCCCTCATAGTCGGGAGTAAACTTTTTTGTTGGTTATATCCCTCCACATTCGGTGTCGAGAAATAACCAACAAATAGGCTAGTTAACTCCCTCCTATTCGGGGTATAACTATTACTTACTCTACACTATATATCGATACAAATGCATAGCAACTGTGAAACCCAAACGAGTTTAAACTTGACAGGTGCATTAGAAGTTCCCAAGCAGTGCTGACAATTACTTCATCCCTTATCTTCAGAACAAATTTTGGTCTTTTTTACTGTTGGTACAAAGGATGAACTCCTAATGGTCATTTGCTTCAGCGATTGGACACAACGGCCCTTTGCAATTAACGAGAGGCAATAAGAAAAAGTCCTGAATGATGTCACCAGAGTGTTCCCGATGGGTAAAGAGACTCTTTAAAAGCACACAAGCAAATGCAATCTGAGTGTTCAAAGTCGTGGTCGAGTCAGTCTGATCAGCAGGCTTGAGACCGGAGTCACATCAAAGGCATTCTTAAACCTCGAAAGATGTGGGGCCTTACAGGTGTGCCAGACGCCCAGGCTGATGCAATAACTTGTAATTGCCTGGAGGGAAAGTTCTTACGTCTTCCAAGTAACATAAGCAATATATTCAAAACCGTAACAAAAGAAAAATATGTAACGGTGATTCCTTCTTTAGTAACATGAATCCTTCAGCTCGACGTCTTCAATGAATAGATAAGGTGTTCCATAGAACGCCACCTTAAATCTAAAATATAATCTATACAGAGCTCTAACAAATTGAAGCTAATAACACCATAGAAAGAAACATAGATTTATAGATCTTCTGGGATTAAAGACGCAAGAAGATTACATATGATTGCTTTTCAGGATGAATACCTTCCCATGTTAACAAATAAATTCTACCAGAGATTTCAATGAGATGCAACAACAAATCGTGTTGCTTTTTCCCCACAGAGCATCACTTCACACAGAATATTGCGTAGGCTAGACAACATCAAACTTGCAATATAATTCCAGCGAAGCCAGCGGACTCAGTTTTAAGCTGTGACAAATTGATTTCCAAATCGAACTCAACTATGGCAGAGTTAGAGAATGGGAAGAAAATTGGCTTAGGAGTTCAGTGCTGCATTTTTGTTCGAGTCCTCGGTGAAGTCTTGAAAGGACACAATAACAGAACTCACTCACGGGAGGTCCATTGCCTCCAGTCGCTTTAGGGAGACAGACATACTCTGCTTCAACATAAAAGACCAAGGTCTTAAATGTCAGCAGACTTACCTTTTACTAAAATGTTTCTCCGCTTAAAAAAAGTCATGCACTTCTTTTATTGCTAAGTGCTTCTCGAGCAACTGCCTAGACGAAGAGGAAATATCTTTGCTATATATCGATGCAACGGCATATTACTTTGATGCATATTACGCTGCATATTTCTTAGCTCACACAAATACTATGAAAATATGAGTCATAAACAGATTTAACAATCTTCTTTCTTTTATCAATTTGTGACCAACCACAATTTTTGGTAAGCCAACCAAGACAGTTTGACCTGAGCAATTAGCCATCAAAATAGCTAACAATATTTTGGCGTCTCAATTGGTCACACATATGGATAAAAGAAGAAATATGTTTAAAAAACCCATTTATTTAATTTGTTGGCCTACACCAAGCAAAGTAAATACGAATGCAAACAAAACCTACAGTTTATGTCAATGACACTGAATATCCTGAACTGTTGCAGTAGTTGATAAGTATTCTCATTTTGTCTTTTTATTACTTGAAATCATACCTTAAATTCTTGTTACACAGGCTGCGGTCTCCATTAAAATTATATATAATACCCAAGCACACGATACACCAATTTTTACGGACTCACCAAAGAAATCTTTTTAACGAGGCGTTCGTGACAGAGCAATAAAGTTAATGCATACTACTGTTGCTTTGGAAAGGATGAGTGGAAAAAATGCAGATAGACAAGGTTGTCACTTCAGGCTAGTCCTGTTTCCGTTTCATTTGTCAAAACAGTTTGTCATCTATCATTGTGAAAAGCATTTTGACAGCCTGAGTCAGTCCCTTTCATATTTGGATAATTTGATTAGATCCCACTTTGACATTCTAATGCTTCGAGAATCAGGATTATATCAGAAGTACAATCAAACCAAATTTCCGTTGATGGGAGAAAAGCTAACAGTGATCAAGTTTGGAAATTTAGTGATTCTGACAAAGTAGCCCCACTCAGTAACCAGCAGCACCAATGGTACCATTATCGTGCCTTCCTAATAATCATGGATAAGCCAGTTGCACAATACTGGATGGGAGAAAAGTGCGTTCATCCATCATAGTGATTTCTGACAAGTAAATGGAGAGAAAAAAATCTCCCAGACGTTCGTTCTTACATGCCAAGTTACAAGACCATTCTGTTACCGGATCAAATTTTTCCAGACCACACGCCTAGTACACCAACTGCCAAAATGTTCTACTCTTAAAAAACCACCCATGTAAGGACCATGATATTTTGTACCATAGAAGAACCATTTGTCCTAATGCAACAATTACATATTACCCCTTATTGTGCTACAAAGTAGGAAGAGGCAGTGACAAAAGGCCACCCTCCCCATCAGGGGACATTCACCAGTAAGTTTTTTATTCTTCTTTGCGTGCCAGCTTCATAATTTCTGGCAGAGACGAGTAGTATTACAAGATGTGTCTGTATTTCAGTTCTCCCACGCAATGTCTGTGCTGTTTCATTAGGCCGTCTGAGGCTCTGAGCTGGTCAATTAAGCGAGTTGTTCACGCCAATCTCATTTAAGCAGAATAAAGTGTTAAACAAGGATCTCCTCTGTCTTCACACTTACCTGTGGGCCACTGGACACTGAGAAGCAGCAGGCTGACAGAACGGAGCCAGTGCCAAGACCACAGCCAATCCATCATTAGTGACCTCTGCAAAAAAGAAAAGTTGAGGAAAGGTCACCATGTTACTCATTTTTGACGAAATGCAAAATGACAAATTATCTATGCTATTCATGAGCCAGGAAACTAAGAGTTGGTTGCTGCTCAGCTTAATTTTGTTAAGTAACGTGGGTATGGTGAATATATGAAGGCATGACTTAGCTGAACCACATAAATTACTTGTGTAAAAAACAGGGTAGCCACATAAATTACTAGTGTAAAAACTAGGGTAGCCAACATGCAATATGTTTTTTTTTTTTTAAATTTCCGACAATGCTAACATGTTTACCACCATGCACTTCCACGTTACCCAAGCTGACTTCCATGTTCTTCTTTGCATACTAAACCACTTAACCTGTCCCTGACTCAGATGTTTTACATTCAAGGACAGCAGCTGGATATCGGGGTGGAATTCCATACTCAAGGTGTAATTCCATATATTTGGTTAACGTGAGTCACGAGTCACCTAAACGATATAAATTGTGCATGTATCATCCATGTTTATGTCACTTGTTCTAAACTTGCATTGAAATTGTTTATTTACATGCAGAAATGCATCAAGGTTCTTTGTTTTTTAATTACATTCTCTTATATGTTATTACTGCATACTTGTGCGTGTGTTTGCGTTTTGCCATTAATTATGGATGATGCTGCAGCTATCCCCACATTCTTTATGACACTTGAATGTCTGAGACACTGATAATTAAACAAATTGGGAAGTGGAGGTGTTACTAATTGATTATTGCAGCGTCTCCATAATTGCAGTAGGGTGTGGAGGAGTACTACATTATAATACATCAGCACAGCATGTGTTGTTCTGTGTGCATCAGCGCATCCCATCCGCATCCCTTGCTGCTGGACCACCTTCCTTGCATCATCAATGTCTGGCTCTTATCCATCCACCCTCAGCTAATGGCGGTCGGTGATTTGTGCTGCGTCGTTGTTAACTTTTCATGCTGCAACAGGCTGTTGTATACAGGAGCATCATGGCAGCATCATGAGGTGTTGATATGCAATGTGAGGACATGTGCACAGATTCTATGCATCATAATATCATCATATTATAATGTGACTTATTTGCACCTATGCAACTTCAGCTGTTCTGTGCCTGTCCACAATTAGGCCCAATGGCTCGAGTAACTTGGTCAAGGTTACATCTAGAACCATGGAAATATGCAGCCCTTGTACCAGCCAGTCCTTTATGGTCGTCACAGCCCACAGCTTATTGTTTTCAACAAAGCTTGCCATCATTTAATGATGCATGCTCCCTAGCAGCATGTAAGCGGAATATTGCAGTTGACACAACATGACACCAGAGATAGAGGTGCATTAAAACTCCTAGAAAAACAAACAGCTATCAATACTGAAGGGCTGCTTGCTGGTTAAATGAAGCTCATGCAAGCATGGTGTCTTCCAAGGTTTGTCTTTTTCCAAGGTCGGCAAGAATCATAAGGCCAAAGGAGCCCTTTTGAGAATTCCGAACGGGATGCTTGGCAGAGCCTTAACTCAAGAGCTGCACACGTTTTATTGTGGGCATTTTAATGATTTAATGGTCGTTTTAAGACCCACCTTTTCTCTCTGATTAATGTGCGTTTTCAATGGTGTCGTTGTCAACTCCCTAAACCCCAAAAGCTCTCAGCCAATAATTGTATCAGGTACATTACCAGGCCTCTGCTCAGAAAAGACCTAATCGAGGACCAAAACTCGGCGCCATAAACTCGAGAACAATTGGAAATGAAGATTAAAACGAACAGGGAGGAAGTAGACAATGGAACTCATTTGCACTGCTAAGTGCTGCAGCTTTCGGGCGGCTGAGGCAATTGGAGCTAACAGCAACAAAAATATTCGATTGTCATCATTCTGCTACGATGCATAGGACATATGTAGGTGTATCTCAGAAAGACAACTGCGTCATGATATGACCTCGAAATGTCCTTGATGATGTGCAGGAGTATAAACTGATGGCATATCTCATATCACATTTCATTTCATTTTCATTACGGGGGAATTGATTTCGTTCGTGAGCTCATCTCTTTTGCCGTGAAGGAGAATTGTAACATATTGCATTAGTTAGGTGCTTGATTAAGCAGGAATTGGGGGAAACTAATCAGAGGTGCACAAGATGCTGGAGCCATGATCACATCAGGCATATATATGATGTACATAGTAGGTAAGAAGAACCAAGTATCTGTTGATTGTGATAAGAGGTCGCTGCTGGTCAAGAGTCAGTGGTCAAGGCAAGATGACCAGCCAGGATTCCTAGATTGGTCAGCGGTGGCCCTTAGGGATATCCGTCACGCATAAAAGGACACTGGTCAGTTGGTTGGTCACTGATTGGTCAGTTGGTCATTCATCACATAGACCGTGCACTGCTGCTGTGAGCAGACACAAAGCTAGTAGCTGATGGATGCCTTAAAGTGCTTCCCCTTATATCATGCAGCAGCATTCTGCGGAGCAAAGCAGTGCTTATGATTTCTACAGATAACAGCAGATTTCGTGATGTGCACAATAACCTGCAGCAACAGATCGTCTATTCAGCAGAAATAAAAGGTAGTCTGGTGTAACAAATGCTCCCTCGATCTCCGCATCCAGCTTCACGTGTATGAGCCCCATCGATAATGCATGAAGCGGAGATGTAATTGCAGATGTTATTAATCTGCCTGTCAAACATCTGGTTAACTTAGGCGAATCGTAATCGGTTTGATAGCGCCCAAATTGGCACAGGCAATTTCATATTTTCTCGCTTCAATTTTTTATGAGCTTAATAACACCTTGTCGGTCTCCATCGCTGTTTACTAATAAGCAATCGATCCATTTGCTTGAAATGTCCCCAAACATATTACAAAAGCAATTCGTGAAACTGCGCAAATAAAATCCTTCTCCTGTGGCTTGTCGTGAATTAATGGAGATATCGCAATCTTTCAAGGCCATTTATATAGACTGCAGCTACCTATTTAACAGATCAAATGTGCCAAAGAATTTATCAAAACCAAGAGATACCGGGTAAGATGGTTGTTATATTTTTTGTAAGGTTTAAAAATGTAAGACCTGCAGTTACAATGAAACTTCACAATTAAAGAGTGCCCCTATAATCGTTGAAGTTACTACTGAGATGAATTCCATAATTTTTTGACAAAATGATTTCGAAACTGAACTTAATTACTATCCAGAGGTCTTCGCCAGAATCCATTACATAATTTATATCCAGGCGGATTTCATCAATTTTTATTGTCGAGGTATGTACAGGTGGTGGGCGTTCGTGAGATGAAATAAACTTTAAAAACAGCCACATCGATTCACTACATTCACGACAAAGGTGTGAAACTTCCTCAGATGAAGTTTTAGAAAGAAATGGCCAAAACTTTGTTGTCTGTGGCAAAAACGATGCTGTCTCAAGCGCAATTCTAAGCAATACAGGCAAATAGTTTTTTGGCAAAAATAATTCATATTAATACGTATCGACAAATATTAATGGAAGATTTACCATGGAGATACACAACGTTCAGAAGCTGTGCAGCTGAAATTGAAAACTCTTGGACTTTAACCATAAATAGGCGGACATACTGGCACAAGCTGCTGGCGGATCCAGGGGCCCTAATGCCCCCCCCCCCGTACCCACCTTAAAGTATATTGAAATATATAACAAACCTATGAAATGACTGGGTCATCTTATACTTCCCCCCCCCCCCCCCCCCCCGCCCCCGTAAAATCAGGACTGGATCTGCCAGTTACTGCGGCACAAGCTCTGCAGATGAAGCATATTATGAGATCAAGTCACTCGGTGTAGGAAAATAAAAATACCATGACCAAACTCCCTCTGACCGAGCACAACCCTAATTTAGACCTGTTTTTTTTTTTTTTTTAGTTTTTTTTATAAGATATGCAACAATAAAATACATGTGCACCAGATTCATGACACCGAAATAGGAGATAGGAGGTCAATTGCTGCATAATATAATGTGAAACAGTAGCCTACATTTGTCTACATTCACGAGTACAAGTAAATATGTTGAAAGGAACCTACATAATTATGAGTAACTGGAATGCTGTACTGAGTACAAGAGTATATGATTACTATTACTGGTTTTAATATCGGGGGGGGGGGGGGGGGGGAGGATGTAGTTTTGGTAAACATCTATCTATAGCAACCGGTTGTGGTAGTCTTACAGGTGATATGCACGCACCATGGTTTATTAAGTCTGCTACATATCGGCCTTTACATTCTCCTGAAGGCACTACAGGCCTTAGTTGTACAAGACCTTATTTGAGCAAGGATTACAACAATAAATATACGAGATGCAATTAACATCTTGCCCCAGCATAGGCCAAGGAACTGAAGGGCATTTTTTTTTTAAATAAAACAGCCTAGTGATTCATGACTGGTCAGGAAGAGTCGGGTGAAGGTAACTTGGCCATCCCATGCATCATTCATACTTGCATAATTATCCATGATGCTGGAGGTGAAGGTTACTTGTCTTAAGCATACTTGATTGCGGCCTTCAAGGGAAGATAAAGTTTTAAGCACTCATTTTTTAGGCAATCTTTAAAGCGTCGTTTGTTCCAATGCATTACAATGGTTTGAAAGCCAGACTCAAGGCATCTCTTCATTAAAAACGTATCCCTCAGCTGATTGCCACGATTCTTCAATGTGATAAATCCTTTCGAATATCACCTGACACTTGTTTTGCTAAAATGGATATGCTGCATCATTGTTTTGTCTGTAATCACGACAACCAACATTAAGATTATTTTTTTATCAATTTTTTTACTCGTTTCTTCGATTCTTTTATTTATTTTTATTTTTCAGCATCTTAATCATATTCTCTTTTTTGTTGTTTGTAGGTCCATTTAGGATCATATATAGTTAGCAATTTTCATCATAAGCTTGGATAATAACTAATCATGTTTTTTAAACAGTTCTAGACTCGAGAAATATATACCATATAACTACAAGCTTTTTGTACTTCTTTCTTTAGTTAATTATCATTGTCTGTCTATTTTTGGCTTTCCATGCATTTTGCTAGGATTGCATGATTTGCAAATTTTGCATCATATGCAACCGTGATTATCATGCCACAAACAGACTACAGGAGCTGCTGCTTTGAGCAATATGCTTCAGAGTCTGTGAATGGCCATGCGCCCTTGCATGTCTATTTGCGCGCATTTGCAACTGTAGAATATGGCAGGGAATTCATCAGGGCTATGACAGATGAGAGGCACATCACCAGCAAATCTCAGTTCCTCCTCAGCGAGTCTCTCACACAGAGTCTCAGAGGTCTGCGGAAATACTCAATCTAGCTACTTGGGAGATACGTGCAGTTTAAATTGCATTGTTTCTTCCACTACACTGCCACAGTATATAAATTTGAGTGACAAACTTTTTTGCCCAAAATCTCAAAAAAGAAAGGCCTAATGTACATTTCCTGGTAGTAATATGTGACTAATGTCATACACATTCAATATAATCTGCATACATACTAACTTTTCATCAGGAATACTATTGGCGGGAATAGGGACCTCACCCAGAGGGCGACATCACTCGTGAAATCGAGGTGATAACAAAAGCTCTCCCCCCTCCGGGGTGCAGAGCGAATAATATAATGGCGGGTCCTGTTCTGTTAAATAATAAGTTACTTTTTTCTTTGCCAATTTTAAGAATAAATGTAGTTATTGATTGCTAGTTGACCAGAGCAATACTGTAAAGCCCAACTACAGAAGACACTGAAGTCTGCATGCAAGACCACCTCAGTTTAACAACGAATAGATTTTTAACCAATTAATGGGAGTCTCAAGGCTATAGCCTATTGTATTGCATGTATACAGTTAGTTTCATTAAAAACGGCCCGTCAAATTGAACCTAGACAAAGCTAGACAACTTCTGCTATAAGATGTACATATTTATGATATATTACATATATTTCTTACATTTACCATAGTTTATATTTTTTCAGTGGTGGTAGGTGTAAGCCGACTATTAGCTAGTAGACAGAAGTAGCTGACTTTAACCAGTTATAGCTACAGCCAGGAATAGATTGCTAAGGCTGTCTAGAGTCGATGGTATTTTATGAACCTAACTGCATATAGATGGATATAGATGCAGAACAGCCAGAGGTACCTGGCCCCAGGAAAATGAGCCTCATAACAAGCCATGCCAGAGTGTCATGCCTTTGCCATCAGACTAGTGATTGCATTGTTGGCCATTATAGCAGGTGGGAAAATGGCGGACATTAGATAAGGCAGGGGCCACGGCACACAAAAGGTCTCACCGTGTCAGTAGACGGGATTAACCTTGCAAACACGATGTCTGGACATATCCTTTTAGTGTCCAGTCTGATATTAATACTGCAGCAGGGATGTCTCACTGGACTGGGAAGGAAGGCTGTGTATGACAAGTGACAAACAGGAACAGTAGAAAAGTCTAAGAGAATTTCCTTTCCTCAAAAAAGTCATAGAGACTGGGGCTCATGCAGCTGCGAATGGCCTTTGTGTGGTCACATTAAATCCCAAGGGAGCGGATTAAAGGGCAGCTTTGAGACGGTCTTTGCCTGCCAGTGGCATTGTTACCATTGCCAATAGCACTTCTCTTACAACAACCAGTTCGGGCCCTGTTGGTTCCTCCCAGCTGTAGCGGTTTGGGCCACCTGTTTTTCAATCATGCCATCCAAGAGCAAGGCTTTCCTGTCATACTGCATTATTCACCTCAAAGAGGCAAGCACGACTTATCTGACAGTATCAGATTGCTGGCACTTTATCCCTGTCGCCTCTCTACCCACCTTCTTGATATACACTTTGACCTTCTGGCCAGAAGCTTTTAGACCAAGCTAAGTCGTGACAGGAGAGGAACCAAACCCTGTCAGGGACAAACACAGCCAAGCACTGGCTGAACTTTTAATGCGGTTGCAATGAATGCATCACCAGAGGCATATTCTCGGTGGCTCCTGACAATAAGACCTTTGAGGTCTGCTGGGAATAATTTTCCTCCTACATGCAAGTCTCACAGGGGGATAATCAGACTTTAATTCCTACACAGAGAGTGAGACCTGTGCGGAACCTCCTGTATATTCAATTACATACTGCATTCCCCTTATGGCATTAATACTGTTATGTTTCATGTACTCACTTCAAACGTAATCGCATGATTAATGTACATAAAAAAATGCATTCAAATCTCTCTTGAAATGTGATCTTTCTGGGATTTCTTAGAATCTTTGAAGCAATATGCTTTCTGTACACCATGCGCTGCAGTATTTTTGGACTAAAAACTGAAGCTTATTGTCACATGAAGTTAGTTTTATTAAAAACGGCCTGTCAAATTACACCTAGACAAAGCTAGACAACTTCTGCCATACGATGCTACCTGTCACTGAACGGAACTGGCTATAGCTGGCTACTCAAAACCGGATCTAAAAGTACATGAAAATATATATTTATGATATCTTAGATAAATTTAAAGGTTTGTATTTTTCTGTGGTGGCAGGTGTAAGCCGACTATAAGCTACGAGTAGACAGAAGCAGCTGCCTTTAGCCAGGTATAGCTGTAGCCAGGAATAGGTCACTACAGCTGTCTAGAGTCGACCATATTTTATAAAACTAACTGTATGTCAGGTTTGTAAAGGTGAACCGTGTATTAAATAAGGTGGCCCCTAACACAACCCACTGAGGTTCTTTGGGGTCTCCTGGCAAATTTAACACTAAAAGAATATGTAATAATTTTAAATTTATCATGCCAAAAAATAACAAAATATCATGCTGTATTCTTGTTTATTTGCCAAATAAATTATTTTCAATTCAATCCAATTCAATTTTCAATTCAAACTATTCCATATGGCATTAAAATCTATAAATATTTTTTGCTAACTATTTGAACAAAAAAATGTGTTGTTTGTCTGAGAAATCCTGCAACCTCAACAAATGCTGTTATTTTGAAGCTAAAAATATTACAATATTCTTTCTTTTTTCTTCTTTCCTTTTGTTTATATATATATATATATATATATATATATTTTTTTTTCTTTAACTTTAATAAGTCAATCTGTCTGCATGAAAGCGGAAGCTTATCTTATCGTCTGCCTGGGGGAGATGTAAAAACAAGGTTGAAAGTGTGACAAACAAACTGCACGGTGACTATACGCTGGTGACAATATGGAGGGAGTTTCTCACCTGAGTTGAGAGTGTCTTGGTCGTCCTGTCCACTTTAGGCTGACCACCGTTCAATTGTAGACAGGTGCCTGACATGTAAGTCCGTCAATGGTCCCCATAACAGTGCCATTGCGACGCTCCTCCGCCACAGGAGAGTGGTGATGGTTATCACGTGACAACGAAACTGGCCCTGATTGGTTGGCTGCATGCAACAGGCCGCCACCAGACTGGTCGTTAGGACTTAGCCCGCTTTAACAGCACATGAAGTCTGTTTATTTCAATAACATCATTCGAAAAGGATAAATGACTGAAATGACGAACTGCTGACAGCGCAATGGATGACGTCATTTCATATGCAGCACGTGTAGCTGTAGTTCCACTTACATTTCTTAAATGATGGATTTCCCACTGCCGTAAGCTTCTGCAGACAGCTGGCATGGAATCCAATTACAGAGCATGGATGAGGCCCTGTAATGACATGCTTAGGTCGCAAGTCATTAATTTACCTGCCTTGATCGCAGCTTGTTGGAACTGCGTATTAGGCCTATTCATGTTTGACCTTGGAACCATGAGCCCTAACCTTCGATACCACCTTCGATACCACCTTCGATACCATCATGATGGCATCATCCCATTTACAGGTTTTCGAAAGGTTTGGTTTTGACATTCGATTAGTCGAAGGCCACCTCTTCCACATTGCTTAAACGTCTCAAATGTGTCGGCATGGTGTTGGGTGCTTTGCTACATCTGAGAAAGTCGTCTCTAGGCACTCATCAAATTTACTAAATGACCCCCCTGGGGCTGGTTTTGGATACCTTTATCCTTAAACTAATGACACAATAATTGCCATCGACTTGGGTATTACAGCTAGCGTTCGTTATACCAAACAGAATGTCTAAAGTGTGAGGTTTGGGATTGCTGGGATTTGGGGTGTTTGTTGTTGACATGGGTCTGACTCAAAGTCTCAACCAGGACGAGAGTGTGCGTGAATTCAATTACCGTTTCCGAGGAAACCAAAGAGCGTGGGACAGGGAAAGAATTGAACTGACACAGCGGATCCCTGGCAAATTGGCAATTAATTGGGTCTTTAAAAGTTAAAAAAAAAACAAAAAAAACTACCGCACGAATGATGTGTCCCTACTATGCATGAATGCAGTGAGGTCATCATAATTATGTCCCATCTACACACATGCCTGGAAAGAGTCTTATATTAAGTACTGCCGACTATGAACTCATTGAACTGACTAGATAACAACAATAGGACGGCATAAACATGCATTTACAAAAAAAAAGGCCCGATTCCAAGGGATCTTCCTTGTTGTTTACACGTTTACCATTTAAGAGGTTAGTAGGAGAGAGTCCATACCATGTTAGACACTCAGCCAGGCTACCACATCAGGCATCCAGTAGGTACAAGGCAACCAATAGATCTATAGCCTAGCGTCCTATAGGCCAGTGAAATCCCGGACCTGGCAAATTCCTGGCCAATATACCTTAATCACAATGCCACCAACTTGGTGTTCATTTCTGTGGACCAGAGATTACACCAATATGATTTGAGCGTTTGCTAAAACCCAAGTTTAAGATAAATTAGCTTAAAACCAAGGCCTGTTACATGTGGGCCTATAGGCCTAGCTTTTTTGTTTCTGCCACAATCCATGAAATCAGTCCTTCAACTGGCAAGTGGTGATGTCACAATCAATAAACAATGGTGATGACGTCAAAACTGGCAACTATAATGGGGAGCCAGTCATCATTCTTCAGGAATAGTGCCCCTAGGGCAATGGTACTTTCTAAGCAATGTCATGTGACATTGTTTCAGCCAATCACAGCTCAATTGTCATATATTTCACTCAGCCTTGGCTTCGTGAAATATGACAACTTTGGAATAAATTCCTGTATTCTCAAAACAAACATGTGGTAGTTTATATTTATTAATGTTACTAACTGACAAGGTCTGAAAATACAAAAAAATGTTCCTGTATGAAATTATATTATATGAAGTTAAGAAGTGCAGATCAATGATTTTTTTTAAATAGTGCTTTTCATCACGGCAATAACTCAAAAGATTTATCCATGCCGGTATATATAATTGTGGGATATATAGGCCTATTGCATAAATAAACTCATGTCTTAATCTCTATGTCGGTCTTATCTTCCATGTGAATGTATATCAATAATACACCCCC
Organism: Alitta virens; assembly: GCA_932294295.1. NCBI lineage: Eukaryota > Metazoa > Annelida > Polychaeta > Phyllodocida > Nereididae > Alitta > Alitta virens. The sequence continues at coordinate 67,820,883 of OW028573.1, forward strand.
TTCTTGTTGTAATTCATCCTTTTCACAAACTCGTTCCTCTTCTTCTCTCATTCCCCTTCTCAAATTACACTCTCGAATAACTTTTCTTAGCCATTCCTCTTTTCCAATCCTCTTTGCTCTTCTCTGCTGCTCCACTAATGGCGTTCCTTAGAGGCTTTGTCGTAATCTTTCAGGTAGGCCAATTAATTTAAGAAGCCTCAAGTATGATGGCTTGACCTTCATGAAGCTGCCGGAGCTTCCTGTTCAAATCCTCAAAGACCAACCTAATGGCACTTACAGACAGAGCGATCTGAAGTTCAAAATGCATGCCAAGTACAGTTGTAAATACAAATGGCCCATATACTTTCAGTCAGGTGTTTACAATTAAAATACTTCTTTAGAAGTGTTTTCATAGAGAGCATCAGAAAATCAAAAACGCCAAATACTGCAGCTATCAATACAAATTGATGGTACCTAGTTTCACAGTCATGTGTTTTCATACATGTACAAACCAAACTAGAATGCACATGGGATGAGCAGAGTTCTGACGACCATAGCAGCTATGTCTACTTAAATACTAATTATAAGCCACAAAGCGATACACCGCCGCTACTTCTGTTTTCATTTGGAAACCAAAATGCTGACATCAAGGGCATCATGGAAATCATGGACATCCCGAACTGAGAACAAAAGCTATTCCCCTTTTTTAGGGACCAGAGCTAATACTTCTGAACGTCTTTGGAGAGCGGTCTGAAAAAAAAAGCCAAATCCAGCTGTAAATACAAATAGCATGTGTACCTTCACAGTCAGCTGTTTACAAATACCTCAAAATGTCTTCGGACAGGTCAATGAAACTCTTTTCACTGTCAAATCAGCAAAACTTCCAAAAGTGCATGGTTAATTCGATCTTGTTGGTAAAGAATTCGATTTCTAAATTCTTTTACTTTTGCTTTGTTTGTTCCGGAATTAATTGCTGGGAACTAGCTCAGCTGAGACAACTAACATCACGATTCTACAACTAAATTCCACTGACTGCAAACTCCACGCCAGTTAGTTTCTCATTCGCCTAAGTAGTCACTTAGTAGTCGCTGCCTCAAATCTTCCAAGATCAACTAATTTCATTTCAGGCCCAAATTTGACAACTTTTCCACTTAGCTGGTACTTTTTTGCTTGACTTGGTAATCTGCTGCAGGTTGGGTGTTTGGCATGTCTAAGCAAGGCTTAGGATCTCCAGATATAGAAAGAACCACAGGAGCCAAGGATTAAATTAAATCCTCTCCCAACTTCCAAACGTGACAAATAGATGTCTCCCTCACTTCTGATATTACTTCATGCACGATATCCGTGATATAGAGCAATAAGTTTGTTTGTAAAAATACTGAACCAGTTCCTTCAAACATCAAACTTTCACCTAAGATCCGCCAATTGGCCTATTTTAAATACATGGATATAAATTGATAAAATTGTTTTTTTAAAAAGCCTCAGAAAACAGAAACTTGGTTTGACCACAACAATTTTTCTGTCTTTCTTACAACTTGGACATATCTGAATGAATGTTTTTTAAAGTTTAGATCTACCAACATTTATACCGGTACTGTAGTTATCGTTTTTTCCTTAATTGAAATATTTTGCGTTGTGTGTCAGTGTAACGCACAGACACTATTACTGTGACCATATCCATTTTGAACGGAATCCAACAAAATCTCAAAAGCAGAAGATTGGTTCGGCGTTTTGTAAATTTAATATTATATAAGTGTTACGTCATGGCTTTAAAAAATGTGGTCATTTAGTTGGCAGTGTGTATACAATATGCAGTGACCTGCTGAGATGGTCAGAACAAGCACCATTCATGTGTTGTCTCGTATACATAGAAGTGTTTTATACTAAAGATGCGGCCCTGAAAAAAAGTGTGTAAGTAAACGTTGGCGTGGTCTTTGTTGCAGTTTCCCAGGTCACCCCATATGCCTGTGTAGGACCAAACTTCCAAGGAACTCTCATATCACAAAAGACTGGATATAATATGTTCAACACGGTATATATATAGTTCGACAAACTGCCTATCGGTGCGCATGTCAATGACAGGAATCTTCCGGTCTTCATAGTATAAAGTTGATATCATGCAACTACCTTTACATACAACTACACACTGTCTTGATGCCTTATGGCATAACTATCTGTCTTTATTTACAGTGTAAATAATACAATTTTATGTAATCTTAATAACCCATTGGTCATATATTATTACATATATATGTAATGATTTCCAAATGTTCTTAATATTTTTTTTGATATATGTATTGTATGATGCTAAAAATAACAGGGCTTTAAAAAATAACTGCGAGTCTGCATGGTGCGAAATTAATTAGGCCTATAGTGGTCGCAGTGCGATTTTTCGGTGATACTTTTTCTGAATTTGCTGCATGAAAGCTCAAAACTGTTCTCTATTAGATCAATGAGCTTAGATTAATCATCTCCACGAATTTTAGGCTTAGCATCCTTTTCTTTTTTATTCATTAAGGTTTTGGTGGTCCTACTCAACTTTTATTTTCAATTGAAATGTTGTCTCTTTCATAAACGGACTTGGATTTTCTAAATCAATGTGTAATAGTTATACTGCATTTAGGCCTATTGAAGGAGGGCCCCCCTTTGATACTTTGTGTGCCCCTTTTAGAATTTTAAGCCTTCAAATATATTATGCTACTATGATGTACAATAATTAAAATAATTGTCTGTATTAGCATAGATAAAGCGTTATCTATGGTATTAGACAGTCGCTAATATTATTTTATAAAAATTAATGTTCATTAAGACCTTGCTAGAATATCTCATTTTGATTAATCACAAATGCAATTTTGAGATTCCTTGCAGACAAATAGACTGAGTCATTTTCATTCAGTTCTTGAATATAAAGCTTGCGATTTCTTTTTTTTTTTCCCCTTCTTAAATTTCGATAAAAAATCGTATTGTCTGCTTTGCAATGCTGATAAACTAAACCATGCACTTGGAGGAAACATGATCGAGACATTTTTTATTTTTGTGACTCCAAGAACACTGGAAATAAATTCACCACAGTAGCAGATTTAGGGGATGGGTGGGGGGTTTAGGGGGTTTAACCCCCCCCCCCATTTGCCTAGTACATTAATTAAATGAAAAATATTCAGCGGTCCCCACAATACATTGTAATTTGTCAACCCCCCCCCCCCCCCCCGTGACAAATTTTCGGGATCTGCCCCTGCATTAAACAAAAAGGTTTGTAAAGGAAGGCTTTATTTACATATTACTTGACATTTGTATGGTAGCTAAGTAGTCAGATCAACGTTTTTACTTTTTGATTGTCAAATAGTTATATTATTAGGCCTCCAATTAGTTACATAGTATATATCTAATTAACTACGTGTACGGAAGTGATGATCACTTTGTTGCACAATTAACCGTGGGGTGGGTCTTTTTTGTGTCTCAACACAGACAACTAAAACAAATGCACCGTCTAGTTCAGGACTTGAGGTAACCAAAATGTGCTTCTCAAATACAACACCAGGGGTTCCTATGAGCCTCTCATGCACTCTGGTGGAATGCAACCAAAGCCTTGTAAATTTTTAATCTTAATTATCATTAATGTCCGTCCGACGGGGGGGACGGACGGGCGGGCGTACTACTTTCGTTTCCGGAGCAGAACCTTAACACTAATGCACCTACATACTTAACTTATGTCTAAAATAGTGTAGTGGTGCCTGTTGGGGGTCTCATGGCCGTAAATACTATAGAATTTTCAAAATTAGAGCAAAATAGGGAAAATTCTTACTTTTTTCAAACCTCCATACAAAAGACATTATTTACCTAACATGAAATTGTATCAATAACATATCTAAATTATAGTATTTTCACTTTTCAAACTTCATTTTGATATCAATTTTATGCTGATAACATTATAATAATGGAAAATCAGAAAAAAAATGCTAAGAATTGTGTTAAATTATGTTTCCGCAGCATAACTTTAACATTAATGCACTTACTCTAACAAAATTTAATATGTTATTACTCTATATATAGCTTAGCTGTGCAGGACTCACACACTAATGCACCTACATGCATACAAAACTTAATAAGAATATGTCTAAAATAGTTCAGCGATACCATTTTGGGGTTTCATGACCATTAATGACAGATAATGACAGATAATTTTACATAATAAGGAAAATATGAGAATTTGGTACTCTTTCAAACCCTCATATCAATGACTCTATATGTTACCTCTGTAATCATGTATGCCTAAACCCTTTAAATATACCGGTATGAAACTTTTTTTTGGATTGGAATGGACGTTGTTCTTTTTTTTAAGTGAAGAATCTGATGTAAATTATTATTGAACTTTTTTAAGGCCAGTGATCGCAAAGGGGGCCCCTGATGGGGTTGGGGGGGGGGGGGGGGTCTCTAAAAAGGCAGGCGGACACATTAAAGCGCCATGGGACTGCATGATATCCCAAATGCCAAATTGTTGTACAAAGTCCTACAAGACAAAACTGCAACGAGTATACAATTATTCTTAGTGGAAAAAGAGTCCCAATCCAAGTTTTCGACAATCCTGAGTTTGGCCTCCAACAACCTAAATGTCAGATGTATCAGTTGTGCTTGTGGCATTAAAAACAGCAAGCTGGACTGCCCTTGTTTTGGCCTGAAATCTGCATCTGTCTCAACAGAGAATGACGTATCACAGGATGGCACAATACAGAATAATGCAGAAAATGCTTCTCATCAAACTAATCATGCCAATCAATTGAACATGCCAGCAGCCCTCTCTGATGATGTTATTGGAGCATGGTGCATCGTAGAATATGATGGGAAACCATTCCCTGGAAAAATCATTGCATTTGCTGAAGATTAAGTCGAGGTGGAAGGTCTTCATAAAGTAGGGGAAAACAAGTTTGCTAAACCCATGTTTAGAGATGTACACTGATGAGAAGGTGCTTGCACTGATCCCAGAACCACAGTATACAAATTGTCGTTCCCGACATATCATGATCGAAAAGCCAACTTGGGATGCATGGAAACACTTATACTAAAATGACTATAGAAGTTGTAAATTGGCTACTCAGATTACAATCTGTCCATTTTATGAAAACATATTTGCATCATCTAAAACTTATTTGCATCATATTTATACAGTGTATATGATAATCACCAATCTTGTAAGGTTGTTTGTTTATTTGAGAATTTTGAATTCTACTTTTATACATTGTAGTTGGGCATTTTACAGCGTGTTAATTATGTTGTGCATTTTATGTCAACAAGTGACATAATTAAACAACTTGTCAAGCTGAACGTTAGTCATTTATGTTGATTGTGAAGTCAGTGGTGTTACTTGCAGGTCAGTAGTGTTCAGCAGGAATAACTTGAATTTTCTCAAAAAAAAATATGCATTAAATAAACACTGTTATATACAAGATTTAAGAAGCTGCGTTGTGCGTTTTTTCTATGGTAAATTAATAAATGTACCTATTATAATTGTGAAAAATTATAAAATACATAAATACAACAACCACTGCAGTAACGCACATACTTAGTATACTGGTCATTCTTATAACCTTCCAAAAAATAAAATAAAATTCCATCGGAGTACATGATTCTTTCATTTTTAGGACAAAAAACCTAAAATTAAAACAAAAATGTGGCCGTTAAGCTCAGCATATCGCTACATTGAGCAGCCTAACATATACTTAAACCGCCTCAGCCATCATTGTTGGATTATTGGAAGGTTCATTTCTTGAAAATCCTAATATTTACATTGACCACTTACTGTAGAATAACCCAGTTACATAATGATCTACATTACTTTCACTTGACTCCAATACCTATTATTGTTTTCTTCACATACACCTGTAAAGTGTTCGGTTATAAATACTAATTTAAATGCCATAGATTTAATGCAAATCAGCAACCCAACAATTCCGTAACTGTTGAAGGGAATGTGGCAATTGATAATATATAAAGGCATTAAAATGGGTTTGTTGAGTATCATTCCATACAAACCTTAATGGTTCATTTTGTATGAAATTATACCCAACATCTTTATGTGGCATAACATTGTTGCTGAATTTCATATATATTCCTTATTAGGATCATTGCCATAGCTCATCTGTTGCTGTACTAGCAGACACGGGCAGATTCCCATTGATAAATAGACAGCAAGCTTCTGCTATTAAATTAAAATCGGAAAATTGCCCCTTATTATTACGCAAATGCTATGACGTTCAAGTATATCCCTTTATCGCAACAATCATCCATGCTGGCTAACTAGGATACATCAGGTTACAGATAGCTTAAACATTAATGATGATGAAATCCCAGCTTCAATTATCACTAAGTTGTATGAACAGGCACAAAGCAAGATGCTAACGGATATTAATGACAATGATAAAAATCCTAAGCTTAGAACTTACAAACTCTTTAAGAAGGAACTGTGTCTAGAATCTTATTTAAAATACAACCTACCTAAGTATCTCTATCGTAGTATAGCCAGATTTAGACTGAGTTCTCATAATCTCCATATAGAATTAGGTAGACACAAGAGACCTTATGTAGTAGCTGAAGAGCGCATTTGTAAAAGATGCGACACAAATGACACTGAAGATAAGTTTCATTGTTTGATAATTTGTAGAAATTGGGAAACGGCTAGAATGGATCTCTACCTAGCAGCTTCTAAACATATAGACCAACTTTTAAAAATAATGATTAATAATCTCAGAAACGATTTATGCGTTAGGTTAATTCTTAAACACAAGTATTGAAATGCTCTACTGAAGACTACTGTATAATACAGTTAATCAGAGATTTACGAAGTCATGAACTTTATGTGGATCCAGATTCACACAAGGACACTTTGATTTACTTTTGTACTATTTGATTAATTATTTAAAAAAAATTGTTATTTTGCAATTTGAATTTAACTAATATTATGCAAATACACCATATTGTAATGCATTATGTGTGTCTACAGCAATAAACATATATATATATATATATATATATATATATATATATATATATATATATATATATATATATATATATATATATTTTACAATTCTGATTTGTTTAGCAAAAGCAATAGGTATTTCAATCCATCCATGCGCAACTTCAGCTTAAAATGTGGCCACTAGTTAAAATTCAGATGTAGGCCTAGATTCAAACAAAGGGTGTCACTAAGGCAGTGGGGGGACTATATTTATATATCGAGTTTTGATCGATATATATATAGAGAGAGAGAGAGGAAACCTTTGAAGTCCGTCAATTTAGGGGGCGTGGCATTCACGACGCTACCAGTGGCGCCCCCTCGGCCTTGACCTTAGCGGTACAAGCCGGTGCAGCCCAGGTTCAAGCAAAGAGGATTAACCTCCTTGGTTCAAGTGTGTGGTGAGACAGGTTCGATTTCTACAGGGTACGAGAGTCTGCAAATATGTCAGCTAAAGCACAAAAACGCCCAAGGAAAGCGGATGCGTCAAGCAACGATTCAGTCAAGGAATTCTTTACTGGTAAATTAAGAGAGCTATTAGTATTATGTGTATGGCCACGGAACTGGTATGGCTTAATTTTGCCACATTTTTTATGTAGACCTGCAAATGTGGCATGGTATGTGTGCTCATGAATTTTAAGTGTATGTACTATCTCCTCAACAAATTGGCTGCCATTTAGCTTTAAGGGCTCATGTGATGTAAATTTTTGTCATGCATTATATATTATAAATATCTACAGGAGAGGGACTTGGTGAATTCGGGGGAGCAAGAATGCTGGTTGGGGAGCAAGGAATTTGACATTTTATATTAATCATAAGAATACAAAGCAAGCAGTCCCTGCACTAAATAAGATGATGCATCAGACAGATTTAAAAATTATTTTGTTCGCCGTCAAGTTAAAATGAACTGGTATGTAGGGCTTTAATATCAACCAGACCCTCATTTACAATGCTGCCAGAGGGCCTGTATTTAGACTGGGTGTCAGCTCAGCTACTACTGTCACTTGCGAGCTCTCATCCTTGACATTACACTGTAATTAAACACGAAACAGTGCACAATTGATAATGCTAATACATGTAATACTCAACTCATTAACTTTCAAACACCTTATCTTGAGGTCAAAGTGCAGTAGTGCACTCCCACAGGTGTTTGTTTTCAAGTCCCAATTTACCTGTGTGTAAATGCTGTTAGCTTTTAAATATATGCATGCATACTATAGCAGTGCTGAATACGCAATGTCATGATACAAATAATAGATAGATAGATATATATATATAGATAGATAGATATGGAAAGTGCAGCCCTCTAAGGCAGGTTCTTGCTGCTATCGAGGGTTGATTGATGAGGTGAGAGAGAGGAGTCCGCCCATGTTAAAAATTACCCCATGGGTGGGATCTTTTATTTCCCTCATCATAGACACTTGAGTACAAGGGACCACCAATTTAATGTCTCATCCGAATGACATCTAGCTGAGATGTTGCTCATGAAGGGTGCCCGTACCTGGGATTGAACCCAGGTCCTTCAGAGGAGCAGGCAAGTGTCTTACCACTAGACCACCCAATATAGCAGCTGCTATATTGTAGTTCTAGCTAGACAGTTTTTTTCTTCAGCATGTCGTCTTCAAAACTATTGTTAGAATAGATAATGGAATACACTGCTGTTTTCACTAAGAACTTGGATACTCCATTAAAAATTACAATTTTTTTTTCCAGATGTCGGCAAGATACCCTACAAACCTGATGCCAAAGCAACAGAAACTCTGGTGTTCAAGCATTACAATGCAGATGAGGTAATATATTTCTTGTTTAATTCAATTAAATTCATATAATCTGATATGATATACGGCTGATATATGTTAAATATATGACTGACTCAATTGCTGAATTCCTGCAGGAAGTCATGGGGAAAAAAATGTCTGACTGGCTTCGCTTTTCTGTGTGCTACTGGCACACTTTCAGAGGAGTGGGTAAATACCTTTTTTTTCTCACTTCAATCAGATTGTATTGTTCATATTTAATGCGCTCTGTATTAAAAAAATTCCAATGCATCTGCTTAATACCTGTGCAGACCTGATTGTCTTTGGTCTCAAGTTTTTTTATCAGTTCAGAGTGTTGATATAGTACACATTACAATTTAAAAACTTACAGGTGAAGTTCTGGTGAGACTTTTTTTTAAAATTAGTTAATATTATAAATAATGAATTGCAAAGGTATTGAAAATTACCAGGGTATTCAAAATAGACTCCTACCAATCTAGTCATGGCATGAGAGCTTATTTGTTATAGCCTTACATGCAATAGGTTTGCAGAATTGTGTACACAAGACACAGATAATATTTGCCATTATTTGGGGACATTGGGAAAAAATTTACTTCAGGGGGATTCCCAAGATTGTCTCTTCTCAACACGAATGTTAGTGTGCACCTTTTGCTTTGGACAGGTAAACGTGTCTGACATCACCAATGGATTGTCACGAGGAAGCCTAAATGCGCTAAAGTCTTAAAGAGCTAAAAAAATTACATTATCTTGCTTAATTGCCTCATCAAATTCAAGCCCTCCATTCTGTACAGATCTATGGTGTGGAAATTTAAGTTTGACTAAGTTTATTCAATGTATTCTTTCAAAGCTTGGTGCCAGGGAGCCGACCTATTCAAAAAGATTTTTACAGAACCCCGTCAACAATGATCAAATCTTTAATTAACTTTGTCCATTTGGTACATGCAAGACCAGTCTACAATAAAAAAAAATTACATCAATTTGGCAGCAAAATATTATTTGAAGGATATTTTTGTTTTTTTTTAGAAATAAAACTTCGTTTTGTTTTGAAGACTAAATAAACTGCTGAATGTATTTTTCTTTCAAATTAAATGCATTGACTCATTTTGTGATTTTATGCGTCTTTAGGACTGGATCCTTTTGGAGCTGGGACCATTGAGAGATCATGGGAAGATGGGACTAATAGCATGGAGAATGCTAAACAGCGACTCAGGGTGGCCTTTGAATTCATGAGTAAACTGGGAGTGAGATACTGGACATTCCATGATAGGTATGGTCTATATTACTCTAGGATATATATTATATAAGACTCATTTTAACATGTAGAAACAGAAAAAAAAATGCAGTTGTAAAGAACTTTGTATATTATTGTGAATAAGAGTTAATCTGAGACCATTCAGAGACAAAGGTGACTAGACTGGTAGAAAAGCAACATGTATCTATCATCAATGATAACCACATTATATATATAGTCATTTCTGGTGAGAAGTCTTCTTATATATGCATATAATTGTTGGTAGTATTTTAAAGTGACATTATTTTTCACATATTTTGCAGAGATATAGCTCCAGAGGGAAAAAATTTGGCAGAAACAAACAAAAACTTAGATGAAATAACCGATCTTGCAAAAACCCTAATGGACCAAACCGGCATAAAACTGCTGTGGGCCACCTGCAATCTATTCAGTCACCCAAGGTAATCCTTACGAAGCATACACTCAGCTCAATTCCCATTGGGTATGGCAGTTGCTATCGTGTACATATATGTTCTGGTCAAGCTACAATACAACATTCATTCTCTTGAATATTATTCTCTTTGTGGGCTCATCATAGCCAGGGGACTGCCAAATTCCCCAATTCTAATTAGAACATGTAAAGACACAGATTATAAACTTGGTTGGACAATGTGAAACCTGTATTCACTGTGTATTCATATTAAAACTTTCCATGATTAAGGCTGTGCAATGCAATTCAGATTTTATTATAACTAAAATCCTAAATTAATTTCATTATTGACCAGAATTAAGATATATACTTCTTGTACGTTTAGTACGAAATAAAGATTGACATGTTTTTCAGATACATGAATGGAGCTGCAACCAATCCAGATTCTCATGTTTTTGCATATGCTGGGGCTCAGTTGAAAAAAGGGCTGGAGATTGCTAAGAAACTTGGAGCAGAAAATTATGGTAAGAAGTCATGACCAACATATGAATATAATTTCATTAACAACAGACTCAGTTTTTTGAAGCAGATTAGATGTTAAAGATGATCTATACGTTTATTATTTATGTAAAAATCCATTAATAAGACTTTAATATTTTTACCATGTGCAGTGTTCTGGGGTGGAAGAGAAGGCTACCATTCCCTGCTCAATACCAACCTGTTGTCAGAATTGACACATATGGCTAACTTTTTCAAGATGGCAGTTGGTAAGTAACATTCTAGTTGATCTTTTTCTCTTTGAGGTCCTTCCCTCGAAACACTGAAAAGCTAACTCAGAGAAATCAATGGAATGGAATCCCTGATTATGGCTTAAAATTTTATTCCTTCCAGCTTTCAAGAAAAAGATTGGCTTCACTGGGCAATTTTTGGTGGAACCCAAACCAAAGGAACCAACGAAGCATCAGTATGATTATGGTAATTGCTTTAAATTCTTCCTAATACAATGGTTGATTTTTCACTGAATCAGCATTAAAGGGTTTGAAAGCTATATTTCCATTAAAAAGGAATTTATGTACTAATGAAAATATTTTTCAGACAAATGCAATGTCAAGACTATGGCTACTGAATGGCTGATATTTGTACAGAGATCACATCCAACATGTCCAATTAAGACTTAAGGCCTGAGAGATCACAAGACCACTTCAGTCTGAGTTGCAATATAGGCCTTTGAAGCCAACTGAATCCAATCCTTTAGCTAATTGCAATTGTTGGAGACTGACATTCTAGAATCAATTAAACCCAAACATCTTACCATGGAGTGAATTGCAATCTAGCAAATGGTGAAAGATGTAGGAGATATAGGCTTATTACTGGAAGTGTCTCATGCCTTTCATATAGAATAAATAAATAAATAAAAATAAATTGAGAGACTGCTATTACTACAACCAATGCAAGTAGTTTCCTTTTTGAAAGTTAAACTCAAATTTTTATCATTTTGCAACTCACCAGGAGTAAACCTTCATAGTTGGATAAGAAATTATAGTCCTATCTTACAGCATTACTTAGTATTGGCAGTCATTTGTAATGAAGAGCAAATTTCTGTATTTATGTTTAAGCCTAATGTTCCTTTTAATATTTATTTTTCCATTCAGTCCATCTACCTAAAAAAAATTTTTGAGTGATCTCTGAAAATTGTGGAAAAAATTCATGATTTTTTTTTTATGAAATAGTGATTGAATTTACTTCTGTTGATTAAAGCTGGATGGAAACATTGCAGGGCAATATTTTTGTTGCTGACATTAAAAAAATTAAATTATATAAATATATTTTGTTAGTGGCTTGTACTCAGCAACCTATAGATAACATGCTGCCAAACTAGAAAACAACTTTTGAAGAACAAATATAAGTATAACTTTTTAGGCGGTTTGTTTGTTATAAGTAGGGCATATTACATGACAAAAAGGCACATTGATGATTGATGTGTCCCCCAGTGTGCCCAAAAGGCACATCAAGGGTGGAAGCCAGAGTGATCTCTGTATGTACAGATGCAACTGCTCAAACTTCAATTTATATTCATTCATATTAAATTTTTTTTGCTACTTTCAGATGCTATGACTGTGATTGGTTTCCTCAAACACTTTGGATTAGATAAGGATTTCAAGGTGCTATTAGAGTTATGGGATATTATTAATAATCAGTTTCATTAACAGAAGCAAATAGTATTCAACCATAATACAACACAACATAGATTTAGCATTCACTGTTGTTCGTTTAGAAAATTTCTAGACTTTTCCTTTAATTCTAATGATTGTATTTATTTTGAACAGCTGAATGTAGAACCAAACCACACAACATTGGCAGGACATTCATATGAGCATGATGTAATCATGGCATCCACGTAAGTTCTAATGTAACTTTTCCAAAAGCTTAAATTATTCTGTCTGCCAGTGCATTATTTCTTATACTTGTAATATGGTATGTTTTGCCTATGACAGGATTTTTAGAATTATTTGAAAAGTACAAATATATATATATATTGTTTTTTTTTTGTTTTTGTTTTTTTCTGTGAAACGTAGACTGCATGTTTGACTCGCATATTTCATTTGTCTTTCCAGGCTTGGAATGCTTGGCTCAATAGACTCAAACACAGGATCTCCAGATCTGGGATGGGATACAGATCAGTTTCCTATGGATATCAAAAACTGCACAGTGGTCATGAAGGTGAGTGGATTCTCAGAGCTATTCCTTGTGACATCCTCTCAGGTTGGTTTTTGTTTTGAAGAAATGTGGGATAAGCAGATGTCATAATTTCAGGCAGTAATAGAGCAGGGTGGCCTACAGCCTGGTGGCCTTAACTTCGATGCCAAAATTCGCAGAGAGTCTACTGATGTACATGACATGTTTATCGCCCACATTGGTGAGCAAATCCATTTGAAAAGTTTATATAAATTATACATGACTAGAGGACTTTGTCATAGTTATGACCAAAAAGAGAAATTAATAAATTGATGTTTTTTTTTTTCAGGTGCTATGGATGCCTTTGCCAGAGGGTTGAGGTGTGCTGTCAAAATTATAGAAGAAGGTCACATGGCTAAAATGTTGAAGGTCAGTCAAATGGAACAATGTATTGTACTATATAATTGGCCTTGCAAATTAAAGTCATATTAAATGCTAAAATGTTTTGATACAGGAGAGATACTCAAGTTTTGAGAAGGGTCTTGGACAAAAAATCCACAAAGGCACAGCAACCTTGGAAGATTGTGAGGTACAGGTGTTTTTTTTTTAATGCACAAACCCATTGATGACTAGGGGGGAGATTGGACAAAAAAGACTTATCAAGACAAAATTTTGTTGGCGATGTAGCATATAAAAACCGAACGATGAACATCGGGAAGATTGTAGATTGATGAGTTGTAACGGATTTTACAATGATGGAGATTTAGCAGTTCAGGAAATAGTTTCAACACTGGCCTATTTGTAATTAATTACAGTGTACAGCTTTAAATGGTATCAGCATATCAGAAAAATAAATAAAGAGCAACTAACAGATCCAATCTGTGCAAAACACTGTTTCACTTGAGAAAGAGTGAGAGCAGTGAGTGTTTGGCCATTTTGACCATTCTCATTTTCCAGAATTTTAGTTAGGCCTATCATTCCTTTTATGGAGAGTCAGAGTGGGTGTGTCACTCACTGGCCAATCAGGGTCAGAGGCCTGCAATGGAACAACACCAGCATCACTAGCACACATTTCTTAGCTAAAACACCATAGTTAGTAGTTACCGATTCAAGTCACTTAGTTTTCATAGGAATGAAATAGTGTAAGTAGATATTAAGCTTTTGTTGAAGAATTGTAACTGTTGCTAGGCATTTTTAACATGATAGGGCTCCCAACAGGTATTTGTGAAAAACCTACAAAGCGGTACCTCTCTCAGAGGTTCCAAATGGGTTTCCACTTCTATGTTTACTATCTTTTGAATACTCACAGCTAATCCTCCTAACAGAAAAGGACCTCACTGGGTGCATTTTGACAATTTTTGGAACAGAGTCTTGAATATAGTATAGGCAACTCCCCAGGAAAGTCTCTCCAATGATGAAGATTTCATATGGACTGAGGCTCACCTACAAAAAATGGGGGAAGGGGATATGTATATGTTCTCATCTTTTCTATTGTTTCTGTTGTATCATTTGTTGGCAAAAAACTTGGCGGCTTTTTTTTTTTTTTTTGTATCACCTCTGACATTTTATTTACTTGTCTTATCTTATCTTATCTCTATTTAACTGTATTCAATCATTTGATTTTCTTTCGCACAGAAATTCATCCTGGACAATGGTGAGCCAGAGAAGACATCAGGCAAACAGGAACATTATGAATCAGTGTTGAACTATTATGTTTAAATGTGTTATGTTTGGTTTGAAGATGTTAAATATGGGGCTAAATGCTGTATGTGGTGATTTTTTTGTTATTACTTAGTCTTTGTAATATCTTAGTATGCCCAGCACTTGATAATGTCAGATAGTGAGATTTGTATCTATTAGCTGGAACATACAGCTATCATGTATCAGTAAAATCGTACAAATTTCACAATTAAGTTATGCATTAACCAATTAACATCAAGCTATTGCCACACAATAACTTACACTATTACTCTATTATTGTTATTTTAAATAGTAAGCAAACTTGATGACACGGTTGTGAATTAACATAAATCAATTTTGTTCACAGTATAGTTGAAATATATATATATGATATTGTATGTGGGGTAGATCATAAGAAATGTCTTGGTAGAATAGTAGAATTACAATACGTTTTGGGATGTATCATTTTGTGCAAAAATTCTACAAATTCATATTTATGGTATACATATAGATATATATATATATATATATATATAGAATTTATAAACTGAGCCAATGGCAGCATAAATTGCTCAATTAATCAAGAATATATATGAAATTATTTTTCACATATATCTTTTGTTCAATCTAGAAAATTATATATATAAAAATAAAATAAGTCACTCTAATTTGTGTCATTGTTCAACATTTTAAAATATATCGTTCTGAGTTTGCAGAGAAAGGCAGCTATGCATGCAGTTAATGTAGGCCTATAATAATCAAGGAAAATACATCTTTCAGGGCCATAGCCAGCATGAGGCAGAGGAAGCCACTGCCTCGTCTGGTCTTGGTCAATTATTGTCATGCCAGGACAAAACATAGTCCTGTGATACTCGGACATACTCCTAACTCAAACTGTTATATTGGAGTCTACCGTGTCTGATTTCAATGCTGGCTACAGCCCTCTCTTTGGTAATAATTAGGCTTACATACTTCAGAATTTATCCGCCATACAGTATTTTTACAGTAAAATCTTGTAAGAATAAATTGAAGTAGGTAACACTAAGAAAAATTGCACCCTGCTTCGATAATTTCCACACTATTTAAAAAAATTTTTATAATGTTGTAAACAACTATGAAAGTGGTGGAAGCACGGAATAAAAAAAAAACTATTTAATGTCCGTTCAGCCAATTAGACATGGCTATTCATCAAAAGATGTGCCTGCTGAACAGCGCCAAGGGGTTGCATCAGTGTGTAAGCCTAAATATTAAAAAACCGATGATATTGATATGTCCCACATATATAGATCTAATTCAGTCTTCACCTGATATCATGACAAAGTTTACTGTAAATTACATTGAAAAGTACAATTTATAAATTAAACTGAATGAAAACAAGAAATTTGAAATCTTGTAAAAACGCTATAGCCTGATAGCTAGTCCTTTTAGATATATTTGAAAGGGAGGGTTTCTGGCATTTACCCTTTCACAAATCGCTAATTAGGATTCGATCCAAAGCCCAGGTCCAACGCCCTGCAGGATCCAGGCCATTGAACTAGAAGAGTATTCTAGTTCAATGATCCAGGCAACCATGTGCGCGATCCAACATAAGATTTGGCGGGAGACCTCTAGCGGCAAGAAGGAAAACTTGAGAGCTCTGCTAGCGAACCTTGCTAGCGAAGGTGTCTTGTGTTGGGCTGAGGGCAAGTGTTTCAACCTTCAAAAACAATGGTAAATTTTTGTAATGTGAAGAATACATTGTGAAACTATCGTCTGCTCAAACGCTGAGAAATTCCGAGGCCAGTATTTTAATTGGTCGTCTGCCAAACGAAATAAATGGTCGTGAGCGATAATGTGTCGTGGTTATACAGACGTTCAGAAAATACTTGTAATTTAGTGTCTCCTGCCACATTTGCGGACTTCGCCTTAACTTAAGCCTTAAGTTATACATTGGGAATAATTTGTGCAGTTCATGAAATGTATAGTACCAGTAGGCCTACACTAACCCGTACTGTCTATTGACCAGCTTAGGAACAAAAGGTTTGTTGGGTCAATAATTAATTATTCTGTGTGATTCTAGCAGTTTCGAAGAAACTTAAGCTTGTTAAGTTTTAATTCTTTAAGTTAAGATAACAAACGAGCTGTCTAGTTTTACTCCTTATGTTGTTGCAAGATATCTTTCATGATAATTAACTTCTCAATGATAATATTATTTCACACATTATTTCACACATAAGTACTATATTATAGTCTAAAGTCTAAACCCTCCAGTGCAGTGGCCTCCTTCAGGGCATGCCTTCAAAAGTACAGGCCGGGAGCCTGACATCATAATCAAACTAGATATTAAGTAACATGTTTCTGATTGTCTATTTCATTGATCGTAAAAATATTTTCGGCAGAACAACGCATTGCTTGCCCAATGTAAATCCAAGGGAGATTTTTGGCACCGGTCTAAACACAGGCAAATAATTTAGTTACCGGAGCAGGTAAGCAGCAGACTGATGGTTCATTTCTCTCTCTAGGCCTTATTATAGTTGCCGAGAAATCGATGAAAATCAGTGTCTCTGAGACTGGACAAAGTATAACATACTACATTTTATAGTCTATATTCCAGACGATACCTTTAAATACGATATTTTGTAACTGACTATAAGTTTTTATATTTTACATTTCTACTTTTAAATTTTAACTTTTTAAATTTTTCTGTCAATTTTACAACTATTTACATTTTAAATCTGTATTTTACCAATATAAACCATGCAGCTATGCCTTGTTGCAATCAGTAGCGCTCGATCATAATAATTAATGTAATTAATACCTGTCAGTGCAGATTGCAATTTGTGTGAAGATGTCAGTTTTTGATGGTGATGTGTGAAATCAATCACAAACTGCTTAGTAACTCCTCAATTAGAAGTGCAACAGAATACCCTATCATATTGTAATCTTGTAACAAAGGAACAAGGAATGTCCTGCTGCCTCTTGCGGCAGAGGTGCTTCACTTGGGGAAAAAGAAGTGTATCAATGTGCACACCGTTTGAAATATAGAATCCATTTCAGGATATCGTAAAATCGTATAGGATTGGTATATCGATCCAGGCTCCAGTCCTGAATATTTCTTTGTGTGTCAGACCTATCAAGGACCACTCGAAAAGTATAATAATGTTTGCTTAAACCCCTCTTAAAATTTTCATCCCTTGAACTTCGACCATGGACCAACTGGCGGGATTTTAAGGGGTTGCAGAAGTTTTGATGGAGATACCAGTGTTGTGTATCATTACAGCAAATCGGTACGATACGTATCATCGATATCTTGAACCGATACACCATACATATCGCGATACATAAATTGAGGTTGGCTTACCAAATTATAAATGAGCATTGCAACATTTTTGTCAATTTTAAGCAAAATGGAGTTAGTTTGGGCTCAATATAGGCTGGCAGCATTTTTGCTGTTTTTTTGTTTTTTTTTAAAGAAAAGTTTTATTAAGAGAATGTAACAACCTGTACAAAATATATATCTATGCACCCATCATCTATAAACAGATCAATTTCCTTTAAAATATATCTAGTTGTGATGGTTAATCATTATATGCAAATTTCACTCCACACTTCACACCTTTTTCAAGGCATTGGTAGAATCTATACTTGGGGTACTGATTTCATTCAACTCCCCCATATCCCCTGGCTTCCCCAATTACAATTAACAATATTGCTGAACTTCAATGAATTGCTAGAGAGAAACCACTATCAACCTGTTCTTTTCAATTACTAAATGTCGGCCCTCGCCGGCGCCGTAAGCAGTTCAAACTGGGCGATATTAAATATTATTATATCGATTTGTACGGCGGCACAACACCGGTTTCTGTATCGTTTAGAATTTACCGGTTTTAACGATATATCGTGAACCGGTACACAACACTAGGAGATACCAAGTTAAACTACTTTATACCCAAAGTAGACCCTTTTCTATTGTTCTTTGCCGGGATATAACCAGTTTGGCATGTTATCTCCCAGCTTTGGAGCAGTAATATCATTCATGAACAACTGCTAATATAGGGCTTAGCAAAAACACACAAACACAAACAACGTGAAACAAGGTAAATGGTTCAATCACAACAAATCCCGACCTAGTACACAACAAAGAGTAAATCCTCTTTAGGATTGTTTGCCTTAGAATTTGTTGTTTCTTGTTTGCTGTTGTTGTTGCATAGTTTCAACCATATCACAATCTTTGCAAAATCAAATAATCCATGAAAATAGTCCCACAATTACAGCTAAAATATGGCATTATAAATTGCGAAAAAGCCACTATTGAATGCGCATTGGGTATAAGTCAGTTATACACCTTATACTCAGGATATAACATTCCAACGTGGGCAGTTAAATCCCTCGGCTTCGCCTCGGGATATAACTGCCCACATTGGAATGTTATATCCCTTGTAATGGTGTATAACTATTACTTATGAGTTGCACTAGTCAAGACTTTTTGCAGAGATTTTTACCCAACGTTTTTTCTTGTTTCAGGGTTCTATTATAAAAGATGCTGCGTACCTGGGAGGAGTGCAGCTCACACCTGTCATGTGACGCTGTTGTGTCTAAAGTATCATTCAAAGTTTATCCGCTAGTCCCAGAACAAGAAGAAGTTGATCATCCTGCATCTCTGAAACACTGTTCCACAGTTCCTGCAAGGAGTGCTGCAAGTGTTGGTCAAGGAGACTTTGATGGCTGTGACTTGCTGCCGTCGCAGCTTTCTCCAGTAGTTCCTAATAATTCAGGTGATTTTGAAAACTCAGACAGAGGATTGCACCCATCAATTCCAGTGCTCTACCCTGTGGTTCCTCTTGCAGCATCCTCTGTGGAAAAGACATCTCGAAAGCAGCGCCGAACCAAAACTAAATCGGCATATTCAAAATGGTCTTCTGCATTTGCCATAACCGATACCTCTGATTGTATTACGCGACTTTTGTCTGCTGAGAGTGTTTGTCCTGAAAGCCATGTAACAAATAATGAAGTTTGTTCCTTGGTTGATGCTGAGACCGGTGTTGACGTCAAGCACTCGGAAGTGACCCTCATTCAAGATGATGATGATTTTCCTGATAGTCCGAAGTACAAGACGTTAGTGCCATCTGAAAATTACCTCATACTACCTGTAGAAAGCCAAGAACATACACAAGGTACTTTTTGTTTTATAATAGTAGTGATATATCGTATTTGAAATAGACAAATGCAGAGAAGCATATGCATATTAGAATACAGGTAATCCTGACATCGCAATGAATTATCATTATCATGAGCATGCAAATTTACATTAAGTTATTAACCTGATTAACCTTATACAACTAATAAGTGTTCGTGCACCAAGTGAAATGACACAAATTTTGATATAGCTATATGTAAAAGAACTATTAATTTCACCACTTGAACGATATCTAACGGGCATAGCAATTTACCTTCTTGCAGCATCAACCTGTGTGGCTGTGACCACGAAATCACATAGTCTGTCATTGGCTATATGCAACGTAAGCATTTAACAAGTGTTATTCCATTCTCAAGGGTAATTTCTGTAGAACCATGTAATTGTCTGCATGCGCTTCTGCATGTCATTTATGTTTTAATAACTCGTCTGTTTACCTAATAGATGAGGTATGTTATCACTTGGGCAGCCCATCATGTTCTAACACTTGGTACCTCTGGTAATTCCCCCTTGGTGGGCCAAATGTTATAACTTTGTTTGGGTGATCAGATCTTCACCATCTTTGTCTTGGGGTAATGACCCCATGGTAGGGTAAAATGTGAAACGCTGTGACGAAACAGTGACTCAGATTAATTAATGTAAAGCCAGGCACAAGACTCCAAACAGGTGAGCGTCATTACCGCTTGTGGTGCTGGTTTAATGTAGAGTCCACAGAAATTAGGTCATACACTTCACTTATCACTTACTAAAAACAACTTTGTTTTTGCTGCAAATTCTAGCTTGTCATTTTAACTGCATGTTCTAGGTCTGCAGAATGCTGTGGTTGGTTTGCTCATATCTTCACTTATGCATATGCTGTTATGATTCATGAAGTCCAGTTTGTATTATTTATTAAACAAGGGTGTCAGCTAGCAAAATCCTAGAAAATCACACTGCACTTATTCACACTTTACAATTACACAGAAGTTCTGCATCCCAAAAAGTCCCAATTACCCAAAATATCTGAAATACGAATGTATAATAGAAACTCCCAAAAACTACTTCATCAACAGGCTTTCCCATATTTTACATTTCATATACATATACATTCATTGTAGTCCTATACCACAGGCATAGTTCATGGAGCCTGCCTAGATGTGCATTTTGAAGAGCAGCAGTCAACTAAGCCAGTTGTGTCAACTTACAGCTGTATGATGATAATACGGACTTAGGACTGACCAAGCCGCCCTTCTTGACCAAATTGCACCCTGTTAGCCTGAAACAATGTAGTGAGGACGAACTAACTTAATGGACCAAATGACTGTCCTCATAATCAGGACGAAGCAATTGTATTAATCCAAATATATTTCTGTAATTGTTTTTATTGCAAATTTCTGGACAAAATATTATTTTAATTCTTGGTTACAGTAAATTTCTGAACAAGATGTTTTTTTTTAATTCTTGGTTTAGGTAAATTGGGGTTGACATCATGAAACGAGCCTAGATTAGCCCGTTTACTGACAGTCTCATGTGTGTTGATGTAATATGCCACAAAAGATTCGCTAAATCGGTGTGAACTTGCTTGCTGGTACTTGTAATACATTTTATGAATTTGTTTATTTATATATCTTTGTATTTATCTTAGGTATATATATATTTGTATTTATTTATACTTATATAAATTTGTATTCATTGTTCACATTTTTTAATAGTTTGATATTCGTTAAATAGTTTGTACAAGGGTAAATTTTATCGCATCTTTCCTGCATCAAGGTAGCCGAACATGCTTGAAAGTTTCTGGTTTTAAAGCCTTAATAAAAAATTTTTAACATAAAATTTGCTATGTGAGGTCTTTAAAAAATCCTAAAGTCAGTTCTTAGATATAAAATTATGAATTTTATAAAAGAAAAGTAACAAAATGCTGGATCAAGCAGTAAGATATGTTGTATCAATTGTGCAGTTGTTCAGTAAAGCGACACTGCGTTAAACGTATTTGGTTCAGCCGTCTGTATGTTTGTCCATAACACAGTCTTAACTTTTTAAGATTTTGGTCTTGGAATCTTAAAGTAAGTTGAAAAGATTTTAAATTTGATTCCTAGGGAACATAACCACCATTCTTCATGCATGTACTGTCTTCTGTCTCTATTGTCTGTTTTCTACTACTATTAATTTGTCACTTATATGCCTCTCTCTCAATGATGCTCATTTCACAAGCTAAAAATGATCTCATCGTGGTGGCATACTTTTTCATGTTGCAAGCATATGATCTCCTAAAATTGTTTTCAGGTACTGAGTCGGGACAACTGGTACAGGCATCTCAGAAATTTAATATCATGTCACTGAAATCTGGTCAATTGGGTATGCTGAAATTTTTTATATTTATTTACATACCACTGTGCGAAGTAAGTTGTTGATGAGTATTTTAAGATACTTGATTGATAGTCTAGTCTGAATTTGTCAACAATTTGGTTTTTTTAATTTGCATGTGATATGTGTATGTTGACAATTTGACAGTTGTAAATAGATGCCCTATAGCAACTAATTCCATGAAATGCTTAAAATATACACCTGGGACCATGCACTAAACTATTGTGCAACAGTGGACTGCACAGCAACACCCAGTGAAAATACCCTTGTCAAACAGGTCAACTATTTGCAATAAACATAATATATTCATGTCCCTGATTGGCCAGCTCTGCCAGCACCCTAATTCCCCAAGTTTAAGGTTTTTATAATAACTAGGTCACTGATAACTGATGAAAAACATACCCTTTCCCGTCCTATTTACATCAAACTTGTAAAAGCTGGAAATTTGCTGCCCCTTGGTTATATACAAGCAATGGGCTACTTTTTGTTACCAGAGGGAACTATCAGTTTATGACGTAGGCATACAATGAGGTCATTGAGGGTGCAATGGGGAGAAAAAGTAACAGCCTACAGGGGGCACTACGACCGTAGTACATAAAAAAAGAATAAGAGGACGTCACTAAACCATTGTTGCATGGATACGTCATCAAGCAATACTTATCTGCTACAGTGTCAGTCGCCTCTTGTGGTACTTTATCTCCCCATTGATGACATCACATTTAAATAATTGTCAGGCGCAGTTACCGATAGCTCCCTGTATTAGTATAATAATTCCCCATTTGTAGCAAATGTAAAATCCCCTCAGCATTATCAATGATTATGAAATTGCTGTTAATAAAACTTTAAAAGAGACACATATTCTGTTTAGCTCTGTTTATGGGGTGAGCCAGAGCAGCTTCTCAGGGATGCAAGAGACAGGTCAAGTAAGGTCACCTCATAATATAAAGTTTGGGTGTCTGGCAGACTCACTGTCTTCTGATTGGTCAGTTCACAGGAGGCCCTTCTCGACTTATCTGTGCAGGAGTGCACAGCAATTTCGGTCACAACCAACAAACTTTATATTGAGGAATATTCCTCCAAAAACAGCCACTTCAGCAAATCTTAAGTTTTGCATCAGAGGTAAACCAAAGACAAGAAAGTGTCTCTGGGTAAACCAAGAGCTAAGGCTACTAAAACCTCTGATCACAAGCTCCTAGGAATTGTAGATACAAGGTGTAGTGTAATAGCTATTCATCTGATATCAGAATCACTTTTATGTACTCTACTTTTCTTAAAATTGTATTATCTTTTCAGCGACCACCATTAACGTAGACATAGATGATTCTACTGAGGGATTAAGCAGCAACGCGGATGATCGCTCTAGCAATGGGGACAATCACTCTGAATCACCGGTGAGTAGAATCTTAATAGATGTCTAAAAAAGTAGTGGAATCAGTGTTTTAAAACTGATCTGGCAGCTTCAGAAAGTTGTATGAAATGTTGAAATTCTGACAGTTGCATCAACAATATGTTATTGTAAGTACAGCATTGATTAAGGGACTTTAAAGAAGGTTATAATGTACAAATATATATCTTTCAAAGGGTTAAAATGTTTTATAGTTTTCGGAAGTATGATCGGGGGGAAGTTTTCCTAAATATATAGCGCTATCGTCTTGTACCTAATTGTACATGTATTCTTAAATTTTGTTTCAGTCACGCCGTTCCTCAGTTCAGACAGAATCAGACACTGAAAAGACTTACAAATGTTTGCTGTGTAATGACGAATTTGAGGAGCAGGACAGTTTACATTGTCACATAGCAACTCATGGTACTCCTGACTGCCACCAATGCAATGAATGTGGGAAAATCTTTACACGACTTGCCAGTCTTCAGGCACACACAGCATGGCATTTACGCACTAATAAACTTGCATTTACTCAATCAAAACCACCAGTCACTACTGGTGTGAGATATAGTAAATCTAAACAGGGTAAAAAAAGTGAGACGAGTTCGGAAGATCCCAAAACTGACATGGAGGTGAGGTGTCAAACGTCACAAACCGCCGAAAAGCCTCGTCAAAGTGTGAATCTATTTTCTATGGATGACATTCACATAGGGCCACTCATGTGTACCTTTTGTAAACAAACATTTAAATCTCAGGAAGGCCTTTGCAACCACGTAGCTGCTAATCATGCATTGAAGGACACTTCAGAAAAACCTGCCCAGTCATCGTCCAAGTCAAAAAAGAAAAAAGACACTTTGGTGTGTGACAGTTGCAGTAAAACATTTCTTTCACAAGAAGGACTTGACAGACATAAACTTGTTGTACATAAGTCTGTGGAGTTTCACACTTGCGATACCTGCAGCTCATCTTTTAGTTCAAAATCAAACTTGTTAAAACATGTGTCAACAGTTCATAGAAAAACGCAATGCTCTTCAAGTTCATCAGCTGAAGAAAAAGCTGATGATGACGTCAGCCTGGTCTGTCCCATGTGCGGCCAATCGTTCCAAGATGACGATGTCTTCCAGAATCATCTGGACAGCCATGATGCTCGAACTGCCGCCAGGGTATGTCTGATGTGTATTTCGTATGTGATATAGCTTTTCCTGAAATTTATTCAAACTGTTGGCATAATTTTAATGACACTTTCAAATTTCGTCCTAGATACTACTTACAACATAAGTTTGGACGCTAGCAATTATTTGTAAATTATTAAGTGGTATGCACTGCTTAAGGCCTTGTTTCCTGCTCAGGGAAAAATAGCATTGACAAGATAACAAAATTGTGTACAAGTTTAATATATTTTTACATTTGCTTATTCAGAGTGGGCCAAAAATGAGATGTGGCATGTGCCATACGGAATTCGCTAATCCACAACTGTTAAAGGATCATCAAGCGCTAGAACATTCTAGAAGGTACTAATATCTTAATATTGTATAGGACTGTCATTACTTTGAACATCCTGATTTTGTGTGTAAGATTTGAGGAAGCATTATTCATAAGTTATATCTACAGCTTATAACGATGCATTTTACGCAGTTTTTTTTAAAAATAAGTGCAGGTGTATGTATGGTGCATTGTATAACGTACATATGTGTATTACTTCCTCAGCAATTCTCCAAGAAATCCCGTCCTCCAAAAAGCTCAAGACTGTTGTCTCAGTTCAAGATCTTCATCTCCGTCAGGGTCACCACTTTCCCGTTTGCAAGTGCGAGCGATCCAGCCATGTGTGATTTGCACGGAAAATGGAAGAAAGATACATGAAACTAGTCCTGAGAAATCCATGTCATGTAAAGACTGTGTTCAATTTTTTGTGAAGAACTTGCGGTTGCTCATCTTTGGAGGGAAGCTTAAATGTGATTACAAAGGTAAGTGAAGTACCAAGAAAGTTTTATTGTGATGCATTGCAATCTCTTCTGCAAATAATTTGGTTAGATATCTCCTACTAGTTTTGAATCATCTAACAAATTTTCTGTTATTCATCAGTGATGTCTGGTTTACTGTTTTTGATCCTGTAATTTAAGAGTCAAAACAACCATTGCATTGACACTCTCTCTGCCTGTATAATAACTAAAAGCTTTGTGACGTCACAATAATGCCAGCCAAATGACTCACACATTAATAACAATCTACTATCGTTACTAAATAGTTTGCCTCTTCTTGCTTATATCTAATAGATTATTCGGCTTAAATTTTGTTTCAAGAAAATGTATCTGACAAAAGTCATAGCAACACAAGTCACTGTCTGTTTAGAAAAATGTGGCTTTATTTGCAAATTTATAGGTAGAGTAGGTGGACCTAATTCCAGGAAGGACCTAATTCCATGATTACCCTCAACCTCATTAAACAGCTGATTCCCTGGATGAGTAAATAAGCAAACAAAACATATTTTGATGGACATATTTAAGCAGTGACTGCAAAGTAACTTTAAGCACTTGTGGATTAAGGTTGAAGGTTATCACGGAATTAGGCCTCACGGAATTAAGTACACTAACTCTATAATTCAGATCCAAATTTTAAAAAGTACATTTTATGTTATAAGACTTCAAAAATTTAAACATATAAATTGGCAGGTTCAGTGTAGCATTTTTGAACTGCTTGTCAGTGGTTGTAACCGTTATATAAATTATATTCATTTAAAGATGAGAAGGTCAGTTTAAGATCAGAAAAAAATAGTTCCAATTTTGCACACAGGTGGCACTGCAATGCAGTGGTTGGTTCGACTCTTAATGATAAGCATTTGGAAGAAATTAAAAACTTCATATTTACCAGTAATTCTGCATTGATCTTCTGTAACTTGAAAACTTCATATTTACCAGTAATTCTGCATTGATCTTCTGTAACTTGAAAACTTCATATTTACCAGTAATTCTGCATTGATCTTTTGTAACCTTTTGGCAAAGCCTTTCAGTTTGACTCCTATATAACCAGATTGTGATGTTGTGTTCACAATTGTACATTCTTTTCAGGGAAATGTTTGATAACAAGAGACACTATGGAATCCTGTGCACCCTGTCATTTGAGACTTTGTATTGCTACATTTCCTGTACTGGAGAAACTTCAAGGAAAAGCACTGGCAATCAAGAAACTTGACTCTAACCAATTAGATCGTGTGTTCTCAATTCTTTCAAGTCAGTGTCTGCACCAATCTAACTGTAAGAGGTTCATGAAAGCACTTGATGGAATATCAAGAAATTCAGTTGATGAGACAGTTGCATCTGGTTCAACTAGTGCCAAATCTAAAACTACTGGGAAACCTAACAATAGTGGGACCAAGGGGAAAGGTCCTGGTGAAAAAATTGCCACCAAACGACCTTCCTCAAGTTCATCAGAATCTCCAACGCCGAAAAAGGCTAAACCAGATGCAGGACTTGATGAAACTGTTAAGTATATCGATGAAAATGACGATGATGTGATATGTATTGATGACGATGTGATAGAGGATTCATCGTCTTTGATAAAAGACATTTCAGGCAATTTGTCTGTTAGTGATGATGATGATGATGATGATAAAGCTACAACCTCTCAAGTATCTCAGGAAAAACCAAAACCTAAGTCAAAGGGAACAGCCAAGAAAAGAACGTCCCGAGCGATTCTACGCAGAAGCTCAGGAAGTACGGCTAGTAGTGCTGCTTGCAGTATTCCTGGGAGTTCAGATGCTGAAAGTGCAGTAGTTAAATCGCGAACAACTTCAGCTGAGGAGGATTTTCAGTCTGTGGCTGACCATGCTGAGTCCCTGGATCGTTCAGGTAAGCCTGGTGATGGACTGACTGTCCTGTATTACATGCAAATAGTGCTTCCATAAAATTTCTCCTCAACTAGAGGGTGTACAGCAACCAATTACCCTCATTCTTCTAATTTGCTGATTTCAATTTAAAATGGTATTTCCTACAGTGATGAGTTCATCTGAGGTTATGAATTTTGCCGCCTAAGAAAAAGCCTCATTTGGACCCAAAAATATTAATATTCAAAATGACATTACTGATGATTACTTTTACAAAATCAAGTGGCATGCAATTAAAAATTTTGACCCTCATGCAAACAGAAATGTTAGGAAAAGATAATTGTACCTATATGGAATTTAGGTGTGTTTACCAAATGAAAAAGTTCTCTATGAAACTGAGGAACCGAATAAGTATAAAAATGTACAGGTGGCTTGTAAACCCTTTTATTGTAGGACAGTCAATTAATCTGAATATATGTCATTGAAGGTCTTGAATTGGATGAACATCTGGTAACTTTATTCACAAAAATGGCGGATTGGGCCAAGCCATCGTTTTGGATGTGGACACTGGTGCCCTTTGACTTAAACCGTCTTAAAGAATACAACGAGCGGCAAGCGGAAATTGGTCCGCATTGTGCTATTTGCCAACTGTTCATTAATGATGAGGTAGGAAATAGTATTGGCATTGTGTCTGTTATGGACAATGATGTCATGAAATTGTTTGAATGTAGACCTAGCTGAGTTATATTTTAATAAATGAAGTACTAAGTGAATGCAAATATATGTGGGCACAATGCCTTTTTTGCAACTTTATATGGTTGGATTTATCAATGTGTAGTTGACTATTTTTAAGAGCTGCTATACCCGTTAGGTGGTATAAATGAGCTTCCTCAAGTGTATACAGCCATTCATGCTTTTTCAGCATCATGGCTTGTATCTGTCTGCTGGATGAACAGTAGCAATGAGGACTTACTAAGTGACTTCCTAAAGGTCACAAAGTGCAGGGTGTGAGGCTCGCACCTGGTCCATTAGGATTGGGAGTCAAGCATTCTACCACTACCCTAACTACTCCTCACTGTCAAAAGCAAACAAATCTGCAAATTAGGCGTAATTATTTATGATGTACTTTGAATTGTTTTGTTTTTTTGTCAGTTTGGATTTCCTGTGATTTATATCTACCTTTACTAGCTCTTAAAAGTCCTTTTGAGAAATCGTAAACACATCTGTGCAATGAAATTTTGTTTCTTTTGACAGAGTGAGTGCCCAAAAACTAATGTCATCCAAGTTGAAGCAGAGTTACAATTCCTTCTCTCAGTACCTGTAATGCCTGAATCGTTGTTCAGAGGCAAGCCGTTCAAATGCAAGCCAAACCAAAGGGAAAAAACCCCACCGATTTGCAAGGAAGAACCTCAAAATGCCACAGTGCTTGTGTCTTGCAAGATATGTGCAGTGCGTGTTCATGCCAGTAAGTAAAACCAGCTCAATTATATTGTATTGCCACACTGACAGAACTTTCAATGTTTTGGATGCAAACATGCTTTTGTGATTCATCATTATTCGCTGAAATAATGTTATATATTTTGTTTCATAACAGAATGCTATGGTATTGACATGGAAGACAGCCTTACCAATTGGAAATGTGCAATCTGTCAGAAGGAAACATCTAATGCGGTTTGTAATTTTGATTATGAGGTGTATCAGGCTGGTTTAAGTGCTGTCAAAGTCCCTCTGGTTCCCTGAGTTAAACACTCAGGTTGGGTCTGGCAAATTTCTGTGATCTGATTGATTGATATCTAGCATACACAGATTGTGACGTCACCTTCCGATTGACACCTGATCTGTCTCCTTACTTGAGACGATAACAAGAATTTTACGAAGTCTGAATGGAAGACTTTTCAGGGGGAGCTCCATGCCGGTCCTCACTGCCACTGACGTCATTAATGCACTCAATGACCTGATTGTATGATGACATCATTAAAAAAAGGCTTTAGGACTGGCATATAGCTCCCCTTGTTGACCTGAAAGTCCCCCATTACCAAAATAAAACATCCTTTCAACACGGAATTTATAGGCGTATATTCTATCATGTACAATAATTATTAAGCCCCCAATTTCTAATACGCATCTTTGTTTTGTGTAACTTGGCAACCAGCCTGTCTTCTTCATTCTTAGGTGTTTTGTATTTCAAAATTTTTTACCACAGAAATGAATGTGTGTGATATTTAGTGTTTGACACGCTCTGTTTCTTGTTATGTTGATTGGATAGTGTCATTTCTTAAAAATTGTATGTGTAAACAATTCCTCATCAACATAGCAGTAATGGAAATCTATAATATTGTTCAAAACAACATGAATGAACAAGTTCATCTGCTTTATAATCTGAGTGCTTTCATTCCAGGAGTGCTGTTTGTGTTTTGTACGAGGGGGCGCTTTACAAGCAACCACCGATGGACGGTGGTGCCACATAGTGTGTGCCCTGGGAATTCCAGAGGTGTTTTTTGAAAATGTTGAAGCTAGAAAACCTATCAATGTGACAGCAATATCAAGTGAGAGAAAAAAATTGGTAAGTGTAGTTATTCTACAATGTGGTTTCTGCACATTTTGCTGTATAATAGGTTTATGTGGCACTCTGTCGGTAACATGGTGGCTTATATCTGTCATGAATTGAATAAATTTTCATTATTCTACTTGGCATTACATTAATTTTAAATACCAAGCAGGAAGCCCTAATGATGTAAAATCTACATTTGTTGCAAATGCTTACTGAAATATTGTGTAATAACTGTCACTAACTCATGATGTATATTTCTATTCAGAAATGTAGGTACTGCTCAACCTGGACAAAAGAGATGAGACGTCATGGAACATGCGCTCAGTGTTGGGACAGTACTAGATGTTGTGCTCCACTGCACGTCACATGTGGCAAAGCTGCAGGAGACACGATCAAATGCCGACACGACGATGCCAGGATCCCAGTCTACGTCATCTGCCGTCGACATACTCAGAAGGCAAGTATTGCACACTTCTGGGATATTTCAGTCAGGCCTACCTTGAGTATATTTGTTTATTGTCCAGAAATAATACATACATGATTACAATACACAGAAACATTATAGTTTTTGTTTATGGTTTGCCCAGACAATAAAAATTTCAATGCACAGGGATGATGCCAATAGCATATATTCCCTTTCTTTTTGTGATTAACGAAATAATAATAAATATTGTACAAAAAAAAATAATAAAATAAAATAACAAAAAAGAAAATAATATTATAATAACTAAAATAAATAATACACAGACAGAGAGGAAAATTAAATAAAAATTTTCAATTTGAATATAAGTATTACAGATATTACAAATTAAGTTCATTACTAATTAGGTATCTTTTCAATCTAGTTTTATAAGTTTGTTTACAATATTTTCTATCTATTACAGTCGATAAACTGTTGAACAATTTAACACCTTGATATCTTATTGATTGTTGAGAACATTTAGTTTTATACACAGGTATTCTATACAGGCTATTTGTACGAGTATCATGCACATGATTTGGAAATTGAAAAAAAAGTTAAGAAATATATTGGGTAACATTTGTCGACTAACCTCTTTGGACAAGTTAGAATGATTTCATCCCTTTCTGCGCAATCAATCCGTCTGCTTTCTAATCAGGGTGTCTTTCACTTAATTGAAAATCTTTTTTTTTACTACTATGTTCACTATATATGCAAATTATTTATTGTTTGTTTACCTTTCATTTGCAGGCAAAAAAATCTGCTCGATTGAAAATGCCCAAAGTTGAGGCAGGCCAGCCGGTTACAGCAAAAGCTAAGAATGGGCGTTACTACAAAGCAACAGTGAAATCTCAGTTCATGCAGATATTCTATGAAGTAGACTTCTCAGATGGTAGCTTCAGTAAGGATCTGTACCCAGAGGATATTATGGTAAATAGCAATTTTAACAACAGTTCAATTTCATGTTAAAGTATATGCAACAAATTAAGATTTAATTTCTTCGTCAGCGGTCTGTTGTCTCAAATTTACACGTTAATTTCATTTGATTACAGCACCGAGACTGCAGAAATTGTGGGCCGCCTCCTATTGGATCAGATGTTGAAGTAATATGGACGGACAAAAAGATATATCCTGGCATTTTCAAAGGGGTGAACAACTCCATTGTATATAAGGTACGGCAGTAATAACTTATATCCTGGCATTTTCAAAGGAGTGAACAACTCCATTGTATATAAGGTACGGCAGTAATAACTTGTAATCTGTTTTCGTTGAATCTTTACAAGACTTAATTAAGAATTACAGTTGCATATTATCCTCGAATGAAGCCTTCATGAATGTAAGCAATTAATAACTTTATCTGGGTCCTAAAAATTTTTTTTGACATAGTATAATTTTAGGAAGCCTTAAAAACAGAAGTGTATTGAAATTGTGAGTTCCTGAAATTGAAAACGGATTTCAGTAAATATGTGCAGCTGTCAAAGGGTAACAAGGGCATTTCAAATTTTCATGGATGTTTTCTTTGCCTTTAGGTGGAGTTCGAAGACACGTCAGTTGTGAAGTTGAAGAGGGAGGAATTCTTCTCAGAGGGGGAAACTTTACCAGAAGATGTTCGCAAGAAACTGGTATGCAAGTTTGTTGTTGAGTGAATGTTAATTCTTGCATGATTCACACACTTCAAATTGGCTTATTGCGGTGTAATTTTCTTTCACAGTCCACCGCAACTCCCAGCAAGTTTGACTTCGATGTTGTATTTGCACGAGCTCCATCGGAACCGCGTCCAAGATGCTCTCATTATCCTTCATGACCACAGATGGCATTCACATTAGGGTTGTTCCATTTAAAACAGAGTGGGGGTTGAACCAGAAAATGTTTAATAAAGCGGGGAGTGGGGGTTTTTCAAAAGAGAAAAAGAGGCGGGTGGTTGACCAGTTTTTTTTTAAAATGTAAATGTAGGAAAAAGCAGGTTCTGAAAATTTTGTGATCCCCCCCCCCCCTCCCCCTCTTTTTAATGGAACAGCCTTTATTGACTAATTAGGTGTAGGTGTTTGATAGAATCATGTATGTTTGTGAGTTATTATTTCTGTACTTTAGTGATGAAGTTGATGTATATTTTTACACCAGTGTGATCCTTGGAATTTATGTGTATAAATTTCCTGAGATACACCAAAAATGCTTTTCTCTCCATA
Source organism: Alitta virens (assembly GCA_932294295.1). Lineage (NCBI taxonomy): Eukaryota > Metazoa > Annelida > Polychaeta > Phyllodocida > Nereididae > Alitta > Alitta virens. Next base: position 67,853,586 of record OW028573.1, read on the forward strand.
GATCTTAAACTTAACAGTAGGTTTTTTTGTAAAATAATCTTCGAACTACACAATGTCATGTTGAAATTTATTTTTAAACTGAGCTCATCATGTTTCTAGGCAAGCACAAGTAGTTAAGGTCTTGTAAAAATTCTTGTTTGACGTATTTTTTTTGGATAATACTTGTATTTTGAAAGTTGGAAGTTTCCATAACTTTTTGTCTGTTAACATGATTTGTTATTGTTTTACCTTGTTGAAAGGAGGAAGTAGTCGTTAGTTGTGTTCAGGTTTGCAGTATTAATTTCATGACTAATTTTTGTGTCTTGAATAAAATGTGAACATTTTACCTATGATATCTTTTTATATGATGAATGGTCTATGTTTTACCTGAAATTCTCTGTGGCTGACAGTGACATACAAGTCAGCTGGCAATTGATGACTTGCAATCACTGATACCAACATTGGATCACAGAACTGTAACACAGTTCTATGATTGGAGGTTGCAGCACTATAATGTTGAAGCAGATTATTGAGATGTATGCTACTGCAAACCAGTTTGCAGGTCACCAGGGTCCAGGAATCATTTACTCCCTTTAACCACCAATTAAAACCGTGTAAAACTGTTGTTAGGAGTTTTGACTTAAATGCGGGTCAGACCCGCCAAATGAGGGTCACTTGGAAGCTCTGTTACTGGTGTATCTGCTTGGAGATACAGAATTTCCCCCTGGACTGGTATATTTTGCAAAGGGCAGTACTAGAGCTTACTACTAGGTGTCCTCTCAGACTGTGTCGCCACCGTGTGTGTTGTAGGAACACTACCAGCCATACTTGATTCAGCTGTTTGAATGTATTGCAGTATCTGAAAATGTTGGCTACGTTTCTATCCAGTGAGTTATTATATATGACTCATTGCCCGCTTCTAGTAGAAGTATCAATCATTTTTAATATATGTAAAAAACTATATTCCTTGGTACATGAAATTATAGCTATATATGTGTGTACTAGTTCGCAATCCTGCTAACTAAGACGTGCATTAATAATTATAGTAAATTTGTCGTCTATATCTGAAGAAGTTATGAGAATACTTCATGAAAATTTAAATATCTGTCGTAAGCAAAAATGGTATGAATGCATAGCATAAAAATAGGCTGCGCTGCAGCTAAACCCTCAGCGAATCCCACATAGCACACTGGCATCACTTTCATTTCCAGAGCACTCTAACACACACTATCGTTTCTAGAGCTGAACTCTTAACACTAATGCACTTACCCTAATGAAATTGTATACAGTAACACTCTATATGGCCTGGCCTAGTGGTGCCCTGTGATAGCCACACTGACATATATTGGCAAGTTTTACTAAAATATTATTTCTTGAGTGTTTATATAGTATGTGAGATGAACCGAAACAATTGCCACTTTGCCTACATAGCCGGTTATGCAATGCTAATTAGAGTCCAAGATGTCCTATTTTTTGAACGCTTGAATTTCTTCATTTGTTCATTATATTCGGTCAAGTGTAAAATAATACAGTGTTCCATGAGTTATAAAGTCTGAAAAAGTCTTAATTTTTGTAATGACTTACTTTTGTCCACTAAGTCTTACATTGTCCTATTTTAATGCAAATATACTTGGATATTAACATCTACATTGTAATATTCTGACAATTTGGTAAATATCAATGAAAAGCAATTATGGACTTTCTTTGAATACTCAAGAACTGCATTTATAGCCAATACCCTGATTGCTTTTTTGACAATGAAATTAAATATATTGGTGTATATTACTATATTAGTGGTCTTATTTTTCATGTGCGCATGATATTATAATTTCTTACAAATATCTTGCGTCTTATGAAGGTAAACCTGCAGGAACCCTGTATTAACAGCAATCCATTTTGTTCAAAGTGAAGCCAAGTGAGCATAAAAAGCATTCTCTATTCTTTTCTTGCCATTTAATTGTTCTGTTTTAAAGATTTTATGCACAATAAGGAGTATTCAGTTCACTAGAAATATCAACACAATAGCATGTTCCCTTAACTACAACTAAGATTATCATTTATATGTCCAAAATAGTCATTTTTGGGCTATGGCAATGGTCCTAAGGAATATATATGAAATTCAGCAATAATGTTATGCCACATGAAGATGTTGGGTATAATTTCATACAAAATTAACCTTGAAGGTTTTATTTACTTGTATTTAAATAAATAAAGTCTAAATACAAATAAATACAAAATCTTAAAGGTTTATTTTGTATGGAATGATACTCAACACACCCATTTTAATGCCTTTATAAGTCAAAATATTTTTTGCTCGCTGATTAAATTTAGCTGGCAACTGAAGGAACTATATATTATCAATTGCCATATTCCCTTCAGTTACTGAATTGTTGGGTTGCTGATTTTCATTAAATCTATGGCATTTAAATTAGTATTTATAACCGAACACTTTACGGGTGTATATGAAGAAAACAATAACAAGTATTGGAGTCAAGTGAAAGTAATATAGATCATCATGCAACTAATTATTATAAATTAGCTAATTATAAACAAAAACTATTGAATGGGTTGAGCTTGGCAATACTATGATCAAATATTTAATAATTTGCACATGAATTGTACAACATTTACAGCTGTCATTGCTAAGTATGAGATGCTAAGAATATGAAGGTAGCAACCCCAATTTTAGCATTTTTTTCCAGATTTTCCAATATTATGAAGCTTAAAAATGAAAGTACTATAATCTAGATATATCATTGGCAAAATGTTACTGATGTAAGGATCATAGAGTCATTGATATGAGGGTTTGAAAGATTACCTGTCCAAATTTTATTTTCCTTATGAAATAAAATGATCTGTCATAAATGGTCATGAAACCCCAAAAAGGTATCTCTATACACTATTTTAGACATATTCTTACTAAGTTTTGTACGCATGTAGGTATGAGTATTGCTCTGGAAACAGAAATTTTTATGTTTTTTTTTTTTTTAAATTTTTTCTCTAAATATTTTAAAACACAGCTCAAGTTCTGCTCCGAAAACACATTTAACAAAATTTTTAGCATTTTTTTTCAGATTTTCCATTATTTCGTAATTAGCATGAAATGAATATCAAAATTAAGTTTAGAATGTGAAAATACTATAATTTAGATATGTTATTGATACAATTTCACTTAAAGGTAAGGTAAATAGTGTCTTTTATATGGAGTAGGAATTTGCCCTAATTTTGAAAATTTTATAGTATTTACGGCCATGAGACCCCTAAAGGCACCACCACACTATTTTAAACACATTATGACAAGTTTTTAAGCATGTAGGTGCAATAGTGTCAGTGTTCTGCTCTGGAAACAAACCAAAACATATTTTTTTCTATTTTTTCCAAATTTTGTAAAACATAGCCAAAATATGTCAATGTGACTATCAAAAGGCACCACTAGGCCATATAGAGTATTACTGTACAAAATGTTGTTAGGTAAGTGCATTAGTGTTAGAGTTCTGCTCCGGAAACGAAAGTGTTCCACCCGTCCGCCTATTGGACGGAAATTGATGATAACAAAACCCTTTTCGAACTTTGTTCACTGAGGGTTAAAATAGATCTCCATTAACATGTCATATGACATGCAATACAGTTAGTTTCATTAAAAACAGCCTGTCAAATTAAACCTGCACAAAGCTATACAACTTCTGCTTGTCTATTGCACATATTTATGATATTTTAGATTAATTTCTCACATTTACCAAGGTTTATTTTGTATATGGATGATAAATAACCACATTGAAGTAGAATGGTTGAGGTGCACTTTGAATTCAGTCTACTGCATTTATACATTTTGTTCTTTAACAAAGGGTGCCAGTTGATGGTGGTATGTGTAAGCCGACTATGAGCTAGGATTACAGAAGTGGCTGACTTTAGCCAGTTATAGCTACAGCCAGGAATTGTTAGTTACAGCTGTCTAGAATCAGCTGTTTTTAATAAAACTAACTATATATATTTGAACAAGGTATGATAATCAAAAATGTAATAACTAAAACAGAAAAATCCAAACAGATACATTTTATATCTGCTTAAATGATTATATGAGTGTGCTGAAATAAATATATATATGAAATGTGAGATAATATTTTTAACCTTGAAGTTTGTTCAGGAGCGCTGTGGCTTGTCCAAGTTTGTTTGCAGGGGAGTGGCAGAAACACTGCTATTCCAGGTTTGGATCCGTCTGATCCCAAGTGAATTTTAGATTTTTTTCATTAATTTGGTGCAAAAGATTTTTTCTTAGTCTATTCATTCAAATTTTGAAAAAACTAATTTTTTTTTTTGGAATATCATTCTTAGATAAATTTTCATATTTAAGCCAAGCTGGGAGTCTGCATGAAGTTCTGGTTGAACTGCATGAAAGATTTGGTGAAATTATTGTTAGCCTGGCAGTTTTCAAAGACGTCTTGCTTATATTTGATCAACCTGGTAAGAATATACTCTTTTATGAGAATTTTATTTTGCACAATTTATTCATGCGAGTGTTGTCAAGTCCCGCCCAATTAGAGGCTGTTGCATGACCATACTTGTGTTTGTGATATATTATATAACATATATCAGTGAGAAGTTACATAATGCAAAATATTAAAATGTAGTGTACATTATTCCGTTATGACCTAATTCCATGAAAACTGCAACTTAATCCACTGTTAAAATAAAATTTTCACTTCTTGCATAACTACAATACAAATATAATTCATATCGATATCTATATATGGGCATTGGGCACCAGATGTTTATGGTTGAGGGTAATCACAGAATTAGGTCTGCTATGTGTGTACTATGAAACATTCTATATTATAGAGAGTTGCTTTCGCTATTTCTTTTTTTTTTCGCTCTGTCCCTCGAATATATTTTATAATATTTTCTATCTTTCCTGTATAATGATTTATCGGCCATTTGATAGTTTGCTATTTTTTTTTGTTGGAAAATTAAATAATTATATAACCTGTTTCAAATTTTTCTTTTCAGCTTCCTTATACAACCTGGTTGAGTCATTAATAGCCAACAATTAGCAAATGGCGCCGAAGGAAGAAAAAGACGAAATATACATGGCGTCTTATTTTTTTTATTGTTTTGATTCCTTGCTACGATATATTTCAGAAGGTACACAAACTGACCTTTAATAACCTTTGCAAATACATTAACTAGCTGGTAATATAAAATGCTCTTAACATTTACTTAAATTAACAAAATATATTAAAAGCTAATATTTCAGGGTATATCAAGATAGCTAGGAAAATCTACACATCACTGTCACATGTGTATATAGTTCACACCATGCATATATGATAACTTGGTTAACAAGAAAATTCTTAAAAAAAAAAAAGAATCTATAGATATCTGGCAACGTGAACAATATTAGCAGTAGCTGTCAATGTACATGATATTGGGACCATGGAGAACTTTCTGATGGCTCCATGATGGCAACTAAGCAGATAAGTTATGATTCTTTTTTAAAAAGAAAAAATAATAATTTCTGAGCTGGATTCGAACCACTGTCAGTACAGTGTTACGCACAATGTTGAGCACCTTATGCACTGCATCACCAAATCTGGTTAAGAAATCTATTTTTTTTTAACAACAATGAACAACGATGTGTTTACTTTCTTTACTGCAGTAATACTCCATAGTTACAAGTTCAATTATGCCTAAATCTTAAACTTTGGAAGTTGTAACCAAGGATTTTAACCAAAATTAAGGTGAATACTGCCCAGGTTAGTTGTGCATGAGCCTTTCTGGGTCGAATACATTAAAAAAAAAAAGAGGCCACGACGGGTTATTCATAATTGAACAACCAATAGAATCAAAGAGTCATCAAAACTACCCCGCCTTGACCTTATTGGTTTCACCCCAAAAAAACGGAGTGTTCGCAATATATATCTGGCATTTTGACAAACCATATCAGGTATAGATCTATTGTGTCATAGGTCTAGACGCCAGATATAAAAAATCAGAGGAACACATTGCTCTAAAGGAGTGTAGGCCTATGTCTGTTCTGGCAGCCAAGAATGTTACTATGGCAACTATGGGCAGCTACTTCAAAGATGATAAGGAGGTTATGCCATTGCATCACAGTTTTTATGTGGTAACTGCATACAGTAATGAAATAATTTTAACCTCCAGGTTTACTTGACAACATATGGTGTCATGTAGGCCTGTTTTTGGCTGGGAAGTTCACCACACCATAATCTACTTATCTTCCAAAATATATTTCACCCCAGAACACAATGGCGGCACTACAACCATAGAACATTTAAATTTACCAAGACCCTCTCCTGGGTCAGTAGGTCTGATTGTATTGTGGTCACTTGGGATATTAAATTCGTACATTCTAGCCAAAATCTGCTCATGTTCTCAGTATTCAATTGTATGCTAATCTCCTGTGTATTGGAGGCAAGTTACATCTGTAATCATATGGAAATATATGGAAATACGTTATTATATAAAGACTTTTTCAACTAAGAATTTTTTGTTTGGGTGCTATATAAGTGTGACATAATAATAAATAAATAATAAATTATTGTTTATTGTTTATTTTATTCTGCTTTGTTGAACATATGAAATAAAGGGCTGAAAGTTGTATTTATACTTTTACACAACTACATGTAGGCCTATACAATTTGAATTGCATTACCATTGCTACACTGTTGTGTTGAATAAAGTTGAATACATGCATTATAGATCGGGAATGTTTGATATTTCTGATAATTTCTTGGTGCAAGTTTGAAAACAAAGCCAAATGAGCAAGCTAAGTTGTGAAATGCCTTTTGTTTTCTCACCAGTATAAAGTTAGTTTCATAAATATGGTCGACTCTAGGCAGCTGTAGCAACCTGTTCCTGGCTGTAGCTATGACTGGCTAAAGCCAGCTGCTTCTGTCTATTTCTAGCTTATAGTCGGCTTACACCAAAATAACAACCTTGGTAAATGTATGCAATTTGATATGGTGCTGAATGTACTTTTAGATGCGGTTTTGAGCCAGCTATAGCCAGACAGTTCCGTTTAGTGGCAGGTGGCATCGTATAGCAGAAGTTGTCTAGCTTTTTCTGGGCCTTTTTAATGGAACTAATAACTGTATAAACTGTGACTAGTCTGAAACTGCTTCATGATGAGGGTCGAGCACATGACAGTTTCTGTCTCACCGCAGAAATGTGCAGGAATGAATATGTAAAAACAGGTTATTATTATTTTTTATTTGCTGAGGATAACAGCAGCATACAACCTGATGGATATGTGAAAGGCTGCAAAGTGTGCCACAAGTGGAGACCATAGTGAGACATGCTTGCCCGAAAAGAAAAAGACGTCTGCTGTGCAGCTGTAGGCTCTTCAGACACGTAGGACTTAATGAAGCACGGCTGTTGCTGCTTCTGCAAGTCATCTCTCAAGAGATGTCCTGCAATTACTTGGTCTCCGCCAATGATGCCCGTGTGACAGCACAGATGCGCCAGTGCAGAATGGTCTGTGATGAGACTTCACGAATTTTAAATCCTTTCTAATATAATCTGAACTTGCAGCCATACAGTCAAGTGTTAAGAAGACTTGGTGTGGTTTGTTTGCCAAGTGCATGTACTGACTTTCTTGTTGTTGACCCAACTTGACCATGTCCCTTGGCACACTGAAAGGAAGCTGCTTGGCCCCAGATTGTCCTCGGCTGTGACGTCATAATGAACTGGCGGAAATGAGGGTTGCTCAGGTAGATTGGGGCGGCCTACGCTAAATGGCATGTCAAGTAAGCAGGCTTTCAAGTCCACATCCTGTTGAGCGTCCAAGTCCCAAGTTTATTACCCGGCAGGACCCAATCGGTCTCCCCAGAGAAATGAACACTGGCGTCTTGATGCTTGAAAGGGCAGAGGTTCGGTGATGGCCTCTTGCAACGTCGCTTGCTGATGCTTGCCCTCTTCTTTTAGGACTTGGCCAAAATAAATATAAAGTAGAGGTCATGTCATGAAAGAAAGCTATTCACTTTGAGGGTCATCTCTGGCTAATTGAAGGTTGTTTGCTTTCAAATGAAGTATTTTGGCATTGAGGGACCTTACTCTTCTTGGAAGTCATCATTCAATATTTATCCCTTTGCTACTTAGTAACAGACCATGTCAGTGTGGGGGAACACCTCTAAATTGCAAGTTTAAATATGCTACTCGATTGATCTGGGCAGCATTGTAACAATGTAGCATTCTTTTATTCACTTCAGTCTGCAAACGTGAGGCTTTTAGATGCGCTGTATTTGGAGCACCAGGATAGTGTTTAGAACAGGAAAGACGGTGTCTCCTGAGAGCTATCCAGGAACCATATTATGTAGCACAATGACAAGCTAGGATGTGCTGCTGCCATATATTCTTTGTCACCAGTCTCTGGGGTGGCCTTCTATCCCACAGTATGCACTGCATGTCCTACTACTGGATATATAATAGTCACAACACTGGGCAATTGTGTGCGCTTTTATTCTGTAAACAGTTTAATGTGACACTAGTTTTGCTCAAGACTCGAGACAAATTTATTTGCCTGCATACAAAAATATAATAAGTTGAAACAATCAATATACTCTATTTACAGTGTATGAGAGGCCAGGAGGAACACTCTAAGACATATTAATAGCATCAATATCAAGTGCCCTCCTGGTTTTCACAGAGTTCCGAGCCGCGAAGCTACAGTGTAAAAGGTCTTAAGTTAGTACAATGTTTAAAAGGTCTTAATTGGTACAATACACAGTTAGTGTCACTAAAAACGGTTGACTCTAGACAGCTTTAGCCACCTATTCCTGGCTGTAGCTATATCTGGCTAAAGTCAGCCACTTCTGTCCAATCCTAGCTCATAGTTGGCTTACACATACCACCATCAACTGGCACCCTTTGTTAAAGAACAAAATGTATACATGCAGTAGACTGAATTCAAAGTGCACCTCAACCATTCTACTTCAATGTGGTTATTTGTCATCCATAAACAAAATAAACCTTGGTAAATGTGAGAAAATTCTCTAAAATATCATAAATATGTATGTGCAATAGTAACTCTCAACTAATGCACCAGATGGTGCTGCATCCCAACTTTGAGTAGCCAGTTATAGCAAGACAGTTCCATTTAGTGGCAGGTAGCATCATATTTGCAGAAGTTGTATGGCTTAATTTAAAAGGCCGTTTTTAATGAAACTAACTGTAAATGAACGTCCTCTAATGAGCATTTCTTAACCTCCTTAATACAGTTTTTATAATTCAACAGATAATGATTTCAGCATGTTAACTTTTTGGGAGGATATAACTTGTTAAATGAATAAGTTCACCAATGTGCTTGTGTCACTTTGTCAATGGGTTTTCGGCATCTGCCATGGTCACAGTGATAAGGAGAGCTCAGTCATCAGTCTAAAATAGTCATGGAGAAAAGTTATAGGAGTCAAGGGTAGTCTTAAGTAGCACCAGGAGTCATGCAGAATGCAATTATTTTTTATTTTTTGAATCGCTTTATTTTGCTAAGCTATCTTCTAGCAAATGTGTCTTATTCTGACAACGAGCACGAGCATATAAATCACTCTTTTAGAGAAGTGCAGATGTCGTACTTCAGTTGTACATGTAGGTCACATCAATTTCTTTGAGAGAAAAGGCAGTCCTTCGGTATGTAAAAAATACTGGTTGCCTCTAGTAATGGTTTCATTGCATGTCTTTGAAGTACGCCTCGCAGGTTGTCCTCTGGTGCACAGATCTTCATTCAAAGCACTTCAGATGCCAACGCCTCCTCCACAATCTAACAATGTCTGACATACAATTTGTGGGACGAAAACTGCTTGTTCTGCCTAAACATGCTTTATTGGAGAAGTTTACACTTGAAAGCAACCATGTAGCACATCTAAACTTGTAACTTATATGTTGCTGATGTTGCTGTGCAGGCCAACATTCATCTACTTTCTGCCTAAAAAATATATATATATATATATTCATAGCTGAAAACGGAACATTCCGGCTATAGTTAAATCTTTTTATCAATTTAACTAACCTTTCTTTTAAAATATACGTATATAGCCAGATAGCAAGTATATAGCAGCTGGATTGACTTGGTGTGATTAGTAAATATTGTACACACACTGCTGTGTAATGGAAAGTTTATTTCCCCCTGTGTCTCACAATGGCAGGGTAGGTCAAATGCAGTTCAGCGGCATGGAATTTTGCAGGTCCCAAGGGTGAAACTACACTGAGCCAGCCTGCAAAGTGCATTTCAGTGTCAGAAATGTTGCTTGCTCTTAGGCGAGCCATGACCACTAAAACAAGCTCTTCCATTTGGCTTTTTTCGATGGCAGTGCACCCTTGGGTACCGCTCGTGCCCGCGGTGCACCCCGGCCGAAAAGCTACTGAAAAGACCATCGCCTCCACTCTGATTCTGGGCACACACGAACCTCTGATTAAGAACAATTTGGCAAACAACTGATGGCCATTGGAGGTCACCTGTGTCCATTCACTGCCAGCCCCCGGACTGCTCCCGGACTGCAGCAGGACCCATGGTAGGAAATCGGAGGAACTCAGAGGTGGCCCCGGAGAAAAGGCAGGAAATAAAGGCGCATGTCAGAAGAGTTGGGCTCTGCAAATGTGCACTATTTGGATGCTGAGTCACACCAGCGTCTCAAAGAGTTTATCCCCCTGTCTCCTTCTCCCACTGTTATTAGAATCCACTACACTTTGCCATACGTATGCTATACAATGCCTATATAATCCAGGCTTGCTACGACCCAATCCATATATGCATTGCTCTGAACTGCAGATTTAGACGTGCTGCCATTCTGAATATATGCAGTCTGAAAGAAGTTGTCGTGCCAGGAGACTGCTGCCAAGAAAGTTGGAAAGGCTTCGCATATATAGGCCCTTCAACTTCTCTCCGATATTCCATCCCATATAATATTGCTTTATTTATTATCATAATTATTAGGTGTATGTTTTATTGTATTATCAACAATATTCCTAATTTATTACCTTTAGTCCCATGCTCGGGCCACCGAGGTCTAAGCTCACCAGATGAAGAAGAAATCCCGCGGATACCCCTCTGTTGCTTAGGCCTATCACAAATTACAAAATCTTCCATTAAGTCAGTTTAGTTCCAGTATATGTCTACATTTATCTACTTTTTGAAGATCCATAGCAAGCAGTCGGGACAGTACCTCACAATTTTTTTAAGCGTGGGCGATTCTTCACACCTTTTCTGGGCGAGTCAGCAACCTGGGAAAGTTGTTCACACCTTGGTCCAGCGCTATTCACAGTCCAATCTGGCCTGCCGGAAGCAGCAAAGACGTATGGGTACTTTTAACCTCATTTCCACTCTGGTCCACGTGTCACCGCCATTTTGTCGGTGCTTGTCGAACCACGTGATCAATGACGTTGTGCTGGTTTTTCCACTTCCGGTAAGCAGAAGAGCATGTCGTGCTCCGCATGACCCGCTGCCCGGTAAGGTAATTAAAATGACGAGCACGGTTAGGCCTTCCATTGGCTTTCCAGAAGCCAGCAGATTCTGACAGGTTTTACCTCTACAAAACGATATGACTATGTATGGGCCTAAGTACTATAGGTACTACCAGAACAACACAACCTTTAGTTATTGTATACATTATCACTTGCATACTTTTCAGATTTTGGCCAACTTTCAAAAGCAGGCCTATCCCTAGGCCTATAATATTGGAGTTCAGGTTGCACTCAGGGGGGAGTTAACTAACATTTTCGTTGGTTATATCCCGTAAAAGAACAATAGAAAATGTTCCCGTGGTGGAGTATAATGTATATATATTAATCTTAATTGATCCTGGTGAAACTCTTCCACATTTAACAACTAAGATGCATTAAAGATACAAGACATCTGCAAGTGAAGCCCATCCGATTGCTAAAAGGTACCATCCGCAGGGAATTGGGCCTATGATCTCTTTGCACAGATTTTTATTAGGCCTTTAGTAATCATTAAACTGGTCAATAATTGCTTCAAGAAGAATGTTGTTCCCAACGAGTTTTAAAGAGTCTTTGACAGGTGGTGCATCTGGGGCTGGCCGCGTGCAGAGAGGCTGGTCAGGCAACCCATTTGCTTTCAGCCCACTGACGCAGGTTGACGGCAGGATATCAGCCATGTGTGCCGGGCGAGGGGATGCCCAATTGACGTGCTGCATGCACTGCCATTGATCTGCCACTTGTAAATCCAATCATTTACACCCATTTATAACGACTGCCAGCCAGGTTTTTTTAACTCCATGGAATCCCCGCCGGGTCCCACAATGCGACCGCATGCAGCTAAATTCAAGCATTGAGCGATGCCGGCTGGCAATTTCCACAGGCTCCTCTGGAGAAAAGAGTTTCAATGAAATGCAAGACGTAAGCAGAATGCAGCTTGGCCAAGGCATAACCATGATGGATGTTGAAGCCTTAACCAACAGGACACGACCATGAAGATGTCGTCTGCTGCCCTGTTACTGTGGCGCCATCTGTCCTCATTTGAGGGCCCCTGGCGGACGGTAGGCTGGACTGGCCAGTGGAATTTTCTCTTGGGACTTGGTTATTACGCTTGTTGTGGCCCTGAGAGGTCCGCCCCCATGAATCCTTTAATTCCTCATGGTCTTATCTCACCTGGCTAGTCTGCGCCCACTCCTCAGGGTGCGCCAATCGCCTGGTAGTCTATCCACACCATTTGACCTCGTTGGTCTGGGATGGGAAATAGCCTGGAAGGTCATGATAGGGCCTTCTAAAGAAGACATTACAAAAAGTCATCAGATGAGAAATGCATGTGTATGGCCTGCTTATCCTACATACGAATTATTTGATTATTATAATACAACCGAAAAATTACTGTTCTTGCCACTACATGGGTTGTTGCAACACCGAGTCTTTTTGCAGTCTTGACATGACAGATATCGATGTCAAGAGTGGTCCTGTGTGGATATTATGGGATATTGCCACTGATTATTGTACTGGATTTACCAAGGGTGCTCTCATGTATGGTAGAAAAAATTCCAACATTCTTGTAATGTAAGAGTTCTTTTTCTCATACAGGTATTTTTTTATCATATATCTAAATCGCCACCATGTGGCGCTTGGGATTTACATTGAGGATATCCAGTTGCATGCCACAGGACAAGCGTGACATCATGTGGTCAGTTGGACCATAGATGAGGAGGACCAGAGATGCCAAAGAGACAGATGAAGCGAAAGGTCAGTGACGTCATTGTAAGTGATGCCATCAAGCCAATGTCGTTGACCCAGTGCTGATAAGAGGCCCTTTGCTTGCAGTGCACCTGCGTCGGGCTCTTTTGGTGACCAGGAGGTCCTTGTGGAAATCAAAACGGTCCTTCTTATCGAGGACATCCTAGCCAGTGGTCAGTGTTGGTGGCCAATGGTCAGTAGTAGCTTCAGCAGCCAGCAGGCAAATGTGCTGTCCCAGCCACTTCTTGGCCCATGTGTTATTCTGATCACACGTCTTCATTCAAACGTAGTTATCAGGTTAAAGCTTCCTCGGTCCCTGGCCCCATGCCCTTGCAATTGGCAGACGCCAGGTCCCCTCGTTCATCACTACAACTCTCATTAACTGTCCAGCCCTCTATCTCTTTTTGCTCTTTCTAAGTTCTTCAAGAACATTTTCCCATTTATTTTCTATTTATATTAGCCCAAACAGACTGCTTCGGGTCGCGTGAGCCAGAACCTTGGAGTGATATTTATATATATCAGCATATATGTGTCTGTATTTTTGCTTATCTCTGTATTGTGAAGTTCTTTATTTTCGAATGTCGCTAGGAGCACATGTATATTTCATCATACTAGGGTTGCTGGGGAAAAAAACAACAACTTGCTTTGGGGTATAAAATGTATTTGATGGAAAATTTTTTCACTTTTTTTGGATATATTTTCAATAGATTCAAAAATGAAGTGACATTAGAAAGTAGTGGTGCTAAAAATTATAAAAACATAGGAGTAGCAGATCACTGCCCATTTTCAGCCAGAACACCAGAAATTGGCCAAGAATCGGCATCTGTGACTGGACTCATTTTGTACCATCGTGACTTTGTATTTTCCTAAATAAGCCACATTTTATGTGTACTGTTTCAAAATTCACTCACAGAAGTACATTGCCAGAACTGCCTTTCATTCTTGGATCTGTGTTTCGTGTAGCTGCAATTTGCAACGACAAATTAATGTCAAATATCTTTGAAATTTATTATCAAAATGTGTAAATTGCATTTTTGTATTTCGACTCACAACTTAAGGATGTATTTCCTCCATTTTATTTGGCGACTGTTACAACTGGGGCATTTATTAAAGCTCTATGAGTGACTTCCGGTACTGACCATCTGCAGTTCTGGTCCATTTTACCCTTGAAAATTTAACAGAGAACCGAGTATTGATCTTCAATTCTGAATTTACGAGACATTGTGAAAATTTGTCATGCATGGTTTGTGATATTAAACCAACCTATTAAAATATAATAGAATATAATAGAATATTAATTAAATCCCACCATTGGCAATTATATAATATTTGCATCACAGTGATTAAATTTTAAAGTAAATGGTAAATAAAACATAAGGATAAAAGAGATAAATGCACCTGTAGTAAGCTTGAAAGAGATATAAAGGCATAAAAAATATCCTGGATCCTGGATATGTTCTAGGTCTATGCTTGGCTTTGTTATATTTCAATTCTGCAAATTGTTTTAAAATTTTATCTGTTAGATGATAGGTGGACCTATAGGCCGGGCCTATCCTCTAAAGAATTTTATTAGAAAGAAAAAAAAGCAATTGCCTTAACTTAAACTTGGTTTAAACCAAAACCTTTTTTTTTTCTTAGGTTTTGCTTGGCTTTAGGCTTGTATGGATCATTTGAAATTCAAAATAATGGCTGATTTTTAACAAACTATTGAATGGACACCAGCGTAACTATTATTTCTCAAGACAATATTTATTAAGAGTGCATACTTGCCTAGGAGTGACTTGCCCTATCATAAGAAACTCTGTCAAGGAGGGCAGTTATGCAGCAGCAACATCATGCCTGTTTAGGACTTGATTGTGAGTGGAACCTTCATAACATGCTGTGTAAATAACAGTATCAAGTACAATTTAATGCCTACATTGCCTTGGTATTGGCTGGCTTCATTTATTGGCATTGTCTGTCAGTGATAAGGCTGTAGGGATTCGTATTATTTACAGTATTTATTGCACCCCACTCTTATCAGGTACATAAATATGGCGACCACAGTGCCAAAAGTATTACGACATATATCAGTTTAATACCCAAGTCAGATTATCTCAATGCAGCAGGATAGTACTTTATTTGTTGGTAAGTTTGCATAGGTTGTTGATATAGTAATGAGAATATATTAGATTTACATAATTGCCCTGAAGTGAAATTTCTTCTCCGTCACCATCTATATAAATATACAAAACAATATAAATAATACATAAAACGATATTAATATACGAAACAATATTAATAACAATATAAATATATAAAACAATAGTATGGTCATCTGAACATCACATTCATCATAGTTTACACAGTTTTTCGCTCACCGTATGTGATGGAATATTATGGCAACAGTTGACCTTGGCTGTCATGCAGTTGAGTGGGATCCGGTTGCTTATCATCACCTTAAGATTTCGAAATTATAGCGTACTCTGTGATGCAGGTTTATATGATCGGAAGGCAGGGATTTTTACAAAGCCCTGACAAGGATTTGGCACAAAATTCGATTTCTTATGTGCAGGTTAATTAAACTTTGAAATCCTGGGACAATAGAAGGGATGCCTTCTGCAGGAACCCAATGTTCAGTATGATACATAAATGATATATTTCAATTAGTTATTATTAACCGGCATATTTTCTTTCAGATTCGAAGATATTATGTTTAAGACAAATGAGTATATGTCAATTAGAGTATATGTATATTGCTTTTGTGTGTGATAGACTACAGTGTAGCTATTGTGCATTGTAGGATAGACACATTTTGCAACAACAGTGAATTTAATTTTGATATAACACTAATAGTAATTTAATCACCTGTCCTTTGCCAGATTGCCTTGGTCCACAGGCAGCTGATGGTCTCCAGTTGCTGAAGCAGGTTGCTGATAGCACAATCTACCTGTCTCATAGTCACAGCATTTTTATCGCTGCTTCTTGCATTGCTATTAATATAACTATCCCTTTTCATGGCACATTGTAGCACTGGATTTGGCTCAGGTGTACAAGTGAAAGGCACCATGTGACAAAAGCTCAAGAAACGGCAGCTTTCATCTTCGTTCCTCTGTGTACATTTTTGCTGTGGTAATTATTGTTGTTATACTTTTATATCATGTTAAACTTATATGTGCTGCATTTTATTGCAATTTAATGTTTTTCATTTGCCTGATATGCAGCGACTTCGCTCAAAATTCGGACGCGTCACGTGTGCATGTTTCACTAAAACAGTAATTTACTAACCCAGCTAGCTTTTTAAATGTGATAATCTTCTCGGCGGTTTCCTTTCGCATAAGACACAATTTATCAGGGCTTCAGAGAAAAAAATAAAATGTGTGCTTTATTTATATGCCTGCTTACCGTATGGGATGGAACAAACTTGCAAAACAATCCTCTTCCTTGCCTGTTCATGGGCCGCATGTAATTTATGATGCCTTAATCTTCAAAATGCACAAGGAAATAATTTCGATGCTAATTAGATTGCGGTTATACCAGCTGCTTTAATTTCTTCAAAAATTATTATCAATTATTATTTAATGCATTTTTATCAAATCATTTATGGCCTTCGCATAAGCCTATCTTACCAAAACCAAGTTCAGACCTTCAAACCCTGGAAATGCAGAAATGCGCTGGCGTTCAGCGTTTCCACAGACAGATCTGGTTCAGGTAACAATTATATAAAAGTCTTTCTGACCCATCAAATGTAAACTCAATCATTATTCGAGGGTCATTTTTACGTTTATTTGTACATATTTTTCTCTGAATGAAAATATTTTAAAAAAGCCAAATGTTTGTTGCATGATCACAGTAGCAAATGTAATTTTTATCTTGATTAAACTCGAATGAATGATATTGAATAATAATGAGCAATATTAAGTTCGTGTTATATACGCACCCAACTGTTCATCAATCATTGATTTCAGACTCAGTTTCAAAATATTTATTCAAGATATATCAAATAAATACATTGGAAAACAAGAGTAATTATATTTATAATATATACTTATATTTCACAAATACTAGAAAATACAAGAACTATACATCTGGCAACTTGTGGATAGGCAAATCTTTAGTGGATATGTAGATGTTCATCTACCTCATAAAAGGCATGCTGTAAAACACTCGAAGAAAATCAAGCCGTTCCAGCGAAGTTTTGCCGCCTCCAATGAAAATATGCAGCAAGAAAATCTAATTTCCACAATTACCATAAATTTAAGAACACACTGCATCATTTTAACGCCTATTTCCCACAGCTGAAATTCCACAAGTCTTTTGAGCTTACAGGAGATTTCTTAATCGAATTTCAAATGACAAGTTCATGTCTTACAACTCCTGAATTTTATTATGTTTAAGCTTTTGCTAATTTGTGGATTCTATTCATTTTTTTTTTTGTGTGTATTTAAACAATTATCATTTCTACGACAGATTTAGCTGACTATGGACAAAAACACACAGCTTGTCAGTTCCATTCAACACAACTTACAATGGTTGTCTCAGCTAGACATGAAGTTGAAAGTTGAAACAAATTACTCTGGTAATAAAATAGAACCTTGTCTTGTTGCCACATCCACAATAAAATCTTAATTAAAGGAAAACCAATGTACAGTTAATGTATTTGTCATTGACAAGTGACTTTACACTAATAACCTTTCTCAATGTAAAGTCCAGTCCAATAAGGGATCTTGTGAAGAAACGGAATGGACTAGAACTTCCTTAAACATGAGGCACTTGCAAGAGTACTTTCACAGACGGCAGTCTACACACATTAACCTTTGAAAAGAAGTACCACAAGGACCTCCTGTACGACCTATATGTCAGAGCTGCAAGGCAGTCAGTTCCAGTTGCTACTCAAACAGCTTTGTGTCTCGTCATGGTTGTTCATCTGACTACAGTAGTTGCCTAACTCCCCAAAGCCAGACTCTCAAGCCGTAACTTGCCATTGCTGAGTTTCTTAAGGTGCAGGTCAAGACTGAGCCGGATAAAGATGGTTTTAGAGGTTATGAGTGGAATTATGCTTTGGAAAGCAAAGAAGAGAAGAGAGATTTCCAGCCCTTATCAAAGGAGCCCTCTTTGCCATTCAAAACGAGCGGTGCATGGCGATAGAGAGAAGGAATTCCAAGCAGGAAGAGAGCAGAGCCAGCCATGCCATTGTTAGAGGCTATGGACCGCCATTTGCACCGATCTCTTCCGTCCAGCCGCCATTAAAAGGCATTGTCTCCCGCACGGCAGCCCTTTCGGTTGTTTTATACATCCTGCAGCTGGAGGCTGCGGTGGTTCTGCAGGCTCTCCTTTGCAGCTGATCTGGGTGCGCATGGTAATGTGCAATGCCAAGCCATTCGTGTTATGAATCGCATTTGTACGCCGTAGTTTTTTTGAGAGAAGGCGCATTAATTGTGGCGGCTTGCAGCCTATTGTGCTTGCAGCTTTCGCACAAAGTTTCGCCTAAGCAGAGGTCTATGCATTTTGTGTGCACAGAGGGGATTGTCTTAATCGCCAACGCACATCACTGCTGCGTGACACGGAATACTTGGCAGCTCAATTCGCAGGCTGGGCATATTTCTCGCTTGGTCTGCTTCTCCCTTCATGCATTTGCTCAACATTTCTGGCCTTTTCAGTTGCCATTGCTTTGATATTTCAGAATGGCTGCTTGCTACCCATTACTGTCTGGCTTATCAGATTTACGCACACCAATATTCAAGGTGGTAGCATTATATACCAATGTGCCATCCACGCCAATTGCAGGTATCATACCTTACAACTTGATAGAATGTTTCTTTAAGTTGTTGGTCAATTGGAAGCTTCGGTAGATCTCCCTTTTAAGACCTATACTGCAAAAAACCAAATCATCTGGTGGTCTAGATAATTCTTGGACTCAATAAACACAACACAGGTCATAAAATCGCTTATTTTGAAAATTTTGATCAATGAATGGGCTAATGTAATACCCAACCATTACGAAGTCAGCAATTTGGCTATATCCCAGCACATAATCACAGCTTTGTTGCATTATGTTGAAGGTCCTGGGTTCGCTCCCCGGCCTGGGCACTATTCATGAGATGCATCCCAGCTGCTGGATGTCAATCACATGAGATGTTAAATTGGAGGTGCCTTGTGCCCAGTGTCTATGCTGAGGCCCATCCATGGGGTAAATGTATAACATGGTGTGGGCTCCAAGCCTTATCATCACATTACATCTGCTGCTGGCATGCTATGCTGAGGCAAATAAAAGACCCCATCCATGGGTAAATGTATAACATGGTCTGGACTCCAAGCCTTATCATCACATTACATCTGCTGCTGGCTTGCTATGCTGAGGCAAGTAAAAGACCCCATCCATGGGGTAAATGTATAACATGGTGTGGGCTCCAAGCCTTATCATCACATTACATCTGCTGCTGGCATGCTATGCTGAGGCAAGTAAAAGACCCCATCCATGGGGTAAATGTATAACATGATGTGGGCTCCAAGCCTTATCATCACATTACATCTGCTGCTGGCATGCAACTGGTCACTTACGCTGACTAAACTTCAGACCCAGTAACATTGAGACATACCACACATAACATAGCATTGACCACAGGCGTGTATACCTTATGTTATGCTACTTTGCTAAGTGCTGTCTTGATGGCAAATGCCTGTGCATTGACTTTGCAAAAATGGTATGTCCAGTCTGCGGTTTATATTAAAATGTACGATGCTGAAAGAACACAATATGTGCTACACTCAGCCAAAATACTGGTTACAATCTATGCACAGACAACACTGGAAATGGACCAATTACTGTCTAATTGTGATGCCCTGTCTCGTATGCCTTGCAGCAACTAGTCCACCCTAACCTGGACGACTGGTGCATGTTGATGAGTGACCCCGACCTCCAGCAGTGGTCAGAGCTCTTCAAGGTCATCATCTTTGACCTTGCTTGACCTCTAGGATGCCACTTCTTTATAATTCGACACCTGAATCAGACATAGGTCTAACGTAGGGACTGCATTGGGAAGACTTCCCGGAAGACATCAGGTGTTTTCATGGAAACTCAATACAGTTTTAATCAATGGTTGGTCGGAAATAGAGGAACAATTTGTGCATAGGAAAACTCTTTTTAGAGAAGTGATTAGCAGATTTTATTAGACTAATTAGTTATATTCTTGTTGGAAATTCTTTCACCAGAACTCTCATACATTTTCTTGAAGTTATATATCAGCAAAAGCACAGGTAAAAACATATGACATTATTGATAACCTATGGTTACCACCTTACGCCTCCACAATTTAGCACAATACACCAACTGTTTTCGTAGGTGTGAATGTCATATACATCAGAACAATGAGACTTAGCTATTATGCTGCATCTTGCATCACCATCATATGGCAGCAGCATCAGCAGCAATGCATCATCCACTGCAATGGATGAGGCACTGATGAAAAAGCGCCCCCGTAAGTCTTGGCCTAGGGCGCCCCTGGTGTCTTCTTCAACAACTAAACCTGATTGTTACAAGTATTGCCATGCAATTGGAAATTAGAAATATACCATATGTTTTACAAATCAATCTATTACATTCTCACAATAATTGCTATGATAATTATAGTTCATCCTATACCCAATTGTCTAAAATATGACTTCTGGCGATTCCTGGCTGAAGGGAAGCAATTTCAGGTCTTACGATTTTTTTTTTTGTCTGGTTGATTGATTTATATTTTTAGTAGTGTAGTAGCCTACTACCTGTATCCGTTTGGTGTGTATGTTTGTTTTGCTAACATTCTACTTATTCTGCAAAGCCCATTAGGACACAGCCAGCTGAAGCTGGGGGCTCTTGGCAGTTTGAAGAGGAATTAACCTCAGCAGTTGCATGATGCTTTGCCGTTGTGTTCCTGTGACAAATATTTCCTTTGCAACTTTGGGAAGTGGGAGACTGCAAGGTATTAATCCTGCCGTCACAAGGGAACAACTGTCTTTGTTTTTTGCTTCTCTCCTGTAAAGTTGCTGGAGCTAAATGACGAATATCATGCAGCCCACAGATCCGAGGAAGTTAACTGCAGCTTGTTGTTTTTGTGTATTGAATGGGTTCATTCATTCATTGCAGACAATTCACTCTTTCGACGACACGACAGAAATTCACAGATCCTTTTCGTTCAAACAGGGCACTTGAGGATAATTTCGACATTCATGTTATTGTTATACTAAAGATAACACTGATCTATTCAATCAATTTTTTGTTGGAAGAAAGAACCTGAGTTATGTGCCATCAAAAAGGAAACATCATCTTACACTACATTATATGAGAAAAGAGTCACCGTGCTCAATATAATGGAAGTTGCAGTAGTCTTAAATTAGCTTTAAATATGTTTTTATGTTTATAAGCAATAAAAGCGTTTCTGAATCTGAAAAAAACATGTTTAATTCGTTAATTCAAATTTTGCCTTAAATTAGCTTTGAAGATGTTTTTATGTTTATGAGCAATAAAAGTGTTTCTGAATCTGACCACATGTAAAATGTTCACAAAATCTTTCAATTGACTTTTTTAGAAACGAAGGTTAACCACGTGGTTGCATTTCTTTGAGAGGCTTCTTTTTTTTATTGTCAAACGATAAAAACATAAGTCAAGTTTTGATGCGTGTTTGAATGTTGATTGTGCTGAGGGTTGCTGCCTTGCGGTCTATTTTGTTGGTAATTTATGACCTTTTTGGATTCGAGTGACTCTCCTCTTCTTTTTATGTTTGCAATGGAACAGCTCTCCATTCTCTGGAGACTTAAGTAAATCTGAACATTTTCTTTGACTGTCTTGAAGCCGATATTGCAGGCCAACTCAAACCCAATGGAAGCACGCGAACTGCCAATGCCTCATTTTGTGGCAAACTTCTAAGGCAATAACTCAAGGCTATGGGATAACCCGCTAAAATCTTCCGGCTTTGTCTTGTAAGAAGAAAATGCTTGCAATTTCTTTTTTCTTTATGGTCCCTACTTCAATATATATGGAGTCACTTAAGGGTTTGGAATTGCTATGAACTTCCTCGGTGCAATTTGGGTGACTTTCATAAACTGAATCTTTTATTGTCATTTGGCCAATTTTTATGCGCAGGTATTCGTATTGCTACCATAAAAAGTGAGCCATGTCATCAAAGTGGCTCTGTTATACTGGATACAATTGCTTCAAGGTAGGGTCATAAACTTGGACTGTTTACTTTATATAGCTTTTTAGCGCCTGGGTGCACCCATTATGATCGACTGCCAATCGATCTAATGTCATCATGACATCCTCAAAGCCACTCCCCTTATTAAGGGCAGAGAGTTTAATGGGTTCACCACAGACAATCTCAGCCAGACATAATTGTCTTCTAATAAATGTATGACGTGATGGGAGGACCAGATTGATACACAGAAGGACAGGCAGTTGTCTCACAAAAGGTTTTGCTAAGGATCATCCGGTTTACGTCATCAAACAATAGGGATGATCAGGGGTTAATCCAATACATGAATGACAAGGTTTAGCCTTAGCCATTTGACTCTGAGTCACGCTATATCACATAATTTCCCTTCTGGATTTAATGATATCTTCTGATGAGTTCATGGTCATTAAGTGTACAAAGTACACGAAGGGCTGAAGGCCGGGCAAAAGTGATTAACAAGATGACTGACTAGGCAGGAATGAATTAGTTATAACCCTGGCAGACTGACTCCCCTCTCTTCCTTTTACTGCTTTGACTCACGAGATGTGTGCATCGCTTTGAAAACAAAATCCATGTTCGTTCAGTCAGCAAAATGAAGTAGACTGCTCTGCCTGAGGTACCTATATTCTGTAGAGTAATCAGAGTTGTTGGATGATAGCATGTTCTCATGTCATAGGCATTGCTTTGTACATGTCGGTGCCAAATCTCCTTTGCTGACAGTCCCAATGCACGCCTATCAGTTGACAGTGCAAAACAGACTTCGGTGATATTTCCAATAAAGTCTATGTTGGGAATATCATGTGGGTAGCTGTCTGTTATGCAGTCATCGTGTACATGTAAAGTACTGAAAATGAAGTGAACGCCCACTCATCTGACGTTGGCAATTTCATGTTCTGTTGTCTTTAACAGCTAAAAAATGACAGGTCATGGACGTAATTTTCATTAGCTAGTTTTGGAAACTCTTAATTACTCAAGTAAGACCAGAACTTCAACAGCAGATTTACTGTTTACAAGTTTTAGTTTAACCATAGACTCAAGATATAATCATACACAAAAAAGGGTACATTGTCTACTTTACGTGAAATATTCTGGCACCAGGTGTTTCGTTAAATCTGCATCACACAATTGGTAACTTGGTTAAAAAAATGCAGTGTTGGCAAGATTTAACAGGCTGGTTACAGAGCAACTGGAAGTACCATATCAGCACTTTTCTTGCTTTTTCAATGCAGTGCTAATTAGTGGATGATGGATGAAGTGAATGCAGAGTGAGCTCATGAAGTGTGACTACAGCCTGAGGTGTCTAGGAACTACTTCTGAACTGCTAGTGGTCTGCTTAGTGCATCTGGTTCCACTCGTGGTTGAGTGAGATCTGTGCCAGGAAAGCTAGGAGATTGCATGCTGTAACTCCACCCTTGTGATTCGGACGTCCTTACTTAGCAATGCTCTATTTGCTTTGCTTGAGAACAAACTTCTGGTTTGGTCATAGATAATCAAGCAAGGGGTTGGAACCTTGCCTAGTGCGGTGACAATCGATGGACCGCTTGATACACTGCCAGTCAGCCTGCAATTGATACCACAATGTACACGAAACACAAGCGTCTCTAATTGATTCAATTTGTTTATGAGGTTAATCCAGATGTATGCTGTTGGGATCACTTTCAGTCCTGGCCATCTAACTCCATCAGCTCTCTGGGACCAATACCATTTGTCCTGGCAATGGAAATCTACAATTCAGACGACTACTCTAGAGCCACATGCGCACCATTTTGCATCATATTGTTTTTGTGCTACTACAGAAGAAACAAACGACGATAATAATGTTTTGGAATGTTGTGATCTTCCTGTATGATAAGTAATCCGCTTACAAGCTAAATAGTGATGACAAAAGAGCAAACTAGTGATGTAGAACTTCTCAGCACGCGAGTATATAACTTAGAAGCAAGTATAATTGGGCCGTTATGTGTCTGGGACCACCCACTTCCTGCTCTACTACTCAGTTTTCCTTTTCTGTTACTATGTGTTAGCCTGTTTCCTATCATATACAATCTATCACACATTGCTGCCTATTCCCCTACACCTTTCGGGCTCAGTTTTCAAGAATGTTGGGGCGATTATTTGCCTGCGGATTTTGCTGGGCTTGCTCTGCCACCTCACTTGAATGTGGCGGGCATAATGGATGCCAATGACAGGATAATGGCACCCAGTCCGATCCAGATTGATCGGCCCAGAAGACTTGATATTGAGCCTCCCATGGATCCTTCTGCATCGGTCCAGAAAGCAGATCGGAGCAAGCGAGAAAAGCAGGAAAGGCAGGAAAAGCAAAACGTGTGTTTTAGCAGAACTGCGAGCAGTTATCGATGTTTCTGTTGTAGGCTGCTGGGTCATTTGGCTGGCGAATGCTGGGTTGCCCTGACAAGTGTTATTTGCTGCCAGCAATCACTTGCCTTATCTACGCATGCGCAATCAACGCAATTTTCCCCCATAGACCTTGTTTAAACCCCTTTGACATTGCTCATGTCTATAGCTGTAAATCCCTTCTTACTCTGTTATTCTTGTTAGACAAAAAAGAACATCCAATAGACAGATATACACACCTCAATTGATTAAGTGTGTTCTCAGTCCTTCCTTTATATATCAGCGTGCAACTATGCTGGTACTTTGAGCAGAAGGGTTGTATGGAGGCTTTCCCTGCTTGATTGTTAGATGTCTGATTGTGGGTTAGCCGAGCAGAAGACAAGGATATTGATGCAGCCCTCACATGGCATGCTACATTTAACGGTACTGGCATATGAACCGGTGCACTGCGCCAGGTTGGCTTCTCCGGGAGTACTGCAGGGCGATGTGCTTGCTCCCACCATGTACTTTACATCCCTTGATATAGCTCAGTGTATAGCTCAATGAATATCCATTGTTCTCGCCTCTAAATCTCACTCCAAGCAATGAAACGCGAGGCTTTAATACTTCCAAAGACTCTGCTGCAGCAGCACCTTAAGCCGAACTGCGAAGCACATAGGAAATATCTTGTGAGGAAAAACAACAAAGAGCTCTAAGGCTCTGCTCTAGCCCCTCTATGGCTTGCTGCAGTTTGATTATTTAAGCTCCTTCTAAGTTGTTTGCTGTTCTTATTATCTGGCATTACTGCTGTCTAAGAGGGACGTTGAATGGGTTTTAGTTTGCAGCCATGTTTTGTGTTACTGTAATCCTGTGTACTGCGTTGGATAGACTGCTAGTATCGCTTGTGTCAATCAAGGCAGTCAACACAGCTTAATGAGACGACATCAGAAGCGATCTTTTTACTACAAGCTTAAGCGTCTATAGGCTGTGTTTGGTTCTGTGCTGAGCAGCTGACATATTGTGTACAGTGGTTTCTGAATACCATCGATGCTAGGTGTGCAGCCCTCCAGAGTCATATTCTAAGCAGAAGGATTTATGGTACAATGAGATATAGCAATCTCAGATCTTCCTGTTTGTGATGATAAGCCACCTCCCTCCGTTCGCTGCGTGTCTAACAAGTCTCATTGTTGTCTTGCCAAGTTTCTTGGACTTTTTCATTAGAGCGCAGTATTTCAGCAAGCACATATGGCAGTAATTTAAGCCTCAGCATCAGAGCATGTGATGGATCAAAAGACACGTCCACAAAGGCTCATAAGATGCACCATAAGATTCCTATGATTGGATATAATGAGAGGCTGTTGCATGGAACAGGCGTTGAAACACAACATGCACTCTGTCAACCTTAAGAGAGTTCCATTTGACATTAAATATTTCAGCTGAAATCCGATTATTGTAATCAAGGTGCCACCCAAGGGTCCTTGGATATTTTGGTGCACCTGGGGAAAATCAGATCCAATCAATACTGTGCCTTGGAGGAAGGGCATCCGGATCAAGGATCTTCGTGATCTTCTATTGTCAAAGCTGTTCAACTTGAGCCAGGGAATAATATTGCCTTCAAGGGTGCACATGTTTAGAAGACATGCATCTATGCACAACCACAATTGGCTCTTCTAAGTCATGATGGATCAAAGCATGTCCATGTCTGATCAAAGCAATACGAATCTAGACTGCTAGAAATTTAACTGTTACACTTATAAAACTGTATAAATTACACAGAAAAAGCAATTTTTCTAGCTACAAGCATAACTGCTAGACAAGTAATATCATGTACATTATTCTCATGTGTTAAAATTTGGTAGAGCATTGCACAGAAAAAGTGAGTCTAAACCTAAGAAAAATACTACAAAATATGGGTTACTAAGGGGGGTCATGTTTGGTGGGGAAAAAAGCTAGAGCATTGTACTGAAAAAGCAGTTCGTCTAAACTGCTAAATATGTAACTGCTAGACATGTCAAACTATGTAAATTACTCAAGAAATGTATGTTATAATTTCTGCGTTACTCCTGTGTCCTGTTTGGTGAAAAGAGAACTAGACCATTGCACGAAAAACCCTAATTTTTCTGGCAATTTTGAGAGAAGAGCATTGCATAGAAATTCCCAATTCCTCTAGCAATGTTCAGAAAGCAATGTAGAGCAGAGCATGCTAGATGAACATCATCAGCACAAGGGCCTGAACAGCTCGCAGGGGGTCTGGACTCTGCGGTGGGGTGTGTCAATTGTGCCCCTGGCTGGTCCTCATCACTGACCTTCGCTCCGGTCAGTTGCTAGTCAGCAAGCAAACCGCCCATTCGGGTGGTGCCCGCCACCTCTGGAAAATTCAAGCCATAAAACTGTCCATAACCCTGGTGTTTAAGAGCATCGTGATAGACAAACTATGTGCAGTGTGAATGTTATATCATATTTTCTGGTGGTGCAGTTATATGGAGGGTAATGTATTCACGTATACAGTAAAGTCGATGGTCGGCATGAGGACTATCAGCCAGCCTCAATCACTGGCTATTGATCAGCGGAATATCTGAAAGCCCTCACCATAGAAGACTGTATGGGGTGTCCAGTTGAAGGTCATTGCTAGGGGCTCTCCTCATATTGATCGTTGGTGTTAGGCAAAGTGCGTGCTCTAGGAGTGACCAGCATGGCCAAAATGTGAGGGGTAAACACTTGAGGTGCATGTATTGTGGCTCACTGCTCAGCTCTCTGCTCAGCTTTCGTGCATGTGAGATGGCTTTTGTGTATTGTTGCCTCGCAGCCCCCAACTCAGCTACCCAGGTCATAATTCCACGTGTAGTCGCCCAAAGCTGGCTGACCCAGCGACATCTCGCCTGCTGCAGGCATTATGCCCCTTCTTGTGGCTTTGAAGCGTCTAAAGAAATGCTCAGATTTACTGCAGGCGTATGAGAAACTGGGGATCTCCCGTTATGTATAGACATAATGTTATTCCCATTGTCGACTCATATGAAAGGCATATCCCACCTGCACATAGAATATCATTTCTCCAGCTCATGTTTGTTTCACACCCTGGCCTCCCAGCAAGGGACATGTGCTGCATATATATTACATGGCAAAGGCATCTGCATGCGAGGTGTGCGTTATTGTCAGCTGCCTTGAAAACCTCGTAACAGATGCCGAGATTTAGCTGTCGTTCCCTGTGGGCGAGTGACTTCCTGTGCGGCCCGCCCCAAGCTGAGCCCACCCTGCGGTGATGGAGATAGATGCTAGCAACACAGTAACGAAGGAAGCTGAAGCAGCCTGCAGCTCAATCCATCCATCAAGGCAGTTTCTAAGTGCTTGAATATACCCGTCCATCAAATTCTGGCCTCTGGTTTCTCAACCTAAATTTTGTCCTGATTGAGTTAGAAGTAGGAAGGCAACTCGGATGGCTTTTTCATTTACGCCTACTTTGGGTGGTGAAAGCACTCATGGACCTTGATAGATTGAGGAACAAGGCAAACTGTCACCCCGTGCAACACAATCGACTTCCTCCTATTTCATCTGACCTTGTTTGAAAAACGAGAAAGAAAGAAAAAAAAGGCCTGCTTCAACATTCTTCGATCATGGCGTTTTTTCAGACGTACACTTGGATGGATCTGTTCTGCAAACACCAAGGAAAGTTCAATTCAGAAAACAAACACAAGTCTTCTTGAAGTATGTATAGGTGATGCTCCTGCATCCCCACACGTGCCTACAATTGCAAGGCGTTTTACTCTTACACAGGTTTCTTGAATTTGAGATGAAGGTTTTTGTGGACATTCTGTCTTGTTTTTGAAAAGAGGCGATGATGCACAAAAGAGACAAAGACTGAAGAGCTTCCTTTCGGCTTGAGAACGTCTCGGGTGTCAGCGAGGTGTGCATGTATCACATAAAGCAGAGTTATGACGGCGCTGCAGACTGCATATCTACACATCAAGTAACACACAGAAGCCTACTAGAGCGCAGTTACTGCAGTCTCCTTGTTGGACATTAGGAGACGGGTCTTGATGTATGGACAATGTGTTTTGCTTGGGCCAGAGGTGATGGGACCGAAGGCTCCCTGAAAAATTCATGAAGAGGGCGCGAGGAAGGGCCAGGCGAGCAGGTGGGCAAGGTCATGACCTCGACTGGACCTTCTTCTGTCTGCACAAATCCTCACACCCATCAACTTCATTATTGAAAGCTAGCCAAGCTTCCTATCTTGTTTCCTCTGATGTATGCCTCGCTAATCTAGCACAGGCCACCGGGTCCCTACCAACACCTTGCACAGCATCCAGAGAGCCTAAGATCTTTTTTCTCGCTCCCCTCTATGATCTGAAGTGAAATGGAGAAATCCTCATCATCAGAGTTTGTAGCAATGTAGTGGGTGGAATCGAATAAAGTCTGGCAAGCCGATGGCCTCGGAGCGGATTGATCGCCAAGGAAGAAGAATAGGTCTTTGATTTCAGCGCTGTAAATGCTAGGTAGAGGCCAGCAACTATAGACTTTGGAGGGATGAATGATTGTGTGAGCACTTGCTGGTAGGTCATGCGCAAGTTCTCGCAAGGGCACCACAACTGCAGGCCTCCTGGCATATACGATTCTCCAGTGGTCTCCAGCACATAATTGGAAATGACAAGTGGCCAGTCGGTTGCCTTCAGAGGCCGCCTAGCCCCAAAAAACTGAGTCTGCTTCTTCCCCGTTTTTACGCCTTAGTCACTATCTGATAAGGTGATGCTAGACGGTGAAGGAGTGGCCTAGAGATGATCAGATGAGGCTTTGTTCTACACAAGTCTCTCTGAGCATCGATCCGATGTCTTTTCCCTGCAGGCGTATATGATACTCCTGTATGTCGCCTGATCTGGCGTCCCATCAGCATTTCTTGGTCATCAGTAGGAAGCAAGCCTGTTATTGTTGGCTCGAGTGACTTCTTTCTCTCCCTTTCAATCTAGGAGGTTGGTGCATCCTCGGTGCTTGCAATGGAACTCATTGCCCTCTTATGGTTGCAGAGGTCGTGCTTTCTGCCTTCATTCCCTTGGTGAGACTTGCTAGCCCACATGAAAGGGTCTGTAACAAGACTACTCACTTCTTGGAGATTAGATACAGCTGATAAGCAGGCAGAAGATCCCACTTTCAGAGGTTATCTCACAGACTCCAAAGGCCTCAGACTACATATATACATAGTCTTTTTGATACACGACTCGCTTGCGATATACATGTATTTTGATGTAAGCTGATGCATCATCAAAAACAGTCAGTAATACAACTTACACGGCACAAGATACTCTACGATACAAATAAAAAGTGATATAAATGTATGTAGGGTGGTAGACGGCTCAGCTCCCATTGAGTGTAGGCGGATATAAGCTTGCTCTAAGCTGATATTGCAGTGTACAAACGGAGGTGACCGGGTACTTGCAGTGACGGGGTCGTTGCCCTAAGGGCTCGAGGGGCCAGTTTAGAGCCCCCAATACCGTCAAGTCGAACTGTAGAGACAGCCACTATCAATACTCTCGCTTGGTCCAAATGTGATTCCCAGATATGGCATGATCGCCACAGAATTCTAATGAAATTACCGACCATTGGTGATCGGGAAGAGCAGGAGAAGTTAGCGGGGATTGATGTGGGTGCGGGGTTTACACAGGCAAGCCTAATGCAATCTGGGGCTAGTGTATGGAGGTTGTTGTCTGTGATGGCGTTGCAAGCAGACGGCCAAGAGAGGGTGTCACCCGGGGTTAGTCATTGCGGCCCTTCATACTGGCTTCTGAGAAATGTGCTCTTCATGGGCCAGTAATTGGACTTCAATGGCATGCGGCCACCCTGCCAATGGAGGCTAATGCTGGGATAGCTTTTGTGCCCGGCGATTGGGCCATCCATCTGCAAGTTCATCAGACCTCAATAAAGCTCAAAGCTGAGGGGGATGCCGCCTGTCCGCCCTATTATTTGCCGCTCTATGCAGTTGCTCCATCCCTGCTGGCTCCGATGGAGATGAAGAGTTGCTGGTTACTGCTGCTGCCGCTTGATACAGCCCCTGGGCCCTTGTGATATATAAAAGCTTGTCAGAGGCAGTATTAAAGCTGGCCTGGGCATGTGGATATCCCTGTCATGGCGACTTAGAGCACGGGAGACTCTAGCCATGGGCGGTGGTCCTCTCGTACGTCATGGTCACCCGAAGGACCAGGCACCGAAGGCAAACAGCTACAGCTCCAGAGCATTTAGCAGGAATGCATATTGGCAGACAGCACGATGCTTGGTTTGTGAGATGCTCAGCCTTCCTCACTTTATCAGTACCCATGACCAGGCTCCTCATCAAAATTCATGAGTGAATTTTGAATCAATCGCGTTTGACCCCGGGTAGGGTGGGGGTAAAGCAGACCCATTTAGGAAGCGACAGGGTGCTTCAAAAGGAAGGAACACCATCACCTCATGTGCTAACTAATGCCTCTAACGGGATTCGCCAGCCGCACAAAACATGACTTGAGGAGACCTCAAATGGGATTTACGTCCCTGCCGCAGCCAAACATGTTTGTGAATGTGATGAGGATGGAGCCTGCTGCAGCAGCCGCCCTTGATGAGGTTCATTTGGGCCGATGGAGATATATACCCGACTCATACCCTTGGTCACGCTGGGCCCTTATACAACGACTTGGCTGCAAAGCTGAGCATGTCTTGGCACACTACTAGAGGGTGTTAATCTGCTAGGGCCCTCTTGCAGTGTATGTCTGCTTGTACATGAACTACTGAAAGCAGAAATCGGCTTTAGCTTTGCATGTTGACATCTAAAGAAAAAAAAAGGAAAAAAAGAATAAGAAAAAACTATGCATGAGTAAAGAGGTGCATGTTCTTGATGGACAAGTTCCACTGTGTTGTTGCTTTTCTCTGAAATCAACCTGCGAACGAAAAACACTACAAAAAAATTATTTGTAGAAAAGAGAAATATATTTGTGTATACGGTAAGTTCATTACTAAGTTTCTACACATACTCCGCTAGATATTTTGAAGAATTTAGTGACACTTTACAATTTTACGGGTAAACACAATCTACTATCATTGCGCCATTTTTAAAGAGTGGCCAGGGGAATGAATAATTTAGGAGGCCTGTGTAAGCATTTTAGAGATATGAGTTACGACCGGAGTGGCCCTCTTCTAGGCTGGCTGTCGTCTGTATGCTGAAACTGACAGGGTCCCAGCCAAGACCGAGTTAAGATACTGAGAACAGAAGAGACCTGCACAACAAACTCGGATTAACCTAACGTATCGGCTGCAATGGGCTCCAAAAGGGAAGGTCCGATCGATAGCTATGTACTTAGAAGGGCAATACGTCATCGACCTGCCAATATGAGGACGACTTCTTTAAGTCTAATAGCACTGACACAGACCGAGCCTGGCTTACAAGGGCCAATGGAGATTTGAACAAGGCTCAATTAGCGAATTACCAACTCTGCAGAAGGCTTGCTGTAATCAGGTGTGGTGTCTCCTGAGAGACATTGCACATCCACACAAGTGGGTCAGTCCGACTGCTTTGACCACTAGAGACTATCTTAAAACTATCTAAAATGCCAATGTTTCGTGCGTCTGAAACCAAAGAGAGAACTAAAGCAGCCAATCCAGCCAGGCAATTAGGCCTGCAGGTTCTAAAGACGCCATAATTGCCTGCATGTGTGGTTGTCAAGAACCTTTTGCTTCACACACAATTTCAGTGTTTACGAAAGCAATTGTGATGCTTTATAGCTCAGCAGTGGAGGTCTACTTACACGAAATAAAAAAATACACAGGTAATAGCAGGTTCAGACTATAGCATCTTCAGAGGAAGTTGGGTCCAAATGTTGTCTGAATATCCCCTCTCATCTGGTTTGAAGGGAGACGGATGTTGTGAAGAGGGAGAAGAGGCTGCTTACAAGGGTTCTTGAGAAGGGTGAGGAAAGCTGTTATGATGTCTGGTCTCGTGAAGGGTGCATCGCAACTTTCACCCCCAGGTAGAAGCCCATATCTCAATGCACCTTGTGTGTATGCTGTGGTCATGCTTCTTGGCCTGCCAGCTTGATGTATAGGCTTTCTGTCGCCCTGCCTTCTATATGCATTAGACCAGGCGTCACATTCCTATGATCTAACGGCCGTTAAGTTGCCCGATGCTGAATTGGATATGACATTCCCTGAAGCAGTGCAGGAAAAAAGTAGACATAGTTCATTTCCAGCTCATGTGTGCTCGATATGTAGGGAATGCTGGGCTGTTTTTACTTTTTGTTTGTTCTGTCGGCAATACTGCCCTCCTCCATGATTAAACCCTTTCCTCTAGAACATACAAAGGTGTGTTAGTTGCACCGGTCTACTCAGTGGCCTATGGGCGGTTTATCATTTCCTCTTATTGACTTGGCTCCCATCAAATATTGAGATTTGGGAAGCCGCGCTATTGTCAGGCAATCAATTTTTCAAAGGGACACTTAATACACAATTGCCTATGCTGGTGAAAACAAATGTTAGCGTGACATGCCTTTCGGTCTCTCAGGGAATATTTCTCCTCTTTGAAGATTCCAACTTGATTGCTCAAAATGTCGTGCCAGCATCTCTGTAATTGCGACTCTGCCTCTGCGAATTACATTTAGGAGCTCTGCATTTAGCTTTCGCCAGGATGTGCGGAGGCCGCCGCTGCGAGAATAGCGAATGTTTGAATGCACATATGCTACTTCCATTGTCAAATGAAGTCCTTTGATGCCATTACTAGGGTTATTGTTACAAAGGCATGTGCTGTTGCATCTATACTATCCTGTTCGGTAATTACTGAGCACT
Source organism: Alitta virens (assembly GCA_932294295.1). Taxonomy (NCBI): domain Eukaryota; kingdom Metazoa; phylum Annelida; class Polychaeta; order Phyllodocida; family Nereididae; genus Alitta; species Alitta virens. The sequence continues at coordinate 67,887,068 of OW028573.1, forward strand.
GCAGTTTACTATTCTCTGCGTCAGCAACGTGGTAAATTGAGCAAAAATAATGCACCATTCTATCCAACGCTGCCTTTTTTCATCACTTAGGCAAACAATGATTAATCAAGTTATACGAAGTCAATTTATTCTAGGTATTGATGTGTCTCTAGTAGATGGGAAAATTTCAATTGACCATGCCGGTCGGGTCTGCCAAGCCGCCTCATCAATAAAATTCTGTGTGCTAACTTAATTAGGCCTTCAATGAATTGACAGGCTGCTTTGCATCACAAGTTATGATGTAACACATAGCATGGCAAAAATAATGACAGTTCCCCAACTTGAAACAGATGTGGAAATGCGATATAATAGCAGTGTTCTTGATGATATCTAGAAGTTTGGAAGCCCCAGGCTCAATTGGAACTGATATATCTTGGATTTCTGGGAGTAATGCTCATCTGATACATGTGTGGTGAATGTGGCAGCTCCTGATTATAAGTATCGGCCAGCTCAACAGCTGTGCCTCAAGATATGAAATATACATCCAGCAGTGAGACCATGTAGCTCTGTATAAAGTCTGCATCACTGACAACTCTGTAACGACTTTATCTCGACGCGGTGCATTGATAATCCGACAATCAATATCCTTTACATCACGAGATTGTCGCAGTAATCAAATATGAATTCTTTTGATGAATTTTATTACAAAGAAGAACATGGCAACACCATGGTGCAAATTACTGACTCAAACTGTGCCTGGAATTGTGAGAATTTCTTGGATTGTGGATTTGACAGTTCAAGGAGAAGGAGCTATATGTCAGAGTAGTGGGTATTGTTCTTCTGTGCATCTGTATTCTGATGGACAATCGTCTTTGTATAACCTTGCCTTGCCTTGGCATGCTTTAGGTCAAACTGAATCTGCACCGAATCTGTACTGCAGCAGTGCATCTAGAGTTATTTATTCAGCTGGACAGCTCTCCTCGATTGTTGATGGATTCTAGGGCATGACCAATTTGCAAACGTCTTGGGAACGGAAGTCAAGGTCGCCATCTTGGGAGTGGCAAAGGGGACAAATTGGGTGTGTTTTGATGGATTGACCACAGCGTATCCCCTTGCAATATTCCTGATGGTCAACTCAGTCCGAGTGTTTCGGTGCGTTTGTCGACCCCACCCAGAAAGATAATCTTGGTAGAAGTTGGAAAAAGGTTACTTTTTGTAGATGCAGAAGACATAGCCTGACACCGGAATGGTGAAGGAAGATGGACCCAAGGCGAGAGGTGGTCGTGTATGGAGATTAGAGAAGCACACAGCTAGTGACCGGAATGAACAGATACAATCAGTGCTTCCCTTTGCTTTTCTGCCCTACTCCTCTCTATTCCTTTGCGGGCCTGTCAGTTGGTGCTCTCCAAAATGCCCTTACATGAATTACTTTGTCACAGCATTGTTGATCAGATGAATTCGATAGGCACTTCGTGTCCACAGAGTGGTCTCCCAGGAAACTTACTTAGATGTTTGTGTGGCATTACAAATCCAATTGCATCCTGTTTGACATGGTGAAAATGTACTTAGAATAGATAACGAGATGTAAAAATGTGGGAGAGGGGAGAGCCAAGATTAGTGAGGCCATTAGGGCTCTTAGGCAATGACCACTTCCTGATTCAATTGCTCCGACAGAAGGGAGAGAGAAGCGAGCCTGCCCGCTATGGTAAATCCCACAAAATTGGATCAGTTAGCCTCGTTGGTGAGATTACCCATGAAAACTAGCAGTGTTTCTTGCTTCAGGCACAGCACACAGATGGTTGCAACAATAAGCGCTCTTAGAAGTGTTGACCAACATTATCCATCATTGTGTTTACTGTCATCTGCAACATTACCGTTTGCTCTCTTCTTCTTTGATGGGAGGTGGGACGCAGTTAAAAAGGTTGTGTTGAGTTTATCGGCCAACAAACAAAGGGACCGACTTGATTGCTTGGTCTGATGTACTGCTGGGGGTGACGTCTGCGGGGCTTGGCGCCATGAAGTTTGGCAGCTCAGGGACCAGTCGAAGATGGAGCAAATGGCGCGAGGGAGCTGCGTTCATGGGCCGGTCGGACAAGCGGAGGCTGGTAAGAGAGCAGCTGTCAAGTCATGGGAAGATTGGCATCAGCTTTAGGCTGCTGAGGAGTCTGCCGCTTGGCTTGTTGCATTGGTCGCATCCCCGGCGCCATTATCACACGCCAAAAAATTGCTGGCTTCTGGCCCGATGCTACTACTCTGCCCGACCGCCTGCAGCAGGAAATGTGCGATTTGCCAGAGATTACAAACTTCGTGGAACGTCCTACGTGCTCAGCACCGCTAATGACTCTCAAAGCTTTGTGATCGGTGTTCACAATCCCACATATCTGCCTAATTATGGCCACCGTTGCCTGTGCTCCACCATTAATTCCTCGTCAAAAAGGCTACTTCAGTCAGGGCTATTGATTACACTATATTCTGTACTCATACGTCACTCTTAAGAACATACACATGAAGTAATTTTTTTCCTGCAATTAAATAATAACGTCTAGAGTTGCTCTTCTGCATAGCTAGTCTGTTTGCTTATCTTCTTGATCTGGGACCTCTGACACGCTCTTGAAATAGAATTGGCGGGCACATTTCAGCCGCTTATTGACTTTAAGACTTGCAAAGGAGTCTTATCGAGTGGCTTAGAGAGCGGGTCGTGTTGACATGGTCGATGTGATGGGGAGGACACAGACAGGTCCTGACTCAGCAGCAGCAGGAACACCATGCCATCTCCAGCCTGTCTGCCTGCTGCTGCATCTCATACTGGTTCTTCAAAAAGCAGCCCCTGGTCACACAAATGACTCCTTTGTATCTGCTGACAAGCAACGCGTGCGTTTAATTAAGGCCCTCTGTGCTAAATCAACTCGCGGATCTTGGAATAGTGACTCTCCAGCTAGTCTCCTGCAACATACCATATTGACTTAGGAACCAGACTTACCAGACATATCAGCTATGCCCACTGACTGTTGCGACATACTAGCTTAAGGACTACACATCTCTTTTTCTGCTTATCGATAGGATGTGATGTCAGTCCTGGACAGGCCAACTCCATCTGCATCCTCCCCACAAACAAACCAACTTCTCCAGGCTGCTTTCTATTAAGATTGCCTGCAGTCTGCTGTACGCTTGGACTGTGCACAAAGCAGAAGCCACCACATGCCATAGCCCTGAATATATAATATAAAGTATTCTTGCACGGAGTAACCTGATCTATCTGTATAATTGGTGGCCAGATTGGTATTCTCAAACTTGCATGCAAAGCCTATGCTTTGCATCTGTGTTAGGCACACGGGTTAGATGACCATTATGAGAGAGAGAGAAAACAGAAAAAGTAACAAAGAATGAAAAGTAGACCTAGGGAGAAAAACAGGAAGTACTTGTCTCCTGTACTTCCGGTTGGCACAGCAGACGAAATGACACAATGTCTGGGGAAATATGGACTGTATACTTGAATTATACAGTGACACAAAAAATTGACTACTGAAAGGTCACATGCTTGCGGAAAAAAGTTGACATTTTTAAATTTGTGAGAACTATAACCATCATGGCCATGACCTAGAACTGGAGCTCTAGTGGACTGAGTACAATGGGCATTCAATAAATATGCTAACAGTGCATCATTCAATGGGAAATTAATGTTCATGGTGCTATTGCTCAAAATCAGTGCACTTTTGACTTAGTTTCTAGCGTTCAACAGATTTATTGCAAACCGCAGCTGCGACCCTTATGTGACACTGCTTATTGTCAGAAGCAGAAATGATGGGGTCATTTTGGCTCATATTTTCCTGTGATTATGACAAATCAATAGATGATTGCTGTACACTCCAGCGGGACATGAATATCATGGGATGTAATAATGATGTGGCCTTTGTCATTCGGTGCAATGGGACATGTTATTGCCATGGGGCATGGGGAGACGATCTAATCCATGTTATTGAGTCATAAGCATCCCAAGGTCGAGCTTCTTTGGGACACCAGAGACGGCTAATGACTGCGATATTCTCCCTCCATGACACAGCTATTGTTGGAACTACCTTGAAACTACTGGCATTCGATAATGGCTTTTTGTTAGTACAAGACAAATCCATGAAACCATTTATGGCATTTGTAGAGCGTCTATTTTGAACTTTTACTTTAGAAGAATTCTCAGTCAATAGTATTCTGTGTTGTGCTATTCAGTGTATTCACATAGGGACTGCATGGAGTTTTCTAGTGCAAGAGAATGCCATGGAAACCACACATTTATTCTACTATAAAATTTTCTTATAGTAACATACAGGTGCTTTTACAACAGCCGCTCGCCTTACAGGGCACATTAATGGAATGTATGATGGACCTCTGATAAAGCCAAGAATGGTGTCCATTATTCGGTGTGCACGAAGGTGGTGTATTTCTTCATTGTTTGTGACACTCAGCAGGTGGGGGCCACCACCTTAAGGGGTGTTAAGCAGAGTCTATGGTTGTGGCTTTTGGTCACATCTCTGCTGGGGTCCTTCAGGGCGATGCTGTGACACTGCTGAGTCTCCATGCTTCAGGCTGTGCAGCTGCTGTCCCTAATGAGTCTGCAGTGCTACACCTTTCTGCCTTTCAGCTGCTAGACTGCTAGACTTATATATGAATCTGATGTAGTCATATTTCTCGTATTGTGTGTGTATTTTTGCTACTAAATAAACAATGATATACTGCATTATCTCATCAGTGTGTGGGTTGTATTCTTCAGTGCAGACTTTAGCATGAAACTACTTCCTGTGAACTAATACTCTGTAATTCCAGAACGATGGTTTTGGATATATTTTAAGTAAAAATATGTACATATATTCTAAACTAGGCTTACACTCATGCATAAATGATGTAGCCAGTTATACATCAAAGGGACAAAGTATTTCACGTTCAGCTAGTTTCATACTAGTCTGTTATTATATACTTCTGAGTTTTCCTCTAGGAGTCCTCTGTGATCAAGTACAAAATAGTCTTGGGTTCACTGTTGTGCAATGTATCAGAAATAATAACAGGGAGAAGAAATATTTGCAAAAGTTGTCATTGGTTAATCACAGACAGAATATGCTTCTGTTGTTATACGTCTGGCATCAGTGGTTGGTGAGCTTGCTGAATCCGCATCCCATTAATCATTGATAGTAGGTAAAGACTTGTCTTGGTCTCTGACTACATCTTCTGCTTGGTTACCCCAATTGACAGGCAGCCATTCTAGCAGAAAATTACCGTATGGGCCCAAATTATGAGAATTACTGTCACTCGTTATGACTGCTTGTAACTTTTATGATCCGCTAGTTATAAACAAGCCATTGGTTGAGGTTGATGCGGGAGCACAAAATGGCCCAAAATTATTCATAAGGGACAGATTATTCTTCCTATTAAACAGACTTCAAAACACGAACAATGTGGTGCTCTGATGTAATTTCTTTTGCTGTGGCAACGCTAGGGGAATCATACTCAAAAGACTTGATGATACAGACGTGTTTGTTGTTTCGATCATTCGCCTAATATATATGCAGATTGGTCAAATTTGTGAGAGAAAAAAGCATCGAAATGGCTGAGTAATTGGGGACGTTAGCGGCCCAGCGCTCGCCATTGTATCTAATTCCACACAATTTGCATTCCATTCTCCCTGGAGTGAGTCGCCTCAGGTGCTGGGTAATTTAACACTCTTGCCAAATATCAGAGTTGATCATTTCGTACCACTCATGAGGAGACCCTGGTCATTGCCTCTGGGATCTGCAGTGCAACATCATTATCACTTTGCCCTAGCTATTGTGAGAGAATATTGAACTCAAGTTTAGTGGCTTCTATGTTTGTAGATAGAAAGTCATCGTATCAACACAAGTCAAAATCCGTGGTTCTCTGGAAAACTGCATTTTGCAGACACTGGATCAGAATTGATAACTGGGTTAAAACGGCCTTAAAATGCAATAATGATTTCCGTCTCCATGGCTCCCTTGGTACTCGGTGTGCCCTCCAATGCTCTATTGTTGTGCAATGGCCCGTTCGCCAGGGTGATTACTAATTTATTTGATCCTTATTCACCCAATACTCACCAGGTGGAAGTTTTGTGCAATCTCATTTCCGTCAAAGAGGTGAACAATGGCGGTGTTGGCTGCTGCTGGGCTTTGGTAAGAAGGTAATGAAATGATGAAAAGTGCCTGGCGGTCTTTGTAAGCAAACATTTTGGGCAGGATGGACACGCCAGTAAACAACAATTGCTGTCTTTATGAGTTTCTCGCGTGTTTGGGTGGGATAGAGGGAGGCAGGATGTATTATGCTCAGATTTGTTGGCACTGAAGCACTAGCACGACTCACTCTGTATAAAGGAAAAAGGGACACTCCAAAGTGTCTCTTCTGTTATTTAGTACAGCTTACAATTGCCTCTACAAGTGACTAATAGCATGTCCTGACTCAATTTTCTTGGTGCATACTTAATAGCCAAATATTGGCCTTTGGTTGGATATATCCCTCGTTCTGCAAATAATGGTCGTGTTGACACCCCAACAGAATCCAGCTAGATTACAGCAGCAGTAGCTAGATTCTAGATTGCAAGCTTCATGAACGTTATTCCACAGCTTCCTCCAATCAGAATCTATCAACTGTAAACTGCTTAATAGCTTTCACACCTAGAAGTGTGACAGAATTTTTCTGGGGGCTTTGTTGGTCGTGTATGGATTGCAAATGAAATATTGAAGGCTCTTGGCAGAAGTGTCAACACTGTGACAAATGCTCCATGCTTGTTTGTTGAGATATTTGTGAACTATTGATTAGTGAGCAGGGGAAGGGAAATTGTAACAAGTGTGGAGCAAGGTCTGCATGCACAAGAAATGTCCATGGTATAAAAAGGAGGGACACATGAATCTGATTGCTCTGTCGACAAGGCAGACTTCTAATACTAGTCATATTACTTGTGAATCTTTTTTCCCATATTCCATAAGATGTCATTAGGATCTCAATCTTGTAGGTCTTACAACATGTATTTTGCCATAAGCATGTCTCCACACTGATCCCCTGGCTATTACATGGGCAATCCTTTTACATGAAGACCGTTGGCCGGAATGCACACAGTATTTGAAAATAAGACCTTTAGTAGTAACAAGGAAGAAATAAGTGCAGGCCAGTAATAGCAAGGGGATTGTGAAGGATTATTAGCAAGCTAACACTGCAGGCAGGCAATAAGCGAGGTCAACAAATAGCATTGGGATAGCGGGATTTGGAAGATGGATATGATGGTTGCTGAGACAGAGGTCGCCAGAAAAATGCTGCTATGGAACTGGGCAGGGCCACACGAGGCCCACAACAGCCTCACAGCTGTACTTGGGCGATAACTAGGCGTAGTATGGAGCCTTGCTTCACTCCCATCCTACGCATTGCCTGCCCACTTTTCTCTGCCCACCGTTGCTCCTCCATCTTTGGGTTAACTCTCTGGTTCATCCAAGCTCCATCCATGCTGCTAGATTTGCTGCCTCCGCAGCAGCAGTTCTCATCCCGATTGTGCACGATGCCTGTGCACTCAAGTAGGATGCTGCTTCCATCAATGCTATCTCATGCTCCCAGATTAACACTGCTGCTTCTGGCCTTAATTGCATCTTGCACATATTCACACAGATGAGCTGCACCATTGCGCCAGACACCCTACAGTCAATTGCTTGCTAGAGCTCTGTATATGCTCAGACAACAGCTTGCTAGGATGACGTCTATGCCACCAAATTGGCTTGGTGGGAGGCATAAGTCTTTCAAGTGGCCACTGTGTTCTACATTGTATGCAGACATATCGAATTCACTGTCTAACCAAAATGCTCTTTTTCAAATTGTGTTTGGTCGCCAGATGACGAGAGCCTTGTTCAAGTTTATTTTTCTCTCACCGACCAGGTTCAGTGGATTGTCTGAATGTTAACTTTTAATTAATTTTCTTGAGTTGTTGATTTGTGTTGTTCATTCTAGAGTGCACAGTGTACACAAATATGTGCCTGTGGAGCAGTACATCATGCATGGCTGTGTGGATTTGCATCACAAGTGTGATAAGCATGTTTGTCAAGAGCCGGCACATGTGCAGCATGATGTGCTGCAGTGGGATGCAATGAGCTGCTGCTCTTCCTTAACACATAGAACACCATGTTTGCTCATGTATACGCAGCATTCCATCGGAGACATGTGAAATTTGCGAGCAATTTGGTTGGGAAGTGTTCGTGGAGCAAGAAGCTTCAGAGCAACACTCTGACAGCAGCAGCAGCAGCAAGATCTGCCAAGTGGCTGTCCTGCTCCTCAGATGAATTCACCCCGTTTCTGAGTGGCCAGTGATGACATGGCAGCAGGTCCACGATCCTTTTTCCATCAGCCAATATTGCCACATAAGTCCATCTCGAAACGTGTCGTGGTTCGCTTCATGACCCTCTGCAATATTCCACATCATTGGTCATATGTCCCAGCATATTGGGCGTGAACTCAAGCACTGACCACTAAAAGTCAATTTGACAGGCGCCCAAATGTAACATCTAAGTCAATATCGTGTAAACAGAATGCTTCACATGCCTTGCAATAGTGCTCCTGGTGACCATGTCTAATATATGCTGATGGTGGATTATAAGAGTGAGACAACCCAGATTTACTCTAGCCTTCATAATTATTCACTTGATGACCATGTCTAATATATGCTGATGGTGGATTATAAGAGGGAGACAACCCAGATTCACTTTAGCCATCTTCATAATTATTCACTTGATGAACTAGCCAAAGAAGGGTAACGGGGCTCCACTATAGAATTACCCCTGGGAAAGTTAATATTCTTGATGGAGATCAAGACAGCACATGCTCCCCTATCCAACATACAGGCTGCTGAATGTAATTAGGACATCAAGAAATAATTGATCCACACGCATGGCTCAATCATGAGATGCGGCAGTGAGACGCTTGCATGCCAAGTCTCACTCGCCATATCAAGTGGCTGCAGATTTGATTTTGAGACATTCGTCTTTCTGGGGATTTTTAATGCGTTATCTGTAAGATGCAGAACCAGCCGAAACGTCAAATAAAGCCATCAGGCAAGACAATGGGGAAAATTCCTTGACTGCTTCTGCTTTAACGAATTAAGCGGAAATCTGGATGTGAATGATGACGATCTCCATCACTCGCGTCAAAGCTGTCCCCTCATTTGCATATCCCAGTCAATTCGTCCTTTATCCAATTCGTCCATTTGCCAAATGGTCCAATGTTGAAATGAGCAGCAGGAGGAAAAAGAAAAGAGCAGAAAAGGAGAGCGAGTTTGAGTGACGATTCCATCTCTGCATCAGGCAACTGCTGCTGCAGCTGTAACGGACCCCATCTATTTGTCTCTTTTTTGTGGCTAAGAAGGAGCAGGTGCAGGGACTGGGAGGGAAGCACGACACACAGATGAGTCGCCTCGTGATTGGTGAGGCCAGTTGCCATAATGGATGCGTGCGCAGGTGTCTGATGCCACTTCCATGTTTGATCACTGGGCCCTCCAGTCAACTGCCTCCCTACTTCATGACAGCCATAAACTCCAACAACTTCTTCTAGACTCTCCCCAGACACCAAAGATAAAAGTATATTAAAAAATAAGTCAAGTCGTGCGGAGAAATCTGTGTCTAGCGCAAGATAGTATACGTCGCTAAAGGCTAGTTGTATAAGTTACTTCATGTTGGTGTAACTATTTGGCTACTGTGATGTTTCTACAAAGAAAACTTACTGCAACAACATAACAGTAACTGCTATATTCACTTGGATGGAATCTCACCAGCATCTCCCAATCTGCTCATGCGCTTGGTCATTATTTCATCATTAATTATCATTATTAACTAATTGAGGTCATAGTGCACAGTGAGCGAAGTCTCCAATAAAATCGATGACCAATCCCATCATGAATACTATTCGATGGAGGGCCAAAGTCAGAGTGGACACTGAAGTCGTTAATGACTTTGGTGGAGAAGCTTTTGATAGCCTTGCTGCAACTTTGGTACAGCTTGAGTTGGACCCAGTGAGTGTTGAGATAAGGAAGTATCTGTGAGTCTTGAAGGTCAATGTGTCAAAGCCATTTGGGCTTCTCAAGAAGGATTTCAAAGTGGATGAAAGGAAGTGGGAGCAGACAGAGGAGTAAAGGGGTCAATAAGGCAGCCTCTGAGGGATATCAGTGCCTTGACTGACTGTGTTTATTAACCGCGATGAGAATGTCATGTAAGTGCTACATGAGGGATGGAGGGCGTCTAGGGATGCGGATGACCAAGGTTGCTGCTGCTGCTGCTTGTTTACTGATAGATGCCTGAAGCAGTCTGATCAATGACGAGTGTATGGGGGCTGCCCCGGTCCAATGCAAGGCACAGCAGACCCCCGGGCAATCAATGGGCTCACTGGCATGCATCCATAACATGGGACTTGAATTCGACAGTCGCTGGGAGATGGACAATGTCTGCCTGAAGGACCAGTTTCCATGGCTGCTCTGGATTCTACAGAATGCCACTGAATGCCACCGGATGATGGGTGCATTTGATGGGTGCAGTTGCTGAAGCTGGATGGGGAGACTGCTGACCCATCTGGCGGTTGTCATTGCAGCAGGCAGTGAGCAATACCCCAATTGAAGCGACAGACTGTTTACCCTTCCCCTATTGCTGCAGCCCTAATGCTAACGTATGGGTGCACATGTATGAGGCAGCTCCATGAATGCTCAGCCTGACCCCAGTTATAAGATCTGTAAATACGAGCAGTCTGTCACAGCTTAATGTCAGAAAACGCTCCTGACCTAATGCTTTGGCATTTACTTGAGACTATGGTCGTGGGTGGGCGGGAATGAGTTGGTCGATCTTTGTATTGGAAAGGAAAACATTGTCTTTAAGTGGCTTAGAGGAACACCAACTGTTTTCTAGTGCATAGTAGGTTCAGAGTCGTGATGGTTTAGTACTGTAGTTGTCTTTGTGATCCTTTTCTTTGTGATGTCGATCATGCCTCGGTCTGCACTTGCTCAGGCTTTCAACTCCAGGAACGCCAAGCACGAAGTAAAGAGGAAGGTTTCAGATAAGACGAGTGTTTAGAGAGGATGTTCCTCGCATTAACTTCAAAGGCTTTACACGTCTACTAAGCAAAAACAAACAGGTAGCAAATCCTGGGAGCTGCAGAGCAAGCAGACCAACAAGAATGCAGGTGAAGCTCTTAGAAAAGTTGAAAAGAGTATTTGCAATCTTTAGCAAGTTCTGAAGCATTGGTTCTTTAGCAGGCTCTTAAGCATCCTTATGTCTGATCATCAACCTAGAAATGATGGATTGCAACACCTTCTAGGCATTTTAGAGCATTTGAATATGTAAATCTGCTGTCAACTGGCATTTGTATCATATATAACGTCATACGTCAACTCTTGTTCCTTAAATGCCATGGAAAATCTAGACAGTAAACATTGCCAAGGATCGCCGGGTTTATTTCCACATTAACGATTGTAAAAGAGTATCAAATATTTGCCAATTCATCTCATATGAAAACGCTTTGTCTGCTGTAATATGCTAGTCTCACATTCATTGTTTTAGGTTAGAGCGGTTTATTTGACTTCGTTACCGATGTATTTGTCTGGATTGTGTGTTAATGCATTTTGGTTATATTTGCTTATTTTAATAGGGGCATGCTAAATTATATGGGGTTGACAATAGCATATCGATTAAGGTGCTATTAGCCGTAGTATTGAATATTTCATATTGTTTGCAGAGTGTGAGCGTTCTACTGCAGCGAGATATTCTGCTGCTGAGGCAGCGGAGAGGATAATGGATGCTGAATGGATGCTCAAGTTTCAGCAGCAGCATCTTGCTGGTTAGCCCAACTCTCCGCATCTTCTTGAATCAGCAAATGAGCTAAGGACAGCTTGAGATTATTTGGTAGTTGATACTAGAAGAGCACTTGTGTTTTGACTGCTAATCTCAGCTTGTCAAACAAGGAGAAGCTGTGTCTCCCCACCTGCAATGAATACTATTAGTATTAGGTGTTTCTTTAACCTTTGTAATATTCAAAGATGGCTCATCTACTGACAGGTGATTCCTCAATTATGATTCAATTACAAAGGACCATGCTGTGTCATAAATCATATTTGGTGCGAAATAATGCATTGAAGGCTTCATGAATTCTGTAACTCCATTGCATCCCTTTTCAATTGAAGGAGGCCGCTTGGTCATAAAACAAGGAGAATCAAACGGATGAGCTTGCTGCTAGCTTGTATCAACCCAAAATACTAAAGCTGCAGGTTTAATTAGATACAGGAGGGGAGTTTGGAGTAAGTATCATTACAAGTTGTCATTGCAACCACTCGGGCATAAGTGCTTAAAATGGAGATGCCACTTTTGTTGCCAACTCTCCACTCAGGCTGGGCTGTTTCAATACTTCATTTGAGAGCATTTGAGAAACTCTAAACAGGAGAAAGGCTGCAATCAAATATGCTGACATGCTCAGAAGCTGCAAGAATAGAGCAGGATGTACTTTTTTTCCTAATATTTACCCGTGATGCTCAGGGGATGGGCCTGTCTTTGCAGCCACGTCTAAAACACCCCCTTTCTTTGATGACAAACATCCGAATTCCCATGCAGAAGGCTGGAAGAATACATCCAGAAGGATCTGGGCAGCATTCCCATGCAGATAGACGATTGTAGACTTGGATTCAGACAGCTGGGTTTGTTGAGATTCATATCTGAAAAGAATCTTTCTTCTAATGCACAAGATCAACATGGTGTCCTATGGACAAGCAACGCCCCTTCCAGTTTACCCAGAGAGAAAGACTTTCTCCCAATCCACTTGTCAGTCTTTTCTTTTCCCGTGTTTTATTTTGAAAACTTTTTTTGTAGTCCCACGGGTAAAATACATCTATTGTTCAGCTTCTATATTTTCTTATTTTGCCAACAGCTCTTTTTGAAAGTGTTTATTCTATCAAATGACGTGGAAATTGTCTGTTGATGAAAGGTTCATATTCATGATGGAAATATTCATAAAATGGTTTAAAAAGTGTATGCTTGCAGATCTTCTTTCGTGTTCTAGCCTTGCTTTATTATCCTTGCTTATCTGAAGCTGTTTACAATGACACCCCACGACTAAGACCACATGTTGTGTTAGATTAAGTGGCCTTATATTAAAAATAAATATGTCGGTCTTTATTGTTTGATTCTACTGTAGTTTATTTCATCAACAAAGCAAGACTGTTACAGCTTTGGCAATAAGGGGTTGGGGATACGTGTACAAACCCAAGCAAATGTTATACAAGTCCGAGTGTGGAATGTTTTGGTTTGAAGCCTGACAACACAACTTTATATAGCTGAAATTGTATTTTTAACTTGAGGCGCATATCTAACATAAATCTTGCATATATAAGTAGAGAAGCAATTGTCAATATGCTTAGCATGTGCATGCACACTGCAGCCACAATACGATGGGCCACACAGCTTGAGGCCATCAAGGGCGACCCCGCTTGTCATTCAACCATCATGCATTGCATGCCGTCTTCCTGTAATAATAGCATCTCCCAGCATCTGTCAACGCTCCATGCTGCAGCACCTGAAGTAACATCAGCAGCAATGCAGGGATGAGGAGGATAGCTCATGATGATGCAGCTACTGCTGTCTGCTGATGTGCGGATATGCAGTTAGTTTAATTGAAAAAGGCCTGTCAAATTAATCCTAGACAAAGCTAGACAACTTCTGCTATACGATGCCACCTGCCACCAAACGGAACTGCCTGGCTATAGCTGTCTACTCAAAGTCGGATCTAAAAGTACATATTTATGATATATTACCTACATTTCTTACATTTTGCCAAGGTTAAATATTTTTTCAGAAAGCCGACTGTAAGCTAGGAGTAGACAGAAGCAGCTGGTTTTAGCCAGTTATAGCTACAGCCATGAATGGCCTGTCTAGAATCAACCGTATTTTATGAAATTTACGCACTGTACGTATACATCTAGTGGATGACAAAAGGCAGACTAAATTACAGTGAAAGTTGCCGCAGACCAGACACTGAGGGCCTTGCTGTTGCAATTAAAGTGCAATTTGACTCTGCATTAATCAACTATAATGAGAATCCCAGTGTAAGAAATGCACTTTGTGCTAATAGGACCAACGCCAACAGAGAAGCAATAAACAGAAAATATCAGCCCATCGTACTGAGTAGATGGCTGTAGAACTGCAGCCATTCCGTTCTTCTTCAAAGTATTGAATGACTCTAAATTGGACCCTATGACATTGAGAGTTCTTGCAGCTTATTCATCGCTTCCCCAGAACTTTTTTTCTGTGAAATATTCATCGGCTTATGATGTGCATTCTGTCCGCATCTTGAGCAATATGGAATGTTTCAGCTGCAGATAAGAAAGAACATGTCTTGCCCAGCATCCATCCATGCAATATGGAAGACTCGATCAATGAGCTTTTTTCTTCCAAGCCAATGCTGAAATATCCAAGTGCATCACTTATCTCCATTATCCTGGCCAGCAGCTGTCGGCATCCTTTAGCTGGAGTACATCATTGTAAATATATTAATGTATCGCAAGGGATTGTTAAAGACTTGTAATTTAAATGCCTAATTAAAGTGCTGAGGAATTATACTTTAGGGATATTCTCTTTAGCTCCGTAAAGACATTACACATGAAATCTAAATAAGAAACAATAAATAATATATAAGATAATTCAACCAAAAACTGCATTTTGTGGAAGACAATTTCCTTTGTTAAAAGGCCCACATGTACAATTGACACTGCAGAAATGTTGTTTTTAGGAAAAGAAAGGTCAAATATGATTCAAAGCATTCGTAATTGCAAAAAAAATAAAACCCCTTTATATATTTATATTTGACAACATTCATGAAACCATCCCTAAAAATACAGCTTGATTTTTTCATATTCTCTTTTAAATACATATGTTAGGAATATATCTATGCAAAATGTATTATGCGTGAAAGTGTGTAGTCTTGGCTCTCTGGGACTGTAATTGAGGACAGAACAAGGTCGTTGCAAAGTGGGAGGGCAGGGTGCTACCCCATGACCAGTACTGGGTGGAGCTTGGGTCCTTGTGGCACCCCATCACGTTATTCGGGTTCCCGCCACAACCCCAGATGATCAGCACAGCATACAAATGAAGGAACTTGAACAGCGAGTCAGACAACTAGTAATTTGTGATGGTCATTCTGGAATATATAGATAGAGGGCTGTCTGCGTCAATGGGGCTAGTAACTTCGGCTCTCATACACATATTCATAAAGCGCACCTCAGGGATCCCCCTTGCATAGCAACTCCATGAGTGACTTTTATTCTGTCCACTAATTCATGGCCAGGCTGTGTATACGTACATGGATGTCTCTAAACATCTCTCTGTAGGCTTGCTTCATTAGCCATCCTCCCTCATCCCTCTGTTTTCATCTCCTGCTGTCCTCTTCGTGTTCCCTTACGATGTGTTTATTGCATGATAAATTACTGCATATCCCCTGCTGCTGATTTCTTCTGCACAATGAGAGGGTGTTTACCAAAAACAATGCGAGGAGTATGCACCAAATGCTGTGTAAGTTGAAGGGAGTTGAAGGCTGTTGCAGACAACATGGCTGCCGCTAGAATCCAAGATGGCCGCCATGTTGGCAGGTTAATTGGGAGAAAAAACCTGGAAGTCTTGTTGCCTACCATAAAACGTCATCAGAAAAAAGTTTGGAAGGCAAACACCTGTGATTTATTCCTTCCACACATCACTGTTTGCATACCTGCCTCAGCAACTACCAATTTCCTTGCCTCTCGTCTAATGTAAATCCCACTAAAGGATGCATGTATCACTCAGGAAAAAATGAAGGATATCAGAAAAATATTTATCATCACATGGTCTCCATAATCGATGCTTGGGTTACTTCAGTGCTGTTTCTCGTATTTTTCATACATCATTTTATCATCTGCACAGATTAAAGAGAAGTAACTCTAAGAATATACATGTTTATCTGCTGTAGTTAACTTTTTTTTCAACCTGTTCTCCGAAGGTTGTAAAAGGTCACATGTAAGTAGTAATATATTACACAATACACATTAACTAATTTGGTAATCGTGTTATCCAAAATAATAACTCATATAAAAAGTCATTAAAGACTTCTCTTGTCTCATTAAGCTGATTCTGCAGTAACCCACGTGTTTACGTAATTTCAAAGCTATTTTAAGCGGCATATAAATCGCTTTTTTAAGTGTTGAAGGCATAGTGACAGTAATTGCATCAAGAGAGAGGAAGTTACATAACATGACAAAAATGATTGCATTAGGATATGAAATGGCAACTGAAATTGCTTGCTCGTGTGTTTTGATTCTCATAATTCTGACCTTATCACTTTCCACAATGGAGCTATTTCACCGTTGCTGTTGTCATTGATCATATGGAAATTCAGTTGGTCAAGTGTTACATCAGTGTAACACCTGTGTCTGTGATTTAGCTTCACGCAACTCTTTATAGTAACAAGCTTATGCATGGGAGCGATAGGGGCGCCTTGGGCTATCCCATTCAATCTTTGTCGGTCTGCCACCTGTCATGTCGTTTCATTAGCACTGATTGATTATATAAATTCTTGTTGGCCTATTTATGAAAAGCTTTGCTTGCCTTTGACTCATGTTTACATCGTGGGATTATTTTATGTAATAATGCCGGAGGTACAGAATTATTAAATGTGGCTCTCTGACGCTAGTCAGTTCTCAAGATGGTTCTATTTGAGTCATCACCTGCCTGATCCTGACTCAAAAAATAATATGTATTCAATTCTGATAACAATATTTTCCTGTTGCATTGCTGCAAGAAATTTGTTGTTGTAATTTCTCAATGCTCTGTCATTTGTGACAAGCAGTACAATATCAAGGCAAGTGATTTCGTACAGACTAGAGCTCTTTGCTAGAGAAACGAGGCGTATACGATGACGGGATAATCCGTTACATTCTGTTGTATTGTAATTCATATATGTAATTCATAATGGTTTCTTAGAATTAAACAATATAGTACGATACTTATTTGGTGTACACAATGTATATCCAGTATTGTGATATTCAGCAAATATCTGCCTTGCACAATGCACAGACCGTTATATCATCAGCAAAGCATGCACATATGAAGTACTCAACACCAATGAACTCATCAAAGTCAAAACACACCTGTCAGAGAAAATGAATAGATCGAGAAGACTGATTTTTCCTCACCAGTGTGCATCATCATTTTGGTGAAATTATGCATTAGTTATCGCTGGCTGACGTGTGTTAATTAAGAGCCTTAATTATTTAGGACAGCCCGTTTTGCTGAAACAACCAGCTTAATGGAAAACAGGGGGCAATGTGATTCCTCAAATCCAATATCATCAATGAGCCTGCTGCAGAAGCAGTGATAAACAAAGGTATTACATGACAAGTCTTAGTGAAAATAAATAATGGCAGTTTTCAGGCTGCTGGAAGTAGGCCAACTATATGATGGCTTTGTATTTGGTTCCAGGAATCAATACATCAGTTGTGATCTTAGATTATGAAATTTACCTAAATCTCCTTGCTATATCATCGAAACATTAGGCTCTGAGCCAATACATTTTCAGCTTTATCTCTGATGGGGTTTATCGAGCGATAGGGGTGAGACAAGGAGTTGCTATGCCACTTTATTATAGCAATGCATTTGTACATCTTTGCCATGACATATTGTTCTGCTTTCCAGCCTCAGATAATTGTGTAAGTAATTGAACTTTGTTTTTATGAGAAGAAGAAATTTTGCATTATAGCCATTGCCAGGTTCGGCTCCAAGAATTGCAGATGTCGTAGACAAAATACATTTTATCGTGAAAAGCTAATTAAGCTGCTTTAAAACCAACCCAAGATAAACCAGGAATGCTGGTCACGAATAAGATATGTTAGGAGCTCCATGAGGTCTTCAATGTTTAAACAATTCATCCTTCAGGCCTAGTTTCATATTTGATATTTAGGTGATCTTTGTCCATTACAAGTTAAGTGGTGTAATATTCACCAAGAAAGGTGCCAGACAGATATTTGCACCGTGCTTCTAAAGAGCGTCATGGGCAATATGTCATGTTAGTAGCAAGCTTAAGTCAATAGATGAGAGGTATGTCTTGGTTTGGGGGAGGTGTTCTTGCATTTTTTATGTTTATGCGGCCATTGTGGCGGTCATGTCGTTAGCGGGGCCGAAGGAATGATGTTTTACTCGCTGCCTGTTTAGCTGGGGTTCCCCTTGTCCATTGATTATTCATCAGACACACACAACTTACTGGTTGTAAACGAAATCGTCGCATCTTCTGTTGTAATGCTTGGTGCAGATAAGAAAAAGACATAGGAAAAAGAAAAAGGTTTTAATGGACAGGCAGCTGTGAGTTTGGCGGATAATTGATGTGGCTCTATTGTGCTGACTAAAGGCAATTAATGAACAAGGGGTAACGTTGCAAACAGCCAGAATCTATAGCAGTTTCTTCCGTTCTATACAAAACGGCCTAATTCTGCAATATGTGATGTGAAAATGTCTTAAAATGCAAGGCCACGTTTTCTTATTAGTTTGCCCGACACATTGTACATTCCATCAAAGACAGTAATGTACTTCAAATACACACTAGTAAGCAAGCAGAGTTCTTTACTGCTTGTTTATTGAATATGAAGCAAGGTCACTCAAAATGATTAGCTGTTCACTGCAGACATAAAATTAATCTTGTATCTACAAGGACAATGCTCTAGGCTGACGTGGGGTGCATACCATATTGGCACTGTATGTACTACAACATGTTTGTACTTGTAGTTCATTGGTAACATGGCGTAGATTGTGCTGCTGAGTAAGATGTAGAAGTTTAAATGCAATTCGGTGGGGATGTACTGTGCACAATGTCAATAAAAAGTCACTGTGCTCTACGAGAAAGGCCCTTTGTGTAGCAGTTGTACGGTTTGACTGTAAAGAAAAACTAGACTCAAAGAGATTGCAACATGGATGAAAGAAGGGAGGGTGGAAGAGCAGAGCAGGCCAATGGTTGATGGAGCATTTGTGATGGGATGTCTTCCAGCCAGACAGCCTGGCCCTGCTGCTGCCAGTGTGCCATTGACCTGCCGTCTTTGACCAATAACTCACAGGGCACTGCTGTCCTGCATCCCCACTGGCTTTGCTGATGAGCCTGGGCTAGTATCAAGGGCCCTTGCATGTGCACTGCCCCATCTCTTGCTGCAGTGATATCTCCAATGACCCATATGTCAGTGAAGTGTCATTCGAGGTGCCATTTCTGCTCGCATCAATGACATCAATCAAGTGTGTTTTTTGCTTGTTTACAGCACCGTGTGAGCAGTGCTTTAATATAATATGCCTTGTTTATATTTACCAATCAAGATTGAAAGATGACTTGACTAAAACTGTGCTAGATAGGCCTACTTACTCTTATAGTCTTAAATATATAATAGATTATATGGCGTAATTAAGGGTTTGTATGTTGTCAATAGTATGTAACTTTAAAATCAATAAGTGTCTCTATCAATGGAAATATATCTGTCTCGTCTTGTCTTTACTGTTCTTTAGTATACTCGTGCTCCACCATACACAGCAGCATTTGGGGACATACTAGCTCCTTTGGGGTATTTGTTACCAGGACAAATGCACAGGTTTCCCAAAGGACCTCTTGTTAGTATTTTTAATCAGGATTGTAAAACAGCTCAGCGACAACACTCTAGAAGATACTACTCTTCACTATACCACTACACGGACAAGAAAAAATGACAAAAGCTTTATTGAACTACACCCATGCTCTACCATACGGAGTATAGCATTTGGGGACACACTAGCTCATTGAGGTATTTGTAATCAGGACACATGCAGAGGTTTTCCCTTGGGATCCACGGTATTCGCTACCTCTACTCTTGTTGATCCAAGGTCATGAGGTTGATCCTTTGATAAGCAACGTGTTCAGATAATAGGAAGGAGGCTGAGAGGTTAATCCTGGTCTTATGACTACAGAGGGCCAGATTAGCTGGCAGGGCAGTTTGTCATGAGGACCAGGCAGCAGGCATCGTGCTGGGTGACACATAGGGTGACTCAGTGACCTGGCAGACTCCTGGCCCTCTTCTCTGCCCTTCAAGAGTCTCCTCGCACCCCTCATCACCCCTATTGTCACAAATAGATTGGCCCGGCCCCACAACCAGTTTACAGTACTTGACTCCCCATTTATGAAGTACTGTAATGATTTATTTTATTTTATTTCTATTAACGTGATACATTCTATTATAGGAGTAACGAATAATAATTAATACAATATAACTGCAGTGAAAGAAAAGCAACTGAGTGGTACAAATCAGTCAGAAATAAAGCAAAGACTGACGCTTAGTAAAACATTCATAGATATAATTTGCTGTTGACTTAATATTAACACTGTTCATACATATTTAGTATGTGACCGTCCTTTTTGCAGTATATAGTACACATTGTGGTACAATGTCACGTAGAATATGTAAGTCGTAAGATGTACATATATATGCATGTGATAACATCTATTGTGACAGCCATCATAATACAGCGCACAGTACAGTACATATGCCTAAAATTGTAAACGCCCTGGCAGCTGATCACAGTTTTCAGACCAGGTTGCCAATTTCATTTGCCAAATGATATTCGATGTTATTTTCATTTTTGAATGGCCCTCGTCCAGATTCTTAGACAGAACCTCAGGCAAGCATTATTTGGGATGAACTGTTTTATATAACCAATAATGGCAATGTAGATGTAACAGACACTGGGGTATCAGTGGGATTTAGCCTGCAGACGATTTTGGAGCGATTCTATGGAGTTGAGCCAAGACCTGTCATGTGGATGGTAACCAGAGTCTCACTATAGTAAGGAGTTTCTAGGTTGGATGGAGGCCAGGCCTGTCACTCGGTGCGTTTCATTCCCTGTTGAGTTAAGCAGGGATCGAGGTCGGCCAGTGAATTGCAAGCGTGGTGCAATCATCACGGCTAGTGGAATGCACCAGCCAGCCCAACCAGTCCAAGCAGCCTGTAAAGAGCAGTGACAAGTTGTGCCTACTGAGACAGAATCGATCAATGGACGACATGACAATTTATCTCCATGTCCTTGCCAAGTGACTTATTCATATTCTGAGAAATGCCCCCATCCCTTCTGTGCACTTCGGACCTCAAGGTTCTTGCTGGAGCCACTCATATATTCATATATCACAATCCAGGCCTTGTCTGATCTTCAGAAAGCCCTCCACGGCTCTCGGTGCAATTTTGGAAAAACAAGCAGTGAGCAGACCTCATTGACTTGCAATAGGCACTGGAGGCAGGGCTCAAGTCATCCCTTCTACCAGCCTAGGCTTGGCTCAGCCACTCGATGCAATCAGCAAAATGAACGCCAAAAGCAATAACACATCATGTTGAGAAGTTGACATGGCTGATACACAGGCTGCCTCTCCTTCAGACTCATTGCCCTCTCTTTCTACTATATACCATTTACACAGTTAAAGCATGTGGGAATTTGGGACATTCTAATGCAGTAAAAATATATTAGTGTTTTATGTATGCGTGAAAGTGGCATTGATGTTCTGACTGCACGCCATTTTGAGCCCTAAAGCAGAACTGTATACATTTTGTGCTTGTTGAAAGTTGAAGTGGAAAGAGGTTAATGCGGCGGAAGACACTCGAATATGAAGTGCTTTATAAATGTGGTGACCTTTGCAGGAGCACATTTCCATCGGTAATGTGAACATTGAAGTGCTTTATAACAAGAATCGATGGTTGAATGAAGCCTTGGGGGGATCCTGGGCAACACCTTCGAGGCCAGCCAAACCGTTGGCTCAATTGCATTGTCATTGTTTGCAAACTAGACTGATGTAGGTGACAAGACAAAAGCAAAACAGAGTAGCACGGATGAGGCGAGAGTGTGTGTGGTCTTGGCGGTCACCAGTACTTCCTTATTGAGTTTGAAATGACCTCGTCAGTACTTCCGAGACCCTGGTCCCTCATCAGCCTTTATCGACGAGTGCTGCAGCAGCAAGAATGATGTCCCAGATGAGAGTGTTCTGCTGGATCCACAGATTGCCAACAATCAGGGCGGAATTTCTCAATTCACTTGTTTCCCATAGCTAACTAGCTTAGCAGTGTCTGTTTGGTGGGCACTCCCAACACACAAACATAATAGCCTTGGACGATTTTCTGTGAGTCTGATGGGCAAGCCAGCTGAGCCAGTCCTGACCATGGATAACGATGTCCACTCTCATTGATCCTTTGTGCACTCAACCACCAGGCCTGTCCCTCAAGACTCCCAACCCTGGACAACAGGCGGCCAATGGTCTTTAGGCTGACCTCTCCTCTGACCACTTGCGCTCGTTAGCCTTGTGTCACCCTGTCTGCACGCCACTGACCACGAGTGGTCATCGTGGATTGGACATGTTTGCTGCATTACAGGCCTACATTTGAACAGCTGGGGGCCTGTGCTGGACAGCATGGTTACTGCACATGTCACATGTACTGGCAACTCTACTCCTTTAGCCAGTCATACATGACCATGCTCTGTTGCTTGCTGTGGCATACTTGCTGTATTACTGGATCACTTGGGCAGAATTGGTAAAGCATAGAAATATTTTGCCTGCAAGATATCGACGATACTTTTGTCCATAACTTCTGCAACAACTTATTGCGGCAAAAACAACTGCAGTGTTCTATATCAGACTGCAATTCTTTCCCACCCGCGGGAATGTACGCATAGCCCTAAGTTTATCTCCCACCATCTTTGAGCTTCGCTGCGGGAGGTTGCGTCTACTACGCCCGAGCAATGTGTCACTATTGCTTCTGGAAAGGTCACTCTAGCTTAGCGTGCAGGATACAGTCTAAGACACAGTGGTCTAGGTGCTGATCGACGCCAAATGTTGTAACAATCTGTCGTGATTACCATGATAACATCACATCAATGCTTGTGGCTCGCATGCAACATAACCAACAGAGCAGACTATGAGGCGGACCACCCTCTCATTGATCAGCCATCGACGTTTAGAACCTATCGATTGTATTGTGACAGATTGAACATCGATTCATCGCTGACAAAATGCCTGTTAGTTGGATAATAGAGCGTTTTAAAATCTACCAAATACTGACTCTATTAGTGCCATAAGGGCCGGTTTCCCAAGAACTTTGGCTCGGGTGTAATTTTGTGTATTTTTAGCTGTCTAATGAGGAGGCCTGCTTAGCTCTGCTTGCTCGTGCTCCCAGGGGACTGGGTAAATGACTCGGGATCATCAGGTCTAGGGTGAGGATGTCGTGGCAGACTGGGGCAAGGGCGAAGACGGCAGGTTTAAAAAAGCAACATGGCGTGGGCTGGGGTGTGGCTCAGGGGTGAATAGCCCTGACACTTCAACTTATTGATCTCACTTCGGGAGCCCGTGTCTCCGCCATTTATCTTGTTACTTATCGATTAACCGAGCGAGCTAAGGTGGCAGGGCCGTGTCAAGCCGGTGCCCGCACGCTCCCATCTCTCATGAAATAGTCACAGCAATTTGGAGCAGCCCAAAACATGGCCATCTCCTTAAAGTGACACCTCCTGACATCTTCTCCCAATCAGCCTTGATACTTTCCTCCTTCTCTGTCTGTTTGCCACACTTCATCAACTCCAAAACTCCTTCAACTCTCCTAACACAAGCTACCACAATTATCGCATGGTAGAATCTCTTGCTCTGTTTTTCTCATCTGTGTCTCTCATCTTCAGCAGCATTCCTCAGCAAACCCTTGCGCCGCATCGTTTCCTTCGTCTTATCTGTCTTTTATGCATTCATCAAACGACACAATACGCTTCTTCCAGTTGCATGCCTAGATTTCTCCTTGTTCTTTTTTATGTACCCAATAATGTTGGTTGAACGAAATATTAGGCGCATGTGGATAATGTGCCACAGGCATCTTTAGCTTTCGAATACTTGGAGGTTGGCCAAGACATAGAGGGTATCGTATTTACTCGTGTACAAAATAATTGTAGGCCTACAGTCTAGACAGAAATTTTAGTTGACAGATATTCAGTTTCCCATTCGCAATAAATGCAAGATTGGTTGCTGCTGTAAATGTGAGGACACCACACCAGAGTTGAGCTGAGCTGAGCTTTGCTGTCCAATGCTTCATCGCATTGCATCAACACCAGCCAATAAAACGGAGCAGAATGTCCACCTCAAACTGCGCGCCTGAAACCTGTCAAACTGCCAAGTCGGGATCGCTCGCATTAATTGCTGCTTGTGATCAAATCATGCATACGAGTTTGGGCCTTACTTCCCCCTAATTCCTATCTAATGTGATTTTCTGCGGCTTAATGTGATTCCAACTTAAAATAAAAAGCTTGTCAAAGGCAAGCAGGGGGTATTGTGTGGATGGTTTGGTCTTTGGTTTGGTAATGACCAGGACTCTTAAGAAAGTCTGGCTTTAACATGCCTCGTATGAGCTTGTGCATCTCATAATTGTGGTTCAGTTCATTCGAACGGTTATTAAGAAAGCCAAATTGACACCACCACACAAGATGTATCTATATTGCTAACACGAATACTAAACCCATGATACATTAAGAGAGCAAGATAAATATGTAGATATTGAATAAAAGATGCGGTGGCTTGCCTGACACAGGAGTATAAGGATGTGAGACCAGAGCTGCATTGCCTGCACAGTCGATGGTTGTGAGGTGCTGCAGCAGCAATAGTAATGAGATGGATGGCTGCGGCTGCAGAGATGGCTACCTGCCCATCAATCTCAGAGCTCGCCTCTACTCTCCTGGGCAAAGTTAATTATCAGAGGAACCATGCTCATTACCCCCACAGTGGAGCGCACACCTTCCAAACGCCAGCCTCCCCTCGCCGCTTCACGCTTGTGTTGACACAGAAAATAGCGGCTGAAAAGCCCCCTGCATTTTTCATGACCTGCAAAATGTGAATCATAAGAGACGTGCTGCAACCATTGCGCCCTGCAAGACGCCCTTACAGCTATACGTCAGACGTCAAGCGCTAGGCCGTTGCCATCTGCGTCCTCGGTGCCAGGGCTTGTGAACTGCTTGCCACGGCTTGGCCACTTTGACCTTTGCTCTTTTGACTTAGCCAGATCTGCAAATTGCCTCTTCACTCTGGGGTTGCTGATAATTGATGCTTCACCACTGTCATTCCATGGCGTGAGCATGAAATATTTATCCCGCACTTGATTATTTTGTCACACTCATGACGCTAGTGTTTGTCACACCGCTGTAGATTTATCACACTGCACATATGATGCTCATGCAACAACAGAAGCAGCAGCATCAGCAACAACAGAAACAGCAGCAGCAGCAGAAACATGTAGAGGTGCAGCATCAGAAGCTTTTTTTCTTTTGCCTTTTCTGTTCTATTCAAATGCTATACAAACAGACGTTGTCAAATGTATGTTGCATCCTTGCAGCTTCTCAGCGTGACATCAGCGCCATTATATTCGCCTGCCTTTGTCATATAGCGCTGCAGTCAACATGGAAGCCCTCTTAAGTTCCACAATGCTGCAGAGACGCCAGCCACGATCGTAGAATTTTCCAAGTGACAAGTCAAGGTTGAAATTGAGGCGCGTCACGGAGGCCAAGTCCTTACCTCTGATGATTAATCTTTACAAGTGCTTGTGTAATATTTTCCGAATCACACCTACTGTCATCGAGGCATTAGAGGAGGTGCAGGAGCAATTAAAATCTGTTTGTGCTTATAAACATCACGCAGGGAAAATAGATTTGGCTTGTAACTTCGCGCCAACATCTTTAGGAGCTGTCAAAGCCTGACCTTTAGGCTTGTTGGGTCGGGTTTTGTGAAAGGAGAACTCATTCTCACCCTAGTTGATGATATTGTTGTAATAGGCTTTCTCGTGTGCTTCAAAGCATCTCCTTATGTTGACCTATGGAGGCTATGACAGCTGTAACACCTGAGTGGACACCACTTAGCTAATGACCACTATCTTTCATACATTCAGCATTCAGGCAACAGAGCAATATTGGAATTGACCTCTGGCTATCGAGAGATGACTGACCACAACACAATGCGAGCAGTAGCAGAGGGGGGGGGGGGGCGGTCAAGTCCCTTGTGAAGGATTAAAGTCGGTTTGGCGTTGCATGCATGTCAAGGAATGAGGGGAGCAGGGCTGGAGAATGGCATGCTACAAGAGTCTCCAATCCAGACATCTAGCCTGGGGGGGGGGGGCTTGGTTAGGGGGGGGGGGAAGCAGGGGGTAGGGGGGCTAATCATAGATGCGACTGTTATTCTCCTTGCAGCTCTTTCTGTACTTCCCCTTGCGTGCTCACCCCCTCCTGCCACCCAACTCTTCTGATCTTTCATTGCTCGCTGTTTTTCCAAGTTTTCGGGTCGACTAACTTCATGGAAATTCAAGTACCTTTCAAGGAGGCTTCCCCTAACGACTGCTGCTTTTATATTTGCTCGTTTTGTGCGTCGCCTGGTCTGTAAAAATTCTATATATGGGCGGTTTAGCTTTGGTGCGAGTGCAGACTTAGGCAATATTGCTTTGCACTGATTGAAATACGGCTTCATTAGTGTCCTCATCTGAGGCGGGGCAGGCCATAACTGGTGGGCCCCTGATTGCTGACCCTCGCCTCCTGCTCAGAGCAACTTTGATGTCGGACTTGGCTCCGATGCTCTCCCTTGCTGATCGATATGCACAAATGCCGCCACGCGAACGTTTTTTTCCTCCAAATGCTGCTGCAACTTCTGACGTTATCTGTGAAATTTCCTGGAACTTTGCCTAAATTATATCACCAAAAGGACCGGGGATCATCACTTCCCATTCGTTATCATACACAGCATGAAATTGGTGCATTTCCACCTCTGTTTCATAGAGAGCATACCCCCTGTAGCATCTCTTTTTTGTCACAGGTATACGTGCCACTTCTGTCACATTATATGTAATGAGTAAGCAACTCATATTACGCACCTGGAGTCTTTGCAATCAGCTATGGGATCGCGTTTCAATTCTCAACTAGGCACACGTGGATGCTGCTTGATGGACCTTTTTTAAATTATCCGCCTCATATCTGCATACGCACAAAACAGTAAAAGGATATATCTATCGATGCAAGTTCTTGGCTACTATATAATCACAAATAAATACAAATAGCTTGACAGGAACCTTGCCAAGTATACTTTTCAAAAGATGAATTATGACAGAGGTAGGATGAGTTGGTATGCTGTCTCACTGTCACTGTTCATGAATTCATCGGCCAATGCATTTATACGACACTCCTGCTTCATTTGTTAAGTGAGACTTCTCTGTTCTCTTGTCAAGAATAATTTCTCCTCTTTTTACCATTACCAATTCACGCATCCGGGTTAATGATAAAGTAACTCGGCCTATGATATTCTCTTGGCTTAATAATGAAAGAGAAAAATTCGGCCTCATTTAGAACTACGTATTGCGTTTCTAGCTATGTTAATAAATAAAGGCTTCTGATTTCCTAATTGACATGTGCATCGAAAACGGCAGAAATATGATCTGAAACTAACACCATGCAGAATCATTAAAGTTTCCTCAAGCATGCCAGCTTGTGGATAAAAAGACAGTATACTGACTTTCTTTCATAAATTAGTATACTGATAGCTAAGACTTCTTCTAGCATCAGATCTCACTAATGTGACAAAATACATGCGCTGATGACATTTGCTATGCACATCTCCTAAAAGCCTGACCCATTTTTCCTAAATAATAGTGTTGGGCGGATGATAAAGCATCGGTGAAATGCAAGCACAGGAAGGAGGATTGGCTGACAAAGAGCTTGGCTGGCTGTTTGTGACATATGGCTGCCGCAGTGGGAGTTGTCTCAGCCAGCTCAGCCAGCTAAACACACCATGCAGCAGCCAACAATGCAGCAACTCGAGTGGCTGAATAAGCAGCATGGCTTGGAGGAGCTGCATGCCCTGTTTGGTGTGTTCAGTGTGTTCCAATGCGTTCCAGTGGTAGTCCTTTGGTGTGCCACTGTTGGACCACCAGCCTGCTAGTCACTCAGTCCTTTTATTGTTCCACAGTCTCAGTATGAAAGTGGCCTTTTTTTGTTGGGCCACAAGTCCAATCACTGGGCACGTATTGCTTTTGGCTATTGAGAGTCTTTGTTGTGTGGCCAGCTCAAATATTGCGACATAAATACCACTGGTCACTTTGAAGCAAAGCCAGCAATGCACAACTTATCAAACGATTTCTTTCAATCTCTTATATTTTCTTTAATGTGATCATTTGTTCTGGACGGATTCCATACAGAATTGAGCAGATCCTTTGGTCTTTATCTTGTGCAGATCTTACATATTCATATCAAAAATATAATCTCATCCATATTCATTGTTTATCATGACTTTTTACACATGTATGAGTCTACATTTACATGGTATGTGTCCAAGGTCATGGTTATGACCGAAACGTCTATATTCCATACATTGTTTCTGGTGCACAGACATTAGCGTATACCATGTACAACCTGTGCCTGTATACTCATTTGATGCTGTTGTTTTTGTAATTTTTTGTGTCAGTGGTGGCTGATGTTGTCAGGTAAAAACACCAAGGTAGAAATAAAAGCAAAGAAGAGGTTGGTTGTTTGATTCAAGTCTTGTAATTATGTTAATTGAAGGATGCTGAGGACGCCATCAAGCATGTAGAAAGACGTTAATCAATGAAGGTGTTTGAAGTTGTGCCCGCACAGGTAGGTGTAATGGGACCCAGCTCATCACACACATCTGTTAGGCAGCTCCATTAAACATCTCTCCCTCTCTCTAGTTATATCTCACAAACACGCCATCACTGGTCCACCATCATAAGCCAGATTACAAACTATAGCAGAGAGCACTTCATTGATTCTGGCTCCTAACCAATCCTTGAGATTGGCAAGATACGGCCCCCTCCACACAGCTCTGGTCAAGTGCTCAAGCTAATCCTGCATCACTTAAACTCTTGAATGACAATGCTAATGGAAAGCACACAGTGAAAACAACACGGCAACAACATTGCAACATTAACCTTTTCCACAAGATGATTACGAGTTCTGTGTGGGATAAAAACAACTGTCTACAACCTACTTTTTTCTGGTTTTTCTTTATTTTTCTTGAGTCGCGAGAAATGGCTGCAAGTTCAGCATCAACCGTATCATGTATTCGAGAAGCACCGTAAAAACATTCCTGGAAATGCCAGTCTGAAAGAGCGTTTGGAATGCTAAAGTTCACAGAAAGTAAGGTGAAGCGGGTTATGGGTAACAGGTTTGGTTGAGCCTTCTTCAAAGGTCAGGTGAGGATTGGTCAGGGAAGATAAACAGAGGGAGGACCAGACACTCGAATAGGATGAAAACTGTGTGGCATTAGCACTACATAGTGGTGGTAGTAGACACCATACACAAGTTACAAGGGTTATATTTGCTGTAGTTTGAGTTACCCTGAGAGGGTGGTTGAGATTACAGAGGCAAGGCCCAAAGACAAGGGTGCTTCTTGTTCAGATGTTGTGATTTCCTGAAACTAAGAGAGTTTTGTGTTTCCTAACAAACCTAAGATGGTTTGCTTCACTCTAAGCAATCGAGTGACTAGCTAAACAAAACCAACAAGAAGCAAAACAAGGTGGTCTATGCCAGGAGCATCATTCTAGTGTTACATGTAAACAAATATATTTAGTTTTCACTCTAGTGCATGCAGCATCACATTTAGAACATATACTATACAACCAGAATGCAGGAATACTAATCGGTGTTAAGGAACTATTTTCATCTATACTCGAATATGTTTACCTTGGCTGCTCCATATTTCTTCACCACACTTTGTGATTACGTTTAAACATGTTCAACTGAGTTGGAGTGAAGATAAACACAAAAGGCAATTATACTGAGTAATGAAAGAGAAACATTCCGTCTTCAAGCAGCTCAGCATTAGTTGCAGAAAAACAAGGCCCAAGGCCAAGGTCAAACTAGAAAAATGACTTCGGTTGGAAAAGACAATGACGAATTTAGGTGTTGTCTGGTCGGACAACCTAATATTGCTTCGGTCTTGTTTCTTTCAACGTTGTCGTCGGTCTTGACGTGGCGCTGTCGTAACGTCGTACGTCCTGTCACGTGGCTTTTATTACGTCACAGAGCTTTTACGATGTCAATATGGCAGCAGAAGGTTGCCTGGTGTTGGTCGGCACTTCATTGTGGGCCTCAGAGCTAACGTTAGCGTTTCATAAGGTCTTCAAATATTTAATAACGGAACATGTGATATGGACGGCGCAGTTAAAGGCAACCGCGATCCTTTGATTGCGCCGTTTAAGCGTTTGAGCAGCAGTTATTACATGAAATATTGCCATGCCCAGTATTGAATTATTGCCATGCCTGTTTCTTTTATACTGCCACCAAATGATGGGGTACTCAAACATTTTCTAGACAACTGAAATTATGCCAGTACTCATCGATTTGGCCAGGCATAATGTCTGTCAGGACGAATTAATGTTTTCGCCAAATTAGAAACATTTTATGGCTGATCAGAATATTGGAGTCGTAAATTAAAATGTCTGATTTCCTCTTGTTTTTGAATTGAATTATGAGCTGGATTAAGTGCAGGTGTTGTATGGATAAGTGAACATAGGAATATTAATGGCTCCTACTGATTCATTACTCTGGCATTGCTGCTGCTGTCTTATATGGCATAAATCCCCATACATATGTATGGTATGTATGGTATGCATTAACAAGAGAAATATTCCTTCACTGCTGCTCATGTGGTTTTCTTACAGGTTGTAGGATGCCTTTAAATGGATGGGGTTGCAACTACTCCATTCAGGATCCTGGGTCATGTCCCTGCAGCTGAAGCCAGGATCAAAGGATGGCAGGTAGACTGTCGTCGGGATGAGGATGCACACATCCAATTTGCTCAGGATCAACTGAGCCAAGTGGCCGATGAGACCAGCAGCTGAGGAACGATCATCATCTTCCCATCTTCTTGTGCTGCTGATGACAATATGTTCTCTCCTGGACTCTCCATAGGTCCAGAGGGACCGAGGGAGGACCATGGAAGGTCAAGAAGAGGACAAGGCCCACCCAAGGTCATTTCCGCCACAGCATTTACATTTAATAGCTCTGTCCTTCTGTCAGTTCACCAACCAAAACTCCGCTCAATGGCCTGATTCAGAGTTAGATATACATGGCTGACATAACCACCAGAGACCCAATAACGGAATGACCCGTATATTGACCTAAATATTGACCTGTGGGGCTGAGGGCATAAAATGAATGGCCTTGAATGGGAAGCATGAATGCCTAGGATATGGCTGACCTTGTAGACTCACGTACCCTGTGCAGCAATGTATGCAGGTCAGAAGGTCCTCTAGGTCGTATTGACCCAGCGCATGGCCCTCCAATGCATCATGGCCCTGTTGTGTCAGCCTTGATCAGAGATGAAAGAGGTCAGCTCAGTGCAGGAGGACAGCGCTGGCCAATTATCTCTTCACATATCCCACAGCTTGGGGGAATTGGCCAGAGTAGGCCAGAATCCTGCAATGCAGTTCCTATGTATGACTGTAGCTAATCAAATGACACATCTGAGCTGATAGCCCATCACCAAACTACATTTTCACGCTTTGCTGCAAAGCTTTCTGATATGAACCTCTCTCAGCAGCTAATATAATATCTGGGTGCCTAAGACCATTTATTCTGAGAATGGTCTCCGCTGTATCATATCGTCATTTCCAACATTAACGCTGATTCTGCACCACATTTTCTGGACTGTTCTGGTGGCCCCTCTGATGCAAACAGTGACGTAGACTGTACCCATGTAAGACTATATTAGAGGTACAGCCAATGACATGTGTCTTTTCTGATATGAATAAATGTCAATAAAAGCCATATATATATATATATTTTTTTTTTTTCTTTTAATGACACATGTATCTTTTTGATGCTCTGCGGTCAATAAAATTCTATATATATATTCTATATATATATATAATGTTCATGGACGTTTTTGTCACCTGTACAGAAAGAACATTGTTTGAAAAAGTTGGAGGTATAACATGTCAGCCAGCCAACCATGTAGCAATGACCTTGGGGATGTCATTTCAGAACTGTTACCTTGTGCTGCTGGAGATTCCACCATCGTTGTGAGGTCTTCCTTCTCTTTTCGGTTTTCGATTCAAGATCGCATTTCCTCTTTAGAGAAATGTTGCATTCACATGTTGCCTTTCTCACACTGCCTTCATGTTCTTTGATTGGGAAAATGTCGACATGTGTAAGATGGATGAGGTCGAATGTTGGCAATGGTCTCAGCTTCCTCCAACCGGGTTCCTCTTCTCAAGAGGTCGATGAAATACCATGTCTTTTGATGTGCTCATCATGTTATGGGAATTAGACAACAGTTTTCCATTAATAGATGAAATGTCGACCTGGAGACTATCTCAGACTGTGGCATGATGGGAAAAGAAAGTGAGACGGTCCTTCCAGACTGGTGGGGTCTTTAACAACAGATGCCTCCAGACAAGACCGAGGTAGTTGAAGATGCACACTGGCTGGGGTACTCCAGGGAGGTGGTGTATACGCTGAGCTGGTGTAAAGTGTGTGGCTGGAGGACATTGTGTCGAGCTCGAAACACCACCTGGAAGCACCCATTGTCAGAGCACAATTCACCATCACGTTTGTCAGGTATTTGCTGGTGAGTTTTTGTCAGAATAGGAAATGACATCAGTAGTCAAGTAACACGAACCTCCAATATAATATTTCATGGCAGCATCCATCAATATAAAAATCCATGGTCCACACGGTTGGCAGTTTGTGGATCTGCTCGGGAGCTTTTAATGTTCAGTATGCAAACGAAGTTTGCATTTGATGAAAAAATGGTGCATAAAACAAACGAACACCTCTGACAGCAAGGTGGTGGCTTAATATGGATGGAAAATATTAGAAGTTTTCATGGCCATGTGAATAGTTCGAGGACTGCTCAATGGCGAGCTAGGTCGGCTTTCAACTTCAGAAAGCACACACTGTTAAATATCGATTTAAAGGTCGGCCTTTAATCGCACGAGGGAGGCAATTTTAAAGCTTTATCCAAAATCAAACAAGCCTGACTCTGACTCTGCAGTTAAACTCTTTTCCTTTTCTAAAGCAGAGAAATTCTGCAGATCAATAACCATATCTCCCTGTTATAACTGATTCATGTTTTCAGGTTTTGTTGTGGATTTGATGTGGGCCACACTGCATTTTAGATCTTGGTTATTTCAGTTAGCACCATCCCCTCTGGCTCTTATTGCCTTCATTACAACTGATACGAGTCATTTTTGGCTCCATCCATTACTTGAGGTTCCTGTTTGCGCAGTTGAAGTTTGCGCATCAAACACCGGAAGTTGAAAAAATTCTGAGCCAGATGAGAAGTGCCATGCAGAACACGCGGACTGCCTCCTATTACAGGCTCAGCGTTTTCGAAGTGACGAGAGCAATGCAAACAGGATGACTGGGCTCAGGTGGGCTTCTTTTCACTGGTAAATGAATCAAAGGATATCATTACTTTTGAAAAGCCGTCAAACACAAATTGGCCCTGTGCGTATAAACAGTGGGTTAAAGAGTTTAAAGAGTTTCTCCCATCTAATCAAGCAAAGTTCATTGAGGCAGTGAGTGATGAAGGGATGCTGTGAAGACAGCACCAAGCAGCAGCAGCATCAGTACGGAGGCTGGCAGGCTGCTGCAGTCAGTATATGCTTGTGCGCCTAGGCTGCTTGCTCACAGCGCTCTCCGTGGCCAACTGCAACGCATCTCCGCCCGGCGGCTGCTGCAGCTGCTTCTCGTTTTATCCCATCCTCATCTTGAGGTCAGTCTTCTTCACAGGACACTTCTAGGATTACTCACGACCTGACGATTGCGGATTAGCTGATCGAACAGACTGAGATTCGTGAGAGCAGGGCAGTAGTTGTTGCTGGTCGCTTTTTACCCACTCTGGAGACACTATTACTGGTTGATAGGAGTACGTAACCATGTAGGCATGCCGACTGCTCCAATCTAAGGTGAGTACAGCTGCTGAAGAATTATGTAGGAGCTCGCTGGAAGATCATCCACCCAAACAAAATATTTTTCGTTTAGTTCTTTTACTTTGGTGAATCAGACAAAGTCTGTAGAAAAGAAACATACATTCCAGGCAGATGCTTTTTGAGAGCTGTATGAATAACAGACACGCTGGCAAGGTGTACTATCTTCTTTCCGCAGGGTGCCTTTCGTTTCTGCTCGGCTATTATTGGATACATCCTCTGCTCCCCACGTTCTTTGTATGCTGCTAGTATCTAGGTACCCTCAATGTTGTATAGGCAGCTCACTCTGGGTGCTAGAAGCCCAGCATTTGAGGAGAAAGGGAATGGAATGAGTTTCATGTTAAGCGTTGCTTTAATCAGCCAACCAAGTTAGCGTCTGAGAAAACTCCATTCATCAATGGCTGCTGAGAAAAAAGGCACCATCTGCCTGGCAAACATTTGATGAATGTAGTTATCTTCCTTTATTAATTGGAAATTTTAAGTAATTTACAACAGTTCATTTGATGCTGGAACGAAGCACAATTTATTAGTGTTCTGGCTCTGCTGTGAGGTTGGGGAAGGAGGGAGGACCATGGCTGTCGAAATGCTTTGAACGTGGCTTGTGAAAGTAAACGCTGAGTAATTACTGGCCTCTTCAGTTTCCAATGGAGGTGTCCATTTCGTGCAGTTTGATGGACAGTTACAGGGGCTTCATTTAATGGGTCTAGAGCTTGAATGCTTCAGTTGGAAACTGGCTCAGCGTTTCCTTGTTGCTCCAGTGCTATGGTGAAATGGTGGTGCTGCCCGAATGCTTCTGTCTCCCGCCTTCTGTATTGGAGAGCTCCTAGCTGCACCAGCATTTGGGTGGGCGCGTCATCAGTAGCTGCTGAAAATTGTGAACATTACAAGCAGCCTGCAGTCATCCACCTGACACCTTTATTAACTGCAGTACTTTTGCAATAGCCTGCAGCAAATTGTTTTCAACTTCGTAACATCGTCTTAAACAGCAGGTTCCTCAGGCAAGCCAATACTTGTGTATCAGCTGTGCTGGTTTCAACAGCGTTATTAATGTCATTTTCTATGCCAAATATGGATAATCGCAGGATTACAAATTACCTGTAACGTTAGAAGTTTGCTCCAATTCCCTCATCACTGTGAAGAGTCTCGTGTTTCTCTCATAGTACATTTAATAGATCCACTAACATGAGATCACGACAGCTTTTCAAATTTTGTCCACGTCTCAATTCTCTAATTATCGTTTCTGATTATCAATGCATTGACTTAGATCGACTTAACACGTTGTTAGACAGGTGTATATATTCCAAGTGCCTTTACATATTTTAATGTTTGTTTCAGCATATATATTTGGATTCATCTTATGTTTGTCAACCTGAATAATAGTGCATGCATGGTGTAATCTCTCCAGTCAGAAAATTGTAGTTTTTATGTGGACGTTGCTCTGCACATATTTGCCCAGGCAGCAGTCCCTGCAGATCTGCAGCATCACAGCTTGGTCCAAGTGACACTTGAAAGGACAGCCTGTGCAGAAACTGCTCCCCCCGCAGGGAACAAAGCTTACACCTGAAGGAATCGTTTCTCAGCATTGCTACTACAACTTCTAATCATCTCAGCTAATCATCACCTGCTTGAGTTACCATGGAAACAGTTGCGAACATCCAAGACGCTGTGTTCAATTATTCTCCTCACAAAGCATAGCAGCCAGTGAGAGGGATGTCTGCTTGGTAAATATAAGAGATTGTTACAATGCCCAACGAGTACTAAACACCTGTTGTGGCAAACAATTTATGTTCCATATTGTATAGATCTGTGTCTATAGTGTGTCTATTTCACATACTTCCATGGTTATATCTAGGAATATTTAGAGATAAATGTTCCTAGTATTCCTAGGTTGTATTTCGTTGAGAACACTGCCCACATGCGGGCTCCAGTTGTGGGCCACTCATGACCTTGTAACCTGGTCAACCCGCTCCCTTAACACGCGATTATAGCCTGCCCTAGGAAAGCTCACATGAGCCATAATAGATCCACAGGCGACTATTTCTCTTTGATGATTGCCATATTGCCTCCCATTTACCGACCTAGTCAGGACAAGAAAGGTTTGGGGCAGATAAGGGCACCCTGGCTTATACCCTGAGCAGGCAGAGATCAATCACAACCGGTAATGAAAAGGGGTGTTCATTTGGGCCATCCCGCCTGCCCCTTGCTACACGCAGGCCTTCACGTTCTGCAGTTGGCCTGCTGCAGCAGCAGCTGATGATGATGTGATGATGTCCCTGATGACTTCCATGCAAAGCTCCCAGATCAACGTTTAGCTTGGCCGCAGGTTATGAGCCTTTGCAGACTGCTCTAAATTAGGCCCCAGCATTAATCATTGTAATGTTATCTGCAGACATCTGTAGTGATCAAACATGCTCCAGTTATCCAATATCATATTAGCAACGGGCGGGCCATACCATAGCAAGAACATCACACTATTCAAGGTTGAAATATTTGGTGTGGAAGGCAGAGATAACAGTCGTTGAAATAGTATGTGTGTAGAGAGAGAAAAGGGACGCACCCCAAACATTATCAGAGTGTGAATAGGACATGAAGGTTTAATCCTCAACAGCAGATTTATGCGTAGCACATAAGGCAGGGGTGCCGAGGCGGAAGTGTGATGTTGTCTGTTAGAGCAGGACAGGCGGACATAAAGCTAGGCAAACGGCTAGTTTATGATCATTGGTTGTTGGCCAGACAAAACCTGGCGTGCTTGGCAGGCAATGCTAGTGGAAGATAAAGCCATGGTATGGCGAGAGAAAACACCTCGTGCTGACATAACAGCCTGCATCTATTTGCCAGGTCCTGCTGCAGGTCCATCTCCCAGGTGCTGACAAGAATGCCCGGTCCGCAGGGTCCGCTCGGTCCGCTATGAGGCCTGAGAGGTCATCCCACACACGGCTTCCTGATTGGTCCATATTACACGTGGGCCAGGGACGCCATCAATCTTTGCAGGCCAATGATTGGCTGTTATTGCTAGTCCCTGGTGGCAGACCCCTCTGCTCACCTTGCTCTTTACTGTTCATCTGGTCACAGAGACAAAACATGAGCGATGGTCATTCTTTTCCATCGGACAGATGACCTTCGATCGACTGTGTGCCTTTGAAACAACGCCATCCCTCATTATCTGAATAAATATATATGGCCTTGAGACCGGCCCCTGAACACTGGAACTTCATTATCATTATTTTTCCATTTACTGCCAAAGCCATCTCTCCATTGTACGCATGACCCGGTGTTCCAGGCTAATCCCCAGTCAATTAACCAAGCCTGTGTTGACTTGGGCCCCCTGGCCTGCTGTCCTCAAAATAGCTCCTTATTATGGCAAACCTAAAGGTGGCATTCTTCATTCACTGTGGACCAATTGCCATTATAGACTTCTCTTTCAATCATTTCAAAGTCTTCCGTTATTTACATTATGGTAAATTGTAATAAAGCGAAGCACTAATTAGTCCGCCAGCAAGCGTGTAGGCCAATCGAATGCAGCAAGTCATGAATTATGTCTGTTATGTTGTGTATATTGTATAGGCAATTAGGTGAGTCTTTTTTCTTAGTATGTGTATGTTACATTATACACAGCAGACAGTACAGGTACGTCAGAGTAGTGAGTCAAATGCCTCCTGCAGCTGCATCTTGTCAAGTGCTCTTTTCTCAGACTAATTTCTCAGCCTGAGCTATTTGCTGCAGGGATGTCGACAGGGGAGCTGGTTTGGCTTGGAGAATCATGCAGATGGTTCTAACTAAGAAGCTGACGGACAACTGGCGTGTCAGGAGCCATCTGCAAAGTGTGTGTGGTATGAGGGATAAGATGCTCAGCATCAGCAACACCAGCAGCAGCAATAGCAGCATGGCAGCAATTGGAAGTGTGCAAAAGTTTGATGCACGAATTGGGAGTAATGCATATGCTTTATAGCAGTTGTAAGCAAGAGTTGGGCACATAAAGGGCATATATATACTATACAGAAAGTACTTGACCTCTAGGGAATTGTGCATTAATAGAAGGAGCATTGCACATGTCTACATGATGCATGGTACAGCTGTTGGTGCAACATTGTAGGTTAGACAATACATCAATTAAGTGCCGCACCGAAGGCAGACATACTGTGACCTTCAGAAGGTCAAGTAAATGTTGTATTGTGTGTACTTTGGTCCTTCTCACGTGTGTGGTCTTTGGCTAAGCAGTCCATGCAGGTCTCGTCACTTGCCACTTAAACGCATCCCAGAAGCCAGGCAAGCTGAAGAAGCTTCCTCCAAAGTCCACCTGGTATTACCTAAAGGTATGACCAGCATCTTGCCACTTACACCTTATCTGCATGGGGGAATTTTTTTGTCTTACCGTCTTTAGAGGGTCTGCTAGCTGAGTGTTCCAGGGCTCACATCATTAAGTCAGTTGGGCTGCAAAAAAATCGTGGGTTCTTGAGGAGCGTAGCAGTTTTTCAAGCTGCTTGGTAGAGCAGCTTTGGTGAACTTGCTATTCCTAGAGCGTTCTTGTGAAGATCAGGCTTGGAGAAACAGAGGAGCCGCTGTCGACCTCCTCACTAGGAGCTGTAGTGGGCAAGCATCACTTGAGACGGTTGCACCACACCGCCCAAGCACCCTCACACTTGCAAAAGACCCTGAGAACGTCTTGCAAACATGTGGCCCCAGATTGATGAGGCTGAAGGCATCACCCTGCCAAGCAATTTGGATAATTAATGTACTCAATTCTCGTCAAATGACGCAACATAATTCGGAGCAATAGCTGTGATGAAGGCAGCCGGGCCAGCCACAATGTGATGTGACTAGATGGGCCAGTGTCTCCGCCATAACAATGTTGTTTGATGACAACCAATCAATCTCAATCACCCCGACCCAAACGAAAAAAATGAGACATCACGGGCTTGCGTGTCTTGGGCCAAATGAAATTACTGCAATCCCTGCAATGAGAGAATTTCTTTCTTTTATTAGCAAGACGCCGTGGCTTTTTAATCCGCTGTAGCGAACACAAGAGGTTGCTTGGTAAGTAGAGTCCTGTAAGGCAAACGTTTGATGATGGAATAAATTCTCTGGTTGCTCACAGACACAGCAACTCGCACGCACTGGCACTCTGCATTGATCCGCCAATTATCTTATACAAAATCTATAGGCAACACAAACACTGCTGCAGGGCTGGCCTGTGGCTGGCTGCTATAGTTGGCTGCCCAGCCAGCCTAGCTCTCTCATGAGCCTTGCAACATCGACAGTTCCTGCTTCAGCCGTCCTTCATAATGCCACAGTGGTCAATGCGTGGATGTTGGCACATCGCCTGATTTAGGCCCATTTAACACCGTCCAGGAAGTTGCACTAAGGCTACATCAGCTAGCTTCCATGCCTGCCTCATCTCATCATGGCATTAAAACTTGACAACCTTGTTCATTGATCAGATTGCAATTACATGAACCTTTGCCCACAGGACACTACATGACCCACTCTATCACTGCGACATCTGACAAAGACTAGTGATGCCCAACACCAGTCACAACAGTAGCTTGGAGCCCCAATGCCTGCCATTAACTGCATTTATTAGAAATGGCATCTAAATACCAATTACATATTGGTCCATTCAGAGACACTTCCACTGAGTTCCTGTACATGACCACAGTATTATTGTCCAATGGGTGATGCAGGTGTTTCTTCCAGGTAGACATCGAGAGGTCTCACATCCAGAGGTCTTATCCGCAGAGTCTCACATCCAGAGGCCCCAGGCTTACAGATGGCTGCAGCCTTGCTGGGTCGGATGCAAAGTCATTAGCAAAGTAGCAGAGGTTGTTACGATCAAAAGGTCATGAGTCAAGTATGGACGGAGGCCATAGCTGCTAGGTCTTCCCCTAATGGTTGAACTGCAGACCGGCGGCCACCTACTCCATAAAGCCCCATTAAAGTTGTATGGGAGGATGGCCTAGCGTTGCCTGTGATTGCAAACTGCTGTTCGGCTGGAGCCAGTTCAAGACGCGCCTGATTGTGTTAGGCATGTCCTTTGTCGCAAGGGGCTGAGGTGCCGGGGGCATGCAATGCAGCTTCAAGGCATTCCAACCAAAGCCATTCTTTGCCATTTACCACCAGTCTTTATTGGACCAGCCAATGTGTCCCGGTCTTCAGGGACACCTCTATCAGAACAGGACCATAGCAAGCACTGCCAAACTGGCAAGAAAGGAATGGAGATAGACAGCCAGACAGTGACAGAGACAGAGAAGGGCCATTGAGGAAAGAAGTAGTGCAAAGAAGGTGACCGACCTCCTGCGGTTAATGCCTTGAATCCTCCTTCAAAATAACATTGTCCCGTAAAGATAGTCTCGTGTCTCGTGAACAATCTCATCTCAGGGCTATCAAATGATAACCGCCTGCAAAGTGGCGAACGCTATAGGATTACCTGCTCAGTTAGGCAAGCGCCGGGACCAGTAGGATTAGCTCCTCTGTCAGACGCTGCTTAATCGACACAGGCCCACTATGAACATTGCCTAGATAAGCTCATCTCATTAATCTCATTGTTACTCTCCTCTAAAAAAAATGACAGTTCCATAGGCGCTCTTGGCTCTCCCCACCTAAATCTGCGTCAGGCAAACGGTTTCCACAATTCGCCCAGCGTTTAATTGGCCGTTTTAA
This sequence comes from Alitta virens, assembly GCA_932294295.1. Classification (NCBI taxonomy): domain Eukaryota; kingdom Metazoa; phylum Annelida; class Polychaeta; order Phyllodocida; family Nereididae; genus Alitta; species Alitta virens. The sequence goes on from OW028573.1 coordinate 67,927,722, forward strand.
TGACACGCGTGAAGCCAGCTCTTTCTTTATGTATTTTTAAAAGTGATTTTTCGTGTCAGGTCTGGGGAGCCTTTGCCTTCTATTTTCATTGGCAAATTGACAAGACGACTCTCTCTGTGTCTTTGTCTGTTTTGGGACATATTCGGACGCGGCCATTTGGATCTTGTCTTAAAAGCTTTCATGCTGGCAGTGCTGTTTGTTATCCTCATTTTTTATTGAAATTATGAAACTGCAGTCATGGAGACCATGGGTGTTTTCAGTGTAGCACAATGGGCCTCTTGGAAATGTGACAAATCATAAATTAAAAACTGAGATTGTATATAGATATATGGATTCCCAGAACACTATTCTGTAAATGTAAATGAAATTGAAAACTTTTCTGGAAGAGGACTCATCCAGCTGTCTGTAGAACGATTAAGTGTATTATCTCATTGTAAATGTATGCTATTGTATCAATCGACATATAGGGAGAGAATATGCACTGTTGCCAACTTGGCAGGCCCACAGAAGCATTGGCCATGTTCCGCAGGGAGACAGGCTGTTCGCTTGAGAGGCAACTACAAAGTACACGACTAGCCGTAGATGCTGTTATGAACCTCTACCGAATTTGATCAGATCTTTGTCATGGGCTTACAGCTCTTTTGTAAGCACTTTAGATAGATATTCATCCCATCTACCATCTGCAGCAGTTGACATCACCAAATCACCATCACAGCTTCTATCATCCACTATAGCCTCTTGCTAATTTGCAGAAGCTTTATTTACAAGCCTAGTTAATAACTGATTTATCACATCTACGTTGCTCATTACAACTAAGCCAAACTCGGATGGCAGATAAAACTGGCCCTTATCTGCTTACAAAGCCTGTGAATGGGACCTGAAAGAACAATGAATTGTTCATCATCGCTTTATTAGCTCAGTTCTTTGTAAAGCCAGGATGGCTCTTCAGTCTAGCAAATGGGTTAAATGGTCTACAAGTCGTAAATTATCTTTGAAATTCCTCTTATGAAAGTGATGTAAACATCATGATGCCGTTTAATGACGCTGCCTTGCAGTTTTATGACTGAGTAGCTTGGAAAAACCAAAGTAGGGCTGGAGCAAATTAGATATATTATTGCATTATTCAGTGGTGTCAGCCAGGGAAGGCTTCAGTGGCCCACTATTTATTGTGTAGTGGCTGAAACAAAGGCAAAAGAGAGGGGCTTGCTGGCCTATCTTATGTGCTCATCTCTGTATATGAAGCCATGAATCAATGGTCTCTGGCAGCCAATCAGCTTGCCAATAGTCCGGCTGTCTAGTCAGGGTCTCCAACTGCCTCTGAACCACCTCAATGGATGCCACGGGATGCGCTCCTATATGAAGCTGATGATGGGTTTTCATGTCGTTGCCTTTGTCGGCTTACCAGTATAATAAGCACCAGAAAGCCGCCACAAAGCACTTGTCTTTTACCGAGTCAAAGGCTTCACTTATAAGCCCTTTAAAACGAGAATGTTTCAGGCAGCTGCCTCCATATTTGCCTCAGCAGCTTTTTGCTTTCATCTCGCCCAGGAAAACCAGTTTTAGAAGAGCTTTGAAGAAAATTAATATGGCGGAGAATCAACTACGAAACTGTGATTAAGGCTCACCATTTGCATACAAAATTCCACCCGAATGACGACCTTAAGCTAGGAAAACAAAAACATCACCAGTTTACATATTCTAGTTTGCCTTTTGTTCCTGAGTAATGGCAATTGAGCAGAAAGCCCTCTGGCAACTGGCCCTAAAAGTTGCTGTTGTGAGGCTGCTGCTGTGTGTTGCTGTAGTACATGGTTAGTGGCTGGCACCTCGGAACCAACAGCATGCAAGTTTTATTGCATCTGGCCCTCTGCTGCTGAATCCTCAATGAATCCCGGGACCTATTCCTGCTCTTACCCTGCATCTCCTGGCATCACCCTTGAATAATCATCTAAACCTACACATGCCTTCAACTTGGTTGTTTACACCAGTGTTGCAAACAATGCCATTACCTCAATGGCAGGGCTAATTGAGACATATCGTCCAGTACATCAAGACTGCAAGAGCTGCATACAACTGGAGAATGAGGGACTAAGCTGTCTTGTTGTCCTTAAAACACTATGATCACAAGGAAGCTGAAGTCCCAGGTCCTTTTATGTAGACTAGTCTCAAAATTGTCCCTAATGATGCTGTGTAAATTGCAATTAAGATGCAAGATGTATGTCACTCGCAGTAGCCGTCCACCGTAGGTCTACTAGGTCACTCACTTTCTCCAGCATTAGTGCAGGCTGCAAACTGAGCATTCACCTTTACCGTGATTGATAGAGGCAGGTGAGCTGTGCAAGGACACAGTGGGTCAGGGGCGATGGTCACATTGCATGCCAAACTTACAGCAGGCCAGGTGAGCAGGTGTGTGCTGCTGGCTCCAGGTTTTCAAATCACCTCTCACTATCAATAACCAACACACTTAACCAAACACTGCAGTGCATAGAACAAAGACACAGAAAAGCACTTAGGCCCCCTGGCCACCAACTCCAGCCTCTCTGGGCTCTGCTGACAATCTTCCTCTGGCCCATTCTCCCAAATATAGTGCTTTGGTTTCACGAGACAACGTGCAATTGAGATTGTATGGATTAAATAGCGTGACTATGGTGCAGATTATTTTAACGAGCTTTATGGTGATTGATCATCCCATGCTGTGCTTTTCAGTGGCCATAGTAATAACCATAGTAATGGCCTGTTGGTTGCGTTTTAAGCTTAGTTTAACTGCTTTAGTGAAATGAGCATTCGGCGGCATGAAATCTGGTTGGAAAAACATAATGAGGATTATGACCATGAATACGTTCTAGGATGGTACCACAATAGGTCGGCCTTTAGCAGCTGAAAGACAGGCATCTTCATGTTGCAACGTCATTAATTTGAAATAATCCAACCTTAATAAGGAGGCCTTTTTCCAAGTAATCAGAATCACCGTGATGTTATAAACCAAGATGCTGTCATGAATAACCATGCCAGCAGTGCCTAGCAATAGCTGCCCAGGATTGTAGTGTAATTTCCAAACTCCATTTAGCCGGCTGCTCAACATGGCTGGATTTATGAAGCCCCAGAAAGTCTTTACACATGTGTCTGCTACAAACATGTCATCCCTTTCAACAGATCAGATCCAGAGGAATCTTGCAGTCTTGTGGTGTGCCTCAGGGGGCCGTTTATCAGCTGATGGCAGGGCTGGATAGGACGACTGCCAGCACAGGAATCCACGGAATGTCCTCCGAAGGATGTGGTCCTGCCTCTAATGGTATTAGGGTTGGACCCTCCTGGTACCTGTTATTACTAACCCATTTAGTTATCATATTCATCATGAAATTCTTAGAACTCCCCAACTTAATACAGGACAGATTCAGAGCTCTAGGCATCAGTGATGATAGGAGTAGTTCATGTTTCTCCTCAGACTATTTATCATACAATAAACACTGACAATAAAAGAAAAATATTCAATTATATCAGACCTCACCTATCACTCCTGAAATACATTCCTTAATTTGGTGTTGGGATATTGCTGATGGATTTATGATACCAGTAATTATCCATCTTCCCGTTGGCCGTTTTTTATGATTAAGCTCGAGCTGATATAATATCCTACAATAATTAGGAAATTTCACGTTTTACGTTTTACGTATGAATCTCAATCGCTACAGATGTACATGAAATTATGAAGTGAATTCTTTCGTATTGGACAATTTACATATTGTATTGCAATTTACAATGTCATTTTGAGCAGCGTTGGATGTTCAGACCCAGGTATTATATTTTATCGTTCTTGAGGATGGAAATCCAGATATGTGTGTCAAGTATTTATGGAAATGTGATCTTGTAACAACAGAAGGGTGCGTGGTCATTTGACCTGGGTGACCTCGTGACGTGCAAGGAGATGAGGGATTTTCTTGGTGGTCTTAGATGGCTCTCATGTCTTGCAAGGGCTTGCAAGGTATCCATGGAAACGCATCTCAGACCAAAGACCTCAGACTGTTGGAATGGTTAAGGAAACATATCGGAGGACCAGAGGGGAGCAGCAGATGTGAAGGGCTAATAGGACTTAATAGGTCTGAGGACGAGTGGATGTGATGGTTGGCAGAGGAGCGATTGGCCTAGCCATGGCCTATCCATCTGCTCTTGATGACTTCGGTGTCTCTTGCAGTTACTATTGTGCAGCATGACGTGGGTATCACTTCTCAGGATGCTGCTGAGCTGCTGTTGCTGCAGAGGCTGCAAGGGATGTCTCAGAGGCCAGCATGTGTTGGCAATATCCCGCCAATCAATCTTGATTAGTCCCTCAACGTCTTCCATATATCATGGCTTCTTTGGGGCCCTATTTGGTGCCATTTTGCAGAGCAGGTATTACCGACTGCCATTAATTATTCTCCCACACGTGCTGGATTCTCCCTGTCCAGCCTTCTCTCCTCTCTCTTTCAACAATAGATCAGGTGGGCCGGGTGGGTCTGGTGGGCCCGGAGCACCCTGCCTGTCTAGACCAGGTTGCGATGCATCAGGCCTGACAGGCCAAGCACCCAACAGCCCTGTGCTTCGTCTCCTGTCTTGTGTGAACCTCACATGTGTGTGAGAGCTGTTTTACTGTCTGGCCTGTTTACTACACCCCAAACACACACAAGTATACAGAGGGATAGTTTATCACATCATGCTGCTCAGCTCCATCGATCTTCCAGACCTTGGATAAGTCCAGACAATTTACTAGCTAGGGCAACATGTTTGTGTATTTAAATGCTCATAATGTTCCAGGTCTACATGGCTTGTCCACAATAGTGTCATACAGACATTTTAAGACTTTAGGCAGTGGAATGGCTTTATTCTGTTGTATGTGCTTAATGATTTCTGCCCTCAGCCATGTCGTTAAAAATGATCCCCTTGTCTTTGGTGTTGACATAGAACCATACTGTCAGGTGCACTTGCAAAATCAAGGCCACTGGTTGGGGATATGCAACGTATGCTTTAATATGTCCCTGGTCTTAGTCAATATCGTGGTATAATTACATTGTGCGGCAAGTAAAACTGTCTTTGAACTACTTCCTGTGATGAAAATTTTCCTAGGGTGCTATTCACAACCTTCAGTTTAATTTAAACTTATTCTCTTTATGTGCCTGGACCACATATATAATTAAGTCAAAACTCAAGGCCTACTTATTTGTTGAATATTTTACTCAAATTTTTACTTTTAATGAAGTTTAACTCTCTTCCAAGTAACTTTTATTTTACTTTTAATACTTTTTTTAATTTATCATTTTTTAAATTTATCATTACTTAATACAATGTAGTTGTTCGATGAGTTAAAAAAAAATCCTTTGCTTTTAAGTTATCTCATGCAGCATCTGTGTTTTCGTGATTTAGGCGCCATGACTTAATGATGCTGTTGGCAGTAAAAGCACTTATTGTCATGTAAGACAGCAAACGTTTTTACTTATTCATGGTATAAACAACCAACTCAGACATGCTTTTGTCTGGTATCCCATGAAATATTAATGAGTGTATGCAATAATGACAAAAGACTGCTGAATACGGTAATTTTGACATGCAGCTATGTTTTGGTAGACTGACAGGAGGTTATTGTATGTTATTCACAGTTCAGCATAATTGTCTTTGTGAACATGTTCCTCTGCATGCACTGTGCGCGTTTCATCCAGTTGTGAATAGGTTGTATAATATTTTTGTCAAAAAATTGTCCACAGTGGAGCGTTGCTACGGACATCCATTTTACATTGCACATTAACATGCAGTGTTATTCTCTGTAATGAGATGGTAATGCTGGATAAATCAATTAAGTGTTTGGCAGGGTATCTAGTCCTCTTGAGCCCGGGATTGCATGAGAGGATAGACTGACCTTGTCTAGGATGGCCCTCCTGTGAACTCTGCCACTTTCTGACAGTTCGATATTCCTCAATTGTCGATAAATGTCGTGCCATGCATGCAACATGTCCAAAACCTCCCCCATAATTTGCCCTAATGTTATTACAAAGCCCGGCAGGAGTAATGTCACATTTATTGAGTAGGTTGTCCTGTTCTGCAGTGCATGCTTTCCATTTAAACTCTACTTTTTTCCACTTTTTATCTGAGGATTAGGTACAGAAAATGGCGCGTGGTTGGTTGTTGCACCTTCAAAGAAAATGTGGGTAGAGTTTTGGTTAGAAGCTGCTGAGGGAATAACGTAAACAGTGGCAGGATGAGGAGTGCTTTCCAGGGCTGCTCACATGTGTTCTTTCAATTTACATGTTTGCCTTCACTCTCCTCTCTCCTAGCTTCACTCCATGAATAATCCCTTGAATAAGTTGCTGATAAACTCCATCATGGAGTTTGTGTAATCGAATTGATGCGGGGTGTCTATGGCTGCTGATGATGCATGCATCAAGTTACCAGATTATCATGGCCCTGACTTGTTGAATTGGATTGATTTGGATTGATTTCCTTTCTGATTAAAGTAGTATCTTAAGTTGTGGAGTCATTAAAACTGCGGACGGTCATATTTCCCTTGGTATTGATAATCAAACGAAGAAATTTCTGTCTCAATACTAAGTTCACAAAAGTGAATGATGGTGCATTATGGTGGGATGTTCTATTTATAAAAGCATGGGAAGTAGCACATGTGAGTACTTCCTGTTATCAGCGGAAATGTAATTCTCACTCAACATCCTGTTTGGCTTCTGGCCTACAGCAAGTTCACTGTGGCACCTGATTCCTGCAAAAATGAGCCAACAACATGGCAGGGGTTTGAAACCATGCCAGGAGCATTCTGTTCAAGTGGAATTCTTGAAATGCTTGTTGTACGTTTCCTTTCTACTATTCTTTTGTTTCTAAACTAAGCATCTTCATGGTCTGTTTTCTGTCAATGGATAGAGCTATAAATGAGCTAATTCTTGGAGCGTTGTATACTGTTTAGAGTAGAATATGTCCAGCAGTTGAAGACGTTCACTTTGATTTAGACATGCTTGCTCCAGTTGAATCTACAATGTATAATGGCAGATATGCTAACTCCGTGAATGTATTATGAACTTATCCTTACTGACAAGAGAGATACAAATACCTGGTAGTGCGTGTTTCAGGCAACCACTGGCTTACATCTCAAATGTCATTCCGGTCGAGTTGATAGCCAGTAGCTAGGTCCAGATATGAGGGGTATTTGTTCCTCGTATGTCTCTAGACCTCTATTTTTCGGTACAAAATAAACAGCAACATAGTCTGCCTGAGAGTCTCAACTGTGTATATCATGGTTTTCAAATTCCAGGATGCAACACATGGTGAGCAAAATGATGGACCTCCCGGGGAAGCTCTTCAGCCTAAATGATCCTCAACTGCTTTGCACATATAAAATGGGACTTAATTTCTCATAGCTTTAATGGCGCGAATTACACACATACAGCATGCACATCAAATGGGCCTCAGAGGAACACCATATATGAAGCATCAGCAGTAGCAGCAGCAGCAGCAACAGCAGCAGCAGCAGCATCGGCATTGGGGTCCCTTTGTTGTAGATCTACATCAAAGCTGTAAAAGCCTATATTCCAGCTGCCTGGTTAGCTGGTATATGTGCTGTAGATATAGCAGAGCAGCCAACATCTGAGGATGTATTTTATTTCCTTTACATTTTGTATTTGGAGTATATTCTCTTCATATAACCCCATGCAAAAAGCCTACAAGTATATCACCAGCTTATGCAAGCGTATGTAATATGCATGTGGACAATATTTGACCAGAGCAATTGTGATTGCAGATTTATTACTGTGGGCTAATTGAAGGCGTGTTTTATTTGGCAGCTATAAAGCTGGCCCTTCTATCAGTTGCGTGCAAGGCCTTGCATGGGGTGTGTGACAGGGAGGACCATTGCCTTCTGATGTAAGGCAGAGCTGCTCTGTTTTGAATAAGGCAGCTCATTATGAAGGAGAAGGTCTCTTGGTTGCCTGCTCAATGGGACCCTGGAGATTTAGAGTGGAACTGCTCTCAGCCTTGTGTGTGCTTTGGATGCTACCAAAGAGTTTTTCTTCAGTAACTAGGTCTATAACTATTGCCTTTTGAATATTTGCAAAGTTTCTAGCCACGCAACCCTTGTAATTTTTACTGGCTTTTATGTAGCTAATGGCAAAGGTTTTGAATTGATTCTGTCACCTACGTTTACCGACAGAGATTAACTCTTGTGCTTATATACTGTTCTTGTACTGTAGATTGGCAGTAGCACTAGCACTCTTGTGTTTCTTTTTTCCTTTGCTTTTGTATGAATGCCTGTCCAACAAGGCACCTCAACAGGTTAAAAGAACTCTCAGAGCCCAGAGTGGCATTGATTGGTGTCAGAGAAGACTGACTTTCTGCAGGGAGATCAAAGTAAGTAAGTAGAAGATCCATACAGGTTCTATTGACCATGGACATCAACACCACTGCCTTGCCATTGATGTGGCTTGTAAGCCAGGCCAAGCCAGCATTACTTTGAATCAGCAACTGGACGTATGTATCCCCAGAATTTATCTCCTGCGTCCACTCGACTGCCCCTCTTAAATGCTTTGCATCAAATATTCAGAGTACACGAAGTTATTGAACCACAAAGGACAGGCAGTCAGGTTGGATTCAATCACCAATGACCCATGAGTCAGTACTTTGATTATGTGGCTGAGTGAATGAAGGGAAAACTGGTGAAAGCAACAAGACCTGCAGTGATGTGTGCAAGTAATAACCCCATCACTTTGATCAGTCTGGCTGCTGCTGATGCGGCGACCTACAGGCTGCCTTTGTGTTGCTTGTTGAGAGATGCTTTTGGCAGGTTTGTAAGCTTTGGTTGCCCAAGTAATTCCCACAAGGGATGTCTAGCTGACTCTGCTAGTCCGTGGAGCGGTCTGCCAGGATGTTTGCCTATGAGCCAGGTGGCCTCAAAGACTAATTCTTCTCCTGTTTCAAGAACATACCATTGTGTTCGTCAGATTGCTTTTCTGCATTTCTGATGACTTTGGTGTGGTGGCAACTGGTGACATTTGGAAATTAGTTTCTCATGGTTGTACACACACAAAGGCCCCCAGGTCTATTGGATTTGACCACTTTCCTTTATGCTGACCAAGTTTGGGCGCAACATTCTGCCTTTATAGGTCTCTACATGGAGATAAGAGCAGTTCAGTGCTTTCACATAGGCCCATGTAGTGTTGATTGGGCTTGCAGAGGAGTGCAGGTCCTGGCAGACATTGTGCGATGCGTGTTTGATTGTTATTTGTGGCCTGGGTCTTGTCGGTCCTCTCCTGTTTCCCGGTTGTGCTCTAGAAGGATTTGAGCTTGTCAAACGGACCATGTAATAAAGCAGACCAGTCATGACAGGGCTTATCCTGCTACCATAAGCAGCAGGCAACTCTGCATATTGCCTCTCTCACATTATGCCACGGCCCTTGCTATTGCATTATGCCTCAAATAAGTCGCAATAACCTTTGGCACGAATCAAATTGTGTACAATAGCCCTACCGAAAAAGATTAAGCGTCAGGAACTGTCAAATTTACGGAAGCCATTTTAGGAAATGAGAAAAAAAAGATTAAATTGTATATACAAAATACTAAATTGTATATTACAAAATAGTATATTGTAATTGTTTGTGCAGCAAAAATGACCCAGACAAGTATAATAAGCAGTCCTTTATATAATGAAACAATAATTTTGTATAAGCATACTTCATTGACTGGTGAGTACATCGAAAACGAGGAGTCGTCAATGTGACTAAGTGGCATATATGTCAGTCATGAATAGCCAATTTATCTAATCGTGACAAATTAAATGCTATGCACGACTGCATGTTGACTGCATGTATACATTTTCGGTACAGTTCAGATTAAGTATACAGCTGATTTTGTGCATATATATATGGCATCGTCTTAGTGCAACCTGCACTGATTCACCTCAGTCGGTCTCTTTTTTATGTATATAGCACTATGTGGAAAATGAAGCATAAAACTTTGCTTTGGCATGACCAGGCACTTGATGGAGGTAAAGCACAGTGGAATGGCCGTGCAGCAAAGTGATGAGGCATTTGGCTGGCAATCTCGCAAGGTGTTGTACCTGGTAATGAGGTTACTCCTCAGTGACATGGCCCAACACCTCACTGAATCTCTCCTCCCTTCTCTGCACGCTTTCCTCTTTCTTGTTGAAATGCTACTCCGTCTGTTTCCGTTTGATTTTCTCTGCTCGATAAAGAAGCAGAAAAAGACGTAAAGAGAGATCGGTGTCTCACATCGAGAATAAAAGAACTTAAAGAAGCAACAGGAATTCGATAGGATAGGATAGGATAGGATACTACCTGTAATATCTGTGTAATGGTTTAACGTTATGTACATTCCATGGGTGTTGAGAAAGGCCCATGCTTGAACAGGCATGATCCTTGTTTCTCGTTGCAATCCATGTAGAAATTACTGGGATAGGAGAGGATAGGATACTACCTGTAATATCTGTGTAATGGTTTAACGTTATGTACACTCCACGGGTGTTGAGAAAGGCCCATGCTTGAACAGGCATGATCCTTGTTTCTCGTTGCAATCCATGTAGAAATTACTGGGATAGGATAGGATAGGATAGGATATTACCTGTAATATTTGTGTAATGGTTTAACGTTATGTACACTCCACGGGTGTTGAGAAAGGCCCATGCTTGAACAAGCATGATCCTTGTTTCTCGTTGCAATCCATGTAGCAATTACCGGGATAGGATAGGATAGGATACTACCTGTAATATTTGTGTAATGGTTTAACGTTATGTACACTCCATGGGTGTTGAGAAAGGCCCATGCTTGAACAGGCATGATCCTTGTTTCTTGTTGCAAGCCATGTAGCAATTACCGGGATAGGATAGGATACTACCTGTAATATCTGTGTAATGGTTTAACGTTATGTACACTCCATGGGTGTTGAGAAAGGCCCATGCTTGAACATGCATGATCCTTGTTTCTCGTTGCAAGCCATGTGGCAATTACCGGGATAGGATAGGATAGGATACTACCTGTAATATCTGTTTAACGGTTTAACGTTATGTACACTCCATGGGTGTTGAGAAAGGCCCATGCTTGAACAGGCATGATCCTTGTTTCTCGTTGCAAGCCATGTAGCAATTACCGGGATAGGATAGGATAGGATACTACCTGTAATATCTGTAATGGTTTAACGTTATGTACACTCCACGGGTGTTGAGAAAGGCCCATGCTTGAACAGGCATGATCCTTTTTTTTTCGTTGCAATCCATGTAGCAATTACCGGGATAGGATAGGATAGGATAGGATAGAATAGGATAGGATAGGATGCACAGTTGTCTGTTTTATCTGCACACCATCCACTCATTTGAGTGATGTTTGCATGTGGTCATTTTCTCGATGGTTTTCGATGAACAAACCGCAACATTTTGATATTTTGGTTTCCCAAGGGAAGTGTGCATCCCTGGTGGTTTGGATTAAACCCAAATCATTGATATTACCTCTGTTCGTAATGGCACAAAAAGCAATGGCATGATCGTTTTGGAAGGCAACTACATTGATCAACCTACAAAACACGTGTGTTGCATGTTGTGCTTTATTGATTTCCACAAGATGTAGTACCTGTTATTTAGAGCGTGATTAAACATTGAGATCCGTTTCCTCATTGTACTCTGAAGAGGGACGTAGATTTCAAGCAATAAGTACAGAACACAAGAGATTAGTTTTATGAAAGACATGTCATGTCATTCCTTAGTGGGAAGGGTCAGCTAAATGCACATTGTATTGTATAATCAGAAGACTCCCATGTTGCCCTGGGCTCAGGGATGCTCCAAGGAGACGGACTTGGCCTAATATTATCCATGTGTTTACGAAACAAAACAAACACGTAACCCTATTCTTTACTCAACAGGGACTGCACGCAGACACGTGAACTTAATTTCTTCCATGTTGTTTATTCTAAGACGTCTGCTCCTGTTTTCTTCCCCACATTCAAAGGAAAAAGTTTTGTTTGAAAGTGCTTGTTGTTGAGTACACATTGGGTGCACAGAGTAAACTTGTAGATTTCTTCTTTCTTTTTATACATCATGCATACATTAACCTATGTGACAAGAAGGAACCTTCGCCTTTGTAAAGGTCCTTGATCTTGTCCTTGTCATTCAATTACCAACTCAATCATGTTTTAGCCTCCACAGTTCTTTAGTGCACTGAAATTGACTAGTTTGGTGAACTGTAGGTCACTGGGTAGGTAGGTGGCATTAGGTGCAAGTACTCGGTGTATACTTTAACGCTTGATTTTACCTACAATTGCAATGAGCGTACTTGATTTGCATTAGTATATTTTTCGTCAATGTGCCAGTGTCTCTGGCGTTTCTCTCAGAATCCCTACATTTTAGTCCTTCAAATTAGCAGCTGGGTGATGTGTCCTGCACAAATGAACCAGGAATGAAGGTGGGGAAGCCTTGCCAGTGTCTTTTAATTTCGCCTGGTCGGTTCATTATCCACCTGAGGGGTCTCCGTGCTTGTGTTTTACCAGCCGGGTGAGTGTCTCTCACCTAGAATCGATGAGGTTTGTGCTCGTAGAATCTAGAGGGAAACACGTTAGCAAAGAAGGAAATAATATTCACTTTGATGTGGATATCTATGGTCACAATTCATAAATTTTACACGTTTATTTGAGGCATTGGCAGAGTTTTATTTATTTATTTATTTATAAAACATATTTATACAGGGTAATAAACATTTTGAGCAACAGCTCTTTTACAAAATTGCCCTGTTACAAGTAAATAAAAACAGTAAAAAGAATAATATAACAGAACTAAAAATAACAAATAAAAAGTTAGTGTATAAATAAAACAATTATAATAATGTAAGATAAAAATACTTCCTGGCCTCTTTTTTAAAAATATCCAGACTGCTACACTTTTTAAGGGAGTCAGTTAGAGTGTTCCACTAAATAGCACCAATATATGAGAAACACCTTTTGGTAAATTCCAAGTTTACACTTGGGACCTGGTTTCTCTGTTAGATACTTCAATCTGCATTGTTATAACTTAAATCAGATAATCTGGAACTAAATCATGTATAGATTTGAACATTAAAACTGACATAAAATAATCACGTCTTTGGTATATGATGCAGTTAACCAAGCCCATGATACAGGTAAACAACGTGGTTGAGACCATAAAATAAAATCTCAAAGATATAAAATACACTACACATTCGAGGAAATTGTTTAGAGATGAGGTAGGCTGGTTTTTGTGGACACGGATAATGTTTAAAGTGGTCATGACACCAGGGACCTGCATATAAACACCAGAAACATTTTCCAATGATTTTATTGACCCTGTTACCTCGTATGCTGTTGCCTATCCAACTCCAAGCAATGCAAACAATTAGTAAGATGACCTGCGTGTAGTTTTTATGACCAAGACCTGCTCAAGCTCTTACTCCGTGCCAGGCTCCTATGGACACGAAACTGATCAGGGGTCTGAAGAGTCCTGGAGACCACTTCTCACTTCAGCCTCTTAAGACTTCCAGAGCTCACTTAAACAGGCGAAAGTTGTCTTCTGCAATATTGCTGGCATTTAATGTTTGCTATCAACTTTTGACAGACATCCAATGGAAAAGACAAGCATAAAGTAACCTGCAATATTGAAATATGTCACACGGCAATTACCAGGTCTGTTTGCGGCGTCTGTCAAGGCTAGACCTATTGACTTTCTTCAATCAATACTTTATGAGTGCTTTGCTAGAGAACAAATAGAAGCTCCAAGGAGCCGAATAGCTTTGGAGATGGCAATGGTCAATGGCTGGCCGGGGGCAATGAGTGATGTGGACGAAAACCTAACAGCGTCAGCCCAAGGACCTTCTTGTTTAATGTCCTCAATCTCATGCTCAACATTGTGTCCTACTAGAAGCTGCTGCTTCTGCTGCTTGTTCCATCCCATCAGCCCCTGCTGATTACAAAATAAGAAGATGTAGACAAGGGCATCCACATATACAGGGAAATAGAATACATCTTCAGAAGAGAATGAGGTCTGCAGAGTCAGAGGCAGGCTGCCCTCAGAGATGCCTTGATGAGAAATGAGCATCAGCGCTGCTCTGCTCTGCTGCTGATGCTATCTGCCCTTGTGCTGGACCCGATAGCATCTGGACCAGAGAAGAGCCATGATGACAGCATTGCTGAAGCAGCAGCCCTGAAAGGAGAAAAAAGAGCATTTCAATCCAGATATGGAAGCAATTCAAGCGATGCTCGCAGTGTCCATTACAGCCTTTTTGCTTCCCTGACAGGCTGTTTGCCCATGCTTATTGGTTATATTTGCGGAAATGCCGAGCCATTCCGTTCCCTTTTCTGCTGCTTTTCTGGGATGTTATTTGAGAATTGGGAAGTGATTGGAAGGAGGCATCAGAGACACTCTAAAGACATCCCCTGGACAATGCATGCGACGGCATTGGGACGCCTGTATCCTTGAGTTATGCAGACGTTCTGGTATTATTCCGCGAGTTGAATTTAATGGAAAGAGGAGCCAGATGCAGAACGTGCTTCATTCAAGATTGCATGCAAGGACTGGTCTGGTATAAATTGAATGTTTCAAGGACGCTTTATTGAATTTTCTGCTGTCAGTTTCTGTCGGGATGATGTTAACCCAATAGTGTCCACAGCGCGAACATGAATCAGTAAAATGATTGTGGAGCTGTGCAATTTGTGGCCTGCATGGTCATGATTGCTGCAGCTAATAAGTTGCGCAACACAGGCTGCAGACTGCACTTAAATTATCCAGCGCTGCTGCGCGTTGTGTGATGGACAGGGCAGGTAAAGGTCAGAGGGTGGCCACTGTCCTGCAGAGGTCACATGCCAGGCGGCATTATCAAACCCACAAAGAGCTGGACGGTGGGGCAGAAAACTGATGGACGCGAGTAATGGCGAGTCTGGTCAGATGAAAGACTGCAGGCTGACGCCGCAAGATGGCCTATAATGATGCATTGTGGTGGCAGGCACAGGAAATGAGACTGCCTACTGGCTTACCCCATAGGTCAACGCCGGCCCTGCATCCTGCAGTTTCTCAGCTGCAGCAGCTTGCCCTCTGCATCGGCTTAACGCATCATCTGTTGCTATCAGCTACAAGCAGTGCTGCAGCAACACGGGCAGCTGAATAGATACGGCATTGTAATTAGATATGTAAAGGGTGACAGGGGCGTGTCTGCTGGAGATGTCACTTAAATTGGAAAGACGAAAGGTCCTGGTATACTTGTGGTATTTAGTGTTCCTGAAAAAACACTGTCTGTGGGGATGATGCGGGAGTCTGTGGGACCAAAGGGCCTAGTCATACTCTTGAACCTGAGACTGTGTAATCCGGGTGACCTGTTAGAAGAGACCACAGTCCCCTGAGGTGTCCAGCTGACCTACAGCACGACCAGAGCCAAACAAACACTAGGACAGGCTGACCTTTTGTGGGCATTATTCCTTCCAAGAATTGCTAAAGGGATCAGCAGTGCTAGGGGAAATCTCACTGGACCATCAAAGGAACCTTGGGTTGGTCCTTTTCCTTTCATGTAGAATGTCCTTTGAGTGGACCATGCAGTTTGCAACAAGTAGACACTGAATGATTCATGTTCTGGTTAGAATACAGAATTGCTAAGTTCCAAAACCACACACAACAAACTATGCAAAACAAAGCTGAGGTTGGCCTTGAAATATTATCGTGGTGATTACAGCCATGCCTCTGTGCCAAGAACAGAAGAAGTGCGTTGCAGACTGCAAAAATTAAGGTCCATTATGTTACCAAGGCAATTATATCGTAGACCTTTAGTTCTATAATGACTCACATAGAAGCTATTTCCATTGTTATGACTTGTGACTCACCCTTAAAGCAGCCTTGTTTTGATCTTAACATTGTGACGTCACATTGAGCTGCTCCAGGGCAATGTACTGTAAAGAGTGAGAAGCCACATAACTTAAGAGTCTAATCTGACCACTGATTAACATCAATGAGGGTAATGGCGTGTTGCTGATAGGCAAGATCATGTTATTGATGCACTGCATTAACGGGCAAAATAGGGTTGGTTGCTTTATCACTGGCTAGGGTTGTTGTGTTTAGAACGACTCGCCCCTTGCACCTGCAGCTTGTACTGCTAGTACTGGTGTACAATCTAGCTTGCTAAATATCTAGCAGACTGAAAGTTGGGTTTAACCCGAGGGGTTCTACTTAGTATTTACCCTTCCCAGCTGGTTATCCTGGCAGAATGTATGACTTAGTGTAAGGGGAGGGTATTGGAACAATTCCAAGAGCTGAGGGGTGAGACATGATAAGGTGAAGGGGGAAGAGGAGTCCTGAAATCAATGGGTGACTAATGGAGTCTAGGGAGGTCTTCAGGTGTGATTGATATGGTAAGAACTAGATAAGATGCAGGGTACACAACTTGCTTGACGCGCATGCGCTTTGAGCATCTCAAACTAGGGTGCGCTGCTGTACTCGCTAGAGGGCGTGTCAAAAGGGGGTAAAGCAGGGGTCAACTCTATACCCCTCTACATACTATAGGAACCCCAGAACCCCCCGTTAGAACCCCTATAGACTGCAGCTATACATCTGGAGTTAGGCTAGGACGTGTTTGAGGGTGTAGTGAGGCATCTTTACGTGCATGCCATGTTGTAGTTTCTTTGTCTGATGTAAACACGTGCCTTGCACAAGACGCACGAACATTCATCACCTCAACATGGCGGACTGCAGAGGATTACTCTAAAGCCTGCTCTTCTAAGCTTCTTTCATAGGGATCTAACTCAGGTAATGATTGTAACCGAATCATATTTATTGAGCTCACACTGGAAGTTACTGTAATGTGGCTAGTATTCATTGGAGTGTTCACGCAAAGGAGTACTACAAGGAGAAGGATGTATCCAATATGTCTACCACTATAAACATGGACTAAGTGTGGTCTTAAGCTGTAATCGTAGTATTTGATATGGTTGGAGAAGTAAGATGATGGTCTCTCAAGCAACTAGTCCCTGGATCGTGGGCAAAGATGATGTTGCTGCAGCATCACCAATCCAGCTGACTTAGGGACATGACCTGCCTTGACCACTGCACTCTAGAGACCTGTGGAGTAAATGCTAGCAGCTAGAAGAACGACAACATCTGGTGCTGCTGAGGCAACAAGGTGATGGGCCTTGTGCATGTTGAATCGCTAAGCAAATGAACGTGCCATGAGTAATGACCATCGAGGTCTGATGGTCACTACTGGCCATTTAGCAGGTCACTTTGTACAAACTGAACATTAATGTCAAAAACAGGGTCATTAATATCCATGCTACACGAACCCAGAAATAATATTGTGATCCATGCAGTCATCACCTCTGTGATGACATTGCATTTGTATATAAGTAGAGTTTAATTATATACGTAGCAAGAGCAATGTCTAGATTATTGCTTGTATGTGACACAATGCAGTGCAATCTTATAGTGCATATCTGCAATGGAATACCACTGTAGTTCTATAAATGGCGTTCTTTTCAATTGATGCTGTTTAATTTAGAACCAGTAGTTTAGATATATATTACACAGAGGATAGACAAATGCAATGGATTAATCCCAAAGGTAATTGCCAGTGAGATTCATTGAACCACAAGGACAGACAAGGAATCCTCACCCAGTGCTAAATTCACCAATCTATTGAGTCTCCTATCGCCTATACCCACACAGCCCAGCCACTCCATCACGTAGGAGTTTGTTGCTGAGGCAAAACCTGCAGAAGTATGATATGATTCCGCACACTGAACATAGGCGTTGTAATAAAGAGATTTGTTTGCATTAGACTGACAAACGTAGCCTAGCAAATCCCGTTTATGGCTGCTCAGTTTTCTGATCACAGCCGTGGATCCAACATCAAACGTATTGTGTGTCGACCATTCCTATGAGGTTCAGGGATCAAGCGAGCACAGAAGCACATTTGCTTATGACGTGTGTCCCCGGCAATTATTGTCCCTCTTTGTGGGCAGGCCAGAAACCGAACTCTGCTTTTAACCATCAGAGAAAACGGGGCAAAGGGGTAACCAATTTAGCCAAGAAACCAGAGAAAGAAAAGCTTTGAAGTTGAACCTGCTGCTGCTGCTACTGCTGCTTCCACTTATCTCTCCTCGTTCATAAGACCAGATAAAAGATTCATGCCTATTGGCTTCATAACCCGACTTGCCAGATTTATGCTTTCTTGTATGTGTCTTGATGTGCACTCAAATGATGTTTTGCTCCATCAGTAGCCAGTAGGATACAAAGATGCGGGAATGCAGGGATGTAGACGTTGATATGATCTTATTTACCGTATGTACACTGCATGCGTGTCTAGGTGGTGCTGCTGTAACCCACATCTAGAGAGCAAATTCTAGAAATACCAAGGGTGAATGCTAGTGCACCTCCTTGCCCTACCCCTCTCACCCCTTGGCTCTCCTGCTATTTTGGCATGGCTGGCGCATCACTGCTTGTCATTGGTGTTAGTCCTCTGGTCATAGGTGAGCCCTTGTCGCTTACTCTCTGTCCTCAGGGTAGTACTGTGTCTTTTGTTACTCTGTGTAAAAAACTGTTGAGCATAAGCTGCAGAGGATAGCAAACTAACAGAAGGGTATTGGGTTAAACACACAATGTGTTCACAGATGGAATATATATTTTGATAGGGCTTTGTTTAAATAGAAGGTGACACTCTAAAATTTGTTCCTGTCCTTGCTGATTACCTCCACATGTTAGACCATGGTTAGGGTAGAGTCGTGTTGTTTGTGAATAGTTCTGCTCTGTTTTTTTTCTGCAACTGAAATTGTTCTCTGTTGATGGGTTTACATGGAGACAGACCTCAGCTGCAACGGATGACTGCAGGTTGCTGCGGCAGAACCCAAGCCGCATCACTCTTAACGAGGCAGAACTGATGAAGCTAATAGTTGCTGAAACTGAGCTGCGATGCAAAGTTACTGCATGCCCTTGGGATGTAAATCTCTAGGGAGACAGCAGTCTCCATGTATAAATAACAATGAGACCACTCGGCTGCACCTTGCAGAGAGCCATATTTTGCAGCCAATGATGTAATATGTGTTAATTGGGTGGCCCTCCATAGCCCTCCATTCATGTATAATTCAAATACGTGTACAGTATGTGGCTTCATGATGTGGACTGGCTTAATTGGTTAATTTTCACCAACCTAGAAATTATGATGCATCAAAAGCCTTTGCCATACGCTGTCACACAATAATAATAACATTGTCTCTCTTTGTTGCAGGTACGTTGCTGTATTATCCCTCTAAGCCATAAGTGGATTACCTAGAGTCGATTGGGACTAAGGGCAGCTAATTGTGGTAATTATGCATAAACACAAAGCAATAGATCGGTTGAGTAACATCGATGCATGCATGTTATATGAACATTATAGAGATAACCTAGAAGTTATCGTACCTTTGATACGTATTGTGCAATTGATTGATTGTGTTTTGTTTGGCTTGCAATATCCTGATTGACTTGATAGAAGTTTATGATATAAGTGATAGAAGTACAATACAAATACAGTACACATGCCAACAATTGGCAAGAGTACAAATGAGGCCAAACATCGATTATTCATTGTTCCTGTACAGCTATCATGTGAATAAGAGATTGACCAAGTAATTCATGTACACATCCACATTATGTCCTGATGAATTGTTCTTATAAAGAGGGTGAACTGATCCACCCTTGCATTCCACCCCTCACCCCAATTGTTACCCTGGCGATCCTCTTGTCATGACAGGTTTCCAGCAGCTACTAAGTACAAATTCGTTCAGCAAGGGCTAACAGCGTTTGTGGAAATTTGATCAATTATGGAAGTAGGAGTTTTTGCCATTCTGGGCACATGACTCGAGCTGAGGAAAGAAAGACAGCCGGAGCTGGCCAGAATGCAAGATGCACTGCAGCAGCAAAGGGACTGCATCTTCTGCAGATGCTGATGCTGATGCTGCTGCAACTGCCAAGCAGTCTACACAGAGATGCCAAGCTGATATGAAAATGATGCAAGATGGGAGGGCAGGGAGCCGGCGGGGGCCAGTATTGAGGGACCTCAACTAGCACCAAGGGAAGCCATGTAGGTGTAGATTGCGTCTGGCATCAGCGCCCATCTCCTCTATTAGAGATGTGGGTCACAGTCAGCATCCAGGCTGCTTCAGAGGCTCCTCTTGTCCTCAGCATCCCTGGGGTGTCTTGGCGGCCCATTTTCCAAGCTGGTCATTCGCCCATGAGTCCAAGTCTTTGGCAATGGCCCACAATTCCTCTAAGTGAAAGACGCTCGTATTCAGCCTGCGATTCCTCTGTGCTGTCTTCTAAGGACCTGTCTTTGGCCATTGTTGGACGTCTGGCCCGAGTCATTCTGCAGATTTGAAATATCGAATTGCTATTTTGTTGGACGTGGGTTGGAAGAGAGAAGAGGCTGGCTGCAGGGTGCGCAGACTAGCAGGGCATTTTACAGGCCTGCATATTTGTAATGACAGCTGAAGGAGCAGTGCGCCTGGACTACTGCAGTATTGATCTGGACACCCAGACTCAAACCTTAAACGTTGTTTGCTATTTCTCGCCCTCAGTGTTGTGCATTTCATCCTCAGTTTTGTTGTAATTTGGTTTCCACGTTAACGGCCAACTTGGTCGATGGTCTGAGATGGGAAATCGGTCTGAGCCAACCTTTGCAAGACCCCACAGCTCCCTGCGGCTTTTTGCCATTTATTGCGTAGGACTGGGGATGCTTGCACTGCCACAATTTCACCGATAGTCTGACAGGGCGAGAAATCGTGGGCTTTTCTTGAATCTCTGCAGCTCTGGCCAAATATCTCTTCGGCTTCTCTTGTTGTGCCAACAGGCGTTGTGCTGCACAGGGCAAGTCACTGCAATTTGCATGTGAGATGACGAAGTGATGTTAATGATAACGACAATGAAATGGAACATGTCTGTCCCTTGGCTCTAATGACTCATGAGAATATTTTAGCGTAAGCAATGGCAGAAAATTAGAATCCGGAGATTTGCTGGATATCTTAGCAGCGTGCTGATGCATATTGAGGCGTTATTGAGAGAGCAGAATTGCTGCAGAGTGCCACAGATGCAACTCTTTCATTCTAGGTCACTGTGTTCCTCACATCACTCCAATGCGTCTTGTCATTTGCTTCTGTGATACGCGTCAGCTCCTATTAGGCCAAGCTACAATGGCCGAACCTAGTACATGCAGGGATTGTGTTCAATTTGAATGACAAAGAATGCATCTTGCCATGAGTACAATTATCGCCTTGCCGCAATCCCCTTGATGTAGACGTGTTGCTTCGTGTCAGAGGATGTCAACTCCGACCTTGTCCCCACCTCAAGGTCACCCCTGGACATTGTAGCACCTGGGGCGAGGGCATTCTCTGCACGTGCGTGGCCAATGGCACGTGGACCTTGTGAGGACCTCTCGTGGGGACCTCTTACGGATCTTGCATAAAGCGCTCCTGAAGACTTGTAGCAACGTGGACCTAACAAGAGTTCTACAACCATAGATATATCATCTGCTAGCAATGCTCATGCCTGGGGCACGTTCTCCTCTTACATATGCCATCGACTCTACAGTGTAACCGGAGTTCCTAAGACATAGAGCACCTCGTGAATTCTTAATGGCCTGCCGTTTGAGACTGCTTTGTCATATTCGCGTTTTCTCCCCAGCCCACGATTTTGTGCTAAAACTCTTCCATCACCACACAGCTCTTTCTCATAGTTGTTGTTTATGTCTCATGCACTTGGGAGGATTTCTTTCAAATGATTTAGCCACATCCGTCTTTGCTAATATTGAATTAAACACCAGATAGATATTTCGCTTAGATGAGCTTCATCCGGAGATATTAAGGATGTGTTCATTCGATTCGAGTGTGTTTATGGAACGAGAAATGATATGAGAAAGCTGACCCTTTGGGGGATGTAGTCTGAGTCACTCTAGATGGGTTTAGCAGTGTTCAGGGATCATCCAATCGCAGGTCAGTAATTTCCAGATAAGGAATTATCTGAATGGATGTAGTGGTGCTCATTACATGTCCAGCATGAGTCAGTCCTCTCTGGAGAAGCATGAAGGAGCACCCCTTTTGGGGCGTCATCCACTTGTTGGTGCTAAGTGCCGACCATGCAGCTAGCCAGGTCTCTTAGCAAGGGCATGTGGACTGTGGAGTGCCCTGGGGCTAGGACGTTATTCAGGAGGCGCTGTTTGACCCGGCCTTGAACTTGCACTCCAATCTCAGCCAGTGCTCGTCCCATCTTGTTGGCCTGTGTCCAAGAAGACGACAAATGACCAGCTGGCCAGCTAAGACAATGCCGCACTTGTGGACCATATAATTCAAGATGGAAGAGCCACTTGAGCCATGGGAAGCTAAGCGGAGGGGCGGTTTGCATGCATACTCCATTAGTCCATGCCATTCATTACATCAGTTGCCGCAGCTGCTATCAGCAACTCGTTACATTAAACATACATGCAGCTGATCTAATAAGAGAGAACAAATATGGTAAATGCAATCAAGCTAGGAAAATCTGGGCGTCACCAGATCACTCTCAGATGGGCGTGGCAGAGCGCCCTCTGCAATTAGTGTAATTTCCATTAATATGTGCATAACCCAAACCCTGAACTTGGGGTAGATATTGTCTATGAGCAGCAACCTCTGCTTATGTAGTCCCATCGGACATCTCTATTTGGGAACTGACCTTCGTGAATGATTTATCGTGTATTTGCATAATGGGGAGATGCTCTTTGCACGAGAGTTAAAACTACAAAGCTCTCCTTGCCTATGTACATATTCATTGTATGCAGGGGGATATGATGAACAGTCTTGCATACATTGACACTCCCTGTGTCACACCTCTTGCTTGAAAATAGGAGGATCGTCGCATGTTGTGGATGGGGAGGGGCTGAATGTATACTAATCATGCTAATGTGTAACTGAAGCCCTTAGAGTCAGAACGTGGGTGGGTATTCAACCATACAATGCAGTGGATTCACATTCAACTGACTAATTTAGTGAGAAGTGATGTCTCTAAAATATTGTCAGCATCTCCTGCCAAGGGTGTGTACAACCGCATCAGTCTGCACTGCTCTGCAGTTGGTGATGGCCATGTACTCAATCTTGCGTTTATGCAGCTTCTCATTTCAAGCACTTATTGAGCGGCTTAGCAATTATCTTACAATATGCTGGATGATGAATTGGACGGAGGTAGCATTTCAGATTGCTGCTGTGGCGCGAGGCTCGTCTTTCCTGGGCGATGGGAGACCCATGGGCTGAAGGTTCTCCTTGGCTTATGGAAAGATGGATATAACTAGGGTCCCACAGGGATGGCCATATTCATGAAATTCCAGGCGGTCTCAGAAGCAGCGGCCATGAAACAATAGCTGCGTATCTGAAGTATATTATTGATCGGTAAGCAAGAGAAGAGCAAGTGGGGGTGGGGGTGATTCAGGGGTGTTTTAGTCTGCATGCGAGGGGTAGATGGTCCATGGATGGCCAACCCCCATCCCGCTTCTTTGGTGGAGGGTGAAAAACCGTTGGCAATGCATAACTGGCCCGGCAAGAGCTGCATATATATGATGGGATAATGTGAGGCAATGTAAAAGCAAGAATGAGAACAGCCAGTGAGGGCATCTTAAACTCTGATATATAGAGTAAGGGCATTGGGATAGACAATGGTTGGGATGCAGGGCAGGCAGAATGTGACATACGCTGACCTTGACTGCGTTAGCATGAGAACGAGCTACATAAGACCAAGAAAGCACTCTGCTTGAGAGACGCCCGAATATGCAATGAGCTGGGCTGGGCCCCATCATGGCCCCATGCAGGAATTTAATGGTCTCCTCAAGAGCTGAACTGGCACTGATATGATATTGTTAATATTTCATGGAAGGAACAGGAGCCTATAATCCCCAGTCACGCAAACTTGGAACTTCCAGTTGGAGGGAGAACCAACTGCAAAGACATTGATGTCAGACTTGTTTTAGAGTTTAGAGGACAAATAAAAAATGCCCTCTGATTGCAATGTTGTGTGCTATTGTGTTGTTAGTAAACTAAAACTCCTGCTTCCCCAAACCATCGCTGTCACACAAGGGTATCGAGTTTGTCTGTTGTCCGAAGCATTTTACTCCAGTGAAAGAGAAATTGTATGTCAGCCTCTCATTAACCCAACATAGCAACATTAAAGGCTTTTTTTTTTTTTGCTGAAATAGATTCGATTTCAGGCAGCAAAATGTGTACATCTAGGTCAGGTCTCTACGATTAAAACGTGTGTTTTAATCGTGTCACATCTTCTTAGCTGTGAGGTTTCAATCTGGCTTTTCTGTATCATAAAAAAAGAAAAACATAGTTTGAAAAATCGTAATAAAAATTGCAGGTTGTAAGACATAAATGCTGGACATCATATTGTGGTGCCTTTTTAATGCTCGTGTATGGGTAAGGTATTATACTATAATCTCAGTAATACCTGGTCGTTTTATATGTCCATGGTAATACGTTCTGTTGGATCCATGATAATCCACTGTATTGGTTAGAAACCTTGACAGCCTTTATGCTCAACTGCCAGAGGCAGACGTAATGAAGATGATAAGTATTGGATTCCACAAATGTTATACATTGATCCCATGGGTGGGTCTTTCTTCTTGCCAAAGCATAGACACCGAGTACAAGGCAACACCACGTTAACATCCGGTGTGCTGACAGACTGATGCCACCAGGCCACCCAGCTGCTGTAAGGAATGTGTTGGCTTTTTCCGATTGTATTTTCAGAGTATTACAAGATAAGTCGAGTATAGAGTTTCAGTCTTGAGTTGCTCAAGAAAAGGCAAGCAGGAGGAGCAGCAGGTGATTAATTAGACTTCTCTGGGCAGTTAATTGTGCAGGGAGATGGAGAGCTGACCACTGCCCAGTGTAATTTGCTGGATTGCCGCATTCTGCCTGTATACATGACCTGGGTAATGGCCAATGGCCGGACAGACAAAGCTGCAGTATTTACATTTGGGTCACTGTCATTTCCTGCTAGATGCCCGTGTCAGTTTTGTATTTGCTGATGCACTGTTCGTTCCTGGCACGGATCTGGTGCACCTAATATGGACAACATTTGAAATCAAGGTTGGATGGTACTGCAGCTGTGAAGGTTAGCATCAAAGGACATTACAAAAATGACATTGTGCCAGCCAGAGAATATAGGTCGGTGTCAATTTTCCATACATCACAAGTTGTACACGGACTCTGTGTAGCATGAAGTGATAACATTATGTATTGCACTTGCGATGAACATTTATATGATGTACAATGCCATAGTCTGTGACTCCCTTTCATACATCCCATTTCCATAACTATATTGGGTCTCTGTGCAGAGCAAATAAATCAAGAGATTTTGGTGGCACTGCATCATTTTAGCATCACTCACTGCTAGCTGCTAGTCACTATAGTATCCATGCTCACTTGAAGAATTGGGGCTCAGTGTGTCAGTGTGGTTTAAGAAGCCTTTCTTCAAAGCCATGGTCAGTCATGATGTCCACCTTAATCTTGCTGGGCCACAAATGGACACTATAGCAAAGATGCAGTATTGAATAGGCATGGAGATGTGGACTTATGTGGGTGGATCTGCATCAGCAACGCTGAAGATGCTGAGATTGGGATCAAAGATCAAACGTAGGCACGACTGCAGACTGCATGATGCAGCAAGTAGCTAATGGAGCGTCAGCCATTGTTGAGACGAAGCGTCTTGAACGTCGCGTCTCGCGTCCTGGACGCACACTCTTTCAGGGCTGGCGTGTTTCTTTCAACCTTCACTTAAGTCTTGATAACTGCCTGCGTGACAAGACTACAGCAGCATCCTAGAAGCAATGCACAAAGAGAAAAGCCCTCCAATCATACTATTATCCATGCCTTCTTGCTTTACGTGTAAAATTACACATGCAAAGCTATCACTAAATAATGTGGAATAAGTAACGTGCAAGACAGTGTAATAGTTCTTCATGTTACATTTGCTTCGTGATACAGTGATACTTGAAAGCAACTGTAGCAACTTTATATCTAGTACTAGGAATCTGATAATATGATAATCATATCACTCCATATCAATCCTATACTTATTTAGCATATAGTCCCATTTATTCTATGCTAGTTTAGCATAGTCCCATTTATTCTGAATAAGTCTAATTCTTTTTGTGAATCTTAAAAGCTTTTCCAAGAATGCTGTCTAGATATATCTCTGATTAACTCACTCTAGTACGTTCCATCTTGTCTTAGAAACGGCCCTCACGTGTAAAGGGGGCCAGACAGTTTTGGTATACCTCGATTCATGGGCTGATAGGGAAGGCTTAGGGAGCAATTGCTCGTGAAGCTGGGATCAAGAAGGCCAAGGATGAGTCAAGCAATATGTGGCCTTGTAATGAAGTGCAGATCCGGTTATGAGTCAAGGTGTAGCACACTTCCTGCCTGGTGATGCTGCTGCTGCTGTCACATGGCAAGTAGCAACACATCTTATACAACTATTAAGACCACATATTTCTATAACAGAAACAGCACAATATTGCAAGCTGATGATTCACAAGTAGCACCTTGTTCTTATGACAGCAAACCATATTCCTACAACACAATGTACCAATGTGATGCAGTCTGATGGTGCAAGCTGATGCAGCCAAGTGATGCTGTGAGGTGTCGTGATTCCAACCATCAATGTTGGGTGCATCTTTTATGGCGTGGAAGATCGGTCGTTCAGTATCTCATAAAAATAAGGCTCCAGTTACTATACACAAAGTCTAGTGCTTTTTCCATGATACACTGTAAATGATGATACACTGTCAATACACAAGGTGTGTGGCCAGACCTTTAGGTTCACTGATTAACTTCAGTATTGCAGTTTGAGCCACCTCGCTGGGTTGCCATACACCCTGCCTTCGACAATTGGCTTCAAGCTGGGCTGCTTCTCCGAGGAATGGGCTGTGTGTAATATAAGGAGAACACAAGACACTTTTCTCATCAGCCAAGTAGAATGGTGCCCTGTTCATGGGGTGGGACTCCTTGAGGGCAAGGTAATCAAGGGTATTTACTGGGAAATTGACCTGCTTCAAGAGAAGACAATTTATGAAGGTCTGCGGCTGAGGTGTTGTGTGCGGCATGCTTAATAGGCTGTGGGTTGTGGACTCCGTTTCACATGCAAAGAGAAGAGACACTTTATAGGCGCCTACTGATTCCTTCCCTCTGCTCATGTAATTGCTTCTGGCCAGTCCGGCTTTAGGTGCTCTAAGCTTCATTGCAAACGCCAACAGATGTGGCATTGACTTGTGTGTGATTAGCATATTAATGTGGCACTTATGTAATGATGGTAGCATCATTTGCAAGCTTACTACAGAAACATGGAGGTGGGCCCATGTTTGTCTTGGTCTTTATGTTATGCTAAGCAGATTGTAAGTTCAGATGGCTCACTTAACTGCTGTGATCCTTTTACGATCATCCCCGATAGCATTCATATTCAGATGATATTCTCAAGAGCCCAGCTATTCTTTTAGGATTGTCTATGGAGAAATATAAGACTTGTCAACAGACACCGGATCTGCGTGGGTCGTGTCATGGCGGACAACTGATAGTTTAATGGAGTTTGCTTGGCAGTTGAGGCTGAGTTGTCATCTCTGCTCTGCCTCTAATAAATGAGATATTAATGTATCATGAAGTCGATATCGTCTCCCTAATGTAATGGCAAACCAACACGTCCGAGTCATGTATCAACATCGGATGAAGCTTATCATCATTTAGCCCCTGAAATATGTGACAAATTCCCAGGCCAGGATTGTGTGCACATAGTTTATCACACATTACACATAGTTTATCACAGGATATCTTCAAGTGACACATTTTTCTTCTCTTGGGGTTCCTGCCTCGAACGACTATTATGCCTAAATCAAACAGAGACACAAAAAGCCACGGATATTGATCATCCCCAATTATTCAATATAAGCCTGAAATTATCGCTAAATCGATGTATGTAAACTGTAAAATTAAGCTATTTTGCAAAACTAATGTTGGGTAAACAGTAAGTTGACACCAGACGGAAAAGTGCATATATGACCTTAAAGTTTTGTGCTAGAAAAGAGCATGACAGAGCTTGATTGTATAATGCAGAGATCTGGACCTGTTCAACATAACCATTGAGAACAATTAAGTTCTTTTGGGTCCTGTAAGCATTACGTATGTATGTTTCTTGGCTATAAATTATATGTTCATCATTTCTGTTTTAAAACTGCCCCTGCACACTGTTTATACATCTGGGATACCCACGTGCCAGTAACAAATAGTGGTAGCTTTCAAAGTGATTCTTCAAATAAATAGGAATGTTTGCTAGATCTACAATACTTGTCAATCTGTTGCTTCATTCAGCCATCCTTATTAGACTTAATTTGTTGTGTATGAAGTGTATCTTACAATGCATGTACAATGAATAAGAAAATCCATCTATAAGTGACATGAATACCATGCAATAATGATGTTATAAATTTGATTATGTGCTGAATTGTTTTATTTACTGCTATTTCGATATTGGCAAAGTAATCTAAATTTTGTACGGATTCTTTCGATGGTAAATTCACGCAATCTATTTTCATATCAAATCATGTAACCATATGCCATACGAGAGCTTTAATATTCTGGTGTTTTGAAGAATATCTGATGGATAAATTGGATATGTCTCGTACAAAAAGTCTCATATGTCATTGTTGTTTATTTTGACATAATCTATTAGAAATAATCTATTAGAAATTTGGTATGGATAACAGCTATTGCAAATGTAGTTTTGCCACAAATAGTAGTGATATTTATGCTATCTTAAATAGCTCATTGTCCAATTGTGGGCTCATTGTTAATGTCACAATTCTTATTTTATAAGGTGAACCAACACCTAAATACAAGCAAGCATATTGCTGCAATTGAACAACAATGCACAAATGAAATATGATTGATAGAAAGGGAAACATGTTGTCAATTAACATTTTACTGCGACATTGTTTCTGTTGCATACAGTGTATATAACAACTAGGCCTTGCTGAAAAATCATTGGAACAGTCTGCCTGGCATATCTAGTGATATTTGATACTGACTAACAGCCTGGAAAGAAACGCTGAATTACTCGAGTCACTGCATGGGGTAGTACATGATGAATGTTATGCTTGAGTTTATAATAATCAACCTTATCATTAATTTTTTTTCATACCTTTTCACATCACACCGTGGGACCTGTGGGGCATTCTCTTTGGATGTTCACAATCATTAGATGCTTCAATGAAATCCATTATGGACACCTGGTAGATTATAGTTTATTATCATCAAAATTGTGTGAATAGAATTGCATAGACTGAGGCTAGTCCCTGACCTGTATGCTATGGCTTGAGGACAAAGTATTGTTACAAGGTTAACACCATAAATTATGTCATAGCAGCATTCTGTACTCGTATTCATTGTCGCCCTGCAGCATTCTGATGTGATAAGTGCCATATCCATAATTCTTGTGCGTTGAATAAACATACACTTCAAGTTATTCAAATTAACGAACATTTACATTCTATTATGCTGCCAAAACTCATTGATCATCCCAACTTGTCTTGCAAGTATTATTCGAGATTCTTATCCAGTTACTTAAGATTAATGGGGTTTATGATTGCATTTCTACACGGCTGTCATATTAGGAGATCTTACAACTGCTTTTTCTCTGGCTTTGGATGATTAATTACACATGGGAAGGGACTTTCAAGGAAGATATATTGTATTTGAGGTTCGACTTGTTCATTTCTCTGAGCAATTTGTGCGAGTTCAGCCAGTTTGTGGGATTTGTGGGAAACGCAAGGCACTGCCAAAGCAGATTCCATGCCCCCAGAGTTATGATTTGGGGCTGCTGAATTAAAAATTTCTCATGATTTGCATGTCTCATTTGGGGGTTAATGCGCTGCTTGCGGTGGCTTTGCTTTCAGTCCAGGCCATTCTCTGGGCACTCCCCCGTGCAATCTGATTCGCGCTTGATTTCCAATTTGCAAAGTTTTTAATCCAAAAATCAGAGAATGGAAGGTTAATGAATGTGGGTTGGGAGTTAACAAGAACTCTTGTCTCCCTCTCCTTGTTTATTGCTTTCCTTGACATGCGCCAAAGATTTAATAAGACTGGCTGTGCAATTCTCTTGCGAGCTTTTGTTCTAATTCCAAACTTTCATTATGAATTCATTCCTTGTGATTCCACAGGGCACGCTCACATCCCCAACAACAACGCCCTATTAAGTAGACTAATAAATACTCATCCCTGACAAAGCAGGCCCTGTCATCTTACATGCTCTGCCATTGATGATTTATAAATCTCATTTGCGGCACTGGCCACAAAAAAGGTCCAGCCAGTAAACAATTTTATCATGAGGGGAAGAAAAAGCTAAATTATTTCTCTTGGAATGCATGCAAGGGAGTTTCATGATACTCAGATGAGACGGTGCTTTCAGGCTGCAGCGTGAGATGGATTCATGTGGAAGTTGGTTTAATCAGAGCAGAATGAAACTAGGCTTTAACAAGTAACTCTTTAAAATGGTTTAAATCATTTCACGCACTTCACCTGCTCAGCCAAGTTTGTTTGGTTTCATTCCTCTGGATCAATTTGATTTGTCCAGAAGCAATGAACAATGATGAAAAGGAGTGACCTGGCATCAGTTTTGTTATTTTGTCATATGATTTTGCTGTTTCCTTTTATCTCGCCATTCCCTTTGCCCATTACCCTCCCTATAATGACAATGTTAATCATCGATTTCATTACGTGGGACTAAGCTGCCTCAAATGTGGAATGAAAAATCATTAAGGGAAACATGCTTGGCAGGGCAAAATAGCAGTTTCATCTCTTCCATATTCACTAGATATCCTCTCTGGCAATTAAACCATGATAAAATGGACTCATGGTTTATTCTCCAAGCTCTGCATGATGTAAGGCTAGGTGCTCCATAAACTGATAGTAAAGAGGTCCCCTGGTGTGCTGGCCTTCGTATGTTCATCATTCAGAATCGTTCTACAGTAGTAGATGTAGCTCTGTGTTGTGGGATGCATTATTTGAAGATGCAGGACGGCCCCCTATGGACTATGCACCAAGTGCCCATGAGCTCATGCAATGGGATCTCCCAGTGCTATTTTCTCTATGGCTTCTCCCTTTCATATTGATTTCATTGCACTCCTAAATCCTCCACAATTAAGCAGAGCTACATTTAGTCCTCAACAGAGGATTACACATCATATGAAGAACATTACTCATGCCTTGTTTGTTAAAATCAATTGAAATTTTGGTGCTCTTTCGAATGACCTATTGCTGTATTCCAAATGACTGATTACAAATGATTCAAATGTCACCACAGCCAGCTAGATTTGAAGTACTTTAAAATCAATTTGATTTTTCTCATCAGGCTTTTATTGATGTTAGATAAGCTGAGCACAAAAAAGAATTTCTGCATTTTAGTTTGGTTGGGCACACCTTTAACATTCCTAGTGTTAATTACATGTTCTTCAGGCAGCCTGGTGTTCCTCTGTAACAGGAAATGTATCATTTGCCTCAAGGATCTCACGGGGTTACCAAATGCTCCTTTTTTTAAGCAAGGCTTTTCACAACAGCCTCTTATCTCAACAAAACTTGGCGAGCCAATAAAACACTTGCTTACACAAGACTTTTTCTCCTCAGACAGATTAAATTTATTTCCAAAAGATTGCAAGCCTCAACAAAAACCTGTTGACTGCCTTTGGTTGGGATTCTGTTGCTATGAAGTAAATGCTTTTAATTTATTCAGTTGCTTCTACCAAGCATGTTTTCTCAGCACTATGTTTTGCATCTAAAATTGATGTTCTCAATTTGAGGTGCATTTTAATGCAATAACAAGACGTTTTTTTGTGTTATATTTTCTGGCAGGTGTCTGGAGCAATTGACACATTCACGATTCACTGCTGAACTTATGTTGTTTATGCAAACTGCAATCAGTACAGAAAGATAAACAAGCTAGCTGCTTTTGCATGTGGATCCAGGTGAAAACTGGCCATCAAAAGTCGTGTATGGCCGAAAAGATCATTAATAGCATATACACCATACAATGTATGAATCGGATCCTCAGTATTGTATAAATAGAGTCTATATAGAGATGTGTCATGTGTGCTGTCATGCATATACACTGGTATAAGCCAAATCTGTCCGAATGCTTGCCCTATGCCAATCGTTCATTTTCCCTGCATCACCTGCTTGCAACGTCCTCACTTCTGCCTCAGTACCATCAGCATCGGTTCAGCTCAATCCATCTAAGAGATGCTGACACTTGCTGCAGCATAACATTTGGGACAGGTGAAACACACGAACACCTTTCATAACCCAAGCAAGTACTGATAGCAAATACACCTGTAGATAGCGGTCTGTTTCCTGACAAATGATACCAATAACAACAACTCTCTACACTGTTACAGAATACCTGATATTTCCTTTTTAAAAAGTGTGGCTGCTTTGTCAGACCTGCTGTTGGCTTTTATGCTTCCTGAACCTGTCATTTATAAGAACACATTTTCTTATCTTTGTCATTTAATTCGGATAATGGAGTTTCTTCTGATGTATTTTGCACTTTAAAAAAAAGTGATTGTTCTTGATATTGTCTGACAGTCAGGTACTTACATATCAGATTGTTGTTTTGCAACAACACAGAAATCAGACAAACGGATCTGTTCTAATTTTAGGCCTAATTGAACTGAGATGCACCCCATATCATGCGCCATCTCTTGGATTATTCATGCAACTACATATAAGTCAGTCCTTCTTGGTCCCAGGCACTTGAGGAATTTGGAGAAGCATGTTTTGCTCAAAGCTCACAAATAGTTTGGCATTTCATTACAATGTTTGCATGCCCTTAAGATGATCAGTGATACATTTCAATCTGTTAAGATCTTTTTCTGGCTGTCACAGTCATCTGGGACCTATTCATAATATGCCAAACAATCCCTCAAACTGCCACACTACTAAGTTGGAGAAATAAAGGGCCCCTTGTTGGCTGATCATGCCACTGATACAGTATATTCATGCTGTGAGTTTATGGCATACTTTTTGTCTCATCTCCAGATCTTTATTGGTAAAAATTTTACACTGCAGGTTATTATCACGGAGATGTGTTTTGTTGGGTTTAAAAAACTTAAGAATTTTGGCCCATTAAAATGTTTTAACTAGAATTACAGTACATATTATATGGCGTTACTTTTTTGCATGAAAGCCTTTACAAAAGGGACCAATGCAATTTGGTTGGAGTATTTATTAATAAAATAGAAAGGAAAAGTGAAAATAATATGGATTAAACGTAATATGGTTTTGCATTTTTCTATGTCTTGGCTTCAGTTTTCATATATATGCTCTGTGTTGATTTTTAAAACTCCTTCAAAGAGTCACGAAAGAGATAAATTCTCTTCATTGTGATGGGCATCTCAGACGATAAGCTGCTACACTGCAAATTCATCTTCATAATCAGATACAGCAGCAGTCCACTGACAGCCTAATATACTTGGGAGTCTGAAGTACTGGATTCAGTGGATTGGTTCACAATAGCGACATAAAGTATCCTTCTTCTTTTGTCTTGATGTCTGCTAAAGAGATTGTTGGAAACGTTGCACCTGTCTGCCTTCCGGTTGACTCTCCACTGCTTCCGGTGACCTGGCAAGTGCATCCGGTGACCTCGGCTGCTTTCAGGGCTTTAAAACAGGTGATTTAAATAAGGTCACCCCCGAGGTGTCGCTGGGGATGAATGTTTTATAAACGGCCATAGAGAAACCCCGATTCTCCCAGTCAGTGCTGTGTCTTGGTCATGATACTCATGCTGATGTATCGCCCTTGCCATTATGGAACTTTTATGAGACAACCTCCTAACTTGGTGCTGTCTGAGACATCACTGCTGAGATTAGCCTGCCATCTTATAGCGAGCTCGTGGAGAACTTAATGCTCCCCTGATATTTTACTACCTGCACGTGTCACAATGGGTAGTGGTTGTGCTATTTCTGTGTATACTTAGCAGCAGCCACAATAGGTGAATGGGATGCTCTAGAAGTGTATCATTTGAATGGGGATTGAATCAACAGAAGCAACACGAGACTATTGACTGAGTGTGACAATGAGCAACGACAGAAACAGACCACCCATGATCACCGGGTGATGCTAATTGCCCATGTGGTGATCATGAGTAGGACGGATGCAGGGGCATCTCCCTCTGCTGCTGCTGATGCTGCTGCTGATGCTGCTACTGCTGCTGATGCTGTTGAGAGGATGGCAGATGCTGCTGCAGCTGGCCTGCCAGATTGTCTTGTCACCAGCTCGCAGCCAGCCAATCTACTTAAGATCGCTTTCCTAATCTGATCTTGCAGCAATAGAGGTTCGGGCGACTGTCACGTTTGCTCTTCGTCTGTCTTTTCTCAGACTATTTAAGCTTCATTATTAATCCTCCCTACAGGTTGCCCTTCCAGTACATCTCAAGTGTCTTTCATTGTACGCAAGAGTAAATGCAGTATTTTGTACCATTTTTTGCATGGCTGCTGCCTTTCATTCAGTGAGCTAAGATGAATGGAAGCCCATTCACGAGCGGGTAAGTGGCCACTTCCTCAACATTTGCTTGGAATGCCTTAAAAAACAGCCACTGCTGGGGTGTTTTAATAAGTACTTCTGATAAAATAAATCATGAACATGACCCTAGAGGAGTGACAAGTCTACACTCCATGGCTCAGCATGTCAAATTTGCAGTCGTTGTGCAGTTGTGGTGAGGCAAATCTGATAGCTTCAACAGGTGCCAAGTGATAGCATGAGAGGCTGCAATGTACAAAAGGCCAATCTAGGATGGAGCATGGCCGCTACAGGTTATATCAGGCGATGCGTTTTTATGAGCTGCTGTGTTCACGTGGCAGGCACTCAAAGGCTTGCAGTGTTTAGCAGAAAAATTAATTGATGTGGACCTCTGACCCCAGGATTCACTGTGAAGTGGGTGTGGTGTCAAGGCTGATGAATGAATTCCCTGCTCTATTCTATATCCCCCGACATATTTACCTGTATGTAGAGCTATGTAGTAGTAGTAGGCTGCCACGACACAAACAAACCTATAGCATTCCTGCATGGTTTACAGTTATGAAGAAAAGCACATAGGCCTACATAGCCGAGCAATTTGAAGGTTATACAACAACACACAATGCCTGTTTAAAGATCACTCACAAGTCAGCCTGGTTGTATGCACAACACAATGAAAACAGCCAGGACCCTGTCATGGCCTCTGTGACCCCATGGCAGACCTTCTGTGGGGTCTTCTTGTACCTGCCTTCAAATATAGCTTAAGTGATTTTTGCAATGGCTTATTATGCTATATGTGCCTCCTAACATTTTTTGCTTGCCTTTGGGCGTCTGAATGCATGCATGCATAAATCACTCTAATGTCATTGCATTTGGGCAAGGATTATGACAAGGGGTGAGAGCTCTGGCTGATAATAATGAGAATATATAGTCAAAGTGCAGTATTTACTTTGCTTGAAGCTGTTGCATAAACCTTCGTTGTCCGCCCAACGTCTCCTTCTTAAATTCTCCCCTTCTAAATGAGGGGACATAAAGCACAGCAAGGTCCTCCCGGTGCTTTGATAACTTTCAGGTCCTTATTTGTCCTTGGGAAAGGCCCAGAATGGATGGGGTTAAAAGACTGGTGTTGTCTTTGAGTTTCAATCAACCCCTGCCTGCCTTGACTACTGATGCAGCCAGTCAATGTGCATCGATACACAGCCAGACCTGACTGGACAATTGGCCATTGGCCAGGAAGCAAGGCCAGACTCTTTGCTTTAGAGTCTTGTTAGACCTAGAAGGATTCTCTGTGGTGCTAATTGCCGGGTCATTTTGTTGCGCATGTAATTGGCTCATTAGCTGGAGATGCTTTCTTTGTGGCAATCATGCCTCGTATTAGTGGATACGTGGCTGGTATCTAGGTATCCACTAATACATCTCTTGCACTTTCCTATGCTCAGTCAAAAAATACACTGCAACTATTATACAAGGTTTCTACATACTGTTGCGGTGAAAAAATTTGAATTCACCTGAACAGAAAACAGATAACCATTAATAAAGTGCACTTAATCTGTTATAACAAAGATCAATAATGTTTAATCATCCCATAAAAGGTATAAACAACACGAAAACCGATTGTGTTACAAACTGAGAAATATTATATAAGGATTATAACATCTTTAACTAAAAAATATTACACTATTTCATCGGATTACTGGAGTGTATGCACACTTTTGACCCAATATTTTTTTGTATTCGAAGGAGATCCTGCATTTTGTCAAAGTATTGAATGAATTTGACTGAAACTATGTTTTCAATAAGATAAGCTCTTAGAAATATATTTGAGAAAAATGGTCGTTGTATTGACAGATTAAGTGCACTTTAATAATGGTTATCAGTTTTCTATTCCAGTGTATGCAAATATTAACTGTAACTGTATATGTCGTTAATGCCATGGAAGCCTGTTTCTAGAACAATACATTTTCTGCGTGGTTACTGTACAGCATAATAGGATATCGACGTAGCCATGGCTGAACATTTGGGCTGAAATCCTTTATAAGTGGATGGACTGGATGGATGTTGTGTGACATTGGTGGCTATCGCGAGAGGGCGCTGCTGTAGGCCATAGATACAATCTGCACAGAGGGACGACTCGTGGCATGGCCATGATAACTGCTAGACTGTGGCCAGCAGATAAACCTCTGGGTGACCCCTATGCCCTGCTTATTCCACAATAGGCAAACTGCATCCAAACTGCATTGAATAAAATCGATGTCCTTGTCTTATAAGATGCTGCCATTGCGGTGGAATCATGGTTGCACAATGTGGCCGGAAGGACCTCTATTCTCATGTTAATGCATGCCTCAGATCCTCGTTCAGATATTCGTTTTCTCCAATAAGCCGCAGTATTAGCTTTTCTCCTTGCATATTGATGCATAGGCTTAGAGTTTTTGCATGTGCTTGTTTTTCCTTGTTTGGAGCTAAAAGCTACTGCATTTTCATTTCTCCATGACAATTTCTTTCATAGGGCAAACCCGCGGATTACCTACCATAGCATACCATTGGTAGCCATCGCCTGGCCATCGTAATCTATCGAACAGTATTGACAGCTTAAGACTCTGGAGTTTTTGAAGAAACTTCTTCAAAAACATTTTAGTCTTTGTTAGCCCTCGATCTAAGGAGCATCAAGTTCTTCCCTTACAGATTCATGAACACAAATCTGTCCTGTAAGGCTGGATATGAAGCAAAATCAATAGCATCTACAGAATTTCCCACTCTTAAATTATGTTGTATGCAATACATGTTTAAAGCATTCTGTTGTTCAGTGTTTGTTTATGCTGCTTGAATTTCACTCCGAAGCATTTGCAAGATTTGTTAAGGATATTCTCCTAGTTTTGGCTTCTTTATTAACAGCCTTTTGACTCCATTAAGTACACTACATGTAGATATGTGTGTTTTGTAAGTTGTCACATGATCTACAGGGCAAGTGTTTAACATGCTGGACTTGACCTACCAAGTTCCAAGTTCAAGTTGCAGGCTGGTGTTAAAGCTGCTCACAATTCCAAGCTGCAGTTGCATGCTTGACTCGTTTACATGCAATGCTGTGATGTGAATCAATAATCGCGTTTCCTGATTTGTCTTTTTTATCGCCTCTCTTTTCTGCAGCCCTTTTCTCCCTTTTTTCCTTTATCCAATTTGTTGTGTCCAAATCTAGCTCACTATCACACTTACTCAATGTATACAAGACACGTTTTCTCACACCTCTTGGGCTGCAAACTTGTCACACCTAAGGTCAAAATTGAATTCGCCCTGATTTGTTTGCTAGAGGTTGCTAGCCAGGTTCCAAAATAGTTTCCCACTCAGTACGTGAGACACAAGCATCAAAATTGCTCTTTTTTTTTGCTTCGAAAATCAATGAAAAGAGTAGAAAAACAGAGACGGTCATTAGCAGTTGCAAGAAAAAGCTAACTGCAATATCTAATAGCATGCCAGAGAATTACCTCAAACATCAAGATGATGAGGGTTCTAGTTTCTTGGTCATTAATCAACTTTATCATTTAATTACTTGATTTAATGATCGAATTCACTGGTGATTGTATCAAAGCACATCCCTCTGATAAAAAGCACCCTTCAGCGCTTATAGATATTTGGATTATTAAGGGGAGTGAATAGGAGTATTTATACCATGATCTAATTTCTCTAATATCATTAGGATAATGCTATTATGATTTTAATTTAATTTCTTAAGCATGGGTTGTGTTGAATTGTGGCTGCGTCGTTTTGATGATGTATTTTCATTTGAAAGTGATCTGGATAATTTCAGTTGATAAACTAGTTCATTTTAGGGGTAACTCAGTTCACAAATCTCTGTTTCTTTTGACCAGGGCGATTATATTTCATTTGTTGACGTTGTGGCTCTGTATTGGTAAACTTGAGGTGGGGCTGTGATCCAGAAAATCGTATTCAGCTGGGAAATTGCAGTCTTTGGATCCCTGGATCTTGCTTGGATCTCAGGAGAAAAGGAAGGAAACAGGTGGCCTGTGGGCGACCTTGACCTTTCAGGCAGTTTGCCCAGTGGTCAGTTTGAGCAGCTATATATAAATCATGCTGGCCAATAGTATCAATGCCAGAGAAGCATGAATAGTGGCTGACTCAAATACACTCTGAACATGAAGGACTCTGCTCTCCTGTGTCCTTTCTTGCATATTTCAGCCTCAGAGTGGGTCTTGCAATCAAATCTTCTTGTGATGTCCACAAAGCACTGCTTTTCTGCTTTGACCATAACTCCTCAATATTGCATGGAGAAATATGCTACCCGAGGGCCAATCTCTTCTATAAATCATTATTAAATGCACTATATCATGCATTTGGACATCATGGTTGCATACTTTTAGCTCAATGTGCAATACATTCAAGATTTACAAAATTCACTAGCATGTAAAGTTATTAACAGTGTTGACCAGATTTGACTGGGCAAAACATGCATCGCAATGGTTTTGGCTTTACTTGTCAATAATTTTATTGCTGAATCCCCAGCACGTTATTAATTTTCCTCGTTTGATGAATTTTTTTCCCCCCTGTTCATGCAACCATTCGAGAGATTGCGGGGTTCATTTCCCAGCAAAAGTTTCCGGAGAACAATTATTGACAGTTCTTTGTCTCAATCAGCTCTGCAAACAGCTACTAATACAAGACACCGTGTTGGTGACATCAAATTGCATTGATCAGCCATTTTTTCTTGCTAATGAATTACTTTTCTTTCCAAGGAATCAATTCCAATTATGATTGTATTTGATTTTTCATACTGCACAACGAGGTCGAATTCTATCTGCATGGTTCTGATGTCACTGTTTCAAATTTGATACTGTGGTTTTCTTTCTGCTAGTCTCAGCATTTTGTGGAATACTACAGCATAAAACAATAAAGATTCACCTCGATTTTAAATTGCATGATATTCCATTGATTGATTTATTATTCTCAATCGAAAAACAAAAGCTTTGAAGTGATTCTGGTTGCTATGGAAACCATTTCGGCTTTGCAAGGTTTCCTATAGATGGCCTATACTTGGATCTGTCATCTTGAATTCTTCTTGCTAGACCAGAGATCACCGTCAGGACTGTGTGTCCTTCTGTTTACCGTGACATTCATAATTCCAATACAGGGTAAAAGTAAATACCAGATGGCGCCATTAGTATGCTGCTCAAGGTTTGTTTTGGTTCCCTAGGCCCCAATGTGGGAGGGCCATGATGGAGGACCCAATGCTAAGAAATATATGGGTTCCCAGGGAATATGCCTAATGTTCCGTAATATATATCAAATACACAACAGGGGCGTGGAATGTGTTGTTCAACTTAATGCCTCATATTTCTGTTCACAGGTGGAATAAAGTGGATCACTGAAAACCATCAACACGGAGACGCTTACTTGTAAGTCATCAAGTTTTTATTTTATTTTATTTTTTTGCCAAATGAATAAATTTGATAAGTAAACAGTAAAATTAAACCTAATATATTTTATAGCTTTTTGTAAGTTTTGATTCGTGTAAGAAGTGATTTCCTGTTTGAAGCATTGCCAGTATAAAAATCTAAGTCACTGAATGTCACAGTTCTTGAGTGTCGACCTTGTCCTCTTTTATATATAAAATACAACATGGAGTGGTTTGTTCAGGGACCTCAGTTTAAGTGCTCAACTGCATCTAAGAGTACAGAAAGCTTGAGATAAGTTAAACTAGGACAATTAGAATAGTGTTAAAATCTACGCATCGTGCGAAAAAATGACAAAAAAGGACACAAATTCATTGTTACCTGAAGTAAATTGAACTGAAGCCAACAAATCTAATGCATTGTACATATGAGCCATTATGTTGGGTAATCACTGCGTTGAAAACATGAGTAATCCCTGCATTTAACGGCAGATTTAATGGCAGATTGTGCACAATAGATCTGAAATGACTTTTGTCTTTGTTTGGTGCCCCCAAATGTGCACAGAGCATGGCTGTTTGGTGAGCATCAAAAGTGAAAAAAAAGTTTGGTTTGCCCTTCTGTCATGAGATGCAATCAGCCTTACCCCTCTATACCCTCTGGTCTCCTCCCCCATGCTATTAATGAAGGTGACCAACAAAGACTTAAACGTCAGAAATTGGATAACATGTTAGTGAAAAAATGGTCATAATAGGACAAAATTGCATTAATTTTCAGAGATGAAGGCTGGTTCTGTAGTTCGTGCCAGCTGGATCACTTTTTAACTGTGCTTTTTTTAAATCCGGAGTATTTTTCTCCTGGGTGTTTTTAAATGGATGTTGTCTAGCTCGGTGAAAGCAAAAGTTTGACAAATGAGTCAGAGTGACACCTTGAGCAACAAAAAGACACGTATAAAATATTTTGCCTGACAAATACACCAAGGGCGTTAACCATCACAAAAATGTATCCATTATCACTTGTTCAAGTTACCTTGTGACATATTATTAAAAAATCAATGGTGTAACAGTTTTTCTGTGGCCGCATAGGTTTGCTTAGAAGATGAAGCATTTTTATTCCAAGGGTTGACAGGGTCATCGTGTTCCCAACAACAGACCTGCTCCAGCTGCAGAGTAAACACATCATTTAGTTGTTCACTGAACGAATTATTTTGACCCATTTGCAACAATTGCTGTGTTTTTTGCTCCATATATTAGGCTAGTCTGGGAGCACTTGTGGGGGGCTTCAGACTTGACATCCACTCAGCCAGGAGGATTTGACCAAAGAGGGTGACCCATTCTTTATCACCTCTACAAAAAAAAGAAAAATTAATATGGTGAAAAAAATAGAGTAAAAAACATGGTCGTGGCAGGTGTCACAACAATAGGAGGATGATTAACGCTGTTGGTTACCCATGGCAATTATCCTGCATCATCTGGCATCAGCTCACAAAGGGTACTAGCAGCATCAGCAGCAACATCAGCATCTACACTTCCTTATGTGCCCATCACAGCTTTTTGTTTTCACAGCACCCAAAACCAAAGAAAAGACAACAATCCACAATGCAGCCATTGTTCCGTGTCACCGTTAGCTACAAGCTCCTATCACTTCCCCCATAGATATCAGGGACCACAGGGATGTCATTGTAACGGAGGTATCAGTCATCCATGTGGAAGGAAACGAATCTCTCCCAACACTGGGATCATCAAGAGGACACTGTCTCACTGTGGGGAGCTCACTGTAGTCCCTCCCAGTGCCCAGTGTCCCTCACTTTGCCCAGTTTCATTGTGGTGCATCACTGGCTTTAATGCAATACCTAGGGGCAAACTCCCTGCTGCTGATGTATGGAATACTAGCTGCACCAACTTTTCGATGTGTCAACTGAGACTCAACTTTGATAAATGCCCTCGAATGGCCTCGATAATGAGTCCTAGGGTGACATGGCTCGGATACTTAGCTTCAAGTAGATTGAAAGCAAACAGTCTAAGTGTCAAGGCATAGGGTGTGAGGGATGTTGGCTATTCAATATGTCTCGTAGGGTGTCGCCTTTTTCAATTGTCCTTATGATGGATCTTTGTATACTTGAAGTTTTTATGTCAGGGCTTCTCACAGCTTGGTCCTCCCAACATCTTTTTTTTCTTCTTCCTTATACAGCGACTTCTCGACTTCTCGTTGATGCGAGATCGTGTTGTTGTGGGAGACACCGATAGTATTTTCTTGCAGGCAACACCACCATCCCGGAGGAGTACCTACTAGTGACTGGCCTTCAGCTGCCTTTGTGTAAACATTCAAATGCGAATCCTTTTCTGTGGCCTGACACTCTGTCCTCAGTGTCCTAGGGCCAGTCTCTTCCTGGAAGAATCTGCTCGTCCCTTGTGATTCACCTCATTATTTATGGATTTTTTTTTAAAGGCCTCCTTGTTTGGCTGCCTTGGTCCCTCGAGGTGAATAAAGCCAGAGGAAACAATGCAGTCCATCCGCTGGTCTTCCTGATACATCCGCATCAATTGATTGTATGCTGATTGAGCAGGGCCAGTTTGCTGAAGGTCAACACGATGACCAGCACTGACCAGCAGATCAATGACCATGGTCAACCTCATCATCACATCACTGGGCTCCCAGAAACACTCCTCCTGCCTAACAGCATTCTATAGGCTGCTCTGATAAATCAACTATATTTCGACCTTCGAGTAAATGCAATGATGAGGATATGACCTTAAGAGGTCAATAGACTGCAGTGCCCGCTTGATGCCCTCATAGATGCAGAGAGTGAAGGGGTGTTCCTCCTACTGCTTTACACTTGTTCTGTTGCCTTTTTTCTGACAGCCCCTTACAGTTCTTTTCTTAAGAATATGAGGGCAAAGATCACAACCAGGCAACAACAAGAATTGACCTGCACTTTATGAAGTGACCCCGCGTGTAATTTCAGAATTGCTGTTTGCTTCAGTTGTGACATTGGTGTCAAAATGTATCTGAGGGGCTGTCACTGGTTTGCCCTCCCTTCACACCCCTTGGCACGAAGGTTTCTACCCTTGTCACTTTTAGGGCAGGATTTATAAAGAGGCAGGTTGACAGGTGCCCTGTCGCACGTCCATTTCAACTTTCTCTTTTCTATGAACTGCTCCCCAGTCGAACATTGACACATGCATTTCCCCTACCCCCAAGCTGTGGAACTTGGAACATAGAATTTGTTAAATAGAATATCGCTGTAAATTATAGACCCAGTCGCATGCAGGCTTATACCCTGTGACAAAGGGTTTCACGTAATACGCAAATTGAATTCGCCTGAGGCATTTTGGGTTTTCTTTTCACAAATTGCTGATCACTTAGCGAGCACAAAAAGGGCATCTCCCAAACATCCAACCCGGGCAACCCCTGCATTACTGGGAATAATACACGAGTAAAATATGTAGCATCAAGGATTAGAAACCAGGTTAGAGAAAAATGCTAACAAAAAACACATGCCAACACTGACACAGGACTGACATG
This sequence comes from Alitta virens, assembly GCA_932294295.1. Lineage (NCBI taxonomy): Eukaryota > Metazoa > Annelida > Polychaeta > Phyllodocida > Nereididae > Alitta > Alitta virens. Next base: position 67,971,209 of record OW028573.1, read on the forward strand.
GCTAGACTGGGACCACAGCTTGATCTGATCTAGGGTGAAATGTGGGGAAAAGGGTAAAGGGTAACTGAGGAATGCAGACATGGCTGACCTGGGGTGAGACGCATTTTGTCACCCTCAAGGCCCTTGGCAACTGTCCTTCCAAAAGAGGACTAACTGAAGACCTTAGAAGTGCCTTGGAAGTGGGGTTTAAGGTCCTTGGAAGTTCTAAGCTGAAGACTAATGTAGTTTGTCACAAAATTACATTATACAAAGCTTACAAAATTTAAAGAATATCCGTCAATCTGAAAAGTTAAAATGGTTGTTTATATGTTAACTTAAATCAGCTCATCATTTAGTGACTGAAGCTATGGGTATTTGATAGGATGAATAGACGTCTAAGTCATGCATACTTTGATGGAATAATGGGTGCTTTTATTGAATATCAGATGCACTGTTATTGGTTTTTACAATGACGAATCGCTCAAAAAGACCAGTATAATGTGATCGATGGTTTAAGAGGACATGGTCGGTGACAGGGTGATGGACAGGTGGGGGGCACAGAGGACAGTGGGGTGCGATAAAATACCCCCTTGGGAAAAAGGTATAAAAAGCACCTCACAACAGACACAAGAGATGTGAGCTCAGGGCTAAATCCCCCATTTCTGGCTGATGCTCAGGGGGTACACCACCAGCAGCTGCTGCAACCTCGGAGGCAAAAAGCTTGATGATGGGGCGGATGCGTGAGTCACAGTCAAAAAAGTGAAATGGCAGATAAAAAACTGTAACATGTGAGGGAAAAAGTATCCTATTATTGTGAATGTCACAGGGTTGTCATTCGAGGAGGGTACAAGCAGAGATCATTGTAGTCCTTGTATTTCTCATAGTACATCTAGCATGACAATTCTGAGCTATGTGCTAAATGCAGAGAAACGTGCAAATGTACCTGGGCATGAACTTTGCATGTTATGTACATTCCTTATGATAAGTACATGTTGTATGTACATACGTATATGCACACTTGCGTCTTGGTAAACACAGCAAATCTGCCACTCCTTGTCATTCCCATGGGAATTATATCACAGGAATTACATCAGAAAAACCTAAAGATACACGCCAATACACCTACATATGTGCAATGATGTGCAGTAGATTAATCAAATAATGTGAATAGAAACGTCTGATGCAACAACATACGGCTTCTTTTTAGCCATCTTTAGCTATCTTTTTGCTGCATAAAAAAGAGACCGTGTGTAGCTAATAATGATGAAATTGCACCATGCAGCTTGTGTAGTTGTACAGAGGCTGTACATATGCGAAAGAAACACATTGCTATATGAGATTATTTGAGTGTAAGTAAACAGGAGATATATCATCTTCATTTCTTTCAATTTGTGGAGATGATACCGTTTAAAAAAAAAAAAGAAAAAAAAAAGGGACAAATCCTGAGATTTGCATTAGGCATATAAAAAATGATTGAAACACAGCACTTTAGCAAATTAAGATGTCTATATTTTTTTTCACTGCTAAAATTGTTACATTTGTAACTATTTATGTCCATGCACGTAAAAGAGTTATTCCCTTTTATTTATCTAAAATATATTTAAACAGGTACACAATTTTGGCAAAAGCTGTTTAGCAAATAGGTCCTGTAAGTACTAGCATACATAATATAAATGAAAACCCATAATATATAAAATAGAAATATGCTAAATTAAAATAAATAATACTGAATAAAAGAAGAATGATATATATATTGATAGGGGAGCATGTAGGTTACGGAGCGCTCCCTATATGGGTCAGTGTGCATGTTCACAGTTTGAAATACTAGGCGCTCCCCATGCGTGCTGAGCCGTGTTGAATTTGAGAGGGGCAGAGAACTCGCTCGGCAGTGGTGGCTGTCTGGCGTCGCTTGTAAACAGCTCCTGGAGTTCAAATCGGACTTATTTAAGCAGCAAACCAGTGGAATTATGTGGATAGGAATACTGGCAGAGCGTTTGACATAATACTTCAGTTTATCGGTGAGTTTGTTGAAGTTTGAGTTGTGTAAACTGCCCGAAGAGTGCTCAGTGCAGTGGCTATTCCAGCGTGATTGTTCTCAAGTGTACTGGACAGCGGTCATTTTCGAGTAGGCTAGAGTTGTTTAAACTGTGTGAGCTTCACATATATTTACGTCGATTCGTTTGCTTCTATGGGATACTTGATGCGATTTTACATGCAATAAACTCATGATCGTGCAATTAATTAGGGCACATGGACGCATTAAAGTCCCCCATTGTGGTAGTCACTTTGTTGACACTGGCCAATGTGCTGGCTAGACAGCTCCCTAGACTACTTCTAGAGTGGAGTATGATACCCCCGTCCATTGAAATGACATGAAGCCACCAGCAGGTTTCTGTTTTCTTTTTATGCTGGTTGAAGTCAAGGCATATGTTTGAATTTCGTAGGTGTGAAGTGGCTACCCACTGGTTTATGAAATCGCCAGATGCACTACACCTGACAATGATGGATGGTGCATTGAGTTATGATAGAATTAGATATCTGGAGGGGTTGTCAAAAACGTCAGTAGGAATATGAAATATTCCAAGATGTGAATTAAATCTTGAGGGGAACTTGTCAAGTTGTACTCGAGTACAGGATAAATGCATAGATGATAGATCTCCTTGTTCAGCATGGTTATTATAAAACCATAAAGGATCAGTTGTTATAGGCATTGCCTGAGGAAGAAAGACTAAACAATGTAGATACAGTTCTTGATTGCATTAACCCCTGGGAGGAACGGTCAGTTTGGCCCACTGGACACTTGATAAATCTCCATTGGTCAAGCTGGACGCCACAGATGTATTAATTGTGGATGGGGCTTATGCAGAGGGTGGGGGGGGGGGGGGGCGTTCAAAGGTGCCCCCGTCTCTGATGTGGATTGTGTTGTTGATTCGGCTGGACAGGTCAGCTAGGGTGGGCGTGTCCACCCATAGAGTTTCTATTATGAGATCTGGGGCCAGTTCTTCTGACCAACTGTTTGGGTACTTGCTCTTTATATTGCGTTCCAGAGAAGTTTCCAACTCCGCTAACTTTTAAATGCTATTTACTTCACAACTGCATTTGGGGTGTTTTTTTTAAAGCTGCATGCCTTTCCCTTTAACTGAGCACTACAAAAACCACGGTGGTGTTTCCAAAGAAACCCTGTGACAAAAACCCTCTAGCAGTACTTGTGCAAGTTGTGTTCTTTAAGGGAATGATACTTTCCTGACCACACAATCTTTCCCCACTTCCTCCCCTGCTACTCTTATGACTTATTTTGTGTAAGATCTCATCTCTCGGATAATATTCTTAGTAATTCTTACCCTAGACTGTGCTCAAGTAATACTTATATCACTTCTTGAACCCTGAATTCGAGACGTTGTAAGCGCTGCTATTTTGTTACCAGGCTGGTATGTAGTGTATTGTGCGTTTTTTGACACTGGTTGGCGACCAACATCAGACTTTATAAGTCCCATTTAAAACCTTTTATATCGCCTTTGAGGCCATGTAATGATCACTTTTTCCCTCAAATTCGTATTTCATTTTAAAAAACGTTCTTTTTGTATGTCACTTAGTTACCCCTGCAATGTAGGCTGTGCTTAGAACTAAGAAAATTGATATTTGGTAACAAAAAACCTATGTTGAAAGATCTAAGGTTATGCCTAAAGTTTTGTATTTTTTCAACATATTTTAGTGTAAATATGTGTTGAAAGACCCACATATTCTATATAACACAAAATGACTTAGATTCTCTCATCTATTACCATCACATGATGTATCAAAAGATCATGTTTTATGTGTTGAGCTGAAGTTAACTTTAAATAGAATATCAGTGGTGGGGATAATTTGTGCTAAACTCTGCTCCCTCTAAATACCAGCCTGTCATTTATGGCTTAGAATATGTGTCACGTGATCTGATGTTATTAGCAGTAATCCCAGCAGAGAGCAGGCTTAAGCCCCAGGAAGACTTTCATTTCATTTTACGATTTTGCAATGTCAGAAATGATCTAAGTTGTGTTTTATTTTGGTTTATTTAGACAGCTGTGTGGCTTCATTACATGGGTTCTGTTTGGTTGATCAACATACTCCAGTAAAAACAAGATGATACATTTCACGGGTGTATTAACATTGAGTATCACAGCGTGTCACTGACTGCTTCAATGATCTTAGTGAATTTGGATAAGCACCGTTAAAGTCATTCATCACCATTCCCAGTGCATTCGAATTAATATTGCATTCAGCAGTGCATGGAGCTTTAATTAGAGGCGATTAAGTCATAATTTGAGTGACCCTGGTACATACATTTGCAAAAACTCCTCACGAGATATCATTCTTCTCAAGTTTATGAGAAAATAATGACGTAGTGCTGGTGCAAACTTTTTTTTATGATGATTAAATTAATTTGCAAAATCTGCACATGCACTGCAGCGCCCTCGTGCGGGTGGCTGGTTCAAAAGGCATTCATCTAGCTTAGGCCGATTTCCAAATGTGAAGGGGGCAAAAAAAGAGGTATTAAAAAGGATTATGTGGGATTATTGGTTGTGTTGGCCAGTAATGTAATCATGGCCCCATGTAAGAGATTGGCAGGGCGATTAGCAAGATTATTTGGCCACGTTTATTCCTCTGTTTTGTTTTCAGGGGCATAAAGTCCTTGCAATTCTCAGGGCTCCTGAATTTGCACACTACATGAATTTATGGAAATTGCAATAGTTAGAATATGTTGTGTGCATGGGAACTGGTTCATGTTCGTGATATATCGTGGAACAATAGGAAAGGTCATCTGCATGGAATTATGGTAGCTGATGATGATGCTGCTGGGCTCCCTGGGCTCACTGGCACCATGCTCCCAAAAATATGATGTACTCGCCATGATAATCAACAATAGTAGTAGTACATTTATTGGCTATACATGTATAGACGATATTATTATACGATGAAATTTCAAAATGGAGTTAGGCTTTAAAGAATTTTGTTAGGTCATAGCAATATTGAAATGCTGCAAAATATCATTCCCACTCGCTTATGTTTCAAATCATGCTTTTCAAGCTCATTTTGACATACAAAAAAATTTCTGTACTTTTTCTTTTTGGCCTGATTTCAGTTGCATAGAAAGCATTTCCTTCCACTTAAATGCAACCTTTGGCTTGAAAGTCGAAACATCGGTCACAAGTTTTTCAAACTCCAATTAAGATGCAAAAATAAGTGTGCTTATAATTTGGCTGACAGTGCAATGACCTATGATGTATAGTACAAAACATTAATGTATGAATGATGACTTGTACATGATCAAAATTGCTGAAACGCATAATATGAAACAGATGAATAAGCTTATTTCCCCCTGTTTGTCACATGTGTCCTGGTTCATATAAATTAATTTTGGTATAAAAATACTTTTCATATATATAAGCATGTAGCTTGTTGCGCCTTGTCTCTGTTCATCCAAGGTTGCGCTGGGAAAACCACGACATGTTAATTAAGGCTAACACATGATACCAGTACCACAAACCATTATGTTATGTGGTACTTATGATCCATAATTTGGATAATTCTTGGTGGACTTTTTCATGGTTTTGTTTCCTTATTCATAATTTGTATATTCACACTAAAACCATAGGAAATATTATTTTTATTTATTAATCCAAACCGGACGAGGCTTTGGCTTCTGTATTATTAATACTACCTTGGACCACAGACAACATATTTTGTCTGTGCTTTGACTAAACAGTCTACATAGATAAGGTGAGGTACATTTTTCTGTTTTTGGGAGTTGGGAGAAAATATGACCAAAAAGGTTCAGAGAGAGAACAGCATAAATCATACCAAGTAATTGTTGTGTGTCATGCTTGTGAAAATGATGCAACGTGTCACTCACATTTTGGCTGCTATTGTTAAAGGGCCTCCAGCAACGTTTTATGCTATTCTAAAGTGGTTAAAATGCTAGGTTTTAAACGCACTTATCTCTTATAACAAACTCAAACATAGTAGTTAGGAAAATGTAAAAGTTTTAAAAGTTAGCCGTTTCTTGTGAAATCAAGTGAATGTCACTGACTCGTGAAGTATACCCATGTGCTTCAATTCTAGCCATCTAAATGCTTCTTTGACAGTTACAGTTTGTGGGACATGGAAATGTACATTACAAATGTAAAGTGCATGTCAGGAGGTGACCATTGACCAGGGAGGTGACCCTCTGCATTTGTCATTCTACTTGATGGGATTTTATGGGTGATTCTGGGTTGTTGACAAAACAGGGGTCTGTCGTTATGGTCATCAGTGCTGGAATGGTGTGTCCATCTCTTGCATTCTGTGGCCTTACTCACAATCCTTGGGTTCTAGTTTGGGATGTAAATGACTTTACCAGACTCTTGAGAAAGGATGACTCACTGAGTCAGACTGAAACATTTCATATGCAACCCAAATTAGCTGAAATCTCACGAGAAAAGTCATATGTTGAGTCACGTGACGGACAATTACAAGTTATTATACAAGGGATTTGTTGCGTCATAGCGTTGTCTCAGGTCGGCTTAGTTTGTCTAAGTGATCAATTAGCCTAATTAGCTCGGCAATCTATTATGTCATAGGGTCTTTGTCTGGAGATCCAATTAGGTATACTTGTTCCAAGTGCTTGAATCTAAAGGTCATGTATGATTGCATAATACTAGTCATGAAGTCATGGGCATGTCATGTATTATAACATAATTGTAGTCATTCCAATTATATGCACTATGTCGTGTGATATAGTGATTATTCAGTCATACATGCAATCATGCATGGTACTATATAGTGTATAACTGTATTATGAAATAGGCTATATAACTGAATTCCAGAGTATGTAGAATACATAATACTAGATATACTGGAAGTTGTATGATAATATGAGCCAGATGTTGACACACTGGCGGCAGGACTGGCTGTAGGACTGGCTGTTGAACAGGGTAGAGCAAGAGGTCACCTCCACAGGCCACCAGGTCTTACAGCTAGGGCAGTGTGGGGGCATATGCAAAAAGGTCCTCGAGGGCACAGGTCCCTAGGGCATCCATAGGATGATACGCATGACCTCAACCACTTGACTGGGTCACTCCATTGACCCCTGTCTAGCCCAGGCAATCTAGTTTGCTAAATATACCCCTAGACTCACTAAGTCAGGTGGGACTGTTACAAAGTGGACAACAGTGGACAGCTGACCAGTGGACATTTCAAGATAAACCTCCTTTATCTGTGTACAATGTATTGTGTCAATATGTTTACATTCACTGATGTGGTATGATGATAGTGTAATTATCTGCTATCGTGTGATGCTGTCATTACATTAGTGTATTGTGCAGCCAACTGCAATTTAGCTAAATATCCACTATAGATGGGTGCATTTTGGCTCTTGGTCAAACTGTCCACCATCCATTGTTGTGATTTTTGAAGTGACAGCAAGATTACCTGGTGAAATTGGCTGGCTGCCACAATCACTGTTGAATGTCATAACTAAAATGATGGCTTTAATTTCGAGAGAATGTATACGTGTGGCATGCCAGAATTGCATTGGCATATGAATTATACAGAAGCATTTCGCCCTGCACGAGATCATGACAATATATTGCAACTATGCTGTAGGTTTCTTGTGTAGTCTAGGGTGTCTTGTTTCTCTGTATGTTTTTTGCTCTGTTTATAAGTGTCATGAAAGATTCAGAAAGAATCGGAGGAATCTCTTTTCGAGTAGCGGGCTGAAGTGTTGTCTAAGACGATTACAGCTTCACACATGTCACAACAACACAAGGAATCGGAGTTGTGGCAAATGCAAGAATTCAGCCTATAAAACCACTTGAGCAACAAGGCCTCAATGACACAGAGACCAGCCGGTGGGCAAATCGAATCCTCCCTTCGAATGTTATTTTCTTATGTACAGTACATGAGGTCACTCAGTACATCTAACCAGTTTCAGACCACATTTTTTCCAGTTAAAAAATAGCTGCAGCATTTTAGCTGCTGCTAACTGTAAAATCAATTGCCCAAATAATGATGATTACTGCGAAAATACAACTTGTTCTGTTTCATGCTGGCGTTTGAAATATGACTTGAGCTTGAAATATGATGACAGAGTTCAATCACTTGTGAAATAGTTCGGGTGCAGGTTACGCTATTGTATTCAGACACGTTTTTCTAATATGTTTTATTCATTCACAACACCACCAAACACATTGAGGCAAATTCAGGCATACTTTTGGTGGTGTCACAACTCACAATTTATGAGTTTCTGTGAATTGAGTTGGCTTCGAAAGCTTCCTAAGGGTCAAGAAACTTAATATCTCAGCACACTCCGAGGACATGCATTGGACACGATTAGGATTGAACGTGTGTGGGCATAATGACAGAGATCCCTGGACAGCCAGGCTAAGAAGTGCATTTGGGAAGTGCATTTGGGCTGTGTGCTTGCATTTGGCACTTGGGGATCAGCCTAGGCTGCTTGCACTGTGGTCTGCACGCTTGACGATTATGCTTAGATCCTGGTACAGCTACTGGAATGCCAGTGTGTTTAGTCATGCTATAATAAACTATTATCATGCTCCTTAGATATGCACTGCAAATAAGTCTAGGTGAATTGCCGGGGTCACAGAGATAATTTGATTGTTATGTTGACTAAAAACATCCTTCAATAGCAAAATTGGTGTCCAGGGCAGCCGGCAATGCCTCGAACTTTTTATTGATGCATTTTTTCTTCCCCTTTTCACTTCAAGATCAAATATGTATCTCAAACAAACGCTGTGTGTGTTTTTGTCTGGCGAAGGCAGACATTCCTGCAGATTCTTTGGACTCATGCAACGTTCAAAAAAGAAGTGCAGGGAATGGCCAAATGCCAGCATAATATTTGCCCATACTCTTCATGAGATGTTGAGGCTTAAGCGACTCTAAGAAAGCTTTTGATGCAGTGTGTGAGATTAATGAGCTGGGCCCTGGGGTCACCAAAAAAGCTTGGCACATGCAGAAAGCCTCGAGTGCTCCCTCATACATTCTTTATTTATTTAATTTTGGGAGAAGGAAAGAGCAACCCTAAGCACCATTAATTCATATTTATCACGTGCAAGACCACAAGATTCAACAAGGAGAGAAACAAAACTAAACACAGCAAGGCATGTTTTGCTAATGCTATGTTACACTTGAGCACAATCTCTGCTTGTTAATTGATATATGTAGTTAGGCCATGAATATCCACTTCGGAGGTGTGGACTCTTAAACACGCGCTATGTGGATAATATGTGACAATGACATCGCTGCGAATTCAGATCACATTTTTATTCTAGGAAATCTGTCAAATTGTCGACAAGAAAAAAGATAAAGGTTAACACTGAAAAGTTTGAGGAGGGTAGACAAATATGTCAGATGTTAACAAGTTAAAAATTCATTTCGTAAAAATTTTAGAAAAACTAGTATAAACCAATTTCAAAAGCTGATGGCAGTGATGTGCTTTAGGGATAAAAATGTCTGAATGAAAGAAAGATGCATCCCTGTGCTGTCAATGGCAACAAAAATTGTTGCTTTTTTTTCTTCTTTTTTTTTTTTTTTTTTGTAAATTATGTTAGCTGCTGAGTGTAATCGCAGTATGGGTAATACAAGACGAAAATGGGGGAATTTGTCGACAATTTACTCTCAAAAAAATATTTTGTTATAGGTGTGGGGTGTTATTTAGTCACATGGTAGGGGTGTTAGGTTGCACCCCCATCTTTGCCACACAGATTTTTTGATCGTCAAGAAAATCATCGTCTTTGTTTATGTGAGTTTAGTTTATTGGATTGCTTCTGTTCTGTGTGCTTTTGGAAATGTGCAAAAAGAGTTAATTTCATGCAATTTTGTGAATCAGGTGCTTGTAAGTGTACTACATGTACATTTGTATTGATAACCATGTCCTCACGACATGGGTTAATGTATAGCATGTAGAGGGTGGCCGAGTGTGACTGCGCTATAGGTCACACTCACAACAATAACTTACATAGCTGTAATTGTTGTAAACATGAGCAAAATATTACTCTTGCCAATAGCTGAAGGCAGAGTCAATGTGCACATGCATTATATTGGGTTCTCTCCATATATGGCAAATACAATAGGTGGCAGCAAATGCTGGGTGGTGCGGGCATCTGCCAGAGGGCAGCAAAGCTTGGCTGCAGCTGCAGCAGCAGGCTCACTTGTCAATATTCAGTCCTGCAATGTTTGTCTGCGGGATTCTTGTCTTAAAATGCAGTGTTTCACTCTCAGTCATTTGGTTTTTTACATTTTCACGAAAAACCCATAGGTAGCTTGTAGTGATAATGTTTTTGATTGAATGATTTATAACCTGCAGTCCATAGACCTAAAACTGTCCCAGCCTTAATACAAATCTGACATAGTTCAGATGCAATTTTTGGGTTTATCTGAAGTATTTTTGATCACAAATTTGCCTTGACAGCTATCACTATGCCTGTGGTTGGAGTGTGATAAACAGTTCTTTGTAATCCTACCTTAAATTGTTCACTGCAGGCCTGTTATGGGTCATGTTCTTATCAGTTATATCACAAAAGTGTATCACTCAAGTGACAGTGTAGAAGTTAATGGCCCACAGGTGTTCTATCAACTTTGACTTTTGTTGTTTTTGCTCCAGCGCAGTTTGCTTTTAGCGAATCAAAATAAAACGCCAGAACTGATAACCAGGGTTCACTGTTCACAAATCAGGAGTGATTTTGCAGAAACACTTGGAGCACACCTTGATAACCGAATTAAATAGAAAAAATAGCAGTAAATAAGTCATTAAGGGTCATTTAACCGTACAATTTGTGTGAGTTATAATATAATAACTTATTGAAGTGTGTTAACGTTCATATTATCAGATATGGCCAAAGGAAAAAAAACTATATATACACAAATGAAAGTGGCCAACGCTGCACGTGTCATGCAGATATGAACGTTTATAATATAAGACGTGCAACTTTGCATGCATATCCACTTAGAATTATCTGCAAACTGAGCCCTGGTCTTTGTCCACATGTCAGTTTTCAGTTTGTTTTGCAGCTCTGTATGGTGGTATACATGTTTTCCAAATTTCCTTATTTTTGGCATATGCAGGACTGACCCAGGTGGCACCATTCAAGGGATTACCTTTTTGCAGGGGTAAGCTTGACACGAAACTTGACAAATAACATTTATTGTATAATTTGCGAGTCAGTGACTGGTGATAAAAATGTCAAGTGATATATATAATGTTTATTCAGTGTTGTTCACTGAATCCTGGTAATTGATTTCAATTGGGCCCTAATAGCAGTGCAAATATTATGCTTGCAATGACCTCGGGGTGCTTGTAATATTGCTGGTTTCAACTGATAACCAGATCATGTTACTGTTTTGGGAAAATTTTTGGTGCACTTCTACAAAAAAGTACAGTACAGTCTCTAGAGTATGTCTAGGGGTAAGAAAAGGCTTCATTTGACATTGGGCTGCCTGACATTTGGCGAACTGTTAACACTCCATCTTTGAATGTAGTGTCAGCTTTCTCATTGTAAACAATGAGTCAATGATGTCTCTGTTCTCTCACTTCTCTTGGCTGACTAGAATGTTATGCCACGTGATGGAAGGTAGGATGCTTAGCTTTATTCCCTCATGTCATTTTTCTGGCTAAATACTGAGCCAATTGTTGGGCAACCTCCAAGCTAAGAGGGCCATTTTTCTGGGCAGGACTTTAGGAGTGATAGAAAAAAAGGCCAAAAATCCCCTAGACATCCCAGAGCAAGCTGCAAAATATTTACTCTCAGCATACAACTGGGTTTGGATTACCGAAAGGAATTTCTAGTTGGGGTTCTGCCGAATCTAAATATTTGCCAATAGTGAATGGGAAAAAGTGGGTCTTATCTGACATGTTTGAGAGATGTGTACAAGTCGAGGCCACAAAAAAGGCCTTCGTGTCAACTGGCATGGTTATTAGATGCTGAGGTCGACATTAAATGATGCTTTAAAGGGCACCGAAGTATGGGATCACATCAGACATGAATATCTATGAAAATGATGCTCCCAATGATAGATTGTGTATGGAATAATTGATGTCGTGATGCGGTATCATTACATAATATTACATAACAGCAGGTGGTTAGCGTGTCTGGACCACACAACATGATATTAAAGTCGCCAATTATAATAGCAGTGGGTGTAGCGCTAATTACACAAAATAACAGTGCATCAAACTGGTCTGGCACAGGAGACCTGTTATATGACTTCTGCTCTCTTGCCAGCATGCAGTCTGTCACACAAATTGCCACAAAGAATGAAGTCACAAAAAGCCCAATTAAATCTGCTCCTTGCTCTGCGGCATATGCTTTATTTGGCCAAAGACCACAAAAGTCAGAATAATTAGTTTTTGCAGTGAAATTGAATCCATGAAAACTTTGTACGATTTGACAGATTGTCACGTCAAGATGTTACTATGGAGTACACGAATTTCATTTTATTTTGACATGATAGTAATAAATGGGAAGAATTCGCTAATGTAAATATGGGTTGTTAAAGTTGGCATGCAATTTTGTGCTGAAGTCTCCAACAAGTACGACTATTGTGTTGAACAACGTTGGAGAGACTTTTAAAATTTAAATGCCCAGCAGGTCATGGTTGAATCGTCAAGTAAACATTTTTTTGCAAGCCATAGGTTTTTCGTACTGGCCTTTTTTGGATGAATATGGCCGTTATGATTTGAATTGCACAAGACAACAGCATGACATGATTTGAAAAATGCAAAGTGGGTCATGGTGTCATGCTGTTGTAACATGCTGAGGTATCTAGTCCTCAGAAGCCCTGGGGCAATGGTTTTATGCTCGACAAAGGAATTTGTGTGAAGTTACAAGGTTCGATCGTGAAGAAAACTTCAGACCATGCTCAGACACCCCTTTTGGGGTTTCTGGTCAAAAGTGGACTGAACCTGAGATATGACAACCTCTTTGGAGATTGTGGCTCATATTTTACAGTCATAATAGTCCCAGGGTTGACTAAAGATGCCACAATGCTGTGTCACAAAGACTCGCATACCTATGGCCTAGGGGTTCTTGAGTCCTGAATAAATACTTGACATGTTGGGCAGAGGATCCAACTGCCTTGAAATATTTGAGAGGTGACTTGTGTAAATGTAAGGTGGACTAGGATGTAAAGCAAGGTACAATAAATATCTATGAATATCAGAATATATATTGTGGATTTAATGCAAGAAAGGAGGCGGATATGGCATTGTATGGAAGAATATATATTCAAAGAAATATGTAAGGTCCAACCCCCGCAGTGAATTTTGAATGGCACATGTAAAACACAAACAGCTTGTTGAGTCATAGAGGGAAATCTAAGCAGCTGTCAATGGTATCAACAGATGGCCAATGGAGACACTTCATTGACCACAAGGTATTTCCAAGTGACCATTGCATCACCAGCCTTTAGTGCAAGAACCCCTAATTGTAGCGCAATTAGAGCATTAGTCACAGAGGCCAATCCAATTAAGGCTAATGACTGCCCTGATGGCATAGCACTCAGTCCTGTGGGTTCTCCCTTAGAATTTAAAGGAAATTTGAGGTACTGTCACCCTAGATTGGAATGTCAGGTGTTTCACTGCTTGCTTTTTAAATGCACAGTGCTCCTTAAATTGTTGATTGTTGAAGAATTCTTTCTGTACCTCATAAACCACCAACAGACTCAGTAGCCAACCACAGAGCAACATTCTAATCTATGATGAATGAGAAAGGACTTAAAAAGGGGTGCTGAAAACCCCCTTTCTAAATAGCAAGGGTGTAATATATTCAGGAACTGGACTGTTAGGCTAATGTGTTTACTCCTTAAAGTGTCAGGTCTGTATATCATATTAATATTGCTTTGACTCGCTACATTTCATTTAAGCCAGTTTAATTCACTGAATGCTCTGTGCTCAGCTCTGTGCTCAACCAGTGGATCCTCATATCATACGTTTATAATACAGTCCTGTCAACTTGATGGTATATCGCCCATTATGTATCACTTTGAAGTGAATTGGGCGTTTGTAAAAGTTAGTCAATTCCTCGCTCTTCTGGGCCACAAATTGTGAGAAATGTGAAGAAATGTCCAGTGCATTTGTCATTCAGTCACATTTCGTGAATAGGAATGATGTTGACAGGCAGTCCTTTCCTTTTACCTGATGAAATGTCCTTTTGGACGTGTCCAAAAAACTCTGAATGGTATGGACAAGAGATGAAATGCCTTGAAATACCCGACAGCTTGTTGATTATGCCTGAAAAGGGCATGGGGCATTTGAAGGCTCCCCATGTGTCCTAGTAATGCCTCGGTTAAGTAAATTCCGCCGAGGGCCTGCATCTGCCTGCAGGATGACCTCTGCAGTTGACACCAAGGGGGTTTTGCCATGGGTCTCCCCAAGGGTTGTCAGGCTTTATAATAGAAGAGCATGGACCTCACAGGACAGTCCAGTATTGGCTGTGACGGCCTTTCCACCAGGTCTAATGCAATTTGCTTCTGTGTATTTACTTGACCTGCCGCCCCAACCCCCGTCCATCTTCATAATTACAAAAAGCAACAGATTTATCCTAAAAGGTCATGTTTCAATATTGCAATTTTTTTTTTCTCTGCGTAAGAAATTACATTTCAGAGTACTTTGTATCGCTTGTTATACAAACATATGATTGAGTACATTAACATGTTCACAATATTGCGATTAGAGTGCTCATATTTACAGCCAACATTCTTGTGCATAGACTGTTACAAATGCAACGACTTGAATGCAATTCTGACATTTGCCAATTTTGAATACATTCTTATGTATACATGTGTTTTTCAAAGATGTGTGCAAAATTTCCGCAGATTTTTTATTGCTCATTCGACTTCGTAGATCCAATTACTAGAAAAAATGGGCACAGGAATTGCAAAAGTCTGGTTTAGTATATTACAGTTAATTGTTGAATACCATATGCTACAATTATGGTAAAAAGTTGGGAGGGGCTTAGTTGCAGTTTTGCTTTATGCAGTCAAAGGTAGACCTTACGGATAACCTTTCTCATGGTGAACACATCTGAATTTGTATTTTAGATGAATGGATTTTAATTTAGTTCAATCAAATAAGAACGCGGTATCTTGTTGGCTTATGAACTAAAAAAAACAACATGGGGCGCTGTCGTCGGTGTCGTTCTAAGGAATGACCATTCCTGACACCTAGCGGTTCGAATGGTAGTTATTTTTCTTTGATCGTCTGAACTGGTCGTTCGAATCTTTCAATGGAAGGGAAAAAATTATGCATTTCGTATTATCACCGGCCATGGACGTTCAAAGGCATAAACTACTTACTAAAGTAAGCCTGGATATTTTAAAGCAGTTTAATGTCTTCAAATGAGCATTTTTTTTCTAGCTATGGGGGCGAGGATTGGCGCTGCTTGGGCCTTGGCATAACTGTGATGAAAAATTTCCATGTAGATATTTTATGACTTAATTACCAGGGACCAGCACAGTTTGGGGCAAAGATCTTCATGATACCCCAATAGAATGAAAATACGAGGGAGGGGTGGACTATTGACTGCATGAATTTACTACCATAAAGTGACCTGGGTTCACAAAGCAGCCACTAAACGTTGCATAAATGGCATACCCATGTGAAGATCTATCTTTCTAATGCTTATGCCCCTTTTTCATTTCGTCTGCCTCAGACTGCCTGTAAAAAGATTGAAATAGACAAGTGCACAGGCGTTCTGCTTCCTGAACACGCCACTCAACTGAACGAGATGTCTTTCATCTCCATGGGTGGAACTCCTGTGATCACAGCGCTGTTTAATAGATCTTGTACTTTTTATAAATGGCTGAATAGAATTTTTTTGGCTAGTTTCCATGCTAGTGTGATATATATACAAGAAGCTCTGGACCTAGCAGACATGGTTAGTGATGACCAAATACGCCAGGAGGAGTATATGGCGCTGTGCGTCCGTTATCGCCAGAGGGCGTCCCATGTTGACAGCCTCAGCCCTCTGCAGACCTCAGGTCCACTGCAGTCGTCTAATTCTTGGATATTAGATGCATTAGTTGTTCAGTACATGTTTTATGTAGGTAGGAAGTTATAAAAAAAAACAAGCCAATCACTAGTTTTCTCAGAAATACACTGGTAGACATCTATACAATTTTGTCTTGGTCCTATTTAGCCTGAGAGATGAGACCAGGAGTGACTCGAAACTGATAAGCGTTATCTGTCAGTTATCAATGCATGTACGTGATTAGAATATGGCAGAAAATAAACAGGGATGTTGGGCTGTGGCAGCACAATTGACTAAATGTCTTTTTTTTTGTGGCGGAATAACAGCTCCGATTTCTTGGGCAAACACCTGGAACTGGCAACATATTTGGTTAACAGGTCCATGCAAACACAAAGGACAGAAGATACTGTTGCTGTTCCATTGTGATTTGTTTGTGTGTGTTTTTCGGGCTTGTGTTTATGATTGCTTTGTGTTTTTTTGGGGCAAGAATGCACACCATGTCCTGACAGGGTTTCAGTCTGAGAGTTGTTCTCTCAGCAACTTGATATGTCTCATTTTCGCCCCTGTTCCTATCAACATCACATCTGAGCATCAGTGGTTGCCTAGGGGATGCTGCTAAGAGACAGCTTTCTGCATCTTTAGTTTGCTGCTGCAGCAGCATCAGATGTGTTTTTTCATTCACTTGCTATTTTTGAAGCATGCTGCACCTTATGTTGGCTCGCAATTCGCACTGGAGTCAGGGTTTGGGCGGTTCATCCAAGCTCCTTGCTTTTATCTCAGCTTGCCTCATAGCATCATCACCTAAATCAATGACGTAAAGGATAGAAAAAATAAAGCAAGAAAAAATGGAAACATTAAAAAAAGATGTATGTGCAGTGCTGGGAGAGTGAACTGAACTGAGAAAATCAGAAAAAAAAGAAGGAAAAATGGGGCCTGGTTTGCTTGGCAGATAAAAGCTAAAGATTAAAGCCCAGCTTTGAGATCCATATTACCATGATGACTGCATATATGACTTTTATTTTTGCTCTATTTGCTGCAGAACCAACTATACTGTTGTAATTTCAGGTCATGTCGAATCTTCCATTGAAAATCAATTTGCCTTTTACATAAATTGTTCTGCAAAGATTTTTATGAAATTTTCACTGAATTTAACGAACTGAAACACAATGACTGATCTCAGTTCTCCTATTTTATTCATGATCACTAATGATCTTTTCTGATATTGTCAATTCGAGAATTGTAAAACGATGACATCGGTGGAGTGCATTGAATATGTTTAGATTATTTGTTATCCATATTCGATTCAAAGACTGAACATCCTCAACAGTTGCACTGGCAGCTTTAGCAAGCCTTCACAAATGTTATTGTGATCAAACAAAATGTTTGCTGGATGTTAAATATTGATATTTTTAAAAGCCAGTCTTTTTACGTGTAACTTCGGCATGATTTTATCGGATTTGAGCACATATCCAGCCAGCATTAAATTTCATTGATCATTCATGTTTTCTGAACGCTTGAATACCTTCATGCGATTAGGCCAGCACATTTCAGCGACTTTTTTAGGCGTAGATTATCCTGATTTTTGTCCGATTATAGCAATCAGTGCCTAATCTACATGTAATCTCTGTTATTCTGGCTGCTAAATGTTTGTTCGTGTCTAAAATGATACTTTTTCCCTTAAGTGACGTGATGGTTGATCTTAACTTCTGACTCATTAAAAAGATAAGCTCTGTCCCAATCTATTAAAGCTATTTTAAGCACGATGTGATGGATGGTGTGATAAACACGCATTAATAATTTTTCACATTCATGAGGATAGCATCAAGAAAACATGAGCAAAGTGAAGGGTATCGGATGAGACATGTGCCCCGACAGTTGATGTGGAGGTGTTGATAGGTATAGCTGGCCAATCTGTTGTCATAGCAACAGACTGGCTGGATCCTCCTGCCTGATTGAAGGGTGACTTGAGTAGATAACCTTCGGATGGTTTTCCCATGTCCAGGGTAGTAGGATCAGTGAGCTGTAGACATTTTCTTTAGGTGCAGTAATATCACAAAATAAAATCATTGTACAGACTACAAGAATACACAAATTAGATTTGAAATTGCATTGAAATATAGGACATAAGAAGTGGTATTGAATCACGTAAATTTAGAGAAATGTGAGAGCTTGGATTTGAAATCTCACCTATGCATGATATGTGGTGGGCTGGAAATAGCCGTTTAGTTTATTTATAGACATCTTATTGACTTGACGTTTCAGTTTAATATTTTTTAAAAAGACAAGAATTCTGTCATAGATATGTAGTTGATTCTAAATGTGTCATTTTGATTTGTGGTAAATGGCACTTTTAATCGTACAGCAATATTCGTCCCAGATGGTATAATGTTTCCTTGAGTACTTCTAAAATGTTTTGGTTTAGAATGAGTAAAATTTCTGAATTTCAATTTATGAATGGTCTCATTTGTGATATTTAAACAGCGCAAGCGATGTAATTAATATGTCATCGTATAATTTATATGTCTCAGAATTTTTCATATCTTTTGTTGAGGTGTGTCTTTGACCGTTTTCTCAAGCCAGACATGCTATATTTAACATGTAAAAACTTGGCAATATTTCATGCTATCTCAATTATGTTGTGTAACTAGCAATATTCACATCATTAAATATGCTCCTCTGTGTTCTTATCTTTGAAAGGGTTATAGGATGTTACATTAGTTTTTGACAGACTGGTGCATAATTTATGGACTTGGGAGGACGTCTGACATTTTGTGAGGTACACCTATATTAGTGCGTTATAAAGCAACATATTTATTACATAAAATGGTATACAGATATAGGCCTAAGACCTTATAGAAATGTCATAAAAATCTCATAGAATATGTCATTACAACATAATATATTATATATTTCTATGGTGCTCTAATTAGTTTAGAAGCTTTCTTTTAATCATAATATTTTTTATAAGTATGAAAAAAAAAACATGAACCGAAGAGGAGGCTGATATTATAATTTGGAGAAATGTATAAGGTGATAATATGAGTATATGACGGGGGTTGCTGAGCAGTACAAAGTAATTCAGTTGTCAGGTGCTATGTGTGTCTTCATGCATTTATACTATACACACCTTGGTCAACATGACTGCATAGAGACAGCCCTAATTACAGTATGTAGATAGGAGTGATCAGGAGTTCTTGCCATGCTGCTTGGGAGTAGGTGATGAGGCTGTGATGATTTGAGTTGCTGAGGCTGAGGTACTTGATGCAAATGAATGCCTGGCGAATGAGTTATGAACACTTGGTGATGAGTTATTGCGTCACCACTGATGAGTTTTTGCAGCTGCAGCAGTCGTAATGTGCATGCTGCAGATTATCAGTTTCTTTCTTGTTTATTCCTGATGTTTTTTTGTGTGTGTCTATCTTCTAATATCGATCATTTACATCAGGAAGGAGTCATAGGTACTGAAGTAGGAGTTATGAATATGACGTTTATATGAACATGATATAGAGTCATCTTAGGTTTATGTGATGGCATCATAGGCACATGATACTTGTACATTGTAGGCCACATAATAAACATGGTGTTAAATTACTGTTATAACCTGTGCTGGTGCAATGTTGACATTGGTCAATCCAATAAATAATGCATGATTTATTATATCGTGGTCAATGGATGCTTAGTCCATTCCAGAGTATGAATTCGGCTATTCAATTGGGTGCTGATAGCCAGAGGGATGTCATTAATGTTGCATTACTATTATTTATTACTACCTGACAACCCCTTACACCTGTAATTTCTGTCCTGCTCTTTGGGAATTCCTCCTATTAATCTACATTTGCAGGTTAACCTTGGTATTTCCAGAAGGGGGATCAAGCAGTGAGAAGTGCATGTCATAATTCCCATCGGTCGCTAAGAACAATTGGTATGAATTAGATTAATGGGAACAATTGAGCTGTCATAATTACCATCACGTAATGCTGGCATGACCATGATACTCTTCAGGTGGCAGGCACTATATGACCTTTTCTGTGAAGGCTGACTGCTATTTTTTGTTGCATCCTAACACATACAGCTGCAGGGTTAATATAGTCTTGATACTGTGCTCGGATAACAGTTTCACTACCATTCTAGATGATACGAGATACTATTTGCGTGTTATAGATAGATCTCTATGAGAAAATTTCGAGTTCGATTTGGGCAACACATCAGTGTAAGAACGGGCAACTTTTTGGCAGCCTTGGCTCCAACAGTCCAAAGTTAATAGTGGATTAGCTGAGTCAGTATTCACTATTGAGTGGTCATCTTGATGAGACGTTGAGAGGACTTGGTCCTTCAGTCCAATGTCCATTTATTGTCCAGCGAGTGGTCAATCTTGCTTACATGAGATGGTCTTGGTTGGGGGGAGCTGTGGGTGCATTTCATGGGGACCAATAGGGGAATAACTCGCTGGCTTCTAGTGACATCTTTGAGCAAACTGCTGGTGGCAGAAGCTATTTACAAGGAAATGAAGGGAAGAAATAGCTGGCCGGACTGGACACGCAAGTCCACTGGGCCAAGATCTGTTCCTATTCGCTCCTAACTTCCTCTACAAGATGGGACAGGCTCGTTGCACCTGATGAAATGACTTTCTCCTCCACACATTCACTCAGCCTCCCATTTTGCGTGGGCATCAAGATTGGCCCTGGCGTGTTTGTGGGCTGCCACTCATTGAAGGCAAGGCGTTCTCCTTGGTCACTCCATCTTTCCTGTGTATTTATCTTGTTCGTGACCACAGCCTACCAAGAGGAAGGCGATTGTAGAAGATTGTCTTTGTGGCATCTTTAAATCGCTCCAGTCTCGTTTATTTTCAGGAAGATTGGTTTGTGGGCAGACACAATGATATGGTTCGCCCCACACAAATGCAAAATTATGCCGATTGTTCATGTGATTGTCAGTCTTGGAAGACATTTTGTATCAACAACAAATTAAATATGAAAATACATCAATGCGTAGGCGAAGTTGAAACATATACAAAATTATATATAATCTTTGTGGGGGCAGCGGAAGGATGCTGTTTGATGAATTTGCGATATTATATTTGGCTATACTGGCATACACTACAATGTATTAGATCAGATGGAAGTGGATGTGAACTTCCTATGTAATTTGGCTTTAAGGACAGTTTATCATAGAATTTCAAAGGCTAATCTGAGCTTGTGAATCCTTGCAGTGATTGACAGTGACTAGAGCTTCACGAATTCCAATTACAGGTCTCCTGTCTCTTCAGAATAAGCTGCTGCACCAGAATCGAATGAGAAAACCATGAATCATGTGTGATTGGCAGTTTAAGTTCGTCTGTCAGCCAACACGAGAAACTACAGATGTTCTTCCGTCTATTACATTGAAATTTTAATTAGAGTTACATTGTAGGTAAACGAGCCGTGTCTTTTAAATCACAGCCCACATTATTTAGTTTGGTCGGAGCCCTCGTGGACAAATCTGCCTGGAAATTAGCTTGGCACATTTGAGAAGGCATTAATCATAGCAGAACAGAGAGAGAGAGAGAGTATAATGGCTGTAATGACAGTACCTCTCCCAAAAATAACTGAATGGCCATATGATTATTGGAGTGCATGTCATTCACATGTTATGGACATAACTCATTATTCTGGTATTATGTAATACCTGAATTCAATCGTAAATTATGGCGTTTTAATCAACATGTGAACCAATGCGAATGAATTCTAATGACGTCGTTAATCTGGGGGAAAATTCAATTCTCTCAAGGTTTTCTGCTTTCTAATTTCTAGTCCCTGAAATTGGACCTGGAAATCAGCTTTACAGAGCTCATTTGCTGCTAAAAGGTCTTTCTGGAAACAGAATCACAGTGTCTTGAAACGCCTCCAGGAAAACTAAAAAATACCTCCAGAAAAATAAACCTAGCTTAATGCCTATATGCCTCTCTTGAAATATGCATTTTGATATATTGGCAGCTGGGGAACAAAAATATAATATATAATATATATGTATATATATATATGTATATATATATACATTGTACATTTTAACAGATAATAATGTCCAAAATCAGAGACTAAAAAATGATGCATATTACATTGCAAATTTGAATAACGAGTGTAATTACAATCTATCTGAAACAGAAAAATATGTACCATGTGTCTGAAGCAGAGCAATTGTGTAACTGACACTGCAGATACCGTGATGTGCCACATTCGTATTATTTTTATTGACTCCAGTGGTCTTTTTTTTCTGTGTAATTGTTAAGCACCCAAGTTATTTGTGGCCAGTGGAAACCTGGTTACATTGTATGGCAACTGTACACCCTGATGTTTACATGGAGGGTCTTTGGGTAAACATTGATATGTCACAGCTGAGTGTTTACCTGTATTTGCTAAATATTGAACGATGCTTGTGACATTGATAAAAGTAGATCATATAGATCCATATTGAATGATTGAGGCGGTTCATTTTGATCTCGTCTTGTGAGTTAGGTCTGAGTGAAAGAAATAGACCTCGGTGAGAAACCGAGCATTACGATGTGTACTGGGAATCAACATGGCTACCTCGAATGCAGGCAGTTTCCTGCTAGAACTCACATTTGAAGATGGAGGCATAAACAGAGCAGATAGTTTCACAACTGACACCTTCAGTCCCACAGATACCCGATACACTATAAGCTGTGTCTGCAGCACTCACAGGGATGAGGGGTTTCTAGGGGTTTTACCCTCTGTTCTTGCTTGCATCTGCCGTAGATTAGACACCTAAGTTAGACTGGGAATCCTACAGCATGTCTAATAGCGCTGCCCCCGGGTCAACAAATACAATACGGCCGTTTTGTTACACTCCAGTGAAGGGCCAGTTCGATGCTCTTACATAGTTTAATGGTATATGAATTTCCGTGGATTAGAAGGGGGTAACTAGAGCGGAAACTAGGTCACTGTGATCATGTTTACATGCTGTCTTGTGCTATCTATTCAGCGATAAGATGACTCATAAAGAAAACAAGAGATATATAGTGATGATTGTTAAGTGGGAATTAGATTAGAGGGTCATTTGGGTGTGATTTGATCGATTCTATCAATGAATAGGTAGAATAAATGCTCTAGTGCTAGTAAGCGAATGCAGTGCCAGTGTGAGTAGTTCTGGAGGCAGCCATTGGCCAGAGCATGAATATGTATGGGGAGGCGCCATGAAGCATTCATAATTAATGTGCATGGTTGCAAGAAACACATTGCTGGCTGCTGTTGCTGCTGCACACAGTGATGACAGGTCGAGGTGATGCAGAGATCAGCAACTAGCATCCAGCTATCACTCCACTGTCTTCTGAATGTCTTGGATCCTTTGGTTTAGAGGACGACAATATATCGCTGGCTGAGACGGCCGTCATCTCGCACCTGCGACGCTGTGCCAGCGCTCTCTGTAGCGTCATTTGGATCCTTTACTCTGGGATATCACGTCGGATCAAGCAGCGTCCACCTTTCACGTTTCTGACCTGCGCTAGGATTAGTCTGGACTCTAAGAACACTGTGACTTTAAATTAGCCATTGGGGAACACTTCATGTTATTCACAACACACGGAATATTGCCTCTTTTATAAGTTATTCAGGGGACAAGGGGATCTAACCACACACTCAAGAACTGTGACATTGGAATAGCCACACACTCAAGCCACTCTATCTCTATATAGCCACACACTCGGGATATCTTCAATATCTTCAAATACACTCAACAAAAACCTGGTGACGACAAGAATCACCGGTCAGGCCAGTATCTTTACTCGTCAATGTTGTTTTCTTTAGGTGAAAAGACGAAGGCAGGGCTATGAAGCTGGGACCGGTCCACAGTCCGTGGATTGCTCCATGCTTGCTCTTCCTGCTCCTTCTGTTGCAACGGGGCCACTCTCAAGCCGATGGTGAGTAATATTTTTCTATTTTACATTAGCTTATTATATGTAGGATAATTTACAGTAGCACCCTGGTAAGTCTGGAGTCTTTTTTCCTAAACATTTTGCGTCAAAATTCACACAGGAAGGTTAGAAATTGAAAAGCCGACCACAGCAGCTAAGCCAACATAAATTCTATGTATTCTATTTAAATCAAATGACATCACAAATCATCAAAATGCTTGGCGTACATTTGAATCGTACGCATAATGGAATACGTATATAATTGTAGATGTAATTATACATACAGGGACCTGTGCAAGAATTAATGAGTTCACCAGCATGACATATCCTATAGAACATCATCAGAGTGTCAGGACTTGATGATTAATTATTGCCTCCATGTGCTGTCTCTTTGAAAGACTTCTCAATGAGAAGTGCAAGGAGTTCTTTCTAGTGTGTTTGTGAAAATCGATGGGGGTCTGGCACGAGGCAGCCACAACAAATACGTGAAATTTTAATGAAATGGCAAGTAATGAAGTGAAGAAGAAACGTTTCAGAGTTATTCTAGTGTCATCTTTCTGCTTCTCAGATTTTCTTTGAGATGTTGAAACGAGTGGACAAAAATTATGGTGAAGAAGTGTCGAAAAAAACCCAGGTGGCAGAAAGAAACGCTCCTAAGATCATTAAAGACCTTCACAAATGTTTCCTTTTCCACACTGAATGAGAAATGAGATTTGCTTTTAACGGAGACCCAAGGCTTTGTTGTCCTGTGCCACTTCCTGCCAATATAAGCCCCTGAATTAGTAAGTAGGTCGTTCAAACAGCTATCACTCAGTTATGCAGAAGACGTTGCCCTAACTCACAAGTTAGAAGAAAATCACTTTGAATTTACAAAACTATAGAGGAGCTCAAATTCATAGATTATTAGATTATGATCTTAGAGATCATAAAACTGGAAATGAGAGTTTATTTTTAGCTTCAAAATGAAGCGACAGTTTTTTTGAAATTCTAGTCTCTTGGGCTCCTTTTAATGGAGCAGAATAAAAACTACCCCAACTGGGTGAATGTGCGAAATGGGATCTTTGAAAGTGCCCATGGTAAAACTAGGATTAATCCGACATTCCATTAAAATATATGAGGCCACTGGTTTCCTACTGCATGATTAAAAGCATGGATGGAATTCATCAAACTTTTTGCACAGGCTCCTAATTCAATTTGCTGCTTGTGGATGCAGTCCATCGCTTGCTGCAATGATGATGATGATTATGATGATGCTGGCAAAATATAGCACCAGCAGCAGCAGCATCAGCTCATGTTTTGATGGACATGTTTTCTGTGACGGTTGTATCTCATTTCTATAGATCTACCGGCTTTCCCGATTTTGTTTGAATTTAATGTAATTGTCTATTACCATGGTTGTATCGATAAATTGTAAATCAATTACTTATCGATTACTTGAACTACATTGGATTTAAGGGATTATTCAAGGCACAATTTTACAAGTAGAGCATTATTGTTGCAGTGTGAATTTCAGATGTAACATGAAAATGCATCACAGAGATGTGGTAATGATACTGGAATGCTTCTGGGTTAACCTGGTCTCTTGTGAACGAGTCCTGTCAGTTCCAACCAAGTATGCTGTGATGCTAAATCAGGTGACATGATCATCAGAATGCATAACTAAGTTATGCACTTTTCTTTTCATGGTCATGATACAGCCCAATAATTTGGAGCGTGACCCAGAAGATGCAGGACGATGCAACTGCATTACCCTGATGGGTTTTATGACCAGGGGAATTAATGGGACACATCAGAGCATCCAGATACAGTATATGATAAAAGCAAGAATCCATAGATCAACAGTTGCTGCTGCTACTGCTGCTGCAATGGATGCTGCTGGTTCTTGCTGCCAAAACATCGGCATCACTGACAGTTCTCTGGCTCCATGGATGCTGCAGCAATTTGGATCCCTGTGAGAATTTGCCTCCATAATCTGCAACCTATCAGAGTGGCAATTTAGCCAGTGCTGCATTATGCAAGACCAGTGGCATCAGTCATCTGCAGCTAATGTACCGCAGCATGCTTTGGCCAGCCTGGACTTGTTTTGTGGACATGATGCTGACACCGAAACTCAGGAGCACAACTGGGCTATTTGCTCTCCCCCAAACAAGAAAAAGTGTTTACAAGTATTTTTGACCACTCAAATGACTCCTGAAAGTCGCGAGCCCACCAAGATTGTTGCTCTCATCTTTGAGCATCAACAGTGCATTATTCAACTCCAGTCTCCACTTCACTTCAGTCCAGTTTTTATTCCTCAAGTCGATGATCAGAAGTGAAACTTGCACCGAGCCATTAGGAGACCCAGAGTGATTACAGAGTCTAGCTGAGATTACAAGCAGGCGACAATATTACGACATGCCTTCAAATGGAGCTGAAAGCCAACTGGTATCTCAATAAAAGGCACATTAAGCTTTCTAAAGAGATGTTCAGACCCTCGGTTCACATCCATCATTTGAAGGAATCTCTGCAGATTCAGAGGCAGAGCTCTTATTGTGAGGGTCTCGTGTGAGTGCAGTTCCAAAAATCAAAAAGAATAAAGATGACGCTCTTTCTATTTTGTCATTTTATTCCCTCTGCTCTCTCTGTCTCTCTCTTCTCTTTTGATAATAGAGAAAAGGGATTGCTGAAACCGTGGTTGCCATGCGTGACGACCCAATGAGCCTTTGTTTCTCTGTGTCAAAGCGTCATAGGTTGCTATGGCAACCTGCAGCTGCTAACAGCCGTCAATGTCAGTGTTGTCAGGTCGAGCTGATATGAATAGCTGCCTTAATCATGAGGTCTGTCTATGGACTTGTGTAGGCTTACAGTCTATGACTATGGGCTCAGTGGCGGACCACTGCTGACCGGATGACCCGAGGTCACTTTGACGTGTGCCTATGTGGTCACATTTTGTCTCTTTGACCTTTTGATTCTATTCATGGTAATAACTCATCCTGTGTTGTCAGCCGAGGGCCTGCTCCTTGCCTGTCAGCAGTTTGCCTGTCCTCTTTATTTACCTCCTAATAATTCCATCATGAGAGCCAGCAAAGACTCATAAAGAGAGACGTTGGTCCAGATTTGCCAACAAAATATTACAAAATCTGCTCTATGGGGCAAATCCTCTCTCAGTAATCAAGGCTGCTTTCATTCGGCTTGTCATATTACTGAGGCAGCTCTGACTGTGTTTGTTATAATGACAGCAGATGCTGCTTCTTGTGGAGTTTGGCCTTATAAGCATGCCTTAGTTGTAAACAACTTTATCATCAGTACTAGCAGTTTCTTGGTTCAGCAGCAACAAGGAGGAAGCTCTAATTATACTCTAATTGGCCTCATTTTGGTCAGTCCCCATTGATGAAAATGCTTATTGTTGTCATTGTGCGGACTACACACTTGCACTTGTTCACCTGGATCAATAGCATGCAAGTGACGGTTTGTCAGCAAATATTAGCAAAGTAAATACCTTCGTAAAAATACTTGTGGCTATGGAGACTATGACAGATTGGAGTCATAAATAGCCTACGTGTTGATTAGCAATTGATAAATCTCGTATAGTGCAATCTTCACATGGGTCATAGCTGTGACTATTTCGTACTATAACTATTCAAATTTTGTAGTACTCCATAAGTGTTTTTACCATTTTTATGAAGTTTCAAATCGAAGTAATCATGAAGTGGAGCTTTTTCGAGCACTTTCCATTTCACACGAAACAATTATATTCCTCATTTCTTGTCTGTGATAAGAAGACTGCTAATCTGCACAAGAAATATAGAAATGCAAAAGAAGCCTGAATTATAGGAATTGAAGAAAAACTTGAGAATGACAAACAAGACAGCCTGAAATTAATCTAAGCTGCAGTGACACAATCAGAGAAAACTTACAAAGACTAGGAATAGCTTAGTTCTGTGACCAGGCATTGGTGTGGAAAATGAAAACATGTAGTCTTAATTAAAATGGAAATTGTCAGCAGCCAGATGACGTGAATGTTTAAGACATGTTACAAATTAGGAAAATGTTTGATAAGAGATGCTTTGTGTGTCTCACGTCTCATTTTGCTGCAGGGAACAGATTCATACTGGCCATAAAGTGTTTGGATTCTGAAGAAAACCGTCTCCATTTAACCAATTTAGTATTATCTTGTGAATAAAACCAGATATAACGTGTAAATGTAACACACAACAGATGCCATGGACAATGAAAGTAATCGCGCTTTAAATTCAAGCAAATCTGTACAAATTGTAACATAAATTCAAGCCAGATACTATATTTGATAGACTTCTATATGTGTGTTTAATATCCAATCTTTTGAATTACACGTTACACCATTTTCATCATCTTAAGTAATATTTGTGGAGTTAAAAGATGGTATTTCACATATTTTAACAGCTATATGCGGTAATGGAATTAGGAAGGAAAAAAATATAAAGGATATCAATAGCTTAGTGGTTGCAATGCCTTTGAATGAGGTGACAAAGGCCATCCTCGTGGGATGATGCTCTCCTGCCTCAGCAACTGCATCTCCTGATGCTGCATTATGCTTTACAAAGTATATTGACCCTGCCATTTTTTCTTTGTGCCACCTTCCACATAGTTTTTTAATGAAATTTTTTGTTGAAAGTCTTTATTTTTACTATACCTTCAAAGGGCTTTCTCTATTTGTTAACAGTATTGGGATCTTTTGGTTATCATTTGATCTACTTTACTCCTACGTGTTGTGAATAAACGAGAATGAAACGAGATAAGAGTAAAGAACGAAAAAACAAAATAAAAAAAACACTCATTAAATTAATGCAGGTCTCAGTGCAAACTGTTTTTAGGTATATGAGATTTACACACCTAAGAGTGACTCATCTGTTAAATAATCTTAGTGCATAAGTTCTCAAGCCCAACTCGATTCACACTGAATATCTTCTGAATATCTTTTGAATTATAATACAAATTGTTGCTGCAGCTTTTAGTGCATAGATAAGCCACACCAAGGACAGACCTTGAAAAAAAGGTTGATACTCCCCATTTTTTACAGCAGCAAATCCACTAGCACCAGATGTAATTTTTTGCTCTGCGAATGATACATACACAAGAGACAGAGCAATGTGATAAACTGCCTTTTACGATTCTGCCTCTATTGTGGTGAGACGGTTCAATGTCACTTCAAGGGCAATGGAGGACCTATTGAAAAGGTCTACACGTGCACCTAGTGCCCTGGGGGATACAGTGTCATGCTGGTGAACTATTATTGCATTCTGTAAGGGATTGTGAAATATACAGGGATAGATTGAGACTTGATTGAAATGGAACAGAGATGAAAAGAGATTAAGCTGGAGTGATGGGATGCCTGTGAGAGGACCATTGAAAGGGGAAGGTAAGTGCTTACAGGAATCTCATCATGTGATCAGCATATCAAGATATATTACACATCATTGCAGTCCTTTCCCGAGAGGTTTTTGTAACACTGTAATTTGTTCGGGAGATTTGTTAAGGCTGGAGGCGGACGTTGGGCAGGCTTGCATTGTGCGCACACCTTCTATTCTGACCATGGTGCCATCAATTGTGCAATGAGGCTGACCTGGTGCAACATAATGCAATCCAACCCCCCTGCTCCTCCAGCCTAGCCTAGTCTCCCGGCTGATTACATTGGGCCAGTGTTGGTTTGTGTTTGGCCCCATTGCATAGGTCCCTGATTCGGCTTACATAAATTGCAATGGCTGCTGTGGTCCGCCTTCCTAGCTGCAGCAGGGCTTTGGTGCTCGCTCCTGCTCCATATTTTGCGTTTTGCTCCAGTAAACAGGATTATGTGTATTGGCTGCGGCTCCAGTTGCTGCTAGGGTTGCTACTGATGAACGTGACAGTACCGGCCTACCCCCCCCCCCTCACATTCAATAATGCAATTTGCCCCCCTTGGCTGACATGCGCCGGGCTCTCTGGCAAACACATGACCTGATTTGACCCCCTAAGGGTTATTTGCAGAAAGCATGGTTCTTGATATCAGGGTAAGTATGTTCTTATCAGAGGTCATTCGTCATGTTGTACTCTACATTCCCCACAACTCTGGACCTCTGGTACTAGCCATTCCCCCAGGTCAGATTTGTAACTGGTCTAATCATTCCCCCTCCATTATATCAGGAGTCTGTGAGCACTACAATCATGCCACTTACAGCATAGCATAACATTAGACCAATCCATATGCTCAGAACCAATCTCAACATTGATTCAACGAAACAAGTTCTTGTCAAATGAAATTCCGCCTGGACGAATTCAATTTTCTTCCAGGAGCATCCTAGAAATCTAATTACTCCAGATGCGCAATATATGCATGGAGTTAATCTTTTTCCTGGAAGCGTTATCAAATTAGATGCTTTTAATTGCCAAATTACCCCTCGGCGCGTTGCGATTAAATATCAATATCAACATGGTATCCAAGGATTAAGTTACAGAATTAAATGTCGCCAGCACCTGATATTGGTTCGGCTTTGATTTTTGTTTGAATATTTAAACATCAGCAAAATTGCAAAACGCGTGATAAATTTTTTAATACAAACGTTGAAGTTCCTCGAAATGTTTAACACACGGAGATCTCTGGTACACATGGGTATTTATTGTTGTGGTAAATGTTAAACACATGTTAGTAACATGTCGTTTAAGATACATGTAGATATATGTGATTAGAAACTACATTATTTTACACTTTCTTGAAGGGTGAGTATGTGGAGGGTAACTTGAGTCCAACTTTTGACTCGGAGACATTAAGTGGCACTCTAATGTTCAGCCAAGCAAAGAAAACGTGGTGGAAAAAGTTGTAATCTCAAGGATCGAGCGAAGCTGGTCTGAATGCCTGAGAAATGTGACCTATTTGACCTTGGAGATATGACCCCACCCAAGGTCAGAGCTTCGAGTGATTTGTATGCAAGGCGTTAAATAACATTGCATGGTTTTCAGCTTGTTACCCGTGCGTGTTGTGGCAATCATTGATGTATGGGAACAGGAAATGTATGGGAACAGGAAAACGTATTGAAAGACACAACATTCATCAAGACCAGCCTGAACAGAGAAAAATATGTACGAAGATGTGAGCTATGTCAGTGCGCAAGACAGTCAAGTAAGCATGCTGTCACTCTACGCTGTAGTGTTAGTAAACAAAGCAACGTGCGTTTGTATTGTCAGGTCATATTGGATGGTCGAGGCCTCAAACATAATGGGCCAAATATAAGCACATTGCCCTTACTTATGCAGGTATACATTTAGAGGATCTGTGAGTTAGTTCTGCATGCCTGCTTCTATTTAGGTTGTTTGACATGATCCTGAGTGACATGATGAAGGGACACGTTTAACCGAAGCAAAATAAGCACGGTGCTGTCTACACACTGCTGTGTGAGTGTGTGTTTGTAGTGGGTAGTGTACAGTAGTGCATGGAGTGTGCACTTGATTACAAGGGGCTGTGTGTCCAGCCTGTCTTGCTGTAGAATGAAGGTCAACCTGGGACCTTTGATCACCTGGACTCCGTGACTGCAGCAGCCTGGCCCTGATGCTCTGCTTTTATAGGCTTTGATGCTGCTCTGCGGCTCCTCGGCCCCCATGGCCATTTGTACTGACACTGTCAGCGCCTTGAAAGGTCTGTGAAGCGCCAGCAAGATGTCCTGCCTTGCTCCCAAGTCTGAAGGCACTGACCAACTCTGACCTTTGTCCACAGTCTGCGCCTGTGTTGCATTGCTAGTCTGCACTATACTGAAACAAAAACTAGTATTTCACATATATAGCCAGCCAAGTACTGTGCTAGTCCGTGCAGTTCTGAAACGAGAGTAGCGTTTTACAGATATGTTCAGTCATATATTTAGCCAGGTAATGCAAAGCACAATGTTTTAAAATGTCACCATGTAATGCTGCATGCACACATTTTTTCACGACTGTCCTTATACCTGGCCCTCGTGACATGCCAAAAGATCAGTCGCTCTTTTACTATATATATGCAGCGTTAGTCTCACGCTCCAATAGATATGCTAATAGGAAATCAATGAGTGGCAGCATTACCTGTTACCTGTGTCTGAAAGGGAACTGATTTTTGGCATGTTTACATACCGCCTCCATAACAAAGACTTGGCTGCCAGTGCATCTGGCTGCTGGGCCTTGCTGATCTGGCGCTTGGTGTGTGCAGGTCGGACAAGGTCATGACAACATGATGTATATAGTCTGTATTGTGAAGTCTGGCATGCAACTGTCTCCATTGTTGCCTAATAATACGTGCACTGTGAAGCCAGTGTGAGTTACACCACTGCTAGTCTAACCTTTACCACTTCGACCATTCAGCAAACTCACATACTGCTAAATAGCCCTGCTACAAATGCTACAGCTGTCTAATGCTTAATACATGACTCAGTGCACCTGTAAATTGAATATGAAATCATGGTTGCAAATGCAGGTAGTAAAGTGTGATGGGTAATTCGTAAATCATGGAATTCTGGTTTGCAGTGACCTTGACCACGATGTGATGGTTGTTTCAAATCCATTATGTCTTGTGGTGGTTTAAATGGACCCCAGGGAAGGTCACCCTGATCATTATATTAGCAGCTTTTTGCTGACATTTTCACCACAGGTAAGATGGGTCCCAGCTGGTCATCAGGGAGGATTATCTCTGAAGGTGGGAGCACAGTGGAGGTGCTCTGGTGATAATGCTATGGGCGGCTGCGGAGACAGGGCGGACATCAGGTGCATTGCAGTAGATCATCATCATGATCCTAGAGGTGATGAACTTCTGATGCAGGCAATGATGCTGCAGCTGCTGGCTTGTTGGAGACACTAGACTATGATTATGTGCCTGAACAAAAACACTCCACTTCCATCGACAGTTAGTTAAACCTTGGTCCCGTGGACTCGATGTAGCCTCGATGTAGACTTGGACCACATTGGTCCCTCTTTGCATGAAGAGGACCTTCAAATCACCAGGGAGGAGGACCACTTTGCATAAACTGCTGATTTGAAAGCACACGCTTTATTATGAATCATGACCAAGTAGATGGCAGACTGTGGCCAATTTCCTTAAATGTAAATTGCGTTGAACGTGGCTTTTGATGTTTTGGTCTGATATTGAGACATATTCCAGCAACTCATAGATCACAAGGCACCACTAACTACGGGGTTTAGAGCAGATTGGGGGCTGTTTGGTTATTTGCAGGCGATTGCTACTGCTCTATACCAGAACATCTGCCTGGCCTCAGCCCCTAATACAATGTTCTTGCCAGGGGCTGCTCGTCTATCAGCTAATAAGGTGCAGCAATCAGGGATGTGATTATGAGGGCCAAGTGATCCTGGTCAGCCCAGTTGCTTGGTAGGATATCGTAAATATCAATCAGTGGGTGATGGATGATGTGCATCTGAGCTGCTGCTGCTGCTGCAGTTTCATCCTGCTGTCATTGCAATATCATTGCATCAGACAGTGGACTGTGAAAGAGAGGAATAGTATTAGATGCAGTGGTTTGCACGGCTGCTCCAATTACATCAACAGACTGCGACAAAGCTTGTGAATGCCCTCAATGACGTATCAATATGATATTGGTGCTTTTTGTTTCTCTGTGTCTTCAAAGACATCACAGAGATGTTCTAAGGCTTCTGCTGGTGTCTCAGGGGGTGGTGCTGTGTTGCGCATCAGCCCACTGGAAGAACATCAGCGTGTGTGACAAACAACTGGGTCCATCTCGTTCTCTACAGACCCACAGAAAATGGCCGGTGATATTCGAATGGAATCAGTAGCACAGACCGCCTTCTCCGTGTTTTTGCCTGGTGAACGAGAGGCATCATTTTCACCAAGGGTCCTCCCCACATATGGCATGACAGCAAGAGAAGGACTCATGCAGCCTGAGCATCTGATGGATTCATTCCGTGTGTGTGTCTGATGCCCAGGCCATGGTCCTATCATATTTACATATTACAGGATGTGTTGCTGGGTCGTGTATTATTGCAATCTATGGCAGGAAACTATTCCTTGCACTGCTAAAAACCTACATAGTACAGCAACACAGTGCAACCTAGTGCTAGTGAAATAGGAGCCCCGGGAAGCCTTTGAAATGCTCACTGCACATCCCTGCAGTTGAATGCCCTCTGCTGTCCTCTTTCTGTCCCAATTGCCTAGACAAAGAGAAAATAAGGACTGTCATTCTGGTCACTGGTCCAATTTAAACAAACCCCCTAATCTCTCTGACTGGTATTTGCCTTTAGTGGTAAAAGGAAGTCAAAGTAAATGACGGATATACAGCTCTGTGGGCTCCGGAACTTATGTCAATGGATGTACTAGGGCCCAGTATTGACAAGTCCCAGGTTGCATATTGATTGGTCACTGAGAATAAATGTCCACAGTTATGGCGAACATGAAGCAAGCTCTTATGCATTCTCTCCATGCTATAAGACGGCCATAATGCTAAACAGAGGCTATGTAGGCGACTGCTCGGTGTTTTATAGATCGACAAGGAGGAAGTGGACTGCCCCCGCTATTAGCCAGCGACTGGGTTTCGCTTCTGCTCAATGGCAGTGTTGACCTAATGGCCATCGGATGAGCGTTGACCTGCATCTGAGATAAGAGTGACCGTCTCAGTCTCCGCAGCAGATAGCATCACTGGCATGTGCATGGCTTTGGCTTCTGTTGTTGTGCTGATATTGCTGCTGGATGGTCTTTGCTATACACGACTTTATTCACTGCTGCTGCTGCTACTGCTGCTGCTGCTTCAGGTAGATGCATCAGCTGCGGCATGTGAGTTATGTATCAACTGCAGCTGTCTCCCCCACTGCAGCATGACCCCTGACCCCCTGCTGCACCTAGACCCGACCTTTGGCAGTTGCCATCAACAGCTGCATGATGTAATACTGGATCAGATCGCTGTTGGCCTCCTTCCCAGGTGGGTCGGTGTTCTATAAAAGCTCTGATGGCAGTTAATGAACACTGGCGCGGATCATAACTCACACGTATGACCGGGGCCCAGCCCAGCAGCCCGGCAATTCGCTCTTTGCCTAATGAAAACTTGGCCCACACTGTGACACGCCAATCAAGCCGATCTTGTGCCTGGCTGCTATTGGGTTTAGCGGGACACTAGCAGTGGATCCTTGCCGCGTAATGAAGGTCTGTGAGGCGGGCCCGGCCATCCATCACTGCCAAGACCGTCATCCTTGCAGCCTGACGCCATGCCACCAGCAATTCTCCTCAACAACTTACCAACCATTAGCCTTACGTAACTATAGTAGAGCCCCTCAGCATCACTATCCTTCCCGGAGTCTCTAGAGTGTGAACATGGACCTGATGTAGCAGGCTATAGTTCCCTCTATTTTCCTGGAGCCCTGTCAGATACATCTGATGTGGTGCAGCTCAAAGCTGATGCTAATTGCTGTTGATGATTGCAGGCAATGAGATGTTTCATTACAAAGCTAGTGGCTCCACCAAGACAGTGGATTCTCCACCATACTAAGCTACATAGCAAACTACATAGTAAGGTCTCTGGGCAAAGCATAGTAATGTTGCTAGGGCCACAAGAGTTGCAGACGACTTTGCAACAGCAGTGGCTTCCAGAGACGCCAGGAATGTCCAACCAGCCAGGCAGAAAGCTGACAGAGACCGAGATGGCTGCACTGCCTGGATGTAGATGTAGGACGCAGATAACACGACAGTAGGCCTTCATCATTCATGAGCTGAATTCGCTCTGTTTCCCCCACTCGCACAGCTATGATTCTCATAAGAACCGCTAGGCGTCTATGACGTCATGGTGAGGTCATGCCGTCT
Organism: Alitta virens; assembly: GCA_932294295.1. Taxonomy (NCBI): domain Eukaryota; kingdom Metazoa; phylum Annelida; class Polychaeta; order Phyllodocida; family Nereididae; genus Alitta; species Alitta virens. Next base: position 68,006,862 of record OW028573.1, read on the forward strand.
GCTGCTGACTTCTTGATCTTGAAGTTGAAACCGAAAAATGTATTTTTTTTTTCAGTGTAGCGGATAACTTTGAAATCCACCCCACTAACATGTAATCAGGTGTACAGCTGTACGTGTAAGTTTGATCATGTAACGAAGCATATTGCTGTCTGACATGCATCGTTTCTTTGGCGAATTTTCCTCAGGGACAAGGCTCCTTGCATGCATTTATTTCGGCTCCTTGCATGCATTTATTTCGTGCTGAACAGTAGAGAAGTCGGAGCTAGGAATTCCTCCACTGCAGTAAACAGTGATTTCCAGTTGTGGTTCAGTTGTAGTTTGCTTATTTCGAGAGGACCATGTGGTCTAGTAGTTCGTGTCGCAGCTCTCTGGTGCCTTGGACAGGCTCTCACCAGACCCTTGCTCCCCTGTCGATATTCCATATGATGAGCCATCCGGAACGGGACAGGGCTGTTGAAAGTGCACAAGTGCAGATGAGTGGGGACAGGCAGGATGGGACTGCAGCTTCAGCAGCTCTCTGCTCTCACTATATTGATTCATCAATCAAGATGCAGTCACAGAGTCGTGGAGATGAACATGATCGGGCCATCTGTCTCCTACCTACCCTCCCTCCAGATTTACAATTATGATAAACTCGCCCTCGCTTACCATTTCTACTACCAGGCTGTTACTCCGTCCTTTTATCGGTATTCTGGTCGTTTCTGTTGTTCTTTTTTGCTTGCCAGACTGCACCTAAGGGATTTGAAACAGCTGCAGCATTGCACCATCACGTTCCTGTAGTCTTTTTTTTGGGTGTAGGATTCTCCAGCGACATCCTCTGTCTGTGGTTTGAGGCGGACACCTGATGCCATTTGACTCTTGCTTAAAATGACATCCACAAAGCGCCTTTGGTGGGACTGGTCAGTCTTGTAAGCTGAGGATGCGGATCCAGTGACTGGCTTAGTGATGGTGTTGCTGATGCTGCTGCTATGCTGTAATCTGCAGACATCTTCCTACTGACTGATAGTCTTATTGAAAGTCAATTTTCTGGCTGCATAGGCATGGAACGGTGGGAGCCGTGGACCAGCATGGGAATCAGCAGAGATTTATATAGGACAAGAGGAGTGGAGACGGGACTGCATCACCTGATGAGGATGGAGATGCAGGCAGGGTTGTAAGCATGGATGCAGAGAGGCTTCAGCCTGACCTGACCTATTGTCAACTTGTATCCTGGGATCGAGGGCTGTATTATTGATGACGAGAGGCTGTCAGACAGTGGAGTCAGAAACTGAGCATTGCATGTTTGTCCTCTCTCTGCAGAATACTGCTCTGTCCTAGCCAAGGGCCTTGTTCCTTGTGACTGGCAAATGACATCGGTTGTTTGCTTCTTTCACTGATCCAAGGTCATCAGCCGCGCAGTGGGGCTGACCGGAATCCCAACACGCCATCTCTCATGATGCAGCTTCTGCTGCTGCTGCTTGCTGGCTGGCTGCTGTTGGATGAGGAATGCCCAGATCATGCAGCCATCACTCTTTTTATTGATCTAAGAAATTACAAGGCCATTCTCGTGACACAACGCCCGCTCCCTGATATCCTGATTGGCCTTTACAACTTTTACACGTGCAAATTATGATTGCTGTTTTTGACTGAGAGGACATGGAGTTGCGGTGAGGCCAATTGTGCTACCATTGCCTCCCAACCTGGTACCAGCCCCAGGCAGCCTGGACATTGTACAACTACCATGTCATAAAATGATTGTGGCAATGGAGGCTGGATTATGGTTGTTAAGGCAAAGAGAGGGAGAAATGGAGAGTGAGGCCCAGGATTGGCAAGTGCAGGAAGGCCTGACCATTACGACATCCCAGCATGCGATGGTCTGCAGCACGAACAAACCGCATCATCTGCCTCTGCAACGGGCATCCATCATCAATTATTGATGGCGCTGACTGTAAGGAATATCATCATTGTACTAAGTGGCCTTTTCTCTGCAGTCATTGGCTGTCAGGGAGAAGCAAAACTTTGGGAGTGAGCGCCACTCTTCGCTGGGGGCATGATTGCCTGGGCTAGCACATCTGGAATCCTGAAACGATTTCCAGGCTTGGCCCCCAGTCAGCCCCCACTTTCTGCTGAATGGGGGCTGGTGTTGTTATTCAAATGGGAATTCATCACATTTACTGCGGGATAAAATTCTGGCAGTCCTCCAGAACATATTGCCACATTGATGGATGCTGATTTTAATGGGACTGAACGGAATTGTAGATGAAGCATTGCACACAATACCAGTCGTTGTGCCCTGTCTGAGGTCTGTGGTAGGGAAAATGAGTGAAGCATTCACTCATGCTGGCTCCCTTGGTATAAGTCTGCTTGGTTCTTGATAGATGGCGAGGCCACTTGTTTCATATGGCGTAATGAGGGCCGGGGAAGCAAAGTAGCAGGCCTAAGTAGACAAGAAGGAACGTAATTTGGTGATGGAGATACAGCAGCAGAGTGTCGAGTCGTGTTCTGTCACGTTTGTTGGGAGCACCATCAATCAGTGCCTGACTGTCCTGCAGTTAATAGATTTACCTGGAATTACTGCAGCACTGTTAGTGATGGTGGAATCCATCAGCCCTGTCATACGTGGCAGCCAGGCTTATAGTCTCTAAACTGAAGTCTTCAGGGTTCATTCTGAGGCCAAGTTGCTTCACTATGATAAATACCTATTGCTAAACTGTGACATAATGCTGGTTTCAGCCCCATGCAGAATTCAAGAGGGAACAACTTGGTCATACCTCAAGAGCACTCCCCTGCTGATTAATCGTATATGTTGTGTACAGCGGGATGTATATGAAGTAACAGCAATAACTTTGATTTATGAAGCCCCACTTATTTTGTATTAACGAGCTGGGTGAGTCAGGTATCTGACCTTTTGGCCTCTGGTGCACATGAAAGGAGGCATCATGGGGAGCAACTCATCCTTAGTCTTGCTGTGTACAACAGTTTATCAGGTCGGTTTTAGTGACTTTGTTATTAAGTTACTACAATAAACTGAACCCACACAGATCAGGGCTATTGTGGAGCCTCAACTAGACCTATAGAAGAACGTGAATACTGTGAGGTTTGAATGCAGTCTTTATGCAAGAACTAAAACTGTTAAAGGTTGCAATTACTCTAGACCAGGTGCATTGATGATTGCTATCTAAACATGAGTGACTACAGGAAGCAAGATTCACAGGTGCAGGGGTATAAAGCCCTGCAGCTTCTGCAGTATACAGGTCAGCCTGTCTTTCTCAAGTCTCTCTTTACAGTAGACGAGTGTTACAACAACCATCCTCTGAAATTTTCATAATAAGAGACGCTGCCTCCAGCTACCTGTGGTGACCATCACATCTATCCTCACATGACACTTGTCAGTGGGATACAGGCATGTGTGTTGTATGGAAACAAGCCAGTAGGTGGTCACTTATTATTAGCCCTTATGCTTGTTTATGTGGCAGAAGAATTGCTGCTTGTACTTGGAAGAGATTTCGTGAATACTAATGAATAAAACTCCTCGCAAGTCAACTTGATAACTTCATAAATCGAAAGTCTTTAATGGCACAAAGAGCAGCTAGCTACTAAGCCATGGAGGTGAAGTGCTAGAGAATGCTTTATCAAACTACATGCTCAGCAGTGGCTTTTTCTGAACTCTGTGGACTAAGGTTGCTGTGTGAGCGTGTCTTGGATTTCTAGAAGGAAACCAGCAATTCGATTTGGGGCAGATTATGCAGGCTGCAATCTTAGTGACACATTTGTGGTGGAACAGTGGGGAGTTATAGTGAGCTATTGTGGAAAAGTTAAGCTTATTGTGAATGATTGCGAGGAAGCAATCAGGCTGGAGTGGCCTAAGACCAAAGCAGATGCATAATGAGGGGCCATTTAGGGAGCCAGTTGGGGCATTATTGAATACCCACACGAGAGGTTTGTCCACAGCACTACCAGAGCTGCCTTTATAGGCCTATCCGTTATTGGAGTTAATGTGAATTTGCACCTCTGATGAGCTCAGCTTCGAAGTCTGTATGCAGATCAGGCTGTCCTGGGGCTGGCCATTGCAAGGGTCAACCATCAAGGACTGGACATGGCATATCCCAGCAGAGCATTGACCTCTAAGCAGTGGACAAAGTGCTGGCTGGCCAAAGTTCAGGGGTCATGAGAGCCAACTGCAGAGCTAAATATAATGTGCAATTCTACTGGAATATACACCGCCATCTGACTGCTGGCCAAAAGGACCGCTGGGGACATCAGCCAAATTTAATAATTTAAGGCTAATGATGCAAAAGCTGTCCTTCCCTTTTAGTCTATGGTGATCTGAGGGGAGAAATTCTTTCATCATGTTTAAAGGCAAGTCTCATTGCAGTTTCGTGGCTGCACATGCAGAGGGACCGTTTGAAAGGGTCTCATGACTGTTTTTTTGTGCTGCGAATGCCTGTGCACGATCCCCATCTAAATTTAGGCGAGCTCTTGCAAATGAAACAGCCAACTGATGGGCGTTTGAAGTTGACATGTTTGCTTATCTTGTTGGTCTGTGAGAGTCATTAAAGGAACAAGACAACTGAGAAGGGCCCAGCAGGTGGCCAGTCTCACCTTTATATTGACAGTGTTCGACATCAGATTTGATTAAACATTCTGGTTTAATTCTCGCTTCAAAATCCACTGCAGCCCTTTCCCCAGAGGCAGTCGATAAATAGCAACACAGGAACCGCCAGCTTCGTGCCCAGTCTCGCCAAAATCGTTAATCACGTGGATTATTTACGTGAAAACACGAGGTTTGCTACATGATTCATGACGTTGTTTAAAGTTTATTTGAGTCTCTTGGTGAATGTGGGCTCAATGAGGAAGCTGATCGGCCATCATTGGGTGGCTTTTTTGGGGGGAGCTTTGCTGAATACCTCATTAGTTATTGTGGCAAAAACAACCAAGTGCTTTTCCTAACAACCAATCACAGACAATACGGTGCAAGCAATCGTATTTAATCACCCCTCTGGACCTGCCACGAAGCTTTTTCTTCTTCTAAATCTGACAGCTTCCTAATTGAATTTTAACAACAAACCTGACAAATGAGACGTATTAACAAGTCTTAGAGGAAAGAAACTCACATTGTGTGTACCACATTAATTTCCCACACAGAAAAGAATATAAGTTTGCAAGTCCTGAGTAAAATATGGCCCCTCTGGCTCTTAGATTATCCTTTATCAGGCTAATGTATCCAGTATTGTAATGCAGAATCGGCCGATATATTTTTGGATGCACCAAACGACCTTGAAGATAAGATCGATTGCAAATACTTCGCTCGAAATGAACTATTAGATTGGAACTATTTGTTTGCTGGGACCAGGAGGTCACGGCTGCAATTGTACAATCTCTTTCACAAGATCTGTGGGCCTTATCCCTAATGATCTACCTACAAACAACATGACTCGCACTGTTAAAGAGTCGGGACTCCACAGATGAAATTGGATATTGAAAGTGAGGCGCATTCGGCTGGCTGTTTGTTGTAGCATAACTGTCTGTTATTCCCAGCGGGCTGTTGTCCCTCCATTGTAGCATCATAGACAGTAGGAATTGATTCAGGAACAGCAGCAGCAGCAACATCAGCATCAGCAGAGATGGAGAGGCGCCACCGTGAAACATTGCATCCAACTTGATGCAGCCTGTCACAGATAATGGCAGTCAGACTTGAGTCATGTGATCGCCACTGGATATTATAAGGCAGTTTGTCATGGGGACAGCGGCAGCAGCAGCAGCAATGACCAGACCAGCAGAAGCAGTATCTGATGGATGATGCTGCCATTTGCTCGGAAAAAAGTGAATTCAAAATATTATGATTGCTTTGATGCATCAGTGAAAACAGCCAGACTGACAATGATGGCACCCGCATGTATTTAACAGATCAGCTATAGATGATGATCAATATTAAAAGGTCATTACTGAGATGTGCGGTCAGTCTATTTGCATAGATATTGCAGGCTGAGGGGAAGAAGAGATGTGTGATATTCCTGCAGCTGTCTGCTCCTTCAGTGGCAAGTCTCCACTTAGGGGCGTCTGACTGGTTGACCAGGCCAGACCCAGTGTCCTGCACATATAAGCGTTCCCCGAGGCGAATTACACCAGCTGAATATCAGGCTAGTCAGGGCAGCGTCTGCCTGTCTCTGATATGTTGCAACTGGTTCTTGGTAGCATCGTTGGCATCCACGAGTGGTGCTGATGCTGCAGCATGAATGATGCAGCACTGTGCCCAGCCGCCTCAATATTAGTAGCTGACTTGATCAGCAGGGCAATTACAGGCTGGGGTGGCCAGCATACCTCTGCAGGCAGACCAAGGCAAGCCAAGAGGATGATGGAAGCCCCGTCCTCGCCTCTGAATTATGGATGCTTATTAAGGTGTCCATGCATCTGATGATGGCTTTGCTGCTGCCGGGCTGCGACTCTAATAATTAGATCAAAACAAAGTGGGTTTACTTGGCCAGTTCTGTTAGCTAACTCGGCTCTCTTTTGCCCCCTGCACGAGGCCAATGGAGCAAGACCACAAACTGCTTCCGTCCACTTCAAGGTCACAGGCAGTCCCACTTTGACCTTGTCCAACTTTATGCATACACTCGCTGGTCTGAAAATTCTGCAGCTCAAGTAGCTTTCAAACAACCTGATTCAGCATCAGAAAGGGCCGGAATAATTTGCCTTTTAGTTCAGTCAAACTTGTAATGCATCTGAAATGAAGCATCTCTTGGAAAGCAATGGTTGCTGCTCCATTTGGAGACGCGATCAATAGATGCTGAAACTGTGAAATTTGATGTTTATTGTGGAAGTGAATTTGATGAATACGGAGGGAAAATATAAAACCCAAGTCTTTGTGTGCAGCGTGGAGATCCAGTGAAAAGACAAAAATGTCATGTAACATGCCAAAGACTCCTCAGGATTCATTCATTCAGGAGTTTGGAGAATGGAACCCACTCCCTAGTAAGCAGCATGTTAATTGGTGCTGATGCAGAGAGTGCATCTAAATTCCACATCATATGGGTGTCGTTTGGTGCCTGCTCGTGTTCTCTGATTATTGTTGGATCTATAGTGTCATTTGTATGCCTGGGCACACCTTTGGGTATTCCCGGCAAGATTGATCACCTCAGGGGGTGAATAGCTGTCAAAACGGGGTGGGGTGTTAACGGTGTGGATGTAGGGTTCATAACGCCATATAACACCCTCTCAGCATTGCCCTGGCCTGGGTGGTGTTGGTAGAGGAAAGGGCTTTATAGTTGATGCCATCGGGGAGGCCATTTAAAAGCCCTGCGCATGACTGCCTAATGTACTTCTGAACATTGGTCGGTGAACCTGAATTTTAGTAGATCGATATTCAGGTTTGTCAAGCACTATTGAAGTGGTCATTCCCATTAGGTCAGTTTCTGCCTTGGATTCCAATGCGATGTAATGCTGTGTCTATGCACAAGGCCAGACTGTGGGTCAATAGTGTCACCTGTGTGTTGGCCTATTGACTGGATGACTCTCTTGCAGTCATATTATTAGCCTCACACTAATGAATTATTCATATTCATGAATGTAAACATCGATGTTTTATCGACTCCTGTTCCTTGTCATCTTCTATTTTATAACTAATATGAGGATCTTGAGAGTTATTCCACATAATGCATTGCTGGCATTCCCATGAAAAGTCATAAAAGTCTTATCAAATGTCACTTATCGGAACAATCAAGCCTCACAGTAACACGAAGAACTTGGTGTCTTGTTTATGTACTGTAATTACCACAAGCGGCACTCAAGTATCATGGCTCAAATCCACAGTACAGTATGATACTGTATGTCATTTGGGATGACAGTGCACAAAGCAACCGTCTCTGGATACTTCACATTACTTTGCTTGCTCGTCTCCTATTCTGTTTCTCATCATCTGTAAATCTACTCTAATGATGCACAGAAATAAATTGTCCCACACGGGCTCTCTGGAATGCTTCATTTGAGTTTTAATTACTTTTAGCTCCAGAGAAACCAAGTAATGGAGCTGATGCAGAGTATATTGGATGTGGTTTATGGCCACCCTGGGGTCTTTGCGGTGTCCCCAGCAGTTCAGCAAATGACAATGGTTTGTTAAGACATTAGTGGTGAATAATAGATGATGTGATTGCTGGAGAGGAAACTCTGCTTATGAGGACAAGTAGGGGAAGGAAGTAGATTTGGCAGAAATGTACAGGGCTGCTGGAGGACCAAGCAATTGGCCTTTGCAGTATGTTGTGTAGATGCTGTAGTCTAGATGGTCGTATGATATGTTAATATTGATCACAATAAATGCTGTGCAATAATGTTGCTGCGATTAAGCCATTGTGATGGCAGTAGATGCAGGTAATATTGAAGGTCCCTGCAACAGCCCATGAAAGACCAGTGCCCTTTGTGGTGTGCCATGACACACAACTGCATGAGATGTGACACGGATTATCAAGGGCCATTGTCATCGCTCTCCTAAGAAACAGGGTGTTTTTGCAGGTCGGATCAATGGCATACAAAACTGATAGTATCGCAGTGTGCTTAGCATCATCCCCAGCCCTGATGCTGCTGTTGCTGCTGCTGTGGTTTCTGCTGCTGTAGCATTTTGGGCTGGGTCTGCAGTCTACTGGCATCCCATCATTGCATGTTGACTGCTGAAATTGCATGTAATTTTGCCAGCATCAGTCATGTAGCGTCGCCGTTGTGACCAGCCTGTTATTTGGACTGTGGAGTTTTACTGATTGACGCGAAACTGGTCTGCCTAATCAGCTTGGCAGCCTGCATGTTCCTTTTCTATCCTGCGTTTGATGATTCTTGGGCAGACTATTTAAACATTGGATTGAGATTATGAAATCATCAATCCATCTGAGCCTGTCGTGGACAAATAAAAAGTTTTGTTGCTGTTTGTTACAAGCGAAAAAGTTACATGTGTTGGTATCATTCACGCAAAGGGGTTTGGGATTTGAATGTTCCAATCGAAATCTTTGTCCGACCAGAGTTGTTTTTGGTGATTTTCCATGAAGTCCATGCCTAGGCGAGTATGAAGCAAGTGGAAAATACATTTTCTATCTGAGTGGTCATTCTGAATGGGCTAACGATGGCTTTGTTGTGTGAGGACAAGGGCTTTGTAACAGGCTGGATGGGAAGCATGACAGCTACCAGGCAACAGACTAGAGTTGATAATCCGGTCCCCCGGGGTAAGGATAAAGCCCTTCCTCGGAGGGCCACATGTCAACCGATTCACCCTCCCAACTCTAACCCCTAATCAGGTTTCAATTAACAGGCTAGAGGGTGTTTTCCAAACGAGTAACACAAAAAGATCCTCCCAGGGGGTCACCTGTTTCCTGTCATGACTCACTCTCTTTCGTGATAATTGACCACAATTCGTAAGCTGTTTTAGTATTGATGATTACGTCATAAGCCAGGCATCTTTAGTCTTCTTTTGATGACAAAGTGACAAGCTCCCAGATAACAAGCCTCTCACAAAACTCTGGCACTCCAGGGAAATCTGTGGCAGAGGACATTGATGTAAAGAGGATTTGTCAAGGCAGGCCAGCATGGTTGATGAGGCATATTGCATTTCTTGTATCACTGATTTGTCCTAGCATTGGCACAGTGCCTTTATATAGACAGCAGATATATGAGGTATGGCACCCTCCTGACAAATATGGCATAACGATATTGGCTGAATCCATTATGCGCTTCTTTTATTCATTGGCAGATGGGAGTTGTGGGGTAGTTCATCTTGGTGGGCTTTAAATGTACGAATTAGAGGCAAATATTACAGGCAGGAGTAATGCAAGGAGGTTGCCTTTATGTGATTGCAGTAAAAATTCAGTTGAGAAAATACACATGGCACTTGAGCCTAATGGAATCAATTACTTGGGCAAAAGGGGTGAAGAGAAATTGATCAGGGCCCGAGCAGGAAGCACGCGAGCTTGGCCAACGGCCTGGAGGCCTCTGTTGTTTATTGCACCCTAGAAATATAATATCAAGTCAGGGCTTTTCAATGAAATGTCCTTTCAATATTGGACACAAGATACCTGATTAGATGCTTTGGTTGTGTTTTTGCTATTCCATTTTACATGTGCACATCGTGTGGCATCATGTGGGGCTTGTTGTCTTTCGTGTATATAAAGTTATGCAAATATTATTAGGCTCTAATTGATGTGAAATAAACGAGCTCTAATAAAAGGCAGTCAAGTTAACCATCACGACATTTGAACCTGGTTTCCTTAATTAAAGCCTGGGAATGTCCTTCTGCTTATTAATTGCACAAAGAAGGATGCTCCTGTGGTCCTCAGCGTGACGTATCAATAAATAAGCACATCATTATTTCAAAAGCCAAAGACCCTTGCCGATGTTTCATGATTGAATGTCTTTCAAAGGACCAGTATTGTGTCTTAAAGGGGATCCTCATCCAGGTTTCGTTTTCCTCCATGTAATGAATCGTGATGAAGTTGTTTGAAAAGGTAAAAGGCCAATTACTATAAATCCTCAGCTATTTTGGCATAAATCAAAGCAGTCCCACCATTGAAGTGACATATATGTTCAATTTTCTCCCAGGTAACTGGAGGTATGTTATTTGATGTCATAATGGCGATGATTTATTTTATCCAATTGACATTTTAATGGTCGTGATAAGTCACTATTGACTTTTCTGTCATGTGATGTTATTTTGCTTGATCAGTTGAGGGATCGATTTTAGGCAAGTTTTCCAAATTTTCTCTAACACCATGAAGATTTTTTGTGCATCTGTCACCATGTTTTGAATGATTATGACCTGAGGCCCGATATTTATAGTTGGTATGAATGATTCTGTGTCACGACTATTTGTCAACACAGATTTGATCCAAAACAAACTTGGAAGGCTTCTAACCACTCCTGCTGTTTAGTCACATAAGCAGAGCTTCACATAAACGGGCAGCAGCATCAGGAGGCATCATCTGTTGGCTAATCACCCAGTCGGTTTTAATTAGAACGTGGGAGGCAATGCAGGCTAATTGGGTTGAATTACTGTCATTTAAAGCAACTTCCCAATGATGGATGCTGTTCCAAATGCATCTATGAATATCAATGATTGTGGATATGATGCGATGCAGCATTGCCTATGGCAGAGTACATTAGGTCAAGGCTTGAGGTCCTCTAGGGTGAGCTGCTGTTGCTGTTGCTGCTGCTGCTGCTGTTGCTGCTGCTGCTGCTGCTGCTGCTGCTGCTGCTGCTGCTGCTGCTGCTACTGCTGCTGCTACTGCTGTTAGATGCTTGAGGGATGCCACAAGGATCCCCAGCGTCCACTGGCTCCCTGTGAAATATGGATGGCAGAGAGAAGACATGAATGTTGATCGATGGTCAGTATGCTATTTGGTTAGCTGGCCAACCCTACATCTCTATGTCTTCAGGTGCTGCAACTGTGACTGAGTGGAGGCTTCTACCCTTGGCATGCCTGATATTGACCACACTAATTCTGCAAATTGTTCCTGGCAATAATTCCTGATCACATTGTGGGGCGCATTGTGGCCTCGCTTCCGTTTGGCATTTCCTTGCTCTGTGGTTAGAGCAATTAGCCGGACTAACGTAATTTGTGGGTCATGTGGGAATATACAAAGTTCACTGATTGTGGGACAGTCATTAGTAATAACAGTGATTACTTTATTTGTCTGTGTGGGTGGGTAACACTCTAGAAGTGAAAATCATTATATGTCACTAACAAGACATTCTCGTTCTTTGTCCTCAAAGTGAAACCTTACAGTTGTTACGCAGATGAGTCACAGAACGGTCACCAGGACACAAGCCAAGATGACACTTTACCATGGCAACCTGAGAGGCAGCTCTGAATCACTTGGCTGGTTGCCACTCTAGCATTCTTGGCCACAGGGCTCAGTTGTGCCCTCAGAATAGCATCATCAGAGGGATGGCCAATGCAGCTGCATTCTACTGATGTAACTCAGTTGCAGGATTTGCCTGGATTTTCAATTTAATTATAGCAGGCTTTAATGCTTCCGCTGCGAAAGGCAGCCTAGTTGTGATTATAAGAGCCTGCTCTGCACCAGAGTCAAATGATTCGAACAAATTCGTGGTTGAAATGCCAAAACGTGGGGCCTGATTTAGATATCTGCAGGATTGATGTATTGCTATCTGGGCAGGAAGGCTCAGACTCAATAGCAAAAGAATTGTTGTGGTATTAGGTAAGCAGGGACAGGAACAAGATAGGAAAGCAATATGAATCAAAACATATCTAAGAACGCAGCTCTGACCTTTGCCTGGAATCCTGTCAGATGTCCCCAATGCCTTATCTGACGATTCTGGAAAGGTTATGATTGCTAGAGTCTCATATTGCGGGTCAGGGGACCTGTCTGTCCGCTCCTGTGATGTCACTGTTGACCCAACTCTGCTGATGGTCACAATGGGCAACAGTCATTTCATGTGGACGCCAAACTCTGCTACTTTTTCTTCTGCTTCACTTCTTGCACACTGACTGTACTCTGTGGCCACACGGACTCAGTCGCAGATTCAGTCGGACTGTGCATTGCCGACTGAAAGCAGATCAGATGGCAAACTTTCTGAAGTCTATTTGCTTCGATAAGCCATCTGTGGCAGAGCTTTGCTGAGGGAATCCTTAGATTTCAATAGAGAAGCTTTGCAAGCGAGCACAATAGATAGGACGCAATAAGCAGTAGACAGACGGACTGAGTGACTCTGGCCCCGCTGCCATATTTGATTGCGTCCAGCAAACACGCCTGTCAGTCTGCTGGAGTGTTTTGCCAGCAGAAAGCAGTTTGAAAAGCGATTTGTCAAGTGTAGGGTGATGGGGCTAGCACCTCATAGGATGGAAGCAGCAGACATTAGCCCACCAGGCTGCAAGTACAGCTTTCTGCTTTTAGCTGCAGGTATCTTGGTATTAATTGCTAGGCAGACGGCATCAGCCCGGTACAGTGGGTCAGAATAAACATGCTAGTGTAACAGAGTCAATACCATGGCAGTTGCTTGCATTGCTCCTCATTTCCTCCATAAAATGTGCTGGAAATGGATAGGCATCTTACATCCCCTACCAATGTCTGCATGTTTCCAGTTATGTTGGACAAACTAGCCTGCAGCAGACGCCTGAATACTTGGTTACTGGCAGCAGCATAATATTAGCATGCAGGATGCAGCTTGATAAAGGCATAATCAAGGTGCTGAAAGATAAAACAGAATTCCATATGAGGCTGGGTGTATGTGGTGCTGGTCCAGCTTAGTAGTGGTGTTGAATTGGGCACTGCAACGTTTTGAAGCTTTAGCCAGGGACAGGTCATGGTTTGGTGGGTAGTTTATTAAGCGCACACAGAGCACACTTGCTGCTTTCTATGTGGGGCATTATGGCCACTGCTTCCTCTTTGATGCTCGCTCAAGCCATCCCGGTGGCAGGCTGCCCTAATGGAACGAGCAAACCGAGTCTGGTGGCAGTGTGTTCCTCAATGGACCAGACCTTTAGGAATATTTCGATCTGCTCTATGGCAACGGGAACAGGAGAAGTGTAGGGCAGGGCTAAATGTGGGGATTGCATGGGCCTTGCTGACCATCATCGTGCACCATGGGCCCTTGGGGAGGTTTTGCTGGGCTTGTCCTAGTGGTGCTCCCTGTAGAAACCCTGCCGCTCCAAGCCCAACCCAAAAAGTGGAGAAACTACGTAGGCATAGTATCGATCCCTGGGTGACCCCTTACACTCAACATCATCCCCCCTAACCCTTGCAGCAGCAACCCTTGTACCAGTGATCTGCTACAGACTCTTACACTCCAAGCAAACACACATTGAATACACTATAACCCGACAACCTAGGTGGTGCCCCTGTAGACTCACTTCCTCATTGGAAATTCCAGTAAATAAACAGCGTAGTCTTGCTGTCGGATACCATGCCATAGAAAAGACATAAAAAGGGAATAGCCATTGCGGGGTGGACCGGTACTGTCATAAAGTTCGCTGTGTGCTTTTTAATCAATCAATAAGCGAGCCGAGACTCGTATGATCTAATCATGTGGTATTTGTTGCCTCCCACAGGTAATTATACGCGGTTCCGGTATATCCAGTACCTAACACGTAAGTCTCAGCTCTTGGCCGAGGCTTGCTCAGGCTCACCAGCCACGCCCCGTGCTAACAATAGACCTAATCGAGATCCAGACTGCAGCAGCCTCAGCTCTGCAGCTATCATAGTGCAACGACATTGAATTAAATCAAGGTTTTAACGACAGAAAATGCTGTATTTGTAGAAATGAATATGCACTCAAAATTACTAATTAATCGCAGGTCTAGAGCTTTATTCATGACATCATCTCCAGGATTGCAGGAATATAAAATAGCCTTGCTGCTTTGCGAAACGTCAATGAATGCGTGCAGTGTACCTCAAAGGTTTTTATGCACGTATAACCATGTATTTCAGTGATATGTACAGTGAGAAGATCTTCAAGACAACGGAGTGTCACGGTGATTGACAACTAATTAAATGGACTCCTTAAGCACAGTGTTTGTTGAACCAGGAAGCGGAAGAGCAGTGTGAAGACCCTGTTGACCTGACCTGCTCTACGCCAGTTGTATGCAGCGAATGGTTGGTTGAAGCAACTCATTTTCTGTCTACTTCATTGTCATCACAGAGAGCAAGCCCCTCTGACAGTCTGATTGAATGATACATCACAGCTACTGCAATATGGAGCAGGCCCAGACAGCCCAGTTGTATACTAACCAGCAGTCATCCACAGCCGCATACGTCACCCGGACTACCATGTGTCTCAATCGACTACAAAATGTGGACGTTTGTGCTGATTTGTCATTTGAAGCAGGGACCGATATAGGTAATATTTCCCCTTGCATGGATGATGGAAACAGCAGATATTTCACTGATGTTTCTACATATTAATCAGAAATACAGCCAGGGGTTATGTATGTGACTTGAAAGGAAGCAAAGAGGAGAAGGGAAGAAAAAAGAAAGAGACGTTTATGAGACAGCAGGACGCAATAAACCCACATTGTCTGGCAAAAGAGACAAGAGCCCGGGAAGCATGCGAAGGTGGGGGGGAGGGGGGGGGGGTCACCACCACCACCAGCAGCCTCTCTGAGATCGACCAACAAGATTTGCCAAAAGATATTGCCAGATCGAGCAGCCTCTGGGAAGTGACACCTCCCGGGGGAGCAGCCTGAAAGCTATGCGTTATACAGGAACAGTAATCAGCTTACATGTGTAAATGGATGGAAGACAGAGAGGCTGGCAGAAAACATAAGATGTTATTGGATGGGGCCAGTGGGCAGAGATGACAGGTCATGGGCGGCTGGTGATGGGCCAAGACAGGTCGTGGAGGTTGCCATGGCCATCAGACTTTCACCCACAGATTCCATCACGTTCTGAGTGCACTCTGATATCATATGACATACATCGCAAAGCAGCAAGGCTTCATCCTTCACACAAACACCCTCCATTAACAAGATCTCTACAGCAGCTCTGCAGCGGCTCAGTCCAGGCGATGACGCTGGACATTATTTCTTCTGCAAAGCATCCCTATAACTGCAAGACTGGTGATGGTGAAGTGTGCTCCTGGCTCAGGGCATAGCTGGTTTGCCTGTGGAGCCTTGGCCTTCACCTCATCTTATCAAAGTTAAAGGGATGCTTGGCTGAAGAGGCAGTGATGGTTAGGTGATGTAAACACTAATAAGAGAAAACATGACAAAAGGGGGCCCTATTAACATGCAATGAATGCAGTAGAATAAACAAGAATTGGCATTGGTCAGTAGTGGTGGTCAATTCACTGCAGCATCTGCAGCATCAGCAGCATCCCTTCTGCAGCCTTCTTGGCATGGCGCATATTTGGCCAGCATCCGTTCTCACTTCCGGTTCCTCCGCATCCCGCCCAGTCATCTGCAGGACGGGCTTATGGGCGATTCCAGCAGACTTCCTTGCAAGCAGTTTCAGAAATTGAATTTATGGATCGCATCAAGCAAGTTGTCCAGGAGGCCCACAGTCCAAGTTACCTTTCAGCGCTGGTGAATTTGATTTGGCCAGCCTGTCGCGGGGCTGTCTTCAAAGCAGCGCATTTCCATACTCAAATGTATGCTGGACCCGGTGGACAAAGTCTAGGGCAGAGCACTGCGCTGCATGACCGACTCATTAATAAATAAAGGATAAGCATAAAAAGTGTAATAGACTGAAACGAAAGAGCAGATTAGAATCCTATGTCCTGGCAAGGTATCCATCACTAAGGTTGTAGGTCGGAGGAGGGATGGGATGCTCTCCTGCTGCAGCAACTGCCAATGCATCATCATGAACCTTTCCCCTGCATCATCACTGCCTCTTCCCCCAGGCATCCCACAACCACACTGCGTGGCTCTTCTGACAATGAAATTCAATTTATCGCATTAAGCTTTTTGCTTTTGTTGCCATGTGTTTATCATGCAATGTTTAATAGAGCGAGTACATGACATGGGGAATATTGAATAGTAGGGGGAGCAAAGAACTGAGAGTGACTGACACTAAGGTGTTATTTAGAGTTGTTTGAAGAATTCTAGTGGCTAACTGATGTCCTTTGTTTCTTGCAGATGCACCGCGGATCACGAGGGCCCCTCAGAACCAGAAAGTCGTTGAAGATGGCATCGTTAGTTTCTTCTGCAAAGCTTCAGGAAACCCCGCTCCGGACCTGCACTGGCGCAAGAACGGCCGCCGCATCAGTGCCAACCGCCAGAGGTACATGGTGGTTGACATGCCACACGGGTCAGTCCTGCGCATAGAGCCGGTCAAATCAAAAAGGGACGATGCCATGTTCGAATGCGTGGCCGACAACGGAATTGGTGAACCTGCCGTTGCCTCGGCCCGACTGGAGACCTATCCTACTGGAGAGAGTAAGTACACCCACCCACTCACAAAAGTCCTTGAGATCCATTAAAAATAATCGTGAACTTTATAAGGCTAGTCGCTGTGGCTAAAGTAGCATCAAATTATCCATCAAATGTCCTTCTAACCAAAAGGTCCAAAATACAAAACGTTCTCGAGTCCTAGACAGATCAAGTTCCGCACTAATATCCTCCAAATTCAAAAAGTCCGATGTCCAACTTGTCCTCCAAATGAATACCTCGATCTCCGACTTACGCTCAAGGTCAAAGCTATCAAATCCATCAACCGAGTTCAGTGTAGCTTTTGTTAGTCATACAACGTCTCAAGAATTTTTCCTCTAAACTTGAAAATTGCTGAAGTTTCAAGGACTGCAGATTGCATCTGTTTCTGGCCTGTTAATTTCAGTAAATTACATGGAACATGTTGATGGTAATTATTGCCGCTTATTAAGCAGAATTTGTAATTTCCTAGGAAAAGGGAATTAATGTCGAAAAGACAGCGGCGGTCTGGCGTCACATATGTCTCATGCAGATTGAAACAATCGGCGAGATATCCGATTTCTATGAGGTCATGTGAAAGTTCTTCGCAGATATTCTACCATGTAGTGCAGCTGAGATGCTGAGACAGATGCTGAGACAGGGCCTTGTTTGAAGTTGAATTGATAGATGGATAACCCACGGTTGCTGCTGCTGCAGATATGTGACATTGTCAAGCACCGTCCCTCTCCAATGAAGACAGCATTTGCATGTTCAAACGGATTTTGCTTAAACAAGCCTCACAACCAAGTACCTCTGTTTGGTTTCTTATCTTCAAATCAGTTGTGATGTACATATTTGACTAATAGTGCACGAGAATATCTTTGCTTTGGTGTCTTCTGCTACTGAAAAACTCCAAATCAGCTTGAGGCAAATGGGTGAATGATATTGGAAGTGGCAGATGCAAATGTGCTGCAATGTTTTGCTTGGTTCAGGGGTTGAAATTGTGATGACAGAAAAGACATAGTCGGAGGCTGATTGCAGACAAAGTCAATAATTGCATTGACAGTCCCAGGCCTTGTTTAGTGTTTGCGTGTCGATAAGGGGGCCACCTTGGCGTGTCGTCATGAGAGTAGCGGTCCTCAAGCGGAACCCTGAAGCACACCTGACCCCAAGCTCCTTCTCAGCCCTCCCTGCCTGCCCTCCCTGCATGCCCTCACTGCCTGGCCCATTCCCAATTCCTGGCACTGACTCCTTGTTTCACATTACCGCAAACTTAGGCAAACTCGGTGTATTGGAGAGGGGGTCATTTACATACCAGTACAGGATTGAGTGGCCGCTCTAGAGTGAGGGCCAATTTGCATGGGATAACTTGATCTTTGAGAGGCAGGCAGCATGGCTGCAACCAGGACTGGTCTGGACGTGGTCAGAAACTAAAGCCCCGTTCCCACATAGCCGAGTTACTCGTAGTCAACTCGTAGTATTACGTAACACGCCTCTCGGGCCCAACTCTTACTAAACTCGGCGATTACTCCTCGCACTCGAGAGATGCTCGGCGAGTAACTCCTGAGTCTCGTAGCGAACTCGTGAGATTTGGAGCCGAGTTTGCCGAGTCTCCCGAGTATGCCGTGCTGCACGGCACACTCGGCGAATTATCCAGGAGTCCAAAAACTCGGCCATGACTCGCCGAGTTACTCCTCGAACTCGCCGAGTTACTCCTCGAACTCGCCGAGTTACTCCTCGAACTCGCCGAGTTACTCCTCGAACTCGGCGAGTTACTCGGCGCTATTTTCGCTCGTATTACACTCGGGGGGGATGTTCAGGAGTGCGAGGAGTAACTCGGCGAGTTGTAGGAGTAACTCACCGAGTTGTAGGAGTAACTCGCCGAGTAACTCGTCGAGTTCTACCTTTAGTACATGCATCATCAGCGTAGGGGGTCGTATATAATATAAAAGGCCGCTGCTCCTCTAATATCAGTCCGATTTTCGTCAAATAAAGCTTGTTTTGTAGTATAATTCATAGTGATTCCATACATATTTTCGGATTTAAAAAAACCCGAATATTAAGCGAGATATTTGTCTGAGAAGGCAGTTGTCTTGCGGTGGCTGCTGCTCCATTTATATTAATCCGATTTTCGTCAAATCAGGACTGAATTGTAGTATAAATCATACTGATTCCATACGCGTTTTCGGATTGAAAATAGACCAAATATTAAGCGAGATATTCGTCTGAGAAGGCAGCTAAGTTGGCGGAGGCAAACAGTGGTGCTCTCGCAGACGTCCGCGCCCGGACTGTATCAATGCAGGTAAGGCTGAGCGCTACTTTAAAAGGCTGCTGCTCCCCTAATATTAGTCCGATTTTCGTCAAATACATATTGAATTATAGTCGAGTTCATACTTATTCCACACAGATTTTCAGATTGAAAAAAGACCAAATATTAAGCGAGATATTTGTCTGAGAAGGCAGGTAGTCTGGCGGCGGCAAGGTGCTCTGTGTATGGCCCTGACATGAATGGTGTGGTCAATATTTTTGACCATTTTATATACATTGTTTGGATGAGCTTTATTGCAATTCATTTCTACTCATTCTGCCAACTGCCATGACTGTTATGTCAATTGCTATTAGCATTTTGAATGATACAAAGAATGGGTGTAGAGCATACAGCAAATTCAATACATGTGTCAATTGCCTAATTGCCTAAATTGGGGTTCTTTGACCTGTCATTTCATGGTTTGTTCAAAGATGACACAGTAATTGCTATTAGCATTTTGAATGATACAAAGAATTGGTGTAGAGCATACAGCAAATTCAATACATGTGTCAATTGCCTAATTGCCTAAATTGAGGTTCTTTGACCTGTCATTTCATGGTTTGTTCAAAGATGACACAGTAATATGACATTGTCTTGATTGTCATTCACAATTACAAAAATATGTAATTGCTTTCATTAATTAAAAGCAATATATTTAATTGTAATTACCAGGCAATGATTATACTTGTATAACTTTCTTATCTTTTTGTGTTAATTTGAATCTTATTGTGATATTATGATCAGTATAAATTTGTGTATATTTTGTAAAATTTAAATCTAATATTGATATTGTAATTAGTATTTGTGATTTGATCTGTGATTTTATTTGCTATATTTAATTTACTTATACTGGTGCTCCCTGAAGCGTCCGCGCCCAGACTGTATTAATGCAGAAAGCTGAGCGCTTCTTTAAAAAGCTACTGCTCCCTTAATATTAGTCCGATTTTCGTCAAATAAAGATTGTTTTGTAGTATAATTCATAGTGACTCCATAGGTTTTTTCGGATCGAAAATAGACCAAATATTAAGCGAGATATTCATCTGAGAATGCAGGTAGGCTGGCGTCGGCCTATCATTCGATGGGTGACTCGTCGCTGTCGTAGACACCTTGCTTCACCCGGCGAGTTACTCCTGGTACTCGGCGAGTTACTCCTGGTACTCGGCGAGTTACTCCTGGTACTCGGCGAGTTACTCCTGGTACTCGGCGAGTCGCTCGCTGAACCCGCCGAGTAACTCGGCGAGTAATTCGGCGAGTAACTCGGCGAGTCACTCCTGGTCATTTTTTCCGCAAAAATTCGTCGCCAACTCCTCGAATTTTGGGTGTTACGTAATTTTAGTTATTACTACGAGTTAACTACGAGTAACTCGGCTATGTGGGAACGGGGCTTAAGTGACCTGCTGGTAAATCCCTTCCTCTGTTCACCTCACGTTCTGGGATCCATCTACAGCCAGTTTCACTCTGAAAATAGAAAGCAATGGCTGCATGCCCATGGCTCCCAGGCATGATTTGGGAGATTATTCTGCTGTGCATACACCTGCGATCGAATTGTCGAAGGTCATTAGTAAATGTACTTTTTCGTCTTGTTTCATATATACTTTGTTTCTCTCATTCAATACTCAGTGATACTATGCGGATTGTTTTTTTTATTGTTGTTTTCGGATTTTTTAGCTGTGCAATAGATGTTTCTGCCAGCACTTTTCTAAATTCAAGTAGATATAAAAGTCGTAGTGTCCCCAGTGCCAGGATGGTTTATTCAGGTCCGATGGACAGTGGTCAGTCTGCATTGTCCGAGTGGCCTCTAGGGCGCTTGTCTGCTATTGCATTAGGTGAGCTGAAATCGGGCCTCAAAACAGTCTCCTCTGCGGAGTCATGGCCCACAATCTGCGGGGACTTGCTACTTGAGCTGAATGCACAACTGGCGAACGGCGGGCCATGCTGGAAGGTTTTGGCAAAGCATGTGATTAGACGGGTCTCTTGGGCCTTGCTCACGCATATGTTTATCCATGGTTTATCAAACAGTTCTTGGTATTCTGCTTAGGAAACGACCAAGGCAGATATTAGGAGGCTGTGAGCAACGATATTAAATCCTAGACAGGTTTATGCCCATCAAGCCATCAGGTGCAATCCATTGCCAGTCTAATCAGCCAGCCCACGTGGTCGCCTTATTAATTAGGCCTTATCTTCTCCCTCTCCGAATATATGTGCCTTGAACTACACCCTGCACATCATTCGTTTAAGTCACTAATGAATCTGCAAGACGGCACACAGCTCAAAGTGGATCATGGAATCATGAATATCATTATTTCGCAAGATACTGTACTGCAGTCGGATGATGAGACTGTTGCTGTTGCAGATACAGCCAATGTATGATGCTCGATTTAGCTTTTGTAGTCCTTGAATTAAGTATTAATTAAACAAAATCTATCTTTTATCTGTTGTATAACCAGTGCAGCAATGCCATGTTCGTTTTACAGTAATATTATGTAGATGCTCCCTAGACCTATGTTCACAATTGAGATTTGTTAAAAGACAGGAAATACCTCATATTTTAGGGAATATTTCCTATTTTACATAGATCATGCCATTCTACATCGTCTGACATCTTTAATTTGTGTAGTCATGCAACGAAAATGACTGAAATGATTTAGCTTTAAGAGGTTTAACATCATTTTCCATTAATGATTCGTGCTCAGGTGATGAAATATTTTCCAATTTCTTCAAAGATGAAAAGGAAATTTCATCAGCAAGAATATTTCCGAACCTCCGGAGCGTCTCGTGTCATTTCGAAAGTGACATTTGAAACGGATTGTCTTTAATGTCAACCATGTTCATTGCTCCAAGAAATAAGAGATAGTTTGACCTTTCTCGGATCTTATAACAGACTTCAATTTGTATTTTTATGTGGTTTTCGACTTGGCCAATTTCCAATCATTGACTTGTGGAATGCTGTCAGAATGCTGTCAGAGCTATTTGCAAAGGGTCGTTAAGTGCAAAAATGTATAATATATGGAGATTAATATGCTGTCATTGGGGTGCTGGTGGATAAAATAACCCAGGCATTTTCACAGGTCAATAATCAATGTCCCCTTTCCCACACATGGAGGCTGCAGCTTATTACAGGCATGGCATGGTAATGTGAGCCCAGTGCATTATATCCAGAGCAATGAGCAAGATGATGTTTGATTGAGTAAAATTGCTGAATGTGGCATGATTTTATGCAGGCCAGGTTGATGCCACAACATCGCCATTTGCTGAATGTGGATAATGTGGGGAGTTGCATGTGTGGGGTAGATCAGTATTAGGCGGCCATGCCATTGGCACAATCTACTCTCAAATTGATGGCTCGATGCTGAGGACTAGGCCCTGAAATGGGAGAATGGGGGCAAGGTGAAAGGGATGCTGGCATACCACTCAATGCCTCTCACAAAATATCATTACAAAAATCATTACAAATATGTACAAGTGTAGTGTGCACACTGCACACTATGTATTGGCCTCTATTCGTGCTAGTAGCCCAGTAGCCCAGTAGTATCTACCATATCACCCAAGCCTCGACTGTAAACAATGAGAGGTGTGTTGTAGTGTACTGTTGTTGCTGAGGCAGGCAGCATCCCTCCCCATCATTGATTCCTCATCTGATGCCATACGATGCATCGATTGCATCCGCAAGCCTACAGCTCTATTTTGTTCCTGTCGCTTCCTGCTCTGCCTCCATGGGCTTCATAATTCGGGTTGCCAAGCCTCCCATTGTGCTGGCCGTCGTTTATAATGCAGTAGCAATTAAGCTCTGGTCATGTATCTAGATCCAGGGACAGTTTGATTTGGCTGCACTTTGATAGATGCCAACTGCAATTAACAGCTTGGGTGCTGAAGCAATTGGACCGTTTTCAGGTGGTAATGACGAGGCAGTGGTCATCAGATAACATTGATGGATGGGCCTTAGTTAATAGTGGCTGCACGCACTTGATGTATGTCCTCAATAAATAAACATTATTCTTGTAGTATTGCTGAGTAGAGCAGAGAAGGGCATCAAAGCAACGACAAATGTCAGTTTCACACCTCCAGGCTGCGTCATTGACCCGCATTGTCTCATTTACGCCAGATTTCAAGGCAACTGCACGAGATTTGTAAACAGAGCTGGCGCCCTCTCTTGTCAATAGGGCCTCCGTGCTACGCATTAAGCCAACATCACCCTCGCCCTCTCTCTATCTTCATTCGTCCCTCTCAGACTTCAAAGCTATCCCTGTAAATTAACAACGCTTGAAATGTTCTGTGTGTCATTCTTCTGGATGCTTTCCATTCTGAATATTCAAGATAGAATTCTCATGTATTGATTTAGCGAATAGCGAAACCCGTTTCAAACGAGCTTGCGATGATGTTCACATCACCGTGTGGCAATCTCTGATACACCAAGGTACAATTTAAGTATTTATGGCATTGAGCATGAATGAACAAAGTAGGTGAATTCATTTTTTTATTCTCGTTATGCCAGAGATTGCTGCGGCTGCCAGACACACCTGAAGTATGGCGTCTTGGGGATTGCAAGGTCACCTTGACGTGACACTTGAAATGAAATGGATATAAAAGCAGAGAGATGTGGACCTGGCCTCTCTCCAGTGACCGGCTTGGGTCAACTGCTGAGTTGTGTTTTACTTGGCAAGTCTCAAGTGTAAAACACAAGGGAAATCACTCAGTCAGTCTGTACTCAAGGACTGCAGGGTCTACGTCCAGGAAAAGAAATTGGCCCCAAGTAGCGGACGGGCACTCCAACCTAAAAGCAGAGCCGTGCTAAATGGAGGCTGGTCACTAGCAGACCGGCCATGGGGCGTGGGTGTGGCAGGTCCTGCTGCAGCAGTCGCTCTCCATCACTCTTTGCCTGCCTCCTGGCTCCGTCAGAATTGCACACCAGACTGATAAAGTTTGGACGCCCCCCGCCAGTCAGATAGCCAGCTGCAGAACCATCAGTTTAATGTGGCAATCAGTGGGGGCTGTATGATCAAACTAGGTCTTCAGTAGTGCTTCACCAGTGCTCTGCTCTTGCTATTAGTTTGGCAACAAATTCTACTTGCTTTTCAGCGGGCACGTAGCAGTCTAACTGAGCCAGGCATTTGTTTTGATCGCCTCATGCCTCTGAATCTGCTTTTTGTGCATTCACTCTTTGCTTAGTTGCCCGTCTTGTATATTAATACCCTCTTTCATGTTGCTGGATCAGGAGGATGTGGATTGAGATTTTCTCTCGTGTTTTGTCTGTACTAAGAGCTTGCCTTGGGAAATGGACGCACTAAATAAGGTTGTGTGCACTAAGAGGAAGGATGTACTCAACATGAATTATTAACTAATGTTTGCTGAACTTGTACCACTGATGTGTTTTGCCATTCCGTGCCTTTGGTTGCTTGGAACATATCTAGTGGATGCGGTGAACACAGCATCTGTGTAAAATTCAGCCAACATGAGTTTTCAATTGCCCTCCACATGCAATGAACTGTTGTTTGTGTGCTTGGATTGTTTTATCCACTCCTGGTTCAACTGGTGCACCTCCGGTTAATTGTTTGGCTATTTTGCGGCCATTCTCATGCATGGATCACACTGGCTGAATTGCACTGAAATGCTTCATCACTAGCGCTACAGGAATGACCCATCCAACCACAATACAGACACAGCTTGCAGCAACCATCAAGCAAAGTACCGCACCTGGTGCAGTCAGCTAATTGTGCGCATGTACCATAGTGATGCAGTGGCCATCTGCTTATGTCTAGCCTACTATCTACTTGGCAGGGGGGCGATGTAGAAGCAGTCTGTCTTGCAGGATAGATGTGAGTCCATGTGACAAGGACTTGGGACCGTCCTAGCCGCTGGTATTAGTGGAAGTCTTTGGAGTGGTGTGCATCTAATTGAAGGGCACAGTTGAGCAGGCCCTGAGGCGCCTAGCCTTGCCTGTCCTCCAGGGCTCATCTTCCGCCCAACTATTGACTTGCATGACGTAAAACACGCGCAACTTGCATTACATCTCTCCAGCCATTCAGCCAAAACGTCAATGTTGCCTCACAGCTCCATTGAAGACCTTGGACCTGATCACATTTGCCTCATTATCACATATTTAGCCAACACCTCAGGGTGCCATCTACACAATCAAGTCTATTTCAATGTCATTCGCACTCATTGCATATACAAGACTGAAGGTGTTAGGCTTGGGCTGGTCTCCGCATTAACCCTAGTAATTAAGACTTAAATGGCTACGAAGGATGTGGCAGATTACGCCCATTGATGCTATGTATGAAGGTCTGCTAGTGGCGGGACAGCCTGATGCTGCTGTGCTCGTGTTGCCATGGAAACTGGAGGCTGGTCATTCCGAATGGCTCCAGACTGGAGCAGGAGAATTGCTCCTGGATGCAATATGAGTGTGTCCCCGAGATAGGGGGCCCAACACGACCAGCCGGGCTACACCTTTCTAATGTTCTTGGCACCAAGGTTTGGCAGAGTGGCCACAAAAATCATTCAGAACGTTAACCAGCAGTTCCACCATGGCAACAAATTTGCAGACCAGTGCTTTTGGAGTCACTGGATCCATTTTAACATTCTAACAGCGTTGAATAACAGGTCCAGGCAAGCTCTAGATCGCACCGGCCTATCTGACATTTTAGCGGCAGCCTCTGGTGCTGGCTATTCACTGGATGTGTGATAAATCCCCAGCCATTGTCTTGGACATTTATAGGCTATTGTTGTCATTAATATCAATTAGGCACGATCAGCTGCGTGGCAGGCATACAACGAGCGGGAGATGAGGCTGGCTTAAGTACTTTGGCTCTGTTACTTAAGATATCTAAGTTGTTAAAAGCAAGGGGTCACCTCTATGACCCAGTGTTCATCTTCTTTGGTGTCAACTTTGCTTTTCTGTCTGTATTTATTGGTGGCCGTTTGAGCGAACGTGCTTCTGCATTCAGCTTAGTTATAATGGGTCTTCCTCCTGTCGTAGTTGTCAAGGGATCAGTCTATTAGTCCTGGCCCAGTGCTTACAACAATTGCTTGTGTGTTCGTCCCACAACAGGTGTCCCTGCTTCTGTTAAAAGCCTGGGATGGAAAAAAAGCTCATAGTTTGTTGAGAGTGCTGGTCAGAAAAGAGTCAGCCGCAGCATCAGCAGCAGTTGGCGACGCCAGCCTGTCTCAGCAGCAGCACCATCCTCATCTCTCAAGTGCCGCTCTCCTCCTCTCTGCTCTGCCTTCCATGCCTTCATACTATACGATACACTGGATTGTTTATCGTCTCATATGGAGACTGGGGAGAGGAGCAGCTGCCTGGACCACCAGTTATATTGCCATAGCTACGTGTCTTTTTATTGATGTGCAGCATTCCATATAACCAGATATGTTATTGGGCAGATACGCTGTTCAATTAGACGAGATTAGAAAAGCCCGGCAATCTTGGTCCACCCCAGAATCTATTTGGTTTTTCTTGCGCAATCCTTAGAGTGAGGAACTGCTACTCTGGAATCGCTGTAATGATGTCTTTCTGTTCCCAGCAATGCCGAGGGATTGTTATTTGGCCGAGGGGAAATAATTGGCGGAGGCAAACATTGCAATAAACATTTGGAGTCGCAGTTATTTCACGTCAGTAGTCTTAAGTGCGACAGTTAATGCACACAGACTCGAGTCCCCTGCAAACTGCAGCAAACGCCTAAGCTGCTCAAGACTTCCATTATGGAGTCTTCCATCAAAGTCCTTGCAAATGAGCACTGTGTGTGCTGCAATGGCCCGGTTTACTTAGCGATGCAACACAAGGAGGGCTACTATGAGTGGCCGAACTAGTGTTGTACGCAGGATTTGTGTTGGTCCTTAACTTTCTGCATCTTGGTCTCCTTAAAGCTCTGTAGCTGCTGCTGCTGCTGCTGCAGGCGGTTGCCATGGGTGCACGTGGTCATGTGGGGAGGTCTGGGTGACCAAATCTCCTCCCGGGCCTCGTGAGGGGCAATGGGCCGTTGCCCTGGAGGAAATCCCTCTCTTTCCTGCCAACTATCCCCCATAAAGTGAGTGAGGCTGGGCTGCTGTAAGTGGTCGTGCAATTGGGCGGAAAGCCAGTGATGAGGGGATCTGGTCCCTCCTCAGCATCTTGGCTCGACATGCCACCTAATTCGTGGCCAGCCCATCATAGCCCCCCTGGCCACGCGCTATGAATACATACAGAGGACTCATTGCACTTCCTTGTAGTCCCCCTCTCCACTTCACAGTCTTGCTGGCTAGGCACTAAGCCAACTCTGGTCTTGCTGACACTGTCCCATTGACTCTGTCATCCCTGCAATCCCCTCCTCACCTATTTGCGTAATTTGCCTTACACGTTTCTGGAATAACCTTACTCAGTTTCAAATCCCTTGACCCAGTTGTTGCCTGAGACATCTTGGTGCTTTCATTTGTATTCTTTGTTCAGCTTTGACGTTTCCTCTTTGTCCTGATTGCATCAGCGCAGGGTGCTTCAAAGCTATTTCTTATTCAGACTTGTCGTTGCTTTGTAAAGGAGCAAGGACACGAGACCATGCACCAACCGCGTGCTGTCAAAATGACATGTTTTTGTGTGATAATGTAACAGCCTTCCCGATGCTATTTGGGATGCCGAATTATAGTACGGTTGTTTACTCGTTGGAAATGACAGTGTGGTTTCCTTGATGCTTCTTTGGCATGCCTGCTGATCACACTTGTAAACTGGATGGGCATGTAGCGTGCAGTCTTGGTGGCATCCCTTCCTGCTGGGCTGAAGCCACCCTTCATCACATGCTTGCCCTGCGTCCTAATTGGGCCAAGCATCATGCAGTTCAAGGACCAGTCCCCCCGCCCTTCCTGATAAACTAAGACACCAGAAATTCCTTTGGTGGCCTATCAAGAGAAACTGGAGGGCGCGCGAGGAGATTTGGGAGGGAGGCTAAGCTCAGAGTCCGCCTTGCATCTCAATGATGCTGGGATGCGGGGCTGCTGCTGCAACTGGGAAACTGCAGCACAAGCAGACCCTGTCCCAGATGGACTTGGTTTACAGCAGCCTGCCCAATCGCTCTTGCAGTTATTGGTAATTGAATCAACTAATGCGAGAAGGGCTCCCCTGGTCTCCCCTTGGACCAGCCTTGTCCCTGCTGCACCATTTGACCTCATACTAACCCATGACCCAGCGGACTCTCGTGGACCTCCTACTTGGAAAGAAGGACTTCTTCATGGTAGGACCCCAGCTGGTCACCCCAGTGTTGCCGTTCCTGCACACTGCCAGCTTCCTCTGTTCTGTTTGTTTCCTTATGATCACGTTACGCCATCCAGTCGAGTTGGTTTTCACCATCCTGCCTACAAAAACACAGGCTGCTGTATCAACATTTTTTATGTGTCTGATGGGACCTGAAAGCCTCACAGGAAATGCACTTTTTACCCCCAGTTTGCGGATGCAACAACTTATTGGATCTGGTTACTTAAGTGCAGTGTGTGTGTTCACATAGCAGGCTCATATTTGTAAATTGTGTTTTGTGATACATTACACCACAGACCATCGCAACAACAGCGTTGAGCGCTTAACTGCCTGCTTGTCTGCACTGTTTCCATCAGCCATATCTATTGACCGAACTCTGAAGGCTGATGAATCATATTTCTTAAACATTCGGAGGATGATAATTGTGTCTCCACCTTTTAGAAGGTTCTTGGTTGTCTGTGAAGTAAATTGGCACAAAGCAGTTCCCATCTTCTATAGCCGTTGCTTATAGCTGTTTTCTTCCGTCAAGCTTGTAATGACAGAAAATTAGGTTTTGACAAGGTTTAATTGTCTGGCAAATGATGAAAGTCCTCAGAAATATGCTTTGGCCTCTGGAAGCAAAACGAGCCGTGGAGCTTGTTTGAGGGACGAAAAAAATCGAGAGGCAATAATGAGAGAGACCTGGGACTGTCTAGCGGGATTTGCCACTCTCTTCATTATCTGCTAACTTTGTATTTGTTCTTGTTGGGAGTAATGTGTGATTGGTGCTGACACTCTCGCCTCTCTCTCCTCCTAATTCTGTTTGTGGAAATCTAGGGATGTCAGGAATAACGTATGCACATATATGCGCTCTTGTGTTCTCGTTTATGGCTGGATATAACAGGAGACAGTGGCAATCCCTTGGTGACTCCTCTACAGGCAAGCATTGTGGGTGTTCAATCTCTCCCCACAATCCAATCACCATTACTTACTGCAGTTTTCTCGCCCATAAAATAGCATTGTGTGTTTCTCTGACCCTCGACTTTCCAATACTGTAAGGGGAGATCATATCATCCTCTTTCAACCTTACAATGGCAGCAGAAAGACTTGTTGCTGATGCAGGCGTCATCCTCATCATCCATCAGTCATGGACAGGTCAAGATGCTGTGATCCATCACAGCGGGCACAATTCAAACAAACACCACTCTGCCACGATAGACCCACTTGTTATGAGAGAATGCCAGGCCCTGTAGATAAAATATCAGCCTCAATCAAGACCCTAGCTTCTAGGAGAAGCCGTCTGTACTATTGAGTCTCTACTATTGAGTCTCCCCAATGTATTTCTCTTATCTTCTGTGCTTTCTCAGCAGCCAGGCTCAACGCTGACTCTAAGAAGTGCACTAAACATGATCATGGGGTTAGCTAGGACATTGAACTAAAGCTAATTGAAGCTGTGCATTATTAACAGGTTACTTATTGATGGATTAAGGGAGGAGGCTTGCGAGCGGAATTGGCCATCATCGTTAATTACTTGGCCATGGGTTTTAAAGTCCTCGCAGCATGACCCTCTGGACATCCCTTTATGGCTTGGCACGGCAATTCTTCGTTTATTTTACGTTGCAAGGATATTGAAACACTCCTATTCGACTTGATTGCTGACTTGATTGCATTCAGAGAAGCCACAAGACTGTTATGTGCAGGCTAAGTCCATTAGCTGATTGAATGGTCTACTCATCAGACTGATACATACAATAACTGATATGTTGCAATTGTTGCATATGTCGTGTGTATGGGGTTTCTATTTGTTTGCTTTCTCAGACTTCGCAGGTGGTTGCTGAATTACTTGTGCGGGTACTGGGAATGACGTGTGCTAATTTGATCTCATCTGTGTGTTAATGAATGGAACTTCCGAGCCACACTGTTATTTCGTGGTTTGTTATACCTAATTAGATAGTAGTTGTTAGTCAGTCATGTGACGTTATTGAAATGAGTGTCTCAGAATGCCATTTTGGCTCCTAATGAGCTTCAGGATTTGGGATTACAGGTCTATGTTGTTTGTTGGTACATGTAGTACAGCCTGGTATAACATCTAGTTGACCTGATTCAGTTGATGTGTTGATGGTGAATAGATATCAGACGCATATTGTCAATGGTGAGGATATTGGCAATATCCCTTTATGTGTCCACAAAGCCTGACAAGCTGACAAGGAGGTGTTTGTGGCCATGCAGGACATGCATCAGTATTCAGCATCAGCCTGTTCAGGGTGCATTCAGCAGACAGCATCACTATGACTGCTGCAGCCAACAGGGGCCTGGAGATGTAGATCAAGTGTGGTGTTTGATGGGTGTGCATCTGCAGATTGCTAAGGCTGAGTGGTCATTGGATGGTCAGTGGATGGTCAGTGGATGGTCAGCGTTGTGATAGGGGGAAGGCATTAGACCGACCAAGGCACCAGGTGCTGGTCCCCAAGGATGCCTTGGTGTCATCCATCCTGTGACTGTGTCCACTGTTGGGCACTCAGTCCACTATCAGCACACCATTTAAACACGGTCAGCAGCAGTGCCACGGCGGGTGAGAAATGCTAAGATGTGCTTGCCTGCACCCGGTGGCCACCCACCCCTTGTGGACCCAGCTGCTGCAGAAGGTCACCTTCCTTGAACACCTTTTGTACAAAGGTCAAGATGTGAAGTGATGCGACGGACATGCAGGCCATAGAGTGCATCCCTGTAGCTGCAGGAGCATCATGCAGTTGATGATGCTGAGATGCAATCGATACTATGGCAGTGAAGTAAGGAACACCCAACAGCAAGGTCGTTACAGCAGTGCTTTGGAAGGATGTCATTAGCAGGTGGTCATCTCGGCATGTAAACACCACAGCAGAAAAAAACAGTGATTAAGAGGACAGGACAAGGAAGCTGATTCTCTGCTTCCCCAGCTGATGTCCATGCAGGTCTTCTCAGATGACAGCCCGGTCAGGCTGCCCACAGGCCAAGACCTGGTTAAAATGAAAGGTTGTAGGGACTACATGCCTTCGTACAGATGTTGCCTGCTCATAAAAGCCTTTAAAGACCCTGTAATACCTTTCTCATTTGAAAGGCACAATAGCAGCAATGCACGACACAAGTCTGGCTGGATGGAAAGGCTGTCATCAGCCATGCCAACAGTTTCCATGGCAACCAAATCACTGACGCAGGGTGGCGCTGCACAGACTGCCTGCTGGAAACACCGCAATGCTGTATATAGACATTTGTATGCATAGTGTGTGGGATTAACAGTAAAGCCAGGTTGGTCAGGCTGCCCTGCTAATGTCAGCGTGCTGCTGGTTTGATGAAGCCTGACCCGAGCCGAATTCTTCTTCCACAGATCAGTGGCTAGCTGAAAGATTCACAAGCCTCACTTGCCATGGCCATTCATCTCAGCCCTGCATGTCCAGTGGCAGGAAGCCGCTCTCTTGATTTATGTCACTTGGAAAGCAAGGCAGGCCTCCAGCACCCACCTATATCCGATTGGCACATATTGTGCCAGGAAATATCAGCAGCCAGATCAAACCAGCATCGTCTCTGTTCTCAGGAAGCTGCCACATTTGTAGCTGGCTATTTTGTAACACCTTAACTGCTTCGGCACATGATAGATGCCCTGGTGGCATGGGGACACCCTGGCCCCTCCTTCACCTGTCTGCATCCACAACACCTGCTGGGTGGAACCCCAGAACAGCTCGTGCCGAGTGTTGCTGCAAACAAACAACGATCTGTCCTCATCAGCCCTTCTCATGCGATTACCATTGCATGAGTCAACAATTCTGCCATGTATGCATTTGCATAATTCCATGGTTGTTATAAACATGTGCAAAGAATGGGATGTGATGGGAATAACGTTGCTGCTGTATGCTGTGTGGCCTTGATGACATTCTGTCCTTCCTTAGCACGATTGCAGAAGGGAAGCTGGCCAGATTGGGGTCAGCCAGTGGCTCTGGGGTCAGGAACTGATTAGAAGGCGCCTTGATGAGTGTTGCTTGGGACAGCCAACTGCTAAAGTTACAAACCCAGGGTGTCAGGGGCTCTGCTCAACAACCAACACTGTCCATTAAGCGCAGTGCTGGCTTGATGGAGAGGGACACTCTGCCTGGACCTAAAAGGGACCTCCAAGGACACATCTCACCTGAGACCTCGTCCATTCCCTACCCGTCCCTTCTAATTGTCTTCTGACTCCTTCATTACTTTCTGCTGGTTCCCCAAAGTGCCAGGCTGGCCATTCCTCACCACTCACTAACAACGCATGAATCTCTGCCCTGTGACACTTCCTTGCAAAGAACAGACAGCTCTCTGCTCGTTTTCTGCTGCCATCAAATGAGCTAAAATATGGTGGCTGAAAAATGTCTCATATTGTAATGGTCCAACTACACAAACTAAGCCTTCGGTAACCTGTAAGTGACAAGGGGAAATACACTATTCTTCATTCCCTGGAAGGTCAGCATTCCTTTTCTGTTTGCAAATGAAGAGTTAGGGTGCTCCAGTAACACAGTTACCTACCACGATAACAAGTAACTTGTGTTCTGGTCACCTGAACCCCGGCCTAATTGATATACATGGAGCCTTAGTCTGGATTGTGTACACCTAAACACAATCTGTACACGCTGTTTTGCCTTGTAACTGTCGATAATAAATTCACCTAGCTTTCTCATTAGGGCTAGGTGAGATGATGTTATCTTTCGTTTGGTGCATGGCTTCTGTATTGACTGATTAGAGGGCAAGGGCAGAAGCTTGGATAACATTGTGACTTGGCGGTCATTAAACCGGAAGGCTTTCAGCCAGTGGCCATGTTTGTGAAGAAATGAAGTGAAAATTATGGTAGGGCAAAAGAAAAACTAACAAAGATAAAAAGAAAAGTCGTAAACTGACACCCAATTCTGTTAAGATGTGACTGCATGCTCAGGCCAGCTGATGTTGTGTCAACTTGTGTGTGGTATTGGCGCTGGTGGCGAGGTGAATATTGAACAGTGTCATAGCATCCAGTCCCTGCAGCTTCCATTTTAAGGCTTATTTGTTACGATGGCTTCATATATCAAAGGAATGCTGTTGGTCCAAGTAGATAATCTCCAAGTGTTGTGGAAGTTTTGGAAGAGCCTTTGCTTAATGGAGGTAGGGAATAATTCACACATGACATGTAGAGGAGAGAGTGTCAGTCCCTTGAGACTCGTCAGAGGCAACAGTGCTATCTTGAACTGTCCAGGGACCTCATTGCTTAGTCCTGGCAAGGGTTCTGAATACATTGGCCTGCCACAGCCTGCCATAGCAACAACACTGGGGATTAGCATGATCACCACCCTTGGCTATATGTCAGCAAAAAGCCGTGACGGGTTATGAATGGTTTGTGCAAGGAAGACCTCAGGGACCTCCAGTTCCTCTTGTGTTTTAATACAATAAATACCATTTGCTATGATAAACACGTTTGTTTACAGTATTTCAGAGACTTTGGTCTCAGTAAACCTGGATATTATGGTTGTAAATCCATTAATGTGCAATACCATGTAGGCACTTGTAGTATTTGGCAATCGATCAATACCAGGGCAAGAATCGAAGTGGAATTTTTTGTTTATTAAAGAGAAGTAAATTCCCAGGACCCATTGGTAATTAGAGGCGTTTCAGTACTGACCACACAATAGGCAAACACACATTAATGTAAGTGATGTCGATTACAGAATTCCCATCGATGTTGAGTCGATATCAGGCAAGATGGTTGTGTTGATATCAAAGAGTTTTTGGTGCTGGCTTCTGCTGCAGTGTGGTGGCATCCGGGCAGGCTGCTGCAGTCGATGGAGGCTGCTGCATTGATCTGGCTGTACACTAATGTTTAATGACCTCTGCCTGATTGCCTGCAATTACTGCAGTCAACTGGCACTTGGGATGACCGTCCAGATTTGCTGGACTACCATCCTGCCAGTTTGGGACAGCAAGCAGCAGATGAAATCGCTTTTTTGTGGTCTGGAAACGAAAGGACTCCTTGCAGAACAGTCTGCAAAACCTTAGATGAATGCTCCTAGCCATGCACATAGACTTCGCCTCAATTGTGGCTTGCTGTGACTTGCTGGGGCATCAGTTCCCTGCAATCCTTGAATATTGCAAGCCTTCTCACTTGGGTTCAGTCTGGGTTCTCATTGTCACTAATGGGTGCGAATATTATGCCTTGTTGAACAGCGGGGTGGTTCAGTGGCCATTTGTGTCAATTTTTATGGCTTGTTCAATGTGTAAGGTCAGTGATAAAGGTCTCTGCATTTATCAAGTGAACGCCTCTCAGTCAACTGGATGGGCATTTACCATGCCAATGATTCTGGCCAATCCAAACCCCATTCACCATTGGATAAAATCACCAGTCAAGCGTGAACAGATAGCCCGGATGCAGAGCTGGCCACGTGATCAGCTGCAGGCCGGTCGTTGCACGTGGGTTGACGTCACAGTGACGTCACTGCTGCCCATGGGCCCTCTGCAGCTAGCGTCTGCTGCTGCTCTGGGAGGTCTGACTGAGGTGGCATGCATGGCTCAGCAGAGAGCTCTGATGACCTGAATCAGGCAATAGCTTCATAAGTTGGTCTGAATCGGCCTGAATGGTAAACAAAACGCAACAGACTCACAAAGCCTCAAGTGCTAAAAGCCTCGTATTTGTCATTGGCCATTACAGGCCGAAAGGTGGGTCATTTGTCACAGATAAAAAGACCGTTTCATTCGGTCGCTTAGAAATCGAGTGTTGACATGGGAGACTGTCGTGGTCTTCTCAAAGTCCTTCCAACTGCTCAAGTGTCTTGTTCTTATTGAGCTATATATATGTTGAAGAGGCTGACATCTGGAACACTATGGATTTTTCTAGAAAAGAGACTGTCTGATGGACTATGTGGGGAGAGCGCTGCAGACTTAGGTAGTCTTTAGATGCCTTTTAAAAACCATGAAAGCAGGGCCAGGCAACTTGTTCAGTGGGAAGACTGCCAGACCCTAGCTGTTGATCTGCAATCATTAGCAATCAAGCTCATGCATGGGCATCACAGCGAAGCAGCGGCCACATTAAATTAGCATTGGGTCTTTGAATTATTGAGGAGAGGAGGGGAACGGGTTAAGTGTAGTGATGAGCAAAAGGCGGACAGAGGGAGACTGGTGCCTAGCTGCCTGCCACTGCTGCCCTGGTCGCCTCCTTGCTGCATCAATCTTTCACGAACTGCATCGCGTATTGTACATGTCCCCTTCACTATTTGGCAACCAACTGCTTTTCCCTGTCAGTCCATGCGTTCCTGTATTTATACACACAATTCTCTTATGACATTGCAAGTTGCACTCGAGCAACAATAGGGCTTGACCATATATATGTTGTGGAAGTTCAGAATATTGGCTACAGGCCTGATATAGCTCCAAATAGGGCATTCGCGTAGGTTGGTTTACCTAGAAAATGTTTTCTTTCTTGGCTGAATCATTGAATGGCAAATGGACATCTATATTAAGCCATTATTAAGGCTTATATTATAGATGTATATGGCGAACCATAGATGTACATACGCCTACAGAAAATGTCCATTCTCTTTATAGTCAAACTTGGACCCACCCATTCGACTGCCACGGCCTGAGAAACGATGTAGTCTGGCTGGTAGTGGAGCCTGTTCATTCAACTTCAACTATCTAGCCATTTATGTAAATTGAATGCCAGCATTTATTATGCTGTCTCAGAAGGCCCTATGGAAAAAAACCACCAAAAAGGCAACCCACATATAGATCTATATATCTATATACACATTTATAACCTTTACATGTGGACGTTTTTATTGAGAAGACCTTTTCGTGTCGTTCGCAATATGTAGCAAGCCAGGTCATGGTAACTTACATGTGGACCTGTAATGATGTAATGGGAGATGCTGAGCCATGAATAAGGTCCAGCCAAGGCTTTACTATTTAGAGGAGAACTTCTCTATCAAATTTTCAATCTGCTGCTTAAAGATGACACAGGAGCAATGCAATTTGCAGACTGCACCGCCGGCTTGTGTGTGTGAATAATCAACTTATCCTGGGCGGCCAAATTCAGTTGGTCTTTGCTGGCGTGATGTGGCAGCACTGGGCCCGGAAATAATGGGCTCCCCCTGGCGGAGAAATACAATCAGCGCCTGACAAATACACTAGGCAGAACAGTCCATCTCTCAGGATTCGCAATCAGTTCATGGGCGAATCATTGTGGGATTAAGAAGGCGTCAGGTCCGCTGGTCAGCTCCGTTCCTCTTTTGTGGTCAGCCTTAACTGATCTGTGATGCAATTTGCGCCTTCTTTGTGCCTGTTGGCTGCAGCAAGGTGTTTGTGGCAGCAGCAGCAGCAGCGAGCCCTGGCGTCGTTACTTGCTACCACTGCATCTGGCAGGACCTTTGGAAGGGATGTTTGCCAGGCATTTTGGCAAGAGACCTTTGTAAGGCATTTTACAAGGCGCATTTGCAGG
This sequence comes from Alitta virens, assembly GCA_932294295.1. Taxonomy (NCBI): domain Eukaryota; kingdom Metazoa; phylum Annelida; class Polychaeta; order Phyllodocida; family Nereididae; genus Alitta; species Alitta virens. The sequence goes on from OW028573.1 coordinate 68,043,637, forward strand.
GTGGACCTTTTGTAGGGGACCTTATAAGCCTTTTTTAGGAAGACCTTTAAAGGTGGACCTTTATAGGTGTCCTTGGCAGGATGTTGCTGGTTGAAGGTAGATACCAGAATGGTAGACAGTTTTGGCCATCCTTACAGACCAATGTGAAGGTATCAGATGACGCTGAAGCCTTTGCATTCCCCTACCCCTCCAGAGTTATTCACTGATGACAGACAAGACACAAATGTCAGTAAAAGGCCTTTATGGAATCATCTCACAGCATATTTTTCTCCTTGAAACAGAAACGTAATTTGTTCATGTGTGGGCATAAAGCAGGATGCCTTTGAAGTTTCAGGAGAGACTGGATGGACCTGGCAAATAGCGTTGAGACGGGATTTGCCATGCGTCTGATCTCAAATATAATGGCTGTGTGTGACCCTCCTCAAAGTGGAGGAGCTATGATGAACACAGCCAAGCTGACCAAGCCAGCCAAGTACAGAACACCGTAGCTTTAATTAACAATTCTCTCTTTGCCGTCTGTCTTCAGCCTTGATATTTTTATCACCACTTTCCAATCGTCATAGATTATGGATGTGATCATTACTACGGTATCGATCTATTTATTCCCTCTTGATGATGTGACTAAGCTTAGTGCAAAGAACAGATGGCCCAAGTCTAGTTAAGTTTCTTTGTGGTAATCAAACAGCAAAGAAATAGTTTCATCAAAGTCCAGTGTCAGCAGCCGTGCCCTACGAGACCTGCTGGGCGGAGGATTATTGGGGATAAGCCTCCAGGACAGAGAATGGCACTTAAGGGCTGCAGGAACACAGCTTTGCAGGACCTAGCTTGGGCGTCCCACAAGGATAACCTTTGTAGCCCATAGATCTGTCTTGGCTGTGTCTTTTTTCCTTTTATTCAATTCCCACTTCATATTTACCTGTGTCCTTGCTAGGGAACAGCAATATGAATTTTATGGCCTTGAACATTCTTCCTCTGAAACTGCTCTTTGTTCATTACGTGAGCTTGGTCCCAAATAGGTCTGGTGTCCTTGCAAGTGGACCTTGGCAAGTTGGTCCAACTGCAGCCTTGAGGGGACACTGATTGCGATGATGCTAGTGAGGTTAGACGATGGCCATAGAGCTATCATACTTCATTTGAAAGCTTTGCAATACTGTGGGACTGTAACTCGTCATGATAATTGAAAATATGAAAGTACCAAAGAAAGGTACTTAGTGAACTTGCCAGTCCCTTGTACTGGAATATCTCAGTCCCCAATGGTGCTGGCATAATCATAGGATGTGGGTGTTTTTCCATAATTAGATTGCACTTGCTGGCCAATATGATCTCTTTGTCGTTGGTGTATGTGCATACTATTAATGAACCTTTCAGTGCTGCTGGAGATCAAACTCAGCATTGTGAAGATGAGGAAAAAAGCATTTGCCTTGTTGTACTCCATTTATTACTTCGATTGTGTGCCCTTTAGGGGCAAAATGTTCTTGCAAGAGAAGAAACAGGCTGATCCTGCAAACAGAGGAAGCAAGTGCTTGTCTGAGCTTCGGATGACCTTCTTAAGCTATTGGCTGCCACGTTCTCTTAAGTCTTTCTCTCTTGTCTCCAACTGCGTTCTGTAATAAGCCTGCCTTAAGAGTACTGCCGTCATCTGTTAGAGATGTCATTTTGCTCTAACATCTTCGACAGTCTTAGTGTCTAGTGGCTATACTTCTGCTTTGCTTAGTCATTCTGAAGTGGATTGCTTTTTCTTTGGAGTATTCCCATGAGTTTGGTGTCAAAAACCTAAACAGCCATCTTAGTTTGATGTCAAGTCTATAAATCTTTAGCTCTCAGGTTTTAAAATAAAAGAAGTCAGATGTAAACTGCCCGGTGAAGTGTAGAAAGTCTCCCAAAGCATGGAGTGATCATAGGGGGACCAAGTTTGATACTTCTGATTATAAAAAAGAGTGCTTTGTTGAAGTGGATTAAATGCACATATTGACCCTTGGCTTGCAGCAAGAGCATGTTAAGTGATTGCTGAGTGGACTTCATTGATGGAAAGGGGTGACAGAAGTCATTATGGATGACCCCATGTCATGTGAAAACCTTACTCGTCTGTATGGCTGTTAAATGACTGTTATCCAGTATCGCTGGCTTCACAGCTTGCAGCAAATTACTTGCCAGGGCAGGCTGGAAAGAAATGTTGGCAGAGTGGATGGTGGCATGAGCTGGGACATCAATTAGGGAGCAGCTAGCCAGTGCTCAGTTATCAGTGGGGACTTCCAAGGAAAGCTTTTGCGTGTTAGGTTTGAGACGCTTCGTAAGGACTCAGAGTTAGATTCCATGGGAAGGTATCTCAGGTTGCAGCTGCAGGTCCATTGGCTGCCATCCGTAAGCCGATGCGGATTCTTGGGACGATCTGGCCTTTATGGTTCTGCATATCATCTCAATTACTGCTCCTTAGACGAGGGGTGGTGTGTCTGAAATGTCTGCACTGCAGGAATTCTGTACTTTTTATGTGCTTAAAAGACATGATATGAAGCAGCCAAAAAAGAAATCGAGTTGATGCTGTGTCTTTTAGTCCTTGAATGCAACTTAAAGCATCTTATTTCCACCTTTAACACTGTTTAATCATCAGTACAGTTAAGACACAAGTTTTGTTTTCTGATCATTCAAACATGTTTATTGGTAAAGTGACTATTACAGTCTCACTCTCAGTGACTCTTTCCCTGTTCCGATAATTGCCCAGCAGCAACTCTTCAGCAAAGCAACACTGAACAGCCAGAACTAGCCCGAAGCTGTTTTCAAATTAAAGCCCATTATTTATTCTGGCAAACATTTATCGTCTACCTAACCAGCCAAATTGAAAAATCAATCGTAGTGAGTGTGGAACTTGAGGCAATGAAAGATATCGCAGGTAGAAGATTAATGGGAAAATTGATGCTTCTGTCCATCTGCCTTATTACAATAAATTACAGTTGCCTGCAGTTTGATTTTTTGTTCAGACAAGCTAAAGTAATTGTAACTTAGGTTGTCCTTTAATTTGTTAGATTGACTAAGATTACCACTGGTTCTTTGTATGTGAAGTGTTATATTGTTTTTTTTCCTTCACATTTTCAGTTCCCAGTGGATATCCACGGATTATTGATGCACCAACCTTGAAAGCTGTGGAGAAAGACCGAAATACTGTGATGATGTGTACTGCTCAGGGAATGCCTGAACCAAACATATCCTGGTTGAAAGATTTTATTCCTGTTGACTTCACAGACCCGCGGCTCAAACAGTTACCCGGAGGTATGAAGTCGAAGAGCAATTAAAACTTTCAAGTTTTTTAAATGTTTTTTTAATATTTTCCCATTATATGTATAAGTTCCTTTGAACAAGTTTTTCTATCACTAAATTTATTTGTTGCAAAGGTTAAGTAGCTCATTTACTTGTAGAATAAAGATTTGCACATGCTGCATAGAGTACATGTAAAATTTTAATTTTTCTGTTCCTTTTGGAGATATTTCTGAATTATTAATGCTGGCTACATCAGATTAAGAAACTCATATTTCAATTATGTTTTCTCTATTAAGTTTTTTGTTGACGAGTTTGAATACTTGACTTCTTGCTGGGCTGTCAAAATGCTGTCTGAAAGGGAAGAAACTAAATATGCTGCAATAAAGGCAGTGAAATGTTATGCGCACAGAAGTGCTGATGTTGGCACTGTCTGCTGGGGTTAAGAAATGAATTTTTCATTCGCAGGGTCCTTGCAAATTCGTGTGAGCCAAGAATCTGACGAGGGGAAATACGAGTGTGTGGCTGAAAATGATGCGGGCGTAGCTTACTCTTATGGCGCTAACCTTTATGTCAGAGGTATGTTATTGTAAAAATTTCACTGTTTTACACTGTATTGTTATAAATTTGTACTTCATTATTCACATTTTCCACTTCTTGTACATAGATGCTGTTTGATATGGTCTATGAATAATCAATTATTATTCTGAAATGTTTCAAAATTTTTGCATTGCTTCAAGTGCTGGATTTGGGATATATACATTATATATAATTATACCAATTTAACATGGGAATGATAATATGATAGCCATGGGGAGCTAAGGTTTGTCAAGTGATATTTTATTTATTTAATATCTTAACATGCACAGTCTGTTATAAACGATACAACATGAAAGAATGGCAAGATTCTAGGATTAATATCATTGAATTAGTGATTTGTAATGAATCTATTTTTCTCTGAAAGTTACACAGGAGTACATCTAGGTGATAGACCAGCAGATACCAATGTAGTAATTCAGTAGGGACAGTATCTGTAAAATCAGCATTCGATCTTAGGAATTACTGTCGTTAGATATTTGATGTATACTAGAGTGCTTCTGAATGATGATCGAACTAGGTTTTGTCCTCATTAATGAATTTAAATTATCTGAAATGTGTGTATAGAAATACATGACACAGTTAGACTCCCATTTGTTGTAGAAATTCCTAAAATGATTAGTTCTTAGTTTTCTCATAAGTTTTTTGTGCAGTAGAGCATAGGTAAAGTGGCCTAACTTTGATTTAAGTGATGCGTTTTTTGCTGATGAGTTTATTACGCTAATATTGTGATGTGCGTGTTCCTGATGCAATAGACTTCGATTGATTTTTGGGGTTTAGATGGTCTAAACTTCAACATGTCTAGATTTAAGAAAGTAAAGGAAGAGTAGTGTATCGCTATTGCCTCTTATTTAAAGGATTTTTGAAATTGAATTGTTGAAATTTCCTTCCTTCCGAATTCCCTCTTTTGCTAATTGCACAGTATCTGCTGACCTTGAAATTTTTTGCACTGCTATTTTGGCGGCTTTTGAAAAAACTGAAACACATCCAGCATTTTGAAGCATACTGCTACACTTGAGGATTTAATTATCTTGGCTCCCCAAAAACTTATTTCCTCCAATGAATGAGTCTTTCTGATGTTGTATGCTTTAATCCAACCCTTGTACTATTTATCAGAGACTTTCACATGCTTTACTTAAAAAAAAACAGACAAACTCATAAAATGCACTATATTATGTGAATGATTAAGAACCAGTCCGCATGCTTCACTGTGAAATAATTCATTAAAAAGGGGGGGAAAATTAAAACAGCATACAGTATACATTATATAAATGATTAAGAACCAGGAAAGGCACACTTTCAGGCGATGATGTGATCTACCATTTTGCAATTTTTGAGTGTATTTCTCTCTCTCTCTATTTTCTAACTCGTTGGCGTTTGTGCGTGAATACACGTTGGCTCATCTTATAGGACTCACTACTGAAGCCACCACTCAGACTGCAGGTATAATCTATACTGTCTCAGGAATGGATCAACCCTGTCCCTAACCCATCATTGTAGCCACTAATACTGCATATATATATAGTGACATATACATATATATGTAGCAGGATAGGGAAATCCTTCTGCTGGGATATAACTAACCACCATATTAAACCTCAACCTTCTTCTCCTTTGACTATTGGCCTATTCAATTTTAATTTTACTCAAACATCCTTGTTTCATCTTTTCTTATTTTGATATATATATATATAAAACACATTTTGATTCATTCTAAAATTCTATTTTCTTCAGTACTAACAAAAAAAAACAAGTCTGCTGTACTTTTTCATCAGAATCTAATTTTTCCTAACTGTCACGACTAATATCTAATTACTACTATTGATGAAATTAACTCTACCTAGAAATGAGCATGCTAAAAGAAATTATGTATTGTGTCATCATACGAAATGTTGATGGAGTGTAATCTGAAAATGTATCTTTTGAGGGAATTTCCAGTGATGAAATATCTTTCGTTTTGAGTAAGAGTAAGATTGTCATAACATTTTAATTTCATTTCATTGTGGAAACACAGAATTACTGTTATGTTTATTTAATTCTGAATAATTTCGTCTGGAGTTTGTGTGTTTCCAGTTAAGAGCCATTTCTATAATTTATAATAGCGTCCCTTTCATCGGCTAAGGTTGTAATAAAAAAATTACAAACTCATTTATCCATCTCAAGAATTATGTAGAAAGCCTCAACGTACAAGCAGGTCCTAGTAATCCTCATCCCGCTCATTCCTTGACCTGATCATGAAATCTGTCCAGGGTTTTCCAACTAACTCATCCGTGGCTATATGGGCAATTTTTAACGGCCAATACTTCTGTTGCATATTCGGCTGTACAATGTATTCACACAATTGATATGGATCTTGCGCATCGTCTATCAGTAACTAACAATAAACTTATCCAAACTGACTGCATCTTTTAGCTACTAACACAGTAGGTACTGGAGTCCTTGAGCCTGTTACGCCAACAGTTTTTGTAACCTGGATAAGGTGCAAATAGGATAGACAGAACTGCATGGGTTGCAACTAATGATGTATCATGGAAGATTTTGATAACCTACCGGAATGCTACTTATTCTCCTGAGGACTGTGCATGATTTTTTTGGGGGTATTTTGAGACGGTTGCATGTTGCTGCATGAGTTTTTTGATTAGATAGGTGTTTTGAAGTGTTATGTATATATATACAGGGACCATCAGACAGTCGGCTGTTGGAGTTAACTGTATGTATATTATGCTAATACTCTCTTTTGTTCCTCTACTAACCCAGAGCATTGTTCTGTGTGGTTGCAGTGCGCAGAGTTCCTCCGCATTTCTCCATCCCGCCAGAGAGCGTTGAGGTCATGCCTGGTGGTGATGTGAACATTACGTGTGTGGCTGTAGGATCCCCAATGCCCTACGTCAAGTGGCGGCTTGGAGCCATAGAGCTCACCCCTGAAGACAACATCCCCATTGGCAGAAACTTGCTCATGTTGTATGATGTCACAGAGTCCGCTAACTACACTTGTGTAGCGGCCTCGGACCTTGGCAATATAGAAGCTGTAGCGCAGGTCAAAGTGAAAGGTACTATGAATCAATGGCAACTCGCAGGTTTGGGATCCCTTTATTTTATAAGACTGTTGTGTTAGCCCTTGTCAAAGGGGGTTTTTCAGCTTCCATTTTGTGTTTCTTATTCAACTGTTGGCCCTTGTTATGTCGTGCATGTTTTGAATGGAACTATACTTAACGAAATGTATCCCAGAATTAACAAAATAACTTAACGACATGACAAGGACAACATGATCTCTCTTATTTTCCACCAGTTAAGAACTTTGTACTAAATATGATCTGACCCAGTTCAGGTTCAAAATTATGTCCCTTTGTATATAATATTACTACTCCATTCAGATGTATATTTAGTAGTAAAGTATTGGCAATAGACTCTAGCCAAAAAATCACAGAAACTAAATTAGGCTCACCCTATTCAGATCGACATTATTCCTACAGAAAATCACCAAATCTGCAACTCAAAGTTTTCTCATTTATCTTTTCTTGTTATTTGACACTGTATTTGCACAATATCGTAATCGTATGTCATGACCGTGGTGCCATGTTTAGTGTATATATAAGTATGATGAAGTTCGTATATATACACATTAAAGCTTCTTGTTTGCAGAGTGGGAGTAGTTTTAATATTGTAAAATAACTGTGTTATGATATTAAAGACAAATTTGCATGCATCTGTGGCAGCCAAGACCATTGGCATTGGTGTAAGCCTTGGAGACTAGTGTGTTTTGTAGTTATTTATAACCTCTTTTTTTTTAACCCCAATATCCCTCGATGTGATTGACAATGGGATTGGTTGCCATAGCGATTGAAATGTGGTATCATGAATGCATGTGAGATATATATATTTATATATATGCATATCTATGGTTTATATTTAATATTATTTTGTTGTTTAAGTTTTTTTTAAAAAGCAACGAGGCTGGAGTGGACCTACCAAAATGGGATGTAGGGGATTTTTAATGATTTCTAATTTGGCTCATTTTACTCTTTGCTGCAGCCTTGCCGAAACCGCCTACAAGTCTAGTTATATCTGATGTAACCGCTTCCTCTGTCAAACTGTCCTGGAACTCGGGAAACACCGAGCCCATAGAATCATTCCTGATCCAGTACAAACGCAAATACACCCCTAGTTCGTACACAGAGATCAGTGATGTGACAGCCGAGGAGTATGTAGTCAGGGGTCTGGATGCCTACACTGTGTACGAGTTCCGAATACTGGCTAATAATAACATTGGCAGAGGCAACCCTAGCAATCCTGTAGATGTGACCACTGGAGAGTTGGGTTAGTATCGCAATCATCCAATCCACTTCTTTTTGATTCTCATTCTTCTCAGTATCTTTTAAAATTCATAGTCTAAAATATTATTTTAAGTTTGAATCTTATGCTTATTTAGATTTTATTGAATCTGTCCCAAACTCCGGGCTAGAGCTGTATATAGTCATTTGTTCTGTCCCGCTTGAAATCGTTTCAAAAGAGCAGATAGATTAATAAGAGTTGATCTGGATACGTTCCACATATATATAGTTGTGTAGAGTAGATGTAGTACTTATTTTGATGCAGATTATTTTGATTTCTCTTATATGATTTCCTTGTAATTTAAATTCATGATAATAGTTAATGTATCATACATTGTAATACCACAGCATTTCGTAGACTTTCGAAGTGCAGTACATTGTCATCACATTAAGAATCATCCTCCTTGAACTGCACTGTCATTTCTGCGTAATGATCATTTTGGTTACTTGTACACACACTATGCAATCCTATGTTAAATAACAAGGTCACCACAAAGTTGAGGGCTTTATCGGTATGTTTCTTTTAAAACACATTGACGTTTTTTCTTGTCCTTGCTTCTTTACTTGTTATTATCCATATTATCCATATTCCCTTGGTAATCTGGTAGTGATAACTTGCAAATGGGTATGTGCCTTACTAATGCTGCACAGAGTCACTGGTTTGGAGGTTGGATGTGTATTACTTCTTATTTCTTACTTTGCTCAGTTTCTCACGTCTAAGTATTCAGCAAAAATGATCTGGAGACTTTAATGCAAGCCTTTCGTTGCAGCAAAAAAAAAACAACTACAAGATGCATGGAACGCACAACTAATGTAACCAATTATTTGATATAACAGTTATGTTTCACCCATTTTCTTGGCTGTATGAATCGCTAGCTTTTGTGCACTCTGTATTGTGTGCCTTTTGTATTTCTAAGATAATCTACAATGAATGAAACTTGCTTGAAATGCTGCTATACATTACTAATGGTACTAATTTCACTGCTAGCGTTGAGGCTCTATGCCCCCGATGATAAAAAAAAAGAGACTAAAGGCACTAATTCTTATTTCTATAATTTCAAAATTTTGCCAGAATGTCATCTATGAAGATAGCAGTCTCTTCAAAGGTCATGTTCTAAATTCTCTTCTACTTTTCTACAAGTTTGAACATCACGCATCTGTCTCATTTCCTAAAGTATGTTGCTGTTAATTGGCTCTTAATCTGGATCAGTGTATTCTGTCTTTCTGTGTCATCTTTCCTTGTCAATGTGACCATGTCCTTGCTCGAAGCCTGTGTGGCATTTTATGCCCCACGCTGGCCTCTGACCTTGTCATTGTGTGTGTACGGTCCGAATCTGAAGTATGGGGACCTGTGCCCCCATACTCAGTGTACCCAAGGTATATGAACACCAAGATAATGGATCGACTCTTGCAGCGCCCGGTAGCCCACCTAGAAACGTCCGCGCTCGGCCTGTCAGCTCCAGTACAGTTGTCGTCCAATGGGATGAGCCCAAGGTGCCCAATGGAGTCATAAGGGTACGTCATGAATTGAATGTTTTTAAATAGTTTTTTTTTTTTTATTATTGTCTACAGAAGTTTTGATTATGTTCACAGAAGTTCATGTCGAATACATTCAATGGTAAAAAATAATATAGATGTTTGTGTTGATTGCTAATTTCTTGTGATTCTTGTGCACATCAGGGTTACAAAGTGTACTACACGATGACCCCAGATCTGCCCATCACTTTGTGGACACTGCACCAAGTAGACAACTCTGAACTGACCACCATCAGCAATCTTCTGACCAATCGCACTTACACCATCTCAGTCCTTGCATACACCAGCGTCGGTGATGGTCCTTTATCGGAACCCATCCAAGTCAAAACACAACAAGGAGGTATGTATTAATTGAGTGATATATTCAGTGTGCCATATTGTCAACTAGACCACAAACACAGTGCCAATATGTGTAATTGTAATATGTGTACTTTGTAAATGTGTCAATGTAATCTATGTATCTATTTATTTCGTAGATCTTTTATTTTACATCGTAAATGTATGTTTGCATCATATCCATGACCACTCGACACTAACCGCATGTATTTCAGTTTTTTTTTCCCCTCACTTTTTATCTTAGGCAACAAGGAGTATGATGACTTCCAACATATTCTGTGCAAGGTGGAATTATCAGTTCCCTGTTGAATGCTAATATCCCTTGATTTGTGTAGTTGGCTCAGTTTTAATCTCCACATCATGCTCATTCCTTACATAGTAGTAGCTAAAGGACAGTGTTGGATATTTTCTGAAATATTATGTGATCATTCAGGTGCAAGCGTCACAGCAATTTTCAGTCGAGGTAAGACATCTGAGGCATTTGCTTGCTATGAGCGCCACCTTGTGTTAAGTGCATGATAGACTCTGTTTCGTCTGTTGATGCAGAGCATAAGATGGTTAACTACTGACAAACGCACTTTAACAACAGTTCTTGGAAAACTTGGAAATTGTCCGCCTTGCATTGGATCCTTGAATAAAAATGTGTGTCATACTCCTGTTGGCCTGCCATATTTGACCTCTTCTCAGAATCATTTCAACATCTCGTTTGCTTTACAATGGAGATTTCATGATTATCCGTATATAGTTGTTGGCTTTTCTTTGTATTCATGTCACAATTTGGATGTCGTCATGGATGTTGCACACTGATGTAGCTCGTTTTGGCCTTTCACACCGCTGGCGGCATGGTACGCATGTTGTGTCTGACTCTCACCTTTCCTTTTTCCTCTCTTGTCGTCACTTGGTTGGTTTGTTTCAGTGACAATACTTGGGTTAAGAGTCATTGCAGGTCACTAGAGACTGTTTTGGGTAAGCTTTTGGCCAAGTTCTTACAAATGAAGAGTGCCATTATTGTGACTTAATGACTTAAGTAGTCCTCACACTATCTTGAAATTACTCCTGAAAATGCTTCAATTATTGAATTGCCATTGTAGCCTGAACAGGAGTTTGAGCATTTTACTGAAGGATGTACCTTAATGAGTAAGTCTCTGGAAATATTTCAAAATTTGATTGCCAGATAATGGACCACCCATTGCGCTGTTACCAATTTTAGCTAGACTGCAAATTTATCATAACTGCTAATGTGTAATTGATACAGTAATGAATGGACTTGTTTACATGAACATATTGCAAATGTAAATGAAATTGTCTTGAATGTAAGTTAGGCGTTTTGGTTTTGTTTCATGGCAATGGGGTGTCCCTGGCACCATACAACTTGTCCAAAACGTCAGCGAAGCACTGCAATGACTCAGCGTTGTTTCAGTTTCACTTGAAAAAAAAAAAATCTTGTGTTCCCATTTGTTTCATTAACCATATTGACTGGGGCGTGATGCCCCTTTTATGATCTATTGAACTTGTACTAACTCGGTGAGAGCCATTGTCATGCCAGTGTACTAACTAATGCACATTTGCTGTATTGGCAACTTCCAGTTTTGGGTATAGAGGGCATTTTTGACCGTAAGTAAAATCATCGACCTTCTCCACACATAAATACTCTCCTAAATGCTATTACTACATGAACTTTGCTCTGAGTAAACCATTTGCCTGAGTTGTTTATATATTTTATCAATTTACAATGCATGCACGATCACCTAAAATAATATTTCTTTATCATTAACTTTGGTTCTTAACAAGATATGTAAACATTTGTATGATTTCACATTATATGATTTGTGACTTAAGACAAAAGCAATTTATCGAGGGTATGATTAATAATTGAAAAGAAAAGGTCGAATTGTTGAAATTTTTTTCCTTGAACTTGCGAAAAAATGCAGACATTCTGAAGTGAATGTAGGCACTTTTTGCTGGACCCATGTGAGGTCAATTTGACTTAGGATGCTGTAGGCTTTAGGTGTCACTGTCTCTGTTGCTATCTCTCGTGTCTGTCCCATAACCGATGCGGAATATTTCCGTCTGCATTGGAGGGACTGAGACATTTGAAGTTCACTTTTCATTAGTCTTTGTTTGATTTGTCATTAGTGTTGTCTTCTTGTCGTTGCCTTTTATCCTGTGATAAACGAGAGCCAATAATAAACCCACGTTTTTGCTCTGTTTTTCAATGGCACGTCCCACAGTTGGTCCAGGTGAGAACATGTTCCATGTTAAAAGTGTGCGTTCTCATCATGAGCACTGTTCCCTCCTTTTCATCTTCATCTCATCATATTTAGTCTTTAATTTACACTTCAGTTTTGTTTTACCTGATTATGATTTTCAGTTCACATACAATTCAGGATACTGATTTGATGTGGAATATGATGTTGTGAACACACATTGAGCATATGATTATTGGTCGTCATTTTTATCTGTCCTTCAATCCTAATGCCATGCAAAAACTGGCCAGTTCACTCTTATATTAGAGTTATGAAATTCTCTTTTCAATCATTTAAGTTCTTAATGTTGCATCCGTGTAGTCAACCTGACTTGGCTGCAATGAATAAACTCCCCACCAGAATACTGTCCCTTTTCTTTCGGCCTGTTGGTGATTTTCTCGGAGTATGCCTCTGTCTCAAAACTAGTATTGTGGGCATTGCTCACTGCCCTTGAACTTGTGTCTCTATTCACTCTGATGTCTCTATTTCACTGTTTCCATAGCCTTGCTGCTTAGTATTTCTCTGTAGAACTGTGCTGGACTCTTGTCGGCACTTGCCAAGCATTTCGCATGACTAGTATTGGTCTGAAAGGGGTGTTCAACAGACCGCCTGTTAGTCATTTTAGTCACTTGCATTGTGCTGCTGCCATATATAATACTGTGGTCACTTAAAGTTAAGGTCATTGATCACTGCTCCATATCATACAGCATGATGTAAACCAACTTGCTATGTAAATAGTTTCGTCAAGTTACAAATGGACTTCGAATAACTTCAACAGAAGTGAAGAGGTGTAAATAAGTCTTATAATTATTTATCTCACTCTGTTCACACCACCAAACAGGGGTCAAAATGAATTGCCAAGTTATGATGACACCCAAAACTCATCCCCCTTTGAGACTCAATACATAGTTTGATCAGTCTAAGCAGATTTCTTCCAAATTTAGCAAAAAATTTGGAAGAAAACATAAGAACATGTTTTAAGATTAATCAGTAAATATGGCGATCATGATTGAAATACCAGTTCTTGAACACAGGCATGCCCCGTAGATGAGCAATGCGATTCTTTAATTGGCCGGTTTTGTGTGGCATTACGGTAAAGACATTCCAGCCATTCAGAGTCCAGGATTTCACAATTGTCCTCTTACAAAGAATTGTCATAAAACTAACAGGTGACCCCATGAAATCACGAAGCTTTACAGCGCTTGCGATTATTGTCATCAAATATTATAAGATGCAGATAAACAAAAGCTTATCACCCAAGAAAGAAATAGGCCTAGTCATAGTTCCAGTATAGAAAAGTATATTCTGAGATGAAAGTAAATAACTAATTATTACTAACATCTTAACCGACTGGTATTGAGTGATAGATTTTAAGTTGTTCATTTCTAAAAAAAGAGACCCTGTTAAAAAATAACCCAAAATTTTAACAATACTGGCAGTTAACTATCTTCAAATAATTCAGAACTAATAGGTTCATTGTAACTTTGAATATTTGGAATTTGGCACTAATAAGTAATTGTCACAAAAAAAAGACCCTGTTAAAAAATAACCCAAAATTTTACAATACTGGCAATTTGTTTGTAATGGGACCTATGATGATTTCACTTTTTATTTTCTTTGAGCATCTTCAAAGCATGATGTCTCGCTACTAACCTACTAATCATCAATTACTAACACCAGTGTTCAATAGAAAAGATGATTATCATTATCTTGAAGTAATGTTATAATCAACTTAGCTATATATGTAGACCTCTTTGAACATTAAAGTAGCTCTTATTACAATGCAGAAAGTAATGTATGCTCTGTTGGTCATTACGGATTCTGCTCTATAAAAGGATAATCAGTCGAAAATTTTGTGTTCTATTGTTTTCATTTGAATCTCATTCATTATTGTCATGAAAAAGTTAATCTGATGGAAAGGTATGGTACCCTTTGTCTTGAAATGAATATTTTTTTTTCAGCTGAGATACATTCTTCAAGCTTGTCAGTTATCTTTGATGCTAAATTCACGGAGTATAATTAGCGGGATACTTCCGCTTTTTCATTTATTGATTTGAGAGTATGCTGAACAACCGGACCAAAAGACTAAAACAGCAATTCAAATTTGTGAAGCTTGAAGCAATGATTTTATTTTTCCATTATTCTAATTTACAAACTATCTCTGTGTCTGAAGTCTGTAATACCCTGTTTAAAGACTTCGCCATCTTCGAACAGCAGTGAAATATCTGTTGAGGAGGGGTCGTCAGTCTTATTTGAATTTAGTATGACTTGTCCTTGGAAAAGGCACCTGATACATTTGTGTGCCATGTTTTGGGCACTACATGATCAGCGAAATGAGATTTTTTAGTAACAACACAAAAATGTGTATTACCAATATATGAAAGATCCTATGGATCTGTTTTGTGAGCACTACATGTCTTTTATAACTTAAGCGGCAGTGATTCATTGTGTTTTTTCTGAAATTTCAGTTCCCGAACAGCCGACCAATCTTCAAGGGGAACCTGTGTCTCCAAATGCAATCCAGTTGACGTGGGACCCACCGGAGACATCCGGCGAAAGTGTACAAAGCTACGAACTCTACTACAATGACTCGCACTTCAGACAGAATGTTCGAATCACCATCTCACCACCTCGCAACACTTACCTTCTTGAGGACCTGACTCCCAACACTGTGTACCACATTAGAGTAGCAGCCAAGTCGCTCCGTGGAGAGGGCGCCTCTACTCCCACCATCCAGGTTCGCACCCTGGAGTACGGTAAGTCACCAAAAAACAGGGGCAGTTATACGACCTTCAAAATCAATTGTTTTATTTCAGTGAGACTAGTAACAGATAACATTACATCATATCAAGGCTCACTGTGAATTATATTAGCTATTATGATGTTAGGAAATCCTTTCCATGCGATTGATCCCAAAAAACCTCAACGGCTTTCCAATAACTATGTAGATAATATTCCAGTAGATTTCCTCTTTATTTTTATTTTTTTGTTGTTTCATTTTTCACATTTTGTGATGTAGCCATGTTCAAAAAAGAAGTCACTGGCGGAATTGATACCCATGTACATCAATCAGTGATGAATGTATCACCTAGTTAAATGGTTTTTTTTCTCACACATCTCTATGATTTGATTACATGGGTATCTCTAGATTATTCTTCAAATGTTTTAATTACACCAGAATGGAATTTAACTGTAGTAATGTTAACTTTCTAGCTGTTATGTAACTTTGTTTTTTGTTCAGTGCTTTCATTTGTGATATATCAGTTTTGACAGTATGATAATATCGATGTGTACGAGTACCGTTAGCTAAATTGTTTATTTTTTGGCACATGTGTAATTTCTACGTGAAATATTGCCATGATCTGTAAAAGGGCTTTAAGTGAATACTATTTGGCCCTGTTTGGAGTTTTTGGTAATTGTTTGATATATTCTTCATAATTTTTTAGTGCACAAAGCCTTTTTACATGATCTGCCAACAATATTGTTGCTATTGTGTCATGTTACCGATCACAGATTTATGATGATTTGATTTACATTTTTATTGCAATGTTTTCTTTTTTCCTTCTTTCTTCTCTGTCCTCTCCCCAATCCTCTTACCCTACTTCTACTATTTTCTGATGATCTGGATCCTTCACCCTGCCCCACTCACAGTCCCACAAGCTCCGCCCCAAGATGTTCAGGGTAAGCCTGAATCGTCAGAATCACTTCTCATCGAGTGGAAACCGCCACCCGAGGACAAGCAAAACGGCCAGTTGCAGGGTTACAAAATCCATTACACTCAGGCGGAAAGTGGGGCTAGCCCTGAGGAGGCTACAATCCTCACTGTGCCTGAAACCACACATTCAATAACTATTGCAAATTTGGAGACATGGACTCAGTATAAAGTCTGGGTGGCTGCCTTCACCCATGTTGGAGCAGGCCCCTTCTCTGATGTAATATTCGCTCAGACTGATGAGTATGGTAGGTAGCAGGCATAGCCTTATCTCATAGGGCACGTGCAGGGAATGGTTATAAACTAACATGTAGTGGGACAACATGTCAAATTAAGTGGAAATCTGCTCATTTAGTTCGACCATCAATGACCTGTCGTCCAACTACTACTTAGATTTACTGTGTAACTTTCAGAGCATGCTCAGTAGGGGAGTATGGTCATGTGACCCAACTAACACTGGTGGTGGTGCCCTCTATAGTTTACTCACTCTACTAACCTTTATTATACCTTCTCTTGGCTGGTAATGGTATCGTAACACCTAGTAGCTGACTCTTATCTTTTTCTCTAAAATGTGGTAATGGCCATGCATCAGTAGCTGTAGATATTCTGTCTGTATATACATACAAGTATTTAATTCTGATCTTTGTATTGTGGTTGCGCTGCGTAGTTGGTTCCACCCTTCAGGTCATTGCCATTGGAAGGTCTTATCTGCCACTGGAATTGCGAAAATGCGATTAAAGTGTTGTGCCATCATAGATTAACATGAGCAGAAATGTCTTTTTCGTAGATGTTAATGCATAGAGTAGCTCCTCAGAAACCAATGCTTTTCTGGGGTCACTACTAGGTGATTACATACTTGGATATGTAGTTAGAAATTTGTCTACTAACTGAAACAAGTAACTCTAACAGAGTTGCATTTTATTTTGTAACATGGTGTGTCCTTACTAACCAATTAACTTTGCGGTTGACCATGTGGCTGTGGTATCTGGTAGTGGTGGTGGTGGTGATTTCGCCTGTCTCAATAACCGCATGAACTTACTGCCTGGATATTCTAACAGAATCATGTGTTGAACTTTCAGGATTCCTGTCTTTTGATTCTGTGATTCTTCTTAGTAGCTTTTAGTGAATTGCATTGATTTAATGTAAGCTTCGACAAAGAATATTGTCTAGTTTTAACATCTAATACTCATAAATTGACTGTGCTGTGATAGCTAATGCTTTAACTAACACCCAGAAAGGTACTTTCTGGGCACCTGCTGTAGATTTAATATACTTCAAACACATGAATGTTACTTACTTTTCTTTGCTATTGTTTCTAATTAAAATAAGTTTTCTCAATTTTCTTATCTTGAATATTTTTAACTTCTTGGTAATTTATAATAATATTTCAAAATCATATCTAAAGTTGAATGAATATTCAGCTTCAGATGTGTGGTAGGATTGCTGAAACTATGCGTTACATTTCAGTTCCCGGAGAACCACGAAAAGTCAAGGCTGAAGTCATCAATTCCACAGCTGTTCATGTTGATTGGCGACCTCCTTCGGAGCGTGAAAGAAACGGAATCATTCGGGGCTATCAGATTCATTACTTTAAAGTTAATGAGAAAAATGATCCTGTTGGTCTGCCATTAATGTACAATGTGAGAGGCTCAGAGATCAATGAGGTTGCAGTGACAGGCCTGCAGCCAGACACTTTATATCAGTTCCAAGTCGCTGGGTACACTCGTCGAGGTGATGGTGAAAGAAGTAGACCAGTGAAGGTGAAGACAAAGGGAGCAGGTGAGAAGCTTCGCCAATGTATTTCATTACTGATGGGAAAATAGCTTCTATAGTGAGGAAGTGATATTTAAATGATGGAGGTAATATTGGTATAGTTGAGTCCAGAAACTGGTCTGAAGTTTGAGAGGGTTTTGATAGTGAAATGGTGGTGATATGGTTCAAATGTATAATATTTTGCTACGATAGGTGCTAACCTTAATCACTCTTTCAACAGTTCCAAGTGGCCCCAGAGGTCTTCAACTCCAACTTGTGCAAGATGATCCACCTGTGGTGTTGGTGCAGTGGCAGCCACCTCGTAATGCTTACGGGAATCTGGAGGGCTACAAATTGACTTTTGGAAGACAGGGCGATCCCAGTGTTCAAGAACGGAGGTTTGATTCGTCCAAGTACAGATACACAACTGGGTTCTTAGGTATACACTCATTTCTAGAAATCTTCCAAGTGAATTTAATGATATATACGTGTAAAATATAGTCGCATCATTAAAAGCTATAAAGTGAAAAGACAAGTATTATAATATGATTGTAATGTATCTCTTTTATATTAATGAGTTTCGCATGTGGATAAAAAGGTGAGGCCCAGGAAACTGTCCCAGAGGGTTTTTTTTGTCATTTTAAGGACTTGTTCATGTGTTTATTACTCTTGTTGCAGACAAAGGTACAACTTATGAATTCCGCATTTCTGCCAAAAATGCGGTGGACTTTGGTGAGCAGGAGGTGGAAACTATTCGGACCCCTGATGGAAGTGAGTCACCCTCCCTCGCTCGGCCAGCGCCTTGCCCACCAGTGCTCAAACAAAATGTGCCTCTCACAGGCTGAGAATTTCCCAGGGGCACATTCACATACCCATGTGCATAGTTGAGATATAGATGTCTCAGTGAGACCAGTCACCTCTGCTGAGGGCCGACTGCTTTGTTTCAATGAGACCGAGTCCACCCACCTTCAGCTATCTGAATCCAAGTTATCAATCATTTTCATGTTATGCCATGACATACTGTTTTTCAGTTCCAAGTTTTTCAGTTACCTTTATGAGTTTTTCTGGTGTTTTACTTTGTTGGTGACTATTGTGGTTGATCTGTGGTGTGTACGCCTGGCACCAGATATTGCTGGAGTGGTAAAAAAACTTGCAAATTAGTCCTCATGGCAAACAGAACATGGGTTGTCAGCCATATTAAGTCTAATATGGTCATGTTTGAGTTTAATCACTCAAGAAACAAATGAGTCAGAGGGGCAAAGCAATGGCTAATTAATATTTTTCTTTCTATAAAACAAATCTCTCTTTATATATTTAAGATAAAGAGTTGATTTAACCTAGAGTATGGTCGTGAAGCTAGTAAAGCAGTAATTGCACGACCATCACTGAAGTGCCTGTAATTTAAAATTCTCAAAGACT
Source organism: Alitta virens (assembly GCA_932294295.1). NCBI lineage: Eukaryota > Metazoa > Annelida > Polychaeta > Phyllodocida > Nereididae > Alitta > Alitta virens. The sequence goes on from OW028573.1 coordinate 68,062,815, forward strand.
TGATGGGTATTTCTCTGGCACTTCAGTAACTGATTTTGTGACAGCCCACTGTCATGAGGCCCTACTGGTGATGTGTATGGCTGGAAGTGAGTGATGCTTGCTAGTTGCTGCAGGGAGGCCCTGTCTCCAGCCTTCCAGCAGCTGTAGCACCATCACCATCCTGCCATCTACATCCTGGCATCCACCTTGGCTCCCTGATGACCCCTTTTTTTTCTTTTTTCTTTTTTTAAATCACCATTCCACAGTTCCCGGAGGAGCGCCTCGTAACTTTTCTTCGGTGGGTATGAGCCCGACCAGTGTCAAGCTCTCATGGGACCAGCCTGATCGATCGCTCAGGAATGGAGAGATTGTCATGTATGAGATTATGTACCACAAACAGTCTGATCCAGTGTCTGCTTTTGACGTAAACACCACCAACACGCAGCTGATCATTGAGGGTCTGGAGATGAACACTGACTACATCTTCCAGATCAAAGCTTACACCGGCAAAGGTGCTGGACCCTGGAGCAGCAGGCTGTTTGTGCACACATTCGGACAATGTAAGTGATAACGCTAATTGCGCCGCAGGAGAGCATACCGATGATGAACATATTTTATTGATGTACAATGTTTCATTAAAATTTTATATGAAAATTACAGGATTTATTTACCAAGACAGCAATAAATGTAATCAAAGCAATATGATAGTTTAGTGTCAATCCTATGCTACGATGGCATTTATGGTTTTATCATAATGTTAATGTTATGGTGCATGTTTTGTTACTATAGAAATTCATCTGTGATTTGATCGCCTCATTTGAAGGACAAGTTATTCAATAGTTTGACTGGAATTGATCGTTATATGTAAGATGAATATTTAAGTACAATCAAGAGTCTATATTTGCAAGAATCCAAGAATGCATTTTGTGTTCATCATTTGAATGCTCATCTTTGGCTTATCTGAATTAACTTGAACACTTGCTACCACTCTGTCCCAAATTTGGTATGAGTTCATTTTTTACTTGTATGAGGTAGTGCACATATGTAAGATAGCATGTGCTTCTGTAAATACTCTCGTAAGCTTGCATGTTTTCATATCCACAGCTGTACCACCAGCACCTACTAATGTCAAGCTGCGTCGCATCTCACCTACCGCCATCGAGGTGAGCTGGGATGCTCCTACTTTTGCTGGGATCACTGGCTATCGAGTCTACTACCACATGTTTGCCCTCCCTGACATGGACCAGTGGCAGAGTGTGGAGATCGGGCCCTACACCGTTACGGACATTAACGGTCTAGAGTCGCACACGGTGTACGCGGTCCGGGTCAGGGCACGCGGTGCAGATGGACGCTATGGCAACTATTCTGACATTATTGCCACCAACAATCTTGCACAGGGTGAGTATTAGTATTAAGCGTGTTCGTTTACCTCAAGACATACCATTATGATTAAGGCAAGTCAAATGGCTCCATATGTTAATAGAATAGCAGATAAGAAGCGATTAAAATGGTCACCTCCACGCAACTGGCATAGTTTAGTGTGCTTAATAATTAAAAGGAGTGTAGCGCGACATGTTCCACACCCCATTCTTGTGCAGCAATACTACCTTATTTGATAACATGCTCTGAATCTAACATGTAGCTGGTTTAACATAGTGTCTTTCCTTGCAGCTTTACTAACTTATGAACAGAGAAAATAGGCAACTTGTAAATAGGACAGAATAGCACAGAAGAAATGTTTATTTTGATAAACTGACTTGGCTCCAGTGTCACAGACATATTTTTTGAAGCTTTCTTGAGCTTGTGGCTGTTAATGTGTTTCAGCGAGTCCTGATATGGTTCAGGAATTCCACGCTCGCACTCAGAACCCAAGATCTGTCATGTTGGAATGGAAACCTCCACGTAAACCGGGCGTCGTCAGTTACATGGTACATGCATGTCAATGTTGTCATGTCTTGTAGATTATCTATGTTTAAATTTTTAAAAACCAGTCCTCTTTTGAGTAATCTACATTCGGTATATAACAATGTAATAGTCTCTCTCATGGTCTAAATCCATTTTATATACATACTACTTAGGCATGGCTTTGTAGGTAGTTGGTACTCGATGGTCAGCTGAGTCCATCAGGCAGTGTTTGGGACCTGTTTCAGATTACTTATGAGGGGAGCAAGACTTACCGCAATGAGTTCAATCAAGAAATTATGCTTCATGGTGAGAAAAAGACCGAAAACCTGCCGAAGGAGGAGCGCACATTGTACATCGACCACCTTGTGCCACACACTGTTTACAGCTTTAATATCAGTAGCAGGTTTATGGATGGTACCTTGGGACCCGATTATCACATTCGGGTTCAGACCAGCATAGATGGTTAGTGTTTATGCAAGCTTGTCTCTGGTCTGTGTTAGTTTTGTGTTTCAACCTCATCCTCTCTTCAGCCCTGCTAAGTCAGAACCATTCAATGACCTTTAATGGTTGCAAAGACAAGGTTCTGCGATGAGTGGTTTGCTGGGAAGTTTTAACACATTTTTTGTGCATTCCATATTTCCTTGCATGTTCCTGTATCTGAGCGTCATAATACTGCCATCTATCACTGCTTTTCTGTGTTATTCGTCCTTTTGTTATGAATTCCATTGTGTCAGTCTTTACTAACAACTAACACTACAGGGTATGTACATTACTCCATATGTGTTGTCACTCTTCTTAACTCCTTCACTGACATTTCTGTTCTTGCAAGTCTCTTCTAGTTTCTTTCCTTTCTTGGGTGATGTCCATGACCTTGATTCACACTGCTATTTATCCTTGCACTCGGTCTCATGCATAGTTACGTCGCACTCACCTCTCATCCAATTGCTGCACTTAATTCTCTCTGTTGTTCATAAATTTGCTGGTGACCAAAGTCCATATGCAGATCACTAGACTAGACCTTCTCATTTCTGCATCAAATGTAAATACTGTTGAAAGTTATTAAAATACTATCATGACTTGGTTGATGTTCATCTCCTGCAAATTGAGTGACCCCTGTTACTGAAATCATCTAATGGTATCAATGTTTTGTCCTCTCCGATATAACTAAATAATTCAATATTTTATTAACAAGGGTATCATTATTCAGTTTTCCGTTTTGATAATTATTATTATTATGCACGAATCAATGTCAAGTAGTTATGATATGAGTCATTTTGATTTGTAATATTGAATTTAGAATGAGAATCTGCTCAGGCTATTTCTGAAATGTTTGAAATTTCAGTTGGCTTAGAATTGTAGCCTGGTAATGACATAGTATAAGCATGACTTAGCTCTGAAATCTAGCTCTGACATATTGTAACTATGGTACTCCCACTTTGCATTGTATGCTCTATCTATGTGAATTATCCTCGAATATTTTGTTTAAATTACTTTGGTCATGCTGATTGAAAAGAAACAAAATTTTTTCCTGAAAGAAATGATTTGGACCTACGTTTACTTTTCTGGTTCAGTTCATGCTTGCTTTAGTGCCAGTGTAGCAGTGAGTGTTGCATGAGTCCTTCTTTTGTTGCACAGCTCCGCCTGCAATCGACCCTCCAGAGTTTCTCAACGCAATCTCAGAGTCGATGCTGACTCTGAGGTTGCACCGGGCATCTGAGAAGCACGGACCGATAACGCAGTACTTGATCGTCGTGGTTCCCGAGGAAGTGGCAGGAATCAAGAACCCCAGTGACTTCAAACTAGAAGAGGTACGTGTCACTACAACTGGTTTTTTTACACTCAAAATTTTCAAGAGGATTCATAGCATTTTGTGAATGCAGTATATATTACCTTACTGAGAATATTATATCTGATAATCACTAGTATCTTAATGCAATTTTTTTTTGTTATCACATTGGTAAAATTATGTCTATTTTTCAAACATGGATTTGGATTGTTGCACGATTTTTGTAATTTCGATTAAGAATAACATGTGCCGTCAATTTTATAACTTATGATATTCATCTCGAAACTCCTGTTTAACCATAGCTGATATCACTGGGCATGAATTTTAACTGAAAAACTTATCTTATTTGTTATTAGATGTTCTTCTAGTTGCAATGACAAAGACAAGCATGACCTGTGTCTTCTTTTCTTACACATCTGCTTTTAATATTTCACATGGTTGTCTTTATAATACAAAATTAAATAACCTAACTGTGTGCCTCTGAAACTGAATGTGTGGCATCGTGTAGCGCACTCAATCACAGTCGTCCGAGCATTGCAACTGGAAGCGGTAAGTGTTGCCTTTTAAGATTCACTCTTCATGGATTTCAGCTGGGCCTATTGAAGATGGGAGTGGACTCTTCAAGGGCAGCTTGGATTGCCGCTAAATTTGAACGAGATCTTCCCAAAGAGTTTCGTCTTGGGGATGGAATGAAACCAGGCACTGGGGAGTACATCAACCGCCCTCTACGCAAGGGCCTGAAGTACAGAGTCTTCCTGCGGGCCTTCACTGCCAGCTCGGTAAAATAAGAGTATCCAGTTGGATATATATAAGTCTTAAACATTTTTATGCAGTTTGCTGTAGGAATATTTGATCGCTTGAAGGTGTAGATATTATTTCCAAATGGGCAAGAAGTCTAAAACATTGTATTACTTCATTATGCTGTTGCCTTGATGTATTTTGTAGATGTATCTTTTTTTTCCTGCAGACCTTCACCAACTCGGCTTTCTCAGCGCCTTTGCACACAGATCAGGACCAAGAAGTGGAAATGGGAGTCGTATCTCCTGATGGGACTGACCTTTTGTGGATTGTCGGTCCAGTTTGTGCTGCTGTGGTGCTCATCCTCTTCATTGTTCTCATAATCATCTTCCTCAAGTAAGTTCATGTTTAATTTAGATTTAATGCTAGTATTGCTGAGTTTTGTAATGGTTTGAAACTTGGCAACTTTATTGAGATAATTCACATGATGTCCTTTAAACAAAACCATTGTTGGTTGAAAATTTACCGCAGAATGTCACAATAAAATGTTTGTATAATACTCAGCTGGATGTAAACGCACGACTCCAACTGTAGTATATATATATATATATATTCTATTTTGAAATGAAGCATTATCAATGACCTATAGAAATACAAGCAACGACTGTACATGCAACTGTATGTACACCGCATGTGGTCTATTGAAATTTACATTCATTGCAAATGACATTGATAATGAAATTTATTTGCCCAATGTGGAAAATAGTTACAAAAGAGGCAAAGTAAGCTGACATGACTTAGTCAATCTGGAAATGATCATCATAATATAATTATTAAATGAATATCTTTTTCATCATTTCAGCAAGCGCCACAGAACTACAAGAAAAGCCATGGCACCAGCACCTACTAAGATCATTGTCGATGTGCCTGCTCATCCCAGTGATCCTGTTGAGATGAGACGTCTCAACTTCCAAACACCTGGTATGTATGAAGATCTATGCATTTGATCTTTATTTATTTTATGAGGTAATTATAGTTCATAATCCTTGAATGGTATAATAATGGTTACCCTTTTGTCAATTCAGCCATGATGAGCCATCCGCCCATACCCATCGAGCAGCTAGCCCATCATATAGACATGTTGAAGGCCAATGACGGTCTGAAGTTCTCACAGGAGTACGAATCCATCGAACCTGGCCAGCAGTTCACTTGGGATAACTCCAATATGGAGGTTAACAAACCGAAGAATCGTTATGCCAATGTGATAGCCTATGATCATTCTCGTGTTGTGCTTTCCCACATTGATGGTGTTCCTGGCTCAGACTATATCAACGGCAACTACATGGATGGATATCGCAAACAGAATGCTTACATTGCCACCCAAGGACCTCTACCAGAAACATTCAGTGATTTCTGGAGAATGATCTGGGAACAAAAATCTGCCACAATTGTCATGATGACAAAGCTTGAGGAGCGGACCAGGGTAAGTTTGCATTCCCAGAAATAATTGATTGTTCTAGTTATGCATAAATATGGATAACAGGAGCCATGTTTTTAACGAGCAATTTCCTGTTTACTTCAGATCAAGTGTGACCAGTATTGGCCAAACAGAGGTGCAGAGCAGTATGGGCTGATGACAATCACCCTTGTAGATGTCATGGAACTTGCCACCTACACAATCAGAACCTTTCAAGTGCAACGGGTAAGGAAAATTAAAAAATGTCTCAGAAAATGGGCTCTGTAGTTGTGAATCAATTATGGTAATTTCTGTAACAAAATCTGTATATTTATTCAATGCATGAATTAAATTTGTGCTTTGTTTTTACAGCATTGTAGCTCAGAGAAGAGAGAGGTTCGACAATTCCAGTTCACTGCCTGGCCAGATCACGGAGTGCCAGATCACCCCACGCCATTGTTGCTATTCATGAGAAGAGTGAAAGCAATGACACCTCCCGATTCCGGACCGATAGTCGCTCATTGCAGGTATGTTATGGAAAACCTGTTGATTGTGTTTTTAAACTAACAGTTGACAACCCATGTAATGTTGCGAATGCTAAGTTTAATTTTTTTTTTCCTCAGTGCGGGAGTAGGTAGAACAGGCGCCTTCATAGTTATTGACGCCATGCTTGAACGCATAAAGCACGAAAAAACTGTGGACATCTATGGCCATGTCACTTGTCTGCGGGCACAGCGCAATTACATGGTACAGACAGAAGATCAGTATATCTTCATTCACGATGCCTTGCTGGAGGCGGTTACAAGTGGTAATACAGAAATACCGGCCAGGAATCTGTATGCCCACATCCAGAAATTGACGCAACCTGATCCTGGGGAAACAGTCACTCCAATGGAGCTAGAATTCAAGGTATGTAAGATAAGATAAATATTTATTTATAGTCAGAGGTGTATGTGTGGGAGCATCTCTTTCCAATGCTTTTGAACTAACTTTTCTTTGACACTGAGGCCAGTGCTTACTGTTATGACGTTCTACATTACTTCTTACATCTTCCTTTGCAGAAACTCTCAAATATCAAAGCTAACCCCTCCAAATTTGTCAGTGCAAACCTGCCGGTCAACAAATTCAAGAACAGACTCGTCAATATTCTGCCTTGTGAGTATATTACATAATAGATAGTGCATATGATGCCATTACTCTGTAAACAATGCAATTATATATATATATATATATATGTAATTTGATAATGACCAATACCAATGGATGCTTTTTCCATTTGCAGATGAGTCCACTAGGGTGTGTTTACAGCCTATCAGAGGTGTGGATGGGTCTGACTACATCAATGCTAGTTTCATAGATGGCTACAGATACAGAAAAGCCTACATCGCCACACAAGGTCCTCTCGCAGAGACCACCGAGGACTTCTGGAGGATGTTGTGGGAACACAATTCAACGATTATCGTGATGCTTACTAAATTAAGAGAGATGGGAAGGGTAAGTCAAACACAATATCACTTGGAATATTATGAAGCATACTCAATCTACAGAGTACACAATATTTGAAATTGAGTCAAGATTAAAGGGTGTTTCTAACAAACTTCTTTAATTGTCTTTTGCAGGAGAAATGTCACCAGTATTGGCCTAGTGAGCGATCAGCACGCTATCAGTACTTCGTCGTTGACCCAATGGCTGAGTACAATATGCCACAGTATATCCTTCGGGAGTTCAAAGTCACAGATGCTCGGGTATGTATAAATGTGTTGATTGTATAAATCAACATCACTGTCAAGCTTATTTGTCAAAAAGATGTCTTTGAACAGTTATGAGTGCATGTGCATGTATTTAATGTAAATGGCACACAATTTGTTTTGCAGGACGGACAGTCAAGAACGATACGACAGTTCCAGTTCACGGACTGGCCGGAACAGGGTGTACCCAAGTCAGGCGAGGGTTTCATAGACTTCATTGGTCAAGTGCACAAGACGAAAGAACAGTTTGGTCAGGATGGACCAATCTCTGTACATTGCAGGTGTGTAGAACTCAACAAATATTGTGTAATTAAATTAAACGCATTTCATGATTTCATGAATAAGAGGTAAAAATCTCCTTTCCATTTTTGTAATTTCAGTGCTGGGGTAGGCAGAACAGGAGTATTTATCACCTTAAGCATTGTGTTGGAAAGAATGCGATATGAGGGTGTTGTTGATATGTTCCAAACGTGCAAAATGCTTAGAACGCAACGGCCGGCAATGGTACAGACTGAGGTATGTGATAATAACATGATTGGGTTTATGATTATATTTTGCACTTACGTCATTGGGTAAAGTTATATAAATTTAATTTATGTTATTATTTGTTTTACAGGACCAGTATAACTTCTGCTACAGGGCAGCTTTAGAATATTTGGGCTCTTTTGACCACTATGCAAACTGAAGCATCGTGTATGCCTTCAATGAACTATGCAGGGATATTCTGTAGCGTCGCTACTTGACTGCAGCGTAGTGTATCAAATGTGGCCAGCCATCAACTAATTACCTCACCACAGTGAAGGAAAAGCCTGCTAATGGGCAACCAAGCCTGTTGTGCAAGCTCAGTGAATAGACAGACCGTGTTATGTACCGCTCAAGGGCTGTAACACAACTCGGGAAAAGAGAACTGCTCCTGGGCATTTGATACTATTCTGCAAGTGTGGTGAACCTCCTCATGTGACCAGACACTGACCAAAACGATCACATGAAGATCTGATAGACAGAATGGATGTTTCTTTCCTTGCTAATTCTAGTGCATTGGACTGTATGAAAGACAATCAGCATCAGCAAGTACCACAAACTCTTCATATAGTATATTACTATTTCTATCAAACAGACGGTATGGACTTGCCTGGTGCACATGTGGTGCTGTGCACAGAACTATAATTGCACTTCAGCAGTGCACTGTACTATTCTGGCAATTTTTCACAAAATGTAAATGAATGACATATGTTTACTATGTTTGAAAGAGTCTGGTTCTGACTTTAAAACACATAGTCAGGAACTAAGTATTCATGGAGTGAGTGTTGAAACGATTTTTTACATACAGGACATTGTCTACAAACACCGCAATGCTGCAAGATTCTTGTTATATCCGCAAAGAATCATATCACCAAGACCAAATCTTTCATCGTAGCACAATGCCTGGCAGATGTAGTGAATCAACATCTTTGCAATTACTAAGTGCAGGTGCTCCAATTAGTGTGTAAGTGAAATCAGTCATATTGCCAAAATTAAGTGAAACTTGTTGCCAGCTCCTTGCACATAGAATCACTCTCTTCCAGGCATAGATGAGCACATGTGTTAAATAAAATTTGCTTAAAATGAGGTAAATCACTGGTGTAATACCATTTCTTCCATTTTGTCATGACTCTTTGTCTGAGAATGTGGTTGATAATTCTAAGTATGACGATTCCCCAATAGAGTATGTATGCTATTCTTGTGTCTAGTCAACTTCTGATCAATTTACACTCGTATGGGAAATCCTCGCCAAGCTAATAATCATGATCATCATTCTGTAGAAACATTGTAATGCCATTATATATACTTCTCATCATCTCATCTTGTATGTATTTGCATTTGCATGCTAATCTAGATGCGACAGTGCATCGTTTGTTGATGCACCAAATTATGAAACTGATTTTATTAACACATGTACAGTGTAGAGACGAAAAGATTGTTTAATCATGCCCTGTTAATGCAAGTGCATTAGTTTGCCTTCTGATTCTATCTGTTATGAAAATTATTTTGTTCTAAGGTGTTGCATACAGCAGGTCTACTAAAGTATAACTTAGTATTTGAAAAATCCCAAACGATAAAGCTAAATTTCAGATTTGAGAAACAATACTGACAAAACAGGTGAAGCTGTCCATTACCTGTAATGAACATCAGAGAAGAAAACTGTGATACTTGCCATTCTCTAGCTAAGGCGATCTTAGATTTAGAGATTTTATACTGAACATCTGCTTATTACACAGGAGCAAGTATCGTTTACTATATGTGTGTACTGAATTATGTGTTTGTACACTACAAATTAGGTCATGCCCCAGGGTTAGAAGAGAAACTTGGTGTGTTGAAATCTGAAGGATAGACAGGAGTTATAAAAGATCAATCTTTCCGAGCATAGCCAGAACTGAAACTGTTAACATTTTCTGTAATTTATACTCTTAATTCAATAGTGTGCACTCTGTAATTCAATAGTTTTAGTTAATGCTTTTGCTTTTAATTGTTGATTACCTGGTAATCACTCAGGGGAAATTTTACGAATATTTTCATCTGAACTATTTTTGCCTGTCTGTTTTTAAAAGAGCTGCATTTAAGTTCTCTTTTTATCCTTGGAGTTATTCTTTAGAAAATGTATTCCATGAGAAGTAGACATTCTCTGTAATTTTAATCAATGATCAAGCAACATCTGTTTAGGAATGAGTAAAGTTTGGAATATGATTGGGCATTTGGTATATTTTGTGTGAATCTGTTAAATATGTTGTGAGAGAAAGATAAGTTCACATTTGTAGTCTCACAAGTGCGTTTGATTACCCCATATTTATGAAATGAATTTGATGTAATATACAAAGAATTATATATCTGTGTAAATCGAAATAGTGTTAGAAGTGTGGACTGTAAAATATTTAAGCATGAAATGTTAATTGTTATACAAGGTACTGAGACTTGTGTTCATTTACTTTTTATTAAAGAAATTAGACATATTTTTGTAAGATCATTTAGAATTATGTATTAAGTTTTGTCTTAGTAACAGCGTCTGTTCAGTGTGTCCGCCACATGTTTCAGATAATCTGTGACCTCGCTGTTGGACCTAATGGTACCACCGAACTACAAGTTGTTTAATTAATTTTGTGTCCTTGATTACATTAGGTATTGTCAAAAAAATATAAAATGGTTAATTTGTTGAGGAATACTTCATTGTTTTATGTTGCTCGTCTGTCATAGGCTTACATTAACTGCAGAATATGTAATAGGAAATCGCCCTTGGAAACTATGTAACTTGCATCACTATTTATATTATCATATTTCTACATTGTACATGATATAAATGTGTACATATCTGTTGCCGAAGCTAGGAAGTGCATTGTCTTAGCATATTGTGGTTATTGTTAGTTAAGCTCTACTGACTGTTGTCCGCCATATGACGCTTAGGACTTCATATATTGCTGTGCAATGCACTGCTTGCAGTGACATAATTATTACCATTATCTTATGTATGAAATTAATGCAAGGTCAGCTGTTTATATGTTCACAGGACAGACTGCTTGAGTTATTATGTACTTGTCATATTGAAGTATCAATGTTTATACTGTTACTAAAGACAATAAAGTTACTGCCACATTCATTTGTATATAACCTGGAGTTGGATTTTTCTTGCTCTATTTTATCGCTTATTCTCAATGTTAGCTCAAAAAAATAACTTGCAACATCAAGTGCATTTGATGTGATAAAGAAATTAACTAAGTCAAACTATTGAGCTTTTTGGCCACTGAATAATGCTGTGTGCATGGCAATACCAAATGGCTGGAAACTAAGCCTCCACCATATTGGAAATCTACTCTGTAGATCTTTGTGTCTGTCCTGCCACAGAGCTGTGACCACACCAAGCAGCGATGAAAGGCCTGTGCCGAAAGTTTTAAACGGAACTGTCTGGCTATAACTGGCTACTCAAAGCTGAGATGCAGCACCATCTGGTGCATAAGTTGAGAGTTGCTCATACTTACATATTTATGATATTTTAGATAAATATTTACCAATGTTTATTTAGTTTATGGATAAACACATTGTAGAATGGTTGAGGTGCACTTTGAATTCAGTCTACTGCATGTATACATGTTGTTCTTTAACAAAGGGCGCCAGTTGATGGTGGTAGATGTAAGCCGACTATGAGCTAGGATTAGACAGAAGTGGCTGACTTTAGCCAGTTATAGCTACAGCCAGAAATAGCTACAGCTGTCTAGAGTCAACCGTTTTTAATGAAACTAACTAGCTCTGGTTCAGTGTGCTTAGTCTTTCCATTGAAAAAGTCTTAAAAGAGCTACAGAGAACCCAAAGCACTCAAACAGCATTCCATCAATCCAACTTATGACTTGGCATCTTTTGTTTCCCACATTTATGATTTTAAGGCCATTTGAATGTCAAAATAACAGCTAAGATTTAGCTCATAGTGCCTCTACCAACACGATCACTCAGGGTAAAACACGGGTATCTGTAAGGAAATCAGAGATGTACCCTAACCCTGTGACCCCGCAGTTGGGAATTTTCAGCTTGGTTGCTATGCGAGTCATTTTTAAAATAAAATTATCATGTTGAATATCTGCACAACTAAAACCCATATTCATTTCTGATACTTTATTTTCCTTGAATAAGATAACCACTGACAAAGAAACATCACAATTGTAAAAAGTAAAATAAAAAAATGTACAACTATGTTTTGCTACCAAACTATTGCATGATTGTTGGAGAAAATTTGCTGTCTGGATATAATTTTATACTGTATATAAGACATTAAGTTCAGCACTAAATAGGCTCAGCTACAAGACACTAATTCAGCAGTGCTGCATCATGGAAGCATAAATAATGTAGAGATTCACTATAAAACACTTCATTAACAAACTAATGCGATTCAAAAACATGACAATAACGTAACAAGTAATCAAAAAAGCATTTTCGATTCAAGCGTATTACAAACGACTTAACACAATGTAGGAATGATATAATCATCCAAAAATATATCACAGATTGTACTGTAGATCGTTAAAGGCATGTTGCAAAAAAGGCTACAAAAGTTTCACAGATAATGTAAGGCCCTTAGAGAAGAAAATAAAACATTTTACATCTATTATTAAAATACTTTTGACAGTTTCTTCAGGCTAAAATATCACCCAGCACATTTCAAGTTCTGTAGGTTGCATATGTTTGCAAATCACGAATCCGTGAACTGTCAACGTGTTGGATTTGAAGATCTGACATAAAAACCTCAAACATATTCTCAGTCGATTACAGAACTAGGTTCATGTATAGATCTACAAAAATGTCATGAGGATTGCTCATGACACCAGAGACACTTAAACTTGTTTCAAAGCAAACGTAAAACTTCAGATCTTTTGCAAAACTATAACATTAAAGCATCTCTTAAGGTACACTTTGGTTGAGTGAAAGAGTAAAAAAAACATATGATAGACATTGTAAAAAGATATTTAGCAAAACTGCCATAATATTTATTTTAATTTTTTGGCAAGACAAATTATTCAATATTCATTTAAACTCTGTGTTGGGCACCTTTATCAGCCAACAAATTGGCATTATATTTTCACAATCATGAAGAATCATGAAGACTACATTTAGTACATTCACACTGTTGTCATGTAGTAATCATACACAGATGGCCTTTTCCGACGACAAGGAAATGGATAACACAAAACTGATCCTCTGCCGCAAAACGTCTCCCAGCTGGGCCGACATTTCTTCATGGTTGGTCTAAACATATATTTAAATTAGGAATAAAATTTTGAATCTACAGCATAAGTAGTAGTATTTTATTGACCTTATAGTCTCCATCAAGTATTCATTTAATGTTAAGATACAGTGCTGTACATAAGTACAAAAATGTCATAAGTGAACCTCCCCCCCCCCCCCCCCTCCACCAAATTTAGCCAACAAAGATATCTAGAAAGTGATGATTTAAGGACACCAGATTAGTTAGTGTATTCCTCTTTGGATTATTGATAAACAACAGAGTAATATCATTTCAGTGAAATTCAATCTCTAATTAAACATATTCTGGTGTCTATAGCTATCATTAGAAATACCACATGTATGAAAATACATATTTAAAACAAAATTAACCAAATGGCAACTGAACTTACATTTTGATGTGTGGACCATAACCTCTCATAATCACATCTTGTTGCAGGGTCATCCAATCTAGGGTGGTCATGTCCTGAAAAAATAAAATTGTGGAATAATTCAAGACTTCAAATATTCATTGGATAATCCCATAAACGAAAGTAACTTTATTACAAATCAGCTTGCTAGAGCATTTACCTATATCTTGCAAGAGACACCCTATAATAATTTTACAATTTGTTGTATTTTAAGTGAGGTATCACCAAGACAAGATGACATAAAACAAATATTGTGGCATCAAATTTATCACAGGCTAAGCATTAAACAGTTAGTGTGCTTGAATAAATTAACACTGATTTAAGATTGCACGGCGACATAAATTTAATTAATTGCAAATATATTTTAACAGCATGCCATACACATAATCAATTAGCCCACATATTTATTTGAAGCTTCAAAATGTATTCACTGGAAGCTTCAATTGGCTCGATTTTGATTAGTACTAAATTTTGAAGACCAGAGTATCGATATAAATTTAAAATTACCTAATATCATACACACGCAAATACCATTTTAGAAGCAGTTTGTATTTCATACCGTTAAAACTCCAAACGCGTGTGACATGACAAGTCCAAATGATGCACAAGTCATAAGCACACCGAGGATGATTCCGGCCACCAAGAAACCGTAACTGTAGGCCATGTAGAAGGCATTCTGAAAATTAAGATATATGAATAACATAAATTTGTGTGTAAATTTATTTTTTATTTGAGTTGAAATTGCAAATATTTATCATTAACTCACAGGATCACACGTCTTGCAAGGTTCCAACCAAAACATTCGGATGACACTGAGCACTAGGGTTGTAAAGCTCATTCCCAAAGCATAGAATACAAGTTGTAAGAAGTAGTAGTGGTTTTCATGGCCAACACAGTTATTTATCCTGCAAAAATTCACAAGGAATAAACTATACATGTTAAAGGAACTATTATTAAAGGTTGTACATGGAAAATGTTACAATTTTCCAAATATTTGGAAAAATTTTGTCAATCACATGTCAATTTCCGATTTCTATTACTCTAATAGGCCTCAGTCAGACATACAATTATAAACACAGCTATAGATATGTTCTGCACTACAAGCAATGCCATGTCTTTTGTTAACATGATTTGTTGACTGAAAGGTCTGCAGCTTGTGTTTGTAGTTCTATTACCTTCAACATTCAATTTTATCTTACATTATAAATATTACAAAATTTGGCTGAGTATGAAGAAGTGATTTTATGATGTTGATCTTACCAGGGACAGTGATGATCCATTCTCACCGTACAGTGCTGACACCTACGGCAATGGTGTGCTCTTGGGGGGCGTTTGAACTGGCAAGTCTTGCACCATGTCCAGTCTGTGTCCTCTGTTTCAAGTAAATAGCGAAGTGTTATGGTACAAATCTGATGCCACAAGAGGGCATAAGCTCTTATGGGTAGCTTATGCCCCCTTGTGACATAAGCTATCCATAATAAAAAAAACTCCATAATTACTCAGAAAAACATAAATGCCAGAAACCGGATGAAATACCCTCTCAGAATTTTTTTTCCAAGACAACAAACAATTTAAGTAGGATGGCACCAACCTTTGGAAATAACATCTTGCATGTGAGAATAGACCCTGCCTGGGTCTGATGTTGCAGCTTTAAAAAAACTGCAGATGCACAGCGCTGCTATAATGCAATACCCTGCAAAAATAAGCCATAACGTTAAATGTAACAATTTTATACACAAGAGCAAATACGCTGTATGGTGATGCTCAACACAGTCATTGTAATGTATTTGATTACCTATATATTTTTAACATGAACTTTGTGGTAAATAAATTGATTTGAATTGAAGCTAATTTAACATTCAATTGACTACTAAATTACATAATGGATACTTCTTATGTAAGCAGAGCACCTAATTAAATGGCATACTCAACTTTAAATCTTCAAAGATTCAGTTCATTAATAACTTACATATTATCAAATAGTAGGCATATGGATGACCTTCCCAATGTAGTGGCAATAGTATTACAAAATTTGTCTGGACCATTCCAAAAATCCAGTATAATACAATAAAACTTGACTGTATCATTCCAGCAACTTCTTTAATGAAGTGAATTTGTCCATAAAATGGGATTAAATAAAGAGATGTCCGGTTATATTTTAAATTAGGTCCAAAGTCCACGTCAACTGCAGTGTATCCATTTTGATCTTGAACCAGCGTTTCCCCTGCATCTCCAAACATATTGGGATTTATGAGACTGTAGGTTTTCAGATAGTCATTGAAGTTGTCTATTCGCCTCGCTAGTTTCTCCATTCTGTTGGCTGACTAGCACACCTCTGCAACATGTAAATCAAGCAGTTAACAAGGGTCCAGTTAACAAGGGTCCAGTTAACAAGGGTCCAGCGATATCAGCATTTTTACACAAACTAAGAGAACGTCCAGGCAGTTCCTTTAGACCATTACAATTTATATATACATTGCAAAGGCAATCAAGCAGTCAAATAGGATATAATAAAATTTCAAGTTTGGGCAAGCCAAAAATTTAGTGCATGACCAATTTTATTGTTATATTATATGGAGCCACATTAGATGAGCCGATTTGCCTTTAAAATCTTCCGCAGTAGCTAGGTCTATTTCCAAAGCACAAATGACGGGCATTGAAATCACATTTTCTTATATAACTGGACACACTTGTCTGTACTTTTTTGAGAAATTGTTGTCATCATAACGAACCTGAGATAGTTTTAATCTCCTTTATAATTCATTCTGTAAGGATTATAAAATGAAAATGAGGTGCCCGCAATGACGTCATAAACAAGCTACATCACTTAATATGTTGTGATGTCATCAGAATCGATTCGCCAATAATGCTCATAGCAAAATGAATGAAGTAGATAAAAAAAACAAGGCTATGAACAATAATGAAGCCCTAAATTTAAGAGTGGACAGGAACGTTCAGTGTAGTGCTGCATTGTGATGTCATTATTTTATTTTGACTGCAAGTTTTTAGTGGCCAATCGGCCCATCCTCCACAGAGGATAGGTACTAGAGCTACCAAGTCCTAGCCTAGGAGAGGTTATTGCCGCTACCTGCCAGTTACCTGGGTACTTGATTGAGATGTCAAAGTGGGAATGTATGGACATGATGACATCATTATGTTATTAAGTTGCCACGCAAACAAGGTTACCAGGAAGGCGTGGCAAATGGCCCATGGACATGGTCGTCAAGAGCCTACAAAAAGGTGCACTAGTACTAGATAATTATCTACCGACAGTACCGTACATGTACAGAACTGTGTTTTAATACAGCCTATATAAACGGAGTCGGAGTACAGTCAACCATCTAAAAATCGTCGATAGATGCCTACTTACCACTTTACAATGGTTAACTAGCTTTCGCCATGAAAATGACTATTTCTTAAAAACGAAAAGTAAACAGAAACTTTCCCAGTAAACAGCCAACGTTTTCAACATCGCCACGAGATGGCAGCAGCGTTTATTTTACTGTGAACATTTTCTCAAGGTGGCACCACCTATCACTAGCCATACAAATCCATATAATATCAACCGACTGCATTAAATTCTTCAAGGGTTGGATTTGAAAAGTATCCACACCATTGTGGGCTTTGAATGAAGTTAACAATTTGGCCTCGAGATTCTATTCAACCACATTAAACCCATTAACAAAACACAAAATTGCATAATTGACATCCAATTCTTTGCAAAGAAAGGATTTAAAATATTTATTATGAGTTTGTGTGAAATCTACTAAGATCAATACAAAACAGATCATATACATTTTATTTATATACAGACAAGCAAAATGGTTTCTTTTGTAAATTACCATGCATACACACCATGTTAACATATCACAGTTTTTCAAAAGCTAAAGAATAAAGGACCTGAATTACCAACTTTATAATTTGCCATAAAAAATATTATATTATTTCATTTCCATTCGTTTTGTGAGACAGAATATTTCAACTTTTTAAAAATTACACACAGCCACAATTTTCACTCACATATTCACAAACACTCATTACTCACACTGGATTGCTCTCTAATATAAATGCATTAACAGAATGATTGCATGCTAATAAATACATGAGGGTACAGGAAAATTAAGTTTCTGGTAATAAGAGACATTTGAAGCATCAGTGATTACGACTAAAAGCACAAATTCATGGTCAGCTCCTGGTCAGCTCCTTCAAAGCAATTTTCATAGCACCTGATTAAGTTTTCTGTCTTCAAGGATGACTGAAAGAAAAAAGAAAATATTACTTGTAAGGCTACACAACAAAAAGAAATATATATATATGATCTTGTGAAAATTTTTAAGGGCTGTTCCATTTAAAAAGAGGGGGAGGGGGTGGACCTAAACATTTTTAGACCCCCCTCCCCATCTGGTTTTTGCCTTTTACATTAGGATAAGACTTACTAGATGTGTCCATGATGCTCTACTGCCAGCTTACAGCGCTCTTCTGTATCGGTCCAATCACCATCAAAATCTTGGGGGCGGGCTTGAGGAGGGTGTTCCAGCCTGAAAAACAATAGGAACAATAAAACTTCACATTTTTAAAATAAATGGCAAAAAAAAAGTGGTTATAAAATCATAAAATAGAAAATAATATTATTGGAAACATAGAATTTCAAACTTAACACACTAACAAATGTAAAAAACAAAACTAAATCGTTCAAAAATATAACAAAAAAGTTTACAAACGAAAATCAATACAAAGACATTTTTATAATTTCAATGAAAACAACAATAGAAATATTTAACAACAATCTATCAGAAAAATCTTAATGGTACGAAGAAACTGATATGTATTTAAACCTGTTTGCCTCAGTAATAATCAACCTGGAAAGTCATAGATGCCAATACATTTTCATTTCATTATAATCACAATATCTGCATTAGATGCATAAGCTGAAGTACTCACAGGTTTCCTGGGGTCTTGTGTTTGTGTTGCTCAATGTCATTGAACACAACAGCTGCACCACCACCAGCAGTAGCATGAACGGTACCCTTAAATATAAAGGTGGTAAGCTTTGGTTACATTTCTGTGCATTATGATAAGTCAGCTGCCTGGCGCAAAATTTAATAGCAATGGACTGGAGTGCATCTTAGTCAGAAGGTTCACAAAGTTGATGTTTCTCACCTTTACATATTTTGTTGAAAAGTCACCATCAGAGTCGATGCCTTGGTGAGGAAGCACATAGTGTTGCACCTTTTTCAAATCTTTTTCCGTGGGTTTTGTCGTGGTGATACGCCTTCCCAGTTTGGGTTTAAGAACATCATCTGCAATTACATCACCAATTAGTATTGGATTTGTTATTTTATCTCATTGGTACATTTGAGTTATACAAAACCTATTGCTTGTTGTACTGGTCCTTACCTGTTTCAATGAAATTTTGTGTTTTGTGCTCCATGAAAATTTCATGCGAAGACTTTGAACGTCTGTGATATTTGACACTGGGTTTCTGCAATTATCAGAATTCACATTTCAAAAATTGACCATAGTAACATCATAGAGATTTGTCAGGAAAATGAATCGATGTGATAATTCCATAAAAATCTTAGAAGGTTAAAGGTCTTACGGGTTTGACAGGTGGAGGGGATTTTCTCCTGGACGCAGCTCGATTAGCAGCTGAGGCTGTCATTGCACGATAATGTGGATTTCTGGATGAAGGGATACCTGTGAGGTCAGGTTCTGATCTAGCAGGAGCGATGCGTGGTGATGCAGTGGTTGCTGCTCTTGTGTGTCTTGCTGCTGGTTTGGGTCGCAGGAAATGTCTTTGTGTTTCTGTAGAAGTGGTGGAATCAACTGACATTGTGTCGTCACTTTCCTTGTTAATGATTGTTCTCATCATTTCAAATTTCCTGTCTCTTGCTTTCAGAGCTGCTTCTGATTTCTCCTTGATCTTGACTCTTTCATTTTCCTGGAGGAAAAGATTTCAAAAGAGGGAATACAATTGCATGCTATATTTACCAAAGAGTTTTGTGACTTGGACATATCGCAATTCATCTGAAAGCTCAATTCTAAAACAAGCAAAGCGTTTGCGCAATGTCAAAATGACAACAAGGCTAACCATCTTCTCCATCTGTTTGTTATGATGAGCTTCTGTGAAGACAAGCTTAGCATGGTAATCTTGCGTAATTCTGTCTTTCATGCACTCCTCCATCATTAACCTTCTTTCCTTTTCTTCAATCTGAAAAATAAGTATTCTTAATCTTATTATTACCCAGAAACCACTTGCATAAGCAGGGCAATATTTCACAAAGCTGGCCATGAAAATAGTGTTGAAAAACAGAAGAGTGCACAAACAACAATATCACCTATATCTTTTTATGTGGCCACAGCTTGTTGACTTGTGCTCATTCAAGAAATTTATTTCAACAAATTATGTCCATGTGTATACAGTCACAGTGTGTGATGTATAGCAAGGATACACTTCTGTAATTTTTAGTTTCTTGAATATGCCTGCAATGCACAATGTTGCAGCACAATATGCATAAATCAGATCACAATTATTATCCATTCAGGTTTTATCAAGTCAGTAAACGCTTTGATATATTTAGCAAATATTGAGTGCAATCAAGATTAAACTTGAGTGATTACTAGCACTGACAATTGGTAATATGAGAAAAACCATCAAATGATTCATGGTTTTACAAAGACAAGCTGAATTAATGAACATACCTCTCTTTGCATTTCTCGTCTCTCGTTCTCGTAAGCATTAGTGGTTTTGCTCAACAAGTCCTTGTCACGCTCCAATAACCTGATTCTCTTCTGAGCCCTGGTGAGCTCTGCTTCCAGGTCACCTCGTCCGCCAGAGATA
Source organism: Alitta virens (assembly GCA_932294295.1). Taxonomy (NCBI): domain Eukaryota; kingdom Metazoa; phylum Annelida; class Polychaeta; order Phyllodocida; family Nereididae; genus Alitta; species Alitta virens. The sequence goes on from OW028573.1 coordinate 68,083,438, forward strand.
TCTTCCAGTTTACGTTTCAGTGTCTCATTCTCTCTCTCCATATCGAGCAGTCTCCTTCTGAAGGCTTCATCTGTCCAAAAAAAAGAGTAAAATAACTATAGTGAACCCACAAATTCTTTAAAAACACGGCATGGAGGTCACAGAGCAGGATGCATTTTTCTAGTAACTGTTAAAGCAATTAACAGCAAACAAAACTATCACAAGGATTAGGTTTCATGGTTATAAATGTTTTGTAAATTAAAATACTTAGTCGGCTGCATGTAGTAGGAAACTTACGTTTTTTCTCAATATCAGAAACGAGCACAATTCTCTTTGCCTCACGCTCTCTGAGGTAATCCATGAGGTTAGGGATAACGAAATCATCATGAGGATGTTTGAGCTGGAAATAAACGAAAAGGTTAATTCAAGAATTCATGCAGGCTCAGTATTTTGTGATACAACATAAGCAACTCAATTTTACCTCCACAGCAGGAAATGGTGGGCCAAGACTGTATACCAAAGCATCACGAAGGGGAATTTTATTAGGATCCTCTGCAATAAGACAAACAATTTAAGAGTTCTTAGTTTATCTGATATAATTCCATTTTTGTATTATTAGTGTAAAAAGACTTTCAACAAGTATATCTTACCTCCATACTCATGGGCCTTAGCAACAGCGTCTTTGTACTCAAGATTTATTCGCCTTCTTCCTGGGGTAAACCCGACATCGAAACGGACTTGTTGAGAACGTGCAATCTGGACTTCTTGAGTCATCTCAGCAAACTTCATGACATTCTGCAGAAACACCAGGAATTATACAGTCAGTAAACAGACATTTTCAACTCCTCGCACTGAATTTTCATTGTGTACATTTTACTCTATCTATTCAGCAGCCAAATATCTCGAAAAACTGAATTTATCAATTCACTTGGGTGAACGTTTGACAAGTTAACACAAATGTACTCTATAAAGTTTAAACTCAACTATTTATCTGGAACTACATTCCTGAATAGCGTATATTTATTTTTAAACATTTCAGTGATGACTTGACCAGGAATACATATACTTACAATAGTTTCGTCATATTCATCAGCCTTAGGATTGCAGCAAACAATCATTCTTACTTTTCCTTCACCATCGAAGTAGTTTTTGAATAAGTGAGTCAGACGAGAATCTCTGTATGGCACCATCTATTAGACAAAGGAAGAGACCATTTTGAAATGTATTTATACACTATATTACATTTGAAATGCAATGACAAAGATTGCAATTTAGCAAAATTACCTTCTGAAGACTTGTCTGCTGGTTTTCTCTCAAGTATTCTATGCATGTTCTGAGGGTCATAAGTGACTGATTGATATTTCCTGAAAGAGGAAAGCGTAAAATATGCATTTAACACTATATTTAATCAGTACCCAACAAAACCAACAGTGAATATATTGAAACCAACATGCCAACGAAATCGCCTTAATCATTGGCTTAAAAATAAATAAAAAGTAAATATAACTAAATCAGCAACAAGCTATCTCACCAGCTTCCTTCATTCTTTCTCCTGAGCTGCCTGTTCTGTTAGACCTTTCGCTGCCAGCCAGATCCACCAGGGACAGCTGACTTACCACAATGTGTTCCTTATCCTGCAAGAAAGTGAAGAGAATCAAGAGATTGCATCTATTGTGCATTATTATGCAAGGCTGCCACTACTATCACATTAAAATCATTATAGCAGAGCACACTTTCATTCAAGAGAGGATAAAAATTCTGATTGCCTGTAGTCTTAATTTTAGGCATAACCAATACAATCCGATCCATTGTTGCCTGTCTGATAAGACTGTTCCACAAGACCTATATACAACGATACCCTGTTATATCGAACGCTCTGTTACAGACCCAAATGGTTCAATTTATTATAATGGGCCGGACTGGACATACGAATGCTTAACAACAGAGTTCCACCATACCTGGAAAACCTCATTGCCAGATGGATCCAGTGGCGCCTGCACCAACCGGATATTGAAGACACTGTGACTTCTGCTTGATTCTGCATTCAGAGCAGTGTGAGCGACCTTCCTTCGACGTTGTCCTGAAGAAAAAAAAAACACTGTCAAGCTGCAACCCACAGTGGTAAATCATACATACACATTGTCAATTTCCTCGATTTTTGTGGAATAAGCCTCACCTTTCCAGAGTACATCGTAAGCTTCCTCTGTGCTTTTGACCTCTACTTCGACCACATTGCTGACATACATTGTATGGTTGCTGTCTTCCCTGAGAATTTTAGACTGAGGTGCCCTGTGAACATCAATCATTGCGACATCAGTTTTAATTCTCAACTGAAGGAAACATTTGAAGTTACTGGTGTTTTTGATTAGTTTCAGATTAAATTAATAAGATATCTATACATGCATACATACATACATTCACACAAACACACAGGAAATTATATTGGGAAACATGAATTTAACAAAATTAAACAGTTTAAACCAGTTCTCATCTTGTCAATTACATCATTACAAGCAATGGTAAACTATGTCAGCAATCAAAATGTATGTTATAACTACAAAACTTTTTAACTATTAAGAGAATTAATACAAAACAAGAAATTATCCTCTTAATCTAAGCCTGAGGAATGCTAGATGTTAGAGTGAGAGAAAACAAACAAATTAGTACTAAGTTAAGAATCAAGCCAGTTCTAGGGCATGGAGAATTTTTTAATTTCACGTAGGGAAGTAAGTAACATCTTAAAAATTTCATTGTGCCAGCGTTACAAGTGATAGTCCAACAATAAACTGCCGCCCTTGAACTTCTTAAGTGAATTTTTGTGAAGTGCAGTTCACAAAATACGGGTATTACAATTTTATTATTGTTGAAGCTCTGAAAGCCACATTCTTCTTTTTTGGTCACAAATTTCTCCATGACAAATCACTAAAAACAATTGGTAACCAAATCAAGTTGTCATCTTACAACGAAAAAGGAAGAATATTTCTCCCAGAACTTCATAATATTTAATTCTATGAAAGGGACAGGCATGCTACCAAATTCAGTAAAGGGAGGGGACAAAGGAACAAACCTAAGTTTTTGGTTTCTGAAAATCAAAAATCGTTGCAACTATATTTCAAATGGACAAGGAATTTCTTGTGAACATAAAATTATCATCAATTCAAAAGTTTCCAAACAATGATAAAAAAAAACATACAAAAGCAAATTAGCTTAACACAAAGAATCAATGGGTGTCTAAGCCTGGTGATTTGTGGGCAATTAAAGGACATTCTTTGGCATTTGTTAACCTCTATCACTATGCAGGGGTAATAAAGCTTAAGCAAATCCTGTGTCACTCGTATGCAATGCAACAAAACTAATTACCATTAGGATGAACGAGTCCCACAAATCACCAGTATCAACACAAATAAGGAAAACAGCTCAACTATACTAGTTTCAGCGTGCAACTATAGCTTCACAGAAACATGATGAAATAATAACTCAACAGTTCATCAATTTCGAATCTACTAGCATAGCTTAAGAGTGAAACAAACAGCAGAAATTCCCAATCTTACTTGTAGCCTGTGATAGTGTCATATGGGAGCTCTTCCAAAAGGTCATATACGTAATTGTTGTAGATCTCGATGTACGACACAAACACAGCATAGATGTTGTCCTCTTCCACATTAACTACGAAAGAAGGATCTCGCACTCTGGCAATTTGTGAAGGATCAAATTTTTCCCTGAAAAAGCCAAATCAAATCCATTTTAAATATATTATATCAGGAGACTAATTACTAATACTTGCCGTGAACCCTAAGATCAAAATGAGTTGAGGTGGATGTTGCCAAGTAAAGAAATAACACTCTCGAGGTACCTATCATAACATAATATCAACTGAATGCAAACCTTGGAGTGCCAGGAGTTTTGGGAGTGTTCATAATCTTTGGTATGAAGTCTCTTTGTTGTCTTTCAGCAAGAGCATCCACATCTGACTGAACCTCAAATCCATTCATTTTGTCTGGCTTGAAAACCTAAAAAGAAATGAAATGGACCAGAGCTGAGTAACAATTTGATCACTTAACATACGGCACCATTTAAATTTTTGGCCTTGTCCACAAGAGGGAGGACTTCAGACGTACATATTTCTTTGCTTGGAAAGCGTCAATGCTGTTGAACAAGACATCTAAACAACGAGGAAGGATCCCTTGATCTGATGGGGTGCCATTCATAGTATGCGTCTTGCCAGACGAGGTCACTCCGTAGGCAAACAGGAGAGCTGAAAATAAAAAGACTGACCATGTATGGATGAAGCAAATCATTAATCAGACAGTTCAACAAAAAAATGTATATCTCATTATTTAGTATATTGCAATAAATCATAATGAATGAATTTTTTTTTAATGTAAGATGTCACAAAAGACCTATATCATATGTATGTCAAACACATAAACAACTTACAGTTTTTGCCAGCTACAAGATCCTCCACAAGAGGAAGAGAAATGTGATCAAAAATGGCCTTTTGAGTTGTGTATTCATCGAAGATATAGGTAAAAGTGTAATGAGTTTCCTTTACACCATATTTTCCACCATTAGAGTTCTGCAAAAAAAAAGAGAAAAATTACAGTAACTCAGGGAAAGATAAACAGAAAATTTTAACATAAGACTTACAGGACTATTTTGAACCAAGTTTACTTACGACAGGTGCAGTCATCTTAACATTTGTCGTACTGACAACTTCCACACAGCGTTCATCATTGAGGTCACTGAGAGGGCGCACTCGACAATATACCTGGAAAAAAACATAATAAACATTCAATGATTAAGAATTTGTTTTGATGTATAATATAAAATATATATATTGTATTAGACATTGTATCATTAATAAATAGTGCCATTTTACTGTACTGAGTTAATATACCTCCACAGGATCCCTTTCTTTTTCTTGTGAGTTCTGCCTTCTGGGAGGCTTCTTCGGTGTTTTTCCTCTCCTGAAAAATGAATAATCATGTGTATAGGTCAAAATGGTAAATACATGAGATTATTGAGATCGTAGAACTTAACTCCACATAGTTACAGAGTGATAAAAAGTTAGAATCGAGAGCATTATTCACTGAATAAATGCAACTTTTCAGGTTATCGGAAATTCTGACAGTTTCAACTTTCATTATCATGAAAAATCTGCAGCAGTGCAGGGTTTCACTTTCATCTTAGACTTTGTGTTTCGAGATTCAACTACGATAAGACATAATTTGCAACTCATCGCATCAGTGACATTGAAAAATAAACAATGGTTGAACGTTTAATTTAGCTTTAACACCCAGAAAGTTTCGTTTCAAAATTTAAAATCGTCTCTTGTGTTTACAATGTGAAATCGTTTTTTGGTGCAAACGAACCGATCTATTAAAAGTTTCTCAATTATAACAAAACTAACTAAATTACAAAGATTCTATGCACACTTACTGAGGTTTCATCATCTTCTTGGATCAGTAACTACCAGTCATTTAGGAAGAATTTAGCCGAAATCGTATAGCAGCTAACACCCGTTCAGCTTCTGGCGCTTTCAAAATTGACCTCGCTGCGTATCTCGTCCAATCAGAGCAAAGCACACTTGCGCCACCGCGCGGGGATCACTCAACTGTGTCAATAGGGGATTTCCCGCCTTGTTTCCCACCTCAAGCTACAGTCTGGATCCCCACCTGGTGGCTGGAGCTAACTGGCAAGATTATTTACGAATTTTTAAAAGTATAAATAGCAGAATGGTGTAAGATTACTGTTGTGATTTATAAGCATGGCCACTGCATACCTAAATTATTATAAAAATTAGATTGTGGTTAAAATGACTCCACGATATATGAATTACTTGGTAGCAGGTCGATTCGTCACTGCTCGATTCGACCCAATGAAAACTGGTCGAGTCGTCACCCGGAATTGGTCTGTTCGTCGCCCAAAATTGGTCTGTTCGTCACCCGAAATTTGGTCGATTCGCCACTGCTAGTGACGAATTATAAATAGCAGAATGGTGTAAGATTATTGCTGTTGTGATAAAGCATGTGATACCGCTGAATACCATACAATCGTGAATAATAAAAAATACTTCAGAACTCTTTAGCGTACAAATTGCTATTGCAATCGGCTAGAATCACAGAAACAGCCGAAGCTTGCTAATTGATATTAAATTAATATATATAATACCACATTATTATTTTTAACGATTTTCTCTTCTGTTTTACCATGCTTTTAATGTATAAATAAATAAATATATATATATATATATATATATATATATATATATATATATATATATATATATAAAGACAATAAAATATTATAACTATATATATATATATATATAATATTATAACTGGCAAGGCTGGTACACTCGGCGACACTGAATTTCGCAACGACAGCGAGATTCGCCACTCCCTCAAACAAAAATTAACACCTTTAAGATGCCGCCGTGTTATGAGATAAACATTAATTTTCTAGCAAATCAAGACCTTGCAATGTGAATAATCATGTTTTAGGGGGATGGCGAATCTCAATGTCGTGGCGAAAATCACTGTCGCCGAGTGTAGCGGCCTGTGCCTGCAACTAATATTTGCATCTAACTAAATTGCGATTAGTGTATCGTCACTGCTAATATAATATTTAGAAAACTACGCGTGACGAATCGACCAGTTTTGGGTGACGAATCGACTTTTTTTGAGTGACGAATCGACTACTTAATTGTTATATTCCGTGTGATATTATAAATTATAATATAAATAATTTGCGATTTTTAAATATATTCATGCATATGTGACGTTGTATTTATCTATGTGTTTATTGTGTATGTAGCTTTTGATAAAGTGAATGTCAAGTTGAATTAAAATAATAAAAAATTCCAATGACCTGTTTTTATTTATTGGACCAAATTTGTATCCAATGCCTCATGCAACTGACTTGGGATCAGCCAAAGATTAAATATAAAAAATATATATTATTACTCTGTGTCACTGTGGTTTGTTTTATAGTGCTGCCTCCTGGAAATCCCTCAGGAGAATATAAATTGAATTTTTGTTGTGATACAGGTCACACACAACCCTGCAACAGTTCTATCACCAATCATTATTGACACTCACTCAGCTGAGCTGATCCAGCAGGAGGAAATCAAGAATGATCAACATTGGAGCTGCGCATGCGCATGTCAGTTCTGTCATTTTAGGTGTGTCGAGAAGATGGACTGCTACATTTAAACAACAAATTGGGTGGTTTCAGTTTTTGTTTACATTTTAATCACTGACTAGTTGGTTGAGCTGGCTCCTACCATCTCAGGGCTACTTCTACTATGAATTTTAGGGAAATATTATCGGCGATCAGCCTGGTTTGGCTGTATTTCTGCAACGCAGGTGAGTGTTTTTCTCAACATCCGCCATTCTCTCACTGTCCAGTTGGGTTTGTTTTGTGATCTTGTTACGTTTTCACGTTCAGTGATGCGTGGATTTTGGTTAACAAGACAATAGGTGTGATGTGTGGATTAAGTTGATGGCAATTAAAAGTGTGATGATTGCGTTTTCTGACTGAATCCACACTAACTGGATTGGTGTTAGCATTGTATGATGTTCATACTATAACAGCTAGCAGCTTGACAATTTACACAAAACTCCATGCTTTGTTATTATGTCATTTGTCTAACAAAAACTAACGCCTCCAACCGAGGCACAAAAATCATGCTTGTGGAAATAAAAGCCAGATGTTCATAAGCACGAATAGTTGTACTAGATTTGCTGCTCATTAGAAGAGTATAATCAGCTGTTAATAGATGAGATTTAGAATTTGTTTTAAACTTGCTCTAATTTAGTAATTAAGATATGAAATCTACCTATTGCAGATCTGTACCTGTATACAGTGCTGTGCGTTTTATACTTAAATACACATGAATGTTTCAGACTAGACAGTTGATATATTGATAATTCTGCAACAGAATGTATTTCTTGTATAAAATATGTACTCCACTTAGATAGTTTTCCTATTGTTCTGAGCGGCAATAAGCAACAAAATTGTTAGTTAACTCCATCCTGAGTGCAAACTGTACTTAAATTGCTTAATAACAGCAGTTAAACAAATAAGTAAATATGACTAGTGAAGTATTTGTAAGTTAGTTATATCTGTCATAGTCGGGGACGACTAGGGAGTTAACTAACATTTTTGCTTATATCCAACAAAAATGTTAGTTAACTCCCTCCTATTCAGGATAAAACTTTTACATAAATCCGATCTGGTCAGCTGGGCATATGATATATTACGTTAGTTATTAATTTTTAGGAAGCTGGGTATTTTAGAACCATGTATTATCTGTTTGGCTAGATTCAGTATGAATGAATGAATGTCTTTTATTGACAATTTAACAGAAGGTCAATACAAAGCTATGTGTCAAACTAAACTACAATTTCTACACCTACACATCATTAAACATTATGGAGCATTTTTGAATTGCAATTATCATGTTGTTGTTGAAGGTGTGAAATGTAATTGCTCTGTGTTAACTAAACTGCAATCACATTGCACTTAATTAATTGCTCTCCTGCAGTTTGTGTTAAGAGTGCAAAGTCAACTACATTGTCATCACAGTGACAGTTTGGATAGTGATTTTTGTAATCAGTGAAATGTTGGTTTGAATGAATTGTATTTTATATTTGGAAGATTTTTAAAAATACAGAAACAGATATTTTTAGTTGTTTTTTAAATGAAATTTTGCATACACTAATAACTAAAGGATTGATATACCAATGATGATGAAAATTATAAATACATCAACTCAGGCAGATAATCTTGGTTTATTGTAGGCAAATTAATGATTGCATTGTTTACATTCTTTACTTAGTCTTATTTTAACATTTTATTTTTCAGAACAACGTCGTCTCAGTGAATACGTAAAGCATTTTGAGGGTCTGGAATACAATTCAAATTCTCTACATAACAAACATGAGCGTGCTCGCAGATCCACAAGTAGTCCCACTGTTCATCTAGACTTTAATGCTCATGGCAGGTAAGAGGAATTAAGTAAATTTACTTACTTGTAAAATAGGTTAACAACAGGACGCCGCCATCTTAGCCCTTCTCTGTAAATGTTTCATATTACTACTTCCGGCCGTTAGGCCAACTTCGTGGGGCTTGGCCAATAGCTAGCCACTTCCGGCCGTTTCCCGCCGAGAATTTGTATAAAGCAACCACCCTTGCTCATACAATCATTCGTCTTCTCATCATCGTTTCCCTCCCACCCATCCCTATATTGTATCATTTTTAACACATATTGATCATATCACAACTAACAATTCACCATCTACGTATAAGCTTTACCTTATATCAATCTAACTGTATAAGATTGAATCCAGAATTGTAAATAGTAAGATCACATGATCAATATATGCAGTATGTATGCAGGAGAAAACAAAATGTTATAAAAATATTTTAAAAAATGTTACAAAATAGCATAAAAAATGTTACAAAATGTTACCATAAATTACAATTTATGCTTGCTTAATAGCCTTAAGGGTGTCCTCAAGAGCATACGGTATAAATGTCAAATCTATGTGTGTGTCACCTCTATTTCTTATTTATGTTCAGGGCCAAATAAATTGGCAGTGTGTCCAAACCTACTTACGCTTTGACTTCTTGTTGTTAATTGGTATTTTTGTGTGTTTGTAGCCTCGTGTGTCAGAATATTATAGATTATACAACTATCTGTTGCTTGAAAGTGTTGATTTGTTGTTTACTTTGAGGTTGTTTTCACTTGTTTTCAAGAGCAGTTTAGGTGTTATTCAGTTCACTGGTTATGTTTGTCAGTACAGTCTGTACAGAACTTAGTACGAAGATTTAGGTCTTGCATTAGGAATAATCATGCCTATTTTTAAAATATCTCATGAGCTCTACATTAGTTGAACAAGTGTTGATGTGGTAATTTATAGGTCTTTTAAAACAACCAACATTACTACTGTTTGTGTTCTGTTCATTTGGATGTCCTGATTTTAAATTCTTTTGATAAGTATGTAAAAGGTGCCCCTGGCGAATGAAAGCAGTCAGACTGCTTATAGCATACAAAATGAGATCTCCTTGCGATGACTTTATTCACTGATCACAATGTTTTTTACTGTAAAAGTTTGCCATGAACCAATGGCTTCACGACACTGACATTTAATGTTCATAATCCAAATGAGAATTTGTTGCTGGTGAGATTTGAATCAACAGAAATGTCCAAGTGTGCCGGTTTTGGCTTGTAAATCTTGATAACACATTTAGAATTTCATTTGGATGACTCAAAATTTAAAACCGTGCAACAAGTGGTTGGTTCATTTTGTTAGGAAACCAGAATTTGATGAAAGCTGGGTGAAAATGGTTCATGGTCTGAATTTGTGCCAAATAGCCCAAATTCAGCTAGCATTGGCTGTGAAAAGAGAGTTACACTCCTAGATAACATTAATGTACCAGAAGTGTGAAAATTGAGTATGACCCCCACATAGGATTATGCAAACATTTTTATGTCAATCAACCTTGATATGTACAGAAACCTTTCACAAGCTGGTTGTGTATATATTGTGCATATATATATATACACCTTGGAAATGTTTCATGTTGAATGACATCTGGTCATCTTTGTTGTTGCGGCAGCTGACGGTCAGTTCTCTTGTATGGCGAATCAGTGTGGACAGGATTTGCTTCGCGAGTAATTGATCCTCACTTTTTGTGAAACTCAAATCTCTAGATCTCTCTGTCATCCTAAGTGATGTTTGACTTTCAATTTGCTTATATTTTGATTTGCAACAGATGGTTTTAACCTTTACACGTTTAATTAGCAAACACTTTAGAAACTTAGTGATGATGTTTTGCTCAACAAGTACACTCGGTCAACAGTGATCAAGTTGATTTGCTTCAGCTGTATCATTGAATAAACACAAGTTTGACCTTGAATGTCCTTGATGAATGACTTGATGGTCTTAAACTGACCATGGTTAAGAGGACCTCCAAATAAATGTTGAAAGGCATGCCTGCAGACTACCCTCAGTTACGATATGGTGCACTGTGGACTGTAGACCCTCATATCAGGAAAGGCTTGCCTGCTGATTTTGTCTGTTGATCTTGCCTGGAGATTATTGCCTGCTGACTTGTGCTTTCTGATTTTGGTCAGGGGCTGCAGCTGCAGATCTGCTCTGTTGTATCCCAGTGGTTTCAGTTTATCTGTGCTCTGGAATACTTAAATGCCTCCAGTCATTTACAAAGTTTTTCTGGCTTATTGAATTACATCAATTTCATTGATTGCTTGATTAGGGACTGAAATCTCTTCATGGCTGCCTCCTGGTAAAAAAAGAAGTATACATTGATTTTGCCAGAGCAAAGAGGGTGCATTCTCGAGATAAGCAAAATATAAACTTGGGTTCTCAATATGAAACATATTGCCTGGGGGGTTCATATTTATCAGAGAGTATAATCTAGCCTGAAGCCAGTCATGTTGTGGGTTATCTGTGATAGATAGTCATTTAAATGTGGATGTTTGTCCCCCTGGCTCAGAGTTCTAGCAGTATGTAGCATGCAGCAGGTGGCATGTTGTGTTACTTTTTCTTGTAATTATCAGGATTTACTGGTGAATTGCTATTGGCACAGGTCGTTAAGTGGTTAACGAGCAAAAGGCAACAGGATAAAAAGTCACCATAAAAGAGGAAGGTTGGCACTCGTGATGGCACGAACAAGCTGAATCACACGAGAAGAAGGGACCTAAAACAATGTTAAAGGGCAAATTGTCCATGGCAAGTGGTGCTAGAAACGCTGATGAGGCTTCGCTGCATCAGCGGCTTGTCAAAAGCCATCTCTCTGCCCCGGGCCCAAATTGGATGCCTGGCCATTGCTGACCTTTGCCTGATATATAGGACACCCTCCTTCATTAATGCTCTTGTTTCTGACTCCAAAGAAGTAACTGGGGTCAGCCCTCGTTGGGCAATTTAACTTGTGGACGAAATGACCATCAAATGCTTTATTGATGATTCCTGCATCTTGCCATTCACCAAGGGAGCCATTGCTAACAATTCCGAAGTGGCTGCAAGGATTTCTGCATTCTGTCTACTTACCCTTAATCACTTTTAACTGGGTATATTCCTGACCTAACTGTCCTCCATCCACTCTATCAAAGCTTGGTACAAGTTGGTAGTGTATCAGGGATTTGAGTCAGGGAGTCTTCTCTGTTTAATGAAGTGGCAGTGGAAATGTGGATGTCCAGGGTGACTCCAGACACTCCAGTCTTTGTGGAGTGATCAGATGATGTCGTATTAACATAGTTTGCGGAGGTTTTGACATTTTCGATTGGGAGCAAGAGATTTTTGGGTGAGATAACTTATCAATGCTCCTTTCGCAATTTATTTTATGAATGTTTTGGAGGGTTTTTGATGGGAAGTAGTAGAATGGAGTCTCCTTCCTAAACAGGCCTCTAGGGAATCACATGTCTTGTTTTTGCTACCAACTCTTTCAGCATCAGATTTTCTGGTCTTAAGTTGGTAAAAGTAACAAGGCTACCAATGTCGACAAACGGACAGTGATAGACAGATAGTGAATAGTAATTGGCCATATTTGATTAGCCTGGGTTAAATCAAGTTTTGATTCAATTTCTGGACTTCCCCAGGCCATTAAAGTGTCAGTGCAATGCTTCCTTGATTGTCAATGGTTTTGCTGGAGTTTTGTGAAGCCATTGCTTTTCAGCTGGGCTCGTTACGAGCTGTCATGTGGAGGCAGCCACAGCTGATGGATGTCATGTCAGCCTCCTACTCTTCAGCATCCTTCTGCTGCTGCTGCTGCTGCTGCTGTTGCCCAAGCCTTGTTGCTGGGTGCAGCCTCTGGAAGATGGATGGAAATTATCCTCATCTGGATGGCCAGCATTCTTCAGGTGTCTAGCTCTAGCTCCTTGTGGCCATGGTCCACCCTTAAACGGCTAAGTGGACACCAAGAGCGGCAACTTCCAATGAATGACCACTGACCACCGGTCAGTCAGCAGTCAACTCTGCAAAACCAAGCCATTAAACTGAGCTGGGTTCTGACTGCCAATACTGTTGGGTCCCACTCAGTTCTGTAGCCAAGGCAGTTAAGGGAACTTGGGGCCCAGATGCAAGGCAATTGCCCACTGTGGTCACTTGCTGGTCACTATCCCTTACTTGTTGTCCAGAAGTCTGCTTTGTAGTCTGGCTGGTTTCACTACTTGTCTCTTCAGGAGACCTGAATGCCAAGTCCAGTCTCTATAAGATTGTTTGGTATGTCTAGGAAGGAAGTAAGGTCACTTAGTTTTAAAAGGTCAATAACACATTTGTATGTGGCTGTGAAATTATCAAAAGAGCTGAGGAACAAATGAACATGGATCAATCTGTTCCAGGAGAGAAGGATTGTGATAAAGCAGTGGACCACACCCTTTTTTGTGTGCACATTCTCGCTATCAAGACAAGACTTAGTCACGAATCACCGATTGTTCATTATCCGAAGTCAGTGGGTTAGACATGGACTATATGCAGTACATTAATGCGAAGTATGACATTGTAGGCTGGTTTCCATGGAAATGAATGTCTGTTGAGGGATGCCGTCAATTCATGGTTAATATATATGCTTATTAATGGTAAATAATGCAGCTGCTGTGCCCCTGGTGGCTCTATTATGCTTCCAGTTGATGCAGATGTGAAAAAGCAATGAAAAAAAAAATGAAAAAAAAGGGAAATGATTTGGTGCTGCAGCAGCTGATATCAATAACATTTAGGGAGAATAGCAGAAGTGAAGCATTGGTGGCATACCATGCTGCCTGTCCAGGCTCTACATACATAGGCTCTACATAGCTAGACTGCTGCTCATGGAAATGGGTATATGACTCCATGTCAGACTCTTGGGGAGATGTTAGCATTCTCTTTTTGTGTTTATACTTAGTACCAAACTCTCAGTGGTCTGTAAGTGTGTCAGATGTGAAGGGGGTATGTAGTGTCACACCCAAGGCCACCTCATGTTATGGGGTTTTTCTGGGACATTGAACCAAGAACCTGAAAGAAGGTCCTTGCTGTAACCATGGATGTATAAGATGCTGTAACCAAGGACTTTAAAGTCCTTGCTGTCACCATGGACTGTAACCAAGTCCTTGTTGTAACCATGTATAGTGACTCCATGTTGTAACATAGCAACCGGCAAAGGAACTAGCATTGTCTAAGCAAAGATGTTGTGTTGTAGTAAAGTTGTTGTAAGTTATCCCAACAGCAGGTGGAGCAGTGCCAACGCATCACATGTGTTACATGCATCATGCTTCCATTATGTGTCATGCAGCATAACCCCATCCTTGCCTTCTCTGCAGCTTTCTCTTGCTAAGCACGTGCTAACCACTTATTAGACTTCATGATCCAACACCTCACCTGGGGCTAAGTTGATCTAAGTTGAGGCTAAGGGGCGTTATCCAACCTCTCAAGTATAAGTAGCCACCCCTTTGTGCACAATGTGTAAAAGTTGGAGCACTGTGGTTTTGGCTTCATATTTATGCCTCAGTTCATGGTTAATGCAATAATGAAGGTTTGAAACAAAAATGTGCTAGTTTGATACAGTGACTATCTGTCATGACTCATGACTTGCCAAGATTTTTGAAGTGCGTAAACTATAGCATTATATAGTGCATTCTGTGCATCCAAATAACGAATAGTATTAAAAAAATAGACGTCATTCTGTTCCTTGTTGATGCGAGTTAACTTTTCAAGACTCCCCAAAGTAACAATCCAGTCGTGTGTGTGTGCGTGTATTTTAGACTGGCAGTCCCTTCAAATGCCCCTTTGCCATGGGATAGACACCTCCTACTTGATAGTATGCAATAGATGTGTAACTGATGGGGCACAGAGAGGATTGAATTCCTAACCAACTGCATCCCTTCGATTCCCTTGTCTCTAAACCTTTTTTCCACTGAAGTCCAGAAGTTGCCAAAAAAAATCGCTAAAAACTGTAGTAACATAATATTCTTAGTTGTAGTGCTTGGACATAAGACAATTGAAAACATAAAGATGGTTAGACCTACTCTGTCTCAACCTCTATTTTGGCATGTTAGACACAGCACTGGTCTTAGTCTCAGGGGATTCCACTTCTGTGTTCCCCAACTGCCAGTCACTGAGTGGGAAAAGTCAGACCTGCTGAGTATTGACTGAGAGTCTTATGGGAAATGTGTGTGATGATGATCGGCTTGTAAATGAGATTTTGAAGTACTTGTTAAGTACATATACTGTACAGTATAGTTCAGCTGCTAAGAGCTTGGAAGCTAAGCGTCAGTAGGAGATGATTGATTGGATAAAATGGGAGCAAAGAACCTCACTCAAAGTCATCTCTCTGTTGAGGCCTCCTTTGAATTAGATGCAAAGTTGTCAGCTATTTTGGAAATCAGAGAAAACCCATCTTGATTCATATTAGATAAAGTGTGTATGTTTATTTACCAGAGAAAGCAAAGCTAATCTGGCTGGTATAATAATGAGCTGTGTCAAGTTTGCATAGAATCTATTGATATTGGGTGAACATTGCAATGGATGATATTAAATCATTTACTCTTATTTTGTCATATACATTATCATTAAGATCAATTATCCCAACAGGTTTCTTGTTGTGATTTTCTAAATTTTCTTGGTGGCAGTATACAAAGGTATAGAAAGGAAGATAGGAAATGAAGAATGTTCTTGGAATGAAAAAAACAGCCAGAAAAGAAAAGATTGTTCTGTGAGTCAGTAGATGGCGAACATGTTCAGTCAACACTGACAGACCTAACAGGTTTATTTGAATGCCTGACAACTTTGCTCAGCATAAAGAAAACTTCAGAGAATCTGTAATGCCTAAGTTGCTCTAACTTGTTCGTGTACATTCAAAAAGTCTGGTGGAAAATTTGAAGTTTTAACTCAGCCATTTTTGTTAGTATGTTGAATGTATATTGTGACTCCGCATCAAATATTTATTAGCATCCAATATAATATAAATATATTAATGAGGCTACCTGGCCAGTGGAGACAAAGAATTTCAATACAATCTATTTATTCACTTCTGAAACTACATCCTATATAATACATTACAGTATACCACTTGTTCAGTTTAGAAACAAATTGTCTTCAAATAAGATAATAATTGTATGTTGTAATACAGAATCATAGGTTTGAATCATTTTACATTGTTTAATGTGACCGGTCATTAAGATTTGTGGAACCTGTCAGATCAGTGATCATATATTGTATAAAAATGACAAATATTTGTTGTGATTGCTTACTGGTGTCGTAACGATGTTGGTTGTGCATATTTGTCTAACCAGACATTATAATATATGATCACATGAGACGTGTTTACACGGGGAAGAATGGTAGAGCATGGTGTGATCCTGTTGGTGACTCAGCCACACTGAACTGAGCATATTTTGCAATGGGTGTTGTGTGTGCACCATTTGGGTGTGTGCATTAGATCCGAGATGTTATGACCTGCAGTGATCTACCATCTACCTGACCTGCATGATATCCTGCAGCAAGCAGCTCTTGCCTAGAGCTGCAGCACCCTGCCTTAATTTGCTGCAGGAGATCAAAAGCTGCAGCTGTCTGAATATGCACTACCAAAAGCTGCAGCTGCATTTGAAATGAAGAAGAAAAAAAAAAGAAGAAAAAAAATAACGCCACCACTACGGAGATTTAAGAAGGCATCTTTAATAAAGCTGATGTCTTCTGGGACCTGCTCATGTGTAATCATGATATATATTGCTATCTTTTACTTATCATTTTCCAATTATCTGATGGCTATATAAGGACACCAACATGTTATAGAATGTTAACAATGAACATATAGCTTATAGGATTCGTGGGTATTATATAGTTAGGATCAAACGTATATGGTGTCTGCCATTCATTGGTTAACGTGGATGCATGTTTATTGTGTACAGCATGAAATATTGATGGTGCTGGCATTGGTCTGATCAATGGGTTGTGTCATTCATTTTTCGTGGAAGTAGTCTATATTAAATGAAGCTGAAAATGGAAAATTGGAAATCTTCTTTTTTTCTCTCTCGCTATTTTGCATGTTGAATCATTATTTATATGGGTAGATGTGTCACATGGTGTGGACTCCCAAGCCTTATCATCACATCATTACGTCTGCTTCTGGCCAGCTGGCCAAGCTGACTAAGATTCAGACCCAGTAGCATGGAGACCTTGTTCATATTTTGTCTTTTGAACATGTTGAAAGCCTGTGTTTTTCTCCTCATGAATACAAAATGCACTGGAGGCCTTTAAGGAGGATTTCTAGGAAGATCCTCCTCATATGCTCGTACGCTCATTCACTTGGGTCTTCTCGAAGATATGAATAGGTCTAGGCACCTCTTCAGCAGCTCTGTGTTGTGAATGGCTGAATGCACTCAGCACTGCATAAAAAAACCTGGGCTGTTGCTCTTCACAAGAGCAGTGTCTGGATTGCCCACAGCACTAGAGATGCTCTGTTATGATACTCTAGTAAGAGGCTGTTGACAGCCTTCTCTTAATTGACTTATCTCCTATGTTTAGCATTCTATTTAGCGGCTTAACTTGGGCTGCTGTGAGCAGTCAGTTGCTTCCATCTTATCCAGCAGTGTAAATGAATATGTGGCAAGCAGAACCAGGGAAATGCAAGATTTATGCAGTGCTATATCAATATTTAGTGTGGGACCAAATCAAATACATGGAACGGTGTATAACACTCTACATTAGGATGTAAGAGAAGAGTTTATCATAGGCAGAGCTGCGTATGTTTTCTCTTTTTCTTGCAAGGACCTGTCGTGGCTTGTTGGCCGAGTTCCTATGCCATATATATATAGTTGTGAACACAAACCATGTCCCTTCTCATGGCATTGACATGCAATGTCTAAAATAATTTACCTGTAAAAGGAACTGATATTTTCCTTGGAATCGCTATGCGCAATGTTTAATCTACTTTTCCAATTTCAAACTATTCTCAAATTAATCTTGGTCATCGCTGTTACATAACTTCAAAATAAATGTGAAAATTTCATGCATATTTTCTCTGAAGTTGGCAAACTGCATTTTGTTTTGGGTTTGCCTACATCATACATATCAATTCAGCTCAACCGACAACTCTATCATTATAATTTGTTTGTCTATTTACTTGTTTGATGTGATTTGGCATCACTGCTGGAGGTACATCATAGCCATCTGGTTGAATATGATGGAGCTGGGCACGGATTGATAACTGTAAATATGATATACTTATGATTGTGCAGTATAATATGAATGCAGCCTGACAACCAAATTACAGGATACATAATAAATTCATGTGCCATATTTACATCGCAGATTGTTATGAATTAATTACCCTTTGCTTGATATCCATTAATCATTCAGGATACGCTGTGTATGCTGTAGGTCTCATATGATGTTCATTTGATATAGGTCTGTGTTAGGGCATCTATGAATAGCCAATTTTTCTGGTCTTCCTTCATTGTTATTGTGGTTCAGTGTTAACTGTATCATGGCTTAGTATTAACTGTATCGCTTATATATTCTGCTTGAACAGGATAGATCATGATGATATCATGATATGAGTAATATTAGTGCTTTCTATGATAATATTGTTTCAGGGAAGATAGACTATATGGTATATGATACAAGCTCACTCAACGTTATACTCATATTCTGTTTGTTATTTATACATTGTAGCTATGTCATGTTATTGAATATTATATTGATTGCTCTGTACACCATTGAATTGAAGACAATGCAAGATAATTGTAGAATAAATGTCCCAAGGTGACTTGGAGGTCATCCAGATGACCATCCCAATAGATGCCCAGGATCAGTGGGTGTCCCTCTTATGATGATGGGATGTCTGGGACTGACCAGGAGTGACCTGCAGATGACCATTGTAGATCTGCAGGACTTAAGTCTTTGTTAGTGCTCGAAGGGCCCAAAGGACCTCCGCCCTTTCGGAGTTTTGTCCCGTCTTCCGAAATAAGATGACGAATTGTCTGTAAAATAACGCCTTCTTATTGATTGCATGGTCAAAATGTGATAGATGCTTTGGTGGGACATCAAGTCACATTAGATTGCTTACATATGGTTTGAATAGGGCCTATTTGGTTTCCACTCTTTAGTAGCTAAGAAATATCTGAATTTCTTTTTACAATTAATGCTTTGTGTGCTTTTTTCAAAGCTCGTTTTATTAATTTCATTAAAAAAAGATTTTGCGTGGGAGAGCGGTACCGCACAATTAATAGTTATATTCATCAATAATGTCGCTCCGGAACTAGAAATTGATGTTTCAAGTTTCGGTAATTTGAATAGCGATGTTTCAAAGAGCACGTTATAAATAGCTCAGCGATCACTATTTGGGCAAGTCTTTGCAAGCTATGAAAATTTTGTGATAATATCTTATTCCCTAATTTGTATCCCACCTGTAAACATGAAATATAGCTGAACCCTTGCCAATATTTTTGGCACTTAATCAAGTGTCTTATTTTGGCCCTCATCAACAGAGAAGGCTATCTGTAGTATTCAACTATTGTGTGTAGTGTGTTCCACTTCATATATACACTATAGGTGTATATATAGTGTATATCTTGAGTTTTCATCAAGCAATATTGAGTAGGTCATTATGTGCTGTCTGAAGGGGGGGGGGGAGGGGTTGTTGTGTGGGTAGAGGGGGGGAGGGGATCATCCTGCTGATTGCATGTGATCACAGGAGGGTAAAATGATTAGCCTAGCTCTTGATCCAAGATGGATCTTCATCCTAGAGGCTTGGGCATGACAGACCCTTGCTGAGGTCTGCCATTCGTCACTCAAATGCCTCCCAAGCTGCTTGAAGCACCATGAAGCCGAGGACCACAAGGCTAGCTGCTGTTTTCTCCCTCCAACCAAGGTCTTCTTCATGCTTCTAGTGCTCAGAAAAACTTGACTCAGCCATTCCATTTGTTTATTTTTGGCACTGGCACCATCTGGCCTTTTTGGAATTCGAATCCTTCCTTTTTGGAACACAACTTCTTGTGGCTTCTTTCATTACAATTTACATGTCTGGCTCGTCCTTTGTATGGGTGGGGCAAGTTCACTAGTGATCCTGTTCTGTTTGTCTTAAATTACAACAAATTATCTCTTACATAGGATAAAATTATCTCTTATAGGATATTCTATTCTATTCTATTCTATTTTGTGAGCTTGAGCACTCTTGACATTACACAAGTGTTAGTTTATTTAGAAGGCCTCATATATGTACAGATCATGATGTACCGGCTCATACTCCACCCATTCCTTTATGTTGGTTTACTTGGTCTCTGTCATTGAAGTGGAAATTCCTAAATATATAATATTGTGTTTAAGGAAGTTACCGTCATATCAGTCGAGCATGACGTTGTCTAAGTGAAATGAATAGGACTGGGCGTGTGCATAACATGTGACATGCACCAAAATATATCTTTATTTGCTATAAGCAATGATAGAAGATCACTGATTATGAGTGGGCTATGATTAATTATCTTGTGTTTTTTTACTAGGCTCTTTTGTCTTTTTTTTTTTTTTCATATATAATACAGGAGTGAAAAGAAAATGGTTTATGCTGCACAGAAATGTTTTATGTCTAAGCATGACTCAATTTTGTTTTTGATTTTTGCTTTGAATTTGTGTCAGATTTTTCATGCAATAAATTGCACACATTGCATTTTACACTTCTTTTCCTTTGTTGATCCCGTTTATTCCGGGAAATCCCCACTCATAGGTCTATGTTGTTCTTTGAAGCACCAGCCAGAGACAAGCTTTTGTCTTACACTCTTGTGAGACAGTCACTGGATTTATGTAAGAGAGAAGTGATCTAGAATATTGTCTGTGGGAAATCAAGAATTCGAGATAGTGCTATTGTAGGGAAAGTCAGCTGATCAATTGGCCTGACAAGCCTGACCCTTCTAGAGCCATCAAGCAGCTCTTGCATTGATCTATTTGCTGCTCTGCTGAAGTCTGTAGCTGCTGCAGCATCTCTTTGTTCTGCCTCCTCATCCCCCATCTCCTGGGACCATCTAGTGTGATGCAGGTTGTCGAGCATTTCTTGGGCAGCAAGTCGAGATGTGTATGATGTATATTGTATAATGATGTCGATTGCATGAGGAGTAGGAACCTTGTACTCAGGGTCTGTGCTGAGGCAAGTAAAAAAAAACGCCACCCATAGGGCAATTGTCACATGGGTTAGACTTCATTACGTCTGCCTCTGGTCTTGAGACATTGAACATAAGATACATGTGTACAGTGCATACTCATCAGTCATAGTTCATCAAATAAAGTTGGTTTAATCAACACAGAATCGCAGAGCAGTGGTGTATGTTACTCTCAGCAGGGTCAAGGTGCGAATGAGTGTGGACAGAAAGGTGTGGACAGAGAGGCAGTTTGGGTGCCATGGAATTGCTTTCATAATTGCGCTCAGTTTGTGCATGGCATGTGTCCACCCTGGCCTTGATTGGTCCATGGTGATGCTGGGCGTGAGATGCATGAAAGGCCTACAGCTGCTGCTGTTGCTACTGTTGCTACTGCTGCTGCTGCTACTACTGCTGCTGCTGCTGCTACTGCTGCTGTGGTGACTGAGGATAATGAACTGCTTGAAGATTTATTGCTGCAAAGACAAGTGCCTCACACATTGCAGGAGCTGTGAGTCATGCCAAGGGTCACCTTGATTGTGGTCTTATGAGTCTACTGTGAAACACTTCTTTCTTACTGGTGCTGTTGCAGAGTATGAGAACATCCTTAAGATGTGGCTAGATTATGCTACCACTCCAGAAGACTTTACCTTCGGGGCATCTCGAGGGCTTCTCAAAGCGAGGACATTTTTCAGTAGCATGTGCATTCTTTAGTTTATAACGCCTTAGTAGGGATTTTATTATCATTTGATTATGGGTGGACAGTGGCTGCTGCCATCAGTGTCCATAATAGCAAGTTTCGCATGTAATCTATAGTGCTGCCCATCATTTTTATGCCCTTTTTGATACAGAGTCAGATCATGCATCACATCATGGCTGCTGTTTCCTCCTAGGTTGTCACAGGACTCGACTCAGTACATAGCCAACCCATGGACCTTAATTTCCTCCAATAACCAAAGCCCGTGACCCAGTGGCCAAACGCTGGCTGTGATTATATGAGGAACCTTGTGCAGCTATAACTCCGATGAAGTGATTATTGGCAGAAAAGCAATAGGGGGAGCTGTCATCTCCTATCTGGCTATTCTCTGCAATGTCTTCATTACAACTCCATGATGTTGATGTAATGGCATCAATTATGGTCCTAGGCCTTGTTAGGGAAGTCCATGAAGTCTTCCAGCTTCTATTACAGCCAGTCGCTGGTTCTGAAGATCCTTTTGTTAGCAGACAACTGATGGATATGAGACTTAGCAGCGACTGGGAGTATTTTCTCCCTTTTTCCTCTTTCGATTTCGAAATGTGATTCATTAGTGAATTTATGTACCCTGCACATCCGCCCGGATCTCATCATAAAGAAGAGATGGCAATCTAAACAGGAAAATGTTATCCCTTCGAATGATGTTACTTCCTTTTGTGGCTAGTCTCGTTATTCTTGGAAGACCTTGTTGGCGGTTGATTTTTTGTCTCGATTGAATTCTTAGCAGTCCTATTCATTGTAGAATTTCAATAAAATCTAAATTTCACCAATCAAATGATAACCAAACCATTAAATGCTGTATGTAATGCTGATTTGATGAGCAGTTATCCTTTATGATATCATCAATATTATATCTTATTTAGTAGAGGCTTATTAGTATTCATGAAGGCAGTGGAATATCCACAAAAGACAGCTGGTAACTTTTTTGTAGACAACGGGTACTAAACAAGGCATTGTACTGAGACCCCATAGGGCATCACAGTGGTCTCTATAGGACCTGAGGCATTTTACATGATTGGTTTGTGCTTCATGGTAGACCTCAACAGGTAGTTGCGTTCATAAGCTAACTGCATTGGTCATGCAAATCCACCATTGATCAGGAGAGATACAAATAGCAGATAGTGCAGAAGTACACAAACCATAGCATTGCATGTATGATTATCATGGCACTGGAGGACAATATTTGCCCGGGGCTATGTCTGTTGTCAATGAAGGTTGCTGCAAAACAACATAATTTCTTTCAATGGTGAAATTTGAAATTTGGTTGAAGTAAATTTGACGTATAAAAACAATCAGAAGAACTTATTGTACGAAGGTTGGGAAGAAAGGACCCAAAGGAATATGTGCAGTATAGTGACATTGATGACAAAAGGCATCCTATGAACAGTTAATCAAATTGGTTTAGGCCACACTTATTTGATCTTAAGCTTCTCTGATCTACTCATAGCTATTTTTTAGGGTCGGTCAGTTGAAAATTTAAAAATTTAATAAAATTTCCTATTAAATAATATGATGACATATAATTTTATTATAGGCACATTTCTCATAAAGGTGGATCCGAGTAGCTAAAAATTGAAGTGTCGCCTCAAATAGAATAAAGGTAATGTGCATTTGGTAGGAATACACTTATATATTGTGTATCGAGACTGAAAATCCTTAAGCTTTGAGAAACTATAGGTGGCCGCTGGTAGCACAACATGGTTACAGCCCTCCATAGCTCAGAGTGTAGCATAATACCCTAAGTTATACAGGTATGTGGACCTAGGGTGGCATGTGTTATGGTAAGAGCTCGTGCTCTATTGATTAAGCTGGCCTGTGGGCAGTGTGCTTAACCCTGCAGCTTGTCATATCTGATTTTCCTCTTGTGTACAATCACCACTTGGCTGGTCCTCATATTCTGTGCTATAATATTGTAATACACTGCAGCCTCCCATAATTGTGGTCCTCTTATTACTGTTAATGTAATACTGTAGCAGAACATTGGAGTGATGTACAAGCGATGCATTGTCTTTCCAAATTGTTGTATTGTTCTGTCAGGAAATTCTTACAACGTGTATCTGTATAGCTCAATATACGTGAAATGGTATTATGGTGGTTTTGACTCATTCACATATGGTGTATTTAGTGTCAGTTTGCAATGCACACAATGTTTGACAGTATCGTGTTAATTTTTGTGACGGGGTCCTTGATTTCCTATTTGGCAAGTGCATACTTACTGGGATTAGTGGCACTTCATTTGTGAGC
The DNA here is from genome assembly GCA_932294295.1 of Alitta virens. Classification (NCBI taxonomy): domain Eukaryota; kingdom Metazoa; phylum Annelida; class Polychaeta; order Phyllodocida; family Nereididae; genus Alitta; species Alitta virens. Next base: position 68,107,539 of record OW028573.1, read on the forward strand.
TAATTGCTGAGCTGCTATAAATTCAGTTAGCTGAAGCATAGTATCCTTGCCAAACCAGAAATTAGGCAGTGTAAGTTGATATAAGGGATGGCACTCAGTTTGCCAATACGCTTTAATGACGTTGTGGAATCTAGTACAGTACAAGATCAACAAGCGCTCACCATCCGGAAGACCAAGAGAAGACCTTCTTCCGAGAGAGGACAGTGTGATTTATCGATGTGGGATGGAAGATGCCTCTTGCCGAAAGGCTACGCGCAGGACCCGAGTGTATGTCTGTGTGAGAAACTCACCTCGGTGTAACAAACAAGCAGTCGCTGGTGGAAGAGACACCGGGAGACTGCAATAACAAACAGACGAGAAACAAAGCAACACTGTGTCTAGTTTTTCAGGAAGCAAGTCAAAAGAAACAACTTTATTGCTTTCTTGATGGATAGGAGATGGTATATCAAGGAAGTTTTTTGAAGCCAACATGACTTCATCTTTTTAAGAGATGCTGTATCACAGCAGTCTGTCAGTTTGTCTTGCTGATGTGGGAATTGCCATTCTTTTAAGATGAGGGACTGTTGGAGAACTTACTGTCTAACGATACATCTAGCTTTATTGCTGGTGTAGAATAGTAGAATTACATCAAATGTTATCAGAAATATCAGTCCAGTGTGTGCTGACTGTGAATACACTAGAGAAAATTAGATTATTTTTTTTTCCACTGAAACTATTAACATGGACTCAACATTGTTTGCTATTAGCCTGAAGCTAGGCTAGCTGTTCTAATTATCGTGGGTTGTAAGTCACGTAACTTTGGCGACAGGTTGCTATGGTGCTATAGGTCAGTGTCAATTTACTTGTCTGATAACCGAGCTCTAATTAAGGGGACAATTATCTCTCTTGTCTCATGTTGTATCATAATTGCTGGCAGAAAACATCACTTACACTGTTACAGTTAAATTGTGAATCCTACATCATGAAATTATGGAGAAAAAAAACTAAGATTGATGCCAGTTATCTCAAGGACAATGTAGTACCATGTTTGAAATAGATATCACATCTACAAAAGCACACCAAGCACAATCCAACTCATTGTATGTTGTAATGTGTATTGTATGACCATGATGATTTTGAAATAATGCTTTGTGGCAGTATAGTGTTTTCATTCCCTTGAGATTAAAATTTGAATTATCTAAATATGCACATGAATGTATAAGTATTCTCAGTGGAAAAGAACATGACCTTGACAGTCATGTCGTATGCAGTCACATAATATTTTGTTTCCTTATGGTATTTAATCTAATTTGAAATTTATATTTTGTGTTTCAGACGGTTCAATATTAGATTACGGAGGGACACCAATACATTCAGCCACGATTTTGCAGTTGAGAAGTCTGATGGTTCACTGTTATACACTCCTCCAACACACATTTATGAGGGAGAGTTGAAAGGTAAATATGTGTGAAATTACATATATTGCTATATGTTTGAATTGTTTTTTCAAAATTATTTCCATTGTTTTGTGAAAAAGTTAACTTGATTATAATGTTCGTAATCTTTTGCAGGAGAGCCAGGCACCAAAGTTCGCGGTTCAATCATCAATGGTGTCTTCGCTGGAAAAATAATTACGCCGCAAGGCAGTTACTATGTCGAGCGGTCAGACTTTTATTTCAACGATCCGCAGTCTTTCCATTCTGTTATTTACCATGAAAAGGACATTGATTCTGATCCACACAGGTAAAAAAATATCACAGTGTGTTGATGAAGTAGGCTGTCGACCTAAATATAATGCAATGAACTGAACATTATCATTAGAGGCTATAGTATTGTGTCTTTATGGAAAATAATAGATAGTTGAGAAATCATTTTTGACCTGGAATGAGAATGCATATTATATGGCAAAACTAATTTCTAGTGTTATTATGCCTTAAATATGTCATAGATTGCGACTTTTGCTGTCTTTATACAGAACATTGCCTATAATTGAAGTTTGGTCGTTGAGAATACATTTTAATTTGGGTTCAATCTTGATCATTTTCACAGACACAAGCGATCAGCTGATTTTGGCAGTTGTGGAAATGATCACGTGAAAGAATGGATGTCCCAAGTACAGAATTCAGCAATAGTAAAAGAGCCGGAGGTATGAATCAAAGTTTGAAATTTGTTTTCTATTTATTTCAATATGATATTCATGGTCATTGCAAGTTGTCTTGAGTTTTCTATTATTTTATTCTGTATTGTGATACACAATGTGAGATTAAATTCACAGATCAAGGTCACAAAGCGTTCAGTGGAAGAGAAGAGAGAGGATTATTACAGAATAATGCACAACATTTACACCAAGGAAGCGCAAGAACCAGAAAGGTTTGTATATATGTTACAATTTTTTTGCAAAATCAACGTCCTGTTGTGAACATTTTAAAATTGAATGTTAATGTGAAACAAGTTGTTAACTCCTTGCTGTAGCAATCACACTATATATTGCTGTATAAATTGGCTATCAAAATAATTTACAGTTGCATTTAATTGTTCAATTTAATTCCTCAAGTTTTAGGGTCAAACGAGAAGTGTCAGACAAGAAGACTTGTGTATTATTCCTGCAGTCTGACACTAAACTGTGGGAACGAATGACAGCCAAAGGCCCCAAGGGACTTGGTTTTGTAAGTGCTTATCTTGGATCTAAGAAGCTTTTACACTGATTTATTGAGATCATGGAAATGTCTGAAATTTTATGATAGATGTAAGTCAAGTTGTTGTGTGGGCACAAATTGCTGTGACAGAGATATGGCTTTTTATTGCAGAATGAGAACCGTGCCAAGGAAGAAATTACCTCACTGTTTGCTGAGCATGTGCAAGGAATCAATGAAATTTATGTAGATACAACATTCTCTGATGAATCCCTGTACAATTTTAAGGGCATCAATTTTGTTGTTCGGAGAATCAAGGTAAACCTGCAGAAGTCATTTGTCATCAAATTATGTTTAATTTTAAATGATGAATTACAACAGATAGAATTTGCCATTTATTTCACAAGAGAGGACATAAATGTATTAAGCATTTATGCCGATTTTGGTACTGACTAGTGCTGCCATCTTGTGTATAATTCACATACAACTCTACTTCAACTTCAGATCAATGAGACGGACAAGGACTGTGGAGGCAATTCGGGCAACAATTTTTTCTGTGACCAGAATATTGATGTCAGCAATTTCCTGAACTTCAATTCATTAAGAAATCACGATGAATTCTGTTTGGCTTACGTATTCACATACAGAGACTTCATCGGTGGCACACTTGGTTTGGCCTGGGTCGGTTCACCATCAAGTAAGTATAAACCAGTATTGTTAAAAAGTTCACTGGTGTATTTATGAAGACCATTTACTTTCTCCAAAAGAAAAAGATGAGTAATAGTGAAACAATATGGGTAATAATGAGTGGTTGACCAGTAATTTCTTAATATTAATTTTGTAAAACAAAGAGGGGGGGGGGAGGGTCTTCAAAAAGCTGGGGTGGGGGGTGTCTGAAAATCTTCTGGTTCCCCCCCCCCCCACTACACTTTTAATTGGAACAGCCCCAACTATAAAATAAATTTTTACTATGAAATTTGTATGTTTTCCACTCACAGAGGCATCTGGTGGCATTTGCGAGAAATGGAAAGAATACAGAGAGAATTCAAAGACTATCTGGAAATCACTTAACACAGGAATAGTGACTCTAATAAATTACAATTCCCCTGTACCCCCTCAAGTATCAACGTTGACTTTTGCTCATGAAGTTGGTCATAATTTTGGCTCTCCTGTAAGTATCATTTCAATCATCAAACAGATTTAAAATGTATACTTAGTATTGAACATATTTTTATATGCAGTGTATAGGCAGAGCATGAGGATTGAGATTTAGGCTGACGTTTTTCCACTCTTTTAACTTTCAGCATGACAGTGGAGACCAATGTACGCCATTTTCTGCCAACCCTCCAGACAAAGATGGCAACTACATTATGTATGCTAGCGCCACCAGTGGCGACAGACCGAACAACAACAAATTCTCTTTCTGCAGTAAAGACAATATCACCAAGGTGCTGGATGCAGTTTTTAATGAAAGGTTTTCCAAAGCGAACTGTTTTGAAGGCAAGCAAGCAGAATTCTGCGGTAACAATATCATCGAGAAAGATGAACAGTGTGACTGTGGATACAGGGAAGACTGCAAAGACCTGTGTTGTTTTGGTCGTGGAGATTCGAACGAGTGTAAATTAAAAAACCATGCATCTTGCAGGTGAGTTCTCTTTTAACTTCAACACATAGTTAGTTAAATCGTTATTGTTATGATTTTAACATTTTGACCTAGAAATGGACCAACAAAGAGGATGAGTTTAACATAAAAATACTTACTACTAAAGAGAATCATTTAAGTCTTTAAAGCATGTAAAAACAGAAATGTTTAACATTTTCAGGCCTTCGGTTTATTTTTATTTTTATGCATATTAAAATAAAACTCTTTGAAATTTTTTTTAAATCGTGTCATGTTAGTTGATTTATATCAACATATTTGTTTCTTTGTTCCTTTCAGTCCCAGCCAAGGACCATGTTGCTATAGCAACTGTACCATCAACAAGAACACCATGATTTGTGCTTCAGATTCTGATTGCAAAGAAGCATCACGATGCGAATATCCTTGAAAAAAAAATACTGGGCGTAAAGTAATACGAAGATAAGATGCTCATATTTTGAGTTTTCAACTTTCTAATCTCATGTTGAAAATATGTAATATTATGTTCTTGTGATATTCAAGTAATGAGTAGTGATTTATCAATTTCAAGAATGTTGCAAAGGCATATTAATCATTTTGCAAAGGCATATTATTCCTTAACAGTGCTCACTGGCATTAGTGCACAGTGTCCTAAACCTGCTCCGAAAAGCAACTTCACAACGTGCAATGGCAACACCCAGATTTGCATCAATGGAGTAAGTTCTTTAAAAGGAATTAAAACTTTTTTTAATCTTTATCAAATAGTAAGGACTTTTAAATTTGATATTCAACATTCAGTAATGTGACTTCATGTAATTTGGTGCATTTAATGTTGTTTTTACAGGAGTGTCAAAAATCTATTTGCCACAAGATAAACTGGGAACAGTGTTTCTTGACAGCCCCAGAAAAAGATAAATCGTTTGACAAGAGCAAGTTGTGCTATGTCGCTTGTCAAGGTTTGTTAACTTCTCTGCTCAACTAGCTAATTTTGATTACATTGTATTTCTGACCATTTACATATAATTCTGAAGAATCATTTTCTTAATACATTTTCACATGTTCTCCTTACAGAAACAATTCAATCAGACTGTGTGAGCACAGGAGATCAAGAAGCCCTCAAGAATGCTAAGAATAAGGTTCTGAAAGATCTGTTGGATTCTTTGAATCAAGATTCTATTAAACTTCCACCTGGTAAGTTTATAACATCATGCAGATTGATCTCTAGAAAAAATATTATGTGTAAAGATCAATGTGAAATTCAAATGATTGATTGAAGTGCTATCCTGTGACATTTTTGAGCTATTGTAAAGGTTTAAAACATGCATAATAATATGTTAATTTTTCAGGTGCTCCATGTAATGACTTCCGTGGTTATTGTGATGTCTTTCAAAAATGTCGTGATGTTGATGCTGATGGTCCACTGGCACGGTTGAAGAAGCTTCTTTTCAATGAAAAGACATTTAGTGACATTAGGAATTGGATAATAGTAAGTTGAATTGAGACTTCTATTGATTAGGAATATAAGAACTGTTCTGATAATGCATTACACTACAGCATAATTTCCTAAAGGACATTTGTGCAGATGAAATTTACATGTACTAAGCATCATTCAGGACCATGCAGATTTGCATCCATTAAATGGTTCTGATTGATAATATTGAAATGATAACTCAGTGGATGAGAGTTGTTTTTAGTGCATATAATATAATTTTTTTATTTTTAATATTTATTGATTCAACACCCCGATAAATCTGTACAAAATATTCTGCGGTGTTCACAACAATAATATGTAAAGATAAATAATTATATTATATAATAAAATCGAAAAAAAATAAAATAAAATAGATTGCACAATAAATAAGTATAGATAAACTACAAAAGTGTGCATACAACTGATATAATAGATCAAGTAAAGAAATAAGTTGCTAGATAATTTTAGTCTCATAATACTGAATTGTTGTTCTTGTTGGAGAATGTTTGAATGTTACCAGGTTGAAGAGTTTGTGTATTTATGATTTGTTTTAAATAGTGTCTTATTGAGGCCTTCGATCTTTCAGAAATACTGGTGGGCTGTGTTACTAATGGGAGTAGCACTCATAGTATTCATGGGAATATTTATTAAAGTATGCGCAGTGCATACTCCAAGCAGTAATCCTAAGAAACCACCTCCGCGTAAAATTCATCTCCGCCCACATCCTAGGAACCAGGTAAGAAAATAACAGCTAATAGCCTAATTTGTGGTATTCTATTTACTTGGATTGTTTGTATAGGTAATAACTATTGTGTTTCAGTAATAATTCTAGCCTTTTTAGGACAAATTGTGAGTGCAATATGATGATATATGAGATTCCCAAATTTATCAAGAGTGGTGGTCATTGAATAGGCTTCCCCCCCCCCTCCTCCCCTTTCCTTTTTAAAAATAAATCTCTTTCATGGTTTTTCCCCAGTTTATTGTCAGTTATATTTACTTCAATGGAGTCATCTTTTCTTGTTTTAAATATTTTATTGATACGTGGCTAATTGTGCCATGTGTGTTTTCCATGCGTTTGGATAAACGCATGGGATTTGCCTCATTATAATTAGCTAAAAACCATGCGTTTTCCATGCGTTTATATTTCTCATGGAAAACGCACATGGCACATTTGGCCATGTAGTGCTATTCAAATCTGATGAACAATAACCCCCCTTTCCCCTTTTTTTCTTTCTTTATCAAAATGTTTTATCATGGTGACAGATCAGCATGATCAGCAATGGTTTAAAATTTGCATGTCATATGTAATAGTATATCCTTCAAAACTGGTGTATTATAATGTTTAGGCAAAGAAGTGACCCAACAGTTCCAAAAAAACTGAGATGTAAGTTTTTCTTATTCATAATGATTTTTGTTTTCAGGGACCACCGCCCCCTTATCCTGGCCCAAGCCGAGGAGGACCACCTCACGGGAAAGGCCGTAGTCGTACATCAAATTATGAAATGCAGCCACATAAAGTCTAGTATTTCATTCACATTATCATCATCAACTGCATCAGAATCGCCCGCAGCAGCTACAGCTGCATCTTCCGCTTTGCGACAGCAAAGAGTCATCAACTTATCCATCATCCAACAATCTGCATCTTGTGCCATTTTATACTTGTACAGATTTCATCAATCATCGTCGTCAGTGCTTCAGAAAACAATGGACAGGGGTGTATGGTGTGTCATATACCCTCTCTGTTCTATGACTATGTAACTGCCAATTTTACTTGGCAAAAAATCCCAACTCTAACTAACTATATGGACAATGTTACATTATTTAGTGGAATACTATAAATGTATGAAGTTGTTCATGCCCATGAACTTTTTCACTATCAATGTCATGAGATTGACATCCAGCCAACCACTCATGAATGAAGGTATCTATTCAGAGAAATCATATTCCTGTAAATGTGGTCAATTATCATACAAAATAACTGCAAATTGGCTTCCCTCTAATATCAGGGCTTTGTTGTTGAAAATTAACTTTTCATTAACTGCTGAAAATAGTTTCCTGAGCATAATATAGTTCTTCAAGTTCTGATTGTTATCTTTAAGACTAAGCTGCTTTGTTACTTGTTTTTGGTTTGCCTGAATCAATAGTTTATTAATTAACACCTCAGAGTGTTTGTAATGATTGTTGTTTGGTATACAATAAGCGAGTTCACATTTGGGACGTATGTAAGTGTGTGTGTTTTCAAAACCTTTTACTTTTCAGGAATTGGCATTCATGTCAAATGCTACTGAAGGGAGTATTGCTTTGGCAGTAAATATAGAATATATTATCGAATTCCTTGAGGTCTTAGCCACTTAGGTCATTCCCATGTCCTCTAATAAAATGATAAATTAGAACAGGACAGGCGCGGTCCCAAATGTGAATTCTGATATCTTCTGCATATCTGCTTATCTCTCTTGCCATATGTTGATTTGTGAAGTTGCTTGAAAATGTGTAATTTTAACACCCTTCTGCAAAATACATTATTATCACACCAGTATTTTACGAATGGATGGTTGAATTTGCAGTTATATGAGTGACGCTGCCGCCATAAAATTATGTATATTTTAATAATCTCAGTATCTTACTTGCACGAGTCCCATAAATTAATATTTCCTTATATTATCTGTCTCTTCATTATTATTGTATGGCTCATTATTAGTTGACATTTAACCGACATATATATAGTATTCAAGTTATTCAGTACATAGGTATCCTGGTTCAAATTTGATCACACAAATTTTCATTGAACAAATTATGAGACTTTGTGATTCAGGATAGATGTTAGTCGAATGAAGTGTCACAAATATGAAAGAGAGAGCATTTTAAAATGTGTTAAGATCTCATTATTTTGTGTGATGAGTAAGTATTTAAACAGAAAACTAGTGTAAACAAGCATTGTATCAGTGAGACACACAAACTATGTTTGTAAATACTCATAACTTTTTTAAATGGGATGATACGCTTGTATATATAATCATGTATGCAATGTGATGGGTGTACTTTCATCTCGATTTTGAAGCATTGATTCCCAGGTAAAACAGCAGCAGTTTTGGTCACAAAAATATATTCAATGTGTACATTTATCACCAAAAGGTCTTCAATATATGATATCAGTTACTTAATATCTGGCCTGTTAAATATTCCTATCTGAAGTTCTTGAGATGTGAAGCGATTTTAATTTTGTAAAAAGGAAAAGAAGATCTGCATGTACTCTTGATGGTTTCCTTGAACTATGTTTTTATTTAACTTATTATAAAAAAAATAACTCTAAGTTTGTAATACGATGCACACAGTTGTTGTAAACAGTTTGTAAAGCAAATTACAGAAAGCATTAAGTCATCGTTTACTCAAGACATACAATGCTAAATACCAATTGCGCTGTTGCAAAGTCATGATGAAATTAATGTATAATTATCCTTGGTTATCCTATTCATATATTTGTTATCTACTTGAAATATCATTACATCAAATTCCTCATAATTGTTTGCCTAGATGCCAAACTGATCAAAATAACAATAATTCTTTTGTGTATGTAATTGATCTGTTACACTTGTGATATTAACCCTTGAGAATGAGTGTAGTGTAGACAATGAGTGAGAGCGTCATCTCTCATATTAACATGTATTAGCCTTAATAAATTTGCATTTAGATGACTGAAAGTACTGCCGCTATTTTAGGCTGGCTGAATATGTATGCGTGCTCCCACTAACGTTGTACTTGTCCTCATTACACTCAAGTGCACTACAATGGAAAGGGTGTTATTTTGTTAATAATGAAATAAACTTTTTTATCAATTTAACGAGTGGTTTTGTATTTCATTTACCTTATAGTACAACACTTAAACAGTAACAGTATACAGCAGGTGCGTTCTTAAGACCCTGATGGTGTTCTACTGTTTTGCAGGTTGGCAACATGCACTCTGGTCCTTCGACACAGCAGTAGCGAGGCTGGCACTAATCGCAGGATACACCTGCGAAATTGGTCATTACAAGTGAAATACAATATAAAATGGTAGCTGTATGACAGCATTTCAAGTACATTTGCAATGACTCTGTGAATTTTGGTGCTGTCCATTTCATTCCCACATGGTCCCCGTAAAGTTCTTATAATGCCAGGGTGGGAAAATGACTCTGGCAGGTGACACACAACAAATATTAAACTAACAGTAATCAATAAAACTGATAAACGTATTTGGCTCTTGACCTTGTGATAGTCTATGCTGTTTTTGAGCATCACTGCACGTCTCTTGTTAGCTTGCCACACTGATTGAAGCAATAAAGCATTAAATACGATGATAAGAATTGTCGGGAGATATCCAATTAAGGTGGACCGTATCCAAGAGTACACTTCAAATCCATTTCCAGCACCAAATTTAGTGTAGACAGCTTTGCCATCTTGAATTCTATAGTTGAAAAAGTATGGCATGTTCATCAGAAAGGCAGCACTGACAAAACAACCCAGCAAGATCCATGCTCTTTTAACTGATTCTGTCTTTGATGGGACACTCCTCCTGACCATTATGCAACGCTCCATGGTTACAACTGTGGTCAACCTGCAAAGAGTTAAAATGCAATTTTTATTGCATCTACTGACATTTATCACAGGGATTTTTTAACAGTAAGCTGTTTTGACACTTTGCCAGCAACGAAATCATAACTTCAAGAGCCGTTTGTAAACTTACCAAATACTTGTTGCAGCCGAGGTGTTTGCAAGTGGCATGTAGATAAATATTTCATATATACTAGCACTGACATTAGCATTGTCACATCTTGAGCAACGGGCGAATCCTATTGGCGACACAAGAGCAAGAGTCACAAGGTCGGTGAGGGCAATTATCCCCAGATATGTGTGAATAAGACTTTCTCTGAGAGGTTTGCAAAATAATACAATGATATTGAGCACATTCAGTATAATTCCAGTGCCACAAATTATGGGTATGATGATGGTGTATCCAACATCTTCCATCACAAGAACATCATAAGAGTTTCTGATGTGAGAACAGTTTGCTTCTTTAAAAGTCCAGCCCTTAGTGCCATATTCAGTTGTAAGAATCATACTGTCTAAAATCATACAGGTTACAGTATTCCCAAAGACCCGTTATTCCTTTGTGTTCGGATTACCAGAGTCACTCCTTTTGTAAGGCAGATACTTCGTCACCATCAACGTCACTTCAAAATCTCATGCGGTTGTTGCTTCCTGCCTCCTGCTGATTATGGCTGGACTAACGTACAGCACTTCCTTGTCGCTCTCATTAAAGCATTGCACTCCGAAAAGGCCCTGCAAATATTTATAAAAAGGAATATAAACCAGAAGCTAGGTTAACGAGGCAAAGATCACAAGGCCTAACTGATGAAATGATCAGACAGGCTGCTCAGATAAGCTGCAAACCAAGCTGTTTATGACACATTTTATGGCAGACTCTCAAGCCACCTGGAACCGAAACCAACCCAATATTTGTTATTGCTTATATGGGACTTCTTCTTATCATATAATTAAGCCCTGCTATCAGATCCAGGAACTAAGGTAGGGGACGGGGGGAACAGTGAGACACGGGGAAAAGTGAGACAAAGCCCTTAGCATCAACCCAGTAAGAGAGAGAGTGAGATATGTTCCAACCATAAATATTTGTTTAAAATAAATCGGGTGGACTTAAAGGTTTACCACCTCATCATTACATCTTCCTCTGACTGCTAAGCTTCAGACCAGTAGCAATGGACAATAAACGGAACTTGCTACCTAAACTAAGAGTATTCAGAGACATTTTGCATTTTTGTTGTGCTATCAAGCCATGTCTCACTCTAACCCTTAGCTTGTCTCACAGTACTCCAGCATTGGGGAACAATGACTTGCATTGATATTGTGCTGAAAAACTCTTACACAATGTAGCGACCTGAAACTGCTTAAAAGTACGCACAACTGTATAACCTACATCTGGGGTGGTAAGCCAATTATGCCCTGATTTTAGAATTTTTGTCATGATTGAAAATGAAAAAAGGGTCTCATTGTTCCCCACTTTCCCCTACTGCCCAACTTCCCAGCTCTCCCCTACTGCCCAACTTCCTCACTATGCCCAACACCCAACATGCCTGGCACATTTTCAAGAGGTCCATCAAGGCCAGTTTAGGAGACTTCTGTAACGGATTTGTTCAGGGTTACCAAGCAATCAAAAGGTTACAAGAAACTTCCTTATAGATGAAGCAGTGTCTACATGACGTGATGAACCAAATTTAAGACACACTGTCTGCATCACTCGCTGAAACAGACTCTATGTCAGAGTATCACATATTCAACCAGTAGTTTTGACATCACTTTTACTACACTGGTGTTTAGCCTATGCTGTGAGTTTGTACACTGTATGGGACACATCACTGTGATGCTGTGAAAATGCTCACCTGCCTGGCCCTTTTTCCTAGTAGCCAGACAGTTTACTGTGGTAATTATATTTTACTTTTTAAGGAAATCAGATGAATATGTCTTACCTAGTATGTGCATATATACACCTTCCAGGTTCTCAGGCTGGACTGGCACCACTTTTCTGAAATCAACCTTACATGTTAGCTTTGGACTTCACATGTGACAAACCAATTAACCTAATCCAGGATATGGCCAATCTATCATGAGACCCCAATCTCTCTGTCAACAATTAACCGACTTTGCTGAATAACATGACTCATTTCTGGACTTGGACGTGAACACTCAGCAGAGTCAAAAAGGATAATAGATGTTTCATGAATATGAGAAGAAAATCTGAAGATGAGTTGTTTGTTACATATGGGGATATTTTTTGTCTTGGTTATACTTATATGTAATTCAAAGCATTTGATGCACCAACAATATAGAAAAATCGCTATAAAATGAACACCTGAATAAAGTTTTAATATTGCTCCAAATCAAAGCAGATGTATTTTTTATATTTATGGTACAAGGATGGCAGCCCATTCCCAGGCTAATGGCATCTTGGACATCATGAGGAATTACTCCTGTTAGCGATACGACAAATAGTGTTTCTTCTCGCTGTGTTTGGGTCAAGATGTGGATTACACGTCGAACATGCATGAAAGTGGCCGGAATCCTTCCTGCAGCCTCTGAAACAATGAAATACTGCATTAAAAAAAAAATCAGGGTTAACCGAAGTAAATGATACCAAGCAAAACTGAATGATGTTTCTCATGCTGAGTGAAGTGTTCCCTGTTATATATGATAGTCAGAATACTTTTGTGATCCGAATTCTTCACACGTTAAATCAAGATACTGAATTAATATAGTGAAATAGTTTTTAGAATGGAAGTATAAGTAAAGTACACATTTGCCACATCTAATTTAAAAATTGCAAAAATTAGCAAAATTTCGGATATTATGCACAATATTCCACCCTGAACATATGGTGATTTATATTTATTCCCAATTGCAGTCATACCACCTGAAATAGCGGGCGATATGGGCCAGGTGATCTGCTTTTCATAACACACAGCATGACGTTCATGCATTGCCCAAATAATTAAACTCAAGACGTTTTTATTTCCAAATAAGGACAAAATGCGTTTGGCAGTAAAAATGCCGGTGCTACTACAGATTGATACCAAACTGATTCTAAAAGTAAATGTATATAGCTACATAATAAAATCGAAATTGTGAAAATTGGACTATAATTGACTGAGTTATAGCTTCAAATAATCGCGAATCAAAGATGTTCATGACGATGTAGACACTGCATTCATTCTTGTTCCCATTAGAAATATAACCTGGCCTTGTGCACCTTTATTTTTTAGTAACTTCGTAAATTTTTATCGGATTTAAAACATTTTAAGTTCCAAATGGCTGAAATTAATTGGGGAATAAAAGGAAAACCACAACCACCTTGTCTGATCTGTCAAACTGATCAGTGACTCGTGTGGTTTTCCTATATCATTCATTGTAAATATTGACCTGAGTTTTCTTAAGCTAAATACCTAGAGTGGCAACCTCAGAGAGGTCCTGCTTTATTCTTTTTTCTGGCCAACCAGGTCCAACCACCAACAAGTGAATTGGGGCCATGCTTTTAATCCTTTCCCAAGTCAAGGAGAATATACTGTCTAAACACACGATTCCATCTTCCTCCATGGCATCACTTTCTATGGCGTAGTAACATTTAACAGGGATCTTAAGCTTCTTTAAAGTTGCCCAGCCTGTAAGACAAAAAGCAGCAAAACCTTTAATCAAATACCATCTGTTATAGAGACAGCTAGTGTACCTAGATAACATGTCGAATCAGCCAAATGTGGGGTCATCATCATCATGCACATTGGGCCAACCAAATCAGCTGGTGATTTTAATCATTGAACTGCGCAGAATACAAAATAAAAAGATCTTATTATCATGCACTCCATTGGAACTGGGAGCACTCAGCTTCCCAGGAGAATTCCTCCCACTGGCTACAAACGGTCAAGGACTTATACTCTGGCTATGTCACACATTCGTTTGCTTAGATTACTCAGCAACTACAAGGCATAGAGAGACAAATGACAGCTTATTTTGCTCCTTATTCCTCAAATCAGATAGATCTATCCTATCAACTTTGTTGTTGGTGCATTCTTTACTTCTGTTCACAAAAGCCCCATCAGATTACCATTGACATGGAGATTCATTTATCTGTATTCAGGCTTCATGACACAACAAATATAATCAGTCATAATTGCGTCACAGATAATTGTGTTCGATTGTGACGTCACAAAGGACCAACACCTTGTGTGCATTGATTAATGAGGGAACACTGGTATTGTTTCCACATGGTCCACTGGACAGCCTGTAAGAGAAGACACCACCAATGTTAAAGGACTTACTTTTTCTTTATTATGCAGAGTGTTTGCTGGATTTATGTGGAGATCACAACATTCTTATTATTTTTATTCGGCTAGCACAATGATTAATTTCTCTGACAGACACCTGTGGGCCAATGTTCGGTCAACCTCCTGCCAATCTATCAAGCTATCTGGATATGGGACATGTATAGGGATTTACTGGGTTTTATTTTACAGTAACCTGCTCTTAAGATCACTTTTTAATTATTAACACAAGTGAGAGCTTCAAAGCAGGTGGTCTATTTGTATTTATATTGAGCAAAGTTTACTGCCTATAATGTATTATAATTGGAAGAGTATACAATTCAGCTCACTAAGCTCAGTACCAATATATTGTAATGCTTTAACGATGTTGTGGTTGTTATAGTTAGCTATGATTGATTACACAGTTATTAGTTTAAATACAAATATTAACCAATATGGAATAAAGGTGTTTAAACATATTGATTTCACATAGAGGAATTTGATATGCATTTATGTGTTAGCAATGCTTGATATAAAGTCTGACTTACAAGTAAGAGACTCCTCAAAAAGCGACATGACACATAGAGCTTCGCCACTCACATAACTTGGTACAAACTGCAAACAAATAAATGTATAACTGTACATGAAATACAAAAATATCTGTATGTCACATTTGAAATTTGTTAATCCATAGTAGTACATACACTGTCTGTTCTATGATACAAAGCATAGATTTCATCAGTAGCCTGATTTTTCCTTGCACGTAAAAGATCTTTAGGTTGCCATATGTGGTTACACAAGAGACAACTATCACTGACTGATTCCTCCGTTATGTGCAGTAACCTTACACATTCAGCACAATACCATCTGCAATGAAATCCAAAAAAAAAATTGTAGGCAACAATCATGAGAAATCAACTGAGACAGAACAAGTCGGATTACCTAATGGATTTTTCATTTAATCAGGCATACTTGTTCATTCTTACATTTCTAGCATGTAGTATTTAGAGCTATTTAGAAATTTGTAGAGTGGTAAAAGTTAACACACCTTTGCTATGAACTTGTAATGTTGCACCTAAGCATATCTTGAGAATATTAATAAAATATCAATTTAATGAAGAGAAAAAAAATTAATTAAAAAGTCATTATAAAATTGATCTACCTTTGGCAATCGTTGAATCGGCATCTCCTACCCCTCTTGCTTGTAGGTATCATGCAGATTGTGCAGAATAGCTTCAAAAAAATAATTTAAGAAACATTTCAACAGTTGCTTTGATGTCACATACAATTAAGTGATTATTAGCTGATTTACACCTATATTCAGATATTATCATTGTTTCTACTTTCAATGATGTTCACATGACTTTTATAATTGATATGTTCTGAATAATATGAAAGTGTCGCATGGTGGTTCCAGTTCCTAGCTTAGTTTATGGGCACTCATGAACATTGCCACATTTTAGTTAGACTTGTCATTTCGGCCGCAGACCTCTGTCACCTGCTAATCAATTATCATAATACTTACATGACTTTTTGACTTTGAGCACTGTAAAATCCTCTCTCTGACAACTTTCTGAAAAAAATGCGGATGGTAGTCATTAATAAATCCTAATATAAAAGTACAACCACAAAACAGACAAAATATACCAGACCAGCTTACCAAGCACGCTTGACAATAATAGATCTCAAAATATGGATGGGGGCACAAGTACTCTTCTATCTTGCCACATCGAATACAGAAGTCTTGAAAATAACAATACATTCATGTATCTACCATTTAATACCATACTTTTCACACATACATAGTTCTATCTTCCTGGCAGGCATCACAGTCTGGCCTATTGCTGATGTTATACAATCGAAATTTATACTGTGGGTGTCATCATAATAAACAATTGAGGAGGTTTCAAAGTTTTCAATGAAAAATTTAACAATTAACTTATGAATTCAGTGTTCACAGCGGAACAGGATGAAATGAGAGAAAAGGCACTCACCTTGGAATGTCTTTTTTTCCAGCTTGACGTAGTTCACATTCAAGGCTCGAAGCTCTGAAATGACACATAATGTTCATAAAACACACCCAACATTCAGAAATATTAAAATGAATATGTAGAAATACCAACTCACCATTATCAATTGATGTATTCTTCTTTGAAGTGCACTGGCTTATAGATGTGTCATTTGATGCTTTGCCCAACACCATTTTTATATAATGGTCCGCCTTTTGTTTTGAATACATTTTTTGTTTGTAGAAGTGAATACTTCCATAAACAAATGCAGGAAGTTTTACTTCAAAAAGAAAAAACAAACATGTGCTGTAATTTTCCTTATGTTGTTTGTTCTGCACACAGCAAATATTCTATTTGGAATATCATTTGGTTATGATAGCTACAATATCTAAAAATATGTTTTGCAAGAACTCACCTGCAGGGTGCATATCAAATTCAAACTGGATGGCAACGGCCTTCAGAGCCCAAGAAATTACTCCATGGGTCATAGGCGCCATTCCCCACTGATGCCTCAAAATCTGCAAACACAACAGAAAGTCTGTGAAAAAACTGTCAATTTCTCACTTTCCAACATCAATAGTAAGATCAAAACAAGTATCTCCCAAAGATAAAAACAAGTGCTTATGGCATCTTCATTTTAATGACGGGTTTTTGTAATGACATAGAATTAAAAATATCAATCAATCTCTAATAATAATGTTGTGTGCACCTGTCAATGGTATATACTAACATTTATATATGTCGTATAATAGATGTATGCAATATACAGCTATTGGCCAAAGATTAAGATTGCTGTTTTATCAGCTTAACCACTCGATAACCCTTAGATTTTTAATTTGAATATGTTGTAGGAACTGAGTTACTAGTCAATAAAGACTAAGATGTGACTCTCGATGTTATAATACTTACTTCAATGGCTTCCACAACAGCAGACTGATAATGTCGGTTATCTTCCTTCTCTCGATAATTTTTCACTATGTTCTCAAGAAATGGCACTAATTTCACTGTCCATGCCTGTAAAGTACAAGAATACAATATTCCATCTTCAAACAAGGTGATATCACAAGAAGACTATGGGAATATTACACAAGATTAGTTACTCCACAACAAACTACATGGTAAAATAGGAATCACCTTCTGGTGAGGAAAGCATAATATTTTTTTTTTGGAGAATGTAAATGCAATGTTTCCAAATAACATTCATTCAACAAAAACTAGGTAACAGTGAAATGTTAATGAATTCATATTACTGTGTATTTATATCTGAATTTCATTTCATTATTTTACATTGTAAGAAAAACTCAGATGTTTCCTGGAGAAAGTTTTCTTAATATTAGCTGACTAAATGTTAAAGTAATATAACTCGTTTGCTGGGTTATCAAGTAAAAAAAAAATCATGATGTTTTTCTGTATTACTAAAAGCAGAAATTTCTACAATATTAAATTCTCACTTTTCCATACTGATAAGAACCAAGAAAATACACCAAAGTTTGATTCTTTCCTACATGCTCATCAATAATTTTCTCATTCAGCGTCAATATAGGCCAAGGATAAGATCCAGACATTGACCACATCACAAACGACTGTCCGCAGTCCCCTTTTATGATTTCATTCTTATAAAGATAGTCATTACACAGATCTGCAAGATGAATCACATAACATATTATAGTAAAGAATTATCAAAGTGCAATATTTACCAACCGAGGATAGCATATCACTGATAATAAACTTCAGAAATAAAGTATCACCTTGTTCAACTCGGCCATAGTCTTTCTTTCCTTCATGGCGTCGTATAGGCGTCTGCCGTGTTAATGTCATATTCACTGCCATCTGCCGTTCCTCACAAATAAACTGCATCAAACTAACAGGAAGCTTCATAGGGCCAGTGCATTGTTTGGTCATTTTTCTTGTGTTGATGCAACGTTTCATTGTTTTATTTTTGCTTTGCTTCACATCTGAATCTGAATCGGAATCTGAAAAGTCTGTTGGTTCATCCATACCATCATGAATTGTTTTTCTATTTTTAATTTGCTGATAGATTTTGGTTCGTGCAATTAATTTGGCTTTGCGGGATGGCTCATCACAAGCATCTCTTCCTCCTCGTATTTCAACATACTTCGTCAGATGGGCCATCTGGCTTTGCATAGCCAACCTCAGACATTCATCAGGTATTCCACACATATCTTCTATTGTTGAAAGTGCTGGTATTGATAATTCTGGCAGCCTGGAACGAAATATGTCAATTTCAGCAACCAAATTTCTAATTTGAAACAAAAACAAGACAATTACTCTAACATTGTATTGCTGCAATGCTGCTGGTCTGCATGATGCTAGACAGAGTATATGACCAGCTGCACGAGGCAGATATAGGATAATGAGAAACAATGTTACACATTAACCCAATAGGCAGAGTCTTGTACATGCACCATCATTAACAGAATTTAACATTTCCTGCCACAGCCAGCTATGAGGTCACTGCGGTCAGACCTTGGTATCTTTTGCTCCTTTCATGCTTCAATTTTGCTAATTTTATGAAGTTTAAACACCAATACTGTAATATTTTCATTTCCGAAAAAACATTTTTGTGTAAAAATGATCTGATATTAGTTCTAGTTTAACTATTTTATTTTGCCTCCGCTGTGGAAACTTGAGACTGCTCTTGATTTTCTCTGCATAGTAGCACTTTTTGTCATATTCAGGGTAAATGGTTTGTGAAAACTTATTTCCACTACTGTAGACTCCATCATTGGACTTCCATTTAAAAAAATATAGGTCTGGCTTGGCATGTTCAAGTGAGTTGTAATTGAACCCAGGACCTTCAGCAGAGTGGGCCAATGAGTTAACTGGTCCATGCTTCAACCAGTGGTCACCCAGCCCTTATAAATACAATATTATATGCAATAAAGTTTGTCCTTGATAAAACAGACACAACAACCTCCATTTCTGCTGTAATTCCATCAAAAACGATTCCTGTTTGACGAGCCAAGTCTGAAAAAAAAAATCAATGGTCCTATTCAGACATTGTCAGGCTTGGGGTCAAGTACAACGCAATGTACTTAAGTACAAGTACATGAGAATATATCAAATACAAGTACAGCAATTTATCTGAGTACTGAGTACATTTGTACTTTTTGGTCAAGATCCAATTGACAGCAGTAGTGGATTCGGAAGGGGGGGATTTTGAGTGATGTAAACCCCAGTCCCCCTTGGCCCAGTACATGCTGAACATTAAAAACCTCTACTTTCAGATCACTGCAGCACATACACACAAAAAATATATATAAAGTTTGAATTTTTTGTCAAATCAACAAACATAACAAAAGTTCTTTGGCATTCTAATGATCAGTATTTGGGCACATATTCAGTAGATCCCTGCCATTAACACCACCTTTGCCTGATTTGCTGCAAACTCTAATGGACTTAATAGCAAGGTGCATCATGTGCATTGTTATAATCATTCTCTCTGTGGAATTCATTCATATCAAAGGTAACTAAAAATATGTATGATATTTTTGCTGAGGGTTATTAAGACATGTAGGAACACAGGAGGGCTAATTTCAAAAAGTCTTTCATGAGAGTCAGACAGCAATCTGGATACACTTGCAAGTCAAGAGTGTAATTAATATGCAGATGAATTAAACTGGGGAATACCCATTATTTCTAACAGGTGATGAATGGGGATTAAGACAATTGGAATGATCCCCACTGATTTCTAACCTAATGGGGGTAAATAGCAGCTACCCCAATGTCTAATGTTTCTATTGTTCTACACAAAAGCAACTGGACAAATTGATACACAATACAAGATATAAACCCAAATTTTAGTTAAACAAAAAGTTGAAATTCATAAATTATTTGCAAGCATTGGATTTTCACACAATAAGTATGTACAATTGTACAATTGAAATAATTATCAAACTGGTATGATTTAAAAGCAATTCTATATGTAATAGACCTATAATCTATATGATATTTGGTTTTTGTATCAAAGCCTGCCTCCATCCAAGAGTGTGTTGTATGTATTGCAATCAGTGAATTATTCAATAATTAGCTGCTGTCAATTTTCTACTCAGTCTGTTGAAACCTAATTGCTATTTTAGTCAAACTAAAATACAGAAGATAGATTATCTATGTTGCAATAACTATTAACTGCCTTAATCTGTATCTTGCAAGTACTATGACTTCAAGTACAAGTACAAACACAAGTACAAGTACTTACTTTTCAACAGCTTCGAGTCCAAGTACAGGTACAAGTACTGAGTACTTGGTAATTAAGTCCAAGTACTGAGTCCAAGTACTGTTCTTGACCCCAAGCCTGTGACAAGTACCAAAGGTATTTTAGAAATTTCATACTTAGCAGATTTGCTTCTCATGTGGTTTGATGCAGAGACTAAATGTTCTGCCAAATATTAGCTTGATAAACTTTACCTTAAGACAAGGAAAGAAGTCCATGGTAAGCTCAGTCTCCTTCGGTTTTCTGGTCTCAACCAAATCCTGAACAAAAACTAATGGGTGGAGACACCTGACATAATCAAATAATGCATAATTAGTAATTCAGCAAAGAAAAACTGACAAAATATTCAACAAGTAAGAAACAGCTGAAACATTACTCCAGTTATGATTGTGTGATTCACACTGTTTACACTGTTTTAAATGGTGCAGAGCTATGCAATGACTTAGGAACACATAGAGAGCATTTAAAAAAAGTAGTTATATCTTCTTGGCATACCCCTCACAAAATGGTTTGGCAGGTTCAGTCTTCTTTCTTCTTTTAGTAGTTTTCCTGAGAAAACGCTGAAGAATAACATTTGATATATATAACAATTGTGAATAATAAAAGTCCATTTATGCATGTACTTATGACGGTCTAGATGCTTGTATTTAGTAGGAATATGAAACAAATTTGCAGGTTACCGACTAACTTCTTAAGCAACAACATTTTTTTACCAGTTAAGTTGCATGAACTTCCAACAATGTGCAACAGAGCTTATGACAAGGACTGATACTGATAAAATTTTCATTGTCTTACAAACATAATTTGGTTCCAGCTAGTGTAGCAAACACAACAAACTACACTTATAAGTACACAAGCCAATGTATACACACGGTCAGTTTGTTTCTGAAAAGAATTGCAAGAATTAAGCATAGTGTCTATTGAATATATAACCCTGAACTCCCTGAAATCTTACCTTCTTTCTTTTGTATCTTTTTGCTGTTCCTGTATTGCTTGCCACAGAACTGTAAGAATCACAATCCCTCAATCTTTCCAAGAGCACAATTGGAGACAAGCACCTGTGATATGAAATAACATTTGATCATCATCAATTTCACTGTAAAATGAACATTGTCAGACTAGTAACATGAAGAGGTAATACCTATCCATGGCACAATCAACCGTTCCCAGAGAATTGAGCAAAGCCTTGCTGTTATCACTGGTCTGCAATGTCAAAAGAAATACAGTGTACAAAATGTTATTTACTAATTTGTATTGGAAATTTAAGGACTAGGTTTCAAGCATTTTCCATCAATCTGGTCAGTTTTTGTGTGTAATGGCGACATCATATATTGTATTAGTATTCTGGGCACATCACATGAGAACTGGCCAGCCTTTTAATTGTAGCCCAGAATAATAACCATAACTGTGAAATGTATTTAAAATAAGTTGTGACTGTCAAAACAATTGTAAGTGCTAAATGTAATACATATGTACCTTCCGATAACTAGGGGCTGGTTCAACTAAAGCTTCATCTTCTGGTTCAGCTGAAGCAAGTTCATCTTCCACTAAATCCTCAAGACTTGGTCCTGATGTTATAGCGGCATTCAGCGATTCTATCATCCCATCCATTTGTTCAATAAGCATAGCAGTAGACCAATTTTTCTTTTCTTCTGACATTATCGTGTCACCAAAGTTAACGTCAGACATGGAAAAATCAGACATGTGGCTGTCAGAAGCTTGTGACTCATCTGGAGGTGTTTCAATGGCAGGTGCTGTATCCCAGCAATTTAATTCAACCTGGTCACTAAATTGTTCGCAGGTATCAGCCACTCCATCTGCTGTTCCGAAGCATTCATTGCATTTGGACATCCAGATGTCATCTCCTACTATAACGGATTCACTTACTTCTGACCGATCCATTCCATCCATATTTTCACAACTATATGTTAGAAAATGTAGATATTTAAGACCGTAACACACTTCTTAAGCATATAAATCAGGCATTTAATACACCAAATCTTCCTAGACATGAACATATTTCCCTATTCTCTTGATACGACTACATGCAATAATTGAAAATCATCATCATCATCATACTCATGGCAGGGTAGTATGGTAGGGAGAAGATTATGTATCAAGTTAGTTAGCCATATAGCACAGTTATGGTCTATAGATGAATCTATTAGTTGAAATTGAGGTCTATGGCATGCAACATTAAATAGGTCACCATATATTATATAATTACCATGCCAATCAACTATGTATTTTGCCATGATTGTCAAGTTTAAGCCACTATACTTGCATATTATGAATCTCAATTCCACTGGAAACAATAATTAGTGCTAGTTGTTTTGAACTGGGTTCCATATGAAGCAGCCGACTTACCTTGACATAACTAGCGTCTCTTCACTTCAATGAATTCTCATGGACTGACATAAATTAGATGAGGTGTTTATTTAAACCGTGCAGACTAGCACTGAGGCGCCCTCTGGGAAAGGGCTGTTCCTTGCTTTCCCATGACAGACCTATCAAGTGCTAAAAATAGAAATTGCTTATTGCTGTTGCCAGGTTATGATATTGGCTGTAATACATCTTCAGTAATCGTTGTTTCGCAAAAATCACAACCTCTAGTCATGTGGCCTATCTTTTAGCAATCCTGACATAAATATCCGCACTAACTACGGTGTTAATGTCAACATCGCCGCAAACATATATTTTGACTTCCAGTATGGGGCTATTTTGTTATGTTAAAAAGTCATACACTGGGCCAAGGAATTTGGTCGTTCAGGATATGATATTGTGGGCGTTTAATCCAGGTAGTTGCAGCTGCGGTAGGCCTAATGAATGTTCAGGGCTGCAACTGTAGGTCATGGCCTTATTTATAAGAACTAATACAATTTACCCATATGCATACAATTCCGATGTTTGGACAGAATCTTCATTGAATTGGCCTAATCTGCTATTAGGGCGAATCAGACTGAACTTGAACCGTTTTGCTTGTTAAAAGGCCCGGGAATTTATGAAACTCATTGATTTCTATTTTATATTATTGCTGTAGATGATTTTTTTGGTATTAGTGGCAAGTTAAAGCGTTTTTAAATTTGACAAGTTCTAAAGAGCAATGGTGAAAATTTGACAAGTTCTAAAGAGCAAGTTTTAAGGAACATGTGTGAAATTATTTGGTTGAACATTCAAAACTATTTAAGTAATTTTCTCATGAACTGATAAAGAAAGAATATAAATAATGTTACGTGGAATCGAAGTCATCTCATCATTACGTCTGCCTCTGGTCAGCTTATCATAGAATTTAGACAAGCAGAGCTGGCTCTCATAACATTATTGCTGTCCAGAAATGAAACACTGATGTGCTGCCAGGGTGGAGATGAATTTCCGCTATGTTCTTTTGGAACCTACACGTGCTATAAGGGGGGATAGGGGGATATACCCCCTACTTTTTAGGAAGGGGGGGGGGGGATAATCAATGCAATCATCCCTCCCCCCCCCCATTTAATTCACAAATGAAAATTACCATTTTCTTACATACTTTTGTTTTGGAACATTCGTGCTCATATATGGGTAAAAATCGTTTGGCATCAATTACTTACTGCCGCTACTTTCTACGAGCAAGGCAACCCCCACCTAACAAGAGAAATCGACGCCCCTTTGTGGTATAGATAGATAGATATGGAAAATGCAGCCTAATAAGGCAAGTTCTGGTCTATATATATTGGATTACAGTTTCAGCTCTGCTTGTCTAAATTCTATGATAAGCTGACCAGAGGCAGACGTAATGATGAGATGACTTCGATTCCACGTACACCATTCATGTTGCATTTACTGTGTCATTGGACCAACAAGACTGCCATTGCTTAGGTTATGTTAATAAGGTTATACAAGGACAAGGGCGTGTATTTATTTAGCATGTTACATTGTCCACAAATGCAGAAAATAACTTTGATACAAACACAGATCAATGACTCTATCATTCCTAATTGTAGGACCAGGTCTATAATTTCTGGTCAAACAGACTGATTAATTAAATGCTGCTTTGCTGTGGGCATATTATGCGTATAAATGTAATATTATGTATGTGTTGAGGAAAAAACACCCCATGGTGACCTTTACTGTTTTTATGCATTATAGTTCCATAAAATTTCTTATAATTTTAGCCTTTCCAGAAAACAAGCTGCATAGGTCATACACGCACCACTTCTATTAAGGTCATCTAGTCACAACTAGAAAGAGCATTTTGCGTGGGCGGATAGCAAGGTCAAGAGCAGCAGCAGCAACAGAAGCAGTAACAACAGCAGCAGCAGCAACAGCAGCATGTTCAGGTCATTGCCGTCCAGCTGCTGAGGTTGCAAGACTGCCGAGGACAGTCACCAGATTACGGCACTTCCTCAGGAATTAGGTCATCGCCATGGTAACGGCGCCATGGAACGACGTAAAAACCTTCATTCCATGACTCAAAGGTGTTCCTTCGGTGCGATCGACGCAGTGGATTTATAACTATGGGAATTCCCCTGATTACATGTCAACATTTGGTGTTATGAACATGTGCACTGAGTATAGAGCACTTGTGATGGAGAAGAAAAAAAATCGATAGATCTATAGTGCACGAGATGTGTTCTAGCAGTCCATCTGGCTACTGATTGTCCACTGATGGTCATTCAGTCAAGAAAGGACAGTTCCAATACAAGGTGGGTAGTGTTTGATAAATATTTTGATAGGGACTTAGGTAATATTGGCTCATGTTAAGTCATTGATATACTTCAAAGGTGCGTTATAATAACATAGACTTGCATGGGGCATTATTTTCTTTACTAATTGGACTAAGGAGATGTGTTTTTCTTTAGCTTTCTTTGAACTGGGCCAATATATGACCACACTTCCTTGGCATAAAGTGTCATGATCACTAGGTCATTGTGATGATTTTCTCAGCCCTGGTCACATAATTACTATGTCCAGGCTTTTAACATGTCGGTATGTCTTAGATGTTTTCGATGATAGGGCATTAGTAAAAGGAACGTGTGTGGGCTGTTGGCCAGAAGAGGGCATTAGTTGTATGGCTGGGGGCTGTGGCTTGTGGACTTTTTGTTTCGAAGTGGGCCATATGCCCCAAGTGTGCAAAATATACCTGTGGTTTGCACTTTAAAAAGTCAGTTCAGTTCACGTCAGATAGATCTGCGTTGAATCAATTTCATCGTAACAGGTGGGAATATTATTATGCATTTATATTACAATTTACAACTGTAGTACGTGTATCGTTTTTGCACATTTACACGACCCATGCATAAAAATGCATTTCTGAAGCAAGTATTGGAGTAATATAACATGGGAGGTAACGCTTCATATACTTAATTAGGACTTATTAGGACTAACTGATAATTATTATCATGATTGTAAGCTATTACATCGATTGATAACGCATTTGATAGATTTTGATCGAAGAGATTAAATGAAAACTCAATTTAGCCAAGAAATCGAAATTAATTGGAGTAGTTGTAATCTTGTTTTGGTTGCATAATGAGCTATAACGAGAGCTAACGAGATTCCAGGTAAGCTTACTTGCAGGTTCAGATTGGTTAATTAGGTTGATGAGACATTTCCATGCTTGATATGACCATATGATTGATAGGCCGGTCATGCACAGGTGATTGTGACGTCATAATCGGGATGACCATCTGCACTCCAGTTGCAAACATTAGGCAAATGACCAGAGGGCATACATGTATGTTATCTGGAACGTGTCTCTGGGTGATGTCCAGTGCCAGGTCCAAAAGTGACCATCACAACATAACAAATTGCCATGGACAAATGTATGGAGTATAATCAAATGGATCTAGCAGCCTATAGATGAGGGCCCAGTTTTTGGTCAGTAAGCTACCTAATTATAATTCCGAGTTTGGAAAGTTTTTATAAATCATTAATGTTATGATATCTATCTGTTATTGACTCTTGTTGAATGTCCGGATGGTTCCTTAAATCAGTATTTTTTTTTTAGTAGTACACCTGTAGACTTTTTTGTGAAGTTCACAAAGAGGCTTATCACAACAGCAGGTGCGATTTTTTTTTTGTGCTCCCCTCCCATTTTCAAAGTTTTCAAAAATTATCAACCATTATGTTACCTTGGCAAATTGATAATTGCTAGTCAGCATGTCTCGCCGCGTGCGACCAGTGCTATCGTGGCGCTATCTCTATCATGATTCATGGGCTATCTTAACTTTTTTCTTTTTAAACTCGGTCGCGTGCATTATAACCGAGAACTCATAATATCAAGTGGACTTTGGTACTTTCTACACTTGTTGTGAAGGCATTTAACGTAAGTTTCGTTCTTTCTCTTCTTTAATTTTCGTCTGCTCTTTGCTACGTGATTGAGCGACATGTGAGAGGGCGAAGTGAGTGCTGGGCAGTGTAGCGTGACCATAATCACAAGCACAGTTACGAGCTGCGTCCATATCAGTCACTGTTAGTCTGTCAACCATGGATTATAATGAAACTTTACACTGGCTGAACTGACTTCACAATGAACGGGATTACCGAAAATGGGTTATATAAAAACACTAGGGGGAGTGGGTGTGTAGTTGGGGAGGTAGTGAAAGAGATTTGTGATGTTTACAGGAGACCAAAACATTGCGACGACATGCATGACAGGCGACATGATTAGACTGGAGCCAGCTGGACTCAGAACCCGCCATGTCATGTGCTCCTCGAGTATATTAGACTGTTGCTGAAGCAGGGAAAAGATGCTCTCCATCCACATCTACGACAACCAAGATGACATGACCTCCAAGATGCTGGACAGAGGGCCTGCCTACTTCCGCCGACGAGTCCTCAAGACTGACCCAAGTGAGTTGACCTTTTTTGCATGCCCTTTCATCACATGTTATTAAGCTTAGCTAATAAGCTATGATTGGATAATCACACGTCACGAATTCTAGACCTTTTAGGTTTTGTGTTATTCGAAGTATAAATCATTATGCTAGCATATTTGATTAGTTTTCTTCAATCTACAGAACGATCTGCATAATTATGAGCTGTTATGCAGACCTACAGGCCTAAATATTGTGACATGAACCTTCTTGATCAGAAATAATAATTGGGTATTAATACCTACCTTGGATCTTGATCAAAACAGCCTTAATAACTATAGGTTTGTTGTATGATATATTATGAATATATATAAGGCTTTAATAGGAAGGAGGCCTCATAAATAACTTTAAATGGGGTGAAGCTAAGCCCAGGTTATATTGTCATGATTGTGTCAGGTGGAATTTAGTCTGCAGGGATTTATAATTAATCCTAATTGAAGATATACACGTGAATGTGAAATGATTCTAAGATATAGCACAGTTGACTGGTTGTTGGCAATTTGACCTATCTTGTGATTTCAGTCCCATTACTGTAATCAGTGGTAATGGACCATTGATAAATACAATTGTTTTGGCCATTAGGAACCATATAGTTCAATGGGGCCTGAGCACCAATCCCACAATCTTATCATATTCGTTATCATTGCGGTAGTTTGTTTAGACCTAGATAATCCTGATAAATGGCATTTATTGTCATATTGTGTGTGTTTAATACCCCCACTAAACAAATAAAATTATTAAAAAATACTGAATTTTATTTTTTTTGTTGTGATCAAGTGGATAAACTGTTTAAGTGAATTCAAAAACATAGTTAATTGATATATTTATAAAACAGTTTATTTTGATCGTCTCCATTTTAACACAATCATGAGTTTAGTCTAGTTATCAGGATTTGGTTTCATTTATACTGTTTGTTCTGATTAGAGGTCCAAAGTGGGAAGAAATAGGACCCCACCTTCGGGAAAACCATGCAGTGTCAGAGTACTGGTAGCAGTTCTAGTAATGACTGACATGTTACAAATCACACACTCAAACTTGATTATTTGTTTGACAATAATATTTAATGTTATGTTTTTATGTTGTTTGCCAGTGTTTGGAGATAGTTTCAAATTGCAAAAACAAAAATGCCTCCAATTAAGGAAAAGTCCTGTGCTGGAGTGAAAATTGCAAGCACAGATGTTCCCTGGATCCACTCAGGAAATCATCATTTGCCTTCGTTTGCAAAATGAGGTTGTCAATAATGACATGCAAATATGTTGTCACAGTAAATGCACTGATGCATAAATTGTGTGTGCTTGGGGCGTGTTCATTCAGTAACAACTATTCACTGGGGGGACCCCGACTTAATTAGATCAATTTTGTGTGTGTTAAATGTTCAATGTTTTCAAATGTACTGGGTCTGAAGCTTAGTCAGTTTATATTATCAGCAGCCAGAGAGGCAGACGTAATGATGACTTGTCAGTCATCATGTTACATTTACCCCATGGGTGGGTCTTTTACTTGCCATATAGTTGTAGAGTAAAAAACCAAAATAAAAAAAGTATTTAGCAATGTCATTGGGGGAGCTGTAGCATTGCAGAGCTCCCCTGTCTCTGCCTGGGACCCTCGAGTTGCAGTCGAGTCTACTCGTAGATCGAGAGCTCCCCCTGTTTTTCGGTCCCCCACTTCCATCACTTGGAAGAATAAGTAGTACAGATATGTAGTGAGATTGAGAACAGTAGTCTAAGTGTTCCAGCAGATATCAGATAATCCAATCAATTGGATCAGCAAAGCAGACGTACATGGCTTTGTTTGTTTTACACCAGAGGTCGCTTGTGTGTGTATCAGGGTACAACACCATCTGGTGATGTTATGAGCTGTTGTGCCTTTTATTTGGATCAAGTTTATAATTGAAGGCAATGCTCTTAAAATACCCAACATTTAAATGGTAATTGGTTAATTATGATATCACTGAAAATAATACAGTGCTCAACTAGTTATTTCCTAATCACACAATTAGGATAATTAAAATATACTATTATTATTATTAATCTTTATTGCAGACACACACACATACATTAGGTACAATATATGGGGGTCCATATCTTCTAATAACTACCTAACTACTGAGTATTATTGTATGGCACTGTGTGTAAAAACGAATTCACAAAACAACAGTACGAAGCAACTCAACTGCTCGTCCAATACAATGAGTCCCACTCCTTTCAATAAATTTATAGACAAGATTTCTAATAACTGCTTCAAAGGTGCTAACTCTATGACTAGTGAACATCAGACTAGCACTACAATACTTGGGATAGCCCATCAGACGAAATGCATTGTTATATGCCACCCTTAGCTTTTTAAGGGTAGACATATTGTATCTGCGCCACAAGTAACATGTGTACATGGGATAACAGTAGGATTTAAATAAGATTTTCTTAACAGTACTTGAACACATAAATTTTTTTATTAATTGCTATATGACGTACGTGGTAATTAGGGCCTAATGACGTAAGAAGCTGGCATTTCAACAATTCTTTGTGATGTCCATGGTGATCCAAACCACATGACCTTGTGCAGTGAGCTGTTTTGGGTCGGGGGTCAAGGCAGTGAGCTCATAATGTTTCAGCGCTCAGTGGAAAAACCCCAACAGCTGAGAGCATGAGTGAAAGACAGTCGTCAAAGGAATCTCCCCAAACTGTTTCAGCTGAAGTTTATTAAACTTTATTCCAGACACGAGAACCTGTAGCAGTAATCCAAATATAATATCCAGAATATCAGGGGATTACATAGCTGTTGCTATTGAAAGGTGCCAGCCAGCTTGCTATTCATACGCCGCGCCGGTTGGACCCAGTTAGTGTCAGTCATTCACGAGGTGAGATAACTTGGCCAGCCAATCAGCGTTCAGCAGTCTAGATCACAACAGTGGATGTATCTTTGGTGATTGAAGCCAAGTGATTCAGTATGATTGAAACCACTGAAGTTGGAGGAGTGCTATTTACATCTTAGCGGTTAACAGCTCGAAGTGTTAAATCAGCTGACAGTGGCATAGTCTGGTCATTGATTTTGTACGGTGTTCCAACTCCAGAGGGTATTGACGTCACACATTGCTGCAGAACATTGCTTGGATAATAATAGCAGCAGCCACTGAATAACCCCAGTCTGCATTGAGCTTGATCAGCAGTAAAGGGACAGGTGCTGAACGTTGACTATCGATTGTGATTAAACAACTCGACCACTGATGGAGTTGGATAGCTCACACGGCAATGGATTTGTTCTTCTGGATTACAAAGACGCCCTTATGCGCTGGAGCAAGTCCTGGGCGGAGCTAGCCGAGGACCACACTCGCGACGTTGGATC
This sequence comes from Alitta virens, assembly GCA_932294295.1. Lineage (NCBI taxonomy): Eukaryota > Metazoa > Annelida > Polychaeta > Phyllodocida > Nereididae > Alitta > Alitta virens. The sequence continues at coordinate 68,138,519 of OW028573.1, forward strand.
TCTGAAGGTTGAGGACCTTGATTCTGACGCTGGCTACGCGTCTGAAGGAAGCTACCGACGGTTCTACTTGGGTTCTAAGAGCGGATCGGTCGGTTCTTTGAACTGTGCCCATGACGAAGACGAAGACTTCAGACGGGGTTGCGACAATGTTTACGACAGCGCAGACGATAGAGAAGACGACGATGACGCAGCACATGACGCTCCAGAAGACGCTGAAGGGGAGGGGCTTGACGTCGGCATTGAAATGATCGGCAACGAGTGTGTTTTGGTCAATGGCTACAAACCTGATGACCTGCCGTGCCCTTGTGAGGCCACCAGAGATGGACTGACCCCTGAGGTCAATTTGCAGTATGACCACGAGGACCTAATTGACCTTGCCTGCAGATACTTGGCTCACATGGCTGGACGCAATGAGCAGCACATTCGCCCGAAGATCCGCTGGGCCATGACGTACGCCTCTGACTGTGAAGATGAATCGGACAGTTGACGAAGGTCAAATCTTAGTCCAGTGCTTATAGGATGTTAGCCTTCGTTTAATTCCCTAGACTTATTCCCAACGTTACTCTTATAACATTGACATTGATTTGATCTCTAGCTAGCTCACATTTCCTCCAATTTTAACCAAATATATATTGACATTGTTCCTATATAACCGGTGATCAAGTTACTGCATATACACTGTACATGTAGGTCTACTTGATAGTATTAGCATTCTAGCCATAAATTTGTAGATTCATAATGCACATTGATTATAGGGTCTGTAATTATGATTATAGGGTCAATAATTGTGATTATAGGGTCAGTACTTGCAAATTATTTTCATATTATGAAAGCAATTGAATCAATTGCTCTTAAGTGTATATGAACCTGGTGTGCTTACGTAAATTTTATGGATGGGAAAATGTTTATGTGAGAGATTGGAACTCGATGGATCGACTGTAGCCAGTTGGTTTAGCTCTAGTCGAAATTGAAATCACGCTCAGATGCCTGTATGTTCGGTTCAGTTGGATGTGACCGTTCAATGAACCCAAAAACTGAATCTCTGATTATGAGTTGAAATGGCATTTAAAGTTGACTGTGTCGAGATTGAAAAAATAAGACACCTGATCATTGAAGGTGTTACTTCCATGTGTAACTAACATTGTAGTATTGTAATGCCTAGGTATGACTTATATTAAAATGATATATATTTACATTTTATATGCACCAAGGATACTTGAATATTATACATTGTTCAGCATATATTCCAGCTTTTATACCAAAATTGTAGCATTCATTTGTACACTGTATTGTTTAACCTGAAATGTTTTAATAAACATTGTTTGTTAAACAGATTTGTTTGTCTGTGTGTGTGTTTCGTCACACTTATTTTGCATAACGCATTCTACTTTAGGCCTATGTTACGACTTCTCTGAACATGGCAGCCATAAAAGTGTCAGTGACCTGTAAATCGTGGACACTCATGTTATGTCTTTAAGAGGTCAAGGACCACCTGGATTTTCTACAGCCTGAATTCGCTAAAACCAGTAAAACAAAGATGATGGACCTTTGATTAGTTATTTGCGGTTAATTGAAAATTGCTCTGCTATGAATTTGAACTTGCATAGTTACATTTGACCGCAACTACTTTAGTGTAAATATATAATCTATACATTATTCTTTGGCGCGCCACGACGCACGATATGTGCACAAAGTATGCTGTGAAAACATGAACAGCATGGCCCGTGACCCAGTGGGCCCATGACCATTACGATGACGCCAGTTCTGCTCCATTTCAGCCTAGTGGCCAACTCCCAGCCCAAGAGACTCTTTATCTTTTAGCTGTTACACTTTTTAGCTGTAACCATGCTGCCATGCCTTTGATGGGGAGCCAACATGCAGCGATTTTAAATACCCAGTGTCATCTTCAATAACTCAGTCAATAACGCATGCAGTCAATGGCTGGTTCTATTTCAGAATTTCAGTGTAACAAGTATTGGTCAGAATGTAGAATTATTTAATTGGCATAGACTTATATATTTCAGGTTATTTATTGACTATTTGACATTGAAATGTTATGCAACGTATGTTGTTTAGTTTCCCCATGTTCAAGAGTTAATGCTTTGTTTTTGTTTTGGGTCGCCCTCTCCTTGGCTTACATCATGCTATATGTCTATGGCTTACATCTTCTTGGCTTCAGGCCAGAGCATATATGGATTGCCCTTTCAATGGGCCTGATGGATTATTTCACCTCTACCTGCATGCAATTGCAATATTTTCGTCGATATATCCATTCACTTTCTGAAGTTTCCTTCACAAGCCGGAAGATATTGTTTTATTTCACAATTTTCTCTCTCCTTTTCGCGTTATATTATATACCAATGTATATGCATGGTATATGTCTACATGTACATGTCACAAACTAATAAAATTAAAATTGTACTGACAGAATCCGCCTGGCATAGTCATAATATAATCTTGGAAATCCGATACAAAAATAAAAAACGCACATGCCTTTTGACCTAGATGCCATTCATTCACTTCAGGACAGATCATTTGATCAATTGATGACACGTTAGACGCTATTGTTTGTTCATTGTTGAACGTTTTTTTTAAGGCTAATCCTGGATGAATTGGTGCTATTATGTTTTGTCTACAGTTACGTAACACCCGTTATAAATTACAGACGATTCATCTGATCAGACAATTGAAAAGTGTATTTGTTTGCAATGCAATGCCAATGGTTCACCATTCGGTCATTTTGTTTTTTTGGTGCGCACTGTGGGACAGGAGCTGTTCACGTGCTACCCTGGCGAAATGAAAACAAAGAAAAGGGATGGGACAACTATTCTTGTCCTATGACGCAATCTAAACAGGGTAAAAGCTTGGACTAAGTTGAAAGTAAGGCCCTTAACACCACTGTACAAAAGTTAAGGGGATCGAGGAGTCAATGCAGTCAGTCAGTATGTTAGTCAGTAAATTAATAGGAGACTGGTCATAAAAGAATATTTTATTTCCGTTACAGCTAGGCTTATAAGATCTAAATTACTGTTACAGCTAGGCTTATAAGATCAAGTGTACCAAACATAAAATTAGTTTTAATATGCTTCCCAAACCATGCAGCAAATACAAGAAACTGACTTAAGTCACGTAACGCTGTAATCATGACCTCTACATATAGCAGGTGTATAGGTTGGACAGCACTTTAAAGTCGTCCACACTAATTAGTGCGTGAAAAATGAAACTTTGACAAATTACCAAATCCTGACAATAAACTGCCCCCTTCCTAACTATATACCTTAAGAAATACGTAGACAGTTCTTTGGAAATATTTTATTTTTTTAAATAAACTTTCGTCATATGTTTTGTTTCAAAGTGCAAGGTAACACGACTGTAATATAATATAATGAAGTTATGACGTTTTCATATGATTATGGGAAGTTCACAGATATAATTGACCAGTAAATATGATTTGTTTGTGTCTGGTGACGCATAGCTTTTAATGTTGTCCAGCTTCTATGGAAAGTTTTGCAATGTATGGTGTATCCCGTTGTTGTTTACAACTCACCCTGTCTCACACCCCCCCCCCTCCTCACTCCATTCATGGGGGCATAGCAACAGTAGTTATATTTGGGTAAATTTCACCTGTTGCCAGGCTGCTGTAACTTGGATATAACCCAAATAAGGAAAATCATGAATATTCATTGCATGAAATTATTGGTATTATTCTACTTTTTTGAAAGACATGCAGGTGCAGGGGTTTTTATTTTTTTAATAAATTTTACATTAGCTGAAGGTTAGATTAATCATATACGACCCTAAAAGTATGTAAAAAAAATAAAGAAAATCGTAATTATCCGATTTTAAACAATTAACAGACAAATTCCAAATGTTATTTGGGAATTTTCCATGAAAACAAAAGTGAAAGTTACTTAATCCAAGGTGAAAGTAGTCTTTCTTTTTTTTTCTGTCTTTTCATACTCATATATATGTAGTATGGTTTTATGGTAATAAAAGTTTACACTTGGGCAGCCAAATATGACGCAGGCCATTTTAAAAAAGATCAGGCCTATAAATGTGAACGTGTGTGTGTTACATTAAATATAATGTGGTCGTGGTTTTCTGCCACTAATCAAGTTGATCAATACCACAACAATGCATGTGGGAAAGCAGCATGTGTTTGCATCATGAACTTATTGAGTCAGTGATGATGAAATGCTCATAGAATGGAGCTGTTTTGATTTTGGCTTATTTGCCAAATGAATGCATTTACGTTCGCCATTTATGTATTTTGCTCTATGTACCAGTTGGGGTGCCATTGACCCACTCAGTGTCTACACTATATATATTCTATATATATATATATATATATAAATATATATATAAGTGAGGATTTTGTCTGAATAAACGACAATAATGACTGTGGGATATCTTTAAATTACAATATGTATATATGGAGCATCTACACAGAAAAAAACAACATATGGCATTGAACTAATATTATATTTGGCAAGAAACTGCTGTGGTTTCAATTTCTCTTTGGTGATAATTAGAAATATCTGTTTTTTTTATGGCCATTAAATGGTTTATTTATTTTTTATTTGATATCATTGACATTTGTGGTGGTTCAATGTATCCGTTTGGTTTAGACTCTTTTGCATCGTCTGTTTTGACTGAGTGTTTTTATTTTTGACCTTGGAGGTTTGACGTCACTATAGGCAGGTCATGTTAAGGATATTTGTGACACGAGCCATGAGTTTCTTCCATGAAAAAAGGCTCTAAAGTCTACTTAATATAAGTTTCATGTAAGTGCAGCCGTGTATACAATTATGTAGTGCCCTAAACTTTTCTGAAAACTCTTAAGCAACGGACAGTGTCCATTAGTAGCTTATTTAGAAGATATTTGCTCTATAACTTGGTTAGGTGAAAAGTCCCCAGGTGTGGCTGAACTCATACTGACCTCTTGGGATCTGATAAACAGATGACATTGATAGATTACCTCTGAATTATTGGGGGATATGGGGACAATGTCTGTAGGGGGTCATGCAGTTTCGGTGTCATTACTTTATTATGTACTTAATGTGGTGTGCCTAGTACCAGTGGAAGCCATGTATAGTGATATAACATTGATATATGCACTTATTGATAAAATAACGAATAAATCATCCTGACAACCTCTTGTGTTGATGATAGTACCAGGTTGTACTACTTTTGTACGGAATGTGATTAATATGAATTGTAAATTCTGCATTACTGTCTTTCGTAATTAGCTTATTCATTACACCCTGTCCTTGCTTCCATCCATTGTCTTGATTGCTTCATCTTCATTTCCAAGGACATTGCATAGCATTTCAGCATCTCAGCATCTCAGCAACAGCAGCAGCAGCAGCAGCAGCCCTGGACAAATGACTCACAATTGCTGTGGAGTCTGGCTGACTGGGGGAATTAACAGGTCGATCTGCACCCGTTCAAGTGCACTGAGTGTCATTTGTGAAACATTTCTTTTAGGGAATGGGAATTGCAATGAATGTGTCACGCTGTTTGGCTGTTTAAGTAGCCAGTCTAACAAAAAACAGCTGCCGTAGCCATGTATCCCTGGGCTCTAAAATTCTCATTTGTAAATTGCTGAGTAGATCGAGTTTTTGTTGGGGAACAGAGGGTGTTTAAATATTTAAAGATCCTGTCAGGAGAGATTTGTATGAGTACATTTAGGCAATAAATAGACTCAGCTGTTGGCTGTCAAGGGTAAAAACAGAGGGGTTGTTACACCTGATCCCCCCCCCCCCTTTACCCTCAAATGGACTGGCGCTGATGGCCTAGTTGCAGCAGTAAGCAGCAGCAGCTAAGGAAGCGTGTAGCAGCATCCTCATCATCACACAGCTGCTGCAGCTGCTGAAAGATGCTACAGTTGCAGAAGATGTAGTCATAACATGGGGGTTTGTAGGACCGCTGATGAGGATGTTGCTAGCATCAAGATGGAGGGCAAGATGGGTACTGTGATGATGACCGGGTTATCACCATGAGCAGCAGGGAATATGAAAAGGGTAATTATAAGCTTGTTGCTGAAGCATTTGTTAAACGCGTTGCCATAGTAACATTTTCTCATCCGCTTGTGTACAATGCTCTGCAATTCATTGAAACGTTTATTGTCACCATGTAGTCTGAGACCCAATGGTAAGCACCTGTATACTGGAGATTATAAATGCAAAATAAATACATCGTATAGAGTGTGTTTATTGTGATGCATTAACTGCTACTATAAATAGACACCTATTTCAGTTGGCCCCGTTTTTTAACCAAGTTACATATTTACCAGGAACGATTTTCTTTTCCTTTTTCAACAGACCAGCAACGAAACTTGGAAACAAAGAAACTTTTTTGCCCAATTGGCGAATGTTTCGTTGTAAGCTGTCCAAATATACTGTGTGATCTACTAGAAAAAAATTATGTAAAATTTTATATGGGCATTGTGATGTAGTCAAGTATGTCTGGAGTAAACAGCTTTATTTATGTCATTAGTGACTCATTTACTACATAAACACTAAAACCTTGGCTATGTACACAAAATACAATGCAAGATAATATCCTCATTAAACAAAACGATGTTGTGAACACAAACTGATGGCGAGGCTTTGATTATGACCTGTAACAATTCCTTCCTTATATACTCCATTTTTATTGGTCAATATTGATTTTAAGTTTAATGTCCTGCAAGGCGTGAGTGATAACATATGGTGATAACTTCAGTTTATCAAAGTGAATAGAAGATATAACTTCCATTTACAACCTGCGTGACAATGACACTAGAAATTTTCAGGGTCTTAGAACTTGTGTACTGTCCTATATGACACAATAATATTAAAGTGTGGGCTAAGGAATGTAGAATATTTATATTTCAAACTTTCGTAAGGTGCTGTAAACTTCTTCAGTGTCCTTTGTTTTTTTTTGTACACTCACACAAGAGAGGAGATTCGCATAATACAACAGATTGCACACTTATTAGGTCTAATTAATTATTAACTATAAGTACAATTTACTGAGCTAACTCGAGGCATTTTTCACTTCATGAATGTGTTATGGTTATATGAACGAAAAATTAATAATCGATTTGCAGAGTATAGCAGGGTGCCCACGGTATTGAGAAACCTGGACAAAGTAGTGAATGTGAAAAACCTCTTTTCAAGGTCTGGAAAAGTAGGGAGTTTTATTCTGTTGTCTGGAAAATCATGTCCGTTTCAAAAATGACATTGTGTATTTAAGCATAATATTTACAGGAGTTTTATAAAAATCCATCTGATAGGTCTAACGTTATGGATGATTTTATGGCATTAACTGGTACGGAAAAATCTCTTCTTGGTCTGGAAAAAGGTCTGGTTTTAATAAATGTGGGAACCCTGATATAGGCTTATATTGAAAAGCACTATACATATAGTTCATAATGTTTTAAATCAAAACTGATGTCGACCTGCACTAAACTGAAGGGGAAGACAAAATTAATCGAAAAATATGAAAACATGTCGACTTGACCCCGGAGCCCTTCCCAAGATTAGTTGTCATTCCTTGTTAAACCAATTTCATAAACATGTTTATTGCTTTCAGTTTACGACACTCATGTGTTGCTCACATTTAGTTGTGTATTCAATTCTTTTGGATAATCTGACAAGGATATATGGGCTTGTAACACATTTCACATCGTCTCAAAACTTTCTCGTTAGATAGATCCATTTACTCACAATGCACAATGTCCACACTTTATGTAAAGCAATACAATCGTCTGTGTATTTTGATCACCTCTATAATTCACCAATATAAACTTTGTAAACTATCCTGTAATACAGGTACTTTCACATAAAATACACAGTAAATTGCAGTGGTCCACGTTGATCGATAAAAAAGAATGTATACATAATTTAGTCTTGCTGAAATTGACTTCATTATCCAATTTAACGCATAAGAACAACAAGAACACATGATTTGGTGAGTGGATACATTTTGCCACATTTATTGGCATAAAGGAATAGTTACATGCTTTACAAGTAATGGATAATACAAACCAGAAAGGTTGAACAAGGTTATATGTAACATTTTGAGATTTTTTAAAAGGGAAAATTTGAATTTAAGGGCGCTGGGGGTGGGAGTCGAAAGAAGCGAATGACCACTGACAAGGGGGAGATGCTTATATACCTGGGACAAGTGGATTAGCCCAGCTGGCATGACCCTGGTGGTCATCAAGTTATTGCCTGGAATGAATGTTGCCTAACCCAAGATGGCGCTAACCCCATTTACACATAAATATCATACATATAACAGTTTATAGTCTGCATTTACTTTTTTTGTTTTTGTTTCCATGAACGAAAGTTATTTTGATCATGGTAGCATTAGACGAAAATAGTAGAAGAAAGAAGTAGTCTCTTGCTATTGGATTTAGAATATTCTTGGCAGTTTTGCACCCATATTGTTAATTGGTCAGTAATAGCCAAACTCAATTAAGATCTTTAAGTTGTATTATCGCCTATATGTAACATTTTATTCGTAGTTCTTACATTCACACCTAGATAGTTTCATCTCTATATGTCTGTTGTGACTGTGCTGAGGCAAAAAAAAGATCCACCAAGAATAGAAGGTTAAATGTGCAATATAGTGTGGACTCCAAATCCGAGTATCTTTCATTTTATCTGGTATGGCTATTCTGTTTATTTTTCATAGGTTGTCATACCTTCAGTTGTTCGTGGAATTTTAAACCTGGTATAATCGGATATCCCTGTCAATTTGGCTTAAATTGTACATGGAACGGGCCTTGAAGTTGCATTAGTAGTAATTTAGTACATATCATACTGAATACACCGTACTAAATAAACATTGAACGATTGAGCTGGACAGATGTTCAATTTCTTTACACATCAGTCATGCAATGCAATCGTGTCGGGCAATACACTTTTTCACCTTGTGGTTTAGTTCTGGTTCAAATCAAATCACTGATTTATTCAATGTCATCTAGAAGTCTCTTGACCTTGTGATAAGATTAATTGAAGAGTCCTCACCTCCTTTATAACTATGAAGTCACAAGCTCTTCAGGTAGTTCAGGTAGTTCCCGGCCTTAGCTTCTAAATTTAGCAATTGAAATCGAAAATATTATGACCGATAGCTATATACGGAAGTGCACATAAGTATGTATACCTCTTGCAGGGTGGCAAAATAGGTACAATTCTGGTCCAAGAATAGCCAGAATTCCCAAGATAGCATGGCATGTATTCAAACTGTGAGCACTTCGTGGTAATATTTAGATCATTTGAATTCATCTGATTCGATTAATATGATCTTTGTCCTGTAAGCATTGATCACTGTATAATCAATCTTAGTGGTTGCTTTGTACTTTCAAATCTTTCATTACATTGATTTATCACACATTTCCATTTGCTTGTGCAAGAGTCTTTGATGACTTCATACTCATTCATATGTGATAAGATTTCGTAAAAACTTATATTTAGAGATTATTCAATGTACCTATATATATATATATGTAGAAACTGATTATTTAGACTGTCCGTTTGATGTTATTTCTTTAAAGTAACTGTTTTCTTATAAACTTTCAAAGCCATCCTTCCACCTCGTGGCTTCTATAAAGCATAAGTTCTGTGTGTCATCACCTCACAGGCCCAGTGTTCTTATCATGGAATTTTTTTGCTAATTTACGTAGTTAAACTAAATGATTGGTATGTAGCCGATAGGCTGAATATAGACTTAAGAAATATTCTCTTAAAATTACAAGAGAAATGGATTCATAGTTTTTTAGTTTAGGCAAATTTTCTGAATTGCTTTATTGTCAGAACGAGAAATGCGTAAACCCTGCGCATGAACATCTAATATTCTGTTTTTTTATGTTAGACCTTTATTATCATAAGCCAGACTATAAGAGAATTTGATTAATTTACTTCAGTAGAGTAAACGAGCAAAACATGTGCATTTGTGCAATCCAGTTTGGGAAATATAAAATGATCCTCTCATTGATTTCGTATTGGACAGAACATGCATAACAAAGTATGGAAAATTTGTACCCGCTCGTACACATCTCAGTCATAGTATTGCGTCACTCTGTTAAATACGTCCGGTTTGACTTCAGTCAAAAAGTCAGCTCTGTACTATTGATTTTGGACAACTAAAAAACACCATGGGTCCCTAGGTACAAATGGCAATTGACAAAAATAGGATTAGTTTTTGTAGCGGCTTCACACCAGGTGTATATCACCAGATTAAGAATACATGTGTGAAAAGCCCATCCATTTGATAGACAATAGGCTATATATTTCACTATTTTTGATTGATTATGAACATAAACTACAGTTGGAAGACGGCTGTACCACACTGTAACCACTCAAGCCGTATTATTTCTTTATTATGTTCCTGTTCAAGTGTGATAAATGCAAAGTTTGATTTCTTTATGATATGGAAAAAAAAAATATGAGGGGATTAAATGTGTCAAGAGGGAGTTGAATGATGAGCTTGTTTTTGATTTAATCTCATTCGCGTGACTTATTCCATATTTCATACTGGCCTGTCCTGCTGAAGGTGCCGGGTTCGATCCCTGGGCACTCTTCATGAGCTAAATCCCAGCTGAATGTCAATCGCATGAGAAGTTAAATTGGAGGTGCCTTGCACTCAGTGTCTATGCTCAACCAAGTAAAATTCCCCACCGACGGGGGAAATGTGTCACATGGTGTGGACTCTCAGCCTTATCTCATCATCACGTCTGTCTCTGACAGCTGGTCATATAAGCTGAGCTTCAGACCCAGTAGCATGGAGACTTAGACATAGACTTTAAAAAAAAATCATCATTAAAATCTGATTTTAGGGGTTAAATTTGATGGAGAAAACGTGTTAGAACTTATTTATTAAATGTGCTACCTTAATGGTGAAAGGGTACTTCACATAAGTTGCTTGGTTAAAAAATAAATATATTTTTCTACTCTGTGTAGATTGAGCAGTTATTCTTGTATAAAAACAGCCTTTTACGGTTGCCTTGCCACTCCACATTATTCCAGATATTTCTCGTTCTGACGTCGACCAAAATATCCAAAGGTCTGCTCAAGGACATCGAAGAGCAGCTGAGGTCTATAAATATTCATACATTAAGAGGAAAAAATGGCTACAAGGGTAGAACAGCCAGTTTCATGCAGCTGACATTAGTTATCAGTGATCACCCCCTTATAAAGTCTCGCATAAAAATACAGCTATATTACTAACTTTACAGTTGTTAATTATATTTGTCCTATATGTGGTAGAAGTTGTGAGTATTCTCTGAAAATTTTAGGCAAATAAGTTAAGCCGTTTTCATTTTATAACGGCATGAACTGCAGAAAAACGGCATTTTTACCGTTTTTTAGTGTGACATTTTGAAGTTGGTTAAATATCATTGATTCATTTAAATAATTCGTGCTAATAATTCAATATCCCAAACTATAATTTTCCAATGTATATTGAGTCTAGTTTTCAAAACTAAGATAATTTTGCATTTATTCTTTGCTCTGCCTCTTCACTACTCATTTTACAAAAGACACTCTTCATACTAAAATCAGGAAAAATTTCATATTTAAGTTTTTGTTGAAGAAATTATACAAGTAATTTATCATATAGATTGCTGAAATTTTGCAGAAAGACAGTGATAGGCCTAATAGTTGTTAAAATATCTGTAACTCAAACTTTAGTCTAGGGTTTTCCTTGTGTCACTGGTATCTATGAATTAGAGGGAAGATTATTTTGTCCCGAACGTTATGCTCCATTTGTAACTCAGATTTAATTTTTTTATTAATCTATTAGAAAAAAGATTATAGCACTAAATCATGGTGTTATATGTTCTTCATATCATTTCAGACTATTTTCAAAGTTCCTTATGTTTCCAGTGTAGTGAGAGCCCAACAAATTTAGAAAATGGGTGTCCCGATCGTTATGCCCGATTATCAATGTTCTGAAATCCTCTGCCCCCCGCCAATAAAATTAACATTCCTTTCACAAAATAATCAAATTAAAAGAGTGATCCACCATTGTGCTTGTATTATAGGCCAATTGGACAACGATATAATGAATTTTAATAATGAAAGTGGGATATTAAACTATTGTTGAATTATATTAAGTTTTTATAAAATACAATAGATTCATGAGCATTAACCTGTAGCAGACCAAAGAAATGGTGAAAAAAATGAAACTTACAATAGTATTAATACGAAAATTGCAGTTATTAAGAAGGTTGTGAGTTTTTATTGAGCATTAGCTTCCAAATACTGCAAAATCAAATGTTGGGTTATGTTACACTTTGGCTTCATTATTTTTGCACTAGGCCATAAACAACTACGGTGTCTAGCACTTAAATTCCCTTCCTGAAGCTTCTTATTTGCAGTACTTAGTTCTTTTTTAGGATTGTATCATAAGTGAAGACATTCAACCTTGGTTACTCAGACTCACTGAAGCAAACTATATTGAAGTTGCTTTATTGGCCAAGGGACTTGATTCTTTGCTCTTTTGGCCATTATATATGGAAATGTAATAAAAAAAGGCCATTCCAACGAAAGGAAAAAAGAAAAGGTTGCTGCCAGTATAACTAAACCGTTATTTTTTTACGCAATAATAGGTATAAGAACATTCCAAAATAACTGAATCTCGGCAGATTACCATATTTTAAAAACAATTATTTCCTCTTGGTCCTGTCAAGAATACTCGGGACACAAGAATTAAATCAAATTTGTTAAATTGAAGCTTAATAGCAAGCAATGTGGACTTGCATGCTCTAATAGTTTATCAAATTCAAATTTGACATTCTGATAGGCCAACTGGAAATGTCATTATATCATGGAAATTCAAGTTACGAATATCAAATGAACCTGCACTGGCTGTACACTGAGTGCTGTCTCCTAACAGCCCAGCAACAAATTATGGACATTGTTTGCTAGTTTTCCTAGTTTAACAAAATAATTTGTTAAACTATGTAACCGATAGACTGTGTATTGACTTAAGAAATCTTCTCTTAAAAATAAAATTGATTCATATTTTTTGAGTTTTGGCAATTTTGCTAAATTGGCTGCTTTTCAGAACAAGAATTGTGTAAAATCAGCACATGAACATCTAATTATTTTGTAAATTCCTTTGTAAGATCTTTAATACCATAAGAATTAGATTAATTTACTTTAGATGAGCAAACGAGCTTATAAAGTCGCTGGGCTGTGAGGTGATAACACACGGTATGTAGTCCAGTTCACTTAGCAAGTTCTTGCAACGTCACCGTTGTCTTGAACTCCTAGCGATTGTTTGCCTGCCTGTTGGGACTGTTTGCTAACATTTTAATTTTCTTCCTTGTCGTTGACTTTAAAAATCCCTCAAGCAAGGTAAACGGTGTTAAAAGAAACCTTAACTGGATTTGGCTGCACTTCATTGCAGTTGGCAGAAATGAAAGTGACGCATTTTGGATCATTTGATTTCACACCATTATGTTAGATGACGTAAAAGTCATTACAAGTGATTCTAATCTGATTCAGAAGCTTTCTGTTTTTCTTTGTCACTCAGGCACATATTGGAATCTAATAATAGATCAGTGGAGCAGTTAGCAACTGATTACCTCGGTGCAGGTGCAATTTTGAGTCACACTTAAAACTATATTTTGAAGAATCACTGAACAGTTTGCTGCAGTTGCTGTATGATTTGGCTTGTGTTGTCCATTAAACCTTGGCCTTTTTTCCTTAATTGCAGTTCTATCTAAGCAACACAGGAAGAGTGCAGTCGAGCTGCTGGAGGAGAGCAAACCATTGTACGTCAAGTCAGAAAAAGTCAGACACCAAAGACAACTGCCAAAAAATGCTGAAAATCTCCAACTTGGTGCTAGGTAAGTTGTTTTGCACACCTTCCACCAGGTGGGTTTTTATTTTATGTGGCGCCCTCTGGTGTGTAAATCATAGTATTATTTGACTGACGTGGATGTCAGACATCAGACGACTTAAATTCAAGGGAAAGTCAATACCACAATTTTCATTTGAATTTGAGTGGGATGGTTCTGTTTGTTTTTGATTATGTTTGTAATTAATTGATATAGACATCATGGCATATGCTTGATTCGATTTTCCACGTGATAAGATAAATGAAGAGTGGGAAGCCTCTGATGCTCTGACACTAATGAGTGGTCTAATTAATCATGTGTATAGACTATTTTTGTATAATTACAAAGTACTCATTATACAAACACATATTATACTCAACGATACATTTACTGGAGAGCTCTATATTAATGGTTTGCCCTTCCTTGTGGCCCGGATGTGGTCCATTATATGTGATGGAGCCAGATTGAGATTTATTCCTTACTGCTAAGCAAGTGTAATCAATTGGCCCAACCTCTTAATTGATTCATTGGCTGAGGAGACTGGCTCTAAGCACAGAGGATGCTGATGACCTTGCTGGGCTTCTCAGGTTCTTGGTGTCCTTCAGAAGAACTGCTGATCACTCCATGATGACCTTATGCTGGATCTATATAAGATATCCTCCATCTATCACCAAGCATATCCATGAACTTAGGTTGGTTTCCAGTGTATGATTCAGTGCTGTTGAGAAAAGCTGTTGATTGTATCTTGCAATGTTTCTCCATATCTCTCTTATAACAATGTATTTGTTCAGTAGACAAGGTGTATCTAAACATTGAAGTCTGACGCACATAAGCTAAAAAAAAGCCAACTATATGTACTTAGACAGTCAACACTGTATCAGTCTATATGTCAGTCTGTTATAATTCTTTGGTTTTGAAATTTGGCCTAAATGCTTCGACAGTAATTAATGTCATGACAGGTCAGAAGTTGTGTTTCAGCTGCCATGCCAGATTTACTGAAATGGCATGCTGGCAGATGCAGGAGTCAAATTATGCGATGCAAGAGCATCATGAAATTATGAGGTTTTTCCTCATCTGAGTTGAGATGCGGGCGCGTCCCTAGCTGCAGCACCAGAGTAAGCAGTGGTGGAACTTGCTGGAAGCAGTCTCTCCACAGCATCTGTGGTAGAGCATTGGGATACTACCAGACATTGGAAAACGCTATTGTCCGGCTGCAGTGTCCACTAGCTGCTGGACAGTGTCCGTGTACATTTGTAAAGGCATTAACATAAACAAGAGAACAGGGACGTCATTAGGAACCTATATATATACTTGGTGTCTGCAGTAGTGTCACCCTGCGTCTGGTGCCTCGGGTTTATTTGCTGCAACCTTTGGGAAGTAGGCCAATCAGGCGCCACCAAGTTAGCCTACCAATGGAGTTTACATGCACGGTCTGTATTCATATTCATAGCATTTTTGTTTGTGTTGATGAGTCATATTTGGCTTTCTGTAGTCAAGTCACAGCTCCCGGGCTTTACATATTCGTGTAGTATATTGCTGAGACCTTTTCTTTGAGTTTGTACAATGTAAATTGACTTGAGGGATTTCATAGTATACACTGTTGTTGTGAACTCGAAATTTTACTTTTAGAACCTGAATGTGCACATTATGCAAGACTGAAGCCTTGTTAAAGGCTGACGACAAGATAAGTTTGAGTCTGCATCAAGTTACAAATTCAATGTGTGGGCACGGTGGGGTCTTGTACAATTTTCTCCACCACAAACATTAGCATAAGAAGCTGCCAACTTAATGTCGTAACGTTGACTACTGTCGAAATCAAGCTCCTGAAGGGCACACAGTGAAAAATGGCAAGCTGACATAGCTCAATTGAAATGAGTCAGATGGTTGCTCAAATAAAATTGAGTTGGTAACCCTAAACTTTCATGATAACTTGACTTAATAATTCAAGGAATGTTGATTTCACAATATTAGTGCCACATAAATTTGTATCTGAAGGTTGAAACTGTTAACCGTCTCACAACAGAAGAATTATACTCTTTGACAAAAATACTTAAGATGTGGTAATCTATAAATCGGTATATATGTGTTTAAACCCATATCACCAAATAATAAAATTTTACTAACAATTTGTCTTAGACTTTCTCCCATTCAAGCATGATGCAGGGCCCCAGTGGGCTTTGAACCTACAACCTGCCTAACAACATACGCTAAAATCCTTAACCTTAGCCTAGTTTGCCACCTAGCAACATGGATGTTATGATGACTTTTCTTGGTATGATAATAATAGCAAAGCTGCCCTTACCTTAATAAAACAATATGTCATAACTAAGCCTGATTCCATATGGTGTTCATAAATGAAGTCCCGAAAATAGGATGTCACTCAGTATGCCACCTTTTGATGGAGAATAAATGCTTAAACAATTATCATTATTTTATAAAAACTTGCTCTGTGCATGAACTATCTAAACCTGCTTAGCAGTATTGAATAACTAGAACTTGTCATAATTAATCCAAATCAAACATAACACTTCAACTGCATTATGCCAAAATGAGGCGGAGAATCTCCCCTCCGGAAATAGAACCTAGGTCCTCTAACATAGGAAGCTAACATGCTCACCATTACACCACAAAGGCACTGATGCTACACTGACCAAAATCCTCAAAAATGCAATACTTGTTTCCAGTTTTAAGAGATAACCTAAAAAAAGGTCTGGACCTTCAGAGTAGCTGGTCACTCTTGTTGCACTCAGATATCCCAAAGTATATTTTACAGTAATATCTCTAAGATTTTGTTTGCAAAAAGAGTCAAGAAATCTGAGTCTATTTGGTATGAAACCTTAAAATGACCAATGACTTGCCAAAGACTGCCTCTAAATTCTAATCTCACACAGCATGCTTACAAAACATAAATTATAGTGTTTCCTTGGCAGCGTAGAAATAACTACTTCCTGGTGTCTCGTGTCTCGGCACACGAAATCCCTCAGTTGATGAGTGGACCAAAGATGCACTGAGTAACTGGTGAAGCAGTTGTGTGGCTTAAGGTCAAAGAGTGCTACCAAGACAACCTGCAGGGCCAGTCAATCTCTTAATGCCATTTGGCTGCTCTGGCTGATGTAAAGTCGACTCGGATTGTTATGAAGTTGTAATTTGATTGTAACTGACGTTTTGTTTTTTGCTTACTAGTTGACCCCCGGTGTACGTAAATAACAAAGTTTCCTGGAAATCAATTTTTCACGAAATCTATTTGAGTTTTTACGTGGGATCAAGACAACATGGTCTTGCACCTGGTCTGCCTTAAGAACATGATGTCCTGTTTGAAAGAAGACCAGTGGATAAACAACAGAAAGAAAAGATCTATTCCCTTTCTGGTGTTGCAATGATATAGTGGATTTTATAGACGTTCTTTTGCTAGTGCAGAAAGGTTGCAAACAATTTGTCTGCTTCTTTCATGTGTGATTGTCATGAAAAAGGAATCAGCTCTGTAGTAGGTCTACACAAGAGTAACTTGGCATCATCCTAAAAATGTATTCTCTGTAAGGTCATGAAAATATCCTTTAATTTAAAAACAACTAGCACCAGGTGATTTGATAATTTTAAAAATGTTTGAGAGTAACAATGTTAGTTCGAGGTGAATAAAAAACCAAACATATAGTGTCCTTTCAGATAGACAATTGACGTACAATATATTGCAAATAAGATGTAGAGGTTTTTTGTGTGGCTGCTGAGTACAATTAGCTCAGGTAGCTACCTTAAAAGGTCAAGGTTATAACGTCAAAGTATTATGACGTCATGCATGGATAATCAGATAAATCTAAATACAATACCATCATTCTGTGACTGTCTGTAGCTTGAGTTCCATTCAGAATAAGAACGATATTTGATCATTTCTAGGGAATTTTATTAGTCAACAGCAATTAGGCTTCTCATTTTCTGAAAGTAAAAGGAATACCAGATGAAAAATATTTGAAACGTCATTGCTATGGCTAAAGATCACGAAAAAGGACTTGCCACAGTTATAATTATTGATGACGTAATGATGTTTATCTTTTGTTTAATTACCTGATGTTGAATAAGGGACTCATTGTCTGAGAAGCCCATGGTGATTGGATTAGAGGGTAATGCATTTGGAAATGAGTGAAGTGCCCTGGCTGCATCTTTTATTCCTGACATTTTATTCCATTAAGGTTTCAGCAGGTCTGTAACGTAACACTGTAACTCAAATCATGGCTGTAACATTGCGTGTAAAACGAAATCGCGCCACCATAAACCCTAATCAGTTTTGAATTTTATGATTAGGCTGCGTCACTGCACGTGGAGATCGGTTCTGCTTGAAGCTAGTGAAACCTTTAATTTAAAGCTTCAAAATGTGTGGTCTGGGGCCACGGGCACGTTACCTGCGGAAATGGTTTAGATTTTCGTTGATGCATAGAGAGACATGCTGCAGTGCCCCTGAAAGAACTTATATAATATTTGCCATCTGAATTTGGTAGCATTCGGTGGCCAAAGCTTCCTAGTTTCATAAAAGAGTATGACGTCGGTCAGGATTTGAAGTAGGCCTAGCTTTGTGGCAGCTCATTATGTAATCATTTATCCTGCACATTAGGCATATATAATATGTCGTGTCATCATTTGTCCTCGTTTCGTTAGATAGTATTCCTGGCGGTTTCCTTTGGTAAAAGCAGGAATAGTGTGATATTTAGCAATATCATGTCATAGACACTTCTGGCAACATGATTACGGTTAAAAATTCGAGTTTGTAATTGCTGGCATAATGCAATTATCCAAACCAAGCAATATACCTTTGGTATATATTGCATTTCCACAAGTATACATCTCAAATGAACTCACATAAGTCTGCCAACAGCGGTTTTGCCATATTGTCATATTGCTATTCCTTTTGCATTAGCGTGATTAGGTCCACCTTAGTTGAGCCAACATATTGTGAGTTCATTTGTCATCCAGAAGAGAGACACCGAGTCAGCAGGAGCTGCAGCATTCTTTCACTCGTTTTAGGGATTCTTATCAAACATTCACATTGTTTGCCTCCATTAACGCACACAATGCACACTTGGTTTCCATGGTGATATGAAACGTCTCTCAATCCTAAGTCTAGACAGGCAAGATCGAATAACCAGGCAACATGACAGGAGGGAATCTGGCAGGGCTCCGGCATTGCTCGCCTCAACCTTTGAAGGCGATGGAAATACGAAGGCAGATGTCACATTTAATCTAATTGTCGCTAAGCGCCCAAATTGCCTCCATATTTTCCAGACTCAGCAGCAGCAGTCGAATGCCAGAATCAGATAGACTGGTCTAATGCATTGAAGGCGGCGGCCAGGCAACAGTGGTGTTTACAAGTGATTGTAAGCAGTCGCAGAGCTCCCTGTTGCTGTTAAAAAGTCATCAGTAGATTTCTGACATCAAGTGATGTAGAAACACCTGAATTATCAGAGAGCCACCGTCATCGTGATTGTAACAGTAACCATGGTAACTATACCTGATAAACCCATGAATGCCCCCCCCCCTCCCCCGGCAAACCCAGCAAGGTGTATTGCAAGGGTCTTTAATATGCCAAAGGGTCCCAAGGCACTGGGCCTGGTCGACAGGGTTAATGCAGCAGCCAAGACGCCAGACACAGTCACGTCTCAACTGGCACACACAAAAAGAAAGAAAAACAAACTCCAGAAAACCACTGGAAACCAACCTGTATCAACAAAGATTAAAAAGCAACAGAGCCAGTTAGCTTTGGTCTGCTATTTTATTTAGCGCGATATAGTACAGTATTTAAAGTAAAGAGATAGCTGGCGTGATAGTAGTGAAGTGTATTGATTAGCGTTTCATGTTTTATTAGTGTATTTTTGGTTGTGTGTTGCTAGGAGGTCGCGGATCGTGGATGAGGGAGGGAGCAGCAGACCGCCTCCGCTACCACCCCGCAGGAAGTCAGTGCCGCCCTGCACCAGTCGGCGAACCAGCCCACCATCCGCCCCTGCCCCATTCGCTAGCACCACCAGCAGCATCAGCAGCAGCAATAGCCCTGATGGCAGCAGAATGACCACGGCCAAGCCTATTAACCTGCCTACTGTAGAAGATGCGGCGCCCATCAACAGCCAACCTGCAGCAGCAGCAGTGGCAGCAGCAGCATCAGTGGCACGACTGCAGCCACCTTCACACTCATCGTCACATGGTAAACTGCATTACAATGGCATGGATGCTACCAAGGACAAGCCCTCCGCTGCCAAGTTGACGTCCGGCTCCAAGTCGGAGAACACAAGTCCTGCGACGCGACGCGACAAGGTGCACGCTCTCATGTCGGCCGACGAGTGGCGAGAGGCTCGGACCGACACCAGTTCTGACATTGAGCGAGCCAGCGGCAGCTCTCTTCCTAAACTTGATGACCATGCCTTGGCTATGGTCAAACGTCGCGTCAAAAAAGCCATCAACAGATCTCGGTCTGACTTGACCAAACGACTGTCCAATAGCTCAGACCTTTCGGAACTGAGTGCTCGCTTCTCCAGGAACAGCGCCGACCTTGAAAAGTTCTTCAATGAGATGGGGCTGGATAGGAGTGTCCTCAAACCCATGCTCTCTGCTCACTGTGCCTCTGACACCAACCTCTTCGAGAGTGTGAGTTCGCTAGATTCACCAGACATCCGCAGCCTGACTAGTGATGATGATGACTCCACTCAAAAGAGTGAGCATGGCTTGAAGTCAACTGAACTGCATGTAGGAGAAAGGACTGCTGGCCAGACCTCTATAGTAGAACGCAACGCTCGCATCATTAAATGGCTCTGCAATGTTAAGAAGGCTACGTCACAAGAGGAAGACTGATGCTTCCATACAGGTGAGCCAAGCCTTTCTTTTATTACGAGTTAGATTGCATGTGACTTCTATTCTATTCTATTCTATTCTATTCTATTCTATTCTATTCCATTCTATTCTATTCTATTCTATTCTATTCTATTCTATTGCTCAATCTGTTAATTAAGTGCCATGTCATGTGTGATATCCCACAGCAGAATTTCTGCCATTGGTCTTTGATGTAAAGTTCAAATGTAACAAGTTGGAAGTGATCGATCGCACAGTGAGGCTGGGGAAGCAAGGCTGTCTGGCTAGTGACGCAATTATAATGTGAAACCTCGTCCATCACAGCTGCAGGTCATAATTCATCGCGTAGGCCAATTGCACAAAACATTGCTGTTATATAAACAATTGTGGAGTTGCAAGAGCCTAGAAATCTGCCTGGAAACTGAGTAATACTTCTGCCTGGAAACTGAGTAATACTTCACTGGTGTCTCTGCTGTGTGAGCATAAAGATGGGGAAAGGCACGGCAGAAACGTGTAACTAGAGAAGGCTGGAGGCTGCCTGAAAAATCTTAGTTAGAACTGTTAGGAATAATGAGTCTGGGAAACCAGGAATACCAATGAGTTTGAAAGTAGCGGCTATATCTGGTGCTTAAATCTGGTGCTTAAATCTGCAGCTCTGTTTGTCTGATTTTAGGAGTTTCGTTAGGCGCCTACGTGTAAACTACATCATGGCCCATCGATTTTGGATCACCTTTTTTTCTTTTTCAATGAATACTTTAGAGCATTCATTGGTGTTGCGCTGGGAATGCTGATTAATGGAATCCAAATATGGGTGGCATGTAGTTGCGGAGCCCTTGGCAGAGTATGAGCCGTTCGCTTGCCATTTTTGCAGGAAGCAGGGACACATTACATGCAGTTGTGTTGGTACAGCTCCAGTCCCTGTGGTGTATTCTAGCATGTTAAGTCTTGCTCCAGCCTAGCGTCGTCTGGGATGCAGCGATGCTTGTCAGTAGAACTCAGCTGCCATGGAATGCCCTATAAATAGATTGGAGGCTAGAAGCATGTCACGCAAAGGTAAGGCCCCTCCCTGGTGATTTGGCGGCCATGGCTGAGATTGGGAATTGCATTTGACGAGCAGAGAACATCTCAATAAGAGGGAAGCGTGCCTGGCTGGCGAGCAGTGACAACTCAAGAGAACCTAGCACCACCCCCGGAACACCCCCAAAAAGATTTACGATATGTCTGCAATGGCTGGTCCTTCCACGTGGAATATTGATGGTCTCTCTTATTGGGACATTGGCCTTCCTGCCCGGCCCAGCCCTCTCTGTAGTGAGGCTAGTTTGCTCTCACAACACCAGGTATAAGTTGCTTCCAATGAATCCTACAAATGAGAAGCTCTGCTCAATTATTGATCACGAAACTAGGCTCCTGCATGACCCACCTGCACTTCGAATGGGACTGCTGATCAGCAAGGTCATGGCATGTTTTTGATACTCCCATCCCACTGTTGTCATATGAGTTTCTTCGGCCTTGATTAGCTTGTTACCTTTAATATGCACACTGGAAATCCCCGAGACATATAACATACACCCCCTGTAATTTCCTGTTGCTGCATGGTCTTGCCAACTTGTTATTACATAGAAGCACCAACAGTAGGTGTACATCGCCACATTATGAAGTGAACCTTATTAGATTGTCACTAGAAAGTCTGGCATTTCGAGGTAAATCGTATTTGAAGTCATGAAACTACACTGTTAGTCAGGACTGTCTAGGAGGAGGTTGATCTTTTACAATTTGGATGAATCGATATGCATGCTAGGAGCTGGCGAGGAGGGGGGTTCCTTTTATTTTCTCTCGGCTACAGATATGTGACGGGGGGGGGGGGGGGGGTATCAGTCTGTACATGACCTTGTCCAGACACCAGAAATCGTAGGAATTAGTCATTGATTTCTATTGACCGAGCTGGCAGACACAGGTTATTGCATATGACCCCTCCCAAAGATCTTTTAGAGTCTTTGATCCTCTCTAGAACAGTTCAATACACTTCTATATTCTATTGTGACGTCACAGATCAGAATCAACAGACACCATAGAGATCGGGGTGTCACGTTTG
Organism: Alitta virens; assembly: GCA_932294295.1. NCBI lineage: Eukaryota > Metazoa > Annelida > Polychaeta > Phyllodocida > Nereididae > Alitta > Alitta virens. Next base: position 68,161,273 of record OW028573.1, read on the forward strand.
ATTAGATACATTGAGAGGGTTCGCTGGGACCTGAATGAAATATTCATGCGCTGAAAACGTAGGAGAAAAAAGTCAATAAGCTGCACCACCGCGACAAAGCAATGGCCTAGAACATTGAGGCTGACTGCAGAGGCTTTTTCCTCAGGCTAGACACGTGGGATGTTCCCATAAAAGCTCCCAGGTCCATCAGCATTCCTGGGAGAGCCACTGTATCTGTGTTTATTGGAGGATGCTTCATCAGTTCATCATTTCATACATGGGCTTCCTGTGATGACTTTGGGAGGGCCCTTGACCCAAGATTGTCCCCGGCACGAGAATGCTTTTTCTCTTTTTAGTCTCTGTGCTCTGTATAGGCCTTTTATTCTTTGTAGGTAAATAAGAAAGAATACAAGGCCTTGTATTGCACTGCATAGACTGAATCTATGTTGCGTAGAGCAATTTAGGTTCTCCGCTTCGGATGTCCTTCATTATAAAGCAAAGGTGGATATATGTGTCATTAGTGTGAAACTCAGCCTATATGACCAGTTACCTGAGGCAGACGTATTGATGAGATGGTAGGCTTGGAGTCCAGGTCAACTTAGACCGCTCATGACAAGCTGTTTCTTGTCTGTGTCATACTAGACTGAAACAGTCAAAAGAACTGGGCATCCGTCTGAGGCAAATGTAATGATGTGATAGGAGTATATATTCCTTGTGAGATATGTGATGTTCTGTGACAGATCTGTATTCTTTCCTATGTGAGAGAGATACAGTGTATCAACAATACATAACATACTTTAATACCATAAACTATCTTGCAAATGTACCTGACACAGAAGTGATACTAGTATTATATCATATCTCTCTGTGAGAAAGTATGGTTCGTCTCCTCTTGATTGATTGTACACTACTGCGTTTTTAACCATTTGTGGGGATTTTAAATTTAATTTAAACGAAATTCTGTCAGTGAATTAAATCCTGCTGCCAGAAAATGATCCAGTCTGGTAGTTTTATTATCATCCTTCAGGTTTAGGACAGAACTCGTGAAAGCTGTCTTACGCTGATACCAGTTCTTCGCCATTTTTCAGCCTGGCTCTAAGCTACAGAAATAAAGCTGGCATTAGTTCCTTTTTCCAGGGGCAATTACCTGTGCTCGGAGGCCCTTGGACCTTGTTTATTGGTCATTGGCAAGTGGTCAGCAATAACTCTGCCCAAAGGTCACTGCTGTGCGTATCGTTTAAGGCATATAATGTGCTAAAATGTCAAGGACATTATCATAGAGTATCTTTCTGGCACTGTATGGTTGGGTATGGTCGTAGAGCGTCCTCGAAACGTATCATCATGCATTATGCATGTATTGTAAATGACACTTCTGGGAATAGGTTCGTTATTATTGATGATGAATTTGCACATTTTGGTCTTCTATTTTTGTTTCTTATGGAAAGTACCATACGGTTAGTAACATGTTATTGTGCATGCTAATTGAATTTAGGATGTGATAAGGTTTATATTTAATAATGAATAGATCTAAATAGTGCAATCCACCATTAAGATCACCTCACCATTGGCATTAGGATCATTATGATCATAGCATTTTGGTCTCACTTGTAGTTTAGCCCTTGTATTTTGCCTTGCAATTAAGACCATCTCACCATTGCTGAATAAATGATTGTCTTTATGGGAGGTTCTATCTTTATCCTGAAAGTAATACAAATGTATAGCATTGAGTGGAGGCAACCATAATTCTTGGTTAGCTCTCTGGGATTTCACTGGTTACTTGGTGCGTTAGAATGTGACTGCCGTGCAAGGACAGCCATTAATCCTTGAAGTAGATGGATTGAGCTTGTCTTACTACTTTGTTCTCCTGTAATTTGCTCCATGTATCAGTGCAGTACAATCTCCTCAATCAATGATCCCGCCCATGCGAGATCCCCAGAGTATTGTGGCAACACAATTTCTCCTCCATTGTACTCATGTTATTGTGACGTCAGCCATTGTTTAACATGGCCTTGGATGAGACCAATATTCCTTCCCCACTCAGAAATTGCTCTTCAGTCTTCAATGACATTGCTTGGCTCTGTTGTGGGTTTTTGTGCATCATGTGTTATGCATGTGTGCATGTCTAAAGCAGGAGCAGGGAGGATGCGACAGTGTGAAGCAGATGAGTTATTGTCAATTAACTCGATTTGCACATTTGTGTTGCTGTATAAAGCAATTTGAATGAAAACACTTTATAAAATGCTCTGTGTTCTTTGTGTTTAGTGTAGTGGGTAGTTGGATGGCTGTTTCATCCTTCGTCTCATTGCCATGGTCCCTGCCTGTCCTAATTAGCCCATCAGGTGCAGAAATACAGGACGTAAAGCCCTAATCACCCACCCACCCAGTGTAGTGGGTAGTTTTGTATAACCATGGAGTCTCTTGTGACTCCATGGTATAACATAATTTTCAGTGCCATTTACTAATAGCCTATACTTGCCAAACTGCAACTAGATTGCCCTGTAGCTAAGAGTAAATTTTGCCATAAACCACTTTTATTTTATACAGGCCTACAGGCTGCAACGTATCTTGGCAATAACATTATTTAAAGTTATTCGGTTATAAGCATGTACTTCATTAAAACAACTTCATTAGAATGCACTCCATCTTTTAAATTTATCCAACAAAGATAAACTGGCATTATATGGCTTAGGCACACAAAAGCAATTTCAAAGAGGGGGGAGGGCCTTGTGCCACCAAAATGAACATTACCATCTGAGTGCAAAACACTTAACGAGCCAGCTTTAGCATCTAAACTCTCAATGTAAGCTAGATTGAAGAATGTATTGCAACACAGTTAATGCTAAATCTGCACCATAAAGCTCTAGCCTGCAGCACTGTACTTTTAGAACCAATTAAACCACCTCGGGGGAAAAATATCCGTGTGTGTAGTGAGCTTATGTACAACTTTACATGCAAAATAGGACTACTACTCTGCCAATTTCAGTGGTCTCAGTGTTTTCTGGGGGCTTCGACATTTTGAGTGAGACTTGTTGGAACTTAGGTAGGAGGGAGGGAGGGATGATATCTCGATAGCGCGTTTAGCAGTTTTCACTTGACGTGCTCCACTAAGTGATGTAGTGATACAGATAGCATCTTATTTATTTAAATATGATAAATGAAGTAAGCCAAAGTAATTTGGTTATCAATCACTACTTTTGGCAAAGTAGGCTGCCTTCCTTGGTTTTTCTTGCAGGGGGTTCAGTGGTCTCTTATCAGTTTACGACTAACAGTTATATGTGGGGCTATTTGTCAGTGCCTATATTTGGCATTAGGGTGATTGGATACTGTCAATGAAGGCAGTTAGGCTAATGAAAGTTTATGGGCTGGGTGCTGGAGAGGCAGGTTGCTGGCTGGGTCAGGGTGCGGAAAATGAGGTGTGGAGAAAGCAGTGCAAGACTGCAGGAAGTTTTTGGTGTCAGACAAGTGTAGGGCAGGGCGATGTGTCAGGGTTTGGTGGAGGCAGGGCTTGTCAAACAGCTTCTGTGATCAATTCTCATTACACGTCTGCCCTGCCCTGCCCTGCCCTGCCTACCAGGACTAACCCAGTTGGCTGGCCAGCTCTGCCCTTTCTTCATTGCCCTGCTTCTTGCTCTCTTCTTGGTTAGCTAGCTTCTCAGTCACTGCCCTCTAAATGGTCTTTTAGGGCATTGGCTGCAAGACAGTCTGCTCTTCCATCTGCCACGATGTTACAGAAGCTGCTGTAGCATCCTAATCAGCAACCTCCATCACAACTGCTCATATGCATACTGATTCATGCAATGTGTCCATATGAAGTCCTCTTTGTTCATTGTATGCCAGTGAGGCTGATGTGCATTGCGTGTGAACATAAAATTGGGTTCTCTTGTAAGTTGAAATAAACAAACGTAGTAGGCAGCCCTGTGATCAATAAAATGGCAGGAATCCGTGTTCTGGTGTGTAATGGGCTGGCCAGCCAATTCCAGAGACTGGGTTCTCTTTCATTACGTCTCCAACATCATTCAAGCATCTAGCTCACTTAATTCTGTGCGCTGGTGACCCACAATGAAATGTCCAGCCCAGATTCCGGGGGGCTCCAAGGTGTCCTCCCCTGTGCCCTTCAGACCAAACCTTTGACCCGAGCACTTCATGGAGACAAACCAACGAGTATTGTGAAGGGCTGTTGGTCCTAAGCTCTGGGATTTTCTCCTAACCAAGACCCATTTGTTTGCATCGACACAATGCAGGCTTTTCCAAATGGGTTCAGGAGAATCTGATGGTGGTGTGCCTGTTAGCCTTTAGTGAGGTGCATTTCTGGGTAAACGAATCTGTATTTCATGTACGTAGAATCGTGCCGTAGATCACCATAATTAGTAAATAGCCAAGAGGGCTCCTCATCATCACCTCTAGGTGCTGAAGCATACGATGAACGATGTAGTTAATGGTGCCATGTTGCAGTTTGAACTTGACTTGACCTGAGGGTTCAGCCCAAGGTGTATGCTATGCAGAGAGCAGGGCAATGTCCTTGGCCTTTCGATGTTTAATGCTACGCAGTCAGACATAAGACAGGCATGTGGTTTTCCTAGTGAGGATTATCGAGGCAAGTCAGAGAAGGCCACTACAGGGCTGAGACGTTGCAGCCTAGACCAAGGGATGCTAAACGACCCCCCGAGCGTCTGGGCCAAGGCAGTCGGGTCCAAATTGTCTCTTGGCAAGCTGTGCCTCACTCTGCTGATGATTCTGCTGCTGCTGCTGCTGCTCCTGTTGCTGCAGTTGGCAACTTTATGGCTCTGCTAGAATTCCATGTTGGGAGTAGGACTAACTGCATGTCCGTAGCATCGCAATATTGACTCAGGCTATGGTTGTAGAATGCAACGCAAAGCTTGTAAACACTGTAGATAAATCAACAAACATTACAGCTATACAAGTATACCAGTGGATCACTGCAGACCAGCAGCACTGGCATCAGGGACTGGACACTGGGCAGGGACTGGAAGTGGTCATGTATCTGAATGACATCATAGATGGTCAGCATCACTGTAGCATCAGGCCACCCTCTGCTCCTGCCCTCCTATACTATCCTATACATAGGTAATTTATCTATCAGGTCCACCCACAATTGGGCCTGATGCATCACAAGATTGCAGGTCTGCTAGCTGGTCCTAGCCTCCTCCTAGTCTGCTCCTATTCCCAGCAAAGTCTCTTGAATAACGAACAAGATGAGGTCTTGCTTGCCCACTGCATTTAGACCCATGTTTGTGGCTGATAGCAGCTCTTAAATGAGTTTCTGTATATCTTTGCCAATGCCCTGTCGACAGTATTTGAAGAGCCTTGATGACTGAGCAGAGCAGCTCTGCAACCAAGAATGCCAGGACATGGTGGCTTTCCTATCTAATTGCATCTCCCAAGTTTCAATTACTGATACAAGCCCTTGATCTTCTTTAATACCTTTTAGTCTTTTTCATTTCTTTCATTGACGTTAATTTAATTTTGTGCTGTTGGACATTTTACTGATTAGATTTTAGTCTCTTGTAAACCGGTCTATATAGACTATTAATATTTGCACCGTCTAAATTTCACAATGCCAGCAATGAACAGTGTATACATATATGGTAGTGGCAGGTGATGAAGTGGCACATTGATATTGAATTGGCTGTTGCTACAGCATACAGAAACATGAGTCAAAATTCAATATTATTATCATGAGTATGGCTCCCTTTTTAATCTCATGTGCCAATAAGTAAGATGCATATAGTGACACATACATCTGGACTAACAGTTTCATAAAATATGGTCGACTCTAGACAGCTGTAGCAACCTATTCCTGGCTGTAGCTATAACCGGCTTACACTTACCACCACTGAAAAATATGAACCTTTGTAAATGTAAGAAATTCATCTAATACATCATAAATATATATATATGTGCAATGGACAAGCATCTTTTCAACAAAAATGCGAAATATGCCATAACTCTCAACTTATGCACCAATTTATGGTGCTGCGAGTACTTTAAGAGCCAACTATAGCCAGACAGTTCCATTTAGTAGCAGGTAGCATCGTATAGACACAAGTTGTCTAGCTTTGTCTAGGTTCAATTTGACACGCCATTTTTAATGGAACTAACTATAGATATATTTTATTAATATAAAATTAGTTAAGCATTAATGCTCCCCACCTTTCCTGGCGCCGCACTCCTCATATCGGCCAATCATAGGCATATCATTTTAATCCCTTTCCAAGCCCTATAAAACTATGGGACAAGGGCTAAGTGGTCATTCGCTTTCATTCCTTCGTTCCTTGTAAACAATTTAGGCAAACCAATATATACATAGGTGTGCAGACTAAGTGCTTATTTATGATACATGTATCTGTATACAATGTATTGATATTTGTCATTGAGAAAAAATACTTATTGCCATATACTTTTTTTTTTTTTTACTGATCCTGTTGTTTTGTGTTCTTCCAGAAAATCTTCCATCATTTTTGTGGATTATCATGAGGAGGCAACAGCAACAACCAATGAGAAGACCAAAAAGGCTCCATCGAGCCATCATAATTTGCTGGATCATCTTTTCACAGACATTCCATAAATGCTTCAAATTGTAGATAGCCTGCCATGATCATGAAAACAATTCAGCATACCAATCCTCTACACAGTGAATTTGATATGAAAATAGATGTATATATAATGGAATATGGTGTTTTGACCCACTACAACAATGGACTTGCTGAGAGACATGCACATTAAGCATCAAAAGGCTGTTTTGAATGCTGGTATTCGACACATGCCTGCGTCTGCTCATTCTGTGACAGGTAGCATACAGAATCTATATTGTGTGATGTACATTTGTTTCTAAAAGTGAAAAGTGATATTATAGATGTGCTGTCCTTAATATGGCTGAATATCTGCTGCTACTTAGCAGGTCTAAATATTTGCTACTGTAGCAGCACTGTTTATTAATTGTTATGACTCTATTACATTGGAAGTCACTGTCGGTTTGTTATTGAATTCATGTAGTCATATCGTACTTTATTGTACCTGAAATGCTGTTTCATTATTATGTTATTCAGACTTTGAGTCTATTTATATATATGTGATTAATTGTAAGCCTATAAAAGACAATTTGTGCCAAGCACATGGCTATATAGTGCTGTTACCCTGCTTTTCAGCCTCTATCAATGTTAAAGTGTACTGTTCTGTGAAAACTTTGTGAAAGGGCATGGAAATCAATCGATGTATTCCAGAAAATATGAGTGGTCGAGTGTTCAGCCAGGGCTCAGTGATGGACGAGGAAGGCTTGTGGAGGTCATGAATCTGAAATGAAAAGCGGTGGGACAGCAGATCTTTGCGAAGATGGCGACTGACCGCCGTGTGCTTTATGCCGGTCGTTTTCTATTAAAAAAGCCAAAGAAAAAGGGAAGACTTGTCATGTCTGGTGGCTTCTCTATAATTCTTCACATAAGCTTTCAGCTATGTTTGGTACATATATGAGATACTTTGACTCGACTGCTTTCCATAATCAACCTTGGGGGTCAGTAAATCGGTTTAAAAAGCCTATAAAGCAAATAATGAGCTAAAGTTTCATAAAACCCTACCTACCAAGCTGTAAGTTGAACCTATTGCATGATAGAAGGTTGATGTTGTATTACATTAAATATGGAGGATACAATATGGATGTGGAAAGGGTGCAAGACCTTTTGAAGCCACAGGGTCAGTTCATCAATGGCCACATTATCAGTGATGATGGCAGTGTACACTTGGAACAGGGAATTGGGCGCTGAGGGAATTTGATAAACGTAACACACCCCACATGTATTGATCTTCCGGCTGGAACTCCCACCTGGAGAATTTAAGCGAACAAGGGAACTAACATTATTGACCGAAAGAGCATGTTGCTGGATTGGCCAGGTCTGGTCCCGACTTGGCGGAGTCACCCCGCAAACCTTCCTCGTCTGTTGTGCATCCTGAGCACTCACAATGAAGTCCAAAAAGCAACACCAAAGGTCTATTAATATGTATTGCTCAGGCTGATATTCATACCTTCCCCCATCTCTGATCTAGTCCAACTCCACTCTTTCTACCAAAGCATTACAATAACCTTGAACAGCCATCCAAAATGATTTACTACAATAGCCTAAGCTCCTACTTTCTTTTATCTTTTAGAGAGTAAAGGAGAAGTTTGACATTGAGTTTGTTTTGAGCTCAAATGGTGCTTTAAGTATAGGGATTTTATGACCTTCAAGAAACTCTTGAGGCATCCATCTTTGCAATAAATCAATACTTCTAAGGATTTCATTTCCGAAAGCAATCATTCAATTTCCTTGCTTTCCTTGCTTTTATATTTAGCCATGGTTTGTTGTTTTAAGCAGACCAACTGCTGCAGCCTTATTTTATGACTAACAACAAGTAAGTATTGTATCATGTGATATTATTCATTGAATCATAATAAGGTCCAAATGTCAAATTTATGGAAGTATCTCGTAACATATGATCTTTTCTACAACGTTTATATATGGATATTTATGTTAAAGATTACTTTACATATAAACTGTTTAAGTACTACTATGTAGTATAACATTGCATAGCTTATTATTTGAACATTGTGTCATTGAAACAATCTTTTTTTAAAACAATGTTATTTTACACCAACAATGAAACATTGGCTTAAACTAGTGAAATTAAAGGCAACATAGTTAACACGCAAGAACAAATTCTAAGAGGAACTATGATAAACTTACATTGATGAACATTGCACAGAATAAATAAAGATTGAAAATATATTATAAAACAAATCTGTGTGTTCTGTGTCATAAATTAATGCACCAATCATAATGTGACTCATAGCCAATGTAACATCATAACAAAGAAATGTCACCTTAAATAGGCAAAATTGGACAACAGGTTATAACAGTTAAAACGTGTTGGATGCCTCAGCTTCTCACAAAATTCATGGAGCTGTAGGTCTCAAGTATGGATGAAGTCGTGGAACTCTTTGACGTCTTGACAAGCCAATCCTGACTGGTTTTGAACAAGTATGCAGAGGTAGCATGGTTGTGACTTTATTCACATCATCTGAAACATAAAATAGTTTTGGCACCTGTTTAATATATGAGACTATTATATAATGTGCCAGTATTGTGAAAAATTTGAGGCTTAGGCCTAACCGTTACTTACCAGAAGACAAATTATTGTTCGACAGATGATCCATATTGGATTCATTGTACCACCATGACTTCGTACCGCTTCCAAAGTTGCCATGTCCACTCCAGGATGCTAAAATGTTAATTAAAGAAATCTGTGTAACCTCTACAGTTTATTTTCACTACAGAGTCAAAGTACAAAACAATGCAAATGATAATGATGACACAAACCAAATCAAGATCTTACCATGGTAATTGCATCTTCTTGAGGACAGATCAGTCTCATCATCTAAAGATGGAACTGCCTGGTCCTCACACTCATTCAAATCAGGGACTGTGACCTCATTTGGCACCTCTTGGCTTGTCTGGCACTCCTCTTCTTCTGTGACATATTTATTGTCTTGAAACGAGTCTTCGGATGATTTGCTTCTCTTGGTAATCACTCCATTAGCTGGCAGTTCAAAATCAGCAATTCTCTTTTTCTGGTCACAAAGACTGTCACTCGCATACAGTGAACCATCATTATGTATTTGCAAGTATTGGCTAACACTGTCAGATACATCAAAGGCATCCGTAATTTTCAGTGGTTCCATTACATTGCCAAGACCAACAAAGTGCGCTGTTTCTATCTCATTAACCACAGTTGGGTTAGAGTAATCGAGGTCATTGAGTGAATTGGTGTTGCTGTCAGGTGACTGTGCAACCATATCATATTGTTGCAGAGAAGAGTTGTCGGTGGATTCAAATTCGCCTTTGCCTTCATTACAGCAATCTGGACTTATCACATCGCATGAAACTTTTCTTGTTTGACTTCCTTCATAATCCATTTTACCTTGAAATATTAGTTGCAGCTCCTCGTTTAGATCATACTCTTCCTCATTGTCTGGATTTAGGAGTTGGGAAATATCAAGAGTGCTCTGACTGGCGAAATCTAGACTTGAAGGTGAATATTCGTGGTATTCGGTCAGTGGACTTGCAAATGTCACATACTTTGCATCGTCATGAAATTCCTCGTGCTCATATAAAGTTTTCGATTCATCTGGAATTAGTGTGTGGTCTGTGATATCTGTATAGTTTTCAGATGTCACATCCCCTTCTCTGTCTGTAGATTGGTGATCAGTCTGACTATCTGTCATCCTGGAGGAATTGGTAAGGCATGATTTGTTGGCATTTCCTGATTGCGAACCGTCTTCTTCACAGGTCTCTTCAACCGGTATCTTTTCTCCATCATCAGTTAAATCTTGTCCATCTGGGATCTTTTCAGTATTTACAGCCACATGGTGACATTCATCTGGCACACAATGGATATTTGACACATCTTCAGATAGCGGTATGTTTTCTCTATTTGGTAGGTCATCCCTGTATTCGTCATCATGAGATGGGACTGCAGCTGCCTGATCTCCACCATTTCCATGACCTTGTTTTTCATCATTTTCAGTTTCAGTGGCTTGTCCTGTTTTATCTATTTCTTTGAGAGATTGAACTGTTTGGAGAACTAACTCCTGGAACTGAACAATTATTTCTGATGCATTTCCCATGAGACATTCTTCATCTTGAAGAGATTTGGATTCTTGTTTGGGTAGCTCTTCTGTTGTTTCATCCATTTCAGATTCAGAATCTTGAACTACTGCAGTTGAATCTTCAGCCCTGATCTCAAAAAATCCAGGTTCTCCATTCTGATAACTTATTGCATTAATTTCTTTGGTTGCTTCATCATCAATTACTGTACTTGCCTGATTTTCAAGGTTTAATTCCAGACACTCATCAGATTTGTTCTGCATTAGTACTTCATGAATTGGCTGAAAATCATCACTTGCCAGTCCTATTGTATTTGCTTCCTGGACTTCAATCACTACAGCCACCGATTTTTTAGCTGGATCCACCACAGGCTGTGAGTCAAGAATCACGCTTGTTTCATCCTGACATGTCTGATTTACTGGGAATCCCTCTTCCTGTTGCACTTCATCATTTACCAGTTCTTTTAATACTTCCTGTAGTGACTGACTTGGTTCTTGTAGTGATTGGTCCATTGACTGAAATCCAAAATTTCCATCTATAAACAATTCATCTGACTGTCCTGCTATGATTGTTTTGGGAGCAGCAGTTTCATCAGAAGCCTGAGCAGTCAGTATTGATGGTTGTGACCCTTGAACAGGCTGCTCTGTTGTTTCATACTCTTCATCTGCCATTGCCGTAGAATTTCCTTCAGGTGCAACTCTGAATTCCTCTTTTTTAGCAGTCAGTTCTTGTGCATTGTCACATTCATCTGGGGCTAATTGTTCACCAACTTCTGTAAAATTCTCAGAGTGTTCTGTTATGACAGATTCATTAATTTCTGGTGATCTTAAATGTTCTTTCGCCTGAACTACCAGCTCAGGTTCTTCAACTTGCATCGTTTCAACCACTGATTTCCGAAGTGAATGATCTGGATGTGGAGATGCTGGAACAGTACTTTCTGTTACTTGATCATTCTGTGACACTTGAACTCTTTGTGATTCCTGACTTGTTGGTTGACATCTCTCTTCAGGCTGCACCATTTTTGTTGACTCTTCCATTGGCATTCTATCTATTGGTTCCCCAACTGCTTCATTTTCTGGCTGATGTAACATAGGTTTAATTTCAACAGCTGCTTGTTCTGATTTCTGAAATCCAATGGATGATTCCTCAAGTGGCTGATTTATCGATTGATATCCAGTATTGCTCTGTCTGACTTTACTCATCCGTGCAGATTTAATTTGTGTTTCAATCGAATGAACCACTAGCTCAGCTGATATCTCAGACATTGATTCTTGTGCAAAGAAAGTTTCTCTTTCTTCAACAGACATAGTAACAACTGATTCATGAATTTGTTGCTGTTCAGCCTGAATTTCAGTTTCATCTTGAAATGCAGCATAATTATGAGCTAGTGTATCTGGTTTGTCATATTTTTCATCTGGGTTTACTTCGCTGCTCTCTCTTCTCATCTGTCCCCGAGAATCTCCACGGACCATTTCCATCTCAGTTTCGTTCATAATCTCTTCAATAAGATCTACGACTTCTCCAAGAAGAATGACAATCTCTGGATCTTGTGCCAAATTTAGGGTATTTTGATTACAGGCCTTCGGCGGCCCCTCTGTCACTATGTTCTCCATTAACGGTTTGTAGGTATCCTCTGGAAAAAAAAGGAAGAAGAAAGAAATATTTACCTATTTAAAAAAGGGAGATTCTAGCAAGTTATATTAATGCTAAAACTGTAAAATATTAATAGGAAAAAATAACACTTCATATTTAGACTTCATGTTTCATTCAGTGAGACATTGATTAATTTCTGATTAATTTTCTTGAGAGAGAAAAAAACCCATTCACAAAATTTTTGAAGGGGGGGAATAGATACGTACTTTTGAATTGATCAATGTATCAGAACTGACAGAAGTCCCCCTCACAATGGCTCACATAGTAACAATGCCCACATCTACAGTCTTGACTCTGGCCAAGTCTTGGCATCATTGGCATGGCAGTCTAGAATTGCACAAAATGTAACAAGGCTCCAGTTCGTAGAGGATTATATATAATTTTAATGCATAGGCAAACTCAGTTAATCAGGGCATGTTCGTCAACATCATTATAGTATATTTTTGTACTATTATCAAAGAAATTATACTATACGATCTCTATTATTATCCCTGCTGCCGTGCTGGTACAACATGTCGTCTGCCAAGCAGACAGATTGATCAGATAATTTAGAAATATATACATTGTCATTTAAATCCAATGTTTACCGGTTGCCGAAAAGGTCTAAGGGAAAGCCTCACTGACACTCCACAATCATTGATCTCCAGAATTTCCTATGTTGGATAAGGCAACAAATTTTCAATTGAAAAGAATTTGGTAGATGTTTTTGATCTTAGCAGGTGGCAGCACCACCCGGTAAAATGATTTTCCCAAGCTGGATTGTGGCGACATCTAGCGTTTAACGAATATTTCCAGATCTAATAAAATTAATGATTAAATGTGAATTTTTTGCTTTATTGTAATCTAGCAAAGTTAGAATACTCCTACCAATATATCTATTTATTTTTATTTGCAAATTGAAAAACAATGTAACTAATCTTCATTCATTTTGGTAGACATTTTGCGATGGCTGTCCATTTCGTGAGACACTTTACAGTTGTTTTGCGCTGATGAAAACGTGATTTTGTTGAAGGTGAGCTAATTTAAGTGTTTTTCTTCGGCATTTTGGCATAATGAGTTCAACGAAAGTAGCCTAGGTACTTTTGACAGTTAATTACCGTTTGATTTTCTATTTGACTGTATGTTTGGGTTCACTAGATAGAATCAAAGTTGGGACCTCGGCCGATTGCAACTCAGCAGTCTAGACCGTGGAATTAAACCTTTTTGGTGGAACTGTTGCATATTGTGGAATTCACGGGCAGATTCGAAATACGGTAATGTAAACACTGCCATAGTTCAGCAAACACACACTGCCATTGACTGAGTCGTTCAGTGACTTCATGCAGCAAGTCCTGCCGTGATGGACACTCCTTAATACATTTTCTTGCTGCTGTCACAACCTGTCACTGTCACGGTGGGTGATTCCTTGAGGTGTGTCTCATGTTTACTTATGTTTATCCCCACCCGTGTCGAACTGTTACAACGTTGGGCTGCTTTGCTTAATTAAGGAAACCAACAAGACTAGTTCACCTGACACTGACAAGCTAAAACTGTGTACATGGGATAACATATAACCAGTGATAACAGGACTCCTCTTCTTCATGTACAACGCAGTCCGTTTGGACTCTATAGCAGCTACGAGTATGAAATTTATTCTATGTGGATTATTTTATTCTTAGTGGTCTAGGTGCATTGACAATCCTGACAGCAGTAAATAGTTCTATTTAATGCTACTGACTCAAAGCAGCAATGATGATGATTTTGTAATCAGCTTTTTCTGTTATGAGATTGTTGTGAATACACATCAACATCAGAATGCTTTTTGTACTTATTCTACTTAAGCTATCACAGTCTTTTCTGTACTCTACGCTACTCTTATAATCTGTATGTGCCGTGATTTTTATCCACTATACATATGCTATATGTGGAGTGAAATCTCTGCTATCAGTGATTGTTATGGGCAATCTTAGGCCTGAGATTGCTTGTAACTGATATCCGCCTGCGGAATTTCCTGAATTAAGTTCCTTTTAGGTTCTCATGATACTCTTTTGTCTGTTGATATGAGTAGTGTAGATTATGTCTATCTACAGCAACTTCGAAATAAATAGAATTTGTACAGTATTTTTAAACCAGATGTGTAACACTTAAAATGTGTATTTGCAGTTAGACAGTAACTGTGAAGGTTATGTATGAGGAAATTGGTATTGTATGTTTTCATGTGTGAAAGTGGATCATCTTGTATTTGTGTCACTGATAACTTTAGAACCTGAGTCATGGGTTGTGTCATACTGGATTTATGTGTTAGTTCATTGTTTTTGTTTATTTGGAATTAATGAGACTGCTGTGGGAATATGTCCCCAACTTGGCTCCAAATCAATTTCATCTGGATGATGCGCATTGTACAACAAATCCGATGCATGATAAGAAGTCTTTAAAGGGGGTTAGGTTCAAGTTTTTGCCTTCTGATAAATTCATCTGAAGGGCAGATTTAAGCAGCGTTGAGTAATTTACTGAGCTATGTGTCAGTCGATTAGTCTGTGTCACTTTGATTTAAATATTATTCAATGAATAGAGTGATCATATAATATGTATTGATTTCTGTCTTGTCTGTTTTTTACTTGAATATTCACTGCAATGTGCGTGTGGGAAGGCATTATGATGCAAGAATAGTTTAGCAGAGGATAACATCATATATGTACAATGTGCATGCATTGGGAACTTCAAAGGTTTATCAGCAGTAGTTATCTCTTCAATAGCAGGAAATGTTTGTTTTGCATGCTGATAGGTGGGTACAATTTGTACAGCAGAGTTAGACGTAAATCATATATTGTCTGAATTATATGCCAGTTTGATATGGAGTGCTGAACTGCAGATGATAGGGTGAAGTAGAGCAGGCTTTAGTGCGATGAAAGTCAAGACTGGAAGGGGAATTCTATTGCACATTGCATCATTTTCAATAAAAAATGTTAGAGCATCAAGAGTACTTGGGCATGCATTTTTGAATTGCGGGGCAAAAAGGTCATGTAGAGCGGAAATATGTGATAAGTCTTCATTTTCCGTCTTTTGGTGACTTTTAGATCAGGCGATGAGTCACATGGCTGATTCTGTGTGAGTCAATGATAATTCTGTTGCTAATTACAGGTCATTTAAGCTTGAAGTGATTGTGGATTTAGTGGATCAACTTTTTAACCGGTGATGTAAAAATTGAATAGCACTGAATTGGTAAATTTCAGTGATTCTTGAAGCTGTCAAAATGTTGATTGATCAGATGATTGTGACTTTTAAACACACCACAAGTGTTTATGCTCACTGATAAGTTTTTAAATATTCAGTAAGCCTGAGTCACCTCCACTGACCCATTTATTAGATTCACATGGATCAGCTGTGACTAGTCTTTGCCATACTGCCTCGATTATGTCTGTGATGCAGCTGTGGGTGATTACAAAGTCCATCTAGATATGACATAATATTCTGACACATTTCATGGTCTGACTGCAGCTATTGGCCCGACCTTGTTCACTCCACCTTTCTGATTAGCAGTCCGCTTGTGCCTAATGTAATGATTTCTTGTGCATGAGGCCATGAGAACAGCTCCGCGATTGGAGATAATGTGACATGAAACTCAAACGCTGGCACTTTCATATTTCATGATTGCATAGACTACTAGTCTCTGTTTTATGAGCTGCAGTGTTGAGCTTATGAGCTAATATTAGTGGATTTCAGGAGTATTATTGCTTCACAATGTAATGCTATTTCCATACTGAGTTGGCGAAACTTTGGTTCTTCATGCAATCTAGTTAACATGTGTTTGCTTCTCTATTCCAGCACGAAGACGGGGTAACGGACATGCTAGACGCACCTAGATCTTTCGACAGCATGGCAAGAAACCAACAGTGCAATGGCGGTTAAGTGATGGCACCCGGTCCGAAAATCCACAATGTGGACACGATCAGTGAAATGGCTGCAGGAGAAGATTTCGTCAATCTTTTACACGCACGGTCTTTTCTGTGCAAGCCATCCCGTCGCCATCATTCTCTTTGTCATCCTCATATTTCTCATTTTGTGGTAAGTCTTACTCTAAACACATATATATATACATCTACCTTACCGTGCAAAAGTTTGGAAACAAGTGTAAGTTTGCACAATTTTGATGATATTAGCAAAACAATAACAGGAATCAGTTACTGTGATAATGCTGTTGGAAACGTTTGTGCTAAACATTGATTTGATTATTTTATTAATATGAATTGTGCTGATTGCACCCAGCCCACGAGGGGTCACACATTTATAAAAATACATTTTTGACACTCACAAAGTGGACAGCACAAAACAATGACAGGACAATCC
Organism: Alitta virens; assembly: GCA_932294295.1. Taxonomy (NCBI): domain Eukaryota; kingdom Metazoa; phylum Annelida; class Polychaeta; order Phyllodocida; family Nereididae; genus Alitta; species Alitta virens. The sequence continues at coordinate 68,177,886 of OW028573.1, forward strand.
CACTTACAACAATAAATTATCGATAAATGTGAACATAGCTTTTGAATAGCATTTAAACCGCTGTAATTTACAGCTGATAAGTATTAATTAATGTATAATCAAAATTAATAGAGTTCGCTTTTTAAATGCTTTATATAAGTATGTTGTTTCTTTTAGTGAATATATTATTATCAAATTTATTTTCATTATGCACTAAACATGTGGATGAGTTTATTTCTAACTTGGTCATTGGAAGTAGTAATTTCAGTCGCCTCAATTATTGATAGTTTCCAAACTTTTGCACGGCAGTGTACATTAATTATTGCACCGTGCAGCATGCAATGGATTCAATATAAATAGTAATTTATTAGCACAGGCGTATCACTAAGGTTATATGGTCTGTATGATGTTGCAGAGAACTGTAGAAATTTTGGTTGTATGGGAATATTAGTTTTGTGGTCTATTAACAATATACAACATATTGGAAATAAGAGCTCTTCAATACTGTAATTTCTTTTGAAGTAAGAAAATTTCTCTTCAATATTATGCTTTAATTTGAAGTAAGAAAATTTAATGTATCCTAATTCTTAAATGCTGACATTATGTACAAACTGCTTTGTTTGCTGTATTTATTTATTGGACTATGAATGAACTTTATATATATGTTATCGGTTCATGTTTTATTTGTTTCTTGGGTATGGAGTGGCACAGTGCTCTCTAGAGGGCTTGGAAAACCTATATTCATTTGTACATGTATATTGCTTCTATTAATGCATCTATTAAAGCAACAAAATATCTAAAGTTCTATATGAAGGCATTGGAAACCAAAGAAATTACAAACTTATGTATCATTGCCAGCAACTAGCATAAAATACCAATTAATTGAAAGTTTGTTGCTCATTTTATAAAGATAATTCAGTTGAAAGTTGATTTCAGTAAATAGAAAACCCTTAGGCATTTAAGGAGGAAGTTTTGAAAAATATCTGTGGCAAACTGGTGCACCATTTCTGTTTACTGTCAGATGTCATGGTTGAACTGTTCCAAGTTTTTATAGCTGGGAAGTTAATAGCTGCTATTACAGGGAGTGGTTCTCAGGCCATGTATAAAGCAATGAAATGATTTGAATGTTTGGACTTATGAGCTGATGAGTGCAGTGAAATGCCCTTTAAATTTAAATGTAGAATTGAAAGTTGTATAAGATTGTGATATGCCTCTTACAAGTTGCATTTTCAAAAGGAGAAAAACTTGTATCACTGTACAGTATGGGATCTAATTAACACAAGTTTGCTAGTTCCCTGTGCAATAGATACTGGGTATCATCATTTTCAATTTTTCTTCATCGTTCACTCAGTGTTAGATATTTAATGAGCAATTCATGGGTATCTCAATGGTTTTTTAAAATTGTGTCAGTGTTTAATTTGAAGTTTTGGATGCACGTTCATTTGCGGTGTAATTTCAATAAGAATCCAATCGATGGCTTGTAATGTTAGATCAAAAGTTTTCAAACTGTGATGCAGTATTTTACTGATGACTAATAATGTGAAATGCTATCTCGCGTTCTGCTGCAATGCCATTCGATGATCTTTTCGAACCTTTCATACGGAAGATAAGCAATTAATATGATTTTACGGAAGTAAGCAATAGATATGATCAAGGATGCTAGATTCATGCTTGGTGTCAGTATAATGTGTGATTCTGAGTGCCATTTGCATGTCTGGGATAATTGTTTAGACCTTTGTCAGTTGCCCAAAATGACCTATTTGATTTCAGGCTAAAACCAGTTCTGTTGGGTTTAGCCACTGTGATATGGGCTCGTATAGTTAACGAAGGAACCTCAATCATCTCTTGATTTGAAGTCGTTCATTGACAAGTGGCAGATTAATGACTTCAATTAACAAGGCTTGTTCAACAAGTAGTTATTTTTCTCTTTCTCAATAGAACACACAAAAACCAGTTGATATGCCAATATTTATTTTGTTGAATTTGGTTGGATTCTGACTGTTGTTAGCCGTTGATTGATAGTCAAAAGTGTCTGAAGGGGCACATTCAACTTGTCTGTTTCTCTGTCATGAGAGCTGTTAGGTCTAGTTTCATGCATATCTTGGAAAGAATTCTCCATCAGAGTCTTATATTCCATGGTCCTCCTTCTAAAGTGTCATTTCCAGGCTGTTTTAAAAATTAAACAGATTAACAATATGATTACTGGTGCAATGCCTGTAACTAAATTCCTCACAGGATTGAAAAAGGCCACATTGATACTGACCTTGTCTGCCCAGAATCGATAAAATATCTGTATGACTAATTTTTCATCTGTTATCAGGTTAACAAGTGCAGTGGTGTCATTTCATCCTTGTATCATACCAGACAGAATGTAATGTGACCCGGGTGTTTTTAATGAGAAAGAAATTGTTGTTTAATGATCAGATTTCTGTGAAAATAAGCTGTAGGACCATTTCATGTCTCTGGCATTAATGTACTCCAAGAGGATGAAGTCAGCAGCAGCTGCAACCAGTGATTATTTTGTGATGTGATGTTAGTTAATGTGTGACATTATCATGCACAATTACCTAATTGCAATTAACATCAGCTGCCTGTTCAGAAAGCTCAATTTGGGGCACCAAGAAATTTCTTCTCCAAAAATTCATATTTAAGGGACTAATGCCAGTAATATTTTAATTCCTGATTTCATGGGGAAGGAATATTCTGCAGAGCTGTAGTTCCCAATTTCTTTCTTTCTGAAATTAATTTTGTGTTTCGGGAAATTTGGAGGGGAGTAGCTCAGTTTTGGGGAGGAGGCTCACACCCCCTCCCCCCCACCAAAAAGAGGAGGGGGGAACAGGCCTCCTGAAAACCCTATCATTAACCTGCTACTCTGATATCACAGGGTCTTTGCATCATTAGCTGCAGCTTAATATTAATATCCATTGCAGATTTGCAGCTTGAAATTTCATAGGAGCACAATCATGTGTCAAATGCAGATTTAATTTCTCTCTCGAGGTCTCATAATTGAGCATGTGGCAGCGTGTTGCTTGCTTTTGGTTCATATTTCTTCTCATTTTAATCTGAAAATTCTCGAACAATAGGGTTCATTATTATGTCTTTTAGTGTTGCAGCTATCTTGAGGAGAACTTTGTTGAGGACTTGATAACTGATCTAAGAACTTGCTATGTACATGTACAGTGATTTTACATTTCTCTTGTTTGAAATGAGTTACTATTAGAGGCCTTTACTTTATTTCAGTTATCCATTGACGACCCTGCCCCTCCCTGGAAACCCCCCTGTTGTCTATGAAACCAAATTTGGACAACACATCCCCCCGTCTGGTCCGGATGCTGGGCCAGACAAGGGAGGTCATCCAAGATGGGTCTGTATTCTAACAATGACCAATGTGCCGTTTATATTTTTATGCACTGATGAATGTGATTACTATTTGCCAATTTAATTTAAACAATTGAAACGATGAGTAACACCATTGAAATAATGACTGTAAACTCACAACAGCTAGGACAATTGCATTGTCAAATTTTGGAGAGAACGTAAATGAAAATTGTTTTTTCGATGACCTGCCTGTACTTATGATAGGTCAAATATTTGAAACTTGAGCAGATTTACTGCAATCATATCATTAATGTAATGGTCTGTGTCACTGATGTAGTGCAAATCGTAATAAATTGTGACAAAATTTAGTGCAGATTGTAATCAGATGTTTTGGTAAATGTACATTGTGCAATATATATATGTATGTTTTTTTGTTACCTGCACATCTGTGTGGAGAAATTAACTATCTTATCATCTGGTATTTTTTAACAGTTTCAGGGCGAAGCGGTATTCTATGTGCAGCAAATAATTGTGAAAGCAATTGTGTCACCATGGCAACCGAAAATCCTTATCCAGGCGGATGCTTTTCGGGCTCCCCTGTCCTCTGCTTTTGATGTCATGGAAACCATCAATAATTTTGTGATTCGGAATGGGTGAGTTCTTTGTTCCTCTTGCAACTATGAATATTTTTGTGATGATATAACTCGTGGAATGTTTTAGAATCACTCTTTTTGCTTAACTGTGAATTGGTTATATGCAATTGATATGATCCTTAATTAATCTATCAGCTGATGTATACTCATTGTACGGTTGTATGCTTTAATTGCTGAGAAGCCATGTTACCTGTCATTTTAATTGCAGCTCAGAAACTTTGTCATTAAATGATGTCTGTTACCGAGTTTCGGAACCCATACCTAGCAGAGTGAAATTGAAACGTTTGGTCCCATCATACAATTGCCTGGTTGTTTCACCCGTAAACTTCTGGAATAACAATCGTCAGAGGTAATTAAGATGTCCATTAGTACAAATAGCATGATATTGTCGACTATTTTAATCATGTGCCTGTCAATAGTATATATAATTGATTTATTTTTCAGATTCAACGATGACGATCAGATTATCAAAACTATTTATGACAACTACGGGCAAACTCTTGAAGCTCCTCCTTCAGTTAGAGGTAAGTCTAATTATTACTGAAATTGAATGATATTCATTTGATATTCAATTGATATTCATTTAATGTAATGTTTGATCTCAATGCCAAGAATCCTATACAAACTGTTGAAATTTCATGTGTTTTTCCAGACATCTTGCTTGGACTACCCTTGAAAGATACTGGAATCACTAGATTTTACCTTCGCAATCGACAACGAATAATATCATATGCGGTGACAATTGTTATGAAAGACTACAATCCTAGGTAAGTAGACCTACTGCACTAACTACCGTCTATTTTTTTTTGTTGGTTTATGTGGTCATTGATTGCTACATGGAATACCGGTTACTGAATTTTTACGATTTATTTGAAAAACTTTTCAGATTCCTTGCCGGCCTTGAAGAAAAGCTGATGGAGACCTACCCAAACACAATCAACACCACGGCTAATCGCAAAGTCATTCATTTCTATTTTAAAGACATCCACTATTTTGTGGAATACACTTATCTTCTCGTCACGTACATAGTTCTCTTTATGTACCTGTATTTTTCTGTCAGTAAGTATATGATTCGTAGTAAGAGATGCATTCATGTAAATACCAATTATTAGATATGTATATATAATTTTTATTGACGGAAGATGTCAGAAAAGACATATATGTCACAAGTACAAAAGATAAAAAGAAATAAAAGCAATCAGCAAAAAAAAAAAAAGGAAAAAAAAAGGGAATACAACAAAGACTATAGTTACAGATGGTTCCAGCCGCCGAAATTAAAGTATTTAATTATTTATTAGAAAGAATGGTATCTCTGAATGCTGAAGTTTCTTGTCATTAATATGTGACATTGTTTGGTAGCCCAGTGATCAAGGTGTTCGCCTGCTGCTCTGAGAATGTTGATTCAAATTCCACACTAACCTTATTGTGTGAATTAAATTAATGGTTCCTTGTTTTTGAAATACAGTGGAACCTCACAATAAAGACCACCCAATATATGGGTCATTTCAATTTTAGGACCACTTTGTCAGATTCCAAAATTGTGACTTTCATGTAAAAATGTTTCAGCATTAAGACCACCTCCCCATTAAGACAACTTCCTTATTAAGACCACTTCAGTGATCCCTAAGGAATGGCCTTAGAGAATGGTTCCACTGTAAAGCTGTGATAAAAGTATTGATATCTTTCATCAATTAAACTTCATAGATGGCAAATAGTTTTTTTCTAAGAGGGTAGCACTGATCATTAAAATGAGCCTTTCTGTGGCTCATGAGATACCTTAGTTGTAATGTTGAGTGATCATATCTTATTCAGGCAAAATTGAGATGGTGAAGTCAAAATGGGGGTTGGCGTTGAGTGCTGTGATGACTGTACTATCTTCACTTCTCATATCGGTCAGTGTTTGCACCTTGTTTGGACTTACCCCAAGTCTCAATGGCAGGTATGTACTATTATAACACTTGTTACATGTAATTATCATACATTTGTACTCAATTTGATATGATTGTTGCTGTGCTTGAAAGCTGATTAAATGTCTTTTAGCCCAATCAGGTTTTGGTCTCGCCGGTAAGATTGTCTCTGGTTACATTTTCAGCGAAATATTTCCCTACCTGGTCGTTATCATAGGTCTGGAGAATGTTTTAGTTGTTACAAAATCTGTTGTCTCTACACCGATGCATTTAGATGTGAAGCTCCGTGTGGCACAAGGTAGGTACTCGTTACAATATTGCCTCGATTTAAGTTTATTTCTATGAAGACCAACCTCTAAGGGGAAATGTTATTATAAAATCTAAATGACTTGGACAGTACCATTTGTTGATGCGCAGTAAGTGCAGGTCAGTGGAATCATTTTAACAGATAGGGACCCAAGACTTGCACCCAGTTTTGACCTGAGCTGATGTTTGCTTTGTTTTCTGCAGGTTTAAGCAAAGAAGGCTGGTATATTTTCAAGAACCTCATGACGGAGCTCTTTGTATTGTTTGTGGGATTCTTCACATTTGTACCTGCAATTCAGGTGAATTATTGGACTGGTCTGTGGTTTATAAAGACAAGATTTCCTTTACATTTAATGGAGTGGAGCATGTTTGGTACTTGTAAACATTAAAATTGATGTCATTCACACTTTTCCTGTATCTGCCTGGTATACTTCTAATATAATTGTATGAATTAAATGCTAGGCTGATGCACTTGCTTTTTAAAAAATCTGAAGAATGCTGCAAAATCATGTTAACTCATTTAGACTAGGTCATGAAGTAGAGATATTACCTTGGGAAGAAACATACACTAAATTTTGTATACCCAGATAAGCAAGAAATTACGGCTTGGTAATTGTGCCACTTTCTTGTGCTCTGTTCAATGTCACTCGGCATAAAGAGAAGGGATGTTTACTCTGGAGTGTTTAGTTTGAAAGTCAAAGTAAACATGTTCTGTTTGATGGGACTGTTTGTGTCCAATAGCATTCTGCAAGAAGTCAGCAATGCTAAGCTGAAAATAAATAAGGAAAGTAAATGCATTAATGCAAATACATCAGGAAATGACAAGAACAATATTCATGAAAGATTGAGGCTTAAAGTTGACATAGTTGCCAGAATGTCCTTTCTGTGCCTCAATTTGGGACAATGAAATTGATAACAAAGCTATTGGACAGGAAAAGATCAACAGAATGCTTGGGTTTGTGTTGTTAACTTTCGTACAGCTAAGCACATAATAGTGTAATAAATGTAAGGATGAATGTAGTGATGATATGGATCGGTCTTTTCTTACAGGAATTTTGCGCATTTGGTTTGGTGGGACTAGTTTCTGACTTCTTCATTCAGATGTTCTTTTACACCACAGTACTGTCCATAGATATACGCAGAATGGAGGTAGGTTCATTTTGGATTTAATTACTTTAACTGCACTACCTGTCACTGTGTGAAATAATTAATAAATGACACCTCTAAGCCTAGTATTTTGGGATCTTTAAAGTTCTTGTACAACAAATTTCACAACTGTTTTGTGATCAACAAATCATTGTTATTGTTGTATATGTGTGGCCAGGCTTAAGTTGCTGTTCATGGCTTTTTTTAAATATAAATTGGGGCAATACGTTACAATTTATATGCGTGTTGTTAAATCTCGTGTGCTTGCCTTTTATTATTTCAGTTGTCAGATTTGCAAAGACAAAGTGTTCAGATAACCTTACAAGAAGGTTTAAATGGTAAAGGGGCAAAGAAGGATATCACTATACCAGCTGGGACCACGATGCCAGTGCATTTAGCAACCAGTTTTCTGCTAACTCCTCCCCCATCTCCCACTCGACCTCGCTCTCCTGTTTTTGCAAGCTATGATGACATGTTCTTTCCCGAGAAGATCTGGAAGACCCCTCGTCGTGTGCGATTTATGAACTACTGGGCAAGGACGAGAATTCTCCAACGAGGCATTATGGTGTGTTATTTTGAACCAGAGATTGGTGCAAGTCAGATTGCTAATATGTGTAATTTTGTAGAAAAAGCAATGTAAAACAAAGCTGAGTGTATTCTGTGCGAGGGAAGTAAATTAATGATTTTCACTGATAATCCGCCAGTGTGGAGCCTTGTTGGCCTCACATCGAGTATTGCAACTGGTTTTAGACAAAATTTTCCGTTTTCTCACTGACGAAAGCATGGTTGGCAGGTTTAAATCATGGTTTAAATCAAGGCAAATAATCAACAATGTTGATTTTTTTTTATTTAATTTTTTATAAAAGATTTAAGAAGTGTATTCGGTTTCGTCACAAAAGATATCATATCATATCTAGAATGCCTTAGATAGCTTACCTTATAGTTTGTGGATGTTTGACTTAATTTTGTATCTGATTTCGTCTGAATGTTGTTTTATTTGCAGTTGTTCGTGATGGTGTGGATCATTCTCATCGTGTGCAAAACGGGTCTTGTTGAGTATGTGGACAACGAACTCCCAGATCAAGAAATAGACAATATGCCGGGTGTGAGAGTGAGTCATGATGAACAAAACTACCATCGATACACTCAAGCCAAACAAGAGAAAGACGAAAATGTTGTTGCTTCACATGATATTCATCGCAGTGAAACAGCAATGGTGCTTCTACAGCATTATAACTTGCAGCCATGGAAAGACCTATCGCATATGCACTGGCCCACTTTGTTGGGTTATTATAATGTCAGTCTACAGGGAAGGTACATTTGTTTCTTCAACATTTATTTAGAATAGTCACTTTATTTTTCAGGAGTCTTTCAGTGGGTTATCATAGCATTGTGTATTGCCTTGCACTGCTAAGTTGATGCAAATGTAACTTAAACAGTAGAGAGCCTGTAAGCTGTGATGCTGGACAGGCAGAAAATTACATGAGGATGGCGCAGCAATTAGTTGGAGTAACGGGAACCACAGCCTCAGAATTGACGTCATCTCTTAACCAAAATTAATGTGACGTAAAATTATGGATGGAGAGAGACAGAAATGAAAAATGTGGCTCTTGAGTGTAAAATAATGTCAATGTGACATACAGAGCTCAACTGGGTAGTTACCTTGATTAAGAACATGTTACTTGGAAATAAGATAATTAACACTTTTGGGGTAGAGGTGTTGGTCCCAGAAGTGGTGTTTTTGTGCACTCAAATACTGGAGAGTCTACATTCACTTGGTTTGTTATTGGTATGAGTGTGGTGAATGCGTGGCTGTTTTATTATATTTAACTGAATATTTGCCTCTTTCAGGTATCTCTCACTGCTCCCCAGCATTCATTTATCGACGGTAATAAGTCCTGAAGTGGCAATTAAGCTCAGAAATAAAAAGGAATCGCAGTCGGTTCAGGACCATGATGATTTGAAGGAGACTTTGAAACCCGAAGAACAGATACAGACTGTCAAGTTTCCTACTCCCACTCCCTCCGTTATCAAAATCTTTTTCCGCTATCCAAGAACAAGAAAAGAACAAGTGATAACTGTGTTGCTAGGAATCGCAAGTGCCATTCTCTTATCGTTTGTGATAGTATCGCTCTACAGATGCATGTGTTCTCGTAATTACGCCAAATGGCGATCGTCATGGAGTAAGAAAAGACGCAGCAGGTTCAACTGGCCTTATTACAAGCAGATTAGGGAGTCTGTGCCATTGTTTTTGCAAGGGCATCTCCAGGTATGCTATGTAATATATTTATGCAGACGAAATATGTTTAGCAGTATCAGTGGAAAAATCTTCACTGCAACTTCAGTTAATATTATTATTTTTTTATGTGTTTTAGGAAGTGGAGTGCCTGGCGATAGATGGCTCGCTTATTGTGAGTGCCTGCCTTGGTGGCCAAATCCGTCTATGGGACATTTCCAATGGAGACTGTCTCACTGCTATTCATCGTAATGAGTATGTAATATTTTTTAATATTTAGATTCAAGAGATATACAATGTACATGATGCTAGTGCATGATCAGTTGTATAAGCATCTGTCTAGTTATTTTACATCAAAGCTAGAACAATACTTAGCCATTTTATGTTGTCTCATATGTGTTATCGCTGGCTGAAACTCAACACCACTTCCTTTCAGGGCCAAACCAAAATTATCTCGTCCAGCCTCCTATGCTGACATGGACCAGCCATCCCAAGGGGAAGGCTTTCATTTGCGTGATATGCATTCATCCATTTCTTCATTGCCTTCATCATATTCTATTTCTGGAGCATCACCTAGCGACAGCAAATCAAATCATCACTCTCGTCATCTCAGCGTGGACTTCCATAACTTTTTCCCTGATCTCACGGGCTCAATTGAGACAGACTTTGGCAGCATGTATGGATCCAGAAAAACTGGCCACAGTCGCCAAAGTTCCTTGGGTGGAATTACCTACCCACCAGCATCTCAAAACTCGCCAGCTGTCCAAACGCCTGCAACCAAAAACTCGCCTTTATCACAGTCACCCCTTTCACCCAGTTCCATTTACAGCAACTCACCCTTTTTCTCGAACTATGGAGACAATCCTGTAGACCCTTCAAGAGGCTTTAACTTTAGCCATGTAAATGGTCATTATTTAGAACACTCCAAAAACCTGCAAGAGAGGTTAGAGTATTTGCAGCAACGGAAAGAGAGACTGGCATCGCAAGAATCAATTGGGGATGCGAGCGAGGATATGGGTGCGGATGGGAACAGGTTGCGTAGCTGGAGCCAAGGGAACAGTCCAAACACACTACAAGTTGATGCTACACAAATTGAGCAAGAATTTCAAAATAAATCTGCTCCCCCTGTTTGGTGTCTAGCCTGTCAGGGGAGCCTCATCGTTGGTGGTTGTGCCAACGGACGTATTGAGGTTAGTTTGTAGCGAGTTAAGACTTCGGTGTTTTTACAGTAAGTCTTTGTAGTGGGTTCATCTGTATTGTGTTCTGTTGTTTCAGTTCTGGGAAGGCCTCACAGGATGTCTGAAGTTTATCTACACTGATAGCAAGACTGGTGTCACAGCATTGAGTTTTGTTGGCAATAAGTGAGTGTTCAAAGTTTCATACAGTTAAGTTTCATTAAAAACAGCCCGTCAAATTGAAGCTAGTCAAAGCTGTCATTGCTAGCTACTCAAAACCGGATCTAAAAGTATATATTTATGATATATTACATTAATTTCTTACATTTGCCAATGTTTACACTTTTCTGGTGATGAATGTAAGCCGACTATTAGCTATAGAAGTGGACAGAAGCAGCTGGCTTTAGTATGTTTAGATCACAGTTAGCTATAGGTTGCTACAGCCGTCTAGAGTCAACTGTTTTTTTATGAAACTAACTGTACACTTTACATTGACTGATGAATTAGATCACGGAGATGCTTCATTGATATAGGAGTTCAAACTATTAAAACTTGACTAAAATACCGTGGGCAGAGCAGATTTACTTTGACACTGGCTCACTAATTAGATATATCTGGTTATGTGTATGAAGTGATTCTTGTGATGGGGCAGTCCCATTATACAAAGTACTGATTGTAATATAACTAGGTTACAGGAAAATGATAGTAATTACATTAAACCAGGCTTTGCACCGGATTGTAATTTGGTGTAGAATTGTGCGTTTCCATTGTCAGAAGAAATCGAATGCATTCTGATAGAAAGTTGTCCTTGTGCTGATCTTATAGCTATATCACCTGCTTGCTGATATGAGATCATCTGGACTCTTTAAAGTTTTTTAATGCTTTTTATGGATTATTGTAGCATGTCTAATCAAAACAACATTTTTTCCAGGGTTGTGGCAGCCAGGTTAAATGGTGTAGTTGATTACTTGGAAGTGGTTACCATGTCAGACAGAGCCAAGCCACCTACTCCAACAGCATTACAGTCACAATTATATAATCGAGGTATGTGGCTAAATCTTGTTTAAGAATGATCAGGGCTGTTCCATTTAAAAAGGGGGGGGGGGGGCGGGCAGGGATCTCTCCCAACTCTGAAAATGATTAGCCATGGTTGGATAGATTGTACAGTAAATGGTCATCTGAAAATTAGATGAGCCACATGGCTATTTGATTAGCATAATGCTACGTGGCTACTGCTAGGGAGAACCCTGGACATTTTCAGAGCCCCACCCCTGATAACTGTTTTTTGAACCCCTCCTCCCCTCTTTCTTAAATGAAACAGCTCTCAGTGAATTAGGGCACTGGTCCCTACAACCTTTGTTTGATCATGTAATCATGCAATCAGGTCAATAAGTGCATGGGTGACGTCACAAAGGTTGTGAGGACTGGCAAGCAGCTCATCCTGTTGACCCATTGGTCTGTGTATCTTACTTTGGGAATGTTTGGAAAAAGTTATTGTTATAAGTTCATTATCTTTTTACAGCACAATTACGCAGAGTAGCTAGTTTACCTAGAATGGGTGGGGACATGAAGAGCTGGGACGATGAGATTACTGTCAAACTTATAGCAACAACGAGACCGCATCAGAGACCAATAAATGTGATGAAGGCAGTGGGCGGCATTGTTGTCACTGCCAGTCAGGACCACACTCTCAAGGTAGTGTCATTTAAATGTCTTTTTATAGCAAGATTTTGATAACCTCAAATTTGATTTTAAGTTAATGACAGTGCAATTTGTGATGTACCTGATATCATGGTAGCATATATGTAAATGGTTTTGCCAATTTTTTTGGTCTTGATGATCGGTTATGCATTTGGGAGCGCATTAAAGGTCATTTTTGCTGTTTTTCAGGTATCAAGAATAGAAGATACATCCTGCTTATTTACACTACATGGACATAAAGGACCAGTGTCAGCATTGTATGTGGACGAGGTAAGAATGGGTTTGAAATTGTATTGATAATCATACAGTTTGCGGATGGTTATGTATTCAGAGTACATACTTATTATTTTAATGATTAGAGTACTTGCATCAGAGGTACAATTAAGATGTTTTTACATGTCACAGATAAGTTATGAATTTAAATTCCCTTAAACTGAAAATAGTGTTGTCTGAGATAACACTATTTTCAGTTTTAGGGAAATTCATATTTATGGGTAAACTACTCCTTCTAGAGAATGATGGATAGAGCTAGGAAATCGTGCCAAATTTTGCAATCAGTTAATTGAAACTTTTGATGACGATAATCAATAATTCTTGGCAATATCTCTATGCCACTGCACAAAAATTGCCTGGATAAAATTGCCTGCACAAAAATTGCCTGGATAAATTCTCAAGGTTACCGATCAGACAATCAAGAATCAAAATTTACAGATAAATTTTACAATCCGATTAATCGAGAATCATCCTTTATAATTTAGATAAAAATTAAATTTTACAGAGCCAGCCTTTGACTGCAGCGAGTGGGTCGGAAGACTGTACAGTGCGCTTGTGGAATGTCTCAACTGGTGGCTGCCTGCATAAATTAGAAGGGCACAAAAGCACGGTGACATCTCTTACTTGCACCAGTATGTATGTTGTCAGTACTGGTCTTGATGATCGGTTATGCATTTGGGAGCGCATTAAAGGTCATCTCTTGCATTGGATTCAGATGGTAAGAAATGTTTACGTTAATCCAAACAGATATGTAAAAATCCAAACTGAGGGATAAACTGACATCACCACACCTGTCTAGCTACTCATTGATATACATTTAATTCTCTTTAGTTATTTTCGTATTTCTATGAAGTCTGTAAACTGTATAATTTATTTTATTATTATTATATTACTAGTATACTATGTGCAACTATAAATCATAAAATGGACGCTTCAATTTCCATCCCACTGTACAATTTCAGTTGTTAGTAAGTGTCAATAAACCTACTCTACCTGCCTAGAATTTTATTCAAAGTGTGGAAAAAAAAGTCCATGTATTTGGAATGAGATGGCGAAAAAGCAGTAGCTGCTAATTTTCTAACATATCATTCTTATTGCATATGCAGCTAATATAGCATACTGTAATATATAAGACTTGACAGCTTTCTACAGAAATGTGAACATTGTGAAATAAATCCACTTATTTTACTTTCAGGAACCTGGGTATTGTAATAGTGTTTCCATGTTAACCAACAAATTAATGGTAACTGGGGGTCAGGTGAGTTTCGTCATTCATTTGCTGTTAAATTAATTGTCTTTAATTTTGATAATTACAAGAAAATTGGATGCACATGGAAAAAATTGGTGATGATTTGTGATGATTAATTTCAGGGATGTATCTATCTATGGGATGTATCAAAAGGGCGAGCACTAAGAGCAATCCAATTAGGCGATGACGATCATTCCATATTTGTTCGACAAGTTCATGTAGTGAATAACACTTCTGTTGTGTGTGACTATGGCAGCCAGTTACAAGTCATTCATTTTCCTGCAGTGCTTGAGAAGGCCGAGTAGCTCAACAATTACAGTATTTTCTGATGAATATCGATGACATTGTCATCTTGCAATTATGTTACTGTCATGCACAGTTCATACGAGTTCATGTCTTAAATTATTTGCCATTCATGTGATCACAGTTTTTGCCACAAAAATGTAGTTTTAGTTCTAGAAAGAAAAACACTTATATTGTATGTGTGGTATTCTGCATTTTTTACAGATTTACTGAGCTTGAATAATGATTCCATTTCAGTCAAATGTTTAATGTCTGTGTGTGTCTAATGGTGTGTAACCATGGGGTGCCTTGAGTGTATGATGATGATGATGATTATATGAGAGTAATATATTTTGTAATTACTTTTCTCAATTTATGACTAATGTTGTTGAAACTTTTTATTGTCATGACATTTTTCTTTTGTATTAGCTAATGTACATTATATGACCGTGGTTGTTTTAGATTGTAAATTTGTAGGTTATATTTATAAATTGGGAGTCATAACTGATTTACTGGTCTTAATGACAACTTACTTGGGTGAATGATTTCTGTTGTTATTTAGCTTTATTTTTATAAGTTGTTAATGTCTTTTCTGCTCTTTTCTAGATTCTCACTATTTTGTTACTGGCATGTATTTGTTAATACTTTATGATATTTTTTTCAGACATATCACCAAATATACTGATATCAATAATATACCTGTTAGAAATAACTATATTAATTATGTCACTGCAATGGTTTGAAATATGCATTGCAATTCTGAAGACAATTCAGTATGAAATCATTCCTTTTCCTTACATTTTGGCAAGCATATTGTTTGGGGATCACAGGAACAAGAATGAGACAATGTTGGACAGCATCTTGCTTTTTGATCACTTTTCATGTGAAACATAATTATAAATTTATAGGGGGAATTTTTGTTTTTATCATGCACAAATCGTTGGTCAAAAACATATGTGTGAGTGACCGGACTTGTAGAATAATTGACATCAGAAAAGATTGACGATTATCAGCATGAGCAGTATACTTTACAAAAAGTGCACTTAAGAATCTGGAAATGCCGGAGATAATAACATTTGATAGTTATAGCTCAGTAGTGATTACTGACAACTACATTTTAGTAGGTTATATCTTTTATAGCTTGAAAACAGAAAACAAAATTTCAACCCAGGCAGTGGTTGTGTGTATGGAGTCAAAGCTTAAAAAGAATTTTCTGGAATTGGTACATTCCTATCCTGGCTTACATTACCACACAAGTATAAGATTCATTAAAGAAGTAATAGATCCATTAAAAAGAAGTTCTTGTGCTCCAGTATAATTAGCAATATATTTAAGTGACTGAAAAGGGGCGAAAGTCTAAATGGGACCAATGTTTTATTGTTCTTATTTTGCTTTTTTACATTATAAAACTCGCCAATTTTTTTTGTCTGGGAAAATTGTGTTGTGTTTAAAGCAGAATCAAAAGACTTTTGCATGTCGTTCATGTGTGGTTGGTGTAATGGATTTCTTACAACCGTGTTCAAATGAATGTGTACTGTAATATGTCTGTAATATTTGCTAAATGTAGTCCGTTTCCTTCAATCAATGTTTGCACTTTTCCTGACAGACTGCATCCTGTCATGACACTGTGAATGCCAAAAGAGCTTGACTCCTTATGTTCATTAAAGAAACTAAATCAAATACTATCTGGGTGTTAGTTTTGTGCTGCTGTAGGGAATCTGATATATATTGGACTGAAAAGGTGTTGATGTATTGCATTATATGGTTTGAGGAACTAGGTGAAGGTTTCCACTTTGTGTTTGGTAACTGTATCAAAGTGCTTTCACATATGGTGGTATATATGTAGAGATTGTGGTTTTCATAAGCCAGCTATTTAAAAGGGTTTCATTGACTCATGCATTCACATGGGATCGTGTATGTTAGAGACTCAATGTTCGAAATTGCTAAGGCATGTGAATTTCATCAAAATGGGATCCAGATGTTTTTGTTCTAAGTTGAGGACAAGGTGACATCAGTTGGATTATTTGCCCGAGTGATCTGCTGTTCACTTATTGGTTATTCATTTCAGGTTGTTCACCGTCAGAGGACAAACCATAGGCTGAGTTAGCTCACCTGAAATTCCGTGTTGCATGTGTTACAGGGGCATTAAAGACCTGCCCCCTTGCTATTGATGTGATCCGCGCCAACTCTGCCAATGCAGTATCATCCGACTGCGAACTAGCAACCAGAGAAAATAACTGATAACAAGTAACAGCGCTTAAGTAAACAGATCAGCTCGGGAAACGTGATTAGGTGCCCAACCTGTCCCCTGCTCTTTCTACTAGCTACTTTTTAGTTCCTGTCCCATGGTTGGTATGTCTAGATGCCTTCCTAGGCGGGCTTAAACTTCAGCTTGACATTTAAACTGATGAATGTGTTATTGGTGGTTGTTAATCATTTGGTACTGCCATATGCTAATTAGGTCAAAAGGAAGGATGCATTCTTTGGAGTCTTCATATATAATATACCTTATGGTCAAACTCCGTAACACCTGAAGGCTTGTGGTCATTGAACCTTTAATCATTGTCAACTTGCCATATTGTCCAACAAAAGATCAACAACAACATATTGCAGTTTAAAGGGTTATTCCTATAGAAATATAACCTATATCCCACATATAAACTACAAATCACAGAGAATAAGTTTAATTAGTTAATATGAAATGAAGAAAGTAGAAAGCAACATAGATGCTGAGTTCTATTGTTATGAGTTCTTTTATTCTTTCTTATGAAAGCTTTATTGGAAACATTGAAACATTTATGCACATGTAGGCTCATTGTAACAGGGCGATGTATGTGGATTTCAGCCTAGTGAATTGTTTTTGCTAATTTTAAGTCTTTCATTTGCTTTTATGGCCATGACACATCTAATATACACTAAGAACTTCGCAGTCCACACAGCTAAAAAGGATGAAAGTCTCACAGCTATTTTGAAGCCAATTATTTTCAGTCGAACGAGTTAGCCAGCCTCAATCCAAGTCAGGTATATCATCTGTCTTGATGACAGGAAGCACATCATCTTGATGTATTTCCAAAATGAATGACATGTAGCAAAGATCTTTGAGATATTTTAAAGCATTAACCGGGTGACCTTTTCGTGACCTAATGACTCAAAGGGAAGAGCTGAGACATTTTACAACTTCTTGAGCTGTTTCTGATGTTTCCTCCTGGAACAGTTTCACTGAAGTGAATAACAGCAGTGGGGTCTGTCCAAACTGATTCCTGTAATCCACATTGAGTGGGGATCTGAGACACTTGACTATTTCCAGGAAGATTTGCTTGTCTTCGCTCCAAAACAGCGCCATGGAAATAAATAAGTGCAATGTTGTCTGTCCCGTTTTATCCCGGAAATCGATGTTAGAAGGTGAGCGCAAGAATTTGACAATTTCTAAGAAAGTACCAATCTGTTGTGACCAGTGATTTCCCATTGATATAAACAAATGGAGAGGTGATTGTTTATTGATATCCTTAAAATCGACATTTGAAGTAGATCGGAGAACCTTGACAACTTCAGTGAATGTTTCTTTATGTACTGCCCAGTCCGATCTTGATGCCACAAATGAATGGATTGCAGTGTGACCGTCATCATTTCGAAAGTCAAAGTTTAAAGGAGAGCGAAGGAGCTTGATTACTTCAAGGAAAGTTGGTGGGTGGTCATCCCAGTAGATTCCCATAGATACAAACAGATGCAGGGGTGTTTGACCATGTACCGCCTGGAAATCAATGTTGCAAGAAGAAATGAGACATTTAAGAACTTCCAGAAATATTTCACCCTGTTCCTTCCAATGATCTGCCATAGATGTGAATATAAACAGGGCGGTCCTTCCCTTTGGATCTTTGACATTGATGTTAGAAGAAGATGAAAGGTTTTCTACTAGCCGAAGAAAGAATTCGGGAGAATTTGCCCAGGCTTCAGCATTTGCAGCCAATGTGTGCAACACTGTCAACCCCTTTCTGTTTACATTAATGTTGCTGTGTGATTTTAGGTTCTGCATTAGTTGAAAAAGATGCTCTTTGACTTCTGCAGAATGATATGGAGACATCTTTTTTACAACCTCTTGAATTAGATTTGATCCTGTTTCGGTCAAAAAATTGACGTTTGCATCTGATTTCAACACTGGGACTACCGAATTCACAAATTTAATGATTTCACTCGTGAGGTTGTCTTTATGTTTTTGGAAGACGTCAAATACAAATGCATGGAGTGGGCTGTTCTTGAATGCATCAACATGGTCCAGTAATGCAGGGTTCCTCATTCTCAATCGTCTGGCAAATTCAGAAATTTGTTCTGCACAATCCGTTCTTACATGTTTTGACTTCCCATCTACCAAAGCATGTAGTACAGTTTGTCCGTCATCAGTGACATTAGTGCAGTTTGTAGATGAGTCTGTCATCATAATGTTAAGAAGTGCCATCAAATTGGTAAAGAGGTGACTTTTGCAAGCTATTGTATGATGAAACGCCTTTGTAACTAAATGCAAGTTGCTTCCTTCCATTAAGTCAACTGGAGTCCAATTAGGATCTGTTCCCTTCTTCATTAAATCTTTCAAAACTTCGATGAAATCGTAATCCCACTGAAGTTGTTTATTAATCGTTGACTTCATTTCTTGGAACTGTTCACCTTTGCTTAATTTCCATTCCCTTGTCCTCATAATAAGAATTCTCATGCATCTGCTCCTGTGTGGAAAAGTGACAGATTGATATAATCAACACTTAGATGCATAATAAAGGACAGCAGTAAATGTATTGTAAAAACAAACGCCTCACCTTGTATCTGATGAGCTATCCAACATCAAAAGAGTCTGAAAATTTTGGAATAAAGAGGTAAATGCAAATATGAGTACATAAACCTGGGGATTGCAACTGGTTTTGCTCCCTAAACACAATCTGGCATTGAAATAGCATAACTAACATGAATACATTTCAATTTGTTAGATGTACAGATAATTCATTCTAGTCCTGGGTGATTGGACGCACTTTAATTAGCTCCAAGAAATTGTCGTGATGATTGGTTAATGTCGAAGGAAAATCTCTTTCTAATTCTTCTACCAGGCACAGCAAAGGATCTTCCTCAGCCCTGCTCTGGCATTCTTTATACTGTGAAACCATCGCCTGTCAAAAAAAAGAAAAAAAAAGAAGAAAAGTGGCTCAGTCTCTACATATATTATGGGAACTATTGTCAATCCATTTTATCTCTTATTATTTTCTCATATCCATACCTTTACTATGCTGACATACAGTCCTGATTCAATCAAGTCTTCAGCTTTTCTTATCATGCGGATGAAAAGTGATGGTTTCCGAATGGGTTCCATGATGTTTGTATTCTCTAACAAATCCAAGGTTTGTAGTCCATTACACTCCACATCTTGCCACTTTTCCATGTTTATTATTATCTTGATGAGCTTTTCTTTCCTGCAATTTGGACATAAGTATGTCATTGATTGTGTATTTTTTGATGCAGTTATTTTTGGCATTGAGTGGTGAAGCACGAATACACTGCGATTCTATAGAAATTTGATAGAATCGCAGTGTATTTTCTGGAGTACAACATGAGTCTACGATAGAGGTGGTTTTGCTTTAAGACCTAGAAAATCTAAAATCCAATGTAACGTTAAATGACCAAATATGTCTGTGTTGTTTAGATCCTGGCATTTCCAGGAAAGAACTTCATCTAGATATAAGTACTTTTAAATAGTTTACCTCTCGTTTTCTGTTTGTACTTCTGGTAACTGTACTTCTGGTAACTGTACTTCTGGTACCTTTGAATTTGAGGCACTTAGAATCCCTTGTCTGCTGGTCGTATTAGGAAACTTCTGCCTACTTTCATTGTGTTCCTGCTAAAAACGGAAATCCATGAAAACATAGGTATCAATCCTGTTCAAGATTGGAACATAATTGTGCTTTAAATGTGAAATGTTATGAAGAAATTCACTCACTTTAGGCTGTTGTGAATCAAGATATTCTCTAAAACCTGGGTGAAGAATATAAAACATTACAACACATGAACAAAATTAGGTACGTGTGAACATTATTTTTATTTTTTAAGCAAGGTATGGACTACACACTGTGTGCTGTCACCTCAAAGCCAAGCGACCTGATTATGTACATGTTTTGCTTATTTACTCACCGAAACAAAATTAATCCATTTCTCTTATAGTCTATAGGCTTATGGTATTAAAGGTCTAACAATGAAATTTATGATAGAATAATTTGATGTTTATGTGCTGAGTTTATGTAATTCTTGTTTTGAAAAGCAGGCAATACAGACATAAATTATTAATCCATTTCTCTTGTATTTTTAAGAGAAGATTTCTTAAGTCAATACACAGTCTATCAGCTACATAGTTTAACTAATAATTTTGTTTAACTAGGTAAACTAGGGATAACTTTCCATAATTAGGTCGCTGAGGCTTTGAGGTGACAACACACAGTGCACTGTAAGGCACGTAAGAAATCTTATGTTGACTCTTTCGAAACCACGTTGTCCATATATATATGCAAGTATAATTACATTTGATGACTCTACATTCTCAGTGTTTTTTTTAATGAAGATTCAAACACCAGTGGTGACAACTAACAGTTGCATAGAATATTGAAATAGTGATAATCATTCAATCCCATTAGTATTGCATTAAGTCAATCAACATAAGCTCTTGGTTTCTTTCATACCTAAATGGTCAGCCAGCTCGCAAGCCAAGTCAGGCTGGTGTTTATGAAGAAGCCGCAGGAATGGCATGTAATGATCCATGTTGATTCTTAGAAGAACATCACGAAAACGTCCTGCTTTGTCATAATGTGTCTGCCCAGCCTGTTGTGAAATAACTAAAGCTATGTAATTATTATATTAGATATGAGGCCGTTGCATTTATAATATAAATTTATATTCATTTGCTGGAAGTCCAGGGTTTGACTCCAAGCCCGCGCACTCGGTGTCTATGCTGAAGCAATTCATCTCATCATTTCTTCTGCCTCTTGCAGCTGGTTTGGTCAATGAAACATTGGAAAATATGAGATAAAATAAGTAAAACCCAGTAATATTAGCTTACCATGATATGAGCTACTTGTCGATGATTTATTATACCCTTGGAAAGACATCCATGGACCAGGGTTCCATCTTCGATCTGCAGATAATCCACCAAAGTTTCGCACTTGCGTTCCAGGCAGTTGTTCCATTTTTCCCTGGGGATGAGGGCATCCATCTTGGTCTGCCATTAAAAGCATCTGGAAAAGTTGAGTCAGAATAAGAATAATAGGAATACCTGCTGCAATCTCATATCTTCTCATCTGTCTAAAAGTTGACTGCCCGCGCCATCTATATTGACTTTTACCTATGTTTTGTAGACTTCACCAAAGCTTTTGATTACATAAAAACTAATACAACAAAATATTGGTGATAAAATGTTGAAGGTAATAATAAGTATGTATGATATTGCTAGAGCTCGGGTTAACCATATGGGTAGTACTGGCAACTCAATTGACAGCAGATGTGGCGTCTTACATGGTGGAATTCTTAGTCCTAAACTATTCATTGAATTTCTGTTTGATCTACCAAAGTGTCCAGACAAATCTAATGGTATATCTATAAACAACCTTATTTTAACTCATATACTGTGTGCATATGATATAGTGCTCTTGGCAGACACGGCAAAAGCCTTACAAAATAATTTTAATGCTCTTCTCGTGTTTTGCAAGAAGTGGCACCTAACAGTAAATGTAAAGAAAACCAAAATAATGAAATTCAATGATAAATCACCCTGTGGATTTTATTACAATACAGCACAACTTGAGGCAGTTGACTGTTTCAAATACTTGGGACATATGTTGACTAATAAGCGAAACTTGCACAGTAAAATGACCAATACCTAATGACTTGTTTGACACCTATATACTACCAATCTTAGAATACAATAGTGAAATGTGGGCTGGTGAGAAACCCATAAATGATTTAAAAATACAACTTGGATATCTTAAGAATATGTTAGGGGTGAGAAAACAAACATCAACTCTGGCTGTATATAGTGAGATAGGTAGATTTCCACAACATGTTAGACAAAAAGTAAGAATGATAAATTATTGGACAAACTTGGAGAAATTGCCAGATGATAAATACTGAAGAGATGCCTTAATATTCAAAAAGATCTTCATACACGTAGTAGAAGTAGCTGGTTTGGCAGAGTGACCAACATATTAAATATGTGTGGTATAGCCTTCGATGAAAATAGTCACAACAATCTTCACAACTTACAAACACATTAAAACTGACTATAGATTAGAACCCTATAGATCTACTTCTTAACATGAATAGGAAAACATACAGTAAGATAGCTAGATTTAGAATCAGTTCACATAACCTCCGTATAGAAACAGGAAGACATGAAAAGCCTAAAATACCATCTGAGGATAGAACCTGTTTAAAATGTAATCTGAATGAAGTTGAAGATGAAATACACTGTTCTTTATTTCAGAAAATCGAAATATGAAAGCAAGGAAATATATTGGTAACTATAATACACTAAACAACATGGGAAAAGTTAAAGTTAAAGCCATAATGACATCCAAGGAGCCTGTGGTGCTGATAAACCTAGGAAAGTTTCTTTTACAAGCTGATGTTTAAACAATGCCTTCATCCGTCTCCAAAAATTGCGCAGTCATGTATATCTTGAACTTTAAAACTGCCTACATGCACTGCCATGATGAAAACTCTTTGTGATTTTGTTTTCTAGAAGTGAAGTCAGATAATCTCTGTAAATATATACATATATACTTCCTATTAATTAATATATATTTAGCTCTATTTTAAAGTAAAATCACTTTGTAAACAGTTATATCGAACACATTATATAAGGAATGTATTCTGTTGAACATGTTAATATGTATTATATATGTAAAATATAACTGTGTTTATGATACAAGCTGTATGTATGAAAGATTCTGATTGGATTTTAGAAGGAGTGGATAAACAGCTAAACTAATGTTAACTTCTATGTAAATACGTGACTGGAACCATCTGTAACTATAGTTTTTGGTGTATTCCCTTTTTTTGGATTATTTTCTGATTGCTTTTATTTCTTTTTATCTTTTGTACTTGTGACATATATGTCTTTTCTGACATCTTCCATCAAATAAAAATTATATATATATTTTTTTTTTAAGTGGGCGAGCAGCATGAGCGTCTACAGATTCTCATTTAAAGCAACTCACCAAATGTCTCGCACAACTAACCCAGGTAGTTTTGATTCAATTTGCTCATAATTATACAAGGAATAAAAAATCTGCCGAAATTAGGATATTATTCGCTCTTTGCAAAGCAGTCTAGACCAGCGATCATAGAACTAAGTTGTTTGGTCAGCAATACGCTGTACGTGTGTAGCAATAACGGACCCTAAAGATTTAAGGGTCCCGAGCAAAGACAGTCTTCTCATAGTAGTACAAATTGGGCCTTTAAAGAATTTAAAATATTTTGAGAGGCGCAAGAAATTACCTTTAGAAGCCTAGACGGATGGGTGGACGGGCGGGCGGGCAGGTGTAACACTTTCGTTTCCGGAGCAGAACTCTAACACTAATGCACTTACCCTAACGAAATTTTGTACAGTAATACTCTATGTTGCCTAGTGGTGCCTTTTGATAGTCACATTGACATATATTTCAAAATTAGGGCAAAATAGGGAATATTCCTACTTTTGGAAAATCAGAAAAAATTGTGTTGAATTGTGTTTCGGGAGCAAAACTCTAGCATTAATGAACTTACCCCAACGGCATTTTATATGTTATTACTATATATAACTTATCAGTGCATTTTGATGGTCACTTTGACATATATCAGCTGTTTTAAAATTTTTTTATTCTGCTAAGCATAATGAAGAAGTAATCTAACAAATGAAACATTAAAGAACACACAATATGAATGAATTACAAGTTGATTATGAGTCATTAAAGTACGCGACTATTTTATTTTACTCATATATGAATGGATTACTGACTTTACTTTCACAACATTGAATTTATTTACTAAAACTATTGCAGTAAATTGTTTTTAGAAAAATTGGGATGTGCTATATAAAATCTTTACTACTTGTGTTGTAATGAGTTAACAGAAGTAGATGTGTTGAAAATCACGTGCCTGATCTGCTACTATATCATTATGTATATTTTCATATAAAACATGATTGAAAAAAAAAAGAGCATATCACTGGGCCCAAGGGACATTTATTCGCAATAATATATCAATAAAATGGTCATTTCAAGATATCAATTCGTTTTTTCTGTTTATGAATTATGAGACCTAGGTTAATTATTTGGTAAGTAATAAAAAGTTTGCCAAAATCTCTATATACGTATTTCCAGTACCCCATATGGGGTACTGGTATTTCCAATATGCCTGAAAAATATTCCTAAATTTCCATAGATTTTTCCACACTGTTAATTCCCAGTAATTTGAAACCATGTAAAGCATTATGATTAGTTAAGTAAACATTTAATTAGCTGATTTAAATCTAAAAGTAAAAATTCCACACTGTCATATTATAATGATTTTTATAATAATAGTTTTATAAGTAGGAAGTTTGTGTTGTCATTACGTTGTGGCAATGTCTTTTTGGTAAAATGCGTGTCAAGTTCTGTTTAAAGTAAAAGAAAGGTGATTTTGTGTTCAACCATGATCGATGTTTAGTTGGAGCAACCAATGCAACCATTTTATTTTGTGATTTAGCTATTTTTAGAAAATGGTATATTCAATAAAATATTATGATATTCAATGACAACATTAATTATTGTTAATTCAGTGTACCTAAATGACATTTATTTTTTCATTTTAAATTTAATTAATGTACATTTTTAACAATTAATACGTTATCTCTGCATTTAATATGTTCATTCGTATTTGTTTTGTGGGTTAGTAGGAAATGAGATCATCAGGATATGTTCTCCCCCCCCCCCCCCCCCTATATTCATCCCTTATTGCCGAATCTGTATTGTAGGTTATATCTCCCAGCGCCAGCTAATGTTATTATGTATAAAACGTCAAAGTTTTACAAAAACAACCCACATTACATATGCCTATATATATTATACTGTCATGCGACGTCGTAACAACGTCCAGTGTGCAACAGCCATGCTAATTTTCGTGTCATGCCTATGTTATTTTGGACGGAAACAGAGCAGATGTTAATTGTATAGCTTACCTACTAAGGTATAGGCTTTTCCATTCTGCTACAACCTGAATTCGTTGATAATCATCCAGTGTATGTCAACTCAAGTTGATTCAACCACCAATAACCATCACAGACTGAGAATGATAGTACTTGTTGAATTGAAAAAGGCTGTACCCCAGATATGTTTTCATCCGTGTATTTCACTGGGAATTGTGTCACTAGCACAAAATGTTGCACTGACAATTTAAATAATGATAGGATAGTCATGCCTATCTTCATAATCGGTATGACAAGCTATGCCAATTATTGTACTAAGTAATGTGAATCGTTTATGAAAAACTACACTTATTACTGATACTATATTCTTAAATTAATGTATTGTCTTATTCTGAGAGAGTAATAATGTACATGCATGCGTTTGTGTTAATTATCCTACAAGGGCTAAAGATGTAATATATAAGGCCCTGCTACGAATATCCTATAGATAGTGGAAATATTTGCTATTTAATTGCTGTGCATAGAGACATCCCTGGACTAGTTACATGTTACAATTATCGGAAAACATAACTCTATATATATATAGTCAAGCAGCCATATTAAAAAACAGTCAGTCAGTGGGAAATAGCAGAAGGTGAAGGAAGGACCTGGGCTATAGGACCAAAAACAGGAATTGGGATTTAATCAGCTCTGGGCTGATTTATAAAGTTATGGGAAGACAATTAAAAGTGACAAAATAGTAAAGTATCTTCAGTGCCAATGTGTATTCAAGGCCATCAGGGATTTGGGTTCTTAGGATTGATGCAAATGTCTACTCAAAAGGCATTGGCATTTCTTGAGATCAGTCAACTAATTCATACTCCTTACCATCAGGTAACTAACTTCTTGGGTGTCTGTTGGTGCCCTGAGGAGTTACACTCCCTATAAGCTTAGTCGTTTGATATGACGATCCTGCAACAATTATTAATATTACTGTATTATGTGCATGTGTGAATTTATCCCTGAAAAAAAAAGGAAAGAAGATCAGGGTCAGGTTTGCAGAGGCCTGGGCTTTAAGCCTAGATCTCACATAGCCGGAAACGTCAACGTAAAGTGCTGGAACGGCCACCGAAAGCGTTCCGTAGGTTTACGTGAGGTTTATTTCACCTAGCCACTCCTCTTTTTCACACATTTTTTCGTCGAGAATATTTGGCCAGTACGTCAACTTAGGGTCTACGTATGTGAGATCTAGGCTTTGGCCTACAGAAAAAACGTGCCCCCCCCCCCCTACACCTGTGTACAGTTTAGGGTGATATTTTACTAAATTTCCGCAAACTTCAAGTTTGCATAACAGTAAAATTACTCCAGAAGTTTATTCAATGAACATCAATCATCAAAATTTGATGGAATCAATTATTATGCAAGTGTGTTATTTTTCAAGAAAAATCTAAAATGTTAACTAGCAATGATGTCTGCAATTAATCCCAAGCTACCCTACCTAAACACTTCAGCATTAATCTACTTCATTCAAGTTAATTGTCCATGATTTATCTTTCATTTGTGCAGAATATCATGAAATAGTCAATTCTGATTGATTTGGTGCTTGGAATTATGTTGAATGATAACCGAACCTGGAAGTCAGACTGCATGTATCAACATGCATGGGCAGTGAATGGGAAGTCATTAAAACATGCTGCAAATAAATAAATAAAAAAAGAACTAAAAAGGATCTTAGAACATTAGAGTTCCTATGCAGATTGGATAGATATTTTGCAAATAATAAAAATATATTTGTTTATCACACCCTGTATTACACCATTAATTGTTGTAATACAGGGTGTGATAAACAAATATATTTAAGTTAAGCAGTACCAAGTTGATCAGTACCGATTATGACTTCTCCTTTTTTCAGAATTTCTTTTATAGCTCTCTCTGTAATAACCCAAGTGCCAGAGAGTATAAACAGTTTCTGAAAAAGGCCCCATACAAATTTATTAAATTTATTTATATTGTACTTGCCAATAAAATAATTTTGACATCTATACTGCGCACATTTTGATTCTGTAAGGCTATATAGGAATAAATCTTTTTTGATAGAACTATAAATATTCATTTCTTGCTTGGCACAGTCAGATCTAGATTTTAGGTCTACATGGCTGAATCCATAATTTGACCATAAAGGAAAAAGTAGATTGCTGCTATTTCAAATTTTCTCAAAAATATCAACATTCTTCCATAAGATCTGACTTTCCCCTTTATGGTATTTATATATATGCTCCCATAGGTAATTATTACTGGCCGTTGTGTCCTGCACAATGTTCTAGCCATCCCGTCCTCTTAGTAATCGTAACAGAATGACCCCTTTGTGGTTAACATTTTATTTTCAACCTACTGCTGTCACTACTTCTGGTGTTCATTCAACCTTAAGGTGCTCTGGTATTGTTGCACAGTACTGTAATAGCAGAGGACAGACAGCCCATGCATCTCCTCAAAAAGTAAATTTTTCATATCTGGGCCTAGGCCTTTACCAAATATAGAACTATACCATATTTAGCGAACGAAACCTGAAATTACGTGACAAAATATGGGTCAATGATTGGAGGGAGATTGGGATCTGTGATGCACATATATTTCGTAATAATTTTGCTTTGGCACATTATGTGAAAAAATATTTAAATATCTCTTTAACAGTATATACAATATGTATCTAAAATCTATAGACCACATATGTCTTAATTTGTAAATTATGTTAAATGGAGACAAAATATTTAGACCGAATTGAATTCCCTCTATCCCGACGTTTCAACTGTTGACATGTACCAGTGATCACCAGAATGAGCACAATTTCAGAAGAAAAAATAGCTTGGTTACTATATTCATTATTCAAATTGCATGAATTAATATTTTAGACTACACTGAACTGGTAACCATGGAATTGTACTCTGAAAAACACCATATTTCATCCAAGTGATCGACCACATGGCAATTATTCTCTCTACAGGGTGCGCCCTAAAAACTTGCACCAGACAATTGCCTTTAATAGATTAGCCAAAAATTATGTAATAGTCTGACTAGTCAAAATAATGATCAGCCAAGCATGTCAGCAGCAGATTAGTAGGTCGTTTGTAGTGATTTCAATGCCAGATAATATACAAATCTCAATCATGGAGACTACCCATAAGAATGTGCTTGTCCTGACTGCTGCAGGGCACAGTGCACCTGAGGTTGCTGACCAACTGGGCATGTCTAGGCGCAATGTATTTTACATAAAGAGGAAATTTAAGGATAGAGGGGAAGTTAAACGAAAACCAGGTAGTGGTAGACCAATTTCAGCTACAGCCAGATCACTGAAAGCCAAGGTTCATGCTAAAATCAAGCGAAATCCATGCCGATCAATGAGAAAGCTTGCAAAGGAGCACAACGTCAGTGATAAAACCATCCGCATAGTTGTAAAGGACCTGGCCATGACATCAAAGGCCAAGGTTACCCATCACCTGATTTCTGAGACTGCAACCAAGAAGAGAAAAGAACGCTGCTGCTAGCTGCTGAATATTTTGAAGCAAGACAGCCCATCATTCTGTTCTCAGATGAAAAAATTTTCACTGTTGATTCTGTCTCAAACAGGCGTAATGACAGGTTTATTAGCCCTGATATATTTTCTGAGGCCCCTCCTGCTGTGCAGTACAAATATATGACAAAACACCCTGCTTCAGTGATGGTCTTTGGGCTTGTCACCTCAGATGGGAAGAAGATGCCCCCCCCCCCCCCATCTTCATCAAAGAGGGCCAGAAAATTAATGCAGATGTATATATTGGCATTCTGTCTGATCATGTTAAACCTTGGATAGAAGCTAATTACTCCAGCAGTGATAATGTGATATTCCAGCAGGATGGGGCACCAGCACACACAGCCAAAAGGACCCAGGATTGGCTTTCAGCTAATTTGCCGAACTTCATCGCCAAGGATCAGTGGCCTCCCTTGTCACCAGACTTAAATCCTCTGAACTACTCAATGTGGGCAATTGTGGAGGCAGATGCCTGCAGTACCCCCAAGAGGTCTGTTCCGGATTTGCAAGCATCCATCAGAAGAGCCTGGGCTAAGATGTCACCTGACTACACCAAATCAACATGTGCTGCATTTAGACCTAGAATACAGAGAGTAATTAACCAGAATGGAAAACATATTGAATAAGGTAATCTTGACAAAATTGTGTTTATTTGTTTCGTTTCTCAATTTGGTAGAATTTTTGGTTTCGAAAATATATAACTTAGTAGTTCCAATTGCTACTAGTGCAAGTTTTTAGGCCGCACCCTGCAGGTGGCAGAATCATTTTTGTCACGTTCACCACCTGGCAAGATTTCTTTGTGCAAAAATCTTCCAAATAGTTAGAAAAGGATGACTTTTAATGGTGCATGATTGGAGCAACGTGAGTATACAAGGCACGGACACCGGTCTCAGTGGGTTAGCAGCTGTCATACTATATTAAAGTGTTTACATTGTAGGCCTATAGTGCTGCTGGCATTCTATTCTTTTATTTAAAAAAAAAATTTCTTGTTAATTGAGGCCTTTGAGGGAGCCAAATTGCTTTATATTATAACTAAAAGTAAACCAATATGTACAGCTTAGGTTCAGTCAGAAATCCCAGAATGTAATAATTACCAGACATATTTTCTGAATTCAATAATTTGCTTTATTGCAGTGGCACTGCATTCATAATTTCATTTGCTACAATGGAAAATGGAGAAATCATACATCCATCCAATGAACCAGTTATTAATTATTCATTTATACATCAGTGTTGGGGGAAATGTGTTCATGCAGGTTGACCTTTAGATAAGATTTTTCGGAAGATTTCTGTAGTTTCGGTTAATAACTTACAAATCCACTGACATTTCTGTTAATTGGAGTCAACTGGACCATTCCCCATCAGCCGTATAAGTATGCTCCAATACATTTTTCCTGGTTGACTTATGGTAGAAATAAAAAGATTGTCAACTTTGATATACACGGCAAACCTTTATAAAGTAGACATCGATAAAATCTTGAATGAGCAGAAATATTGATGTACATTTTAAATGGACGGTGAATGAACGCCACTTGTGATCGACCAAGCCATATGGCGAGCTAATTATATACCTGACACGGTCAAAACGTAGAGCCTTTGCTTTGCCAATGCATTTTTACATGGGACTCCTGTCAGATTGATCGTATACTTTAATTAGATACACCATGTTTTCCAGGCGCACC
The DNA here is from genome assembly GCA_932294295.1 of Alitta virens. Lineage (NCBI taxonomy): Eukaryota > Metazoa > Annelida > Polychaeta > Phyllodocida > Nereididae > Alitta > Alitta virens. The sequence goes on from OW028573.1 coordinate 68,208,522, forward strand.
TACAACAGATATAAGAGGTTCATCTATATAATCTTTGGAATTGGATTTATATGGCTTTTAAGACAATCAAGGGATAATATGAGACACCATAATATAAGTAATAAACTTCAGAATGTGTTAGAGCCAATGGAAATCATGAGAATAAGAAGGACACGGTATGAGACTTATACCATGAATGAAGCCAACAGGACAGGCCCAGGGGAACATGGAAGGGCTTATATTATGACAGGACAGGATAAAGTTCAAGGAAATTTAGCATTTGCCAAAGATGGCTTCAACTACGTGGCTAGTGACTTAATCTCAATGGACCGTTCGCTTAAGGATAGCCGTCCACAAGCGTAAGTATAAAGTGACCACTTGTTATGAACTCTATTATAAAGGGTTTTGTGGCCAGAAAGATGGAACAACAGAACTATATAAAGCATTTATTTCACACACAAAATCATTGGTTTATAGATATGATCGCCTGATCACTGTTTAGTTGTTTTATGCTCTGTCTGGTCGTACGTATTTAACTTAAACAAATAATTCACCGTGTGCTCATTAGTCAATGCATCAACACATTTAGCAGGAGGTCTCTGCTTATCCATGTGCATATTTAATTTTAATTTATCATCAATGTTGCTTGTCTGACCTACACTGTGCACCAACAAAAACTTTACACCACTAGAGAAAATATTCAAAGTTTGACATTAAATTTATACTGGGTATAAATATTTATAAAAAAATAATTGATATAGATGTTAGTATTTTAATATTGTGAATTATTTTTCACATTATTGTCCTTCAGAATCTATTGATTTTTTCCACAGCTGGACCTCAGAAAGAGCGCCAGGTGCTTCTAATGTACACTAATGGACTCTAATGGACTTTAAAAACGCATAGGTAAAACATGTTGTACAAACCCGAGATATTGCGTTTTTAAAGTCAGTTCCTACCAGTGTTTAGTGATTGACTTCTTCAGAGCTACTATTGAACTATAGGATGTTTTTTTTTTTGCAGGCCTTGTTTTGCTTAGTTCGTCCAGTGGGTTAAAGTCTTGACTTTGTGGAGGCCCCATATCTTGGGTCCTTTTAGAGGTGTGTGCATCTTGTTGAAACGCATAAGTTCCTCCCTAAATATATGCTATATCCATGGCTTAACTATTGAGCGGAGATTGGCCTTGTAAACCTCAGTGTTGACCTTACAACTAGATGGAATATATACTGAAGGCACCACCTTACCATCAAAAGCAACGAGCCCAAACAGCATCACAGATGCTGGATGTTAAATGTTTGTTCTCTACTTCACATTGTTGTCAGGATACCTGCGTGGCATATCCCCAATATATCTATATTTTGTCCCCGCGATTAATTGCAGCATCATCCATGAAGGAATTGAAGATATTCTCACCGAGAAAAGAATGATTCAATCGGGTGCTGCATGCTTCCGGTTTTTAAGTGAAGTCTTTGCGAACGCCCTGATAACGCCCCCGATGTTGGGTCCGACGCTGCCCACATAGGGCCGATACGATGTCTAATGCTATCTGGGCGTTTCAGTATTGGCCTAGACTTTCCTACAATGTATACTTATAACTCACTAGGTTGGTTTTAATCCGATATTTGACCTTGTTTATATGCTGTGAACCCTCAGATTCAACTTAATTATCTGCCTTTGCATGACTCCAGAAAAATATCTAGGATTTGTCAATACTTGACTTCAAAAATCAATATATATATATATATATATATATATATATATATATATATATATATATATATATATATATATATATATGATATATATGCATATATACATGTATGTGTATAAATTATACAAGCAAAATAAAAGAACAGAATGCAAGAAGTGAGAAAAAAGTATAATGAACATAACAAGTGTGGCAATGTCGTCCTGTTTTAATTAATATAGTTTGTATTATATCTTATACAATACCAGCAAAGTAACTATTGGAAGCATTTCGGTAATTCAGATAAAAATAAATGTAATTATACAATAGTTCTGTTTTTGAAAATATTTTACATAGGTAAAACACTTCGGTATAAAAGCCGTTTTTCAAGTGGCCCATTAAAAACAAGGATTGAAATAACAATAACATAAAATCATGAAAAATACAACTTTGCTCCAGTTTTGAAGCTAACAATAATATCACAGTTTTTAAAGCTCTCTGGCAGTAGATTCCAAGCAACTGATGCTGTATATATATAAGACCTTTTTTACATTTGAGTTTGACATTCTGGTAAGACGACATTTAATGAACTTTCTAGACGAGTATTAATTTCACGAATGTCACATGCCATAACTACAGAATTGACTAGACTAGTTTGTACGTTCTTGTATGCTTTGCAATTTAAGTTGTTTAACAAGCTCGATACCTTTGGTATTTAAAATATCAACCATAATTTTAGCTGCCCTATTTTGAAGTCTTTGAATAGTATTAACATTAGAATTTGTACAAGCGTAATCAGAAAGTGGTTTATACAAGTCTTATAAGTGAGTTCAAGTGTATTCCTTTATACAATATGCCTCAAACGGTCTAAGCATGAACGCTTTTTTGTAATACTTTTAAAAACTTCATGTACATATTATCAAATTTGAGACCAGCATCAACATGTACTCCTAGATATTCAGATACAGATACACTCTGAACAGATTCATCATTGAGTTCTAAACAATATTCATTTTGAACATCATTCGTTATTGTTGACCTATGAACATACCAACTGTTTTGTTTACATTAAGCACAAGACATTTGCTGAATACCATGAGGCAGCATCTTTAAGTCATTCGTTTATATAATAAGTTGCTTGAGATTTCAGAATCATCTGCGTATATAGACACTCTTCCATTTCTGATATAGCTAGGAAAATCATTCACAAATAATGCCTGCGGTACGCCTATAGTACAATACACTGGATCAGACAAATTATTATTGTATACAACACTTTGACATCTGTCATTACGATATGATTTAAACCAATTAAATTCATTGTTTATGATACCATATTTAACAAGTTTAGCTAATTGATACGAGCTTATGATTTATAGTGTCAAAACACTTGGAGATATCCAGGAATGTAACACCTATTTTAAAACTTTTATCTTTACTTTGCAACCATTCATCAATAGTAGTATGAAGACATGTAGTAGTTGAGTGATATTTGCTATAAGCATATTGATCTAGTGAAATAAAATCACGATCTAATAAGTAAGACATCAATTGACATTGTACTTCTTTCTCTAATAACTTTGCAAAATGACCAATAACAGAAATTGGTCTATAATTGAACATATTTTAACATCACCAGCTCCTTTGTAAACTGGAGTAATATATGAGTATTTCCAATCTTTGGGTACATCTCCAACTTGTAGTGAAAGATTAAATAGTTAATGATGGGGTAATACATTCAGCAGATAGTTTGAGTAATTTGCATATTGAGAATATCCAATGAACTATTTGCGCCGAAGCTCTTAAGAAGTTTTAACACAGAACTTTCAGCAACAGCACCAAACTTGAATTCATAAATAATACAAGCACCAATCCACACCCTTCATCTGGTTCAGTCAAATGCTGTGTAGTTAGTTCACCAATATTTGAGAAAAATTCATTAATTTCACAGGCAGTTATATGGTTATCATCGCCATCATAGTTACATCTCGTATTACCAAATGTTAACAATATGTATTATGAATAAATGATACATAGTCATGCTGTTTTTTTTTGTGTTTTTTTTCGAAATGTAAGGACAGGTAAGTCGACAACCAAAACACACATTGATAATCTCATGTCAGTCATGTTTAGAACACTTTGACGTTTCATGTGTGCGTTTTTATTTGCAATGAAGCTCTACACAGCCAACACACCAATATAGGGCCTAGGGCAGTTGAATCGGCATTATTATACAAATCCATATTGGCCAGCTCTGCTAAAGTTTCAATCCCCGGCCTGGGTATACTCTTCATGAGCCAAGCTGGATGATGATCACGTAAGAGGTCAGGAAGTAAAAGACCCCACCCATGGGGGAAATGTGTGACATGGTGTGGACTCAAAAGCCTTATCTCATCATTATGTCTGCCTCTAGCAGTTGGTCATATAAGCTGACTAAGCTTCAGACCAAGTAGCATTGAGGTATTAGACATGATTGACATATACATGAAGTATCTAATGGTTTCAGGTGCAAAAGTAAGACCTACCCGAAGAACCTGCCCACAATGAGTGTGGTGATTGTATACTACAATGAGTACTGGAGCGCCATCTTGCGGACTGTCCACTCAGTGGTCAACAGGACACCCCCAGAATATCTGCAGGAGGTCATTTTACTGGACGATGCCTCCAATAACAGTAAGTATAAAGCTATACACAGTAACAGCGTTGAAATACAAACCGTTTTTTGCCCTTGGAAGTCCTGGGCCTCCTCATGGCAAGGGTGATAACACTGTGGGTGAAGACCTCGAACCCAGTGGCCCAGCACAAGGCTCTGCACAATGCTCTCCGGTTGTGCCTGTCTTGCTCTCCCCATGCACAGAATTGAAAGATAGATCACTGGATCAGAAAAATATTGCACTAAAAATTATCACTTTTTACACAGCTTGTACTAGAAATGCAAAAATACTATGTGGTAGCCTTAGGGGAACGACGTGGTATAGTTAAATTGGCAAGAGTACACAGCCATGTAAATTTGTTGGACACTCAATGGACAGGATATTATCACACATACACATACACACTTACCTTTTTTTTATTACAAGCTAGGGCCTCTTATTTTACAGAGATTTATTATATTGCTTTAGATTTATATTATATTCATCCATGATTTTTTGCTTTTTGAAATTGGACTTCTGATGGTTGCATGCAAGTCAAACATGTAGTCCTTAGGCCTTGTAGAAGTAGTTTACGGCTTCCTTTATATTTAAATCTTTACATCTATCAATAATACTAGCAGTGCAGTAATTACAATGCACAAGAACTGTATGGCATGATGAAGTTTGATACTGTAAATTTGGATTTGAACTTCGAGCCTGGGCAACTAAGTATCAGTTATATCCCTCATAGTCAGTTAACTAAGATTTTTGTTGGATGTATCCCGACGCCGAAGGTGGAAGGATATAACCGACAAAAATGTTAGTTAACTCCCGACTATGAGGGATAAAACCAACTCCCACTCCATTAGGCATATTAACTAATTTGTTTGACTGTTTGTTTTGTTTGACTGCCTTTATTACGCCAAAAAAGTTCAGTTTGCGCTCAGGAGGGAGTTAACTAACATTTTCGTTGGTATTGCCCGCTCAGAATAATAGAAAAATAGTCAAAGTGGAGTATAACTACCTGTTGGAGAACATTTCACTGAATCAATGATGGCAAATTTAATGTGGCATCATTGCATCCAAATGAGACTGGAGGTCCTGAATGATCAGATGGCATTCTATGATAAGAAATTAGGCATTGTTCAAAGCAGGGAACAGGTCATTTCTTGATTTTTTTTATTACTGGGTCTTTGATCTTGCTTTTGCCAGGCTTATTTTAATCTTTCTTTACACTGAATTGATCTTGTTGTTCCCATGCTTAGTTGTCGGTCTTTCATTATTCATAAAAACTAGAGATGACTCAGAGATGGACAGTTTGACTGAGTATATTAAGATTATAGACCTCAAGAGGTTTTTTCTTCCCAAATTAATACACATTGAGGTTTACATTTCAATACAAATAAGCTAAGGAGATGTGTCTGGAATGATAAACAGAGGGAGTTTTAGCAAAGAATTTTCTAAAGGAAATAGCAAATAAATCAATAAGGAACAGATCAGAAAGGAAAGTGGACCTTAAAGAAATTAGAGGGAAAAAAAAATTCCTGAATCTTGTAAAAAAGAAATAATGGCTTTGCTTTTGCCCAATGTGTTGCCGATACTTCGTTTGAAACAAGTTACAAAAATGTCTCTTTGGCTAAAAATGCTGATAAACATAGTAGGGTAAAGTTAGGTAATATGGGCTGTGCTCAATATAATATAGGCACCTCCCAGTAATCGAAAGCCATCAGTTTGGTACATGCTCACACCTGGTGGAATTTTCAAGTATAGGCTATTCAGGGTCATCATCTGTAGAGCAGACAGCACATTTGAGACTGCTATTGTTTTCATGTAATGAAATATTTACCTGTCATTTCTTTCATTATTTTTGTTAAGGGGAAAAGCTTGTAAAATATGCTAATTTTTGTCATAGTGAATACTCTTTTCTATGATTCTCACTCATTTGCAATGGCCATACATGTGATGTCAGCAATTCTCAGAGCAGCCTAAAATACAAGGCGCATGTTGTTGGGCGATATGCCTTGTACAATATTTCAAATTTTGTTATCCTATAGGCCTAGGCCTATATATCATATAGCCCTCCATAGCTCCATAAATTTGTCTTTTCTAAGGCTTCTAGGGGATAATTGACCTTTTCTGGAAATTCGTTATAAAGCCTATCTATAGGCCTACCGGCCCAAGTACTATTTGGTCTGCCATGAAAGGGGAACAAAGAATTTTTGAAATCTGGCTTAAAAACTTTAAGTTACCGGAGTTGGTGACTGATGCCTAGATATAATAATGATACCACCAAATGTTAGATTTCTTTCAAAGTTTTTTTAATGGTCCTTGGATGATATATTTGCTTGATATATATAAGTATCACTAATTTTTAAAAGAAAACATAAATCACCTAGGCCTATATAACTAGCCCCTATGTCCGGAAAGGTCGTATCTTAAAATGCTAAATATTGTGTCTGAAGTAATTAATAAGTCAGCCATGCAGTAATAAGATAAGGCTAGGAGTCGGCACCTTGGTACAGTACAGTAAAGTAGTACAGTACATACAGTACATACAGTACAGTACAGTACAGTACAGTTAAAATTTTAACAGCACGTGGCGCTAGTGTTCTCTGGAATTAACGTTTGGCTGCACGTGGCGTGATAGAGAACCGGTTCAGTCCACCCTGGAGCCGTTGGGAAAAAAGCATGTGCGCAGTTGAAGTTGTCGAAATGGCAGGTTATACGCTAGTTATGCAAGCTGTAAGTAGTTGTAATTGTCAAAATATGAAAAAAAACTCTTTGCTACTTTAGATGGGTTCTGAATATCTATATTTGTAAAGTATATATACACTAACAGAGCCAAAACAGCTCAGACAAGTTGTTGACGCACTGAACATTGCAACGCAAATAGCACCTGTGCCTGGCAGTCTGGATCACTGCATCGATTTTACTGTAGGCTAAGACTAGATATATACAATACTATGGTATAGGAAAAGTGCTGCTACGAATTTATTAAGCATTGACTATAGGCTATGCAACATATTGTGACTTTAATTTTTTTTAATGTGTTCTGCAATTATTTTATCATTTAAAAAAAAACCTGTGATATATTGCGAAGGTGATCGAAATATGTAACTGTAAGGGTTAGCACATAACTAAAAATTGTATACTCGAGTGAAATATTGAACGTGAAAAGGACAGGTTGAAAAACTGCATGGTCCATGCATTGACCATGTTGCAGGCTCACCTGGAGCACAGCTGTTGCCAAATAAGTTTAACAGATGAGCACTAGCCATATGGTGACTGAAAATCAAAGTCGTCAAATTTGATTAAATCTGTCATATTTTCAAACAAATGTTTTTGATGTTTCAACATGTGTCACTTGTGTGCCTTTATTGTAAATTATGTAACGATATTGATAAGAAGGTATGTGTGGTGTCTTCTTTAAATTTAAAAACATGCCCGAGCCTTTAGGCTGACCAGTGTCGACATGCACAAGTTCAGTGGAGCATGCGACAATTAATTTAAGTGTAGTAGGGGGGGGGGGGGGCATCCATTTATGAGGGCCACTTGTAGTAGTTCATTAAAAACAGACCTCCAAATTTAGACCAATATTACCCCATTTGAAGAAGGAATATTCATGTGTGTGTCAGTGACCCCAAACCGAACCTCCAAATTACATAAATTGAATTTTGTCTTAATTACAACAAATTCCATGCATCTTGATGAAGTGTCCCAATATGTTTGACAAACTGCATTTGGATGACAGAGAGAATGTAACCATACCAGTTAATGCCTTAAATATTGCGATTGACTCTCGAAAGGAAGTTTGTGTAACCCTAGACCGATCCATCAGTCCCTACATCAGAGATGTAATGTAACCCCCGAGAGCTGACATTTTTCATTGGACTTCTCCTCTAAGGTTGCCATTTATATATGAACAAGTTATAACAAAAATCACGTGAAATCTTAGTTTCTGACCACATCTGGTTGAAACAAGGCTGAAACTATCAGATGTAGCTCAGCAAAAACAACTAAAAACACATTATCATATATGAGTTATTGAGTACTTGTTTTTGAGAGTAATTTTACTATATGGAAGCATAGACTGGCTTGACTGGATGCATGGAAATCTGCTCTTGTCTGCACAACACTTTGACTCCATGATTAAAATTAAGGAGGACATTCAGTGAAAATCATTTCTGAACTGTAGGATATAGTCAAATGTGAAATCAATGAACTCTTATATTTGCTGTGCACTACATGATTTTAATATTTCTTAAATTTTACCAAGTCGTTTGGACTTTTCCTCAACTCAATTTCATAACCTTTTGATTTTTAGTCCCAATGGCTGGTTGTACTTCGGAGTATGAATAAACATAATAATAATAGCTTTCAATTTAGCATGAACATCTTTCTCTTACCTTTAGCCCTTGAAGCTTCTGGGCCTCCTCATGGCAAGGGTGGTATCACTGGGTGAAGACCTTAAGCCCCAGTGGCCAACACAGGGCTCTGTGCACTGCATTCTGTCTATAGCACTCTCTACTTAGCACTCTGGTTGTGCCTGTCTTGCTCTCTCTCTATACCTAAATTGTATGTCTTCTGAGGTAAACATGTAAATACACACTTACCTTTTTTTAAATATTAACCAGGGCCTCTATTATTTCAGAGTTCGCCTATGTCTGTCGAGCTATCGCAGACGTAAATGATCTTTTTTTATCGTTCAAAAAGTATTTATTAGGTAATAACACCCTCCTTAAATAAAAATATCACTCCATCACTTACTCTTCTTTTTTTAGCTGACCTTCTGGAGCCCATGGACCGCTACGTGGCCAAGACATGGCCTGATGGAGTGGTCAAGGTGGTCAGGAGAAAGACCAGGGGAGGACTGATCCAGGCCAGGCTATCTGGGGCAGATGTCGCAAGTGGGGATGTCCTTGTATTCTTAGATGCTCATTGTGAAGCATCCAAAGGATGGTAAGCTATGCAGGTTTTCTTAAAGGACATCACAGGAAGAAAAAAAAATCTACTTTTCTTGAGGTTTGCAACAGTATCTGCAAGCAAAAGCTAATCCTTGTCATCCATGAGTTAACTTTTTTAACAGATGAACAAGATAATTTGATAAATAAATAAATACATTTCTGAAGCTGAATCTTGAATTTAATTCAAGTCCACGTAGTAACAGAAAATAGCCTGAATGACTCGGAAAATCATATCATATTCTTTCTAACAATTTGAATTACAGCAAATTGTTGGACTGCATTTCCTTCCTCCCAAAAAAATAAAAAGACTAGATGTTGTTGTGACATCATTGAGGATGCTGAAATTCACTGACCTGTTCTGTATTGTTAGGGCCGAGCCATTGTTGAGTCGCATCAAAGAAGACCGCAGGGTGGTGCTCATCCCTCTCATTCCCGTGATCAGTGCTGACACCTTGGCTGTGTCATCTGGGGGTTCAGCTGCCTATGGGGGCTTCAGCTGGCATCTACACTTCACTTGGGAAATGATCCCAGCAAGATACTCTCAAGGCAGGGATGACTCTGATAATATTCCGTAGGTATAATTTGTCTCCTTAAAAGAAAGAAAATTTATGTAGAAAGTATTCTAAAAATTACTGCAAATGATGACAATATCTTCTGTGATTCCATGTGATATAAGAAATTGTTCTACCACTGATGCATTACTTAAAGAATATAATTATTGCATTAAATATTATACTGTACTTTACTATGCTTCATTAATTCATCCATTATTCCATTCATTCATTAAATTGTATTTATTAATTTGTGTCCTTAAAAGAAAGAAAATATATTTAGAAAGTATTCTAAAAATTACTGCAAATGATGACAATATATTCTGTGATTCCATGTGATTTAAGAAGTTGTTACACACACTGATGCATAATTATTGTATTTAGCTAATGCATTAAACGTTACACTGTACTATACTTTGCTTGCTATACTTGTTTGCTTGTAGGTGGAGTTGATTCATTAATTCATTCATTATTCCATTCATTCATTAAATTGTATTTATTAATTTGTGTCTTTAAAAGAAAGAAAATTTATTTAGAAAGTATTCTAAAAATTACTGCAAATGATGACAATATCTTCTGTGATTCCATGTGATTTAAGAAGTTGTTACACACACTGATGCATTATTCAAAGAATATAATTATTGTATTTAACTATTGCATTAAATATTATACTGTACTTTACTATGCTTCATTAATTCATTCATCATTCCATTCATTCATTAAATTGTATTTATTAATTTGTGTCCTTAAAAGAAAGAAAATTTATTTAGAAAGTATTCTAAAAATTACTGCAAATGATGACAATATCTTCTGTGATTCCATGTGATTTAAGAAGTTGTTACACACACTGATGCATTATTCAAAGAATATAATTATTGTATTTAACTATTGCATTAAATATTATACTGTACTTTACTATGCTTCATTAATTCATCCATTATTCCATTCATTCATTAAATTGTATTTATTAATTTGTGTTCTTAAAAGAAAGAAAATATATTTAGAAAGTATTCTAAAAATTACTGCAAATGATGACAATATATTCTGTGATTCCATGTGATATAAGAAATTGTTCTACCACTGATGCATTACTTAAAGAAATATAATTATTGTATCAACTATAGCATTAAATGTTATGCTGTACTATACTATGCTTGCTATACTTGTTTGCTTGTAGGTGGAGTTGATTCATTAATTCATCAATTATTCCGTTAATTCATTAAATTGTATTTATTAATTTGTGTCCTTAAAAGAAAGAAAATTTATTTAAAAAGTATTCTCAAAAATAATGCAAATGATGACAATATCTTCTGTGATTCCATGTGATTTAAGAAGTTGTTACACACACTGATGCATTATTTAAAGAAATATAATTATTGTATTTAGCTATTGCATTAAATGTTTTACTGTAATATATATGGTAACGAGTCATTTCGTAGACACGCAAAATCGTCGACAGCCAATTCGTTGACAACCATTTCTTTGACAACCATTTCGTTGACATGAGGACGGCAAACTAGTTGACAATCAACACCCTCGGCCCGACCAGACCATCTCGTTGACATAAAATCGGTTGTTATACCAACTCGGCCTCCCTTGGCCCCCTCGATCACGGTTTTATGGTATTTTCTTCGTTAATATTTGGTGTAAAGCAATATTATGGACATCCTTTTATAGATCTCATTCATACGAATAATGTCGTGGCAAATATTCCGCTTTGGAAGCTTTATCAACCGAGTAATCGATGGAGTCAGATTTGTCAATGAAATGGTCATTGGGCAGATAAGCTGTCAACGATATTGCATTACTATGTCAACGAGATGGTAATGACCTGTCAACGAGTTGGTTGTTATGGTCAAAAGTTTGTCAACGACTTTGTGTCTGCCAAATTTATACAAGTTGGTTTGTCAACGAATTTTTACCAGGCCTTCTAATGTGTCAACAACTTGGTTGTCGACGATTTTGCGTGTCGACGAATTGACCTGTATTCTACTATACTATGCTTGCTCTACTTGTTTGCTTGTAGGTGGAGTTGATTCATTAATTCATTCATTATTTCGTTCTTTCATTAAATTTTATTATTAATTTGTAATAAACTCACAGGTGAAGTCTTTGAACATCACTTGGCCAGTTAGGTGTTGGGTTGCAATTGATGCTACTTGCTTTGCTGATTACTTGTGATGTAATCATTCTTGTTACACACTCTCTGATGCAACTTGCAACTAGGAATATACCAATTAAAGTAATTTGACAACGCTTATGAAATTCTGCATACTAATGGTTCACTCTCATGGTCTGTTGTCATTCTTCTACAGGACACCCACAATGCCTGGAGGTCTCCTGGCCATGGACAGATCCTGGTTCTATGAGGTGGGCACTTACGACACTGCCATGGAAATTTGGGGAGGAGAGAACCTAGAAATGTCTTTCAGAGTAAGTGGGATGGAAATTGGAAAGGTCCAATACTGTTTAAAATGCATTTATTAGTATTATTAATATGTATTGTGTCTCTGTTTGGAAATTGAGGTCCATACTGTTTACATTGCATTTACTGGTATTATTTTGTATTCATAATTGGAACATTTAATCTAGGTCTGGATGTGTGGAGGAAGTATGGAGATGGTCCCTTGCTCTCATGTTGGACATATATTCAGAGCCACACATCCTTATGGATTTCCAAGTATGTAATGAAAAATAAGTAAAAAATTTATGTCAGTGCACCATGAAACCCAATCTTATTCAAAAACTCTTTACTTTTGCCCTTTAGGTAAAACAAAAGATTACCATGGAAGGAATTCAAAGCGTTTGGCAGACGTGTGGTTGGATGAATATAAAGCAATTTTTTATTTGTTACGTGGAGATCTCAAGGTAAGTAATCGGCGCTTATCAAAACTCCATATGATAATGCTCTGACCTCCCCAATGCTATGAGTGAGTTTGTCCGACCTACAATGAGTAAAATATCTAGTTATAATATGTATGGTTTTAACTTTTCACTCCAATTGACAATTTACTCTGACATTTCCAGAAAGCAGATGTCGGTGACATTTCTGAGAGAAAAAATCTCCGAGAAAAGTTACAGTGCAAGAGTTTCTCGTGGTATCTGAAAAATGTTTATCCAGAAAAATTTGTCTACACAGACAGTGGTAAATTGTGGGGTACAGTGAAGAATGCAGAGACCAATTTGTGCTTGGACACTTTGTCTGTGGATGAGAAATTCTCCTGGACGTTGGCCGTCTGGTCATGTTCACCACCAGGTGTCAGTGCTAACCAGGTCAGTTTTGGACATCTGTTTTTGAAAGATTGAGTTGATATTGACAAACTGAATAAATGTTTGAACGATTCCTAAGAGACTTATCACATATTTGCATTAAGCCTACCTTTAAAAGTAGAATTAAAAAAAATTAAAACCATTACAAGTTGGGCTTAAATGTATGTATTCATACCATTATGATGCAATATACAGTTAGTTTCATTAAAAACGGCCTAGATAACTTCTGCTATACGGTACTGCATGTCACTAAAGGGAACTGTCTGGCTATAGCTGGCTACTCAAAAGCCGGATCTAAAAGTACATGCAGCAGCATTTGGTGCATAAGTTGAGAGTTACGCATATTTGCAATTTCTTGTTGAAAAGATGCATGTCTATTGCACATACATCAGGGATGTGATTTTTCTGTTTTTTTCCGGAAATCCGGTTTTTTTGGCATGTGAAATTGAGGGTCAATTTCAATTTTTTGAGTTTTTTTTGTTCATCCTGACATTTTCCGGTTTTTTTATCACTGATCAATCACATCCCTGATACATCTTCATGATACATTAGATAAATTTCTTACATTTACCAAGGTTTATATTTTTTCAGTGGTGTTAGGTGTAAGCCAACTATAAGCTAGGAGTAGACAAAAGCAGCTGGCTTTAGCTGGTTATAGCTACAGCCAGGAATAGGCTGCTACAACTGTCTAGATTCGACCATATTTTATGAAACTAACTGTAGATACATGTGGCTAAGCTGGACCAACATCAGACTTGAGACCAAGTTACAACCAGCAAATATGCTGTGAATAAATTCTAAATAAATGAAATGAAAATTCTTAAGTGGTACAGTTCTGTGTTTGCAACTTAATGGCTGTATTAATCTAAGTCTTATAAATTGTGACTTTTTGTTGTCATAATATTTGCAATTTACCGCCATATTTCAGTTGTTTGGATTTACTTCTTTTGGAGAACTGAGACGGGAAATTGGGTGTGCTGATGCAACTCAGGCAGGGGACCAGATCAAGATGCACCAATGCCATAGGCGAGGAGGCAATCAAAAGTGGACTTACTCTGAGGCAAGTTGAAACACTTATGTTCAATGTATGTTGGAAATATATATGATTGGTGATTAAATATATTTAAAAAAATACGCATAAATCATGAAAAGGATTATTTTACTGCCAGGTAGTGCCAGAGAATGGTGATGTCTGTCCATCATCATTATTAATTGCAATATTTCGATTTTTCTCCCCATATACCAATATCTAGGGTGAATTTAATCAATGTCTGTTTTTGCTTTTCTTTTGCAGAGTACACAACAAATTATACACGATCTAACCAACCTGTGTGTGGACTGCGAAGGACTTAAGAACTATGACAAAGCAGGATTAAGGACTTGTAATGAGGCATCCCCTTTTCAAAAATGGCAGTTTTCTCCTCCTTCCCTTGATGAATATCTATGAACTACAGGGATCTATTTCGTAGATTTAGGTTAGGTAATATTGGTAGATGGTGGGGACTGCTGACTGCCTTTAATGGTAGTATAGTGATAAAGAATACGCAATTTTTTGATTGTATTGAGACTTTTCACTTTTGCAATTATTGAAACTCTTATATTTGTCATGTGTTCAAACTGATAAAATGTTTATTGTTAATGCATTGATGTTGTATCTTGTCATTAAATAGTGTTAGTTAACGACATTTTAGCCAGTGAGGTCATTCAAGAGCTGTTGAGTGTGCCAATCAACTGTTATTTCACTAACTTTTAAATTAATTTTACAAGCTATCAATTGGTCATGCTTTTGCAATACAATCGCTGGTTCCACTTAAGTGGACAGCTTAAGCCAGGTGAACAGGGTGAACTGGATTGAATAATTATGAACATATGAATTATGAACGTTTCGATCCCCTGCCTGGGCACCCTTCATGAGCTACATCTCGGCTGGATGTCGATCGCATGCGACATTAAATTGGAGGTGCCTTGTACTTGGTGTGTATGTTGAGGCAAGTTACTCCACCCCATGGAGTAAATGTGTAACTTGGTGTGGACTCCAAGCCTATCATCTCATTACGTCTACCTCTGGCAGCTGGTCATATTTATAAGCTGACTAAGCTTCAGACCCGATATCATTGAGACTGACATTAACATATCCAATGAAAAGCTTTGTGTACTTAGTAGAATAGCAGTACTTAATGCTTGCAATTTATAAGTCCCATGCAGTCACTGTGATGCACTGATATGACTGTATTTTGTATTTGTGGGAAGACTGGTAGACAATCAGTGAGAGCAACTGGTAGTGAATGGTTTAATATTTACACTGTAAAATTTACAAAACCTTTGACCAGAAATAAATGTATTTCATAGTTATTAAATATGTGCATATGGTACAAGAGATGGGATGATTCGAGGTCAGAGAATGTAGGTCATTGTGCGACTTAATGACCTACATTTCTGTGACGTCATGGTGTCCTTTGTATGTTGATTTAGTCACGTGACATCCAAGTCATATAGTGCCTTATGGTTATAATGATAACGAGAATTTGATGTTCTTTGAGGATCTGCAGAAAAATAAAAAATATATAATCAAATAATTTAATTATAGTAAAAGAATATGAGATGATTTCAAATTCCCATTAAAACTTCCACCCATCTTAAATTTCCACCCACTACTCGAATCAATTAGCAGTGTACTACAGGCCTCAATACTAAATTTGTGGTCTTGACTTACATCTTATACATTCAAATCACACCATCACCACCAGTAAATCTGGCATTGTGAGTGGTCAAAATAGAAAGGTTCCACTGTATACTCACCACATTGCTAATTTAAACCCTTAACCAGTAAGTCCTGGTAGAGTGGGTGCACTGTTGATTGGGGTGCCAGACTGCACCTGTTGGATGAGTTGTTGATAAAGTGCAAGAAGCTCCTGGGCTTCGTTTGTTGTCAGGGCATTCAGGAAGGTTGGGTCGAAGACAACGTTCAGAGTGGCTTGGACATCTGGTGGGAGAGATCTGAAAATAACAATACCAATAGATTATTTGTCATCTAAATGATGAAATAAGTTGTTTACTGGTAGGTAGATATTAATTTAATTAGATACATTTAATTAGATAGTGACAAGCGAAACAAGAGAAATGTAGGATGCCAGTATGCTCTAACAAAGATCTCTAAATCTACAAAAGATGGGAGTCATTTTGAATGTGAGCATTGATCATTAAATAAGGTAAAAACAGTCAGGCGAATCTAAAGTGGTTAACATACCTGACTTCTTGGCTTCTGGCCAGGCCTTGCAACTGAGCAATCAAACTCTGCCTGAGAGCCTGTCGAACACCAGTGGCACTTCCAAGACCAAGCAGAGTGACCAGTTGGTTCTCCATCATGGTCACACAAGTGGTCAAGGGGGCAAAGGTAGCTGAAGTACAAGTGACATCAGTAGTGGCTCCCGTTCCCAGTGGGGTGGTCTTCCTGAAGTGAGCATAAGTCGTGGCAGGCACCACAGCTGTCAGGGCATTACACTCAGTCTGCCTGGTGTGCTTCAAACATCTTCCTGTGGCGAAGTCAAAGTCAAAACCAGCACATCCAGCGCTGGCTTTGCAGGTGACCAGACAGACTTCGAAGGTGCCAGCGTTAGGGTCCTCAATACCTCCGAAAAGTTGGACACCGGATTGCACACCTGTGATGACAGAAAGAAGTAGACTAATTGATTTACAACAGCAAAGTCATAAAATTTCTTTATGCTACATAGTAAATTTGAAATGTTTACTTACACCATGGAGTGGTGTCTGGCACGAAAGCTGGAGTGTTGAATGCTGAAACGAATATATACCGCTTTAAGTACCGTCGTAATAACCATCGTAATAACCAAATCGGTGTAATTAATACACTAAGAAAGAGACAAGTCACACATCTTACCAGTACAGTTGACGAATCTGTAATGGTTGCAGCCAATAATATTGAGAGGGGGGCTGACACACTCATCAACAGCAGTGTGGATCCTGCACTCTTTGTTCACAAAGTTGAAGTCAAATCCAATACAGGTGACACCTCCAAAGCTGCAGTTCATGTAGCAGCCGTAGTAAGTCTTGGCCTGGGGATCCAGAATGCCACCTCCAAGGCACTGACCATACAGGGTCTCTGTGGTGGAGAATTTGGACTGAGTGAGTTTAAAGTGAAATTTCATGTGATGTCAGGTCCTTACAGTGTGACAAACTAGGCCAATGTTGATTAGTAATAACACCAGGCCAACATTGAGACGGAGACGACAGTGCTAACACTGTGCCAACGTTAAACCAATGTGGCATGTTATGTGGGTCATCGTTAATTTAGAAGAAAAATATATTATGAAGCTGACCCTAATAAGGGTACACTGAAGATTCAGCACAAAGGAAGGTAATAATTGGCCTTTGAGCAATGTTCTGTACTTTACTTACGAATAACTGGTCTGGCGACTGGGAAGTAATCAGGAGGCAGGACAGCAACTGGAGCTGGAGCCTGAGTGGGAGTCTGTGTGGCTGAAAAAGGATGCAAGATGAAGATGAGATAAACAAATCACGTTTAAATGAAACTGTTGAAACACATTCACATATCAAAGAATGATCAATCAGTAAAGGAATGTGGATGAAACTAGCTTATTAGCTATTGGATTAATTTTTGCCAGTGATCTCAGTACTTCATTGTTACCATTGTTACCATTGTTACCATTGTTATCAAGTACCTACTACCACTCCACTAACTACTGTACGTACACACAGGTGAATCTTGTTTAAGTCTAAGTGGCTAAGTAAGTAATATCTTATAAATACATCATGCCCTTGCTTTAATGGACGAGGTTGTACTTGAATGATGTCTGGTTCCACTTCAGTGGGCAGATTATACTTTAATTAATATGAACTACACGACGTACTCAGGTACTCTCCATCAATTACAGCTGCTGTATTGAATACGTATTTTGGATTTGGATGAAATTTCTGTGTTCGTAGTTATTGACATGGCAGTAATGACACTTACGGCAAGCAGCAAGCTTGAAGTGGGTGCATGAGTTCTTGGGACGAGGCTCGTTACAAGCAGTGCTAGCTGAGTGCAAGAAACATTTGTTGGTGGCGAAGTTGAAGTCCACAGCCCTGCAGGTGAAGGAGCTCTGGGCACAGGCAGCCAGGCAATCAGCTGCTGTGGAAGCGTTGGTTGGGTTGCCTCCTAGGACGTGGAAGTTGGTGAAGGCAGCTGAAACGCGAATGACCATTGATGAATTGTTTCTTTACCATAACTTATATGTTATGGCGGCCTGATACCTTCTGGCAAATGTGGCCTTTACCAACAATGCAAACATGACAATTATACATGAATATGAAAAAAGACCTGCTTTACAAACTGTACCATACGACCGCCTGCTGTTAACGACCACTACATGCTAATTGTGGACGGAGTTGTTTTTACACCTCTATTAAAGACCACCTCTCTTAAATGGTAGCATTTCTCAATACCCTTTGGTGACCGCTAAACACAGGTTTGGCTGTACTATCAGTATAAGACACTGTTTATAAGGAAGTCAGAATGTGTTTCTGATACTTACTGTCAACATTGGGGACTGATGCCTGGGTTGTAGGGGTGGGTGGTGTGGTGGGAGCTAAGGTACTGGCTCCTCCTGTGTTAAAATAATGAAAACATGGTATGTCAATGATAGTAAATTGCTCAATCCTTGTATCAATTCAGGTTAATTCCAATATTAGCATAAAAGTAGGCCTTACCCATGTTACAAGACATGATGATGAGGTGCACACAAGATTCCTTGGCAACTGCCCCAGCGCATCCTGTGTCCCTCTTGTGCAACCAGCAAGTCTTGTCACGTACGTCGTAATCAGCTGACTGGAAATTAAAGAGCAGAAATACCACATTTAGTGACAACGTCCCTTTTAGGGCTTTACAGGCAAATTGGATATTATCGCAACTGAAACTGTCTTCTGATTTAGATTTATCAGTTCTTCTGTTTCCTGTCTCATTATTGGCCATGTCAATGTAACTTTAGACTCAATAAAGATGAATTATAATTCCAGTAGAAGGTAAAGAAATTAATGATCGACCTGGCAACCAGTGGAGTTGAGGCAGGTTTCATAACATTGCATCTGGGTGAACGTTCCCATCCTTCTCTCACCACCAATGGCATGGAACCCAGGCAGGACTTGGACGACCACGGCTGAAATATTAAGACCAAGTACTCAACTAAAACCTGTGATGTTGGTTAACTTGACATGTTTAACAACTCGAACAAATATGGAAAATAGAGCTAAACAAATAGAAAATAGCAAAAAATCTCAGATGTAAATGGTTAATAGTCAAATTAATACGGATAAATAGCAAACTTAAAATGAATATGGCTAGAGAGTAAATCAAAATGAATATAGAAAATTGTTGATGAATATGCTTAATTTAGATTATGTGGTGGGTGAATTAGGGCTTTATTTCCTGTATTTCTGCGCCTGTGGGGCTAATTAGAACATGCAGGGATCATGGAAATGAGATGATGGGATGAAACAGCCATCCAAATTAGGCTCTACCTGGAATTAAACCCGGGACCCAGTGGTTGGAAGTCCAGCACGCTACCACTGAGACTCAAATGAATAAATGAATGTGGATAAATAACAAGACTTTGAACTCACGGGTAGCGGCACTGGTTGAAGTGGGCTCAGGTTTGTACACATGGTGATATCTGCTGCCTGAGTGGTACTGTTGTTGAGGCTCTGGCTGGGGTGCCTTCTGGAAGGTTGCCTTCTGGTAGGCTGGTTGTAGTCGGGCAGTGCTTCCTCCTGGAAACACAGTTGAAATATAGGACAGAGTTGAATGATTCAATATGCGATTTGATGGTTTGATGAGACAACAAAAAATTAACTACCATCCGTAATATTGTAAACTATAATGGCAAAATGTAAATGTGAGAATGGAAACCATAAAAACAGGAAACTTTTATTTTACAAAAAGAAAAGGAAAAAAAAAATGAAATAGTAGTGACATAGGACCAAGAGCAATAAAGACCAATAAAGATATATTTATCCTCTGTCAATGCCAAATTCAGATCGCTGATTGGTCGAGTTGAGAGATATTTTTCCGTATTCACAAAATGGTTCGTTTAGTTAATTGACCGATCTGACTTGGCTTCCATATTTCCGTAACGACAGTGATTAAAACAAACTTGACATTAATGTGTTCACAAGAAGTATCTTTATGCTAATCAGACGCTGAAAAAAATCAAGTTTGTTTCACTATTTATTTTTCTGCTTTTTCAGCTGAGGATTCAGAGCGCTGGCTGTCTGTCATATGATTCATGAATAAATTTCTTTAATTTTTATAATGCGCGAAAAAGGCAGATGATAAAATCGTTACCACTTGTTAATTTTGAGAATACAAGAGGTTATTCCGCTCAAATGTCATATTTCACTCAGCCTTCGGCTTCGTGAAATAAATTCCCGTATTCTCAAAATAAACATGTGATAACTTATAGTATTGGCGTATAGAGAGAGAATTTTTGTTTTGATCACGATTGAATACAAAATCATAATGTTTGATACATAAACATATAACGACCAAGGAGGCATGGAACTTTACAAAGGCTGCTGGCATTGCAACTCCCGTGACAAAAATTAATTTAAAATATTTCAATTAGTATCAGTGTATATGTTTTTCATTGAGTTTCACTCATAAGAGGGTGTTTAGTTGATGTATAAATTGTATGATTTAGACTACTATCAAATGGCTAGGTCTACCTATCTATGTATAAAGATTGAGTTGGGTAAATGTATATATAACTATATATGTAAACTTGTCAAACGTGATAAATATATAGAGTATGTCCACTAGTGCCAAGGACTTCTGGTGATAATTATAGTAGGTTTCAAGGGGTTGGAAACAATCCGATAGATGTCAGCAGCGTGTAAACAACTGGTAGGAAGTGGGTGAGAGTAAAATAATGGGGTATTGTTCTAAGCACGTGTAGGGCATTGTCTAATGATTCATTGAGACTTGTCCACCGCAGACCATTGTTTGAATTAGCACTTGTGATGGACAACCTGCTTCCTGTAAAGGGTTGATTGTGCCAGAAATTCAGTTTAATGTGGTTTTCAGGTATTTGTGATATTCCAGAGAGATTTACCAGACTGTCAGGTTTTGGCTGGTGCCAGAAAAGTTAAGTTGTGTGGTTTTATGTCATTTAGAATATTTAAAAAAGGTTTCGGGGACTTGGCAATATTCTCTTTTCCCATGAAAGTGCTATACTAGTCATTTCCCTGATATTTCCCATTATGTTGTGTGGTGGCCCACAGAGCATGCCAGATAGACAGCACAGATAGACAGCACATATAGACAGCACAGATAGATCGATAGATATAATCAATCATAGCGTGTGGAAAAACATATCAATATGAACATTACCCTGTAAATATACTTGATGTACATAAGTATATTATGTAATTACATTGCATAAATAAATTAGATAAATCAATATATTGATAGTTACAAAGATACATGGATACATAGCTACAAAGTTAGACAGTACTACAATGACTTACTTATGCAAAGTCCATAGTAGATCTCACATGGCTTGGTATAATAGACTTTGTTGTTAGCTGTGATGACTCCAGTTCCAGGGCCACAAGATCTGGCCACAGCGAATCCATTTGTACAGTCGTAATAGATGCAGGCATTGGACACATCAGCAACATAGGCCCCGTTGCCATTGCTCACTGGGCAGTCTGGACAAGAGAAGCAAAGCTCACAAATTTCAGGGTACACAATATAGAGTACACAATATACTTTACTGCCGTTTCATTAACTACGTATACACAGGTTAATTTTGTTTCCAATGAATTGACTTGATGCGTCATGTTTTAACTTAATTTCATTGCCCTAACAACAGGGTAAGAGGTCAAGCTCTTTGGATCTGCTGATGTCTGTGGGCACTTTAATTAAGTTTGTTTAACTACCTGAGGTAACCTAGTGCTCTCTACCTCAACCTGAATTGGACAGAATGAAAAGCTTTGTGTACATGGTTATCGAAATGGCATTAAAGATTATGTAAGCCAATTAGTTAATGTCATCCAAGTCACGTTCAAAAGACTATCGTTACCCATCCTACTGAAGTGACTTAGGTTACCCAAATAAGTTGTTCTGTTACCGAAGTCTTCTACATAATGCAACTTTATGACTGTTGTTTGTTATAAAAGCATATCAGGATATAATTTCATGTCAAGATTGTCAGGCATTCTGTTTGATGAATACTGACTCTCCTGCAACGTTTTTGTATAGATATAGAAATAATGCTGTATAATTGATTATATTTTCATGCGAATGTGGGTTCTTGAAGGATATGTTCCTGGCATGAAGTTAGATTATCCGTATCTCTTTCTAATGATTGTTTGTTCCAAACCATTGACCATTCCCTATGCGTAGACCTCCTCAAAAGGAAGCAGCCAGATAATTTGCCCTAAGTAATTAAATCCAACACTCCTTAATAATATATATGTACTGTTATTGTTGCAGTTCATTGAAATGTGCACGTGTTGATTGATCGATTTATGAGTTATCGAAATCAATTGGCAGCTGAGCTGGTGCTGACACGTGCCACTGAAGATGGAAGGTGCTGTGCAACACTCCTTGGAACTGAGTTAATGACCTTATTACAGTAGGTAGCTGGTGGCGATGAAGGTGATATGTAATGTCTTAGGCATGTTTTTGTTTGAGTCATGATCTTTGGACAGTAAGTTTTGAATATTTACTTAAAGTGACCTGTTGGATCTTACTCAAAATGTGCAAATCTTGGGCAAAATGTGCAAATCTTACTTATTGTAAATTAAAATTCCAATATAACATAAGCACAGTGTGAGAGCTGTACATAAATTGGTAATTTGATAGGGACAAGATAATCTCCACCATAAATTGACATGAAACTTAATAGTGCTATACTAATTAATAAACAAATACGAAAAATAATTATCAAATTATAAATAGATAGAATGCATGTTTGATATTTCACAGAACAACATTAATTTTCTACTTTAAAGTTAGAGAGAAAAAAAAAGATACTTTGGAAATCCCTGTTCTCTCTTTAACAAACACCAGCTTTATACGATTATTTGAAATGATGAAGTATCACTTACGTGTGGCTGGCTGAGCAAAGGTTGCTGCAGCAAGAAGAAGGATGGATGCTAAAGTGAAGATCATGATGATGGCTGAAGTCAGTCACCAGAAAAGCCAAAAATAAGTCCAGCAGAACTAGGATCCACTCAGCCAGAGACAGTGAAATGCAAGCTAACATCCAAAGGGGTGCAATTTTATATGTCTTACTGTGACGTCACAGGAACTATACAGCAGCGCCACCCAGTGCCAGATGTGTGCAAAAAGACTTGTGTGGTAAAATCCGACAATTAGCAGAGTGCTCACATGCATGTCCTCAGCGTCCAGTGGTCATCCAGTGGTCAGCTGCAGGACTTTGGGCCACATTTCGTGGCATTGAACTTCGATGGTGATCTGAGTGCTAAACGATGTCATGTTGAGTGGATGCAGTAGGTCCTTTGCATTGTTCAGGACACAAAAATACAACTCATTGATGAGTAAGCCTATAGTTAGGAAATTTGGCTTCAAAATTCCTGGCAGTTTGTGTTTTTAAGGCCAACATTTGTATTTATGCATTATGTGTTCTTCAAAATGTATGTTGGGTGCAAAGTGTTTTTACAATTTTGATAAACAAAAGAAAACAAACAAAAGATGACATTCTTGAGTCTTCTGCATCCAGCTTTAAAACATCGTTCTGTAAAATCTTGTGACTGTTTGAATTTGTTTAAAACATTATTATGAAAAAAAATAGTAAATGTCACATTTAGGGCGATCATTAGCAAAGTCAATTTTACTGAAAGAAAAAAAGGATTCTTATGATAAGTCATTTAGAAAATACCAATCACTGTAAAAATCCATTGTGGTACTATAGTGTACAATATGTTTCCCATTCTTGTAATAAGAACAATAGGAACGGTAAGAAAGACAGAAGACACGTGATGTGCATGAGAAGTAGAACAATTGTTCCTGATGTCATTGTTTTGTCATTGTTTTGTGCTCTCAAGAACCTCGACGCTTGCCAAGAGTCTAAAAAGAATTGCAACCTCAGACCAGAAGGTCAGTTTTGTTTCCGCCCCTTCCTGCTTATTATGGGCAAGTGGTCCAGGGCAATTCGTCAATTTCTGCACAACATCATGGGAGGTGGTCATTGTTTTGGAATATAAGTGTACTATGTCCATACTTACAATTGGTATTTGTGATTATAACAATCGGTATGCATTACAATTCACTGCATCACCCTATAACAGGACTCCTTCGGTATCAATATACAATATTATACATGCATCAAGCCAGGGTGCAACAGATTGTTTAAAGTTGTCGCCTTATTCGCAAAACTAATTGATATGATAACTAAATACAACACAACAAAGCAGAAAGACAGAAAGTTAATAAATGACAGACAATGAATATGATGTGTTTTAATAATTATATTACGTGTCTAAAATTTGTATTGCAAGTTCGGATCTGTTAATGATTGCCCAGCTTGGTGGTGCAATGGATAAAAAAATTGCCCAAATCCCCCCCCCCCCCCCCCCACACACACACACACACAAATAAATAAATAAAAAAAGTCCTGTGTGGGATCGAGTCGGATTAAAACATGGTAAGTGGAAACCAGGTTTATCATCTCATCACTTGGTCTACCTCTGGAAGCTGGTTATTCATGCTGACTAAAGTTCAGACCACTGAGACAATGCAATAAACTTGTCTTCATCCTCAGCAGAGGGTGAAAACTAATTTACTCAAACGCTGTCATACTGATAACCTTAGAGTGTCATATCACTACTCCATGTACTCATTTTGATAAATCTTGTATTGGGTTCAGGGGCGGATCCAGAAAAATGTTCAAAGGGGGGGGGGGGAGGGGATTGACAAATTAAAATGTATTGCGGGGATCACTGAATTTTAATAAAATGTACTAGACCAAGGGGAGGTTTAAACCACCCAACCCCCCCCCCCCTAAATCCGCTACTGTGGCTAACACAATTATAAATCAGAATCTTGCTATGCCACAGAAAATGTTGGTCTACTTATTTATTTAGAATAATCAACTATAGTTACAAATACATATGAACGTATGCAGATGTAACAAAAGATGATCAATCTGGGATGGCGCACTAAAGTCATGCATGATTTATTCCCAGTGCGGTCCTTGGTGTGTGAAGGAGACTTAGATGGCATAATGATAAATGACAGCGTGATATAAATAGATGTAATATAGATAAATAGATACTTATATAAAGAATAATGATAATAACATACAGATATTAATTGCTAGATATTAATAATATACAAATTCACTATTTTTCTGCGGTGAGCTTGCGATCTGACCCACTGTTTGACTTTGTGCTTGAAAAGTGGCTTGCTGCTCACACTCTGGATATCAGTTGGAAACTGATTCCATAGTTTTGACTATTTGTATGAAATATTGTTTATATTTGCATACCTTGGGGACTAGGCAACAGGAAGTTACTGCATGCTCTTCTGGTTAGGTATTGATGTTGGGGTCTTTGAAAGTAGTTTGACAGGTATTCAAGAGCTGTTTTGTGAAAGATGTTAAACATGAGCCTCAGCACAGAGCATTGATTTTATCCAGCTCATTTTGGCCAATATGGCTGCGAGGTCCAAGGTCTAAGGTAAACCTCACTAGCCTGTTTTGAGCTATTTGCAATTTCTTCCTGTTGCCTTCGGTTATCCCCGGATACCATGATGATGTGGCATACTCAAAGTAACACTGGAATAAGGACAACACTAAGGTTTTGCGTGATGTTAAATTCAAAGAGCCCTTGTTTCTGTCGAACCTGGATGTACATTTTGCTAAAATATCAGCTACAATGGATTGACCCGATAGGTCTTGCTCAATCTTATGACTTAGGTATTTTATAGTTCTTTTTGGCTCGACATTATTTCCGTCCATGTTTACAGTGAACTTGTTTGTCTGGCTACGCTTTCTTTTTCAAGAGTAGCAGTAGCAGTTGGGCGACCTTGCCACTAATGGATAGTCGCCATATCTCAGCTACGTTACGAAATTTAATAAAATTTGATGATAAAAAAGGCTGTCATTTCTGGGAGCCTAAACTGGAACACTAGATTTAAATAATATGGATTTATGCCTATCACAATGAAGGGAAAAAGTAGAAAAAAAAAGTCTGAAGGAAAATAACTCAATTACATTACTTTTATTTTTCTCTATTACTTTTATATATTTTCTCTAGTTGTCCAGTTGGGATATATATGTCAGAATGTTGAAGCAGCTGGTTTGATGAGCAATTTCTCACATGATCATATATCATCGAAGCTGAGGTATGTCTGTCTCAGAAGTTAGTCATTATGAGTCATCATGAGTCAATTATTGACCAATCACGTGATACAATGTGTAATGAATTTAAGGCTAACTTGTGGGAAAAAGCTAACCTGTCCGTGCGAAAAGAGCTATAGCGTCAGCCATTATAGACAAATAAAAAATATAAAAGCCAAAATGTCTGAAAATTATCACAAAATGTCTAAAAACAAGCTGTTTGACATGCTACTTTCAGTGTAGCCTTTTTATGATTTCCCCCGATATATGTGTTGGACTAATGTAATTTCAATGAAGATACGCAAGCATATCGTCCATGCACCTCACTGAATTTGTATCCCAAGCTCATTGTTCCATCGTAGCTCGATTCCTTGCCAAATTAGGACGAGTTAGCCAGACATTAGCAATAAAGAAAATGTATAGTTATTATCAAGATAAAATAGGCATATTATATATATTAATGTTATTATCCTTGAGATATGTTATTGGAAGATTTCCAAAGCATGGTCGTGTGATTGCATATTTTATAATTCTTTCAGGAAAAAGAATAATATTTTCTCCATTTTTCATATTAGCACAAAAGGCAACAATCTGGTTTATTTCAAATCCACACCCTTGAAATATGTTCAGTCTTAACTCCTTACATTCTGTGTGGGGTGAGTCAGCGATTGCAGATGTTTTTGCCATGACCTATTTAAAAAAATAGACTTGTGTACCGTAAAAATCTTTAAAATTTTATTTATTTAAAAGTATATAAGAATTTTGGCCTATCTTGACAAAAAATTTACTTACTCTAGAACACTGATGAAACCACCCAGAAGATATGTTAACTGTCAATTGTCTCCATCTGAGAGGTCCCAGGGTCAAGGCTGGGAATTCTTGGCACCCTAGCTGATGAGAATTTTGATTACCTGTTGTCTCACCTTTTTGGCCAGTCTGATGACAATATCTAAACACCAAAATTGTTCAAGATATAGATATATATTTGTTTCTTTTCAGAACGTTAGAAATCGGACGTTGTTTGCAATCTAATTGGCCAACAATCAATGATTGTGTAATAGTCTGCAAGACTTATCAACAAATTGCGTAATCAGTCTGGAAGGTCAATGACCAAACGCAGCAATCAGATGAAATCAAACATTAATTTCTGTAATATTATTATTAACCGTCCATGCCCCGTAGCCATAAATAAAATGCGACAAGGGCCGATCAATCGCATGTTGTCACAACAGCCCTTCTATTGTTGAATGACCAATTGGAACTCATTGTATTTTCAGAAGACAAAAGATCAACTTGTTCTAATTTGGCACAATAGTCTTATGTATCACTGTCTACAGTTCACTTCCTATATTGGCAATTGATTTGACAAACTTCATAGACATTTTATTAAATTAAGCCAACACACAAACTGAACGGAAACTCAACACAATTTATACTTAATGCCCAAGGGCTTTATTTCTTGACAATACATGGATTTTTTTTTACACAAAATACTTAGGATCACAGACGCTGAATAAGGGTAATCTATTAATTGCTGCGCTAAAATGATTACATTTTTGTTCATTTGGCGGATGACCCAGTGACTAGAATCCTCTCTCAATCAATAAATCAATCTTTACAAAACAATGTATATTTCTTATTAATCCGCCAATAAAAAATGATCTGATCTATACATTTGCTATTTACAATGAACAACGCCCATGTAGGGCATTGTTAGGCTATGTACAGTATTCAACCTAATACTAACAATAACATTAATTTAGGTACAATGACATCACTGCAATTATGACACACCCTGTTTCCTGATATGACAACAAAATGGCGACCTTTTTAATACCCCACAGCCTTCATAGGGATGTAGGTCTTGTTAGACGTCATGACATTTGACTTGATGCTTGAACGTAATGATGAACTGCGACGGTGACAGACGTCTGTTGTTAGCTGGGTTGCTAAGGACAGACTGGGCTTCGACTCAGATCGGTAACGCGATTCGTTACGAAAATGTTCGAAGGTTTTCCGAATGTGGCCGAGGACCTGCGAAGTAGATAATGCATATGAATAGAGAAAATACGCGTTATTAGTTATAATTACCAGGTGGTGCAATAGGGAGGATATGTAGGGTCAAAACAAAAAATGGAGAGAAACACAGATGGACATACAGAGGGCGTCAAAGTATGAGAAATAGTTGG
Source organism: Alitta virens (assembly GCA_932294295.1). Classification (NCBI taxonomy): domain Eukaryota; kingdom Metazoa; phylum Annelida; class Polychaeta; order Phyllodocida; family Nereididae; genus Alitta; species Alitta virens. The sequence goes on from OW028573.1 coordinate 68,237,177, forward strand.
TGCGATTATTTCAGTGTAAATTTGTGTGGTAATTTCATTCAAACGTAATTATTTTGGCAAATCAGACACGGGTCTTCAAGGTTCAGCTAAGCGGGAATTTAGACCTATTCAGATGAAGGGATCAGTATTTTACGGAAAAGGGGTTCGGAATGACTACTTCTACATATGGTAATAGGCATAATCCTTAACATTTAATTGTTTAACTTGTCTTTTCCACAATTCACAATTACAAAGCCACAGTAATACCAACTCCAAGCATGCAACAACAAAAAACATCACAGAAACCAAAGACTGACTGCATTGACCAAGATGTTTTGAGCAGAGTGTGACAAACAGTCTCGAAACGACACGAAATGAGTCCCAAATTCCAAAACGAAGTCTTCATGCAGAGACTGCCGAGAGGCTAGAGCAAGACATTAAACGACCCCTGGCGGTACTCACGGTAAACCATCTTGATCAAGCAGCGTCTAGCCAACCTACGCAATTTTCTTCTTACCTCTCCGTTTAAGAAACAGAAAATGAGCGCCACGAAAAAACCCTGCAAGAAAAAGAAATTCAATTGACTTGGGTAAATACTATTCATCGTACAAGGTGAAGTCTTTTTGGATTAATTCTTAACAGGGCCTGACTTCTCGGTCTAGGCATCTCATCATTACATCTGTCACTTACTCAGATGACATGCAGGTGGTGCTGAGCCAACTTTGGACTAATGTGAAAGAGATTCTGCACGTGGGACCAACGTGGACTGCCAATTGCTGTGCCTATGTAAGCCTAATTGGTACAATATACTAACAATATTGAGATTGCGCATTGTTTACCTCAATTACAGGTGTCTATATAGATACACAAGTGCAGAATACGAGAATGCAACTAAAAGGATTCAACACTTTTTCCATTGTTGGGCTATTGGAACCTTAATTGGGCCAAGCTTGATTTCGAAGGTCCAACTCATGCCAAACCAACTGCATTGTTGCCAGCTCTAATCTACAGGTGTAGGTTGGGCCATCAGTCCATCACCTGCATTGTCCTGCAAGGCCGTATACATCTCTAAAACGGAGCTTGAGTAATTATATACAAACTGCACTCCCTCCCCTAAGCAAGAAATATGTTATAGGAGCATGGAATGTAAAGTGAAAATATAGATGATTATATGCACTTTATCTTTTCCTGATTAATTCCTCCATGCTCTTGCAGTCTTTATATAAATAAGGAATGAAGCCATTAACGGAACATCATCCATATTCAAGAAAAAATACTCTTTGAAAGTTTTCTGCACCAGAAGGACTACCTTGTAAACAATACACTCTAACGCCACCTGTACTATAGGCCTGTTACTATCAAGTGCAGAATCAGGTTTGCTATAAAAGGCGGTATATTCTTTAGGTAGAAATTTGTACCTGATAAAGTTTAATAAAATAATACTAAAATGTAAGATAAAGGCGAAATTTTCTTTAGTTTTTATTCGACACTAAGACCCTTCAAAATGTCCCTGCTTTTATATGGATATTTACCGGGTAAGTGGTATTCGATTTGCCACCAAAGAGGCTGAATGATTTCAATATAAATATAATACGTAATGTAAAGTCACAAAAATTACAAATATGTAAGCAATATAGATTTGATATGGAATTATTAAAAAAAAGAAAGTTACATTTTAGGTAACCTGAATTTGTGTCATGAGTGACTGATGTGGTAATAAGGAAATTGATAGTATTGTAATTCCAGAATACGACCAATTGAATGGTATGAATATTATAAAGTAAAGAAATATACCTGGAGATTGACAATGAGTAGAGAGCCAATTTCAAAGATAGCAGACCCTGGTGCTGTTGGAGGTGGGCGATAAATGATGAATATCAACTGGAGGCCAAAGAGTGGGACTAACACGCACGTTGCCTTTAAGGCCCTCCTGGAGAAAAACAAACTAATTTAATACATGCTGCCTTATCGTCACGTGGCTTGCTGCTGTTGAAATAAGCATATCTAAAATATAATGAAAGTTGATACAACCATGGAGTCACCAGAGAGTTTGTTACGTGTGTAATTTATTTACACTTTATGCACACATTATAATGCAACTGTGATATAATTGAGGGCTAGTTTATATATCTGCGTTAAATATTCTGTTGAGAACTACACTTATATGGGAAACACTTTATTCTGATAATTCTGTTGTGTATAAAAATATGTGACCGCTCTAGTGATGGTGATAACGTTATTAATTTAGTTTTTCATGTTATATATTGATCATTGCAGTGGCTCATGGATGAATTTCTTGGTTTTCTCAATGACTGGGAACAACAAAGCAAGGCCAAACCCCACACAACCAAAAGGGAACAGACAAGATTATGCCTAAACAAAGAAACCCTGGAGGGTTTGCGGATAACAGGTAAGCCAACAGTGATGTATTAATTATGTAGTTTACATTAGAAATCCTTCAGGTGCTTTGAATAACCTTTGACATATTTTTCGAAGCAGAGAAGTTTTGGAGGGGCTGTTGAGAATCCTGATGTTAGACGTTTTGGGTATAACTTTCTGACACTTATGGCCACTGGATCCTCTGCCATACATGCTACTGTACATGGAAATACAATTGACGTTATGTCCACACCAATGCAGAGGTGATCAGCATGACTGTGGCCTATTATTAACAGCCCAAGTACTACAAATTAATCATCAAATATCAAGTCTGTTAGGAATGGTTTACTACAAATAGATTCCTACATTACATACATTGTTATGATACGACTATGATATGGTGTTTTATGCTCCATTCCAATTCTACTTTGTTAATCGGAAATGTTATACTGTCTGCATGGTTAATCTGAACTCTGAAATATCAGTTCCTGAGCTTCAAATATGTAGAAACATATATATATATAATCTTTGATAAATTAAGGGCAGTATGTCTCCATTGCCAAATATCATATTGAGCGAAGTATATTCACATCATAATTTTGTCCATGTTGAATGAAATCATAAACAAATAAACTTGAACAACTTATTATGAAAATTCATTTTAATGTGACAGACGCTACTGACATTCATGAGTTCGATTGACATTGAATTTGACATTTTAATATGAAGGTTACATATTCACAGGTACAGCACACAGATTGTCAATTAAAATATGACAAATACCATACTTTTTCTTTCGGACTGAGTTTTGTGATTTATTCCGAGTGATGTCTCAGACTTTCATGCTTCTTGGCAGTGTCTTTCCTTCCAATGACAAATTGATGAGCATTTGCATAGGATTGCATCCTGAGAGTGACAAAATTTCTGATCATAAGATTGAAAGTCCTAGTCTTGTCCTCTTAATTTCATCGAATATCACTTTATCCTACAGGCTGATGATCCGGGGTGAGGGGATCAACACCTCAAACATTTTTCTGTCCATGTCTTTAGATGGGGTTTTCATAATTTCTTTAGCTAGTTTTTCCAATCCTACTAGAAACAAGAAAAAGCTGTCAGTCACTCTTATCAAGGCACCTCTGTCAAGGGGTCGACCATTGCATGGGTGTACTCCGAAAATGTATTTCTCTCCTCAGCATGGTCATCTTCCACCAAATTATTGCACACATATGCAATGCTTTGGTACTGATTTGTGAAATATTATTGTCCTCAAAGTTTGGTTGTATGACGTGAGCAGACTTCCTCTTTCTTAGAGTGATTTTTAGAAGGCTTCCCGTCAGTAACCAAGCTACAAAGTTTATTTTCTGCATGTGCAAGCCACAGACATCAGCTAATTCCCTTAGGTCGTTTGCAAATTCTCGACTTGCTACGGTTCTTTGGAAAGAAGCGCTCATGTTATTCAGGACAGTGTTCTTAGGTTTTTGATTCGCATCAAAAGCAATACTGTTAATAGTAGTTACTAGGCGTTTTCCGCCCTGGATATTTTGAGGTTGTTGTTTTTCAATGCCATTTAACAAAAGTCGTAGTTCAACTTTTCTTGTGAGCTGACATTCATAAAGTCAATTTGGAATAATTCTGTAAGCCCAGAAAATGACAAAAATTAAGTGAATATATTAATCTTATTTACAAGCCATGCACATTATATAATAAGATGATGTGGTTTACATGTCTACATAACAGAATTTAACAAAAGTCGTACTTCATAAACATGTAATTTATGTCACTTTATATATATATTATTACTGGGGAGGGGGGAGGGTCTTAGAGTCAACTGCTCCATTAAGTTTATTTAACCAGAAGAAATTCTAGGGGATTCAACTTCCCCCCTTATCAGCTTATTTTCCTGAATCTGCCCCTGATTCACCAGCTTATTTATATTATACATATACATTGCAGCATGATAATGGATGCTATGTTCAATGTAAAGTTGTACATGTAGGCAATTATAAATACCCTCTGTTTTCCATTAATTATGTAAAAATGCTTACCTTCGAGTTCTTGGTATTTTACTTGTATGACGCAGCTTGATGATTTAACAAGTATTTAATAAGTATTTTCAACTTTTTCTTCTCCCACGTGTGTTGTTAACTAGACGTTAATGAACAACGCTTGGCCGAGAATTAACGAGTACACTGATGCATGACGCAAAGTGTCCACCAGTATGCGCCACTCGCGTTTTATGACAGCCATGTTCTAGGCTAATTAAAAAGTCATCGCAGCACTGATTCAACCTTTGATCATATTTAGTGCTTCTCCTTCTCTGGTGACTCCATGATACAACATAACATGAGTTCATAATATGGCCTCAAATTATAAAAAGGTAAAAAATGGCTTCATTAAGCCTTTCTCTCACTTACCTGTAATTACTCGGCTCGTTTGGATGCACCTGAATTTGTGTCATGAGTATGCGTAATATGTTGACAAGAAAAAAGAGATTCAACTACAACAGAAAAGCAGAGATCATGTCATATTCAGTACACAGCGTGTTGGCAACATTTTTCTCAAAATGCACTTGCATCAGTTTCATGGTGTACTTACGGCTAAACTCAACAAATTTGGAATGTATATGATCCATTCGAAGTAACCAAATGGAATAACCCAGCAGCTGAGAAAACCAAAAAAAAAAAAAACCAAGCGCATAGTAGTATTAGTATAGTTTATATGTAGTGTAAAGAAAAATGCAAACATTCAACAATAATGCATGACATCCAGTAAAGCCACTGGGTGTATTGTTATTGCTTATATCTGATCTGTATATATAGAATCAAGATATAACAGCCACATCGGCTGAACATTGGCTCCTAGTTGGCTAAAAAGCGGTTCGCTAGCATTGATTATTGGCCTGATGTTGGTCCGATTTTGCATGCTATGACGGTACACCTGTACATTTACAGTTAAATATATAAGTGCATTGTCACCTTTTTATAGACAGTATAGATCAATTATATTACCTCTAATAAAAAATATTTGGACCCCAGAAAGCATTCCAAATCGGGCCGGCATCGTTTCTATAACGACCACCGTCGTTACAACATCGTTTTCATATCTCCTACATCGTGCCGACATTGAAACGATTTGGAATGCTATCTGGGACACGAGTCACCATTTTCATATATAAAACCAGATTGCTAGAATTAGTCACCTGATGTCCTCAAGGACTGCATGGATGGAACTATAAATTGACACTGGCAGCCATGGTATGCCTGCAAAGTAAAATTTTGAAACGTTACTAGACAAATACAATTACAGACATTAGTGCATTGGTTACAGCCTCTGTAAAAGTCTTTTATGTTGTATATTAGTCCTCGGTCAATATCACGAAAAGACATCTTTGCAATGATCTTACCCCATCCTAAGAAATAAAGGGGCATCAAAGAGCGAGGGGGCTCAAAGGCATTGACGATTAGACGATGAAGGTAAAACCCCTCCAAGCCCATCCACAAGAAGTTAGTGCTCCTGCTGTAACGGGTCAGCACATAAAGCAACTTGCAGCCACCCTGGAAAGGAGAACAAATCTGGCACTTGAGCACATTTTTCAGAGATGTCTCATGGTTGGCTGGGAAAAAGTAACATGTGAGCCTTGTGTAGTTGGTTCAGGGGCCCAAGAGTGCATTGGCAAAAGGGAAAAGGGAAGAAAAAGCAGAAGAAGGTTGGACTGGCTGGTATAAAATGTTTCCTGTTAATATAACACGCTAATATTAATATCGTTGTACTAATACGTAGAATAGTCTTTTAAACATTTCTTCTTCATCCGTGACATTATGAGGAATTTAGTAAAAAAACTTTTTCTGATTAAATCTTAGTTATGTCAGATGGGCTTTTTACCATGCTATCTTGTTTGGCTTGAGTATTGTTTTGTTTCAACATCATGCTTTTAGAATATTGAAGAGGGATTCTACGTAACTATTACAATGACAATAAATGACAACTAATCCGGCAGCAATGATCCCTTAAGTTAGAACCAAAGACCAGAGTTACACCAATGGGAGAGTATATGATCTACTGCAATGTTGCAATACTTAAATGACAGCAATGAAAAATAGAAGTATGGCATTAAATTTACATCAAACCTTAATCTTGCCATATTAAAACATTGATGATGCAGCTATTACGGGTTTGACGCTAGAGAAACAAGTGTTCTCATGCTTGACAAGGTAATAATTTAACATTAGCTGATGGAGTGGAGTTAATCAAAGAGGAAAGGTAGGCGTTAAATTGCTAACTTAATAGCTGCTTTGGTGTAAAAAACGGGCAAGTGGAAGTAATGGATGGTACTTAAAGGACAAAACAGTATGCCATACAGTCATAACTCACAGAATTAGTGTGCATCAAAGACTGCGTGGCTGGTTTAACGAGTCGGTCGTAGAAGACGAGAAGGTCCCAGAGGATGAAGACGATGCCGCTGAAGATGAAGGAGATGAAGAGGTTGATGTGCAACCGGATGCGATGCTGGTTCCGCAGGGACCTACAAAGAAAATGAAGCAACTTCCAATATAGCTAGAGGTCATTCATCCATATGGTAATTATCTATTTGGTCATTCCATCTACGGTCATTTCATTTGCATAATGGTCAACATCATATTCTTGTCAATGGACTCCTATTACTAATGCTTGAAGGATATGACTCAGGGTTCCATAAAGACGACTCCTGTTCTAGCTAGAACAGCAAAGGAGTGACATAATTATCTGAACTGTACATTTCTGACCTAAAAGCTCTAATTTTTGGTTCAATTCACTAGTATTTCACTGTCTATGTACACAGTTATTTCATTGCTTAATGTACACTCTTATCCAAATTGCTACAAAAGCAAAACAGATGGTGTAATACAGTTAGTTTCATTAAAAACAGCCTGTTAAATTGAACCCAGACAAAGCTAGAAAACTTCGGCTATATGATGCTACCTGACACTAAACGGACCTGTCTGGCTATATATAGCTGGCTTCTCAAAACGAATCTAAAAGTACATATTTATGATATATAGATAGATGTTGTACATTAAATTTTGCCAAGGTATATATTTTTTCAGTAAGCTGACTATAAGCTAGGAGTAGACGGAAACGGCTGGTTTTAGCCAGTTATAGTTACAGCCAGGAATAGGATGCTACAACTGTCTAGAGTCAACTAGTAGGTAGAAAGCTCTTGGATAAATCAGGTAGTTCTCCCAGATAGCATTCCAAATTGTTTCAATGTCGGCACGATGTCGGCGATGTCAAAACGATGTTGTAACGATGGCAACCGATATGGAAACGACGCTTGCCCAATTTGGAATGTTATCTGGGATTTGCATATGTACGTATGACCAACTACGTCCAATTTATAGCCAATAAAGTTTAAGTAAAAGTTTGACGTAAAAAGACAATTCAATTGAAAAAAAAAGAAAGTTAACTTGTGTGTACGTAGTTAGTGAAATAGCAGTAAAAAGGAACCATTTCCAGTCAGTTTAAATCAGCCAAGGCATGTAACATTCACAAAGCTGTACATAGTACTTCCCCAGTGTGAAGATGTCTTAGTGTAACTCATGTTGGATTGTAGCAAGATACCAGGAGCCTTGTAATGATTAGTTACTACTTTGCAATACAGTAATGGTATCTGTATCTCAGGCAGCTAATTTGGGATGGGTGGCATGGCAATACCCTATCGACATAATTGCCCTGGCAGTGCCTGTTATTATTGCAAGTGCTATCCACTTCTAAAGACTTCAAAGCTGTCTGACATTTTGTGACCCAACACTTAGGAACAGACATTCCCTTTCTGAATTTAACATCACAAGGATTGTCATACGGGGAATTGCAAGGCTATATGTAAATAGGTGCAAGATCAATCCGTTGAAGATAGACCAGGTTCACTCTAGCATTCTCATATTACATGAAATATAGAGACTGTGACATTCATTTGAAATTCATATATACTTCACTATCTTGTAGCAGAGAATTGATTTTTTTTGTAATATTACATGTTTTCACAAACAGGAAACCAACAGGGGAAGGGGGGCAAAACTAGATATCAAGAATTCTCTTATTTTTTAGTGCTGCCACCAGATTTAAATAGCATATTTACGGATTACATCACAAAGACTTCAATTATGGTCATTTTGTCAACGGAATGTGTTTGAAAATATTCCAATAGAGCATTAAGCAACAGTGCAATAACCTGTAGATAACCTAGATAGATAGATAGATAGACGATATGGGAAGTGCCGCCTGATGAGGTGAAAGAGAGGAGGAGTCCACCCATGTTAAACATTTACCCCATGGGTGGGATCTTTTACTTGAAACTAATGGACAATAATGAATTATTTCCATTACTCAACAAAATGTTTCACTGAAAATTAACTACAGTAATTGTTCTACTACATCAATGCATCACGTTCAATAGGCTTTTAATTAAAAGTACCAAATAAGGTGAATTCAAGAAAAATAGGAAAATCTATTTTTTCATGGCATACTAACACAAAGTGTATGCACCCTTCAAGACACAGACAAACATAATGACACTGTGACATTTTGAAGACTTACTTGTAAGCACAGAAGACAATGACAGATGGAACCAAGATGGCCAGGCTGATCAAGTTGCAGCTGACACTCACGATTATCCCTGTCTTCACATGCTGAAACAAGATATATGCCTTTTAAGTGGCCACCATCATTCATTGCTCCTATGGACCCTGTGGTCAATAGAGAGACAATTAGGGATTTCCCATAATCCGGCTCACTTGCTTAGCTATTGTGTGGCCATGGGACAACCACATGTGGAGTAAGGCTCAGCCTAATTGGAAAAAACTGTTACCCAAACATTAGACCTCTTATATGTCTCAATTGTTGTCTTTAAGCACTCTTCACATTCAACTCCACACGTTCAATGTTTGTGCAATGTTAAGCCTTAAATGGATTCAGTTACTGGGTTCCAAATCGACAGAAAGTTTGTGTGTAATTGTGTAAGGACTGTTTTTAAAAGAGACCATCAGTGAATTGTTAGTCCTTATAGTGCTGATAATGTGTCTTTCAGGAGGTCAATGGAGGTCAAGTCACAGGCTTTTCCTCAAATGGAAGCCAAAGACAGATGACCACAGCCCAGCATCATCAATTTTCAAACAAGGTTGCACCAGGCATGTGCAAACAAGGGAGGAAGTCCATGAGAAATGCACCTCATTATGTGATAAATTGATTGCTGTAGTGTCATAGGTTACATTTATACCTAAACAACATTTAATTTAGTTTCAGTTTAGTTTATTAATAAGTTTATTTCCAAAATCTTGAAAACATACAAATTAGCAACATAATAGAAATATGAAAATAAATTAAATAATGCATATTGGAAAAAAAAAATCATACAATGGACTACACATTGAAATACAAATAATGTACAAATTAACACTGACACAGTGCAAAAAAACAACAAAAAAAAATAAAAAATAAATAAATGAAATGACACATAAAGATATACATATTAAAGAGAGATATAACTACACATATACATACATATATATTACGATAGCAATTGATACATAGTAAACAGTATTTTATATGAACATAGATATCGATAACATATGATTTGAAGTAAATTGCAAATCAAGTGAGGTTTTACTTTTTTCTTACATTTGTATGTACTGCAATAGTCATTGGTTTTACATACGATGTCATTCCTTCAACACCCCCACATCTAACAGTTTTATCCTTTAAATAGTTTAGCTTATCTTAAGTTATGTGGAAAATCTTAAAAAAAAAAGAAGTTTTTATGATGGAAACTGAAAAGTCTTGGCAACATTCCTTTGACAATGATGATATATTTTATCTTTATTCAAAATGTATAATTCTTTGAAAAAAAATTGGCAAAGGATGCAGATTTATCAAGCGGACAGTTTTCTTTTTGGAGGATTTTCTGGATTTATTAAGAATGCCCTGTACCTCTAACCTCTATTTTCTTTTGCTGAATTAATATATTATCCATTATGTTGTCTTCCTTGCGTGATGAATGAAAAATTATGAAATTTGTTTTTAAATATTCAAAAAGTGGCCATTAGCAATTAACCATTGTACAATAAAAGTTATGAGATAGTGATTTGTCTGATAGAAAAATAATTGCAAATAAGATTACTATTAAAATTTTTGAATCATTAACTGTGTCGTTAATATATGTATATAAGAAAAAGCAAAGGGCCCATGATGGAACCCTGGAGCACCCCACAAGAAATTTTACATAATTACCCTGGTAGTGAAGCAAAATATTCTAAAGATCCAGAAAAAAGATTACTTGAAAAATCTGGCCTTGTGTTCATATAAATCAATGAGTGGCCTAGTTGGGCTCCAATTCGAGAGCAGCTTCAGCTTTAGGTGGTTTTAGTAATCAATTCATTAACAGATTTTGTTAGATAATTGATGAAGTTAATTAATACCCCAGTATCAGTGCAGCGTGTGTAATTCGACCACTCCATATGTGTGACAGGGTCCTTGTACCACGTCCCGTTGGCTCCACACACCTTGCTCGCTTTCACTGCAAAAAATAAGAAACATTGCAGGGAGGTAAATCACTCGGAAAGGAAAGAGCAACTTAATGCAGGCTCAGTGACACAAACAGACGCAGGCAGTAACTATTTACTGCTGCATTTACTTTTAGACTTGTAGCAAGAGCTTATCCTATTAATTTTCACAGATCAGTAAATCGCCGGATGGGGCACTAATCAACCTTTAAACATGGGGTAAATTTTAAATACAAACAATAGCAAAGGCAGGTGAAGTGGAGCTAGTGTAGAGACAGTATCACTTGCAGAGAAAGATGTCTTGATGTAGTCTCCCAGTGGACATAAAGCATTCAGCTAATTGTGCTGGGAGTAATTGCTGGCCAGACTGCTTCAAGGGGCATGGTTTGTTTGTCTGTAGGCACAAGGGCCAAGCAAAGGGTGGATTGTGGGGTGTTGTAGTCAGCAGAACTTCAATGAACTGGGGGATCCGGCAACTAAGTGGTCCTGAGTGGAGCCAGGTCTGCTGTGTGAGCTTTTCACTGCACTCCATCCCTTCTGTTCTGTTTTATTGCTTCAATATCACCAGATAAAGTGGCTTTGTACCTGAGCCAGTTCTATGGGTACCATCGAACGTCTGTGACAAAGCTTCCCATGTGTTCTCTCACTCAGTTTGATTGAATGGGCTCCCTGCTTGTATTTAATTATATTTCCTCCAGTTTAGCGAATTGCAATGCGATATAGGTGCTCAAAATAATATAAGTATTATTAAACTCATTTGCCTGCTGGGATTGCTTTGTTCTGTTTCACAATGACACAGCAGGTGGATGTTAAATAAGAAAAATACCTTATTTCCATGTCAAAATTGACTCGATTTGAAGTTGATAATTCAACATTACAGCCACAATCATAGAGTTTGAAACCAATCTCATAGACTTGGAAGCTAAACTCCAGATGGCTTGCTAATCATTACTTGAGAGTATTCAACTCTATGAATTTGGCTGTAGACGAAAGGGAAAATCTGTTTTCGCTTCAGTGTACCTGTGTAACCCAATATAGTTGACAAATTGCTGCATATAGTAATAGAAATCCCACAGTGCAATTAATCTTGGGCAATGAATCTTGCAAGATGGGTGTTCACTCTCATATTAAAACTTGAGTTTCTGATATGGATATGTGTAATCTGTTGTGCAGGCACACTGCTGCAGATATAGCTAGCTTATTATCTGAAGGCACTTGACATATTTAGAAATGAGAGTGGCCTGCCTCTTCCAAGCTTGAGCTGAAACTCCTCAAACTTTTCGTCTTAGCAACAATTGCCTACTGTAGAAACCAAGGCCCAAAGCTGTAAGCGAAGGTTAGAGCAAAAAAGATGGCATAAGTTTGAAAAAAAAAGGAGAGGGTAAAAATAAAATACTGGCCTTATATATAAAGCTGGCAAGCCTTGAATGCAGACTTTCAGATCAAACGCTTCCTGCTTCTACAACATATAATCAATGTCAAAAGAGAAAAGAAATCGCGAAAACAGCGAACTTTAACATGAATGGAGATGCAGAAAATAAGAGAGTAAAGCCATCTCAAACAAAAGGGAAAAAATAAAAATAAAATTGCATGCTAAACAAGTAGTTTATGCGAAATAATTCTATATAAGATTGTGACAGACTATTGTCATAAATATTTATTTGTTGTACAGTGCCATTGTGTGTCATAGTGTACTTTATCTCAAATGCCTTGCATCGTGGTAGGACATAATATGTCTTGAGTTGTTTGACACTGATGTGATCTTATTTTCTCGAAGTGTGCAAGTCCAGACAGGCACACAGGATTTGAATTGCATTCAGGAAGAAAGTGGTCTTATACTTCATCTTCGAGCAACGCTCATAACATTCAATTTTTTGCATCGACTGCTTGGAGAAATACTTTACAATTCAAGTATACCACATCTCAAGTCTAGCAGCTGACAAACACAAACAAACACTGCAAAGTTTCCTTTGGAAAGTTTGAAAGTTGCCTGTACAGGATGACCTTGGTGTGCAACTTGACAACAATCCACTGAATATTGGAAAGGGCAACACCATAGCCCTATTCTAAATCAACACGAAATATTGCTGGTCATAGCATAGCATCATGACGTCCATGGGGGTTATTTGTATTTTGTATGATGTAAATGGTCTTCGTTGTCATACTGAATATAACCAAGGATGCTGAGGGCTATAAGTTGCGTACATATTGCAAGTTCAAATACCACACGATACACCGACACGCAAGCTCAAAATGCCAAGTAATCGAAGTCTTTGAATACAACAAATCTCTCAGTGGTATGATACATTGGTTGCTGCTAGGATGTGATAAACCTATACAAAAGGCAGGTGACAAAGACATCAATCAAAGGTGTCTGTGTCACCTTGTAGCTAATGGGTATAAATTGGTGAATATGACCTGATGCAGATTACAACACCATGCACTGACACATGCCCATCCATCAACCCTAATCCTTGGCTGGAGCACTCTTCACAATGTGTTGCTTCTCACAAAGCGCACAGGAATCATCGGCTTGGAAGTGTGGAACTTATTAATCAATATTTCCTGTGACAGCTTTATTAAATAACCTTTCCCACCTACAAGAAAACAAGTGCTTCAACCTGCTAACAAGAAAAATAGTGATCTGTGACAAAACACATCCAGAGGCAGAATGTAAGTGTTGATAACATCGATAACAATATGGTGTTAGATGTGTTTATAACTTTGAGGAGATTGAATGATGACATTTGTCATATTTTTGTCTAAGCTGCTAGACAGGCTGGCTTCTTATTATGACCTAAATGTCAGACCGTATCATACTGTATGGGCAAAACGTATTTACTAGCAGCAGCAGAAACAGCAGGCAGCAGTACCACCACCACCGCCAAAACCGCCACCACAAGTAGCAGGCACCACCACCACCACCACCACCACCACCACAAGCAGCAGGCAGCAGCACCACCACCAACACCAACACCACCACAAGCAAAGCAGCAGCAGCATCACTACCACCTGCACTAGCACCACCACCACAAGCAGCAGGCAGCAGCACCACCACCAGCACCACATAGTTTGGACCCTAGTGGTAGAAGTGCAGGAAGAAACAAGACTTACCAGAAGGAACAGCATGTTGGATGAAGGCAGGGCAGCTAGTGGTGACCTCCATACCTGCCTCGGTTTCGTCCCAGCAAGCGTATCCATCCCACGTACGAGGACAAGCTGTCACGGCACGAGAAGATGCTGCTGCAGTTAACTGACGGTCACAACATTTTGCAGCCTCCTTGCAGCAGGACACCCACCTCTGGCATTCGTCATCATCGAGAGTGTTGCAAATCGAAGCTCGGACGGAATCATTCTTGTGGTCGACTAAGAAGAAAGGAGGCAGTTTGGTACTGTTTATTGCGACCAAATATTTCCCATACGGTGCTAGCTGTTTTGCCGTGGGAAACAGGTAGCCATAACAAGCTGCACAGGTCACCTGGTTGAAAGTGATGGGTGGGTATAGCCCTGACCTGTCACGACAGCGCCCTCTAATATCAGGTTGGTCCTCTTCCTGAAGGACAACTCCCTGTGACATGCAACAAAGAAAAATTGTGAGAAGCCTTGAAACGGAGCTGGCTACTTCATCAGACACAGAACAAAAACACTTCTAAAAACCACAAACCTTCTTTGTGTTCTCTGCATGCCACTTATCCATTCATCATTACAACCATTTTACCAACAGACCACACAGCCTGTGTTAGCATAATTTCTGTCTTATATTCAGCAACTGACATTAAACAAACTACTTCCTTGATAAGGCATATTGAGGCTCATCAATGTGGTTAAAGGTTTAGCAGGGAAACAAAACAATTACTCACATGCTCTCTAGCCATAATATTCAACTTGATATATCTGATTAATTGGTGATTGCTTTAGTTGGCCAATCAGTACTAAATAGATAGTCGATACAAACATGGTGGTCATTGGTGGAGCTGTTGCAGTTTACTTAGATAACACTGTAATATAGCTTTACGTCCATGAAATAAAATTTGTGGCAACCTTACATGATCTTCTCGTCTACTGTCTTACAAAAGACAAGGAAAAACAAAAGCTGTAGATTCATTAAGACTGACTTTACCAAGTCTTATAGAGTAACTTCAGTTTATATAGCTAAAAGGAAGAATAATATGATTACAGCGCCTTCTCTCTTGATACTATAATTTCTGCTCTCATGTAGTTGGTGTCAAGGCCAGATTAATTTAGTAAAATTGACACCTGTCAGACTGCAACTAGACTTCCTGAGCGTCATGTAACTACCCTATACGAATTGTTCATTATTTAAAAAACAAGAACCAGTGGGTTTTTTCCTACTTACTTTGCGTGGAATGACCTCGAGGAAATGATTAAGACACCAACAAAAGGTTCAAGTATCAAAAAGAAACCAGGAGTCAATGATAATTTGGCGTTCTTATCCCCTTGTTGTGATGTCTTTAAAGGCATATACGTGACAAACAAGAGCTTTCAGGCGACATCATAGGTTGGTGCATCACCCTTTCTGTTCTTATTTTGTACTCACCTGTACCAAGATGAAAGAGAACAGAACTGGTAAGAACATCTCCAGCTCTTTATGGTCCTTTTTAGTGGCCCTAAGTTCTTGTTTGAAGCAGTGTTTTTATGAAGTCTGGCAAAGTTTCCAGCTCAGGGTGACGACAAGCTTGTAGACAAGCAGCATTAACAAGTGTTATAGCAGCATGCTTGTATGGTCTTGGGAGATTGCCCAGTGGAGTGCTTGGGTGACCATCATGCTAATTTCACAACGCACAACACAGTGTAGGCCCTTTGGTCTGTCCTCGTGGCAGGAGTAGCACTATTACTGCATATGGCGCTGGCAGCTCCTTGACATAAATTACTCGCTTCCAGGATTTCTATCAGCCAAGGAGCCAAAGAAGTAGGTCTGCTGAGACGAGCTTTCCCTCCTAGGATCTACTCCTGGTATACCTCTGCAACAGAAAATTACAGAATCAATTACCCAGTGCACTGTCATTAACCTCAGAATAATCTCAAGAACATCATATTCCACATTTAATAAGAATCTGGTGTAAGCCACGATGCCATTACAAGCTCGTGATTTCTACATTTGACTTATACCATTTTCTTTGTATAGATCATGGATATACAGAGATATGCATATGTGGTTCCAACATAATACGCGTGTCAGAATTCTTAGTGTCAATATAGATTCTATGCTTAAAATGGAATCCCACATAAGAACAGTCTGCAAAAAAAGCCTTCGAGCAGATTCATCTCATTCACAAAGTAAGACGCTATATTAGTGAAGATGCCGCTTGCACTTTAGTCAAGGCTAATGTCACCTCATTTCTGGACTACTGTAATGGTTTGCTAATCGGTTTACCGAAGACATTATGATGCTGCGCGTGTAGTCAAATGTGCAACCAAATCTTCGCACATCACACCCATATTGAAAAACCTTCATTGGTTGCCAGTCAGATACAGAATTGACTATATAATCATTCTCCTAACATTTAAAGCTTTTAATGGGCTGACAATTCCATATTTAGTAGATCTGCAACAAAATCTTCTAAGTACAAAGCTTACGGGGGTAGGTCATTTGACATTTGAAGTAGTCGCACCAGCTCTGGAACGACCAGCCCCCGCCCATGAGACAAATTACTACACTAGAGCCATTTAAGAAGAGCCTAAAGTATCTGAACTCGGACAGTGTGTTTTGTTGACTGTATTTTTAACTTCAATTTATAGCTTTTGGATTTTGAAGACTTTGCACTCTACAATTTTAACATTTCTGATTTTAAAGACTTTCTAACTTTATCATTTTTTATAACTTTAAATTTTTATATCTACTATATCTATTATTTTGTAAAGTGCATTAGAATGGATTTTATTCAGATAATAAACTAAATAAGCAGGAGTATATATTCAACAGAACCAGAAATGTCATATTTCTGAGACCTTGTAATTGTGTATTTATCATGGGATCTGCATCGCATATTCTAGTAGGCCCTTAATTAACAACATAATTTCTAAGTTAGTTTTTGATAAAACAACATACCTATCTGAAAAAGTATCTTACAAATCTGACTTGTTTTGGCACCTCAGTGCTTTATCACACCCATGTTGTTTCAAAAGATAGGTCCAAACGTTAAGATTAACATGACCAGGTATAAGACGAATGTTCTATGTGTATTACATATTTGAAATGGATATGTTGCTCTTAATATTGTGGTGCTCAGACTTTATTATGGGTGTTCAAAATGTTTGGCTCCTGCCAACTGAACTGCATCAATTAACAATTGAAATTTAAACATGACACCTCATGTTTTGGTGATTATGCTGTCAGTTCTCTGTAACATGAGCAGGTAATGATTAATTGCAGGAATCTGAAATTTGCCTCAATCAGAAATATTTAAATTAAATGAAGAAACTTCTTAATCAAGCTGAGCAATATCATTAATTGAGTGGATTATAATCTGTTTTGGTCACTCTTTAGCATAGCACAGCAGCTACACATAGCTAAACATTTAAGAGCATAAAATAATGAGACGGTAATATCTTAGTCCTGTCTTGATATAGAATGGCATTTGCTTTTGTTAAATGACATTATCGTCCCACTCGTTGATTAAGGCATGATACAAGGAGTCAAATTAAACCAATACGATACAAGCAAAATGGCATGTGGCATTTGAAAATTGAAGACAATATGGGGCGATTAGACGATGCACAAAAGTGCACAAGGCATGGCCAAATGTCAGATTTATTACATAGCATTGCAAATATGTTTTGACGTGATGCCAATGACAAAGGCTAAATGGGAGGAAAAAGCAATTACCTGTGCGTCAGAGAGAGGTGGTCAAAGTTCAGTGTTCTGGCAGTATAGACATAGAAATGAGGTGTAAATGAGGTGTATATCACCCATAAAACAGGAGAATATGGAGAGTTTACACTGTTGCACCAACCACAACGTATTATGACAGCTCTGTATGACGCCACTGACGTTGCCATATACACAAACCAGGGATATGACGGTCACTAGGATGTGTCATAAGATGACAATGTGGGGCTGATTCCATCACCCCTTGTCACGAATGGGACTATACATTACTCAGGGTGATTTGTTGCTTATAAACTTCACATACCCTACAGTGTGAATTGGCTTATCTGCAGATCAGTTCACAAATTGGCTATCAAAGCCACGGGTGGTGGATGATCAGGCCCATTGCAGTATTACTGTGATGTCATGCAGAGATGTTGTCATACTTTTCTCTTTTTTGTGGTGTTATATTATGGTAGAATTATTGTCCCAAAACTTATATACCTATCTGCCAGGAGAGATAATGAAGAGATGTTAGGCTAGTTCATGGGATCCACACTGTTTGATTGAGTAAATCATGAGTGTGAAAAGAAAACATGCCCTCTAGTATCCATCTTATTTTATGATATTTTTATACTTTAATTTTTGTTATGTACAGTTATATATAAATGACATTAAATGTGTGGCTCTTATAGAGTACCAAAACTGGGAATCAGAACAAGAACTGTGTCATGCAGAGACTAGTGCCTTTCCCACCAGGCCACCAAGCTACACAAGTTACATTGGGTTTACCGTTATTTAATATTATTGCATATCGCCTGACACAAATTGATGTGTGATGTCACTTTTAAGCCTTAGGTAGGCCATGCATTGATTTTGCAGCACTTCTAAGAACTCCTTCAGCTTAACACCTAACACAAACATACGCTTTCCTAGGACTGACCAGCTGACCATAACAAGCATTGGCAACACCAAGCACACCACGGCAATCAATCAATTATATCCCATTGGAGCAAACGTCGGCTCATTGACTTTCAAGCAAGCTGGTAAACAAGAAGGAAAGCAGTCAAGCAAACATGTTGCTGTGCAATGTCTCATGAGCTGTATTCCACTTCATTACAGAAAGCGACTTGGAAACTAAACTCCAGATGACGTCACGTGAACCCAGAACTCCCATTGGCTAAGGTAGTCCTTCAACCGGAGTCCTGCATTCACATGACGTCCTCTGGAGTATAGTTTCCAAGTCTATGAAATCGTCCCTCATTCGACAGATCAGGCTAGTTACCATAGCCCTCCCCCCCAAAAAAAATACGCCACTGATTGTTCCAGTATTGTTTCTCTGTCTTTTTGTCTGTCACAATGTCGAGCGGTCTTTCTTTCTGTTGCACTGTCTTTCTGTCTTTTAAGCTGTGCTGGTGTGTCTGTCTGGCCTTTTAGCTTTCTCCCTGAATCGTGACTCTGATCTGAGATAACAAGATCATGTTGAGGATCTTTGCATGTTAGGGGATGACTTGCGAGTCTCATATATTCTTGTTCACTGAAATGAGAAGTCGATCTCTGTAGCAGACAGCAAAACCATCGAGTTCCCACAAGGGTCTTCTCCATTCCTGAAATGGCGTGATTGGTAAATAGATTGCACTTGCTTACGTAGGGATAGAAGTCTAGTCATCCAACGACGTCAAACTCTCTGGTATTTGCAGGACCAAGAAAACCACAAGTGGATGAAAAGCTCCCATTAACACAACGTCATCTCAAGATTAAGGGTCATAGTTTGACGTCACAATCTAAATTAGGATCAATACATCATCAGCTCAAATGCCGAAGTTTGTGGACTACTAAAGAAGAGGCAGAAATGCAGAAAGAAAGCAACCTTGACAAAAAATCACTGTAGTCACGGACTATCATGAGTGACTCTCTTCTATAGACAGACCTTGGTCTAAGGGCCTCACAAATCAAGATGATTCTCTCAACCAGTGACAGGCATATCATCAGCCTCCTATTTCGTATGCGGCACGAACACAATACAGAGTCATTTATAATAAGCATTATTAGGCATTCCCACCAACAGTAGAAGACAAACACCACCTCCTATCAGTACCCCAGCAGGCCAGACAATAACTTGAGGACTTGAGGCCAATTAAATCAAAACTTTGGCCATTACAGACCAGGGACCTTGCCAAATCTTATTGTGTATTGATGTGTCCATAGTGGTTTTAGTTTGCTGACCAATAAACGCCATTGTGACCAGACAAACCCCTAAACTCCCAAGTGCCGTGAGGTAGCCATGCACCATAATATTCGCCGACCAAACAATGCTAGGCTATTTGCAGGGAAATTAGAGCTGAGCCAGGTCTAGCAGCAAACATTTACAGAGACGTTAAGTCAGTGACATGATTGCAGCCTGTTCCGTGTGTAAAAGACTCTTATGACCGTTTGGTTAAGAAACAAGCATCCGTGCTACCGAAGGCCTCATTCACCAATGAGATTGCTTCATTCCCTTCTCTGCGGGACTGCTATGCTGCGGTGCATCAGCCTCCTTGTCAACCTGACTTAACTGATTTCTGCTTAATTCCGCATATGAATTCCCTTTATTCACGCGGCAAAACATGATTTATGCCAGTCAGAAATGTTTACACATTTCTTTGGGTAAACACAAACCAATTTCTGCAAGAGCAAGCAAATTTCTCGTATGATATGAAGATCATATGACGTCACAATCTCCGTGGATGGAAATGAGGATATTGCAAGAATTTATATCAACTTTTTTCCCCCTATTAAGTGCAATCACGTCCCTGGGAAGTCTCGCAGATTAAAATGCAAATAGAGATGGTTCTCACCCAAATATATTCTCACGATATAGAATTCTCCATGTAGTTGGAATTTTTGGTGAGAATGTTTGAGATGTGACTTTTGTAAACTTCTTGATCCATTTTGTTGCTTCATTTGATAAAGTTGCAGTCACTTGCTCATTCGACAAAGAAGTTATGTCTATCACTTAATTATCTGGAAACAATTCCGAAACATCATGACATTATGTCACCCATTTTACTTCAAGGCAAACAAATTTAATTTAGATGTTATGGACGATGTTTTGTGGTGATGCAATATTCAATTTGTTCTTCCCAAGTGAATTTGCAAAGAATATGATTTTTTTTTCATTCGCAGCTGCCAGAATATTGCTCAATACCGCGTGCCTTTCACTCGCAGAATTACTTTCTACATCGGGTGAAACTGGTTTTTTGCCACCATTTTCTCATTGGATCTTCTCATAGATAGATAGATAGATAGATAGATAGGATAGATAGGATAGATAGATATGGAAACGGCCGCAAGTTCTTGTAGTTGATTATGCATTTTTATATTACTAAGTACTTAGCTTACATGAAGTTTTTTTAATTTATTTGTTGCTTTAGGATTTTTGCAATTTCCTGACATATAGCCTTAATTTATATTACAACCAAATAAGAGAAACCCACCACTGGCATCCATTTATTACTTATTATGACAACGTTAAATTCTAAATCTCTTTTATATAAAAAAAAAAAACATGCAATATGATCATATCTGTGATAAGTGTATTATCACCATGTTCAATGTACTTATTATGGAATTATTCCTGGAATTACAGCTTTTGCTCTGCGATCGACAAGGGAACCTCCACTCTTTGGGATTGCTTTCATTTCAATTGAACTTCCAGCTGCTTGATATTTGCTGATGAGCCATTAAGCTCAATCACAATTTCAACATTTGAAATGTGGAGTTCAATAAAAAGAGAGCTTAATCTAATATGCAAAATTCCAACATGACGACTAATTAACTTGTGATGGCTGGCAGTGGTGGCTTTTGTTCTTTCTCCCTATTTTCATCATAGCTGCTAAGAAGGTGGGCAATTGAAAATTGAATTACAAAAGCCAACATTAGCTCTACGACCAAGTTAATAAAAGTACTACGTGACAACACCGGTCACCACAGCAAGATACGATTATATATAATGCTGATTTTTCACTGCAGCTGTAGGTAGGCTTATCAGTCAGTCTTATGTTGCTCTTTCATGTTTCATGACAATGTATTAGTTTATATTCCGTGTTGTGTACAATGTAGGAACTAATGGAAAGGCAAATGTATGTTATCTACTGACCATTAATCTTGTATTGTTGTAATGGGTCATCTACACAATAACTTTGCTGATGAATAAGTGATGTTGTAACCCATTTACAAATGAATAAATAAATAAACAATAAATAACAAATAAATGGACTAATCTGTAATATTCTGTAGTATTCGAACCAGTGTGATGTCCGTTAGCCTGAGTCTATTAGACCCATGGCTATGTTCACCTCCCACATCCAAACAAGACTTGAATACTGATGTGGATGCATATCAGTTGTCAGTGCCCTGCCGCACTTTCAAGAAGCTGTAACCATGACATCAGTCAGTGTTACTTCGTCAAATTTCAAAAGAAGTGACTGTACTAGATTACCCAATTACTGTATAGTCTGACAATATTAAACTTTAATTTGCCAATAATGGACCAATCTATACCTACAGTTAGTTTCATAAAATACGGTAGACTCTAGACAGCTGTAGCCACCTATTCCCTGGCTGTCGTTATAACTGGCTGGAGCCAGCTGCTTCTGTCTACTGCTAGCTAATAGTCGTCTTACACTTACCACCAATGAAAAATATAAACCTTGGTAAATGTAAGAAATGTATCTAATATATCATAAATATGTACTTTTAGATTCGGCTTTGAGTAGCCAGCTATAACCATACAGTACCGTTTAGTCACAGGTAGCATCGTATAGCAGAAGGTGTCTAGCTTTGTCTAGGCTTAATTGACGGGCTGTTTTTACTGTAGATTGCTTTCCTAATCAGACAGCAGCTATTGTCATTTTCATTTGGAAATTATTTGTGATACTCCGCCATGTATGAGTTGCTAGTAACATGCTTTATAGGAGACAACCAGAAGTTCGACAGTAAATAAGGAGATATATGTTGGTGCCATAAGAAATTAAGAAATTGTCCAAGGATTTACATTTAAAGCCCTGGAAATACATCATGCATTAATATCAGTAAATATTGAATATATATCGTATGTTGAGCATGTTAATGAAGGTGACACAATTTTGGTTGTTATCCTTGGATTACCTTTTTTAGAATGCTTAGCAGAGTTGGGGATTTGCAGTTTTTCTTGGGGAAAACTCTCAGAGTCACAAAAATTTACATTAAGATATAAACAGATATAACCCCCCCCCCCCCCCCCCCCCCCAAGGAATTGAGCCCATGATACAATGTAACTGAATCTGATAAAATTATCGAGTGTGCTGTAAGAGTATCATGAACATCAAAAGAAAAATTGAACCCAGCAAAATTCCCCTGCAGTGTGATAAACATGGAACATCCTCTTTAAAGTATGACCACCTGCTCCAGGAAACCATCATGCATGATGTATTTCCAGGGCTTTAAATGTAAATCCTTGGGAGATAAATACATTTCTTTTGCTGATTTAATTACGAAAGCAAACCTTAATTGATATTAAAAATGGACTGCCAATCAATCCTTGAAATTAATGAGGATCTTGTGCATCCCACTCATTAACAAATGTAATGCATTAAACAATCAATGAAGTGCATTTTGATACTTTTTCGAGCAAGGAGTGTCTTCATCAACATAAAATGAAGAAAAGGTGAAGAAGCAGAAGAAGATGAAGAAAAAAAGAACAGAGTGTGCAATACAGTTTTGCTGGGCTATCTGACATTTATATAACATAGCTTTGTGAAGATTTTTTACGGTTCTTGAGATACAGTATTTATATTCACTACAAGAAATACTGGTCGATTTAAGTAGCTGTCTATGCGATTGTTCCGGGGAAGCATGCCTGTGGGCCTCTTCTCTCTCTTACAGTGATTAAATCTCTTTAACCTTTAGCGACCTTCACACCGTAACATGGTTGTAGTCCCTCCAAATCATCCGTGACCATCCACAGGGAGTGAATTTTTTTTAAACATGTTTAAAAATTTGACAGACTTTCTTCGAGTAAATTGTTTACATTATTAAAGGACTCAATCGAGAATTACTCAGGACTCGCTTGGGAGTCAGTCGGCAAGCGTGTTTACTCGTGTTAACTCGCGGGTACGTAGGGGAGGCTGTCCATCTGTGTATACTCACCATCCACTCGTGTCCACTCTTGTACAGCTCATTGAATGCTCGGGAGATGCTCGGTAGACCTCTGTGGCCTGCCCGTCCCCTTCCGTCGACCGTCTGCGCTGGCAACTTGCCCATCCGTAGCCCTCTCCTCCATCAATCTTGGAATACTCGCCAAGCGATCTAAGAATGCCGCAGGGATGCTTGGCGGACACTCCTCAACCATCCATATAACACCCATGAGTTCTGCCATCTGTGGTCACTCCTCCTTATCCGTAGCCTTTTCCTCCTTCACTCTTGGACTACTCACCGACTGATCTACGAATGTCTCACGTACACTTGGCGGACACTCCTTAACCATCCATAGAACATTCCATGAGCTGTACAAGAGTGGACACGAGTGGATGGTGAGTATACATGGATGGACAGCCTCCCCTATGTACCCATCCATAGAACACGAGTTTAGCCATCTGTGAAACCTTTACAATGAGTGAGCACGTAGTCCGTCTTCAGACGTCCGTGGTCACTTGGCTCTCTTACTTTTGGTAGTGTGAACTGGACTTTACACAAATTACTGATTGTTGAGCTTTTGGCAAATTTTGTGACTGACCATTGTTTCCATGACACGAACTGAAAAGTTCAAACTGAATTTAATGACAACCTGTAAGGCAAGTGGCTCATGGTGCCCTGACCACCTTGAACCAACCTAAAAACACCTAGAATTTGCTTTAGTTTGCTTCAATATTGGCACAGACATGGATTGCTAAAGACTTTGAGCAATCATAAATTAATTATGAAACATTCAGAGAATAAGATGTTGAGAAATAATCACATTCATCTCAATGATAAAGTCCAGAAAAAAAATCTACATAAATGCAGGGCCCAGCCTCAATGCCTGTCTGACTGCCTAAGGCAAGTAAAGTGTGTCTTGGGCAAAAATAAATATAATTGCACGCTAGAAAATTATCAAGCTGAAATGAAATAATGCCAAGACCTGAAATATAGAAGTGCTATGTTAAAGGTTACAGTATATTAAGGCTCATTATGCAATTAAAGGTTAATAATGAGAATGCCCAAGGCAAGTAAAGTGTGTTGTAGGAAAATTACATATTTATAAACTGCACTTTATAGTATGTTTAATTATGTAATAGTATGCTTTTAACTATCGTTTTATGGCCAAACTCAAGGTGCCCCGCGTAAGCTGGCTCAAGGTGCCCCACATGCAATTTCCATATAAAGACACTTGTGGTGCGATGCAGGTAAATCACAACTTATCTGTTCCTCATCCCAAAAAAACTCATCTACTATCGTTATAATATTTACAAGGAAAAACGATCATACCGACATAATTTAATTCTCTATCACACTAAAATCGGACTTCAATTCACTTGGAGTTAGCTGCATTTGGTTGCCATGAAGATTTTTGATGTCTGTTTCTATGGTTACCATTTTACAAAGAAAGATCAAAGTCCTGTTTGGAATAAAACAAGAAAAATTCTGTTGAAAATCAGACATTTTTTACCAATGAAGAAAGACACAATTTGCCTTTCACCTAACTATGTTATCCCCCCTTTTTTCGTTGCCAAGGAAACACATTATGAAGTGCCTCCATATGTCGTAGTTAGTGACTTGTGGTGTTCTATTTCTATACAAAATTGTATACCTCTAATTGAATTTATCACACTTTGGTGAGCTATCATTATGATCATAATGCATTACTTAATAAAAGCATGCAGTAACCATGGCAACCACCAGCAGAAATAATTCATGTTGGATATTAGGCCAATTTGTTAAAACCAATATAAGGTAAATCATTATGATTGCTATGAAAAAATGTAAAGGAAATGCCTCCATATTTGAATTCTATTGAGATGCTCTGTTTTGTTTCTATACCAAATTTTACATCTTCCCGTAATTGTTGCTCAATTGAATGTACTAATTAAGGGAAGCTCACTGCTATGGCAAATGATCATGAAAAATTGGTACAATTACATGCATTTATATGCAGAAAACGTCTTTAAAATGCATATTTGCTTGATAACCCTCTGGTCGCCATTGTCTCCAAATTTCGAAAGGTTTAAGTAAGTAAGCAGTATTGGGTCACAAATCCTCCCCACTATATGGAATCATTATGGAAATCTTTTTTTTTTTGTAAGTTTATTTGCACAATTCATTGCTGGTTGCTCCTGACAGCTGTGACTGGCGGCGAGATAGGTGTCTTCTATCTGCGGGGTAAGTAATGATCTACACAATAGCATGTTCTTACAGCCCAATGCAGTGAAGTGCAGTGAAGTTCACCATGGAGTCACTAGAGACTTCATGAGTTCACTTTGCATGTATGCTTGCAATGTCAATTAATTGCTTTGAATACCTGGTCACCCTGGAGCAGATGCCCTTTAGTTTACCAATTATAGGTCGTGGGTGGTTGGAATAGGGCTTTAAGTCCTGTATTTCTGCACCTGATGAGCTAATTAGGACAGGCAGGGACCATGGCAATGAGATGAAGGATGAAACAGCCACCCAACTTAGGTAATTGAACCCGGGACCCAGTGGTTTGAAGCCCAGCGCGTTACCACTGAGCTAGGCCCCCACCCCTGGCTAATTATAGGCAATTGTTTGCCTGTTAAGACTGTTTGTTCACAACTTAGTTTGCTTCCCTGTTTTACTCAAACTAAATCCATTGTTATGTCACTGGACAATGTTGGATTTGGCTGCACTTTCGATACAGTACAGAACAATTCCAATGAAACTGTCCATTATATAGCCACTGGTGTTTGACATGTTTTACAGATTATAGACGGTCAATTCTTAGAGTTTAGGAGTCATATTATTTATTCTGTCACCTCTATTGGGCGGAACGAGACGGCTTCTGACCTCCGAAATCCTTCTTAATTCACTTTATGTTTTTGGTGTCCTAGTCAATGTCAAGTCTACCCCATCCTGTGTTTAGCCTGGAAATCACAAGTAATGGCCTTGGGTGGTATTTATACATTTTACGCGATGGACAGTGAGAGGATACCATACAATGCAGAATAAACACAGATGGGTCTGCTTATTGCACTGTCATATGCTATGACACATATGACAAATTGGTACAAGCCTACTTTTTTTGTTTTGCTTTCTTTATATAGGTTGGCTTTGTGATCACCAAAGTGATATTCATATTGGGCTAAATTCAGAAAACTGGCAAGATGTATGAGTGCTTTTTGTGCAATTGACAAAAGAAAAACTATTTTCATGACAAATAGAGAGAAGAGAATAAATTTTCTTATTTGCAGTATATGTCATCCATATGCCAAGCTCTTCATTGTAGTAACATGAGAATTGGGTTGATTTGTACTTTTTTTAAGGTAAAGCCATGGTGCAATATCATCCCATGACCATTCTCAGCTGCTGGAAAAACAGATATATGTGTTACAAACCTGTTTCATATGTGTTACATGTGTGTTTCATATGTGTTACATGTGTTACATTTGGGGCTTTTCTGGCCACATTGGCGTAAACTATCGGTTAACCTTGGACCTATAGCAGAGAACTTAGACTAACTCGCTCTAAGTTCTCTGCTTATAGTATAATATAAAATAAATAACTACTCGTGTTTTTTGGTCTTAATTTTACACATATGGAGAAGCACACAATAGATATAAATGAACCATCCAACCAGTGCAGTGAGCTATGTGATGAGGACTGCATTGAACTGTTCAATGTCTATATTTAGAGAAAATCTGCAGTTTTGCTGCAATGAACTTGGATTATCCAACATGGAAGATATTCATGAAAGGAATAAAACCTCAATAAAACTCTTATGTACTGAAAAGTGCAAGATGGCCCTAAGACATGATGCCAAAGTTATTTACGAACTGAGTGATGTCAGAGACAATTTGTCAGAAACTGTACTTGAACCAATAGAGGTTCGCCAAATGATATTTGAACTTTCCATAAATTGAATTTCATTTTTCTTGACATATAATTTCACGTGTACTATTATATATGTAAGCATAAATAATATATATAAATGTTACAAAAAAGTCAAACCCCAACTTTCTAACCCTGAGAAAGCGTTCTCTGTACAAATTAACTTCACGTTTCCTATCCTTGCAATTATAATTTTATGCCATTTTGTCATCGTTATAGCTATTTTTTATGGTCAGAAGCAGCAGAAATTTTAAAGGCAAACTTACAGTTATTTATTTCCCAGAAGTATTTTTGTCAGCTAGAAAGATGGTATTTGAATTGCTGCGAACCTTTCTGTCCATTTTGTGCTGTACTGTTTTTTTAGTGCACAGTTTCACACTTTCTGATCATATATCTTACTTATTAATTTTATAAGCCAATTTTACCTGTAATGAGGTAGGCTAACATATTAGCAGTTTTACGAACAAACGATAGTTTGGACTTCAGTAGTAATCAAAAAAATAACCCAACAAGGCTATACATATTATTGTATATGACACACTGAGCTGAGAACGACGAAAAATGCTTCAGCCACACTGGTGAAAGAAAAACAAAGCAATCATGAATTATGGCTTCTAGCCTTATTGAATGTTTACAGCACTTTTATTGGGTGTCCCTGCATTTTTCCTACAGATTCTGAAGCCAATTTGTGCCAGTGCAAAATTGGAGGTGAACAACTACATACGTCTCATATTAAGAAGATAGGAGGCCTAGCTCAGTGGTAGCGTGCTGGGCTTCCAACCACTGGGTCCCGGGTTAAATTCCCGGTCGAGCCTAAGTTGGACAGCTGTTTCATCCTTCATCTCATTGCCATGGTCCCTGTCTGTCCTAATTAGCCCATCAGATGCAGAAATACAGGAGGTAAAGCCCTAATCCACCCACCCAATTCTCAAATAAAGGCTGCTGAAAACGCCATTAGGCTGCTCAGTTTGTAATTGAAACTTGAGTGAAAAGGAAGTATGAAAAGGAGAATATCTGGGCTAAAAAATGTATTACTTCTGAAGTGTAAATTTACTGGAGTTGGTCTGCTAATGCTGATGTACTGAATGGGTCTCAAGTCAAATCAGTGATAAAAGATTCTGCTGATTTGCTACATGTTATAATGCAGATAACCTTTTGTACCTGATACAAGTCATAGATCAGACTCTGACTGTGGATACTTTCATCCTGTGTTTATTGTGTCCCCTATTTTTCTGAATAGCAGAAATGAATGCAACACTCATCATTCGTTTTTGTCAATTTGGTTGATAAAGCAAATAATCCAATTTTAGAAAAGAAATGTATGATATTGATCAAATGTAGCGAGATAAATACTAAAACTACAAGGCCAATTGTGCCACTTGCATTTTCCAAGCATTTGGATAAACGCATGGTTTTTGCCTCATTATAATTAGCTGAAAACCATGCGTTTATCCTTCATGGAAAACACACGTGGAATAATCAGAACTCGTTTTGAAATGTTTCAGTCCTATTTCACAGCTGGGCTCTTTTTATGGTTTTTATTTGCCTCTAAACTTTTTCAAAAATTTTTCTAATTTATTACCATTTATTTGTGTGAATTTTCTCTCAAAATCCTCATAATTGTACTAATTTATTACCATTAATTTGTGTGGATTTTCTCTTAATGTTACAGAAATTACTCACTTGTGCAAACATTTAACGTTTACCTCATGAACTTTGAGTGTTCTATATTGCATGTAAGATATTATTTTGCAATGTTGCTCCTATTCAATTACTTATTTTTTGGCGTTCTGAATAATATTCAGCGTACATGTGAGACCTAATCAATTGCTTTGCAAGAAATTAAGCTCCTGGGGCATTAAAAATTCAATTTGTATTTGTAGGAATATTTCGTCACTTTAAATGATATTGCATCACATGATGTAATTAAGTGAATACCTGATAAATGAGTGAATTAATTAAGACATCATTAACCATTGGCATTTTTGCGAGAAAAAAATTACATTACATCATGTTTTATCGCTTCCAATGACATTTACAACATTATGCACTTCATCAGATTAAACGTACTTGTTACAGTTATGCCAATTTTCCTTTGATAAAATATTTTTGGTAAATTTCTCACGTGTAAAACCAAACGTTCCAGTACAAAGTTCATGAAAAGGCAAATGCCAGTCGTCTGCTTCCTGCTTTTCTATTTTGGTGACGTCACTTTGAGTCACAACAAACCTTTTTTTTTTATAGGATATACTTTTCTCCTAAATGGAACATTAGACTAACTGCGTTATGACTTGACAGTCATTTGATTTCATTTCTCAAGACTTATAATTAAGTTTACTTCCAGTAACGTCAAAAGGTTACGAAAGGAGTCCTGATCATTCAGCAAACTACTTAGTATTTGACATACATGCATATTTTTCATTACGTGGAATCATTTATAACATGAATTATAAATATAATAGAATAAAAAGTTAATTTAACTTTGAGTTAAAAGTATATAAAACATGCAATCAATGTGACATTTTAACTTGCAAGTATGAAATATATTAAGTTTAAAAAGTGGTATTTACTGGTAAAATTTACCTGAAACCAAGAAAAGCATCAAAGTTATTGTTTGATCGACATGGTTGTTACATCTATTGCTGGAATTACAATTTGAGTTCAAACCGCCCAGTGACTACAATTCCTGTCAATCACAGCATTTGATTTTCTGCCAATCTTTTTTGTTGTTGCCTTTTTGTGATATATGCTGAAATGTCATGTACATAACTTCTGCTATACAATGCTACCTTCCACTAAACGGAACTCTCTGACTATAGCTAGCTACTCAAAGCCAGATCTAAACGTACAAGCACTATTTGTTACGTTATAGTTGAGAGTTATGCATATTTGTCATTTATTGTTGAACGGTAGCATGTCTATCGTACATATATATTTAATAATTTATATATATTTCTTACATTTATGAAGGTCTTTTTTTTTCAGTGGTGTTAGGTGTAAGCTAACTATAAGCTAGATCCAACCATATTTTATGAAACTAACTATATATGATCTGTATTTATATGAAAAGTGCATGTTTTAATTCCTGGACCTACATCAGGACTTTTTATATTCTATACAAGGGAGGGGAAAATGATAAAAACTTAAAAGACATCTCGACTTTTGATGGAATTTGAACTCCCAGTCTAAGTAATTTGATATCCAACACAAGCACTAAATTATGACCAGCTCATTTGTATCTCGTAGTGCTCATATGTATTTACAATTTTTCCAATAGTTAAGCAAACCTCACTAATTGCATTGCAATATTTGCTAATTTCTCCTGAGTATTCAGAATGCAATTACCAAGAACTAATTAGGTGCTTCATATATGCAAAAATGGGAGATTAACCTAGCAAGCTAGCTATTTACGCGTCGGCCATTAGCACATATGACCTCTGTTTCAGTGCAAATGACCTGCATGACGTCACAAAACTGCCCAATAACAACAATTAAAGCATATGTCGTGTAATCGAAGAATTTTATCCCATTTAAAAATCTTTATAGAATAAGGAAAGCCACGTGACATGCAAACAACTATTGGCTTATGTTTAAAATTTATTTAACTCAGTCGTTTAAGACAACAAAACTAGCAATTGTTGCCATTACAAAAAAAAAAATAGAAAAGAAAAAAAAAAGAGAGCAAAGTTTAGGTGTTCTGGAACTTCAAACTTCAGCAAAAATCGTTTTGGACTGTGGAGGCCAGTCATTCAGAACAGAGTCAAAATGTATAAAATTTCGCTGACTGACAGCAATTTGTGAAGCATAAAATATCATCTCTCGATAAGAAGCTTGTTTTTCAGCTCCTTAACAAACAATGCAATTCAAAAATAAAAAGTTAGAGTTTAATCAATGTTACAAATCAATGATTTGACCTTCCTCTCAAAGATCTCATATTACCAAACACCATTTGCCTTCCTGACTGAATTGCTATCACAAATCCCACATGCAACCGAAGTTAATTTCGTCACGTATACAGATCAATAGTTATTACAGAGATTTCCAGAAACTGTTGTCAATATTTTTACTTCAAACTACGTGGGTGGTTCATATTCCATTTTAAGTTTTTACCCAACGAGGTTCTATTTTCGTCGTGTAACTTACAGCTGCTTTAAGTTGAGTGAATGAAATTTCAAATACAATATATTTGGAAACTGGTGTCTCATGGAAAATGCTTAATGTAATATGTTTTATTTCATGCATTACGACCAAATAACTTGTAACCACTGTCAATTGCAACATTCTCCGTTTATTAGTCAAAATTCCAAAATTTCATCCACTAATAGTTCAGAGTAAAGAGGAGAGATGGTAAAAGAATTAAAGGTGAAAGATGCAATTTTAACAATCTATTAACTGACCCCACAGAGCACCTATGGAAGCTCAAATTTCAAATACATTTTTTTGTACAATATATTTGAAAAGGATTGCATTTATTTTATTTAAACCATCATGCTGAAGCATATCATGTTTGAGATTTAGCCAACGTTTATATGAAAAGACATAGTTGATTGTTTCTGTGCTTGTATTGTCTTATGAAATACAATGTTATCACCTGTTTATTGGTACATTACTGCCATTTCGCATATATATATATATATATATTTATTTAAAATCTGGCAAAATACATACCTCCATTTCGCTAACCACGTACACACAGCATAATTGCATTTTGGTCTAACCCACTTGTTACGTCATGTTTTTAAACTAAATTTATTTGGCTGTCAACTGGAAGTATTTGTGGCTGAGTAGATGTCTGGTTCCACTTCAGTGAACTGCTTTAAAATGTTGATCAGCCTATCAAATAGCCATATGCACAAATGCAAAGTGACTTCTCTGACGAATGTTGACAAGTGCTATTCTCAAATGAAACCAGGCTGTTTTTCTTACGATATTTGAATATGAGTGAAGAAGCCCTGTGTAAGAGGTTAGTGAAATGGAAGTAAACAACTATATAGATTCCCTATTGTTTCTTTGCTACTGTTGAAATATAGAGGCTAACACAGGCATTCTGGCACCATATTTTCTACTCTCATACAGTTATATCTAACGATACAATCCAGAATATTTCCTTGCATTTTTACCTGGCAAGTTATATAATCCATATTTAGATCACCACAACATGGTATTACATGTGTCACAGCTATTACCTTTCAACCGCACCAAAATTACCCTAATTTTATGTTTTTCTGTCATAAAATTTTTTTCCTATGTGATATTTGCAAAATGCCTATGATGCTTAATTTCCATTTCAACATTTGAAAACTGGTGTCACATGAAAAATGCTTAATGTAATATTTTAATTCAGGCATTACGTTCAAATAACTTGTAACCACTGGCAATTGCAACATTCTCCGTTCATTAGTAAAAATTCCAAAATTCCATCCACTAATAGCTCAAGAGTAAAGAGGAGAGATGGTAAAAGAATTAAAGGTGAAAGATGCAATTTTAACAATCTATTAATTGACCCCACAGAGCACCTATGGAAACTCAACACTTACTCACCTGGGTAACCAACTTTTACTGTTCTTTAAAGGAATGCTTTTTTAAATTCATAAATTTATATCTTCCATTTACTTGATAAAGAGCACAAATGGCTAGACTCAGCAACATGAAAACCCAGCTTATAGATAAGTAAAGAGATGAAGCTAGTCTGAAGATTACTCAGTTTATATAAACAGCTGCCAAAGTAACAGTAATGAGGAGATGACGAGACCATAGTAACAGTAATGAGGAGATGACGAGGCTTGGCATCCACTCCATACATAGGTGGAATCCTTTACTGGTCCCACCCACATGAGCCGATGAAGTATGAAATGGATTTCATAATTTATTAACAAAGATCCAAAATTCTCCTTATCACACCCTGACACAGCAGCTCAACAGGGCATCCCTAGTATACTCTGCCCACGTGCTCCAGGAAAACTTTAAACATGATTTAATTCCCAGACACCCAATGTTAATCCCAAGAAATGCAATGAGAACAGATGCTTTTTTTTTCATTTTGTTGATTAATCGTGCACGCAGATCAGAAACAGATTGGCCTGAAATGCAATCCATACAATTGATCGTGTTCTTTGTTTTCCAGAAACATCAATAACTTCGGGATAACATTGTTTTGACGAAAAATGCCATTCCTAATATTAATGTGTAATGTTTCATGTAAATAAAAAATGAAAAACATTTTTATTGACGTGTTTTGGCTTTTTATGCATGCATTGAAAACAGATCATTTCCGCCCTCAGCCATCTCCCAAACTATTCAGGAAAAAACATAACAAAGATCATCAGATAACTTACTAGCTATTCCCCATTTTCCCAGTGATGGATCAATATATTAAAAAAATTACGTCTAAAAACTGTGTAGCTCCATGTTTATAGCCATTAACTGCTGTAATCATCCTTGTGAGAAAACAAGCCAGCTGTGAGTGCCAGTTTAGTAAAAGTATTGTCACAAAATGTGTGTGTGACACTGTATGTACGTTGTTTATTGGAGTGCTATAAAAGCAAATACAGTTCATTCCAATACCGCACTTAGTAGATTTCCTTTAAAATGACACTTTAAGCCACCACCCTTTTTGCATAAATTAAAGATTTGAAAGATTTGAAAGCAATTGTCTACATGCAAAATGGCTGAATCAGATGTTATACTGTCCTTGAATTGTATTTTACTTATATATATACAAAATTCCATGTCACGACCAATGAGAGGCCAACCTGTAATGCTATCTGTAATACATCCTCTTCTAAAAATTCTCCTAACAAGATATTTACATCAGCTGGTGGAAGGTCCATGTTTGCGACGGTCACATTCCTGATCAACATATCACGCCAGATGGGGTCAACACCATTGCAATGCAGTCGTTGGCTGTCGTTGACCGATGTCCTGCCAGTGTCCAGCTCATGTGGCGTGTTATCAGGGGAAGCCTGTGTACAAGTCGAATGCCCGCAATTCATCAAATGTCGCACAACTAACCCAGCCACTTTTGACATTATAATTTACAGCATACAAAACAGCCAAAAATCTGGATAATTATTCGCTCTTAGCCAAGCAGTGTAGAGCGAGAACATTGAACTCATTTGTGCGGCCGGCAATACGTTGTACCAGTACTCTTAAAAGTAGGTTTCCAGGGACCCTGAAAATTCAAGGGTCCTGAGACAGGGGATCCAGTATCCAGATAGCATGCCTCAAAAACATATTGGCCAGGCAACGGCTGCTGACGACCTATGTTGGTCATTGTAAATGTTGGCCCGCGATGTAGCATGCTGTCTGGTTTTATCATGCTGTACTTGTGTAAACATTTGTTTTCTAATTTGTGGTTGAATTTTGAGACTTATGTATGACTTACATCTCTCAGAAACCTAGATTAACCTTCTGACTGGACAAAGCCAGATTTATATGTCGACATTCTACTATTTGTACTGGCTCAGCCTTTGCAAGGAAATGGCCATGAATGGCATTAAAACAACATGGACACCAGGATGAGGCCATACACTGCAGATTAAACACAGATAGGTCTGCATTGGGGCCGTCATTCTCTTGTGTCACAAACACCGCTGTTTACATACAGTTTGGTATGCTGTTTGCCGGCTGACTTTCGTCATGCATAAAGCAATCTAAGCCGTTTCCTCATATATGTCTGCTATGAATTGCAACCCAAACAATGCGAGTGACAAAAAGAACACCAAATGACAAAAGTTGTGTGGGATGTAATATTTCACCATTGTTTTCAAATTAAACGATATATTACACAATATATAATCAGCTATCTGTTCACATTATAACATTGATACTGTTATAATAAATATGAAGAGTCAATCTGATCCCATGATATACCAACCTTCTTGTACGTAATGAATACATGCAAGATGAAAAAACAATATATATTGCGTGATATGAACGCAGTTTCACGAGTCGAAGTGAGTTAAACAATAATCTGAACTTAAATGATAAGCCTATAGAGTCGCAGAAACATTGCCAGGAGTATATTTAAACTTCCATTTCTTAATTGGCTTTGGAGTAACACAATGAACAATTCTTTGCCATATTCTAAAAATAGCAAAAAAATTTTGAACAAAGGACATGCATTATAATCTTTCCTGGGTTTTTTCATCTTATTTATTAAGATTCCATAAATAGAATGCACTAAATGGGGATTTAGAAGGGTCTTTGAAAATGCTGTTCAGAATTATTTTGAACCTCAGCTACTTCAATATGTATTTTACATATCAAAATATTTAGTTGACTATGAATATTTTCAGTAAATTAAGTTACAGAATTAAAACTCTGCAAACAGCAACATGATCCTTGATTTTTTTTTCCCCCAAGTTATGGTTTCATGTCCTATTTACTAAAGAGTCATGACATTTAATATCTTTCATTTTCAATTTTCAAAATTTTCGAAATTGACATAAAATAACCAAGTTAAGATGTCTTATTTGAAATTCTAGAACCATGGTGATCATTGAAATTGCAGTAATTTCCATTTTTTCTGATGCAAGATTCATGATCATATGGAATGTCTTCTATAGATTAGAAAAACATGCGTCAGATTACAGACCACCCTGTGAGAGTTGATGTGGCATGATGAAGGCATGAAATCAATCGTGAAGGATTCTGCTGATTTGCTACATGTAATATCCGCAGATAAATTAGCCTTTTGCACTTTTTTTAATCATAGACCTATAGCTCTTGCTGGGATACTTTCGGCTATAGATCTTGAAAAATTCTGGTTTAAAGTTAATAACTGTAAATTTGTTGTAATTTGCATTGATTATTACAATATGTGATAAATAATCCCCAAAATGAGAAAATGAGATATGTGACATTTAATTTCAATCCAAATAGGCACAGATAATTATGCTACATAGGCCCAAAATCGGCCAGTCATCTACAAATTTTATTATATATATCATATCATATCAACATTGGTCCGATGTCTGATCTGGCAATTATGTACACAATTGTGCTATATATTCAGCTGTTCCAGCAAAAACAGTTCACCTCCATGATATTAATACCCTAATACATAACACATATTAGTTACTATAATATGTTATCCTCAACCTGATTACTCAGTGAACCATGATTGCATCATTTTCCATTCACAAATCAAAATACACCTCAGTACCATGACTTAGATATGCCATAAGAGACAGCGATTCTTTAGAGACTTTTGAAAAGAGACTAAATAATTTTTATTTTAAAAAAGCTTTTATATAGACTTCTGTCATTCACATCGATTTTATTCATATTTTATTAGTTATTTATATCGATTTTACTACATTTGTAAGCACCGCTGAGTATATTTATAATGGGGGTGCTAATTAAATATCTTTTCTTGAGCTGAATTTTTCCATAAATATATCAGAAAAAAGGCATGTATTTCAGGTTGGCAATGATTTATGACCTGTGCCAGATGTCACAATAAAGCTGTTGCTTTTATTATTATAGTGTATAGCATATAAGACAGCATGCGAGATCGGCTCACAGTTGGCTCAGCGTGGCATGGCCCTCACACATGTTGTTTGAGATGATGCAAAAGGATTCTGTTATTACATGTATTCTGCAAATTCATGCAATGTCAGCATGCCGCTGTTTATTGATGCAATTACACATGATATTACAGCTATTACTCGCAAGACATCAACCAGACACGTCTCCCAGAGTTGTTTGTTTTGCGTTGGTTGCGGTTTCGAGATTTGGAAGGATTAACTTAATCTTAATGTCTTATGTAACATTTAAAACGATTTACCTGAAATGTAAGTAGAAAGTTTTTTTGTAATTGTTTGCATTACATTCTATTTTGAAATAGCTTCATTGGCTATCAATAGGTCAGACGTATGGTGGCCGAACAGGACATTTCTTGGTCTCGTGGTTTCGTGGGGAGACAGTTCAAATTTCGCACCATGACAGTCCAACTATCGCACCACGAAAGTTGCCCAATTTTTCCCCACGAAAGTACCAACTTTCGCCCCACGAAACTACCAATTTTTGCACAAACTTTCGTGCCACGACACTGCTAACCTGCCCCCCCCCCCTCACTGGCGGTTCTAGCCAATTAACAACATAAATATTGAATGTACAGAACTGTATTCACATCCATGGATGCCCCTATCATAGATACATCTACCCTGCAAGCAAAGAACAATGCAGTAGATGCAGTACTAATCAAGTAAATGACAAAAACTCCTACGAGGGGGGCCAAAAATATCAGATCAATATAGAAGTCGCCCCATGGAGAAAAACGGACTGGAAACAATATGCACAGACCTGCGTCACATCTTACTGGATCGCAAAGCTTAGAAACACCCAGACAAAATATCACTGAGATGGCTAGACCCACATAAAGATATCACTAAGACACATCCATTGTTGGAAGGGTGTAAGGAAAATGCTACACAAGTACCTGCAGGGACAACCAGAGCGAGAATCATCTCGGGGACATATGTGACTCAAAGCAAGAAAGCCAAATACAACCCACTACAAGACCCAACCTGTCCACTGTGTAATGAGGAAAAGGAGGACCTAGCACACTTTCCTTTCCGGTGCCCAAAAGTCAACACATAAGAGACCAAACCCTTGAGACGCTAAAACTCCATGGCTTGATCCCTAGGAAGGACTCTCTCAATCCAAGCCTACTGAACAGCCATCCCTACAACATCCCTACAACAATACCAGTCACAGACTCATCCAACGCACCATTACTTCAGAAGCACCAGTACAAGTAGCAGTAATAGCAGTAGCACTTAAGACCTACCTTCTTCGTCTTCTTAGGTAAATTCCTCCTCTTCAGAGTTTACCTAAAAAGAAGAAAAATGTAGGCCGGATACCAAAATCCCCATTGGTGCGGCCTGGGAGCCTGTGTTTAGGTGCTCTTATCTTTGGATGTATTGTACCTAGAATACTAGTTTATACTTTATTGGAACAGTGTTTCTTTCTCCCTTTGTTGTGACAATATTCTATTTCTACAGTCTTTTTTTTTGGGGTGCAATCTTGAGTTAAAAGCCACGCAAACTACGATTAATATTTTAAGTCAGAAAAATTGCATTTTGCATCTTATTCAACTGAAGACTTTATGCAAACTAAAAACTGTAGAAACATGATATTACCTCAACTAATAAGAATAGGATAGTGCCGGTCTAAGGTATTGACCAGTATTCTATGTAGAATACATCTACAGATGTGGTTGCATTAACAAGCTTTTAGCTGATCACGGGGCCACCGGCCAGTGTGCAGGAAAAAAAGGGAGGACGGGGAGGGGATGAGGAGACAGAGGAGTGCAGGAGATGAGGAGTGTAGGAGTTGAGGAGTGCAGGAGTTGAGGAGGGGGAGGAGTTGAGGAGTGCAGGAGGGAGAAACCATCCTGCCTTACTGCAGTTAATTAATTGAAATAGCCTTCACTTTCGTGGTGCGAAACCTACACTGTCGGGGGTGGACACTTTAATAGCTCTTACTTGCGTGGTACGACACGTGTGATCACTGTCATGGTGCGAAGGTGTGTCGTGGTGCGAAGGTGTCTCGGTGTGAAGGTATATCGTGGTACAAAAGTACCTATTATCGTGGGGGGGGGGGGGGGGGGCGAAACCTTTGCACCAGGTATTGTACTCCTCGGCCACCATACAGAAGTTATATACTGATGTCTGGTTCCCTGGTAATAGTATCCGTTGTGAGAAACCGAAATGACTGATGGCCAGGGGGTCAGCATATTGCCCAGCTTGCCATTCCGCTAGGAATGGCATCCGACTGGTTTCAAATGTAGAAATAGTTCCAGTTAGTCAGGTTTTAGTGGAACTATTTCTTACTGTTTGCTGTTGTGAGTTATCTGTGATAATCTTATGGAATGGTAATTGTGGGACAGAAAATTGAACGGGTATTTTTAACAAAACGGTGTCAGAGTTCAACAGGCAACCTGTCAATCAAAGAGGCAACTGTGTGATTGGCTAATTTGGAGTATTAATTAAGACCTAGTAGTGCACCTGGCAGAGTGGCCGAACAGTTAGAGTATGGGGGGGGGGGGCAGTAAAACTGTCTGTTGAATACGTAATAGTTATATCCCTCATAGTCGGGAGTAACTGGACATAATCCAGGTGATTGGTAGAGTATCATATCATATCCGACAGTTGTTGGAAGTGATTCACTGCTCCAAATTGAAACCTGTCAACAGGTTATGACCATTTTGTTGGTTATATTCCGACGCCGAACTTATACTCCATTAAACGTATTTACTATTTTGTTAGATTTTTTGTTTTGTCTTGCTGCCTATAATGCGACAGGTTCAGCTTGCACTCAGGAGGGAGTTAACTAACATAACAGTATAAATTGGTCCTGTCATGTGTTACTTAGTTTGTTGATTGGCTATTGCAATGAAGGGGTAAAATATTGTATTTATTTGTCATACCACTATTACTCCAAGGAAAGCTTATACTGTCTAGTTGATTTGATTAAAAAAAAGCCTGTCAAATTAAACCTCAAGTCAAGTTCTATATTTGTAAGCATTAAACACTTACAGGATTATGTTTTAGAGTGGTGACATCACCACTGTAAATGTATAAACATATCCTAAAATTACAAAGAAATAATATGGAAAAACTATTTAAAAAATATAAATATAAACAAACTTAAAGATTAAGGAGAACGAAGATTAAAGATTAAAGATTAATGAGGACGATGGGCTGTGCTAACAGTGAAGAAAAAAATGGGTTTTGGTGGTAATTTAATTAATAAATACCTAGACAAAGCTAGACAACTTCTGTCATATGATGCTACCTGAGACTCAACGGAACTGTCTGGCTATAGCTGGCTACTCAAAGCCGGATCTTAAAGTACATAAATTTATGATATCTTAGATCAATTTGTTAGATTTACCAAGGTTTATATTTTTTCAGTGGTGGTAGGTGTAAGCCAACAATAAGCTAGGTGTAGACAGAAGCTGGCTTTAACCAGTTATATGTAGCTGCAGCCAGGAATAGGTTGCTGCAGATGACTTGGGTCGACCATATTTTATGAAAATAAATATATACACGAGTCCCACATCACAAGATTTTGGAGAATTATCAATTATTTCCACACAATTGATTGTCATAAATGATTGGTCTAACACATTTTTGGAGACACTGTATGATAAAATGATGAAGTTTAACTTACGTTTTCAGGATACAATTTTCAGCATGTCCTGTGAGACCTATAGTTTAGTTTGCAAATGCTAACAAGAATATTCTTTTTCAAAAAAAGAATAGATACCTGGTGTTGTGTGTAGAATGCCAGCAGCACTATTTTTGGCAATAGCTATAAATGACACACCATTAGCAAAGAAAAGTTTGATTAAAGTACAAATTTGCTGCCTACGCTGACTGCGACTGCGTTGACCCATTTATTTAACTCAGAGCGTTGGTTTGCTTAAATATACCTGGTCTGTCATAGAACATAGTATGATAGTTCTATACTTGATAAAGGCCTAGGCCCAGGTATAAAAAAATTGTGACACGAACATTTTTAGTTCAAATATATGATGACCAAGACGAAAAAGATAAACACAATGTATGTCAGTGTTGACAGCTAAACAAATATAATTCATATGTGTATTTTCGTGGGCTTGTTTAATACATTGTATAATTTTTTTAATAAAATATTTGAATTGAGTAATATTATTGACGTAATTGTGTAAAAATTATAAAATAATTTTCTGAAGTCACATATGAATTAAGATAAGTGTACAAAAGCCATATGCATTGTGTGACGCGCTCCAAGTGACCTAACGGATGTCAGCATATATTTGAGTTGTTTATTCGGAATTCATTGCAACAAGCAATCCCAAACAAATCACAAAAGCCTTATTTGTCATTTTAATGGCCAATTTTATGAGAATTAATGTTCACACTAAACACAATGGTGCACTCCACAAAAACATCATGCTGCGCCATCACAGAGTAATACAATGCCATTTCAGTCTTTAGCCAGCCTCCCGGAAGAATTGAATTCCGCAAGAGTCCTGGACAATGGCACCCACTTGCACTCATCTTAATCATAATGTACAAAATAATAAGGAAATTGCAATTAAAAAAAGATCTTTGCACAAATATTTTGATTGTTTTTTTTTTTTCGTGTCCAGAAGAAGATGTTTTGTCTAGCTTTCAAATACGATACAATACAACATAATACAATACAATTGGCAGTTTTGTTGTCTGTAATAACACAGGTTCCATGATGAAACCAACAACACCATCAAGAGGAATTATTCACGCGTCTCTCCCGGGCAACGTCACGACATTTTGTGCATGATTAATGCATTTAGGATGTTGCTTCAGACCAGCAAAGTGGAAAAACAACTTATCCTAAAACTCATATAACTTGTTAAAACTAGACTTACAATACAGGAGAGAGGGCTATTTATATATTTATTTATATTCGTATTCACCTACAAACAGAGCATAATAAAAATGAGAGTAAAAAAAAAAAAAAAAAAAAAAAAAAAAAGCATAAAGATAGTAATAATGTGAGTGAAAAATATCACATTTACTTGGTGCAGAGGTATTCTAATAATTCATATTTGCAACACACTTTTAACAAGTCAGCACCAATTCTTGTATGTCTCTCACAAAGTCTACCACAATTGAACACAAACTTAACAACTGAATTTTCATGATTGAGACCGTTCAGATAAGATATAGTCAGTCCCATCTAACGTGGCTCTGCAATTGCTAACGAAATTGAGAGCTCAGTTGATGGCTCAGTAATTAATTGCAATTAATCCCACTCCGTTTGTGTTGTAATTCTTAAATTAACTGTCTTGATGCAATTTCGAATATCTGTAAATTAGCTGAATCATAAATCATTTTGCAGAAGATTTTACTGTCAATGCTTATCTAAAGGAGATTTTTAATACAGAATTCTAATATTTAGTCTCGGTCGACTAACTTCCAGTAATGAGAAATTTTGGCAACTGCCCACATATTGAACAGTCAAGGAAAACAAAATAATTGTTCTACAACATGTAGGATACTTCGATTGCCAACCTGAAACTTTTCTATGACTGAATGTGAAATTTCTGGACTTTTCATATTACATGGTACGACTCCTAAACCTAATATTACAGGTGTAATAAAGTACTGAGATGACAAAGATGTGAAATCAAATAAAATAAAATAAATTTTAATAGTAAAACATATCAATGAGATTCTCATGCTCATCTCATGACTAATGCAATTACTATTGTTTTGTAAACCAC
Source organism: Alitta virens (assembly GCA_932294295.1). Classification (NCBI taxonomy): domain Eukaryota; kingdom Metazoa; phylum Annelida; class Polychaeta; order Phyllodocida; family Nereididae; genus Alitta; species Alitta virens. The sequence continues at coordinate 68,280,219 of OW028573.1, forward strand.
AATGAGATATGAAGGTCATTGTAGGTCATAGCACTTGCTTTTAAAAATGTAACCTTTACTTCCATGTTGATATTATCTTAAAACTCCAACGTGTCAGGGGAAAATTCTAACGTGTCAGACTCAGGGGGAATTTTAAAACACTATATGCATATGAATGAAGCATTCTTTTCTGTCAGTCTTACAATTAATGGCTGATATGTAGGGTCTGTCCTACAGAAAATTCTTAGATAACGATAAATTGCTGTACATTTTTGAAATTTTAATGAAATTCATCCAAATACCTCTTGCTTGATATCAATTCTGCAATGAAAAATGCATTGGAGCTTGACAAAAATTAATGTTCATGCACACTCCACCCTAAATCAAGAGTGTGATAAACAATCCGGGTGATGTATTCTAATTATAATATCACCAACAAGCGATGTCTTTGCAAATAAGTTGTTAGCAAAAACATTCGACAGAAAGAACACGTGGTTGGTGGAGCTAACTTATCATGTGAAGTGATTTACTGCTCCAAACCTGTCAACACGTTATTTTTCATAAAAATTTCTCTCACGTGACCTACTTATCAACTTAGGCAACTGATGATTTTTTCAATTTGCACTCAGGAGGGAGTTAACTGACATTTTCGTTGGTTATACCCCTCTCATAACAACAGGAAAATAGTCTAGGTGGATTATAAATTTAATTATTTACCAATATTTACTTCACAGAAAAGCAACCAAGTTAATGAGCTAAAATTCCGGTTGAAATCGAGTTCAGTATTAATTCCTGGGGTTGTATTATAATATCAAAACAGGATTCTGTGGTCATCACAGTTAGGTAGCACCATTATTGCTCATCTATGAGTGAACGATACAGTGTTGGTGCTATAACTTGGTGATTGTTTATTTTATTGTTTGTGTGTTTTATTGTTTGTGTATTTTATTGTCAGTGTATTTATTGTTAATGGTTTTTAATTGTTATCAATATTTATGGATTTTATAATTTTATTGTTTTTTAAAGGGCCCGGATGTAACACAGCTTCAGCTGATCTGGCTACCCTTTTGAAATATATTTGAAAAAAAAAATTGAAAAAATAATTCTATGGATTGGTTTATCACAACCAACCTCTCTAAGTTTAAGCGGCTCTAAATATCTGCCATGCTTATAAAAATGCGCACAGTTGAATACCATATTGCAATATATCCTTGTGTATCATCTTCTTGTGCTACCCTTGGATTATCTACCATAAGGTCCCATTACATTTGATTATTCGAAAGCATGTGCTCTGCATCCTTTCTATGATGCGTTCTTCAAGCTCCTGAAGTGAAAAATATGATTTCGCTTGATTTTGCTTATTCTTCTAATGTATTCATTTCTCATAGATAACGTCTCAGTACTACTAATACAGATGGTATTTATAAGCCACACCATTTAACATATTTACCCAGTGGGTATCTTTTACTTAACACAGGATAGACACGGAGTACAAGGAATTTAATAACTTATATGACCGAGTGTCTGTATGAGATACAGGCCTACGGCAAAATCCCATATCCCAATGTTAAAGTCAAAATCGCTGACATGAAAAATTCAGAGTAATCTAGATTTCATGCAGTTGACATTTTCATGTCATTTCAGTCATTTAAGTCATGACTAAGCGAATGTTTTTCTGCAAAATTGTTATTTCCCTGTCGACTTCGCAATTTTCCACAAATGAAAGACTACATGCAAACGGGTCATTCCACGTCACTCAGATGATGATGTCAGATCAACCAAATTTCGGAAAGTGCCCCGCGCATGACCGTGTGCACAATTTGAGATGTATATCACTAAAATTGAAAAATTATGGTCCTTTGAGATGAGAGAAAATCAATCCAAAACCAGCACATTTTGAGTCATTTTTGAATTGGCATATTTTCTAAATGGCAAGAGACACACAACTGCTGTTGTCAATTCTCATTGTGTCGGTTTATCAAGAATGAAAAGCCAAAAATTCCTACTAATGTGATCTGTTCCAATATCTGTGCCATAAACTCACACTGTCTTTATAAGAAGGGCAGGTGGTTCCTCTTCATCTGTACAGAAATTGTTAAAGTTTGGTAACTTATTGAACTAAAATCAATTCTTTTAACCTATACTATACAGCTGTAAATTCTCAGAATTTCTTGATAGTTATCCTGGTGCATCTCAACAACATATAGATTAACAAAAACTGAACACGCGTAAAAACTAGTAAACGAACTTATGGAAGCCGATTTTCGTCAAGTTAGGCCTACATAAGCCAATTTTATTGAAGTTATGAGGTCAGTTTTTCTTAAGTAGACAAAATGTCTGAATGTATAAGCCAATTTTATTGAATGATGAATTCTGTAATAAAATATCTCTGATAATAATGCTGGGCCAACATTAAAGAAACAGTGCTAACACAGCCAATGAGACATGTCATGCGCCCAGTAATTGTATAGCAAATGTTATCATCAAGGGACAATGGATGTTTTATTGTTTACATGTAAATATTGCAGTCAATATCAGTCATAGTCTTCTTTTCTTAATTTGTGCTGGGATACCCTAAATAAACATTGCATCACTTTACATAGTTATTCCACAGAAATACAGTTTAAATAGAAATGTTTGTATTTTTGTACATTTCTATTTAAACTGTATTTCTGTGGAATAACTATGTAAAGTGATGCAATGTTTATTTAGTCTCAGCATTGTTGACAGAGAAGTGGCAGCTTATTTTATTACAAGACATTGCTGTGATATCATTTTTCTGTAGTAGTAGTAGAAGCGGTATTATGATTTCCAAGAAATATATTTAATTATCTTTCAATCAGCTCGTATTTTTACACAGTTTGTCATTGCTTTCATTGTCTGTTACTACAGGTAAGCTCGTATTGCAATCAGTGTATGCAATATATTTCTTTCTTATTGTTTTTCTCTTTTAATTAATTGTTATATTTAGTTCTAAATTGTAAAGTCATTATATGTCAGCCTGCCATTTTAAGTATGCGCATACTTGTCAATATAAATTCATACCCTATAAGTATTTCGCTTGATTTGAAAACATTTCTGTTCACCATCACTGGAGTTAGTTGAAACTTGCTAAAAAGCTTTGAGGGGACTCTTCAGTGACAATTTACAATGTATTTTCTGAAGGTAAATATATATTAAACACTAAATTTATCTGATAGCATTATTACCCTAGATTCGTTCAGTAGGTACTTTTTTATTTTTATACATGTGAACATTCTTATCTTTTTGTGTTAATTTGAATCTTATTGTGATATTATGATCAGTATTTGTGTATATTTTTGTAAAATTTTAATCTAATATTGATATTATAATCAGTATTTGTGATTTGATCTGTGATTTTATTTGCTATCTTTTATGTACTTATATATATATATTATTTCGCCTTAATACTGAATGTTTAAGAGCAGGACTCTGTCCAGAAAACATCAAATTGTGGCAACTGGGACCTTAAATGTTAAGCTGTATATTATGTATAAAATAATGAGAACTTGTACATCAGATTTTTGTAGATGCAGTTTTAGATAGACGTAGTGAGTAGATATGTGACATATGTATCTTTTCTGATATGAAAAAGTGTCAATAAAAGCTATATATAGTATAGAATAGATTAGCCAATTGATCGATATGTTAAAAACATACTAACAAGAATAAACCATGCATAACAAATTATCAGTCACAGGCTGGCAGAAAAAGAAATCTGTGTATTTGCCAAATGTGAGAAAAATTAGTTTAGAATTTATAAATCACTTGAATTTGATGCAGTTCATAATGAATTTGTGGCTAAAATAAATATATAAATGTAATAAAAGAAAAATTTCAAAAGGTAGAAAGGAGCATGCAACATGTTATGATGAAATATAGTTTCTTAGATAGGAGAAGGATGCATTGCTCTTTACCTAAGATAATATTGAGTATGACAAGTGAAAACGACACCTGGTGTCTCTGTGAGTACCGAAACTTGTATCTTTGTTATACCATCAAGAACGATTATATATTGATGTACAAACTTGCGAATATTCACCACTTTCTTTCTGAGGAAGGTTAACAGGATTACAGGGACATTTCAAACTTGTACTCATTAAGAAAATACGATTCTTCGAATCTAATATCTGTGCAAATATACATATTTACATTAAATCCCAGATAGCATTCGAAATCGTTTCAACGTTGGCGTTATGTCGGCGATGTTAATTCGATGTTATAACGACAGTGGCCTATATGGAAACGATGCTGGGCCGATTTGGCATGCTATCTGGGAATACCCTTTTACATGAAACCCAAATATGTCTTTCACTCTTTTTGTGTCTGTAGCACTTGAAATGTTTTCACTGTCAAAGTGAAAGAAAAGCTACAGTGAAGCAGTATATACGTGAATCTACGCCATTCCTTTCTGCGTGGGAACACACATATCTCTTCCTAATATTCCACAAGGCAAAATCTGTACATTTGACGACCCATTTATTTTGCATAAGAGAGCTAAGAGTCCAAAAGACACGATAAAATTTGCCTTAAAATATATTATACTCTTGTGTGTGAGCCCGAGTGATCTGTTCCAATATCTCTGCCATAAACTCACACTGTCTTTATAAGAAGGGTAGGTTGTTCCTCTTCATCTGTCAAATCCAGCTGTTGCAGATCATATAAACTATGTTGCCAGCCACCAATATCATATGGGCAGGCACCAATATAGGTGGTGCTCCTAATTCGAGCATCTAGTTGTCCAAAAATTAAAGTATGCACCAGTATAAAAAACTAAAAGATATTGCTTTGCTTACCATATTTCTGGTGTGGCTTACAAGTCATACGTGATGAAATGGTCTATTAGTAATTCACTAAACACAGGGTGATCAAGATTACCAAAGATTGGCATTCAGTTACTAACGGTGTGGTCAGAATGACTATTTGCAGTTCTACATTCCCTAGTAATTTTGACGGTTCTTTACTTTGAATTGTTATCATACACGGCTGGCATGTAATGATAAGTAACAAAAGAACAGGCTTACCTGAGGTTGTGATAGAGTTGCAAGTAGATTTGCAAGCAGCAGGCAATGTAACACCAGAAGAGGCGAGATAACTGGGGGAAGAAGGGCCAGCTACTGTGAGCCTTTGCCATTTACTCCCCGGGATAATGTATGCGCGCCTGATCTGCACTTCTCATCCCATCATTCTGTGGCGGCCAATCAGCCATTGGACGGTGTAATATCAGAAAAAGCCCATCTCATCAGCAAATCACAACAAACCACTCGCAACTACACACACCATCATGCATCCACAAGCCCAGTCATTACTCTTCGCCCATCCGATGCGTTAGTGCCTGCCTGCTCAAGAAGTGCATTATTACTTTGCAAGAGACACAGCCCGCCTCCTCTCATTGCATGATAGCTGCTCCCAGCATGGCAGTTCTCTTTACGTAATGCTCATAATGTTTAGTCCATGAGTCCATGTAAACTGTAGGCCATTAATGAGCGCCCACGACAGGTAGAGTGAAGGATGAATATATATATATATATATATATGATGAGCTGCGTTTAAGGACAGCTAGAGACAGACAAGGACAGAAATAGACTGCTGGTGAGACACTTTCTACAAGGCTGTCAGACTCAGACTGAGTCCAAACATCCTGTTTGCACACGAGGACAGAATTCAACCTTTGCAAGCCACAGCGGACAGTCAGATGTTATGAAGTCCGCTATTGGTTTCGAGAGGGGCTGTGAAGTTTCTCTGAATGTGAATGTGAACAAAATATGAAATTTTGGTACATACCACTGCCTATCGATTTCGTAATCAAATATTTTGCAGTGATGTACATTTTGTATTTTGAGGCATTTAGTAGAAAACTTGGCTTTTTTCCAAATTTCCAATGCTCCACAGTACAATTCTAATATTGTAATCTCCAGCCATCGATATACATGTAGCGGCAGATCAGAATAAGGGGCCATGTTTTTCAGTATCCCAAGTAAATAACTTTGCTGATCAATTTGAGCAATCAACTGTGAACAGAGGAGATTAGGTCCTTCAATTACACCCTTGATAACACGCTTGTTTGACTTTAATGAACTTTCAGAGTGCGTTGTTCATCATAATATAGCTCATATACTGGCCAGTTAACAAGACATCCCATGCCAAATCACGTTTTCTCTCACCTCTGCATACTCCACTTGCCAGTCTCCGTGCTTTGCATATATTTTCCACGCAGAACCTGTCAGTCTCTGTTTTTTCTTAATTGTTTTTTTTGTCTCTTATTGCCTCGGAGAAGCAACGCCAATTCCGCCATGATACTTAATTGTCAAATTAGTCCCCGATGCCAAATCCACACTTTTCAGCAGGTAACTAGCCCCTAGATTGGTTGCAGGAGCAATTCAAGAAAAGACATACTTTGCAGCAGCAGAGGAAGGGGGGGGGGGGAAACAAGAAAAACAACCAGGTCTCTTTTTTTTCGCTTCCATCCTTTCTTTGCGTCTGCAATCGTTTTCCAAAATGCATCTTAATGCCAAAGAGTTTTTGTGTCAAAAACACTTGTGGGCCTTTACCTTTGAAATTAAAAAGCAGAGTGCACCTTTCAGCAATTAATGCATGTGCTAATATTGACAGTCTCCAGAGCAAATGACTGAAGTGGGATGCAATCAGATTTTAATGCTCTAATCCGTGCAAAAACTATGTCCACATATTTCAAGAGTAATTACCATAAAGATGGAAATTAGACCAACGGATGCTTCAGTTCTTACAAGTATAGTTCAAACTAACTTTAAATTCTGCCTCTGGGGAATTACTGGTGTATATACATAAAACATATTCCTTTGGCAGGTGTGCATCAAATAACTTGGAGGTCAATCTACTTTTTCCTCTCCCACTAGCATGCCAGATAGGATCAACAACATACCAACATTGACCATCATCGGCCAACGTCGGCTGGCGCTGAGCAGATGTCGAACCGATATGGCATATCATGATTTTGGCAACAGAACTGATGTGTACAAGGCAAAGAACGAAAACCAAGACTTCACATATTATTGTTGTCCTGAATGTTTCATGACCCGACCAGGGGATGTGATGTTTTACTCTTCTGTCTATTGACACCGCCACGTAAGGGATTTTACAGTCGCCGACGACATGTGGGGAGGACAGATAAGTCTTCATTGTGTTTCGGAATACTCCACCTGAGAGAGCTGCAGGCATCCTCCTGACTTCCTTTTCCGGTTACATAGCTTGTCAGATGATGTTGCCTGCGTCACGTGAGCGACGCCCGGGGTGACATCCAAAAGTTGTAGGCCGACCCTGGATCAGGAGAAACTATGGGAAGACTGCATTAGCATATAATTTAATTATTTATGAATTAAGACTGCTATCTTGAAACCATCTGTATGCAAGCCATTGTATTTGCCTATAAAGACCACCGGTATGCCAAATCGGAGTGATGTTGGACCAACATTGGCTGTTGTTGGCCGATGCAAAGCCAACATCGACCAAGACACCATCATCCAGTCCAGAAACTTAGTGGTGAGGTACCCCTGTAGTTAATATTAATTTTTTTTCTAACGAAGGGCACTAATGATTAATCTTCCGCAGATGCAGATGTTATCGTAACACTGATATATAACCTTCATTCTCTATCATTGATTGGCATAGTATAAATTTACAAATACACTCTCCGGTGAAAACATAAAGCACTTCTTGAAAGGGTAATATTCCCGAAGCTAATCAATATGTGATTGAAACTTGCAGCCACTGTGAAAATGAATCACGAGGTGTTTTTTGAGAGCCACATAGAAGGTCCAATGGGGTTTTGTCTCAATTTCAATAGTAGTTTTTAATTCAACGATATTGCTATCATTAATTCGCGTTGCAATTGATAGAGGGGAATCTAACATGCACTATCTGATGCAGTTTGATGCTTAAATGGAATTATATTTTGGAAAATACTAGATTCCTGAAGAAAGTATTGCATGTAGTCTGGCAGGAGTAGTTTCTTGATGCCATTATTTATTGACCAGATAAAACAAAACTACCACTTAAACATAATCATATTGCTTTCATAAAAATATCTATAAGATCAAATGCCTGATATATTTTTCTCTAGCTCCAATAGTAAATTGAAAAACACCGCACAATTCATGAGACAGAAAATTGAACCAGGTTTCTTCTGAAGAGATTTATTAACCGAGTTTTCCAAAAAAGAAGTTGCTTTAATTTGAGAGCATCGGGTGGTCTGATTTAAATACTGTACTCCATGACTTAGTTGAGCATGATTTCACTTAAACAAGTAAACGGTATTATAAATTGAACAATTTAATATAATTGAAATGTCAAAATGTGTTATAATGTATTCGCAATCACATGTGAGACAGGATCGAGCCATGGCCCATCAGGGTCTCCATGCTTGACATGTCAGTGTCATCTGTCATGTACCTGGATTCAGAACTTTTTAAAGGAATTACAGTTTAACTTTTGTTTGACATTGGTCACAGATAAGATCCAATCTAGTTACATTTAATTTCATTAAAAACGGCCCGTCAAATTTAAACTAGCCAAACCTGTAATTGCTGGCTATTCTAGGCCGGATCTGAAAGTACATATTTATGATATATTACATTAATTTCTTACACTTGCCAATGTTTACGCTTTTCTGGTGATAAATGTGAGCCCAATATTAGCTAGAAGTGGACAGAAGCAGCTGGCTTTAGCATGTGAAGATCACAGTCAAGTATAGTCAACCGTTTTTTAAAATGAAACTGTTTCTTGGGTCAATCGAGTGAGTGGAACTTGGTATTTAATGTCAATGTCTTCACGACACAGGGAAGCCTGGATCCAGAAGTACTTTCATATGGCGAAATTTCGTTGACTTTGTGTTGATCTTTGTAGAGTGTGATTTGGAATGCTATCTGGGGTTGATCCAAGACACACCACCAATAATTATATTAAGAGAATGTCGCGAAGTGCTACAGCCAGGAAATACCCACTACCTACCTGCTTCAGCAAGGAAGCTATGCAGGAAATATGGGATGTTGTCTATATACATAATTAATGCACTAGACATACACTGTATAGTCCAAACATTTACTGACTATTCGTGAATACTGTTTACTATACCTGTGGCATTACAGGACACAATGTGTGGAATAACTACCGAACTATATAAAGTATATCATCCCTGCAAAAAGAACGCGAATAAATAAAAATGGAAATATCATCTGGCACTCATCTACAGCTTAGTTGTTCTTCTCCTTGTGACCTCTAATGCCGTTCTTAAATGGGCTCCATTCCATTCGTTAGCACATTTAATGATCAGCACGGTTATGGGAGCAAATGAGTGCAATTGTCGCGTAGCAAAAAAGAAAAAAAGGCAGCAAAGACTGACTTCAGTTTCATAAGAATTTAAAAGGCCAGACACCAGTGAGCGGAGAATCATTAATTACCTTTCATGCTGTTCAAATGAAACCTTGCCAAGCAAATATTTGCCCTATAAATTTCTGCTGAAAGGGATTACAAACGCGGTGACAAGTCAGTCTCGGTTCCCATTAACACTTGATCAATAACGCACGTCCTCGGGCACCTTCCCCTTTAACTTCTTATTCTGAACCCATTACTTTATTAGCAAAATGATTTCACCCGGAATGGCAGAAGCAATCATGCCGTTTCTTCACAAGGCCACTGATTTGCAATCGCAAAAATGTAAATCTTTCCCCAAGAGGTCCTGCTCGAATGTGTCACTAGTATTATGTCATTAGGTGATTTGCTAGCAAAAAAAAAGCAAGAAGAAAAAAAAACAAGCCAAGAGGTGACTGAAATGTCAGACCTGCGACAATGATAACACAAGGGCCCACGCACCCCATTCAGACCCAGCAATAACAGAATGCAAAGCTCGCCTAATAAAGTAGACAGAGTTGGAAATGGACTAGCACAATTTGTTCTAGAAATACGGTGTTTGTGGCACATTTGGCCATATATGGGGTGCAAATAATCTTCCATTCGGATTTCAATAGATACGAATAGATTTGGATAGTTAAATCTACCAGCTAAAAACAGATAAAGTCAGCTGTCAGCCGCTTAAAACGATTTTACTGTACTCCAGCGAACTCGTCTGAGATAAACAAACTATAATTGACTGAAAAAGCATTACGGCTGAAATGGAACTCAGCAAGAGACCAATTAAATTTTAATGAAGTTTCTTATAAATCTTGTTTTTCAACTTTCAAATTCACCAGAATCAAAGGTCTTTGACTTACCTCTTATTGTGCACTGCCTCGCTCCAGGTCAGCTCTTTGCAATTTACAGTGACTTCTCGTAAAATTCCACCGATTAGGTTGTCAGGCTGATTGGTCGACTAAACAGCTGGTCAAGATGCTGGTCACCACAAGATCTTACCACTTGGGTTGTCTGGTAGGAGGTGAGCACATGGCAACTTAAGTGTCTGGCGGATGAAAGCTGCTGAAATATAGGCCTGTGATTAAAGCTGGTGGTTAGGTGACCCTCTTGGGTTGCTAGGTAGTGGACATCTGAGTGTCCAGTTTCACTGGCCTTAATTACCCCTAGCTTCCAACAATGAGGACGATCGCTTTTTGATTTGATGCGTTGGATCACAACAGGCTTCAGGTAGTTTCAAGTTATTTACAGTCAGAATGATGTACTTTAGAAAAAAAAAAACTTCAGAAAAAAATACACTCATCATAAATATTTACACAAGCTTGCCAAAAAATTAGTTTCAGTAAAAATAAAAGACAAATGCAAATATTATCCCAGATGTTGCTCACTTGGATGATTGAATGATATTTTGTTAGTTCTAGCAGGGGCATTGATCAAACTTACAATTAATAATCATAGTACATTTATCATCATGTGAGACACGAAGAAATAAGAATTAACATTCACTGTGAGAAAAACCTCCAGGCAAAAGTTGTTTATCACACTGACTAAATATAGGTTTGCGTGTACTTGTTAAAAAACAAAGCTTACATGGTGCTAATAAATTAAGGTGAGCAGGGATACATATTTTATGCTTCTGCAACTTTCATAGGATGGCTGTTGTTAGATGGTAATTGGGATGCAAGGGGAAACAGAGCATCACTCTGCAGAGTCCCCTTCTTTGCCTTTGTTTGTCTCACATGTTCTCCAAATCTTGTTGCAACTCAGAAGAGCAGAGCCAATGAGATGTCTCTTTAATCATTTCCAATATCTTCACCTTCTTCTTTTTCACAAGTAAAAACGCAAGTAGGTTTTTGTGTCAGGACATCAAGGCAAATTGGATGATATGGCATCCACGAGGTTTTTGTCCTGTTGAATATGACAACTGACAGACAAATGCGATAAATACGATAAAATTCTTGGCCTGAGGAAATTCTTATCTTTTAATAAGGAATGGCCAATCGTTCGATTATGAATTATGTGCTTTAGAGAAGGAGGTGAGTGGTCAGCGGACATTGACCTTTTTGCCCCACAAACTATAGAGAGGGTCAATCTGTGTCAATTTTGCTGTGAAGCAAACATTAATCTTCTCGAAGGCAGAACACAATATATGAAGCATTCTTTGTATTTCTCACACCCTCACTTGGCATATTTTGCCCTTTTTCTACTCATCCAGGATTAATGGCGCACAAAGTGAGGCAGGCAGCATTTTGTGGATGGTAGCAGCAAATGAAACTCATAATTTACCCATGTGTGACATGCCATATTGTACTGTTTCATTGCTACTCATCAGAATCTTAGCTTAATGCGCTTGTACAACTAGCTGATGTAATAATGAGATGGTAAGCCTAAGAATGGCCGAGATACGTATTTAGTAGCAGCCCAATGGTTAAGGCATCTGCAAATTCCACATTGGTCAGCTCTGCTGAAGGTTCCGGGTTTGATCTCCGACCGGGCAATCTTCATGAGTTACATACCAGCTGGATGTCGATCACATGAGACATCAAATGAAGCTGCATTTTACTCGGGGTCTATGCTGAGGCAAGTAAAACACCACACTCATGGGTGTAAATGTGTAACAACTGCCTCTAAACTTCATACTTCATACATTGAGACATACGGTATATAAGTTTTATTAAAAACTGCCTGTCGAATTGAACCTAGACAAAGCTAGACCCCTTCTGCTATACGATGCTACCTGGCACTAAACGGAACTGTCTGGCTATAGCTGGCTACTAAAAGCCGGATCTAAAAGTAAATATTTATGATTTATTACATACATTTCTTACATTTACCAAGGTTTATAATATGTATATTTTTCAGTGGTGGAAGGTGTCAGTTGACTATTAGCTGGAAGTAGAAAAAAGCAGCTGGCTTTAGCTGGTTATAGCTACAGCCAGGAATAGGCTTCTACAACTATCTAGAGTCGACCGTATTTTATGAAACTAACTGTACTTTAGAAAAAAAAAACTTCAGAAAAAAATACACTCATCATAAATATTTACACAAGCTTGCCAAAAAATTAGTTTCAGTAAAAATAAAAGACAAATGCAAATATTATCCCAGATGTTGCTCACTTGGATGATTGAATGAAATTTTGTTAGTTCTAGCAGGGGCATTGATCAAACTTACAATTAATAATCATAGTACATTTATCATCATGTGAGACACGAAGAAATAAGAATTAACATTCACTGTGAGAAAAACCTCCAGGCAAAAGTTGTTTATCACACTGACTAAATATAGGTTTGCGTGTACTTGTTAAAAAACAAAGCTTACATGGTGCTAATAAATTAAGGTGAGCAGGGATACATATTTTATGCTTCTGCAACTTTCATAGGATGGCTGTTGTTAGATGGTAATTGGGATGCAAGAGGAAACAGAGCATCACTCTGCAGAAAAGAGTCCCCTTCTTTGCCTTTGTTTGTCTCACATGTTCTCCAAATCTTGTTGCAACTCAGAAGAGCAGAGCCAATGAGATGTCTCTTTAATCATTTCCAATATCTTCACCTTCTTCTTTTTCACAAGTAAAAACGCAAGTAGGTTTTTGTGTCAGGACATCAAGGCAAATTGGATGATATGGCATCCACGAGGTTTTTGTCCTGTTGAATATGACAACTGACAGACAAATGCGATAAATACGATAAAATTCTTGGCCTGAGGAAATTCTTATCTTTTAATAAGGAATGGCCGATCGTTCGATTATGAATTATGTGCTTCTGAGAAGGAGGTGAGTGGTCTGTGGACATTGACCTTTTTGCCCCACAAACTATAGAGAGGGTCAATCTGTGCCAATTTTGCTGTGAAGCAAACATTAATCTTCTCGAAGGCAGAACACAATATATGAAGCATTCTTTGTATTTCTCACGCCCTCACTTGGCATATTTTGCCCTTTTTCTACTCATCCAGGATTAATGGCGCACAAAGTGAGGCAGGCAGCATTTTGTGGATGGTAGCAGCAAATGAAACTCATAATTTACCCATGTGTGACATGCCATATTGTACTGTTTCATTGCTACTCATCAGAATCTTATCTTAATGCGCTTGTACAACTAGCTAATGTAATAATGAGATGGTAAGCCTAAGAATGGCCGAGATACGTATTTAGTAGCAGCCCAATGGTTAAGGCATCTGCCAATTCCACATTGGTCAGCTCTGCTGAAGGTTCCGGGTTTGATCTCCGACCGGGCAATCTTCATGAGTTACATACCAGCTGGATGTCAATCACATGAGACATCAAATTGAAGCTGCATTTTACTCGGTGTCTATGCTGAGGCAAGTAAAACACCACACTCATGGGTGTAAATGTGTAACAACTGCCTCTAAACTTCATACTTCATACATTGAGACATACGGTATATAAGTTTTATTAAAAACTGCCTGTCGAATTGAACCTAGACAAAGCTAGACCCCTTCTGCTATACGATGCTACCTGGCACTAAACGGAACTGTCTGGCTATAGCTGGCTACTCAAAGCCGGATCTAAAAGTAAATATTTATGATTTATTACATACATTTCTTACATTTACCAAGGTTTATAATATGTATATTTTTCAGTGGTGGAAGGTGTCAGTTGACTATTAGCTGGAAGTAGACAAAAGCAGCTGGCTTTAGCTGGTTATAGCTACAGCCAGGAATAGGCTTCTACAACTATCTAGAGTCGACCGTATTTTATGAAACTAACTGTAGTAACACAGTTGTCGGCATGGTCTTTCACTCACCCAAGACATTACATTTGATACAACACCAATTTGATCTCTCAGGGTGAAGATTTGTTCTGAATTTTAAAACCAAGAATCTAACTCAGTAGCTGCCTACTGTGGCACATAGTTGTTGGTCACGCTTCGAAAAATCCTCACAACTTATACAGTCTTAGAAGCACGGAATTTCCGGCAGAAAAACTGAAATATAGAAAGAAAGAACAACGACGAAACTCGTGCCAAAAATGTATCCATTTTGTGGCTAATCTTGACACCTGGTTCTTGGCGACAGTGGAATCCTGACGCATGCAAGCGAACAAATAAAGCCAGTGCTACAGAGATTATGTTCCGCAACCACCAGCCCCCCTTGACCTCTTGGTGCTCTGTTTCTGTCTCAATTTGCAGCCATCACGAAGGTAGGAGGCACAGCTGCACAATCGACGCAGGTGTACCCATACAATGTAATAAGTAATGTATGAATGACATCCAGTGAGGTGCAGCAACAAAAATGAAGGCAATGAGACATTTTTGCTTGATTGAAAAATGAGGAATGACACATTATTCAAGATTGGGAGAGACGCAAAACTTGTAACATGATTTCAAAAATCTCATTAAGTTCAAAACACTAATTGATTTATATCCCAGGCTTATCCGACATCACTATTCTGTCTCTCAAAGTGTGAAAAATGACAATTGCAGTCAATCAAGCAGCACTCAAAACGTCCATTTGTCCTAATTAAATGGAAGAATTTGAATTCACTAGATTGGCAGTTAATTTTGATGACGTAATGAATGGAAAAGTAGCTGATGACACAGTTCGCGTCGACACGGGCACATCAAGGATATTTCATGGCCTTATTTTGCAGAAAATGTGTGGGGCTTATAGGACATGTCAATTGTGTTTCCACTTGGTGCAGATTTATCCTGGGAAACTGACATGGAGGGCTGCTTTGCATCTGATACAGAATCTGTAGGAGCCCCCACCGATCTCAATGTTGACATTTTATGGTGACTGCTTGCGGATTGGTTGACAGGGACATGTGACCTCGATGGAATGAACTTGGCGCGAAGTCTCATTTCCGCTCCAGAATATAATACATTGCTAATGCAATGAGACATAGACCGCAGAAAATATTTATAGCCTACCAGACTAAAAAGTAGCACACTGCATTAACGCAGAACTGATTGTTCCATTATTTGGAGTGTACAACTGACATCTGTATTAACCTGCAATTGTGAAACACATCTGTATCTAATTATTAGCTTTTTTTTTTGTCTTTCTCTCTTTATTTTTTATTTTTAGAAAACTCATATATAAGTGCAGTTACTTAATCCACCTGTCTTTCAGACGCACACTTGTAAGCAGAATATATCAACGACACTACAGAGAAAAAAAACACAATTTGATGAAAAAGGAGTAGCAAAAAACTGGAATTACTAGGAGAAAAACAATTTCTTTCGAAAGATTAGGCTGATTCAAGAAAATTTAATTGAAATCGATTTTGGACACGCACCAATTCTGAAACAACATCCATAAAATGGGAAATTTGCTAAAGTCGCAAAATTAGCTAAAGCCATGAATTTCAGAACATCAGAAACAGATATTTATTCTATCCGAATTAAGCAAGTAAAAATTATAATAAGTGATTGATAATCTGATTAATTCAGTTTTTGGTTAAAAAAGTGGGAAATCTCGAGCAACAAACACTTAAAGTGTGACCATGTTCTCTGCCTTATCATTACAGCAGATCTTCGTGAATGAGGCTAGAATCACTTGACATGAGCTATTATACAAATAAAGTGGTGAAAATCACATAAATAATGATGCACTTTGTATTCTGGTGCACTGGCAGAAAATGAAATTTACATACAAATAAATAATCACTCCCATGCAATAATTCAGAAAAAAGAGTAGCTGGTCACCAGGCAAACAACCCAAACACAGTGGAGAGTTATTCATGCATATATATATATATATATATATTTTTTTTTATATACTTCAAGTGAGCAATGTAGTTGCAAGTTCAGAAGAACAATGCATATTTCAGGCATGCCAACTACATATACAACACAATCATGCATAAATGAGCTGTCATGTTTACTTCATTTCTAAAGCACCACAAATATTTGCAGACCTCAGATACAACTCCAGTCGGTCTACCCTAAACGCATCAGGGTCGACATTTTCCAGCTTCTGCCTCTACCAGTCACTGATTGGCTGACAGACCCCTTGGGATCACGTGACCTTCCTGCCTTGATGAACCAGTGAACTGACCCTGGGGTCGAATCAGGTTGCATTGGTTATACGCAATTGAAAATATTTATGTACAAATTCTGCTCGGAGTACTGTTTGAATAATAACCACACAAAATGCGGATTGTGCAACCAGCCTCGTGTGCATTACACACTAGGCTGGTTGATATTGTATTTTTTTGCAGGACTGGAATATATTTATATATTTATACCAGTAGCAATGCATACCTTTTGTTTTAATTTAATATCTCAATTTCTCTTACATTTAGATTACAATTCTGAAGAGAAATTGAGATACTAAATTAAAATTAAAGCTGTGCGTTGCTACTGGTATAAATATATAAATATTTAAGACATAGACAGAACTGCTGAAAATATTTAGAACACATTTCAGCTTATTTTGATAAATCTAGACCGCCGCAAAGTTAATTGGTATGTGACTAGGAATACATACAATCCCTAAATAGTCTTGGTAACTGAGGATACATATGAGGGCTGTAGATATTTGAAACGGGGATGGCCACATCCCTTCCAGGCTCCCATACACACGACTGGATAAGATGTCAATGCAATATTCCACACTCACTGGCTAATCCACCCTGGGACTGCCTCTATGACAAATCCTGATGAGGTAGATTCTTGGAAGGATTCTGAATATGGTCTAACGATGTCTTATGAACAAAATTGTCATGATTTTTCCATGGAGGACCATATCTAATACACAGATATTAAAGGGAAAAAGGGTAAGAAAAGGCATGAAAAAGTTCAGTGAAAAGTGTTGAAGATCTCTAGCAGGTGGAATTTGAATGTGAAATAACACAAAGATCTGTTGATTGTGTTTTCAGTTTAATTTATAATTTATAATCTAAAATGCAATTTCTGACGTTAAACAGAATCTCATCACGAGTGATGCGTTAATTGTTTTGCGACCATTCTCCCCCTTTTTTTAAAGTCCTAATTAAAGAAAAAAACATGCGCCTCAAACAACGATTTGTACGCCATGGAAAATAAACATTTTTGGTATAATAAAAATATTTCGTTTGTAACCTAGTTTGTGACCTCGCAAACACTCGTTTGTGACCTTGGCATTGAAACTAACAATGATGAGATCAGGATTTGAACTCAGGCAACCAGGGTCACTCCCATGGAGGGTAACCACTGTGTCACTCACCCCCCCCCCCCCCCTCATTCCTGCATTAATATGTAGACAGCTTTATTTCATCTAATATTCTGTGTACTTTATTTGCTTAGGGGCAAAGGGGGCATCATTCTATATGCTGACGTTTTTGGTATAGACTGGGTGCCAAATAACCAATTTATGCTCAGTCAGCCTCAGATGTAAGCACTATTACAATGTCATACAATTTGAATAAATTTTACCTTGCAGCAGAACTCAGAGTTGGAAACTTTACTCCAGAGGACGTCATGTGAATCCAGGACTCCCGAGGTAGTCCTCAGCCAATGGGAAACTTGGATTCACCTCTGGAGTCTAGTTTCCAAGTATATGAAATCAGCTGTATCAATTCTTTGTATCTTTATGGTCGATAAATTAACCTCTTATGTCGTTCTTTAGCTTCACCGATAGTGGCTGTATTCACTTCTTGTCTGAACTCAAGCCGTCATTTAACAGTTATACACTGATTGCTTCAAGTTACCAAAATTGACAAATTAAATAAGGAGATAACGGATACTTCCGAAATAAACAAACATTGGCGTAAAGAGAATATGAAACAGTGGCAAACCAGATTAGTCGTGAGATTGTCTTGCAAAGCTCTGCACTAGATGCAGCTCTTCCTGTAAGGCAAGATGCTGCTGCTGCTGCTGCTGAGGCTTTGGTGTGCAGCTGCAGGGCCTTACTTAGGTAAGGCCAAGGGATTCCTGTATCTTGTACATAATAACATCTCATTTTTTAATAAAGATATACTCATAAAACATGCATATAAAAACTAGGTAATGGTTAAAAGTATGTATATGTTCACCCATCCCTCAGGCCAAGCTTTCTCAGGATTAGTCTTTTTCTTTTCTTTTTTAATTTTCAAGTGTGGAAACTTTTGCATTGTTTTGAGCTGAATTAAATATTACACCAAAGACAACGAAAGGCTAATAAATACCTGTCTTATTAATCAGAATGGAAATGGATGGCTTGATTACTGGTCAAAATAATCTCGAAAAGGTCCGAGGGACATCCGACAAATGGCTATGAAAGAGAATTAAGGGTCTTCTTAGAAAGGGAAGAAAATGGCACTAATGGGCACATAGATGCATGTCCATTACACAAGCATGCATTCAGTACTGGCACCACATTAAATGACCTTCAAAGTTTGCTTTATTGTCGCATCATTTGTTAAGGTAATGTTTACCATAAAATCCTTTGAAATATGTCTGACTAATAATTCTAGCTATACAATGTGGGGGAGTAAAATTTACAAAAGTGCTGTGACCTCCAAAAACTTGCTTATTATACATGAATGACTGAACCCACTGAAAAAAGATTTTGAACACAAAGAGATAATACAAAAAACAATCCTTTTATTCATTATGTCCACTATTATTTGCAATTACAGACTCTAAGCGGTGTCAAAAAGCTCTACAGCTCGGCACAACTAAATCCTCAGGCATCTTAGTCCACTCTTCCATGATGGTAGCCTTGAGTGAGTCAATGTTGGGGTGGGAAGTCTTGTTGGTTGCATGCTCCAAAATGCCCTTAACGGCAAAGTCAAATGGGTTCAGGTCTGAGCTGGAGGGGGGCCAGAAATCTGCAGGCCAGAAGTCTGAAAAGTTGGTTTTGCAGAATTGCTGCACCTTCTTGGCTGTGTGGCATGGGGGCACCATCCATGGTTCACACATAGTTGCCCTCAGGGTAGTTGGCCTTGAGCCATGGCGAGACACGGTACCTCAGGACCTTGTAGTAGGCGTCTGCATCTACTCTTTCTCCAGGCTTGAAGAAGTAGGGGGGGGGGCATCTTCTTGCTGTCAGAGGCCACAACACCCAAAATCATGATCTAGACTGGATGCTTGGTCTGAAAGGTGCCCTTGACCTCAGCTTCTGACACTGCAAGGCATTGGTCGTTTTGCCTGCTCACAACGGCATCCACTGTAAAGATCTTCTCGTCAGAGAGAACTTTGACTGTGGACCCATGCTGTCTGAGGTACTTCAGCACTTTCTTGGACCTCTCAAGTCTCCACGCTTTCATGGACTCTGTCAGGAGGTGCCTTCGAGTCCTGGCATACGACTTCAAGCCCAGATTAACGTGCACAGCCATTCTGACTGTCTTGGGGTCCACCTCCAGCACGGCAGCCATCTTATGCATTGAGGTGTTGGGTCCTCTGCTATGCATTGAGGTGTTGGGTCCTCTGCAAAGTTGGCCTTGAGGGCATTCAAGAAATCCGGAGTCCTCTTTTTGTTGGCTCCACCACTGCCAGGCCTTCATGGCGTTGTAGTGTCTTCAAGGTCACGCCAACTGCATCAGAGATGCTTCTTGGATCAACTTTGGCACATAGCAGATCTGCCACTCTTTGCCTTTTGTTCTTCTGTGAAGCCATCCCATTTTACAGCTAATAGTGTATAGTTTGTCTAGAATCCGTTTCACAACATTCAGTTAAGTCGTTGTTGGTTTTTTTTTTTACTGAAAAGTCCATTATAAAATTTGCTCCCCCATAATGAAATAAAATAATAAATCTAGAAAAAGTTCAATTTTATAATGTTTATTCATACAATCAATATGTCACTATAACAATTCAAATGTAAATTTCAGGGTGGTCCTGCGTGAGCGTCATCAGATATATGTGTATCCTAAAATACAATTTCTTTGTAATCTTCCGTCATATAGGAGAAATACAAAGTTAAACTTGTAGTTGAAGTTAAAAAATTATTTGAATCGTGTGAGGCAGTTTAAATTTGTGCAGCCTTCATTATTAATCCATGATGCATAAAAAAGTATTAGCTTCAAAACAATATAAGCTATTATGATGAAAAATACAAGAAGTATAGCCGGTTAATTATGATGTGCTGAAATACAAAGCCAATGCTTTATTCCCACAGTAATGTGGAAAACAATGTTAATGTTGATGCATGACACATGTATGTCTTCTGTACATATTTCTTGTATAAACAAAATATGTCTGACAATGAGAGTGTCATTAGTATGGGAGGAATTTAATGTTTCGTGGCTACTCTCTTTTGGATTACAAACGTTTTCCTAATGCACAAAAAACAACAACACGAGTTTATGGATTTAATGGAATACGTTTATACCAAACAACTAATGGCTTATCATGTAACTGGCGCTACTATTTTAATTCATGTAATAAATATCTTTACTAACACTATAAGCTTTTCTTGTCAGCGTGTGTGAGAAATTCCGAATTGAAGGCTCCATCACAACAATTGAGCATGAAGACAAGAGTAGACTACTCTTGTCTCCATGAATTGAGTCATGCAGACAATTATTCTAATTAGATTAAAATAATTCACTTTTTTGTCTGATTGTACAGAGGCAGCAAACAGCCTCAAGCTGTTTCACTTGCAAAATGGGCTCGCTATGAATTAACACAGTTCTTCGTTTTCGATGTTGTACTTCATGAGTAAAATAAATGTAATTGTATGAATAATTAAGGTCAATATAACCTAGTCATTGCAAACTGTTGATGAGTGAAAATACATTGCGATCAGTTTAATCATGGAGTCACTATACTTCATGGTTTAATAAACTGCAAACAAGGTAATACTATGTAGAATACAAGAAAAACGGATTATAAAATGAATAGTCCATACATGTATTGTAACTCAACGGTAGATTAGATTTTCACAATTCAAATGTTTATATGCATCAGACCACCCACCAGATGCCGGTTAATAGCCATTTATTGCCCCTCATACTTATGACTGCAAAACTTCTTGGTTGCTCATCAGAAACGATGGTAAAGTTTCAAGAGCCAAGCGGAGAAGCGTCCAACGATGTGATTCATGGTATTTGAGCAACTCAATCAATTTATTTAATTACTGTTTATTATAAAATTCATCTGGCCAGCAAATGAGAATCGTGTACAAGTGTTAGAATCAACGTATAGCAATGTCATAAAAATAAATTATATTCTATTTACAATATGTACATAATTAGATTATCGTCAACCAGTGCATTAACATCAATACACTAAAAGGATTTACAAGAATAAACTTTGAAAGTCAACATCGATAAGTAAGTCCATTATTATCTTAGATGGATTTGTGACTAAACGTGTCCATCAGAATACTGCAGCTTAATTAATATCCGTATCATCCATATTCGATGATCTAAAAGCATTTTCTGTGCACAATAGAGGGACCAGATTCGTCATATTCCTGCTTGGAGATCCACATCTGTTGGAAGGTAGACAAAGATGCTAGGATAGATCCTCCTATCCACACCGAATACTTCCTCTCAGGGGGAGCAATACACCTGACCTTGACCGAAGAAGGGGCGAGGTCTGTGAGTTCTTTGCTCAGGCGGTCTGCAAGTCCTAAACAATTAAAAGAGGAACAAACGATGTATTATTGCAAAATGTAGTAGATTACAGGAATCTTCAGTGGTGCAAACATGAATAGTCCTTGATCTGGTGAGTATGGGTTAGTATAGGTAAATTTTTCTGTAATTTTAATATTTCTACTTAAGCCTTAAGGCGCTAGTTTAATTAACAGAAACATGTACAATTCTTTCTTGGATCAAAATAGTGTTTACAGACGTTATAATTTAGCAAAGCAATATATATACATATTAAGACAACTTAAACGTATTAGAGAGGTCACCAAGCTCCAGTCGACGGTAATGCTATTACAGTCAAGTAATGCTATCATTCCCATGTATACACTTCTATAGTGTAAGAGAAGCTTTACTTACCAGGATACATAGAGGTTCCACCGGACAGGATAACATTAGCATAGAGATCTTTCCTGATGTCCAAATCACACTTCATGATAGACCTGTAAGTCAGTTCATGGATGCCAACATCCTCTAGACCGTGGAAAGAGGGCTGGAAGAGGACCTCAGGAGTTCTGAATCGCTCGTTACCCACAGTTACAAGCTGGCCATCGGGCAGTTCGTAGGATTTCTCGAGGGTGGAGGACTTCGCAGCAGTTTGTAGCTCTTGTTCAAAGTCCAAAGCAACGTAGCACAGCTTTTCCTTCATATCACGCACGATCTCCATCTCAGCTGAAGTGGTGAATCCGTAGCCTCTTTCAGTCAGGATGCGAGATAAGAAGTAAGTCAGGTCTCTTCCAGCCAGGTTGAGGCGCTGCATAGCATGGGGAAGGGCATATCCTTCGTAGATGGGCACCACATGGGTCACCCCATCCCCTGAATCCAGGACAATCCCAGTGGTCCTCCCAGAAGCATACAGTGATAGCACCGCTTGGATATTGACATAGAATGCAGGGACGTTGAAGGTCTCAAAGAAGATTTGAGTCATTTTCTCTCGGTTTGCTTTTGGATTCAATGGGGCTTCTGTTAACAGTACTGGGTGTTCCTCAGGGGCCACCCTCAGCTCATTGTAGAAAGTGTGGTGCCAGATCTTCTCCATGTCATCCCAGTTGGTTACAATGCCATGTTCCAATGGATAACGAAGTGTGAGGACACCTCTTCGGGACTGGGCTTCATCCCCAATGTAAGAGTCCTTTTGGCCCATGCCAACCATGAAGTTGGTGTATCGAGGTCGTCCTGCTATTGCTGGGAAGACTGACCTGGGAGCATCGTCTCCTGCAAATCCAGCCTTCATCATACCTGACCCATTGTCAAAGACAACTGCGGTGTATTCGTCTTCAAGGTATGCCATCTGCAAAATACAATAAATATATAACATGGTGTGGATTCTAAGCCGTATTAACTCATCATTAGTCTGCCACTGACAGCTTCAACCCAGTAACTTTTTAAAGACGTGTGTCAATATATAATTAAAAATTCGATTAAAATAAAATACTGTCTATTGCCAACAATCATGATCACTTACCTTTTGAGCAATTTATAGTTGCAGTAGATATGTTGCTTGTAGCCTTGTTGTTGATTCTTTAAAGTTGTCTTTCGAACTGATTTGTACTGCAAAATCGTTCATATTTATACCAATATCTAGGGTTAGGTGTTGTACTAAATATAGGGATGATTAAGATATTAGCGTTGACACAACAGAGCATACCTGAATGTCCTATATCTTTCAACGTAATACACTTCCATATATGGAGAAACACGTGGTCAATACCATATATGGTATAAGACTTATCTGCCAAACTTTAATATAATATGGCGGCTGTTCGTTGACAGGCCCACAAATGGGCTTAGTTGTGACCAACAAAGAAATCAATGAATGAGCAATCATTGTTGGATCTCAGACAAATCCTTGTAGGGTCATTGCTGTCATAGTTGTGTAAGATCGGCCAGAAGTGTCACTCTAAAAAGAGATAGATTAGGCCTGACACAAGAAACCCATTAACACACATTGGACAACACACACCTTTTATTTCAACTAACACATAACAAACACAGAGCACAGGTCAGAAACGATGTGGATATTTGGAAATTAACATTTAAGGACAACAGTAACTAGATTTATTAAAAAATGACGAAACTGTCTTGCATACTGCTTGCCATTCATACTATGTATGTGAGGTGGACACTTGTATTAGATATGCGTTTCAAAACAACAATGACATTGTGCGATGAATCATGATATGAACTGTCAAGATAGTCTGATAGTTTGACAATAACCTTCCATGGCTTATGTAAGTATGATGATCCCACTTATTCACTAGGCCTGCGATGAGTCATGTAAAAAAAAAAAAAAAATTTTTTTAACCCCTTAGTGTTTGTGTTTTAATGCATCAGTAAGTGTGCATTACTCACAAAAACACTGCATCACAGCCCCTTGATATACTGTGATGTAATGGGTCACTGTAGTATTCATAATATACAGAAATCAAAATTTACTTGGCATAAATCTGACTTGTTAGTAGGGGAGGGTGATAATCATGAATGTTAAGTCTAACCCCCTGAAAATATGGAGATACCTTAGATAAACAAAAATCAGGTTGAGACAAATGTAAACCGCCTGTACAAATGCCTTGAAGGTTTTGATACATTGTATGTATGTATGTAAAGGTTTATTTACAGTCGTTGTTTAAAAGCATAAACACTTCTGTATGACTCTTTAAGTTTACAAAGTAAAAATCAGAAATAACAAAATCGAAAATCTGAATAAAAAAAAAAAATACCAAAGTCCAAATATGAAAAGTTTAAGTGTCTTTTAGTCATTGCTCTTTTGATCCAATGAAGAAATCTTTTGATGAGTGGGGAGGGGTGTACGTCCGGGGGGGGGGGGAGAGTACTTCCAGGGGGGGGGGGGGGCATGCGTGATTTGCTGCCTTTGTCCATATTGTCCATCTTGTCCATCTGAAATAGACATTCAAAGTTGTAGTCTTTATCAAACAATGTTTTCTAATCTGCTGCTGAGCAGCCATTTGTGTACGGCCGATTTGAAGGTGTTGAGTGAGGGTTTATTCTTTACTTCCACTGGTATACTATTCCATAGCTTTGCCCCAAGGTACTATTCCTACCAAATCTCACTGTATTAAACTTGGGTAAAAGAAATCTGTTATTGTCTGTCATGTCATAGGCTGAGTGTTGTTCATTAAATAATTGCAGATAAACAAATTGAGACAGCTGTATGGTGTTCTGCACTTAATTAGCTTCACATGAATCCCATGAAGCCATACTTCATTTACATTTTACGTGTTTGCATATTATTATTTATGCCTAGCGAAATACAAGATTTTAAAAGAATCATAAAAAAACAATAAGTGAAAAATTATATTTGAACCAGTTTATGCTGATAACTGTAATTCTTCCCATTATAAAAAGCAGTGTGAAGTTTAATTTCACAAAGAATATACATCAAAAATAAACATTGAAGTGCTTACCTATTATGTACATATGCTTCGGAATCAATCTGAGAGTCAATTGCATTGTTTAAGTAAACAATTGAAACATTTGAATTTAAAAAAAACCTTATCCAAGTACATGTACTTTCTTCAACCTGTGTTGAAGATGTAAAAGGTCCTCCTTCATCTTTCAAAGCTCCTTTGTCTTTGTTTTCCCTCCTGTAACCAGTAATTTTTTATATTTCTTTGTCATTTAGGCCCTTCTGTCGAAATGCTTCTTGCTTTAAATTCAACTGTAAATTGATCTCTGGTATTGCATTTTCTTTCTGTACCCATGATGCTGTGCAGCTTAAATGCCCCAGAAGGCATGCTTTCAATGAGGTCGTTGGACTGGCATTTAACTTGTGCTGTGTCTCGATCTATTGTGATAAAAAAGCTATTCTGATGATGCGGCCACCAAGAAAAAAATCTAGTTCCCCCTACCCTATTTTTAAGTGGCTGGTCACTTTTTGACATTAGGCTAAATAATGCTAAATTTATTTTTCAAATATACAATGCCCACTGTCTGAACAAGAACACATTAGAAGCTCTATCCGATGTATATTACTCTGTGATGAGAGTGATTTGCTTACTTCTGCTTATTGTTTCCTAGCTCTGCATGGTGGCAATTTATTGGATGATTCGCAGTGTATACTGTATATATGCAAATAAAACAACAAATTTATGTATAAAACTTTGGCTAAGGCATTTTATGGACTGATTCAGTTGCTCTTGAGGATTATACGTGTGACTCATGGCATAAATTGTGGTACAGAGTATTAAGATAGCAAGAAAAATTTATTATTTTCAATAAACGCCATTGATAACAAATAACAATTTTCAAGGGGCATGTACAGGGGGGTTAGCAATCAATGAGTCACATAAATGTGGCATAGTCAGTTTTGTTTTGACTTGGTCAATAATTTCAGGGGGTTAGACACTGACTTTTTAAACTTTTATAACCCTATCACCCTATTGTTCAGGTTGTCATCTGTTTATGGAACTAAAAAATTCCATCATACTTCCAACATGTTAACATGGACTGGATTAAAAAAAAGGAAAACGTAAATGTTTTTAACAGTAGGTTAGTTGCATTTAGAGCCTTTATTGTAAATAAATGTAAGTTTTATTTGAAGATAGATTAAATTTATACAAATATTATGGCTACGTGCAATGAGGGTTACATATTTACGATGACAATTATGTTAAAATCACAGATGACAATTTTGAATACATTTATAAACATATGACAGTTATCTTAAAACAAAGCACAATCATGAAGGAGTTGTAACCATATTTTTTTTATATATGTTATTTTTTTTAAATAATTTATGAGCATATTGTAGAGTATGGTAGTATAAAGTCTTTAACTTTGTAAATAGTTAATTTTCACTGAAGTTTCACGATATTTCCACCCAGGTGGCTACAGCTGATTACTGCAAGTCTATTTGCTTAAAAAGTCTGGAGCTTAGTCGGCTTATATGACCAGTTGCCAAAGGTAGACATAATGATGAGATGATAAGGATTGGAGTCCACGCCATGTTACACATTAACCCTATGGGTGGGATCTTTTACTTGCCTCAGCATAGATACCGAGTACAAGGGACCACCAACTTAACGTCTCATCCAAACGATATCCAGTTGGGATGTAGCTCATGAAGAGTGCCCTGGCTGGGGATTGAACCAGGGGCCTTCAGCAGAGCTGGCCAATAGGCCAACCAGCCACTTTTTCGTAATAAGTTTCTATAATTGGAACATATTTTGGAGTATGCCTTAGCTTTCTTTCTTATTTGACAGAATTGGGAATATAACTGAGCCTTCCAAGAACGCTGATATAATAAGAAAATTTAAGATGACTATCCATCGGAATTATACTTTTGCTAGGATTTGCCAGCATGATGGTTTATCAAACCATCTTCAACTACCTCATTGCGGTGAGTTGACTTAGTTCAGGCAGTGCGTCAACCATTAGGAACAGAAAAATGGTGGTGGCTCAGTGTGAAGAAAAGTGGCGGTGACTGACAGGAATTGATTGTAATGAAACAGTGTCCATTTTAAAGGCTAAAGAAATTAGAAACTCACATCCAAACAATGTAATAACCAGTCATCTAAATATTAATAGTTTACACCCAAAGTTTGATGAAATATCCAGTCTGCTAGTGAGCAGTGGATTTGAAGTACTAGCACTGAGTGAAACTTAAATAGATTCCCTCCTATCAAAACTCATTGTATGATATTGAAAATTACACTAAGTACAGACAGGATAAGCGTTCAAATAGTGGTGGTCTCCTTTCGCAAAATATTCCCTCAACAGTAGGACTGGACCAATAAGCATATGCTCTGAAAATATTGAATGTCTGTCAGTTGAGTTGAACTGCAATGGCCATAAAATAATGATAGTATGCATGTACAAAAACCCAAAGATGAACGCTAACCACTTCAAAGTATACTTTGAAAATAAATTAGAAATTTATGACCAATACAAACATGTAATAATCATAGGTGATCTAAACTTCAACATGTTACATAATAATGCTCTGTATGTTCTATGCCCTGTGTATAACTGAACAAACATAATTAATGAACCAACATGTTTCAAATCTAATCAAGCAACGTTAATTGATGTAATGCTTGTAACAAAAAGTAGTAAGTACACAAAAGGTTTCACGATAGACTCTTTCTCAGAATGGATAATGAACATTAAGGGCATCCCACAAGCATCTATACTTGGCCCCTTGTTATTCAACATCTTTATAAACGATTTCTTGTACTTGAATATAGGATCAAACATCTATAACTATACCGATGACAATACACTTTCTTATATTAGGTCTAATTAAGGTGAAGTCACAAAAACCCTTGAAGATGACTGTGTAATTGCCATGGAATATTTCCAAGCAAACTACATGAAAGCCAATGCAAAGAAACTTCAACTGATGTTTCTAAGCAAACATGGCTAAGTTAACAACCAAACCTTAAGAGTAAATGATACATGTATTAAGTCATCCTCATCCATAAATACGTTAGGTATAGAGATTGATAGCAAACTAAACTTCAACATTCACATAGATGATATCTATAATCAAATAAGTAAGCAAATCAATGCCTTAAAAGAATAAAACACTATTTGGATAAACAATGTAAAAATACCCTATATAATAGTTATATAGGTAGCCACTTTAACTATTGTCCTCTTGTCTGGATGTTCACTGGCAAACTAAACACTGATAAACTCCAAAGGATTAACAAAAGAGCGCTACGATTTGTTGAAAATGAAAATATCATGCCATACGAAGAAGTATGTTGAGAAACTAAGAAATTAACAATCACCCACAGATGCATAAATCAGTGGCTATACAAGTGTACAAAATAAAGAGCAAAAGGGGCCCTCACTTACTTTCAGGAACTTTTTTCAGAAAGGGAAGATCTTTACAACCTGAGGACAAATGACACTTTTCATGTCCCCCAATTTCAAACAATGAAATATGGCAAAAAAGGTTTTAGGTACTATGGAAGTAAATTGTGGACGCATATACCAAGTAACATCAGAAGCAGAGTATCACTCAGTTTCTTCAACCGCTATGACTGAATGGTTGAATTTTTTATAACTGCAGATGTTACAGAATAATTTTGTCAAAATGCATAGATACATATAAGAATCACTTGTGCAATCTTGATTTCTTATAAGCTGCTGAATAGTACAATGGAGTGCTTTATATGTGTGCTATATTGTAGAATAGATTTGCTTTATATATTAGTTCTATACTTGTGACTTTCCATATTGTATATTACTATTCCTGATAGGTTGAACCGAAGCTTCTGCTTGGGTCATATATTTGAATGTGACACCGTGATTTGAAACGACTATAAATACAATTTTATTACTACTACAACTCAACAAAAACTTTAGACGATGATTTGGCAGTTTGGTGAGTTGTCCTGAAACCTATATTATATACATGTGCATCCAATCACCAATATTGACTAGCAGACTTCTTATGAGTTTAGAGAGAAACCATATATATAGATAAAGATAACAAAGTCAGAAATTAAGGAACATATAAGGAAACTAAATAACAAAGCTCCTGGCTATGATGGACTGATAGGGGGAATTTATCGAAATTCTGTGCTCACTATTCAATAGAGTTTTTGACAAGGATAGTTGGCCTGAGCAATGGGCAATTGGACTAATCAGTCCGAGAATCCATTAACCTTGCAGATAACTACAGGAAAGTAACTGTAATGCCTGTGTAAGGTAAAGTTTTAGAGTCCATTTTAAATTCTAGGCTCATCAGCAAAATTTTTATCTTGGAGTTCGATGACCCATTCCAATTTGGATTTAAAAAGAACTGTCGCACAAATGATAACATTTCTATATTTATACTCATTAATTATGAGACAAAAGTTCAAATCTAAACCATTATGGATATGTTTTGTGGACTTTACTAAAGCCTTCGACTATATTAATCATTCAGCAGAGGGCTGAATGGAAAGATGCTAAACATTATACAGGATATGTATACCAAAGCTAAATGTAGAATTAAATGGAAAGGAGGAGTGGGTGATGAAATTGACAGTGAATTTGGTGTGCTTCAAAGTAGTATGATGAGCCCCAATTTATTTACAGAATACTTAACTGACCTTAAAGACTATCTCAAAAGATCATATGATGTCCTTGTAGGTGATGAGATCATGACTTATATATGCAGATGATATGGCCCTTTGTTCTGACTTTGCAGAAGGACTCCAAAAACTAATTGATGGGCTGTATGAATATTGTAAAAAGTGGCATCTTAAAGTCAGTTTATAAAAAACTAATGGTGTGATATTTGGCAAAACTACTTCAATTGCCCAGTTCAAATTTGGAGTACAAATGAGTACAAATACTTGGGCTTAGTTCTTTCCAATGGAACATCTTCAAGGTTAGTAATAACAATCTAACACAGAAAGCTAGAAATGCAAAGTTAAAAACACAGTGGGCCAACTGCAACCTGACCCTTGCTTTCAAATGCTTGATGTCCAGATTAGCCCAATTTTTGAATATGCCAGTGAATTATGGTATGGAATTAAAGAAATTACAGAAAAAAAGAAAATACAACTTGCAAACATCAGAAATGCTCTTAGATCCAATCTTTCTACAACAACTGTAGCATTATATGCCGAAGTTTGAAGATTTCCATTAGCTCTAAGATTTAAAACAAGAGTAAATAGAGTAAATAAACTCATGCGCACGGGAAAAATATATATATATTTTTTAAATTAACTCGTGCGCACGGGAATATTTTTTATTTTTCTTACATTAACTCGTGCGCACAGGAAAATTTTATTTTTTTTCTGCCATGTCCTCTTAGGGGCTCCGTAGTAAAACCTATCGAAGTGATGTCAAATATCACATATCAACTCTAAATTGAAAATATTTCTTCATAATAGTCTGTTAATTTAAAGCAAATTTTATGGAATCAGATATGATTCTTGTGCTGCAGTAAAATTCTTTTCAACCTGTATTACACCCAAATGAGTTGCAAATCAGATTACATATTATTCCAAAATAATTCAGAAACGGGACATCTTAATTTTGTAGGGCATCGTTTAATGCAATGTTGGTTGGATCGATTTTCGTTTTAGACTTTTATATTAAAGCTCTTTTCCACCCAATAAGATTGATCATTCACTTTAAGTGACAAATTACTCACCACCAGGGGAATTAGCGCCATCTAGTGTCAGGAGCCTGATTGTGTTCCAATTGGGAGCTAAATCTTTATATTCTGAAATCCAATGCTGATATTTTCAAAAATTTGATAGACAAAGGCAGATGACACGATGAGCTGATGAGGCTATCGCTTTGAGAATTGGTTATGATAATGTGTCAGGGGCGGATATAATGATGAGCTGATGAAATAGACATTCAGACATGAAAAGCCCAATTAAGTCTCCCCCCTCCCATTGTACCATTGTATATGTAGCGCTCTGGGCTTCCAACCGCTGGGTCCCGGGTTCAATTCCTGGTCAAACCTAAGTTTGATGGCTGTTTCATCCTTCATCTCAATTCCATGTCTCTGCCTGTTCTAATTAGCCCAACTGGTGCAGCAATACAAGACGTAAAGCCCTAATCACCCACCCACCCATCCAGGATCAGCGGGTATGGCTAGTGAAGAAAATTTTACTCTTTTCAGTGTAGTCAATTTCCCACATTTGTCAGAGCATATTATGTGTGTTTAAGTTGGCTTTAAATTGATGCGTGGGCAAATACGCACAGATTATGCAATAATAAGTGCAACAATTAGATTACGTAAAAGACTTGTTTGTCCGTACTAAAACAGTGCTATTCATTGCTTTTCTATGGTATTGCACAACCAATTAAGACTGCGTCATTCATTCATGGTACATCTGACTTAAATGCAGGACATACGTAGGCAGCACAGTGCAATATTATTTGGAATGTATACCATTGAGCACAGGTAAGGAATATTCCACATTTAATTCATGAGAGTAAAAGGGAAACTACATCATAACTATGTTATATTGTGTTTGAATTATCTGATCCAAACAGGGAGTGCATTTTATGGAATTTTTTTCTCATGAACTCGTTAGCTATGTTCGGCTTGGAACAAACGATTTTTGCTTCTTATACAAGCTGCACGACAGTCGTTGTCATGTTTGACCACAGCTTTGTTGAATACACAAATATTTTGAGCACAATATATTTTTTTTCCATTTTGTTGCGACTATGCGTGGTAGAGCCCTAAATTTGTATCAGAGATTTCAGAAAAAGCTAAAGTAAATATTTTCCTTTTCTTGCACTAAATTATTTTTGGTTGGTAGTAAACGACTTACCATGTTGTCAATTTTGTTCATGAAGAAACATTTTGCAAAATCCAAATATATATTTTTCGCCAGCCTGTAGCTGCCAATGCTACATCGACAGCCATTAACGCAAAGGGCTTTCGTTGGACAGCTCAAAATCAATAAGCAATTTCTTGGAATGGCATGGCGAGAAGGTAACATACAGTAATATCAAAGATCAAATTCATATAATGATGTGCACGTTGGTGGAAAATCATATCAGCTTGGTGGGAGTTGGCTAGTTGATTCAGAAATACAAAAAAATGAACATAATTCAGACAATCTTGAATCAATTCTGTGAATCAATTCTGTTTTCATTATAGACCGTGCATGGATATCATGATACGGTGGATTCCAATTTTCATATTCATAAACTGCTACTTCAGTTCATCTTGTTGGAGTGTCTGCAAAGGGTTTCTCTCTGCTTGCCTCAAGAGGCCCTTGGAACTAATAATAAGAGACCAGTCAGTACTATGCACAGTGCCCCTCAGATTACCTGTGTGCAAAATGAAGAGACAGGCCAGCATTGCAAACTTATAAATTTCTAATCAGAGCATTAGCAACGTCACTATGCTAGTGATCTGTGTAAGATACACCAGGACCACTTCTTGTAACCAAATTCCCCAGTGAAACATATACACAGCATGCATTAAGATTTCCCTTTTTTTTTTATTGTGATCCTGATTATTATTGTGTGCTCCATTCACAGGTACCATCACATGTGAAAACTGTACTTCCAATTTGAAAACAGCTTGTTTGAGATACACCAAGAAAAAATGGAAAACATTTCACTGGATGACGAGCACTCTCCGACCAACATTGCCCATCAAGACAATCCTACCCCTGCTGAAAAATACCAAAATGGAGAGGACAAAGAACCGAAAGCCCACCCTGATCACCACCCAAGTGTATGGCGCCATGCTGTGACAATAATCCGCGACACTCTCATGGTGTCCGCTTTCTTCCTTCACATCGTCGCCATCTTGACTCCATGGTGGGGCCAGATTGGAGATCTGAACCTGGGACTGCTGCATCACTGTACTAATGGCGTATGCACAGCGGCCACTATTTCATTCCATGCTGGTCCCATATGGGGTACTGCTCTGTTGGCTACCGAAATCTATGCCATCCTCGGCTTGTACTTGTTCCTGATAGCACTAATGGTCTTGTCCACCACAAAATGGGTTCGAAAGTTGGGAAAGAAGACATTTATCAGCTGGACAATGGCTATTCTGAGGCTCCTGATAGCTGGTTTCAAGTTCACTGGCTTGATAATCTTTGTGGTTTGGTTCAACAACATGAGTGTTGAAGAGACCACCAAACTGGGCCACTCTTGCTACATGGCAACTGCTTCAGGTTTCTTCGCCGTTTTGGCTGCAACATTGTCATTCCTTAAGCTTCTCAAGCACATTTAAACCTGCTTTGTAATTGCTAATTATGGGCATTGAATCATATGTTTGTTGGTTGTTTGGACGTTCTTCAAAATAAAACGTTAAAAACGGACTTTTTGTTGAGTTTTGAACCAGTTTTATTAGTTGAATAGCTACACTGATTAACAAAATTAATGTACAAATTAACTGGTGAACAACAAAAATACAGTAGTCATGGGAAGTACAATTCATATAATAATAATAGAAAACCTGTGCGAATTTAAATTAATCGTTTTTATGTATGCCTAAAAAGACTATAAAGGTAAAGTAAGCATTGAAGAGTTAACAATAAACATACTAGATAAAGTAGATAATGTACATGAACAATTTTACAAGTTCTCTAATTATTGATAATGGAATGCAAACCTGACACAATCATTTAATTCACACAATGCTTACATGATCAATAAGTTAATATTCACAGAATATCTATTCCATTAATATCACAAAAAGCAGAAAACTCTTACAGCCTTTCTCACAACACAGGAGTTTATAGGGATGGCTATATGTCACATATTGCACATATTCAATTCAAGTTATCAGCGATCAACAGCTTTCTTTATAGGATAAATATTAACAATCATATAAAGGCAGGTATGTACAGCACATATGCTAATAGCATATTAAACACTTTAACCATTAATACTTGCAAATGGGAATGTACAGGAACCCCTTTGTATCAGCTATTATACAGGTTAAATGTGACCTGTAGAAGTTAAATTTCAAATTATTACCAATATAAATCTTGTTACATTTATCAAATATGCTTTATTCTATGTTTATAGACTACCAATGTCAAACCTTGACGTGTTCTCCCCTTAAACCTACTTCCTGCATCATTCTTTCTTAACCCATGTCTTTCTTTTGCAAATAAAAGTTTCTCAGTTTGGCCGGATTTTTTTTGTATTGGATTATGGACGAATTAAGTACAATGGGAATGTCTGTATAAGTGGCAATGATAACGCACCATCATTACCAACAATGTTTTGGTCCCAAAAGAGCTATGGCCATGTAAAACAACACAGGTGGTCTACTGAGAAACAAATTTCAATTCCTAAATGTAGTTACACCCATCCCAACCCCCCCCCCCCTCCAAAAAAAACAACTGTAGATGGCTAACTTGTCAAAATTTTCACTAAAAGCCAGCAAAGAATGACATTTAATGACCGGTTCAGCTCTACCTTTCTCAACCGACGCGTGTCGAACATTCTTCATACGCCATATGCATACTAACGTTTTTCTTGACAGTGCATCTGCTTTCACTCTTGGGTCCATCAGAAATATTGTATTCTCCATGGAAGACAAAAACTTGCAAACCAGAAATAATAAATACATACAACAATCATAATATACAGGAACAGTATGGTTTTAGACATAATCTTCACCACATCAGCACCAATCAAAATTCATCTCTGCATTCTGCTACTTGGAGGATATAATCTGTAACGTAGCAATGCTGTTGACAATTAGTATTAGTTTAAACAGAACAAATTTTGATTCAGGAATAAGGCTAAAAATTTAACAAAATGAATCCTTACACAAAAACATTTGAACGAACTGAATTAAATGTAGTCTTCTGTTTAGAAAGTACATTATGTAGAATAGTGCATTTTTCATATACTATGCTACCATCTCACATGACAGAAGTTTCTTGGCATCCAGAGCGAAATATGGTTCACAATGATGAACCATTCAAATCCAGGGTACCAATTTAGTGGTATTATCTTTGGACCTATTCACTATATCATAACTTTGTTAATCTAGTGCATGTTATCTTGCACCGAGCATGCTGCGACTTATGTCCATAAATGTCTAACCGATTACATGATTACATGATCTTGATAGGACATTTGATTATCATTAGTCTTAGTTGTATACAATGCATTTTGTAAGAATACACATTATGAACGCGCCATTGAGTTTTAGTTCAAAAACAATTAATTACCAAGTACATGATGTAAAGTCAATTCATTGTGGCACCAGGACAGAAGAAATGTCGTGGCATCAAAAAACCAAGGCGTGACTTATATTCTAGAATGAAGTCACATATATTAATGACGAAATGTTCATTCGGAGTCATTGTTGTTGCCATTGGCAACGCGACGCTCCCATTCTTCTGCCAAGGTTGACTTTCGGCGACTGGCCTTGTCTCCTTCTCCACCGATGCTCAGACTGGACATGGATTTGGACACAGGGATACTGCCATTGGCGGTCATTTCATAATTGTTGTTCAGATGACCATTGTCTTGGCTGGAAGAGCTGGGTGGTGCCCCACCATGCAGTGTCCTGCAACACAACAAACGAAAGTCAGCATCCTCAGAACACATAACAATTGGAACACCAAATATGAACTTAAAGGTACTGGACATTTATTCATTGCAGGGAACACCAAACCCAATGCAAAGCATCAGAAGATCGCATTGAAGCAATAAGCCTGTACAAGTGCAACGACTATACTCTAATAGCTACTAATTATCTACTGGTATTGTTTAGGAATAACCAGGATTGACAAGGCATCGAAGGTTAAGTGGCAAAGCAAGCTCTATCTACTTTTGACCTGAAAAGGAAGCATTAACTCAAACAAATGGTCCCAACAAGGTTAATTTCTCAGGAATTAGGATCGTCCTTGGAATGTTAACTGTACATTTCAATTCCTCTACCCATCAAGTCTAGAAAGTTAAAGATTGTTAGAAATGAAATGTATCCAATAATTCAAGAACCTAAAAGTAGTGTACGAGGGGTTCTTGTTGTCGTCTGAAATGAAAGTGGCCATTTTGTTCTTTTTGACACAAGTTTCAAATGAAAGTGCATTATCTTAAGTTAAGTTATATTTTATTGATTCAACATGGTGAGTTGATAGAAAGCTTTTTGTTACACACATTTTCTTATGTACGACTTACTTATAATAGATGTCATTATACCCAGGTATTGGTAATTTGAAACTCACCTTAGTTCTTCCTCCCTCTCTCTCATCTCTCTCAACTCCTGCTGAATTCTTGCTTCTGCTTCCATCCTCCTATTCTTGCTGATGTCTTCTCCTCTGACCACATCTCCATGGTACCTGTTGTTGGATACTGCATTTGCAGACACAGCATTTGCAGACACATCATTTGCAGACATGGAATTTGCAGACACAGCATTAGCAGAAACAGAGTTGGCAGAAACGGCATTGGCAGAAACATCGTTTGCAGAAACAGATTGTGGGGACTTGCCATTAGTAACAGAGCCTGATCTCGGCTTACCAGAATCGTCCATTGCACTAGGCTTAGTTGGCCTCTTCATTTCATTCTCACGCTGCTGCTCCATTTGAATTTCATGATGGAGTCGCGATGCGGCAAGTCGTTTGATAGTCCCACGTTCAGTGTCACTGGAAAGGTGTTGTCTGAGAACGGTCTCTGCACCAGGAGACAATTCCAGCTTGACAGATTCAGCCACCTTCTCTTTAATGATGCCCTTGAGAAGTCGTAGTTCACTCTCCCGTTCCTGGGACAATCGAATCTCACGTTCAATGGGAGTTTCGCTGTAAGTGTCTGGTTGATCATCATCCATGTCACTGACCAATGGTGATACATGAGCACGAGGAGTTTCAGAAGTCTTCCCACTTGCAGGGCGTTGGTGACCGATGGACTTGATATTTGGCAAGTCAGAATAATAAGACGTTAGGGCTTCTTTCTTGCCTTTATTCTGGCGTGGCAGACTCTGTCGAGGTTGAGGGAGATCTGGCCTGTTGTAAGGAGTGTCTGGAACACTGTTATCTAGAGGTGACTCCATTCCCATCTCCTTCCATCTCTTCCTCAGTTCCATCTCTCTTTCCTTTTGTTCTCTAAGCTCCTTGGCAATGATAGACTCGCCCTGATGGGCAAAGGTTGAGATGGCATCTTCATAGCCGATGTTCGTTGTTTCCTGCATGCTGGCACTCGGGAATGCTGGGCTGATAGTTCTTTGAGAAGACTCCCTAACTGGAGGCGACAACAGAGGTTTCACCTGGGGCTGTTCTGTCTGTTGGAAGTTGCCACCTCTTTGCTGACCAAACTTGCGTTGTCTTTCTTCGAGTTCTTGTTCGCGTTCTCTCTGCAGTCGAATCTCTCTTTCAATGATGCTTTCATGAGCTGCTATTCGCTCCTGTTCCTTTTCACGACGTTCCAACTCACTTGCCTGCAGCTCCTGCAACATAATGGAATACAAATGAAGATCAAACACTCCGTAAGGTAGTTTAAACTCGTCTGACATTTTCGAAAGTTTTCTATGAACAATCCACACACATAGTGACTAGCAGCTCATTCTATAGGGCGACACCATTGCTCCAGTTTACCTGGGGAGCACCTTGCAATTGCACTGTCAGTACAGACTTGTATTCCATGTCTATTGATGAAGTATAACTGGGTGTCTTCACGCTATAAACAGGAGGCAGGCTGGTGGTGCTGTGTCCCTGTTACCGAGCTGTAGTTTGCTGAGGTTCTGTTACATGGATATGGAGAAAGTTTTGGCAAACACAAACCACGCCAGACACCAGATCACATAAACTAGCCATTCCTAGCTATCCCCTCAATCACTTGTCTCCTAATCAACCAGTGTGCCACTTGCCCTAACATGATGGTTTGGCACTTGAGCAGAAACCTAATGACTCCGGGTGTCAGATCACAGGACACCACACGACAGGCACATGGGCAAGGCCCTTGGATCACTCCATAGTTACCATGGCAACATATTTCCTTAGAATTCCTTCCCGTAAAAGCAGAATAGTCCACCACTAAATAGGAAAACTTCTACGAATGGTATTCACTAAGCCCTCAAAGCAAGATGAAAAGACAGTCCACATTAGACTTAGACTGAGGATAAAATACAACATGTGTGTGTTAAAGAACAGCTCCACCTGCTATCCTGTGATAAATCAGCTGCGCCAGATGTCCTGGTCACTTAACATGCTATAGCCATTGGCCCAAATCCCAACCTGTCTCTCTTCCCTTTGATTTGTTGACCTGCCCTCAGTACACTGCCTCCAATTGTCAATCTGCGATTCCTTTATTGCTATGTTTACCTCATCAGGTCTCAGCTGCAGCTTCCAGCTCCTAATTCATCACTGACTCAAGCATACCATTGATGTGTTTATGTGAAGTGTTGAATGAAACATAATTGGATTAAAGTGGTGTTGAGTCTCCTGTGTACATCAAAAAGCAGTTTGATCTATACATATAAAAGTATATACAGCACATACACTCAATATGATAGTACAGACAAAGAGGGTAGAAGCAAAGACCCACAGTACCCGAATGACTTCGGCAAAGTTTTCCTTGCTTTCTTCCAGGTCAGCTGTGTAGCTATCGAGGTCATCATAACAGGAAC
The DNA here is from genome assembly GCA_932294295.1 of Alitta virens. Taxonomy (NCBI): domain Eukaryota; kingdom Metazoa; phylum Annelida; class Polychaeta; order Phyllodocida; family Nereididae; genus Alitta; species Alitta virens. The sequence continues at coordinate 68,319,149 of OW028573.1, forward strand.
GCACCTTGAGGGACCTCGAGAGAGAAAAGCCCTTGATTTCATCCAAGACAGCGCTGAAGGCATCTACTGGGCTCTTTTGGGGCCTCTTGTCTCTGTAGACCACAGCATACTCAGATGACGCCTTTTTGACTCCTGCTCTTTTACCACCATAACGTGAAGGCAATGTCTTGGATCCTACATAAGGAGTACCCTGGGGAACATGACTGTGTCCTTGACCTCTATGTCCAGTGGTTGAAACACTAGGCTGAGTGAAGTCAATTTCCTCATAAATGTAGTCCCTTTCAGATTTGGGTTGAAATCTCATGTGATCATAAGAGTCATCTGACGGAATAGATGGATTGGAAGGTGTGCTTACAGAATTCCTGAGCAACCATTGTTCAACCAACCAATTTTGAGAGGTCTCTATATCCTCATATACATCCATTTTTGTATTCAAACTGTGTTAAACAAACCATGCGTCTCTAACATCCTTGCTTAAAGGTTCACTAGCAAATCCTTGGAGTGCATCCACGTCTGCCAGTCAATACAATGAAGGCTTTGCAAGAGCACCCTGGACCAATCTAAAGCTGACTGATTTTCACTCAGAATCACAGCATTACTCAAGCAGTTGATAAAACTAAATGGCCACCCCATGGTCAGCCTAGCAGGGGTGGATCACTTACATGGAATTTCAATCTGGCTCAGCAACCACCCTCTGAAGGCTCAGCATGCACCCTCTGCACTCTTTTGCCCAGATTAAGTCATGCAATTCACCAATACAACCTACATAAACTATAAAACAGTCAATTTAGCTTGGAGCACATACCTTAATTGTGAGTATTTATATAGAGAACCTTACGATGGTCAAATACGTCCCTGAGCAGCTCTTATAGCCTGGCTCTAACTGACAAATGCCTGAGCTCTGCATTTTTCCTCACAATCACCTGAATGACTCACAATTAACCCACAGCAACCAGAATCACTAAGTCCATAGAAACGAGAGTGGCACATTAAAATGCAGACTCAACATCTATTAGTTACAGCCTTCCTCACTCAAATGCATCTCCTTAACCTCTGGATGTAGTTTCATTACCTCAGCAATCAACCAAAGGAAGATCAGTTGAAAACTTGAACAATGAAAAGACAATATTCACCGCGGACCAAGTCATCAGCTATCTGCCAATCAATATTTTGTGAAAGGCTGGAGTTCATTCAATCAATATCGATCAGGGACCCCAGTCCAGACACGCACACTTCGCCCAATTAATTTTTACATTTATAGAATAAAAAACCTCATGAGTCGCTTACACTTTATCACAACAGCCATCAAACTCAGCATGTAATACAAGAACAATGCAATCTGTGACTATAACGGTATGTCAACTGTACATGTCTAGAACTGTTATTCACAATTACACACAAAGCCTAGCCTGGTAGCTACTGTTACAATCCCAAGATTGAAAAATTAACTTGTCTAACTGCTGATAACAGGTTCCATATGTGGTCTAGTATTCCGTTACAGGTTATATTAATGGAACGCTAAAAGTGTACTGAAATGATGATAATGTGCAATGGCGACGGAGTTATTTCACACGCCTCCTTCAATGAAAATTTTACAGCACAGACTTCAAAACTTTACAACACAGACACTATTGTACACAGGTTTTAAAATCTGGCCTGAATTTTCAGGATTTAGTACCAATTAATTATAAATCATTAAAATATACTTGCCAAATTGTATTATCATAAGAAACAATCCAACAGTGGGGAGCATATTCCTGACCTGAGACACCTTGAAACCATGACAACAAAATGATCTAACCACCAGCTGTCCCTATGACATCAATTGGACTGCACGTGACCCCATAAACAACATCACTCAGACTAAGCACCTTATTGGTCCTTTGATATCACCACAGAAGGATGTCTTAAGTGTTATTTTCTTGAGTGTACTTCAAACGTGAGGACTGTCAATTCCAGTTGGTATGGGTGTTAGCGCTACAACTGTGGCCTACCTTAGAAAAACTACGAGAAAAAATGTCTACATTTAGTGGAATGCTCTTCATGTCACTGATGTTCGATGCTTGGTCATGGATATCGACATTTCGATGTTTGTTTAGAATTGCAATTTAGATGAATTAGCAGATGTAGAATCGACCTTAACAGATGGCCTTGTAACGTGGCTGTCGTTTGATTGAAACAATCGACCGCATTTAAAGTACATTGCATCTCCTTTAAATCATGCTAAAAACAGCTGTTAATCTATACACAATTCTAAACGTGTATCTGTTCTTGTCAGTTGTTTCAGATCAATTTTAGTCGGAATTAGGTAAACAAAGACCAACGTCACACATTACATCATGGGTTTTAATGAAACTGGCAGTCATTTCCAAAGCAGGACAGAATTTCCTGTGATCAAAATCGCGTGTAATGTATTTGGAAAAAGCAGTGACAAGTGATCTGATGGAACAATTGCATAACATTATGTGGCAGATGGATAGGTTGGTGCCAAGGGGCAGTGACACCAGGTATGGTCATCCCTAAAGGGCACCATGGTCTCCATGGTCAGGTGACAGGCCTGACCACCCCCAAAATGGTTTTCATTTTAGTCACAAGTTACTGATATGATAAACAATTGTGTTGCACTTTTTTTTGTCACTTTTGTTTTAGTCATGAAAGGTGTAATTTCAAATTAACACAAATAACATATGGTACACTATATGATGTGCATATCATTTAGGCCAAACGGTCTACAAATTATACAGATAGACAATGACTCTTCATCTCCTTATCATTTCTTGTCATTTTTCAATGTCCTAAACACACCCATACAGAATGATAATCAACTGTCAAAAATTTGCTGTTATCTATATATATGATCACAAAGTATGCTAAGGTATTTGAACTTCCACGGAAATAGAAACCATTGAATTGCTTCAAAAGCAGACATAGTTACATAACCATTACAGCATAAGCAAGCAATAACGAATATAACTTAATATTCATATAACATTATATGTATGCATCAATAATATGAACATAAATGTAAAATATGCACTGGTGATAAGATCAGTGGGAGTTTGTCATGTGTTAAGTCTAGCTTATATTGCTAATCAGCATTCATGTCAGGATGAAATCAGTGCAGAACATTTCAATAATGCACAGCCACTCCTTGCAGATACTACCTAAATATCACACAATATTGCAGCAAAGACGAAATTACTTACTCCAATTGGTAACACCAATGAAAGGGTAAGATGTTTCAAACAGAAAACGCTCTAAACCTCCTTAACATCAGCCAGTTTGGACAGAGTGAACCTTACTTATCTTCCTATGAAGTCTTTTCTACTGATTAGCCTGGTCATATATCTTTTCAACATGGCCTTATCCCATTTCTGATTGTAATCAGGACCTTTGGACTTCGTGAGCAAGACTAGGTAAGCTAGAGGAAGAGCAAACGAAGTAGTCATTGTCACAGCCCTGTCACAGGTTGTCACAGGTGGGAGGGAGGCCCTTCCCTTGTGAGTAAGGACCTCTCCTCATGCACCAGGCACAAAAGGTCTATCAGGACGAATTCTTCTGCCCAGTGTGTCACGCATGTCTCTTCCTGGTAATGACTTTCTTGAAACCTTACTATCCACCAAGATGCCACATCATATTTTGACCTTGCAGAAATAAATACCAAAGGCATTTAATGCAGATTTATTCTTTAGGCGTTCGTGATATTATATGAGAACGAATGTATGATCATAAAGGTGCAATTTAATGTCCCAATGTATTAATTTTTATCTTATTGTATTTTTTGCTAATAGTCCATGAATTGGAAACATTTTATTCTGTTTCATTTGCACCTGGTTGACGCTAAAATGAATTAAAAAAAATACTTTCGGTATCGTACTGGAAAGTCCACCCATGGGCGATGCGCTATCTCTAATATTTCCTTATATCATAAAGGAATCCACTTGAATATGATCAGCAAACACTTTTTGCACAAGTCTTTTCATTTGGCCAGGGCAGTATGTGGGATGTTTTATGGGTTATTGAATCTCAATATCTGTCAGTTAGGATCACAGGAAGACCTAATTAAAGAGTGTCCGGCCTATGATTATACTCTATTATTACGTTACAAATCCGAATCAATTGAGCACCCAGAGGTCTTAATCACCCTAATGACAGGGCCACCCAAATCACAGGGGACCTGGGTGGATAATAACACTAATAATGCACTGGATGAGCGCTGTAATTGGAGATAATCACATCAAGGTGAATAATTAGGGGAGAAGGTGTAAAAACTATTAGACAGCTGACCTGCTTGATAATGCCATAGATGCCCACAGGTGGATGAATGGTGTAGTACCTGCGGGCCCTGGGCAGACGACGTTTGCTGGGCATAGTGGCAGAGTGGTGGTCATACCAAACAGGCAGGCCAGGCCACATCTTGCCTAATTGCAAAAGACAACCTCCTCTGCCTCATAACCTGTTGTCTTGTAGCTGCTGACAAAAATCTCTGGCCAGATACGAAGCAAGATAGGCCTCCTCAGACTCCCTGGTCCAGTGTCCATGGCCAGCTAGCTCTGCGACAGATGTCCACTTCGTGGTCACTTGGTCAGCCCCACTGGACACTCAATTACAGTCATGAAACTTCACACACACAGTGCACTATATCTGCATGATGCACTGGTCAGCATCCAGTGTCCACGTTCCTCTGCTGGGCTCCAGATACTTGCACTGGGCACCGTCTCAACAGGTGGCAATGGCCAGCAAAAAAGGCTCGTGGAGTGAGATCATACACCTTCCTTAAGAGTTATGGCAAGCTACCATGTCAGGCTTTTAAGACTGGTCATTTGGTGCAGCTTGAAAGTTGCAGCTTCCGCTGATATCGTTACATGGGTATCAAACCTTCCTCGACATAAGACAATCCGTGTGACACTCTTTTAGGTCCTTCAGCCCGATGTTGTGCATCAAGCCCCAGCTACTTAGTGATAGGAGCCCTCATGCAACGTAATATCCTAAGCCAGGATTAAATGTCTATAACATCCTGTTGTTTAATTCCTGGTTGAGGTCGACTTAATGACGATCCACTCCTGTATTCTGCAACTCAGATGACCCGAGATAGGGCATGGTCCTTGACCTTGAGCACGCGACAAATCATCTTGAAGTGACCTTCTGGACCACCATAACTACAGACCCATAGACGTCATTTGCAAATGGAGGCACTGTATTCAACTGATCATCAATCTAACCAACCATCTTATGGTTTGGTTTTAAAGCTTCTATGACCGTGACTAGTTTGATATGCCACCAAACTTACAATGTAGTCACAACATGGCAATGGAAGCCCCTGGGGGTTTCAAGCATGATTTTTTTCTCTCTCAATGTTCTAACACAATGCCATAAAGCAACGTCTCATGGAATCTGTCAAAACAAGCAGAACCCTTGATGGTAATGGAGAAAAGAAGTCATCACAGAAGGGTCTCGATCAATGCTCAGCTGGAAGTCTTTCTCCTTCGAATAAAGTCAAGAAATTCCCACTGTCAACTACTTTTAGTCCGATTTAGGAGTCATTCAACAAAATGTTAACTTACTTCATTATCAAACGACTTCGAGGGTCTGTAAAATTTGCAAACTTATTCAGTTGTCTGTTCCTATCAATTATAAAACATACCCACAAGCTACTGTAACCTTAATTGGTTGACTTGTAGAAGCATGGGTTAACAAATCGACTTTACCATTTCTATCAATTTATAAATGACCAATGACCAATAATACTATAGCAATCATCTAGAACTACAGAGGGCACAATCTCATTTCACCTCAAATCATGTGCTCGGCCCACACTGGCCAAATAATGTTTGCATCGTTGAAAGGTAGGTGGATACACTGTCGATGTAGTGTGCACTAGAGCCACCTAGTGTAAAATTAACGAGTCGGTTGTATCAATTGTGGCCTGGTGGTTCGCAACAACGTTGCGCAGACGATCTGAAATTCAATTGTCTTGGCCTTCGACAAAAATAAGATCAGATAACAATACAGGACCAACTACAAAAATTACGACGGATTCGTCGTTGAACGCCTAAAACCTGGCGTAAAAAAGACGCCCTCCAATGGGGTAAATGTGTTATATGATTCCCAAGCTTTATCTCATCATTACGTCTGCATCTAGCAGCTGGTCATATAGTCTGGCTAAACTTAAATTTAAAATACATAATTAAATTAGATACAATGAGCTTAACTACATTAAGGCACTGAATGGTATCAACAAGGGCCACACGGTCCCTAGAGCTGATGGCAAGAATCTTAGGAGAGAAAGAACGAGCAATTGATTGGCAACGGAAGAGCAGCTTCCCAGATTGATGCTGATGCAGCGCAACAGGATGCAAATAACGTGTGCTGCCATATATGTGGTTATGTGCAGTTTACGAATATGTTACCACTGTTCGTTGTGTGGATTCAATGTGCTTGTCATTTTGCATCAAATTGCAATGAGCTAAGTACGTGTAGAGACCTTGAATGAATAGGGGTGGACAGGGTTGACATTGGATAACATTCTGGACAACCAGTGTGCAGGATAAAAGGACAATAATAAAGCTAGAATTACCAACTGAATATTACAGCAGTAATATTAAACGTGAAACATTCCAGCACATTGAATCAAGTGCTTGTCAAGTTGGCATTCACCCATAACCTGGTCTGAATCTGTCAACTTGTCAACTAAAAAATGAGCGAGAAATAGTTTAGAAATGACCAGTGGCCATATCAACAGATTCAACACAATAGGTCCAGGTACCAGATGACGTGTTAAAAAGCACTTAGTAATCTAACCCAATGGTCAGCGTGAGCAAAGCCTCGCAGCAATGTTAATATTTTGCCACATTTGTAAATTTAGTATCCAGTGCAATTTTAAAGTAAGCGTTCTAAGATTCAAGTTAAAAAGGTAAGGAACCGATAAAAAAAAAATTCTACTTAATACTCAATCGTGAAGGGTTTATGGCTTTATAATTTGATTCAATGTGATGGGAACTAATTATGACCTATAATTTAGCAACATAGAGACGATGAATGTCACGGCAGGTTAATACCCTTTTTGGCATGCAATTTGCATGGAAATGTTTTGCAAGCAATGAAGAAATGTAAAGTGCAAATCTCTGACCAATTAATACTACCCTGATCTCTCTGTCTACTACTGTACAAAACTGAATCTAGCTAAATTAGCATCTAATAACATTTAGCTTTCTTCACTCTTACCTTTTTAGGGACTTTGTTCCAATAAGCATAGAGGAAGCTGAAGAAGTCTCTTCCATACTTATAAAGCATGTAAGTGAAGTAACCTATTACAGTGGCAAATATAAGGGCAGTGTAAACCCTGTCCATGAATTCCAGGTCCATGTTGATGACCAGTGCAAGTCTAATCAGCTCACCCACACAGAAGGACGTGTCCAAATGGAATACTGATGTATTATGCTTCTGATCCATATCCATAATCTCTTATGTACTTAATCTGCTGTGTTAATAAGCCTGCGATTGGATGGGGAGGGTTTGGTAGGATGCAAAGCCCTCCAGCATCAGCAGCAGCATCAGTAGCAGCAGTAGCAGCAGCAGTGGTAGATGGCACAGCAGCACGTGTCAATACCAAGGCCAACCTTTGGAACTGCCAAGTGCAGCAATTCCAAGATGACACCAGTCGTGCAGTGTATGGCAAAGCCAAAAGCTATTGACAGAATCCCTAAACAGACAGCCTTGGTGCAGGTTGGCCAATTAACGATGCAGCAGCATCACCTTGCTCATCCTTGGGAGCTTGGTCTAAAATCCAGACACCTCTTAACATACGACTGCGGATGACTGCCTGCTGCTGCCATCTACCGTAATTCACTACTCAGACACAGCAGATCAGATCACCTCAACTAAAAAAATTACTATAACTACTAGTGCAGTTACCTGAAAGACGATACAGCTGTATACTGAACTTCTCAGAAAACAAAAAATACAAATACAAATTCTCAGAAAAACAAAAACAGCATATATTAACCAAATTATTGTGCGTGGATGTTCATCTAATGAGTGGCATTTCTCCAACTAACGACATCTTGCCTTTTGTATTTAGCTGAAGTTTGTGGATGTCTTAACTGAGAAAATAAAACAATTTTAAGACAGCCAAAATGCTATAAAACACCATGCTAGAAAATTAAAACATTGAAACAGACTCACCATAATATCAGTACTATTTGACGCCCCAAACTTCATTTCGTTTTCTCTTTCCTGCTGTTCCCTGATCTCTCTGTCTATGAAGGACTCACTCTGTCTCAGCTCTGGCCTGGCACTTTGAGTGCTCTGGGCAGTGCTGGAATTGACAATCGGGGCAGTTTGGGATGGAGGCACCCTGACATTCGGGGTGGGCCTGAAGTTAGATTTGGAGGGAGGGGGCACTTTGGTGATGGGCATTGTGTTCTTTTCTTGCACCTGATTCTTTTTGGCAGTTCCGGAGGACCTCACAGTCTTCTCGTCGTGGTTGGCACTTAGGAACACATCTTCATCTGTACCATTGGTGGTTGGTAGAGAGGACTTGTAGGAAGACTCACTCGTTTTATTCACCGCCTGCTGACTGTTAGATTTAGTCGGCAGACCAACCGACCGAGGCGGTTGACCGACTAACTTCTGCTTGGGAGATGAGGATTGGAGAATGTTCTCGTCACTAATACTGAGTCGCTCCCATCTTTTTTTTGTCTTGGCCAAGTCCGCGATACTTTCGGTCTCCACTTCGCTCTTGAAGTCAGTGAGGTCGTTGAGCGTTCGTGACTTGGGCACTTCCGGTTGTCGTGGAAACAGACTCACATCCCCAGTCGCAATCTGCTTCTCCCAATGCTCCTTCGTCCTGTGTTGGTCACTTATCGACCGCAAGTCTACATCATCTGCAAAAACAAAAATCACACACTTGTTCAAACATAGTCGTACAATTACCCAACCATTTTATTGATTTTTTAGATGTAAGTCGATCAAAAATATATCTTGTTCATCAAAACCAACTGTCCAAACATGTGCAGGACTGTTGATCGGACTGATGTCAACTAAAATAGTAAAACATCTAACTTCAACCAGGGAACCTCAAGGTCGTCCCTTCCAATTCCATGAAATCAAGCCAATGAGTTGACCTTGCCAGACAGCACAAGTAAAGACCCATTTTTACTGGTCAATCACCACTTTTAACAAACTATTTTACCCATTACAAGAGAATCATCTTTGGATAATGTAATGCCCTTAAAATGTACATTTGTAGTTACAGGTTTGCAACGAACACCCATTATCGATAATCCCTTGATATTAGTTTCATAACCCCTGAGTGTATACACCACAGCCATTATACCCTTTGGTAGATTTCCCAAAAGGTTGGTAAACCTGAATAATCCAAATTCGGCTACTTAGTAGAATTAGAAATTGCATGTATAGTTTATGAACACCACATATCTTTATCCATCCATGGATGTAGCAGTTGTTTTCATAGACCGTACAATATATGCAAAGAAATTGATTCCATTTTTTTCTGAAGTGCTTTTAAACTGCTTTATGCGCACGAACCGTACAAAATAGTCAGTAAAAATACAGAAACGCGGTAATGAGTCACTGACATCTAATGTAAACAAATGTAAACATTTCATCGCTGAATGAGCAGGCCTTGTCATTTCCAGTGGAATAGCTTTGCTTGATGTGGAGTGACATTACATGGCAGTCAAAAGCCCATTGCACTTGAGGGTATGTGGGGACATGCAGCCTACAGCAATGCTCTGGGCATTTTAGCAACTACAGGATGCAGGATGCATGCCAAGTCAGCTGCTGTGATGAAACACAAGCTTGATCAATAAAAGTAAAATGATGAAAAATAACTGACCCACCCAATCAATCACTAACTCAAGTGTGGACTGTAATTGTATTGATCACCTTGACATCTGTCGACACAACTGACTTTGACCTACGACAGTTGAACTACAGCAGTTAATGGAATGGCAAACATTGGCTATGGGCTGCCTGATGCCATGACATTGGAGCTGCCAATATTGGTTTCTACCACAATGAAACTAATTTTCCAGAACCTATTATCTTGACTCAACAGTTCAAATGGCCGATGGGGTCCTCATGATCATGTAGAGTGCTAAAGCCTGTCATGCCAGACAGCATATCCTGGTACAACTTTGTTTGTCAAAAACTTCAAGAAGAAGCATTTCCTTAAGAATCATTCGATTGTCTGTACACTTCAGGACATTTAACTAAATTGTAGTATATTTTACATCGGGTTAGGCAACCACTTACTTGTAAAAACAGGGCGTCATGAATACAAAAGCTGTCCACCTCCATAAAATTTTACCATGTAAACAAGACAAGCTGGCTCGTGTCACGACCTTTGAATAAGCACACTGACGAGAAAAGATTCCCACAAAAACACAAAACAATAAAACGTTTTCGCGAATATTTCTAGCAGAACTCACCCTTTATAAACTGTTTGCACTCAGCCTTTATATACTGTCTACTGAGGTTTCCTGATTACATGCCTGAGACGCCCACTGACTAACAAGCATAAAGGTCTTATCAACCATTAAAGGCCAAGCAAATCTTAATCAGTAAAAGATAAGAGTCTAATGTGTCCACTTGTCTAGAACTCCACTGGTTTTCCGAACTCGAGACACAATCGGAGTAGGTAATCAAAAGTACCTGTGGATCGGATACACTGATAGCCTGTCTATAATTAAATATATATCTTGATTTAGTCTCCCTGGTGGGCCAGGAGTGGCACTTACATGACCTGTACACAAGATCAGCAGTGACATCTCTTAAGAAAGCACATAAGCAATTTAGACAACCTCTAGAGTGCAAATTATATTGTGGATGACCAGACAAAAGACGGTTTAATGCGAATTGGTTGGCCCTTCCTCTCAGGCTATAAAACATCTTCTTAAGAACCACAATCCTAGACTATGTACAAGGTACCCATCCCAGCCAATGTTGCGCCTAGTTAATTGTCCTTACACGAACATCTTTGCAATAAAATCAGTATTGCACATTCAGCCGATCAAATAGTTCAAGTAGTTAGAATCTTGCATGATAAAAAAGCAGCATATTTCTTGAGATGCTAAGTTCTAATAATCAAAGTTAGACAACACAAACCAGGCAAATTTTTAGTATTCTACGAGCCACAGTCCCAGACGATGTACCCATCCCAGTCTGAGCTGCACAACGTTAATTGTCTATCTTTACAATAAAACTTGTATTGCACATTGAGCATACTAAACACTTCAATTCTTTAAATACTTACACTCCTCAAAATCCAAGGAAGATTCAGTTCTGTACAACAATGGAGATCGTTTACCGTTGAATACCATTCCCACAAACCCAAACCCTTCATCTAATAACCCGCTGGAATCCATGTTTGTTTTGATTCAATGCATGACTCAAGTATGCCAGTCAAGAGAGATAGAGCAATATTAAACCACTGAGAAATGTTTTTGCATAACTTGGATCGGATTATACTGCATAAATTGATTAAATCAATGACATGATTTTAATCTAAGTGGCACAACAGGTTTGCTTGTGCAATGGGTAATGTATAGGTAAATCCAATCCCATAATCAGACTGAGTTTTACTCCAACTGTTCACATCGATGGTAAATCCCAAGATCCACAGCAAACTTTTCTGGGATTCCACGTTCCTGTTATTTAATCCACGATCTTGTAAAAGTCTTGTGCCAATGCGTCGACTGACCACAACTGACCAACAAGTGTTTGTCTGGCAACCACTAATTGGTCATTTACAATGTCCAGCTGACAGAAGGCCAATGACCACTGGGGTTCTTGTCAAGCAATGGAGCTAGAACTTGTGCCAAAGAGGTGTGTATCAATACAATTCAATAACATGTCTTGAGCTGAGACCAAGACACAAATGCCAAACAATCCACGAATACGTCATTCCAACGGGTATTATAGACTCCAGGTGCACGCCAAATTCATCTAAATAGTATAGAGGCCTTCCATGAACTGTCCAAGCGCCGCACACACATCCCTATGGCATCTTCGGCACTGTCATCCCACGGTTACCAGTGACACTTCTGCCCTGATGCAGCTTCATTCAAAAAGGCATGAGCCACCGGCTAAATGAAAGTGACCATAGTAGCCAAAGGCTATTAGACGTTGCTTATTCACCAGGATATGTCAACATAGGCATATCTCACGCCTGCCAGACTTGTGTTGCCCTCCGCCCACCCTCAACTCAATTCAACCGTGACTGCCGCTCTAGTCAGCCATGATGCACCTCCAGGGGAAATTTCAATGACACTTCAATGGGACAATCACGTTTCTTTGATGTGCTTGAAATTCTGAGTGTCATACATGCACATGGTTGGCATGGGCAGAACTCCCATGTACCAGACAGAATAGCAGCCTAAATCTAAGTCCGTTGTTACACAATTAAACTTCCAGGACACGCCTGTTGCAATTTAGCATTGTTCGTGACAGTCAGTCCGTTGAGTTCATATGCGTTCGTGACAATCTTAACACAGCAGTTCATCTAATAAGCAGTTATAAAAAGATGTAGTCCTTGGTGTAATGATGAAACTCCATTGTGTGCCAGCGTGACAGCCATAACCGTATGGCAGATTAACAAACTGGTGCCAAAGATGAAATAACTGGTCTGATTCGTGCAATGTCCCAGGTGCACACAGGTGCACACAGGTGCATCTTGCTGACACGGATTTCTATATATAACTCATATTGTCGATGTCTTATGATTCAGTGGCTGTTGCAGCAGCAGCAGCAGCAACAGCGTCTTTAACTGCCCAGCATCAGTTGTCCAATCATTGTTTTCCCCTTGCTGCATCTGACACAGCAGCAGCAGCAGTAACAGCAGCAGGTGAACAAAGACTCACCTGCAACTTGCAACTCATAAAATAGTGATGCTGTGCACAAGGGCTGAATGCTTATTGATCCTGCAAATCTGGGTTACCACAACAACGGGGGGTGATGACTAATACCCCCTTGCCCCATCAAGGTTACACTTCCAATAAAACCATTCAATCGAACCCTCCCAGGTATCATCTTTTAAATATTGATAGATCAACGACAAAACTTTCCTACAACTGAATAATAACACTTATCGTTTGCCTGTTAGTATTATAGTTGCATGTTGGAAATAATTGCCACACTTAAAACTTTGAAAGTTTCACACTAAATGCCAAAACTCTAACCAGTAGCTACTACCAGTGATAGCCTATCGAGCAAGGAAACGAGCAATTTGTGACAGCCAATGCATCTAATTAGGCCATCATGCATCATTAGAACTAGAAAGTCGATTAAACACAGTTAAAAAATCTAAACATAAACCTACCAGATATATCCAAACAAAATCATATGAGTTCTGGCTCTTCAGGATTAGCTACCATCCGCAGCGTAATGCAGCCCATTTGAAACTCACAGGTTTACTGAAGTGTGACTATATATGTGAAAACACCGAAGCCTTATATTGCTCTATATTGCTATATTATATAACTCACATTATCCAAATACCTAACATTGTTCAGAAATATCTTTCCCACGTAGATAAGGCTATAAATTACTTTTATCTTGTCTCATGTACAATATAGGTACTGTAATAGGCCACTATATGTACAATGTACACAGAGGAGTTCTTCTCGAAACATAAGAGGACAAGTTTATCAATAATATTCTGCTCTCTATCTGCATTTTTATCTTAAACACTTATAACTGTGTTCATCTAAACTTCCTTTTTCATACCAGGGATACACTTCAAAACACCAAACAGATAGTGTTCCACCCGTTCCTCAGACTATTCATAGCTTTTCTACAATACCACTATTATCTAATTTCAAGACAATTGGCAATAACTAGACTTCTGATCTTTTGCACATCAAACATGTGATTTCCATGGCAACCTAACAACAACAACACAACAAATGGTGTGATAAAACAGCCTACCTGTGACATGCTAGCCTTCCTGCAGTTTTAACAGCAAATGCAGTTGCCAAGTTATGTCACTACACTAGTCAATATGTTGCACTCATGTTAATTCATGGGGCCGATATATTTATCTAGAGCAAGTTAGCAAACATCTGCTCCAATCTACCCATGGTATAGGCCAAGTAGAGAAAAACTACAAGTTAATCAATACAGGAGATTCACTGGTCAGATTTAGAATACTTACTCACCATATATCATACAAACTAGTACGGCGAGCATATATTTCAACCTTCATACTAGTCAATTATGTCATTCACTTATTCTAATATTGGTAATTGTTTGTCATACTACAACGAAAACACATGTTTCCCGCATATTACATATTTATCGATATTTGACTTTTGATGAATGCGAGCCAAAAGTCCTTGTGCCTCCAGGCTTATATAACTAATCCTTCAACATTTAATTTACATTTGAGGGACAAACTTGTTGAACTCTGCCAAGTGGTACTTCACACAAGCCAGAAGAGGGCGTTTCTGGCCTCCCCCTGGTGTCAGTGTGGCCATTTACAACGTGTAGGTTATCATGTAGATGACAATTAGAAAAAAGTGCTTAACTTAAGAAATAATAGTAATAAATATGTTTTTTCAAGTGCATAAAATACACTGAAGATCATATATAGGATCAATAGTGCAAGCTTTAATGACATCCTTCCTTTTTTCCCCAGTGCTGGGCTCTCAGCAGACGATAATCATCAGAAAGCCACTCTCAAATCAATGACATATCTGATTCCAGAAGTTCATTAAAAGAGACACTTTCAGCATTTTGTCATATCCGAAAACAAGAGTTCGTCAAAAGAAAACTTCTGGCAAAGTACAATTACCAGACAATTACTAGACAATTATGGACAAACATCAGACAAATACGAAACGGTCCATGTATTAACAATAATTTCCTCAATTCTCTGCCAGGGGAAATACACAAATACTTTCACTTTCCCTGAAATTCCTACTGCAACGTGCAATACCTAATGCAAACTTATTTCAAAAGCCATGTTTTTTTGTTTTCTTAAGTTTCACGGAAACAACACAATGCAATAGCCAAAAAGAATCATATACTAAAACAAACGAGGGAAAAAAAATGCTTCATGATCCTTCAAGGCATTCGTCCCAGGGTGAGTGGGCCCTAGATGCCACGCATACCTCAGCTGCTCAGCAAAACCTGATGACTTTATCGTTGCAACATCATCTGATCATCAATCAATGCAGAACCAGTGCAAAAAAAAAAGCAATAGACTGAAAGGACAGTACCATTATCGAAGTCAGCAGACACAGCTCTGTTGAATCCGTCAGGCCTGGAGGCGTAGCCCTTGCGAATCATGGCTCTAACTTAACGACACCAAGATAGACTCTTCAGATACTTTCCCAGGAATGTCTCCCCTTATCTCCTACATTCATTTTTAGCTCCTTGAAACCAAATGGGCCTCTAAAGAGCAGATATCAGCAAAGACTATACAGCTATAGATTATTCATAAATTACTACCTGCCACAGAT
Organism: Alitta virens; assembly: GCA_932294295.1. Classification (NCBI taxonomy): domain Eukaryota; kingdom Metazoa; phylum Annelida; class Polychaeta; order Phyllodocida; family Nereididae; genus Alitta; species Alitta virens. The sequence continues at coordinate 68,334,634 of OW028573.1, forward strand.
CAAACATTGATCTTCACACGATGACGCCAATATATGATCTCAAGAAGATGGACAAAGTCTCCAGACGAGGACTGATAACGGAAGAGATAAGAGATAACAGGCATTTAGTATATCATCATCCTATATGTCCATATTAAGTCTATAAGGATCTTCAACCCATATTTGGTAAACAATGATACACTAATATGGATGTATAATACTAAACATCAGAAAATATAATTGGTTTCCTTGTCCACAAGAATTCCCTACCTTATTCCAAGCAACACTTCACACTATTATGCAGACCAACACCCTGTAATAATGGAGCATTGTCCTTTGGTAAACTTGGTCATTTCTGTTTACTCTCCCCACAAATAATCACAAGGGTTCCCCTTTCTTGGTTGCTATAGAAAGTAAGGGTCAATACTCAATTTGGACATTTGACCACCATAAAACATAGAATGTAAACAACTTAAGGCTCAGTTTACCATTGTGGTCAATAACATGTAGCTGTCATTATATCATGTATTGATTTTAACAGCTTAATGCATAGAAAATGCATCAAATATTGATCATTTAAATAGGCGAAATACATGGAATACCGTGCATACAAATGACTCCATTGGAGCCATAATTGAATAAGTTGGTCCATTTACAGGTATAAACTAAAAATGAGAGCAGGCACTTGAAAAAGAGTAAAGAACGTATTTCTGATTAGTTATACGCAGTATGAAACATGTCCATTACCAGCAGTAAGACAGCAACAGACTCTTGCAAACCAATGCAGCAACTACGAATATCTGTTTGTTTCCATAGAGCAACTTAAATCCTTAAAACATCAACTCTCATAATACCATAATCATATCACACCAGAAAAACCTGCAGAAAGTCAGAAACCATTTACTACTTGATTCGATTGCATTGCGACGCAATCACTGCATTTTCAGAACAACATCTTATTCTTAAAAAAATTGGGTAGATTGAGAACCACAAATGAGAAAATAGAACAAATGACAATACCATAGCTAAAGTCAGCAGATTTAGTCCTGAAAAGACGCCTGGATCCGTAGCCTGTGCGACTCATGGCTCCAAATGAAGAGTGACTCGGACCCACTTGTCAAGTTGTTTCTAATACGTTTAATCTTATCTCCTACAATAACATTTTTCTCCTTTAAAATTGTTTAGACATAAATCACCATCTGCTAACAATGGTTTTCATATTATGACATCCATGATAACATGTATTTTCATGCACTGCATGTACTCACTACATGAATAATGTCTGTAGATCACATTAATCCAGATCACAATCATATTGACCAAGAACTCAATCTTTTTTTAAGAACTCTCAAATAAAAGTTAACAACGACAGTGAAAGCCTCTTTTTAGTAGAGAAATTAAGGTCCAACACTATACTCTATCCGGACATTTGACCACCACAGAAACACATAATGTAAACATTAAGGCCCATTTTACCATTGCGAACAATAACATGTAGCTGTCATCATATCACATACTGATATGAGCAGTTCAATGCATAGAAAATGCATCAAAAGAAGCAATCCAATGAATAAAATAAAAATTTAATATCTTGTATACAACTAGGGCCCATTATATTTAGCTAATTTCAAATTTGAGCCATTCAGTTATCACATCTAAAAATTATAACAGGTATTTGAAAACTACCAAAACACATGGGACATCCGTGTATATATATGTTAAAACATGTGTGCAAATTGCAGTAATTAAAGCTATACATGCACACGTAATTAGGGTTACATGTAGTGCATTCATTGTGGCAGTTTTTATGCATTCACTGTGGAAGCCCTATATTAATCACGTTTGATTTAATGCATACTGAAAATGTTCATTATGTCTATTGAATATGAGAACAATACTTTCCCAAACCTCTATAGTCATAAATATTTATATACTTTCAGAGAACAATTTAAATTCTCCAAAAAAGAACCTCTTGCAGTGTACCACAAAAGCAATCCCATCAAAACTGAAATTAGAATACTGGTATGATATTTCATTTTCACGATCCTCTCCCTCTATATTACGATTTCTAATCTCCTTTGTTTTCATGCCTTTCCAATTGATATTTCATTCAGTTCATATAGAGGCATCACTTGTGATATTCCTCTGAAACTTCATGACTATGGATCAGGTGGAAATATATTTAAATTAAAAACTGTGCTGTCTCCATAACATTTTTCATAACTTACTATCTACTTCACAACATTCCGTATTTCGGTCAATCATTGCATTGTGTGATGTGTGGGCAAACATTTCACATAAAGATGTGTGATTTATGTAGGATTTTAAATCTATCAAAAAAGTGTGTTCAGTATCAAATCTGGTCATCAAAGCACTGCACAACATACGAGTTATTTACTGTCGATATCCCTAGTAAATTTGGCCTGCTCTAATATTGATATGAAAGTATAATTAGGACACGATTAACCCAATTAATGACAAATAGAGACAACAAATACAAATCATGGGAGATGAAAATGCAATAATTGATGGCCTACCCAGCTGGGGTTGCAGGGTGATGGTGACAGCTTCAGTTCGGTGATTGAACTCGATGTCAGCTGATGTCTTCCCATCACCAAGTAGGACAGGCATGGGACCTTTGCTCTGGGATTGGAAGTAGAGTTCTTTCAACTGGTTGATGCTGATCTCCACAGAAGTGCCTGTCATGACCACAGCAGATCTAGCCCACCCTGGAGACACTTGGTAGCTCATAGTCTTGCTGGTGCTGGAAGCCATCTTTTCTGGACTGTCTTGGAGTTTAGCCATGATGGAGTTGTGGTCCATGGTTGTGCGTGTGTGTGTGTGTGTGTGTGTGTGTGTGTGTGTGTATGTAGTGGATTTGCAGCTAGCAGGAGTGTAATGATAATCCAAATGTTTTTGGCTTCAGATATCCATCAATTTAAAGTTAGCTCACTGTTCAGTGCACAGTGCATGCCATCATGTCCTGCGGTAGTTTCAAATTGCATTAATCTACAGGTCTTGTTATTGTTTCTCTTTCGAAAGTCCACCTAAGCCCACAATTGAGCCAGGCTGTCACGTTTCATATGAGCACTGAGCCCTAACATCCTGGATGGGATACGTTGAAAGAGCATCACGGAAAACAAGGGTTACTCGTATCCTGTGAGGGTTAAAGAGAGACCAGCAATCCCTTCTTCTGCTGCTGCTAAAATAGCAATACCGTGAAATGCAGCCAGCCAGGTGGACCAACAAAGCACACGTGGGGCTATATTTGGCAGACGGTCACGCCCCAATGAACTTACCTGGCATTATTACCTGTCCATGTGAACGGATTGAGTGAGGATACTCTTTCACACTCTACAATGCGAGCAATTTAAATACCTCCATTTGTAGCTGTCCACAGCCTTCAGGGCCACCGAAATATCAGAAGAGAATATGAGACATCCATTGCTTGTGGAGTCCGAACAAAAGAATGAAAAACTACTGTATAGTTCTCCAGACGTCGCCCTGTAATTCAATTCTCAACTTGCCAAATTCTAATTCCGTTATATTCATGCAGAGAAACGCCTGGCTCTCATTCTCAGGGACTGGTAGAACTGTGTCACTTCGAGTTCAGGCAGTGAAGTCCAGTTACTGTTCATCTAAATTTGCTGAGTGGACATCAACTGTCCACGGCTAATTCCCAGGTTATAATGTTAAAATATCAATTCAAACTAATCCACCGATGTTATACATTGTTATTGTTATAACAGTGCATCTGTAGTGTCATTGAATGAATGGTTGAACTATTGATGTCTTGTCCTCACCATAGATACGTGTATACATAACTGTTCAAGGCGTAAACACCATGTGTATATACTCATAGACAATATATGGCAAGCAGTCCATCACATGTAGATAGTGGGGAGCATCATCCAACTCCATCTATTCGCCTACATCAACAGCACCAGCAGCAGCAGCCTTAGGGTCGGCCCAATTGCTAACTCATGGGAACAAGCATCCAAGCTTCAGCAACTGATGCAGCTAGTCGTCCAGATGAGCATCAATAAAATGCATTTTTGGCTCAATAGATAGTCAAACGTGCTACTTAAGGCTTATGTATATTAGCCTCCGTGTTTTTCATGCACACATCTGAGAGATGTGAATGTCAGACTGCATCGATCACAAACACTCCCAGCTGACATCTATAACATCTTAAAGATGTACATTTAAGGAGAGAAGTGAGCTTAGCCCATCCATTGCTTCAACAGAGGTCAAGCAACTGCAGTTTCCATCCAGAGGATGCCCAGCCTCTGTGATGCCCAGCCTCTGCCTCAGCAGCATCCGGATGCCATGGGCGGGTCCCTTGGTCTCCCAAGGACCAGCATTATCCATTAGGCCTAGGTGGGATTAGTTACTGGCATGATAATCTCACAGGATCATCACTTGATGTTTTACTGCTGGTTATACAACACGCTGGATGATCATTACACAAGTACAAATTAAGGCCAGAAAATAAAAACAACTGTTGTAATAAATATTCAAGGAGACACATCAAAGATCTTTACCTTACTTCCAGAGGAAAAAGTAATAAGTAAAGTAGGCTATTAACCCTTTAAAAAGTATGTCTGCTTTGCCAAGGACCATAAGCTTTTCTACCTAGATAAAAAAAAAAAAGCAACGAATGTTGCAACAAAGAACAGTCTTGGCAAGGACCAACACCAGAATTATGCCCCTCTGTCTTCCATGGATTGAGTGACAAGGCACAGAAATCAATGAACAGCCAGAATCGTGGGTCTCTTTATTGCACTCTCGCCTGCAATTATATTGGGCACACTGAGCAATATCTTACACCATAGAACTGCATAGATCCATTGCCCACAATAAAAGAACAACTTGCCAATCATTCAGCAGGGTGGTTTTAGAAAGGGAGCAAAATACAAGTGCTTTTTGAAAGTTAGAGCAAACACGAAACAGCGTTGAAAGAGCAGAGCAATATTGCCAGCCTGCAATTGAGTTTACAACACGAAGGCCAATGAATTCCATTACAACAGAGCTAGGTCCAGAGCAGGGAAGGCAATATATGTATTGGTGGCCTTGTTGTGGAGACAATGAGCAGGAAATTGTGGACAGCTACTGGTTAAGCAAAAAAGAACTGATGGTGCTTTACAGTTTACAAATGAGAAAGATATACATAGTATACTTATTGAGTGCAATCGGGTTACTGCGCAGTACTGTATTTCGAATCCATGGCATTATGGCAAGGTTGTATGCAAAGCTCTTAAGTTGGAAGACCTTGAATATCAGCTATTCTTGAAAAAAATCAGAATACTGAAGCCACACTGGTCCAACAAGGCTGCCAACCAGATAGAGGAGTTCTTTTGTGGCTTTGCTAGACGTAATGAAAAGGAAATGGAACTAAGAAAAGAAGCAAATCTGAAGCAGGAATTGGTTTCCTGTACTTCAATAGCACAATCAGTCTGAGACCACATTAGGATAGCAGCTTGAGATCTGTGAATTTGCAACTGTAAAAACTATGAACAAAAGGGACTGGTGAAGCCCTTGTGGTCTAACTTAATTAGCCAACTGGATTGTAATATCTCCATTCTTGAAGATATAGAGCAGTTACTGCAAATGTTGTAATGGAAGAAATTAAACAATTACAATGGGGGCACTATAAATAAAACCACCTCACTAATAAGACCTTTTGTCCACTAAGGCAACATAATTGCAGACCATTGGCCTTCATATGGAAGTTCATAAGAACAATTGGCAATTCAGCCTCCTGTTTGTACAAGGCTACCTAGCTACTGTATAGCAAATGTGTTTCTTCCGAAAGAAAATGGAAAACAAGTATTGCTCCGGCACTGACTCCAGTCACTCTTTCCAGCTGCTGTACCAAAGCCCAGCATCACTGCATCCTCCAACCAATACTTTCATGTTGTTAGAATCACTTGGGACTGCAGCAGCAACCAGGCTCATGGCATCCAGACACACAAGATGATGTAGAACACAAGCAAATTGGCAATGAGAGGCAAAAAGAAGTGAGAAAGGCAGACTGGAAACATGAAACATGCAAAGTAACAAACAACACGACAGAAACAAAGTCTGAATAGGAGAAAACTATGCTGGAAAGGCTCCACTCTAAATCAAAGTTCCTCTCTATATAAAAGTATATAAAAGATCAGAGGTACATATTGCTAGAATTAATTTTCCCTTGAACAGTTCCTGGTATTACTTACACAGCTAGCCAAAACCGACCTACATTGCATACATGTCCTGTGGACAGCGGACTTCTATATAGAGCTAGCTCTATTACACAGCTAATACTTTGGAACTTTAAGTGGCCATTCGTTTTTGTTTAGATTTTTTGCCTTTTCAAGCTGCTTCAACTTTAAGCATCGACACTTTCTAGTACATTAGTGTAATCTAAAATAAGACGTTCATATTGATTTATACTGTTTATACTGTATGCAAACAAATCAAAAGTATTCACTATTCAGACGTAAAAGATTGCCTCAGTCCCATGCAAGATGTTGCTTATGACAGGGACCTATATAAAAGATTATATATGGACCGTTGGTGAACATCCTCATTATCTAAATATGTATGGAACTATATTTGCTTATGATAAGTATGACAATAACATACACACAAAACTTGCCAATTAACGTATTTGAGCAAGACGTGATGGGAGGACAGACACACAGCAGAGACACAGACAGAAATAACTGACATTAGTATCTATGTCAATAGTGTTACAGATATAAGTGGAAAAGGCCCATACATGAACAGACAGATTGATTTTAGAGATTTGGTGATTTGTAGATACAGACAGGCTGGCAAATAAGTTTCTACAAACCAGAGCTCTGTCAGAAAGTTCTTGCTGTCAGGACAAGATAAAATGTTCATACAGAGTTTATTTTCATTTCATTAGTAAGCCTACTGCAAGATAGAAATTATCGCAGTTCAGTTAACTTGATAATAAAAGGGTTATAAATAGCAGAACTATCTAAATTTACGATTTAGTAATATCACTTATCGACTGTTATCGATATTGCATATAGTTAATGTTGACCTATCTAATCGATAGTGAACATATCGGCGATAGCAACCTTTAAAAATTATCGTATTTGTTTATTTAAAAAAAAAAGTGTACACAAACTGCAGATGTTAGCTGCAGGGAAAAACCTATCGATCTTTTCCAGCAACAGCCATGCTGCTTCTTATTTGTTTTCATGAGCCATGACCCATATTAAAATAAAAACCTACTCCAAGTGGTCATAAGATCGATGATTCGATAAAAACTGGAATTTCCAGCAGTGTGGGCTGTTTTGGATGTTTTCAAGGCCTTTTAATCACTTCTTGGACAGTACTCTAGAACCTCATCTTAAGATCATCTCATTCTGAACTTATTTCTATAATAACACATGCAATAGCCTCAGTTTTGTTTTATCACAAATATAGGACTTCTTTTTTTCCTTCTTTTTTTTTTTAAATTTGTATTACGTATCACTAAATTGTATAATTGTATTTGCTGAGATTGGTAATAGTAAATAAACTCTAAACTCTAACTCTAATAAATATAATAAGTGCTCTGTGTGCAATAGTGACTACTTTTATGGATTTATTGATGTGCAAATTTACAAATTTGAGTAGTCTGGCTGCACAGGACTTCACAGGACATAAAAAGTCATGTTTGTGAGAGGAATAACATGGGAAAAATATTGTTCCGTAGTAAAAATTATCCTTACCATCGTGGCGCCACCTGGTTACACATATTGACATTTCCTTTTTTTTTTTTATTCTTTCAGCATAGTGAAATGTCACCAGGATCCATAGAAAATCACAGACTTTATAAAAAAACTCCTAGATGCCTGTTAAACCTATCGAATATTCTCAAGAAATAACCATTGAGTGGGCAGTATAGGGAACTGGTGGCAAGTAACTCATTAAAATACTATTCACGGTCATGCAATTAATTGAAATGCAACGACCACACTTTTAGCAAAAACTGTGTGAATGGATTCCTAAAACAACACCAACTGACTAATCAATTTCAAAATTGACAAGTGGAGCATCCTCCGAACCCCACCGAAATAGGTTAATAAAACCACCCAACCACAACTCTGCATGAGACTGAAGTCCTTGTAAGCATTATGGTCACAGCATGTTCATGTTTTGTGTTTTTTTGGGGAAAGCTTTTTCTTAATGTGCATTCAGGTGTATATTTTATATATGTCTTTTGCAGAAAAACATGTAGGTCAGCCTTCAGTTTTTTCGAGTGGTGTATTTGCCTCTTTCAGGTTTAAAATCATTAGTCCTTAGGTAACCAAGCATCATCTAGATCAGGCTACAACATGATCGGTTTCATTGAACTCAGCTACATTTAGAAAGCTAATATAATTATAAAAGAAGTCATCTGAAAAATATGTTGATATCCTTGGCTGATGTTAGGACCTACGTTTTGTTATTCAGACAAAGAGACTTTGAAGACATCAATCACAGTTGATACAATAACTATAATGCTGTAAGTCATCTTACATAACGTGAAATTAATAATCCCACCTATTTAGGAAATACAAGAATGCATGCAAAGGACTGAGATGATCTAGTATCCTATGACAATATCCAGTAGAGCGAGCACCTGGTTAGGACGCCACCTCGTGTTCAACATATACACTAGTCAAAATGCAGGAATCGCACCAGGTAATGAAGTACACTGATACTAATTGTTGACACCACCATTACATGAATTTCTTCATCATACATTTTTTCAAAAATGTACAGCATTGGAAGTGACTTAAGTAGAATAAAAGCACTCAACATAAAGATAGAAATTGTCTACACCATTAAGAGATGTAGTACTGATGTTAGCTTTGATAACATATCATTTGTGAACAGGGTTATGTTTACACAAAGCAGAGAATTTGAATATCGGTCATTGTGAAGTATTTTGTAATAGATTACAACATCTCTTCACTCAAAAATAAAGGTTAAGCAATACTTTTTCACACTGACATCAATGATAAAATCAAACGGCAAATGAAAGAAGACCTAATAAGGTATCTTTGTTTTAATTGGTTTCAATAAATCACATTCGTGCTAATTGGATATTTCTATTGCAACTTTGATTGGAGTAAATAATAGAAACAGACTTACCAGGTAAGATAGGCTTGGTGACTTTGGGTGGGGCTGGGGCTTGGGCTTCAGCAGGAGCATCATCTGCCCTAGGAACCGTGACCTTCCTCCTCTCTTCATACTTGATCTCACTTTCTGTCTTGTTATCAGAGGACTGCACAGCCAGTTCGGACATCCAGGTATCCATTTTGGGTCGCCGGATTTTCATGGAATCAATCAGAGTCTGTCGCTCGGCTTCCTTGTCTTCATCTGTTTCTGCTTTCTTCTTCACTTTGAATTTCTTTTCTGGAGACTCCATGAACTTTAAGGCCTTGTCCATCGGAGTGATGAGGCCAGTCTTGCGAAGACCAGTCACAGGATCCATGGGTCCGGTGTTGTGCTCAATGTGGCCAACAGTCTCGGACGGATGAGGTCTGGGACCACTGGCCACGTTATCTCTGTTATCTGATTGAGGCTTCTCAGTTGTGTGATGTTGAGTGGTGACATGCACTCCTTGACCAGGTGGAGTACTATAAGCACTTTGTGAAGAATTCGTAGTATTGTGTGCTTCTAACTTCTGAACTCTGGAGACTTGCACAAGACCTTCCCTTGCAAGAGGCTTAATTTCAGGAGAATAAGACCTTGTCATCTTCAGAGTGACTTCAGTTGTTGATCGAGGTGATCGGTCACTATCTGACCCTCTGCGTGATGATGAAGGGGTGTCTTCATCTCTCCATTCTGGACTCTTGACCCCATGAGATGACATATTTATACCAGAATCCTCATCATCAGCATCATCACTTCGACGAGGCCAGAAGGTTGCCTTGAATGATCCCTCTGTGTCTGACATATCAGAGTCGTCCGAGAGCCCTTCGAGTTCAGATCGAGGCATACCTGCCATATCTCCTTCATCATAGTTGGAAACACTTCCATCAATGGAGAACATCTCACTGTCGCTTCCACTCTGAATGTTTGTCTTTTGGTGAGTGACATAGCTTCCAGCTGAAGCAGCACAAAAAGCAAGGAAACTTACTTCTACACTTAATCATTAACAAAGTGCAGGGGTAACTTAATTTAATCTAAAAACTTAAATTTATCATGCAAAAACCTTTAATCTTAACATGCGGTGACCTTATTGCTTATAAGCCAAAACTACTTACCCGTTTCCCTTCGTGAGACAATGTACTCCTCCTCAGCTGTCATTTTTGGCTGTGAATCCACATTGTGGCCATGAATATTAGGCACAAACTGGTGAGAATCAAGGTCTAATACCACTCTGGATGGACTGGTTCCCTGGGCTAAAAATAGAAAGCAAGAAATCACAACATTATAACTTGAAGCACATTTACAAATAATTATATCCCACAAAGAAAAACACAACCCACCATGGTATGATGAAGAAGTGGAGAATGAGCTATTTTTGGGAGTGACAGGAAGACCAGTTGAGGTATCAATAATGGAAGTGTGCAGGTTCAGTAGGGGTTCATTTTCTGGTTCACCTTCTCTCGGTGGTGGTGAGGTTGGGCTTGCTGGGCCTCGGTGTAAAGAACCATGCACCACTAACTTTTCAATGCGTTTGTCAAGGTCATCAACATTTCTGGTGACTCTAGTTGCTGTGATGACATCTTTACTGGGGCTTGGTTGCCAAGCAGACGTTGCAGACTCACCTGTTCCAGTTGGACTTAAGGGTCCAGTTGGACTTAGCGAATCTGTTGGACTCAAAGGCCCTGGGGAACTAAATGGACTGTTTGAATCTGGTGGTTTGGTATTCAGGCGCTGTTTGCTTCTGGGAGCTCTAGGTTTGATTTGTGATCGAGGGCTCAGTGGTTCTTGAGGACTCATTGGCTCAGGTGAACTCACTGAATCATGGGATCCACCACTATTTACTCCAGTATTAAGGCGCGATGGCCTGGGTGCTCTCGGAGCAATTGCTTTCCTGGGATTTGTCTTCTCAGGACTACCTTGATCTTGTGATCGCATAGTATCACGCAGACTTCTTGCAGTGCTAGCATTAATTGAAGGAGAAGAAGTAGGAGGGGAAGAAAGAGGGGAAGAAAGAGATGCTGCTAAAGAGTCCATGTTTGTCTGAGCAGCAGCTTTAAAATCTGAGACAAAGTCAGTGCGAACATGAATAGGCTCCACTTTCGAATAGTTAGTTTGTGGTTCTGGGTCATCTCCAACTCTTACACTAGATATGTGAATGCCAGCCTCAGGCTGATTGTCTTTTGCTGTGATAGGCACCACAGTACTGGCCAGAGGTGGACTGCTTGGGGGAGGAGGGGCAGGCCGACGTTCTTCACTACCTCGGCCGAAGAAACGAGCGCGCAAGCGCTCAAGTTCATCTCTACGTGATTCAGCATCCATATCTGATTCTGTTCTGTCTATCTGCTGCTGTTCTTGAGATTCTAAACTTTGCTGGCGGGAGTGTTTTCTTCGAGGTGGTGCAACAGGACCTTGAGATGATTCCGAGGGAAGTAAAGATTCAGGAGGCAGTGAGACAGGTCGCCGGGGTGATGAGACTCCCGCAGGTGGAGGAGGTGCGGGTGATCGCTTGGTACTGCGTCTTGTGGGTGATGATACTGGAGTCCTTCCAGGTGAGGTTATGGGAGAAGTGGCAGGACTCCGGTGGCCTTTGGTTGGAGAGCCAGTTGGAGTTGCATAAGGAGAAGAAACTGGGGTTGTGTCTAAAGATCCTGAAAAACAAAATCACAAAAATCTGTGCAATGGCATTTGTTTGATAAAGGTGAGAAATGAAGTGTTGACTTAGCTAGCATCCATCTGTCATTACTTGTATATTTTAGATGACTAGACAGGAGTTCAGGGGCTATGCTACTACTTCGGGTAAATGTCCTAACATGTGAACTTGCTGCTAATATATTGAGATACACATGCCACCTTACCTTTCGATCTGGCTGACTTCCGTCGAGGGGGAGGGACAGGCTGCGTTTCAAGTTCATCGTCAGAGAAAACATTAGCTGATCTGGTCAGTCCAGGTCTTTGAGATGAGTTTCCTCTCTTTGATATTACACTGTGAGATTCTTTGGAAGAAGAGTTTTTGATACTTTCAGCAGTGTTATCATCACAGATTGAGTCTTTTGAAGGTGACTTTTGATTTTGTGAACTCTCGGTTCTTTTGAGTGAATCAGTATTGTATCCGTCAGTGCTGCTAGAATCAGGATCTCTGGTTTCGCTTGTGTAAGTTGTACTTCTGCTGCTCCTCGGAGAAGACGCTTCACTAGTGGAATACTTGACGTCACAGATTCCAAGGTCACGTGACTGTCCTTCACCTGTGACCTTCTCTTGGATGATCTGAAGAGTGGGAGGTGAAACTAGGTGGCGTTCTGAGGACACAAAGGAACAAACTGAAGCTACTGTCTCATCACCTTCTTCTCTCTGTAAAAGACAAAAATAATACTCTCTTATATTCAATTCTTAATATTCAGCAATTCCAGTTCTACAGAATTCCTAAATGCAAATAATGTACACATATTCAAACTTGGATCATATGAAATTAGGAAATAGTCTCATTATCCATTATGATATAAAAGATTTCACAATATCAGTGCACTTCACATGTGCTGTTAAAGTATGAAACATCTCTGCAAATATTGCAGCATATGTCACCAAAAAACAAGTTGATTATGAATCATAAATAAAACTGAACGAAATGTACATTTATATGCCTATACAACTAATGCATATAAATATGCTCTAATTAGAGTACATATGTCAATAATGACATTCCGTTGTCAATAAAAGTATATCCATGTATATCTAATTTCTACTTCAGATCGATGCTTTCATGGTAGACATACACTGCACACAGCTTGCTCTCTTACTGGAAATCACAAGTTTAGAATAGAGGAGGCTTATCATATTCTAGACCCATGATCTGTCACTAACTATATCTCTCGGCATTAACTATAGAGTACAACTGTCACACTGGTGTTCACACTGTAGCTGCTGTTATTTGTTTTTGTATGGGTGGATTAGGCTTAAAAAAGTTGATGACCAATTTTGGGTGTTTCATGTGCCTCTATTTCGTGTTTACAAGCTCCCAAAAAGTCGATATGAAATGGCCTGAATATGTAAATAACAACACAGCCTATAAGCTCTATAGGCTGTGTTGTTATTACCTATAATCATGATTGCTGATATTAGAACACCACTGATAAAACTACTAACCTAAGCATAAAATAAAACATTGACACATGTTATACTTAATACTAAGATGCAATTTCTGAACTCAACAAAAGTAACGACAAAAGTCACTAAGTAAAAACTAAATGCATGATAAATTTAACCTCATTCTCATGTCCATAATATGTACAAGTAGAAATTCAATGTCATCCTAAGTGAAATAAAGAAACCAAATTATATCACAGAGTTGCATGATCTCCAATTTCTAGAAAGACATAATCCCGTGTATTGACGACTGCATCGGTTGCTGGGACAAGTAACATTCATATACATAGCATATTATGTAATTGATAACAACTGATATACAGGAAGCCAGCCAGACAATTCAGATAAGCAACAGTATAATGAAAATCAGATGTACATAAACATTACCCAGTGACCAAACCAAGCCAATGCTCTGATGTGTACCATGATCGAGACCACTAACTTATGAATCTCACTAATCCAGGATCAGCTAATTAAGTGAACTGCACTCACCCTCTTGAGGTACACGACATAACCGAACTGCACAAAAGGAACACAGTGTATAATATCCATGTCTGACACGCCCTCTTACGATTAATTAAGAATGTCATCCTCTAGTCACGCTAATCCCATTGTCCTGTTATGAGCCATGCTAGCGTCATCAAAACCTAGCAATTTTAATTGTTTTGTGGCATATACTAGCCATCGGACTACAGCTAGTTGATCAGAGGACCATAAAACTAGATTCAGATTGTCAGAGAACTAGTTATAACATAGTCAGCAAGCATTATGCCTGATCCACAACAAATTTATGACTTTAACATCACTGCTAATAGCCAGGAAATCACGATCGTTTTCCCATAGCAATTAACTCCCTAGGTGCCATGAAAAAACGTGTAAAAAAGTTAGTGTGATAATTTCCTGGAAGTTGTCATATTGCGTTCTTCTAATCACTGATCAATGAGGTCACTTGGACTAGTTTATATTCCATAATTCTTGCTAAAAGGTCACCAAAATGTGCCAAAGATTGGCTTGGAATTCACTTTAATCACAGGCCAACTGCACGAGAGACATTAAAATTTATATTCTTCAATATTACAGTAATAAACTGACATTAAAAAGGTGACGTAAAAATGTCATAAAATAATTGCAAAAAGAGAACATCTCTTAAAAAAGACGATAAACTAAAATACAACTTTCTTCAATAACACAAGTGGTAAACTGGATTTGTAAGTTGACTTGAAAATTTATGATCTACAAACAATGACAGTAAAAATGGAGAAATCGGAAACTCTCTATCAAATCATCCAGCAAAAGTTCATATAAGAATTATACATATAAGTCTCTGTACTGTAAACTATCAGCAAGCCCTGAATAGTTTATTTGGGATGACTAGCAGCATTGGGCTGACCTAGTCCTTTTGTCCTGAGAAAGACGAGCAATTTAAAAACTATATTCTTCAATAATATAAGTAATAAACTAACTTAAAAATGTCATAAAATAATTACAAAAAGAAGGCAAACATCTCCTCAAAAAAGTGGAGAATTTGGAGTTGACTTTTTTTCAACTTTGCTGAACCAACACCCATCGCAATACACAGTCTCAATTTGAGCAATGCAAGCACACTCTTGTTTAAAATTCATGTTTACCTTTCATGCTTTACACACTAAAATTGGTATCACATTTTTTACTTGACATAGTTTCCAAGGGTATAAGAGACATATTCTCAAGTTTTGAAAACTACTGCCAAATTCTTCTTGACACCTAAACTTCGGAATACTATGGGAGTCGTGTCATCATGCTCCAAATATTTGGTAATTGCCACAAGTTTGAATTCAGCCATCGTTGTCATGTGATATTTCAAACTATCCCACTTCGAAGTAAAATGTTATGCTTGGTTATGCAGGCCACTTGGAGATCCTGTGAGGCCAGCCTGTGGTGGTGAAATTACAGTGCTATCTTGATACAATTGTTGCAGGTAACTGAGGTTGAAGGCCATGGAATGTCACCCATGCTAGCAATTTCTTCTCAAGTATCTGCAAATTCCCTTGTTCGCCATTCATCAACAATTTTGTAATGATATTATAGTGTCAAAGGCATTCACCCAAATCATGAACTGTAGCCTATTTTTACTCTTGCTATTCTTTTCATACCCTGGCAAGGTTAAAGAAGAAACTGGTTCAAGGCACAAGTGAGTCTAACCTGACATGCATTTCTTCCTTCCAGATGTGAAAAAAAGTAAGGCAAATATTACCGAATACCATGGCAACCATTCATGGTGATTAATGCAGCATAATCGATTTCTTTCACAAAACTACTTCGCTATTGATTAACATTGCACATTACATATTAAAATATTGTATTGCAGCAAAACCATATTGACCAGAGCGATTGAGTTAATTGAACTCATCAATGTATGGGGTCAATATGGATTAACCTAACAAAGATACCCAGTGCTTATTACTTATTTGCCCTCAAAACTCGCAGTACATTAATTCTGTTTTATACCACAACTTCAAAACATGTGCACTGCTTTAACAAGATATAGTAAGTATAAAGGTGGTTTATAGTAAGTCTTTTTTATAATCATTCAGGAGCATTTAGGTGTCACATTTGAAGGGCTAGGGCAACTTAGGGGACTCCTATTCACATGAATCGCCTACATTGTTGCACTTGCCCTTATCCTGTGCAATATGACGCCTTTAGTGCAGTGCATTCCTTGGTTTTGTCATGAAGTTTTTTGCATTAGGTGATTCATATCCCATACTTGCGGTGCCAACTTTCAATTTGAAAAAGATGACCCTCTAAGTTTTGAACCAGTTGACATTGAGGGTGATATTTTTTGCTCACTGTCTGGGCTGACCAGCCCGTGTTTTGGCATAGAGTCAACCAATAACAGAGGAGAAGATATAAAGTTGCAGGTGGCTCACTCTGTAAATACACAAAGACCGGATTGTGGGCTTGGTTGTGACTTTTAAAGGAAACAAACAAGATAAAGCTTCATAGCTCAACAAAAAGGTCATGGTCCTCTGCCTTTTGCATTGACTATATAGTCGGTGGCCCCCTCAACAACTGGAGCAGAAGAGAAATGTTGACAGTCTCTTAATTTCGCTGAAGTTCTTAAAATCACCCACTAAGACGACTCATGATTTAAACACCGTGTCTTATCTGTTTGTGTAACTGAAGCAAAAGGACCCACAATGCATCACACAGAATGACACACATGACCTTGTGTAATTGCTTGCTTACGAAATATATGGGTGTCCCGAAGTCAACACTTCTATAGTCTTATAGATATCTGTTTGTAGCAAACATTGATACGAGTAATAACGTCGAGTATATTGGCCTTCACATTAACCTCAAATAGGTTAACTACCTTTACTCTAACCCAGACTATAGTGCACTGAACTAAGGTAACGAATGCTGAATGCAGACAGACACATCTCAAGTCACGCCACAACAAAAGTCACTGACTCAAACATAAATCAATCAACAAATTTCCAAGTGTACACGAATGTCTAATGAATTTGACATGACTCATGACTATAGTATGATTACCTTACATCATCCAGCCTCCACTTGTTGCTGCTGCAAAGTCTGATGCACCTGAGTAGAAAGTGATCACAGCATAATTTCTGTGTTCAGGTGGAGTGTGGGTAAAAGCACACATGGTTAGCATTATCAGGAGCACTGGGAGATAAATCTACACATACCATTCTAGAGTTACAATCAAATGAAACCAAGTGTCCATTTGCACTCAAAACAATCGGACCTTACCTGAAATTAGAGAGCATCAAAAGTGATTCTTTGTCCTAATATAAAGTAAACAAACTTGGTTCACGAACTTTGAAATCCCAAGTAGGCCATCCATGGTGTTCATGGCCCAGCGATCGATGTTTCAGTAAATTCAATGGCAACAGCTGAACCAAGAACCATTGCTCAACTGCTAAATTGTGGTCGCCAAGGCAACCGGCAAACACAGCCTCTGCATCTGGAGATCATTTCGCAAAGTTAATAATAATGACCTGATAGAAAGTGCACACTTGATCGTACAATTGCTGAAATCAAGTTAACGACTCAGAAATCGCATCCAAATTGTACTCTCAAGACAAAGTTGTGAATGATTAATAGCATGATTCACATTCCATGCTCATTTCCCCCCTAATTACTGGCCTGCCCACAACCCTAGGCTCCCTGTGCTTGAATACTAATGAACTTCATACACTTGTGCAGTTTTCATTTCCCCTGCATTGTCATAATGTTGTTTGCATTAACAAACTGTGACTATAAACATTCCTAAACATATATGGCATGTCACATGCATAACATGGTCACAGTATGGGAAATGTAGCCATGTAACATGACAAAATATAATTAGTGTTTTTGTCAGTTTGTGCAACTATGAATATAACCCTGTGCTTGCAATGGAAGTAGGGTTTTAAACATTACATTCTTGTCAAAGCATGTTTTCTTAATTACTTTGTAAATTACATAAATTACAATTGCATGTGATTTTGTTTTCCCATGTCAGAAATTATGTTCAAACATAATTGCATGTCATAATCAACCCACTATTATTTTTTGTCACGTCGTGACGAAACTACAATAAACACAGGTGCATCACACAAAGTGTAAGGGTGGAGTTGAAAACCTGCTCCAAAAAGTGCACTAGACAAATTATTCCTTGTTCCAAGAAAAAGGGTAGGCTCCCTTCACAAAACATAAGTCATGCACTTGCATTTTATGAGAGATTCAAGAGAGGCCAGAAAATGCAAAAACATAAATCATAAGAAGCAGTTAATCTTTGCACAACATGCCGATTGTTTATTTATTGTCTAATTAAAACTTCCACGCGCTTTTAGCAAGTCAGCTCACTCCTTAAGCAGACAGTGTCTAATTTCATGAATTTAAGACGATTGTCCGCTTTTTGCTCCTTTTAAGAAGAGCTTCGAAATATTTATAGAAATGCTAATTGAATCAAGCTGACTTTTGAACTTTAAACTTACAGCCAAGAGAAAAAACACAACATGCACCGAAACTAAATATATTAAAACTACTCCCAAAGTTCTAGAAAATGGCTACATGTGTATCAGAAGCGTTGCCTAGTTACTTACAGAGTAATTCCGTGAGTTACAATTCCATGAGGTCGACCAGGCACAGACCACATTCTGAGACCAGTTACCACCTAATCTTCAGGGAAGTCCAGTGCCTCAATCCAGGTAAGGTCCAAGGTTCCAGAGAGTGCTGAAGGATCCAGTAAATCTAAAGGCAGTTTGAGGGTATGGTGTACAGAGATCTAACCCTGAGCCATGTAGAGCTCTGAGACTTGCACCTGAGGAGACTTGCATTCTGAGCAGCAGGGCCACTTCCATGTGCACCCAAGCGGATCGGCCTCTTCACGCTCCAGTTGCCCCCACGCATCCCTGCCTACCTGTACCCCATGATCACATGCTGGATCCCTGCCCTCCCCTAGGGTGAATCCCCTAGCCATCTCACCCAGCCACATGCCCCATATGCTCATGTTAATTGCCACTTCAACTGACGCCTGCTTCCAGAACACCCTTTCAGAATTTTAACAAGCTCGTAAATTGTCCATGAAATGGGCAGCATCACTCCTATTTTTGGCAATTCTACTCTATTTTTAGTACAAAAGCTAGTTGCTGCCAGAACATTCGTCTTTGGATGGAACGCCAATATATAAAAACATATAGAGCTGTTGCAGTCCGTAATTCATTCTTTAATTTATATAATTACGCTTTTAGCATTTAGAACTGTATTATTTCAGGAATATTGCTGGAAGAGCAAACTATTTCAACCAGAGGACGCTCTTGCTCACTATGGAAAGCCACCTAGTGGTATCAAAAAGAAACAATTTGGTCCGAGCTACCATCCAGAACGAAATAACATTGCATTGTGAAACTGTGTATTAATGTTTATATTATATAAACATTGCTTCATTTCTGCTTGCAGAAATATATTATTTTACATAAACACAATTTCCATTTAAAAAACACTGTAGGCCTACAGTGTACACGGTATACTTCTTACAATTGATACTCCATAATGTTTCTGTCCCCAGTGCACATGACACAAATAACCTCCTTAATTCCAAAGGGCACAACATGTAAAATGGCGAAGAATGCCTGGAAAATGACAAATGTGACAGGTGTCTTTCCCCTTATAAGGTATGATAGTTGCCCTGGAGCATATCGGTTTAGCAGTTGAATAACATTTGCTAAGGTTTAAATCTAAACACCATTTCTGAAGAAATCGTATGAAATAAAAGCCTGGACTAAATAGATAGGACTTGAGGCTTGAAATGGCTTGATGGAGTGATAAATTGCTTTGGGGCATTTCCAAGGGCATTTGAGGTCATCCCCCTCAAGGTCAAAGAAAAGCAATTCTACTTACAAAGACGAGCTGATGTCCCTCGTGTCTGATGGCATTGACCTGTTCATTCGTCAGGGTCAGTTTGTTGACCAGGCGTTGGACAGTCTCATTGACCTCTTCTAGCTCCTCAGCCGGAAGATGGCACCACAAGTCGTCCTCTTCCTGTGGCACTGGAACAAAAGATTAAAGCGATATTTTCTTATCTATTTTCATGACATAACTCTGGCTTATATACAGTGCAGGAAACTGCCATAACACAACAAACAATAAATTATGAAACTAGTATATATAATAATTTCATTTTCCGTTTCATTATGCAATAGCAAATCACAGTACCAGTATGTGTATCTATGGACTACCAATAATAAGTGTTCTGCTGTCTATGCTGAGGCTAGTGAAAGATACCAACTACATTGTGAGGTTAAGTGTAAATTGTGTAACATTGCGTGAACCATCCCTGTCATCTCATCAATCACCTCTCTTAAACGGCAGTTGAAGAAACTATCCTTGCAACACTCAGATGGTTAAACTCACAGACCCTATTCCATATGATATTTTGTGTTTGCTTCAAATTCTTACATTGCGAACCAGCCATGTTGCCCATGGGTACAGTCTATATATTTTCTTCCAAAGCAATTCACCAAAGACCAATATATTCCAGTAGCGAAACTTCAAAGCCTGCTAGTTTACCACATATATCTTATGAGTTCAATGCGCGTTTGAGAAGAAGTAATGAATCAGTGTGAACAAAACTGTGTGTCGAGTGAACACAAATGGAAATCTCAGTCGTGATTAAAATAAAGAGACTGTGATTAGCCCAATGAATGATATCATGGCCACTGTCTTTGCAATTCACATTAGGATTAAAATCCGATTCTAAAAAAGGTCAGTCACTATTATAAGTAAGGAACTAGTCCAAACATCCGATACATCATGTGAGCAGAAAAAGGACAGTCTCATTTGATGTCGCAGTTCTCTTCTTACACAATTTCAGATGACAGGGAACTGAATACACTCTCCTTTTATGGTAATTTGGTTAATTACTTCGTAAACAAATTGTGTAAGAACCGTTTTGTCTGATATTCCTAAAGCGTATACACAAGACTCTATGGATCAAAGAATCATATTTTCTGATTTATAATAATTGAAGCTGTCTTATGTTAAAATTATAGTACTGGCCTGAGTTAGACATTGGCGTCAGTGGAATGCTTTAAACTATAGAGATAGCTCTTCTGTGAATGATTTACAATTGATATGGAAGTCGTAAGACAGATAATACAAGCGATGATACATACTTGAAAAACAGAAGGAACTGTTTTCACCATCAGACAAGTGTGAGTTTAGCAGTTACCATTGAGCTGGGCATTTGAATGAAATGTAAAACTCTAATAGTGAAAATAGCTATTTGGATCCTATTATATTGATTATTACAACTCAACACGGTCCATTTATATAGTGCAGTCAGTTAGTGTACAAGACAATATATGTGCAGAATTATACACAAGAGGGCACTCTTGCATCACAGACAGTTAATGATTTCTGTGATTTTGTTTTATTATACGAAATGTAAACACCATGATAGTCCGAATCATCGTTAAAAACACTGAGTTTAGGTATTTGTACCCTATCATGAACACTCCACAGCATCATGGATTAATGACCAGGAAGAACTGTCACCAAATGTAAGTGTATGAAATATAAATGATTTAAACATGATACAAACGAACAGATATGCAATATATATTGGCATGAAAAATATTATTTTTTATCAGTACATGACATGTACGTACCACATACCACATGACCTTAATTGTATCAAAAATCAATCCAAGCTTAATATGCAGTATTAACGAGATCATATACAGGATGATATAAATATTTGGGCATTGAAGTTTGCTACAACATATCAGCCACAAGTTTTTCCAATGTTGTACCCCAATAAACCGGACTCTACTGCAGTCAAGCACAGCAGTTTTTACAAAATTTGCCAACTTCCAGAAGGCAATAAATGATTCTCTTTAAGTTCATGTGTTTCATGGTAATCCCATGGGTTCAGGCTGATCATCTACTATGTCTTTTCTGTGAGCAATTCTGTATGGTGCAAGAACACTCATATTTGCACTTCACATGCATACATTTTAAAAACGCCAGTAAACCCAAAAAACAAAATCAAACGTACCTGCCACAGTTTTGAAGACAGGATCAAATCCCTCGAAGAGACTATCCAAACTGCCACTACTTTCTGTCCGAGACAACCCTTTACTCAGGTTGCTGTTTGACTTAGCATTATCCTCAAGGTCCATGCGATTCCATATTGACACAAAGTCATCATCAAATTTACAAGTCAGTGCATCTAAATTATTGAGCTTAGCACCAGCCCAAATGTCCTCCTCATTAGAGGGTGACTCAAGGAAAATGTCCTCCCCCGACTGGGGCGCCACTTGAAGATTATCGGCATCAAATGGGTCAAACTGCTGAGGAATATGGATCTCGTAGTCCTTGCTGGGTACGCGTTGTCCCGTTTGCTTCTCTTCTGCAATAAAAGTATGTACAAAATACAAGACTAAAATATGTGTCTACTTGTTTGGGAAATAAACAAAATGGCTACCAAGTTCAGGTAGAATATTTCTATCATAAGCATTAAGTGCAAAACAAACACAATTTGTATGCTCTGAAAACTCCAACAGTTAAAAACTATTAAATCAATCAGGTTTTTTTTTACCCTTTCTTTGTTCATAAAGTTGATGGAAAGGATCCAAGTCTTTTATCACTGTGTTTTTCTCTTGTTGCTGGAAAGAAAATGGTGAAATAAATTGTATTAGTCACAAGAAATACATGCATTAGATGATGATTAATTACCATCGATATGGATCTTTATCAAACTGAATTTACTCCTGCTGTAGTACTATAGGTTTACTCTATGTGATAGTCAGTCATCACTCTCCTATAACATACATAGTGTTTCGACAGCAAATGTTTTTACCTTTTTGAGGTCATCAGCCTCTTGCTCCAGCTTCTTCAGCTCTAGGGTCAACTTCTGTTCCTCCATGATGACTCCCGCTGTTTCCTCCCTGACCCATTTGTGCTCCTCCTTGAGTCTGAAAAACAGAAGCAAGTCTTCTAGAAAATACAGAAACTTCATTTCTTGTGAACTGTAAGAAATCCCTGGCACTCTTAGCAAATATGTCCAGCCACTATGTCCATTTGGTCTCGATTGACCACAAAGGATTAGCCCTGGGCAGTGGTCAGTCTCACGGAACAATATACACCTTTTGATATAGAATTTTTTTTTTCACTTCAGGCAATAAAAACAGGGACATACTCCTTGTACAATCCAGGCCATGTGATCAAGCGAATATAGCCAAAGGAGTTAATTCGACTGTCAGGAAGAAGTTTTTCAAATTCCTCCTTACATGTCAACATAACTTGTTGTGATTCTGACCGACATGTCATTATTCTACATGATGTTCATGGGACAAGGGACTGCATAGTGATCAAAATATTCTTCAACGTTTCAACATTCTGAGTGTACCAACATTGGTCACACAGTTGTGCCACAACAGATGTAAATAGATGTAAAAAGATTGAAATGATTGAAACTACTCTACATATGATGCGGTTACCATGAACTTATTTAAAAGCAGTGGAATAAAATTAACAAATTGCAGCTGAGTAGTCTAGTAGTGTTAAACAATAAATTGATAGTTCCAATAAATTGTTTCTTTTTGTTAGCTGGCAAATATGTCTAAGACACCACGATTGGTAAACTTGTTAATCTTGGCATTTCTCCTGCAGAAGCCGCATTTAATAGAACAGCTCTTTATAATGATAATTGTGTCCAGTGGTCTTCATGACTCACTAGAAAGTCTGCTATTTTAAGATTTCATTAGACCATAGTGACAGTCTACAAAAACCTTTTAAATTGGCCAACACCCACACGTTTTTATTTTTACTAACCTATCGATTATATACTGGTAATTGTTTTTATGTACTTTACTACTTGAACTTGTCCTTTTTCCAAAGTTAAAGGGGTTTTCCAATGACCAACTAAATAAGGCCTTGGCTATCACCGCTGAAGGTACCAGGTTCAAATCCCTGTCTGTGTAAGTCTCAATGGCCTATATCTCAACTGGATATTGGTCCAATAAGGCTTAAGCCATTAAATTGGTGGTGCCTTGTACAGGGTGTCTTTGCTGTGACAAATTTGACCTCCAGACACGAGGTAAATGTGTAACAAGGTGTGGGCACCAAGCCTTATCATCTCATCATTACGTCTGCCTCTGACAGTAGGTCATATCACCCAACTAAGCTTCAAACTAGTAGCATTGAGACAATATTACATTCTTAATTTAGCTTCTGTAAGCCAATGAGAATGCTTCATTGTCATTCAGCATGGGTGTATGTGCAGCAGCAGAGTATATTGGATGGCTGCAGCGTATGTTGTACATACAGTGTGGGGAATATAGTCAAAAATAGGGTTTTGTGAGATGAGGAAAAATGACATGTACAATTTTCCTCATATTTCGCAAAACTTGATGTTGGACTCTTCACCATCCACTATTGTTTAATGTTTCTGGATAGCAACTATAGATTTTTACCAACAACACATACCTTTCAGAGACTTTGGCCATGGCCTCCACCCTGTCCTGCTCCTTCTGCAATTTCTCGAGCATCAACTGAGCGCTCCCATCGTCACTGTCTGATCTGGCATTTATGACCTGAAACTGAAATCAGAGAAGTTATCAAATTTATTGCACCTGCTATTTTCCAATTTTGGAAATCCTCGGGAGTGTTCATCTCTCATTAGACAGAAAACATATATGTGGGAAAATTGACATAAGTGTCTGGTCACCTGAGCTAGATCTTTTCTTTCAGTTTCTGGAACTCATAAGCAAGACCTCCAATGCCATAACATTTCCATGAATATGTTAAGATATGATTGTTATAAATATGTCCATATACCAGGTACATATAACACAAATGCATTATTATATCTATGATAATCTTCATTCTTATGTCTCAATATACAAATATGAAAAGTCTTTGGTCTGAAAAACTCATTGGTACCTGGTAAATATTCATTAAGCCGAATTATCCAAACAACACGTTTCATGCAATCAATTATAACATTACCAGGTTCAGCAGCTAATTTTTACACTGATATAATAAATACATGTAACACGAATGTCACCGCCTTGCTATTTTGAATTATTGCCAATAGTGGGTGCATGGCTGACCCTTGAATAAACCCTTAAGGCTGATAAACTTTTTGAAATGTAAGTTCAAGTTGACTTCAATATGGGTTGAACCAGGTTATACTTCTCAGAGATAAGATAACAAAAAAAAATGTAACCAGAATAAACAAGTGTTATCCTTACTATGGTGTAAACATTGCAAGTTGTTAAGTTATATAATAGTATACTCCAGGTTGTAAATCAATCAGGTATTATTTAAAAGCTTTATACAATGCATAACCTACCTTTTCTCACCTTTATAATGTCATCTAACATTTCACCTTTTATGATACTATTACGATAAATGATTGACCGATAAAATTTTGACCAGGAAATAACATGTTTTTTTTTGTGTGAGTTATAGTTTGCACTACAATGCATGTAAAATTCTCCCTATTGGTTGAAACAGGTGCAGCCTCAAAATCCAAAATGTAAAGTATCATAATCCTGTTATTAATTTTTTTTGCTGGGAATTTGACCAAATATTATATACTGTCCAGGGTAAATAAAGGATTTTGTATCTGATTTTAGCAAGTAAAACATTTGAAAAAACTAACAGTCAAGTGGTTGACAAACAAACAAACAAACATACATGTGGCTGTCATTTTTACTATGCATACAGTTAAGCTATTGTCTTACCCCAAAATAAAACATTATCTCTATAGTATTTAAAGTTTGTTTATAGGAAGGTGCTGCCAACCCAGGTAACTACTTACGTTTTAATAAACAATGTTAAATATCCAGGCATCCATTCAAGCATTTGTTGAAGAGGTTATCTAGCTAGCTCCTATGATGTGGACACTTATCTTGAGATATGCATTATTATGGTCTAGTTGGGCATAACTTCAGCTGATAAAGGTAGAGAAGGACTCACCCAGTTAGCCAAGAGCTTCAGCCTCTCCCTGTGCAGTGTAGCTCTCCTCTCTTCTCTGGCAGCTTCTAGTTTCCTTCTTTCCTGCAATAATCATTGTTTGCCACACCCTGTGAGTAAAGGTAACTGACAGGTACAAAATGCGAGCAGGGCCATTAACATCATGAACAGTGCTCAGCATCAGGATCGGTACCAGCAGCAGCAGCAGCAGCAGCAGCAGCAGCAGCTACGTCTCAAAGATTAATTATCTTATCTCTTCTTGTATTGCTAATTTTGTTAAGGAAATGTCAAAGTATTGAGATCTTCTATCAATAGATTGAGAAATAGCATTGGTATAGGTATACACTATGTCATCAATTATAAAATCCAGGTAGATGGATCCATCTACAAGTTGTCATCCTAATTAAATTATCCTAACAGTGTAATAAGGGTATCCATCGTGTATTATTCTAGGTTTAATCCAGTTGCCTAGTAGTGCATATTAATACATTAGCACCTTCGGCCTAATTTCCAGTTAGTTTCACGAAAGTACCAACACAATTAGCACACCCATTGTGTAAGCTATAGAGAAAGTACAGTGGAATTAAGTGAAACTAGATTAAACTCCTGAGGGCAGTTGACAACTCCAGCCAACAAATGGAATGTTTGCATCACAATTGTCGCACGTTCTTCGCGTCATAATGGAACGTCATCATGGAACGTCAGAGCGCATGGAGAACGTCGCGCGCGTCGCACGTGCACTAATGAGCATGACAGCTGTCCACGTCAAGTCCTGACTTATCATTGTCAGCAGCTGATATTCCTTCGCTTAAGATCTATCACTTGATCTACCACAAGATCTAGCTTGCCTATTATACTCCCATTTTTTCTGTACATGTATAATACTGCCCAGTTAGCTCAAGTTTGACTCGTTAGACTGTTAAAAAGACAAAGGACCCCACCTTAACAAAATCTTAAGTAATAGGTCATATGACGCACTTGTCACTCCCCCCTACAGGCAATTGGCAATTTCTAGCAAATTATACCTCCCTTAAGAAATACCATAATAGTCATAACTTAAAGCAAAACAGCAGACTTCGAGACTACATGTCAACAGCATGACACAAAATATACTTAGTATCTAGGTAACATGACCACATCTGTTCCAGTCCCACAATCATGTGGTTATTAGACATTGAGAAAATAATATACAGTTAGAGGTATAATTAGAGAAATTAATACTTTTGCTATATATAGGACACGTGGTTTTCTGACAATACAGTGAGACGAAATTTATGTAACACATGTTTGCATTTGCAAGTGTAATTGAAATTTTGGTCAAGTACGTAAAAGATTTCATTTAAGTTTCCTCCAAATTAAAAAAAAAACAAAAACAGAAAAACTATACTAAAAATATTTAAAAAGCAAAATCCCCAGTAAGTCATCACATATATATGATAGCAAAAACTTTGTTACATAGTCTTATCTTTAATTAGCAGTGATAACAGGGCAATTTGTTATATTCACATTTTCCTGATAAATAAGATTAAGTCCCTGAGCACTCCAGGATTGAATAATAAACATAAGAAATCGACGGAACTCTTTAGAATATGGCAACCTGGGGGACACGATCAAATGAAAACGGGTAAGCATAATAAAACCTAAAAAATTACCAAAAATGACATAATATAATTATGGAAAAAAGCGTTTACACCTTTGGAATATGCGTTAATAACATCTGATCAAATATTCCTCTTTGTTTTGCATTAAACTTGTAATATGTGACACTGTACCATCACTAATATCAAAGAGCATTTAAGGACAATAATCAATGTTCTTGTAATATAATAGTACCAGACCTGACAGCGCTCATCATAGAGGAGTTGGAGAAACTAATTACGATTGATAATCAAGGGCCGTAGCCTGGGGAAAATTCTAAGGGGGCAGGTCGTTCAAAGGATATGTACTATATTTGGCACAATTCTAGGGGGGGGGGCAGTTGCTCACCGCAGGCAATGGCCCTCTGCAGGAATAGTACGAGGAAATGGAGCTTAACAGTTTATGGATATAATTAGTTAGTTGAATAACTGACACTCAATAATAATATCTATAGACCTGATGACTCGTTGTTTCTTTCTGCTTATTTTTCAGAAAACTAGCCACATCAAGATGGGTAATGAAGTAAGCTAAGGGCCGAGGTAGAATTGAAGCATCAATATGATCTAATTCCTGGTTAAATTATGTGATGGTATTTAGGAGGTAGACAATTCTAATAGTCCCTTGAGTTTGAAGAGTGCTAGAGTATTCATTGTCTCCTGACTTAATCATGGTAGGATGTGCAATATGGATTATGTATGTGTTTAACTTTATTGTGCAACTGTGTTACATATTGAACATTCCAGGTCATATATAACTTCTCGAATATATGTCAATTATTCGGATGGTCTCTATCACAATTACTAATGTGGCACAATTTACTTTGATTATTCTGTCTGAAACAGTGATAGATCAACGAACATGATGTGCACTTTCCTGATAAATAAGATTAAATCCCTGAGCACTCCAGGATTGCATGATAAACATAAGAAATAGTTGTTGGAACTTTTTAGAATATGGCAACCTGGGGGACATGATCAAACGAAAATGGGTAAGCATAATAAAACCTAAAACATTACCAATCACTTCAGTACCATATATGTACTATATTTGGCAAAATTCTAGGGGGGGGGGGACAGTTGCCCACCGCAGGCAACGGTCCTGTACGAGTATAGTGGGAGGAAATGGAGCTTAACAGTTTATGGATATAATAAGTTAGTTGAATAACTGACATTCAATAACTATATCTATAGACCTGATGGCTCTCATGACATTGAAACAAGTGAAGACAATGTTGAGGCCTCAGTCAGAATGTTGGGTCCCATTGGATCCCAACATGTCAGGTACCCAGAACTTGACAAGTTTGTTAAGTTTATTCTCACTAATTGAAACAACTGACCATGTGACTTACATGCGTTAATTGCACTGGAACTTTGTTCAGAACATGTCTCCAACTATCACTTAAATTGTTTTTAATGCAATTAAGACCCTACCAGTTTTGACAACAATTAAGCTTTGAGTGATCAACTTCTAATTATTTCTTGAAAACATAACTAAACAATATTTGACATGTAGAGGTCACAAAAGACCTATACATATGTCGGTGAAACAGTTCAGAATCTTCACTGTTGTGGAGCCTAACTCTGACACTGAGGGTTTCTACTGAGTAGTTCATATATTCGCCACCAGTGTCACTGTATTAGGCTGCAATAAAGGCTCAGTAAGAGCCATAAATACAGTGCTACATGTGTACATGCTCAGGTACTTGGCTGGGCTCCGACCTAACCTTGAAGCTCAGGTACCCAGACTACACACGCCAAAATCTCTTTTATTCCTCATACATATAGGCTCATCCCCAGATCAAGTCAGGAGTTCTCCCATATTCGCTGATCACAGAAATACTTCTAACCACTCAAGACTTGACAGCTCTGCTCATGCACCATATAGAGTAATTGGATATGACAGAGGGAAACCCCCCCCCCTCCCCCCTCTGTTAAACAATTAATTATTATAGTTACAAAAACATACAATTAACTCATTCTTGCATGCCACAATGTTATCAACAATAAATTCATTATGTTAGTATTCAGATTTTTCAGCCCATACGCGGCACAAAGCAAAAATTTTAAATTTAAAATCAACAAGTTATGGATCAAATTTAAAATTCATTTTGACAATTTGCTCTCATTTTACCTTTCTATAATCAAGAATAAAGCTTTGTTTTGTAGCACAGGTAAAAGCAATTGCACCTGACAATGGACATTATTATAAGTTATTTGTGCTACTTTCGCTATTAAAAATGGTTCTATTATGTTTACTTTTTCCCAACAAGGACTACTGAAGAAGATAACATTTTTCTAAAAGATAAGAGGATGACTTACCCTGAGTTGCATTAACTTGGGTTTTCTGCGACCCAGCTCCATGAGTCTATAAATATATAAGAAAGTGCAATTTTAATTTTAATAGATTCGTGAGCAATTGCAGCCCGTTAACGTTTAAGGTAAATGTAATCATTTCACAAATTACCATTTTATAATCAGCATTATTGTTAATGTTACACAACAATAACACTGCAATTGAGAATTTGCATGATAAAAAGCAGCTCACCTGGTTTTCAGAGCCACGATGTCATTCTTAGGAAGGCTATTAGGGAAGAGGAGTTTCACATTCACCGGTCCGTCAATGAAATTACCTGGCAACAATATGGCAATAAATTATGCAAATTCAATTGTAACATGTCTGCCCATTATTATATATCTGGCTATTTTCAAACACTTCATTTCTGTGCATGGTTACAACATTGATGTGAATATGTCTTTTAAATGATTTATTAATGTTGTCAGTGCTTTTTTCATAACTCAGACTCAGACTCATAAACTGTTCAAGGGAGCCTATTTCTTTTGAATTTCATATTACACAGCTTCTTGAAGATAACTTAACAGGCAATTAGCAAATGTATAATATATAAATTATATTAAGAGCAATGAAGATATATTACTCACAACATATATTACTCACAACATATGGTGCATATTCTGTAATTAATGACTCAAGAACTTTCTCATGTTTAGAGGTGTTCAGAAATCTTCTATAATGCCCTTTGGTACTTAATATATTGCCATGGGATATAAGCAATAAAATTCCTTTATACCAACAGTATGTGCAATATCCTTGGGTCAAAATCTTATATAACTGATAGTGTCCCAACTTGAAGATAAGAATTGACCTGAGGACATATTTCAAACTTCAAGAGAATAATTGGAGTGCATCTCACCTTTCTTTAAATGTTGCAGAAGACGACAAGCTATGGCGAATTCATCACAATTCAACGTTCCATCTCTGCTCAAGTCAGCCAAGTTCCACACTCTGGCCAGCTGCTGAGGGGGGAGGCTGGATGTGCGAAATATTTCCCTCCCCACTAAGGCTGCAAGCACATGCATGGTGGCAATAAAGTTGCAATTAAAATCTTAGATATTACAAAGTTCAAGTGAACCATGATTATGTTAGAAAATCGCAATGCTTACAAATAAAGGCCTGGGTGAATTAAAGACATGTAGGCCTAAAATGTTCTTCTGAATCACAAGTTTTCCATCATAAAGTCGACTTTAAAGTTCTGTTTTGTCCTTAATATCATAGGAATGTTTGAGTTTTTATTCAGTTTGACGTGCAAAACTTTAAAATTTTTAAGAAGGATATGTGGTGTTGAATTCTGTGTGCAGTGTACTTTTTAATTTTAATATAATATTTGTCCTCAACATAACCCAGTTCTTTCTCTCATTTTTCTGTGTTTTATCTTTTTCCTGTATATATTGGTTTTTGCCAAGTCACAGAGTGTACACCATTATTCTTCTTCACATGCAACTTACACTGGTCTATCACATAGTAACTTAATACAATTTTTCATGCTTGGCCAATCTCTCAGTATTTTCCACACTTAGCTGTGCACTGAGTTGAACTTGACATTCATTTCCTTTTATCCACAACATGTATCTTTGCTGGCAAAACTCATGTCATTCCAGCATTGTAAATACTAATCAAGTCTCCAGATCTATGCAATCGCCAGCTCAGGCAATTTATTTTTGCCACTCCAAGACCTTTTTATTTTTCATGTCTCGTCTTTTTACATAACAACAATTTTATCATAGATGCGCCTTACAGAAACTAGAGCTCCATTTCACAAGGATGTACCATCTATAGCTCTCCCTGGTATCTGCCAATTATCTGTCTTTTCCTGTCCCAGACTCTCTTCTCTGTCTGTATCTACTCGTTTTTTCCCCTGCATTTTCTTGTCTTTTTCTGTCTGTGACTCTTAGGTGTTATAAGTATCTTACGTCTGTCTATATAGCAACTACAGTATTGCTTATCTACTATATTTCTATCTGTGGGTTGTTTCTCTGTGTGATTCTTCTTGTCTGCCTGTCTGCCTTTGACACAATTCATGTCTGTTAGTCTCTTTCTTACCAGTTATCCCGCCAGTTTTTTCTCCCATCAAGAAATAGAAGAACCTTTTGTATGCCAGGAGTTGTGCCCTGGTCATGGCAGTGGGGCGAACTTCTTGTTTGGGGGCAGGGGTCAGCCAAGGAGGTAAAATGGACGGTAACTTTTTGCCACACAGTTTACCCTGGATCAATTGCATGGCCACGCAGAACTCCCCAATGTCCAGCATGTTGTCGTGTTTGAGATCCACAAGATTCCTGTTTACAAAAACGCAACGAAAATGTTTGTACAAAATGTTTGCCTTTCCCCAAGCTTGGCCCCCATAAAACAGCATTAAACGTTGTTTGTATTTCCTGCATTTATTTGCCACTCACCATATTTGACTAAGCACTTGTAAAGACAACCCAGACTTCAAAAACAACTGGCACACTTGTTCCCCTAAAACACAACAAATAAAGTCTACTTACACAATGTCAATGTACTATTTATTTTATTGCTTTATTGCATGTACAGTGCAGTCAAGTATATTCAATGTCTTTCAATGTCTCTGCGGATGACACTATTGACAGTGTGAATTCAGCCTGGGGTATCATCCGCAATGGAATTAAAATAAGCTTGTGCACTATTAGGGTATTCATGGAATAATCAAATTTGGTCATAAATTCCCTTTATGTACTTTGAACTTGCTTTTGTTTGAACTGCACACACGGCATGACTATCATTTCCTGATGCAATTACTTTTAAAATGAATGCAATGTTACAGATTTATGCATGCATGTCTGGTACTTATAATGTGAGTTTTTAAACCAACATGAAATTCTTTTCTTATTCGTGTATGTACTTAATTGGGTCAAGAGCCAGTAAATTTCAGCTGATGTATAATTTGGCCAGTTGGCGGCGCCAGCTGGTGACCTCTGGTTCAATGTATATTATAACTAACGGACTGCACAGTATGGGTGATATAAATTTACCTTATGTGCACTTTTTAATATAAAGTAATTTGACTGGGTGTACTAATTGATAAACACCTCCTGATGTGACACATAAGTGTCTGCTACACTGCATGTACTTTTAGTGTCTTATATATATGTGATTAAAATAACTAGTAATGTTACTTTCAAGACACTAGGAAGAAATCCAATAAGCGCATTAATCATAATTAGCTTTTACATAATAGCCTATTAATAGACCTATTTAATATTACGTCAAATAATTTATGTCTGCACATTATCTGAATACATTGACAAATCAATAAATTCACTCTTACCTGGTAGTAATCCCTCTATGGGACCTTGGCAGAAAAACAAAGATTCATGTCTGGTTTTTTCCTCTTCTGTGATAGGTGGCCAATCCTTGAAATTTTCTTCGTTGTTGTTGTTGTTGGTTTCTGGAATTTGAAATAAAAATTCATTCAGGATAAAGTGTGTGCATCTAACTTTGCATGCCATTAAAATGATTGTTGCCCCATGATTAGAAATATTTATTCCTTTGTTTTACTCTCTTGAGGTCATGGATAAATATTGTGGCTGTTGCACTAGGGTCTGTTATTTGGTAATATACAAAATATATGTTATTAAATTGCAATATTGTGAATTTGAGGATGTGGACAGGTCTACATATTTTTCAAATGTCCTTGAATGCAATAAGGATGACAACTGCATGTCTTGCTATTTGCTGAGCCATTGTATGGAGCATAAATGTACTTAAAAAAAAGAAATATTATTCGGTATTTCACCCTTTGCCAAGGGAGAGTGAACAGAATTCTCAAATTATATTGTCACAACTGACAGAGGACAATGACCTATATCATGCATGGCCAGACTCAGAGAAATCATGTACCGTGTCCACAGGTAATTTCTCTAGAGGACCTAAACCAGGTTAAATGCCATAGGCATCTTGCATAATTAACCATACAATTGCCCATTTCATGTTGACTATATTTCGTATATTCTCATATCTACTGAGACTTACATTATCAGGTAAACATGTACAGCTCTGGTAATTGCATGTAACTCAGCATGTAATGTCCTGCAATATCATCTGCAGGATCTGCAGGCCCTTTAAATTATGTGGGTTTCATATAAAATTCAATACACAGTTCACACACAGATTAGAACCACTTACCAGTTACTGTGGGCTTGTTGGTGGTCATGCTGACAAGATGGTAACATTAAATCCTTTTTCCATGATGGAATCGCTGATCAGTAATCACTGTCACTATACTGTCACTACCGAGGCTTTTCAAGTGCTCCGCGAAAACTGCAGTAGGTGCTTCTGTGCGCATGCTTATTGGAACTAGGTCACGCATGCGTACTGGGAGTATTTGGCTGCCATCACATGATAAAGTGACAGCGGCTGGTTGTGGCATCAAAAATGTCTGTAAGAACCACCTCCCTCATCTTATCCACGCTTGGAAGCTTGACATTAATAATCATCACCTTCATAGGTAAGTAATACGGCGTAAATTCACACCATTACTGCACAAATAAGCTCATAACAGCTGCGACAGCTGAACCCTATTTGGCAATGACTATAGTCGATGACGAAAATCTTAACATTTCATATTCTCTGCGGTGTAAAAATCACGATTTTTGTAGGCATTTCTTGAATATTACTTTACCAATTTTTGCTCAGTTTGTAATTTGTGGACTGCTCCATGATATCTTGTGGTTGTCTGGTTGATGTTTCATGCAATCGAACTTCACATCCCGTGACTTTGACCGTGCAGTGGTCACATCAGTCTGATCAGATCAAAAATATTGAATTTCCTATAGTGAGGCTATACTATAGCTATATTGTGTATCATGATTACATACATGTATGTAGTGTGTACAATGTAGATCCATTTTAACATGTCAGTTAAGCATAAGGGACGCAAATTGATGATTGCATGACTAGAGCCCCTCCTGGTTCTCGATACATTTTCTGTAGGCCTATATTTTCATTTGGCCAAAAAGTGTATCTCTTCCTGAAACCATGGCATGGGATCATTTATAGCCAGTCTTTAATATATGCCAAGATATATGCTGTTAAATGTATTGATAGACGAGACTTGAATTGGTCGCTATATTAATTAAATCATGATGAACCACTACTGTCGCCGTGTCGGTACGTTACAGTGCATGACTTATGTACAATTTATATATACTGCTATTAAATCCAATTTTATTTTTTTTCAGGTTTATATTATGTCCTCTCAGATCAAGGATACAGATTTGATGTACAATGGTAAGTGGTTCTAACATAAGATGTTTACTGTTGTACAATGAAATTTGCAAATTTTACTAAGTTGTTCATTGGAAGGATGAAATCATGAAAGTTTGCTTATGTTGATTTGATTGCAGGTTCTTAGAAGAAACCTCACCGCATATGTGGTCAAACCTTGGCATTAGTCTTGCGATAGCGCTCTCTGTCATCGGTGCAGCATGGTAAGAAACACTCAAATTTTTTGAAGATTATTTGGATAACTGCGTAGCTTTTAAACAAAAGAAAATAGTTCCAGGCTAAAAAAACTGTCAACTCAAAAACTTTCCTACTTGATTGTAATTTCAGGGGAATCTACACAACTGGCTCCAGCATCCTGGGCGGTGGTGTGAAAGCTCCTAGAATTCGAACAAAAAATCTAGTCAGTATCATCTTCTGCGAAGCTGTTGCCATCTACGGTATCATCATGGCTATTGTCATCAGCAACAGTCAGGAAGTAAGCCATGGACAGATCTAGTTGTTGATTACCAGTTGGTTAAATTGTAATTAATGTTATGAACACTTCTGATATTGCTTTTAAAAAATTGCTTGAAGGTATCTCAAAACAATTAATCTTTTGCAGGCTTTTGATCCCATTAGAGTGAATGGCATTCCTGAACTGAAGAGGATGAATGCACTAGCTGGTAAAGATCTAATGATTTCTTGTGATAAACTGCGTGGACAGATTTTATAACAGTCTGCTGCAGTGGCATTCCATTGACAAATGAATATTTCATTGTTTTGGCAACAATAGTGAATATTCCTGACTACTTCTAGTTTATCAAATTTCATGAACCTTCATTGAATTAGTGCTTCAACGCCACAAAATAGTGCATTCTCCCGAATTGCTTTTTCTACTGCTTCTTATTGAATTAAGGTATTTACAAGTAACATCAAGAGATGTGAGACATTTAAACATCCGTGAAGTATAATAAATAACAGCAATATTATAACAATAACTAAAGTACGTCCCAAAATAATATAAAAGTTGAGATAAATACAATACCTTTGGTCAATGTTTTTTGCTGAGGGTAAAAAACCAAGCTTAGACAGTTTTCAAAAAAAATTTTTACATTATATATAAACTTTTATTGACAGTATGGTCAGTATTGACCTATTCGTCATTTTTACAATTCATAGACATACATACAGTACTGTACTACACATTTCTAGCATATTACAGATTCATTTAAAACATATAACAAAACTGTACTGAACATATCACATGTGTTACTGGTTATTTCATAGCATATAAGCATGATAAACAACTTTACTACACGTATCAAACAACTATACTACACAAAAATAATACTGATTTGGGATTCAAATTATAAAACGAAAAACACAATACAATTATATACAAAACTGGTCCCAGAATATTAGAGTCCTGCTCTCATCACACTGTGTCCATAAAAATTATTAAATTAATACTGATATGTATCATCTTCTGAAAAATAAATGTCCAGTGAATTGTCACTTTTCCTTGGGCGGTTGGGGATGGGTAGTGTTGGGAGCCCATTGCATTTGAGATCTGCTATCATTCTATTTTATCAGGTTACTAGGGACAGATTATTTTGTCTGTTTTAAAAATAGAAAATAATTTCAAAGAGAATTTCCTACTGCATAGACATGTGTTATTTACATACTTTTATTTAAGAAATCCCCTAATGCATGTATAACTTTAGGTTCTCTACAAGTTAGCAATGCTTTAAATTTCTCAAAGGTGTTTGAATTTTCAAACTCAGGTATTAAATCTTTTGCTTTTTGAAAAAGTTGGTCCCTTAGCGATTTATTAGAGCTACAAGTTATGATATAATGAATTTCATCTTCTACTTCACTACTCGTACATTTCTCGCATATTCTATTCTCTACTGGTACCTTAGGGGTTTGATGCCTACCAGTTTCGATCTTGAGATTGTGTGAGCTCAATCTGAACCTAGCTATGTTATTGATAGTTTTCTTTGGAAGGTTGATAAGTAGATATGGTTCAATAGAGTATGAAGTTTTAAAAAGTTTGTATGTCCTAAGTTTAGGTTGTTCGTCAGAATTTTTTATCTCGTTAAGGATCCTACTTTGTTCGCTGGAATAGAGTTTAGTTTTTACTTTAGTCGCTAAGGAATTTGGTGTATCAAGTACCACCTGAGGTGCACATGTACCCTCAATTATATTTCTTACGTGGGTGCATACATTGAAAACAAAGCTGAGATATCTTAATTTTTTTGCAAATACTACATGCAATTAACATATCTTAAAACTAAATTTGATGTTTTATGTATGTTAAATTACAAATGCATCTTTTATTAGCATTGGGGTCAGTCAGAAATCAAAATCAACACATTTTTTCAATCCTGTTATCCATCATTGCATCAGCATTTCAAATACTTGCATAGAGTAATATGTAATTTATGCATACTCTTAATCCCCCAGATGAATAATATATAATAGTAGTATAATCAATATAGATTCGCATGCTATAGTTTTTTGTGCTGAATTTCAAATGAATAACTCATTACTAGGCTAAATTATGTTGTTTTTGTAAAAATTATTTTCACTGCATTGAAACATTTGAAATTTCAGGCTACTCAATGTTTGGTGCTGGACTAACAGTTGGCTTCTCCAACCTGTTCTGTGGGGTGTGTGTCGGAGTGGTGGGTTCTGGAGCTGCTCTTGCTGATGCCCAAAACTCTTCCTTGTTCGTCAAGATCCTTATCGTTGAAATTTTTGGCAGTGCCATTGGTCTGTTTGGAGTTATTGTGGGCATCCTGATGGTTTGTAGTGTTGTATTTTGTTAATGCTGAACATTACTTTTTGCTCATCAGTTGTGTATTGTATATAATTTATATTTTGAGAATGGCTTTCTTTTCGCCAATTTGTCACTTGCATCTCATTTCTTTCTCTTTATTTTTCAGACTAGCCACATCAAGATGGGTAATGAAGTAAGCTAAAGACACAGATAAAATTGAAGCATCAATATGATCTAATTCCTGGTTAAATTATGTGATGGTAGTTAGCAGATAGACAATTCTAATAGTCCCTTGAGTTTGAAGAGTGCTAGAGTATTCATTGTCTCCTGACTTAATCATGGTAGGATGTGCAATAGGGATTATGTATGTGTTTAACTTTATTGTGCAACTGTGTTACATATTGAACATTCCAGGACATATATAACTTCTCGAGTAAATGCCAATTATTCGGATGGTCTCTACCACAATTACTAATGTGGCACGATTTACTTTGATTACTCTGTCTGAAAAAGTGATTGATAAACAAACATTGATGTATGCTGTAGTGTTATTTTAAGGGAGGGAAAGAAAATGAACATTTATGAGACCAGACACTATGCTATTGTATTTTAGGAGTTAGAAAATAATATCATAATTGTGGTACAGATGTATCAGGTTCTATCATTATGGAACATGGCTAATGAAGAACAAATTTCTTTATCACCGTTTCACTGTTTAGTGTAAAATAAAGACGCAAAACGTTAGATATGGTAGTATTTGAACCGGATTAAGTATGTATGGTGAATACACATCGTTTGTTAATTAGGCAGTCTGAAAGATAGGTTTGTTTTTTGATTGGTACATAGGCAATTAAGGAGGCTAGATTTTAATTTGTGGATCAAGATTGAATAACTGTTTTATAATTCTATGTGTCGCCATGTAAATTTTGTTGCAACTTTTTTTTTCATTTCTGTAGCATTAATTCAGATATTCAGCTGAAGTTGTAATTATGTGAATGTGTACATATATGTATTGTAGAGCTCTAATCTTAATCATATTGCATTGTTATCACTCAATTGTTTGTAAATGACCATTAAATGTTAGAAAACAATGCCAGTTTTTGTGATGTGGGAGTGAGTCAAATCGCTGAACAATATTAGCATTGTAATATTTCTTTTAGTGTGGTTGACACGCATTTAGTGCCACGAGACAAGCGATGATGCCTCTAGAATTTGGAATAAGTTATTGAAGTTGAAGGAATGTGTGTCCTACTATGAGAGGGCACGGCACCACTGGTGCGTGTCACAACGCCTCGATCATATCCTATTGAAAATCCAGGGTGTGTCATGATCAGATTCTGCACACTGCCCAGCTAGCGGAATGGCATCACTGCTTTATTTGGATTATGGGATTGAACTGTTTTCAAAATGAGGTCAGGTCACTGGAATAGTTCCAATTAATCAGATTTTAGTGGGACTATTTGTGGCTGAATTGAATCAGTCTGATGGTTGATACTCTTTTGAGCAACCGTGACAA
This sequence comes from Alitta virens, assembly GCA_932294295.1. Lineage (NCBI taxonomy): Eukaryota > Metazoa > Annelida > Polychaeta > Phyllodocida > Nereididae > Alitta > Alitta virens. The sequence continues at coordinate 68,373,882 of OW028573.1, forward strand.
TGTTGTTGTTTGTGTTATAGATTTAACAGAGGGTGACAAGGGCAACAGATTGCCTTAAAAGAAGTGGATCACATGTTTTTAAGAATTGCCATGGTCTGACTGGAAGATTGTGCAAATCTTTTGAATTAATCAATTTTAATTAGCTCTGCCCCCGGAGGGGCAGAGGTTTTGTTATTACATCGATCTCGCGAGATGATGTCGCCTTTGGGGAAAACTGTATGATCTGTGATAACACAACTTACATGGCGTCTTCCGCTACATCCCGTGGTTTAACGCTACATATTACCCTTTTACATGCTCCTATTGCTATTCAGCGTGTTTCGTGGCTCCATTATCCTACGCACAGCCATTTCATACCCCTGTTTTGCCCTCCACTTTGTCCCAGCTCTCGACATTGCCCGAGACGTTCGTATGACGTCATCAAGGGAATCCCCGTAACGGGGGAAGCCCAGTCAGCAAGGTTGCCGTTTTTCCACAAGCTGCCTCATTGACCACTTCAAGGCGCCCACCTCTCCAGATAAGTCATTCAAACGCTACATTTCTGTGTTATTGACTCATTCCAACTTAGTTTTGTCCGATACAACTCGTTTTCTCACTTGCTCGTCCATTCTAGTTCCCATTTGGGGAACCCACGCGAATCAAGGACGTAGCCCACAATGCAGCCCGCTGGTGGAGCGATTGCAGCACCCCTGGTGGGCGTTGACATAATTACCCGGCGAATGTGGCGGGAAATGTCGCGGTTTCGATCCCATTCTGGATCTAAGTCTTCTGCAGCTATGGGCAGAGCTCCGCACATCCCATGTGCATTCTAGGTAATCATATTTAAAAAAAAAAAGCAATTTCAAGTTCTTTTGTTTATAGATAGACAGATAGATAAATGGACAGATAGACAGCTAGTCAGATAGATAGATAGTTCACTAAATCAATCAGATTTATTTATTTTTAATCCATGGCTAATTCAAAGGCGGCAGCTGAGCTGCCGACTTTGTATGCATCGGTCTTCGGAAGTCAAGAGTGTGGAGGGGTTGTATCCGCTTTTACAACTAGGTCTGCGGCAAATTTGAGAACGTATGTTAAGTCAATGAGCACAAAAACACCCTGTGTGTGTGACGCGATTCGGGCCAGAGAAATGACTACACACTTGCCGTTTCGTCAGCTGCCACGCAACTTCTTTCTTCAGAGCTGTATACTTTTTGGTAGCATGGGGCTGCTCGCTCACACTAAGCCAAAAAATAAATAATCTAAAACTGAACTGCGTTGGCTTGAAGGCAAGGCAGTGAAGTGGGTCAAGATGATGTCAACACATTAGCTGTAGGTGAAAAGACCAAGCTGGACCAAGGTGTATGCACCTAACAAGCAGGTGCATAGACCGACTAACTAGATGTAAAGTTAGGCAATAGATAAATGAATAACCTAACGATAAACTGACAATAAAATATTTACATTACAAGTTGGGGGAAAATCCCCAGGATAAAAGCCCCTACAACAACAAAGGCGAGCAGCCAGATAAGCTATAACAATAATGTGCTGTGAGCGGGCCACCCAACCCTTACCTTGCTTATAGGTCAGGGAGGTGGGTTTTCCCTATAGGCTCAGACCAGCATGGCCGGTGTTGTCTCACCATTGGCCCTGAGACTAAATGCCAGTAGAAAGAATGAGAAAACATGAATGCATGACATAGGAAAAAGGGGCTCGAAGAGCGGTAGTTGAAAGGGCCTCGAAGAGCAGGACCCAATGCTGCAGCTCGAAGAGCAACCCAAAGGGCTGAGGCTCGAAGAGCTAGACAAAAGGCTGAGGCTCGAAGAGCATAGTGGGAGTAAGGGGAGGCGGTGGGTAAATCCGAAGCAGCGTTACATAAATTGTTGTACTTTCTCAAAATCAGAAACAAGTCTGCTGACCGGAATTGACCGGTCACGTGATGATCTAAGAGTAGCTGGGTAGCTTGACATTGGCTGTGCACAAACCCCAATTTGATAAATCAAATGTGTACTTTATGCACAACAAACAAGCAATTTTAAGTTAGAATTTTTTAATGAGCCACAAACAAAAATAAAAACTTGAGGTTTGGCAATACATTGGGCTGCCCGCTCACACTAAGCTAAAAAATAAATAATCTAAAACTGAACTGCGTTGGCTTGAAGGCAAGGCAGTGAAGTGGGTCCAGATGGTTAGAGTATGCAGATTCTGTTGGATTTAGGTGACATCCTTGGAGATTTATTGATATATCTTTTGATCCAATTAAAAAAAAAGTCAATATCTCGAGCGTTCTGGAGTTTAATACAACAGATGTAATTACAAACAGATGTATCTACAAAATTTAATCAATGTCATATGGTAAACACATGCATGTGCCTTATGTAATCACTTGATACAACAATGTCCACCATTGCATGTAATGGTGGATAATGGGTAAAAGCTCATTGCTGAGCTAAAATTACAAATTTAAATGTCATGCTTGGAAGGTCTATATGTGTCCATGAGTGTGTGACCTATTGAAAGATTCTCTTCTGTACTGGTCGACAGTTCTGGAGAGGTCCCTTTGGAACGTGTTGTGCTGGCTTCTGAGGTGTTTGTCATCTGGGCCCAGGGTGGCCACATTGGGGTCAGCGATGCTCTCAGTCACCCCATTGTAAGCAGGGATCCTGGTCTCGGGCCCCTGGGTCCCTGTGTGTCTGGCCTGGGGCCTAGGAATGTTCATTCCACCATTAAACAAATAGGCGTCCATGTTGGTGCTGCCATAGGCTGGGATGCCAAAGTAGCTGTACCGTTCCAGATTCTCCTAGAGATGGTAGACAAGAAAAGTCAGGTTCATGCATCATGCAAGGATAATAAATAGTCAAATGCCATCTTCATAACCATCTCAGGGAATTGGAAACATCTCTTTTTTTTTTGCAAAAAAAAAAAAAAAAACCCTTAAAAAATTGAATTGAATTCATGAAGGTAAGTATTTGTGCTAGCTACTGTATTAGGATGGGTCCCACGCATGGCTACATTTTCAAAGGAAGAGGAGATATGAGGTTCCAGGTTGAGGATGTTGGTGTGGCAAAGGGTTTTGAGCTCATGCATGGCCTACAGGATGGTTGGGCCAACCAGTAAATAATGTGCCTGAAGTAGGATTTATGATTTAACAATATATCTTCATTATTTTAATGCGTTGAAATAGGCATAGCGATAGAGCCGAGGATGCCACCAGATTCTGCTGAACATTTGAGTCTAACTTACTGGTAAACCATTTTCTGAGTCAAGGTAAAGTTGGACTCAAACGCACAAAAACCGACCCAGTCTCAGAGTTTTAACCAGCCCGGTTTGAGTTGGGGATAAGCTGATATACCCTTTTCTGAGCCCAAATATTTCTCAGAGTAGAGGAAACATTCTTAGGATTGAATACAGCTATCCCCGCACCATAAAATAAACTAACCCATTTTGACTCTTGGTAAACAATGCGCCTTATTCACCCGTGTTAAGTACCCAAGGATCTCGTAATAAATTAAAATTAGATACATGCATTTTAAGTATAGATATGTATGGCAAACTAAAAAAAAATACAAGTTGTATATTATGCACTTAAAACCTTGTAATTTAAAACACTCCAAACGAACGGATGTGAGAACAGCAGTAAATAGATCTACAGACAATATACAAAAGAGTATTGAGAGGTGGAAGAAGGAAGTTCAAGGAACAGGTGTGACAACTGTAAATCGAAGTAAAATACAAATCATTACCCAGTTCTGTAGCAGTAGAAAGAAGTAAAGGATAAGAAAAAAGTAATTACTAAATTTATCTAGGATCATTGATCATAGCATCGAGTAACCATGTATGATCAATTAAAAGAACTGTGGCAGTTTCTTTCATGTGAACTCATTGTAAGTAACAAAATTTCTCACAGGAAAAATATTCATACACCATTCATGATTGTACCAAATTTTGTCAACTGGACATCATACCAAACAAGATTTGAACATGAGAAATTGAGGTGGTCAGTGAGATTTCCAAAATGGCAAACACTCAACAAACGCAGTATGGTGTCCCTACCTTTAATAGTAAACAGTTGCAGGGTACGTCTTGAACATCTAAAGTATGAAAAACCAAAAAGCTGTACTACATCTAGTCATCTACTCTATGTTGGGTTTTTGCTTGGACTAAGGATATCAAAACGTACATTCACACACAAAACGGAGACACAAAAATTGAACAAAAATGTAGAGAAACTTGGACAAAGTTTAGTCAAAAATTGTTCAAAATGACTCACAAAATTAACAAAGGCGAGCAAAAAGGGACACAAAATTTAATGTAGGAAATTAGCAATTATTGCTGGGTATGTTTACAGCGTTGACAAAAGGCTTAGGCCTAATTGGTGGAGAATGTCATTAGCCAGACGTCTGAACCTGGGAAATTGAAATTTCTTAGACAGTAATGTAAGACATTTGCATTTTTACCATACAACAGAAGTGGAGTGTTCGCTTTATTGTGTCTTTGTTTTCCCACTATTCAGTCTACAAGGATTTTTTTCTAAAAAACATACAAACATCTACTTAATATACAACACATGTGCACACGAGGATAAGCATAGAAATATTGCAAACCATGCATAACTCAAGTAATATATTACAACTACGCAATACTTTATGAATACACATTTAGCAACACTACAAATACCATATATTATGAGCACAATTGAGTTATTATTATAGTCACACACAATGCAACATTTTGAACGCTTGCAACAGCAATATACATCATTCATTCATGCAAGTATTTCATACATATTTAGGCACAGCTCATAGCAGGCATACAGAAAACATTTACACACATTATTAAACCAACATGATAGTTAATTTACAATGGTATAAACGCACACGGAATAGAATAAAATAAAGCGCAATAACTTATTATCAACATGAATGTGGGACTAGACTAGTAGACATGTACTTGGGTAACTAAATATACAACAGATTGGCCAATCTCATATACATAGCACCTGCGTGAAACCTTGTGATCAGTCTTCACACGCCACACTAATAACACAGATGTGCAAGACAATGCCCACAATTAATGGTGTTGGTGTTTTAGGGGGTGAGTAAGAGGACTCAGAAATGACGAGGACCTCCAACAGTGTAATTGTACAAATGAACAGGCCCTGAAGCTGTGCTCCAAGAGGATGATGAGGCGCCTACCTCTTTGTAAAGGTCCCTTAACTCAAGAGCCCTCTGCTCTGCCAAAAAGGTCCTCAGCCTCAGGTACAGTTGCTGGCTGGACATGTACTCCCTGAAGTTGTTCAGAACAAATACACCCTACAAGGACAAAAATAAGCACCATAACATTCGACTGTAAGACAAAAATAAGCTCGGTACAATTGAAGTCCATAATGGTGGTCATTGGTCAAGTGATATTACAGAAATAGGTCGATGTTTAGTTTCATATTTAGCACATCCAAAGCTGGTCATTGGTAAAAAGTATGGAGTCAATGATATGCAAATTTGTTATTACTGAGCTTCAAGTTCAACACATGCAGTCTGTACACTGGTAAACAAAAGTGTCAGTAAAGGTTTCAACTTTGTTGTTTGAGGTATAACCCCAGGCCAGACTAACAGGAAGTATATGGGTTAGAGGAAATCAAAGAGCAACTCTTGGCTCTTAGCTTCTCTCTTGAAGCCCTAATTCTGGGGTATGGCTAGCAGTATAGTAGACAATTTACGTGATAACTGAGATGTCTTCAGTTGATAATATATAAATAATTTCAATGATAGTATTAAATGGCGAGAGTATAAAGATCTATCTCAAAATGGCAGACATAGAACAATGGATTAGGAAATACTGCTTAAAAGTCAAGTATACAAATACTTCGGATTACCCATAACTGGGAAATACTGCATGTTGTATCCCACACTTTGGAACACCCATAAATTACTCTAAAATATGATTCTCAATCAGTTTCAACAATTCTGACATGTTTGGTAGTTATTTTAGCAAGACATATCTAGCTTAACCAATTCAAGAAGAATGATGAGTCGAATACCTACAATATACAAAGCGATGACTATTCCCAGGCCAAAGCCCACCATGACGTCTGTCCAATGACTATAATGAAGACCGTAGCGAGCCAAACTGCACAAGACAGACAACATGAGGAAGGAGAGAGTCACAAAGGGCTTCATCACCCTCACACTGTGCGCTCGTATTGTGTTGTGCAAGTAGATCTGGAATGAACACCCAACGTTTGATTGGTTTAAAAGTATAGACAATGAACATCCATCGTATGATTGGTGGTCAAAACAGAGAACATTCAATATTTGATTGGTTACTAGAATAAGATGATGAACATTCAATGTTTGATTGGTTACTAGAATAAGACAATGAACATCCAATGTTTGATTGGTTAATGGATAATACAATGAAAATTTGATTGGTTACTACATAAAGACAATTATAATAGCTACTTATGTAGATCTAGGTAAATAAATAACTTTAGGAATAAGGATTGACAAGGAAAGTATATTAGTGACTTTTTAATTTTAATTAATTTTTCTCTCAACATTTGTGGTAACATTTGAGGGTAGCCAGTCTTTGGAACTTGTTCAGGAGCGTACGGATGAGAAATATTATTCTGTAAAACACACGTGTATTATTTTACCTGTACGGATATGTTAGTATAATACCCTGGCCTACATGGTATAAGATAGTATTCCTAATTATACTTTCCTGCAACTACGTCAGCTCAATTTTCTATGCAGAATTTACATGTATATGTGTACATGCAATCAATGTAAGTGGAGCAATTCCAAGCTATTAGTCGATCTACTATTGCACAAAATGACATAATTTGTGCCCACGTCCATGATAAATGAACGATAATTTCCAAAGCATGTGAATGTTTTTCAGGACCCTATGCTTATATAAATATATTATTATGAAAACATGTAACTTACAGCCATAAAACCTGCAGCGAAGGCTGTCATAGATGCATGTAAGGAAGGAAACGAGAGCCTGTGGAATATAATTATGATAACATAAATGTTATACCAGAAATAGTGTCATAAATTCATATAGAGATTAATATTTTTGCTTTTTATGGATTGCATTACCTGGCGTGTCTAATCTTGTCAAAATCCCTCTCCATGCAAATGTTCTCATCATGCAAACCTCCATTTGCACATAATGTCATATTAGGTTTACAAACTTCCAGGAAATTGGGTCTTAAACGGCCCACAAGAATTTTGCTAACATCTGTGAAAATCATGGTGACCAGAATCCCAAACAGAAAAGCAGCTGAAATACAAAAATTAAGATGATCATATTTCGTGTACACTTTTTAAAGTTATATTTCTAATTATTGTATTATGATGATGACTTAATTTTCAAATGGAGAGGGGCTTGCATTAAATAAAGCAAAAGAACAAACTCATTAAGTATGTTATCTTATATAGGTGTACTTATTCATATGCCGCAAATGTTTACACCATTGGTTAATGTTTATCACACTTCCTATGCCTCCTCTTGGGGTAGATATACTTTGCTACTACTGGATCATGATATATTGGCAATTTGAAGAATAAGAAGCACTATATCAATATACCAATATATCGAAGTATTCTCCGAATGACTTGGGACATCTTGCACTGTTGACACATGACGCGGATTAATTTCTGCTCCTCTTCTGAGAAGGCCCATAACGCTATCTCTCCTACTATAATCTGGAAATTCAAAAATACGTAAATGTCTAGAGTCTATCTGTAGTACTATCTATACATTTTTAATAGGATCAAACTTAGGAAGGCCTAATCAAAAACACCACTTACAACAAAAGGTGGTATGCAAAAACAAAGGGCCACAATGACCTCATAGGACACATCAGCCCTGTAGGCAAAATCTCGGTAGGTGTCGCCAGTAGTCGTGAATCTGATGTTTTCATCTTGGCAACTGAAGTTCAGGTGGCGAACAGGGAACACTTCGGTATTTCTGCAATTGAGGAAGGTAATTTTTATTAAATCATAATTATCGAAGACAAATAGATATAAATCATGCCTGATCATTACAGGTATGTTTTCGTTACTGGTGGTTTTACACAGCAGGGGGAAGTCTCTGATTTGCTACAAACGGTCGCGGACCTTATATATATATATAAAGAAAGCAGCACCGTGTGTGGACTGTGGAGTCACAATCTTGTATTAGTATTACAATGTATGTGGAATTCAGCTAATCAGCCCCAACAAAGTAAAATCTAAATGATGGTGACCAAACTGCTACATGACAGCCATTGACAGGTATCTCTATTTTGCAGCATACATAGGGTAGGACCCTGTATATATAGTAGTATAGTAGAGGAATTGACAGCTACTCACTTTCATGGCAATTTAAAACAATAAACTGAAGCTCCAGAAAACATCGTTTCCTTATAGACATGCATTTAATTGTTTGACATTTTGGCGTTTTTATGGCTTTTTAATCAATAATGCTCTTAGATGCAAAACAAACCTGAGGAAGTACTCGAGGACAGCCACGAAGATCAACACGAGAAGTTCAAGGATGAAAACAAACACAACAAATACATTGACGCGTTCTTGGGAACTGTCGTTTGAAATGGTTTCCATGGCTCTAGAAGGCCTTTCTACTTCCGCTTTCAGGGGACGTGTATGGTCGTTGCGCTCCTACTAGTGCGTTGAGGTTTGCAGTGGGCACGGTGCGTTGTCATGGTAACACTTCCGGTAAAGCTTCGCTCCCCTCAATCCTGCAAAAGGAAGCCGTAAAATGGATGTGGGAGCACACAATTACCAAACACCAGGAGCCAAAACCGAACGTGACACAAAAGCAGACGATATACCAGGACTGGCGCGAAACCTTCCAAAATAGTCAAAATAGATACAGCATCAATTCGTACATTGTAACATTGTACATGGCGCGGCACTGAGCTGAATGGCCAGTATTGAGCTCACCAGACACATGTATTACATTACGCAACTCATGCATGGAGGTATTGATCAATGAATTCCAATTCAATCGAAATGACGTTTTCAGATGACTGTAAGTTATCCAGAAATGATTGTCTGTTTCAGACAAATTATGATAGTTGAGCTTGTGTCCATCCAACGTCAAAATCAACCAAAATATTATTTGCCTTTAGACAATGGTTGTATAGTTCAAACAATGATGTGGGATAGCTTACACAATTCAATGGCTATGGCCAAAAAATATCTTTGCATATTTTAAACAAAATTTGAATGGACACAAGCCAGGCATTCATTTGTGAAAGACAAACAGACAATCATTACTAAAAGTGCACTATGAGATGAATCAATGTAAATTAAATAAATACGGAGAATTAGGATTTATAGTTATGATGTTATCGACAAATAAACAAAAAAAGTCACATTGTGCGTGAATCGAGGTGATTTTGTCCCGGACAAGCCCCTGGACAAATGATTATAATTCTGTGTGCAATGGTTCGAATGGGCCAGCAAGGCAATGCTATTTCCAATCCAAACAAATTGCCCTGAGTTATTAGGAATTCCACGTGGAAACTCAGCTGCCCAATCATGCGTGACCAATTGCTGTCATGCCTCATAGCCATGCGCGTGTAAGTAGATTGGAGAAATGGTGCAAGGAAAATGAAATGAAAATGGATGGAAAATGCATAATATGAATATGATTAGGTTAATATGACAGATACGTGTAACGAGATAGGAATTTCAATCCAGGCAAATGTTTACCTGGAAGACATTTAGCCACAAAGAACAAGCTTAGGGAAGATTTTTCATCACGTTCTTATGAAGCTATACATATAATTGTAACCTAACGTTGCATGGCGCGTTGCATGGCGCTTACAGCAAATAAACTAAATATCAGTGCGGTTGTTACACCCAATAGCACTTTTTAAAATTTCTATATATTATATTTACACACACAGAATCATCTTCATAAAGTAGGTTGATTTAAAGACTTTTGTCAATTTTTATAAGAAAGCTGTATTATTAGGCATTTGCAATCCATGCAAATAAGGAATCAATGTATTTGTGGGTAGAATGGAATTGCTATGCTTATTTTCCTTTTACAATTACAAAATTAGTATCAACAGAAAGCTTGGCACATTTTTTACAAAATTGGATGTTATTACCACAATCATGAAACTATTTTATTACCTATTAAATAAAGAAAAAGATATGTCTGATCCGTTTTTGGTCACACATTGTATGGAATTGGGTTGGTCACTCCACTTGATGTTTCCACGACAACCAAAATTTATTGTTTATTGTCCTTAGTCTAACACCTTTCAAATTTTAAATGCTGAGTTCCAAAAAAATATTCAAAGTTTTTCAGAAGATAAGGAAACTTCTTCATGAAAAATCTGCTGAAATGTAGTGAATTGCCAACATTTTTCAAGTCAAGGTAATAGCTAAATTACCATAACCTTAATGAAATATTCAACTTTTTCTATGATACGAGCACCGAGAAGTAAATCAATAACATATTATGATATTAATATAGTTGGAATCTGACATATGGACATATTTGCATGTGTGTAGTGACCATTTTGATTTTCCCATAGGATGTGCTTATAAAAAGGCAAACATCCATTTTTGGATTCAGCTCATCCAATTTACTTTTTAAAAGTTGCCAAAATTACAGAGCCTGTTCCATGGAAGCTCATTTTTTGTTACAGGAAACAGCATGCAATGAAGTGTCAGGTACAATAACTGAAATACAGGGAAAGCTGACAATGTAAGGTCTGAAAAATATTGGCATTTTGTTAAAATATATTCCATTTCGGAATGTTTGTTGCACTACATCTTGTATATTTGGAAGAAGGGCTTTCAAGCCAACAGAAAATCTAACAAAAAAAAAACATAGTGAATTGACTGCACAAGTCAGGTAACGTGAAACGAATCAGTCAAAGATTAGATGCCCAGAAATCTTTGGTCGTTGGAGTCTACAATTGTACGTTGTGGTAACGTAGTTTTGCAACATTGTGGCAACTGAAGAGCTACGTTGTGGCAACGTTGCAGTAACATATTTTTTTGGCCAATGGCATTTACTCTAAATAATAGGAGACTGATCACATGACTTTCAAGAGTATAATGTATGCTAACATTTCATCAATCTGTATGTAAAATGTTTGAGATGACAATACCTACAATTATTTACAAACTGTATTATATTCCAATGTATACCTACTGTGGCTCTTTCTGTGTGTAATTCGTATTTCCAGTAATTACTGCGCATAATCTTAGGTGAATAATCCATCAATATCTGCAATATCATCACTGTGTAAAATATCAGTACACGTTCATCAGCCTGTGGTTCCATGTCTGGCTTATAGATTACAGAAATTCATCAGCACTGACTGTTTTGGACAAGAGCCCAAAAAGGAAATCACTATGCTGACATACACTGTAACACATGGGTGCTATAAATCTATTCCTCGGCTGCCTCTGGGGCTTTAGCCTCATATTACCTCGTTTGTTATCGCAGATATAATTGCTGAGCTTTTCAATTGCAGTATTACTTACCTATATTCCCTAAGGCTCAATGGGTATGTAAGATAACTAGTGGGTTCCGACGCCAATACTTTATAATTAATTGTTTTAATAAATCAATCAACATTTTGGTAATCTCACCAGATGTGAAAGGTCAAAATAAAATAAAAAAATTTTCGTAAAAAGGACACTAATTATAATAGATTTTTGCTCTAATTATAAATATATATGTCTGAGTCGTTAGTTTTAGTATTAGAATGATGTTCACAGTATTAAATAAACCTATACCTGAATAAACTGTACTATACAAAAAAGTTCTGATAATATCTATAATATAGAAGTTTCATTCAAAATATGTCACAGACTTCACTTGTCACTTTGTGGTCAGCAGGTTAGCAAATCTGTGATCACTCAGGAGTGGTTTCGACTCACTCAAAGTTGCACCACAGCTGGCTGGCGACAGATGGCGTTGCGTGTCCTTACATTGACAATATCTGACCTCAATACCCCGAACTTATTAGTAAGTCATAAATGGACGACCTGGGTTTATTGCAAATATCAGGTTCAGCTGGACCACCTTGTATGAAGGATGAAGCCTGCCATCTTTGACTTATTATATCCAATAAACAACTGTTTCTGCTTCCTGGTGTTTATGATGATGCAATAATGCTACTTCTAAAACCAGTAAGTTGGATTTTTAGCTCCATAGCATAAATATAATGTATTTCCTTGAAAAAACCAAGAAAAATAAATTATGTATATATATAATGAAAAAAAAAAACCACTGAAATTATTACAGGCCTATTCCATAATGACCTTAAATCAAATTTCCTGGCATTTATGATGATACAAGGATGATACTAAAACCAGTAATTCTGGGTTTCTAGTTCTATGTGATGAAACCTACTGTGCTTATTTGTTTGAAAAACTAAAATGAATGTCTTTACCAGAAAAAAAAAATCCCCAGTATAAAAAAGAAAGTAGAAAAAAAAAAGAATATGAATGCTTATCATATTGAAAGTGCTTATCAAAGCACAAATGTCCTGAAAAAATTTCTGGGGTTCATATGCTTTCTAACTTAATCGATTTATTCCAAGTAACAGTCTCACCCTGCACTTCCAGTTGCCAGTAAAATTCAAGTGATGCATGACTTCCAGTTTCTGAATCTTTATGACGATGCAAAAGAAAATCCCAACACACCTGCACCTGCTTTTTGTAGATCAATCAATAAGCTGAATGCAGAACAGCCCAAGTGACCTCTATTGATGTGAAATATGATGTAAACAGACATTAACTTCTGAAAATCTGGCATGTTAACTTCTGAATGAATTTTTTGCCAAAGTAATCTGGTTCAGCTATGCAGCTGTGTGTGTATATACATACATGAGTGACATGCTGTAGTACTACGACCATGTTAAATGTTAATGAAGGGATTAAGCTTGTACGATTTGGGATTAGATACAATATCCATACAGTTGAACCAGCTTCCTTCATTAGGATACAGCTTAAAGTTGCAATTGTATGGTCAAGGTCATGTATATGGAGATGGTAACTATAGGAACTATTAATGGTAAGAGTTTGCATGAGAGGAACCCATTGTCATGGAAACATTGATGTTTAAATGGTCCACGAGACAGAGTGACTGAAGGGAGCAATGGCTGACAATTACCAATAATTTGAAAGAGTAGCCAGGTACTAAGTGTACATCCAGCTGACATACTTTTGATGAAACAAGCAAATATACTGCTTACGTGACTATTGATTCGTAGGGTATCATGAATTATTAACTGATCCCCCAGCTACTGGAATTGGTAGGATGCCAGTTTTATACTTGGTATACAGGCTTCAAAGTAACTCCGATGTGACCTTTCACAGGTATTGTGTCATGGAACACACTTCTTTGGTTCTCTTAATCTGAACATCTTTAAAGAAACAATTAAATTTCATGCATGCTGTTGCCATGAAAACACCCTGACAAAATCATTTAATACTCCACAAGCAAACAGAAGACCAATAACTCTAAAGACTACAAGGCCGTTGGCACGATGAATAACAATGGTTTCACTTGCCTGACACATTAGATGGTTAAAACTTTGCTCCCATGAAACAATAACATCAATCCAGTCAATTATCCAACATGGCCTAATTAGACCATTCAACTCAGTGGCAGTTATATTAGCATGATTAGATCAATCAATACCCATCGAAGTATTGGTCCAGTCTGAACAACACTCTATATATCTCATTAACGACTGGCCAGGGCTGTATGATCATAACAGAGTCATCACACGTCATCAAGTGGACATTTATTAGCTTGATTAGGTATAATATCATGATTGGCTATAACTACCAGGTATGCAGGACCTAGGATAGATTTATGACTTCAGGGTCTGTGTCTATAACTGAATACGATCCAACTCATTGAAAGAAACTCTCATATATCAACAGAAAGGGGCAACAAAGCTGCTGCTTAGAACATCAGTTTTCTTTGTAATTTCAAGTGATGAGCAATTATTATGAAAATTCTGTCATAGCAAATTAAACATCTTCAAGGTTTGAAAGAAAGGTCATAGTATTTGGTAACAGGGTCAACGCAAACACAATATCAGTATCATTGGCACATGAGGTTAGGAACAGTTTTCCCTGTGCGTGAAGTTTTACATAACCGTCTCCAGAACGTGCATGTTAAGAGTTTTAGGAGCGCATGCAATGCGCGTGCTGTCATGGAAATGCATGTTAAGAGTGTTAAAGGGCATGCAAAACATGAACATGAAATAACATGAGCTGTGATTTTGTAGATGGAGCAAAATAACAACATTTTCAATTTTAATATTACACAATGTTCCATTAAAGTGGAACACTACAGACACAATATGACTACTAGCCTAATCATATGCCAAGCCAAGAATAACCCTGCCTTATTTGCAAATGGCAAAACAACCAAATGGACCCACCTGCCGATGCTGACTGCATGGTATTAATAGCTTCAGATGGAGAAGTTCTCGTCCGTGCATCCAGGTGCAGCTAGGCCTGTTGGATTTACGTCACACGTGGTTACCGAGTTTCTATTAGCAGGAGTTCAGACGAACTCAATCCAACTCTGTGGGGATTCAATCCAGGATCAAATTCAGGCAGTTCATAAAACAAGCCAAGTAACTTAAAACAGGCCCAGGCCTATCGACCGACTGAGTCACTCTTGCTTTCTGTGGCCACATGTACTGGGCGATCAATTTGAAAAGTGGCGTGGGTCGCATAAGCTGAAAAAGCGAGCACAGAAGAGGCGACTGCAACTCCAGCCGCCGTGTTATGAATAAGTTTGCGGCAGCAGTCGCCTATTGATCCAGTGTGGAGATGGGGATGGCAGGTGTGCATACCGACCATTTGACCCACACACGTTCCCCATCCTCATCCACCTGCATCCGCAGCCAGTAATTTAACCTTTACTTTACATTGTGATAAATCACATTGTCTCCATATGATGTAACCATATATCCATATATGGACTTCTGTTTTGGTGGTTTCTGATCATCTTAAACGAAACGCCCTATCCCTAAGGAGCTCATCAAATTTGTTTTGTTTATTTTGAAAATATTAATCTGCATAACTTAAATTCTTGGACCCAGGCCTCTAGTTAAACTGTTCAAAAACTGTAAATGATTTAGGTTGTGATCTGATTTTACTTGCACCATGGAGTCTCTAGTGACTCCATGCTTGCACCCACAAAATTTACACATTTTCATTTCAGGCTTTTTGCCCCGGACATACCTGGGAAATTTTAAATTTTGATATTGTGTATAAGTTAACACTTTGTAATTTTCCCTATGAAGCACCACACGAGCAAGTTGAACGATCGACTGCAGCTCCGTCTTGTGTTTAATGTGAACACGAATCTGGAGCTTGACATGCGGTTTCAAAATCAGCAACTGATTACATCTAGAAAACAGTCTAAAACAACATCATGAAAAAATAGCATAACTGTGCAGAGATGTGACGAAAGTACTATCCTATTCATAGAACACACCTGTTTTGCAATAATTTTGATTATAGTTAAATCAATTTTTGTGATCCACTTGGCACGATAAAACTTCAGTGTTACTGCTTACAAACCTCAGAATCTCAATCCATAACAAAGCCTATAATTAGCAGAACTCATAGAAATATAGATACTTACTAAGATTGGTTTTACAAATAATCTTCTGAGCCTTGTGAAGATTGCCAGTGACATCACTGATGTTTGTGTACATTTAAGCTTCACATCCTTGAAAATGGCTTATTAACCTTACTATGGCATATTTGTCTTCCTTGAATAAAATGAAGCAACTTTGAATTGAGGACCATATGTCAAAAGTGCCTGGTTTTATTGTACTAAGGTATTTATTAAATCTTAACAGTTCCCCCCTCAAACATCAATGGACTCATCCATGTTAGTCTGATTCCCCAGAAATTGGCATGGTTCATTTTGGTCTTAGAGGTGAAAGCTTGTGAAGGTTTTCACATATCTGTTGGAGGCTCATGTAAAATGCCTAGCAACTCAACAAAAACTTAATATATACTAACATTATTTCATTCCTATGAAAACTAATGTGATTTGAATGGAAACTATGGTGCTTTGGCTGTTAACAAAAATCCATCATGAATTTGTGCTTGTGATGCTGCTGTTGTATGTCAGTGTGGCAGTGGTCACTCCATTGCATGCATCATGCTATGATTGGCCAGTTGAGTGACGCACCCACACTCTGACCTATAAAATGAATGAAACTGGCCACACACACTCACTGTTCTCACTCTTTCTTAAGTGAAACAGTGTAATTACACAAAGTGAAAGAGTGTAATTACACAAATTGGATAAGTCAATTGCTCTTTATGTTAATGATAGCTGATTGCAAGTGACACTGTACACTGTAATTAATTTCAAGTAATTACAAATAAGCTACTGTTGAAATAAAATTATTTCTCAAACTGTTTTAAACCGCAGATATGCAGTTCAAAAATGCTACACTCACTGAACCTTTCAGTTATGTATGTTGATGTGAAAAAATGAAACATGATTATATATATTTTTTAAATTTGGATCTGAATTATTCTATTAGATTTGCAAAACATGTCACATTTTTCTGAAAGACTGCAAATTACAGAATACTAAAAGTATTTAGGTATATTACAAAAAGAACTATAAAACACTTTAAATTATGAAACTTAATAGCAGGAAAATTTGATATATATATATATATAATTTTTCATAGTATGACTACAAGCAAACGTCTCTCTTTTTATAATTACTAATACTATAGATGGTGCAAGTGGTCGATTTGCAGACAGTTGTGGGTAGTCAGGCAAGAGTAGCGAGGATCCATGGAAAAGTACATTTTATAGCACGTTCGGCAATTCTATACTAATTGATTGTAATATTTTGACATGATACCTTGTCAGTATCTGTTACTTGCAACTAATACCCTTTAGCCTGTACAAAATAGTTCAATTTTTTTTTTTTTGCATGATTAGACTACGTTTAACAATTCTGATACAGGTCTCTTTTTTAAAGAGAGCTTTTCTTGTTAATACTATACATGTGTTTGCAACACCTTCTCTGATTTCTCACACTGCAATTGTGCAATTCCTGGAATGATCCAAGAGAGAAAGAGAGAACATTCTATTTGTTTCAGATTGCTGGAAGCTTTTACCCATTTCTTTTACCAATTTTATCCAATTGGTAACTGCGGCTATTGTTCTCATTTGGCACATTTAACACTAGAACCAAGCAACGGCCTTGAGGAAAACCTGTTATAACAAAAGGTCTAAACAGAACATCCAGACTAATGGCAAATTAGATCATCCAAGCTGGTCTATGAAAGAGTTTGTGCATCTTTCACTTTAGGCCCAAACGCCTATTGCTGAAACTGCAGTGTAGTATACGTAGTTTCGAAAGTTGTGGTGGTATAGGAAAATAGCCTGAAGAATAGGGCTATATGTTTTGTTTATCTTAACTGGCTTCACTTACTATACTTTGTTACAAAGCAAAGGCAAAACATACGCATTTCACAGTGCACTGTGGCTTCTGTAGCGGCTGTACGCCAAAATGTCTGTCTCCAACACCATATTTAAACGTATTGTATACAAATACTCTTATTGTAAAAATGATTATGATTATGGTTGAAATAAATGCATCTCTCTCTCTCTCTCTGGCAAATCGTGAATGTCTCTCCGGGAGATTCTGTAACTGGTCTTTGTTAAATTGTGGGTGGTGCTTCCGGTTTCATCATTGATCGGTGATACACTAACCTGAAACTGCGTCACAATGGCATGTGCTGATGGGATTAAGTTAAATTGCATGGGTAATTAAAATGAGACCCAGTGAGCCACGATCTCTCATTTCAATTACCCACGCAAGTTTACCATTTCAATGACTTCGACACTGGTATGATGGTGAGTATAAAACGTTTAACGGTTATATTCTATGTAGCTGAAGAAGGTAGAACATGCCTTTTTATGAAACGCTGCAAAACAACAATTTGTTGACCACAAAAGCACGATGGCATTTTCCTAGCAGATCGAACAATGAACCAAAATGCTATAGCATTTAACTCATTATAATTCATAAAGTGAATATTTAATACTCATTATAATTCATAAAGTGAATATTCAATGCTGATTATAATTAATAGAGTGAAAATTGGAGCTATAAGGGTTCATGTCATTAATTATCAGATGGATAAATTTATAATAATAGTAGTCAACTCAATAGAGCCTATTATTCTTTTCAAGTTTCATGGACTGTTGGGAAGGCATGATATATCAAAGCTTACATTATACTATTACATTATACTATTACAATGAAAACTAAACACGACCTGACATACTTTCTGGCCATGGTCTTTCCAATTAAGCCTGACCAATCCAGCGACCACTCGGCCAGCAACGCACCTGGAGACTGGCTGGCCCACCGACCATCAGCGGCGCCTCCAGGATCAAGGGAGATACAGAGGCAGCAGAGCCGCATCAGGAGCATCATCTCTAAGGACAGGCAGGCGTAGACATTCTTGCGTGGGATGAGTTCACATCTAAGGATATTGATAGCTTTGCCTCCACTGGAACTTGATAAAATGCCACGCATTCAAAGAGGCCAACTAGCAACCCTTTACGCGATCTGACATCAACCGAGCAAGCGCCATGCCAATTTCCTGCAACACTTCAAAGGGACAGTGTGGTTCTGAGTGGATCTGTGTGGCTCGTGGAATACATCCTTTGCACCAGAAAATAATTTGTCGCCCACAAGGTCAGTAGAATACTTCAATTAGGAGGAATCAACAGGTGGAAACCCCAGCGACACGTAGGCATAACATGAAGTGTTTCATACGATACAGATTATTCTGACTTGTTGAATGTATCAAAGAAATATAATGCCTGAATGTATGGACTAAACAGTTCTGGAGATCATATACTGAGAAGATATAGGCAACCTGGAGTGCACATTACGGAGATGTACAGCCAATAGAAGCAGAGCAGTGTCTGTTTTGGCACATTGAACAGCATTAACGCTTGTTTAGACAATTCTGGCAGAGGCTAAATTCAGAACACAAACGCGGGAAGGCCATCTCAAGTGGCAACCAATGTCAGCACATACAGTGGAGCAACTTCCTACACACATTGGCTCGGCAGCAAAGAAAACAGTGAGAACATGGCAGCTGCCATCGGCATCGACACATCAGAGAAAACACACATCACAGACCCATACACATAAAGAAGACATCAGAAACCCATACACATAGGACTGCTGAGGGCGGGAAACAAACGGCCCCCGCACACACAGGCCACACAGACACACAAAGGGTTTGCGTGGCAGGTCGATTGACATGCTGCCATAGACTGTCAACCAATGTCACGACATGTCTGTTCAACTCTGTTGTATGCATCTAGTACGTTATACAGTATGCCAACAGGACACTCTTCATTAGCAATTCTACCTTGAATATCATGAATACCCATCGCAGGTGTACGTTTTACAAAAATGGACTTTGTCTTTAGTCTGGAGGTCCTAAAGGAATATTATCTACACGTTTCTTTCTGCTGAAATCAGTGAAAGGGACCAGTATTTTTACTAGCTTCAAAGACTGACCATTGCCAGCTACCGAGGGCTATTGCTCCTTCCGTGGCAGTGAAAGAAGGATTTCTTTTTCTTTCCTTTGGGCATTTCATTGCCTTTGCTTGGACCTAAAAATGGACACCACAGTGTCCTACATCCTTAGGATCACCGTGACCTTCCTGTCAGTGTCAGGGTGCACATCATCTCACTTGAGCTCCCAGGACATGAGAAATATTGATTCCTTCATAAGAGCCACTATCGACTGTCGCAAGATCCCAGGACTGGTCCTCAGCATCGTCCATCGTGATGACGTCATCATGGAACGTGGTTACGGAAAAGCGGATGTGGCAGCGTCACGTGATATGACCCCCTTCACCCCAATCCCCGTGGCGTCAAACACCAAATCCTTCACAGCTACTCTGCTTGCCATGTTGGTCCAGAATAATACCAGGAAGTAAGTATATAAACCAACCGGGTGGTCAATTGATTTCAAGACGATACTTCTTTTGTGGTCAAATACGAATGGTCAGATTTGCCTATTATAACTCTTCTATAACAAAGGTTTTGTTTTACATGGCCAAATATCCAAACGCATGGTTTTCACCTCATTTTAATTAGGCAAAACCCATGCATTTTCCATGCGTTTATCCTTCTCATGGAAAACGCACGTGGCACATTTGGCCATGTAGCAAAAACAATAAAACACACGTTTGTTCTAGATTCCCGTTAGAAGGTTTACAATACACATAACAAGTCCATGTTGTCACATATGTACACTGGTTACTGAATAGCTGATCAGCAACATAAATACTTAGTGATTCTGTGCTACATGTAAATTTGACAGAGTATTCAGTTAACCTAAATGCTATACTAATGGCTATCATTCGTTTAATTACAGTAATTGTATACAGCAGTATGCCTAATTAGAGATATAAAAGGAGTAATTCAACAACACGAAAGGCCCACAACACTAGCTTTGGTGGAGGTGGTCGAACTGGGTTTTGGGAAAAACTAGACTTGACAGAAAGTGTGTCCGGGAAAGTGCAAAGCTTTGTTTGCTGTGGCATCATGGGAGCATTGTTTAAAAGTATCGATCCGAGGCGAAAGCCCACGTGCGTGAAATTAAGCGCCGTGCTTGGATCATTAAGCTAAGGCCTCATTACCTGGCACGCTAGAGCAGTGACTCGTCTGCTACCTGAGTGGTCAGTTTGATGAGGCAGGCCATTGGTCAGCAGAAGCAATTGAGGCTGATGGGGGCTTATGCAAGCTGCTGCAACATCCGGACATGATGGAGGGGATGGAGCGGGCTGCTAATCAACAGTTGATGTCAGCAACTTGACACTAAGACGACAGTCGTGTTGTGGACTGTCAAACTGGTGCCTGGGGCCAGAATAACCCAGTATCAGGGAAGCAACGAGCCCTTCCTAATGCTACTCGCATGTCCTCTAATGCGCCATCACCAATCTGCCTTCCGCATCTGATCTTCTGGACCTGACGCACATCCCCTGGCGAAGCCGCCCCCATATGTTCTGGCTTCAGCAGCTGAGCTGGTTGAGCCAACTGCCCAGTCACTGGCATAGTAGTCATTGGACCAACTGCTTATCAGTAGGGCTGTAAGAGTATTAGACCACTTTAATTGGTCGGTTATTTAGTGCACTGGTCCCATTGTTCTGGTGTTTTGGCCACAATTAGGCGAGCTATGTCATTACTGTTGCAATTGTGTAGCTCTTCTTTTTTGTTCTTTTGTTACTAACCGTCTTTTATCAAGTGTTCCATTATGCAGGAGACAATGCCTTGAACTCCATAGCAGCATGTTCCCTGTAGTCCTTACTAACATAAAGGTATAAGCCAGACATAGGCCGATTCTAAGTTTATACCACCTGTACTGATTTATCACATCCATGACCTTCCTCCTTCGCGAATGTAACAGTTTATTAGTTTTATTAGCCATCTTTAAATTCATTGTCTTTATGTCAGCAGCTTTTTCAACTAATAGAATGTATTATATTAAATGTAGATGAACAAAACATCACAGAAACATCTTAAATGCACAGCAGGTGTTGCAGACTTGTCACTTGGGTAACCTCTTTTAAACGTTTCTAGCTTTACATGGGACACGCCAGTCAAACACCTGCT
The DNA here is from genome assembly GCA_932294295.1 of Alitta virens. Lineage (NCBI taxonomy): Eukaryota > Metazoa > Annelida > Polychaeta > Phyllodocida > Nereididae > Alitta > Alitta virens. The sequence goes on from OW028573.1 coordinate 68,395,566, forward strand.
CGGAGATGACTTTCTTCTCTACGACCCCATCTTGACTGAGAAGACTACCCTGAGGGACCTGCTGGCACACCGCACTGGCATCCCCGACTACTTCATTCCCTTCATGGCCATATGGCCAGACAACGAGACCAGGGAGAGCCTCATATGGTTTGTATACTTATTGTATTAGATGCAAGTTTGATGTCAGTTGTGAAGAATAATATCATATAGAAGTGCATTGTTTGACTCATCCCAAAAAGGTGAGGTAATCGCATAGTTTGTATGCAACATGCAAGCTGGATTAACGTTCAATAAATCACTTATAGGATCCATTCAAAATTTCTGACATGATTCACAGCATCATTGAAATTCTGAGCGCAGGTTAAAGAACCTCTATGCTCAGCTTTTGATAACCCAAATGTTCAGTGCTTTGTGTATGCGCAAATGGTGGTATTATGGTAAAAGGTAATTGCTTCATGCAGCCTCCTGTAGTATCAATACAGTAAATGATCAACAATAGGTTATTAATAGTCACACTTCCTGCATCTAATGTTTTAGCTTTCGATGTAAAATTTCCATTGCTCTTCTTAGGAGACTGCGTTACCACAAGCCAGAAGCAGACTTCAGGACCGAGTTCCACTACAACAACTACATGTATGCCCTGGCAGGCTACATCGCAGAAGTCCTGTCAGGGGGAGCCTCTTGGGAGAGCCTCATTACCAAATATATCTTCGAACCTCTTGGAATGACGTCATCATCGTTCGCTGGGAGGAAACCCTTCTGGGATGAGATGGCGTTGCCTTATGTCTTGCACAAAGATAAAGCCATTGCTGTGGACAAATTGTTAGCAACGTAAGTTATGTTTGTTGTCTAAGGATTTACTCATGATTTAGAACAAGAAAGACTAAATATAACTCCCAAGTCTCATCTATCAAATCTGACTACTATTTCCTAGAGCTGACTACAAGTAAATTCCTGACTGTTTAAATGTAAATATTAACAACAGCTCAGTCAAATAATGGTGATGCTGAAGGTAAACAGATCTCTGGAAATCAGTTAAAGCTAAGCACAGTTTCACCTCTACAGTTTGATAGGCTGATAATTCCTGTTAACATGAGGTCAAACGTAACCACCAAAGCCATACTCTTACAATATTTTATCCTACAGTTAGTTTCATAAAATATGGTCGAATTTAGACAGCTGTAGCCACCTATTCCTGGCTGTAGCTATAACTGGCTAAAGCCATCTGCTTCTGTCTAGTCTAGCTAATAGTCGGCTTACACCTACCACCACAGAAATAAAAACCTTTCAATTTATCTAAGATATCATAAATACGTATTTTCGTGTACTTTTAGATCCGGCTTTGAGTAGCCAGCTATAGCCAGTTTTGTTTAGTGACAGGTAGCACAGTATAGTAGAAGTTGTCTAGCTTAGTCCTGTTTCAATTTGACAGGTCGTTTTTAATGAAACCAAACGTATTAGGCGACAAAATAAAGAAAGCACTGGCGCGCGTTGTCAGATTTTTCTACAAGCATTTTCTTTCCAAGTTATAGCCTCTCGTAGTCCCCAGCCAGCACTGTTTTTGTCAGCACCACCAAGTCAGATATGCTAACCAGATCTGTATTGATGACCACGTTTGACGTGTGTTGCAGCCAAGCCAACGTGGCAGGTCCAGCCGGATCCATAGTGTCCACGGGTCATGATATGTCCAAGTGGCTGAGATTTCTGCTACGTCAAGGAGCTACAGAGAGCGGGAATTATCTTGTCCAACCAAATACTCTGCTGGAAACCTGGAAATCCCACATGCCCAGACCCAGTCCAATGAACAGCAGGGACATGTGGAAACCAAATTTCCCTGTCTGTGACATCCACGTTTCTTACAACTTGGGCTGGGTGACCAACATTTACAGAGGTAAGGTGTCAGGTGCATGTAGTATGGTAACATGGGCTTATAATATGAAGGGACATGAAACCTGCCATTGAATTTGAGATTTTGAACAGCTGGTTTAGTTTCTTTATTTTACCACTACTATAACCATAGGTTGAATTTACCTGACCAAATTTGAAGTCAAGTCAAAACTCAACTTCAATGAAATCAACCGTTAGCTGATTAGAATTCAACTAATGTAATGTTAACTGTATTAACTTGTAATGGGAATAGGCCCTATGGCAAATTACCAACCTTAGGCCTAGGTCCAATTTAGATTTGATCAATGGGCCTATTGTAGGTCCATCGACTTAATCTTGAAGAGAACAGGCTAGACATGTGTAGCAACTAATACATCAACCATGATGTTGAGGGTCATTTTGTTCTTGCAGGATTTAGGCGCTTGGGTCATTCAGGTAGTATTGCAACCTACAAGTCCCAGGTCTGGTTCTACCCTGAGCAGGGCTTTGGCATCTTCGTAGGGTGCAATGGCCCTCCTGAATCCTCCACCACCAGGGCTCTCAGCCTGATGGTCAACTACATCAGCGATGCCCTCTTAGGTCAACCCAAGTGGCTCAATGTATCCACTGCATGTTCATTCCCGTCACCATGGAGACAGGAGGACGTCCACGAGGAGGGTGACGTCATCACAAATGGACCTCCACCTCTCCCCAATGACACCATCGCCAACCTGCACAGCTACGCGGGAGTCTACTCACATCCGGGCTTCGGTAATATCCTCATCTCTGTACCTGACCTCGACGACCAATCACAGGGCAGCAATCAGCACGTGACAAGGCTGCGCCTGCGCATGGGGAGGGCATTCGACGCTTTCTTATATTACAATGATTCGTCGAACACCTTCTACACCAATTTCACTGGACCATACTGGTACTTAAATGATAGAATTCCTATCAAATTTCAACAGTCAGAAGACAAGAGACTCATGAATAGACTTTACATGCCCATGCATCACCCGTATGAGCTGGTAAAACCTGCTTGTTTTATCCGAGGGGAGGACCCAAAGAAGTATTTCACTAATAGCCATGAACATTATTACTGTAGTGCACCTTCCACTTCTTGTAATATATACACGTTTGTTGTTGTACTGGTATTGTGCTTTATATTTGTATAGGTGAGGTGTCTGTATTATGATTGTGTATACAAAACTCATTTATGAAAGTATTATATGCTTATTGGATGTTACAGGATTTATAGTGGCATTTAATTATATTTTTACACACTAGCACCTACGTTGTATAAATCATAAGAAAAAACTTAAAAGCCAATGATTTGATTTTCCATTAAATGCGTGATAATACCCTGTCAAAGAGTTAGTTATTTTATTTTATTATAATTTGTATTTTTCTTCATAAATATTTTCTAACATCCTTTGCTATACGGACTGTCGGTAACATGTTGGTAACATGATATCCCAGTAGATTTGAAGGCATGAAATCACTGAGCATGCCACGTTGAATCAACTTAACATGAACATGATGAACTTCACGTGGTTCTTCAACGTGTTAGTTTTAAGTTATGTTTGGTCACTATAGGAAGGTTTTTCCAGCTTGGCAAGTAAACTCAGGTTCTCAAGATTATAGTCCCTGAACACCTAGTTCTTAGACAGACTCAGACAAGAGACAAGTTATCTATCGCTACTGGAGACAGCAATAAATGACACAATATCATGATGAGATGCTACTTAAAAGAGGACACTCAGGGGCGGATCCAGAGAAATGTTTGTATTGCGGAAACCATTCGATTAAATTAAATGTACTAGGCCAGGGGGGGGGGGGGGTTAAACCGCCTAACCTCCCCCCCCTCTAAATCCGCTACTGACATTCAAGACATATTAGCAGTTACATGATAACTACTTGCATACAATTTCGTTTTGCAGCAACTATTGTCAAAAACAGACATAACTACAGGGTGCGGCATAAAAACTTGTACCAGCAGCTACTGCTACCTCTTCTGTTAATATCTCAAGTGATAATCATCACATGCAGCTGCAGTCATACACACGAAAGTAATTTTAGTCCTAAAATATCTTTATTAATATATTTTCTTGTTTCCTCACTAATTATTGATAATATGGATCTAAATATAGCCCATGCACACTTATCACACCTTCGGGTCATTTTCACCTCGGCCTTTGCAATACAAGCTTTAGATTATGTCACTGATCATACAGATGTGTTGCAGTCACCTTTGTTGACCTTTTCCACCAAAAACAGGACAAAGACAAATAGATTCATTTTTAATAAGAAGGTAGACCATTGTCACCTTTGAGGTGGAAAGTGCCATTTTGGATTCTGATCAATTTTCTGTCTATTGTCTTATTAACTGGCCCATCTTCCTGAAACTCATGTGATTATTTCCAGATTAGTTGTAGATTCAAAAAGTCCCCCTGGAATACCATTATATATCTGTTTTAACTTTTAAGACCTTGCTGGATCAAAACTGAAACCAACCTTCTTATCATCTATCACCATAATATACATATGCATGTATAGAAAACACTGAAGGAGGATTCTCTGCTAATTTTATATTTTCGGTGGCTTCAGAGGTGTATTAACTAAGAAATCTCTAATTTGTAAACTTTTCTTCAACTAGAGACACCATGCAAGCAGACAGAAGTCTGACTTCTGTGACATGTGTCTCTCAGAATAAGCCTTGCAGCATGCAACCTCTCATAATTCAGACACTGATCGATATTGTCTGACATTACCAGATAGAAAATATCACAATGACCAATTGCTTATACCCCTGACTAAATGTGGCAAAACTTAAAAAGACTTTATAAGCATTTGAGGAACCTAGAGCTATCCCCAAAAAGGAGAAGCCCAGTGGGAGTTTTTAGGCCGCACCCTGTGGAGCCACCCAGGAGTTTGTTCACTATCATAGTTGCTAATAGCACTCGGGTGCACAGGACAGTCTTGTTCGGAGCAGAGAAGCCAGCAACTTCGACACCTCTGAAGCTGCCAAATGCAGACGTATATAAGACATGATCAATGACGACGATAAGTGGCGCCACATAGAGGAAACACAACTGAAAGCTCAACAATGTTATCACCCCACCTGTTGGATAATCATATCACGAAAGCTTTCCCACAAAAGCTCTGCAGCCTGCAGACCAATTTTCAACAGCAAAGGCAATTTAAGAATTAAACCACAAAATATCTTTGTTAAAAACTTTAATAACGATAAATGTACAAAGCAATATAGTTACAAGTTATTTTTGGAGTCTTTGATCGATGACCTGATAGACCTACATAAGTCTTGATGACCATAAACTGCAACTCACCAAAATGAGTTCAATGACATAATAATAGAACACATATAACACCACTAAGTGTAAGTGACTTAAAATTGCTTAGTCTTAGTTTGTTGGGATACGCAGGACTTTCAACAATTTACATCTTCAACTGTTATACACTCTTCCGCCAGTAACTGACAAAATTACTACTATACATATCGTCATGATTCGTGGACAAACACAAATTTTCTAAAAACACATACACTGTTTAGATTCGAAAAACATTATGCTTGGCATGCTACATCTTTCAGCAATAAGCGCCTATCAATATTACAAACACCTCCTTAGTCATATATTTCATAATTAGCATGCAATGACATTTGAGGTACATCAGGCAAACCCATTGGGTATCAGGGTCAAAGACTGGAATCATCATATTGCAAATCACAACAATTAATAATATCACAGACGATTGGATATTCCTATTGTGGCAGAAATCAATGTTGCTAATAATACCACGAAGGAATGATCAACGATTTCATCACAAACTTTATGTTTATCACCATTTAGCGAATATCGGATGAGCATTAGATATCCTTTAATATCTTTCATTAACTCAAAGTGAATGGCGATGGTCCCATCTGAAAAAAAACAAAGACAAGATCGAAGGTCATCTGATAACAAGTATCAGAATATGAAGAGCTTTTGTCTGGAAATTAATATATTACAATCAAACTAGTACCTGGTGCAACATTGGAGCTAGTACACTATGATGCCAAGGCCTTGCGTGCAAGTTCTGAGTATCTCGGGTCGAGGTTAGGCTTGAAATGTTTGAACATTTTTGAGGCTTTTGTTCCGTAAACATCCAGTAGAGCCCTGTTCATGTCTCCAAATCTGAATGGCAAGAAAAACAACCTCCATACATCAGAATAGACAAAAAGGCAAACAAAGGGAATCAACCAAATCAGCAACACAATTTTCGCATCATAATGATCATACCTTCCATTTGTTAATCCCAACAAAAAGTTCCAGTAAGCTGGTCTGAGGTTGTGGCATTCAAAAACAGTCTGAAATTTAGCACATCGACACATCAATGCAATCCAAAATGAATTAATAAAGACATCATAAATTTATCAGCACTGCATAAAAAAATTCAAGAGACTTACAGCATGGAAACAGATAGATGTAGATATTGTGTATAAGACTACGTCAGCCCATTTTATGTAAGGCAAATAACCAGCCTTGATCCCTTTGAAGTATATTATCTGAAAAACAAAAGGTGCATGCATTTATGACACAAATCCGTATCTTTTCAAAAGCACTTATAGCCTACATTTTTTCTACGCCTACTAAAAATTGAATATTTACCTCAGAGAGCTTGATGGCCACATACATGGCAATACTAGAACTTCGGTAAAACAACATTGACCAGCCAGCCAGGAATCCAGCAAGAAGACCGTGAAGTTGGTCGTCCTTGTTGCGGACCCATCGACAGAGACAGCTGACAGCCTGCAAAGGCAAATATAGATCAATATATATGTATAATGAATCAACGTAATATATTATATGTATATAATAATTGTGTAATTGTTATATGGTTATACAGTCTTGAATTGAATTAAATCATTTATTGACCTGTCGTATAATTATAATCTACAGCCAAATACTGTAAATATCAATGAAATTTAAATAGCCAGTGTTCACAAGTTGTCTCACCTTGTAAATTGCTGCAAACGTTCCCAGGAAAGCACCGAGCTGAAAGTTATCCCTGTGCTTTATAGCATTCAACAAATTCCTTGGTTTCTTAAGGATGGTTGGTATAGCACCCAGTAACTTGACAAGACCTTGGATTGCATATCCTGTGCAAAACATCTCCAGTCCTTTCTGAAATTTTCAGACCAAGAAGAGTGAATATTAAGGAGTATATATCTTGCAAAATCTCCTTTAAATTTGATTTATACTTAGTTGTATCATACCTCTAAAACTGAAGAAATACAGCTGTGGGAATGCTTGCAGAGGCCATGAGCTGGTAGCTGGCGACATCTAGCGATAATGTTCTGTATCGTGGGATTGGTCTTGGGCAGGAACTTGTCAATCATGGAATGGTCCTGTGGGTTGGCTCCGCCCCCTTCACTGGCTCCAACCAGGAATCTGCAGTATCACAAAAGTGCCACTTAACATTACAAATCGCTGGTTATCTGCAGCTGTTACCGAAGGGCCATTTAACCCAGCACAACAGAATGCAGGACACAGTTCCTTTTCACTGCATGCGAAAATGAAGGGTTAGGGGAAGTATCACTGAACAGTGTACAGAGCACAAATTGTATTACATTTAAGAGAGCAAAATAAATGCGAAAAACGAAAGTTTGAGCTAATATGAGAAGTTTGGTAGAAGTACAGACCAGAGCCAGGCACACAAACGACACACCAAGTTTTTAGTCATAGGAAAAATAGTTGGAGCAGAAACATGATAAGCTCAATGTAGGAAGGGGAGAGATGGATTTTGTGATTTCAGTTGCAGCATCACCTATTTGATAACAAGAAGCAGAGGCAGCATCCTGGGGCGAGGTAGCATTTCCCAGGGCAAAGTAATGAAAAGTCAACAGGGACCCCGATTAGCCACTCAGCCAGGCAAGGCTGTCCTTCAAGACGGGAGACTCAGTGTTATTTCACAAAACAAGGTCCTTCCAGGTCAGGCCCACATCCCTGGCGCCTAACTAACACTGGATACTCTCCAAGATTGCCCATTTAAACGCAAAGCACAGCAAAGCAAAACTGAACATAGCAAAGCAGGGGGAGAAAAGAAAGTTTTTCTTTTGGACAAACACGGCACAGTATGATAGAGCCATCTTGTTAGGCACAGGGCAGGCACCTGGCGGCTCTAATGGCTTTTAACTAAAGAAGATAGCAAAACTACATAGAAACACTCTTTTCTGTGATATAGCAAAACATAGCCAGCTATTCAGACAATTTCGTCCCTGCTTATTCACCTCTCCATGGTCTTTTGTGTGACATGACATGGCTGTCTGGTTCCTCCCTTCACCAACCCAGAATGAGGCTCAATGAGCATAACACAAGCTGTATAATTACTGCCATGTCGGTCCTCCCAGCAAATATTTGACAACGCATTTCTGGCCTTTCATGAAAATAAACTCGCAGGCAATGGAGCTGTCATAAGCCAACAGAGACCAGATTTCATTAAGTGGTGTCACCTCACCAACAGGTGAATAGAAGACCAAACGTTTGTCTTTGGATGGTATGATTGAAGCCAGTCACTTCTGACCTCAGCAGGGAACTAGTTCATAATACTTTCGAATTGAATGTCATGGAGTTAATAGCTGCAGTCTACGAGACCACTCAAAGAAAATTGTCCCGTGGCTATACATGCTATTTTGGACTGTCAATTAGCATAGTCCTACGTCATTTCCCAGGCAAACCTTCAATTTGCCTTAGGTTATAGAGACGTGCGTTTAAATTCTTAAAGAACAATTTTCCTGTCAGGTGGGGCAATGGAATATTTGAGGTGGCTTAGCACTTCTAAAAGAAAAAAAAACCTACAGAAGAATAATTTAACAATTCCAGAGGGCCATGTAGACTTAACAAGAGAAACGCACATCTCAGTAAGTCAAATATATACATGCGATCATCCTCGCTTAGTCAAATTTGACCATTAGTCATTTATAAGGCTCATTTGATCTGGCCCATAACTCAAGAACAACTTACTCAACAGGCGTATATGCATGTGTTTGACATCTTCAGAAAAAAGCAGCACTATAATGAGGTTTGAAAACCAGGCAAGCCCAAGGCAGGTGTATCTAATTACTGACACCCCCTGCCCACGTAAGACAGGCCATAGACAGGCCATACTAAGAAGAACAAGACGTCTGCTTGTTTTTCTTCCTTTCTTTCTCTCGGATTTCTATATTTCACGCCGCACGCAACTGTCAGGATTAGCTACTAGGTCCTCCAGTAACGACCTGCAGCCCCCCTAGCGGGCCCTCTAGAAAACAAGATGCGGTGTAAACAGAAAACTAACTTAGGCGGGTCATCCAGTTGCAGAGGCCTAAACGAGCCAGATTTCGGTTACAGCTGCTGGTGTATCAGCGCATGTATCACACATGAGTGGACTGCTATGAGGTCTAAATGAAGACTTAATGAAGGCTAAATGCAGGCTGGGGACATGAGGACTGTTAAGCACGGCTAAGTGCACACAAAAAAGTTCTGAAGCATAATGATTGGAAACTCAGCAGCCACTTAATGATGGGACCCTGGACACCAGACTCACAACCTCAGACAAGAGAGCGTCTGGAGAGCTGCATGCTGCAAGGACTCAATGGACTCATGAAACGAAGCTTTATGAAAACGCGCGCCATTGTGGATGCAATAGTGATCAGTGCTTAGTTAATCAGATGGAAAATTCCCGCCATGGCTTGGGTTGATTTGGTGCGATTTTCTGCCTGGCTGCAGTCGCACAGCAGGAGGAGAAATGCTGCAGGCAACAGTTTCCATGCATGGAGCTGCGGGGTGACAGGGTGACACTATAGCCCTTCATCAGTGTTCACAGTGACAATTGCGCAATATGTACATCTAACAGAATCGGTCACATATTACAATCTAAATCCCTACTTCCCTAATTCCTTTATATACTTACAGGCGAAGTATTTAATTCGTTATATTTTTATCTACTTAATCCAAATTTTGAACACTGGGTGTATCAATTAATCTTGGATGTACTAGTTCACCCAAGAATTAATCTTGTTTATCACTCAAAACTAATCATAAAAGCCATCGTATGAATTATCTTAATTGTGCACAGATATAGATTTGGCAGATCCGTATGTATATCAATTATGAGGCAGGAAGTAAACATCGTGGGATGCACAATTTTTGATATATGCTCTCATAATTCAGCAGAAACTATGTGCTTAGTAAACAGTTTTGCATGACTTGTTATGGACATATAATTGTCTTATGTCATCGTGCGATATTCAATACATTATAAATCATCACAATTATTTGATTTATAGCCACAAACAGAATGTAAATGCATGATGGAGAAATATAGTAGCAGCAAGCTCAGAAAATATGTTTATATTTATTGTAATCTAACTCACAAAATCCAAAGAGTTTCATTGCATGCATGTATTATTACTCAGTGATTTAATAAAGTACTATTATTATTATATTTATTTACAATATTTTCTAATAACGACATCTCTTCGTAAAGGTGCTTAATTAGTTTACAAGAAGTCCATAGAGAATCACAAGATGCACTGAAGATGAAAAGAAAACGGAGATATTCTTTGCTAATAACTGAGATGGCTGAGTGATGCCTCCGGGCTGCTGTGCACGGTGACTGAGCAATGATGCAAGGCGAGAGATGAGGACTTCTGCAATGACAGGCCCTGCTGACACTTTTTCTGCATATGCACAAAGTATCTGACAGTGCACACTTGTTTCTAATCAACAAAATAGGCCAAGATGGCAAGGTGCAGTGTGAATGTTTGTGGATCACGCACTGGAAGGATAACTGGCATGAATGGTTAGGGTAGTACCTTCGACGTCCCAGGTTTATTCTGTCTCTCTTTTTTTTCACAGCATCAGCTGCATCAGCTGCATCAACTTGCCAAGGGGTCAGTATGCGTCACAGTCACCATCAACACTTTTTACTGAAGGGTTGCACAAATCCCCAAGTTTCAAAGGTTTTTTTTTTACTTTTAATGAATCATAAAAAATGTCAACCTCCATTTTTATCAAGATATCAAACAAAATATATATATGAGGACTAATCAATTTAAGCAATGTTAAATTAAACCTTGAGGAGCTCCACATTCGAGCTCTTCATCTCCTGAGCTGCAACCCCATCTCCTAAGTGCTATACATCGCCAATATTTTACGGTAAAATTATTTTACCCGATTTAATCAATATTGAAACTCATACAATAACTTTAACATGATGAAATGCTACTCACCTGACAGCAGTCTTGACTTCATTCTTGAGGCCCTCTGGCACCCTGAAACACACAAAAGCCATTTGTTCAATTAGTTGGTGATTAGGGACATAAGCTGACAAAAGCTGCCGGTTATTGATATTAGATTTCAGAGGATTCAGCTGGCAGGCTGCCTGGCTGACTCAATAAGGTGTTTGATGTGATCAGACCTGATTTGTCTTTTGCTTGTGTCCACCTTCAAAAGAGGGACTGCTGAGGGGCAAAAACCACAGACCTTCCGCTGACATGTTCCAAGGTTATCACCCCATGAGCCACCCTGCCGGAGGGAGAATTTTTCATCCCTCACAGACGTGTTATTAAAAGATTTTTCACACTGCAAAGCACCCTGTCTCTCCCACTATTGTCACATCTGCCATGTTTCTCAAAAGAGGGAGGACGCCCTCTCATCCAGCTCCCTTCCTTCTCAGGATTGTACACGCTTTGTCCTGTTGCCCTTGTTAGGTTGCTCTAAAGAAACACTCTGAGAAAATACAGTTCTACACATCTACACAATTTCCTTTGTATTTACCCCCTGATTGTCAATAAATATACGGTTTTAAAGGGAAATTCTTGAATACACAAATAAAATGTTTGTTGAACACAAACATGCATTCGTAATACACACTGAGTCTTGATAAGTTTTATTTTCATTACTAATTCCAAAACCACTCCACCAAATTAACTGAACAAGGATGTATTTTAGCTTATCTGGAGTGCATTACAAATAAATCTAGCGATATTCTGTAAACAATGTCTATTAAATAACTGAAACTGAGCAAGAATTTGAGCAGATAAGGAACGGAGAAATATGGAATTTCTGCAGATGAGTGACAGATGGCAAATAAGATCATTTAATAATCCACATCATTATCTACAATAAACTATATCTTTCAATCAGAGGGTCCTTGCCAGCTCCTCATATTATTATTGACCCCAATATGTCAACATTGAGAAACTTAAAGGAGTCTTTCCTGGCTGTTCAAGAATCTTAGGATGTTTCAAGTGTTTGGCCTTTTTTTCATTAAGTTGCATTTATTTGCTTTGGGTCCAGCATAGTATTCTACTTCAGAAATCACGTTGAAAAAAGCTTTCCTTCTGAAGTTACATACGGGCACCGACGTGTATCATTTCAAAGAAAACTAAAAATGATTCGATGCAAACAGATCCACCTCGTACTAAATATGCCTACATATTCATCTTAAAGGTTGCAATGCAAGTTGGTCCATTAAGTTTAAATTTGTAACCCCCTGTTGTTTTTACAGCGACTTCAATCTCATATAGGATGGCCCAAATATCTGCATTATGTCATGGAGTTATGCTATGGAGTTATGTCATGTAGTTTTGCAGTCATGTACACCAGGTAAAGGAACACAGCTACCTGTCCTTCTTTAAAGTTTTTCTCAGTAAGTCAAGCCGGAATGAATTCTTTGTGCGTATTTTTGTGTGCTTAGATGAGTATTATATCACTGCATTATGCAAGGGGCATATTTCAGATGGTCCTGTCGGCTTACACCCTACATGTTTTCGCTGCCCTTCTCATTGTGGCTGAACCAAAAGTGGGCCTAAAGAATGCCAAGTGAGCCTAGTCCAATCTCATTTGATATGTGAGCAGTCCACGGGCCTGGTTACCTCATGATTAAGTGAAGTTCAGTCAGCCTGACAGCCAATTTGACTTTTTGCCTCTTGAATATCACCAGTTAACTGCTCGTGTGTATTTCACGGTCTGCCTCGACATTTCTTTGCAGGGAAGAGACGCATTTCACTCGGTGTATCTCCCCCAACCCCATCCCTCATAGTCACAACCAACACGGTGCTTTTTAGTACACCACGCCTCCCTTTACATGACAAGCCAAAAGGGCTTATTAAACTATCACCAACGGCTGATATTGCCCCAAATTAGGCTAAAATGGATGGATATGCACACATTTATGCGGTCCATAGTTAAGAATTATTCCAAATGATGTTTAAATAGCAGTGAACAATGAATATGAGAGCTTACGAAGTCCATGGTAAGGAATGAACCTGTAGAGAATGAATCTCCCTCACCAATGTGGCTTCGAACCCGGATTCTTGTATGACCACTGCAGTAACGATAGGGTTACAGCGAAAGTAACAAAGTATCAAGTCCCAAACATTAACAATTTATGTTTCTTCATACATACATACAAGAAAACAGAATAACATACCTCATACATTTTTTTTTTTGGGGCGATTATAAGCATGCAGCTGGCAAAATTTATTTGTTTACTGTGTCTCTTCTCATACACAGTTCAGCCAACATCTCAGTATGCGATTTAAAAGCACATTTACATCGACTTTTATCTTGACTTCTTTCGTTTTTTAACAGACCTTGAACGCGACTTGAAATGGGTCAAAAAATGAGAATATTGTCATGATAAGAATAATTATGAAGTATATTTAAATTCACTTTTTCCAGTCGAACTCAGTTCTAAATGACTCCTCTGGGCTTATTGCAACTTTTGGGAGTCAGTTCACTCAGTTGCATCAATCGATTTCTCCCTGGAACAACTCTGGCGCTTACAAACACAACTATGAAGCCAGAATTCCGCACAGCTCAGCTATTCAGAGGCAAGTGCTTGACCAGAGCCAAGTTCACCTGAACAGAGAAGTTCATTAATCAGCTGGCATGAGGGCCACAACTTAGGTTATCTGTCAGTGTAGTTATAAAGCCACCCCGTAAGCACCAAAAAAATAGCCGTGTTGACACTTCAAGTGTGAACTGCATGAGCGCTAGGATAACAAAGCTGTGTAGCTAAGTTGCGTGGGTCGGAAATTGTTCACTTTCTGCACACTCTCGTCGCAAGTTGAACTTCAGTAGGAGCCTACAGAGCTCAGTCATGTTTCACAAACTAGAAAATTCCTTTTCCACTACAGAGGATTTAAGTTGGCAAGATTTAGTGACAGAAAATGCACCTCATCTGACAATGCATGCAGGACCTCAGACCAAAACAAAGAGGGCATTGTGAAAATTATTCAGCAAGAAATATGACGTCTTTATATTATGCAAATGTTGACGTGGTCCAAAGGGGTTCACAAGAGATTTTCATTTCCTTGTTGGGGGGTCTTGTGTTTCGCAGTTTTTCTCGAATTCCGTGACAAGGCACTTAGTATATCCACAATTAACAGAGAAACATGACTGCGCATTAAAACAACACAAAAATGGCACATTAAAAAATATATGATTTTAATCACAAGATGTGACCTTTGACACGTGAGCAATTCCAGCATTCAAATAGAAGCAAAAAAAAAACTTGAATAAATTCTTTGCAATGGAATAAGAAAACACCTGCAAATCGCATACATCAGAAACAGGAGCATTTCACAAAGAAATCTGCCAAGGCATCGCTGCCACAATACACAATGAAATACAGAAGACATGGGCTGGAAAACACGACCAAGGGCCTCCACTAAAATAAGGTCTGTATGAAATGACAGGCATGTTTTTTTAATCCATTCTGTTTCTATTTGACCTTTCCATTTACTGCCCAATAACGGATACATAGAATAAGCAATAAGTCAAAGATAAGTCAGATATATTGACTTATTCCTCACTTCAAAATTCAGAAATACAAACAGCGAGTGCATGATGTTTTACTTCTTCATTTTGTCCTCCAAACCAAGCGTAAAACTCTGTATATCTTTCTGGTATGTTTAAATAGTCTGCCTTTTTTATCATTGCATCTACACAAATGTAAAGTTTACTCAACTTGTATAAAGACCAGAAAAGTAAACTGGCTCTGGTCGACGCGCTGTAGACGTATAGTTGAGGACACTAGCCGCAGGTTCTAAGTAAACTTTCCAAATCAAACTGTTTCCTTGCCGCTCCACTGAAACTACATTCTTCGCAAGAATTGCTATCAAAATATTCTCATTGTGTTCTTGTAGCTGTTTTGCAGTGTGGGATACAATAGCAGAACTGCTGGACAAAAAGCATTCCAAATGTACCGCCTGATAGTATCAAGTATTCCTCAGTAAGATATTTCAGGAAAAGATGGGCAATTTCAATTTCCTTTTTAGTCGTCAAGACAGTCACCTGTTAGGGGCTGATTTTTGAAAAACACTGCTCGTAAACACACTATAGTACCACCTTTATTCAGTATGTCAAGCAAACTTACGTTTGTTTTTCTGGTCTTTATATAAGTTGGTAAATTTCATATAAGTGAAAACGATAAGTTGTGATTGAAGTACAGCTTCAATGACGTCTTTGCATTAGGCTTTAATTTGAATCAAGAAAACTCATTACATGCGATTGCTAATACAGTGGACTTCAGTCATCAGTCTTCGGAATATCACAGACGTTTTCCAACAAAAAATGGCATTGCTCAGTGATGACAGCACTTATACATTAACTAATACCAGGGCTCCTGGCTGCCTTAACTGGCTTCTCGTCTTAAGAGGCAGCTATGTCATTTGCAACGGCCAATCAGAATGTAGCTGAATACATTAGGAAATGCCCTAGCAGCTGTCCTATTAGAGCCCGTTTTACATTACAGTTACCTGGATTTGCAGCACATGATTCTTCAAAACAATAACAACAACACTTAAAGTTTGTAAAAGTTAGGAATTGACGGCAATTATTTGTCTAGTTTACCAGTTAGATTTAAATACGAACAATTTGCCTAATAGCTGACTTACGGCACTGAATGTCTAACAGTGAAATTGCAGATCAATTAGTTTTGCTGGCATTGAGTACACTCAATTCTTAAACAAAGATTACTCAGTTAGGTCACTTAATTGGCTTGAAGCTGAAAGCACACAGTGGTTGGGAGAAATTGGCCAATTTAGGAAGCACCATCATGTGTGTAGATGGTGAATATGCTAATTATCTGCCCCTACATGGCTAATTGTGCTACGTGTGTTTTCCATGCGTTTATTATAATTAGCTAAAAAAACCATGCGTTTTCCATGCGTTTATCCTTCTCGTGGAAAACGCACGTGGCACATTTGGCCATGTAGAGATGAGAATTGAACATTCCTAGCGAACTGACAAGATATTCCTCAAAAATAAGTGGTAAATACCCATAAAAAAAATGGAAGTTATCACTTAGAATAAAAAGGAAAATTATTTGTGTATAATATTGCCATTTTTGAGATGTTACATGATGTTTTTGACAGAAACTGGCCCCATCCTTGAAGGCAGTGGCACAGGGGGAGTAAAAGCTGTTCTTGACGAAGTCAGTAGCCTTGGCCTTATTGTATGCTAACTTGCTGTCAAAATGGCAAACCCAGATAGCATTCCAAATCGTACTGCATCGGCACGATGTCGGGGACGTCAAAACGATATAGAAACGATGCTGGCCCGATTTAGAATGGGGGATCTGTTACTTATTATAGTCCATTGCATATTGGCTGTATATTATGGCTACACTAGTCCAGTACTGTTATACTGAGTGACCTTGAGTCAGTTAATTAAACTTTAAAACACAATCTCAAAAGCAATTAATTTACATTGCCATCTACAGAATGTGTGAAATTGACAAGAGTTGAGCATATGATTTACAACGCAGATTGCAACACCATCAGGACATATTTCTCTGATGTTTGTTGTTGATGAGATAAAGCCCTTTGTCGGTTGTAAATCTTGCATTTTTGAAAGATTAGTTGAAAATATTAGTTCCTGAATACAGTCAACTGCTCTGACAGCTAGCTCTGCAGGAGTCACAGTTATGAACTTGAAAGGAAGTTCTCTTTGAAGGGGTTGCCTAACAACCGCCGATCCAAGGTGTCCTGACAAGGGGGGTAAGTTTACTGCTTCCTGGCACTTTCAGACCAGCATGGAGAACGATAATCAGCACACCATTACAATTCTTGGTGAGGGAAAAATCCACAACACAAATCAACCAGAGCCCTTGAATCCTGGCAGACCACGAGAGCCTGGCTTGCCCACCGCCTTCCTGCTGGCCCCTCGTTTGCTTTTGGGTGTTAAATTACTTTAATGAAAATACCTCTCTGTGTTGTTTGCAGTCCTAAGCTGCTCTATGTACAGAGCTGGATAAGACCGAGTCCTGTTAGGCATTTTTTCTAGCCTTATTTTTTTTTCTTTGTCCAGTTTTTATCAGAGATAACTCTGAAGGGCTCTCTGGCTGCCTGTCTCTAGCTGTGGGATTAACCAAACACAATGCTCGATAGGGAAATTTACAGCAGTCCTCTCAACTCATCAGCTGTGCGTTTTTCATCAGGCTTATCATGAAATGGTTGTAAATTTCCTCCTGATTGTCCACTCCCGCGTCAGTGGCCCATGATTTGCAGTCGTGATTACCAGCCAGCCAGTCCTGAGTTCTTGTGTCCGCGCCGGCCTGGTCCACCGTGCATCCCTCCTCAAACAATTTACAGCCATGCTGCCTTTGTTTGCAAGGCTTTCTTCAACTGCTCGTAGAAATTCCTCTTCTTCATCAACCTGACAGTCCCTGAGCATTTCTTCTCTGACTCAGGTCTCCCTCTCACCAGGGATAAGGCTAATTGCAGGACATCCATCTGGACAAACCAAGTGTTGCTGGAACTGCTCCTATACCCATACTATACTGTTGGTAATATATAGTTCCACTTACAGTATTACAACAGATTTCTAAGACTTGGAAACTGAACTCCACAGGACATTATTTGAATTAAGGACACCCATTGGTTGAGGGATTGTCTTAGCCATTGGGAGTCCTGGATCCACATAACGTCCTCTATTGTTTGGCTCCAAATCTATGTTTACAGCTGCTGTCATACTTTACAAACAACCTCAAATACTTCAATCTCCCTATTAAAGCCACTGTTGTTTCCAATCTCCCTATTAAAGCCACTGTTGTTTCCAGATCATAGTGTACATGTATGCACTAATTGATGATTTAATCTACAAGTCAACGTCAATTAATTTAAGTCAATGATTGCCAATAAAATACAAAGCAGTTTTTTCAAACACTGGGACTGAAAATTTCCAAGAAAATATCACGTGTGGCTCTGAAAGCGAATCTAGCCAGATAAGATTAACACCAACATCAAAGAAACCAGTTCATCATTACAAGTGACTCTTATAAGTGACTCTTGTCATGTGGTCTGTCATACAGAATACAGCAAGTTGACATGTCTCCAAATTATGAGTTTGTTATTTATAAAGTAGTACTTGTGTAAATTTGATAAATTTTAATTTTCTTTCTTTTCTTTTTTTCTGTTCTTGTAAGACAATTAATCATAAGCCACTCTGAACGTCGTAAACAACACACAACAAAGGTGTCTTAATTTTGATCAAACAAATTAACATTATCTATTTTGGTTCCTATCAATTAAATTTACAACACATATTTTTCTGGACTTCAACCGACGTTAGTTGGCAAAGAAAGTGTCTTATCTTTTGTTTACGAGCTTGTAAGATAAAAAGAATTCCTAAATAGTAATCAATTTCAGGTAACTTTATGAGCACTAAATAAACTCAAAAGCATATTACATCAAGATTACCTAGATTATTATCTTTCACCTTAACAGGTCGTAAATTTCACTAAGAGGGACACCTACCTCTGATGACCCATGTTAGTACTAACAGAGAATTCATCCTATACACACAGAGTAGAGAACAGCAAGGTGTTCTCAATAAACACAACAGACTAAAGGACAATATAATATGCTGCAATCCTAAATCTTAATCCAGGACTAGGTGTGCTATTACCAGAATAACAAGATAATTTTCCAATGCAACTGATTGACTGGTCCACACAAATGGATAAACGGAAACCACCAAACCATCCAATCAAACGTATAATATGCACTAACCCCATGAAATACAGGAATATATAACAGCTGACTTCAAATGGACTTTTTTTTCCTTGTTGTTTTTCTTGCTAAATATTACCTTTCCCAACAAGAATTCTACCACCAATGAGCATGTAGTCAGGAAGTCAGCACTGAAAAACAGCATCCTGTACCCCTTACCCCCTAAATAAATACAAGGCTTAAATAGAGCATCACAAACACATATCAGTTTCATCACAATCAAAGGCCGGCATCCCCTCAATGTCTAACCTAACCCTGTTCTTCTTTACCCTCAAATGCTCTGACAAAAAAATGCATTTACAATTTCAAATTTTCCTCTGCCTTCTCGCTGGTACATCCAAGCTCTGGCAAAACTTTCTTTTGGTGGCCATACTGATCATCAGCTTGTACTGGACAGATTCCTACCCCGTTTGCCTGTGTTGTTTACATTCATTTCAACAAATGCAATAGAATCACGTCTTGCAATGCACATGTGCTTGTACCCATGCTAAGACAAGTAAATTATAGCCATGGCTATGCTTCTCTTGTCGACCTTCACCCTTCGCCATATTGCCAAATAAATTTGTATAATTACGAATCATAAATTGACTTGCTGACTACCATGCAGGAACCCACGACAATGACAGACATGTATAATGTCAGTTTTATAACAGAGACCACTATTTCTTCTTCCTCCAGACTTGCATTAATACTAAATTGCATCATAACCTAGTGCATTCTATATATCACGTCATACATTCATCTAGGTCCCATGGAGTGTTCCATAACCATATAACAAGAACCTGCACAAAGCACATCCTCCTAGATGGTCTAGTTTTTCTCCAGAGAGCCCACCCACTTAAGATGCTCTCAAGTTGTATGCAAGTGTAAATTGCCCACAGGCAGACTTAAGACTCATATTCATGTCTCCAGAAAAAGAGGGTCTGTTTACCTGCCTCAGCTTAGATGCACAACAAGGTGAGACACAACATCGCATGTGCTGCTTAAGTTTGCTTCTCAGTTGTAAGTCTTTGCTTACTGTGTATTCTTCCAAGCTGAGAGGGTTTGGCTGCAGGATGAGACACTCGGGGTATGAGAACTTGAAAAAGAAGCACATTTAGAGACTAGCCGGAGTTCGGAAAAGCCTTTAAAATGGAAATAATTAAGGTGGAATATAGAAAGAGTTTCTACTGATAGCATGTTCGAATTTTCATCTAATGTTAATGAATTTGAACAGATTTTTTTAGTCTCAAATGCAAGCCAACCGTACTTCCAATCTTAGTTAAGCTGATACACTACTGCAACATGGCATATCCAGGAGCACCTACATAGCTAGCTCCAATACGAGAATAGAATGTGCTAATCAGAAGTTTCCTTTTACAAGAATGCCATGTTGCATAATACAGATCTCAGTAATGTCCCCAATCCTATTGTCTGTGCTGCAAGTCCCACACCTCAATGCAATTCCACTCATATAGAGTTTCCCAGAGTCTGTTGGTTTAGATGTCCACATTTAGGCAACCATGTGTGGAATTAAAACAATAACCAAGGAACAAGAACAAGGAGGTGTTCTCCCAGATATTCAGAGGAGGAGTTATGAAAGTTCTGATATGCATTTTTTTGTGAATGGGCGTCTGTGTTCACTTAATACAAGCCAGTTAGTTTACATTAAGGTTTTTTGGCCAGGCAAACGACAAGAGTCGCATTACAGAAATGATATCCACTGCCGGGACGGAACGTGTTTGCACAATTGTGGCATCATGGCTCCTACAGGTTTTTATTATCATCACAAAAACCCTGACAGAGCAATAGACAATGAGTCAATATGCTTTCTACATTATCAAGAATATGGAATTCCGAATCGAGCACGAAAAACACCTTGTGCTAAGCTGTAAGAATGCAGAATGCGAAACGCGAATACAACCACAAGGGCGTTTACATGGGCATGTCAACAACATTCGCTTTACACCGGTCTCCTCTTGTTGACTCTGGGCTCTGCATCTCCTCGCTCCTTTATACCCTGCAAACAGATCCCCGGCTATCGCTCTTTCTCTTTTTCTGCTGAATTTAGAGACCGCTAAGGCAATCTCAAACTAGCACTCAAGTGCAGCCATACGTACAGCCATCGTTTCATACTCCATAACACCAGCATGTCAACCAAACTTCATTTTTGCTTTATGACATGCTCTTATACAACGAAACAACAAATTCAGAGAAACATGCTCACAGTACGCAACACCATCAAGTGGTCAATTTGGTATTCTGACAATGACAATAAGGCAAATACGAAATAATATTGACTGAGATCATCAATGCATACGTACTAACAAGCCGTACTTATAGAGGGTATATTTAAAAATTGCCATGCATGTCCTTGGAGTCATTATCTATTATACATACACAAGATGTCTTTTTTGATATCACATATTTTTACCAGTTAAGAGATGAAGTAAAACTTTAGACTGTCCTAATAAATTTCTAAAAATTAGCAAGTAAGTGCTCAGCACTTAGTCAGTATGAACACTATTCTTGAATGCATGACTGCACTTGCATATGTATAGTGCACAATTAATGTTTCATGAAGATGAAAAGCCCAGAATTCATATAATTACAAAGCAATTATAAAGTGGTTAAATTAAAGTAGTTAACTGTCACTCACCTGTATAGGTAAAAGTACCCTGCAGTCGCTATGCTAAACAGCAGCGTCTGGAATAAAAGCAAAATTATATTGCTGAGAACTTCAAAGTGCTTTGACAGGGGTTAAAAAATAAGACATAAGTTTATGGATCTTGGAAATAAACTAAATTGCGTTGAAAATTACCTCTCCGTATTTAATTGGAGTTAAATAGCCTCTGGACACAGCCATTTTGAAAAGTGTCTCACATGCCTGTAAAAAGAAAACAGCCCCAACATTAGGAATAACAGAAACTTCTTTTTTTTTTCATAGAATGAGGTAGAATTTGCACTGAAGGCAATGCCATCAGGCTAGACAGACGTCAAGCAGCAGCTTCTAGTATTGAATATCACAATTACAATAAGCACAGAGATATAATCATTACACTGATCATTAGTACAACAATACATTTTAATCATTTCCTTATGCATTATACTATCATGTATACAATTGACATAACATTGTTCTCTATGAACTGTGTTCCCTATTATTATAAATGACAATTATCAAAGGCTAAATTACAGAACACATACCAGGTTTGACATATATAGAGCCAGCATTCCTCTCCTGGAAATCAGAAATTCAATGCATTGTACATACATATTATTTACACATATATAATTTGCATCCCCCCCTCCCCCTGGTTTCAGATTTATTCATGTTTCACAAGAAATTTGAGAAAACTCACAAACTATGTTTTGAGTTTTTCTTTGATTATTTTCTTTCGATGAAACATGATTATATCACTAGATATGTTTTCAAAAGAATGGTAATAACTTGAATTGACAATAAATAATGAATGATCATGATTATGGTAGCCAAACTTCATCATATCATACATGTAATGAAAAATGAGGACAACCATACATGAACCAACCTAATATTATTTTATCATAATCATAATAGATATGATAACACTTAAATATCTCATCAATGTCTAATCTTATAATAGATATCAGTACTAGGCAAATGATAGTGAAGCTTGTAAAATAACATACACATTTTCTAAAACATCTATAGTCAGGATTCAATAATATTACAATTAGGTTATTAGTACTTAATATTGGAGTACCTTAAGACCAGTCTCAGTACCTTGCTCTGATGCCAGTTATTAGATTGATATGCCCAGACTAATGCAAAGTGACAACTTTCACTTTACAACAGAACTACAGAAGCTCAGTTAATCATCTAAGGTACATAGTAATAGGAAAATTAGAGGGAATGGAATACATAATATAGAGATTATACACAATGTGTAGGTTAATAGTAAAATAGTCAGTACTTAAGGCAGATCTTACATCTAAAGTATACTATGTACACACAACCAAATTAGCCTATAAAAGAATGCAAAAGAATGAAAAGACCCAGGTCCAAAATAAAATATGAGCTAATGGTTTTAAAGCTTACTAACCTACAAAAAGTAAGGAGCAACTATATTCGAAATAAGGTGACACTTATTTACTTTTTAGCTTCTCGGATCCACTGATATGATGAGAAATGGGCCGACAGAAAATAAAATGATAGGTCAGTGTTGTTCAATATAAAATGTTATTATTCTATTCAGAATTTTCAACCGACTGACTGAACTTTCCAATTGCCCTAAAAAGATCCGAGGAGCTAAAGATCAAGTGAGTGGGGCGCTTGAACAACTCGTGTTTTTCTGTTATAAATCATTTGGTAAATTTTGTCCAATGATACCAATTTCAGCCTACCTTTGCTTGCGTTCTAGAAGAATAGCAATATAGGAGCCAGTCATCGCAGGCACAAAGGCACCATTGAGAAAATAGAATTTCCCAATCAAACGCCTGTCAAGTAAAAAAAAAGACTACTGAAAATCTGGAGTTCTGAATAACTGCGAAAGGTTTGAATTATTTGGATTAGAATGGAGGATGCAGGATGAGTCTCCCAATGAGCAGCACAAAGGAAATAACAAGAAACAACAAAGAAAAATCTAGAACTCGCAGGATTGGAGATTCAGCATTTGCATTTACATCAGCATTTTCAAATAAATGCACTCAAAATAGTTACATTTGAACTGCTTTTGATAAATTTCAAAAACACACACAGATAGATAGATAAATAGTCAGAAGACCATTGTAACATTTAGCTTGAGATTTGTTGGTACCAGTAACTACAGTGTAATTAAGGGCTTTTGTTCAAGGATTTAATTGCAATTAATATCAACATCATTGACATGTTTGTCAACCACAAATTGCACTTTGATGTTACAGCTAGTGCACATCAATGCACCTGAACTATGAGCCCCCACCCCTTAGCAGGGGGTGGATGACAGAAGAGCCATAACACTGGCTGTTCCAATATGCTCTGTCGTAATAGGAGCTTCAACTAAAGTTATTGCTGAATCAACAATAAACAACTAAATAAAAAATCAAACAGAAGGACACGATGCAAAAAAAAGAAGAGGGAAAACATGATAAAAATAAAGAATATTCATGACAGTTTCAAAAAAATTGTCATTCCAAATCACACCAAAACATAACACTGTAATTTGCAAATTGTCACTATTTATGCATTATTATTGTTATGTGAAGGAATGATAATGACACCTTACAAAATATAATTATGTGCTATGTAGCCTTTTAACTTCTGTAATGAAGCAGACTTTAACATAAAATACTGTTTCCTAACAGCCTGGTTAACAGAAAGTAGGAAACTATGAAATGACAATCGACACCAAATAAATTCCCAAGGCATAATACTACAGAGTGAAATGTGGTCACCCTACAGGCACAGATCTATGCAAAGTTGGTCCAGGAATACCAATGGTAGACCTGTGCAGTGCGACAGCGCAAGAATATTTACAAGTATCAATCGGCGTTGCAAAAGGCTGTAAAATTGTTTCTTAATCACAGTCTTACTAAATGAATACAACAAATCGCTCCCAATGACATGTCCAAGGCTATTTTGAGAAATGCATACATTTTTTAGTAGCAAATTACACTTTGCCCATATATAGATCATGTATTAGCCCTAAAACATTGTCTTTGATTGCAATTGGCATGGGTACTGAGGTTCAATTGTGCCTTTTTGTGGCTAGGCCCGGGTGACATTCCATTACCAATTGTTGCAGGTCTACTTGGGTTGAATTTGAAGGCCCAAGCATCAATATGGAATTCCAGCAATTAAACAATGATAAACAGGCCAAAGCCATGACATCTGGAAATGACAGGTACTGAGACTGCTCCTATGCTTTCAATTCATTTGGTTTGTACCTGTCTCTACGTTCGATGAGAGAACTTACTGCCCCAGCAGGAATGCCACACACAAATACATTGAAGAAAAAGTAAAATCCAGCTAATTTTCTGAAAATAATTTTATTTTGATAAGTTTTTGTTAAAAGATGTCCATCTGCATAGAAAAAAATGACATTCTGATAACCAAATTACAGTAAATTTCCAAAACCTTCTTAAATGTATTTTCAGCTTGAAAAATCATAAGAGACTTTTGGCACAATATTTGATTCATTTTACATGTACAAAGTCCACTGAGAAATAAATATCTCATATATACCAACAACTTCAGTGTATGTTGGTAATTTTTTTTTAAATCTTACCTCCAGAAGCAAAAAGCCGCAATGAAACATACTGCATTAGTCCCAAGAAATAAAGTTGACTGTAATATTTCAGGTAACACTTTCTTCAGATAGTCTTCTTTTTTTCTTCTTCTTAGGATAGCTGTGATCTGAATAAAAAAAAGCCAGACGAAATGAGAATCATTAAGTTATATATCACATCCTGATGATCCATCAAATGAATACAAACTTTTGATTATTTATCCGGTAATTAAGATTAATGTAGTCTCATAATAACAGCATTGTATATATATATATAAGAAAACATTATGAGAACTGTGAATGAAACAAATTATAATTCTAATTTGATGAGAGGAACCCGGGAAGAGGACATGCATTTCATTTTTACAAAAATTACAAATTAGTACCTGAAATTAATGCCTTTTGACCATCAACATTCATTAATTTTAAATTTGGGCAAGTTAATTAGATCATTCTCTTTATAACAGGCCTGCAGCTCAATCTCTTTGACATAAGCTCCAATCTACAGATGACCTTTATCAGTATCTAAACATCTACATAATAGTACATATGTACTAGCTTGCCAAAAATGTCATCAATTCCACAGGAATTACTATGTAAGCTTATAAATAACAAGGACAACTCCATTTGTTGACAATTACATACAATGAGACCAGCTGCAGCTAGGCTGCTAGGGAAACCATGAAAATTCACATTTATCAACATTTAACAGACATACGACAAGAATCACTTTACAACCATATAATCAGCCAATATCTGGGACATCGTCTCAAAACAATGTCAGCATTCAATTTATCTGTGACAGTCAATGGGGGCAAATGTCGAAGTGATGACACTGGTTTAAAGCTTTGCAACACTTACAATGTATAGAGGTGCGTAGACCTTGAAAGAATACCAATAGCCATGAATTGCAATGTCTCTGCTGGCCTTCAAACATGACGGTTCCCAGGTATGGCCAAGTTCATAACAGGAACATGTGAGACTTTTGCTCAACACCGACATGTTGATCTTGCTGCTGTCGTGACCTAAATATTCAACCAATCAGAGGCCAGAAATGGCTGCACCGTAAAACACGAGCGGAACAATAAACACGAAGGCCATGTTCACGCATTCAAACTTATGGCGCCAATTTCTCATTACTCAGATCCACAGGCCTGTAGGTGATCGCTCCAGTATTTACACTCCAGACGTCCCGTGCCTTCCTGGAGTATGAACAATTTAAGTAGCCAGAAAAACAGTCTGGTCATGCATCTGAAGTTCATATAGTACAAGTGGAGCTAGTATATTAATTAAATATAAACAAAAATGGCGAAGAAGGGCCATCATTTAGTGAACGTGACAGATTGAATTGGGTACCTCACGTTATAGGGCTCAATATATCCTCTATCTCTCTGTGGTGGAGGGGCCCATGCATCTAAGTTTAATTTACATTCCAGATGCAGGGATGAGCCTCCCCTTAACTGCATTTCCTGGTGAAGGGCTACTGGGCCAGCCTATACCTAGTTGGGGGCCAGCCTTTCCGGAAAGGGGGGGGGGGGGGGGTCCGTGAAACAGGCCCGTAACCGTTCGTTCGACCCACTCAACTTGGTCCATGTCCACACATTGGTCCACTTCAGGGATGCTTTTTAAAATGTATTGGAAGTCCACAGTAAAAGACACAGCAACTGTCGATAAATAAAACCATCTCAGTTGGAGAAATTAGAACTCGCCAACTGAGATCCGATCATCCGAGTTTCAGAATGAAATGTTATTTGAATACCATTAAATTAATATAGAGAGCTTTACAGAAAAAGTGTACCATAATAAACTGAGCATCGAAAGATACCATCACTTTATTTTGACTTTGATTAATACTGCATCTGATATCATCAGGTGACAATTGGTTGCTGGTGGGTTAATTGAAGACTTCTTCAAAGAATGCACTAAAAAAAAAGGTGTGATATGCCCTGCCTAAAATCCTCATTGTGTTTAGGGACAAATGGGATGCGATGCTGTAGGTAGGACAAGACAGCAGAATTTGCATGGCATATTGTATGGAGAGGGGCATTCGGAACCTGCCTTCAAGTTGGCAGTATGCAGAAGTCTTAAAAGATGACTATGAATGACCATTTGAGGTTGGAAAGACCAAACTTGATCATTCTTAACCAAGACAGGCAGTATGCCCTGGTAGTCCTGCAGTATTTACCTGCATGAGCATGTCATAGTCCTGTCTAACCATGCAGAAAAGACCATTCCTCTTAATGCAGGCCGTAGAATAATGCTGAGGATCACTCAGTGTCGATCTCCTGATCTCAACCCCACACGGCATGTTGTGGATTTAGATGTGTGTCCACAGCTAATGTCATGGTAATGGGGCAACCCTTTTAGTACATGATCTGTGACAGTTAAGGCCCCCCTGTGTCCTTGGTTTTCTACTGTCTTAATTGTTCGCACTTCCATGTTGCACTCTGATTTTGGTACTTTTTGATAAATAAAGGCTCAATGTAGTGTTGTTTTTGCAAATTACCAAAAAAGGCCTTAAATAGCACACTACTTAACACACGTGATACATTTTTAATGCCATATTTTAATGCCATTGTATATGGAACCATTGCTCTTGGACTTGTGAGGTAAATACAACGATTTGTAAAGCTCAGCAGATATCCAATAATCTTACATTAATTTAAATCTTTTTTATATTTCAACTGTCAAAAAAAATATATATATAAATATATATATTAGAAAAAAAGAAGAAGAAGAAATTGAGTCGAAAATGATAGACCTATGCACAGCTCTTAAAATGTTTCCATACCTGTGTACCCTGTTTCGTCAGCTACGATTTCTTTTTGTGTAAACCAAATTCAAAGTATATCTCCGTGTGCCACAGATATATGGGCTTCACCAAAACTGTAATGTTGTAATCAAATATTTTTCACATTAGAGAAATACTAACTCTAGCATCACTGAACTGATATGGCTCCTATGTGTCCTAGAAACCCCTGGATTTAGCTCATATGCTACTATTACCATGGAGTCACTCCATGCTATTACTTATACATGCTGCACTTCTTTGACCTCATGTTACCCCAAAGACAAAATGTTATGTAGTATTTCAAAACCTCTTTTCAACACCAACATTTTGGTTGTTTAAGGTTCTATTATTGAAAATAAGCCAGTTAATTGACTTTGATGTCCATGAAACCTCAATGTTTCACATTTGACCTTGAACTACCCTTAATGTCGAATCTCATGCTTTATTTTTCAATTAACTTTTCAAAGCCTACATTTTATCTTGCTCAATAATGTACCATCAATATTAATGGTGACATGATTTTTTTCAAATCTGAAACTTTGGAATCAACTGTCACCTTGATCTTTGACCAAAGATCATTTATATTAAAAATATTAACTTAGCTGGTGATAGACTATAAGAGATTTAGATATGATCCAGTTTGGATGAGCCAGTCTAACTTATAAAATGTTTAGTTTTAGGGTGAAAATATTTAAAACAATTACCATTCGTTAAATGCTTTTTAACATGTGTTTATGAGAAAACATGTGTAAAAACAAAACTGCCAAAATTATCACTTTTTCCACATGTGACCTTGACATTTGACCTTATTTTACCCTAAGGGAAAATTTTACAGAATAGTTTTAAAGCTCACTAAACCAAGACTGTATAACATTTTTTCATAATTTTACCACTGAAATCAACCAAGATATGAATTTTCAAACGTCAAGGTCACCTTTGATGTTGACCTTTGGCCCATGGTCACACATATTGCATAACTATACACTATTCCTCTACTCAAGAACTATAAATGTCCCTAATTTGGTTAAAATTGAGGGCAAACATAACATTTTGAAGTGCCCTATCTCCCAAACCCTTTCATTGATCAGCACCAGATTCAACACTGCACTGGACCCGCACATTATTTACTCATTATATTTTTGATAGTTGCAGTTTTTAACATTCGGAGGAAACTCAGGTTTCATTAAAAGCGGGTAATTAGCCCTTTACTTCACCACACATTTTTTTTTAAATTATGCATGTAGGTAGTATTTTTGTCACGGACAAATATATTATAGGCACTTTTTTGCAACTTCATTATTCACAGAAACAATTGACTTTGAAATATCGCTCACGAGTTTCCCCTTTGAGGCGCCCTGTGACCTTGAAAAGTAGTTCAAGGTCACTGATACCGGTCAACCTGAATTTCTTACCCCAAGGTACATCTCAAGAAGTCACACTGCTGAACTCCGAAAAAAAGGGGGGGGGGGAAATAAGGACAAATTCAAAAGTCTTCGACACAGGATGGTGAAGCCCAATAAAAATAGTCTTCGGCCTTTTTCGTCTTCTTCGTCTTCTTCGTCTTCTTCTTTTGCTTCTTCATCTTTTTCAATCTGGAGATCCCCCCTGTTTGAGGCTTTCATAATACAAAGTTTGTGTCTATAGGTTAGAAGAAACATCAATCATCAATTTATTTAATTGCATATATACAGTTTCATAAAATACGGTCAACTCTAGCTATCTGGAGCGACCTGTACCTGGCTGTGGTCTAAACATGCTAAAAGCCAGCTGCTTCTATCCACTTCTATAGCTAATAATCAGCTTACATCCATCACTACATAAATATAAACCTTGGAAAATGTTAGAAATTAATCGAATATATCATATATATGTACTTTTAGATCCGGTTTTGAGTAGCCAGCTATGACAGCTTTGTCTAGTTTCCATTTGACGGGCCATTTTTAATGAAACTATATGTAGGCCTATTTAACTTTTGGTATCAAATCCACAATGAACCCATGCAGTAAGAAGATGACTTATTTTATCTTTGAATATGAATGAGATGCACTCTGCACACAATGGAGCACCCACACTCTGTAATACTCAAATCAGTTAAAGATTTCCATGGCAGTGTATATGTAGTCAGTGTAGTGACTGTGGTTGCAAATGCCTAAGCACTCAACAGGTTTGATTCAAAGACGGAGTCCAAGTCTAAAATCTGCTAAAGTGCTTCTCTGTTTGCTCAGATGCTGTGGTGCTGTTTAGCTTCTAGGGTTTAGTATTCCTGCACAATGAGAAAGCATGCTCCGGAGAGGGTAACTGGTAAGACAAGGCTCACTTGCAAGGAGCAGGAAAGGTTTGTAAATTTACAATGTAAGCCAAAGCTTAGGTATCACTTGTCATGGCTGGGGCCAAGAGAATAGACGATATGGGCTCGGGCACTCTACAGGTTCTGAGGGGCTTTGTGTTCCATGTTTTCAAAGGATATGGGGTGCATATCAAAGAATGGGGTAAAATAACCCTTTTTATGAAGCAACAGATGGACTCTTCAAACAGAAAGCAACTAAATATATTTAAAAAACATTTTCAAGGTTGCACTCTATGTTATGCACACCATATTTTGTAGCTTTGATTTCGTGAAAGCCCTTATATTGCATTGTACACCTATAGAAGGGTTCATTGTTTATGTGGCTAATTTAGTGATTGTGCATTGTCTTTCACATTGGCCCTGAGAAAGTAATATCTATCTCTATATCTAATAATATCTTCGCGGATATGTTACAATAACTGTGATTCAACTAAACACTCTTAGTATTTATACACCTATATGGGAAACTGTCCATGCACTAGAGATAACTGGAGCTGCACTAGTCATTTTCTACCATGTGTCTTGCAGTGCTGGAGTACAGAATCAAATATATAATTCATTCATATTTCATAAATATGTTCATTAGGTTGTGTATTAGATTGTGTCCTTTCCCATCCAATGGACACTGGTGCATTTGTCTTTGGCCCAATCTCTACAACATCCAAGGTCTAATACCCTGCATGGAAGGCAAGTCTCAAAGGGACCTCCTAGTCAACAACCAGCCAGCCGATGCATTGCAGCAATATGAGCAGATTTAGGTTATATGCCAATGCAAGGACAAAAAGTAAATATCAAAACCAATGTAGGCCTGGTGTGAATATTCACTGGCATGCGTGTGTAGGCTAAAACACACAAGACCAGCCTTACGCCGTGTACAGACTCACCTAGGCTGTCATCCCTTATTCTCTGGTGTCATTCACATCCTGATCCACTTCATACTCTTTCAAGTTGCATGATTTTGCAAAGAAGGGTGGACTACACCACTCGTTAAACATTGAAGTCGTTTATATAATAAAGGCATGGAGACAAGAGTAGACTTGTCTCCATGATAAAGGGCATCTTACTAGTTACAGATGGTACAGAGATAATGCCTGATTTGTGATTAAGAAATAAGTAACCCCATAAGAAGAACATGTGCATTACCATTCCTGAAATATTCCAGGCTTTTTTAATAGCTTTCATGGCAGAATTTTCTTTCCCTAAATACATAAGAGCACACGTCTAATGCTTCCTTCTTTGTGCATTGAATTTCGCTAATTCATGAGGTTTGGAGAGAACAGAACTGAAAGCTACCTGCAAGGGAAAAGAGTTGAAAGACTCGGCATTAATACACTTGATCTATTCAAATGCATTTTGCTCCAGGCAGTTGGACTCCTCTTCATTTTGCTTAAATTGAAGGACTCAACCAGTCACACTCTTTCAAGTATAATCTTCTGTGGCATGTATTCCAGGAATGTGTTCTATGGAATGCCCAACAATACATGACTTAGACATTATAATTGCCTTTTCAGACCTGATACTTTCTTGAGAAAGGTATATATATATTTGAAGTGGTATTGACATTTTTGTCAACTTTGCATGGTTGTCTAATAAAGGAGGCAAGTAGATCAATAAGTCGTACTTACTAAAACATGGTTCATATAAGAGAATTGTCACGAGTCAGATGTTGCATAGTTTTACTAACCAGTTTTAGTCTCTTTTGTGTCTCTGCCTCTTGCATTTATGGAAAAATGCTGGCTGTCCCTGCAATATGTATGTGTTAGCATGAAGCTGTTGGAAGCGATATGGAGATCATGCAAACACATCATCAACACAATCCCACACCAGAGGTACACAGAGGGGGTGGGGAGGGGCAGGTAAGGTGATAGGGCGGTGGGGTGTCGTTGCCCCAGGCCAAGAGGGGCGCTAGGGGTAGCTTTGTGTCTCTCTCAAGTCGAATGACACGGTTGCCCAACTTTCAATAGGCCTCATCATATAGCAGTGCCAAATCACTTTATATCTCATAACAAATCGAGCGCACAAAACAGGCGTGAAGCCTTTCACAGCATCTATCAAAAGATCTACACAAGTCGAGGTGTGTAGGCTCTTTATAGGCACCTTGTCTGCCAACTTTGAATATACCCTGTGAAGTTCTTTTTACCTCTTCCTCTTGGTTCCCCTTTTCAATAAACTGAGTTGTTAGGAACGATTACCTCCCTCGGCTGTCCCTAAATGCCCAAAGGGTCCAGGATATGCAGTTTCGCCACTTAATTGGATTTTTTTTCTTTAGATATATTTTTTTGTAACGTTGGCTAATGGCCACATCTTATAATCCTCGATCCTGGAAAAAGAACAGTAGCCTCTGTGATGAAGCAGATGCATATTCACTCAACACTAAAAGGAATAAGAGTTGAGTCTTTAAAATCATTAGTGCCACCAAATATTAATTTGGCTAACCATCGCAATTTACTTTTATTTGTTATTTATTTAGGTGGGCACTTTGATGTGACTTGGCCAACACTTTGCGACTTAGCCCTAAGTACCATTTTGACCAACGAGTAAAAGTCACCTTTATCGGACTATACCATGTTTTGACGAAGAAGTTGGTCAATATACGAGTGATGACGCAGCAGACACGTAAAATGAACCAGGTATTATAACAATATAGTGGATGGTGAGGAGAAAATTAACTGGCCGAGGAAACAATAGAATTTGAAATAAACAGTATCTGGAGAGTAGGAGAATAACATGAATAATATATATAGAGAGAGAGCAGTGTCACACGCCTTCAAATGGCAAAGCTGAATGCATTACTTTCGCCAAGGCTATATGCCAATCAGGATTTCTGCCCACATCCCTCTTAAGTTTTTAGCTGATGGTTCCAAAGGCATCCAAAGAACCGAAAATAACAGGATTACAGCAATTTGCATTTCAACATGAGCTCATTTACACCTAAGCAGATTAAAGTTGTTGTCATCCTGAGATATGCCACGCAGGTGCCATAGCTCATGTTAACCCAAATTCCAGTTTCCACTACAGGTGTCAGCCAGCTGAATCACAAAATCAAACTACGGCCATTCTGCAATCATGCAGTTTCATTTACTCTGCAGCTTGGTGGTCTAGGGGAAGATGCTCGCCTGCTCCTCTGAAGGACCCCCGTTCAATCCCAAGATCGGGCACCCTTCATAAGAAATATCATTAAATTGGCGGTCCCTTGTACTTTGTATCTATGCTGAAGCAAGTAAAAGATCCGACCCATGGGGTAAATGTGTAACATGGGTGGACTCCTCCTCCTCATTAATCTTATCGATCAGCCCTTGATAACGGCAAGAACTTGCCTTAGAGGGCTGCACTTTCCATATATATATATATGGTCTGTCTTACTGATGATAGTGTGAACGGGGCTTTATGTAATTGGGTACGTCAGATAGGCCAATTTGTATTTGCGCACGTGACTGTTTGATTGGTTGATCAACATTATAAGCAGTCCTCTGAAGTGGAACCAGACATCCACTCGATCAGTTAGAACCGTGTCCATGCAGTTAAGTAAGAGCATGATGTTTCACCCGTTTCGAGCCAATAAAATTCAGTTACAACATGACATAAGTAAATTGTACTGAAACAAAATTAACCTGTGTGCATGTACGTAGTTTGTGCAGTTAACAGAGGAGTCCATGTATGACGGACTAAAGCTCAAGTAAAAGTCGCCAAACCTTTGAGAATTAAACTCTAACACGCAATTGTATATGTTATGTAGCATCAGAAGGTTCATGGATGATTCAATTTCCATTCTAGTAAAATGTATTTCCCTTCTAGGAACACTAATATGACTATGCTACTGAACGCATGTACTGCATACGTATCCGCTTGTTCATGCAAGGTATCTGTTATCACTTCGAATTATCAGGCCAATATAATATAGGTAGTTGTTCTACTGAACACATATCAGATTTATAATGTCTAGCAAGCCTCTCTGAGGTCATAAATTAACTGCCCCATATGATGTTACGCAAACGTTACTATTTAATAACCATGATAGTCTTGTCTTAGCTTTGTTTGAATGTCCTGTTAAGTTTATATATGGGTTTGTATATTAAGATTTTGTTGCAGCTGAAGGAGGTGCACCTTTGAAGTGTATATGGGATGACAGGAACAACTAACATATGACAATGATGCTGATATGGCTGTTGTGTTTATCACATTCATCACTTGAGCAGAGGAAAAAGGCACCAAATGAACTTCTTCAACCTACTTTCTCTCATGCAGTTAATATCATTAGACTACTACAAGTTTATGGCACTGAGTCACAATATAACATGCACTATCAACTGATTATGAAGCGAGAGATGTAAACATAGTAGGTAAAATGACCAGATCAGAGATTGTTAGGAAGTCCCTACAGTGCGCGTCGGAAATTGTTGTTTGCAGAGAAGCAAAAAATGTAAATTATGCTTCACAAAATGCTTAACATGCACAAATATTGTTCTATATATTGTGGGGACATGATTAGATTTTGCCCATTGTTTTGGTACATATGCATGTTCAAACATTAAATTCCGAATGAATGGTTTCATAACTTCTGGAGCTGAAACAACAAACTATTCAGAAACCTCAACTAAACCACCCTCGCACTGGGACTGAGGATGCAATTAAACATGAACAGACAAGGCAATAATACTTCAAATAAATAAAAATATGTATTTCAGAGAGAATATGCAATACAACTGACACAGTGTACATACAATTCACAATACGAAGGTATAACTGGTTACAAGTAAATGTGACACTTGGAAAAATAATTAAAACTGTAGTGTTATTTTAGCACAGTTTGCATACTGCAGAGATCACACGTTCAGGACACTTGGTGAATGTAAAACTGTCTTTGACACATGTATTCCTAAACCACAGATACCTGGCAACTGTGGCAATATTATTATACATAGTATGGGATGTTTGTAGCTTATCAGTAGCATGATTACTGCCATAAAGCCAAAATTGCGTCGTAACCAGTGTCGTAAATCTTACTTTAGACAACAGTCTCGCCGACTGCCCGAAGTCGCTTGGGCTTTTCGTACCTGTGGGGAGTCCGCACGAGGCCGCCACAGCCATTTCCGCTTCCTACGTAGGACAGGGCCTTACCGGAAGTAGCCTTGCTGTGCGACTCGTAGTGGTACTGAGGGAAACTATGTGGCTTGCGAGGTTTCCGCTTGCCACAGATTTTGTAAGCAAAGTTCCTCCAAGAGCTCATCGTTTTTGAGGACCAAATCCAGACACCACTGGTGGTGCCCACCAACAGTTGCATAAGAATCTTTAGCATGAACACATGGATATTTGGCACCGAATCTGTGCCCTTGGTGTACCATTTGTGACGCCCTGTGTATTCGTAGAAATAGCACCCCAAAAGAATAGTGGCAGGAACAGTGTACAGCACTGAAAACACCCCAATACGCACCATAAGCACTTCCAGTTTATCTGTCTTTACCCCTTCACTACGCACCTGCTTCCGAATCCGGAACAGGGCCACGAGACCTGCTAACAGGAAGGATGTACCAACTATAAGGTAGACGAACAAGGGAGCTATGATAAAGCTCATGAGACTGTTTGTGTCCTGGTTCCCAACGTAACACATGCCAGTCAGTTCGTCACCATCGACGTTACGCATGACCAGGATAATGATTGTTTTGATGGCGGGCACTGCCCAGGCCACCAGGTGGAAGTAGGACGAATGTTTCTGGATGGCTTCGTGGCCCCATTTGAGACCTGCTGCCAAGAACCAGGTAAGAGTCAGGATGACCCACCAGAGAGAGCTGGCAGTCAGGAAGTAGTAAGCCATCAGGAAGACGATGGCGCAATCTGTGTTGTCCAGGCCCTCTTGGATGAGAATGCTGACGGCGCTGCCATCTGGCCTGGTCACCTGCTCGTCACAGGAAATGGCCGATCGACCTGCCACCAAGCGGATGACGTAAGCAATACTTGCCAGATTATAGCAAAGAGCTAAGATGATGATGGGGCGTTCTGGGTATCGGAACCTGCTGGAGTCGATCAAGAATGTTAGCACCATGAAGAAAGTGGAGGCAAGGCAGACGCCGGCCCAGATAGCCATCCAGATGTCGACGAACTCTTTCTGGGGTTCCGTGAACAGGTCGTTCTCATTGCAGATCAGGGCACAGCGTCCCGTGCGGTTGACGTAGATGTACTTGTCGGCATTTCGGTAGTGCTGACATTGGCTGGTGGTGGTGCCTCTGGGGTAATCCGGCCTGGAGGGCGGTCGGGGAAGTGGATCAAAGGGGGCAGGGGGCTTGGGCACATAGGGCATCGTCATAGACTGGGTCTCGACTGTCTCGTCCGCTGGGGGACCGTCCATGCACATGTTGTTGATGTCATTGGCCACGGGGAATAGACTGCAGTTGAGGGCAGCTGGCCACGGGAAGCCAAACTCCTGCAGCACAGGCTGACATCGGTGACGAACATTCTCACACATTGGTCTGCAGGGTCCGATGGGTTGAATGACCTTCTCGGTGCACATGGGTACATAGACGGAGCAGAGAAAGAAATGCAGTTGACGTGAACAACCATATTGGATGAGCGGCTTAAAGGTCTGTAGCTGCAGCTCAGCGTCCGGTTGGGACTCGTGGCCAACCAGATTAGGCATCCCAGTGACATTGTAGCCCAAGTCATGACACAGAGCTATGTCGATCGCCTCGCATTTCCTGACCATTGGCCCCGTCAAACCCCCGAGGTCCTCCGACGACGCCAGTGCCACCAAGGTCACCAGAGCTACGAGGGCTCCGACGGCCGTCATCGCGTCGTCCAAAACGCCCTTACGTCGCGTGGCTTTCCATGCAGCTCAGCCTGTCACTCTCACTGGGGTGCAAAGCCATCATGAGCTTAGTCCAATGGTCATGTAGATATTTAGCAGCGGTAATAAAATCCCCATGAAATGGTACTTAACATCTTGTTATTGGCACTTTAGGAGCGCACGCCATCAGCTGACAGCCACAGCGCTGTCTGTGCTCACACGTGAATTCATTGCAATAACATGGTCATAACACGCTGGTCGACTTGCTCCCTTTCAACACCTCTGGCGGCTTATGCCTTGTCACGCAGTCTTGGCCATGCAGATAGCCTAATGCCAAGCCCCTGTCAATCACCCAGGAGCCAGCCAATCAGAGGAGCCATGGTAAGTCCGCCTCACTCTGAGACAGGCAGTGACAACAATGTCCTGTGCTGAATCAGTATCAGAGGAGTTACATACCAGTTCTTAGTTTTTATCTAAGTTTGCTTAGGTACTCCCGCGTATTTATATTAGACCTTGTTTGCCTTATGCACCCTGTATCATAATGATTAGGGCCATGAACGTGAAAGTAAGAGGGCGCCACAGTGTATATTTAGCGCCCTCTGGTGAATATGGCGTCAATGACAAAAATATTTCTTTTAGAGGGA
The DNA here is from genome assembly GCA_932294295.1 of Alitta virens. Taxonomy (NCBI): domain Eukaryota; kingdom Metazoa; phylum Annelida; class Polychaeta; order Phyllodocida; family Nereididae; genus Alitta; species Alitta virens. The sequence goes on from OW028573.1 coordinate 68,433,281, forward strand.
GCGTAACACATTTAATGTACAATACATTGTTAATGTAACATCCCTAATTTACTGATTATAGGCATATTTTTTCCTGAAAGTATCATCCAAGACGTAAAAGGTAATGCATAGTTTATACATTGTTTTCTGCTATCAGTCTGTGAAATTAAAACCTCCGCACCTCAGATCCCTCGCATCATTCAGAAAGATAGTTCCACATAAATACTGCTGAATGTGCTTTCACTGCTGTTCTAACCAAGTCAAAACTATGTAAAATAAATAATTAAGTTGCTTATTTAATTTGCACAAAGCCTTTTTCAACCCCAAAACATGCCGGCGGAATCTTATTTTTTTGGAGGCACTTTTTTACTGTGCAAAGCCCACTATGGACCGCATCCAGAATCAGGAGATCAACTGCATGGTGCTTTTCAACATTTAATTTTCGTTGATCTATAAAAAGTCAGCCTGTGGGTTAGTGATATGTATCAGTTTTTGCTAACATCTGGTCAAACAGATTTTCACAGTAAATACACTCAGCATGGGAGCTGGTACAGCTAGTGACCTTTTGCCCTGAATGGTCTAAACTTTGCGTAATTATTCATGTCCCTTCTTATTGGATGCAACAGAAACCTATTGCACAATCAGTGAAGGCCATATTTGGAATATTGTTACATAGCGTCATGTGTAAGCTGGATTCTGATTGGCCAGAACACTTGTTTTTACCACAAGAGGACAGCACCTGCAAGCGATTCCATTCGCCCAGGAGTGACCATTGCCGGCTCATATTATGGAGGGCAAGAGTTGCATTGACGCCGTGAAGCTGGTTTGCCCTAACATTTGAAGAATATTGTAATTTTTTCCATGATTAAGTGTGGTCATTTTCTGTTTGCAACACTTGCGCTATTGTTATGTTTGAATAGTTGAGACTATCTGATTGATCAATGCATCTCATGCAGATTCAATATAGGGTGCCCCAAACTTTTTCGCCTGTACTGTATAACATACTTTTAAAAATATTAAGGGAAGCGCCGTCAAAAAACTGATTTTGGAAAGCGCTAATGCAATGTACAGTATATTTATTGGCATCACATTGTAGATCATGAAACATCAAAATTTCAGGCCAATCTCTCTGCTATGGGTTAATGTGAGCTGTTATTTTGTGTGTTTAAAAACAGGCCTTCCTCGTCAATTGGTAGTGAAGGAGCTATACATGTAGTTGAGTCAATCTTCAAATTCGGTACCAGAGCTTGCTTCCAGAGGTGCTCGTTTTAAAGGCAACTGGGCTATTCCATGCTGAATCACGGCCCCATCTGGGTGACCTTCTCAGATTTTCATGAATATTTTTTTAGGTACCCAAAATGTGAATTATCCTGATTTAAAAACAAAAATCATATCTGAAACACTACTAGGAGTTAGGTCCCAAATTGTGGTCATTATCATAATATTTACAGGTACTAGAAAAAAAAATCATGGAAATCTGAGATTGTGTCACCCGTGGGAAGATGCTGAGTGTCAGCTGAGATTTCAAGTGATTTTTAAGCTTGTTTTTGCATGGAATGACGATGCTACTGGAGGTGGCTTTTAATGTGAGCTTCTCAGCAACACTTGATGCGACACTGATTGAACCAGAGGACGAATTTGTTGCGGAAGTTGCTGCTGCCAATCAAGAAGATGGCGCAGTTGACAGTACTGAAGAGAGGGCGGACCATCAGCACGAATTCCTCTGCCACCTCAAATTCTCTGAAGATCTTGATTCGATCGAGAACGATTTGAAAATTCCAAGCTACTTCGGGAACGGAAAGAACAACAAGGCTGACACTGCTCAGAATGAGGTTGATGTAACCACTCGTGTCTGAATTGTGTGACTGAGCTCCCATAAGAGCTCTCCGTGCACTGAAAAAAGACAAGAAAAACATGCCTTGCTAAACGCTATAATTTGCAGCAAGTGCTATTATCGGTCTTTTATTTCAAAACTGCATTTACAACTGGGACCATAAGGACATAAATAAATCTATTAGAAATTTGTCAATCATTGTAAATAAGGTTATGAGGTGCAAGGTGCTCGCCTTCAAACCGAAAGTGAGAAAGGCTCATGCCTGAAAAGGCCTACCTAGTCTGTTGTACAGTCGGCACTGACTCGGCAGAGTACGTACATTTGTATGTCAGGTTATTGTCGAGTCTAAATCCGCATACATTTCTATTTATTTACATATTTCGTAGTTTTTTTCGTGTATTAAATGGAATTTTGTTATTTGATAAAACGCTGTAGGCCTACTTGAATGCTATACATTGTAACAATGATTATTGTCAATTTTCACCATTTATTTTATTTCATCTTAGTTTACATTTTATTGAATGGTTAATGTATCTCTTTCTTTGATACCCGATTGACTCAAACATCAAAGGAATCCCTTTACCTTGCACGGGCTATGTGCCAAACTGTTCCTCCAGCAAATGCCAAGGTGCAGACCCACGACAAGATGGGAGGCAAACTGCCTGCAATTAAATTCTATATGGAGGAATAGGGTAAAATGTTGTATCTAAACAGCAAAAAAATAACATGTAGATGTAATGTGATGGGGCCATGGTTCCGGTGAAAAGGCTCCTTTCTGGGCCAGTAAGTAAGTAAGTAAGTAAGTAAGTAAGTAAGTAAGTAAGTAAGTAAGTATATAAGTAAGTAAGGAAGTAAGTAAATAAGTAAGTATATAAGCAAGTATATAAGTAAGTAAGTAAGTAAGTATATTAGTATATAAGTAAGTAAGTAAGTAAGTAAGTAAGCAAGAACTTATTGCACGCCTTGGCAACATTTTGAATCCATGGCTTCCCAATTAGAGGAACATATTGATTAGTCACTTAGTAATCAAATAATGGTGCTCGTTTTCACAACAAAGCACCGTGTTAGACATGACTGTACGTACCTGCAAGAAGTATTGGGACAGTACCAGGCTGAAATGAGGTGGAGAACTGACACCCTCGGAAATGTAGGACGGTCAAGATGGCGTAGGTGGATGATGTGGCTAGTGTAAACACAAACAACAGAATGACATGCTGAAACAGTAAAGAAAAAAAAGTAGCCACAAAGACGTTACTTTGAAGGTTAAATCCAAAGAGCTAAAATTGAAGATAATGAGCAAACAGCTTTCTCACCAAATAAACTGATTATTGTTTGACACACAAAATAACCAAAAATATCAATACATTTCGGCTCACAGTCAAGGCAGAGAATGGCCTGGATATCACGATGTAACTTTCTACTGTCAGGGCGCTCATGACTCATGAGGACCATGCTGTACTTCTTCAAGCAGTCATCAATCATCATCATCAGAACGCAGGAGTAGGGCTAAATTGAATGACATTATTAATATCTTTATTTATGATTTTCATCACAGCATACAAAATATAACAAGAGTATGAAAACAAAATAAAAACGGTGTAAAAGACTAAGTCGTTGACTATCATTACGGCTATCTCATTTTATACATTTTGTTTAGCCATTTCTAAAGAGATCTAAACTTGCGTGAACCTTGATTTGCCCTGATATACTATAGCCAAGTATTAAGTATTATTTAACTACACAAAGACACAAGAAGCTTGTACATTTCGAATAATGCATGCAGTTAAAAAATTGAATACTCATAGAAGAGATCACACAAATGCTTGAGGTAAGTGAGTAACATGGGTGGACTCCTCCTCTCTCTCACCTCATCAATCAACCCTCGATAGTGACAAGAACTTGCCTTAGAGGGCTGCTTTTCCCACATCCATCCATCCATGTTTCACTGGTGTGAAAAAAAGTGGTGTCCATCCAAAATTTTGTGTAAAATCAGCCAAGATATTGTTTGTCCTTGGACATTGAACGTGTAATTAGCTAACCAATATTCAGTGTCTAAGGAAAAACAATATCTTGGCTGATTTCAACAAAATTTTGGATGGACACCAGTGAAACAAACATTTGGCTGAAACATATATACTGTCATTCTAATTATTAAGAGTGAAGAGCGAGACTTCATGCAACAGAGTCTACTCACGTTATTTGCAATAATTTGATGGAATTTCTTAGCTGCGAACAATCCATGGCCAGCCAGAATGGCAGAAGTGATGATGCAGAGGAATCCACTGACACTGATTGTGATGAAGTACACGTTTATTGGTTGGAATTTTTTGCGTGTTTCTACTACCGTCACGGCAAAGCAGATTGCCAGTATAACCAAACAAGCCACTGCAACCAAGCCAAAAATGAGATAGCAGGTATAAACATAGGCTGTACGGCAGCAAACCCTCAGTGAATGGCCATATAGTACACAAGCGCCATCAAAATTGTTCAACAAATGTATGGAGTTCAGGAACTAGACATTATACTATCTTTTTATGTTATTCTTGTCCATCCAAGAACCATCACATTTGATAATGTTAAACCAATTCCAAATCAATAGGAAGCACACAGGACAAACTCAGATGGTGTTTCTTACAGCTGTGTGAGATATGTTTTTAGCAACTTTGATAATATTATAGATATTTATTTATAATTTATTGTTGTTACCATTCAGCTACATGTATAGTACATGTATGGTCTGCAAAGTTACAATGTTTTTATTGTATATGACTTTAGACATTAAACCTAGATTAGGTATTTCAAATTCTTATGCCATTTGCATATTTCAGCTGCCTTTATGAGGCAAATAAAATCAATATCAGCACCATTTCTACCTTTTTGCATAATATGTACATGTACATGTATGTCACGTTTAGTATCAATCAATATTTTGCATGAAAAACATGTTTCTGAGGTTAATTATTCAACAAATGCATATATGGCAAATTTGATGATTAAACTGAGTCCAAATAACACCCCTGCCAGTCTTGATAGCCACATGTGGTTGTTATATAACAGACAATGGAATAATGGCTTTCGTAACCCTAGGTGTCACAGAGCAGGGCCCTGCAGGGGCTAGTTTTGTGTATTGAGCTGAGACATTGTGTATTTGTCAGGGAAATGGTAGTTTTGGCTCATTTCCCTTATTATTTAGGTGACATGTGATGTTTAATATGTAAGGATTACAGCAATAAGATGAAATATTGACCTTTGAATATATGTACTAAATTTTTATGGCTCTCACAATATAATGCTAGCGAATGTAGGACATAGAATTATTTTTGCATAATAATAAGATTTTCCATCATCATGAAAAAAGTATGAAGTATATGTCAAAATTATGTTTGGACAGAGAAATTACTGCAATTAAGATAAGTCATTTGCAAAATTTCATTCATGAAGGATAAATGCTTCCTTTAATATGGAGGTTTGAAAATTTAAGAATTTTTTTATATTTTCCCCAATTGTAAGTCAGCCCTATTTATTATTATTTATGTCCATGAGACCCCCAAAATGCACAACTACACTGTTATAGACATATTCTCTTCATGTTTTATACCTTTCGGTGTGTAAAGATTCCAGTTCTGCTCCAGAAACCAAGATAAACATTTTTACCTTTTATTTTCTTATTTTGTAAAACATAGCGGAGATATATCCATGTGACTGTCAAAAGGCAAAACTAGGTGATATAGAGTAATACTGTGTGAAATGTCATTGGAGTAGGTGCATTAGTGTGAAGAGTTCTGCTCCGGAATTTCGTTTTATTTAAATTTATAGAAAATTTCCAGATTTTACGTAGTTTTAAAAATGAATGATATGGACGTCAAAATGCAGTTCATAAAGTGAAAGAACTATAATTTAGATATGTTATTTGCAAAATTTCACTTATGTGAGATTAATAGTGTCCTTGATAAGGATGTTTGAAAAGAAAAAAAACAAGAATTTTTCACATTTTCACCTTATTGTGCAAATTCCATATAATTTATGGCCATGAGACCACAACTAAACTATTTTAGCCATATTTTGAAGTTTTAGGCAGGTAGGTACAGCATAGTTTGTGTGGATTTTTTTATATCAATGTGACTATCAAAAGGCACAACAAGGCCATGTAGTGTTACTGTATGAAATTTCGTTGGGGTAAGTGCATTAGTTTTCGAGTTCTGAAACTGACACGCCCGCCCGCCCACAGACAGACGGACATGAATTTATCCAAGTGATAACATTAACCCTCTTTGAACTTTATTCGCTGAGGGTTAAATAACATTATCATCTATAGCTCGGTGGCGCGCAGTAGAACTTTACAGCAGGTTTTCAAAAGCTGGAAACTAAACTCCAGAAGCCATGACTCCCATTGGCTGAGAGAATTTGGGTAGTGCTAAATCTACATGACTTCCTCTGGAGTTTAGTTTCCAAGTCTATAAAATGCTGCTGTATACACCAAGACAGTGGCTAACGTCTGAACTCTGGCGACTCACACAAGCTCTCCGGTTTTTGTCAATTTTCTGGGGTTATAATTTTGACTTATTTTTCCCAACTGTACAAAAGAACACCCACTTAGCCCAAGGGGATATAATAAAGTTTACTTGACGAGCTCGTTAATCAATGTGGCTGTGAAGGTCAGTAGTTCTAGACAAATGGCTTAAGGATAGCAATTTAAAAGGGTCGTAGATGGTTAATCAAAAACATTTTCAGTGATGTCTGCCTTATATGTGTGTTGTGCGGTCAATAGATAGTATAATATAATTTACTCCCATCCCTCAAAACAAATGTAGTAATGTATGGTGTAACTTACCTGTCTCGAAGCTGTTTATAAAATATCTTGCAGTTGATAAGCGGCGACCACTTCTGGTTGATTCAAATACTTCGAACCCAGCACACTTTCCAGTTGAGTCCAAGAGGCCAAATTGGTTTGTCTCATTCTTGTTGTTTTCATAATTACAGTACTTTTCAGCAAGGCTTGCCAACTCTTCTTGGTTTATTGTTTCAGGGACAACCAATGATTTGGGCAAATGACACAGGGATTGGAATCTTTGTGGACCTGTAAACTCAACTGGCATCCAACAAAGCACCGGTCCATCTTTCTTCCCTGATTTTCCAGCATTTTGGGCTGTCGTGTTGGTTCCATCTTCTGGGTTGGCGGCTGAATCCGGTGAATCCGGGCTTTCTGAATTTGAACATCTTGGGTGGCTGACTGGCGACGCCCGCACGTATTCATCCACAAAGGCAACCAAGTTGGAGTCCTTCAGACATTTGATAAATGATTCTGCATTCATGTCGAGGCCTTTCTGAATTTTTGTACCACAACGATAAAATTTCGTTATTTCCTCCACATCCGTCGTTTGCAAAGGCAAAATCCACAAGCAATGTTTCTCTGTGGATGTCCAATCCCAAGGAAATCGAAATTCGTCACCTGTGAACAAAATAAAGCAATCTAAAGCAATCTACTCGTCGACATTGTCAAGAAACAGTTAAATGCTGTCTGCGCGAAGAGTCGTCAAAATGGTATTATATCACACCAAGGTAGTCAATCTGACCACTGGTATGTCATGTGGACTACACGTTAAACAGATTGGTTAAAAAGTGACCAATCGATCCCACTGATCGAGCAACAATGATGAAATACACCTCTAATGATATGCTATTTGTTAGTCATTTTAAGTAGAATATTTTTTTCCCACTTATTGGTTATTTGTCTCGAAATTTGGAATTTGACATCGTTCGCTGCAGTTACTTAGCATAGTTCCCAGAAATAGCCATGGGTTTGGACCCTTTGCAGAATATGGGCGATTGAATAATAATTGATTAATTTTAATTACCTTTAAGAAGTTCTTTAAAGAATCTGGACATTATGCTTTTTTGCAGACTTTGGTCACCTATTATTTTGTTATCATGATTTCTCGCAAGACACTGGGGGATATTGCGTTTTAGGCTCCCATCCACTTTGTGGTTACCTATCAATCCCAGGGCGGCGTGGCTCATGTACAGTAGTTAACTGATTTACATGAAGATTTGTACCATGGCGTACATATTGCTAAACTGCACTGTTGACTGGGTACAATTTTCTACTGGTAATCATACCAAACTAATACTTACACATAGCTTTTAAAACAACGCCATCTGTTTTTAGAGTGTACCATTCAGTCATTTTGACATAGGCTTATATTCTTTAGACTTGATGCTGTGACTATGAGGTTAGTTATGCAAATTAGTGCGATGATGAGGAAGGTCTCCTTTCTTTGATCACGCAATCGTCCATACTCACCGACAGGAGCTTTTGACGCAGGGAATGTAAAGTTAGGGTTCTCAGTTATCTGAAATAAGACAATACATAACATCCCAATTAGATTATTTTAGATAGCAAAATGCGCTAATGGCAAAATTCGTATTTTCAGAAAAATAATTGTTTCCCTGGTTTCAACCAACATTGTTGCACAAAGCCAAACAATATATAATGGAGCCTGAACTTTGTCTGAAACACACAATCTTTACTTATAGAGGTTTGCGAAAAAAACTCTACATGTAAAGTTGCATATGAAAATAAAAACTATATGTACAGTTGCATATAATATCGATGCAAAGTTGGCAAAAGCGCTAAAAGACAGGACATCATACAAATAATTATGCTGAGTATAGAGATTTACATTTGGGAATCATAATTAATAACAAATAACACTTAATGTCCATGATTTTTGTAGTAGTTAAGCATGAAGTCAATAAAGGAAAAGAAATTAAAACTGCAACTTACCAAACTATCAGCGGTGGCAAAAACAATGATGTGGACAAGAGAGACCACAATTCTTGTCATTTCTGATGGTCTGTGGACAATGATACAAAGACTGGGGTGTTGTGGTCATCTCATTCAATTACCTCCCACAATATTACCTCCTCATACATGCGTTTCCTTGCAATTAACCAGATCAATGATGCGTTAATCGTGATTCGAACATTATTAAATTAGGCAACGCCTATATGATAAATCGAAATTAATAAGTTAATATGATAATCATTCAATGGCTTCAGTGGCTAATTATGAACTTATTTTTACCACTCACACCTTAATTTCGATAAGTATGTAAACTAACTAGACCAAAATTAATTGACTTCGTTTGAAATTTGATTGTTTTGAATTTTATGATTTTATATTAAAAATCTTGATTATTGATAATCATTTACCGTAAACTGATTGGCTCTAACTCTTCTGTGTCATACATCTTTCATAATTTGCAGCCTTGATGAGGAATCATCCCTCCATCATACATATTATGTATCCCTTTAAGTAAGTAAGTAGGTAAGTAGGTAAGTAGGTAAGTAGGTAAGTAGGTAAGTAAGTCAAAAAGTCAGTAAGTAGGTAAGTAAGTAAGTAAGTAGGTAAGTAGGTAAGTAGGTAAGTAAGTCAGTAAGTAGGTAAGTAGATAAGTATGTAAGTAGGTAAGTAAGTAGGTAAGTAAGTATGTAAGTATGTTAGTAAGTAAGTCACTGGGAAGTCAGTAAGTTAGTAAATAAGTAAGTGTAAGTAAGTAAGTAAGTATGTAAGACGTGAAATTAAAATCAAGAGGATCTGGTCTTACCCTTTAAGAAGATGTCCAGTAGCGGATTTAGGGGTGGGGGGCTTTACGGGGTTAACCCCCCCCCCCCTTGGCCTAGTACAGTTTTATTATTATTATATTAAAAAATTCATCTGTTCCCAAAACGTTTTAATTGTTCAACCCCTCCGTGAAACATTTTCTGGATCCGCCCCTGATGTCGGGGGTCTACTCTATTGTGTTCATGACGCCAAATGCACAGGCCTAGATTCCATCTAAATCATCAGTGCAGTTGAAGTAACCTCTGTGATTGGAGAAAACTACTCCAGTTCCTATTGCTACATCGTCACCTAATTAAATGAATTCCCTATTGTATATCAAAATATATCTACTTCTTACAGTGCTATTGAATGGCACTGAACCATTAACGGTTAGTTTCATTTAATTATATCATACGTAGTTAAACGAACGTGCCATCTGCGCTAAATGAAATTCATCTAAGTCAGTCTCCGAGAAATTGCATTAAGTGTGTAGTGTACAAATTGCCATAGACAGATAATCCAGGGTTAACAAAATACATGTGTCTGTGTTCCTCAGATGGACTCATGAGACTAGTGGAACTTGTGCTCATTGGGAAGCAATCACTAATTGCAATTGGGGGTGCGCTTCAATGGGATGGATTGCAATTGGACGAATTGACCCTTTGTGCTGGATATGAGTCGATTTTGTGAGTCTTGTAGGACTGGAGTGAACGCGGTATGTTCAGTTCGATAGCCATCAGAGATGAATCCATCCTAAGGAGTTTGCAATAAATAGCGAGTTGAGGATGACTCCATATCAGTTGTCTGTTGTACAGCAAATTACCCACTACAAGCTCCAGCATTTAGTCATTCGGTCAGAGTTTTCTCAAAGATGCATTCTTTCTTAATACAGACCTTGCTTGTTGTCCTGGCAACGCATATCGACGCAAAACCCCAAGCACTAAAACCTCCAGGACAAGGAATACCAGAAAAGGTCCTTCAAGAAATCGTGCCTGTGTCAAGGTGCAGGGCAACATGTGTCGCTGAGGTAAATTATTTCTCAGACAATTACAAGCAGACTTTTCATGGTATTTGGTGAATGAATAATATATACAAATTGCGCTGTGGCACCAGTGAGGGTAGATGTATCTTAAAATGAATATAGTGGTGTTTTTTTTTTATATAAGTAAACGAATATACTTTCAAACTGCACAAGTAATTATGAATAATTAGGATTGATCTGTTGTATTAATTTTCCCCATTATATTTTGCAGTTTATGGAGAACGAATCGAGTACGGAAGCTTGCAAGGGTCATGAGGATTGCCAGGAATGCTGGGAGCTTTGTCATCTGGTCCAGGTTGACCCTTATGAGGCTGAGATCTGCAGTTTTGATACCATGTTTGAAGATGAATGTGTAAGTGAAATTGTATCACTATTTGAGTTAAAAGTGACCCACCTATATCTTTACTCAACGAATGAAGTAAATATGATGATTTCAATTGGTAACAAATTAGTTTACATTTATAATGAATGTCTTCCGTTTCTGTTTTTAGAATGCTGGATGCCAGGAAGCCTGCTTGTATTTCAACTACGAGGACAATGGTGAGCATATACATCTATATTTACTTTCCTTACGACCAACTGAGTATGTATATACCTATACAGTGGTCAGATTGGACTGACATATTGTTTTGAGGACGGTGTTTACATCAAAGGTCAAATTGTGTGAACTTCCCAATATAAAAGGAGATTTACTGTATTGTATCAATAACTGTTCACGCTGAGGCACATAAAAATGAAGCATCATAATTGATTCCGTCAAGTATCTTCATCCAAATATCATAATATTCTTGTATTCTTTCAGCTCTCTACTCCGAAGAAGCCTGGTCATTTGAGGGCGTCCCATCTTTGAAGGAAGTATCCCCCGCCAGGTGGCTGCTGTCCTGGACCCGGCCCAATTCACCAGAGGGAACCTCGGTCGACTTAGTCTATGTCCTTCTCTACAAAGCGGGTTCAAATCAGCCCTGGATCTATGGTGGTGACACTGCCGACCTCTTTGCTACAATCGACGGTCACTTGGACAAATACGCTTTCCTGGAGTTCAAGGTTCTGGCCATCAGCTCCAAAGGAATTGTTGATGAGGCTGGTCTCGTCTTCCCAGGCGATTTGGGTAAGTCAATTGATTAAGATCCTTTTTATCCAAAACATATAATTACAATATGCACCATGATTTACGTGAAATTATAAAATCAACCTATGTTGGCATAGAACATGTACATACATGCATATATTAGTTTGCATTGAACTGTTTCCTACTTCCCCACATCAAATAAATCCAAGCCATTATACATGTACATTATGATTTCACTGGGTTAGGATTAATACTTAATTCGGTAATTTTTATTTTGTTTACAGAATCAACAACTGTTGAAACCAGAGAGCCAGCCACGACTACGAATAAACCAACTTTGACTGTCCCCTTGACTGAGGTTTCACCAACAGCATCATCTCCAAACCATGAGTCTGGTTCGACCTTGCAGGTAAATTTCCACATACGATGTACTTTATGTTTAATGGATTCTGTCTGATGAAGCTTAAACTGTAGTTTTGCAGTTTAAATTTATTTATTATCTGTTAGATGACACTATGTAAATTATAATAATTGCAAAAGCTTGTGACCAATATAATATCATCATAAAAATACTGTTGCATAAATGACATCAATGGCGTTTATAATATATATTTCATTATTTCAGATAAGTGTCATCCTGATGAACGAAGGTCTGGAGGGGATCATGAGCATCTTGTCTCCCGATGAGGATGTGGACTTCCTACGACTCTCCTGGGTCCGTGTTTCCTGTCGGGTGAACCACTTCCTTCCTGTCTGCAAACTCCCAACTCAGCGTTTTGCTCAGGAAGTTGCAGTACACAGCAAAAAGGTACAATGCTTTCTCGTGCCTTGAAGTTCAAAAACATTTGTGCAAATATTTAGTTGGTCACTGAAAAACGGAACACAGTTATGTATCAGTGGGTCTTCAGTTATTACACATGCCCAACTATATATACGGTTTATCACTCACAAGGGGTTGAACATTCCTTCAAATAGTAAAGTGTATATGTTATCAAGAAGACTAGAGGATAACCTGTGCTGTACTATAACTTAAAAAAAAAATCATTAAAGAAGAAGTCACGTCAGTAAAAACAATCATAAGCTTCATATATCATCTCTTTCTTTACCACAGCAAACTACAGTCTCCTTGAAGGATCTGACCTACAACTCAGCCTATATGCTCAGAGTGACATCTAGCGGAAAGGACATCAGTTATGACGAGAGTCTGTTCTTCATGACGCCATCTTGCCAAAATCTTGACGTCACCTTCTTGCAGTGTCTAGATGATCCTGATTCTGACATTGACTCCATGCAGACAAAGACATCGCAGACAGACGGACAGAGCAATATTATGATTTTCTTGGTGGCATTCGGTTCCTCAGCCATGGTCGTCCTGATTTTCCTGATGATTCTCTTCATTTGGCTCAGGTGTGAAAAATCTGAAGCATCAACTTTCACTGGTACGTGATCTTGCATACACATGATAATAAACTAATAATGCCTAATGACCCATGCAGAACTATACACAGGTATAAGCCTGTCTAATAAGTGGGGCAGTCTCATTATCGAGGTGGGCTTAACTCTGAAACTTCTTTGTAACTGTCATTTTGTGAATAAGTTATTAGAAATTCGAGGTGGTCGTAATTGATGACCTTGTCTGTTAAATGAGAGGTTCTATTGCGTTCCAAAATGTTACTCAAGCACGATTAGTAATTGAGTCATAGTGAAGATAGTTATTTCAATTGAATATAATTTGTTGCATTACCATAAATCATAATATATTGCATTATTCATTCATTGTTTCCAGGAACTACAGACACCTCTCTCCCTGTGCCCATCATCACCGTGGATGGCAAGAATTTCATTTCCTTGGAACATTTGCAGCATCAGAAAATACCGACTATGGACCAGAGACGCAACATCTCCATCAGTATGCCCAACCTGCTCTCCTGTGATTCTCCCCCAAAACCTCTGAGGGCAACCTCCACCCCCAAGGACAATATGAGGATTGTTTAAGTGTAATCTATAATGTTATTACAATGCATACGATTACTTAACTTTTTTTTTATTGTGTATAGTATTTTCATAAAGTATTATGTACAACTACATCATTGTATGTTCATTTAGGTGCTAAATTGTGTTATTATTGTAATGTATACATGTACATTTAATTTAATTTAATTTATCAGACCATCTCAATAATATACAATGACAATATTTTCATCAAAAGGAATATTATCGTTGGTCGACACTAAAAACGTCTCATCGTTACAAAGTTTTACAAAAACATTATTATGATAACTCGTTACGTAATATGTTAGAATCGAAATATGATGCTTAACTCAAAGAATTGACTGCTTGGAAATGTATGTGTAATATTGTTTTTATGTATAATAATGTATTGTATGTAACACATGGTATAATAAATTTTCAAATGTTAATGAAACGTTTTGGTTCTTTTTAATAAATTATGCAAAACACTCATCGGTCAGGGTGAAGTCACACGGTCACTGAGCTGAAGTCATAAACTGAACAATAGAACTTGTACACGAAATGTCCTGATAAAAATAAAAACAATGACAAAATATCACACCTCTGCCAAATTGCTTACATCTTGCAACACCCATTTCTACATTCCATTGGTTTTAAAAGTAAAGTAAAAGTTTTTCATGTGGGTGTTTGGAGGGTATTAGACAAATGATTTCTGTAAGGTTCCCAATAAGACATATGGCATTGTGTGTTTTTTTGTTTTTTAAGCCTAATATCCCTCACTAAATTCAATAAAATATATCAGTGTTAAAAGTGGGTCAATTAATATTGCCACAGGAAGCCATCTACATGTGTTTTGGTGGCTATATTGCACTCATGTCGCAATTGTGTGCGGACAGTTATTAAATAAATTGTATATTGCTGTATTAATAAAACGGGTAGAATTTGTGAGGAAAAAAAACCAACATTCTATTGACATTCTATAGCTCCAGGGCCAGATATTTAAAAAAAACTGCGATTTTTCTTCTTTTTCTGAACTTTGGAGTAGGCCACCCCTCATCCAAAAATAGCTCATTCAAAAATAGCTTAATAAAATAATTTAATAAAGCGCAAACGTGCATAAGACCATCGGGACTTTCCTGAACAAATTAACAATGAGTTAAGTGCTAATTAAATAGCCTGAAAAACACTTGGAAAGACACTTAATAATTTACACGATTGGTCACAAAGCTCATAGCAACCGAATAACTTAACTGGCATTCTTAATTATAGTGACTGGATATCAAACAGCTGTTCAGTATACTAGTTTTAAAATGACTTTGTTGTTGTGATAAACAATTCTTTACGATTTGTCTGAATCAGCTAGGCAACCCGCTAACATTTCCAAGAAAGCTCTAGGTTCACACCATTGTGCTTCGATGACATATTATAAATGACCTTTTCACTAACACAGCATTTGAATAATTAAGATACGTTTATTACAAAGGTCTACCACGCATGGTCGCCATAAATAATGGAAATAGTCATGTGTAACGTGAAGATGTGATGTCCTAATCTGCAATTATGTTCAGTTTCTGTTGTTGTGTGTTCAGAGGGTGTACAGTGAGGACGAAAAAAATTTACCATTCTTGCAGATATAAATTTAAAAATCTTCATTACAAAGTCAATGAATTTGACAGTGTAACATAAATCATTTGATTTATATAAACTTCTTATATATCTTACATCCGACTTTAAAATATTCAGAAATAACCAAACAAATATTTCACTGTTTTGTCTTCTTCAAAACATCTTGTAGACGCTGGAGCCTGTTGCTGAAACTGTTGAATAGGCTGTATTGTAGGACAATCCGCACTCACATGGACTTTCCCGGAAGCTGAACACTGAGCATGCGTTCTGGAGACAGTGCATTGCGCATGCGGACAAGGTGCAGCTGGTCAGCGCCACCACTCGGTCGGGGTTTTGGACTTTGGAGTCAGTGTTGGCTTTTTTGCCCAGATCCGCTTGGTATTTACTGGATCCAGTAGGTCCTGCACAAGAAAGTAAACAAGTAGTGCTACCAACTGCTCGCTGACGACGCTTTATCATTTTAAAACTCACTGATCCACTAATATACACGGAGTAGATTTTTTAAAGCGGTTACTAGATATCACTAATGAGAGACGACAATTGGGGTCTGCAGTGGTGATTGTTTCACTGAAAACTGTTACTTACATATGTCAACTACCCCAAAATCAATGGAATTAAATACTTAACTCTTCAAAAAAAATTTTAGTGGTAAATTGCATTGCTTAAATACTTGTCATAATACAACAAGGTAACCACAGTTTAAACAATCATCAAGTTATGACATCGTTCCTTTGAGTCTGGAATAATTAACCTAAGAATTTTAGTTTTTCCTCCTATTTTTATAACTTTGTTTTACAACTTTGTTTAGTTAATTTATTAACTTTATTAACTTTACCTTAGTTTCTTTGTAGCTTCTCTGTAGCGGCAAATATGCCTTTGAGATGCCACATTTTTTGATTGTGTATTGTATAAGTGTAATGTAATAACAATAAACATTCTAAACATTCTATCAGTTATCTCCCATGCAACAGACAAATACATTGATGAGTTCTGCTTCATGTTAAAAATTATATATATTATAGCATTTATCGTTGTCTTACCGCCCTGGCAGACCAGTGCATTCAACAGGAAGTAGATCTCTTTGTCAGTTCCGTTTGTTCCTCCCACCATGATCTGCTTCATAGGAAAGTTCCGCATCTCCGTGATGGTGAAGTTAAACTTGGTCAATGAGGCAACGTTACAATCCGCCCCTAAGAAAAACGAAATGTCCTAAATCAACAATAATATAGGTATTTCACGGAAGGTTCTCTATATTTCCACCAGGGGCTACGACTGAATACTGCAATGCTATTGGCTGAAAAAGTTTCCACCCTTGACTGTGTGTGATTGGCTGAAGCAGCAGTATTTTTAGTGCATTTTAATGATATTTCACATTTTATCATTTAACTGATTTCTGTTATTTCCCTGAGAAAATTATATTTATGGAATCTGTTAGTTATGATCTGGGAAGAAAAACGAGTAATACGAGGAAAATAAAGACTTATTTCTCTTTGAATTCAAGAGTACTCAGTGAGAAGACTCTATTTCATCAGTTGGGTTTGTGTAAATCTTGCAATGAATATATCCTCAATCCCAGACCTAAATCTTGGAATGACTGCAAAATACACAAAGTCAATCAGTGTACACCTGTTGGATACTTGCCTTCGACAGAGGAAAACCAAGACGATTGGATTTCATCAGTCTATAGGGTAAGTGTATGTATAAACACTTCTCTTTAAAAAAAAGGATAGAAAGAAAAAACACCTTTGCTGAGACTTATGTTTGGATTTGAAGACGGCTAGTGCATAATCTGCACATTTAAGTCTCGCCTAAAATTTTGACCACCAACCTATGGTCTCCTATTAAGGTCAGTGTCCTAATATCGTCAGTTCCAAGTAAACCTCTCTCATTTCATCTGCTGAGCAGTTCCCCGTTTTTTTAAATCTTCAGATTCATTTTTTTCAATTTGCAAGGTCATTCAAGGACAAATGGTTCCAATTTGTATGCAAAAGAAGCCAAGAAATAGAGAGTGCATAAAAACCATGTTGGGTCATATCAATGTTTCAATGCACTAAAAGTCTGAAGAAGTAAATTTAAGAAAATTGCATCAATTCCTTTTAAGAATTTATTTTATATATTTTACATTAGAGGCTGTTTTAGCAGGCAAAAGACGTTTGCTTAAAACAAAATCATGCCTAAAAACAAGGTGACCATAATATGACACCGGTGTCTTAATATTGTGTCAATATGAGGTTACTTGTAGGCTGTATTTTCTAATGCTTAACAAATATTTAGGTCTTTTCAATGATTTTGTAAAGTGAATATGTGCAAGACTTATTGATAGCTCTCTTTAACAAAAACCTGACAATAATAGGGCATCATGCATTAGATATTTGTGCATTATAAGCATCAATACCATTCAGTGTGCTCTCGGTGTCTGCGAAGTTGTTGTCAGTGTCAAAATAGTTCTTCCATCCACTGTCCTTGAGGGAAGCCCCTCTGCACCTCAAGAACAAGTCGTATGAACAATTAGTTGATGACGTCACAATTTCTCGAGCTTGGTCATAGGTCAGCTGACCATAGATGACGTCTTCCCTGAGGCCAAATGCACCATGACCGTCGGAATGTTTCTCTGGAAAGCAGGATAATACAGAATGAAAATCAAAACATTCTCAGGGTAAAATAGTAGAGGACCCTGCAATAGAGTTCAGGACCATTTTGTCCCAGCCAATGCTCAGTGCTGTAGTTTTGAGTTCAGGGTACTTTTTGAAAATGTTTGGGCTAACTCCTTTAAAGGACAAAATCCAAAATGGTCATTACACCGAAAAACTTAATTTGCCTATTGTAAACAATACCCAAGGTTATCATTAGGATAATTAAGCTGGAATTGCTCACCAATACTGATAAGTCACCAAAAAACCTTGTATTGCAGAATTTTCATTGGTTCTGAAGAGAATATAAGGGAGTGGCAAATGGATTTATATAAGCAAAAGGAAAATAGCCAAATTACACAGCCATGTTGGAAATAGCCCCAAAGTGTCCAATATAAAAACTTGGAATGATGTTCATTGAATACCTTGAATTCAAAAACTATATTATGATGTAAAAATTATATCTTTACTGCAAATATAAATTCAGATAGAGCAAAAATAAGCTTTTTGGAGGCCATTTTGGATTTGGCCCTCTGGAGGAGTTAGCCCGAACGTTTCAGAGCCCTGAGCTCAAAATGTCAGCTGAAACCTTAGGTCGGAAAAAATGGTCACGAACTGGCAGGGTCCTCTGCTACAAATGATAGAAAGTATAATATTTAAAAATGATAAAAAAGTAAAAGAAAATTTATAATTATGATTGTGTGACACAAGAATAGGAGAAGAGGAGACTCTTCAACCACATTCAGCCATTTAACTCCTCCCCCCAGGAGTCCCCAAAGAAGATCAGGACCACCACTTCCTCCTCACCCACACTCATATCCCAAAAAAAAAACTAAGCAACCTCCTCTTTTCACAGAGATTGCTGAGGATGCTAATTCAGCCAAGATCTTTCTTGAGCTGAAGAAGCACATCAAGTTCACCAAGAAGACGCAGGCTGGGAACCTCCTCATCCGTCCAAGGACAGCAGAGGACGACACAGCCCTTCTGTTAGAAGAACAACAACCACTCAAGAGAACCTCACTGTTGTCATCAGGATACTTGACCAAGATCGTTATTCCCCTCCATCCAGAAACCACACCCTGGACATCATCTCAGCCACAGTGTCTACCATGTTAAAAGTCAGTATGTCTCCCACAATTATCATACCCATTTATTATTTTATAACCAGCCTTTGAATCCTGGTGTGGTCTCTGTCGTATACTGAGTGAGAGTATACTGCTTTGCCCGAAAATGTTGGATGTTGATCTGCATCAGATGAGCCATATATGAAAAGGGAGGGCAATCTTCTGGGTGATGGCTGTTTTTTTTGGTCTTCCTGGACAGCAGGGCCACCTTGTAGAAAACTCACCCAGAGGAATCCTGGCTCCATCATCATCCGCTCAGCCTACAAAGCCATCAAACGTAGACTTGCTGTTGCCATCAATGAAGAGAACAGTTCCCAGTGGGAAAGTTGCGTGTTACTTCTTGGAGTCAGGACTAAAGGAATGCAACAGAGTTCTGGAAACAGTTCAAGTGCCTAACCACCACCACCACCACCACCACCACCACCACAAGAGAACGCAGACCTCAACGAGTCAACCTTGACACTGGTGAACCCTCAACCTCTGACCTAGACACAGCCAACATCTTAGCCAGGCATCTTCAGAGAGTCCACCAGACCAACCAGGGCCCATATTTCGACCAACGACACTACCAGACAGTCACAAACTACATCACAGACAACAGATACTTCCCCACACTCTTGAAGGCTGCCATTGGAGTGATGATCCCAAAGGCTGGGAAGGATCCTCTCACTCCAGGGAACAACCATCCCATCAGCCTTATCAGATGTCTGGGTACAGTGGGTAAGCTCCTTGAAAAACTATTTCCTCAAAACTCATTTCACATCTTACTATTTTAGATCAACTCAGCTGGCAGAGCCCCCCTCCCGCAGAAGGAAGCCGGAGAACACTTGCACAGACTTGCTTTGGAAGCCAAAATAGCCACCACCCACAGATGGACAACAGGAGCAATCTTTCTCAATGTCGAGAAAGCCTTGACTCGGTATAGTAAGATATACGATACAAAGTCAGCCAGCTTGACATGCCAGTCAAGGTCAAATATTCTTCTCCTCATACTTCCAGGACAGATCCATAGCAGTCAGAGTAGGCAATACCACCTCAGCACCGGTAAATCTGGCTGCAGGCACTCCCCAGGGATCTGTTCTCAGCCCTCTACTTTTCATTATCTTTGTTAATGACATCCCTTTCTCCCACACAAATGCTGATGCAGTTCAGGTATCCCAGTATGCAGATGATCTTGCAACAGCTACAATGTCTTCACCAATATTCAAAGAGAGCTCCAAGAGGCCCTCAACAAACTGGAAACCTGGTGCTGCATTAAACTTAATGCCTCCAAGACCCTGTTCATCATCTTCACAGGACTCCGGAGACAACCTGTCTCCACGCTCTCTCTCTTTAACATGTTTAATACCCTCATTCAGCTTTCAGTTTCAGAAGTCAGAAATGCCCCTCAGTATGAACCATCACTGCATTCAAGCTGAAACGGGATGCAACTCCAAGACTCTACTTCATCTTTACAAGACCTTCATCCCACCAGTACTTGGGTGGCTGTCAAAGTCAGATACGCTACAGGACAACCCAGGGTCACCACTGCCGAAATCCACAGAAGAGCCCACCTTGAGATGATGGACCCTAGACTTCATGCACTGCAAACCAAGTCACTCCAGAGATTCTATGGTTTCTCCCTCATCCAATGACTCGACGAAAGACTCCATCACATCCAAAGACATCCCCTTCTCCAGAACAATCAGGTGAGCATCCAATCTGATTCCTAACTAACTCCCTAACACTCAACTAATAACCGTCCTTCTCTTCTTTCAGCCAACTTCTGACCGTCTTCCTCGGCATGATGGCAACCAGGACCTGGACATATCTGAATCAGTCACAATGTCGGGTAGTGCGGCGGGTACCCCAATAAGAACACCAGGGCATTGAAGCTGCTGCTTTCGGCAGGAACTCGCCTTCCTGAACCTTTGGGTCGGATTACTCTTTTGGCTATCCTTCGGCTAGGATACTGCTGGCATTTTCATATTTATACTATATATATATAGTGTAGATTACCTCTCTTATGAACAGTAAGATGACCTGACGAGTTATACTTAATTAAGGTGTTGTAGTTTTTGCTCATAAGACATTATACTTAATCGCAAGTTTAGAGTTTGATAATGGGCGATGAGACATCAAAATAAAAATGCTAATACACACAGTGGTATTATGATAATCACACTGTAATCCCTTACAGAAAAACTCACTGGCTTGGGAAACTGAACTCCACGAATGACGTCATCTGGAGTTCAGTTACCAAGTCTATGAAATCTGCTATTATAAGAGAAAAAACTTAGATGGGTTCTTCAGCTCCTAACAATAGGTGCTCCAGAAGAAATCTCATCCCCAACAAAGTATTACGCAAGCAAGACATATGACAGTCAAGTGTGCTAAATACCCAATTGTATCTTAAACCATTTTATCTATATATAAACGCACCTATTTCATGGTCGTGGTTAACGAATGCCAAACCTGGGGGTTCATTCAGACTGCAGTTGACAAGGATGCTGGATGCTGGTCCATCCGTTCCATCCACATCAATTGCATATTTACCAGACTCCCTGATACCAGACTGGTAGAGCTGAGTGCAGGACCTGGCTATGCAGGATGCAGTTGTAATGCAATGCAGAAAAACGACTGAAAATAATAATAATAATAAGTAAAGAAATAACAGCAATAAATTTCTACAGCTGATGCTTACACAGTTTTACAAAAGAAATACCTAAGAAGGAGAATACTCTCATGGTTAGACTCATATGCTCGGAGCACCTAAAATGAAAATGCCTGGGTCGCCCAGAAACTGTTCATTCACCTTTGGCAACTTTTTCGCAATCGATTATGTGTTTCTAGGAACTACTACCATTGCATCAAAATAGGGCATTGAGTCTGTTGACATTTGCTTTCCATTTCTCATGAAATGTCGTACGTGATTAATTTATGACTTCAAACGTCATATTTCAAAGGCATCCATGAAGAGCCTTTGTTTGAGTCAGTGCACATAACGCAGGAGATGGGAGCCATAAAAATGTTAATGACACTTGTTAGCTGAAGGTGGCAGTGACTCCAAGGTGGAACGGAGCGACACACTGTGGTATTCCCATTTGGGTCTTAGGAGTATTCCCCAACAGTCAATATCTGAACGTGATTTAAGTGCAATTGAGTGTAATGTCTTATGAACAAGACCTCTTACAGGTGTCGTTTCTTTTTATACATATGGCCACATCCACATATCCCTTTGAATGTTCAGGCCTTTAAACAGCTCTACAAATGGCGATCGAAATGTGTCTTACTTTGTGGCAATATTATACCAATTAATAAGGTGACAAAATTGATCAAATATGGTTTGGTAAAAAAAATTTGTGAAAAATTAGTAATTTCATTTACACTAATGGTAATATTTTCCATGATGTCTATTGAAGAAATAGAAAGAAACTGTACTGAATCTAAGCAATAGTTATATCCCTAATTTCGGGGGTTAAATGTAAGAAGTTAAAGAAAATGTGTGTATTGCTGTCAATTACGAGATCACGTAAGCTCTATAGTTATGGGCGGGATTAGATGCTTCATATTTCATAACTATGCATTTGAATTTAGACTATGCATGATCTTCCTGAAAGATGTGGTTTCGGGTCGTGTATTCTATTTCCTGAGGCATTCACATTTCAACACACAATACGATGGATGCATTCTTCATGGACTTGAATCTATCATCCGCTAATTGGTTGGTCATAAAAATTATGCAAATGGGAGTCATAAAATGATTGATGCTAGCCATGGCTTGATGTTTAGCACCACTTGGGTCATTACCTCAGTCACCTGTGTCCCAGGAACATACCCTAGAACCTTAGCTGTGAGTATTTTTTCCTCGATATAAAAAAATATATATCTAGAGCAATTATTCATATGACGAAATACAATACAATAATTTTTCCAAAGGGCTGTCAAATTTCCTTGATTTCTCTTGCAATACGTACAATGGTTTATCACTAGTAAATTTATTTCATACTTCTCTTATTACAAGGTTTCTGTATGCAGGCATACGGGTTAAAATAACTGTTAAATTAATTCAAATCGCCAATCCACAGGTAATGCAGATTCCATATCTCACGTGTACACTATCATTTTTTTCTAATCAAGTTCACAATGTCAATTGCAGATGATCCAAATACTATTTCCAATTTTGACCATCGCCTCGATCCATATTTTGCCATGCCAAAGTCAATTCCCAAGAGCTTGTGCTGAAAACGTCACAGCTAGAACAGGAGTGTGCTGTCCATCCTGGGGCCCAGGTGAGTCAATTTTGCGATGAATATGGTTGAATGGTAATATTGAGCTGATTAGCAATTGCAAATATAGTTTTGATTATATCATTCAAAAGTTCTGCCTTCCTTCTGATTTACACAGATGTATTATATTCCCCTTTATGCTTGCAGGTCTAGTATGTGGTGGCCCAAGAAGAGGAATGTGCCTTCCACTTGCAGATGTTCACGAGATTTACTCTCCAGCCAAACCAGATCACATGAATGACGACAGACTCAACTGGCCCAAAGCTTACTTCCAGAAAGTCTGCCGCTGTTTTGGCAGCAGGGCAGGTTATGCTTGCCACGAATGTAAATTTGGATACTTTGGACAGGACTGTTCCCGACGAAGGATCCAAAAGCGGAAGAATATCTTGTCACTTACAAAGGCGGAGAAACAGCGGTTCATCAATCTGGTCTTAAAATCGAAAACCGCAATCACTGATTATGTTGCTGTTAAAGCTGATCGACACGATCCGGTGGAAGGAAATATTACAATCGTGAACCTAACGCTTCACGACTTCTTCGTTTATATCCATTATTACTCAGCCAGGCATACAGATCTTAGGAATAAAACCCACCATTGTGACAACTCCAGAGGACACTTTGACTTTTCCCATGAAGGGTCTGGGTTCCCTACTTTCCATCGTCTCCTTATTCTCCTGTGGGAAAGAGAATTCCAGAAACTCGCACAGGATGACACTTTCACCTTCCCTTACTGGGACTGGGTGGAAAATGGGCATAAATGTGAAGTATGCACCAACGACCTCCTTGGGGCTATCAATATATCTGATCCCAATGGACACCTTGACAGCAGGTGAGTTGCTGATTACAAAAGTCTACTGAGACATGTGCAATTTATTGGATATAATATTAGATATATTACTATGGACAGGGACTCTGCATTATAACATGAATATTGCAGCTATTAACCCACTATAGATAAAAGACACAATTTCTTTGCAACCGAAGTGCAAACGCATTATATATAGCTGTATATGTTTCTTTGGTAGACATCCATATGTATACATTACTCTGCTAGTACTTAACATCATTATATATCTTCCTGGTAACACTAATTTCAATGCCTATACGGATATTATAATCATGGGTTTTAATGCACCCCAAGCTACGTTCAATGACACATTTTATTGCACAGAGTTATTCATCCTATTGCCCAAGGCGGTGACGTACCAATTTGATGTGGTCGAAACCCATCCTAGTAATCAGTTTGCGAACATACAATAAAATGCTATAATATTTACACCATTGTTTTACCGGTATAACGCAAGTGTATTGTCTTTCTCTTTCACCTAGGTCCCCGTTTTCCAAGTGGTATACCATGTGCCACACTAAACGATACAATGGATCCTTAGACTGCAGGTTCTGCAATGCAGATGACAGGTGAGCCCGTGACTGTAAGGTCTGACTGGATTATTAGAATAGCTAATTGAAAAGTTGTTAAAGTTTTTGAAAGCATGCACTGAAGCTGTTCTCGGATTCTGCGTTTCACCTGACTAAAATCACTCTGAAAATAGCCTGAAGTCTGCTAACAGCTTACACTTCATGAAATATGGTGCATAGCCCATGTGACATCAATCAGACGTAGTAGTGACGTAGTAGTGACGTAGTAGTGAATTATGGTAGACATGCTCATTAATAACAAGTTACCATGAGGTCATAGGAGGTTTATTATTCACATCTGATCAATGACTACTATATGATTAAAGAGAAGTTAAACTTAAATTGATTAGATGCTTATGGCTTATCAAGTGATTTTTTTAGCATGTGTTGATTTATTTTATTATGTGCAAACCTTTACTAAATTGTTTAAGTAGAGAGAGTATTTTTTATTGTATGTCAACTCTAGAACGCAGTTTTGAAAGTCTAAATTTACAGCTCCTGTTGAGTGGAAAGAAAAGCTTTTAGGTGCTGTCATAAAAGTGTATTTTTGTCAACTCCAGAACAGTCAACTCCACAGATTAGTTTCAAGTGTTCTGGAGTTGTGTCCAGCCAAAGTCGGCGTGTCAACTAAATTCATCTTAATCCTTGGTGGATGTCTATTTGACCGATACCTTTTGAAAAAAGTTTTTTTTTAGTTCCATTTGTGCGTTATAATTCTCAATAATTGTATTTTCAAACCATTAGCATTTTCAATACAAATGTGATGAAAGATGTCAACTCCGGAACATAGTTCTTTTAAAATAAATACCATCAATGCGATATCTGCATCAAACTGTTTCAATTTACATACCACTCTTTTTAAAACTCTTTTTGTACCGAGTGCTCAATTTTGATAATTATGCATAAGAATGGGGAAAAAGAAATACATTCTTGTCAAAATGTCAACTCCGGAACAGCAGAAATTAAAAAGCTATTAGCTTATCACAATTTCTACTGGTAAATGTAGAAATAAATGCTATATATGTATTAAATGCAGTAAATGTATGCTACTCGTATTTGAGAACAACACAAGTTTGATATAATTGATTTGCAGGAGCAAATGAAAATGCAGTTGTCAACTCCGGTATGAGAATTGTCAACTCCAGAACGGCAAACGTAATTTCTTGATAAATTGCATTGCTCTTTGTGTATTGCGGTTGCCAAACATCAGATTGCTGACAGAAAAAATGGCACTAATTGAGAAAATGACCCATATGGCATCTCTCGGAAATGTCATTATACTTGTCATTACAATATCTTGCTTGGCTGGCACTTGCAGATTTGCTGGCATTGTCAGGAGACCTGTCAAGCAGTTCCGTTTCCCCACCTTACAGGAAGTTGACCTGATCCTGTCTAAACCAAACTACGACAATCGGCCGTACAACGAAGAGGCTGGGGAGGACACG
Organism: Alitta virens; assembly: GCA_932294295.1. Taxonomy (NCBI): domain Eukaryota; kingdom Metazoa; phylum Annelida; class Polychaeta; order Phyllodocida; family Nereididae; genus Alitta; species Alitta virens. The sequence continues at coordinate 68,459,288 of OW028573.1, forward strand.
TTCAGGAACTGCTTCGAAGGTGGCTGCCCAATGCCTGGACAAACTTACAGCATCCATAATTTGGTGAGATAGATTGTAATATTTTCATACTACACAAGGCAGAATAATTATGATAATCATATATACATATAGTAACTGTACCGGTGAAAACAAATTTTTAAAAAAAAAGAGTTATACTCAAATTTGTCCAAACCAACTTTAATAAAATGTATTTGGTATAAATAATTATCAAATTGACAGATGTCCCAACTCTTTTATTTAAGTTTTTCACCGAAGACAATTGTGTTTGATCTCAAGTTCAGGGCATTTTTTATTTAGTTTCCTTGTGCTTTCTGAACTTTTTACAAACACCTGTTTTAATGAAATTGCTGATAGCCCAAGAATTTGTCGTTGTCACTGTGGCATTGCTATTATGGTAATCCAACAGGAGCAAAAACTCAAATATGACACTAGTGCAGTTTATCTGCGAGTCTATAGAATTGCATTGACCCAAATCTCCAATACAGTCTTAGCATATGGTCACTGTCATGCAGGTCAAGACCACAAGATGACGAAACAATGCAATTCTGAGCTCATACATTTTTGTCAGGACAGTTGAATGTTATGATTAATTACCGAATTGTCTTTGTCACAGGTGCATGCTTGGTTCAATGGCACTCTCTCGGGAGTGACGACCTCAACGAATGATCCATTGTTCATTGTTCACCACACGATGATTGACAAGCTCTTCGAACGCTGGATGCGCATGCACAAGAATCACATGACTCAGGTGAGTCATTTAATTACAAAATAAAGAAATGTGAAATGTTTCCAAACTTTAACCCACATTGTTGGTATTCACACGTGTCAGAATAAAATTATCTGCAATGGAACCCCACGTGTAAGGCCCTTGAGAATCATAGAAGTGCTGTCAATTCTGGAACATATGTCTCATCTCGGTATCGATCGAAAATAATTAACCACAGCCTTAGGTTCCCTGAAATTGGGCATTTGATCTCATTAGTCCCTGATATGCATGAACTAACCCGTCAAAACTGAATAAATTCGATCATAGCTTGCATTTTATCAATTACATGGCTGAATTCATATCTTCCTTTTTTTTACTTACCTCTTTTAGATGCCTGAATTCGGTGGGCCTGTAGGTCATCACAGGGACTCGGTCGTTGTCCCAATGTTCCCTCGGTTCTTCCATCACATGTTCTTCACAGATTCTCGCACCTTGGGATATGACTATGACAATCTTGATTATGGCAAGCATCACCGAAGAGATCCAGAAAGCTACCTGGGTAGGTGGATTCACTGGATTTATTGCTCTGCTGTTTTGATAGTGAATGTTTTGGCAGTGAACCACGAGTACATCCCATATCAAACATATCACTGCTAAGGTGATATGGAATGAATACGCGGTTATTCCATCTCATCGTTACATTTGTGTCTGGTTAGTTGGTTGGGTGGAATGACCTTCAAATTAGCTGAAATAAGAGCTCAAATTGTTGAGCTACATCGTAAAAAAATCTGTGATACCTGTGTATGTACTAAGAACCCATTAGGTAACTGTGCTATATCTACTGACCAAATTAATTAGTAAATTGGTTCACAGACCGATGGTTCAGATAGGAAAAAGGAAGCAGTTTTGTCATTACTCCAATGTATTCAGCAATGAATGTGTGTACTTGTTGAATTATTTATGATCTTATTTTGTCGTTCTATGTTTACAGAGGCAGAAGACCTGACCAGCAATGGCATTGTCTACTTCGTGATCAGCATAGCCTTTATCTTGTCTGTTGCTTTTGTCTTGACTCTCTATCGAGAAAATCTCAAATCCACTGTGGGCGCCACCTACCGGATTCTGAGAAATGGAACCACTGCGCCCCCTGGCGACGGTGCAGCCAAACGATTCCAAGAACGCAAGCTGAAAGTAAAAGTAGCTGAATATCATGACAATGAATACCAGGACAATGCATATCATGACAATGTGATTCTACAAAGTGCATCTGATGATAACTTCAGTGACAGTGAAGATAGACCATTAGTTGGATAATTGTAGATATAAAAAGCCAGAATCATCTTAGAATTATCATGGACATTCGAATCATCATTGAGTAATGAATGGGAAGCAATTGCGTAATGTATCTCATCTGTGCCAAGATTATATAACTCAATCAAGGTAATTAAATCCATGCCAGGGCCCTGAACCTCTCGTTAATGGAATATTGAGGTGGGCGTACCAGCTTGTATGATAATAATGCATTCGCTGCATTAAGCAGTGGGTAGGTCATTTCAGTTCATGTCCAAAATATTTCTTGAGTCATTCTAAAATTCAACCTAACCCACCTTTTTTTCACCAATGACACCCAAGGAGATAGCTTATACTGCAAAGAAAAATGAGAAGATGCTGTTAAAAAAGGCATTTATAGTGTTTTGTGCTGTATTCGTGTGTGTTAAGTACACAGTACTGTATGGTGCTATTTGTGAAAGCAATAGTCAGAGTCAATGAAATTAAATCTAGTGTCAGTGCACTAAACTTTCTAATAACATGTCAAATCAGGCTCACACTTGGCCAATTAGTGCCGATATTGAGTCGAAAGCCATGCAGTACATGTGTCATGTGGCATGCTAGTTGGAAGTGGATGATCATTCGTATTATTTTGTTATAAGATAAAAATAGCTAAAAACACGAAGTCCTCGACAGTGTAGTATTGTGAATATAGGTCAGTATTAAATTTTCTCGTTATTTAGTAGGCCATCCGTCATATATTCACATCAATGTGGATGAAATGTAATTGTGTGTATACAATAAAATATAAATTACATCGATGAACAATTTCTTGACCAAGATGTTAGCATTTTTTTTACCTTGGAGAAATGAGGTCGAATTTTAGTCAATTTGACTAACAACCTTCACGTTCGTTACTCTGATCAATCAAGCCTTATAATTTGTGACTAACAAGGGTAAGTCATATCCAAATATCAATCCTTAGTGACTTAGTCAGTTTGACCACAATTTGACCACGGTGAATGCTTTATAATTTAATAATTATTCATCAAGCAAGTATGCAAGCTGCTCACAGCGCCACCACTCCTAGCGTCATTCCATATACATATGATATATGCTGAAGTGTGGGTAGATGAGTCTGTCTTTCTACCTGTATGTATGTCTGTCTTTCTGTATGTATAGCTGTATGTCTGTCTGTTATTTACCTCCAATTACAGTCTGTCTAGCTGTATGTCTAGCTGTCTGTCTAGCTGTATACGAGATAGTCATGTACTGAAAAGTAAAAACATTATAGCAAAATGTGATGCTGTCCAAAATAACTGACAGCCATACTATATAAGTCAATTCATGATATATAAGGTGCAATGCTTGTTACTACAAGACATAGTCACAAAGACTCATAATGAAGACAAGATGACCTAAGATCCCAGCATTGAGTGAAATAACCAGAATGCCATAGCCTAAACACCCCATTCCAACATGAAACTTGACAGCATCCCACATACAGGCATCACCAGTCTCAGTAAAATAATTCATGAAAACGATGTGTATGGATTCAACACTATTCAGCAGTGTACATTATTTTAAAATACCGTTGAAAGGTATACATTTGCATTAGAATAATTCTGATTCCATGCACTGGCTATAATTATGCTCTCCAGCCCACGTCATGTTATACGTGTATCTATTCCTGTACTTTATAGCCTCAAGAAAAAGTAAGACAACCGTCTTTCTTTTATATTTTTTTAATTTCTTTGCTTCTTTTTATCTTTTTACAAATGCCAATTCTTTTCACAGTTATTTACCTCCAATTACAGGGGGTGGGGCCTAGCTCAGTGGTAGCGCGCTGGGCTTCCAACCACTGGGTCCCGGGTTCAATTCCCTGTCGAGCCTATGTTGGATGGCTGTTTCATCCTTCGTCTCATTGCCATGGTCCCTGTCTGTCCTAATTAGCCCATCAGGTGCAGAAATACAGGACGTAAAGCCCTAATCCACCACCACCACCACCACCTCCAATTACAGTCAGGCTCTATTAGCCCAAAGGCTTCCATACGCAAGATGTAAGAAATGAAAGAAAATGGTTAGAATTGTGGAATGTTAAGAATGACGATAATTTATTAAAGAAGAGATGAGGAAATGAACATGAGAATGTCCGACTGTAAGTCACGTCATACCAGACCAGTACATTTTTGACCGAAAAGTAATCTGAATCTATTGCATATATATGCAGTTTATTTGACATGTGTTAAACACATTCAAATTCCTACATAAGGAAAAACATGGCAGGTGTGGTATCTTTGGTTGTGGTGCATTTACAAAATAATCATGAAATATATTTCAATGCTAAATGTATAATAATTATAATACAAACACCGATCGAGGATATGTTTGCATTGTATTTTTGGTGTGTCAGAAATGTCCAGAAATGAGATGAGCCTGGTGAATTAATTATTGCTTCAAACGTAATACATGTATGAAGTTTCTGGGACACGTCATTGATTTGTATGCATGAGGTAGAGATAATATCATAACTCCGCATGGCCCGAGGACCTCATGTTGAATATTTGGTATAAGAAAAGACGCTTAACAGTGGCTATCAACAAATAATAACACTAACTTGATACATAACAAATCATATCTAGTATGGTCCAAAAACAATAGATTAGCGATTGAAGCAAACAATGGATGTAAGAATATTGGGAAATGCCTGGGTTGCATTAGCATTGCAGGTATGTGCCTACGCCTATGACCTTGCAAGTGTTGCCAGTATGACCTGGAGCACCAGCCCCCATCCCAACAGTAATTTATAAGACTGGGCGTAACTTCATTTCCATTACTAGTCCATCATCTGCATTGTTTTCGAAAGGATACCTGTTTGTTCTCCACACTACTCTGAGGTTGGAGAATCAGTGTGTAAGTTTGTGAAGTTTAAGTATTACCCAATAACAATGAGGCCTTTGATACTCTTGTTGTTGTTTGCTCTGACATTCTCCTCTTTGCAAGGGAAGTCTCAGAAGAAAGGAGACGACAAAAAGGACAAAGAAGATACATCGGATGATGGGGATGAGGAGGACAAGGAGGAGGAAAAGGACGACTTCGTTGGAGTCAGGTTCAGCAACAAGACGAATAAGGCAACATTTGGGTTCAACAATGTCACAGGCACTCTGCAGGTCTACAATTCAACTATGAAAAGCAGCAAGTTAGAGTTGCAAGTTGTCATCCTGGAAGAGTTTGATGAAAATGACATGATTGTTGGAGAAGAAGGTGCTGCTTACCATGACCTTCAAATGGTGGAAGTTGACGAATGGGTCCTATCTGAGCCAGAAAACTGCACCATTGAGGAAGGTAAAAGCAACATCACAGCTACATGCATCTCAGCCAACGGAACTATTACATTGATCAACAACACAAACGTAGTGTTCAAAGCAGCTCTTGTTGAGCAAGATGGTGTTATAGACTTGGATGGAGAGGAGACCCCTGTAAAAGCAGGCAATGTCAGAGTGTCAGTAATTGTGGAGAACTGGTTGTGGTGCTGCAAAACCAACTCAACTGGGTGTGAGGTGTGTCCTGTTCCATCAAAAGACGACAGTAAAGAAAGTAAAAAAGACAGTGACGAGAAAGAGAAAGAACGAGAGCTGCAAATTGGGAGTTACCTTCATGTGGGCCTGAGCCTGGTGACTCCAGACAACAAGATCCGGGAGACTGCCAAATTCGTATTCAGCGAGGACAAGATGCATGCAGTGGGCACTCGTCAGTATGGAGCAGGGGATGGAGCCTTCCTTCTCCTTTCGAGCCAGGTGAGCCGTCTGATTTTCCTTCTTCATCTCATTGGGCCCAATATGTGCTTCTGCAACGTAAATGTGTTAGCAACAACAGTAAGCCTAGACAGCAATAATCCCACCATAAAATCAAGCTGACCAAACATATAACGACCAAAGACCTTTTTATTTGTTTCCCCGTTTGTTCATAAGCATCACAGGCATATATGCTTGAAAGCGACAAGATATTGTCTTAAAGTGGTCCCCAGTCTTTTGTCAAAAGATCACCCTAGTAATATACATGCTTAATCTACACAAATCGATGTATTAATGTGATAATGAATTAAAGGACAAAGCAAATATATTTCTGAATCATTGCCCATTACGGCTGATGTAATCTTATTATGTTATGCCTGGTATTTGTGCCAATTGATGTTTCGCAGCCCACCGGTATCCCACTAAATAATTACAGATTACGACCACTTATCTAATGGACACCTTCTATTAGTGATAGTTATTGCCCCGCGGGAGGCGCTCTCGTGTGATAAATCCTGAATCAGCCGCCCAAAGGCAATAACCCACTAATACTATGAGAGTAGACAACTTTAAACTAATTTAAACAGAAACTTAATCCCTCTTAGAATTGATTGTTGTTTGTTGTTTGTCATCAGATGGTTGATTTTAAACAGAATATGTATTGTCTGCAATGAGTGTATCAGAAGCAATAGTACTCCACTGCACATGGATCTTATTTTTCACATTGATATTATTGAATGATCAGGTATGGAGATCAATTTAGTTTTTTCAAAATCATAGAAATTAAAATCTGACTACAATTATCAAATTCTTGCTGTTACGAAAAACCTGCCCATTTGATGCAAATTTCAGTGGTCATAACGACCGAATTAATAGTAATTGAAATACAGTGGTCAAGTTTTTGCAAATTTAGTGGATATAAATAATAAGGTGCTTTTAATTGTGAGGCGGTCTTCGTGAGGCTTTCTTAATAGTGATGTGGTTAAAACCGGTGGTCTTCATAATGAAGTGGTTTTAAAAATGAGGTGGTCTTAATCGTAAGGTGGGCTGAATCATGAGCTGGTCTTAATGATGAGTTGTCTTTATTGTGACATTGTCTTATATTGCGGTGTTCTTATATTTTGATACTGAAGTGGTTTTAATATTGAAGTGTCTCACTAGTAGAGTGGTCTAAATAATGAGGTGGTCTTGATAGTGAGGTGGTCTTGTATTAAGGTATTGATAGTGATGTGTGGTTGAAATAGTGAGTGGTCTAAATAGTGAGGTGGTCTGAATTGTGAGTTGGTCTTATATTGAGGTGTTTGTATTGTAGTGAAGTGGTCTAAATTGTGAGATGATCTTATATTGAGGTGGTCTTAATTGTGAAGTGGTCTTATATTGAGGTGTTCTTATGGTAGTGATGTGGTTTTGATAATGAAGTGGTCTTAATATTGAGGTGTCTAAATAGTGAGGGGGGCTTAATTATGAGGTGGTCTTATATTGGGGTACTCTTATAGTAGTGATATTGTTTAATAATAAAGCAGTTTTTGATGGTGTTAAATGTTGCCGTTTGTTTTCAATTACATAGCTATTACTTATAAAATTGTTTATTGTTTGCCTTGGTTGTCACAAATCCTTCAGTGTTTGACATAGTTATCACTCCCCTGTTGATCACTGAAGCGGAAAACATTATCAGCCTGATTGAGCTGATAACTGATTTTATCACCAGCGAATACTGCCTTCTGATTGGCTGAGGAGGGTCTCGAATGGTATTATGATTATGGTAACATTGTAAGATGAATGACTAATGCAGCTTTTCATTGGAGCAGACCAACCCGGACGGAAATCTCCAGTTAACTGTCTAATAATAAATGATATGCAGCAATTAATCATTGTTCACTGTTTATTTTTTGTCTGCAGCCAAAATTGGATTAAAAAGATGAAAACATTTAGTTGATCATGGTTTGGAGGCGTGCATTAACCACCAACGTTTATTTCTCACAAATGATCTTTACATTTATCTATAACATCACTATATATATTACCTATTCGTCTCATTCATACGGTGGCTGCATGGGAGGGGACGTGGACATTTTTTTAGTATCTCGTTCTAACGAGATAACATCTGGTTCTAACCAGAAATTAAGTCGTTCTAACGAGAAAAAAACATTGGCAAAGTCGGAGGTTATAACAGATATATCTAAAGTACGGCTGGATCTTTGTCTAAATGAACTCTAAAATATGAGCTATATATATAGTACGTCGTGACAATTGCCAGGTTGCCGAGATATAGGCTAGAAAATACAGGCCTGTTTTAGTGCAGTAACACTCTTTTTTTATAGGCAGGCGTAACAATGGGATGATAAGGCTTGGAGTCCACACCATGTTACACAATTACCCCATTGGTGGGGTCTTTTATATGCCACGGCATGGACATCAAGTAGTGTAAATGATGTGTGTTGACCTATAAGACAGACAAAGAGGCTAGCACTATGTTGTTTTGGCCTATTGCTGTGCCAGTCCTCCCACAGCCATTAAACAACAATCCATGGTGGATGATGTGTCATCCAACATAGAGTTATGTGGGATTTGGAATTATATTGGCCTCAGCTTGGACTCCATCCACTGTTTTTATAATATTAACTTTTAATTAACATATGCAATTATGCATGCATGTAAAACACTGATGTGAATGCCATGGAAAGGCCTGTCATCCAAACTGTTGAGCTGTCCAAGATAGATAGAAAGATAGATAGATAGATAGATAGATAGTCATAGATATCCATAGATAGATAGATAGATAGAGAGCCATATATAGTCATAGCTAGCCATAGATAGATGGCCATAGATCTTTAGTCATAGATGGATAGATGGATAGATAGATAGATTCTGGTCTAAGCCCAACTGATCAAGGATATTTGAGCATCTCTTTCTAGTAAAGGAATAACAATCCTAAAAAATAAGCTATTACGCGTCCAGTTCCGATAAGGCGTTCCCGAGCTACAACGTCCAGAAGAATGATAGACCTATTGGCTATTTTCTCGTTAGAACGAAATGTTATCTTGTTAGAACGAGATACTATCTCATTGGAACGAAATACTATATCGATAGAACGATATACTATCTCGTTAAAACGAGATACTATCTTGTTAAAACCACATACTAATTAAGTCGTTAGAACGAGATATTATTTCGTTAGAACGGTTCGTTAAAATATCACATGTCCCGGACCTCCCAGCCACCGTACATTCAGTATGAAAAGCGTAATTGGAATTTCACAAGTAGCTTGGCAAATGTCACAGACATGTCTCAAAGAGTTATTATAATAAATGCTTGTGGAAAACCTAAGGAATCAAAAAGGGGGCCAACTGCTTAATGTGTTTTACTTCCACACACAAACTGTCCTGTCTTTGTGTGATGAACAAACTAGGATTTATTTCAGCGCTTATGAAACGACCTATGAATGAATAGCGAAAAGGATGAATACACATAATTGGAATGCAGACCAAAACACATTTCTACGGTGGCTGGGATAGGACATGCACTTTTTATTTTTTATTTCGTTCCCACGAAATACTAATTCGTTTAAACGAAATAACTAATTCGTTTAAACGAAATACACATAAATTGACATTACTCTAGAACGGCTCAACATACAATTATGTGGTATAGCTCGTTTTCTTCGTCTCAATAAGCTCTAAACATTGAGCTATACCACATATTCATACATTAAACTTTTGCTGATATATGGCCAGAAGAATTACTCAGTCTAAATCAGTTGACGCGCAAGTAGAAAAAGATGACAAACAGGATACCAGGTTATTAAATCGAAAAAATAAAATTGGCTGCAGCTATAAGACAAGAGGGGTACTGCATGCTTATAGGCCTACATAATGTAAGTCATGAAATCAAAGTCATTTGACCAGTGGTGGAACTCCCTTGGGAGGGTCGCAACCAGAGCTGAACTTTTGGAGAGGTTTAGCTCTTTAAAAAATTTTGAAAAGAAAAAGAAACTTATAACTCTATTTAAGTTCACACTAACTAAATACTAACATATATTAAATAGTATATAATTTGGGCTTAACACGCCACAGAGGTGATATTCTCAAATTTTTCATTCCAACTTCTATAGGGCCTTGGAGTGGGGGTGGGGGGGGGGGGATCTGACCCCATATCGCCCCCCCCCCACGTGGCTACACCCCTTCCCTTCGGGAGGGGATAACCTTATTTATCTACAACCCAGATAGATAGATAGACAGACAGATAGATAGGCCTCAGTATCACAATAATGACCAGAAATAGGTTTTCACTCAAATGCACTTAACGAAACTGGAGGGGTGGCGTTGGATCAATAAATGTTTGGTGGGGGGGGGGGGGGGGTCTGATTCTACCTTTGATGTACCCCAGTGTCCTCTCCTGGTCTAATTTCTCCAAGCCATTACTAAATTAACAGTGTGCATTTTTCGTGTGTCTTATTCTGTTAAAAAGAAGGTAACTTTGATGGGTTCACTGGAAAACCAGTGTCAGCACTTCTTGGATCTTGTAATGATCTTGTAGGGACTAATATTTCGTCCAAACGAAATAAGTATTTCGTTTGAACGAATTAGTAATTCGTTATAACGAAATACTGCACGAAATACTATTTCGTGGGAACGAAATAAAAAATAAAAAGTGCATGTCCTATCCCAGCCACCGTACATTTCTGTATGTATGCATTCTATGCACACAGGTAAAATCTTGCTATATGGAATATCGTTAGGTATGATGTTTATCTTGTTTTTGATAATATTATTATTCCCGGAAAAATCTTTTCATAAAATTACCAAAATATTCATGGTTGGAGTCTTTGATGATCTCATCACATTGACCCACTTTCAGTGACCTTGACCTAATTTTTAAGGTCACAGAGCTCTTTGAAGTTGAAAGTTTCAAAATTTCAAATTCAAATATCTCAAGTTATAATGATGCTATTGTCAAATGCTTTCATATCTGAGGTCATATCTTAGTTCTGAAGACATTTGACCAAGTTTTTCAAAAGTAGGTCAAGTTTCAGGTCAGCCTATTCTCAACTTCAATGTAAAACTTGTCGGGACATATTTGAGAAAACCAAGAGACATCTAAATAATACCATAGAATTGAGCTTGTGACCTGGAATTATTTCTAATGGAAGGCATTGATCTGTATAATATGAATATATAATCATCTTTGTCTCAACACTTTCTGTAAATCTTTGAAAAATTAGTAAATATAAAAAATTGAATTTCAAGTAACAAAATAATGAAAATGTCAATTTTCAATGAGAAATATTCACTAGAGACAAATGCTATATATCAAGGTCAAATTTAAGGACTGTCTTCTTCATGAAAGTGAAATTTGGTTTAATAATTAATTCCATGTAGAAAGAAAGCCTTGATTTGACTCAAACAGGCATGGTCTATCACTCTATGCTATTTCTACAAACACATCTGAAATTAGAATAAAAGCTCCTTAACGTCAATCGGTTCTAGCTCCGGTCCTCAGCAATGAAAGTGTAGACCGTTTGGTTTAAAAGATCACCCAACCTTGAAAATTTAATGTTTTCCAATTTACAAAAATGTTGGCCAAAACCATTATATTTAAAACCTCTAATCTTTGATATTGAACATTGATTTGTAAGATATAACCATGAATGTTGTACGAGACTGCTGCCCTATGACACGTTTACAGGTCATTCTTAAGCTTAACCCTAGATTAGGGTCTGTATTGGCTTAAGCCAGTTATGACTAGGTTTTTGGGTTAGGTTTAAGGTTATTGCTTCAGATATCAGTAGTGGCTTGGGTAACGGTTAGGGTTAGAGACCCTTACCGATCAGATATCATTTGATGAATTGTGATACCAAATAAATGAAATTTCATTTGATATATCTATTGCCCCACAAGTGCAATAGGTGATTCCGTATTGAAAGAAGCCTGTCTGGGTGGAACTTTAATGGCTGAAGCCGTAATATAACTGCATAATAAAATGCAGTGAAATGACAATAATTTGGGCTGTTATACACTTATGCACTGTGTGATACAACAGTTGCACCTACAGGAGATTACTGCACCACTACAGTGTAACATTATGTGGTAAGCAATAAGGGAATGATCCAGCTTGGCACAAGGATGAACCATCGGAAAGAATTGTTCTTGATTGGAACTCAATAAGACCATGGAGTCACTAGAGTGACTCCATTGACTCCACGATAAGACAAGGGCAGCTGAGGGATTAAGAAACATAAATACCAAATGTAGTATCAGCTATCCAACCTCAACAAAAGCTATATCGCAATGATTTCCAAGAAATGAGATAAACTAAGATTTCATTGATTTGGAAACTAAACTCCAGAGGATCTCATATGAATCCAGGACTCTCATTGGCTAAGACAGTTCCTCATTAAATGGATTCCTGGATTCACAATTTCACACGGCGACATGACGTACTCTGAAGTTTAATTTCCAAGTCTATGAAACCTGCTGTGAATGGCATGGCAATTGCAATACAAGAAAGAAGACACTAATAGCTGCAGGGTAGATGCATCATATACTGTGCTCTTGAATTAAAAACGGCGTGTCAAATTGAACCTAAACAAAGCTAGACAACTTCTGTAATGTGATGCTACCTGCCACTAAACATAACTGTCTGGCTATAGCTGGCTACTTCAGGCTTGATATAAAAGTACATATTTATAATATTTTTAATAAATTTCTTACATTTGGCAAGGTTTATATTATTTCTAGGAATAGACAGAAGCAGCTGGCTTAAGCCAGTTATAGCTACAGCCAAAAATGCGCTATGTGCAGCTGTTTAGAGTCGTGTGTACCTGATGGTTGACTCGCCACCTGAAGAGTTTGGTTAACTCACCACCACTTTGGTTGAGTCACCGCCTTCGTAATTTGGTTAATTTATCGCTGTTTCTTTAGTCCGGTCACCGCCGGATATGGGTAATTAAAGGGACGAGATGGCTGAGCAAAGCCATTCCGAAAACAGAAGCAGGCTTTTCACTGCCTTTGACTATTATCTGCTGAAAATATTTATTGACTGAGATCTTTGACATTTGGACTATATGACTGACTCGCAAATGTAATTTTGACAAAGGACTTAGTCAACTTTATCTGAAATGTTAGTCAACCAAAGATACCAATAAGAGAGTCAAATATACAGAACTGGTTGCTATGTGAAAAGCTGCATGCCTCAGGTTTATGCAGGATATACAACTTTATGTTTCCCCCTCCCCCCCCCCCCCCAATAAATATATAATGCACTTGTCCTGTTTTGAGCAATGACAAGTGTCATGAGTAATGCGCAGATGCGAAGCATTCATTTATTGCATCGCAATTTAATGATTGTTTATCCTGATATATATATATGTGGGTTTCTGGCAGTCTATCGAAAAGTACACACAATTAGGAAGACTTGTTTCTAAAAGTATTACCAGCCTTGTGGTAGTTACTGTCTTAATTTCTAGAAATGGCTTAACACTATGGCTACAGCTCATCCAAAATTTGTTTTTCTTATTTCTGTCATTTAATGTGTATCGTACACACAATGAATAATACCGTACCATACTGATTATTACCACAGTACTCTGTCAGAAGACACATCAATTGCTATATGACATGATCAATTGTTTTCTTCGCAGGTGGGCATTGATGATAAGTGGATGGACATGAAGAAAGGCTTCCCAAAAATCCAGAACAAGGACTCCAAGACCATGATCAGCTTTGCCTGTGACAAGTTTAGCTCCAACTGCCGATATGATTTAATTTTCATACCATCCTCGGCATCATATTTTGAAGCTTCTCTGATTTTCGTGTTAATTTTGACAATAGTAACAGTCTGGCAAAGCTTTTATTGATAAGCAGCTTCCATCCTTTCGTAGAAATTTTCATTGAATGTAATGCTGCAACTATGGGACTTCAAGACTTGAAAGAATTAAATTTCTTCATATTATGTAATCACGTAGGACAGACTATTTCCGTTCTTTCAGACGGCTTAAATAATTGACAACAATCTGTGTTTTACATAAGGTAAATGTGCTATATATCTATATATGTCATTTCTTTATTCCAGTATTGTAGTAGCTGCTGTGAAATTTATACATACTGTTTTTGACATTTGTAGCAACTGCGCCAATAAATATAATTTTTGTAATACAACAACAGCCGTTATTTGTCAGTTATTTAAACTATGTTCCACTTTAAAGGGGCGTTCACACTATCACGTATAATGAATTTTTTTTTTTACTCTTGCTCATTCTTGGCCATACATGTTTAAAACTTTGGCTGACGTTCTACCAGTGATTTTATATATTAGTAACTCGCTCAGGAGTCAGTCGGCGAGCGTTTTACGTATTCTACGTACGTCCGTGGCCATCCTTGGCTATAAATACGTAGCCACCCCATCCTTGAACCACTCGCATGGGCGATCTACAGGCCATCTACGGGCGATCTATTGGCAAACTACGAGCGATCTAAGGGCGATCTACGAGCGATCTACGAGTGATCTACGAGTGATCTACGAATGCCTACGAGTGCCTGAAGGATGCCTGATGACGGACGTCCGGCTAGCGTTTTACGGACGTCCGGCGAGCGATCTACGATTGCCACACGTACGCTCGTAGAAAGAAGTTATATGTTAATAATAGAGCCACGAATGAGCACGTATAGCCAATTTTTGACGTACGTGGTTGATCCGTAGGTCTTCTACGTGATAGTGTGAACGCCCCTTTAGGCTTAGGTAAGCTAGGTAGGACTGGTAGATAGGTTGCAGGTTCAAACCCAGCTTGGGGCATTCATGAATCATGAAAGGTATTCTTGGAGTTTTTTGCTTTAGTTCAATGAGCTCATGGGTAGCTCACAGAGAGGTCATACTGTGACCTCAAAGTGGGAGTTCACTGCAAATAAACTATGAGGAAGCACTTTTAGCTCACAGAGACCTGACCAGGTGAGCACTGGTCAGTGTTCCAACAGGGTAATGACTTAACCACTAGGCTACCCAAAAAGCAAAATTGAATTCATTCAAAATCATATTCATGGCTCCATCCGAGATTGCAGTTAATTGCTGGACTATCCCATTATTTCGTAGAACCCCTAAATTGGTTTTAATTTCAAAGCTCTTTACCAGATCAATTCCAATAACGTATTTTCAAATCGCTAAATTTCTTCGTAAAAGATCAAATTTTCAACGAGGCTTGGAAGGGATCCAAAATAAAGGTAGTTTCTTAAATACTCAGGTAGGTCAGGCTTTTTGTTTAACAAAGTTAGGATGGTTTCCCATTAAAATTCGGACATTCATGATTATCACCCCCCTCTAAGTCTAGTTGCCATAATGATATAAATTGCTTTCCAGTCATACAGTGCTAGGTGGATGGTGCATATATACTAGGAATTCTTGACCCACAATGACTGTCTTTCAAACGAGAGAACTTGTTAAGATCGACATCGGCTTAATTGGTGTCATTGGCATCTGCCCAACCAAACCTTCCAGCCCACATCGGCAAAATTACAGCAATATCGTCCTGACATTGGCTCGATCGGCATGCTATCTTGGCGAAGATATGTTAACTTAGAATGACCAACTTCATAGCTGCATGTTTTACAGGCAATTTCATGGACTTGGAAACTAATCTTGAAAACTAAACGTCTGATGATGTCATGTGAGTTAAGGACTCTTACTGGTTGAGGGACTGCCTTAACCAATGGGAGTCCTGGATTCACATGACGTCATCTGGAGTTTAGCTTCCAATAAAACTGGCTGTAACTGACAATTTGGCCAGTTGATCTAACAAGTCAGTCAGCTCTATTAGTCAATGTCGTCAGTGGTATTTTCACATTGACAAAGGCTGAATACGTTTTGAGATAAATCTGAGTCTTTATATAACTCCGAAACAGCTATAGCTCAGTCAGTACAACACTAAAGGTCAAAGTAATACTTGCATTTCTATTTTTGTGCCTTGGCAGCCTGTTGTCAATTAGGTTTGAGGGCAGTCACTTCGTTAGGCCCACCAGGTTATTAGGCACACCTTCTCTACCTGTTGTGTCACTTGTGTGTGGTAATTGTGGTATCAAATGACCTTAATTGGGTTGTCTTGTATATCCCGCATAGAAAAACCACGAGGTTCACACTATGAGGTTCAGTGTTGTGAACCTCATAACATAAATTATCCCTTATAAAGAGAACAGCCTGGCCAATCACAGGACAGCACACACAAACTCAGTGACGTCATGAGAGTCATCACTTCAACTGGATATTCTTCACAAAATCTATAAAATAAACAAAATTAGCCTTACCTGACATAAGAAACCCCATTAACTTTTTGATTCCTTCAATCTGAGTAAAATTTTAACAGTCAACAATGAAAATTTGCTGAAGTGTCAGTTGAGCAGTGACAATGGCCCAGTTCATATAGTTTCTGGGTTACAACATGTCTTGAATACACTTTTGGGTCCTAAATAAGCATAAAATCCAAAAATATTTCAGTAGATATAGTTAAATATTGTTGTTTTGAAATGGTGACATCATCACCATGGCGACCAACCAGAGTGAGGCAGAACAGATAGAAAAACAAAATATCCTTACTCACTGCTGGAAAAATAGTTCTCATAAAAAATAATAATGGAGAGGTTATTGCGGGATATAAATAAAACCTTATAACTGTGTAGTTCAGAGCCTTGAACTTCACTCATGAAGTTCAAGGCTCTGAATCACACAGTTATTAGGTTTTATTATAATATCTGGAAGTTTGGAGGTTGCATTCCGAGTTTATTTGTTATTTTCTATCACATGATACAATTATTACAATGATTATGAATGATTTATGTAATTATGGTTTTGATTAATTTTCATTTGTGATGTAATGCAGGGTTTCCACCAAAGCTTTGCTAGATGATGTGAATATGATCAATGATGATGGCTATGATAAAAGCTATTGGATGAATGAATCGATAAGTTAAATTAACAAATTAGCTAATTGGTATTAGAGGAAATACATTGATAAAAGATTAATTTCTCCACTGAATATTGTTGACCAATAATAAATAAAAAGATAGTTTGGACAATGGATATTGTTATTGTGTGAATAGACATAGCATATTTGGGATATTACAGCTCGTAGAATAGAAAGAAAGTAGATCATCTTTGACTTTAGCTTGAAATGTATTAATACTTGCTGATGAATAGATTCTTAAATACTTAGGTCATTTTAGTCACTGACTACTTTTACAGATAACAATTGGGAATTGATTTTTCTCCTAATGGGTGCAGTGTTAAATGTTTTACTCTGGCGGGTATTATACTGATGTGACTCTTCTCTTATTGACAGTAGATTTGAAATGTGCATTGGGCAATATTCATATAATTTCTTTTAGGCAATTTTGCAGCATTGAAGTTTGAAAAGATCATTACATTTCTTTTAGTATCTTTTCTCTCTTAAGAAGGAGATATGTGTGGGAGTTGTACCGAATTTTTACTCTCATTAGCTGAAAAAAAGGTATCTTAGTTTATCCTAGATATGCCAACTTGAATTAATGATCCTGCTGTCAGCCCCACTACACTAATTGAATGAGGTAATTCAACTTGACCGAGCTTAGACAGTATCTTTTCACCAGAACACAATTAATCTTGGTAACTGAACAGGTCACACAATGTTGGTATGTAACACTTATTAGACCGCTTTTTGGAAAAAGTGCAGTATAGCGGACCCAGATTTATGTCCATATTTAGATCTACAAGCGACGTTGCCAGGCCTATGACGTGAAATGCTTGAATTTAATATGTGACGTCACAAACATACGGCGGCTGTGACCATTTTCAAGGCAAGAACGCAGTTTATTAGGCTTCACCTATTACCATAGGTGATAAGGCTTCACCTATTACCATAGGTAATACATATTACCATAGGTGAAGCATATTGTTTTTGTCAGAGTTATTTTTCTTCCCGGAAAAATCTTTGAGCTTAATTTGCAAACAATTCATGAATGGAGCCTAGGGTGACCCCATGACCTTGACTGACTTTGAGTGACCTTGACCTTCATTTCAAGGATATACAGCCATTTAAACTTTAAATTTCTAAAACTAGAAATTGGCATATCTCAGCAACCAATGAAGCTACAGCCATATGCTCTTGGATCTTATGTCATATAAAACTTCTAAAGCCATATGACCTACATTTTTTAAATTATGTCAAGTTCAAGGTCATCCAATTAACAGATTTAATGCTTAATTTGTCACGGTTTTGAGAAAACCAGGAGACATAGGGCTACAGCTTTGGTGCCAAAAGTTGCGCAATAGTTATGTCCAGTGCGGAAGGAAGTATTTTGGGAATTGTCAAACTGGTTTTTGAAATATGGAAAAATTTAAGTTTTATAAATTCACCAAAAATGGGTGACATGTGGTATTTCACCATGAAATATTGGTTTTAGCTAATGACATGCTATAGTAAACTACCCCAAACATGTACCCAAAACCCCCCAATCAACTTTCAAATTTGACCTTGGAGGTCATTTTCAAGGTCAAATTGACCGTTGAAGTCTAAAAAACTACATTTTCAAAAAAACTCAAAAATACTAAGACATCAAGTTTTTCACAGGAATGTTTTTTGGTTGAAGGACATTTATGTGTGTTATTAGGAAGTCCATTCAATTTTGACACCACTCTATTTGTCAATTTTTAAAAAATTCATAAATATGGGAAACCGAATCATCAGTGAAAACATGATGAAAATGTCCATTTTCAATAAGAAATATTCACTCTAGCCAAATGCCAAGCATTGGTGACCCCCCCACAATTCAAATATGAGCTTTCAGAATATGCTGTCAATTTTGACCTTTGACCTAAATTTCAAGGTCAAATTTTAGGTCAAACATTCTACAGTAATTGATATTTTGAATTCTTATTTTTTTTAAGATAGTACAAATTTTTGAATTTGACTGATCTTTGGATATGATGTTGCCCTAATACCCTACAAACAATCTGAGCAACATGATGTCTCAAGGTCAAACGGTCAAGGGCACAGAGCAGAATTAGTGTCACTACTTCGGCATTTTCATCTAGCTGAGCGAAACCAGTGTCCGCACTTCCATCGGCTCTAGCTCCGGTTCTAATTGAGCTACAGAAGTGGCATAGAGATATTTGGAAAGTTCATTTTCCCCTCTTTACAACAAGATGTAGCGTGGTAATGTAGGCCGATCGGTTAAAAAGATCGCCTGACCCTGAAATTTTCAAGATCAAAATAATCCTAAAAAATTTAGCTGAAAGTTTAAGTTTAAATTTTTTTTTCGCTAGACAGAATGCTGGGATTAGACCCAAACCCATAGGAGTATCAACCCACTAGTATAAGAAAATTCATGCAAAAATGTGGGTCTAAAGGTCAAACGGTCAAGGTCACAGACCTTGAAAAGCACTTTAAACAAAAAAATTCATAACTCCAGTCCTAGTCAACCTTTTTTAATGGGGAAAACATTTTTGGAAAGCACATTCAAATCCCTTACATTAAGGTATAGCATGATGCTCTGAACCTTATGGTTGCGGCATGAGTTGAAATGAAATATGTGTATAGCATGTTTTCCTATACTCATTTATACTGTTAAAATGACAAGATATTGGATAAGTTGGATACATTTTTGATTGTCAATTGTGTGCACCAAGCAAGCAAGCAGGCATGCAGGTGGGGTGAAATGCATCATTTAATGTCATGTCATAAATTGCATTTCACTAAATTCAGGGGCAGATCCAAAGCTTCATCATGAGTAAAACATGTGTAAAGGGATGTCTGGAATGAGGGGAAGGTTGGCGGTCTGGCCGAAGCTGCCCACTTTGAATGTGCGTATCTTTGCTAGTACCGCACAGATTCTGATGCTGTTTGAAAAGCTCCATGCGGCAGGAAGTCGGCTGGATTCCTGTGGGGTGTCGTGGTTGCTGTGGCGGTTTTGCTATCGCGGCCGACATGCGGCGAAGTCTTCGGCGATGGCCCTTGCTCAATGGTAGCATGCTGGTGCAACCACTGCTGCAACTAATCTATTGCCTTGCAAACAGTGCTTCTTTGACTTATTTCTCTTCATCAAGTTATACTTTCTGCAATCAGGATGCACATGAAGCCTCGAAACTGTTCAGCAGTTTCAGTTTTCTAGTTATTGTTTATTTTTGCTGTTCCAAACCCCCGATAATATAAACATATGTTAATATTCTTATTGTTTGCCACAACAAAATTTGGAAAAATATTGACTATTTTCAGATTTAATGGAAGCCAAATATGGGCATACATTTGGGTCCGCTATACTGCACTAAACCCCGCTTTTTTTCTAACAGTTTTAAAGTACATGCTCTTTCTGATTTCTATGCAGTTTGATTGTTCATACCACACATTATTTACAGTGTCCAGCGGTTTGATCATGACATAGTTATGGGTGTTCATCAAAAATCTCAGACCCTATATACACTCAAAACAGTTTTTGAACACATTGCTCACCTTTTAAGGACACATTTCAGATACGTCATGCATGCATCAAAATATGTTCTTCAGTGGTCTAATACACTCTTTTTGTACGTGATATGTGTCCATAAATATGTATTTACTGTGTATTCTTGATTAGGTTGATAGTATTCTTCTCTCACAAAAAGTGGAAACGTTTGTTCTTTTACCTTTAAGCAGGAAGAAAAAACACCACCATGTTTGGTCAGGAACCGAAGACAGACTGCAATTGCCTTTGAGGACAAGTGATCAAGTGCATTGGCAACATTTGAAGTTTAATCTAGGTTTCTCAAAATCTACCAAGCAGTTCTCCATGGGCTATTTCACCAATGGTGTCACTTCAATTTATAAGTAGTTTTATCCGTAGTATGTAGTTAGTATTGCCAGTTTATCATATAGTGGGCAGGATTAGTGAACCAATACTGCAAATTTACTTACATCTCTGAAATTTGGCACAAAGGTAGAACTGTTACAAGACAAGCCATTTAATTTCAGATATTGAGGCATTTCATTTTCACATTTCCATGGCAACCAGGGGGTAATCAAGAAAAGGTGCTTTTTAAAAGACTTTTTCTGCATATACCTGCATGTGATCATACCAGATCATCATACTTTTTCATAATAATTTGCAATAACATTTTTAGGTTTGAATGTTACCACGTTTTTGTTACAATTGATTATTTTGGCCATTGTTGCCATGGTAACACTGGTTTTTCGACAGGTTTTGGGACAGTGAAGTGAGCTTTCCTTAATTAGTACATTCAATTGTCCAACAATTATTGAGAGATGTCAAATTTAGCATAGAAGAAATACAGAGCTTCATGTTTCCATAGCAACAGGGGGTATCAATAAATTATTATATTTATATAGTTTGAAGATTTTTGTGTATAATGATCTACCTTATATTGGTTTTTTACCAACAGGCCTAATATCCGACATGAGTATTTCTGTTGGTAGTTGCCATGGTTACTGCATGCTTTTATTAAGTAATGCATTATGATCATAATGATAGCTCACCAAAGTGTGATAAATTCAATTAGAGGTATACAATTTTGTATAGAAATAGAACACAGGAAGTCCCTAACTACAACATATGGAGGCACTTCATAATGTGTTTCCTTGGCAACGAAAAGGAGGTGGGGAATAACATATTTTGGTGAAAGGCAAATTGTGTATTTCTTCCTTGGTAAAAAATGTCTGATGTTCAACAGAATTTTCTTGTATCATTTAAACAGGACTTGGATAATAAATGACATATTCAATGATACAATTGCCATGATAGATATTGATATCAAAATTGGTGTACATGTATTTAAAAAGTCCAAAAATGTTTTTTTCAGCCAAATCAGTCTAATCATACTTTGCTGTCAAATATGTATTGCCATGGTAGATATAAATATATTCTTCTGAATATCACATCCTGAAATGATGGCAGAAAAGACATTATATATTTGTAAAAAATATGAACTACCACCAATGTTTGACCTCTCTCTTTATAAAATGGTAACCATAGAAACAACCATCAGTGATAATCTTCATGGCAACCAAATGCAGCTTACTCAAGTAATTAAAGTCCGGTTCCAGTGTGATAGAGAATCAAATTATGTGTATATAATCACTATTGCTTGCAAATATTAAAAGAAAAATTTAATTTTCCCAATCCCACAAAAAAAAACCTCTTAATTGGACGACACACCATCCACAATTTCTTATATTCTCCACATTGTACAGTATACACTGCAGCCATCCAACATACACTCCAACCATCCAGCATACACTGCAGCTGTATTTGAGAAATGTCCTGATGACTAGGCGAGATTGTTATTCTTCTAATATTTTTATTACTTGTAGAATCTAATAACCAATTTGTCAGTGTGAACTAGGTAATATATACCACAGATTGACTTCATTGCAGATAAGTTGAGATTTACCTGCATCACACCACATGTGTTTTAATATGGAATTTGCATGTGAGGCACCTGGAGCCAGCTTAAAGTTTGCTTTTGTATAACTCTTTTCATATGACTAAATACTAAATACATGATATAAACCTTTGAAAGAGCCCTAAAATGGATTTTTTAAAGTGTTGGAATTTATATTGCAAACAGACTTTCACTGGTCAGATTGCAATTTAGTGATTTTAAAACAGTAAAAACTGCACTTATTGCGTTTTAAGGGGCGTTCATACTGTCACGTATAAGACCTACGAGTGATTACGTACATCAAAAATGGGCTCACTCATGGCTCTGTTAATCACATACAACTTCTTGCTGTGAGTGTATGTGGGGCAATCGTAGATAGCTCAGCGGACGTCCGTCAAATGCTCGCCGAACGTCCGTCACCAAGCATACGTGAGGCATATGTGAGGCACTCGTAGATCGCTCGTAAATTGCTCAGTGGATGGCGAGTACATACAGATGGAGAGTGGCTACGTATGTCTACATAGAACGCTCGCCGACCGAGTTACATAACTAATATAAACAATTCACTTGTAGAACGTCCGCCAAAGTTTAAAAAATTTTTTTAACATTTTTTGCCCTCTCCATGTATGGTCACGGATGATTTAGCTCTACCACGAACAATCTGACATTATTTCATTTCAGCTTGGTAATTTTCAAGTAAATAAAAGTGTAATTGATATGAATTTTTACCCAAGGCACATTTTACTTGCCTTAGGCCGTCAGACAGGCATTGAAGCTGGGTCCTGCATTTATGTAGATTTTTTTTCTGGACTTCATTAGTGAAATAAATCGGATTATTTCTTAATATCTTATTCCCTTAATGGGCTTTTTAATGGTTCATAATTAATTTTATGGTTCATGATTAATTTATGATTGCTATAAGTCTGTGCCACTATTGAAGCAAATTAAAGCAACTTCCAGGTGTTTGTAAGGTTGGTTCAAGGTACCCCTACTTGACCACATTTTTTAAAGACAGCATTTCCCCCTCTTACAAAGGCTATCCCATTTCCAATACCTGTGTTCTTTTTCATGATATAACTTCAGAGTATTTAGTAAGGTATCAAATCCATCTATAATTACAAAATTAGTATCAACAGAAAGCTTGGCACATTTTCTACAAAATTGGGTGTTATTACCACAATCATGAAACTATTTTATGTTTACTTATTAAATGAAGAAAAATATCTTTTTGTTCAGTTTTTGATCACACTTACTATGAAATTGGGTTGGTCACCCCACTTGATGTTTCCATGACAACCAAAATTTATTTTTTATTTTCTTTATTTTCAAATTTGAAATGTTGTGTTCCTAAGAAATATTCAACTATTTCTTTTTCCTAATGCAAAATCTGCTAAAATTTAGTGAATTTGTCCATATATGGAATGCCAACATGTTTCAAATTAATGTAATGGCTGAACTACAATAACCTAAACGCAATATTTAACTTTGTCTATGATACAAGTGCCGAAAAGTAAATCAATTAATCTGACGTATGGACATATTTGCATGTGTGTAGTGACCATTTTGATTTTCCCATAGGAGTGCTAATAAAAAGGTAAACATCCATTTTTGGATTCAGCATATCCAAATTACTTTTAAAAAGTTGCCAAAAATGCAGAGCTTGTTTCCATTATCAATTTGGTTTTCAATCTTACATAATCGTTGCCATGGAAACCATTTTCAAATTTCAGAAAAATAAAATTGACATTTTAATATTAAAGAGTGACTATAATGTGGGTCCAGCTAATTAATTTCCCAAAACCAGTCACTCTATGTGCATCCCCTCCTGGTTGCCATGGAAACGCAAAAATAAAGTGCCTCCATATCTGTTTTTTTTTTTTTTATTTGACTGTAATTTCAAAGATGTGAGTAATTTTGGTGTATCCTATCACAATTTGGCACAAATCCTCCCCACTGGCTACTGAAGCCTGGTAAACTCACATGTCCAGAAGCAGACGCAATGACATAATGAGATTCAGATTTTCAGATTCATTCATTTTATTTCACATTCATAAAACATATATTATAAATTTAATTTTCAAAACATTTTGTACATAATGTGAGGAGACCCCACTGAGAAGGTATCCCTTCGCTATCGTGGGGCCACCTACAGGGATTAAAGATTCATAAAGTATTTTTTATACTATTTCAAATTAACAATATAAACAGTGCTCTTGATTAATGATGACATATACGAAAGGTATGTTATGAATATAATGACACTAATGAGGCTTTGGCCTTGAACAAATATAACTATTAGGAATATCACAACGTTCATTATACCTCTTAAAACCGTCTTGACTACGTGTATGTAGTTTTTCCTTATAGTTGATATACATATAGACATATAATTGGAATTATTTATGTACCTATACTTAATACTTTGCTTGTCAAATTCATGATTAACTAATGGCAATCTAAATCTATGTACTTGTCTTGTTTCATAATTAGGATGCTCAGTTGGTGATAATGGCAGAAGATCAATAAAATTTTTCGGAAGAATGTGATTTATATGTTTATAACAGAATTTAAGGTTATGCAGTGCACAAATGTCATGGAATTTAGGTAATTTCAGAGACTTAAAAAGTCCATTTGTGTGACTATTGTAACTACTATTTGTAAGAATCCTCACTGCATTCTTTCGTAAGCTAAATACACGTTGACACTTCCAACCTCACAGTAAAACACCATAGGACAAACGTGATAGAATCAAAGAATTATATATGTGAAGTAGAGTATAAAGAGGCACCGTATTTTTCAAACGTTTCATAACACCTATAATTTTAGGCAACTTTTTAGTTATCATATCACATTGGGTCTCCAATTTAAGTTTTTATCTACAATGATACCTAAAAAGTTAAATTCCTCAACAAATTCTATGGTGCTATTTTCTATCTGTAAATGGGGATAATAAACTCTTCGATGTGAGGTGTGGAAGATCATGGCCTTGGTTTTTGTTTTATTAATGGAAAGCTTGTTTAGCCCTCAACCAGTTGTTTACCCTGACCAACTCATACTTTTTTTTTCTTTCTCAATTGTTCTATCAGGACTGTGGAAAGTATTTAGTGATGCAACTAAAGTTGTATCATCAGCATAAACAATTGGATGAAAGGCTGAGGTTGCATTTATCAAATTATTTGTATAGATAATGAACAGCAGAGGGCCTAGTATTGATCCCTGAGAGACATCAACATTAAAAAGGTAACTTGGCAGAATTTACATCATCAACAACTACATACTGTGTCCTGTTTGTTAAATAATTCTTTAATAACTTCAAAGCAGTCTGTTTTAAACCATAATATTGTAGTTTGTATAAAAGTACTTCATGGTCCAGTGTATCAAATATCGGTAGTTTGGAAGACGGTTATCGGGCCATTAAAACACATTGGTCAACTCTGCTGAAGGTCCTGGGCTTGATGAGGCTTGGAGTCCACACCATATTACACATTTGCCCCATGGGTGGGTCTTTTACTTGCCTCAGCATAGACATAGAATACAAGGTACCACCAATTTTACATCTCATGCGACAGGGCCGGGATTTGAGCCCAGGACCTTCAGCAGAGTTGACCAATGTGTTTTAATGGCCCGATAACCGTCTTCCAAACTACCGATATTTGTTTACTTCACATTATTTTGGAACAATTCATTTTCCCTTTCATTTTCCTCGTATTTAATTTGCAGTAAGTGCTCTCTTGGCCTCTGTTTCCCTAATATGCATTCGAGAAACTGCTTTTGGTGAGGAGAAAAGATATAATCGAAAGTGCAGAATCCTAACCGAAGCAGCCTGGTCTCTTAAGCTAATTTGAAGGTCTTGCAAATCCTTCCCAATTGACCATCTGACCAGAGTCTGACCTGCTGACACAGCAAACACATAAAAGCAAAGTAAACAATGACGTAGGTGACCTCATTTGTTGAGAAGAAGATTTGACAGAGGAAACGCTTTAAAAAAGTATACTAATAAGGCGTTAGGGTCAAGTGTAGTTCGCCACAACCGTTATATTGGTTCATGTCTAGTTTCCATTGCCACATACTGCATCTGTGTCCAGAGTATTTCTGTCTTTTTCACTCTCTCTATCTATGTGTGTCTGTCTGTGTAATCTCCACGTTGCTCTATTTCTCTGTGTCTATCTGCTTAATTCTATGTCTCCCAGGATACCAGTTTGATTTCAGTAATGGCTGTGACTCACAAGTGCAGCCTGTTATCTCGGTGGAGGAAAAAACAGTAAAAAGGAAGAAACACAATATTCTATATAGCAAAATCGTAGATATGATTGTTCTGCTTATTCTGTTGGACTGCTCACATATAATCGAATTAATATATACGTTTAAAATTACATCAATATTAGATGAATTAAATCTATTGCAAGCCAACATATTCTCAAAACAGACAGACACATTTGCATGCAATGTATATGGCTGTAAAATGTATCGTAATAGATTTTATTTACTCAAACATTTCAATAGAATCGGATTGTCATCATATTTCATCAAGTGTTGTGTTACATTTCAGAAATTTCCAAATCATACTGCACTCACAATGCTTTTATTGGGCATAATGTGAGACAGCGGACATTTTGTAAATATTTGAGAAATTGAGATTCGTTATTTCGTTTAAAGTATTTCGTAATTTGGTCATTACACGGAATCAAAAATGGCATGACTCACAGGTCATTTTATGTATCTCTTTACCCTACTCAACGAATTTAAGTTATAAATCATTTATAATATTCACATAGATATAATCAGGAGAAGTTGAATTTTCAACTGGTGAAGAAAATATTTGCAGCTTAAGTAATATTATAAGAGGTTGGCTGGGCCAGGTAGGAGGGTGGATTAGGGGAAGTAAAGGTCATCAGGACTTGTATCTGAAAAAGAAGAAGAAGAGAAAGACATGTTTTAGTGTGGTATTAATATGTGATCTTATGGAGCTACCTAGGCAGCTTCAAGTAATACTCGGTTTAGCAAATAAACATAGCCTGCAATCCTACAGAACATACTCCATTATTTACTAATTTGTATGAGTGTTTGTTTTTTGTTTTAATGCCTTTATTACGTAATATTTGGATATAATAAAAATTGTCCAGGTGAACTAGCAAGACTTATTAGTAGGTAAAATGCTTCTGTACTTGTTGGTAAGTAAGTAAGTAAGTAAGTAAGTAAGTAAGTAAGTAAGTAAGTAAGTAAGTAAGTAAGCAAGCAAGCAATTAAGCAAGCAAGTCAGTAAGTAAGTAAGTAAGTAAAAAAATTATTTAAGCTCAGTTTAGTAAAAGTAATGATAAACAAATGTGCAAGTATACAGATGAGACAGTTAAAAGTTAAGAAGAGTACACAAAAGACAACATCCACAACTGCATCTAAAATCATATGAAGCTCTTAAAACTGTTAAAACCATCAACTTTAAAACCTCCTTGTAAATCGTTCTACGATTTAGCACCAACGTAGTTCACTGAATTGTAGCCAGCATAATGGCTGTCTTGGTATTATGTATTTGTCTTCATGTCATTTCTACACTATATAAACTGGTCTTTTTATATTATATCTATTGCAAGAGCAATAATGCTGAAAGTGAATCCTCGTTGTACGAAGTGACTGAAGTGACACCTGAAAGAAGTACTACCAGCAGCCAAAATGTACTTGCAAGTGCAATGTGCAATGTGCAAGTGCAATGTGCTGTTAGTGATGCACTCCAGGGCATATACACTGTCTTCCCTTCACGGAATCGTATTCTGAGAAAAGACAATCCATAACCTTTTCTCTCACCAAAATAGAAATGCCATATGAGGAGGCAAATTTACCAGGCCAGGGACCCCAGCTCCTAGATTTCGGTTACTTTGCCAGTCATGTATTAGTAATTTCCAAAAAGTTAAACTTTTTACATGTATATATTAAATTACTAGAAACTGGGGATGAAACTTACAGAGTTGAGTTCACTTTGTTCTAGATAATGACTAACCAATGACAAGGAAACAGGACTGGAAACTATAGTCACCTATAAGAAATGACTAGCAAATGAAAAGAAAATAGTTGGGAAATGGCGGCAGGGAGGTTGCTGGAAAATGTATTTCTTTTTTTATAAACTGAAATCTATGAGCTACACTGATCTAAGATAACTTACAACTGTTCACTCAAGCCACTTTGTATAGAACCAAGCAGAGGAGTGGCCATAGAAATGCATCCTGGGTTTGGCAGGATGATGGGGTCATGTCATAGTTAAAGGTCACAGAGGCCTGGATATCAGAAGGGGGAAAAAGCTCGTGTAACTTGACAACACGTCAACAACAGATAATTAACGGTGCTGACTGCAGAATAGTTACTCAACATTGTGCTATGACAGTAATAGTGCACTGCATGATAATTTCACCAAGACTAAAATAATGGCTGCTAAAAACGAATAGACATGAAGAAAATATCTGATACAACAAATGTATACTTTTATGTTTCATTCTTTTAGTACGTACCAATAAAAACACGTGATTGGTCCCCTTTTTTTCCAGAGAGGAACTCTATAATCATTTAAGGCATTAAATAATTTAAATTTTTTTTTTTTTACATGCAATGTACTAATTAATGCATATTTTGTCAGGGGCTTCATTGTAAACCGTCACAATGAGCTTTCTGGTTTTTTTTTTTTTTTTTTTGGGGGGGGGGGGGGGGGGGTTTAAATTCTTTCTTTTCCCCCCTGTGTGAATGTATTATTACAAATTTGATAAATAACATCAAACATCTTTCGTTGGATCTAAGTTTTCCCATTGTTAAAGCAATAGGCTATCGTGTTTATTTGTTCATGACATCGTGAACTTTATCTACAATGTGAGCAAAAACTGGTACAGTATGAGCGCTGAACACAATGCAACTATCGCTAATAATATAATGTAAATACTTTCCATATTACGTAAGAACCAAATATGCATATTTCACGTTTTATTTCAACTGACATGATTTATGTACATGTACACATGCTCATGCATGATCTCAAGTACTGAGGCAAATATAGATGTACTGTAACAACGACTGAGACGGGCTTTACTTCCAGTATTTTTGCGCCGGATAGGTGAGGAGATTGAAGCTGCCTTCCAACATGAGCTGGATTTGAACCCAGGACCCAGTGGTTGGCAGCTGAGCTCCGGGTACTGCAACAACAGTTGTTCGTTCGCAAACAATGGAAGTAATAACACAGTTTTTTTTTGTGTAAATACATTTGCAATCAACTTTCTCTCACTTCCATGGTGGCCACAAGGCAGCGGGGTCCGAGCGTCTTTTTGGTGGTCTCCAGCACAAGTATTTTTTCTTTGTTTTTCTTGCAAATAAAGAATGATTCTCTCTGACTCTGATTCATGATGACCGACATGCAATGTCTTTATTGATTGCAGCATCAGAAAATGTGTGACGCGTAACACCTGGAGGTCTTGTTATCACCGTTGTGCACTATCAAGGTCAAAGATGCCAGCTGAAGCAAAGGCTCTACTTTTCCCCTAGGAGCTGTGGTTACCGATCTAAGATATCTTGCACCTTTTTTTTTTTCTGTTTACTTTCAAATGAAACTGGTTACGTGACTTTGCTGTGTAAAGTTTCAAATTTGTTTGTCAAATATCAGACATAAAATGAGGTTGGCAATACTTTAAAAAGCAAACTAAAAATGGAAAAGACATTTTCTGTCATTAGTCTGATCACGATACATGATATTGGTTGGTATGTTCTATCAATTTCAGCCCAATAGCATCATATGTAGCACATGTTAATAAGTGAAGTCAAAAACACTCTAATTTTGGGGTGAATAGTGACAATGTTACTTCAAACTAGTGAATCGGCGAAGATGTTAGTTTAAAGAATGTTAGAAATGCCAAATGTTTAGGTCATGTTATTGATGTTAATGACAAAGATAGTATGCTGAAAGCTGCCGAGTCAAAGTCATTTAATATTTTCATGGCAGACTTTGGGAAACTTGATTCCAATGTTAAACAAAGGTTATTGAAAGAGTATTGTTGTGATTATTATGATTCTGTGCTCTGGTCACGAAATAGTAAACATTATGCTAAAATGTGTACTTCTTGGTGTAAAGCTGCAAGGGTTATGTGCAACATTCCTGGTAGAACTCTTAGTTATCTCCTACCTTCTGTTATGAATGCAGCTCGATATGAGATTTGTTAAATTTGTCGAAAGTTTCATGAGTAATAAGTGTGATTTTAATATATTTATCTTGTTATTTCAACTTTCTTTTGCAAACTGTTTTTATTAAACTTATTTTATTTGTGATTGTTTTACTGTATATACTCCTATGCCACTAACATGTAGATCTGTGTGCGAATAAAATATATTGAAATCTCGTACCAAACTATAACATAATCATTATGGTACAGTACACCTATTTGGCTTCAGCCTATTATCCTTGTATGTATGTATGTAAAGGTTTATTTAAAGTCGTTGTTTAAAAGCGTAAACACTTCTGTACGACTCTTTAAGTTTACAAAGAAAAAATCGGAAATAACAAAATCGAAAATTTAAGTGTCTTTTAGTTCATTGCTCTTTTGATCAAATGAAGAAATCTTTTGATGAGTGGGGCGGGGTGTACGTCCGGGGGGGGGGAGTACTTCCGGGGGGGGGGGGCGGAGTACACTTCTGGGGGGGGGGGGTGGGGCATGCATGATTTGCTGCCTTTGTCCATATTGTCCATCTGAAATAGACATTCAAAGTTGTAGTTTTTATCAAAAAAAAATTTCTAATCTGCTGTTGAGCAGCCATTTGTGTACGGCCGATTTGAAGGTGTTGAGTGAGGGTTTATTCTTTACTTCCACTGGTATACTATTCCATAGCTTTGCCCCAAGGTACCTAAAACTATTCCTACCAAATCTCACTGTATTAAACTGGGGTAAAAGAAATCTGTTATTGTCTCTCATGTCATAGGCTGAGTGTTGTTCATTAAATAATTCATTCAAATAATGAGGTGCAGTTCCTTCCCTAATTTTGTACATTAACACAGCTGCAGATTTTACACAGCGTTTATATACACTCAGCTGCTTTTCTTGCTCACAAAGCTCTTCATAGCTAAGGTGACCTTTATTTGTAACTACTCGTAGTGCTCTTTTATTTGTCTTCTCTAGCTTTTCTAAATTGGTCTTGTTTGCAAACATCCAAGGTACAGAACAGTAGTTAAAATTACATGTTATGTAACTATTGTAGATAATCATCTTAGATTGCTTATCAAGATTGTGCTTAATCCTTTTTATAGCATTTATCTGCTTTCCAGTTTGACTACATATACTATCGATGTACGCATTGTATTTTAATTCTGTGTCTAGTTCTACTCCCAAAATGTTGATTGATTGGGATGCCTTTATTTCACTACCATTTATGGTGATTGATTCCCTATTGATATCACTGTTCCTACTTAGGTACATGACTTGGAATTTACTTGCATTTGCTTTCATGTTGTTAAACTTAAACCATCTCATAGCCTTGATACAGTCTTCTGTCAATTTTTCACGAAGAATTGATTGATCATAATTTGAATAACTTAGCGTATTGTCATCTGCATAATTGTAGATCTTACTGTTAAAGTCCGAGTAGAGAAAATCATTAATGAAAATGTTGAACAAGAGGGGGCCTAGAATGGAACCCTGTGGGACCCCTTTAATGTTATTGACCCATTCTGAAAAATTTTCACCTATCTTCACTCTTTGTTGTCTCTCAATTACATAAGATTTCATCATTTGACAAGCATCATCATTAAAGCCGTATGCAAGTAGTTTTGCTAGCAGAAGACCATGAGGCATGCAATCAAATGCCTTTCATAAATCAATTGCTACTACTCCTACGTTTGAACCTTTGTCTAATTGTTCTCGCCAGTCTAAAATAGAGTATGAATATGGTAAGATAGAACTATATATAGTAAAAGCAGCTCCTTATAGAGATATTTAAAAAAAGATGCACTGGAAAACATAATTCTTGAAAGGCTGTCTAGACAACCATATCTAAGAACATCAGCAAATAGCTACTCAGAAGACCATTATAACATGACCCACAAGGGAAGAGATAAAGTTAAAGATGATCTATAGCACATTACCGGACAAAATTGTCAAAGTAATTTCACGATGGGAGTTCATAAAATATTGCAGTAATATGGATGTATATACTTCAAATTGTACATACACATACTAATTGTATATATGACTAACGTGCATTTTATTTTGCAGCCAATGTCATTAGTCTTGTTTTTGGTCGGGCAGCATCAGCAGCCTACCTCTGTATATAGCTACACCTTTTTTTGGGTGCAAATTGGGCTATTGCATACTGACCGCTCCAAGTGAGATCTGGACATAGAGGTCCAATAGGACCTGAGTCCAGTTGTGCTCTAATCTAATCTAATCTAACATTCCTACAACACGTTTTTGTATATCTTTTTAAGAAATATTTTCCCAACATGTAAGTACAATTGTAAAATGCAGGCTCTATCTGAAATTTGTGGTCTTCTGTACATTATTGTAGATATTTAATGTTTCATTTGCATTCACAATAAACAAGTGAAATGACAGATTTTAAACAAGAAAAAACTGCACATTTTGTTTCAGATAATGTGAAGATGAATATCATCAAATTGTACCGAAGCTGAAACAGCTTGAAAAAGTACTTTCTGATATAAGCAGCATTACCTTGCGTAGGTCTCCCACTTTTCAATTGTTGTTTTATGTTGACAGTAAGTAAACATCTGACCCAGAATCTGATAGATTTAGAAAGTATATAAGACCATCTCTGATCCGAGATTATTCAAATAAACCGAAAAACAACGAAAAAAAAAAACATTACTGCAGTTTTGATCTTCCTGTCAAAATAGTCTGAGCAACATAATTGGATTGAATTGAAGGACTTGCTTAAATAATGCCTTTTTTTTCTTTCACGGACAACTGTCTAAGCTCGGAATGTTTCTAAATATTCCTAGGTCTAAGGCATTTTGGCGAAACTATCTGAAGTAAATAATTTTCCGGAATTGGCGTTATACAGTGCCTTGCAAAAATATTGGCACTCCTCATGGAAAGGCAATAAATTAATATTTTTCTAATGACAGAATAACCTGGGGTTTATGAATTTTTCAGGAAAGGAACAGGACCAAATAATAAATTATTTCTTTATGGAATCATTAGTCAGTGTTGATTTTGACAGAGATAAAATCCATATGTGTGTAAAATTGTGCTTGCAAAAGTAATGGCACCCATAATTGCAGACAGTTTGTTTATGTTTTCCACTTACTTTGATCACTGCTTTTTAATTGTTTATGGTTGTTTAGCATTGTTAGACTGAATAACAATCAGATTTAGTCAAATTTAAATCTGTCTGACGACCTCATTAAATGATATTCCCTTAACAACCTACATTTATGTTGTATTGAATTTTCAACATGAAATCCAAGGAGCATTCAGAACAGCTGAAAAAACCTATTATTCAGAAACACAGAAGTGGACTTGGTTATAAGAAAATCAGCAAACTTCTTTCTGTGCCATGTGGTACTGTGAGGAATATCATTAATGTCTGGAAAACAAGAAGATCAGTAAAAGTGGCACCAAGATCTGGCCGTCGCAAAAAACTGTCCACAAGAATGAGCTCAAAACTTGTGAGGGAGGTCATCAAGAATCCATCAGTGACTTTGAAAGAACTGCGGGAGTCTGCATCTGAGTCAGGTGTTTCTGTTCATGAGTCCACCATATCTCGGAATTTGCACAAAAAAGGATTGTATGGACGTGTTGCTCGAAAAAAGCCTTTTTTGAAGGAAACCCCAAAAGAAACCGTCTGAAATTTGC
Organism: Alitta virens; assembly: GCA_932294295.1. NCBI lineage: Eukaryota > Metazoa > Annelida > Polychaeta > Phyllodocida > Nereididae > Alitta > Alitta virens. The sequence continues at coordinate 68,493,295 of OW028573.1, forward strand.
TAAGGCCCACATTGATGATACTCCAGAACAATGGTCCAAGATTTTATGGTCAGATGAGACCAAAATAGAACTTTCTGGTGTTAATCAGAAGAAGTATGTATGGAGAAAGACAGGCGAAGAATTTGATCCTTCAAAGATGATGCCAACTGTGAAACATGGCGGTGGCAGTGTCATGCTATGGGGGGGGGGGGGCTTTGTGGCTGCAGACACAGGAAAACTCGCAAAGATTGAAGGAATCATGAATGGAGACAAGTACCGCAAGATTCTTGAGGACAATCTACTCAGCAGTGTCCGGGATCTTAAGCTTGGTAGACATTTTAGGTTCCAGCAGGACAATGACCCGAAACACATGGCCAAAGTGACCACTGAATGGTTCAAGAAGAATAAGATCAAAGTCCTGGAGTGGCCCAGCCACTCCCAAGACCTCAACCCAATTGAAAATATGTGGCATCACTTGAAAATGGCCGTTCACAAGAGGTCCCCACATAACCTGGAGGAATTGGTAAATTTTTGCCAACAAAAATGGAAAAAAATTACCCCTTTCGTTTGCAAAAAGCTCATTGATGGCTACCAAAAACGACTCAAGGCTGTCTTAGATGCTCAAGGTGCAGCAACGAAATATTAACTGACTGTACATGGAATTAACACATGGGGTGCTATTACTTTTGCAATGGACATTTTTTGCTTTTTGCATTGTTAGCTACTGTTACTGTTGATTTTTTTTTATAATTACAGTTTTGAAATGTTACTTGTTGTGTTATTTCCTGATATTTGCTTTGATTTACATTCAGTCAAGTTTTTTTGTTTAAAACAAACTAAAATGTCTTCATTTCGAGGGATGCCAATACTTTTGCAAGGCACTGTATACTACAGTGCAAGCTGTCCTAGTGGCCACCTGTTTAGAGCAGCCACTACTATCACTCCCTGGCCAGTGGTCAACACATGATTTCTGATGAGTGGTCACATACCACGAAGTTACAATAGAGATTATTTTTTACCTAGTTGATTAGTTGCTCCTACATAAATGATCTCAAATAGCAAAGAAATATACAGAGCCAATTTCCTGCCTTCTTTTTCATTTCGTGTTGCAAAACGTACACTTATGTCAGATTGCATGGTAATATGACACTCAGCAAATTGTAAAGAGAATATATTATATTGTCTTCTGTCAATGCCAAATGCAGAACGCTGATTGGTTAAGAGCTGATAGATATGATTTCTGGATTCACAATGTGGTCAATTAACTCATCACTTAGGGAGGACAATCATAAACTTGCTATTGACTTGTTCACAACAAAATTGCCAATAGAATGCATCTCGGAGACAGTCAGGGACTCAGAAAATTAGGTTTGTTTAGGTCGGTCTTATTTTTCGGCTTCTTTAGCAATGTACAGAGGGCTGGCTGCCAACTTGTTTTAATAAATTCCTGTATTCTCAAAATAAACATGTAATAACTTATAATACCAATTAACCTAGGGGTTATAGTGAAGGTTCTATAGTACACGTCAAGGTTCCGAATGGTTCTTAAAGGTTCAATATAAGAACCATACGGTTCAATCACACACCAAAGGTTCAAAACTTGATAAAAGGGTTCAATGCCAAGTACATTAGTTACTAATACTTAAATGAATGTTAAGGGCAGTCACTTAATTGATAAATATTTTTGTTTAATCCAGACATAAAAACATGTTGTTATATTGATAAGTTGTATTGTTTTTGCAGATATTTGAGTAGGAAAGAAAGCCAAATGACTATAGAAACATTCAGGATTTAATGAAGAGGACTGTACTACACTGTAGCATTGAGAAAGCATAGACAGTGAACTGCTCAAGAAATATCATTACACAAAATAAAAATTGCTATATTTCACTATTATCAATCCGTAAATGTCATGTTGCATACTACTTTTGCATATACAGTAGATTGCAAATGTATTCATGCCTCTAGATTTTGCAGGCAGATATGTCAGCTATAAATATACAATGTACGTATATAGGACAAAAGTGGTTCTTGCAATCAAATTTTTTTGGAGGTGATAATTTACCACATGTTGTAAATTTTCAAGCCACTTTGCAACTGTTATGTAATGTTTCGTATGAAATTGTGAATATTTTCATAATTTGGCCTTTTTTATTTTTTTATTTCATTTCATCACATTGAAATATTGATATTGATTTATCAATAAAATGTGTTGTTGTAGACTCTTCATGAAATGTAGCCACAACTGTATTTTTTCAAAGAGACTGGAAAATGTGCAATTCAGCTTGCCAGGGTACATTAGGGAGAAAAGGAAAGGTGAAAAAAAAACTTTGTAAAGTGTTTTAAAAATTCTTTCTTGAAAAATCAAAGATATCAAAGTTTTTTGTTTAAGCGTCCATAATGCAATTATAGACTGTAAATGACTCGTGGTGTTGCCTATTCATATTGATATTTTCAATAAAGAACCACCCTTAGACAGAATGCCAACAAGGAAACCATAGACTTGTGTATATTATGGAAAATTATGAAGAATGAGTGACTGGATGACATGTTAAAAATTTACATGATGATTGCCCGTCAACAAAACCCACCAAGTGGGCAACAAACAACAGTGATAGCAACAACAATATAAAAAAAAAATTTGTTGCTACCTAGTTAATAAATATGCAAAACACTGACAGCTGTAATAATATATGTCTGATCCTTATAATTGGTGATGTTATATAATTAATGTCTTTGATGCAACCATCGAATGTCATGATTTTTATAATAACAATTCCTATGCTTTATTATTACAGGAGTGTACACCCACATTTTGGTTCAGATCAAGTACAAGAGAGAGTCCAGTCTATGTTGAAAATGTTGAAATATGGCATGATGGTCATCCAAGAGAGAGAACCTGATATTTCACTGGCTTTTGAATGTTTAATTGCTGTTTATTGGATACCAAAAATACACCATGCGTTATGTTGAATTTTGCATCATTGATTGTGGTATGGTTGATTTGGTAAACTTGTACATTGTGTATGAATTGATTTTATCCCTAGGTTGTGTGGAGCTCAGTCCAACATACCAAAACTATGTTTGTTCATGAAAGAAAATAAATGTATAAACCAAAATTTATTTTTCTATTAAAGAACATTTAGAGAGGTTCTAAATAGAACTAATACAGGTTCCATATCTATACCGGGCTTTTGAACCTTTAATTACATGCTGATGGTTTTCAAAAATACCTTACACTCTAAAAACCCTCAGCATGTAAGATTGTTAAAACGACTGTGTGTCATCCAATGAACCATTGATTATAGGCTAGCTAATAAGAGAAACTATTAATAGAACTGCTGCTTTATTGTGATCCTTGAATCACCACCAGGAGCATTGTGATCCTAGTTTGTGTGACTTTAAGAAGTTGGTCAAATCTCAATGTTCAATTCCACTTTGTATATTTAGTCTAGTTTTCTAAACTAAAGGAATTTTGTATTTATTCTTTGCTCAGTCTGTCCACGTTCATCTTACAGAAGACACTCTCCATCCTAAACATAAGGACAATTTCCACATTATTTTAATGTAGGGGAAAGTAAGAAGAACTTGGCCACCCTCCCTACCTAAAGTAATATTGATATTATCCTGAAATTGGGTCACATTACTCCTAAGTGATCTTAAGTGTCTGAAAGCAAGAAACCTTTTGAGATATTTCTTTTTTCTAATAAAGTGAAATTTTGGTTTTTGATGTCAGCAAATTTTCTACTGTGTATACAATTGTTCATTGACAAAAACTGATGAAGGATAGATTAGAAATAAACATATTGTTATAATCAGCACATATTTGAATAACAATCATGTAACTGACATGTTCTTGCCACGTGGACAAAAATGTGGTTGCCATTTCATTCAAGCAACAGCTTTGGGGAGAACTAAGCAGCCTTAAAATTATTGATCAGGAAATCATAAACCACCTTACATTATTCATTAAGCTTAAAGACTAGCTTACACATAGAAAATGAGTAGGTGAACTATAATCTTAGTTATGTCACACAATAGTTTACTTGGGTCATACGATACAAGTTGGTTTTGCCCATGCCTACACTTTCAGAGTTTGAATAATTAAAAAATAAATTCAGCAGGCATATTTCCCAACATTAAATCATTCGTCAAATGTCTATATGACAGTGATTTACTGTTGTATCACAGCTGTAGTTCAGATATGTTATACATGGTAAATTTTTGGTGATTACATAACAAAAACTTTAAATCCTGTAAATTTTCCAATCGAGCTCTGAGAAGTATGCAGAGATTAAGTTCAAATGTTATATTAATACATTTCAACCATGAAATTCTGTATTCTAACTGTACATGAAGTTTTATTCTAAAATGAATGTAATTTTCTAAAATAATTTTTTTATCCTTACAGGAAGGAGAAATGGGCCGCTTTTTACTCAAATATGATTGTCTCCAGAAGAAATGGTTGAGAATATTTTCAAAAGGACACCTAACATTATTAGAGTTATACTTGTATTGTAATTTAGAAATGAAAAAAGTAACTTTGCTTTATTGTTTGAATCGGCAAAAATTTAAATGTGATAAACAGCCCAGTTCTAAAATTTATTTTCTTGAATATTAACTGCCAGGTACTAAAGATTGTATACATAGCGTGAATTTTACTTACTGACACCAAAAAAAAAAACTTCACTTTATCAGAACAAGAAATATCTCAAATGGTTTGACATGCTTTCAGACATGCACTTATGATCACTCAGGAATAATATGACCTAATTGAAAAGATCAATATTACTATTAGCTGTAGGAGAATGGCCCAGTTCTCCCGCCGGCCCAGGTCTCGTTACTTTCCCCTATTATCGAGGAAATTGGCATGTAATCTAGCTTATAGATTGCTGACATTTTGCTGAAATATAGCAGTAGTAGTTGTGAAAATATCTGTACATTGTTCAATTTTAAATTAGCTTTTCCCTGTGTCACTGGTATTCATAAACCAGTGTAAACTTTTTTTGTCCCCAGCATTGTGTTCCATTCATTACTCAAATTGAAACAGCACATAGCACCAATCTACAAATATATTTGAATTACACAGTAATGTTATATCACTTGATAAAAGTGGCTTCACTATCTCAACTTATTCATTTTGTTTAATTATACTAAGACGGATGAGGCTACCTAAATTCTATGTGACTGGCAGGTGTAGCGTTTAGGATGTGGAACAGTTAGGCTTAGGTTAGGTAGGTAGGTAGTAGGTTCAAACCCAGCTTGGGACAATCATGAATGATGTCTGTTCTTATAAGTTTTTTGTTCACAGAAGACTCACACTGTGGGCTCACTGTGAGATCACTGTGTGGTTAGACTTTTAGCTCAGTGATCTTGAAGTTTCCTTTCGATAGGTTAGGCAAAATGACTTATTCTAGTATTTTATTTGACTGTTTGACGAACCCAGTAGATAGCTGCTGTTCATCAAAACCACTGGGTCCTGGGTTCAAATCAAGTGGAGCATAAGTTGGATGGCTATTTCATCCATCATCACATTGCCATAATCCCTGCCTGTCCTAATTAGCTCATCAGGTGCAGAAATACAGGACATAAAGCACTAAATTCACCCACCCATCACGCTGTTCAACAATGTTGCAAGAGGCATGACTAATGCTTATTCAAGATTTAGAAAATTGATAAGAAAGTTAGTAAAAAATTCTATAGGCAGGTAATCGTTTCTGGCGTGGCATATCTAGTCAAATTAAGATGTTAGTCAGTTTTTTTCTGTGTGGCCAACTCCTGATTCGAAACCGTGTCTGGTAACAAATCTTTATTCCGCGCCAAAGAAGCTGACACACAACGTCCATTTTAACAGTTCATCGAATATCAAAGCATCCATTTGTATCTCTTCGTCTCTTTAAATGTGTTTCTACTACGACTGGAAGGCCAAACTTTTACAGGTATTGAAGCTTGCTCGTTTGCAGAACGTGACGAGGCACCCACATTGTGGCAATTCCTGGCAATTCCTGGCACGATGCATCATCCCACACTTGAAATTCGCCAAAAGGAAAATCATTGACACAAAGGAATTCTTAAAGATCTTCCGGCATAAATTTTGCATAAAGTGGAGATCCACTCATCAAGGAACACGTACCATCTTGCATAATTCAATTTCCCAACTCAATACATGCTGCTACTGGCAATTATGAGAGTGATGACTGCAGAAAAGGAAGCGAAATTAGAAGTGAAATTTACGAGGTTGCACTCTCAAATTTGACAAGACGAAGGTGTCCTCGAATTACCCCAGTGAACATCTGACATGTCCTATTGCTATGATGATCCAGCTGATGTCTATAGCTCAATGTGACAATCGATCAAATACATAAATATCTATAATGATTTTATCAATGGTTCTGTTCCAGTTTAAATTGACGCATCTTCAATCGTTAATTTCATTTCCCTCAGTGTAGTAGTGCGCATGGGCCAAGAATCACAATAATGATATGCCAAAGAAACTGATACACTCATGTCATGTAAAAATCATAGTTTAAAATCATAATTTTGCTTATAACATCAATCTTGCAATTGATCTGACCAAAATGAAATGAAATTTATTTGTAGTTGAGTCATCTGAAACTAGCTTACTTATTGACAAAATTTGTCTTAAAGTTTAAAGAATACAAAGTAATTTTAATATTGCTGATATTTAATTTGAATATAAATTCAGTTTTACCTGCTCTACCACATTTGCTATGGCCAAATCATCTTCAGACGTTCCTGTTCTTATTTTGAGTGTCTGCTATCTTGAAATTCAGTAAGTAATCTACTTCGTTTCAAATTAAATTGGGATATTAAATCCCTGCTGAACAGCTCACACAAGCTTACTGTTCTGTTTTTTTTTTTTTACACAATGGAAACTAGTAATGTTCCAGGTAATTGCCATGCATTTGGCAGGTGTCAAAAAAATGTGTGACAGAGTCAGGCTGACATGACTTGAGGGGCGGAAATGGGACAGACAGCTGATGAAGGTCAAGGTGAAAGAAATATGATGCATAAATGCATGGAGAAAACATAGAAGTAATCTTAGCAAAGCAATAAACAGGATGAGGTTTAACCACTAATCCTGAAAATATATGCAGACACACAATGTACTAACAATAAATTAAAATGCTTCTTTAGAATTCTCATCTTGGTTATCAGCACATTCCTGTCTTTTCGTTGCCTTCATCTAAGATAAGAGTGAATTGTTTTGAAAAAGTTAGATGCATAGCTGGGCATTTTTCGTGGAAAGACAAAGAACTTTCCACTGAGAGGAGATGCAGCTAGTGTCCAATAGAAAAAAAAAGAGCAGGAAATTGGTCATTCACAGCCTAGGCCTAGGACGCAACGTCGTAGACGTGGGTCTAGTGGATATAAAAGCATTGCAAGATAGGCGACGAAAATAGGTCAATCACTACGCATGTTAAATTTAACAAAGCGGCGAACAAAATAGTTCTTCATAATTCGTTCGGCCCGACGTTGTATCCTCTTGTTTAGTACAGGGACTTGGCCTATTGTTATCTTATGATTAATATCAACCTTTCTACACTGTCAAATTACTTGCTCCCCTACGGGGTCCTTGCCCCTCCCGAATTCTACAAGACCCTCTCCTGCGGAAAGGTTTGATCGAGGGTCTTGGGGTCACGACAGGGTCATTCATCAAGCTTTTGTCGCTTCGCAGCCTAAACAGGGTGGACCACGAAGGGGTACAGAAAGCCTTGATACCTAGAAGGTGATGCATCAATGCGGAATTGCGGTCATTGTACTTATACAATCTAAACTAGTTAATTATTTACTTGCAGCGACACAATCTATCTGCAGTCCATTGGCTAAACTGGTATTTCTACCTAACTTGCAATAAAGATCTGTCTAGACAGACTAGTTTTGTATTCCTGGGTTCGATTCCAGACCTTGTAGATAGCCCTAATAAAGACTCAATAACAGGTTCATTCTTGGTTAATATAATGTTCAAACTTTACAAAAGACCTGGTTTACAATTAAAGTAAAAACTGGATGAATAATTGATCTATTGATGAACTATTATAAATTGGCTAGGATTGATTATATCACAATTGAAATCTGTGGGCAGAGATTTGTCTCCAAATAAAAGTAAATTGGAAGTTATTGGGAGTGGTGTTGTATTACTGACACTATTTAACAAGATTTTTCTATCGTTGGAATAGTTCGGACACTCGAGGAAAATGTGGTTAATATTTTCTGCAGAAGTGCCACAGTTACAAAATGGGGAATTAATACACTCTTTCACATATAAATGAGCATCAAGATCTGAGAAACCCAAGCCGGAGCTGTACCAACCTAACTTCTGCCTTTCAGGGTAATCTCAAAGGCAGAAGTAAAGTTCTAATAAATGAAGTTATTTTAATTTCTCCTAGAAGGTCACACAACTCGTGCTTGACTTCACAGACAAATCAAGGTCATTCCATAAGGAAATTGAACTGGGCACAAAAGATCTTTCATACAATTCTTTCCTCATATGAGGGGAAGATTAATATTAAAGTTCATTTAGACCTCCATTGCCATAATTGTGCATTGGTCTAATGGACTAATAATAGTGCGCAGATAATAAGGGCATGTATTGTTGAAATCTGGTAAAACTTTGTCAGTTTGTGAAAGCATCTACGCTTGGAAAGTGTAGACCAGCCCAATTCATTATAAAGAGCCTCATGAGAAGTATATCTCTTGGCACCAGTGGCAATACGTGCTGCCTCAAGATTTACAGCTTCGAGTTCGTTAGATAACTCCTCAATACAACTATCAAAAAATATGTCACCATATTCAACAAGAGGTCTAACAAAGGTGAAATAGCATTAAGTTAGGACACGTCTGGAGGCTGTGTACTTGACTCTTTTGAGAAGACCAAGATGTTTGTTTGCCTTAGAAATAATACCACAGATATGCTTGTCCCAAGAAAGATCACTCTGAAGTGTCAAACCCAAATGAGTATGAGTGAAGACCTCTGAAAGAGTAACATTGCCAGTTTGACAGGAGGGACATTGGTTCTTTCCTGCTTGGTACTAAATACCATAAAGACAGTTTTTTTTTTCAGCATTGACTTCTTCACCCATTCATCTTTATTTTCGAAAGTATTATCAGCAAAGAGATACACATCACTAAGTAGGTTAACTGTAATATCGTTAATATAAATTAAAAATATAAAGGTCCCAGCACATACCCTTGTGGGACACCAGCTGGTATATTTAATAAATTAGATCTACAGGCTTCAAGGGTCACGCTGTTTGCGATCAGAAAGGTAGGACTCAATCTAATTGAAAATGTTTCTAACAATACCAATTGCATGAAGTATGTATAAAAGTCCCTTGTGCCAAACCTTATCAAAGGTTTTAGTGAGATCTAACAACACAGCAATGACCTCTTCATTAATATCAAGAGATTTATGAAGCTTGTCCAAGTAGGGCTTTACGTCCTGTATTTCTGCACCAGTTGGGCTAATTAGGACAGGCAGAGACCATGACAATGAGACAAAGGATGAAACAGCCATCCAACTTAGGCTCGACCGGGAATCGAACCCGGGACCCAGCGGTTGGAAGCCCAGAGCACTACCTCTGAGCTAGGCCCCCGCCCTTTATAGATAGATAGATAGATATACTTGTCCTCTAATGCAAGTTCTTGCCACTATCGAGGGTTGATTGATGAGGTGACACAGGAGTCCACCCATGTTACAAATGAAATGGCATTATTGAAACTGTCACATTTAATTCCGATTCAGCCGTTAAATAAATGGAATGTCACATCTTGCCGTTTGCACCTGTTTTATTGCGATACTGTTTATTATATTAATTGTTTTCCCGGAAATGAGAACATTGTACCTGGAGCTACGTGTTAAGTGCGTGATATCTTGTTTTGTTACTAATCTGCCCGTTGATATTGTTTAATCGAACAACTAAGTACTTCTTTACAGTATATATGTCTAATTCCAAAATGACTGACAATTTTATTTCTTTATCAACATTTATTATATTTCCACATTAGATACTTTCATGTTTTGAGATGTCTAAAACGGGAAATAGGTACTCAAGCTAGCAATGATAGAATATTTTGACCAAAATATGTTGCACACAATTCGAACCATAGTTAACGGATAATTCGAATAGCTTGTTGATTTCATTCACATGCAAACATGGAATATTTGGTTTATATATTAAAAGTAAAAGATTAAGAACATGAAATAAATATCATTGTAAATATAAAATTCATAATAAAAATTAATATTATCAAAATTAAAACCATCAATCACACAGTCACCATTTCTAAAATCAATTAATTCTAAAATCACAGGGTTCATACTATCAGTCTTCTATTTTTTCAGTCTGAGGTAATTCTGTATTATAGCATTGTCAGGAACATTCAAATATCTAGCAATAACATGCATATTACTCTCAATAATAGTCCTCGAAGTTAACAAGTCCATAATTGTCGGGATAAATGTCATGGGCAAAATTAAAAAGAAAAGAAAGTAAGCTAATTGCTGAGGAAAAGGCATCTACAGACTGCAACGTAACACCAAATAATAAAATTTTCACGAAATTAAAAAAAATACGAACTGCTGGGCGATGAAATGAATAATCAAAACAAGCTGAGAAATTTTGTGTGACACACTATTTCATGGTGAATGTAATTTCAAATGTATGATCTTTATTGAATAACAAGACGAACTGGTGAAGCAACATAAGAACAGTTATTTTGGTATCTAAGTTAAACAGAAGCAGTTTTGTCCTCGACTAATCTGGTATTCCTGGGTTCGATTCCACACCTTGTGCTGTAGATAACCATACATGGCTGCCTGAATACGTTGAAACCAAAGTCAGTGAGGTTGAATATACTAAAACTATGAAGCTGTAAAAGTGACATCCTGTTGCGTGGCATGAGGTCGCATTTCACTCAATTTTTTTTGTGAATTTTGTGTGCATCAGTGGTGTCCTGAGCCAGTGGCAGTTCACTTGAACTTTAGGTGAATTTCACTTGAACTTCTAGTGAAGTTCACTTGAAGTTCCATTGTGATTCACTTAAACTTAGCGCTAATTGTGAGTGAACTTAACGCTAATTTCTAGTGAACTGTGTGCTAATTTCTAGTGAACTGTACCCTAACTTTGCGCTAACTTTGCGCTCATTTACAATTTATTTAATTGCCTCTAACTTCCTTAATTCTTGTCAAATTTTAATGTAAAAAACAAAATATTGACAAAGATCTGCTCTACGTGAGTCCTCTCCTCCTCCTCCTTCCCCTTCATCTTATCTCCTCCTCCTCATCTCCCAGCCTCCTCCTCCTCCTCCGTCTCCTCCTCCTCCTCCGTCTCCTCCTCCTCCTCAGTCTCCTCCTCCTCCGTCTCCTCCTCCTCCTCCTCCTCCCCCTCCTCCTCCGTCTCCTCCTCCTCATTTCAAGAGAACTGTGATCTAATTTCAAGTGAAATATAGACTAAAAGCCTACACCACTAAAATATAGACTAAACACAAGGCGAAGGTCGTATAGGTATGGACAGAATCTGCCATTTATTTGGCGACATAAATGGACAATCAAACAACTGCATGAACGTGATGCTCCCATGGACACCCAATGGCAAGACTCAACATGAGGTAATATTGATACATCAGTTAGATAAATGCACTTATATTGATAGTTTTAATGAACAAGCATTCCTTATGCACAATAAGCTCAAGTTCAAACAATATTATCGAATTAAATGAAACAGGAGGGCAAAAGCACCTCCCATGCACAATATCATGCAGCTCAAACGAGCCAATACAAATGAAAATGCAATGAAAGCACAAAAAATGAAAGCACCTGAACATAAATGCTAACATCTTAAATGTATGGTATAAACAGAGAATGCATACAATGCGCATAAATTCAAGCAGCACCGAGCACCGGAAAGGGGAGTATCTAATTTATTTAGATTAACTAAATTTATTAATTTAACTAATAAATAATATTTAAATGCACAAAAGCTGCAAAATATCTAATAAAAAAACTGGTCCATCCAATTTCACCATCAATTGCAGGAACTATAAGTGCATTTTATAAACCAAATATACCAAGAAATTTGGATTTCTGAAGCCCGTTATAACATAGGAAATAATCTACCTTCTGAGTGGAAATGTATGGCTATTATAACTGAAAATCGGGTGGAAAACTTGAGAAGATTGGGTGGGGTCTTCTCCAAATGTTTTTATTTTTTACAGCATTAAAATCAGACAAGAATTATATGTATAAGGCAGACAAACGGAATCACTATAACTTCAAGCAAAGTAAGCGCTAAGCTTGCGCTAAGTTATTATTGTTCCCCAAACAGTAGGAATTGTAGCAATTGATCTTTCTAAAGCATTTGACTGCATGTCTCATAGTCTATTAATTACTAAACTTAGTGCATATGGCTTTAGTATGGATGCTTGCAAAATGATTAAGTCATATCTAGTTGCAAGATTGCAACGAGTCAAATTAGGGGACACATTTTCTGAATGGGTAACAAACGTCAAGGGCGTTCCACAAGGATCTATCCTCGGCCCCCTGTTGTTCAACATTTTTATAAATGATCTCTTGTTCATCAATTTAAGCTCAAAGATTTATAACTATGCAGATGACAATACACTTTCCTACGTTAGCTCTGACTTAAATGAAGTAAAGATAAAGCTTGAACAGGACTGCTTAAATGTCATGGAATGGTTCCAAGCAAATCACATGAAAGCCAACTCTGAAAAATTTCAAGTAATGTTTCTTAACAAAAATGACATAACTAGTAATCACACCTTGGTGATAAATAATGAGTGCATTAGGTCACTGTCATCCATAAATGTGCTAGGCATAGGGATTGATAAATATCTAAACTTCAGTATCCACTTAGATGATGTATGTAATCAGACAAGTAAGCAAATCAATGCCTTAAAAATAATTAAACATTATTTGGACAAACAATGTAAAAACACCATATATAACAGCTATATAAGTAGCAATTTCAACTACTGTCCCCTTGTATGGATGTTTACAGGCAAACTAAACTTAGATAAACTCGAAAATGTAAACAAAAGAGCTTTAAGATTTATTGAAAATCAAAATGATATGCCATATGAAGAACTATGTCAAGAAGCAAAGAAATTTACAGTAAACCGAAGATGCATAAAATCAGCAGCAATACAAATGTACAAAATAAAGAACAAAATGGCCCCCTTGTACTTACAAGAAATCTTTTCTGTAAGGGAAGACATTTATAATTTGAGGGCAAATGACACTTTCAGTATCCCACAGTTTAACTCCATTAAATATGGCAAAAAAGTCTGAGGTACTATGGAGCAAAATTATGGGCGAATATCCCGAGTAAAATTAGAAGCAAAGTCTCACTGAGCAGCTTCAAATCTGCTGTGACTGACTGGTTACATAATCAAAATGACATTATGAATATTAATTTTTTATAAATTACAATCTTACACAAAATGTAGAAATGACTAGTCAAATGCATTGATTTATTAAAGAGCTGTTTGTGATAACTTGTAACAATGCTGACTCAAAAGGTGCTGAACCTAAAATGAAGTGCTATACAGAAATGTGCTATATTTATTATATATTTGTTAGTCCTATTAGATTTATGTATTATTATTAGTATGTCGTACAGAAGCTTCTGCTTGGTTCCTGTATTTTGTCTTGAACAATGTATGTGATTCCGTGAATTGAAACGACAATAAATAAAATTTTACTACTACTACTAAATGTGCTGATGTTAAATATTATTCCCAATAAAGAACTTTAACTTGAACTTTAACTTGAACTTGAAGTTAACACTAAAAGTCAAGTTAACACTAAGTTCACTATAAATTAGGGCTAGATTAGCGCTAAGTTATCCTTAAATTTAAGTGAAGTTTGAGCGCAGTTTGAGTTTTGAAGAGTAATTGGAAATGAGTCACTCGAAACTAGCGCTCAGTTCGCTAGAAATTAGAAACGCCATGTGCCTTTTACAGCTTCATGCAAAACCTATACTCTGGTACTTTGGCAAATACGTGTTGAATTCAGTTGGACCACCTGCTTTCATCTGAGTGATAATCAGGCGAACTATATTTGCAATGATGGTTTAGGTCCAGTTTTAATTGACTTTAATTACAGTGTCTTTCTATGTACAGTCACACATTAAATGTTTCTTTCTGTGTGCCATACCATCTGTACATTGTTCACTTATCACACTTTTAACTATTAATGGACAAAAAGCACTTGTGCTTATGTGACTTGATTTTACTCTAATCCATGTAAATAATGATTGCCTTATGCCAGACTAGAAACCTCTGAAAGGGATTTAACTTGGCAACAGATCTGATGAATGAATCTCGATTGAAGTTAAATATCAACTTCTATTTGGGTGATCAGACTTGTTTGAATTTGGTTTGTACAGTCTATAGGGTGTTAGAATCATGTACATTAAAAAATTTGAATTAAAATGTCATTAAAAGAAGAGAAAAAATAAAAATCAATTTAGCAATGGTTCCAGCCACTAAGTAAAAGTTATTTACGTAGATGATTATAGTTAACATCATATCAGCAATTCTATTTACAATATGATATTGTTTTACATACACATTTATACATGTAGGTAGATATATATCACAAGCTCATCAACAAGCATCACATCACATACAGTAGTAACCTAGGTATATCTAACACATTATGTCTGCAGTTTCAATCAGTTTATATACAATTGTTCGGGAAGATTTGTTCCGAAGGTCACTTTTTTAATGATTTGAAGATTCAGAATTTGACTGTACAACCCTTGGAGAGGGATGATTGCAAACTTAGACATCAGTATTTAAAAGAAATCTACCTAGGACTTTCAGCAGCTCAGGCTTCTTAGAAGTCATTATCCCTGTAAACTTTCTTATGTTATATAATGTGTCGAAGTTATCAATATATTTCCTGGCTGCCTCCTTTAATTTCGTTCTATATACAAAGAAATTGTTTTTGGTGCCGTGTTACCTATCCCTATCTATCTATCTATCTATCTATCTGCCTATATATCTATCTTTCTATCTATCTATCTATCTATTTCTCTTTCTATCTATCAATCTATCTGTCTATTTATCTATCTACCTATCATTCAATCTATCTCTATCTGTCTATCTATCTCTATCTGTCTGTCTGTCTGTCTATCTATCTATCTATCTGTCTGTCTATCTGTCTGTCTGTCTGTTTGTCTGTCTGGCTGCCTAGCTGTCTGTCTGTCTGTCTAGCTGTCTGTCTGTCTGTCTATCTATCTATCTATTTATCTATCTATCTGCATATTTCGAGAAGGCTTGGGTTTATACTGTTATTTACTTACAAAATTACAAAATCTATATTAAGCTCTGAATCTCAGTAAACAAAATTGTACTGATTATATAATTCTTACAGGAATATGTTTTTGTAAAATAGTCCAGTTTCGCAGCTGCCACGTTTACACAGTACTTCGTTATTTCCCTGAGCTACAGTCTGTCGTTTTTGGTATAAGGCTTTGGGGCTCATGCAGCAAATGGTTCTGTAATAGTTGACGGTAATCACAGCTACAGGCAATATGCAATATGAACTAAAAAAAACCACATCCGCTTGTCTGAAACCATCTATACTGACAGTTTACACCAGACGACTTGCATTCTTGCCAAATTACTCCTATGCTTTCTGAAATTTTCCAGGACGTAGTTGCCAGGGACTGCACATGCAGCTCTGGTACTTGAGATACAGACAATTAATATCTCAGTCATTATTTTTCTGCCTTGCAGATATAGACTGTACATACTTGTAAATTTACATATTGAACTGATATTAACCTTGTCATAACAAGCTGTACTAACTGCACTTCATTTTTGTTTTTTTACTTTATTTATTTGTCACTAAATGAATCAAATTTCAATCATATTTCAATAGTCTTTTTTTCTTTTCATTTATAATGTAAGGGGTGTGTGAAATTGTACAGCTTTTTAGTAAGCTAGTGCACATCTCCCACAGTATGCTTATGTATTTTATTGGTTATGTCATGTAATAACTGTATTGCTACATACTGTGTAGAAATTTAAAATCTTGAAAATTTGCAGCTTTGAAAAATTTATTCCGACTGATATACACATTTTCATTAAAAGCATATATATATATATATATATATATCCATAATCCACAAAAAAAGAAAAGAGAAAACCTGGAGATAGATGGCTTCCTTATAATTAAAGAAAAAGTGATGAAATGGCATGGAACTTCCGAATTGAAGACTGCATTATTGAGGCATCTTGGGAAGAAAATGCCATATACAATTAATTATACATACATTGAAAGTTTTAGTACATGTAAATGTGTATAAAAGAAAAAAGACAAATTTCCATTAGAAGATAACAAAAAAACCTATCACATGTTTAGTTTATTTAGTTTTTTTTATATATAAATAGTACAAAAATAAGATAAAGATAAAATATTCACATTCATACACACAACAATGTATACCACCTGACTTATATCATTTTATTATATTAATAAGCCATGACTGACAGCTAGGAATGCATAGGATCAAGTACATGCCAACTTGTAACGCAATTGTAGTCAAAATATTTCGGAAAACGTGTAGGAAATGTCTGCTTCTAGAATGACTGCCCCCCCCCTTCAATACAGTGAATTTATTGTAAAAAAACAAAACAAAAACCAGTGGATTAAGAAAAATTAAATGGGACATATCTACAGTCAAATTCGATTTAATTTGAATCCACAGGACACATCTTGGATTTACATATTCTGAACCAGCAGGAGTTTTCACAGATTTTACACTGTGAAAATCAGGATTATTATATCCATGCAGTGATGGAATTGTTTGTCTTCGTGTATTGTGAATACTTAGTGCATAAATTTAGGTGTTTTTTTAAAGTACCAAAATTGTTGATTTTTCAAATATATTGCCATTTTAATTAAATACAAACTGGTAAGTATACAGGCGTGGCCATAAGTTCTCGCACACTTGCAGCTATAGATGGTGACTATGGTGCATTTTTGATCTTGCATTATATGGACTTGGGTTTGCGATGACCCGCATGTCGGTCAGATTGTCCCTCCCTTTTGTCTCTCTGTCTGTCTGCCAACCACACTCATAGACATGATAACTTCAGGTCCATTGATGCTAGGCTCATGCAGCTACCTACAATATACCTTAGAGGAAGACCTTGAATGAGTTAAAGAATGGACGACTTGGACTGTTTTTAGGTCACAAGGGATAAACTCATCCAGAACCTTGTGACTCTTCACTCAACTCCTGCTGGCAAAACATGTGAAAAACAATATTAACTTATTTCTCATATTGGCATGATTTTAATGCAAATGTGTTTTCAGAACAGTAAATATGATCCCTAAAGAAAATAATTCAATAAAAGGGGTCATAAATAAAAAAGTAAGTCAGTTTCATCTAAAATTGACATTTGCAATTCCATATTTTTTTAAACCCAGATAGCATTCCAAATAAATTCAACGTCGGCGCAACGTACATGTACGTATATGGAAATGATGCTGGTCCAATTTGGAATGTTATCTGGGAAATGCCTTTCAAAGAGCATATGTAACACAGAACTTTGAGAATGTAAATTCATACAATGAAGGGCTTGCTATAGATCTCTGTGGTTTGGACTCAATCAGAGGCAAGACTGAATGAGTCAGTTGATGGAGATATTTTTTAGTCTGTATCGCCCCATTCACCAATAAATTTAATCTCATCGTAAATGATTGGTCGCAACTGCCAGATTGAATGCGACTCATCCCATTTCAAATCAAATTTCTTTGCCACAAATATAATGCATATAGTATCTGATTTCATAAATATTTAAATTTTATTCAAGTTGCAAAAGTCATTTTTCCAACGTATTTAGCAAGATCAGCAATATCTTATGTTGGAAAGGAGAAGAACTGACTGGGAAATAAATAATTGCAAATACTTCTCTGACAATACCTAAATCAGGAAAAAAAATCTAGATCCAATTAACGATATTGCTTTCCCTTGTGTATGCTCCAGGGAAGGATGGGGAGAAGCATTTGTCGAAAGTTATCACATATTGTGCAATACGTTATTATCTGATGCGACCAAGCGCGCCAATGCTGCCAACTGCATGGTATTGTATTAGCTGATTGGGAATGTCGGCTGCATGGTCAGTCATGCATGACTACTTGTCACGTAACAAACACTGCTAGCTTTTATAAATGGACAATTAGAATTTGACTTGACCACTTCCCCACCTCATATAATTGGTACTTTCATCACAAAGAGAAGCAAATATTTCAAGTAGCTGCTGATTCTGAATACTTTGTATTAATTTCTCATAATTTGCTTCAAACATATGACTTTTTTTTATTTTGGTGTGTTCAATGCAACTGCGCCTGCGCCATTCACAACTGTTAAACCAATTTCCCCCGAATACAGAAAACAGACTCAACCACCCTTGGTACTAATTAATTCCAACTGAAACAAAATTACATTATGCACAAATACATCACATGTATTTTAGATATTGTATTTAAGAATTTCAGATGTCCTCAGGACGTCTAACACTGTCCCTGTTTTGGCTCTCAGACAAATGATTTTTATTTAAGCAAGTAGCTACAATTGGTATTTTAAAAACATAACTATTTTTAAATGTTGGTGGCTAGGGAGACCCTCATTAAGTCAGCTATTACCGACGCTATCGTGAGGGCCCCCCTTTACAGGTTTATAATTGCATAATTTCTGCTTTGCTTCAAGTTAATAAATGAATAACTTATTTAACTCAATGTTTGGATAAAAAAAAATATCAGACCATATGCACTTAGAATCCCTTTCTGATTTTTAAAACCCTTTGCAAGTCTGTGTTTGACATTATTAAGAGGATAGGAGTGCAATGTTAACTTGGCTAGAATGAGATATACTGCAGCTCATTCTGAATTGCTGAAACACCAACAAATTGCTAACCCATGCATGTGTAATGATCCCATCGATAACTAATCACGCAGGAGTAAAATTTGAGATATCTTACAAGAGTAACCAAATAAGCGATTAATGCACAATAGTAATTCAGTTTGAGGAATTAGTTAAAGTTCAAGAAAAGTTATACTCTCGAAAGACTCACATATGTGTAATGATAAACACCGATAAGCAAGACATAATATACATATAGTGCGTTGACTATGTCCCTGACTTCCGCTTTAAATAATGAGTTGAAAGGCATATGTCACATGGTCAATAACAAGGACTATACAGCATTGTTATTTTAAGGGCATTTGCATTGATGATAAATTTGAAAAACGAAAAATATGACATGTTCCCTTTAATGCTGCGGCCTGGCAAACCTACCGCGCATTTTTGGAAGAAATCGTGAAACTGGGCACAGTGATAGACCTGGGCAAAAGGATATCTTTAGCTGGTGCTGATTGGCAGCCTTTATAGTTTACACACCTTTCAATGAGAAAAAAAGCACCTGCAAAAACACATATTGATGTATATCATCTGTATTGCATGTGACAAAGACATGAAACTAAGCACAATGATACCCCTAGGAAAGGGGGAAATTGTTTTGTATTGCAGCATTTGATGTCTTGTTTTGCTGATGACTGGCAGCCATTGGAAAATGAAAATAACTATTGGCGATATTAACACACAAATATCGGCAGAATCATGCTCAGCTACAGGTGTAGATTATGTGATAAATGCATTAAAATTTTCACAAAGAAAGACCTGTAAAGGAGGGACATATTGAGGTATTTGGGCATTGGATATCTTTATCTGGTGGTGATTGACATCCATCTAAAGTTGAGCTTCAGGTTTTTATAAGAGTTCATCACCAGCAGTCAATTCAGAGTTTGAAATATCTAGCGCTGACTTATAAATTTGGCTGCCTTTTCAGCAGTGTAATTACCTGTAGAGATACAGAAGAATATGTTTCGCCCCCCCCCCCGACAGTTGAACCTTCGCCCCCCCGAAAGTTGAGCTGTCGGACTGCGACAGCACCTACTTTCGCCCCCCTCGACACCTTCGCACCACGACAGTGATAGTATACTGTCGTACCACAAAAGTAATAGGCCTACAGTGTAGGTTTCGAAAGTGAAGGCTGATTCACTTAACAGCAGGTATGCAACTTTGTAAGAGTGGCTAAATTTCCTCCTCCTCCTCCCCCCTCCTCCTCCTCTCCCCCTTCCCCTCCCCTCCTCCTCCTCTCCCCCCTCCCCCTCCTCCCCCTCCTCATCATCTCCCCCTCCTCATCATCTCCCCCCTCCTCCTCCTCTCCCCCTCCTCCCCTCCTCCTCCCCCTCCTCATCTCCCCCTCCTCATCATCTCCCCCTCCTCATCATCTCCCCCTCCTCATCATCTCCCGCTCCTTCCCCTCCTTCCCCTCCTCCCCCTCCTCCCCCTCCTCCTCCTCCCTTCCTCCTCCTCCTCCCCCTCCTCCTCCTCCACCCATACACGAATGTATTATTTGTCACATTAATAAGAAACCTTTCAGGTGTGCATTATGTAGTTATACCTATGGCTGGTATCTATAATTAAAATGGGGCTCTTCTGAAATACTTTCCCTTTTTCTGATTTTCTTCCACATTCTCTGGAGCTCATTTGTATAGCAGCAATGGCTATTTGCCACATTATCTATGGTCACATCTTAAAAGCTGTCGAAATATGATATTAAATTAACTAGCAGCTTAAGAACTCACATTTCCAAAAAGGTATTAAACAGTATTCTAGATAAAGTACATCCAGAGACAATTGTGCCTAAACATAGGCTCCTAGACTGTCGTGGTGCGAAAGTTGGGACTGTCGTGGTGCGAAAATTGGGACTGTCATGGTGCTAAAGTTGGGACTGTCGTGATGTGAAAGTAACTGTCTTCCCACGAAACCACGAGACCGCAAAGTGTACTCCTCGGCCACCATACATGTTAATGATTTCAGGGTGTGAAACGTTATGTGTATAATTGGTGTGACAATACATTGCTGGAACTGAAAGTACATGAAATAGGAATGGAATAGGAAGCATGTAGGTAAAGCATTACATTTTCAGTCTGAATCAGTCATTTGCAGCAACTGAACAAATCAAAGCACATGGCCTCGTGGGTCATTCAAATTTGGAATATGCCACACACATAGTTTTTAACTTTCAAACAACTAGAAATGTTTCAACTCTCCTTATTGCACTCTAACTTATTCATTGATTACTAATAAAATGCACAGTATTTTATCATGATGTGTTGCACCTGTCAATATCGTCAGTATCTTAAAGGAATGGGGTACTAAGATTTTAAACACATTGCCATCATATGGTAATTGGATCATTCATAGCTAATGATTCATACCCCGTAATTTCTAGATACATATTAAACTTTCTGCTTTTTGTCAGGTGTGGTCAGAATTTAATGTAGCATCTACATGTCAAGAGAACACCTCAGATTCCTTAACATGTCTGACAGATTCCAAAAGAAATAAAAAGACAATGATGCTGGTTACAGATCATTAGCATGAGCTTTGATAAGAAAGGTGCATTGCCAAATATGTAGCACTCGCTTGACTTGATGATTGGAATTGGCTTTAAAGTTTATTTATTTTGCATGAAACAAATTGGCATGAGAAATGTAAACTACACTAAAAAAATGATTCAAGCAATGATTTCCCACATGAAGGGTGTAACAAATAATCAATTTCTTATGCAAAAGAGGCTCTATATTAAGCAGCCACATTTGACTTTGACAGCAATGATAGAAAGAGTGCTCAAATAGCCTTAGATGCTGTACTCCTCTTGATGCCCTATGTTATAAAAGATGCACAACAAACAGGATGATTTCCAGGCCAGTGTAGTTTTTGCTTAAGTGGTGTAGTACCTGTATGTCAGCTAACTGGCTTAATTAAACGTTAGCCATCAATAATATTCTAAGTTTAGGTGTGGCCTCTGGTCAGGTGTACAGTACACATTTGAGGAACAGATTTCTTGCAAAATGTTCTGGCCTGACATATCACAACAGTATTAAAGGTTATGGAGTTCTGTTGGCTTTCAAAAAAAGATATGAGAGTAGCTTGAACATGGTAATGACATTGTTCCAGTTATACAAGTTTGCTAATATAAAACTGCCAAATCATTTGATAGCATTTTTTTTTAACTCCCGTTCTTTTAAATGGTATATCATGTGTCCACAGAGTTATACAGTCACTTGCTTGCCATGGTGTAGCTGACGGAAAATGGCTGTGACATCAGCTGCATTGCTGAGTTATTAATATTAATGGTAGGCATCACAGTGAAATGTAACCCCTATTCTATTGTATGTAGGATTGCTGGTCTATGCACAACTAGGAGAGAATTGGTTGAAAACTGAACCACCATGGCTTAAGCATGTCATACAGAGTGTGCTCCGTCTTTCAGCTAAACATAAGTTGTGCTTGCAAAGTGTACCAATAATCCGGAGTATCTAATTACTAATCTTAATCATAATCTCACTGTAATATACTTCAAAAAGATTAATTTCGTGGGCACGAAGACTTATCCCTCATCATGCCTCATGCACCATTCTAGTGTCACAGGGAAGGGGAAATGATTCTTGAGGACAAAGCTGTAACTTAAGTCTTCAGATGTAATCACTAAAAGTACAATGAAGTCTCTCCAGCTGATGCCAATATCAAAATATCTCTTCTTATATATTGCCATGTTAATATTGCCTAGCTTTGAAATGATGGAACCATTTCCCAAACAGAAGCCGAAATTGAGATGGCTGTCAATCATGAATTGCAAATATATAATATGTCATGATAACTCAAATATTTATCTTTTAAAGATACTTTGCGATATGAAGCAATGCAATTGTATGTAAGTTTCATGATTTTGTCTCATGCAGTACAGATGTGATTTTGCATGTGCTTTTTTTTTTATTGAAAGGTGTTTAAACTTCAAAAGGCTGCCAATCACCACCAGATAAAGATATTCAATGCTTCAAAAGGTCCCTCTTTTACAGGTCTTTCTTTGTGCAAATGTTGATGCTTTTATCGGATTATTTACACCTGTAGCTGGTCATGGTTCTACCGATATATGTGTGTCTAAGCTTAAAAGGCTGTCATTCAGCACCAGATAAGATAGTAAATGCCCCAATATCTCAAAATGTTCCTTTTGTCCAGGTCTATCACTGTGTTAAGTTTCATGATTTCACTAAATGGAATATTATTGAGTGTGGAAGACAAATATGGATTTTATCTTGAAACATGATAGGTATAAATTCAATCATCTATTGAATATGTCAATTTGGGGGCAGCATGTGACTGCATTGTGGCCAGTCTGCATTATTGCTGTAAGATTATGTCAATTTATAAAGTCGCCCCTCAGAAACGACAAACAAATGTCTCAGAGGAGCCTCTTTTGTTGTCTACTTTCCCCATCGGGCTGATAGATTGATTGTTATTTTCATCATCATAATCTTCATTATTTATCTATTATCTACAATTATCATTAAAAGAATCATATTCTTTTTGCCATGTAGACTGTGTGTGCATAGTATTTGATGTTCCCATTCTATCCTCCATAGTTGCAGATTTCTGAGACAGAAGTAAAACCAATAATTGTTCAGCAAATTGAGAATGCTGCGAAACCAGTTTTACAGCCAATTTCATAGACTTTCGTGTTAAGTTTCTAAGTGGAAAATTTGCTGTCAAATTGGAACTTGAGGGGACAGACACTTAATTATTTCGAACACGGATGAAACAAACAATGACAACATATTTTATCTTATAATAAACCTATGCAAGCTATGATGAGCTCAATAACAATCATCTGGGTAATAATTATGTACCCGTGTAATCCATAAGATTTCGCACTACATTGTGACCACTAAACAGGTGAAACTATATTTTGTATTTGCATTACTTAAGTGTGGTCTGAAAGGTGGGGTTCGTCCGCAAGTTAAGGTAGTATATGATTAGAGAAGTGTAGAAGTAATGTAAAGTAGTACTTTATGTAGGCTATACGCTGTTCTTTAATACAAAAGATGCATGAAATGATCTATAATCCATCATAAGTGAAACTGTTCATTGTGCAACGTGCAAATTAGCCTTGCAAGACATTATTCAGAGAAGAGTAAAAAAATTATATTGACATATTAAAGCTTTTATAGATGTCACATCTCATATGAGTAGATAGATAAATTTTATTGACACTTTTTTAGGTCAAATTTTACCTATTTTTCGTACAGCAGTAAAAAATATAAAAATCAAAATACATGAAAGATAAAGGGAAAAAAATCCACATATACATATCAATAAAAACACACATGTTTCACGTAAACATATCAATAAAAATATTGAATCAGACTGTGTAGTGCCGACAGGCAAGATAGGCGCAAAAGCAATCCGCTACCTCTATCCTTTCCTGAATGTACAGAGGGCAATCTAAGAGGAAATGCATTTCATCTTCAACTTCATATACCAGGGTATGGTGTAGATTATGTGGTTATGAGAGGTAAGGCTCTAGTTTGAACTCCTGTTTAAAAAGTTTAAAGACTCGCAATTTAGGGTTAAGTTTTCTGTCGTTCTCATACTTTGTTCCATAAAATCAGAATACAATAACTCTTTATACAAATCCCTATCAGTTATCATTTGGTTTTGCCAGTGATGATCCATCTTTAGATTGTGAATTCGCCATTAGTCTTTATTTCTTCTATTCTACCATTCATTATTTGAAAATTGGTATTTTTCAGAATTTGATAAGTTCTTTTTCAAATTCATTTATGCATTATCTCTGTTATATCTGGGGTTAGTTTCTACATACAGAGTGGGGCCTAAACACTTGCACCAGACATCTCCTCTTTCGAGATAGCTCTAGGTTACTAAAATGCTTATGTGGTCTTTTAAAGCTTTGCCACATTTAGTCAGGGGTATAAGCAATTGGTCATTGTGATAATTTTGATCTAATAATGTCAGACAATATCAGTGTCTGAATTATTGAGAGGGTGCATGCTGCAGGGCTTGTTCTGAGAGACACATATCACAGAAGTCAAATTTCTGTCTGCTTGCATGGTGTCTCTAGTCGCAGAAAAGTTTAAAACTTTGAGATTTCCTAGTCACTACACCTCTGAGGCCACAGAAAATATAATATTTGCACAGAATCCTCCTTCAATGTTTTTTATACATGCATATATATATTATGGTATTAGATGATAAGAAGTAGGTTCCAGTTTTGATTCAGCAAGGTCATGAAATTAAAACAGAGAAATATAATGACATTCCAGAGGGACTCTTTGAATCTTCAATTATTCTGGAAATAGTAACATGATTTTCAGGAGGATGGGCCAGTTAATTAGACAGAAAAGACAGAAAATTGACCTTAACCCAAAATGGCACATTCTGCCTCAAAGGTGTCAATGCTATACATTCTAATTAAAAATGAATCTATTTGCCCTATTTTTGGTGGCAAAGGTCAAGAAAGGTGTCTATAACACATCTAATATATGATCAGCAACATAATCTAATGCTTGTATTGCAAAGGTTGAGGTGAAAATGACCCGAAGGTGTGATAAGTGTGCATGTGCTATATTTAGATTCATATTATCTATAATTATTGAGGAAACAAGAAAATATATTCATAAAGATAATTTAGGACTGTTATTACATTCATGTGTATGATTGCAGCTGCATACGATATCTGTCAATTGAGGTAATAACAAAAGAGGTAGCAGTAGCTGCTGGTGCAAGTTTTTATTATCGCACCCTGTAGCTTTACGTTAACTCATGCATATAATCTGCTAGATTTCTTGTCCTGGCATTCATGTCACCACAAACGTAAATATTTGAGATCTGTTCAGATTGTTCGTACTTCATAATCCCTTCGCTCAATACGTTTAAATAGCAAGTTCTTAAGTTGGTGAGTATCTTACAGCGGATTGCAATGAAGTTTAGCCGGCCACTTGACAAAGTCTGCTGGTGATGTCACCATTTACCATGCTTTAGTGGTTCTGAATCAAACCCACAAATAGAAATGGAATTAATTTCTTCATTCTCAAATGCAGCTAGTCAGTTGTACATGTTTTGTTGGTTTACTCATCTAAAAATTTATTAGTTTCCGTTATATTCTATTGGCTGGATTATAGTATTAAAGGTCTAACAATGAAATTACAGAATAATTAGATGTTCATGAGCTGAATTTACGCAATTCTTGTTCTGACAAGCAGACAATTCAGAAAAATTGCCTAAACTGAAAAAATATGAATCCATTTCAATTGTATTTTTAAAAGCAGATTTCTTTAAGTCCATACTCAGCCTATCACCTGCGTAGTTTAACTAATCATTTTGTTTAACTAGGTAATAATTAGGTCGCTGGGTTGTGAGGTGACAACACACAGTGTATTGTGCAACAGAATTTAAAACATGCAAATAAATTCAGGTCACTGTGTTTCAAAATCTTATCATCCATCCTGTACGTTTGCTCAATGAAATGATCAATCCACTAGCTCATTTAAAGCAGTTTAACCTATTAGGGAGGCACCCATGTGTGCAAAACTGTGACATGGCTGCCACACTTGGAATTGGGCTGATGGCCTGTGGACTACACTTCAATGCAACCAGCTGTAAAGACGTATACATCAGTAGACTCTCGGGAAACAGCTCATTCATTAACGATATTTTGTAGAATCCATATCTCTAAGCAGGCAAGCAGCAACATATATGACCACCTCCAAAACTGATTGGTTAAATTAATTCGTCCCTCCCTATCTCTAATGTGAACCTGCTTCTGCTTTGTTCAAGGTCGTTTGGCTGGTGTGAACTCAGTGCCAGAGGATTCTGTCCTCGTTGAGCTGCTCATTCTGTATAAAATTGAGGAATAGGCTGCCATACTGGAGAGGTAAGACAAAACATTACTTCGGACTGAATTAACTATGAATATCCATGCAAGCAAACTTATTTTCAAAATATTGTAGCATGTAATCATTGAGTACGAAAATAAAGTTCTTTGTCTGGATATCCCTAAAATATTGCCACAAAATTTTCTAAAGTTGACAACTGTGAATACTTTTGGTGAAACATGTCATCTTTTTGTGCGGACGATGGAAAAGTGCAGTTCGTTTAATTAAAAACGGCCTGTCAAGTTGAATCTAAACAACGCCAGACACCTTCTGCCAAATGATGCTACCTGGCACTAAACGGAATGTCTGGCTATATCTGGCTACTCAAAGCGAATCTAAAAGTACATATTTATGATATATTGGATTCATTTCTTACATTTGCCAAGCTTTAAATTTTTTCGGTGAGCAAACTATAAGCTAGGAATAGACAGAAATGGCTGGCCAGTTATAGCACCAGCCAGGAATAGGTTGCTACAGCTGTCTAGAGTCAACTGTATAGAATGTTTGGGTTGGGGTTAGGGTAAGGGTTAAGATATGAGTTAGGATATACAGAGACAGGAAATAATCTGAAGACAAACTGGTTTAATCCTGCCAGCCCTAACTGAACCATGATGCCATCAGAGTGTAAGCTTATACTTTTGTAGCCGTACTTACAAATCACATTCCACAGAACAATGCCATGATGCAGTGTAGATTCTAGGAGTAATCCATACTGTGACATACTGTCCGTAACAGTGAGTTAATTTTTCAGTGAACATCATTGCTGTCCACTAGGATCCGGCAAATTGTGCACACCTTTTTGATGACCAGATTACCAGGCATAGGTAACTGGAAACCTTTGTAAATCGCTGCAATAATTTTAGGGTCAACACTTTCATACAGTGACAGTATAATTTAAAAGTTGTGGCATGACAGTCAAACAGACAGAAATAATTTGATACAGCTAATATGATGCACAATACAATGAAATTTACAGCAATAATATTCAGTTAAGAACGATATTAACTTAGGCCTAGCAGTCATTGTGATCCATGAGACACCCATTAAGCCAGTGTGAATCTAGCTCTACCATAGGTGACACCTCACCAATTAACCAAAACTTAAAATAGAAAAGTTAAATCGATGTAATATATATACATTTTTAAGATGATATGAATGAAAAATAATAAAAACAGAAAGGAAAAATAAAGGAAAATTAAAAGTAACAATTAAACTTACAGAAAAAATTTCGATTTGTTAAAGCAATGGTAATTTGAACTTCATATATACAAAGAGAGTCATTAGTTATGATTTTCTGAAATTTTTTTCTCCTCGCTGATATAAGAAACAACCCATGTAACTCTGCTACCCTTTTCTTGCACACCAATTAGTCATAATATCTACATAACGACTCAGGAACTGAATACTAACAATTGAAACTATTTGGACATCTTACAAACTTTGAGCATATTATAAAAGCTCAGAATAACATGCCATCAATTTTTCTTTTGAAATTTTTTTTCTTACTGTCCCTTTCTAATTATCAGGAGCTAGCTAGCCTGGCCTAGCCACTGGAGTCTACTGGTTTGTTGATGAAATGGTGTCGGGACAGATGAGTTGTCAACGAGTTATAGATGGCAATGACCTGTCATAAGTTTGTCAACGACTTTGTATCAGTTGGTTTGTCAATGTATTTGTACCGGGGCCTCTGAGGTGTCCACGACTTGGTATGTTGCTACAAATTTGCGTAAAAAATGGGCTACACATAGCTATACGTGCTCACTCGTGGCTCTGTTAATCACGTATAAATTCTTTCCACAAGCGTACGTGAGGCAATCGTAGATCACTCAGCGGACGTCCGTCAAACGCTCGCCGAGCATCTGTCAAGCATCCGTCAGGCATTCATCAGGCATACATCAGGCATCGGTCAGGCATCCACAAGGCATACATCAGGCATACGTCAGGCACTCGTAGATCGCCCGTGTGAGTGGAGACCGATGTCCGCCGAGCGTTTTACGAGCATTCTTTGAGTGGACGCGAGTGGATGGCGAGTATACAAGGATGGGCAGTGGCTACAGATGGCCAAGTATGGACACGAACGTACATACGTAGAATGTACATAGAACTTACGTAGAACGTACCGACTGACCCCCGAACGAATTACGTAACTAATATAAACGATTCACTCTAGAAAGTCCGCCAAAGTTTTAAACATGTTTAACATTTTTTGCCCTCTCCACGTATGGTTCTGGATGATTTAGCGCTACCAGGAACGTTCTACGGATAAGCAAAAGTATCCTTTAAACGCTCGGCGAGTGGTCGTGTCATGTGTGTCTTGTAGTGTATGGTGTCATTGGTGTCTCTGGAGAAAAACAAACATTAAATAGAAATTCAGATCAGGTGCAAAATTACAAAATCGAAGCTGTCCCATCTTAGCTTCAGACAGACGATATACAATATCTTCACTGAGGCCTTCAGCAGTCACAGTATGCTTTTTAAATTTTGAAATTTAACTCCATTGACATTCGTTCTCACAAAGAAGGAGGAAGATACCATCGAAATGCAATCAGACCAGAGATACAAAGATGGACTGATGGACTAGTCTCTTATGAATTCCAGCTTCATATTTTCAGTCAGTGATGCTTCAGCTCTCTCAGGTACTTTTAGACAACCTTGCAGACTATTGTAAAAAAAGGCACTTGCTAATTAATTCACAGAAGAGCCAAGTTATGATAATTCATCCAAATCGTATGCTAAATACCCATATTATATATATAATATACATATTAAAAACATCTAAATGATAATTATGTACAACTATAAGCATAGGAATAAAACAAGGCACCATCAGGGCAATTAGCAGGAATCAATGCACCATAGAAGATTAATACTGAATACAAATAAGCAGCAGGAGTGGGTATTTACATATGTACAGATGTTATATCCAGTTATATTGTCTATTTTAGGAACTATATATAATAAAAATAACAGTAAAAACAATTACATAAGCATACCAATATATGTACAAATCCTTATTTGGAGCAACAATAAATGAAATAAACAAGCATATCAACAACCAAATATATTTACAAACAAACAATCAAGCATGCACCAGGCAACCACAAATCAAACCATGCGAGTCTGCATGTCCAGTGCCTATAGCTACCCATGACCATGTGGTGAACTTTATGAATGAAAATTAAAATTAAATGATGTTATCAGTTTTTAGGACTATGTTTAAGAATTTACCTAATGCATAAATCATTTCTGAGCTTTAATAATCATTATTTTTAAAAGTTGTTCTTTGGGGTGAAAGATAGTGAAGTCTTCAATATGTTTATAAGCTGCTTGGTAGAGATCCATTCTAGCCATTTCCCAATTTCTACAAATTATCAATCAAACAATGAAACTCATCTTCAGTGTCATTTGTGTCGCATCTTTTACAAATGCGCTCTTCAGCTACTACATAAGGTCTCTTGTGTCTACCTAATTCTATATGGAGATTATGAGAACTCATTCTAAATCTGGCTATACTACGATAAAGATACTTAGGTAGGTTGTAATTTAAATAAGATTCTAGACACAGTTCCTTCTTAAAGAGTTTGTAAGTTCTAAGCTTAGGATTTTTTACATTGTCATTAATATCCGTTAACATCTTGCTTTGTGCATGTTCATACAACTTAGTGATAATTGAAGCTGGGATTTCATCATCATTAATGTTTAAGCTATCTGTATATATAAATATATATCTATAATTTATTTGTGCTTATGACATTACAGAAATTTGTTATGCTGTCTCCTGTACTTTTCAAAATAACAAGTCAGTTGCCATGGAAACAAGCTAAACTTAAGGAGGAACCTAAGGTGCGGCCACCTCTTTAAAAATCTTTAGATTAGGTAGTTGTATTAACATGATTAATAACCAAAAGGTTTAACTGTGCTTCAAAGTGCAGGTTGTGGCCCCATTTTGAACACATGCAGTGTACTATCCAGATTTAAAGACTGTGGTTAGTTGAACAAACCGATATGAATACTCTCTTTTTTTATTCATTGTATTCAGTGTGACAATCCTTCAAACCATTTTGTAGTATATTGTGATTTTATTACAGTAGTCGAAAGACAAACTAAGTGGAGGCCTAATCATATCCAGTATCTGAAGGTATGCATGTATAGTTGGTTGCTATGGTAACCAGTGGTAACAAATCGAAACTTTTTAATGTAAAGTCTTTTTTTTTAAGTAGAGAGATTTTTAATAGTAATCAAAAGGGCTGCCTGTTCACCACAACCACAACAGTTGAGCATATAATCAGACTAAAGGAGGGCACAATTCATCATTTTGATATACACTGCTCAAATCTTGATAGCCTGCATTTAAGTGTTAATTTGAATTTAACAAATCTTAATAGAATGAAAAGGAAAAAATTTATATCAAATGATATGGAGATTAAACATAACATTGTTATAACCAATAAATTCTGTAATAAGGATGAGGTGGAACATACTAATCTTATGTTTGGTCGATATCAGACCCACTAGACTTGGCACTATTGTATCAGCCATATTGGCAGCCATCTTGCATTTTTAACCCCCTATTGCTTCAACATATCCCTGAAGAATGCGATTTAATAACCGATTATTGAAAATATGTATGATTTGGCAACTTGAAATTAGTAATACATGGAATATTCATTTGTGAATACTGTGCATGTCGATATTTATTTGTGAATACTGTGCATGTCGATATTTGTGTACACTGTTGATAAAATACCAAATGGTGGCCATTTTGAACCTAAAATTTGAAACTAAACAAACTCAGTGTTTGGCAACCATGTCATATGATACTTGATTTTGATCTTCTGATATTTTTGTCAATATTTTGATCAGTAGGACTTATCGTTGCCTGGTTAGTTGGCCCTAAGCAGCCATTTGAGCTATTTTGGCCGCCATCTTGGATTTTACCCCTTTATCTTAGAAATATTTTTTGGAGCTTAGGCTCATTAAAAAAAGAACACTAAACAGAGGGGGTTAACCAAATTTCATAGCTTTGTCCACTCTGTAACGATTTTCATGCTGAGAGCCTCCACTAAAGGTCGTTTAGCTGGTGTGAGCTCAGTGCCCGAGGATTTTGTCCTGTTGAGCTGAACATTCTGTACAAAAAGGAGAAATGGGCTGCCATACTGCAGAGGTAAGACTGTCAACAACGGAGATCCATTTAAATAGCCATTTTGTTCAACCGCCCACATTTTGATTAGCATCTTGTTTCATGTAATATCGTACGTTCTTTAAGACAATGACCCTTGTTATAATGACATCTAACTCTGTTGTTCTAGAAACCCAACAAAACTCAAAACATAGCCTGAAAACACCTTAAATTCTCAACATATTGCCGGTTTTACAATACTCATGCCTAGATAACATGTTACATTGGTTGATGTCGTTGCTGTGTGGATCGATCTTGGGCACATCGGCCCATCAGGCATGCTATCAGGCTATCAGGCTAACGATTTGATTTGCATAATTACCGAGATGAAAACCATCAAGCAATAACAGATTGAAGATATTCACTGAGAATGAAAGCAATCGTTACATGTGTAATTATTAGCTATTTAACTCCACCGACAGTCGTTCTCACGAAGAACACTGGGTGTAAGCCCATTCGGTTACTGGCGGACGCCGAAAATGCCAAGTGAATTTGATGAAATTCATTAGTTTTTATAGTGATTCAACAGCCAAATATAAGTGAGACATCTCTGTAAAGCACCAAAAATCAGTCATGCATATATTTCATAACCCAGTTATGTCCGGATCATTGTAATTTGGGCGTTCGTGTTTAGGAAGGGGATTCGGTAACTGCTTTTAGGTGATTCAGTGACTGACTTTTCAAGTTTTCAATTTTGATTCGGCAAGTGGCATCCCATTGTAAAATGTAAGTGACAAAGAAAAGTTTGCCCAGAAAGCATTCCCAATCGTTTCGACGTCGGCGCGATTTCGGCGACGTCAAAACACTATAGAAACGACGCTGACCCGATTTGGAATGTTAACAAGGTGGGACCAACAGATATGATATTGTGGTCATTTCGTAAAAAAATGTTAAATCATCTTTTGCTTTGTCAAAATTTCAGACTGCACATTCTAGTACAACTCATATCGCTGCAAACAATTAAACCATGGGAGGGTGAAGATGAAACAGTTACCTAATCACTATTTGGCATTACCAAATCACTTTGAATACTGGAAACACAGTTACCGAATCATGCCGTGAAAAATACAACACAGTGTAATCGAATATATTGAGACAGATAATTGCTTGATATGACTCTAGTTGGGACAGAGGCCTATTTTACACGCAGTGGAATAAACATACTCATTGATACCCTTAAAAAAAATTGTTGATGAAAATTTAAGCCCCATTTTTGGCGCCCGCCATTACGGAGCAGTTACCGAAGCGGCTTACCACCAGTGAAGAAGGAGGAAGGTGTCGTGGAAAGGCAATTAGGCCAGAGACATACAGATGGACTGATGGAGTTGTCCCTTATGAATTACAGCCTGATATTTTCAGTCAGTATTGTTTCAAATTTCGGTTTTGATATATATTTGTATTTTCTAGTAGTTTTTTTTTTTATAATAATGCAGTTATGCCTATTAATAAAAAAAAACATGTTACTTTGTCACACCATTGTTATATTAGGTGAAATTGGACCCCCAAGAACATGACTTTCTGGTTTCCATACACCCAGCGCAGTCATATGACTAAAACAAACTTCCATTTACAATTCTCTTAAACATGCATCAATCAGGTTTATATGGAAGATGTTTAAAAAACTAATCCACTGAACAGTGTATCTATAGTATAAGAAATCAAAGCCATGCAATAGAAAGTGTTATAAATAACCTATTTTATTTTTGAAGGTGAAGAAGATGATTTAGCGATTTATGGATGGAATACATACACGTGTTTATCTCTCTGTCTAGCCACTCCTGCTGATGGAAACTATATCTACATTGACACTGTGTGTCATCACCTCACAGCCCAGCAACCTAATTATGGATATTCTTTGCTAGTTTATCTAATTAAACATGTAGCAGATAGGCTGAGTATAGACTTGAAAATCTTCCCTTTCAAATACAAGAGAAATGGATTCATATGTTTTTAGTTTAGGCAATTTTTTCTAAATTGCCTGCTTGTCGGAACCAGAATTGTGTAAACTCGGCACATGAATATCTAATTATTCTGTAATTTCATTGTTAGACCTTTATTACCATAAGCCAGCCTATATATATATATACTATAAAATAAGAAATTGGTTAATGTACTTTAGATCGTAAACAAGCAAAACATGTACATAATTATGTCTATGGGCTGTGAGGTGACATTACACAGTGTTGAAGGAGAAGGATATGGGTGGGCACAACAGATTAACAAGATGTTGTTGACTCTTAAAAAGTGCATTGATGACTATTATCTAAGATATAAATATATATCCAGATGTATGGCTGCTTTTAGTATGAGAGGTAGACGACAGACCGTTAGTCTTGGCCGCTACTGTAGAACAGTTTGTATTCTTTCCTTTTCCAGCATGATGCTTTCATCTTTCCAAATTACATTTATATATCATCTTTATTTCATACCCAGTGGTACACAGAAAATTTGAAATTGATAGCAATATGTGTTCTTGTTTAATTCCGTGGGAACGGCTGTGTATTTGTAGCAACATGGCTTTTTAAGGTAATTTGAGCATGCTGAATTTTTTTAGCGCTCCTTCTATGAGAAAATCAAGATGACCGCCACACACACAAATATACCCTATTTTCAGTTCCAACAATACCAGAGTGATTTAATATTATTGTTTTACTACTTTCTGGCACTCACATAATAGACAAGGTTATTTGTTTTAGTTAGGCTATGATGACTTAAGCCATTATCCATATTTGGGATATATTGGCACTCCATATATGGACAAAGGCACTAAAATTAGCAGAATTTACATGAAAAAATTTCCATATAAGCTAAAAAAATGTATTACTATTCTATCATGCATTACAGCCAAAAGGTAAGCTTGAAAAATGACTGTGTTGACAATGAAGGCAACTGTGTGCTTCTACTCTCACTTGGGGTGTTGTGATTCAGAATCAGATTACATGGCCACATGCCCAATGTCCTGTATTTTGTATCGACCATAATGAAATGCACATCTTGAACTGGCTTCGTGTTGTTATTTCACATATACATATATATGTGTATCCTTTTTTTTCTCCTAAGTTTTCTCACAGTTTTCTGTTCAGTATATGCATTTAGTCCTTTATTTTTAATTTCCAGATGTTTTTCTTTTCTTTATTTACTTTTTTCTTTCTTTCTTGTGAACTTGTTGACGTAAATACTACTTGTACTTGATTGTGGTAATGGTAATAAACACCATTCTAGTTTTCACCAAGCACCTGAAATGTGTTTAATAAATTATTATTATTTTTTTCATTCTAATCAGTTGGTTAAACAGATTGAATTGAATGTATTCTTTTTCATACTTAAACTAAACTTGCTTTAAGATTAACATGACAAAAGTATATGATGAAAGAAATTTTTTCCATACACTATAAAATTTACTACATGTATATCAGAATTATGTACACGGAAGTTTTGCCAAACCTTCGAGTAAAAGTCATTAATTAGGCTATCATAATGTTCATGCAATATATCCTATGATCCCTTAAAAATCAATAACTGAATAGTTTGTAACTGCACATATGCTGTACTTCGTTGGTGAATTCATGTTATTATTCAACTGGCCTTATTAGGCATGTGTCAAAAATCTCTTTGTGGGAAGAAGATATTTGGTGTTGAATTATTTGGGACGCTGAAGAATAATATGAAAGCTTTTCAAACCTGAAACGTAATATTTTGCTTAAAACACAAATAAATGAAAATTTTAGTGTCCCAAGTTTTTACGCAGTTTGATTAACAAAGCCACTTATTTATAGGCGAAAATTATATCTAGGTCAAATTAAGCATGTTTCTCATAAAATAGCTGGTTTCAAAAATAGGTAAGGTGTATGAGTTAATATGACTAAGTCAAATATATGTGAATATTAGTAAATACTGATCTTAGTCTATACAAGTGACTGGGGTATCAAAATTGATTGACCCCCCATTTTCTAGAGTACTAGGATTACATTTTACCCATATTATATGCTGAAAAAAACAGCTAAATAAGTAAAACAGTTTCATCACTGCAATATTGGCATAATTGGCCTTTTCCATGATATTTTGCTAACTTGTAATCAATCGAGTGACCCCAGTCACCTGGATGGATAAATATTTATTAATATTTATATTTATTTGACTTAGAAGTATTTTCATAATACCCCTATAGCAAAATATTTCATGTAATTAGCTATTTTCTGAGAAACGTGCTCAATTTGACCTGGACCATCATGTTCGCCTACAAATGAGTGATTTTGTTTATCTTGACTAGCAAATTGTGTCAATCAAAACAATATATAATGATATATGTATGATAACTTGGCACACCCAATATTCCACTTGTTTATTAAGCAAATATAGTGTTCCAGGTTTGAACTGCTATCATAATATTTTTTTTTTTCAACCCAACCAAATAATTCATTCACACAATATATCTTCATCCACAAATAATATGCCTAAAATGTCAGTTGCATAATAATTTGGCACGCATTAAAGAGTTTTAATAAGCTTACATAGCAGTAATTTGGGTTGGTATGGACGTTCATCAGAAATAATGCCCTTAACAATGCTTAATAACGATTATTATCCGTGGAGAGAAATTATTGAAAAAAAAGAAAGATTATATGATAGGTTGCATGACCTGATTGTAGCAGTGGTCAAGCAGTAGGCATACATGGTCATCTTATCTAATTAGGCAGGTGTCAGAAAAGTCTGTGGCAGTCGTATTGACATAACACAGATGCAGATGAAATGATTTACCAATAGACTGCCAGGTATATTTATTGTGCATATAATAAATGCGAAACAAACAAAGGGAAATTAATACTTGAATCTGAACTTCTTCAACAAGTATTCCATGAGAAAGTTAAGGAAAAAGTTAAGGAAAAATAACGAGGGACAAAGACAAAGTTCCTGGAAAATTACGACAATTTTTGACATGTTCAAAAATCATCGTAGCCTTCTACAAACGCGTAGGACGACGTAGGTACGTCGCAGCAGTTCGTAGAAGATCGTAGGAGTACGTCGGCTCTTCGTAAGAGTTCGTAAATTCGTAGAAGTTCGTGGACACGTCGTAGGAATTCGTATTGAGATCGTAGCTGGTCTTAACATTCCACCCAGATAACATACCAACCTATATATATATATATATATATATATATATATATATATATAGAATAACTAAAATCTGAGGGAGCAATTACATTCTGGTCGTCAAACCCATTTTCCTGGAAACTTAACCAAGCATCCCACTGTTAGCCTTTTTTCCAGCGTTATAAAAGTGGGCCAAGAGTGCAATTTCAAAGCCTCCCCAAATAAACAGACATAGTCCATACACAGTAGGAAAGTTCGTCAATAACATCTGAGTTTAATATAAACTGAAGCACAACAAACGCAGCTACCTTTAGAGAAAGATGCATATGCCTAATGACACAACAGGAAGGAAAGGCAATATTACAAACTCACAACTCAATAAATAGTGTTCTTTGATAATGCCCAACATGCGGCTAGATTGTGGTCAACTCTAGACAGCTGCACCTATTCCTGGCGGTCGCCATAACTGGCTAAAGCCAGCTGCTTCTGTTTCACCTACCACCACTGAAATAAACCTTTAAAGTATGAAATTTATCTAAGATATCATAAATACGTAGGCCTTGATCCTTTAGATCCAGCTTTGAGTAGCCAGCTATAGCCAGACAGTTCCCTTTAGTGGAATAACAGATCATATATGCTTGAGGAGCTGAGCCCATGTGTGGTAAGTGGCTTGATACTGGGGACTAAGAGAGCTTATAACTGAGTGCAATTGAACTGAATACTATGCCTGGCTCATGGTATGAAAGCAGAGGGGGCAAAAGATGCAGAACATGCTTTGCCTTGGAGGATGAACATGTAGACGCCCAATGCCCTAAAAACATTGAACCAAGCACCCATTTAAATGTGCCCGATTCTATGGCTGCCACATATGAATACTTGATGAATGAAAATGATT
This sequence comes from Alitta virens, assembly GCA_932294295.1. Classification (NCBI taxonomy): domain Eukaryota; kingdom Metazoa; phylum Annelida; class Polychaeta; order Phyllodocida; family Nereididae; genus Alitta; species Alitta virens. The sequence goes on from OW028573.1 coordinate 68,531,299, forward strand.
CTGAAAGTGAATGGCTTGATGCAGACTGGCCATTACTGGTCGTGGCAGCAGTTCACGAGGTCGGGAAAAATCCAAGGGTGGAAAGAGGGGTGCCAAAACGAAGTCTAATGCAAAGCCAATGTCCAAAGCCAAAGCAAGAACCCCCCAAGCTACCACTAGATACGCAACTCGAAGCAGAGGCTTGATCAGTTACAATGAAGATTACGACCCGGATATGGGAATAAACGATGAAAATAGCCCACAAATGCTCTCTGGTCCTCGGTACATTAATGCCACTAATGAAATACAATTATATGAGGGTGATGCGTCAGCATATCCCTCATCTGGCGGCAAGAATGTCACAGGGTCCGATCAGAACCAAACTCGCACATCTGAGGGTTGCCCTGGAACCCACTTCTCTACCATTGATTATAACACAGTGAATATGAATGGCGGGCAACCCCCAACCGTCCGATGGTTAAGCGGCCCCCCTCATGTGCATTTTTCTACTCCTGAGGGCATCCCGGCAGGCGCCCAGGGCCTGGCACAAAGGGGGGGGGGGGGCCAGCTTGCTCCGTAGGTGGGTCCACTGTGATGACTTCTGCATGCATACTACCAAACATGGCGACAGGCTGGGGCACACAGCAGCCGTATGCAGTAGTCTCAGACAGGGGACCCACTAGGGGCAATTTTGCACACCTAGATCAACCGTGACCGCTGTTCGTGGCAGCCAACACCCATCCGGGATTCCAGGGACGAGCTTTACGTATGGAGGGATTCAAGGGACTACAGGCGACACCATTCCACCAGACGGGAGCATTCAATCAATTTGAAGGAAATGCATATTGCAGTTAAGGCGCTCGCAACATGGGCTCCTCACAACCAGGGAGGGTTTATTATATGCCACATAGATAACATGGCAGTATGCAACATATTGAACAAACATTACTCTCCTAGTCCAGAGTTGATGCACTTTGTACGTGAATGGTGCATGCTCCTGGAGATCTTCAATCTACATGTCTGCCCTGTCTACATCAATACAGTTAAGAACATTGATGCAGATGACCTTAGTCGGCAGCGCATAGATGCCTTTAGGGCACGCAATCCTACAGCCGCCACATTGATGACTTGGCCTTCAGATGTTAAATATGATAATGTCTTTCTTTAATCTATATGTATTCTGTTTATTTTTCAATTCCAGGGCTCGACCTTCATGCTCAGGCACTGGTGCAGGAGGGATTGGCGCCTCGCACTTGCAGAACTTATGCTGGTGCAAAGCGATATCGCACATTCTGTATCCAAATGGGATTGGACATGAACCCCATCACTGAGCAGCTAATAATGAGGTACATAGCCTATCTTCATAATCAAGGCCTTAAAGGGTGCAGCATCAAGGTATACCTGGCAGTCATTAGAGCTTGGCACATACAGTCATTTGGGTATGAACCAGTGGTTAACTCGCCCTTGATTAAGTATGCCCTGGATGGCATGGCTAGGAGTCAACCTGTACCTAATCAAGTGGCACCCATTCAACTCCACCTCCTAGAGGCAATGCTATCTCATCTCAACTCGTCTCATGATCAGCTTATGGTGGCAGCAGCTATCACTTTGGCATACTTTGGCTTTCTACGGGCGGCTGAGTATTGCCCAGAGCATCCGTGGCGATCGGATGCATATAAATTGTATCTTCGTCCACACCCACTTTCTCAATTGCCACTGACCGCAGATTTAGCCTGCTACACATCCAACATCTGACCTCTTCTAATGCACCACATCAATGTACCTTTTCAGTCACATTTTTCTTATTTTTACCCATGACAACCAGACTCAACTTTGCCCTCTATGTCGTGAAATATATTATTTCCAGTTGCCGTAAATTCGGTACCTGAACATCTCGCTAAAAATTTAATTTAAATTATTATCCTCAATTTATTATCACTCCATGTTTAACAGGCCATGTTCATAGAATAATTAAACCTGACCCAATTGTTTGATGGGCAGTATAGTCTTCTGTCAGGCTATGTCTCATGTTTAATTTATGTGAATGCTTGTGTGTATGTCATGTGCTTGTTCTTGTTTATAGCCAACAAATGGCAAAGTGGCCCCTGTCTAAACATTGTCTGTCTTTCAGTTACTTATTCTTGGGGGAGACTAAACTTCTTGAAGATTTTCAATAAGATTGTCATTTATAACTCTGTACGTGGCAGTTTGAGAGAGATTTGAATCTTGTGATAAATGGTTTTTTTTTAACTATAAAATTGGAAAAAATATCACTTATGTTAGTCATGATAGTTCCTGCAATACATTCGGTACACAGCCAATATTTGCAAATATATGATCAACCTAAGCGGCGGAATTTTCTGTGATTTAAATTATTTATTACCATTACATTTTTCATAAGCTTTTGATCAAGAAAGTCTGTTATTTCATGATAATTTTAATTTTTTTAGTAAGTCCATATTTAAGTTATGATGATATCTTTACTTTCCTTTTTGATGATATTAATTCTGCAACTGAGCTGTAACATTTTGTTCTAAATATCACACAAAGCACTTGAATTAGCAGCATTCAATTCTACCTTAAACCTTTCAAGCAATTCTTCATTATATGAAATATCTTTTCGAATTGTGGAAGTTAAATTCATTCTTAAGTATACCGCTATATCACCACCTTCTTTAACAGACTTCTTCTGTTTAAATACAAATTATCATCGAGCCAAACTTCACAGAATGTGAAAACATTAAAACGAATTCCTACATTTTGCATGGATTCAAATACTGCCTGAAACTGAGATTCATGTTTCATAAGCCTTTTGGCATTTGAATTAAACAATTTACAAAGACCTTTACTCATTTAGTATTGGGATAGCTTGATGCGATTTCATTTAAGGAGTGATTCATACTATTGTTTTCCATAATAGAGAAAAGAGTAAGAAAATAAAGCGTTCAGAATACATATGACCAGGTGTAATTGTTTGACAAAGATAACAGGTGAGAATGAACAGCTGAGATCAAATGAATCATACAGCATAATTGCAAACAGAGAAACATATATATAGTAAGAGAAAGTAACTTGCGCAAAAATGAAGTCTAAATAAACTCAATGGGGTTCAAACAATCAACCGACAAGATTTTTCTTGTGCTTCTTTGAAAATGGGCCTATTCCTTCTTTATTGAATTTCTTGAGGAAACTGTTCTTGAACACTGAATTGTTTCTTTCCTGCCCCGTTATGTGCATTCTTAAAAATCCTATCTCTAGCACGGAAGGATGTTAATTTCACGACAATTTTCAAGGCTTATGAGAGATCTTGTTCCCAACACGATGGATCAGCATCATGGATATCAAGCTCTCATGAATGTGACAACTTTTGCCTAAGTGTCTGTCCAGGATCCATTTCTTGAATACCACTTATAACCAGATTGTCTCTTATAGAGCGAGTTTGAAGATCAATGATTTTTTCATTGCAACAAAGCCCTAAGTGAGTTGCAGACGCTTTTCCAGAAAGAGAATACTGTTTTTCAATTCATTAGTCTGGTCGACAGCACTGTCTAGGCTGGAGCTCAATGACTGGAATTCTTCTTGTACAGACTTTACTATCATGCTCTGACGACATCAGATGTTGTCTCAGAATTGTTTTCAGAAACAGAAGAGACATTGAGATCTTGTTGTTTTGTGCTGAGATCATTGGACTGACTTTGTTTGGTCAGGGGATTCAGGGGAAGTCCTTGAACTTTGGCTTTCCCATAATAATATTCAGAGTTTCGGATTTCTCAATGTCTGGGTTTCTCACAGTTAGGTCATTAAATGTATGCCTATCGTTACATAGATTAGTGTTTCTTGTTCATTTTAATTTATATTTGGCATCTTATAGTTTAATGATATATGTTAATTCAGAAAGCTGTGTTTATTGAATCATTGTGCAATACTCTTCTTGGCCTGAGTAATAGCAAAAGAAGAAAGACTTATATAGTGAAAAATGTTGAGGTGTTATGTGGAAAAGGTCTATTAATTTGAGGGTGCTTTCAGATTGGAACCTGATCAGAGTGATACTCCGGGATGCTCCGGTGTCTGATCCGGCTATGTGTGAAGGGGGCTTAAGACTGTTATGATACAGTTGAATTAGCTTTACCTAGTGGCACGCAAATAATCAAAATATGTGTTTTAAATGTATGCTCTACCCAGAAAGCAATGCGGCATCGGCCCGACGTTGGACCAATGTTGGCAGTAAGATCGGGCCAACACCAATCTTGGTCATCGGCGCGAGGTCGCAATTAACAATTAACACCCAGGCGCCTAATTCTTAATCATGTACATTCAATGCAGTTAAACTGGTCTATATTAATTACACTTTTCGTATATTCAAAAACTTAGCAGATATTTTGTCAAATTTATTCAATAAACTGCACAAGAAAATAGAAGCATTTAGGAACCTAAGAAATGTAATGAGCTATCCATTGCTCCAGGTCGTTCCTGTAGTACAACAAACGTATATGAGTGACATGGGCAATTACAATTATGTAGCTCAAGGTAATAGAACCAGGTGGGCAGGTTAAGAATAGCTTTTTTGACCGAACTATATATATTAAAGTCATGATAGCTTAAGTGGTAAGGTGCTTGCCTTTTGAGTGAGGTAGTGGGTTCAAGTCCTATTGAAAGATGTAGACACGCTGGGGAAAATTTTACCAGGCCAGTATTTTACGAGTATGCATTAATGTTATTCAGCTGTATATATAACATTAGATAGTCTTAGGTAGTATTAGCTCTTCCTTTTTTCTTTTTTGTTATCTAGAACAATCACCTTACCAAGACAAGTTTAGTGAAAACCTATGTGATGCGCTGGTGTGGTGGTAAGAGCATTGGCATTATGTTGTGCCTGTAAATGAGGTCTCAAACACTGAGAATAAGAAGTTTAGGTCCAATTTGTTGTCGTTTTTAATTAAATATGCCAATATGTGCTGCCTGGGGTTGTACCAATCAATGAGGAAAAGTTCATGGAAGAACATACCACACGTAAGTAGTATAAATTATTCAATAACCTAATTGAAATCATTGAAAAAAAACTATGTGTTTACATGCAGAGTAATGATATGCATGTTACATATTAATTATATGAGCAAATCATTTTATAAAGTTCAGTGAACTGGATTTTAACTACACTCCATGGGTGATTATATGCCATAATGGATCTTAACAACCCTAATGTAAACTTAATAGGTAAATTTGCTGGGGTAATGACATTTCACAGAGCTGTTTGACACAGCTAGTTTTATCTAAATAATCAAAACACATTAACATACTGACTCACAAGGGGCCATGAATATGGGAAACTGGGCTATTTCTAATTAATCGTCAAACTGCAAGTAAATTTCTTATATAAAATATATCATAATATCGACTTATCAACTTAAATTCTGCCTGATAATAGCAAAGGACAGAGGTGGGTTGATTCAGCCATCTAGGAGAGTCGTACAGGTGTGCCAGCACACAGAAAAGCTATTTCAACATTTGATCCAGGTTTCTGAGGGACTGTCACGTGCTACAAACCTGATGGAGACTGTGTCACTGACAGTAGTACTCTCTGAGCTTGGATCAAACATTTTTGATGACCTGAGTGGCCATATGTTTGATTGTGAACCTCACAATAACCATGTTTTTGCTCTGGTTAAATGCATTGCCTCCTGCTTTACCAAAATAAGGCTACATCATTTGACCAGACGATATAATGAAGCTGCCATTGGCAAGACTATCAGAAAAACTTACAGCAAGTTAATTATTTTTAAACACCAGTGAGGTTTTCTCGGGGGAACCTGTGTTTTTGATATACAGGTTGTAATGTGTGCATTTTCTCCTGTCCACTATGTTCAGTGTACATAGTAAGAAATTTTTTATAAACTCCATGGAGTTCTCGTGAAAATTAGTCTATACCCTGTTTATTGAAGCTTGGATCTAGCCTATTATTTTTTCCCTTGATCCATTTATGCATTTATTTTTTAAACAATACTTTTAAAATAAGACATGTGCTCTACTGTAAGGTCTACATGTATTGGAATTTCTTGATAATGTATGAATGTTTGTGAAATTTTAATTGTCAACCCTCATTTAACATTTTCTGGATCCACCTCTGTCTAGTGAATTGATCCATGATGATATGCCGATTATATGTGAGTAATACTGTTAATTGTGCTAATCTGTTCACATAGGTGAAGCATTACATGCACCAAATATTGTACAATAAATATACTTTTTTAAACAATATACAACTGTTTCTATTTATTCCAAAATTGGCACTGCTGTGTGTAACTGAATAGTGTGGAATGTGCATTTATTTTCATATTATGCCTACTTGAGAGTCCACTGTAGGCCAAGGGGTGCAGTGTAGTAATATGGCCGACCTGTGGCTTCAACCCAGTTGGGGTTATCAGCTGTCCATTATATAGGTCAGTTACATAGGTCAGTGGTCTCAAAGTCACTTAAGGTTTTTTTTTTTGTTTTTTTGTAACACTACCCACCTGCTTTTATAACTGAGCCCGCTGGGCAGTCTTGTGGTAAGATGCTCGCCTGCTCCTCTGAAGGACCCGTGTTCAATCCCAGACCCCTGCACACTTCACTAGTTCATCCAAGCTTCAAGAGCAACAGCCCAGCTGGATGTCGTCAGGATGAGATGTTAAATTGGTGGTCATTTGTAATCAGTGTCTGTGCTGAGGCAATTACAGAACCCACCCATGGGGTGAATATGTAACATGGGTAGACTCCTCCCCTCTCTCACCTCATCAATCAACCCTCGATAGCAGCAAGAACTTGCCTTATAGGGCTGCACTTTCCATATATATCTTTCTATTTATCTATATATCATTTCACCATTATGTCTGCCTCTGGCAGCTGGTCGTATAAGCTAAATAAGCTTCAGACCCAGTAGCATTGAGACATAGACATTTAGGAAGCTACAAATCAATCTATTTGTTACAGCTTGGATTCATCCAAGGTTAAAGACCGAGCTGCAGAAGGTAGAAATTGCAGTAAAACGCTGATTGGTTGTCTTATTGTGAAATTTCGCACCTTTACTAATGGGCTTCCGTATCATCGTGTTATACATGTAACTTGTAAGGAAGAAAAATTACTTGGAACAAACTTGAAATTAGGTGAGAATAATATGTGTCAATTCATTTCATGAGAATTCACATATGTTCTGATATAGGTAAAAATAACGACCAATGATATACTGTGATAAAAACGATAATAACAAACTACTTAAAAGTTTGCTAATATTTCTCAAGAGCCTTGTCTGATGTCTCAGGAGGACTAACCAGAGAAATGATTATGTGGTTTTCAGTGGTGACAGTTTCGGCTTTGGTTTTTGCTGTACGATTCATTTTTGCTCAGTATTGTTCAGTAAAGCTTAAAATTAACTTACTTTTTATGTGATAAAAACTTAACTAATACTGTATGAATGTTAATCTTTAACCAGCATTGGGAATGTAAGGTCGTTATTTCGAAATAACGCTCTGTAACTTTAATACATTTTAGTTACAGAATTTGGATCTACTTAAGGGGTCTCAAATTCGGTGTTGATCTTATTTATGATTGCTGAATTTTACTGTATTTCTTTTAATTTTTAAGGATAATATTGAGTAGGGTTTTACAAAACCTACTTTTGGTATATTGTTTTATATTCTAATTTATCGCGCTTTTTCTGCAGGTTTTTGAAGCAGAAGCCAGAGTTGCAATCGACCAGAAAATTGAAAATGCTGCTAAACTAAGTAAACATTTATAACATTAATTAATTTTCTATATAGCTTAGTCACTTGATGCCATGGCATTAGTGAGTCAGGTTATGATGGTAATAAATCACCATGTTATAAATTAACACTGATGACATATGAGTAGGCTTAATTAATATCCGGCTAAGTAACGTGTCCTAATAATTTTTCATCTTACTTATTATTTTGTATGCGATTATTATGGAGTGAAAAGTAGCTTTGGCATAGTGAACAATTGATGAACACCATTGAAAAACGCATTGACAGATTGTAAGATGAAATGAATGAATAATGTTTACTTACAAACTAGATAATGACATTGGAAAGTTGACAATACATATTAACACAAGGACAGATTCGGCTGTTTCTCTTTTTTCTGGACCATACCACCAATTCATTGTTTTTACTATATAAAACAGCCTTGCTGTCACTTGTTGTAACATTCTTTCAGCATATTGTACATTTGTCTTAAGATAAGACAATGGTTGTATAATTCAAACAATGATGTTGTTTAGCTTACACAATTCCATATCCAAGACCTAACAATATCTTGGCTGATTTTAAACAAAATTTTGGATGGACACCAGCAAAACAATAATTTGTCTGAAACCGACAGTCATTTCTAAGAGTGTATCACTCTCCTCTGTCCCTGTTAAACTGATTTTACTCAACCAAATCAAATGCATTTTCAATTCCAGGCAAGATTGCAGGACAAAACCCTGTGCCTGATGATTCTGTGCTTGTTGAGCTGGATATTCTCTACAAGAAAGAAGACTGGAATGCCATTCTGGAAAGGTTACAACAGTCTCAATCTTAATATCTCTAGATTTCTATGAATAATAACTGATGTCTAAGTAGAATTGAGTCAGAAAGATTAACATTTATACAGTATTAGTTAAGTTTTTATCACATAAAAAATAGTAAAACATTTTTTACACAATCCCGCTTGCATTTTACAACAGTTAAAATTGTAAGCTGCAGCTCATAATTTATCATTATTTCAGTTTTTACGGTTGGGCCGCCAGCGGCCACAGCTGTGTTGTCATCGTTTTCAGAGATTTGAAAGTATTTTCCCGCCGTTGCTTGTCGCGCAAAGAACTCTCCAAGCACGCCATTGTGTTTCATGGCACTAACCTGAACCTCCTATTCTCATGCAATGTCATCGCCAATTTATGCAATCAAACTTGATCATGCATAAATCATTTGCCTTTCCGGAAGTCTCCGCACGTCGAGGAGTCAAAACGGTCGATTACCGTAACGGCCACTCCCGATGATGGCCAATCCAAAACGGCCAATTTCCAGGGCGATGTATGTATTTGTTTTTGTTTTGCTTGAATGAAATTATATTTATGAAAAATAAAATGAAATCATATATAGGCTTATATCATTAATGTTTCACATGTAGGCCTATAGACCTATAGATATCATTTTACATGTATTATAGGCGTTCGTTTCTCTAATCTGGCATTTCGCATGCACCATCGACATTATATTTATATTGATTAGCTAAATCCAAGATGTTTTTATACTTGTTTTAAATAAATTTATTGTGCAATATTGCAACAACTTGCTGGCCAGCCCGCTATACCCCTGTCGGTTCAATTCAAATAGGCCTATATGGCTTGTATGACATGAAACTACCATAACTTCTAGTTAGAGAAAATTGGCTGTAACTCGGTGTGTCATGGTAATAGTAGTTCTAAACTATAAAAAGTTTTTTTTCTTCCGTGCAAATTAATAAACTGGAACCAAAACCTTTAATTTTCAGCTACGTCATGTACATAATTAAAAATTAAAATACTTATTTGATGAATTTCAATTTCCTACAAAAATTAGGCCTAATTTATTCAGATCAATTGACATTGACAATTAAACAATAAATGGAATAGGCTGCACGAAGTAGAAATAAAGACGCAATCATATTATTATATTTTACGGGCTAGCACCAACATATAACAGTTGAATCCAGTGATTTCTAATCCTGGATGTAAAAGCAAGACTAGGTCAGAGCAATATTTTTGATAATATCATTATGATCACACAACACACAATTGCCATCTGGAATAATTATTAAGAACTGAATCTGTATTAATCACGTCTAACTTCTTTGCACGAGCGTACGTGAGGTAGTCGTAGATCGCTCGGCGGACGTCCGTCAACCGCTCGCCGAACGTCCGTCAACGGCTCGCCAGGAGCATTCTACTAATTAGCGCGAGTATACGTAAAACGCTCTGCGAGTGAATCACGTGAAGCCAAGGATGATTTAAAAAAAATTGTCATACGTAGGTCTTATTCGTGAGAGTGTGAACCTAATTTCTCCAAGGTATTACAAGCTATATGCTGAGTGTTCATAGCTTGGGGAAATTAGAACAGGAGGGAACAAAGAGGTACATCAAAGGTAAAATCACTGTCTCGCCAAAAGATAAATGACCAAAGGACAATAGACAAATATTTATTTATAGCCGACATGATGTATAACACATAGAAACATTAGCTCATGGGCAATTCGCCGACTAGTCAGCAACAAAAGGATTTATAACAAGAAAGAAAATAAAGGCGATAAGAAATAAAAACATGAAGTGATATGAAAGTAATATAAAAGTAAGGCTTGTCTACGAAAGGCGCATTTGCACCGCAGTCCTTTATACTTGGACAGGTTATACTTAAGCTCATTCAGATTTTTGCTGAATTCGACCTCCTCAGTCAAACTGTTCTAAAATTTAGGCCCATGTGGTTGGCCCTCTTCTGGAATCTAGTTTCATTTCTATTTCTTTAGTGCTGCCCATAACGGTGACACTGGTATTATCAGCATAATTGCATGGTACCATATTATGGTTTGATGGTAGATCATTATTATATACATTAAAGTGTGGTCCAACCACATTGCCTTGCGGCACACATGAAATATGCTTACTTACCAATGGACTCTTGAAATATTTGCTCTTTTCTAGTCTATTTATGATATTGTTTTTTGGACCTGTTCATGGCATTGTTTTTATTGTCAATTATGTACGCCCAGTTTTTTTTAATTACAATAAGCAGTATGATATAAACTGCCTAATATATAATATAATAAGATTATTTATAGTATCTGATAATAATATGGCCTAATTTTGAAGTGGTATAACATCACTGGTTTTTTTAAAGCTCAGTGCAGTTGGATTCCATATTAATTTCAAAATCCTAGTATTTTTTATGTCAATAATCTTATACGTTGTACTAATTCTTTGTTACAGCTAAATTATTATAAATACCTTGAACATTCAGCGGACATTTCACTGGTTGTTCTGCAAACACTAATTTATTTATGAAGGGAGGAGGGGAGAGGTACTGCCTCGGTCCAACCGTATTAATAAGTGCCCTTGGCACGTTATCTTGTATATTAAAATGAACTGACTTATTGATGTAACCAAGCTAATACTGCTATTCTCCAGTACATCCCATGAAGACGGGAGCAGACACAAAAGAAAGGCCATCAGGAATGAGATATACAGATGGACAGACAACACCGTCCCCTATGAATTCCAACGTAATGTTTTCAGTAAGTGACATATCCCATTTCCTGCACTCCATACAACGGATATCTACTACCGAGTATTGACATTTTAAAATGTTGGCTAGTTTTATGAAGAAGAAGAAATTGGCAATATACCATGTAAAGTTCAGGTTAAACAATTTTTGTAGGTTTTGACGAATGGTTTTTCAGAGATTGATATCCTGAGGCGAATCAAAGTTTTGCAGATTCTACGTAACTTCTTTTTTTTTTTTAAGGGATACTGTGCAGTTAACATTTTCATAATGTTGCAAGTGGAAAACTTTAAGCAATTTGACAAAAGTATTATAGTTATTTAGATTCATACTATCAATCTGAATTTTTATCAGTAGTTCAAAACTGATTGTAGAATATAATGATAAGCTTAGACACCGCGAAAATAAGGTTCACTTTCTCCTGCTATATGATAGCTTTCCACGGCTTGGCTCTTGAAACTTTAGGATAGTTTCTGATGAACAACTTAACAGTTTTGTGGTCAAAAATCTGCATCTAGTGGGTGATCTGATTTTTACACAGATTTCACACACCCTAGATATATTGTTTATTATTGAATAAAGCTACTCTTCCCAAAGGCTTAATGACATGCCGCTTTAGGGAAGAGTATATAGTTACAAATGTAATGTAATAAAAGGAAATTTGCATAAATGTAGAAGATTATGACAAGCAATTTAGATTTGTAGGCCTCTTAAATTTGCATGAGTAACAATTTGGTATATTGCATCCTTCAATATAAGCCTCAACTGTCTTCTTTTTCACATATAATTTAAAACCGTTTTATTTCCCTGCATACTTGTGACCAAGCCATGAAAAGAACTGCTGCATATGACCGCACTGAAATTACAAAAGCAGCCGAGATATGCTATCACCAACACGTGTGACATTGTTGATATCATTTTTTATTTTAAAGGAGTTTAATTGCTCAGTGCAAACTGTTTTCAGCAATGCCCTTCACATATGTACAAATTAAAAGATTTACAAAAATGCATTGACAATAAAAAAAATCATTGTAATTCTTTCATAAACTTTATGATTAATACACTGTTATACTGTCTTTACATAAATGCATAAATATGATCATGTAGAAAACATATGACAAGTAAGCCATACAGATATAAAAGCTTGTTATGATATGGTCAGGTTATTACGAAGGTAATTAGTCAGTGCTTACATTGTATATATGCTATACAACTCTATCATCCTATTGCCTGAAATTGACTCTCAGAAACATGTTGGTACACGTAAAAGGCCATGAAACTAACATTTCTTATTTTACATATATAAAGGTGAATGTAAGTCATTATATAATTCTCGTTTTTGTGTGTGTGTGTTAATATCCAGGTCTGACAAGAGAGATGTGACAATTGGAAGAATGGCTTCATATAGGATGCAGGCCAATTAGGCTTATTAAATTGTTTTAACACGATATACACTTTTGTAAAATGAAGAAATTGTAGAAATGAAAAATATTCCAGTCATGTTGATGTTGCTTAATTCTTATATAAGGATATAAATTAGGCTGAATATTTTGAATAACCTATAGTGCCTGGGCCAGTTGTCTATTATTGCGGATCCTGAGTTCTGTTTTTGGCATTAGTACTACTGGTGAGATTCAGGTCAGCAGAAAGTCATTCCCACTGCCGTTTTAACTTGCTTTTCATTCTTGCAGATGAAGAAGAGATGAGACAAATTCACATGGCCATTGATGACTGGAACAGATACACCTGTTTGAACCTGCGACCAGCCACTCCAAATGACCAAAATTACATGTACATCGAGAGCAGAGGAGGGTAAAGAAATATTACATTACATTGAATCACTTGATTTTATTTATAGTGGTAGATACAGCTGCATATCACTAGAGACAAAATTACGATATTCCCATTGATGGTGTATCTATCTATATATCTATACTATAGTGACTGTTTACACAGCTATATAAATAATATGGTAGTAATTATACTAATAATAATAGTACACAGTAAATTATGTGAGGATTAAAAGAACTGTCAATGTTTGCATTTGTATCAATATAGAGTTCCTTATTTTCTAAACAACCTCAATTATAAATTTACACTTATTTTTTTATATGAACATTGTGAATTAATATCCAAAAACATCTTTCGTTTACAATATCATTATTGTAGAATCTAAAAGTTTTTTGCCTATTGTAGACTTGTTTGCCCATATTTCTACTGTTATCTTTTATTATTATGTATGATTTTTACAAGATGTTCCGCCTACGTTGGTATGATTGGGGGCGGGCAAATGGTGAATCTTGGCGAAGGCTGCAGAACGGTTTGTTGTCATGAGATTTTTTTATAATAAGGTAATGCTAAAAAGCAATGTGCTAAGTGCACAAAATCATTTATTTGATAAAAATCGATAGAGTAAAATGCAGCAGTATCAAATATCTTTTTCATCTTCTAATAGCATTAATATAAGAATGTTGAAGGAAATAGGTCCCCATTTGAAGAATTATGAAATAATATCTTGGAATAAGCTGACTTTCATGTTTTACCAGGCTGACATAGCTTTGCATGAGATTGGTCATGCCATTGGACTGCAACATGAACAGTGCAGATCAGACAGAGACGGCTGGGTTGACATTAATTTGGAAAATGTGTGGGAAGGGACAGAGTTGAACTTTAGAAAGCATTCGGAAGAGGAAATCAACGAATATGATGTCTTGTATGACTACCGCTCCATCATGCACTACAGCCAAATGGTGAGGCATAGGCAAAGGATTAAGAAACCCTCAATTAGGTTCCCTTGATAACGACTTGTGTTTCTTAGTAAATGAGGCCAAGATATTTAGAAGACGATGTTAATTTTTTGCAGGCATTTTCAGCGAACCAGCAACCAACCATTAACTCTAAGGACGCCTACTTCCAAAGGCTGATTGGTTACTCGGACCATCTCTCCTTCCGTGATATTAAGATTGTGAACGAGATGTACAACTGCAATGGTAAATAGACTCATTTTCCAAAGTATAAAATTAGGGGCAGGTGGGGCACCACATGCCACTTTTACTTCTTCTACCTTGGAGCATGAAGTGATAATCGTATAGACTTACTGTATTCATTACCCGCAGTATTGTAGTTACTTCTGTCAAAAGTTGTCCGTAAGCCAGGTTAGCGGGTTCACACTTCGTTTCCAGAGCTTAACTTGTTTGGCTACAGCTGGCTATTCAAAGTTTGATCTTAAGATACATGCCGCCCCATATGATGACCTTGACCTTTGACCCAAGGTCATCCATCTCAAGAGTCACAAAGCCCAATGGTCAAGTCCCAGAAACTCTTTGCATTTTCAAAAGCACAACTACTGAGTTATTTCATTCTGAAATTTCCGAATTTTACTCTGATCTTTAAAAATATTAAGATGTGGCCTTGATCTAAAGTCTATATATCTCGCCATACTAATGGTGAAGCCCAGTGACATATTGTTTACTGAATTCTACTAATAAATACATCAGAATGATAAAAATTAATCTTCTATGACAAGGTATTTTTTACTTCATGGTGGTGGAAAGTGTAAATTCTAAATTAACACATTTTCCTGATTGTTTTTGTCACTAGGGGACAAAAACATTGACATTTACAAGAAAGATGTCAAACCAATTAATCCGCAGAGCCAATGCATAAAAGTGCCGCTTGGCTCATGGTGCCCCACTCTCTTCATGAAGTCAAAACGCTATAGACTCCAAAGGTAGATTGAAATTGTTATTATTAACAAGACTCATAAGTATGACGGCAAGAAAGTTCCTAACGTTTTTAATGGTCTTCTTCTTCTTCTATCAGATGTTATAATGCTATATTTATATATATATTTATTTCCCTGTATAAACTACAAAAGGTATAATGGGAAAGGAAATACGACAAACATCAGATTTTATAGTTATGAATGGCATAATCAATAATATTAATTGGAATGTACATAGAAAAAACAAAAATTCAACATCCGAATCACAGTCAATGTCACCAGTTTAGTCAGGGGGCCACGGCCAGAAAATGTGAAATAAAAAGGGCACTTTGTTTGCACCGATCCACACCTCCTCAAATTTGGTATCATAAAATTGGAAATTTTCTGTATTTTTTGTAATCGGTACTCGTTTTGTCAGTTTCTTGGACTGGAGATGTTTTTTTCTGGTATCCATGGCAACAAGTACATTTTTGTATTGAACAATTTCACAAAAATAATTTTGGTGGTATTCTGGTAATTACAATGCATAACATTTGTTGGTACCATGACTAATCTGCATGGCTGACCTCATTAAAGTTTTGCAGTAAACACTGGTTTTTCTCAATTTCCTGTTGCCATGGTAGCAGTTTTAAAAATAATTTTATTAATTTGCTTTTATATTATTGACTGTCAAGCTTTTATAACACAGTACAATAATATACTTTTGGTATATCAAGACACCTTAGAAGAAACCATCTCAGAAAAGAAGCATCACTGAAGTTCCTTCATTTTTGTGTGTTGCTATGAAAACACATTTTTAGAGAAAGCATCAGTAATATGGGAATAAACATTTTATAAGATATATTGAACATAGGAAGGTGATATTTGATAATTCGCATGTAAAAACCTCACAGATTAAAGAAATATACTTTTTGCAGTCTCTGGTTGCCATGGAAATGTGTATCTGACCCCTGTTTCCTTATATGGGTAAATTTGCAATTAGGTGGATATAAGCAGTCTGTAAAAGAGGAACTGTGTTACCCTGGCAACCATAAAAAACAGTAAGAGACCCTGAAAGGTAGAACTGTTACATTATTCATATCTCTGGACCTACGACAGGTACAACCATAAATTGCTTATTGAACACCATGTTTTCAGGGTCAATGAGTTCATTTCTGATAATTTAAAAATGTCTAATTTGCATATACTTTATTGTATTACTAATCTAGAAAGGTCAATTTGCATAATATTTCCATATATGACTACTGCAATGGGCAGTCCAGGTGCCGAAACATTTATATTTTTCTTTTTATTCTCATCAATGTTTTAAACTGTTTCCAACAAATTACTGAACTTGAATAATAAGTAAATAAAATAAACTTGCATGGACTGGTTACCATGGTAACAAAACCACCAATAGTCCTGATAAAGATCCATGCCCGCATATACGATTTCATCATAAAGCCTTATTATATAAGTGCCTTGATTCTATTCATATGGCATGATTGTTGCCCCAAACATATATTGATATGCTCCTATGATAAGTTAATTTGAAAACTGGTATCCATGGTAACCAAATTGAAAACAAATATGGACAGGATATTCAATTCTGTCAGTATTTTTGTCTGCAGCTATCCACTTAAAGGAATTACTGGGCTTGTAACATAGGCAATATTCAGTAATATTTGAAAATATGGCAGTGGTTCTCTGAATTATACACAAGGCTGGCATAGTTGTCTAGGTAACACATAGTTCAGTCTATTTATAGTAACCATCGTGAATCCGTAACACAAGTCCAGCAAGGGTGATATTCATTGTCATTTACTGGGATGTTACCAATGACAACTGTTTCCATGACAACCAATTAATGAAATTATGAGTAAATTATCTGTCCATTTGTATTAATATTGTGTATATTATTGTACTGTGTTATAAAAGCTTGACAGTCAAAGATATCAAAGCAAATTATAAAATTATGGAAATATTTGTAAAACTGCTACCATGGCAACAGGAAATGGAGAAAAACCAGTGTTTACTGCAAAACTTTAATAAGGTCAGCCATGCAAATTAGTCATGGTACGAACAGATGTCAAGCACTGTAATTAACAGCATACCACCAAAATTATTTTTGTGAATTTGTTCAATACAAAAACGCCATGGATACCAGAAAAAAAACATCTCCAGTCCAAAAAAATGACAAAACGAGTACAAAAAATACAGAAAATTTTCAATGCGATGATACCAAATTTGCAGAGGTGTGGATCGGTGCAAAAAGAAATTCCAATTTTGAGGGGCTGGCCCCCTGACTAGTTCTTAAGTCTTTGATTGCGTGCACGCCGCTAAATCTTTCAAAGTGGGTCTGTGATTTACTTGCAGTTTACCACTGGACAGCATGAGTTTGTCTATTGATGTTTCAGTGGCAATAACATGTAAATTATGGCCAATCACCTCATTCGTCACCACTGCATTGTCACGTTCACTCATAGTTTTCAGCAGTTTCATAAATCTATTGAAGACTTGTAGGTGGGAACTGTTTGTTTTCACCAGGTGAGGTAAATACCTTGTGTGAATCATGTGAGGTGGTCTCAAGATGCGCCTGGCACCCTAACAAACACAAACACGTTTTATTAATACTTTTCAAACGTTATGAATTTCGTTTTAAGAATGTCGATTCAGACGTTTTTGGACGGCATATGTGGGGGCCAAAAAACGTTACAAAAACATTCAAGCAAAACGTTTTTAATGAACATTTTTAGACCGGTTTTAGACGTCCGTATACAATGTTTGACCAAAATGTTTTTAATTCGAAGACGTACTTAATGTTTAGTGAGTGAACAATGAAAGGTTAGAACTCAATTAATGTTATTCATTTGTTCCAACTAATGATGAACTAAAACAAAAAACTAAGAACAGCCTTCATTCATGATTTCCCAAAGCTGGGTTTGAACCTAACCTAAGCCTAATAATAACAGTCCTACACCCTAACCACTGCAGCAGCCAGTCATGTAGAAACAAGATAGCCTCGTCTTGGTATAATCAAACAAAATAAATAAGCTGGGATAGTGAAGCCACTTTTATCAAGTCATATAACATTACAATTTAATTCATATATTGTTGTGGATTGGTGCGGTGGAAGTCTCTAGATGTTTTGTTGTGGGCTGTATCAATAAATAATTTAAGACAGTTACTTATGGAAGTTGTATAATAAAAAAATGTTTATAGGAGGATCAACTTATTTTTGGCATGGGTTATTATGTTATCAGATGTTAAGAAACTAGATTCCCACAAAAGGGTTTGAACTCAGTCTTTAACAGAAGGCCGATATGCTACCAACTGAGCTACCCAGTACTAGGCTGAATTGTTGCTCTCTGATACTAGCCAATAGTAGCCATTATGACAAGAATAATATAATGTATTATTAATATCAGATTTATTATGTAACATCATAGATATCTCTCTGTCATGTCTGTAATTATTTTTACATGAAGTCACTATAAAGAAACATTTCAGGAAGACACTCCGAAAAATATTTCAACGCCGGAGTACATAAACCTTTCTGTGAAATGTTTTCCAAACATTGCAAAGAAACTTTTTCAAAAGACTTTATTGAACAATTATATGAGACATTTTCCAAACAATATTCGGACGTTTGCCGGAATTGGTTTTAGAAGATTCCATTAAAACAGCTTTGTATTATGTTTTTCAAATGTTTTTTAGTTATAATCCATAGACATTTTCCAATCAGTGCAGGACTACTTGTTTGAAAAACGTGTTTTGGCCGTTTGCTAGAAACATTGTAAGAAAGTCCAAGTAAAACAGTTTCATAACAGATTTTTTTTTTAGCCGTTTCTGAGAAACAGTCTTAGAATGGTAAAACAATCTGATAAAACGTTTGGAAAATGAATTTGGCCGTTTGCTGGAAACATTTTAAAAACATTTTAAGGAAAAATTTTAAAGCAGTCCGAATAAAACAATTTTTTATAAAACGTTTAAAAAACGTTTCTAGGAAATGTAATGGACAAAAGCCACAATAGCAGGTCAAGTTTTACAACAAAAAATTAATGGAGAACCTCACAACCGTGTGCCAGAATCAGGATGGCAATGATAACAGTAATCCTAATTTATTTATTTTTATTTTTTCACTTTTCGCATGTGACTTATCCTCTTCTTCCTTGTTGTTCTCGATATTTTCCATGACATGTCATAGAATATTCAATCAGCAACATTTTCACTCTCATCCATAATAACACCCACAATGGTATCATTACGATATTTTATTTCCCAATACACAATGAGTTGTAAACAAAATTATACTGCTCATATAAGTATTATTTATATGAACACCGTTTAGCAGATAATTTTTTATATAACTTTATCATATTGTTGTCTGTTACGTGGTTCAGTTGTGTCTCACGAGGCGACCTAAAAATGTTCTACCTGTTTGCACGAATCAGTGTTGCACAACATATTATCGTATTACACAAACAGAATTGATGTGTAAACTTTTCCTGACTTCTTTTACTACTGCATTGATGAGTCAGCAGACATAGACTCACTCCTATATATTGAATTTCCTCGTTATTTAACAGTCAGGTATCTCGGATATCATCATTATCTCTAATTTCAGTACATCCAACTCACTGGCAACTCTTTCACACACATCACTTATTCTTGACATTGCATCATCGGCATATCCATTAACACCGCAGTATTTACCTCCAACATGACAGCCAAAACCTGACTTTTGTAATTCAACAATCATATTATTAATATACTCACACCGCCTTGCTTGACACCATTCTTTGGAACAAAAGAATCAGAAGATGAGTTACTATATTTTACACTCAGTTTTTTATTAACATATAGCTGATACAGTAATCTCATGTACATAGGATGCACTTTTTTTCTATCAATAGACCAAACAATTGTGTGAAGTTGTTCCGGTCAAAAGCTTTCGTGCTTCAAGTGCTACACCATTTTATTGTTATACTACATTGTTACCATTCACATAATAATCAAACCCAAATTGAAACTCAGATGTAGCCAAGAGTCACTTTCCTTACCTTAACTTAACAAATCTACAAATGGCTCTGAAATTGTTTGACTTATTACCTTGTGACCGCATATTCTTTGGTACGGGTATCATGATACCTTGCAGCATGTCTGAGGGTACCATGCCATGTATATAACATCTTATTTCCACTAGAATTATTAACCTTCATATAGCAATTTTTGACTGACGATGTTAGTTAAAAGCCATACTCTTTGACATGTCAGGGTGGTCCACAAGCATACATTTCAACTACTACTGCTCATTGTGAAAGAGGTGAAGTATAAATGTGTATTACAACTACTGCTCATTGTGTAAAATATAATAACATCTGGGTATTTTCTCACATTTAGCCCATTGCCCACCTCAGGCATGCATTGGTGAGGGATTCGTTGGCAAAGATTGCCAGTGCTTGTGTCCGGGAAACCCCATCCAACCTTGTGGATCTACCAACCCAGAAGTACCCGAAGACAGTAAGTATTGTATTGTATTGTAGTGTATTGTATTGTATTGTAGTGTAGTTTAGTGTAGTGTATGGTGGTATATTGTATTGTATTGTATTGTATTGTATTGTAGTGTAGTGTAGTGTAGTGTAGTGACAGTATTGTAGCGTATTGTATTGTGCTGATCTGAAGGATAGTCACCTTACATGATATACATTTAATCTCATTTAGTATCATTATTTTGTACAAGTAACATTATTTTGTACAAAGTATTTATGTTATTATTCTCATGCTTGTGATTTCAATAAATTGCGCCTTATCACTCTAATGACTGAAAACTGACAATCAAAGTCAGTCATGTAATGTTTGGTATTCCAATTACAATCAGCAGTAATTAATACATATGAAACTTCGACATCGTAAATCATATTTATTACAAGCATATAGGTTTTAAAATTGTTGCCTCATTATTTCAGTTTTCCACCCATATACCTATATCATAAGCGTAACCCCTGCACCATTTTGAAACTGAGTAACTGTTGATTCTTTGCCCCAGAATGTCAGGATGACGAAGAGCTCTGCCCCATATTTGCCGAAAGGGGTGATTGTGTGACACACCCTGCATATATGTTCGAGATGTGCCACCTTTCCTGTGGTCTTTGCGGTAAGTATACACAGTTCAAAGAATACCTGACAAAAGAAACGTAAATTTGTCTTTTTCTTAGAAGAATTACCAATGATAAATGAATGACAATTTAAGAGAATACTCCAAACAACGTAGAGAAAATTACACATGTTACTATTGCATCACTGAAGGGCGATGAAACAGGACAAGATAAAACATATCCTGCCCATATGTCCAAAGTGATGAACCAAATTAAAATATTAGTTTTTTCACAATGGTTCCCGTTATTGGCCTAGACTGTCAACCATTATAACAGGCACTCAATATCACAAGTTATTTGTGAAAATTGGGCCATATTAATCAAAATAGCTCATGTAATCACCTTAGTGGAAGGTTGGTTGTCTTGCAAAGTGGGATGCGTTCTTCATTTGTTATGTCTGATATATTATCTTATCTTTATTGTACTATTATATCACACCGCTATTAACAGAATGGCAGAATCTTTTTTTCACATTGATGAAAATGAATCTAGCCATCAAACTGCAGCTGTAGAAAAAAGTTTAGTCTGCAAACGTTGTACATGTGTATATTCAATGTAAATATTAGTTTTTGACACGAATATAAATCAGTAGAAATGCAAGAATGTAGTATTTTATATTTATCAAAATCTCGCACAAGATATAAATACATATATAAAGTGTAAATGACTGAAAATTGATTTAACACAAAGGGGATATAAAACAAATTAGTTTCGAATCTAACAATCCTACATTTTGGAACATTTAGTTTGTTTTTCTTTGAAGATTATAATGTTTGTCATAAATACCCAGTAGCATGTCATGTAATCTTTTCTGTTTTAATGAAGATGTGCAGTTGATAAAGGGCAAGATAAATAGAACTCTGCACACGCTTCTGGTTCATTTCAATCTCGTCTGACAGTTTCTAGATCACAAGTACTGCATATTTTACAGCCAAATCCATTGAAACGGAAGCCAATCTTAGAGACTTGGAAGGTAAACTCCAATGAGAGTACCGGATTCACATGGCGTCATTTGGAGTTTAGCTTTCAAGTCTCTGAGATTGGTTTCCAAATAAATCAATTTGGCTGTAAAAGGATTTACAACACGGATTTGAGTTCATTTTCCAGTCGTCATAATAGTCCTGCTGTTTGGGTTATAGATTATTTATTTATTGCAGACACACACACATACATTAGGTTCAATATATGGGGGTCCATATCCTTCTAATAACTACCTAACTACTGAGTATTGTATGGCACTGTAACAACGAATTCACAAAACAACAGTACAAAGCAACTCAACTGCTTGTCCAATATAAATATATCAATGACTCCCAATGTTTTCTAATGGAAGAATGCCAAAAGGCGTCACTACTAATAACATTCATAATGATACTATTTTCAGACCTGTTGATCCTTTATAGACAAGATTTCTGATAACTGCTTCAAAGGTGCTAACTCTATGACTAGTGAACATCAGCACTACAATACTTGATAATAAAGTAGCTGATGGCACCTTTTGCTCATGCGTTAACCTGGCAATTCCACTTAAGCTCTCAGGTGATACAGACTGCCATTAGTTTGAAGCAGTGCGCTCACTAACATATCAATATATCTTTGCATTGATAAGTACAGTTTGCTCTATGGAGGTCCGACCATCCACATATTTTACCATACGTATTTTCGATGTTGAGCATTCAAATGTCCGGCTCTGACATTAACTTCACTGAAAAAGTAAATGAAACATGAATCAGTGGACCAATATCAATTCTATTCATAATTTTCACTGGATTGGTATTCTGGACACGGGATGTAAATATCATATTTTTGCCTTTTTTGTTTTCATTTCAATTCAAAATAAAGTTTATTTCAACGTTAAACATCTTACAGTACATGACACTAGTTAAAACAGAGGAATAAACTTGTAGCAGCTTGATGCCTATACTGGCATATTTAACAGTTTGTACTAACACAATAGATTTTTGAATTCTCAATAAGACATAATAAGCCATTGTATATAATAAGTATAACCTAGTTAATAAATTCTGACATATCTATTGCTCTGAAATATACTCTTGATATATTTTTATGCGTTAAAAATGTACAATCTTTTCTTACATGCTGTGTAATCTTTTTCCCCAATTTAGGTCCCTTACATTTAATACATCTTTGTGTAATACCTAATCTCATAAATGGTACAATAAATTCATGTCTTTTTGTTATAGAGTAATTATGACTTGGAGTATTTACAGCGAAAAAGTCAAAGTAATTTGGAAAATGTTTATTTAAAGTTTTAGGAGCCAAATGAGCCAGATATGATGCATTTTTTATTATACGTAAAATGTTTTTGTTACATAAACCATAATAAAGGATATAATTTTGTCACATTTTCCTGATCATGGGCGACCCAGCCATGTTATGGCCACCTTCCTGGCATAAAATTGAATCTGAATTTTGTCAGCAGTTTGAGTGAGTGCAATTGCACACAGAAATGCATGTCTATTATATCAGTGACCAGTAAATAGTTGAACAAACAATTTATATGGATTGAATTGAACTTTATTTATTTAAATAATCTCCACAGATTAGTACATGTAATAAGATAAGTAGAAAAATTTGAAATGTTAAATTGAAATTGACTATAGATGCATAAATTTGGTACATAGGCGAAATTTTAGATATAGATATACTTGTAGAAATATTCATTTGGATGATTTCGTGGTAGATTTTTGTTTTCGCACACTTCTTTGCTGCAACAATATTCAGTCTATACAGCCGTATTATATGGTTTTTATCACGATTTGCTATCTTTCCGCTCTTCCTTCTGTAAAATCACACACGAAGTTGGGTCAGCAATATTATATCTCTCTATACCCTCCTGATGGGACATTATCACTCTTTACTACATTCCATATAAATGTTATAAGCATTGCATCCTCATACCAACTGCAACATATCCTTTCACTTCTCATATGTAAATAACTTCATATTTTCACCTTGTTTTTGTTATATTGTTGACTGACAGCTGAAAATTCATAGCTTCTGTTTCTTGCTTTATTGCATATTACCTCGAGTCTGACACTAGAAAAAAATGTTATCGATCTTATCTTTACAAACCAGGCCCCGTTTATGAATTTTACGATTTATTCCAGTAAATAGAGTATACCTTTTTTAAACTGAGCTGTTGTATCTTACCTTGAAGCAGTGAAAATCTGTGTGATAATAAGACTATTAATACAGAGGGTCCGGGTTATTTTGGTTTGACAGTAACTATTTTTTCTTCTTATTTTCAGACCCCAACAATGACTGCAAAGATCTGGAAGGAAACTGTGACTACTACTCTCACATTGGCTGGTGCCAATCCGAACCAGACTACATGGCATATTACTGCCAAAAATCCTGCCGATTTTGCACTCCGTTTTAATCCAGGGCATGTCTCTCCTTGCCTTTGCTGCTTGTCTTGTAGTTTTCTGCTCGAGCATTAAACATCCAAGAACATCGTTGATTTCGTCTTTAATAACCAACAATAGAAACACTCAGCCTAAAAGTGGTCCCAAACTGCACAAGGCATGAATAGTGTTACCAAACAAGTTGTCTTTACAGCTGATTGCATTGAAGTGAGGTCAACAGTCCAATTCCAAGTCTAGCAGCCACCTCACAGTTGTGAGCACATGAGTGCTTCCATAGTAGGTTAAACTATTTTAATCTGCTGCTTTAAATGAGCTAGTAGATTGCTAGTCAACTATCATTTCATTGAGCAAAGTTACGCAATATAGATTTTACAATCAGTCATAATGAATGATAAGATTTTAAAACACAGTTTATTTGCAATGTTTTGAATTTTGTTGCATTACAGGTAATCATGCTCACCCAAGCATTTACAAGTCAAAGCACAACTGACTAGCTGTAATTGAGACCAAAGAAATTTAGTCCATTTCTCTTTGTGAGCTTGATTTGGAACCACTCAAGCATGTACATTTTAACATCACCAGGAGACTTTGTCAAGTGGCTGGGTACACTTCATTGCAATCCACGGTAATGGCTAGCTTAGGGATATGGTCTGAAATAGGACTTATTATATTTTTCACAACCATTTGGGCAAGTTAGTTTTAGAATACTGAGAAAGTGTTATTGGTTTAAATGGCCATCGAGCTGATATCCCATTGTCATGTTATCTGAGGATGAGACAGTTTGGAAGACCGGCAGAAACCATCTTTGACATGCCAGTGACGTGGATGATACGTCACCAAGGGTAAAAAAGTTCCAATAAATCGTTTTGAGAAATGTGACATATTCCCTTGGCCTTTCCTCTGTGTGTCATGGTATGCCCAAAGATCTCATTGATTTGCGAAACAAGACAACCTTTTTAAAATGAAGTCCCGTTTGATCGTTAAAGTACAGGTCCCATGAAAGAACTGGATCACGCTAAGAACATCCCCTTGAAAGAGACATCATTGGAGATAGGAATGGTCTTCCCATGAAATCTATTAAGAAAATGCACATCTGGCCTACAAGAGACATTGTCAAGAGAACGGGAAAATTAGGTTCTCAGTGTTTACTATCAATCCATTTGCATCCCATGCTTACTAAAACGTAAGACTAGTGTCAGGTAATTCGTAATGTATACCTGATTTAACACTATGAACAATCTGGCTCATGTGGACAGCAATGAGCTTTTGGGTTAATTATCCCGATAGGTGTCAACTAGGGAGTGTCAGTTTCACTTCAACTCCATATAGAATGCACCATGTTTCCGTCAAAGTCTGCCTTCCCCTCGTTACTCGTGCCAGCAGCAGTGACCTTTACTGGTCCACAGCAGACAGTGAGTGGCATTTTACAGGTTCCACGATTTGCATACTGGTAAAGTGAGTGGCATTTTACAGGTTCCAGGTTAGAAGTTAATGTTTTGGTTGACGTTAGCTGCCACCTCGGATTGTACTTCGGTTTGACATGTTCACAGAGAATACATAAAGTCCTCTGTTACCTGCCACACAATTATTGCTATGGTATTGCACACTGATTGATATACATGTATTGAATTATTGTAAATGTTGAGGTTACAACATGACTGAAATTTATTTGCAGGATATGTGTATAGTTACAACACATTTCACAAATGTAATTAAGTTGTCGTTAACAATTTTTCTGCTTATGTGGGGGTTCCATTTATTAATAAGCTGATGATTTAAAAGTATCTCCTGTCAGGTATGGCTTAGTTCTGTTTGTTGAAGGTTCAGATAGATCTGCGCAGCTGATATTTATGAGTTGCACTGCACGCATGATTCTTTATTTGAGCCTAAATTCTTGTCACTAAATCAGGCAAGGGGGCAGAAGAGGTCTAAATAAGGCAATTTGGCAAACACTCGTGACCAGGGCTGTGACCAGGGGCTGTGACCAGGACATCTGACATTCGCCCTCCTGTTCAGGTCCGCAGCAAATGGAGGGGAAGACACGCAACGTACCTCGTGATGTCAGATTACTTGCCTGACCTTGCAAGACGCATTATTATCAGAAAAACCATAGTCCAGACGATGAGCCTCAAGGGACCCATTGTAAAAAAAAATGTACCTGAGATAAGCTATCTATATCGGGTATTCACACTGTCATGTCAAAAATTGGCTATACGTGCCCACTCGTGGCTCTGTTAATTACATATAAATTATTTCCACGATCGTACGTGGGGCAGTCATAGATTGTTCGCCAGACGTTTGTCTAATGCTCAATGGACGTCCGTCAAACGCTCGCCAGACGTCCGTCACTAAGCATACATTATGCTTACGTGAGGCACTAGTAGGCACTTGCAGATCGCTTGTAGATCACTTGTAGATCGCTCGCACGGAACGTCTGCCGAGCGTTTTACGAGCGTTCTGCAAGTGGACGCGAGTGGATGGCAGGTACATACGGATGGACAATGGCTACGTATGGCTACGTATGACTAGGTATGGCTAGGGCCATGTAATTATCTAGAACATTCGTAGAACGTACGTAGATCGCTGACCGACAAACTCCCTAGCAATTTATGTAACTAATATTAACAATTCACTTGTGGAACGTCCGAAAGATTTAAACATGTTAAAAAAAATTTCCTCTATTTACGTATGTCCGTGAGTGGTCAAGCGCGACCAGGAGTGTTCTACAGATTAGCGCGAGTATGCATAAAACACTCGGCGAGTGAATCACATATGGACTAGGATGATTAATAAGAGTGAAAAAATTAATTCATCCATCATCATACGTAGGTCTTATCCGTGATAGTGTGAATGCCCCTATAGAAGCTAGGTAAGATGCTGACGTCGAAGTTATACTTAATCTGTCCTTTGGGATTAGCACGAACGGTCTGCTGCTTGAAATACTCTACAGACATTTGATTTACCTGCTACAGGACTTCACCCCATGTAAGCATTTTTTTAACTTCGGTAATTTTTTTCTGTAGCCTGTAAGCAATGACATTGGACTCCAAGATTGTACTTGTTGCCTAAGCACAGCTTGACCCATTTGTTAAAGAAATTAAACTTGCACAATCATGAGTATTATTTACGCAGTTGTTCGATGTTTAATATACAGAGATGGAGATACATGTAAAATATTGTCCTACTGAAACCAAACCATACTTGTATACTTGTATTTTTGTCTTTTAAAATGTTCAATATATTACAGTTACTAAGTTTAAGACGTGTTTCCACTACTGAAATCAATTAGTGCAAAATTCTGTCATTTTGATGCAGGTATTTGCTTTCAAGATGGTGCCTTAAAGTAATGCTGTAGAACATACTTGTTACAAATGATTCACAGGTGTGTCACAACTGACCCTGTGTTTGGGGCCAGTTGTACTCAACTTTCCAACTCACTTTTTTTTCTTTAGCTTCAATACAGATAGACCTATTGAAGCTGTTATGCCACAAATTGGTAGCAACTATATTCCTGAGAAAAACATCACTATCGTACACGCTATCTCTTCACACATTTTACTGCAGAGACCGCCAAAGAAAAAATGTTACAAATGTTGGGTATTATGTGCATCATGCCATCAAGGAACGACATGTTTAAAATTAATGATCTTCCTGGAGAAACCATCGAAGCCATGATGATGTTGTTTCAGTAGTAAAGAAAATCTATTGCCCAATTCAAATGACACGTTTATGCAATGCAGCAGATGTGAATAATGACACTTGCTCGTGGCAGACGAAAAATTGTTCTACAATGTACATTGATAGGCTCTATACATTAAGCATGAAGCTGTGTGCAGTAGACTGTGACAATACATAGGCCATACAAAAATTTCATCTATACGACGTACATAGATAGAAAAAAGCATGAACTTGATTTGCCACTAGAGTCACAGGTACCTGAATTTATATGTCACGACATACATACAATGTCATATACATTCTTTTTCATCGACCAGACCAATAGTCAAGAACAGTTAATACTTACTACATTGGGCAGACGAGGAGGCCACTGGTGGAAAAGGACTGCACGGTGGCGCCCCTGGTGAAGGCGGCGTATGGGCGCTTACTCGTCACGAGTCTGTTGGAGACGCACCAAAGTGCCCGAGAGAGCCCCTCTGCCTCTCCATCACTCCCCACGCATCAGTAATGCCGCTCACTATTGGCTGGTCTATTATGTAGGGAGCACCGCAGTCTTCTGAGTGGCACAGCTTGGATTGCCACCAACAGTCAATCGGGCAGCAAGACTGAGCCCCACAAAGGGAACTACTATCAGGGATTACTTTTTAATACAGTTTGGATAACTTAACCATGGGAGAAAATTACGATTTGGTCGTCAATGGATCTCTGTCCAATCACACAGACTACAGCTACTTAACCATGGGAGAAAATTACGATTTGGTCGTGAATGGATCTCTGTCCAATCACACAGACTACAGCAACCAAGACCATGAACAATACCCTCTTGATATTCCTCACATCAAGGCCATTATCAACACTTGCTACATTTTGGTATTCATCTGTTGTATTATTGGTGAGTATTGCGTTCATTAAAAATGAATGTTTCACTTATATATGTATGGACCATAACGTGTGCACAACACTTGAAAAAAATTTGATAAACTGCATATATTGACAATACAAGGTCAATTGTTTAATTTTGCTTAGCTTTCGACAATTTTTCCCCACTTGTGACAAATGGGTGCAGTCCAACATTAGCACATATAGCAATAGCTGTCAGCTCAGTTTGGCGTTTGCAAAATTCACAAGTGATAAGTAGAACATGAAATTTTCAGGATAATGGATGTCCGAAGTAGGTTAGATGCATGTGTATTGTCAACGATGTCATACATATTATAATTTTTTTTTTTATTATTCATGGTCGTACCATTTATGACCACTTTGATGGACTTTTACATGCTAAATAAACCAGTATCTTTTCGCCTTGCGGTCCTGCGTAATATTGACTTTTTTTGGCAGAGATCAAAATCGAAAATCGATTCCATGATTGCTGCGCTTACACTCGATGTACACTATACCTCTATTTATCCAAGACTATACACATAAATTAGGTCTGGCATAAATGGGAGAATGGAGTCGTGTGTACTTAGGGGATTAAAATGGAGCAAAACGGAAAAAACTAGCAGCTTTCTTAATGGAAAGAGACTGATCTTAGCCCTCCAAGAGACAACCGTGAAAGGAAGAACAGTTACTATGTACCCTGAATTCATAACAACTAGGGTTTTTATTTTAAGATTAATGGCCCTGACTGCAGATGTCATTGACTTGAATTCGTGTCCTAGATTTAACAGGCTATCCGGACTACAGATTTGCTCCTATACTAACAGATACAGTTAGGATAGGCTCTTTGCAAAGTTGGGGTTTTCATCATATGCCCTTATACAGTCGCGGTTTATGCAAGATTATACTCTGGGTTTTGTTGTTTACACCTAGGTCGGCTAGGATTTAATTTACTTTTGGAATTAGATCCTTGTTGAGCAAAATTAAATTCGGACACTGCACCTGAGTTGCTTTACCAGTATGCAAATCGTTGAAGTTTAATTTGATGTCAGGTCTGCAGGCAACATTGGCTTCTGCTCTCAAAGGACATTAAAATTGCATTCGCCATATTGAAGTGGATCATATAATATGATCAAAGGTGACATTTGAAACTGTAAAAGTTACGATTGTCTCTGCAAATGTAGAAAATGTCATGTGGTATAAAACAAAATGCCCGCTACATATTTTAAGTCTTGTTATGCTGTTTCATTATCTTCCGTCTGGTCTATACTTTTTAATCTGACCCTTTATGTCACCCTCGCACACCGAGGATGCTTTATGTCCAAAGGAAGGAAATCACATCAGGCGCAGGAAATTAAAAGCCAGATAGAATAACACCTTTTGTTTTACGTGCAAATAATCAACGTTAATTTTAAATCACCCAGTAACCATATTACCTTTGAATCCTTTAGCGACCGGAGTGGCAATTAGGTTATGTACTCCGTCCTGTAAGGGAGAAAACGGATCTCCTTGAGGAAAACCTTTTCAGGCGGCTGACCAGCTAAGTAGGTTAGGGTGAAAATGTTTGGTTTCCCACGAGCCAAACCAGGGACTAAGTGAAAGTTTCCATTCCTCATTCTCGCTGTGTTTCCTCCTTTTTCACGTTAAGCGACCTGAATGACCAGAGGGTTAATTATTAGCTTGGTCAACCCCTGCAGCGTCTAGTAGCCAAGTCACACTTTTCACAAAGGTTTTTTTCATTGATTTTGGGCTATTTTGGGATTTTGATTACGAATCTGATGGGGCGCAGTCGGTACCTTTTATCATTTTGAGATATGGCCGCCAATTAAGGTTTTCTAAATATATTTAGAGTGTATTTCCCATATATTTACAGATAAAAGGTCACTTTAGATGTTTTCGGGGTCAAGGA
The DNA here is from genome assembly GCA_932294295.1 of Alitta virens. Classification (NCBI taxonomy): domain Eukaryota; kingdom Metazoa; phylum Annelida; class Polychaeta; order Phyllodocida; family Nereididae; genus Alitta; species Alitta virens. Next base: position 68,562,279 of record OW028573.1, read on the forward strand.
ATTCATTGATACTGATATTTAACCCAAAAGAGTAACTGATTTAAAGATATCTGTTAAATTAATGTGTGATGCAAGAAGCTGGATGAATGAGTCCCCATGTATGCTATACTACATATACATATACATTGCGTGCATCTTCACCTGATTTCTTCCTTCAAGTGTTTACAAGATGATCTTTGTCATCAAGAACTGCCATGCCTGACTGTGAAAGACTAAAACGCAGGTCTATAACAGCGCCCATTGGTTTCAATGCAGCAGCCAACAATGTGGTTATTTAAACACGCCTAGCCTGATGTTTATATCATCAGTCATCGATTGTCACCGTTTTTGGGACTTTTAGGTCATGGTTACAAACTGTACACTTTCAAACGTCTTGCTCACCCCTACCTCTTTTATGGTTACGATATCTTGCAGACCCGCGGAGTTGTGGCGTGAAGTAGGAAGGTCTTCGGAAGAGACAACCCTACCGTCTAGCATTGCCTACTTTCTATCCACTTTATTTATTAGTATAATGTTTTATCGTCAATTTATAAAAGTAACAGCACTGACAGTATGGATAAAATACATCATTATATGTCTTTTTTTCTTTGATAACAAAAACAACAAAGGAAACGATTGACGTTACAGTTTAGTGTTATAATTAGCCGGCGATTTCAATCATTTAACTATACTACATGGCCAATTTTGCCGTGCGTTTTCGAAAACGCATATTTTTTACCTCATTATAATTACCTAAAAAGCATGCGTTTTTCATGCGTTTATCCTTCTCATGGAAAACGCATGTGACACATAAAAAGACACTCAGACAACATATTGCTCGATCAGTTTTGGACATATCAATCTATAGATACAACTCTTTATGTGTCAGTTCGTTGAGACGATGGGAATCGTCATCATCTGTGTGATCTTGCATATCGAAGTCAGCCCCGAAGACAGCTCCAGTTTGATAAACAATTTCACGCTGAAAACCTGAGTGCCAAGTCAAGTGGCTAACTCTTTGGCCATTTTTACCGACTCTTTAGACTTAGGCTACTATTCAGACATTGTGACTGCGTCCAGATTGACTGGCCTTATGATTGATATGTTATTCAGCTTTATCTGAAATTTTAGTCAGCCTCAGTATCAATGGTATCATTTAATCATTAGTAATGATAACGTGTCATAAACATGTCATGTCTCGACAGAGAAAGTAGGGGTCAGTCATTCTAGACACCTTCAAATATTTATAGATCTTAGTAGAAGTGATATTATAGTGCCTACGTAAAAAGTGTTAACACTGGCAGAGTGAAATTGTTTTAGTCTTCAAAGTGCCTCTGCCACGTTGTATTGTTTGTAGATTTAAGTATAAAACAGAGTAATCAACATTTTAGGATAATCTCTCTGTTGGTCGACACTCTTTGCTCATTGAGCAAATTCAATAGCATTTGGACAGTTGTTTTACTGTACAAACAAAACAAAGCAATGATCTACGTCACATTTAAGGACTTCGCAGAGGTTGTTTTCAGTCTTGCCCAACTCCCTTTGTCACCACTAATGTGCTTTTAGCACAAGAACCTACAATTTCAATAAGACAATCGTATGATGAAGGAGTAAAACTGCCAACAGATATGTATATGAACATTTACAAAACGTAGAAATAGAGTGGATACGATCCACGGATTGGCACGAGACAGTAACCTAAACAGTATGATACATCCTAATTTAACCACGTAGTAACTGGGGTGGGGGCCTAGCTAAGTGGTAGTGAGCTAGGCTTCCAACCACCTGGTCCAGGGTTCGATTCCCGGTTGAGCCTAAGTTGGATGGCTGTTTCATCCATCATCTCATTGCCATGGTCCCTGCCTGTCCTTGGACGTAAAGCCCTAACTCACCACCACCACCACGTAGTATCTTGATTAGACATCTCTGTAAAACATCTGTCATTTAGCACAGTATGGCAAAGGTGTTTATTTCCCAATGTCTAGTAGTCACGTCTCTCTGAGGTAGTTTTGGCTCTGAGCAAAAATGGCCCATAGCATGGAATGAGAACATCACTCTAGTTATCAATGCCTGGCGTCAGTGTTTTGACACATCTGAGAGGCTTTGGTACCTAAAAAGTCTGATAGGGCATGGTTATGTCCCTCATAATGCAATAAAACGAGTTTACCTCTACCTCTATTGAAAAAAGAGTGGGGCCTAGCTCAGTGGTAGTGAGCTGGGTTTCCAACCACTGGGTTCCGGGTTCGATTCCTGGTCAAGCCTAAGTTGATGGCTGTTTCATCCATCATCTCATTGCCATGATCCATGCCTGTCCTCTATTAGCTCAACAGGTGCAGAAATGCAGGATGTAAAGCCCTAATCAAACCCACCCACCCCTATGGAAAATGTACTCTCAGGAGGTTACTCTCCAAAAATGCAGACCACACCTAATATAGATTAACCTTACTCCATATATGAGTCCCTACAGAGGGTATATATTACTCTTAATATAAAGGTAGAACTATATACTCCTTTGTTGGAGCTTGGAGAAACTAGGCTAATTTCCCCAAGGTTGTTTTGACCTACAACAACATGGTAGTGTAAGTGACACCCTCGCACACTGGGAACGAGGATGTGCAAGTGAATGCCATAACTGAATGGGCAATTCCCTTATAATTAGAGGCATCTACAGCGTGGGCATTGACGAATTGGCAAAAATGACAAGATTGTCAAAAGCACATGCTCCATGCAATGATATCGCCAATAGCTGTACAAGCAATACATGTACTAAGTCACGCTGTAACATGCCCTGTTGACAGTCACACAGATGTTGTCTAAGTCATAATATACACATTGTACTTACAAGAAAAAAGGGGGGGGGGGGGGGCTACAGACGGAGAGAGATCCTAATTATTTATTGTTCATATTATAACCACTGTATGTATACATACTGAGCATTGTCAAGTAATCTTTATGTTATTTACATTAACGGCTTCATATTATAACCACTGTATGTATACATACTGAGCATTGTCAAGTAATCTTTATGTTATTTACATTAACGGCTTCTTGAACTCTGAGTCTCCTGTAATTGCAAGGAATATTTTCTTATAAACAGCTAATGGCTACTACTGCATCTGAGATTACACTCACTAATTACACATAGTGGCGCAGTAGAGATTACACTGAAAGTGTCGATGGAACACTTATTAGAATTTTTGGATTGCCTTCAGGCAATACGTTTTGTTTGATTAGGCATGCTGGAATAGGTCCGGGCAGCCATTTTGAAATGAGGAACTGTGGGTAAATTCAGGATAAAAACGATGCTGCTGTTTGAAATTTAATTGAAGTAATATACCTAATTTTCTTTGCGAGTCAGCTTAACCACACCCTAAGCGATGACCACGCCACCAGCAGCGGGAAAGCGCTGGATCCGAGGATCAAACGTTTTCCCGTCGCTCAGATAGTGATCAAGACTGACGCCTGAATTGCTCAGAATTAAATGTTAGCAAAATTAGACGATTACAAAAATGACAGAAGAGCAGGGTGGGTGCTATTGCTACATTTGGTTTTTTTTTTAATTAACTTGCTGTTGGACATTTTTCTGCTATTTTCTGCTGATTCGCTAAATTATATTTCTAATTGTGCACCTGCTGTTTGCTACATTCATGTAGTAGTACTATCATTCCCACTGCTTTCATTTACCAGAGCAATCCTCCCCTTTAGGGGAATTACTTGTTTTCTTTTTTCCTTTATGCGTGACACTGATTTAAATAATACCATGGAGTCTACTCTTTTCTCCATGATAAAACTGACTAGCAGTCTTACTATGATATAAACAATAAAACACATCATGGAAATCGCTCTGACAATGAAGAAATGCTGTCTAAGATAGTCATGGGCGAACTGAACGTTTTTTTTTTTTTATAAGTATATATATATATAAAAGATCGGGATGACAATTATAACACTGAGACCCACTTTTACAACAAATTCAGAACAGTTTGTGGACACATACATAAATGTTACCGAGAAGTTGAGGTCACAAAAGAACTATATGTCCAATATACATAATTGTGCAGAACACATATCAAAAACACGAACTTCAGTGGTCTGATAATCACATGTAAGTCATGTTCAAAACACTTTTTTCAGACATATAAATCAATTTTATTTACAGCGTAGTGAGTGCACTAGGTGCATTGTCAATATGCAAGTTTCATTCACGTAGGCACATTTATGTGGATATTTACAATATATGAAAAATAATCGAATGAAAATGGGATCTGTTTATGGCAACACTTTAGCACATTTCAAAGGATGACCTGAACTTAAACCAGGTCATGAACCAACGACAAAGCAACTGCAATGAATATGAGCATCAAGGACAATTTCCATAAATTCGGTGTCATTAGAGGCAATAAAAGAACAAGAATAAACATGAAGACGTCACTCCTGGCAGCATTTTCCATTAGGCTGATCCCAGTGCGGGCAGATGGATTGCAGTGTGTAAACGTGTTGGATTAATGCGCTCAAAGAGCTCACCTACTCCTGAAGGTGTGATGCTGCAGCAGCAGTTTCGTGACTGCCTCGTGTATGAGCCTATTGTCCTAGTTACATCAACCTTGTTTACACCACTGGTTTTGATATCTCACACTGGGAGTGTTTTGGAAGATAGCAGGCCAAGTGGTCACATAAATTGCTGACGATTAGCCGACCAATTTGCAATTATTTCTCTTTTGCAATTTGACCTGACCCACCCTTGCATGTGCATGTAATTCACTCATTGTGCAAACAATCAGTGTGATTAAATATGACCCACAAGCATATGTGATCATGATCTGTTATTTGTGATGCTCTTACTCAAAGACACCATTTTGTCTGGTCATTCCAGTCACGTATCTGATGTGCACAGAGTATCTACCCTGGCCCATCCGTCGGATGTAGTCTGACCACTCTGCTGCATGGACCGACCCAACACTTCCAGCACAGCAACATGCAGATGCTTGGCGTTACCATGGCAAGCACACTCTGTTGGTCTGATCATTGAGTCGCTGGTGACTCCATGGTCTGATTGATACTCAACCAAGAACCCGTTATTGCAAGTCCTCTATTATCTTCATGTCTGCTAATCACTGCTTATCTTCCGCATTATAGTAATCCATCAATCACTTGAATTTCAAAGTGATTCCATTTGTGAAACTAAATTTTTCAATGAGCATTACCTCCCAATAACACATTAAAATTCCTAAATTGGTGCTTTTTGGTAAATTAAGTAAAATTAATAGGTTTGGGGGGGGGGGGTATCATTTAAACTCCTCGTTTCTATGCGATATATTGTTACTATCGTTACTATTGTCCACATGCTGTCAAACCATTTAGTAAAGAGGAGAGTGAATGCCGAACACTGCGTCTCACTATTGTCTGCACAATATATCGGAAGGGAGCATGTGTGGACTGAGACAGACGCTCTTATCAGTCTTCCCAGACACATTCTGCCAAACCTCGTGGTGCAGAACTTATGGAAACAGGAATTGGGAACACAAAGCCTGTCAGGAAATGCATAAGGATAGAAAAAAGAGGGTCCAACTTATTGCTCTGGCAAATCTGGCGATTGCGGTGATTTTTTCTCATAGTGGATAATGACAACGTGACTACCTCGCCGCCTCTACCTCCGCAGTATTAATTGCTTTCGTTCGTGGGTCCCATCTATGCCCCAAATGACAGGGTGGCCATGTTGCCTGTTTGGTCTCCATTTACCGTCCCTTAGGGACTAGGGTCCAAACCCATATAGTCTCCATATAGTCTCTATTGGCAATGTCCTGCCTTGCAGAGTATCATTAACCATGCAGGGATGAAGATGGCCATGTCTTTGCATCACACTAGATAAGACCATCAGTCTCGTTTGTATTTATAGCATATACTGGTTGCAGTCTAATATACAATGATCATTCCTTTTTCGTTTGCTCTTGACTCTCCTTCTTTGACCTTATTCTCCTAATAAGAGTTGCCCAACAGCTTTCTGATACATGATAACAGTAGCAGACACCAGGCGAGATCCGTTGCTGCCTTCGGCCAAGTCGACCATGTGCATGGTGTGGGGCGCTAAGCTTCCGCGCCGACTGTGGAGTGAAGCTTGAGTAGTGTTGAAATGGCAAAGCATCACTCTGAAGACATTGCATGGCTCATGTTTCTTATGTTAGTGCTCCCAGCTATTTGGCCTACAGGTCAGTCAGCCACTGTCTGTTTGCTATAAATACACCCAAGTTGACCTGCTGAGCTTGAAGCAATAACACAGCATGCAATGATGTAACAATACTAGCCTGATCAGAATGTTTAGCAAGTCAAATTGGCACGATTCTAGCTATTTTGTCCATGCATCAGCAACGATTAGAGATTTAGTTACACTCATTTGTCAAAACTGTAAAACACAGTGTTACATTGCTGCTGTTCAGGAGCTTTGCGTGAAGCAATATCGAGAGCCTGTGGATGGTGAAGTGACACAATGGATTCTGGGGACTGGGGAGATTGGCATTTTATTCCATCTCTTATGCTTGGCTGGCTTTTGCTACGGGGGTTCTTGTAATTGGGTGGATCCAGCAAGACTATCACAGTATCATCTATCACAAACTGTCACAGTAGCTTTATGCACGAAAAAAATCATGTAAAGTGACTATTCTCCCCTTTAGAGGACAATTATCAGTTACCTGTGACAGAGCGCACTTTCTTAATAGCAGTGCAATTGTGAACACATGTATCCAAATTTCCATAAAGACATTATGCTTATACGAATTTGAGCTACATCTCAAGATTAGGTACCTGTAATTATCTCTAACATATTCTGGATTTATTTATGCTTGAAATCTGAAACCGGCTATTTTGTTGGAAATTAGGCTGGCAATATTCGTTTTATTCGATTTGGCAATTTCAGTGAAATTATCTTTTTGCTTTCATTTGTCATTGTTGAATCCTATGAGGAATGCAATCTATATTTACTCTTTAACATCCTGCTTCTCCTCCATATCTCCCCAGGGTTGCTCAGATTGCGGAAGACAAATTACACCAGAAGTAGGATATTTTGTGCCTTCATCGTCCATTCATCCCAGGGGAATCTTGCTGCATTGAAATCGATACGACAAAATTTAGTTCCCAATCTCGTTCGACAATGAGATTACCTCAATGTGGATGTCCTGGTCATTCTGTCAGACACGGTGTGGTGGAGAGTGATGCGCCTTACTCCTTAGTGAGGCCGATGTCAATAAACTGTGTGGGAGATAGCCAAAGCAATAGAAAGAGAACCGGTCTTCTGATTTTTGTGTCAGGTTGCAAATGACTTCATTGGGCAGCTGATGGAAATACTCTTTTGCCCAACACTGCCTGATAAACAAATGATAAGCAGCTGTATCTACAAGCCAATGGCACAAAAGGAAACCTCTTGCGGCTGCTGAAACCTGTGCACAAGGCTGGCTGCACATTTCCAGCCACCAGACTTCTTCTTCTCTTTCTTCATCTTCTTCTTCTTCTTCAATTGTGCCATGCTCTTCAAGGGCTTCCACATATGTCTGCAATTCTTGTTCTGTCTATTTCACTTCTGGGTAGTTATTCTGATAGCCATTTGCTGAGGTTAGATATAGAGGTTTTTCTGTCTCTATCTGCCTCTGCTCCTCTTTCCTTCTACCGTCAAAGCATTTCTCCTCTTCCTTTCTTCTGGTGACACGCCATAGGAAGTTAAGCCACCTGTTCCTCATGGTCTTCCTTTTCAGTTTCCTTTCAGCTCGTGCTCCTCTTAGGGCTTCTTCATTTGGCACAAGATCCCTCCATATCAGTTTTTAAAAGTTTTACAACAATTATTAAACATTTACAGCAGGAATGGTTCCAAAGTAGTGAATACGCTGGAAATCTCATTTCAAATGGCAGTCCAATAATGGACTCTAATATCCACTTTTATTTACACATACTAGATATTAAATGACAATAAGATAACAGGCACAAACAGTGTCTACTCAACTTTAAGTTGACCCAGACTCCACTTGCTTCACTTTGGCAAGGATTTCAGTAATTTAGGCATCAACCATTAATCGTGATCCAGCAAGGCTGGCCGAGGTCTCCCCAACTTAAGTGCAGTGTCCTCAGAAGCAGATGCTACCAGGGCTTTACAACCTAGCCTCTAACTTATAGCACTTCCTGCCTACTCTATTTTGGATTGCAATTGCTCGTCAAACTTTCATAGAGTATCCGTGCCCATCAATCCACTTATAGAGGTTACACATTTATTCCGTAAAATACATATTTAAATGGAAATATAGAAATATAGAATGTTGTGATGCTGTGTTTGTTAGTTGAGGTGATTTATGGCAAAGGAGGGTACTTTGCAGCTCATCCTTAAATTTCACCTGGTTTGATGCATGTGCATGGAAAGATTTGTTTATATTTCACTCACAAAATAGTAAAGTGCGTACTTGTAATATAATAGTTAATAGTTATACTCCACCAATATATTTTCCTATTATTTTTAGTGGGATATAACCAACGAAAATGTTAGTAAACTCGCTCCTGAGTGCAAACTGTACTTTACTGCATAATGTACCAACAGCGGCAGATATAGAAACGACGCTGGCCGGATTTTGAAAGCTATCTGGGATCTACTGTAATTTTTACGGTATCAGTAAATACTACAGTATCATGGTGTAGAGTAGTTTTACGGTATAGTCCTGTAAAATATGCGGTGACATGGTGGATTTGGTGGATTTCACAGCAATTTACTGGATAAATTACAGTAGAATGCCATTTTCTTTGCCTTAGCTGTAAATTTTATAGTATTATGTCGTAGGATGATAAATTCACAGCATCTTGTCGTGAACGTTTTACGGTAGGAGGCTGCATACCAAGTTAACAGTATTTTACCGAAAAACTACAGTTAAGTTGCAAGACACTACGGAAACTCGTTACAGTGCAACAAATAGTGCTGCATTTACTTCTATCTTTGAGTAGCCAGCTATAGCCAGAGAGTTCCGTTTAGTGGAAGGTAGCATTGTATAGCAGAAGTTATCAAGCTTTGTCTAGGTTCAATTTGACAGGTCGTTTTTAATGAAACTAACTGTATATCTCTCATAGTCGGGAATTAACTAAAATGTCTCTTGGTTATATCCCTCTCTAAGTAAAATTGAAAACAAATATCATGGTGGAGTTTATTGAAAGGGTATCCGTCTGTTGATTTCAGAAGGACTTTCGGATATTATTGTGACTGATAGTTTGAAATTGACAACCTTGGCCTTAAATGGATTATATTTTTTATTTTTAGGAAACCTGTTGGTCATCCTGGTCATTCTGGTGCATGAGAAGATGCGCACTATCACCAACTTTTTCTTGGCCAACTTGGCAGTGGCAGATTTTTTCGTTGGAGTATTTTGTGTCCTTCCAACTATGGATTACATGAATAATCCTTTGTGGAGATTAGGAAGAGTGAGTATTATTGCATCTCAATTTTTAATGTAATTCAGTAATATTATGAAAGAATAATGCTTGTCAAGGTTCTTCGTTGCAGTACATATATATTGTATTCATTATAGCATATGTAAGGGATATAAAACAAAAATAATAGGCGTTGTATTTACTTGAAAATTGTACATTCAGAAGCATGTATTGTACACTGATCTCTAAGTATAGATTTCATCTCTCCAGAGAGTTACCATAAAAAATTCCTTCGATTACACACAGCTGATCTCCACGTGCAAACCGTCTGGCCCATCTTGGAGCTCGGGTAAATACGCACCCCCTCAGGGCAGTTGCTCTGTCAGTCACAAAAAGCATCATGAAGGCGGCTGTAGGGGTATTATTGCAGGAAGCACACATTTTCTTTACACCTTAACATGCTAGAGGCAAGCCCGGGCTGGTTTCTAAGACTGAGGCTGAAGACAGTTTTCAAGATGCATGGCCCCTACTGAGACAAAAAAGGCTTTACTGCATGAATAACGTAAGGTGGTAAATCAGTTGTGAATGAAAGAGAAACGGAAGAAGTTTAGCCTACCAGATGTGTAAATCTGATAAACTCTCAAAGGTTATACGATATGTGTTGCACCTGGTATATTCAACGAAATGCTGGAGAGTCATTTTTATATTAATGTGAGATGGTACAATACTAAAGGGTTCCTTCTACACAATACCCCCTGACTAGAAATAGGCGAATACATAAACAGTATTATTTCCTTGACACTAAAATTAAATTACCGCAATCTCAAAATGAACTTTCAGGTTATTTAAACATCAAAATATTTCCATGACAATCGATCAAATATTAAGGGCACTAAACGAATACAATAACTATATCAAGTGGTTTTTCAAAAAAGTACAATAAAACTTTACAGACAAACAGATATTCAGGAGACATGCAAAATGTAAAATGGCATTTCACAATTACATTATTATGTACAAAATGTATGCTTTTGAAAGTATCTCCTGATTCGATATCAACATCCACAAAAGTAGCCATTGAAAAGTGTGACTTTGTATTGCATATATACACCCTTTAAAGTATCTCTGTAATACAGTGTGGAAAATTGAAATGCAAGATTAAAAGAAGATCCGGGCCTGTGCAATGAGTAATTATCAGGTTGAAGAGGCAATTTTCCTGTATATTAAATTTTGGACATGTTCTTACAAAATTGAAGTGTCGGGGTTCTTGTTGCAAAACTCAAACATCAGAGAGCAAGATGCAGGTACAACATTTATGGGGAATCATGAAAAAGATGAGCTCAACGACGAAAACACAGGCTGCATACAACATGCATGTTTACTAAAGCATATGTGCTCTTCTGTGGAAGAGGTGTGAATGCAGTAACTCAGATACAGTAGTTTACCTGGGTGTGACAATTTCCTGTGTCTCTTAAGTTCTTGTTTATCGCATTAAGCAATGTACTATATGAAATGGAAGTGCAGCACTACATACTGGTATATCACAACCTAACAATATGCTCCCACCTAAGAAAAGTGAATTTTTATTTCAAAGCTCTATCTATATTCACGGACACTTGTTGCTCATTAGAAGATTAAGAATATAGGAAAATCGAACTTTCTCTATGGCCATTATGGAGAGAAGGTGTCAGCGAAATCTGAGCAGGTAGGCAACAAAAGCGTCAACATGTTGTAGAAGCATTATCAAGGCAGGATGACAGACTGGATATTGCCCATCTCACATTTCGAACAAAGCATGCATCAGATGTGCAGGTCTGTTGTAACCCCTATCTTCCAAGGCCCTTCAGCAGTTTGTAAAGAAAAATGCTACGTCATGCCAGTTTCTTTAGAAGAGCAAGATGCATGCCGCTGCATTTTTAATACAGGACACATACATGCAGATCATCGGTGGCTTTGACGTAAATGCAAATAATTCCTATTGTCAATCAAATTATGAAGCTGCAATAAATGCTTATTGTCAATCAAATTTATGGATGTACTAAAACATTGTTACCGAATTTCTGATGTTTACCTTTGCTTTGTGGTCTGCATCAGTTGAAACTTTCACGTGTGACAAACCAGTGCAAGTTAATTTACACCTGTTAGTCTAATAAATTCTAAATTTTCGGCTTTTGATCCCATTTTAGAATTACAGATGATGAGTTGATTTCTGGTGCAAGTTGTGGGTAATTTCGTGGTCTGATGAACATACACTTAATTATGTGATAAACAAGACAAACAAATGGCGTCACACTTTAGCGAGCTGGTGTCGAGCCGGTGTCAACCGGGTTGGGGATTAACATATTTCTGTGAGGCATAAACAAATAGGCCTTTCTTCATTTGCTGTAGTGAGTATTTTGGATTCAGATTTCTTCTAATAAATAGCTGCCGTTTTCATAAAAATTTACGTTTTTCATATTTTGGGATGAAGTGTTTGGAAAGAATAGCCATTCACATGGGCGTTCTGAAAAGACGCGGTAAGAAAAAACTGACCTTTCCTTACAAGCTAATGTCTACGAGACCACGAAAGTCCATCCACCTTAAATACCATTAAATGGCCATACTGACAAGGACTGACCACTGTAATGTCAGACACTGGAGCGACAATAGGCGTGAATGACCACACGCAAATATGTCGCCATGGTCACAAATTGGGCTTCCTGGAAGCCACTGCACATTGAGCATCACATCAGCCAAACTATACTTTTGAAGCACACGCAGGGAGGGCTATAGAATTGCCCAGGACTGCCAATGCTGTCTCTTTCTCTACAGATAAACAAAGCGAAAAGAACTGGCAAAGATAATATCCCTCACCGGTCACGAACTGCCTGACTCCTCAAACAAAACATTCTGGAAAAGCAAGCATTGAACAGTCCTCGGCACAGTCCACAGCAGTCCTCAGCCTGTCTGTGATTCTTCTTCTAAACGTCAATTCACTGGAAAAGTTTGGGGGTTGGAACTTTGAACAACAGTACTACGCTTGCCAGGGAGTATTTCGTTTCAATTCGGGTTGAAACGGATTCCATAGACATGCAAATTTGCTCAACTAATTCTTGTCATGCTTCATGACAATTATTTTTATAGCTATAGCAGCAACAAAAATGTTCATTTGTGTTTTGGACATGTATTCTTGCCTTGTTTCTGTGTTCATTGACTTCGCAGCCATTTTCAATAAGTCAAGGCCCAACTTTTAACTGACGTCTTTTTGGAACAAATTATTGGAAGTATCCTAATTATATATTACCAATAAAAAAAAATGTCAGCCTTCTTGTCGTCATTATGGCTATTTAGTAGCTGGGTGGCCGAATGGTTAAAGGCCGGGGGTCTAGGGGTAACGATTACCCCATGGTCGGCAATTAGCTCCACATACTATATAAGGTAATTGGGGTGCTAGAAACTGCTGACTACCTTTGTAGTCATTGGGTAATCAGCAGTGGTTGGATAGAGCAATCACACCTCTTAATATACAGAGCTTAGCTTGTCATTTATTATGACTTTGAGAAATTACGTCTAATTACGTCTAATTTCTCCACTATTATGACACGGTTAATATGCTTTACAGACCATGTAAACATAAATATTAAACATAAACTGTTTACATATGCTGTATGTATAAAAGCTTCTGATTGGATTTTATAAGGAGTGGATAAACAGCTAAACTAATGTTAACTTCTATGTAATACTTCAATTGATAAGGCGTGGATAAACAGCTAAAATAATGTTAAATTTTATGTAAATACCTAAATTTGGTGGCTGGAACTATCTGTAACTATAGTCTTTGTTGTATTCCCTATTTTTGATAATTTTATTTCTGATTGCTTTTATTTCTTTTTGTCTTTTGTGCTTGTGACATATATGTCTTGTCTTACATCGTCCGTCAATAAAATTATATATATGATATGGTTATTATATTATGATTGTTCGCAAAGTCGCCAATGGGCCACAGCGAACAATCAGCTCCGATGCTACCGATGTGGAGAACCGGGTCATCTGATAGAACAATGCCGACAAAATGCTGCAGTAAATTGCTGGAACTGTGGCAAATCTGGTCACAAACAGAAGCACTGTCACTCGGTTCCTCACAGACAACAAAATAACGGATTTGGCCACTAGGATGATGGCCAAGAAAGACTGGCCGCTGTTCATGGCAAATGAACTCTGTGGAATCCAAACGTGACCCTAAAAACTGTGATTGTGACAATATTGTGATCAATTGTGATGCAATAACTACTGTTGATGAAATTGTGATAACAGATGTTTGCTTACACAATGAAAATGTTCAGAATGCTATAGAGACACTGCAAGGACTGTTGTACAAAATAACTGTAATGAATCAGTCCTTGCAGTGTCATATCAAATGCAAAAGAAATTAGAAATTTTCATCCTTATAATACGATTGTCAGTCATCTGAATGTTAACAGTGTGCACCCTAAGTTTAGTGAATTGTCCAATTTGCTTGTGAGCAGTGGGTTTGTCAACTAGACTCCTCCTATCAAAATTCTCTGTTTGAAATTGAAAGTTATACGATGTATAGACAAGACAAGAGATCAAATAGTGGTGGACTACTGGTGTATGACAGTCGGACCAATAAGCAAATGCTCTGAAAATATAGAATGTCTAACAATTGAGCTAAACTGCAATGGCCATAAAATTCGGATAATTTGCATGTATAAAAACCCAAAAATGAACCCAAACGACTTTAAAAGGTACTTCGAGGAGATATGCGAAACAATAATGGACAAGTACGAGCATGTAATAATCATAGGTGACTTAAACTTCAACATGTCACAAAATAATACACTGTCTACTTTATGTCCCGTATATAACCTAACAAAGCATAGGAAGTATCTAAAAGGTTTCTCTATAGACACAGGTATTAGTAATTTCACATTCTCATAGGTGGTGTAATGAAACAACATCTTCCTATTACCCCTACAAAAGTAGTTATGTACCGTAAACTATCCAGTATTAACTATGAACAAGTTAACGATGGTGCCATGAACCTAGAAATGCTAGAAGATGATTTTAATAATGCTTTTAATAAGCTACAAACTATAATGAAAAACATCTTTAACAAACATGCCCCTAAATTGCAGAAAATCGTAAAAGTAACAGACCTTCAATACATGAGTAGAGAACTCAAAAAAGCTATATTAAAACGCAATCAATAGAGGAATAGATTTTTTAAAAACAGAAGTACAGTCCATCTGGCCCAGTACAGAAAACACAGAAACAGTGTAACAATGATAACAATGATAAAAAGAAAAGAAATTCAGAAGTATTTTCAAGAAAGATGCCAAATGGGCACAAAAAACAAAGATTTTTGGAAAACAATAAAACCGATCTTCTCCAAAACTAAGACAAAGTCTGATAGCATACCCATAAGAGAAGGTAATCAAATAAAAACAAATTGTGCTGAAGTTTGTAATATTTTCAACGTTTTCTTCAGGGAAATAGGATCAGAAATTGGAGTTAAAGAGGATAATGATAGGGATATAGGACAAATACTGGCAGACTATCACAATCATACTAGTGTAAACCTCATATTTGAAAAAATCAACCAACATGGACAAAATTTTGCCTTTCGTGATGTTACTGAACATGAAGTCCATACAGCTTTAAAAGCCCTCTGTGCAAAGAAAGCTACAGGGTTCGACGAAATCCCAATAAAGTTCATTAAACAAGCAAGCAAAAATCTTGTTAAACCAATTACAACATTAATTAACAAATGTATAGAACAGCAAACATTTCCAGACAACATGAAGAAAGCTAACATAACACCACTATACAAAAAGAAAGATAAACTAAACAAAGATAACTACAGATCAGTAAACCTGCTTGTAGCACTGTCAAAGGTAATTAAGAAACTAATGTTTAACCAGATATATGAATACATACAACCAGTACTTCACCAATACTTATCCGGATTTAGAAAGGGTTATGGTTGTCAAGATATACTTATCAGAATGACTGAAGACTGGCGTAATGCACTAGATAGTAACCAAACAGTAGGAATGGTAGCAATTGATCTTTCTAAAGCATTTGACTGCATGTCTCATGGTCTATTAATTACTAAACTTAGTGCATATGGCTTTAAATGGATGCTTGCAAAATGATTAAGTCATATCTAGTTGCAAGACTGCAACGAGTCAAAATAGGGGACACATTTTCTGAATGGGTAACAAACGTCAAGGGCATTCCACAAGGATATATCCTCGGCCCCCTGTTGTTCAACATTTTTATAAATGATCTCTTGTTCATCAATTTAAGCTCAAAGATTTATAACTATGCAGATGACAATACACTTTCCTACGTTAGCTCTGACTTAAATGAAATAAAGATAAAGCTTGAAGAGGACTGCTTAAATGTCATGGAATGGTTCCAAGCAAATTACATGAAAGCCACCTCTGAAAAATTTCAAGTAATGTTTCTTAACAAAAATGACATAGCTAGAAATCAAACCTTGGTGATAAATAATGAGTGCATTAGGTCACTGTCATCCATAAATGTACTAGGCATAGGGATTGATAAAAATCTAAACTTCAGTATCCACTTAGATGACGTATGTAATCAGACAAGTATGCAAATCAATGCCTTAAAAAGAATTAAACATTATTTGGATAAACAATGTAAAAACACGATATATAACAGCTATATAAGCAGCAATTTCAACCACTGTCCCCTTGTCTGGATGTTTACGGGCAAACTAAACTTAGATAAACTCGAAAATGTAAACAAAAGAGCTTTAAGATTTATTGAAAATCAAAATGATATGCCATATGAAGCAGCAATACAAATGTACAAAATAAAGAACAAAATGGCCCCCTTGTACTTACAAGAAATCTATTCTGTAAGAGAAGACATCTTTAATTTGAGGGCAAATGACACTTTCAGGTACTATGGAGCAAAATTATGGGCGAATATCCCGAGTAACATTAGAAGCAAAGTCTCACTGAGCAGCTTCAAATCTGCTGTGACTGACTGGTTACATAATCAAAATGACATAATGAATATTATTTTTTTATAAACTACAATCTCACACAAAATATAGAAATGACTAGTCAAATGCATTGATTTATTAAAGAGCTGTTTGTGATAACTTGTAACAATGCTGACTCAAAAAGTGCTGAACCTAAAATGAAGTGCTATACAGAAATGTGCTATATTTATTATATAATTGTTAGTCCTATTAGATTTGTTTATGTATTCTTATTAGTATGTCGTACAGAAGCTTCTGCTTGGTTCGTGTATTTTGTCTTGCACAATGTATATGATTCCGTGAATTGAAACGACATTAAATAAAACTACTACTACTTATTACCAGTTTGTTGAAACCCATACATAATTTTGAAATGTTAACTAAGTAAAATGCACACTTTCATGGAATAGAAAGCCTTTGGCACAATAAATGTGCATGAAGTATCTATCTATCTATCTATCTATCTAGCCAGCTATCTAGCCAGCTATTGCATGAGATATCTAGAATTTGAAAAGTCTGTAATTAGCATCAATATAATATGAAAATTTGATGCCTGTAAATATTCAAAATATAACAGTAATATTATATCAGTCATTAATTAACCCTGCGACAATGTCAAATTAATGGTGTCCACTTCAAACATGAGATCGCATTTGATTGACACTGGTAGGTCTATATAATAATAACTATTATGTTTATTCAGCCTCTTTATACAAAGAAATTAGATCAAAAAGTCAGATAGTTTAGATTTCCTAGGTTGATGCCTGCATTAGAGATGTATTCTTGAACATTCTACAGGTAAGGTACGTTTGGAAACCATGTGATTGCATGGTGTTTGTAAACGACCCTGGGGTTTGGGGAGGTGGAGTCATAAATGTCACATGACTTTCAGCCAATCACAACCAATCCCGGTCTATCAATAACATTTGAATGCTTGCAACACTATTTCTGCTTATAATGTCGGCAATACAATTTTCTTGGACTAAACAATTTTCACTTTGACTGAGATCGGTGCTCCGAAACGAAATCTGCAAACGTATGAACATTCATGCTGTGTTTATTCAGATATTTAGGCTTTTATAGAAGAGGGTGGGAGATGTGAACTGCTTGAAGGCCAAACCCAGAATGATGGGTCTTTAAGACATCTGCCAATACCTCATTGGTCAGCTCTGCTGAAGGTCCCAGGACCGAGGCACTGTTCACGAGCTACATCCCAGCTGGATGTCGATGTTAAATTGGAGGTATCTTGTACTCGGTGTCTATGCTGAGACGAGTATAAGACTCCATCCGTGGGGTAAATGTGTAACATGGTGTGGACAACTTTTTTTTTTATCATACTAGTGTAATTTGTGTGCCCAGATACAAGATAATGTAAATGTGGTGTTGACACCCGTCAAATGTGCCATATCATTGTCCCATCCCAACATAAAAGAGTTGGTAATTTGTCAGATTACTCCCCTGCCTTGTAAAATGACCATTAACTGACCGCAACTGCAACGCTAATGTTGCCTTTACAGCTAAATGTATATATGTACATGATAGTTGTGTTGTCACTCGGAAGATTACTAGCAAGCGCGCATGGTTATATGTATGGTTTTCGTGCAGGCAAACCACAGAATTTAGGTTAAAACACAGAACAATCTGCTCACAAAAGAGTTTTTCCCATTTTTTCTATCTATCAAACTGTTAAGATTCCTTAAAACCCACTTAACCTTTGCTTTGTAAATTTTTAGCAGGTTGCAATGTTTATGTGCCCTTTTCATTACTGTCAAACAGAGTGCTTTCTCGACAAGACAGACGCATAAATAAACACTGTACGGACGCCTACAGTGCAAGGCAGATTTGTGTAAACCTTAGCAGTGCTTAGGGGTTCAGTCGACAATGTTGTTGTAAATACTCGTCACAAATATAGCCAGCTGCCACAAATTTAGTTAAGCAGACGCTATGAGATGTAATCAGATTGGAGGGACAGACCACCATGTCTCAGATTGGCAACCAGAGACAGGCTGATAGAGGATCAAAGGCTGCTCCAGCAAAAACACCCACGAATTTACGATTGGCCTCCGGTTGGAGCGCGTGCTTCCTAAAATAAAACAACGATACAGGCACTGGCGGTTCCAGGCTGGGGCCATGCCTTAATCTCTATAGTGGCCCATGAGACACCTTCATAGTCATGCTTTTGCCCCCCCCCCCCCGGTAGATGCCGGGCTGGATCCGCCAGTGGACACATGATGCTGATCCACTGACACTGTGCAGTGAAGATGTAGGATTTCTGAGTGACACATCAGTGGCGGATCTTGAAAGGAGGGGGTCCACGCCGGTGCGAGGCCCAAAGGGCCAAAGCCATTGCGGCCGGGGGTCTGGTGGCTGATTAAGGCCCTGAAAGGAGGGGGGGGGGGGTCCGGACCCCCTGGACACCCCCCCCCCCACTGGATCCGCCTATGCACATAAACCTAATTCGATTAGTTATTCATAAATATTAATGGCATAAATTATGCAGTGAAACTCCACCTATTTTTAAGGGTACAGACCTTTTGCCTATTTCGCATAGGACTTGAGACCAGCTGAAATTATAGCCAGATTTGGTGCCTATCACATATATTCCTCACAGATTTATACATCATAAATCATAAATAATATTTAGTTTTGAATAAAATAAAAACCAATGATGTGCAAACATGACAGTGATTGACAAACAAGCTGCATGATAATCCGATATATGTTTTGTGTCACGATTTGATGCGTGTAATGGTGTGCATGCTTTATCCACTTCACATAGGGCTGCAATTACAGCCTATGGTAATTATAGACTGACCCAGTTGGACCATTTCTGTAATTACTGTTTCTGCATGATCTGAATGCAACACAAACGCATGATCTTGCACTAGTTACGCTTCACTTTAAACCACATTTTTGTATCAGAATCTCAATCCATAACATATCCTATAAATAGCAGAACTCATAGAAATATAGATACTTAATAAGATTGGTTTTACAAAATATCTTCTGAGCCTTGTGAAGATTGCCAGTGACATCACTGATGTTTGTGTACATTTAAGCTGTGGCCAGATCGCTGATCTTCACATCCTTGAAAATGGCTTAAATAACCTACCTATGGCACATTTGGCTTCCTTGAATAAAATGAAGCAACTTTGAATGGAGGATCATATGTCAAAAGTGCCTGGTTTTATTGTACCAAAGTATTTATTAAATCTTAACAGTTCCCCCCTCAAAAATCAATGGACTCATCCATGTTAGTCTGATTTCCGGGAAATTGGCATGGTTCATTTTGGTCTTAGGGATGAAAGCTTGTGAAGGTTTTCAACAAATATCTGTTGGAGGTCCATCATGTAAAATGCCTAGCAACTTAACAAAAGCTTAATATCTACTTACATTATTTCATTCCTATGAAACTAAAGTGATTTGAAAAAAAAAAACATAAAGAGCAATTGACAAATCCAATTTGTGTAATAACACTGTTTCACTTAAGAAAGAGTGAGAACAGAGGTTGTGTGGCCAGTTTCATTCATTTTATAGGTCAGAGTGTAAGTGTGTCTCAACTGGCCAATCATAGCCAGATGCCTGGAATGCAGTGACCACTGCAGCATCACAAGCACAAATTCATGATGGATTTTTGTTAACAGCCAAAGCACCATAGTTACTATTCTTTCTGATAGCTGATTGCGTTTGCAACTGTACACTGTAATTATTTTCAAGTAATTACAAATAGGCCAATGTTGAAATTAAATTATTTCTCAAACTGTTTTAAACAGCAGATATGCAGTTCAAAAATGCTGCATATACACTCACTGAACCTGTCCATTATGTATGTTAATGTGAAAAAATGAAACATGATTATATATTTTTTTAATTTGGATCTGAATTATTCTATTAGATTTGCAAAACATGTCACATTTTTCTGAAAGACTCTGTTTTTTTGGCTGTAAATTACAGAATACTAAAAGTATTTAGGTATATTAAAAAAAGAACTATAAAAAAATTCTATGCAACGTAATAGCAAGAATGCTATAAAGACAAAGACATACGTTTATATGAACTATACTAATTGATTGTAATATTTTGACATGATACCTTGTCAGTATCTGCTACCTGCAACTAATACCCCTTAGTCTGTACAAAAAAGTTCAATTCATTTTTTTTTTTTTTGCATGTCTAGACTACATTAACCAATTCTGATACAGGTCTCTTTTTTAAAGAGAGCTTTTCTTGTTAAACCTACAGCTAAAGAACATTTTAAAAGATAGAACAATACAGGTGAAATTCAACCAAGGGTCAACTTTGGGACCGTTATTGTAGATATTGTTTGCAAATGACTTACCTAACTGTTTGAAATTTTGTAATAGTGTTTCATTTCCTGGTGACACTTCAATATTTGTTTCTGGTAAAAATCTACAGTTCCTATATAAGAAAATAAATGAAGATCTAAAACGATTAAATAATTGGTTTATAAGTAATTCACTGTCTCTTAATATTGAAAAGTCAAATTACATTTTATTTAGGACTAAAAATAAAAGTCAAATCATTTTGGTGGTAAAATTGAAGTTGGGGGGTAAAGAAATAAAGAAAGTAGCATAAAATTTTTAGGTGTATTCATTGATGAATATCTTGAATGGAATATTCATGTCAAATATATTCTATCTAAATTGATGGCTGGAATATATAGTATTAATATGGTAAAAAATGTACTTCCTATGTTTACAAATGTCTTATTTGAAATTCCATCGCATAACATAGCAACTAGAAATAGAAACATTTTTCAAACACCTACTTATACCCTTCAGATCTATAATAAAAGTTTTTTTAGGAAGAGCTCCTCACCTTTGGCTGTATTTACCACAGGAATTAGGAAATGTAAATACTCAAATATCATTTATAAAACCCTATTCAAAATCACGTTTCAATCATTATTAGCTATAGCATTTTAAATATATCTTTTTTTTTTCTCTTTTGATTGAAAAATGGTGTTGACATACGAAAATTTAGTCCATTGTTTATTTTTGCATTTTTCTCATTTTCTTGTTGCCTTGTATTATATATTCTGTATTTTTGATTGATTAAAAAAGTTTCTTTTACTGGGGGCATACACCCTATGGGTTACTGTATATTGTTATACTTGGGGTGTATTTAACAGTATTTACCACCATTACCAGTCAGTTTTGTGATAGTCCTGTAGTATGTAACACTAAGTTGTAAAATTTTATTTGTGGAGATTAATGAAACTAAATAAATTCTGAACTCTAAGCGCAAAATGAGAGACATGGTGTGGAATTGGTCATTCTCCGTTTACGACACTGCATTAGTTTTAGTTTGGTTTCCATAAAGTTTATTCAGTTGTTAAGTATGTTTTCTGTATAGTTTGTGAAATGGGAATTCTCTTTCTGTTCCAGGTGATGTGCAAGTTGCGTTTCTTCGTGCAGGCCGTCAGCTACAATGCCTCAATAGCTATCTTGACTGCCATCGCCATAGAGAGATACTTCGCCATCATCCACCCCATTCGCAGCAAACAGATGACAACTCTGTGTCTCTTGAGAGTTGTTGTCATCATCATATGGATCTTTGCAGCTGTAGCAGGCTCCCCACTGCTCTTCTTTTATGACACCCGCATGTTCACCAGCGAAAATGGCGTCGTGGAATACTATTGCATTTCTAGTGACAACTACACAAAGGTATATGTGAGTCTCACCTTCCTGCTTCTCTACATTACACCCTTGCTCATCATGTCTGTCATCTACATTCGGATATCCATCGTCCTTTGGAGGACCTCTAAACCCGATGGACTGACACGCAACACAGTGACAGGAAACAGGGAAGCGCACAACACTAGAGCCTTTTTCAAGCCATCGAAAGGCAAGTTGGTGTCATTCAGCAAAACGGTTGTGCGCCTGGAGGACACACGTTACGAACCGATTGGGACTAAGAATTCACAAAACTTTAACTCATCATCAGATGAAGCAAAGAGAAAGGACGGTACAACGGGAAAGAATGGTAATATCCTACAGGCTACCAGTGAAGAAGACGACAGCAATGCCATCAAGGATGATGCTTCAGATGATGCGCTGGAGGCAAATGACTATGAGAATGATTGGCCAACTGACCGGCGCAGTCCGCCAGATGGAATAAAGCTCTACCGGAAGACTGTGCCAACAACTTCTGATCCGGAAAATGCTAAATCCGGCAATATTGGACGCATCACAGCAGCAGTTAATAGAATGACTAGAAGAGCAGCAACACAGAAAGTGCAAGGTCGTAGACAGAATGCTCTGACTGCTCGTAGAAAAGTTGTGAGATTACTCATTGCTGTAGTTCTTGCTTTTACAATTTGTCTGCTGCCATATAACATTAACGCCATGATTTATTACTGGGGGAAACCTCAAGAGGCAACTTTTACAAGGTTCCTCATAACTGATTTGATTCCTTTGATTATGTTTTTACAAAATGGACTGAATCCCATCTTATACGCTTTCCTATCAGAAAACTTTCGTAAGTCACTCCATGAAATGATCTGCTGTCGTCACCGAAGGTCAAGGCAGCAGCGCAGTGTCAGAAGCACTATTTCGATGAAGACTGCAAATTCGACCTTATGACAAACAATTTGTTGCTTTATAACCCTGAAGATTGAGAAACCAAAGATATGGTTGAAGAACTGAAGTTCATCCGAAACAGGGCGTTTAATCTAAAGCACTAATCGTTGTTCCGTCATGACTGTCTTGTAAGTGAAAGACTTCACTCTGGTGTATTATATTTTGTTACATGATTTCACTATGGTGTAATACATGTATATTTCATAACATGACTTCACTATGGTGTATTATATTTTGTTACATGACTTCACTATGGTGTATTATATTTGTCACATGACTTTATTGTATTAATTATACTTCATAGAATGACTTCATTCCCAGATAGCATTCCAAATTGTGTCGGCGGGATGTCGGTGACATCAAAATGATGTAGAAACCATGCTGGCCTGATTTGGAATTCTATCTGGGTTATGGTGTATTATATTTTGTTACATGACTTCACTATGGTGTATTATATTTGTCACATGACTTTACTTTATTGTATTAATTATACTTAATAGAATGACTTCATTCCCAGATAGCAAATTGTCGGTGACATCAAAATGATGTAGAAACCATGCTGGCCTGATTTGGAATTCTATCTGGGTTATGGTGTATTATATTTTGTTACATGACTTCACTATGGTGTATTATATTTGTCACATGACTTTACTTTATTGTATTAATTATACTTAATAGAATGACTTCATTCCCAGATAGCAAATTGTCGGTGACATCAAAATGATGTAGAAAAGATGCTGGCCTGATTTGGAATTCTATCTGGGTTATGGTGTATTATATTTTGTTACATGACTTCACTATGGTGTATTATATTTTTTACATGACTCTAAAGCTCTGTATTGTAAGCATACTCATAGTTAATGTAAGTTATGGTTATAATGTTAAATACACTGTATATATTTGTTGGTGACTTACTATTGAGTCTTAACTATCTGACCTCATTAAGTTATGTTTAAGTGACTCAGTGAGTGCAATGTCTCCTAGTCATTGGTCTACTTGTGATTATTATTATGTGTAGCACGTATGAAAAATTTATCATTTACTCTTTCTGAAAAAAAAACTATGTATTTGTGCTTACTGATCGATCTTCCCTGTTGTGGTCTGAAATGTGCTGCAAATAAATCGTTTGAATAAATAACATTTTGTTATTGGACTTGTTGAATTTAAGTCATCAAAATACAACTGTAACCATGGAGTCACAAGAGATGTAACGAATCAGCAATAACAAATCGTAACTAATTTAATTAAGTTATGAAAAAAGTCAAGGAAAATTTTAGATAGAAGTGCCCTCAGTAATAGGTGACACCTGCTAGGAAAACTGAGATAATGTGCCAACTTAATAGAGTGTGCGTTGTTGCAACCACCCCCACCCCTTTAACCCCCTATAAATAAAATAACTATATGCAGAATGACCTCATTGTCCAATGTATTTGTAATACTTTATTTTATGATAGAAAACATATTTTGACATGATTTTGACCTGTAAACTTGCAATTGAAAGCCGGGCAGTTAAGTCAAGAGTGAGAAAATTTAGGGGTGACAGCCACAACCCAGAAGGAAATTAGGCTATAAGCTCAAACATATGTCATGAATTTTATACAGTATTATTCGAACATGTGCATATATTTCTAGATTAATTTGTATAATTATTAAATTTTATTCAAGATTGTTGGCTACATTAGTCATGATTAGGGTTGTTAATTGGTATGACTTTATTCTAAATGGATATATTGAATGTTTGAATCGTGATTGACAATTTGGGAAGTGTAATTGTTGTTATGACAATCACAATTAACAGGTCAAACAGTTGGCACGAAACTGGGTCAATTTGTTCAAAGTAATGACCTACTAATAACATAGCAAGTGAAATTAGGTCAATATCTGCTTTAATATCAGAGTTAAAGTCAAGTTCCTTCACAGTTCCTTCAGTTTCCTGAAAAACCAGTTGCAACAAACTGGGTCAAAAATTTCTGCGAGATTTACTTTCTTGAGGAACTGCAAAGGAACTGAAAAGGAACTGAGTTCACTCTTATTAAAATGTGTATGTATTGTATATACATGTTATTTTTTCATTTATATATTACCATGGTGGCATTATTGTTTGCTTAAATCTTGCAATTCCTAAATTTCAATAAACGGGAATATCTGTCAATCAAATTTGAGCAACAATTGTCAATAGCTTATTTAAGTATAAATCAATTGCCATGGTGGCGTGATTTATCTCTTGTAAGGGATATGTGCAGAAATAAAACGAGCTTCAAGAATTACGCAGTACACCAGCTTGCAGAATTTTAATAAAGAGGCAACGCTGGCCTTCAATATCTCGGTCAAGCGGCCAGTGCTGTCAAATGAAGACAGTTATTAGGGTGGCGCGATAACCGGGGGCGCGGACGCCAGCGGGAGCACAAAACAATCTGTTCGATCCACTACCTGCCTTCTCCTGCCTTCTTCTGCCTTCTGCTATCTACCTTAAATATTTGGTCTTTTCAATCCGAAAACACCTAAGGAATCAGTATGAACTATAAATGATGGACTGCTGCTCTGTAACGTAAGATCGCTTTTAAAACTTTTGAATCGAGCGACGCTCTTCATGACGTTCGCCATGACGCTAGTGAACTTGCTTTCACTTTCTCCTATTGGTATCTCGCTTAATATTTGGTCTATTTTCGATCTGAAAACAAAAAAATTAAATTAAAATGTATTGGCTGTGCTACACGATGTGATGATCAATTTTAAATTATGCAGCGTATAGATCTTTCACATAAATTCTCTTAAACTTTTCGAATCTGTAAGAAAAGCTCCTTTCCACACGTGCAAGATTGACATTTTGCTGACCTCTCAGTTTGATCATACGGCCTACAGCCTCTGGGCCTTCGGCTAATAATGCTCTGCAGCGTAACCAAAACCTTTTCTCTCTCTCAACAGATGAATTAAAACCTCATCAGGGCCTGGCCAAACCTAATTTCCCTTATAATTTGTATCTGATTCAATTCATTACGAATGAGAAGAACCCACAACAGGTTTTTCTTCCTAAAATTTCCAAGATAGCGGTTTTGTCTTTTCATCCATCCTGTCAGCCTGGCTTGCCAGTTACCATTAATGTCATATCTTGGCACGGCCATTGTTATCAAACCAAAGAGATCAATTAACTTTAATGCCATGGTTACATTTCTGTTACATTACCACGTGTTTGAACAAATGTAATCATTATATAAATTAATGCCGGCAGCCATCTTGGTTCTATTCTATTTAAAACGCTATCTCCTCCCTGGATAATCCTTTTATATCCTTCCCACTTAACCAGGACCTTTTACGCGTATTTCTCAAGGGATTTAAGGTCCGGTTTCCTTCCTAAACCTAAATTTGTCGTTTTATTTTCCATTATAAATTAAATTCAAAACCAGAGAGAGGCTGACCCCCTTAACGACCATGCTTGCAAGTAGAACTAAGGCTCTTAAATGAAACTCACAATGAGGCTGAATGGCAGGTCACATGACCTCACAGAGCAAAAGTGATCTTTTTGAACTCTGACTGAATAGGGGCAGTGGCAACATTTGGTTTTTATACAAATGTATGTATTGTAGGATCCCTCAAATCAAAAAAGTACTTGACAAAGGGAGCAGAACTTACAGGGTTGGATCCATGCATCGGCTACTGGTCATTGAACCAGTTACCTCTCAGTTTTCATTCTGCTCAAGACAGCAAATCACTTATACTTTGTCCAGTCCACCAAGCAAGCATTGTCTCAGACCTGCTGGGGCACTCTGAGCTGGTACATAAACATTTAACCTTCATATTGTTGCACTTTTAAGTTAAATGCGACTTGACAATTAAATTACTAAAGCCTTTGATGATTATTTTCCTTTTTCAAGTTCAAGTTCAAGTTCTTTATTGGGAATAATATTAAACATCAGCACATTTAAACAATAATTCAATAGAAAAGAGCATTCCCCTGCCCTGACACAAAGAATTATGTATATGGGCCAGAGATAATTATTTACAATTTAAACATGTACCATTCTATAAAGTAATAAGCAATAACATTTTATAATGCATAAAGTTATCAAATAAAAAACTAAAAAAAAAAAATAATAATAATTAAATTTTAAGATTTACAAACACCTTGGGTAAATTGGAGGAAGGAATTGAAGTATACAAGTAAGATAACAATTAAGTCAGTTCTGAATCAAAGATGATCTAAACTATTATGTAAAATGTAAAATTTTAAATGTTTCTTTATTGTGTATATTGAGAAGTTAATAGAAATATTAGTCAATATATGATTCCATATAATGGCACCCTTGTATCCAAATGAACGTTGACAAAAGTTAGTTCTGAATAATGGTAAATGAAGTCTCTGATGTTGTCTAGTAATATGATCATGAACAAGTTGATTAGATTGAAAAAATGACTGAAAAAATACAGGACAGTCTCCTTTATGAAATTTAAACATAAATAAAGCAGTTTTGTAAACATATATCTTATACACATCAAGCACTTTATAGTTAAGAAACAAGGGAAGCGAAGGAGTTCTTGGATGGGAGAATGAGATAACTCTAAGGACCCGTTTCTGTAACTTTAATACTGGAATTAATTTTGTGGAAGGCACTGAGCCCCATACTTCTATTCCATAATTCACATAGGGGAATACAAATGAATAATATAGAGTTAGAAGTGATGTAGATTTTAAATACTTTCTGGCCTTAACAATGATTCCAATGCCTTTAGCAATCTTTTTGCGAATATAATTCAAATGTTTCTCCCATTTCAGTTTAGCATCAATGTACACCCCAAGGAATTTACAAGAGTCAACTACATTTATTATTTTATTGGCAATTTTCACCCTAAGCTCACCGGGAGGATTTTTATTTTATTTTTTAAATAACATGCAATAAGTCTTATCACTATTTAACGACAATCTATATACTATAGTCCATTGATATATAAGATCTAAAGAATTGTTTAAATTAGTTGTCATAGAATTAATATTTTTACCCTGAACAAAAACACTACTATCGTCGGTAAGAGAATGGGCATAAATGAGTTGGAAACTAAGTATATGTCATTCACATAAAGAATGAAAAACAAAGGCCCTCAAATTGAGCCCTGAGGCACGCCACAATTAATAGGCAAAGATTCAGAAGATATTTTATCAAAAGATACATATTGTTTTCTTTTTTTCAAATAACTTTTAACTAAATCATTGGATACGCCTTTAATTCCATATTTATATAATTTTCTAAGTAGTATAGAATGGTCAATAGTGTCGAAAGCTTTACTGAAATCTAAAAAAGTTCCTAAAGTCATATCATTTTTGTCTGTTGCTGTTATAATTTTATCAGTTAAAGTAATCAAAGCCATGGAAGTGCTGTAATTAGCTCTAAATCCAAATTTTTCATCCTGTTTTTAAAATCTACAGTTTTTTCAGACAGCTATGGGCATTACACTGCTCATTGCTCTGCCCAATAAGTTACCAAAAATAAATTAATATAAATTAGGTCCAATTGTAGTGGTAGTAGGCAAAATCATTCATTGTGTAACAGTGTATTAAAGATTTACCCTGGTGGCAGATTGCCCATAATATTTCAATAGCTTGGTCCTCTCTGGTTCCCTGAGTGAATATCACTCAGGTTGGGTCTGGCGAGTTCTGTGATCTGATTGGCTGATATCTAGCATCCAAACATTGTGATGTCACTTTCCGATTGACAGACCCAACTTGTCTCCTTACTTGAGACGGGAACAAGTCAGAGCTTGGTCAGTTCCCAATAACTGGAAAATTCAAAACCAGAAAGAGGCTGAATGGATGTAGCAACTGCCTGTGGGTCACATGTCTTCCCTAACAACCATGATTGCAAGTCAAAGCTCCGTAGCAACCATTCACACCATTGTTGCCAGGGCCTTTTAAATGAAACTCAGAACGAGGCTGAATGGCAGGTCACATGACCTAACCATTTTCCCGCCATTTCCAGTTCCAGAAAGAGGCTGAATTGCTGTTTTATGGACTGGGAAAGGCCAAAATTCCATGCTTTGTTTGTTTTAAATTGTGTAAGAGATAATAATTTTAAATTTTTTATGGTAGAACCTGTGTAATTCAGGAGTTCGGCAACAAAAGACTAAAAAGTGACAAAAATCGGACATTGGTTTAGAAAATCCTTGTTCAGTTTCTACTTGCCTGAATTGCACAACATTTTAGAATCCCTGCCCCCCCCCCCCCCCCCAAAAAATTGTTATTAGACCCAAAGGAATTTTTTTTATAAATTTAATTCAGGAAATGACATTATCTAGCGTCTTGTAGAAATCTTGGTTGTCAATTATTTTGTCCAGATAAGCTGGCAGAATCTCAAAGTTGGGGTGGCAGAAAACATACAAATTATTGACATAAAGTGACAAGAAAAAAAGATACAAATAATAAAACTTTTGTGTAGAATTCTACTGTGCCAACGAAATTTGCTGTCTTTAACTTATTGCGTAAATCCATTTTATATAGACACTAATTGCTCATTTTCTTTACTTGAAGCAAGATGAGCTATACTGTATATGTTTATCTGTTCAAACTGCATGTGATGCATTCATTGTACATTGTTATGGGTTTTGCTAGTATAAATTAATGCCGGCAGCCATCCTGGTTCAGTTCTATTTAAAACGCTATCTCCTCCCTGGATAATCCTTTTATATCCTTCCCGCTTAGCCAGGACCTTCTACGCGTATTTCTCAAAGGAGCTAAGGTCCGGTTTCCTTCCTAAACCTAAATTTGTTGTTTTATTTTCCATTCTAAATTCAATTAAAAACCAGAAAGAGGCTGAGCCCCCTAACGACCATGCTTGCAAGTAGAATTAAGGCTCTTGAATGAAACTCACAATGAGGCTGAATGGCTGTTTTGTGGACTCGGAAAGGCCGGAAATGTTGAATTCGGGAGTTCGGCAACAACAGACTAAAAAGTGACAAAAATCTGACATACTTGCCTGAATTGCACAACATTTTAGAAACCCTGCCCCCCCCCCCCCAAATTATTGTTGTTTAGCCCAAATGAATTTTTTTGTTTATAAATTTAATTCAGAAAAGGACATTATCTAACATCTTCTTGAAATTGTGGTTCTTTGTCAATTATTTTGTCCAGATATGCTGGCAGAACCTCAAAGTTGGGTTGGCAGAAAACAGACAAATTAGTGACATAAAGTGACAAGAAAAAAGGATACAAATAATAAAACCTTTGTGTAGAATTCAACTGTACTAACGAAATTTGCTGTCTTTTAAACTTATTGCTTAAATCCATTTTATACCTGTAGACATTAATGGCTCAAGATGAGCTATACTGTATATATTTATCTGTTCAAACTGCATGTGATGCATTCATTCATTATATACTTTGCTAGTTAACTGTATTAGAATAAACTAGAAGGCCCACTACAATACATCCACTTGAATTTATCAACCGCCCCTCCTCCCAGACGGGGCACAAAATCTAAAACATTTTTGCATCCGTATAGGCCTGCATAAATATTTATTAGATTTAAAAGTTGTGCTGTTAAACAATAAAAACTGCCCCTGTATATTGTCTCTCTTTTAAATCTAATAAATATTTGGAAAAAGTGCAGTATAGCGGACCCAGATTTATGACCATATTTAACAAGTCTCATTGCCAGGCCTATGACGTAAAATGATTGAAATGTAATTATGACGTCACAAAAATTAATGTAGTTTTGACGGCGGTTTCATCTCACGGTAAAGACAGCGTTTATTTTTGCTTTTTCTTGGGGCGGTAACCCCTGCTTATCTACACCAAATGTTATTTTAATTGTGCTAGAACTTAAAACTAGTGAAATATTTGATAAAATTTAATTTTTAATGGCCGCCAAATATGGGCATAAATTTGGGTCCGCTATACCGCACTAAACCCTACAGCCAAAATAGTTCCTGAATGCCAAATTTTCCAGATTGAGAGTATATACAATGAGAGATGTAGTGATTTGGGCAAAGGCTATAATCCAGTATCAAATTGACATGACTTTTACCCACGTATTAATTACATAAATCTTCATCAATCAAGATCAATAAGCGAAATGTTGCCGCTGCTTCTGCATTTTTTTCAAGGCACGTTGTCATTTGGGCCTCAATTGTGCTGGGGCCAACCTAATTTTTTCTATCTTCTCCAGTTCTAACTAACTGTCACCATTACAACTCTTTATTTGCACACTTTTCCTCCGTTTTCCTCCAACATTCCACTGAAGTGAGCACATGCTTGCTACCAATATGTCCACCACGACTTTCAGAAAGAGGCTGAATGGATTAAGGTCCTGTGGCACCATAGCAACTGTGCCTGTGGGTCACATGACCACCCCTAACAACCATATGCTTACAAGATTAGGCCCCTTAACAACCGATAAAGCCCCTTAGCAACCAAATTTTTTCTTTGTAAACTTTAACAGTCATACAGTGTTTATGCTTTTAAACAACGACTTTAAATAAACCTTTACATACACATAGTATTACAACCATTCACACCATTGTTGCCAGGGCCTTTGAATTAAACTCAGAATGAGGCTGAATGGCAGGTCATATGACCTGACAGAGCAAGTGACCTTTTTGAACTCTGACTGAACAGGGAGACAAAATGCAGGAACAGTGGGAACATTTTGCTCATTGATTTATATATGAACTTTTGAGATTAATAGCACAACCATTTTAAATCTAATAAATTTTGATGCAGGCCATGAGGGATGCAAAAATTTGAATTTATTTTTAAGTGCATGTATTATTGTGGGCTTTTTATCACCCCTCCCCCCCCCCCCCCCCACCCAACAATCATTAAGCTCCTTTGCAACCATTCAGCTCCTTAGCAACCATTCACACCATTGTTGCCAGGGCCCTTGAATGAAACTCAGAATGAGGATCATTACCTCGCAGAGCAAGTGACCTTTTGAACTCTGATTGAACTGGAGACAAAATGCAGGGCAGTGGCAACAGGAAGAATATTTTTAAAATTAATAGCCACAAAGGTTTAAATCCAACATTTTAATGCTGGCCATGACGGATATGTATTGTTGCTTTTCTAGTCTTTGTCTAAATGTATTGTGAAGCGACGACGCTAAAACTGTTAACTTAATAGCAATTAACAAGGATTTGTTCTTGCAAGTTCATCACTGCCGCCATTTTCGTCAAATGAAGTCAGAGAAAACTGTTTGTCGGTGAACCTGTCTTTCTAAAAACTTACTTTTAAGAATGAGTTGTCGTGCTGTTATTCGGTAGAACTTTATCCACACAAATTTAGCCCTCCTCCTTGCTGATAGGCCGAGTTGTACATAACATTTGAGGGTGTACATATCTCATGTCTCACAATGTAACCATTGTGTAATTGTCGGAAAAAGTTACGTAACTAATATAAACAATCACTCATAGAACGTCCGCCAAAGCTTTAAACATGTAAAACGCTGGGCGAGTGAATCACGTATGGACAAGGATAAGCAAGAGTGAAAAAAAAAACTTCATCTGTCGTCATACGTAGGTCTTATCCGTGATAGTTGAATGCCCCTTAACTGTTGTAAAAAAAAAAAACATAATGCAAAATTTCACTGGTACAATAGATGATGTCGTATGCAACTTTGTTAATGGGAATATGCCTAATCTTACATTGCTAAATTAGTAAGCTTACATGTGAAACAATGTGTTACCTGATTACTTTTTGTCTGAAATGTTGCTCAGAAATACCCTTCATCCTTAACCAAAGCCTGAGAAGCAACAACACGTATCGTCTGCCTGCTGTGAGTCATGAATTTGCAAGACATAGCATAAGCTATAGGTTTCCGAAAATATTCAATGAAATGAATCAAAATATAAAAGATAAAATATATACTCATAGCCTAGATGGTTTCAAATATTATGTAAAACAAAATTTTCTAGAATCTTATAATGTCAATTGTGATATAACTAATTGTTATATTTATAATGGTTTGGGTTGACCGGTGTCATCTCTGTCATGGATTTACTGTCATTTATTCAATCGTTGTAATTTTTATTTAGTAACTTTAATTTTTAAGACTACCACTGAGTGTCTGTCCCTTGCTACTGGTCGCAGGAATGAAATCTGAAAGACATTCTTTATGGTAAGACTAGGGTGGCCCCTTGGCAGTGACATCAAAGATACCTTAAAGGGGTCACCCTACTTAAAGCTGGTATCAAAGTATATCTGAATCTGAATCTGTAGCCTAAGCCTTAAGAAATTGTATAGTTGTCTATGTTTCCAAGTATAATTTATTGTCATGATGGTGGACCATTGGTCAGAATATGGCAAACTTTAATTGTTTTACCGTAGTGTTGGGGTTTGAGTAGTTGCTAAAATTTCTACAGGTCCATTTTGTGCTGCCCCATAACATTGATTAAAGCTTTTATGAAAACAGTATACATAATATGTATTCATGTAGATGTGGATATAGTCCAATGTGGATATATTATACCCACATGTACATGTATGATTTCCTGCGGCCTCCCATGTAAATTGCATTATCATATTATCCTTTATAATCCGCATCTATATGACATAGCCTATGAGAAATATTAAATTGGAAATTAGTTCCTGCAATGATTTAATTACAAATCCTTGCCATTTTCACAGCTGTTTGTTTACTTTTAAAGAAATATGACAAAATTTCATTGGTCACGACTGAATAAAATAGATGTCTTTAAAACTTATAAAAGCATGGCAAGAGCAAAATCTTGAGGAGTTCTTTGTCTGAATGAGTATATAGGATTATATAATCTGAGGTCTATAAGCTCCATACATGTGTAGTATAATTTTCCATCACCAATTTTAGTTAGCGAAGGAGGAATGCACGATATGCACCCAGAAGCTTCTGTAATTTTTAGTATGCATCAAAGCCTAAGCGACAATACTATTTTTTTAATTAGCAATTTCTCCTATTTTCCAGCAAGTATGCTATAAAGCCGGCTTCAGGCAGCACCGATGCCAATGGAAACTGCAGTCCTAATAAGTGCAAATCGTTAGTCTTTCCAACAGTTTCCTGATTACAATCCAGCTATGGCATCTTCAATGAAATTAATGACATTGAACATTTGGTTTGTTTTGATTTGATAAACAAACGAATTGCAAAAAACAAAACATTTTTTAAGGTGGCAAGATGATGAGTTTAATTGACTGAAACCTAATCGCATCTGTCTCTGTGTCTAGATGATTAGAATGTGCATCACGGAATGGAACGGTATAACACGGTGGCTTTCTCTGTTGGGTGGCAGTTAATGCTTTGCAGGCTTGCCTAATGGGTGAAACTTAAAACGCATTAGTCACTAAAGTGGTTAAAAAAAACTAATAGGAAGTTTCTGATCCGCCTGGAAAAGAAAGTGGGCGTAAGGGTTGGTTTACTTTTACGTTTGAAGTTAGCAACTTTCAAATAACAAACAAGTCAGCCTGCTGCAAGACAGTTAAATTAATGACTTGTAAGTTGGAACCAATTTCACAGTTCATCATCGCGACCGGAGCTTACTAACAAAAAGGAATGAACATGGTAGTAAATCGGGCCACATATTAAATTGAAATCAGTGCTAACCACAGGGTATCATGTATTTTTCTTCCAAGGTATCATGCAGGTTCTGATTAATTGGGCTCCAGGGAGGAGTCTGATTAGACGCTGTTATTCTGTAATATAAAATTAATAGGATAATAAAGTTTTACTATTTAGAAGACTTTGTTAAGCAGCAAAGTTTCAAGTCTATACTCAGTCTATCGGCAACTAGGTAAACTAGCTGTTAGGTGTATCAGCGTGATAGGCAATGACAGCGTTAAGATTAAGAAATCCTCTCTTAAAAATACAAGAGAAACGGATTTATATTTTTTTAGTTTAGGCAATTTTTCTGAATTGTCTGCTTGTCAGAAAAAGAACTGCTTAAATTCAGCAAATGTCATTTGATAGCATAAACCAGCCTATAGACTATAAGAGAAATTGATTAATTTATTTTAGATGAGTAAATGAGCAAAACATGTACATAATTAGGTGGCTGGGCTGTGAGGTGACGATGGATAGGCGTTCTGCATGTAGTTAGTGAACAGTTTGCAGCGACTGACTTGTTTGTGATAGTTACTGTCAGATTCAAATCCCTTACATTATGCTATTATCAGTTGGGTGGCCCAGTGGTTAAGACATCCGCCAATTCCACATTAGCCAGGTGGCCCAGGCCAGCTCTTCCAAAATAGTAGGCCTATAGGTCCCGGCCCGGGCAGTCGGCGGCACTAGGGTCTAATTTCCTGCTGTGCAGCGCAGCCCTGCAGAAAATGCTGCAAACCAGCAAATGCTGCCAAGCGCAGCAGATGCTGCAAATCACTGCAAAGTGCTACAAATCGCAGCAAATGCGAAGCCCAGACAATGCTGAAAACGTCACAGTTGCAGCAAATGCTGCAGGGAGTCTGCAGCTGCAGCAGCTAACATGATTGCATTGTCGGCCAATTATTCACCACACTTTAATATTATGTTTTTTTCTTATTTCCTTGTTTTGTTCAATTTTCTTAGCATGAATTGCTGCTGCCTGCTGCTTAGAACAGCAGCCACCGCCAGGCAGCAGTGCAATTGAAACATTACAATAGTTTTGATTAAACCAATTCTGTAGTTTATTGTTGTGTTGTTATTGTTGTGTTAGTTTGGATAGTGACTTTACTTATGATTGAAAATGTAGAAATTGTTGCATTTCTGTCTTGAATTTTTGAGATATAATTAATTGGTTACAGTGATTAATGGGTATAATTCTGCCCCCCCCCCTCCCCCACCACTGAAAGGGCAGCGGGTAGTTCATATTCCAGTGCTAGGAAATGGGGGGCAGCTGTTCCCCCATACATATTTGTCCAGCTCCCCTGAATATAACGTTACAATTCCAGCCGATTTACTACTTTGCCTATATACATAGAGATAGTTTAACATATTAATAGCAATCTGCAGTGGAGCAGTGGACTTTTTTTTTTTTAACTCATATGGTGTCTTAATCAGTTATGTTGGCATTCCTCACAAATCACCAGATATATATTTTTAAATTCTTGTTATATATGGTCCAAATAAAATGAGAATGAGATTTGTCAGACGGCAGCAGCAACACAAACCAGCAGCAGCAGGTGAAATAACAAGCAACAGAATCAGCTGTAAACATTTGCTGCAAGTTGCAACTGCACCTGTATTTGCTGCAAGTTTGAGGTGCAGCGTTGCTGGGAGATGCAGGTGTCCCTTACAAAAATTTTAGTCTGGTACTATGCCAGAAAAAAAGAAAAAGCAAAATAAAAAGCACACAAAATGTTTAAAGGCGTTGTAACGCATCATTACATGACCTGCCCCATCACAAAAAAAAAAAAAGATAAAATACATCTAAAAGTTTGAAACTGGTCAGTACTTTGGGGGTCAGCATCTAGTGTTGCAGCTAAAGCTAATTCTTCTGTGGAGCTCTGTATCTCTTGTAGCTAGTTACCTCTTACAAGACGCCCTTGCAGAGCAATTCCGCTGGTTATATATACTGCAGCAGCAGTATTTGCTGCAAGATGAAGCATTTGCTGCAACATGCATTTGCTGCAGCATTTGCTGCAAGATGCAATGTCAGCAGCAAGATGCAAGAGGAAATTATATACTCCTCCTCGGCGGGCACTCTTCAATCTTCATGAGCTACATCTGGGCTAGATGTCGATGGCATGAGACATTGAATTGGAGGTGCCTTGTACTCGCTGTCTATACTGAGGCAAGCAACAGACCTAACCTATGGGGTAAATGTGCAACATGATGTGGACTTCACTTTATTATTTCATCATTACGTCTTCCTCTGTAGCTGGTCATACAACTTCAGACTCAAAAGCATTGAGACATTGACATCAAATGCCATCAAACGCCATCAAACCCAGTATAAACTCTGCAGGGTCAAGTAAGATACACTGTGTAATAATTATCATGTGGATTATATTATCTTTAAAAGATGGTGGAAAGTAACCAAACAATCGCTTGAAAAGATCTGATCGCCCATCACAAATCCTTGCCAGCAATTAAACTGGTGATTGAATACATCAGCCTCCAGTTATTACATCATAGGCCACTGTTGAAACGACAGTTAGCATCAATTCATCTATAAAATTGCCTGGATTTGGCTATTATGTGGGAGAATAAGAGAAATATCGAGTACAGGGAACAACTGGAAGCTGATCGATGTTGTAATTGTTGTATACGAGCAAATAACCATCAGTTGTTATTGCTCATTGCCTGGTTCACTTTGTATCAATTTCATCTGTGGAGACAGGACTGTAATATCAAGTGCCTTGGCAGTCTGACATACCACCTTTTCCAATACCATAGTCCTTCTCACTGTGCCTTTCAGGTTTCCTCTTTTGGTTGAACTGTTGAAATATTTTCTCACCATTCTTGAATATAGGTTAATCTCATGAGAAATCCAGGTGGGGGTGTCTCTATGGTCCGACTCGGATCTGGATGGAATTTTCAGATTACCCTTCAACCACATTAAATAACTCGGACAGCCAGTATGTGGTTGGAATCATTCGCCTTTATTGGTACATAGAAAGAAGACACACAGACAGTAAAACAAGAGGCTCTAGTAGATACCCCCACTACACATAGTGCAATGATGTTTTAAGATACATATATGACATGAAACGAGCAGAGACTGCCCTACATGTGTCAGTCCGCGATATGAGAAACTTAAGCACCCATGAGACAAATGATGGGGCTCCCATAAATAGTATCAATAAGGCAATGATCAATGATATGCGTTTATACAAGAAAACGGTACGTAGACCGCCAGAGAACTGGTAGCAATCGAAAAATAAATGTATAAAATCAAATTATGATTTTAAGAGACCTGCATAGAGAGCTATATAGGGATACTAATCCTCTTGGCCTACCCACCTCTGATAGGACAAGAGAGGGCCAGTGCCAGGATGAGGAAGCAGAAGCTTGGTGTTAAGGAGAGAGAGAGGGATATTCCAATATGGCGACCGTCATTAACCAAATTTACAATAGGTATATTATTGGCTGATTTATAGAATATTAACTACCCGATTTTCACGAAATTTTCCAACTCTCAAAATCCAAAAATGTGAATTACAGAAATATAACAAAGACCCCACCGTTCCGAAAATGGATTAAAGACATTCAAGTCAAATGTTATGATCCCCCATTTATGCTGTTTTTTCTATCAACCCGCTCGCAAACTGCTTTTTATGGAGCCAAAGTTGGCCTGGTTGTCCATTAAAACCATCATAAAGGAATTTTGGGCCATTTTGACAGGTAATCTTAAAACCCGTTAAAATCTAGGTAAATGTTATTTGATGGAAAAACGAAGTTTACTTTGCCTAATAAATGTGAGACAAGAATCCTGTCGCTCTCAAACATGGAATCTTTTGCAAATAAGTTAAGGCTTGAAAATTGGCAAGATGTATTAAGTTCTGATACAGGTTCTGAGACATTTAAGCTGTTTTACACTAAATTCTGTACACTGTACGATAATGCCTTTCCAGTAAAACATGTGAAGACAGGTTACAAAACAAAAAAGATATGGTTGTCAGATGGTTTGCGAAAATCTATTAAAATTAAAAACAGAATGTACATGAAGCAACTAAGAAGCCCGTGTGAAGAGTATACAAGAGAATACAAAAGGTATAAATCATGCCTCAACAGATTAATGCGCAATGCAGAAAGAAATCACTACAAAGATATTTTAGATAAAAATCGGAATAACACAAAGAAGTTGTGGGGAATCCTTAAAGATATCATCAATAAAAAAAAATCTACCACCAAACCCAAACAGTTTGTTAATGGTGATGAGGTTGTGACAAACGAAAATATCATTGCTGACAAATTTAACGATTATTTTACCAATGTAGGAAGCAACTTGGCAGAGAAAATACCATCTGTTAATATAGACCCCATTACATACATACGTGGTTCATTTCCAAGTTCATTGTTCTTGCAAGACGTTGAAAGGTTTGAGGTAAAACCTATTATCAGGGCTCTCAAGCATAGCAGTGCTGGGTATGATGGCATCCATGCCAAAGTTCTTAAACACATATATAGATTAATCATTGAGCCCCTCACCCATGTTTTACATCTATCTATCAGTCAAGGATTTTTTTCCCAATGAAATGAAGTTAGCTAAAATTATACCATTGTATAAATCGGGCGATACCATACATATAGGAAATTATCGGCCGGTATCAGTGTTACCTATCTTCTCCAAATTATTAGAAAGGCTGATGTACAATAGAGTTTTCTCTTTTATTAATATTAATAACATTTTGTACAAGTATCAATTTGGCTTTCGAGAAAAACATTCCACTAACCTAGCACTAATTACCCTAATAGATAAAATAGCATCAGCAATAGACAATGGTGATATAATTTTAGGTGTATTTCTTGATTTTAAAAAAGCATTTGACACTGTGAATCATAACATTTTATTACACAAGTTATTCAAATATAGGATAAGAGGGATCGCATTTAATTGGTTTCAGGATTATTTAAGGGGCAGAAAACAATTTGTTTCAATTAATGATGCTGAGTCTTCTAGACTTACTATTAAATGTGGAGTGCCCCAAGGTTCCATACTCGGGCCTCTTCTTTTTTTTATTATATATTAACGATATTAAAGATGTTTCTAATGTTGTCACCCCTATTATCTTTGCTGATGATACTAGTTTATTCATAAGGGGTGGTTCTGTAGAAGATACATTTTCTTCACTAA
The DNA here is from genome assembly GCA_932294295.1 of Alitta virens. Lineage (NCBI taxonomy): Eukaryota > Metazoa > Annelida > Polychaeta > Phyllodocida > Nereididae > Alitta > Alitta virens. The sequence goes on from OW028573.1 coordinate 68,601,993, forward strand.
ACCAAGAATTGATTAAGATTAAAGATTGGCTTGACGCAAACAAATTATCATTGAATTTAGAAAAAACTCACTATATTGTGTTCAGGTCTGCCAGGAGCAGAAGAGTTTTAAATGACAATATTTTAAAAATTGATAACTGCATAATTGAACGTTACAGTAGATGCTAAGCTAACATGGGTTAATCACATAAAATCAGTTAAAAGTAAAGTTGCTAAGGGTATAGGAGTCTTAGCTAAAGCAAGAAAATATGTTGATACTACGTCTTTAAAACTATTATACAATAGCATTATCTACTCTCATTTGAACTACTGTATAGAAGTGTGGGGAAATTCTGCAAATGTTCACATCAACTCTTTCTTTAAGCTTCAAAAGAAGGCAGTAAGATTAATTAAAAATGCAAGTTTCATGGCTTCTACTGATCCAATATTCAAAAGTATGAAAAGTTTAAAACTAACTGATATTTTTGCCGTATGTACATTAACCTTTGTTTTTAAATTTGTAAAGGGTATGTTACCAGAAGTATTCTATGAATTTTACAAGAGGAATAATAGAGTGATAAGTCGCCAAACTAGACAGTCAAATAAGTTATATATTCCCATCGCTAAATCAGCATTGTATGAAAAAACTATACGAATTAATGGAGCAAAATATTGGAATAACATTGGTGATATAATTGATTATAACTGCAGTCTGCATACTTTCAAGAAGAGACTAAAAAATCATTTTATCAGTAAATTGTCCTCATAACAATTTTACTAACTGCCACATGTTTGAAATGGGTTGTAGAGGAATTGTTTTGGCCTATGGTCACTTGGTATATATATATGTCTGAATATTTGAGGGAACTTTAAATTTTTCACAAGCACATTATATTTAATGTTCATTTTACTTTCTTTTTTCTTATATTGAATATGATTATATTTAACCATGTATCCTTCTGCCACCATACATATTATATATATTTCTTTTTTTAATTGTTACCAATTAACATCTACGATAAAAATTGTAATTTTGATTGTTTTATTTGTCATATATATGTATATTTAATATTGTTTGGTAATGGCATATACACTGCATAGTGTCTGCCAACTGTGTTAATGTCATTAACACGGTACTTAATGATAATTTCGATGAATGCAATTATTTATTTTAATTTTTTTTTTTTTCATATGATACATGGTCAATAAAGAAAATTGAATTGAGAAATTGAAATTGAAGGGTAATCTGTGAAAATGTCATGAAGATCTGAGTCGTACCACAGAGATACCTATTTAGGCTGCCTGTCTGGTTTTCTCACAGACAGCTTGTAAAATCCTCAGTGTAGTTAGTGACATACTATGTCTCCTTCCAGTATCTCATAGTCTCAACATAATGATAATTCAAAACAGTAAGTTGTGTCAAGTTGGTCTGCTCTGCATGTTGGTCAAAACCAAAGATGCCAGAAACATTCCATGTTTATTATTTATATGAATTCACAAGACAAAGGCCCCTCCTTAATGGAGGGGGTAAAATTCCCAATCACCATTCGATCTCCTCATCTGGGACCAGGCACACCCCTCCCAACTGTGCTCCCTCCCCTCCCAACTGTGCACCCATGGTCAGTCATCCATTATCCCCAAACCCCACAATGGACAAACTCACTCATGCATAGATTCTATACCCTCAAGGGCACACAGTCACACAGGACAGGTGGCAGGCAACCTGACCCACACCCTTCTCCCCTCATTATCTCCACACCCCAGGAGATTGTACAGTCATTAGGCCAGGAAGATCCAATCACCCTTGATCCCATTTCGGCCATCAGGATCAAGATCACACAGTGGAGCATGATCAGGCCAGCTGGCCATGGTTCATTGATGGATCCCCTGTCTTCACTAATGACTAGTACATTGTCCAAAGTGGGACCATAATCAGTGATGGCCATCTGCAGCCATCACTTCTACAACTCAGAACATTGCACATTGAATTTACAATCATCATTTAGTTAAATTAAAGAGCAAAAGGCCAGTGCCTTTTACACTGCTCATCATCATTTGAGTTAGATGTATACATATACTAAGATAATTAACTTGTTTGACTCTATCCTACTTTCACTGACCATGAGTCAGCATCTTCATTCTATTACTATAATTATTATTGCAAATACATCTCACTTAGCAAAAATGATGATTCCATCCTAGCATTTACACCACTTGACACTTTTATATTTATATAGAAAAAAATTACATAATCACATAGACAAAAAAAAAAAACCCTAATGTCACTACACTTATCCACTGAATCCAGCGTATTCATCTTCATACAAAAACTTCTTGATCTGTAGGAATTGGGTGTCGGTGTTTTAGAACTCATACACTTAAATCAACACTTCCGGATCATATAATATCATACTACAACAATCACACAAATATTTGCATAGATAGTGGCCGATCCTAGCTCCAAGTGCCTCATGGATCATATTGTCTTCATCTGATCCCTACCGCACTAGTCTAGTTGCAGATCAAAGCCTAAAGTCAAAAATGTTCCAAATGAAGAGGATTTTGTCCAAGATCTAGGTACCTTAGACCTCGGCAATATCCTGACATGCACTGCCCACTGGTAGCTTGATGGTGGCATTATCCCCAGCCACCCTGTAACTGGCTGATCTTCTGGACAGCAGAGTTCTTCCCTGCTTTCTCCTTACACAACATGGGATCCTGGCCACCAGCCGCTTGATCCAGGGATTTTTCCTCGCAAACCAATAGGCCAGGCCCACAAAGATCAGAATGGTCACCAAGGTGGACATCACAAATGCAGTCAGGGGGGCATGTTGTCGGAATTGTACCCAGGGCCTCTGGCTCACCTGTATGGCACTCATCAAGACATCCTGACTAATATCATTAACTTGAGCCGTAGATACGCTCTTCAGCTGAGGGAAGGAGTCAACCAACGCTTCGAAGCCCAGATTCCTTGTAAAGTTGAACTGTCCTTCTACGTGTATCAGGGGCAGCACTATGTGACGGGCCATGTGTAGCTCTGGAATGCAGTGAACTCTCCAACCGGTGCCTGCAATGTTGCAAGGAGCCGGACAATGCATTGCGTAAGTGCCTGGCCCCAACTTCTGGGGAGGATAGACTTTTCCTGGACAATGGGCCGAGATAGACTCTCCCCAGGTCATCACCACGATGGTTCGCAAGGACACTCTCTTCACTGTGGTGACATTGGCCTGCTTCACAATGTCGAATCTGCACCCTTTCACGAGCTCGGATTGATTAAATATCAGACCCCGAGCACACGTCATGTGTCTGGCGTCAAACAAAGGGCCTGCACGACAGACAAGTGGCTCACCTCCAATACACGCCTCCGGCTCGAATAATAGGCCCGTGGTTGTGTCCACCCCGTAGCTGCTCCCCATATCTATCTTCACAGTCATGTTAGACCCCCTGATGGGGACTGGGTAACTCTGTATATTATAGAGCAGGTAGCTGGCCTTGTTGATGGTGGGCACGTTGAATCGAAAGATGAGCCTGTTTCTATCGATGACGATGGGCTCAATGTGCAGGTGCCTGTAATACCATGTCAACTCCGGCACTACATCATTTCCAGACTGGGCTATAGCATTTATCGTGTTTCTTAGCACATAGGGGCTGACGATGTCTTCAGTCAAATCTCCTCGCTCCAGCGCTCCACGTTGCTGTTGATAGAGCCGCATCTGCTCTCTATACCTCTCGAATAAGTGCTCACACTCCTCTACAGCTCGGTCAATCTCCATACGTATCTCTATATTGCTCAACCTCCAATCAACATTTGACAGCTTCTTAGATAATCCTCCAACGTATTTATTCAACTGGCCTACATGATCGTCAACTTGAGACAGAGCCACAGACACATTCTTGATATACAACCTGTTTTGATTGACCACCGTCATCATTCGGTCTGACAGGTGTAGTATGTCCTGTGTCCTGGCCTGCAATATCCTGGTGGCTTCCTCGTAGTGCCTCACCTGGGAGTCCGTGGCCACTCCAAAGAGCACATGCAACCCTGTTCCAATAAAATCGAAGGCTCCTCTCCTCTGGCGTCCCATTGGAGTAGGAGGATCACTTCGACTCCGTCCTGCATAACTACCATCCAGGGGTTGCAATCTCCTCAAGCGCCACTCCCAGGATCTCTGTATATATCCATGCACTTTGATGTCTTGCCGACTGTCTCTCACCAGTTGTATCAATGCGGCCAATTGTGCGGGGTAACGAGGAGTCTCCAAGGTTACCAGGACCACCCAGGAAGCCTCCAAAGTCCTGAGTGAGGCCCCTCCTCGCACCAACACCCCATCTGTCAGTTCCCTAGGGGGGGTGGGTCTCTCCATCATATCTTCCTCCGTCATTGTCTTGGGTGAGACTTCCCTCAGCATGGGGTCCAACACTCCTGTCCCTTGGGCTCCAACCTGGGCAGAAGTCCCTGACAACAACGATACGAGTAACAGGAGTGCCATGCCCACCTTAAAGAGTCTCTGGGGCCGAGTCTTCTTGAGGAGAGGCATCATCTTTAGCATGCTTGACCTCTCTGTCGCTTTCTGTGGTAGATAAACGACGTTTTAGAAGCTCGAAGTCCTTGTGAGAGTCCTTAGTTGCACGCTGGAGTCCTTCGTCAGAGTTGCTGGGATCACTTCGATCCTTGCGCTTCCTTAGGCTGGGATCCACGTGCACCACCTTGCGGTGCCCTCCTCCTAGTCCTGCTTGACCTCCTTGTCTCTTCCGAAGAGAGCTGTCAATATGCACCGACTTCTCAGAGTTTCCCTGTCTGTCGTTGGATCCTTTTCTCTTCCTGTTCTGTCGCCGTGGTGGGTCACTGTCACTATCATCCGCGTAGTACTGGCTCTGCTTGGCGTGTCTGGACAAGTAGGGACGATGCCGCTTACTGTTATGTCCACTTGGGAGAGGCTTGTTATAGTCATCTCCACTCGTATCAGAGGACCTCGGCCGCCGCTTCCTATTGGCTGTTGGCTGCAGAGGCTGGTCATCAGACATGCTCCACTCATGTTCGGACAAAGGTTGATCCCCAGAGTGCGAGGGGGCGGAGTTTGCCCCCGACCCTGGTCCCTCCCTTATCGGCGCAGGGGGCGGATCCTGAGCTTCCTCTGGCAGGGCAGGGGGCAGTTGCCATGGCCTGGGAGCGATAGTCCTATTGTTGACTTTCCTTTTTGGCCTGGGGCGTATTTGGTCCCACGCCACCTCAGCATCCACCACTCTCACTTTCTCGCGGTTCAGCACCTTCTGCTTGCCAGTGGGCTGGTGTGTTATCCACACCACCTTCCCTCGTGTCTGAGTAACTAGCCATTCTGGATCCCACCTGCTTGTCAAAGTCAGGGGCTCCTCCGCTTTGATCACCACTGCATCTCCCACCTTTATGTCAGAAGCATTGGCCCTCAAGGCCAGCCTCTCCCTGTTATATTTCCTAGATTCTTCTGTGAGATGTTGAGCTGTTCGAATCGCCTCATACAGTTCATGAAGCCTGCCATAGACCATGTCCCCTGAGGACAGGGCCCTATGTAGAGGCAGTCGCGGTCTGCGTCCATAATGCAGGAAAAATGGGGAATGTTGAGTCACATCGGACACGGCACAATTGTAGCACAGTACTGCAGGTCCCAACTGCTCCTGCCACAATGACGTGTCATTATTAACCAATTTGCCCACAATTTCCTTCAGTGTCCGATTAAACCGCTCAATTCTGCCATTAGACTGCGGGTGATATGGAGTCGTCCTTTTATGTTTCACTCCCACGGCTGACAAATATTGTGTGAAAGCCAGGGCATTGAATTCCCTGCCTTGGTCGGTCAATACAGTGTCCACATATCCATGCCTGGGGAAGTATTCCTGATGTAATCTGGCCCATACACATTCACTAGTCTTCCTGGGAAGTGGGTAACACTCTGCATAGCCAGAAGCATGGTCAATTATGGTCAATATGTAATTATTCCCCTGATTTGAAGTTACCAGGGGGCCAACCAAGTCTAGGGACACATATTGTCCTATGCTTTTGGCAAGAGGCATTTCTCCCATCGGTGCATGTTCCTTCTTCTTCCGATGGACCAGACACGTGGCGCACTTCAGGACCCAATTCTTTACATCTGCCCTCATCCCAGGCCACACATAGCTCTCTTGCACCTTACGCATTGTTTTTACATAAGCCATGTGACCTACCTCCAGGTGAGCCTGTCCTATCAGCATCTCTCTATATTTTTCTGGCACCACTAGGCGGTGATACTCAGCCGCATACTGATAGGGTTTCTGTATTGAGTATAGGAGCCCATCAATGACCTCATAGGGACTGTCTGGGTCATGTCCCTCTCCCCACTGCTCCATAGTCCTCTGTGCTGCCTGCACTTCTGCAGGCACCAGGCCACTTCCTAGCACTGGCATGACTTCATCAGCTGGCAAGCCAGGAGGCAATTCGTCACCCAGTCTCCATTCATCGATGTCAAAGGTGTCCAGCCTCTCTGGCCTAATCCTGGACAACATGTCGGCCCTCACATTCAATTTTCCCTTCCGGTATTGCACTTTACAACCATATTCAGCAAGCAGCACCGCCCATCTTTGAATCTTGGTATTTTGCATCTCCTTCGTGAATAATGAAGTTAGGGGCTTATGGTCAGTGTAGGCTTCAAACTTAGCACCCCATAGATAGGGCCTGAACACCTTCAGGGCTGTTATGAGCGCAAAGGCTTCACGCTCTATTGCCGCCCATCTCCGCTGGGTGGGTGACAGCAACCTGGATAGATAACTGATGGGCCGTTCCACCCCCGTTTCCGGATCCCTCTGGCAGAGTATGGCCCCTATGGCTATGTCACTTGCATCAGTGTGTAGTAAGTAGGGATCTTTCGTGCGAGGGTGGGCCATGACATGCTCGCTGACCAGCAACTCTTTCAGCTTCTCGAACCCTCTTCTTTCTCGCTCTCCCCACTGAAACCTGGCGTGTTTACGGGTCATGGCTACCAATGGTTCAGACATCTCCGCGTAATTGGGCATGCATGAGCGATAATATCCAGTCATGCCCAAAAATGATCTGATATCTTTGACAGTTTTTGGGGGAGACATCCGACTGATGGCAGAGACCTTATCTGGATCCGCCCGCAGTCCCTTGCCGGTTACCACATACCCCAACAATTTCACCTCACTTTGCCCGAATGTACATTTCTTGGGGTTCAATGTTAAGTGGTACTCTTTGAACCGATCTACCACTGCTTGTAAATGCCTCGCGTGCGTCACCACGTCTGGGCTGTAGACCACTACGTCGTCCACGTATATCATACAGCACTGCCCAATCAATCCCCTGAGGACCTCGTCCATGGCCCTTTGAAAGGCGGCGGTCGCGTTCGACAACCCCATCGGCATCGTGGTGAATTCAAACAGTCCTCGGAAGCATGTGAACGCTGTCTTCTCCATGCTGGTCTGCTCCAGGGGCAGTTGATAGAAGCCTGATTTGAGATCGAGCGTGGAGTATATGGCAGACCCATGCAATTGATCAAAAACGTCCTGTATCAAAGGCACAGGATAGCAGTCCTTCTTGGTTATTGTATTAAGCTTGGTAAAGTCTATACAGAACCTGGGACCATCTGAGGGATCCTTCTTTTCCACCAACACCACTGGTGATGCCCAAGGAGACTTGGAAGGCACAATCACTCCTTGATCCAACAGTTCATCGATTTTTAGGCCTAGTGCTTCTCGCTTCATAAACGGCACCCTATAGGCCCTTTGCTTTATAGGTGCACCTGAGGTTTCTATCCGCACCTCTATTTCCTTGTGGCGCCCCAGGCGCTGCCCAGAAGCACTAAATGCCTCTGGATTCCGCTGCATGCACTCAGATATCTCCGCTGCTGCCCTCTGCGCCTCCGCAGTGTCACCCCTGGGCTCGGATAACTCCATGATATCTGCTTCCTGGCATTGTCCTGGGGCAGGAATTAAAGCAAGGTCATAACCACGCCAATTCAATATCCCTTGTTCATAGTTTATGTGAGCTCCCTCCAACCTCATCACATCTCTCCCCAGGATGGCTTGATGCGATATTCCATCCACCACAATCATTTCCAGAGCTCCCAGATCATCCTCCCTCATCTGAGTCACTCCACACACCTTAAGCTCATGTCCAGTGACTCCCATGAGTCCTCTGGAGGCCCTCAATATTGGGAGCCTCTTCATTGTCTTACATATCTCCAAGAATTCCCTGCGCCGCAGCACCGTGCGTGCTGCTCCGGTGTCTACCAGTGCCCTCATATTAAGTCCATGAAGTCTCAACTTCACGAAGGCCCGGCAGTCCGCTGCGGCGCTTAATGCCCCCCCTGGAATCCATTTCCAGTTTGGGGTCGGCCTCCCTGACGATTTTCGCGACATTCTCGACGTAGATGTCCGGCCTTTCCACATGAGGCACAAATGGGACGCCCATCGTCAGTGAACCTCAAGGGAGGTCTACTCTGGGAGCCTAGAGGCCTTCTGGGCTCTGGTTTTCTGCGCGGAGTTGCATGAGAGACATCAGATACTCTCGTGGGCCTTGGTCCTCTGGAAGCAGCCATGAGTTTTGTAAATTCCTTGGATAGCCCATTGACCCTTCTGGTCAGCTCAGTCAGTTCCCCACTTGCTTCTTTACTACTCCTCTCAGGCCTTCCACTCCCAACTGCCCCAATCTCCATGGGCTCATCTGGGGTGTCCTCTGGGGCACAGCCATTTAGCGCCCTGTACAGGCGGTATTCGTCTCCTTCATACTGAGCCACCTGCTCCATGGCGTCCACATAATCCTTGGGTCTTCCTTCTCGGACCACCCTCTCTACCACCTTCCTGTCTCTCATACCTCTCAAGTAGGCCCCCAGCATGGTGCGCTGCTGGTCCACATTCCTGTTGTCCTTGGGGTAGCCCAAGTCGGCCGTCTCCCTAAATCTTCTCCCATAAGCTGCCGTCGTCTCATAGGCTCCTTGTTGTACTTTTTCAATTTCGTCTCGCATCCTGTCAGCCTCATGTTTGGACAAAAAGGTAGTGGTCAGGTGGGCCTTCACTTCATTCCACTCCACTGTCCTGCGATCCTCAGCAGTATCCAAAAATCTCTCCAATTCCACCCTCAGAGCTCCCTCTGCTGTCTGAGCGGCCACAAACAATGTCCTTTTTGTATAAGGTATGGTCAGCTCCACATCCCTGAACCATTGCCTAAGTCTCCTGGTGGTTGATCCATCACACCCAGCCACTCGTTTTGCCTGAGCCTGGGCCTCATGTTTCTCTCCATTTTCTTGTATATGTCTGGTCTGAGTCTCTATCATGGAGGCTGTTGACCCATTGCTTGCTTTCTGTACCCTCAGAAATTCCTGGAACTGGTCGAGATTCATGATGACAGCTTTTCACATGGGCCCTCTTATATTGACAATTTCCTAGCTCATCTGCTCATTGTCTAATATTTCAGCATCTGCCCATTCTTACTTGTGCCAAACACAATAGCATAAAAACAGCCTGAGGCACTCTAGAGTCATAGAGAGTGGGTATTTCCAAGCTTTGGCTTTCCATTTCCAGGTCAATAAAGTTCATTAGTTCTTCCAATTCATTAGTGTTCATACCTTGCAGTCTTGACTGTATTTCAGTTTGTAGCTCCTGAATCTTCAAGTTGATGTCCATTCTTTTTCCTGATTTGTTCTTCTCCTTTTGTGATTTCCAATTCCAAACAGATCACGTCGGGGTCACCAATGTAAAATCCTCAGTGTAGTTAGTGACATACTATGTCTCCTTCCAGTATCTCATAGTCTCAACATAATGATAATTCAAAACAGTAAGTTGTGTCAAGTTGGTCTGCTCTGCATGTTGGTCAAAACCAAAGATGCCAGAAACATTCCATGTTTATTATTTATATGAATTCACAAGACAAAGGCCCCTCCTTAATGGAGGGGGTAAAATTCCCAATCACCATTCGATCTCCTCATCTGGGACCAGGCACACCCCTCCCAACTGTGCTCCCTCCCCTCCCAACTGTGCACCCATGGTCAGTCATCCATTATCCCCAAACCCCACAATGGACAAACTCACTCATGCATAGATTCTATACCCTCAAGGGCACACAGTCACACAGGACAGGTGGCAGGCAACCTGACCCACACCCTTCTCCCCTCATTATCTCCACACCCCAGGAGATTGTACAGTCATTAGGCCAGGAAGATCCAATCACCCTTGATCCCATTTCGGCCATCAGGATCAAGATCACACAGTGGAGCATGATCAGGCCAGCTGGCCATGGTTCATTGATGGATCCCCTGTCTTCACTAATGACTAGTACATTGTCCAAAGTGGGACCATAATCAGTGATGGCCATCTGCAGCCATCACTTCTACAACTCAGAACATTGCACATTGAATTTACAATCATCATTTAGTTAAATTAAAGAGCAAAAGGCCAGTGCCTTTTACAAGCTCATTAAAAATTCATATTTCATATAAGCTGCCCCACCCTGACTGCCCCAATGGTTGTTCTCTATGCAATGTCAACAATATTTTTCAGAGAATACTGGTTTAAACTTTGATAAAAAAAAATCACATGCTGTGAAATGCAGCAGTTTCTGGAGGAATTACCTGTTTATGCCAATAGCACAATTAGAACCAATAATTACATCAATTGTTCACACAAATAGTACAAGATTAAGTAAACTATTTATCCAATGGTTCACGTCATTCAAAATATCTTGCAAAAAATCACAAGAATTCGCTATTTAAAGTAAGATTTCATTGTTTATTTGACACCAGGGTGGTGACAATGCACACAGAACAAGAACCTGAAAAATGGTTTAACAACATCGATATGTACAATTATACATAAAATATAACTATAACATAAAATATAAATATAACATTGGACGGATTCAGCTAAGCATTTATACATTACATAACAGTATACTGGCTCAGTTTTAGATAAATACAATAGTTGAGTCTCCAATTACAGCCGTAGCGAACAATGATTGAGGTCAATAATTACATAATTACGTGAGCCATTAACAATAACAATTTAACATGATTTTTTTCCGAGAAAACGTATAGGATAAAAAAGAGAAATTAAAGGCAAATTATGCCTTTAATATGGTCAAATTACACCGAGGTCAGCTGCATTTGGCAAATTAAATCACTGGTAGTTCAGCTTTAATTATCATGATGATGGGACTCCTTTCAACATTGATAATAAAAAATACTAAGAAAGGAGGTGACTTTCTGGCAAACCAACATGAATACCTTCATAAAATTTGGTTTTAAAATTGAGTTTCATTCAAAGAATTACATTCACTTCATCTCCATAGACAGGCAAAGGCATTCAGAGTCATACATTGGAATAATATTTAATAACCTGCTTCGTATTCTCGCCGTAATTGCAGCACAAAAACACACCTGCCATGGCTGCCAACATGATTACAACACATCTACTGCATTACATTCCACACCACTAATATTCAATCTAAACTAAAATCACAGGAGCAAATCACCACGGGCTCCCAATAATTGCTTGGCCAGTGTTTAAATTAAACTTGGGAGCCACTTACCGTTCCAAATTGAAGGAAGGAAAGAAGATATTTTAATTAACTCCTGGGTTGGCTATGTTCAGACAGGTCAATCAAGCCTTGGAAATGATTACTCCACTTGAAATCTTTGCTCCAGGCATCTTATAATAACTCCCACCCAATTTGAAAATTGTACATGGAAGCCACGGAAACCCATGCTTTTATTTTCACCATTACATCCAGGCAGTCCTATCTTACATTTGGTTATTGCCAAAGACCACATCGTTACAGCAAATTTTATCCTCGTCATATTTGTCGCAAATTTCATCCTTACCACAGCTAATTTAGATAAATGCTGAAATTAATCGCGAATATCAACTTGATTAATTACTATTCTCTAGTGTTCTTCCAGTTCTTTCCAGTTATTTTAAACTGATGCATGATGCTACAACCATAAAAATGCTGATTTAAATGGGAACAGAATCTTCTAACATTAAAATAAAATGCCTTCAGTTATCTCTAATTCTTATTTTGACTATTACTGACATATGCAGTAAGATATCCATATCAATCAGCTGGTCTAGTAGCCTCAATTAGGTATGTGACTCGCAGTTCACACTGTCTCATTTGTCAGACCACAGCATCTCTTACTCGTAAGCCCCAGATGCTCGTTCTTCGGATACCAGTCGTTGGCCGAGCGATACTTGAGAAAGGAAATTTATTAACTTCTGTGTTGGATAATTGGTTTCGAAGAAGTCTCAAGCCGGTTTCGTTTAATACGCCAAACACATCTAAGGCCAACAGTGTCAGGATGTTGCCCAATAATCTGAAATGATCAAATTGCAACATTAATATCATATGAGAATGAATTTCACATAAAAGTAAGTTTGTCAATTCGTAGTGAAATTTGGGACATCGAAGTCACTCTTTACGCAGGACTACAGCCAGTTAAATTGGGCACCCAACTGAAGATCCATTCCTTGTATTTTGTATGAGCTGGGCGTCCATTGAGACACTGAGTAACGCCAACATGGACTAATTAAGTGTCCAACTCCTTGTCTAGAGCCCTTATTTGTATCTCCACGATCTCAGACAAGCGAGGCTGTTTGTCAGCTTTCCATATCACAAACTTGATATGGCAACATCCACTAATGCACATCGCTGTGGACCCAGTAGTATCCCCACTAATATCATATACGTATTTGGAAAGCAAAAATAGCTGTAAGAGTCGTACAATGTAATAATCTATAGGTATACATCAATCCTGCCAAGTCCCCAACCACCAGGAAAAATATACAGTTAGATTCATAAACAAGGTCGACTTTAGTCAGCTGTAGCAACCTATTGCTGGCTGTAACTGTAATTGTCTAAAGCCAACTTCTTCTGTCTACTTCTACATTGTAGTCGGCTTAAACTACCACCACTGAAAAAATATAAACCTTGGTTAATGTAAGAAATGTATCTAATGTAAATATGTATGTGCAATCGACATGCATTTTTTATAAAGATTTGTGCTGCATGAACTTTAAGATCAGGGTTTGAGTAGCCAGCTATAGCCAGACAGTTCCGTTTAATGACATGTATCATCGAAAAGCATAAGTTGTCTAGCTTTGTCTAGGTTTCATTTGAGAGGGCCGTTTTTAATAAAACTAACTGTAAGTGAGACACAGTGAGTCACAGAAATGGAGCACAACCATCAAGAACCACTGACCTAAACACTCCAGTCAAGAAGTGAACTCATGTCATGGTCACTGTGACCTCATCAGACACTCATCGTGTGATGTCACACGACAACATCACAGTGAAATCATGTTGAAGACATGTGCTGATATCACTGCTGTGAGTTCAGTTTGAGCTAATTGTGAGGTCAGCTGTATGACCCACCACAGATGGCGTTGCAAGCCCATTGATTGATTACAACCTAGCTAATGACAGAAACTATAAAAAGAACTGCGGCTTTATTGTGATTCTTGAATCACCACCTAGCTGGAGCACTATATATGGCATCCGTGGTTTAATGGTAAGCATGCCTGCATTCTGTGTGGGTAACCAGAGTTTGATTTCCACCTTTGTTACTCGTCTGATAACATAATAACTCGTACCAAAATTATCATTTAATTTCATACCACTTTTATAAGTAACTGCCATCATTTAACGATTTATACAGCACACACAAGACAGCCAGAGAGTTCCACTGCAATAATCCACCAATACATATGAATTAAATTGTAATGTTGTAGGTCTTGATAAAAGTGGCATTACTATTCCAGCTTATTCATACCAAGATGAGGCTACCTAGTTTATATGGGACTCACTGGTATAGAGGTTAGGGTATAGGACTGTTAGGCTTAGGTTAGGTTAGGTAGGTAGGTTGTAGGTTCAAACCCAGCTTGGCACAATCATGAATGGAGACTGTAGTCCATAGAGTTTTTTTTTTTAGTTCATCATTACTTGTAACCAAGTTATGGCTCATCAGGAACTGTCCAGGTTTCGCCAACATCACAGCAAGATACACAACAGAACGCAGTGCAATGCTGAAAGACATTCCTGACTAATTGGCTGTAAATAATTTGTGGCTTGAGTCGGCTTGGTTCTGCCTCTTGCGATTATTCATCTCTGGTCACGGAGAGCAGAGGGGTGGGCTGCTGCGGAGGGCGGTCAGCAGTGGTCAGTGAGTATTTTACTTGGATAAATAGAGATCCCAGAGGTATTTTACCGTATCGCTCACGTGTGTTTCCTTGTCACATTTCACTGATGCAGCCATGGCTGATGATTACTACTATTTACTATCCTAGTCACTATAACTATTTTCTTCCTTCTTGACTTTACATCAATGACTCATTGTTTGTTGGGTTGCTGCAAAATTCAAAATCATGAACATATACATTGTATTGTATTATGTTCGGTAGATCCTGAGAAAATTACATTGGCTACTAAGTAGGTAAGTAGGTATGTAAGTAAGTAAGTAAGTAAGTAAATTATTTATTATGATCCCAATGTCATTAAAGCCTATCTCACAATTGCGACCACCTTATTATTGAGACCAATTCACAATGTCAGTTAAGAGTCTTATGAAAAACATATATTCATGGAAATAAAAAAGGAATGAGCACCAAATAAACTTGACCACCTCACAATAAGACCATCTCAAGACCACCTAACAATAGCGTACACTAATAAGTATTAGTCGGTTACTTTGTGGTAATCATAGCTAATGAGAGCTATTGATACACATGACTACAGTACGACCTATTACATAATCCTGTTACGAAACATAGCCTTTGAAGGATTAATGTCATGTGTCTCATGATCTAAATGCAATCAATCAGTAGTGTGCAAATGTATTTGTTTGTAATTTGTCCGAGGGTTGCTTTATTAGAAAGGATATAGGAGAAGGGGGGTGGGACGCCAAGGCAGCCCGAGTGTGCCCTAGTTAGCTACAGTGTGACATATATGTAATGACAAATGGTTCAAATGTGACCTGACACATGTCAAAAATATATATAGTTATCACCCTGCAACTGTCCAATGCGGTCACTTTTAGTCATGTCACTTGCGACCTACTTTTACGTCCGCCATTTTGGGTTTTGAGAAAGCGGTACTTCAGTGAGGATCTACGGCAACAGGCTGGTAAAATTAGACGACTGATTTGACTTGGTAGTGTGCACATGGGACCAAGATTAACAGAAAAACCATTAAAAGAAAGTTCGAGTTTTTGCAGTGAGGACTGAGACGGCAGGAAAGTGTTGGATTCTTAGCGAGGTAGGCATGGAGTCAGCGATCAGTTCGGTACAGATGAAGATCAAGACCTAAGTACAGAGGCACGTGACCGTCGTTATTAGTTATTGGCTTTATATAATGCAAGCTCATTTTAATTGTTTGCAATATATAATTGCAATGAATGCACCCAACATATTCTACCAGGTATAAATAATAATAAAAACTAAATAAGTAAAAATACCAAAATACATACACAAAAACGGATAGCAATATGATATATTGTATGTGCCTAAATAATGCTGCTGTATGTGCCAAGCCTTTCTGTAGGTTGTTTGTGGTATAGTCTGCCACATATTGCACACTTTCTCGAATAATTTTAATGATACAAGTTAGTGGGTTATGTGCACATTCACTGAGTGTTGAATTCAATTGAAAATCCACTTTATTGAGTCTTGCAAGGGTACAGTATACATATACACCTAAAACATTTTCAAATTCTCCATTGAACCAAAACACTTGATGTCATCAGACATATTTGGTAGTGTCAGAAACGACTTATTGTACCACTCACCAGTGAAGTTTAGCATTATGCACGCCGTTGTATAAATCTTCATGTAGGCCTACAACAGTTTTAGCCATGCCGCGCTGCGATTGGTAGGCAGATAGAAAGTGGGCGCGTCGCCAGGCTAGAAATCATGAATTCAGCGAGTGTATGCAATTTCAGCGGTATAACTTACTTGTATGTTTTATCACTGTTTATTAATTAACATCGTCAATTTTAATCCGATTTGAAAAATTGTAAACATTTTTGAAAGCTAATTTCTTGACCAATTTATTGTTTTAAAAACTAGTGACAGTCTAGTATGCTAGACATTTGGTAACTATCCTGCAACTGCAAGTTTAACAGCAATTTGCACATAATGTTTAACTATTGCTAATAGGCCTAGAGCATCAGTTAGAATACCACAATCACGACTATGTAGAACTCTTATCAATAGAATTTATTTCCATGAAACTGTCACCCCCATTGTCTTACGCACTCCCAGTTTCCCATCCACGTCATACTTTAGTTACCTCGGCCAACCTTTTAGTGTAATTTTTTTTTTTTTGTCATGAGCATCACCTGATCACACAGCACTCCATGCAGCATAGGCCTGCAGTGCTCACTGCTCACACCTGAATTCACTGCAAATAGAAGCAGATATGTCTGCCATTCTTTGTGATAGCAATCAATGATAACAGTTACTTATTAAATTACAAAATTCTTTGACCGTGGCCCATCCGTGGCCATCGGATGTCCTTCGAACGCTTGTCTAAAATATTTTTCGCATGACTAACAGAGCCACGAGTGAGCACATATAGCCCATTTCTTACGTCCGTGGTCACTCGTAGGTCTTATCCGTGACAGTGTAAATACCCCTTGACAATTGAGTTTCAATGCAATCAGCACTGTGTCAGTGTCGCGTGATGCAGAAAGTAAAATAAGGCATACTATATTGATAATATTCATAAATATTGAACTACTGGATTTATTTCATTAACTATCATTACAGTTTAAAAATACTAAAAAGTCAATTACTAACTAAGTAATTTATATGCTATTAATCTAGAAAACGATAGCAGTCTATGTAAAATATGATAAAAATTTGACAAAATAGAAAATTACTTGAGTGACTCATGACTGCATTCAGCTATGTCTCAATTTGAAGTGTAGGAATCTATTCAGTTACAAACCCTTCCGTGCAATGATACATGTTCCTAAAGCCCCCTTCACACATAGCCAGATCAGACGCCGGAGCATCCCGGAGTATCACTCTGGCATACTCCGGGTTATACCGTGTAGACCTCGTGTTTATTTCCGGCATTGTCCGGGGCGATCCGGGACCACCGTGGGCCTCCGGGGGAAAATTAAACATGTTGAATTTTTCATGCCGGAGTTCCCGGAGTAATTAAATCTGTGTTGATCTGTGTTGATTCCCAGTAGACTCCACCGATCTCCGGGAATCTCCGTATTGACTCCGGCATACTTCGTATTATCTCCAGCTAAGTCCGGCATCAACCGGCCATGAAAATTTCACCTCCATGTACGCCGGAGAGTACAAGGACCAACACATTTCCATACGAATGAACACGGTGTAAAGACCAGTTATATCCGCGAAGGCAACGTGTAAAATCCGTTAACTCTGCACTCTTCCGGGACAGTCGTGTTAACTCGGCAACAACCGGGGAACTCTCCGTGTTGCTCCTTGTTGACACTGTATTGCCATCGTGTACACACCACCAAACATTTCTTTTTTGTTGAAATTTTCAGCTCTTTGTTCCCGGACCACCCCAGAGTGAAAGAAATTTTACTCCGGGACACTCCGGCATCTGATCCGGCTATGTGTGAAGGGGGCTTAAAGGGCCCACAGTGTTGGTGTGGTTCAGCATGGAGCCCCCAGAACTATAAAATAATGCTGTGATTTTAATGGGTTTTTCATTGGATTAGCCAGAAAAGCAGGCCTTTTCTTTTTTAAATTGGCGCCATTTATGGAACGTTTACCAATCAATGTCTAGCCCAATGCAGCCCAGCCTATCAGGGGTTTTTTAAATTCCCGGGCATCCTGCAGAAACCTTTCTGTCAAGGGTGTGCGTTTCTGTTGGCATAAACAGTTTGTTGCACTTGTAAATGCTAAAACAAGACATAACTTTTCCATTAGGATCCGCCAATTATTCACGTTATATATCAAAAGCAAATATGTATATTGTGATAACAGCGTGGTATATTTGTGTGTCTATTATGCAAATGATGGATAAACTTCTGCATCTTTTGCCCGGTTTTTTATTTTTATTTGTCAACTGAGATATTATTGTCAGCTGTTTTGACATTGCCATCTCTAAATTTTTTGGTTTTTGGTCATATCAATTGTCGCCATTAGCCAAACAATTAAACAGAAGAGAGATTGAGAAATGGACATGGGAGTCGGCATTGAATGCCGGTTGGTGCTGAAGTAAACATAAGGATTAAAACCCCAGTATTTCAGTTTGACAGAAATAATTTATTTACACTTCAACTGAATTGGAATTTATTGATTGCTGGGTCTCGCCTAAAGTCAGCGAAACATACTTCCATCTTGGATGAACTAGAGAAGGATTGGACACTTCGAGACATCAAAGGTTCACGCTGCGTTTCACGACCGTCCTAATGACCAATTGAGGATGCTGTAATATGATTGAAGTCTTACTACACCCCCTCACTGATTCCAATGAGAAACAATAGAAAGGGGTGCTAAATATGTAGTTCATCCAAGCTTCCATGCAGCTTTGACTTGTCAGGGTGGTTTTACGATACACAGCCTAATGATCAGAGCTACCATAAGATGGGAATGTTTTAGAAATGTAGAAACACATGATAAGCATGAGTTCACTGTGAGGTCCCTGTGGAGCAGCAGTTTAGCTCACAGTGACCTAATCAGGTGAGCTCACTGTACTGTCACCTAACAGACCAGCGACCTAATTATGGACATTCTGTGCTAGTTAAACATATGATTGGGTAAACTATGTAGCCCATAGGCTGAGTATTGACTTAAATGTCTTAAAAATACCAGAGAGATAGATTCTTTTTTTTTTAATTGCCTGCTTGTCGGAACAAGAATTGCGTAAACTCAGCACATGAATATCTAATTATTCTGTAATTTTATTGTTAGACCTTTAATACCATAAGCCAGCCTACAGATTATAAGAAAAATTGATTAATTTACTTTTGTAGAGTAAACAAGCAAAACATGTACATAATTAAGTCGCTGGGCTGTGAGGCTATTTCAGCAACATTTCATGAAGATGCTCATAGAGCACTTGCTCAGCCTGTCATTTAAGTTAAAGAGAGGGTCAAGGCACTGAAGGCAGACCATTTGGAGCAGGTCGGTCGTTTTCAGTTGCTGTCATCTCGGCCACTAGTCACCTGTCCATTAGCCAACCTGTTCTTGGCAGCAAATATGCGCAGATGATTGGCTGCACTAAGTGCACGTGACGCAGATATGACGTCACAATGTACGCCTTCCACAGATGCTAGATCTACTTGCCTTTACTATGCAAACACCTCAGGTAAAAGTTATAAATAACTATATTGTTTTGCATGGCAAATTTAATCTAATAAAGTAATATGCCACTGAATGTAGTATAACTAGATCCAAATTACACCTTGACATTTATATTACAGGTAATATCTGTGCCCATCATAATTTAACAGAGACGTCGTTAATTGTCCTATATATATATATATATATATATATATATATATATATATATGGGCATTCACAGACGTTTGTGTAACCACCGCCTGAGGGCCTCACTGCTTATTCCCAAAATAAAGTAGTGTTTTTTTTCTAATTTCCTGTCTGTAACAGGTAATAGACCATAAAGTAAAAGGTCAGTGGCCACAGGTCAAGATCAGGATGAACTATTACAGTGTACATACAGCAACTACACAGCAAAGTAGGTTTGCCCGGAAGTAAAAATATCATTGATTGAATTTAAGCAACACAGGGAAAGAGAGAGAGAGAAAACCCCATAAAATTTCACGCTTTCAACCTGCAACCAAATCCGGGCTAGTTGGTCGACCCAGGCTGACTATACAGGCAATGCTTCAATGAGGAGACTTCCTGTGATCAAAGTCAGCCTGGACCCCCTGAAGACGAGGGCAAATTGCACACGAGAAGTGCTGCAGTGGAGACTCCCTGGAATTCTGCTTGATAATGATGCATCCGTTGAGTGAGGCATCAAACATCTGGAACTAAATGAATTTCCAACAGCACTTCAAGAGGCTAATAAGTGGAGACATCATACGCAATCCAGCCCTGATCAAAGCAGTCCACCCATTTTCCTTACAGCTGTATGAGCAGAGCTATGACTCGCATGTAGACAACCAAAAAAATAACAACCAAAAAAATAACAACCATAAAACTGTTAAATTACAGGCAGTATGTGAATTTCTCCAAAGAGGCCTGAGTTGGAGGTTCTCCCTGTCACTCAGCATTAATTGCATTGAAGTGTCATTAGTTGCTGCAATAACAGAATATTCCATCAATAATTATTCCATCAAATTGTGTATGTTACGTCGGGCACAAATTTAACGCAATATTACTTTTTATTTTTACTTGTATGCACTATTACTTGCATTATATTATTTTCTTTATTATATTACATTATCGTTTGAATATTGCTTATTATAGTACATATTTCTTTAGTATATTACATAATTTCTTTATTATATTACATAACTATATTACATGATTATATTACTTTGCTTCAGTATATTAAATTATTACATATTACATATTGTTTCAATGTCTATTCACAATGTAACTTTATTTGTAAGAGCAAGTACGCCGTACGGTGTCTCACACCACACCTATTTTGACGTATCTATTTTTTGTTATAAGAACTGAATCGTTGTGGTAATAAATTAAAAAATGAAATTGACGCCCATGTGGACAGCCCAAACTTAGATGGGTACATTTCAACCAAAAATACCCCCTCCATCTTGCAAGTTTTCTTCCCACTCGATCTACTTTCAGGTTTTATTTAGACTGTACCTGGATACGAAAACCACTGAACTGTCTTTCTTGAGTTTTCACATCAGCAATGATAAGATGTGACGCACGCCTAGCTAATGGGAATATAATTGGTTTTTTTTTGGGATGGAGATACCTCGCTTGAAGGGACAATACACCGAACAGTCATATGAATATTCAACGTAAGGTGAACCTTGTGACTATTCTGGATTTCACAATTTAAAAATAACATACAGAGTTCTAAGATCACATAAGCCAGCCCCCCCCCCCCCCCCCAATAAAAAAAACCCCCGAAAATAATGTCAGTAAGAAAGTGGTGGGGTTAAAAATAAATTGTGAAATGATCTTGTTGTAATTGGGTAATATCACTTAATTGGGCCTCAGTAAATAGCAAAATGCAGAAAAATAAAGTTGGTTATTTTCTGTTTATTTTTCACTCTAACATTACTTCAAAGTAGCAGAAAAATAAGTGTATAAGCAGTGATGCTTAAATTATTGTCGTTTTCTGGAAATAGTTTGACAAATAATGAATTTTTACTCATAAAATGTCCTGATTTTTTCACTTAGACGGGAATTGTACATGGTTTTACAACTCCGTTGACTGCCTCACAACACTTTATACTTTCATAGCAAACGGAGTTGTAAAATACGGAGTTGTAATTTTACACCCTTTTCTATTGCCAATCAATGAAGCGGGTGAGAAATGCGTGAGAAATATTTATAAAACTACCAAGTCCAACCAGCTTTATAATTCAGCTACCAACTTGATGTAAATACTTGAAATGTGTAGATAGGAAAGCAGTAGACGGAGTAGTAATTATTTTTTATCCCCCCCGCTCAATCAACATATGTGGATCTGCTGTATCTAACAGATGAATAAATCCAGATACATTTAATTTGGTCTGATGAAACATTCCACTGATCTAAGCCCTTTCTGGTATTACCGATATATAGTTTCAAAGTCATCCGTAAACGGAGTTGTACTTTTTTTTTTTAAGTGACGACACACCTATTTCTGGTCATCAAAAATTGTGATTTAACCCAATTGTCCAATATTGATTACTTAGACAGGTCCTGAAACTCAGAATACAATGAAAAAGGAAGTTAAGAAAAATAAAGACACATTTCCCCATCATCCAATAACTACAACTCTATTTTATTCATTACCAATTGACCACCCTTGAGACATACAGTACTGGCATGAAATATGGAAACACCATCTATAGAAGAGATCATTCCTTTGCCATTGTCCACAATTCCAGGAACCAATCTAAATGATCTTTCATATTTTTTCAGTCATTTCTTTTTTTTTTTTACTTATTTCCTTTCTACAACAAGGGTTTTTTGGCAGACACATTTCACCGATGGCCAACATTCTCGAAGCATTTCCATCCCGTAGGCAAGTTTTTTTATTTTATTAGATCTTCATCTTTCTGTCAATATATATATTTATTTCGTAAACTGTCTGTCGTAAAGGTACAGTTGAAAATGAACTAAAAAAAGTGAAGAGAATATTTACATTATGGGGTATTATCTTATATAGAAATCGATAGTAGAGTCCAACTGAGATCAAAAAAATTAAACAGTGCATAAATAATCAATCAGTTCTTTGCATTCCTCCTGGTTGAGCAATAGCACAGTTCCTGCCCTTAAGTCCATAACGGCCTGAACTGTACATTTGTCAGGGTCAGACAGTGTACGGAAAGTCAGCCTTGGCATTTTTCTGTCCCAATAATGCTGTCCGCATGGTGATACCCTTGCCTTACAAAAAGGTTTTACACATTTTATTGATGAACATTGTCATTTCCTTCTCTTCCGATGTCTTCAGCACTGTCAGATAGGGCAAGAAACGAGTATGGGTCCGCCATGGGATCTTTAAAAGTCTTCTATATCATATCTATTCCACATAGTATTTTACGTTTTTATCTCCAAGATCCTACATTTGGGAGCATCACTGCAATTAGCTATTACGGTATTCACACGCCCCACTACAACACCACCTTGACCTGGATTTCGTTGTTCTCCGACATATCACTGCTGATAAAATTATCCAGGTGTTTAATATGGTTTACCCAAGTCATAGGTCTCTGATTCAGTGTCACACTAGAATTTGTAGCGATACTTTTTTCTGCTTCGTAAACTTCATGCACACAGATTTGGTCAGGTTGTATTCCATACCATACTGTAATGCAAATTTCTCGCATTCATCGATCATACACTAGAGGCCTATGGGGGACAGTAGGCTCATGTCATCAACATAACATATAGCCCAAAGGCAGTCAGAGTCCACCCAGCATGGGCCCCGTTTTAGGGGGGGACAGGGGGACAAGTCCCCCCCCCCCCACTTTTTTTGTACCAACATAACGATTTGACTGTTGGTGTCCAGAATAAAGGTCAATATGTCCCCCCCCCCCCCCCCCCCCCACATTTTGAAATGAAACGGGCCCCTGCCACCCAGCAGTCATATCCTTGTTCCCTTATTCTGTGCAGAAGTTCATATGGATAAATGCAGTATAGAATAGGTGATGAGGAACCACCCTGCCGGATACCATTCGTTGAAGAGAAGTTGCTGAATACAGTGAATAGGGCCCGGGCCCTCCCATACAGTGCTCAAGTATAAAGGTCGAATAATTTTTTTGTCAAAATATGTACTCTTCAGATATTAGACATCATATTTAGAACATTCTTGTCTAAGGGTTTTGATGGCTACCAAAAGACTTATTTTTAGGCGTGTCTTGAACTGTCTTCTACTAGATTGGAAATAAAGAAAGTACATCTATTTCTGCCATTTTTAAAAGCGCAAAAATAATGAAGTATGCTCTCAGCTTGCTTTTTTTAATGAGGACCAGTATAGGCTATTGATTATTTTATGGTATTTCTAAAAAGGTGCTTTTAACAACTACTTCGGTCAAATTTGTGCTAATTACTTACTCCTGGTGGACATGAAGAGATGTATCTGAATCTCAATGAAAGAATTTAACCTAGGTTAGGAAAACCTTTGCACACTTTGTTTTGAGAGGGGGGGGGGGGAATTTCCATATTTCGTACCAGTACTATATTATGTTGAAGTTTTAAGCATATAGGTGCATGAGTGTCATTGAGTTCTGCACAGGAAACAAACAAAAAACCAAAAAACAACGTTGTTATCGTTTTTTCCTTATTTCGTAAGCCATACCTGAAGTAAGTCAATGAAGTATCAAAAGGCACAACTGGACCATGAAGACTATACAATAGTGTTGGGAGTTATGCCAGCCCGACCATTTTCACCAAAGTAACTACAATATTGCGGAAAATATTTTCACAGGGGATAAACACAGTTTGGATGAACACCTCTCCACACTAGCAATAACAATACTATGAGTTGTCAAACTGCGAGTTAGAAAAAAGCCTGCTGCGCGAACAAGGGACACCTTCTAGGTGGTGCTGTCACTAACACAACAACAGCTTGCAATGACTACAACACAAAGAAGAAAATACGATTTTCATTTCCACAACTTGGATTAAGCGGATCCCTGTGCAACAACACCCGGTCTGAGGTGTCAGAAACACAATAGAAATCGCGATGCAGCTTCTTGCCAGTCCAATACCTGAGTTCTATGTGACATCTATTATCTGCAACTCAGCGAACTTGTCAAGACCGCTGTCTCGTTTTGGACACCCAAACAAGCCTACCTCATATTAAAGATACTATAATCCAAGATATGTGGGTGCAGTATAATGTTCCATTTAGAAAATACATTTAACTCCTCTCAATAACACAATACAGCTCGAGTTAGAATTGAACCAGTCTGAGTGTTGTCAAGGGCCTGATCAGTACTTTGACCATTGGTAGCAATACATGAAAATGGTGAAAAGTTAGTATTTCAAAATTTACTTACTATGACACTGAAGCCGCATTGTTATGAGTGATAGAACCGCAAGTCTATACGAATAACCTAACTTCAATATTTGGTTGCTTCTACCATGAGTACATATATAATAGTTTTTCAGTTAAATATAATTAAATTTTGGAGAATTGGAGTAACGTTAATTAAAAGCACAAACTTTAATAGGAACCACAGTTCCCATTCGTTTCTAACATAAGAAGTTGACTAATCATGCAATTCGACAATACGGTGAGGGTTAACTTTTACTTTTTTTGCAATTATCGAGTTGGGTGAAAGCAGAGAATAGATAGAGACGTAATTGATCATTTGAAAGAAAACATGAAACGGATGCATTGATGAGTACAAACTGCAGATGTGTACTTAGCTACTTCAAAAGGAATCAATGCTGTCACCAACAAAAACCTGAGCCATCATTAAACCTCTAGAAAAATCCTCTTACATACAGCGATCAGGCAGTCAGTGCTTAAGCGTTCTTAAACTTGTGTCTTGGAAAAGATCAGGAAACTGCTTAGCTGTACTTACGGTAGAGAGGCGGGCGCGATATGATAACATCGACTGAGTGCTATGTACTCCAGTCCTTTCAGCATGGATGAAATGTATTCGATGGAGGGAGTTGTCAGCATAGTAGCATCACTCAGGTCCAGCTCTTTCAGATTCGGACAACTTTGACACAACTGATTCACGTCTGCAAACAAATCAATGAAGAACCATCACATCAACAGCTACATCACAAATACTCCTCTGATCACCCACAAATACAAGTGAAATAGAGTAGGCTACAAAGTCCCAGGGACCGATCAGAGGCAAGCCAATCATCAACAATGAAGGTAACCAAAGTTAAGTTAAATGGTCCACCAAAGACAAATCAAATGGTCCACAGAAAAATTCTCAAAGAAGAAGTCAATGAGCGTATACAGTTTCTTCCTATGTAAGTCATGCATCCCAGGGGCGTTGCTTGCACGTGAGAGCCACTCACAAAACACTAGGTATAACAGACGTAATAAAATATTTGATTCTTTGGACAGATCGAATTTCACTACACATAATTTGCATACATGTGTGAAAAAAAAAAGTGAAGCCTAAATCCAATAAACATGTGTAATTACACGAAATAAGGAAAAGGTGCAACATCATTTTGCATAAAGAGAATTCCACATTTTATTGGTCTTTGACAATATTGTATAGGCTCAATGCTTACCAACAGTTGGGCTTGGACCCAAGCCTTGGAGTCCACACTATGTTACACATCTACCCCATGGGTGGGATCTTCAGTTTGACCAAGCACAGACACAATTCAAACCATCACAATTGAGTGCCTGGGCCCATGATTGAAACTCGGACTGTCACCGATGTCCTACAAGCCAACGCCTTTTAAAACCACTTGGCCACCCAGCTACATATCATGACAGTCATATAATACCTTGCAATGTTTTCATCTCAGTGACACATTTTTTCCAATTTGAATTAGGCTGTAAAATACAACTAAATTAACAGAGGCATGAACAACAGCCTCTTGCCATGAAATGAGAAATGTGGTTTTTACAAACTACAGTGTAATGGTGGGAAAAGGTATCTGAAGCAGTTTTAACAAACAACACACAACGAGAAGCCTCCCGGGTAGAGACATTACAGCCTCGTTACTGCAATAGCTGAATTCAGGCTCATTCTAAACCTCATTCTAAACCTCATTCTAAACCTTATATCAACACATATTCATGACCATATACCATCACGATTCTGCAATCCCATTTATGATGACTATGTTTTATCCCACAGCTCTGAGATTGATTGTAGTCACACACAATGCTCCCACGTGGAAGAGGAAACACAACAATGACAGATTTCCTGCTAACTGAATGATTCAGGGATGCAATAAAATGCTTCCCAACATGTAGATTTCAATATTTCGGTAGAAAATTAGATTCCCCACCAACAAAGCAAAGAATCCAATTACAAAGGAGAGAAGCTAATGTAGCGAAAGATTGTAAGAGAAACGTGTCTTCTTATATGGAAAAGATATTTAAAGAAGAACAAATATGGATGTTGATCAAACAAAAAGAATGAACTTAGTAAGCAAGTAATGGACCACGAAGTCATAAATGAAAATGACGGAAAAGGTACAATATGAGGAACTCCCAACAGTGAGACCAGTGGGAGTAGGAAACATAATTAACTCAATTAGGTGTTCTGATTACCAATGTCTTACAAATATGAATGAAGACATATATTTGGTACAAGTAATTACACATATTATGCCTATAAATGGCATAATATTATACAATTTCGTAAGAATCATAACTGAACTGTTCAGGGCAATGGACTACAGGAGTAATTTACGGCAAATGGTCCTAACCTAACAGTTTATCCACTTTAATGGTTCATCATCATCATGTACAGTTAGTTTCATAAATACGGTCAACTCTAGCTGTCTGTAGTGACCTGTACCTGGCTGTGGTCTAAACATGCCAAAGCCAGCTGCTTCTGTCCACTTCTACAGCTAATAGTCGGATTACATCTATCACTACATAAATATAAACCTTGGTAAAAGTAAGAAATTAATCTAATATATCATAAATATGTACTTTTAGATCCGGTTTTGAGTAGCCAACTATAACAGCTTTGTCTAGTTTCAATTTGACAGGCCTTTTTTAATGAAACTAACCGTATTCCGTCAAACCTGCGTTAAGCAGCCACCATAGGGAATTGATGAATTTGGCCGTTTAAGACAGGTAGCTGTTTAATATACATGTAAAACCGTGAAATTTTTGTCCCAGAGGAATAAAGCGGCCGTTTACAGCAGGTGACCATTCTATACAGGTTCCCATCATGGCAGATTTGACTGTCTTTATATCCTACAACTTCACGAAAATTCTTAATTTAAATTCACCCAGGAGAAATAGGGGAATGGCATGGCTTCACCTGACAGTCAAGTGCAAGTTGTTTTTTTTAAATAAATAATAGTGAAAGTGACCACACAATTGAATTGTGCGTGAACATGCCCTATAATATATAACGGTCAGCTGTAAGGGAAAGTCACCTACTGTAAACGGCCACTACATTCTAACTGCCCTGTCCAGACTAATCATTATTTTACCCCTCTAAGCGGCCAAATTTATCATTTCCCTCTAGCTTCACTCAGATTAAACTATATACAAGATGGCCATCAAGATGACCACTGGAACAAAAAATTTTCTCTAGCTTATTTATCACAATATAAAAAAGATTGTTTGCTGCTCATCTTTATGACAGTAATGAGTGTCTCTTAAAAATATGCCTAGTTTTTGTGTTAATCACAAAACAAATGAGGTAAAGTCTTACTCAGACTGACAAGTTTTTGTTGGCTTAACTGAACAAGTCATTGAGGTATCCGGTCGGTGGTTCATAATTAGAACAGAGCATAATAAACTAGCGGAAACATTAACGAGTCGGGTTAAACCCGTATTAAACCCCGGTTGGGCTAAATAGACATTTTGCCCAAAGTGGGTTAAACCTGGGTTAAAATCCATAATTTTACTTAATAAATATTATCAGTATAAAAGGTGCAGGAAAGACAAAACAATATTTAAACTTTTGTATCTGAAACATTAAATTTGCAGTAGGTGACTTTCCTTTACAGCTGACCGTTATATATTATAGGGCATGTTCACGCACAATTCAATCGTGTGGTCACTTTCACTATTACTTATTTAAAAAAAAAAATTGATGGTAGGACATAACCAAGATCAATGGTTCTTACCCCAATTTGCAATTGTGAAAATACTAAATTACTTGATGGTTTAGAATTTTTGTCGCCATTGTTGTTATCTTTAAAATTATAATCTTTGGAATTCAGCAGACAAAGACATGTAACATAAGAGTTTATGTATAAAGTGTCTGATCCACACACAAAAGCAAACTTATTTAATGACTATTTCAATAAAATCGGTTCTAGTCCAGCTTTCAACATGAACAACCTCCTAATTGTGAATTTTCAAATTTATCTGACCAATTCAGTAAAACAAAAATTACCTGTTAAGGAATACCATGTGAATAAAGTGATCAATAAACTTGCACCTAAAAGTAATACTGGCAGATATGGATTGTCTGTTAAATTTATAAAGCTTATCAAACCTCCCATTGATACCACCTTTGATGAAATTAGTAAATCATACACTCATAAGTGGTGTATTTCCAGATATACTGAAAGTGGCCAAGATTGTTCCTATTCACAAAAAAGGCGACGAACATAGAGTAATGAACTGTACTATGTTGGACAATATGGATTCTTGAAAGGACCTTCCACTGAATATGCAGTCATGGAAAATGTAGACAGGATTATAAATATACTTGAATATGGCAAACTGCCTTTAAATATATATCTTGACCTAAGTAAGGCTTTTGGCACCATTGATCATAATATATTGCTTTACAAATTATCAACTTCCGGTGTGCAAGGCACAGCATATGATTTATGTAAAAGTTATTTACCAAACTGTTATCAGTATGTTAATTACAATAATGCTGAATCAAACATCTTACAAATCAAAACAGGAGTTCCTCAGGGATCCATACTAGGACCTTTCTTTTTCCTAGTTTATATAAAAGATTTTTTACAGATCCTCAACCTTTTTTAATTTCACCATTTATACTGATGACACTACTTTTTTAGGAAGTCTAGAACAATGTGCTTCAACAAGATCAAAAGATGTTGAATAACTTATAACAATGAAATACTTCAAGTTAATAACTGGCTAAAAGCAAATAAACTTTCGATGAATGTTGATAAGACCAGCTTCATGATATTCCATACCAGAATTAAATCTAAAAATTGAAAATAGAACAATTTAGCAAAACAGGCAATTTGATTTTCTAGGAATTGTTATTGATGAAAATTTAAGCTGAAAACAACATGTTGAAAAAATTGGAAAGAAAATTATAAAAGCACTTGCTGTAAAAGGTAGATTAAAAAACTACTTACCTGGTAATACTCTTTTATTAATATATAATTATCTGATAATGTCTCACTTTATATACGGAATAAGTCAATGGGGTCAGAAATCTAGCTGTATTACAATACTACAAAAGAAAGCAATGAGGAATATATTCAAGAGCAAATTCAATGACCATACTGACCCAAGTTACCAAGAGTTCAACATCTTGAAATTTATCCACATAGTGGAACATCATGATCGGAAATTCTATTACAAAATGATAAATCAAAACCTTCCTATTTACTTAAAAAATATGACATCACCCATCCATACTGATATTCACACATATGAAACTAGGGGACGATCCAGATATGTCCCTTCGAAGTTAAAATATCAAATCTCCAGTGCTAGTATCAAACATCGCATCCCAAAAATGGTTAACACTGCAACCTAAAATATCATTGAAAAACTTTACTCACAGTTTCCACGGATTTGTCCATTATCATAAAAGGATGTTTGTCAGTGCATACCAATCGGCGTGCAAAATTCAAAATTGCTATGTATGTGCATAAAAAATTTGGAAAAATGCTAAATAAGCATTAACTGTAAAACTCATTAAGATAATCATACTATAACTGTTTGCTGCTACAATTACTCAGCAGTGGCAATGTTTTGGTTACTTATTGACAACTTAATGTCAGGGTCCAATTCGGCCCTGCTTTGTAGACCCAAGCTAAAAGGCGGAACTAATAAGCAGTCACAACACTATCTACTCAGATAAACAAGGCTGGCAATGATGTTACTGCTTGTTCAATCAAAGGGACTTCACTGAGTCCAAGCAACTCACTACAACGGACCATGTGAGGTATGCAAGTGACACACAAGCAAACAGTGAAATAGTGGGTGGGGAGGCGGCCACTAAATTGAAATTGTCAATCTTGCTGCAATCCCTTCTGGCCCACATTTATATTTTCAGACCCTCCCTGAAATCAACACTTATTTGGGCAAACAACAAACAGGGATTGACCAGAGCTTCGTATAACAGCATGGCATCACATGAACACTTCCATAAATTTCATGTGTGAAATGTAGTCAGTTTGATTGAATGCCCTATGATACGAAGCTCAGATGACAAGCAATGCCAAATTGTGTTCCTACAACCAAATCAACACCTCTGAATGAGAATGTCAACACCTTTATTTAGTGCAGAATGGGTCTTTCTCACCCATATGCATGCTCGCAATTACATTACCAAGTCAGTGAGTTATTTGGTCCAGGATTTGAACAGGACCTCCAGTAAACACATGCAATGTTAATCGTTACTACTGAGTCACCTGTCAAAATTCCATTCAGTTGTTTTCAGGTTTTAAAGCAAGGACACAGGACTTTCACAGTGACCCATGTTAGTCTCTACAGCCAGAGAATCAGTCACAACAAATTCAGTGACCAGTATTCGACCTTGCAATTTCCAAAGCGAGGAAGACTGTGCTAGGCTGTTGGAAACAAATGGAAGTTGGAACGAGCGTAGACAATATCGATCAGCCTCAGTATGAAAGCAACACTTCGGTGTCAACTTAGATTGGAATTGATGGCTGCTCAGATATTTATTTCTCAAATGGATTCAGTCATTCGGAGAGTTCTGAGCTGACCAACAATGTTGTCTAGCTGAACTACAGCAGCACACCACTCAAAGACTATCATTGCTTTCACAGACATGTTTCTGACGCATCATTACCATATGATTATTCACGCAATGCCATGCACTTATAGCATCTGTAGTCATAAGTTTATCTTGCATGTCTGCACATATAAATCAATTTGCAGTCGATTCAGGCGATTTGGCAGAAAAATAGAGCAGCCCAAATCGCCAATCAGAATTTGTTCACATTTTTTGTGGTGAAAACTTGAAGTCTTATAGATCTAGAGCAGATATAAATATGAGCAAATTCAGCATAGGCAAATTTTTTTGTATATTGAAGGTGAAGATGCAGAACTCCGCACATATTTGACTAAATTTAAAAAAAAAACTAGGAAGGAATACAGCTATTTCTACGATTTTTGGTAGAATAATAGTAACACCTACCACACAAAAAATTGGGTCACTAGGTCAAACAGTCTTGGAGCTAGGGGCCGCCAAAAGTGCTCGCCTAAATTTGGCCAATTATCAGCTTCTAATTATCCTAAAGCTCAGAAAGATATACATATTCGGAAAGTTCAGATTCTCCTCTTCTAATGAGCCATAATTGCGTGTGTGTTTTAAGCCCCGTTCCCACATAGCCGAGTTACTCGTAGTCAACTCGTAGTATTACGTAACACGCCTCTCGGGCCCAACTCTTACTAAACTCTGCGATTACTCCTCGCACTCGAGAGATGCTCGGCGAGACACTCCTGAGTCTCGTAGCGAACTCGTGGGATTTGGAGCCGAGTTTGCCGAGTCTCCCGAGTATGCCGTGCTGCACGGCACACTCGGCGGATTTTCAGGAGTTTCAAAATCTTGGTCATGTCTCGCCAAGTTACTCCTCGAACTCGCCGAGTTACTCCTCGAACTCGCCGAGTTACTCGGCGCTATTTTCACTCGTATTACACTCGGGGGGGATGTTCAGGAGTGCGAGGAGTAACTCGGCAAGTTGTAGGAGTAACTCACCGAGTTGTAGGAGTAACTCGCCGAGTAACTCGTCGAGTTCTACCTTTAGTACATGCATCATCAGCGTAGGGGATCGTATATAATATAAAAGGCCGCTGCTCCTATAATATTAGTCCGATTTTCGTCAAATAAAGATTGTTTTGTAGTATAATTCATAGTGACTCCATAGGTATTTTCGGATTGACAATAGACCAAATATTAAGCGAGATATTCGTCTGAGAAGGCGGTTGTCTGGCGGCGGCTGCTGCTCCATTTATATTATTCCGATTTTCGTCAAATAAATATTGTTTTGTAGTATAATTCATAGTGACTCCATAGGTATTTTCGGATTGAAAATAGACCAAATATTAAGCGAGATATTCGTCTGAGAATGTAGCTAGGTTGGCGGAGGCAAACAGTGGTGCTCTCGCAGACGTCCGCGCCCGGACTGTATCAATGCAGGTAAGGCTGAGCGCTACTTTAAAAGACTGCTGCTCCCCTAATATTAGTCCGATTCTTGTCAAATAAGAATGCATTTTAGTATAGTTCACACTGATTCCATACGTGTTTTCGGATCGAAAATATACCAAATATTAAGCGAGATATTCGTCTGAGAAGGCAGGTAGTCTGGCGGCGGCAAGGTGCTCTGTGTATGGCCCTGACTTGAATGGTGTAGTCAATATTTTTGACCATTTTATATACATTGTTTGGATGAGCTTTATTGCAATTCATTTCTACTCATTCTGCCAACTGCCATGACTGTTATGTCAATTGCTATTAGCATTTTGAATGATACAAACAATGGGTGTAGAGCATACAGCAAATTCAATACATGTGTCAATTGCCTAATTGCCTAAATTGGGGTTCTTTGACCTGTCATTTCATGGTTTGTTCAAAGATGACACAGTAATTGCTATTAGCATTTTGAATGATACAAAGAATTGGTGTAGAGCATACAGCAAATTCAATACATGTGTCAATTGTCTAATTGCCTAAATTGGGGTTCTTTGACCTGTCATTTCATGGTTTGTTCAAAGATGACACAGTAATATGACATTGTCTTGATTGTCATTCACAATTACAAAAATATGTAATTGCTTTCATTAATTAAAAGCAATATATTTAATTGTAATTACCAGGCAATGATTATATTTGTATAACTTTCTTATCTTTTTGTGTTAATTTGAATCTTATTGTGATATTATGATCAGTATAAATTTGTGTATATTTTGTAAAATTTAAATCTAATATTGATATTGTAATTAGTATTTGTGATTTGATCTGTGATTTTATTTGCTATATTTAATTTACTTATACTGGTGCTCCCTGAAGCGTCCGCGCCCAGACTGTATTAATGCAGAAAGCTGAGCGCTTCTTTAAAAAGCTACTGCTCCCTTAATATTAGTCCGATTTTCGTCAAATAAAGATTGTTTTGTAGTATAATTCATAGTGACTCCATAGGTTTTTTCGGATCGAAAATAGACCAAATATTAAGCGAGATATTCATCTGGGAATGCAGGTAGGCTGGCGTCAGCCTATCATTCGATGGGTGACTCGTCGCTGTCGTAGACACCTTGCTTCACCCGGCGAGTTACTCCTGCTACTCGGCGAGTTACTCCTGGTACTCGGCGAGTTACTCCTGATACTCGGCGATTTACTCCTCTAACTCGCCGACACTCTCCTCGAGATCGTTCACTAATTGGCTGCAACTCGGCGAGTCACTCCTGGTACTCGGCGAGTCGCTCGCTGAACCCGCCGAGTAACTCGGTGAGTAATTCGGCGAGTAATTCGGCGAGTCACTCCTGGTCACTTTTTCCGCAAAAATTCGTCGCCAACTCCTCGAATTTTGGGTGTTACGTAATTTTTGTTATTACTACGAGTTGACTACGAGTAACTCGGCTATGTGGGAACGGGGCTTTAGTCTAAAAGATCGCCCGACCTTGAATTTCCAAGTTTGCTGTCATATATATTGAAAATAATTCACACCATCCAACTTTAAAATTAAAAATTAAATTAAAAATAAAAAGCTTTGATATTTGCACAATTTTAATAGAGTATGTATTAGCTGTATTCAGACTAGGGCAAAAAAAAGTACAGCTTTTTTATCACAAATGGTGTTGTTGCCATAGGGTGCTAAAATGTATTTTTTGGACTGCTAAATACTCCACAAAATGAAGATACAGAGCAGAAAAAAAAGAAAATATGTAGCATGATAGGGTAGGTAAATTAGGATTTATCCTATGGTTAGTGCATGGGCTTCAATGCCTGGGTTGTAACACAAAAATCTTATTAAGCAATACATTTATTCAGGAAACACCATTTTAGATAAGGAGCTCTTTTAAAAATTGGTACTGAGATAAAAAAAATAATAATAATAAAATCTAATCAAAACCGTTAAGATAATAAAATTGTGTCTTGATTCCTGTAGGAAAGGTAATAATCCATAAAATAGCACCATTCAAGCCAACAGATGACTTCAATTAAATAACCTAATGACAAAATGCACCATCATTTATTAGCCACATGATCTGAATTCTCCATATAAGATGCAAAATTACCACACCAAATACAAGCAGCATGGATGTTATATGTTATGCTTATAAATTGATGGGTCGATGGATGGCTTGATTGATCCATACTTAAGAAATTACAAGGTTCCTTGACTGCATGATTGATTGATTGACTATTCTATTGCGTGATTAATGATTTCTAGATTGCTTCCTTCATAATTCATTCATTAATTCATTCATTCGATCATATTATATTTTCAGGACAATGTATGAGAGCTCGTGAGACCTAACTGGTAAAAGTTTCTTGATTACCCCATAAACTTAAAAAGGATAAAATGTGTTAAAACAGTCACAACCATGTTTTTATCAATTTTAACAGAGTGGTGTTTCTATACTGATAATGATAAAGTGACAGCTTCATCTGGTCCGATGAAGATGAGGTTGAGTTTTACATTAATCACCACCTTGTCACAATAAGATCAGGAATGGTCTACTGATATACTTATTACTTCAAGAATTATAAAAATTAATGTTTGATTGAATACGCAGTTAACTTCAAAAAGCAATTGTATTCCATGTTGTCAAAAATGCGGTAAAGTATGGTGGCCGAGGAGTACACTTTCTAGTGCGAAGGTTTCGCCCCAGATAATAGGTATTTTTGTACCAGGATATACCTTCGCACCACGACAGTGATCATACGTGTCGTTCCACGAAAGTAGTAGAGATATTCAAGTGCAGACCCCCGACAGTGATAGCCTGACAGCAGTCCTGTCATTTTTCGCAGTATTTCGCAAGATGTTGAATAAATATAGAGTTTGGCAGTATCCACATGTATCAATATCGACTATCACCCTTGCGCATTAGTGAAATAGTATTAATCTATTATTGGCGACGATTATAAGTCCTTCAAAGACCAAAACCATTAAAAAAGTGCGGGAAAATAATCAGTTGAGGGGAGCATACATTTTGTGCTATGAAGGGTTTTACTTCGTACTCCAATTTAATGAATTTTAGCCCATACCATGCTGCTTACAGATACCACACAGTGTGAGTGGGGCTGTCTTCCTGGGCCAATCTCTCTGGTGAAGGGACCAATTGGGATACTCGGGCCAAGCTTCCAGGTGAAGGTGCCAATCTCACATGGGCTGGTGCCTTATGGAAAGGAGCCAGTCTTCCTGGTTTGGTTTGGGGGTCAAATTTGTCAATATTGGACCTGCTAGCCTTCTAGGTTGGGGACATATGTGCAGATGAATGGCATGCCAACCCATGGCCCTGCCATCGAATGTTGGCCTTTCACCAGAGTTAGTGCAAATCTCCAAAATTCTATGTAGTGAACTCATACATGGTCAATAATCATAACCATCTACGAGTTTCATAATGACCTCAAGCCCTCATGCCCAGCAGCCCTCAAGCCCTCAAGCCCAGCAGCCCTCATGCCCTCATGCCCTCATGCCCAGCAGCCCTCAAGCCCTCATGCCCAGCAGCCCTCATGCCCAGCAGCCCTCATGCCCAGCAGCCCTCAAGCCCTCATGCCCAGCAGCCCTCAAGCCCCCATGCCCAGCAGCCCTCAAGCCCTCATGCCCAGCAGCCCTCATGCCCAGCAGCCCCCAAGCCCTCATCCCCAGCAGCCCTCAAGCCCTCATGCCCAGCAGCCCTCATGCCCAGCAGCCCCCAAGCCCTCATCCCCAGCAGCCCTCAAGCCCTCATGCCCAGCAGCCCTCATGCCCAGCAGCCCCCAAGCCCTCATCCCCAGCAGCCCTCAAGCCCTCATGCCCAGCAGCCCTCATGCCCAGCAGCCCTCAAGCCCTCATGCCCAGCAGCCCTCAAGCCCTCATGCCCAGCAGCCCTCAAGCCCTCATGCCCAGCAGCCCCCAAGCCCTCATCCCCAGCAGCCCTGCAGCCCTCATGCCCAGCAGCCCTCATGCCCAGCAGCCCTCATGCCCAGCAGCCCCCAAGCCCTCATCCCCAGCAGCCCTCAAGCCCTCATGCCCAGCAGCCCTCATGCCCAGCAGCCCTCATGCCCAGCAGCCCTCATGCCCAGCAGCCCCCAAGCCCTCATGCCCAGCAGCCCTCAAGCCCTCATGCCCAGCAGCCCTCATGCCCAGCAGCCCCCAAGCCCTCATCCCCAGCAGCCCTCAAGCCCTCATGCCCAGCAGCCCTCATGCCCAGCAGCCCTCAAGCCCTCATGCCCAGCAGCCCCCAAGCCCTCATCCCCAGCAGCCCTGCAGCCCTCATGCCCAGCAGCCCTCATGCCCAGCAGCCCTCATGCCCAGCAGCCCTCATGCCCAGCAGCCCCCAAGCCCTCATCCCCAGCAGCCCTCAAGCCCTCATGCTCAGCAGCCCTCATGCCCAGCAGCCCTCATGCCCAGCAGCCCTCATGCCCAGCAGCCCTCATGCCCAGCAGCCCCCAAGCCCTCATGCCCAGCAGCCCTCAAGCCCTCATGCCCAGCAGCCCCCAAGCCCTCATCCCCAGCAGCCCTCAAGCCCTCATGCCCAGCAGCCCTCATGCCCAGCAGCCCTCAAGCCCTCATGCCCAGCAGCCCTCAAGCCCTCATGCCCAGCAGCCCTCAAGCCCTCATGCCCAGCAGCCCCCAAGCCCTCATCCCCAGCAGCCCTCAAGCCCTCATGCCCAGCAGCCCTCATGCCCAGCAGCCCTCATGCCCAGCAGCCCCCAAGCCCTCATCCCCAGCAGCCCTCAAGCCCTCATGCCCAGCAGCCCTCATGCCCAGCAGCCCTCATGCCCAGCAGCCCTCATGCCCAGCAGCCCTCAAGCCCTCATCCCCAGCAGCCCTCAAGCCCTCATGCCCAGCAGCCCTCATGCCCAGCAGCCCTCATGCCCAGCAGCCCCCAAGCCCTCATCCCCAGCAGCCCTCAAGCCCTCATGCCCAGCAGCCCTCATGCCCAGCAGCCCTCATGCCCCCATGCCCAGCAGCCCTCAAGCCCTCATCCCCAGCAGCCCCCAAGCTCTGATCCCCAGCAGCCCTCAAGCCCTCATGCCCAGCAGCCCTCATGCCCAGCAGCCCTCATGCCCAGCAGCCCCCAAGCCCTCATCCCCAGCAGCCCTCAAGCCCTCATGCCCAGCAGCCCTCATGCCCAGCAGCCCTCATGCCCAGCAGCCCTCAAGCCCTCATGCCCAGCAGCCCTCATGCCCAGCAGCCCTCATGCCCAGCAGCCCTCATGCCCAGCAGCCCCCAAGCCCTCATCCCCAGCAGCCCTCAAGCCCTCATGCCCAGCAGCCCTCATGCCCAGCAGCCCTCATGCCCCCATGCCCAGCAGCCCTCAAGCCCTCATCCCCAGCAGCCCCCAAGCTCTGATCCCCAGCAGCCTTCAAGCCCCCATGCCCAGCAGCCCTCAAGCCCTCATCCCCAGCAGCCCCCAAGCCCTCATCCCCAGCAGCCCTCAAGCCCTCATGCCCAGCAGCCCTCATGCCCAGCAGCCCTCATGCCCAGCAGCCCTCAAGCCCTCATGCCCAGCAGCCCTCAAGCCCTCATGCCAAGCAGCCCTCATGCCCAGCAGCCCTCATGCCCCCATGCCCAGCAGCCCTCAAGCCCTCATCCCCAGCAGCCCCCAAGCTCTCATCCCCAGCAGCCCTCAAGCCCCCATGCCCAGCAGCCCTCAAGCCCTCATCCCCAGCAGCCCCCAAGCTCTCATCCCCAGCAGCCCTCAAGCCCTCATGCCCAGCAGCCCTCATGCCCAGCAGCCCTCAAGCCCTCATGCCCAGCAGCCCCCAAGCCCTCATCCCCAGCAGCCCTCATGCCCAGCAGCCCTCATGCCCAGCAGCCCTCAAGCCCCCATGCCCAGCAGCCCTCAAGCCCTCATCCCCAGCAGCCCCCAAGCCCTCATCCCCAGCAGCCCTCATCCCCGGCAGCCCTCATGCTTGCCCGGCAGCCCTCATGCTTGCCCGGCAGCCCTCATGCTTGCCAAGCAGCCCTCATGCTTGCCCAGCAGCCCTCGCTCCGCTGGAGATCAGCTCGGGCCACTCAAACAGCATAGTGATTATAAGGGTTTACGATACAAGTACAATGATGAAGACGTGTATATTTAAGTTCTTTCTGTTCTTAAAGCTGCACTGTCTGTCAAAATAATTATTTTCTAAAACTTTGTCAAATGATTGAAAATCACCTTATTTGATCAAGGCACATTAAATTTGTGTAAGATAATGAATCTATCAGACATTAATTACTAAAAATAAATCCTACATTGAGAGAAAAACCGGACCAAAACATTGGAAACACAATATTATAAATTAAAAATAAATTTTTGTGCAAAAGTGGGCATGTAATGGTGAAAAATATTATGAAACAAGAAGGTTGGAAGGTTGTATTGGTTTATATAAGTATTGCATATGCTAAATCTAGAGACATGGGAACTTTAAGTAAGCTGAAACTTTCAACGGTTTTCCACATCTACCCTCAGTTGCATTTAGAGCAACATAGCAAGGAAATCTTGCATCTTGTTTATCATGGTCTAACCGTGTTATTAAATCCTGGTGCTTGTGTAATGCTATCTTAATGCAGGCCATAATGTCTGTCACTTCGTGGAACCCACCTAGACTGCCCAAATTATTTTTATGGTTTTCCCTCACTGTGGTGATGCTAAACACGTCTGGATGGCAAGGTTGTCACATTAGCCTAGTTGCTTATCTGACGATACGCAGACACCAGCATGATGACTAATCCTCAAGAAAGATGCCTTAGGAGAACACTGGCATATCAGGTTATACATACCTGTTAGGCTGGGTCCTGACTCGCAATAATCACCAAATTATGCTTATATCAGTGATGTGAAGGAACTCGGATTAAATGTCTTCTTTATTAACGCCAGATATAACCCCCATTACCTAACACTAACAAACTCATCGGCTGTCATCGTATATTCAATTGAATCATCATCATTGGTCTGTGTCTCAAGGGACGATCTTGCAAGCACACAGGGGACAAGTTATTATTCCCCAATGGCAGATTTATCACTTGAAATACCGGGTAATACGGGCTATGTGATCCGCATTTCATACCACACGGAATGACGTTCATGAAATGCCCTAACAAGGAAACTCAAGACGTTGCTATTTCCATATAAGGACGGAACGCTTGCCGCCGAAAAATCACCCCGGCAACTACAGTTTGTCTGATAGATTAATCAATTTCACATTCTAATATTTAGGAATTTAGCTACACAACAAGGTTTTAAATTTTGAAAATCGACTGAGTTATGGCCGAAAATGTATCACGAATCGAGGGTGTTCATATGATGCTGGCAAACGCTGCATTCAGCTGGTTTCCATGCAATATATTGCCTGGCTTCGTGTACGTTTTATTGGATATCTCCGTCAATTTTCATCCGATTCAAGTTCCACATGGCTAAAATTACTTGTCAGACTCGTGTAGTTTTCCAATAGTTCCGACTGTGACGTCATAAAAAGGAATCATCATATCATATTGCGCTTGTTGCAAGTCCACGATATTTCTAATTGCCACATTAATTTTACCCAATCTTTCAATTCGTGTACAAAGAGGCGTCACAGATTTTGCAGAATTAAATGCAATTAAAATAATTTAGCTTATGACAGCATTATTATGTTTAGCTCAGCATTATTATGTTTAGCTCAACATTAGGAGGATGACATGGACGCAATTATGTCATGTCACGACATAGAAAATGAAGGAATATGAGATAATAATTATACAATAATAACTACCGTTTCAGTATGCTCCACTACCATACCACTGCAGTCGAGGACTCAAGAAATGAGCCATTGCAGTGATAAAACTATAAATCTAATATTTTGTTGCAAGTTACAAGGACCTAAATTTGTTCCCACAAATGAATGTTTCCTCCAGCACACCATATCGGGGTTATCTTTTTTTCAATCACAGGCGCCCTCCAGCAGGGGTTAGTATCAAGATAGAGAATAGAGATATTATGTCTTGACATGTACAGCAATGATGCCAGCTGGACGGCGCCTGTGTTTCAATGCAGCTCCTCTTTTAAGGCGAGAAACGATACAGATTATGGCAAGCTTACATGATGTTGTGGTCCAAGTGGGATTTGAACCCAAAAATTTCAAAACCTTAGTACAACTACTGGCCAGCACCGTAACCAATGCAACCAAAAGGAATCCTTTTTTTATACCCCGAGTGGCCATGAATTATAATCTTTGGAATTCAGCAGTGTCTATTCTTACAGAACACGGTCCCAGTGTGAGGGTGTCCGAAGAGGGCTTCAGAAAAGCCCTCGGTCACTATTCATTGCATCTATGCATTCCTTGGTGCTTTTTCTAACTATTATCCACATCATTATTCAGAAGTGAGGAAACGTATTAGCTGGAGATGATTGGAATGTCACAAGGAAAGGCATCCACAAGAAATCTCAATCTCCACCAATAAAATGAGGACACTAGAACGTTCCATGACAGTGGGAGGGCTAATTCTCCAGTAAATGCCCAAATATATGATCACTGGGCAGACAACAAAGGCTAGCATTCACTAAGAAGAAAGGAGTAGTTACTGGACCTTCACTTGCTGTGAGAGCAGATTCTGAATGTTCAAAAGCTTTTTGACGACTTTCCTCTTTCTTAATAGCCGGGGATGGAAATTACCTGTGAGAGTCATTAGCAGTTTCAGCACACTCCATTTTCATTTATAGCATTTGCTGTCTGCAAGAAATGAGATCTATAATTAATGCACATTATACTCATCATTGGAGGCAAGACATTTCAGATATTTCTCAGGACCTAATAAGTTCCCTCCGAGCATTGGCTTGCCACAACAAAACGACTTATGCGGTTCTTTAATGTACCAAGAGGCTAAAAAAAAATGCACTGTTCTCCATAATAACGTGTACTCAAAGTGGGTGGTGCACGTGCACTACAGTGTAGGCTGTTACCTTAATAAAGTTAAGACACAATAAACCAGTACATACAATATGTATCCATAACAGCAATATTTCTTATCTTTTGATGAATGACAATATTTGGACTACTATACATGATTCATTATTCTTAGCACAGAAAAAGCCTACAGCAACTGGCTGCACTAAAGTGTCACATGACATCTCTAGAGGACCTTTCAACTTGCACCCCATTTCCATCTTCAGAAATTAAGGTGTTTGTTTTTTCAGAGGATTCTAAGAAACCCCAGGGAAGCTAATTGCACTTCTTTTTCTTCAGGGGCCTTCACACTGTCACGGATAAGACCTACGTTTGACCACGGATGTAAAAATTGGGCTATACGTGCTCACTCGTGGCTGTTGATCATGTATAAATTCTTTCAACGAGAGTTCAATGAACGTCCGTCGACCGCTCGCCAGACGTCCATCAAACGCTCGCCAAAGGTCCATCGTGAGGCATCCGTGAGGCCATCCAGGAGGGCCTCGTAGAAGGCTCATGTGAGTGGACAAGGAGAGGGCTACGGATGGGCATGGTGTTCCGCCAAGCATTTCACGAGAGTTCTACGAGCTGTTCAAGACTGACCACAAGTGGATGGCGAGTATACATGGATGGACAGCTTTACCTGCGAACCTATGAATGGCCACGGATGTACGTAGAATGTACGTGGTACGTACGCAGAACGTACGTAGAATGTATGTAGAACATACGCAGAACATACGTAGAACATACGTAGAACACTACATAGAATGTACGTAAAACGTAGGTAGAACGTACGTAGAACGCTTGCCGATTGAATCCCAAGCAAGTTACATAACTAGTGTAAACAATTAACTCAAAGAACGTCTGCCAAGTTTTTGAACATGTTCAAAAATTGTTGCCGAAGCGTTTTATGGACGTCCAGCGATTGATTTACGATTGCCCCACGTACACTCGTAGAAAGAAGTCATACGTGATTAACAGAGCCACAAGTGAATACGTATAGCTAATTTTTGACGTACGTGATCATACGTAGGTCTTATACATGATATTGTGAACGCTCCTTTAGAGTGTAACATTGGATAGGTTTTAGTTCAAACCATCTATCTGCATGTAAATGTGTACAGGCTTGCAGTCAAGGACCATTGTGGCCCGGGAACAATCGCTTAGGGGTGTGCGGTTGTATAAAAGTGCAGAAATTGTGTAGGTTAATGTAGCGAGGAAAGTGAAGACTAAAAGTATGCAATATCCAGCATCCACGGTTTGTAATCATTGAAAATCAGTGCCACATTGATGTGTTCCAGTTATTTTCGTTTATCCTCCTTGTTCTTAACGGTCTTGTCTGCTCGATTAATTAGGGTTCACACCACTGACCTCTTGTGCTCTAGGTGGTGATTAGCATGGAAGTTCAGGTATTGGTCTGTATGTGTGCTCTTTCGGTAAACTGTTGTCTTGGTGTTCCCATCTTCTTGGACATGTACTAACACATCTAAGAAAACTAATTTCCCTTCTTCCTCCTCTTCATGTGTGAATTTGATGTTACTGTTCAGACTGTTCAGATGTTCTGTGAATTCTTTGACATTATGTGTGGAGCATGGCGAATGTGTCGTCCACATAGCGGTACCATAGTTTAGGTAGGTTCTTTGCGGTTCTTATGGCCATTGATTCGTGGAGAATCCATTGCAGCCGCCTGTTTTTGTTGGTAGAATTCTTGTTTGAATGTGAAGTAGTGTTCAAGCACAATTCTAGTAGTTGCAGAATATCTCCGGACTGTAAGCTTGTTATCTGTTTCCAAGTACTGTCTTGTGACAATCTCTTTGTTAACTGTGATAGCTTCATTGATGGGGATGCTCGTAAAAAGTGCCATAACATTAAATGATACCAGTTTCCAAGGAGGGTGAACTTCGAGGGCTCTTATATTGTGTACAAAATCTGTGCTGTTCTTGATGTGGAATGGTGTTTTTCCAACTAGAGGTCCCAAAATTCTGGCAAGGAACTTTGTTGACTCATATATGATACTCGCTATGCTCGATACTTTGGGCCTTAGGGGAATTGTCTTCTTGTGTACTTTTAGTAGACCATAGAACTTGGGGGTACATGCTGCAGTGGGGCAGTTTTTGCTGTGTTTTTGTTATTGTTCTTCCACTGTTTCAGTAATCTTCTAAAATTTGGCCTTGAATTTG
Organism: Alitta virens; assembly: GCA_932294295.1. Classification (NCBI taxonomy): domain Eukaryota; kingdom Metazoa; phylum Annelida; class Polychaeta; order Phyllodocida; family Nereididae; genus Alitta; species Alitta virens. Next base: position 68,645,727 of record OW028573.1, read on the forward strand.
TTGGTAAGTTTAGTTTTCAGCTTTAAATATGTGGACTCATCTGATAATAGTTCTTTGATCTGAGTATCATAATCTGTGTTGTTCATAACCACTGTAACTCTGCTTGATCTTTCTTCTATTGGACAAGATTCTGGTCACTTCGCTGCTTTCATGGTATCTTCAAGTTGTTGACATGCTAGTTCGGTTGATGTGATGTATTCATTGACCGGAAGTTTTATGGTATCACCGTGAAGTTTAGTCCCTTGGAAAGTACCCGTCATTCGGCTTCGTTGATCTTGTGTGACAATAAATTAATTACCCATTTGTCCTTGTCTATCACTTTCTTGTCATTTTGGTCCTCTTCCATCGTTATCTTGGAATGTAGGTGTCTGAATTTCCTACATTGGCGATCTTTTGCAGTGGCAAACTTCCTCTCGTACACAGTTGATATCTGATTCAAAATGGCGTTCGCGTCATTCAGTTCCTTGGATATTTGTTACAACACATCGTCGTCTTTGGGGTTTGTAGGTTGGTGATAGTAAACTGGCATTGAGCAATCCCAATGTTTAGCAGTCTCCGTTCTGTTTTCTTGATGATCCTCTCTGCTAGCTGTCCTTTTACCGGTGATTTGAGGTTAAAAAACTAACGGTCGCATTTCCAGTTAAAATGAATGTTGTTTTTTCATCTCGCAAGTTTCTCCCTCGTTTTCTCCAGCAATCTGAGCATTTTGAGGATGTCTCGTCCATGTTGACTCAAGATCCAATTATTAAAGTTTATTCCTGACCTTTGGAAGTTCATTGGCGTTTCATTTCCAGGCACAAATGTCTCATTTTACAACTCACCAGGAGCTTTCACCCATCTCTCATGGGCTTCTTCAGCTGTCTGAGCATGCTCAGTTGGTCACATGACTGCCCATGGTCAAGTCATGTGACATAAGGCTTATGACTCATAAATGATGTTATATAAAATTAATTAAAATGTTCAGTAGAAAGGAAAGTTGTCATTTTCTTTCTAAAGAGATCTGAGGTTCTGCAGGATTTTAATGTTTGCAAGTCTATAGGGCCTGTCACTGAGAAACTTCTTGCTGTGAATGTAACTTGTCGTGTATTGCGCTATCAGGTCATTGGTGTTGTTGACTGCTGGACTGCTGTTGGTGATGGGTTTCTTGATCAGTAGATCTTGCGGACACTTGGGAGCCTCATTGTTTGGGCTTTTGTAAACTGTACCGAGCAGAGATAGCATGTCTTCAATTTCATCATACTCTTGCTGTTCAAAACCTTCAACAACACCTGAAGAATTCCCATCTTATGGGGAGGGGATTACCATGGATTTGCTGGACTCAAACTTCAAAATAAGATACAACATTGGATTTTTTGTTCCCTAGTGCCTCCCACCGTGTAAGGTCATTTATTGTCTTGGGAACATTTGGAACTTGCTATCAATTCTACACAAGCTAAAGTGAGATAGACATTACAACAAATAAATGTTTGTATGACCACAATCTGTTCGCAGCACCTCTGGTGGAAGTTGCTCCTCCAAGTGACTTACTAATGTTGAGAAGCAGAATATATAATACAGATCCACTTGCCAATGTGGTATCTCAGTAAGCACCTTAAGTTGCAGGATTACACTGCTTAATGTAGAGATCCATTCCGAAAGATCTTCAAAGTGCTGTTCCTGGTAAGATTCCTGAGTTCCAGAACCTTTTTATATCATAGTTGGTCATGCAGTGCTCAATGAGTCGCTACCAGGGTTGGCAAATTTAACCCACCCACGTGCAGGAAATACAAAACAATATATAAACTATTGTATCTGAAACATTAAATTTGCACACAGATGATGCTACATGATGGTAGGACATAACCAAGATCAATGGTTGTTAAAATCTATTTGCAATTGTGAAAACAATAAATTACTTGATGGTTTAGCAATTTTTTCGCCATTGTTGTTAGCTTTAAAATTATAATCTTTGGAATTCAGCAGACAAGGACATGTAACATAAGAGTTTTTCAAACTAAAATAGCATGGTCCCATGTGCTATAGTTTTTATAAGAATTGAACTTCTATAATGAGAAGTCACTTTTTGTCAGTCTATAATTGTCTGTAGATCATTATAAGTCTCTGTACTATAATTCAGGAATTGCATTCTTCAATTGATACTCATGCCCATAAGATGTGCAAAGATCAGTGATAGCCAATAAAGTAAAGTTTTAGAAAGCAAATCTTCTATTTCTCCATATATTCACTGTTATTTGTATTTCCAGGGGCCTGTAGTTGGGGTTGGGCACCAGCTGGGCTTCCAACCACTGGGTCCTGGGTTCATTTCCCAGTCGGGCCTTTTAAAGTTGGCCATGGTTCCTGCCTGCCCTAATCAGCTCATAAGGTGCAGAAATACAGGACGTAAAGCCCTAATTCACACACCACCCTTACATGTATTTCTACTAATTTGGAATCCTATTTGTGAGCTTGTAGGAGGGTTTTTGTCTGGTTTTACCCACTTTTGGTGGATTAAACCCATTTTGCCCATTTTATACTCAGTGTAGAAAGCTCAGTGATGGCCATTAAAGTACAATTTAAGAAAGCATCTTCTATTTCTCCTTATAGTCACTGTTTTATGTATTTCTACTAATTTAGAATCCCATGCGTTGAGCTTGTAGCATGGCTTTGGCCAGGTTTAACCCATTTTTGCCCGGGTAATACCTGGCTGGGCTGGGAAAAATTGATTTAAAGTCCAACCCTCGTCACTACTCACCCAACCTCTTTGTTTGTCACTCAGGTTCCTGACTACTCCAGTGGACACTGGTGCAAGTACAATGACTACATTGCAGCATGCAAGACTTTTCAGTGTTCAAGCTTTGAAGGTTGTGAATGAATATGCAAATTGTGTAGTCAATTTAATTGACTTCCAGAAAGTCCTCACTAAAAAAGCGAAAATTATTACCAGCTACTATCCCATGCTGTTGAGCATCCCTTCAAACTTCTGCCAACCAGTGTCACTAAAAACGAGTTGGTCACCAGTGCCAATTAAGACCAACAGCCTGTGCTTGACTATGCTGTTTGCTTGAATATTCAGAATTTGTAGTTAACACTGTTTGGTTTGATTTGTTAACAGAATGTATTTTCACATTCATAGTACTTAAATAAAGTCTGTGCTTAATTTGAAACTCAATGTTGCTTATTACTGCTTATTGGAATGCTGCTTATTACTGCTTATTGGGCCCATTGGGAGTCAGTGTGGGTTATTTTGTTTCAAATAAGAAAAGGACTAACTATTAGTCTCACTGAAGCTAGTGTAGGTTGGGGGCCTAGCTCAGAGGTAGCGCTCTGGGCTAAGTTCATGTCTGATCTTCATGTAGCCATATATAAGATTATTGGTTAAATGCATAATCGGAAGTTGAAAGTACTATAAATGCAACAATACCTATCCATACCAACGATTTCTCATGAATGACAATGTTTCCAAAGTTTCAACAGGAACTAATTTTTAGACGATGATCAATATTCATCCAAAAATGTAACAGTAAATAGATGCTGTAAGTCTAATGGTTAAGGTGCATGCCTGTAAACCACAAGGTTGTGGGTTCGAACCCAATCATAAAACTGAGCAAATCCTCATAACACTTTGACTCACTTCTGATCATCCAGCTGTCAAGGGGAAACTGCCTATGGCCAATGGTGTGGATTGTAGAGTGCTTAACATACCCCCCCCCCCCCTCTCTCGGCAGGTAATGGGTTGGATACTAATCTACTAATCTTCACCAGTGACCTATGTGGACTATCCAAAGACTGGCACTAGACTGGACAGGCTGTCAGACAATGATTAGACCAGCTAATTAGCGACAAATTGTTGCAAACTGGGAAAGAGTTGACAAATTAAGATAATTTAAATTCACAAGGATGTGCCACCAATTCAGATGCCCGTTATAGAACAATTATCTCACAATTATCTCACGAAATTATGCAATCCAGATGCATCTCATCAAATTTTTCTTAATTATTGACATTTCCTGATAATTTGTGATTATGTATTGCATGCCTGAATATAGGTGTCCTTGAGAGATAATTTAAATCATGACACATGCTGATCTATGCAACTAGAACACTGTCAACCGACACATAGAAATATTACCTTTTTGACTTAAACAGGTGACGTAATATGATGAGCATTACTAATATTGTGTGCCATGAATTCATAGTGTGTACACCAAAACGCACACTGCCATCTTGGTCGAGAACTTTACACTGTAACTAGAGCTTCAAAAAGTTTTAGTACAGGATTTCACTTACAAGGAAATCAAATACTGATGAGGGGGTTGGCCATATGGGCACAACAACAGGCTATTTGTAATGGGCATTAGCCAATCGTGATGTTGTGTGCACATTAAATAAATTCAATCTATATACATATTATGACTTAGATTTTTTAAATTCATGCTGAGTAGTGTTAGGTGTCTATGATGGGGCAAGTTACCTGTATATTAACTACCATTGATTTAGGTAATTAATATACAGGTTACTTGCAACAGAGAGTAATGTTAGTCTATTCAAAATCTATGTCTGTTCTATTCCTATCAGAAAAAGGTTGCCAAAGTACAACTACGCCTCTAAATTCACTTCAATTTCAAAACTTTTAAATAACTGAAAACCTTTAATCCTGATGAAATCCAACAGTTCTACAGATAACAAGGCATCAAAGGGGCACATAAAAATACGAAGCATTACAGGATCCGCACACTTAGTGCTTAGCATTTCATTGAAGATGTAGGGTAAAGAAAACTCAACAAAATACAGTTCATATGAACAGCGATGAGTATACTTTCAGAGGAGATGGAATTCACAGCTAGATAAACATCTTTCGTTCTCTGATCTCGCGTCTCATAAGGAGCAACTTTAAATAGAATACTAATCTCGCAAATAATGCACACTGGTAGAGCCTGAGGCGTGATACGCAACAAAACGAATAAAGAAGGAAGTAACATCAAAAACGAAAAGATTACCAAGCATTCAGCAGACTTACCATCATCCAACAAGGTCTGCCGGCAGCCACTGAGGTTCAGCTTCAGGAGACTTTCAGGGAGACAGATAACGAGGTAAACAACAGCACCACGAGACATATTGCTCCAGGCTACGTTTAGAGACTTAAGTCTGAAAAAAAACGAAGGTGAATCAGGATAACAGCCTAACAAGAAGCAAACAGATGCCAAGTGCATTTGCAGTTTAAGAAAATAGCCATTGAGGACAACACAACCTCCACAGCCAGTCAGCCTGAGACAGTTTTACATGGAGTCACTAGTTACTCCATGTTTTTCTTTAGCGAACTAGTATTCAAAAGATATTTGTATTTACTCTAACGGGCATTAGACTTCGTTTCCGGAGCATAACTCTGACACTGCTGCATATACATTGATCAAATTTGGTTATCACTAGTCCTTATGGCCTAGTTGTGCCTGTTGATAGCATTACTATGTCTCAGCTATGTTTTATGAAATAAAGGAAAACTGAAAAAAAAAACCCAAATAGTTTGTTTCCAGAGCAGTATTCGGACACTAGTCCAACTACATGCGTGAAACATTCCCAGAATGTCTAAAATAGTGTAGTTGTGCTTTTTGGGGGTATCATGGTCATAAATTTACACAATTGTCATATTACAGGGGAAAATGTGAAAATTAAATATTTTCCATCGATTTCACATCTGAGACGCCATTAGCCCGACATGGATAAAATCTCACATTTACATGTCTAAATTATATTACTTTAACATTTTAACCTTCATATTGACATATATGTCATACTTTTTGGCAAGATTATAGAGTTATATTATGATATTTAAATTGACCCCACTTCCATTACTCTTATAAGATATATTGTAGTCATTCATGATTAAGTACTGCCTTGTAAAAAAATGTTTTGTTTACCAAAATTAATTCTAAGCAACTGGTGTTTGAGCAGGTAATTTACTGCCTGCACTGAGCCCTGCATCCTATGTTAAAAGCCAACATAAAGAGGTAGAGACATATTCCCATGCATTGGTGGAGAGTGCAGCTATCTGACTCCATCCCAGCTTTGGGGTAGTTCTAAAAATAGACTTTTCTCAAGACTCAAGACGAATTTAATTGCCTTCATACAGGTGACAATAATATAATAAAGTTAAACAATCAATATAATCTAATACAGTGTATGAGAGGCCAGGAGGAACACTCTAAGACACATTAATAGTATCGCTATCGAGTGCCCTCCTGGTTTTTCCGAGAGATCCAAGTAAATCATTATTAGTGAATGACAACGGCATATTTATTTTACATTACATAAATGAAGATGTTTAGAAGGATGTCCCTAATATTGTTTATTGAAATCAAGCATGTTGTAAGAAGGAGATCACTGAGCCCATGTTATCTTTTTGATGACATTCACATGCTATTTATCCAACTGAGCATTTTATTGTGGCCATATCAATTTGATGACATTCACATGCTGTACTAAGACTGAGCATTTTTAGGTGGCCATTATGGGTAGTCAGTAGTCTCTTTCCCACAAACAAACTTGATGAGTCAAAATTATATTGTATTGTACAATATTTGAATTGTTGCAAGGCTGGATCAAGTAAATGAAATTCACATGCTATTTAAGCTAAAAATTGTTTAGGCCATCTATGAATAGAAGTCATTACATTTTCAATAAAGATTATTCAATCAGAAAAAGAAAAGAAGAATCCCGAGGGAACCGACAGTCACAAAAAGGCATACCATAAGGAGGGGGAAAGAAGAATCCCATTGGGAACACAATAGAAAACACAAAAAGGTAAAATTTGCAAAAGACAGGACAAGAAGAGGACAGTTTGGGTTGCAGGGATTTACTTTAACCTGCATATTGACAAATGTAGCAATTTATAATTGAACAACGTGTGTCATATTTACTAATAAGGTCATTCTTAGCATATCTGGCAAATCCGGAGATACTGTGTGTGTGGATTTTAGTCCTGATATTTAATGGACAGCTGTTATATACTGTAGGCAATCTATGTCTAATGCTATTTTATCTCAGAAGCAGCCAAGCTGTTAGCATTACATGTGGTATGTTGTATTGCATAATGAACAGTTGATTTAATAAATATTTCCCTATGCAGACTGCATATTATACAATAAAGGAATTATCTTGTTCATTGGTGGTACTTTAATGCATAAGCTTCAACAAGAAATTAGATGCACGTTCGCTGAGGTTTGCTGCCTAGCAGCGCTATGTTTTTAAGTGCTTAGATCACTGACTACGTTGTTGTAAAAACTGGTCAGATCACTGACTAAACCATGTCATAGCCATTGGGAGTACAACTGCCAGACTAAGCAACATCCAACAACAAAGATGTCTTAGTTTTTTGTTGTTGTTTTTTTTTTTTTTTAACTTAACAGATGTAGAATACATGTGATACTTTACGGTAAAAATATATTGCAGCTGCCAACCATTTTGAAGCATCCATCATTTGTATTCATGACAGGAAACGCCACTTAAATTGATGTAAAATACACGTCACACAAGACCAAAGATAGCTAAAAGCCACACATTAAAATGTACATGTAATTGGATGAAAATAAGAATGCTTAATGCTTCAACATCGATAAAAGTGGCAAGCTTTATAACAGTTTAATGTTGTTGCCTGCCTTATGCCTGAGTCTGCATTAAAATTTACATTCATAACTTGGGAAAAATGTCAGTGCGGATTACCCCAAGACTATATGTTTTAATTAATGACAGCAACATTGCCTTGGTCCCAACGAAAGTAAGCCAAAATATTAATGCCATAACAGGCTCTACAATGATTGATGGTCGCTTGTCAGCATTTTATGAGTTGAATACATCACAAAAAAATAATTGAGGGCAAAATGAAACCATCGATTGCTTTTTGCTTGTGTGACAACAGAAACCAACGGAATTTAAGACTAATCAGAATAACCACAATGTCGTGTAAAAAAACACAAAAACATCATACATAATATGTCATCCTGGCATACAGTGTATCATTAAGTAGAACACTTTCCAATGATCTATAAATGTAAGCTGGTTTAGAGTCTTCAATTACGTGAGACATGTACTCTGCCAACTGTACAATTATACCCTGTGCAGGCCTTTTTAAACATGAGCCTTTCTCAACTTCCTAGGGAGTATATAGCCCGTTATACAGAAATACCTGCAGGGTCTAAGCACTCTACAATCGCCATCACTGCCCATAGCCAAGTACCCATTTACACCTCGGTGGAGTAGAGCGAAGAGTTAGAGGTGGGGGCTCGAACCTGCGACCGTTCAGTTTGGAGGTGAGCACCTTAACCACTAGGTCATATGGCACTTCTCATTCATATGTCCAAAAATGGTTTGACATTTATCAGCTTTAACACAACAAAGGTAATATGTAGACATATATGCAATCACTGCCATCGACTCACCTTTGCAAATTATTACATAAATACACCAGTCCATTTTCTGCGATGCCTCGACACATGCACAAGTTCAAAACTTCTAAGTTCGTATTCTGACTTATGGCCCTGAAAAAAAATAAAAACATTTAATGACATGAAATTGAATTGTCTGTTGATCACATATGGTATTTATCAAGAATTCTTGGATTTTTGCATAGATCAGGATTTTTATAATTTATTTTTGGTTAACTGCATTATAGTCCAGGGGCCAGCAGGACCTACCGTGGAACCCCCCCCCCCCCCCCAGGACTCTGTCTCTGTGTATGGTACCAAAATGTTCCTAGAAAAAAGTTGGGATGAACTACCTAATTTGCATAAAAACAAAATGGACATCAATGTGCGCTTAAAAAATCCCAAATTTCATATTTCATCTCCTAATTGACATATTTGAGTGCATGAAAAAGGCTGCATGATGGTTTTCAGACATGAGGAATTAAAAAATGACCTATATTTTACCCTCAGTGCACTCTTTGACATCATAGCGGTGGATGCTGTGATTTTTTTAAAGTTGCGGAAAGCACAACTAAGATATTAACCTTTTCCGAACATCATCAAACTCGTTTTTACCATGCCCTTTTATATCATTGTATGTATTTGATGCATTTAATAAATGGGATTTGCTTCTGTTGCATATTTAAGCGTCCAGGACAACTTCAATGTTGCTTTGCTGCTATATATATATATAGATTTTATTGACATGTAAAATATCATAAATGATACATATGTCATTCAGTTAAAAGATAACATGAAAGAGACATTAATGTAAGTACAGAAAGCAATAAAATTTCAATAATCAAGGTTCCAGCCACCAAGTTAACTTATAATACGTGTTTAAAATCCACATACACAATAGAAAAAAATACAAGCCGCTAATAAAAACATTTCACTCTCAAAGTCCAAAACATGACAAGCACATCATAACTAATAAACTAATAAACTAAATTAATAACTGTGTGGATACAGGAGATGGTTTTCTCTACACATCAGCTTGAAGGAGAAACTTTCCTAAACTAATTAATAACTCAGGTTCCTTGTTTGTCATTATTGCTGTAAACTTAGTTATATCATCTAGAGACAAGAAGTTGTTAATAAATTTAGTTGCATTCAAAAAAAGGTTAACACGGTGTTGCTCATTACCAGGACAGACAATCAAACAGTGAATTTCGTCTTCTACAAAGTTTAACGTACACTTTTCACATATTCTATTTGGAGCAGGAATTATTGGTTTATGGTGTCGACCTGTTTCAATCTTCAGGCTATGTGAACTTGTCCTAAATCTAGCTATTTTAGTTAACACTTTGCGAATTTGTTGCAATTCAAGATAAGGTTCTATTCTACAATCAGTTTTAAATAGTTTATATGTCCTAAGTTTTGGTTGTTGTGAACTGTCATTTATTGCATTTATAAGTCGCTCATGTTCGGCTTCATAGAGTCTTAGTTTCACTGTGTTAGAGATATTATCAATGTCAAAGTTTCTGAGGTTACTAATATCATATTCAATGTTGCAGTTATTTAATACATGACACACTTTACTGAACCAGTTATTTCCATTTACTGCATTCACATAAATTTCCTTCTGAAAATTTAAACATTTCTTAAGTAAACTGTCATCAGGTGCTCTTTCCAATCTTATCCAGTAATTCACCATTCTAATTTTCTGTCTGACATGCAATGGGAATCTACCTGTTTCACCATAGACTGCTAAAGATGGTGTTTGTTTTCTAACTCCTAATATGTTTTTAAGATATGCAAGTTGCAAATTTTCTAATTCAGGCATAGATTTTTCACTTGTCCATATTTCACTATTGTACTCCAGGATAGGTAAAATATAGGTATCAAACATTCGAAGAGATAGCATGGGATCGATTTTTCCTAATGCTTGTTTTGAATCACCTTGCAGTGCAAAGAGCGCTTTATGAGCTTGTGTTGAGAGGTATTCCGTCATCTTGCTATGTATTCTACGCTTATTAGTAAGCATATGGCCAAGATATTTGAAGCTGTCAACATTTACTAGTTTTTCCCCATTACAGAAGAAGGTGCTTATTGCTTTGTTACCAATCTGCATCACTTTGGTTTTACTAACATTTACAATAAGGTGCCATTTTTTACAGTAATTATGAAGTGAATTTATACTATTTTGCATGCAATTAGGAGAATCAGCTACAAGTGCGATGTCATCGGCATACAATATATGTGTAAGAGTAAAATCACCTAATGTTATTCCATCTGATTTTTCAAGATGATCGGGTAGATCTGACATAAATTCATTGAATAATTTTGGGCTGAGGATTCCACCTTGTAATACCCCACATTTGCTGTCAATAGAACCACCGGTATTACCACCTTGGTTTACTCTTGCTTTTGCCTTATCATACATACTAATGATAACCTTGAGCATTTTGTCACCAATATTCTGCTGCATCAATTTGTAGTACAAAGCATTTCTATTAATGTAATCGAATGCTTTAGTAAAATCAACAAAGCACAAGTATACAGGTTTTCGCATTGCTTGTTGGTAACTTATAACTGTGTCAAGAACAAAGACACAGTCAGTAGTGCTTGACCCAGGGGTGAACCCAAACTGACAAGGATCATCAAGATTTAGAGCCTCATTTTTAAAGTATAATCTGCTATTTAGGATTGAGTCAAAAATCTTACCCATTACTACATTTACAGTTATTTTTCTATAGTTATCAGGATCTGTGCGGTTACCTTTTTTATGTAAAGCATTAATAAGCCCTTCTGACCACTGAGATGGGTATTCACCTTTATCAAAAATGTGGTTGAATACAGCACAAAATGGTGTTATAAGATTTTCACCAGCATATTTATAGAATTCTGCGGGTATCCCATCAATGCCAGCCGCTTTATTATTTTTGAGTCTCCTGAAATGCAGGGCGACCTCTTCTTCAGTTATTACATTATCACAAATATGAGTAGATAGTTCACTACTGCAGCTATAACCGGAATTTTGCACAGCATTAACTATGTGTGCCATATTTTCAGTGTCAAAATAGTCACGCTCTGGTGGAAGCGATTGTTGTTTAAAGTAGTTATGAAAGGTATCTAAGTCTGGGCAGTTAACTTGGATTTTTCCAACAGATTTTAATTTATTCCAATACTTCCAGCAATCTGCTTGATTTTTACCCATGAGAGTTTGCATTTCCTTTCTATTATTTCCTTGAAATTTTCTTTTTTTCTTTTGAGTTACTCGTTTGTAATATCTGTGCATAATACCATATTGCATTTTATTTTGATCCAGGGCTAAATCATTCTGTTTAGCAAAGTCATTCAAAGATTTTCTGAGATTTTTACACTCACTATCAAACCATTTATTAGTAGGAAAAGTGCTTTTATAGCTATAGGTCTCACTTAGCCTCTGTTACTGAAGCAGGTACTAACCATTACAAGGTTGGGGCTCCTATATATTCATGAGTAATTCACTGAGCTGGATGTTATAAAAATAGCCTACCAAGAATCTCCTCTTTCAGAATAAAAACATGTTCCCAAGAAAAAGTTGGGATGGATTACCCTTGCATTAAAAAAAAATGGTGCCAGCACGAAACTAAAATAAATCCAGAATTTCATATCTCATCTCCCAATTGACCTTTTGAGCCCTTTAAACGGCTAAATGATGGCATACAGACATGAGGAATTCAAAAATACGTGCTGAGGTTATTAGATGAGGTCAGAGTTTATAGAGCCAAGCAATAACGCAACAAATATGTTTAGTTTCTGCCATAACAGTGACTCTAATTGCTTTTGAATGGATTCCTATAAAATAAATATTTATATAGAAATATTTTACAAGGATAGCAATTTAAAACAAAACATCTGGAGTCAAATGTCTTTTTACTCAAGAGTCTGAAACTTTATTCATGTCTATATTGATTTCATATTAATATTATCTTCATTATCACTGTCATTTTCATTTGACACAACTTAAATGAACTGTTGTGGGGCACATTTTCTTCCGACCATAGCGGCAGCAAGTTCTCTTCAATCACAGTTCATTGATGCTCCCTGGGATCAAGCAGTCAATGCGAGGCAGTCTGTTCGGGCTACATACAACCACTACTTCAAGCAAAGGCCACTGACATCTTTGGCACCTTTCTTCCAACAGTATACCTGGATCATTGATGGCAAAATTCCATATTCAATTATTCCACTTGTGATGAATAGTGACCCTGGGAATATTCTCTTTCTAAATCTATACTACATGTAATCTGCAAAAACCTGTGCTTTTAACCACTTCTTCTGACTGAAATTTTTCAGCCTTTGAAAAGTTGCATCACTGATATCAGCTGAGGTGTCATTACTGTAAATATTTTGGATTTGTGCTGTTGTACTTCAGAGGGCAACTGCACTTGTTTATCAAATCCTCAGTTTCAAATCAAAGCAGTGCACAAAACCATCTCAGAAACACACTGAATTGCTTAAGTACTGCTTAATGCAGACTTGGAAAGATCTCAGGCATTGCCATGCCACATTTGAGTGCAATTTGGAATAAATGGTGCTATGAAGTCCATTTGGTATGAAGTCCATTTGGTATGAAGTCCATTTGGTATGAAGTCCCACTTCATGGATGACTCATTAAGTAGTTATTACCATGAGACTGATCCAAATGCAGGAAGCCTGTCAATCGGCTTATATAGGGCTCCAACCTTGGTCCAACAATCGTAGCACCATTATCACTGCTGATTTCAGTTGGTTAAGCAGCCCAGCAGCATAATTAAGCCATCAACTCTCCAGTGAATGGGTCATCTCTAGATGAATGGTTTGGGTAGATACAAATGTGAGCAAGTGAACAAAAATACCAACTTCTCTTCACAAGGGCTTGTATTGTAGCCTTGTACTCTTTTGACTAACAGTGCTGTTGTACATGAAAGGTCTTACCCAATTGTGGTACATTGATATGGAAAAGTAGCCATGATAAGGTCAGCAACCTTTGTAGATAAGCATACAAAAAAAGGGTAAATGGCTTTCCTCATAAGATTCCTCCCTTTAGAGGCCCTTATCTCTGCTGTACAGATGGAACGAGGTGTCTGGCATGTGAGACTGGTTGTGTGGCGATGTGAGAAACTAGTATCTGATGCTTGGACTCTTCATTATCAGGTGAACTATGAAAACTGTTATCACATCAAAGGAAGCATTAAACAATGGAGAAAATGGAAGTCCAATCACTAAATAACACTTGGGAAACTCGATCATCGCTCTGAGCTTGTCTCACAAGGCAACATTCAGGCACTTCAAGTTCACTGGGATGTGACCCACAAACTCTTCTACAGGAGATGAACAGCTTGATATTGAGTCCATGTCAATCTGTGGGATCTAAGCAATATAGTTCTACAAGCCATGCCAAGATGAGCAAAATAGCCCACAATCCTGGGGTCATGCAGAGCAAGGATCTTGTCTTAGAAGACATCAGTGACATGGAGTTTCAGCTTTAGAATGGTTAGTACCTGATTAAATAGAACCTACACGAGTATCAGCCCTGCTAAAAAGCGAAAATAAAGCTGTTCATAATTTGACCATTAGGGTCCTGGAAACATAAATATGCAACATTAGCAAATCCAATTTGTTATAGTTTGATGATGTTCAGTAAAGGTTAATATCTCGATAAATTGGTAACAATAAATATAACTAATTGAGAGTTAATCACTCAATGCAATGTGTGAATGAGTGAAACATTCTCAGCTTAATTTATTTTTTGCAGCTAAGAGCAATTATCAGATTGGTTCAGTCGTGTCATTAACACTATATTAAAATTGCATTAAAATGATTAAATTACATTCACTCTTGGCACACCTACAGTGGCATGCTCTCAACAAAGCTCAAGTGCAATTAGATCATTTATAAAAGTCACATAGTAAATTGTTCCAATTGTAATCATATGGTCTGTCATTTTAATTGAAAGAACTAGTAATTGAATTTCTGGACAGGTCTGAAAAGGTGGAATCCAATTGGATCGAATTTGTGGTGTTTCCCCACCATTTTTGCCGCTTGAGCCATAGGCCTAAATTACTGATCTCACAACTTCTATAGTCAGTACAGAGAACAAATTTGCTCCCGTATTATTTACCCAAAGTAGCCCAGTTCTTGACCATTCTGAATACCTCCAATCCCTTCCTAGGCACTAGTTTCTGTTCAGTAGGCCTAGTTCTTAAATTCGCCACCAGGGGCACTGAGGTGGGTTGCATATAAGGCCAAGAGCCACAAAAACGTCGAAATGCCGCGAAAATAGCGCTAATTTAGCATTTTACAGCAAACTACTGTTATCTTTCTCAAAAAACCGGGCCGAATATTTGTAATCAATATAGTTTAAAGTATACTGAGCCCTATTGTTCAGCTTCATCTCCACTGAGCCTATTCATTTGAAAATTTTCCTGAATGTTCCACTCTCACATCTCATCCTCTAACAATATCCTGAAGGCTTGCTTTGCAACCTTCTGGATAATAATCACAGCATCCACCGCTATGATGTCAAAGAGTGCACTGAGGGTAAAATGAAGTCTATGTTTGAATTCCTCATGTCTAAAAACCATTATGTAGTCTTTTCAAGCACTCAAATATTTCAATAAGGAGATGAGATTTGCAATTTTGGATTTTTTAAGCGCGTATTGACATCCATTTTGTTTCTAATGGAAATAAGGTAGTTCATACCAGCTTTTTTTTTTTGGCAACATATGTTTTTTCTGAAAGAGGATATGCCAAGGAAAATTTTGGTACCATACACACCGAGTCCTTGGGGGGGGGGGGGGGGGGGGGTTGCAGGGTAGGTCTCGCTGGCCCCTGGACTTTAATCACATTGACTCAGTGGAACTCATAGGATAGATAGATATATTTTAGTGACCCATTTGTCATTACATTTTGTCATATATCCATACCTATAAAGAACATACAATACATATTATGTAATACAAGACTACTCTAGACAAGTAATACTGCAAACAGTTGCACATTGGGTACACAGCACCCATTGACTATAATATTATGCGATTGTGATACAACAATCCTTATCACAACCAATCTAGCACCTGTTAATCGGTCATAAATCATGTAATAATGTCATTAATTACATCAACTGAGGAGCTATACACAGCGCGAAAAACGACGTGTGACAGACAATGAGTCAGAAAGACACAAATGTGGTGTTAGAATGACTTATCTGGAGTGGCAAAGACCTAAAAGTGCGCAATAACTGCGATTTGGGCAAGACCTAAAAGTGCGCAATAACTGCGATTTGGGCAAAAAGAACAACCAGGCTTACTGTGCCAACTGAGGGATTCCCGTCATGGTGTCATACGCACCTCTCGCACTTGCAAGACTAGACACAGAAATTGAAGGATCCAAGGCAACACAATCCGTCGGAGAAAATGCCTGAGTGTACGGTAATGAAGCCACGAAACACGGCCAAAAGCAATACGGGGCTGTAAAAGAACAATATATAACAAACGTACGGCATGTAGCGAAAGGAGGCTGCTAAATTCTGTTTTCATCTGGAATCCGATTGGTGATTTTGGCGGGAAAGGCGACATCACCCAGGAGGCGACATCATTTCGTGAGACCGAAGTGATAGCAAAAGCTCTCCACCCTCCGGGGGACAGAGCTAATAACAAAACTTACAAGTAGAACCACAGCACATGACTACACAGCGATGCAAAATATGACGACTTGAAGTTGAGCGTCTTGAAAAAGACACTCATCGATTTTAAGCCTTAAGTTAGCCTAGTTAGAACTGTCAGTGCAGAGTCAATGCAAATATACCGTGGTATAATGTCATTTCAACGAGTCGGAGTATATCCATGACATGGTTTGATCATTCTGATTCATCAGTATCATTAAGTTTCATTGTTTATTGTTGTCAAACAGCGTTTGTGACACAACAGATGCTATGAGGATGGCTCTCCCAGCAATTTAGTTCTATCCCATATTTATGGATTTAGTGATTTGATTTCATCATCATCTTACTTTCTGGCATTTGTTCATAACTATTCAATTTTATTTGTTTATTTTTAACTAATTAATTAATTATTATAATTATTAATATTAAATTTATTTATTTATTAAGTTACTTTTTGTATATTTGTTATATCCATTTCATTTCTTTGGTTATTTCCTTCTACTATAGTAAATTTTGAATCCTATTGATTTCTCCCAGATTGGCTCCTTTTTTCGTTCCAGCCATATACATTTCTGTGTAAGGAGACCCCAGTCCCAGTGTATATTAAATATATATTGAGTGTGACAAGATGTATTCCGCACGATTCTTTACAGGAGTCGAGACAGCCTGGAAATTGAATTTCACACCAAAGAAGTATACACCTGTACTCTTTCATACACTTAGAAAGACTTCTGGGGATGGTTGACTAAATTAAGGTTTTGCTACAACTATAAGCAGTGCCAGATTTAGACTGACTAGGGCCCGGGGCCAGACCCTTTCCATGGGCCACCTATGGTATTAAATAAGATCAATGTATACAAGGTGGAAAATTAGTGTTCAAATTGTATTTATGAATAAATAAATCAGGGTGAGAAAAGTGCATTAATCTATCACTGCAAAATAGAAAATAGTAGTTTGTCAAATAACTTCATTGATAGTAACCGAGTAATTGTATAAACTCGTTTTCTTATTGAAAGGTTTTGTCAATGGAAACTTTGCCAATTGGACTGCTCTTGAATGTCTCAGCACAATTGCATTTTTGGTGTTGTAACAAATTTAAGGATGATACAAAATGTATATGGGGGGTGACAACTACTGTAAATGTATACAATGTCATATTTTCATGAACTAAACAGGGATTTTCTCATTTTTAGTTGCACTGGAATTGCTATCAATTTTCAGCATATCAAGAACATGCCTAATAAACATCTGAATCAAATGATTCAAATTTCAAGTTTAATTGGTTGAGTCCCTTTCTGTGTGTTTTGAAGCTTGAACCAGGTAATGAAAAAGACCAACATAAAGATCATCAGCATAAGCTGAAATGAATGGCTTCTTTCTGTACATATCACAGTGTATGTCAGCCCTATTTCAGCACATGAAAGTCACTATATAATGATGTGCTGTAAAGAACTGAATGTTATAAACTATCATGATAGTTATGCCTGAATCTGTCTTGTGGACAGACATGGTTGGCTCCACTGTCCCATCTGCAAATCTCTGGGCATCTTCACCATCATCATACAATACAATTCCCATATTTTTCATAACATTCTAACTTTGACAATTCTTCGTTGAAGTGTTTAAGGACCCAAAAACTTATTGTTTGACCAAGGTGGGTGGGTGGATTAGAGATTTCCATCCTGTAGTTCTGCACCTGATGGGCTAATTATGACTCAGTAATACCAATTTTATTCATAATCTCAGTTCAGCATGAAACTTACATTTCAAGATTCCTGGATCTATTTTTTTCATCATTATTTTTCTGTTATAAGTTTGTTTGTTTTTTTCTGATGATAAAGGGCCCCCTTGGCTCTTGGGGCCATGACCCCGCCGGCCCCTATGTAAATCCGGCACTGACTATGAGGTCACAAACGACCTATGTCAAACTACACGTCAACTTTGAATAATGAAAATCTACTGATTAGGAGTTAAAAAGCAGAACGCCACTATCATAGCAAACACTCAGGAAAGGGTGACAGCAAACAGACAAGGTGAATAACATGTGCAAAAAGGCATTCCTGACCATGAAGAACATTTCAATGAAATCTGAAGGAAGAGCTGAAACAGAGAGCTCGAGGACCCCAAAACATTTACTGCAGAATGCTCTGGTAACAAACACCACGATCGTCTAGACTATGGAAATGCTCCCCTGTCTGGTATAAACTAATATCCCACACTTGGCTGATCCACCACTGTGGTTGGGTTTTATTATAGCCCTGTAGACCCCTGATGTGTGTTACCACAGGGGTCATGAGTCTTCCCATTGACAAACCTTGAGATTTTGACTTACAAATCTGATAATATGCAGTTTTCTGCAAACCCTATTATATAATCCTTATATAATCATTTTACTCATTCATTACAGCATTATGCCTGGAAAAAAATCTGATAGGGGAGCAATTCGGTCAAAGGTCATGCTTCTGATGTTCTAATGTTCACTTTTAGTTTAGTAAACAAGCAATACTTATATTTGGTGAAATTCATGACGTCTCCAACGTGAAAGTGATCTTGGCTAGCTGCTGATGACGTCATTGCTCAGTGACGTCACTATCTTTGCATGCAAAGCCACAACTTTCTCTTTTGTTGGCCAATCAGAGACAGCCTTTCATAGCATATGTCCCAATGTAAAAGACAAATATCTGTTCACTGGACTTCACACCATGATTTCATAATGCTACAGATAGCGTTTATGAATTAATTTATGTGCTATCAGTAGGTAATTTTGTCTATTATTCAACTTTGTAACAACTGTGTGCCAAAAAAATAAGGGGAAAGAGTTATCCAAATTCTCCCAAACCCTTATGTCAGAATCTCAAGGTTTTCAAATGGAATAAACCTAGATGGCGTATTAATATCTATCCTCTGTACATAGAGGATAGACCAATTGGCCACTAAAAACTTTCGCACTCAAAAAAATCAGACCATACACCAGACCTGCCAAGTATTTTTTTTCGACTTGCTGGATATTTCATTCAATTTTGCTGGAGATTTGGGTCTCGATGCTGGAGATTGCAATTTTGGTTTTGATGCTCCACCTGGTGATAAAACGGTGCTTCTATTTCCGAAATCATGACGATTTTGTGACGTTTTTGTGTGCTAAAACCATGGAACTGTATTACAATTTATGGTAAAACATTACGGGAGGTTTAATGGAGCTTGCTGGAGTGCGGAAGAACCTATCAAAATGCGGGACACTCCCGCGAAATGCGGGAGACTTGGCAGGTCTGATGAACTCCTAAAGAGTAGACAGGCAAGGTCAGTGTACCGATGCTTTGTGACGTCATTATTTTTTTTGAGTGCGAAAGTTTTTAGTGAACAATCGAGTTATAAAACTACAAGTTGCACAGAATTCAGCTGCTCGATTGATTGCACACATCAGGAAAGAACTACATTGGTAATCCAATAGTTTTTAACTAGGTTCATCAAGAATATACACCTATTCTTTATGTATACTTCGAGTATGACAAATAAATATATAATAATTTACCTACAAATGTTGATGGTTTATCACAATTATACCAAATTACAGCATTTAAACTTTAAAGGTCAACAAGAATGTATAAAGACCATTATTTGATGATTTAGCCGTGGCACTGAGCTTCAGATGGCTGAAATATTCATTTTCTTTGGATGTACCAAGAAATATTTAATTAGCTTTAATTACCTATACTCCATTTTGATCTGTGGGACATTCTCTATAAAATACAGGCATTCCAGGTTACTGCCATGTTTAAAACCAGGTTTCCTAGACTAAAGTATACAGCACCTGCTGTGTCACTAAAAACCACATGCCCTAATATAACTGTCCCTAGAGCAGCATAGAGTGCATCAAAGGTCTTTTATTTTTATTTTTAGGAAGCTTATATATCATAGATCATATCTATGCAAAAATAAGTTACCTATATTAAGTCAATTTAGAGCGAGAAACATTACCACAACTAAGGGAGCAAGACAACAGCCTCTAATAAGGTATTATCCATGTAGTATTCTAGATAAAATAGATCTATAGATATATGGTCGCATTACATAGGCTTCCATTACTTAGTCACTGTTTAATTATTGGTTACTATACCTATGCATAATCACACCTGAAAGGTTTCTTATAGATGTGACAAATAGGGCATTGCTGTGTGGGAGGAGGAGGAGGAGGAGGAGGAGGATGTAGCCACTCATGACAAAATAGATCTATAGATCTATAGATATATGGTCACATTACATAGGCTTCCATTAGTCACTGTTTAATTATTGGTTACTATACCTATGCATAATACACACCTGAAAGGTTTCTTATAGATGTGACAAATAGGCATTGGTGTCTGGGAGGAGGAGGGGTGGGTGGATGATTAGGGCTTTACGTCCTGTATTTCTGCACCTGATGGGCTAATTAGGAAAGGCAAGGACCATGGCAATGAGATGAAGGATGAAACAGCCATCCAACTTAGGCCCGACTGGGAATTGAACCCAGGACCCAGCGGTTGGAAGCCCAGAGCGCTACCTCTGAGCTAGACCCCCGCCCCCTGGGAGGAGGAGGAGGAGGAGGAGGAGGAGGAGGAGGAGGAGGAGGAGGAGGAGGAGGAGGAGGAGGAGGAGGAGGAGGAGGTAGCCACTCATGAAGTTGCATGCCTGCAGTTTATTGAATTAGCCTTCACTGTTTGGTGCGAAACCTCCAAATGTGGTCAACATTTTAATTGTTGTATTACTTTCATGGTACAACAATACTATCATTGTTGTGGTGCGAAGGTTCCCTGGTACGAAAACGCCTACTGCCAGGGGGTGAAAGCTTTGCACCAGAACATGTACTCCTCGGCCACCATATTATCATCTCCTTATTATATAAACCTGAGACCTGACCAGGCCAAATAACAGACCACAATTGCTGGACACTAAGGTTCTATACATGATGCATGTCCTCTATTTTTACTTGCATATCTGGTTTCCGGTGTTTTTGTTGTATTTCGTAGTACACGATGAGGTGCCTTTCAGCTATTCAGCCTCTCGAAGACGTGCAGGACGTTAATAAGGGGCGTTCACACTATCACGTATAACACCTACGGATGACCACGGATGGCAAAAATAGACTATACATGCTCACTTGTGGGTCTAATTATCACTCATAAATGCTTTTCACGAGCGTACGTCAAACGCTCGCCGATCGTCCGTCGCCGAGCATCCGTCAGGCATTCGTCAGGTGCTCGTAGATCGCTCGTAGATCGCACGTAGAACGCTCGTAGGTCGCCAGTAGGTGGCTCGTGCCAGTGGTTCAAGGATGGGATTTCTAGGTATGGCCAAGGATGGCCACGGATGTACGTAGAACGTACGTAGAACGTACGTAGAACGCTCGCTGGGTGAATCGTGAGCGAGTTACGTAACTAATGTAAACAATTCACTCGTAGAACGTCCGCTAAAGTTTTAACAATTTGAAAAATGGTTGCCCTCTCCACGTATGTCCGTGATTGGTCAAGCGCAACCAGGAGTGATCTACGAATAGGCGCGAGTATATGTAAAACGCTCGGCGGGTGAATCACAGATGGACAAGGATGAGCAAGAGTGAAAAAATATTTTCATACATGGTCATACGTAGCTCTTATACGTGATGATGGAGCAGTAGTAATGGAGAGCGGAATCACGGGATCCTCACAATTTCCTATTGGGTGATCACACAGATTAAAGCCATATAGAGTTTCATACTTTGTTTACCTTGGGTGTGCTCCCAATGTATTGTATTTTTTTTGTCATCCTTTCATCCATGAAAGATGCCCATCCTGCCATTGTGGGAGTCTTAATGGAGATCAATGGTGCCTCTGCTACAAGTGTGAATGAAAAACTATACTGAAGAAGTTTCATCATGGTTCCGTGTTCTAAATATACATATATACCTTGTGGTTGTCAGCAAAAAATTATCTGTTGAGACTAATGTATTCATAAATTCTTTATCACAAATTTAAATGGCTGTGTTTTGCATGTAGCGTGGGCAAATTGCACCAAGTGATTTATCATATCTGCTTATTGTGCAATACTATGCTATAAATATGTCAGCCCATACAATATAGGCTTCATGGCTGTGTTTTTCCATGTTCTATGAGTATATATCAAGTACTCAGAGGTTTATGTACTATATATAATCATAAGACTTACATGTATGCTGTAAATGTGTAACATGGTGTGGACTCCAAACCATATCATTTCATCATTATATATGCCTCTAGCAGCTGGTCATAAGATTTGCTTGTCTGTTTGTGCTTGATATATTTCGGAGCTATTATAAATAAATACTGTACATAGAAGAATTGGTGTGTGTTTGTTATGCTGAACATGAAAGTGGCCTTGTACAGTAATTTTATTACAAAAAAAAAAGGGTTGGCCGTTCTGGTCGATTGGCCGTTATGGGGGGGGGGTGGCCGTTTTGGCTAGTTGGCCGTCATTGGGAGTGGCCGTTATGGTCGTTGGCCGTTTTGACTCTACTCCGTACATGTATACATAATCTCTTACAGGCTTATCTGCCCAATATTGACACACTGTCTCATGATCCCACTTTGTGATACATGGCCTTTGTCTACCGCCTAGTATTCTTGTCTCTCAATCAGTAGGTGATGCTGAGAGACACGGAATAATTAAGCCTCAGTGGCTGTGTTATGCCTTATATGGAGTTGTCATCGTAGTGACGGTACATTATATAGTGAGCTACTGAGCAGCAGAATACGTCAAAGGCCAGACATATAAAAGAAAAGCTGTGTAATACTGAACACACAGAGGACCAAGAAGAAACGGAAGGATACTGTAATACACTGCGTTTTATGATGACTCAAAGGAACAAAAGGAAACCACCAAGCTGTGTCAGTTGTATGAAGCACTGGGTTCATCAGCCTCATTCACAAACCGAAAAGCACTTAATGAAGAAACTCATACTGGCCAGACTTCATGAGAAAATTGCAAAATACTGTTAATATGACAAATACCAGGCTGAAAAACAGGTGTATATATATACTTATAATTAGGTGCAGGCAATTAATCAATTAATTCCAGCAGCGAATGCAGGCAATTCTTCGTAGTTCACCACTGATTAAATTGCATGGACTAATGTATATGATGAATTAAAATATTGAATCCCTGTTTTGATGATCAATCTCACTGGAGCTTGGATGTAAGAAAGCTATAACTCGTAAAGAAAAACTAATTTAATGGGCCTAAGGTGCAATGACAGAGAAGGCTCGGGACCAACTTGTTTCTAGACTGAAACTGGACAAGCAAATTTTGGTCATCGCTACTGAAATGTTGCACTCGCTGAGGCTGTCTTTGCAATAGATTAGAAATGCAAGATAGTTGAGTGCTTTCCAAGTTATGTATGCTGTTATAATTGTAAATAACCTCTTATGATGTAAGTTTTAATTATTATAAATTTCATTGGATCTTCGAAGTGTTTGAAAGAAAATCTGATTCACAAGAATCGGAAAAAGTCCAGCGAATCAGCACATGAAGCAGACTGGGTCTGCATATAGAACAGACACAAAATAGTAGTCCGCCACTGTATTATGTAATGCTGTAAAGGGCCTGAGGCAGTGGTCGGTAGGTGCATTTTATACACACATACAGACTGAAAAACCTGACGATCAACTGTCATGCCTCATAAAGACATTATCTTTTCGTTAATACAAATTTTCCAGAACATTCTCTGGGTGTGTCATTAGATACCAGGCTGTCCAAAACATTCTGACAAAAATATCACAGTAATAAAATCACCAGCCACATTCTGACAAAATATCACAGTAATAAAATCACCAGCCACATTCTGACAAAATATCACAGTAATAAAATCACCAGCCACATTCTGACAAAATATCACAGTAATAAAATCACCAGCCACATTCTGACAAAATATCACAGTAATAAAATCGCCAGCCACATTATTCTGACAAAATATCACAGTAATAAAATCACCAGCCACATTCTGACAAAATATCGCGGTAATAAAATCACCAGCCACATTCTGACAAAATATCACAGTAATAAAATCGCCAGCCACATTCTGACAAAATATCACAGTAATAAAATCACCAGCCACATTCTGACAAAATATCACAGTAATAAAATGGCCAGCCACATTCTGACAAAATATCACAGTAATAAAATCGACAGCCACATTATTCTGACAAAATATCACAGTTATAAAATCACCAGCCACATTCTGACAAAATATCACAGTAATAAAATCACCAGCCATATTCTGACAAAATATCACAGTAATAAAATCGCCAGCCACATTATTCTGACAAAATATCACAGTAATAAAATCACCAGCCACATTCTGACAAAATATCATGGTAATAAAATCGCCAGCCACATTCTGACAAAATATCACAGTAATAAAATCACCAGCCACATTCTGACAAAATATCACAGTAATAAAATCGCCAGCCACATTATTCTGACAAAATATCACAGTAATAAAATCACCAGCCACATTCTGACAAAATATCACGGTAATAAAATCGCCAGCCACATTCTGACAAAATATCACAGTAATAAAATCGCCAGCCACATTATTCTGACAAAATATCACAGTAATAAAATCACCAGCCACATTCTGACAAAATATCACGGTAATAAAATCGCCAGCCACATTCTGACAATATCACAGTAATAAAATCACCAGCCACATTCTGACAAAATATCACAGTAATAAAATCACCAGCCACATTCTGACAAAATATCACAGTAATAAAATCGCCAGCCACATTATTCTGACAAAATATCACAGTAATAAAATCGCCAGCCACATTATTCTGACAAAATATCACAGTAATAAAATCGCCAGCCACATTATTCTGACAAAATATCACAGTAATAAAATCACCAGCCACATTCTGACAAAATATCACAGTAATAAAATCACCAGCCAATCATAACACATATTCTCTAACAAAATGTTTATTTTATTTTACCTGTCTACAAAATTCAGTTGTGGTATTTCAGTAAAACATGCAAGGCCAGAACTGCGAGGTGTAGTGAGAAAATGGAATATGAAATGAGAATGACACGATGAAGAAGTTTTTACACACCTACAATATAACAGATGAGAGAAAAAAACTGTTTTTTGATTATCTTAAGTATGATATGTCAGAGGTAATACGAAACAATTGAAAAAGAGCCATTATGTATGAAAGTATCAAAACACCCACTATGCCACAAAATTAATCATTTCCAGTCACCTCTTCTATAACGTGCCATCCTTAAATTAAACACATGGTTCCAATATAGAAAGACAGAAAATTTACAGGTAAAACATGTTTAACCATGGCAGAAATTTTAATGAAAATAATTTTTTATAATACCTAAAGGAATGGCAAAGAAATGTTATTAATCATAGTTCCGATTGTTTCCAATAGTAATCTCATAATGTGTGTCTTTGTGTCTACACAATTGAAGTGACAACAACAAAATCCAATGAGTTTCTCAGGCTGATTAATCAACTATGGCGCATACCTTTCAAGATGTAATGCAATACAAAGCTGAATTGCAATAAATTCATACCTGTTCATGACTAAGCGTAATTAGAATCTGCAATACAGCAAAAACTACAGCAATTCACTTGAAATAAAATGATAATTCTTCTTATTTTTTTTATCTGACACTGAATTTACATTTCATTAGCATTTATTCACTGAAGAACAATCAGCATGCATTATACTACTGAAAAAAGTTATAGCAGTTTTTTTACCACAATTAAGATGGCTCGGTGCTCATCAAAAGCGTTATAATGACTGTATAGAAATAACCTCTGCAGACGTAATGAGGAGCAACACAGGCGCTTCTAAAACTATGCAATACGTTTCATGGCATATCTTCGCTAACCGTTGTTCAAAACTTGTGAAATTCGGATATATTATCAAAGACTTACTGGCCTACACTCGACCAAAATTGCATGCTGCTAAAAATATACATTGAATTAGGCGCATAAAAAAGCCCGTTTCAGACGTAAAAATAACCTTCGTGTTTTAATTTTTCTCTTGATCGTTTATAAACCAATTATTAGGAAAATCTGGCTTTGTGTTTTTAAGGTCATTATCGAAATAGTCGGTAAATTTCATAATTCTAGGTGCAAAAGGTTTAACAAAATTAAGCGTGAAAAACATGGGCTACTAGCTAAGCTTAATATTCTTAATTTCATTGGATAACAGGAGAACGTATGAATTGGGATAGAGAGCTAAAAAGGGATGGTACTTATTAGGATCTAATGCTAAAATTCTGCCAAATATAACAAAAGATAGCCCAAAAGCTATACTATAAGTCTATGGCTTTGCTGGTCAATATCTTTTAAATTTGTATGAGCAAATGATGCTTTGAGTTCGGTCAAACTGGGGGACATCATAAAACGCCAGTTTTGCTAGAAAACAAGCGCAGTGACCCCCCCTTTTTTTTATTGTCTTATATATGGAATATTATAAGAAGTTACAGTTGGGTAAAATGTTATATTAAATTCATATGACTGGAATTTTTTTCATTGCATGATTTGTGATTTTTTGATTTGGTTTGCTTTTTCTTTGGATCCCTTGAAATTATTGTTCTCTTATGAATTTCTAATGAAAAATGGTCTCAAAATGTTCCTGGAAGTCCACTGCATACAATAACACATCATATTATTTTATAGTGATAGCATAGCAATTAAATTATTAGGCTGGATATGAGACGGAATGGCCCTATTGGTTCTGGGCACCAGAATGGATAACCTCCAATAATTCAAAAATTAGCACGGTTACCCCGCAATTTTTTCCATATTTTAGCTGACTCCAGAGCAAGTTACGTAACTAATATAAACAATTCACTCGTAGAACGTCCGCCAAAGTTTTAAACATGTGTAAAATGTTAGGCCATCTCCACGTATGGTGGCAATTGATTTAGCTCTACCAGGAGCGTCCTACGGATTAGCAAGAGTATCCTTGAAACGCTCGGCGAGTGAATCATGTATGGCCAAGGATGAGTAAGAGTGAACATATTTTTTCATCTGTGGTCATACGTAGGTCTTATAGGTAACTGTGAACGCCCCTTATGTCACACAAGCTTTCATTATCATCCTGGGACAAGTATGTTATTGAGAAATAATGGTATTGGTAAACTTGGGTAGAATTAATTAATTGTATTCCCAGTAAAACAGCCATTGAGTGTTTCGATATTAACAGCTATCAGAATGACTCAACTTCACCGAAATATAATCCCCTGCTACTAAGGTGACCTAAAGCAGCATGTGTTCTTGACAGAAAGTGACATCAAAAGAGTCTTTGTTGACACAAGTGAGGACCCTAGTAATTCACTCACCACTTCAGCCAACAACCAATGCAATAAGCTGCTGGGCTGTGCACAATATTATGCAAAGACAAGAAACTTAATCACAGCATGTTACTATTTGCATTGAATAGAGTAGTACGGAAATAATGGAATACCAAATTGTGACAACAATGGAACACATATAGTGACCCCAACAATTACACAGTGCAGTACATACATGATTTTCAAATCGGCACCTCCCCAACATCAGTTTATACTGAGCATTATACATTCCAGTACAAATTGAAACAATGAGCAAACATAGTGTTGATTGGCACCATTGAATAAAGCATCAGTCTGGTTGTCTGGTTCAGATTGCCCATAGTAAAGCCAGTGATGACAAGTAAATACCAGTGGCAGATACAAATAACTTTCCCAACTGATTGCTGAATGCGACAACACTGGCCATCACAACCACTGTTTATTCTGGCTGCAGTGCATTAATATTGAGCAGAAACCCAGCAGCAGTTTCTTCATATATTGGGTCGTATTACAGTAAAAGCATAAAAGCAAGGCACCATAATGGATGGCCAGCTACTACTAGCCTTGCATTTTGAGAGAGTAAATCAATCAAGTACAGTTAATTCTTTCGGACTGAAAAAGAACTATATACTCCACGACTGTCACCTACTTCCCCATCTACATTTGGCCAGAAAAAACAAATTACCACTGGAGAGCATTCAGAGCAATGGTCCACATGACAAAGATTAATGACCCACCAGATGTCCTATTGACTCCTGACAGTAACAAAACAATCCTCAGAAAAATAAGCCATTACAATGTCCATTTGTAACACTTGACTGTTATTATCCTGACATTGTGTACACATTTCCTTCCCATGTTTTTACGCATATTTTTTTTGCAGCTGATCACACACACAAAAAGTAGACCAGGCCACATTACTCAAGAGTTGCTGCAGACTCCATGAGTTGTTTAATGTGTATGTCAATTCACTCACCACAATTACTCAAAAGCTCTCAAGACGCCTAAAAATATATCTGACAAATTTACCTACCTACAGATTTGTTCATTGATGTCACAATTCTCCAAGCTGAGCTTTCTGAGGGAATAACAATATGACAGCAGCTCATCTACCCCTTCCTTGTTGATCGTACTCATGGACAGGTCCAAGTACTGCAATTTGCATTGTCTGAAATGAAAACAAAAATGTCAGCTATTATCTCAGACATTGGATAAAATACTTGACATTGTCTCATAATGCAAGATATCCTTACCTTATGACAAGACCAGTTGAGAATGAAAATATAGGAAGCTGCACCTGCAAGATTAATAAATTTCATAAGGCAAACACTTGTGAAGCAATCTGAACAAGCTGTTCAATACATTTTGGCAATCTACAAACGAAATTCTTGGAAAAGAAGTAATCAAGTATAATGAATGGAAGAAATCTGCAATTAATTGCAAAAAATTCATGACTTGTTAAAAGCTGATGCGAGCATTTCATGCAAACTACTGCATCTTAAATAAGAAGTCGAGTTGAGTTGGCTTACAATCAATCATACTTACTGAAGATCTTGCAAGTCGAAGGACCGACACACCCCTATCAAGTATTCGACCAAGAACTCCAGAATTCAAATTCCTGGTTGCAAGATCTAAACGTTTCCACAGGCTCTCGTCAAATCTGAAAAAGAATAAAGTGTTAATTTAACCATCAAAAAAAGAATAGTGTTAATTTAACCAACAAATTTACTCAACACTAACATATGTAAAAGCAGTTTCATGTGGTAAAAAATTTGAAAAGTCAGCAACTAGACACCTCAGGAATATTGTGTCAATCCTCTGATAAGATATCACAGATGAATATTTGCAAAGGAATGGAATAACAGTTTTTAATATAATAGCCCATATAGGGTGCTTACATATGTATCAAATGATACACAGACAATTCAAGCAGTGACAAAAAATATCAAATTACAGACATCTTTAATATTTTTTTTTACTAAATTATAATAGATATGTATAAAAAAAAGAGCAAATCGAGCATATTCGATTAAGTTACATGAGTGACTCGGGTCACGAGAGTTTAATCTGAACACTGGCTCGAGTTGGCCGGAACGAGAAGCCATGTGGGACAATTTACTCAGCCCTCATACTCTCGACTTTTGCCAACGGAAACGGAACATAGCACATCCAGTCGTAAACATTAAATAGCTCCCCTGCCTCCCCAGGTATATTTTAATTAACACTCTAACCAGTCACTCAACATGTTCTTTTAGGGCAAGGAAGCTACAATATCATCCTGCCTTGGCACACATATGCCAAATTACACTAGTGTCACAAGAGTTTCTATATCGAATTCGCTCTATGAGTCAGCTATCTGTTATATAATTCCAGAATGGGCGCCAGGGGCCACCAAGGTGTGAAAATCTGTGCTGCCACCTGCTGATATCTTTTTAACAAGAAGAGATTCAGTTTCTGGGTATTTAATGCATCTTTCACCTACTTTGCACACACACATGGTTAAAAGTGTTTTGACAAACCAAATTGGATATTCATAGCATACATAAAACATGCAAAACTAACCACCTATCTTCAATACTCACGCGAGTCTATTCCAGCGTTTGCAGACTCTGGCACATTTGGAAAGGGTTGACTTTGGTAGCCAACAAAATATGCACAGGATGATTTCATCTGACAATTTATCCATAAATTCTGAAACAGGAAAACAAATAATGAGCATTAGTATTTCTCAGTATGGTGAACCTGAAAAACGTATTGGATTATACATCCGCTGTTGGAAATCAGCAAGGTTTTATAATCTCTTTGATCTACCATGCGTTTTCATACAGGGCCTATGGGCTTTTCACCTCCACGAATTGCTGAATAAAAGGTTTCTTATGGGGATGGCAACATAAAAATTACATTTGAAGTGGAAGAATTTCTAGCAGTTGGAATATCTTTAGCCAGCATTGATTTGTCATTTAATGGAGAAAACAAAACCAGACATAATATTTGTATTATCTGATAGCCTACCTGCACCACTGCTAAAAATGAAAGGTCTTGCACGCCTGTTCAGAATGAAAGGAACCTCTCCTGGGGATAGGCTTTCATCCTTGTTAGAGTTTTTGGAGTCGGACATTGACTCATCATCTGTATTCCGCATTATCATCTGCAGTCCAGCTCCTGGGTTACCTACAACTGTAACCTTGGGTGCCTGAAATAACATAAAAGCATCTAGATAATTATTCAACAAAATACCCACAGGCAATTGGTCGTATCAAATACAATTGACAAGGCTTCTGAAACCAATATGTTGACAGCAAGCTAATTACCCTCATGAAGTTAGTTACGAGGTCACTCTCAAAATATATTAATTACAGACCAAATGTGAAACTTACAATAGTTGAGGTCGCATCTATTAACAAGAAAGGCATGTACAGATGATTCATTACTCATAATAATTATATATATAAATAAAATATCAGAGGTCATGAATGATTAATTACCATTATAACCAAAAAACCAGAAACTAAAAACATATTTTTGCAATTTACATTTGGTACTTTGCCCCCATCTGTATCCTTAAATATCAGTTCCATATTAACTGCAATTTGAACAGCGCCAACTGCAACTCGTACATGGTTCAAATGGAATTCATGATTGAATAAAACACATACTCTCTTTCTACAGTCCAACTGGTGTATGACACATGCATTCAATTGCAATTTTACAAGTTATAAGAAACTAATCATTTATCATGAAAATATTTTTTTCCCCCAATTTCTGCATGGTCAGGGTTCTTGTGTAATTCCGTAGGAACAGGCTATGTATTTGTGGCATCATGGCTTTTTAACGTAATTTGGATGTGTTGAATCCAAAATTGGTTGTTGCAATTTTTTTTTCGAGCGCTCCTACTATGAGAAATTTAGATGGCCGCCACCCACAAATACGACCCTATTTTTGGTTATAACAATACCAGAGTGATATAATAATTTAACATTATTGTTTTACTACTTTTTGGTACTCGCATGACCGACAGGGTTATTTGTTTTAGTTAGGCTATGATGACTTAGCAATTATCCATATTTGCATGGAGTCACTAGTGACTCCATGATATTTGGAATATATTGGCACTCAATACATGGACAAAGGCACTAAAATTAGGAGAAGTTACATGTAGAAGTTTCCATATCTGCTGAACATTTGAACTTTCAATTTTTTTTTGAGACTTGGTGTTTTAAATTCAGAGAATGTTAGGCTAAATAGCACACACAATGAATTTTGGTTGTCATGGAAACATCAAGTGGGGTGACCAATTGAAGTTCATAATGTATGTACCAAAACAAGCAAATCTTTTTTTCTTTAATAGCTATTAAATAGTGTCATGTTTGGGGTAAAAATTTTCAATATTGTAGTTAGCCGTGAGTCCTTACAAATAATAATGATAGTTAAATTGTTGCTCTTATTTAGCATGAGCTAGGCATTTCAAAGCCAAAAAAGGCCAAGAAATTGAGGAATAGGCTAAGTATGAGCTTCAGTTAGTCTTGTGAAACTATTAAAAATCCCTATTACGTACATATTTGCAACATCAGAACCATGTACTAGGCTGACTTTTGAAAGGGCAACATCTGGTTGCCATGGAAACATTATGGAGTGTAACCTGCCAAAAAGCCCTGTTAGGTATTATAGAGGCAACAATTTCTCTACTAACATAACTAAGCTGATGTTAAAAGCATTTTGGAGAAACATGACTAGAACCCCCGGGTTGGGAAATTTGTGGGCCAGGTTGCTAAACACCTAAAGCAGTCACAATAAGCTGTTGGAGAAGCCATAAAACAAAGGCAAATGACTGGAAGCCATGGTTACCAAGCCAGAAGTGGAAGACCTCGAGTTTTGACTGACAAGGATGACCAAAAACTTGGCAGGTCGTCCAAAATGACAGACGCAAGTTATCTACGCAGCTAAAAAAGGAATGGGAACAACATGGCATCAGGGCTCCACACCCCACTGAGACCCCCAAAAAGCACCACTACACTATTTTAGACATATTATGGCAAAGTGTTTTAAGCATGTAGATGCAGTAGTGTCAGAGTTCTGCTCCATAAACGAAAAGATTTATGTTTTTCTATTTTTTCCAAATTTTGTGAAACATATTCACCATATGTCAATGTGAATATCAAAAGGCACAACTAGCCCAAATAGACTATTAATGTACAGAATCGTTAGGGTAAGTGCATAAGTGTTGAGAGTTCTGCTCCGTAAACGAAAGTGTTACGCCCGCACGACGGACGACATGAATTTTTCCATTGATAACAATAACCCTCTTCACTGAGGGTTAAAACCAGATGCAGCTGTATTCCATACCAAAGGTAAGCATGAAGAAAAATGCCAAAGTTCTCATAAATCTATAATATAGCTTTTTAAACTCTCCTATTGTACTTGATCCAATAAAATATATACTATTTTTCGTACTCATTTCACTGATGATATTTGTTGCTGAAACCTGTTGAAGCTGTTCAGGGAACTACATAAGCACCTGCATCTCACATCCAATGACTAAACTCATGACCAGTTGAAAAATCAGCAGAAAATTTCATTTACCGAGTGTAAAATCTGAGAATATATCGGAAATTCGATGAAAAATCCTATATAAAGTAATGTAAAACTTCACATGAGTTGTGCTACAGGTAGAAATTATGCATCAATTTCAATGAAACTGCACATGCATGTTCCTTTGGGCAAAATGCAATACCAAAAAAAAAGTTGGATTGGATCTGATAATATTTTCAATTTTGCTGGGCACTAGCCACACCCTATGAATGCACAACTATTCAAGGATAAATTTTCATGTGCGCTCTGAACAAACTGCAAGCATAGGCTTGCCAAAATATCAATAGACACTTTTTGTATGCAACAAATTGTGAAAACTATCCAAAAAGCATGAAAATATAGTCTAAGAGGCTCATTTATATTTTAATGTTTCTCCAAAATGCTTTTAACAATATATTTACATAATCAGAACAATGTAGACTGACTTTTGAAAAGCAACATCTGGTTGCCATGAAAACATTATGGAGTGTAACCAGCCAAAGAGTCCTGTTAGGTATTATAGATGCAACAATTTCTCTACTATCATAATTAAGCGGTATTTAAAAGGGATTTTATTAGTTTCACAAGACTAATTTTAGCTCATACATAGACTATTCCTAGATTTATTGGCCAATTTGGCTTTGAAATGCCAAGCTCATGCCAAATAAGGGCAACAATTTAAACATCATTATTATTTTGTAAGACCTCAAGGCTAACTGCAATATTGGACATTTTTACCCCAATCATGACCCTTTTTAATAGCTATTAAAGGATAAAAGATTTGCTTGTTCACTTTTTGATACATACATTATGAACTTTAATGGTCACCCCACTTGATGTTTCCATGACAACCAAAATTCATTGTGTGTGCTATTTAGCTTAACATCCTCAGAATTTAAAACACTAAGTCTCACCGAAATATTGAAAGTTGTTTAGCAGATATGGAAACTTCTTTCTGTAAATTCTCTTAATTTTAGTGCCTTTGTCCATATAAGGAGTGTCAATATATCCCAAATATGGATAATGGCTAAGTCATCATTGCCTAGCTAAAACAAAAAATCTTGTCGGTCATGTGAGTACCAAAAAGTAGTAAAATAATATTATATCACACTGGTATTGTTGGAACCGAAAATAGGGCATATTTGTGTGTGGCGGCCTACTTGATTTTCTCACAGAAGGAGCGCTCGAAAAAAATGGCAACAATCATTTTTGGATTCAGCACGTCCAAATTACCTTAAAAAGCTATGTTGCCACAAATACACAGCCAGTTCCCATGGAAGCTGATTTAGTAATTTAAATGTATCTTATTTAATATTAAATAAAAATTAAGATAGCGTTTCGGCTGGGCGCATGTGGAGTGAGGCCTGGAAAGCTTATTAAATGGGCTTTCTTGTCTCTCGCTGTTTCTATTAATTTTCCTGAGGGGTTTGCTGCATAAGAGCATTATGTTCTTCAATGTATTCAATTCAAACAGATTTCTTATTAGGTACCAGTGAACATTGTTAGGCTGTTGGCATTGAAATTAAAATATAAATTAAAATAGATTAAATAATATGTAAGTCTTACACAGGGAGGGATAAGTTGCCGCTCCTTGCTAATGGGTGAAGCCATCGCTTGGACCTTTGCCAATTCTTGCATTTCAACATCAGTGTCATCCTCCAGGACTGACACTCCCACATCATCCATGATTGCATTTGTCTTGTCATCATCAAAATCCCATGTTGTCTGAACCCTTGGCACATCCACATATTCAATACTGAATGCTCTTTTACTGAAAGAAAGCAATCATACACCATTTGGAGCATACATTTTATGTTGTATTAGGCTATGTATACAGTGTTTTAAAATGTTTATATTTAAGTAGTACATATTATTAATGTATTGAAATGTTGAGAAGCTGATGATGCCATTTCCTTTAAATGTATCAGATTCATTAAGTACTGCATTAGCTTACACATATTTAGAGTGCCTTGATCAATAACTTTGAAGGTGATTGTCAATCATTTGACGACGTTTTAGAAAATAGTACACTTTACAGACAGTGGAGCTAAAATACTTATTTAAATTACTCTAGACTCTACAGAAATATAAACTAAAATGCAGGTGCCCATTTCTTATACAGTCATAGTCATGTCATAGTAGATGATCATATATATGGTGATGGCAGGGTTTTCCCAGCATCACATAAGCTGACCATGCACATTGTATAGTGTAGTCTCAGATAAACAGCTGGTCAATTGAAGCTGTAGTGCACGGACGGTTAAAGTTTCATAGTTAAGCTATAGTATAGTTCACATGCATATTTCCACGCATGGGCAAACACACGCCCACCTGTATTCATGTGAATGACAAGTGCACCTTGGGCGACACACTGGACAACGCTGTCACCCAAACACGCCAATATTGCATAAAAACAATGTCACCGCGTTATCAATTGACAATATATATTGCCACTTACCGTAAGCGCGCATTAGCTCGTGCTTCCTTCAATGAATTCCTTTGAAATTTCATCGTCGTCGAAACAGCCTGTCTGGTCGCCATTCCGAACACGCGCGTGTCAAAACAAGTTGCAGCCGTGTCATGACTGGAACGATTTCCACGTCGCTGATTGGTCCACCGAAAATTTGCATGTTTAATTAGGTCATAATTTGCCTCAAAGCAAAGACCATCGTACTTTCGCTCTGAATGAATACGTCCACATTGTTACACATAGTTGTTTTTCGTGACATGCCAAATAAATACATATCTTGACATCAATATTATTTCATGCAGTAAACTACACGTACTAATATTGACTATGCAAAGACGGCATCTGCCACAGCGTACTTTCACTTTCACTTTGGCAATGTTTACACCTGTGTTAAGGCTGTAAAGTTGGGAGTGTTACACTTGTGAGTACTGCATAAGTCAAGACCAAGCAAAATACTTTTTTGAAAATGGATATTAAATTTAGTTTATTGTCTTTGGCCACACAGAAAAATGCAAAGAATCAATGACATGATATTAGCAGCAGTTCTGCCCTTATCTCCTTATTATCTTATCTGGAGGTCAAGTGCTCCATAGCAACAAGGTAAAGACATTGCCAGGAATTGCCCGTTTCATATTAAAAGTGACACTCGGAATTGTTTGGCGTTGTGTTGCAGGAGCCAGTATAGCATCGTTTCTTACTCCAATCATACGACTTAAGAAAAAATAGAAATCAACATGTCATCACCAACACCTCAACATGTGTGCATGCTTTGTGGCATGGCGTTTCGCACGAGTAATCTGCTACGAAAACATGAAATGGGTGGACTCTGTGTTGCGGACGATGCAGAAGATCGAGATATTCACACTGCAAGCACAGACATTGAACCATACGCATTTGATCAGTGGGACAGCAGTTATCGAATGAACAGGGTAAGAATTTTATATACGCTTTTTTTTAAGCAAAAATTACATTTCCTTATAAATGGTTTTGAAAAGCGTCAAATAAATACAGGAAGTAAAACCAGCACTTTTTATATCTTATCACATTTCCAGCATCTCACAGATTACTGTTACTGTTAGCATTCAAGTTTAATTTTAATTTTATTACATGTGGGAAGGGGTTGTGATAGCAGCCCCTTAAAATAAGAGTCTATCAAAAATAATATAACCTATATACCAAATTTGGAGGGGTTAAAACGTAAGCATATTCTCCCAAAACTAAATAATTGGGATAAAATGTTGGCAGCTGGTCAAAATCGAATTTCATCCCATTACTAAATTTACACGGTATCCTGCATGCTCACACTCCTCTTGTATAATCTGTTCACATATCGTTAGGCCTTGATATCAGGTGAACTTTTGAAATGTTGAATCATTTACGACGAATCACAGAGTCTTCAAGCAATGAATCATTTCGTCATAGGTCATATAAAACCGGCGTAACCACCATACCACCCCTTGCTTCTTCAATTCTTCACCACACAGTCTTATCATGTGCCCAGTAATCTGCATTGTGAACAAACTGACACTAGTCTATTAATGCCTAATGTATTCTCGCAACCGCAACTGCGACCATCGGTCTTCATTATCCGCTATGTTATAGGAACCACAATCAAGGCTGAAATTTTTTCGGGCCACCCTAGGAGGTGATTAAGCGTTTCCGGGTTTGCATCTGTAACGTATATTGGTCGAGATTAAAATTTTGCAGTCTTCAATAATAATATAACATAGCTGCACACAGCAATGCCGAAACTGTGATTGGGAGCAACTTGTTGTTTCCCGAAAGACAGAAACAACAGGAACAAACTCTTTCAGCCGAGGATGAGTGCTCTATACAAGCTATAATGCAATTTCTGCCGAAAGACGGCGCTTGTCCGGTGCGTAGCACTGGTCTTTCTGATAACCCACGCGAAGCATCAAGGGATAACGTAAAAAATTGATCGTTGAATAAGCGTCGCAACGCCGTTACAACGCTTGTTCAGTCCCATTTATTTCGTTAGAACGCTTGTTCAGTGCTTTTCACGAAAATAGTACCTTCTGCAGTAGGTGGAATTCCACGGTAAAGTTGTTCAATTTCACGACGTTAGTAGAGTTAAAGTCAAAAGAAATCGTCTGAATTAATTTTACAGTGAGTGGCTTCTTGGAAGAAAAGAATAAGGCGTAGTAATCGCACTACTTTGTATGCAGACGACGCGCGGAAGCATTTCCCTCCCCGATTCTGGGGGAGCGGCAAATTGGTTATGAGAAAGGCCGGTGCTTCGCACCGGATCGTAGCGCCGCCTTACAGAAGAAAACGAGCTATAATGGACTTGAGAGACAATTTAACTGATGACTTTTTTGATTTTAA
The DNA here is from genome assembly GCA_932294295.1 of Alitta virens. Classification (NCBI taxonomy): domain Eukaryota; kingdom Metazoa; phylum Annelida; class Polychaeta; order Phyllodocida; family Nereididae; genus Alitta; species Alitta virens. The sequence continues at coordinate 68,683,522 of OW028573.1, forward strand.
TAAAAAAAAATGGAACTTAATTTTCTTTGTGCAAGGTAATTTCTGCATCTATGTTTAATTAATTTTTGATTGCATTTGATTCTTGGAATTGCTATGCCACAATGTGTTCATGAAATAAATATCTATATATATAATGCCCTGGAATATCTTGTAAACAATTCATGCAGTTTCACTGTGTCTAAGCATTTCACTCTAAGTGAAATAAAGTCTTTTGTATCCTTTTATCCTTTGAACCCTATCATAAATATTGCATTTGGTTGTACAGCGAAGAAATCAACAGAGGATCGGTGCTGAAGGCATCTTTAAAGGTCTTCAGGATCAAAGACACCACCTCTTGAGACAAAAAGAAGGTACAGAGACAAACCCAAATTTACCACATGTGGCTAAATTTACTAAGTTACACTGGAATTATTAATGCCACATTTCTGACAATATAGCTACAAAAATATCGTTCCTTTAGACATAGATCACCAGCTAGACTCCCTCAGACTGTCTGGTTTGTCCCCATCTGCTAAGGATGTCTTGGCACAGATTCAGCAGAAAGAAGAGCAAAACAGCCAGCTACTGAACAACATGCGTTCCCAGCTGAACCAGCTACAGAGAAGAAAGTAAGACATAGGCCTACTAAACTAGATCTTATTACACTTATTTTATTTTTGTACTATGGATCTAGTGTGGTTGTCCATTGTAGCCATTACTCATGGTTGATTGTGAGGTCGTGAAATTTTGAACATTTTACTTCAATGTTGGCATTCAATAATTTGTAAAGATACAGAGTGAGCAAGTAACGATAAGAATACAGCAGTTTTAGAGCGAGCATGGACAGTTCAGGGGTGAAAGAGACAGATCAGAAAGATTGTAAAGTAATTGACCAACTTGCCTACCCCATTCCTAATGTCCTTGTCATAAAATACTTGATTGTGCTATACAGGCCATTAGTGGAGAAGATACAGAAATAGCGTTAAAAATGTACAGAAAAAGAGTAAACTTGGGTTAAAATAAGTTTATTGTCCAGATGTTGGGGTGATTATTTCATTCTTATCAAAAGTTTCAATCAGCCTGAAAAGTCTTTCTGGGGATGTAACTGTCCATGCTCTGTCTAAACTGCTGTAACATTGTATTTCACACGTTTTCGTTCGTAACCTAGTTCTCAAGATGCCAGAGCAGTGGACCCCTCCATACTATCAGACATCAAGTAAGTACCTATTCTCACTGCATCTTCCAGTATTTTAGGCACCTCATTTGTGGAGATTCAGACATATGTGTTAATAGTAGACCAGTCGTTTAAAGATGATTTAATACTTCAATGTTTCCCAGGGAACTGAGACAACGGTATCTTCGCCAGGGTGGAGGAAATCCTGAAATTTTGTCTCAACTTGCAAACATGGAAACTGAAGCATATCAGTTTCATGGACAAGCTGCTAAAAGTCCTACCACACAAAGTATGTCATTCTTAACTAAAGAACAGTTTAGAAATTAAAAATCTGAAAGAATTCACGATGTAAGACTTGGATGTCCTCTGTACAATTGCCTTATTTTCAGAGTATACTACTCTAGCTGACAAATTACTAGATCTTGAAGTAGAAAATCAAAAACTGAAGAATGAACTTGCAGGATTACAGGATCAGACCAAAGATCGCCTGGCCCTGTATCAGGCAAACAGAGAAAGAGGTATTTCAATATAACATTTTAGTATTTCAGTAAATACAATATCACAGCATGTCATTAATGTAAAAATCTATCAACACGTGAAAAGATGGTAAGTACATGTATTTGCTTAACTCCGCCATCTATTACAGGCTCAAATGAAAGGCAACTTTTAAGAAGGCAAGCAGATTATGAGCAACGTATCCTTGGTTTGCAATACGAGATGGACAGACTGGTGCAGCATTTGAGTTACCAAAGAACAATGCCTTACATGACATATCCTTTTCAACAGGTAAAACAGATTTAAATAATTTAAACCAATTAGCAGAAATAGTGTTCAAGGAGAAATTGGACTCCACAAAGTGCATTGGCACTGAAATCGTCAAGTGATACTTAAAACTACATGTACATGTATCTGACTCTTCTCTGGTTTGAAACAGATGCCCAGGCCTGACCCACAACCCATACAGCCTGACCCCCAACCAAGAGAGGTAGAAACCCTTTCTGCAAGACCTCCTGAAGATGCTACTAATGACCTTCCACCTGCACCATATGATCCAGTGTAAGATAATAAAGACCATTAAATAACATGCAATACATGTACATTCAGAATGTTTCACACATACTGTTGGTCAACCAAAGACCTTAAATCCTGTTTTTACATGAATAATACCACAAAATCAGTTGGGCACCCCAATGCCACAACAGTTATATCAATATATTTCATAAGTTATTTCGCCATTTGTCAATTCCAGAGGAGGCTTCACAGTGTTCTACGACTTCATCTTGGGTCTCCTGCCTTCAGTAACTGGCTGTCGCCTTGTAATTGCACTTCACCGATTTGGGACAAATCCGGGTCAGATGCAAATCTTGCCAGATACTTCTGTCTTCACAGAGCAATATCAAAAACACCATGCCAAAATGTCTCTGCGCCAGCCTGTGCCCAAGTAAATTTGATCAATTATATTTATCAAATAATACATAAAATACTCACTTTTACTTAATTACTGTCAAGTGAAAATATATTGCATGTGAGCAATTTCAATATATCATTATTGGGCAGCACTTGCTTATAATACCGAGATAAGCAACATATGACAGTGTGAATATTGTAAAGGTTGCTTCTCACACAAGTTAGTTATTATAAGAGTTGTGTTGTTAGGTAAGCACTTTTTTTTGTGGTCCTAATTCAGCTGTTCAGCATCTGTGGAATTGGGATTGCTGATCCAGCTCCAAGTCACTTTTAGTCAGTCTTCATCCATGGTCACTGTAGCCTGGACACGAATACAGCTATTTGACCAATACAACAGACTTCTGAGTGGTTACTGGAGACTGCCATTCAGGGTGGCCCCAGTGCAAGCAAATACCCCTGGAGAACTGCTGAATAATATTCCTCAGGTAGGACATATTTATATTTACTCTATTTTTGTGCAGTGTCCACATTGTAATTGAACTGCATTATTATCAATTATATGTGCTGTCTATTCCAAAACTTGTGATGTTTCCGCATGGATTTCAGTACAGTGAAGTGGAGCTGTATTTGCGCCTAGTAAATGCAAGAGATGTCTCTTCACAAACAGCTCAAGAAGTCAACATTCATAAAGCTTACATGTGCAGATTTATCCCTCAGGTCAGTACTTTTTCAATGTCTGAAGTTGCATCTATCCTACATGCCTTTCATCTTGCTGGCTGCATCTTAAAATCAAGTGAATGCTTATTCAGTGTAAGTAGATGATGAAACAACTTCCCAGTGGAGAGTTGCAGTGTACTGATTTCTTTCCACAGATCAATTCACTAAGCACCCAAGTCCCACCACCTCCAACTGCGAGCTCTCCTCCAGATACACCCAAAAGGCCTGCTCTTAGGTAAGACCACTAAGATGCAATAATCACTTTAGTAGTTATCTCTCAAAATAACATTAAATATACTGCTAGTTTCTTTTTGGCACCGTTGTTACATGCTTTCCAACCACTTCTAAAGTTGCTAATTTGCTATAATTTAAGAGAAGATCAAGAATCACTGCTTTTGGGAATTCAAGTTGACCGAGTTAAGTATGCAGAGCCAGGAGAAGCCAAAGTGAGAGTGACCGTGTATGAAAAATACAGTGGCAAGGTAAACAAGTTAAAACAAGGATATACTTTCCAATATATTTCAACTATCTTATAAGAAATTTCTCCAAAAGGCATTTTTGGTTACTTCAGGTAGCCCAGTCTAGCTTAAGTGCCATAACCTGCAGCACAGGTTCAGTAGAATCCAGTTTTCGCCACAATTACCACATATTTGGCCTCCAAGAAGCTCTCTTTGAGGATGTCAATGTGGACATGGACCTGGTGCTGGTTGCCAGGCTCTATATGATTCTCAGAGGAGATGGGAAACATGTTAGTGATGAAAGTCTAGTTGCATGGGCTGCTATGCCACTGACCATGCCAGGTAAACAGATTAAAGTATATTTGTTTGTTTATTAATGGATTAATAGTTTCTTTTATAATATGACTCACAATCCTTTTTTTTAGTAAGTATTAGTCACTTACTATTGAAATGTTCAATTTAATATTTATGAAAACCTGCATCTTTCTCTTACAAGATCGAAGCCAGGGCAGAAGGTATAACATTGGATCAAAAACCCTGACGTTATTTGATCCCCCAGTCCCAAGTATCAGCCAGATATTAATGGACAGAAATGAAGCGAGAAGTTCTAGGATGATATACAGAAACAAAGCAACACTGAAACTTAATGTGTTCACTGGTGAACCTCGCCCTGGATCTCTTACACCCAGCCTCCCCTCTGATGATGAAGAGGACATGGGTTTTATCGGTGTAAGTTTGTGTGAATATTTCAATACATTAAATTTAATATCCAGACTATTTACACTGCTCTCTTCAAAATGTTGCAGACTGTAAGAAATATCGTTTTCTAACTTTTCAACAGTCAGCCTGGATACCTTCAAACAGAGACATCCCACTGACTGAACCATATCTGCAAACTCAAGGGTTTGATTTGTACATAGACTGCTGTCGTTACTTACCAGATGCTGTTACCATAACTAAGGTAAAAACATTGTACCACCCAAAGCAGAATACAGTTGTTAAAGTTAGTTAGTTAGTGTTATTGTTTAACGCCTCATCAGCACCTGAGTGGGCTATGTAGAGGCTCTCTAGGGTAAGATTGATTATCTATAGTTGGTAGTAGAAACCAGAAGCATGTAAAAAATCAATAATTGGCTGCGTTGGATAGCTGGAGCAGCTTGTGTAATGCGCACTGTCCTGTTTTAGCCACTGGGGATAGAGGACTTCACCCCAAGTGTTTCCACCCTCGCCGCGTGGAGGCCCAGGACCTTCGAGGGCATATACAGTTGTTGAAAAAATCCAGAGTCCATCTCACTAAATGCATTCATTTATTATTGTTCTATCACATGGTCTAACTATATTAGGTTGCAGGAAGACTGTTGAGCAGGAATTATGATAAATTTGGAAAAGACATAAATGCAGTCACAACACTAGATACTGACGTGTTCAACCCCTCATTTGACTTTAGGATGGAATTTAGACAACCTAACGTACCTCCAACAGCAACACTCCTACTGAAGGTGTGATAAACGGTTACTTTTGTGCTATTTTTATTTTTCATTCGTTGTTGCATGAATTATCTCATGGCAGGAGTATTTGCAGGTTTACACAGTGGACAAATTTTACAAGCAGCTAACTGTAGTGGGATATTCCACACTAAACATGTTTGTTGAGTGTGGCACAGAAAAGCAACCCACTTCTGACGCTTCAGGAACCCAGGTAAAGCCACTCTTTCACGGTTTCAATGTATATGTCACACGTAAATAGTCTAGTAAAACAGTGAATTAGCTCAATAATATCTTTATTATATCTGTCCTTGAAACTAAAACTTTTTGATAAGTATCTGCAAGGTATTGAATTTATGCTGCATCTCGTAATTTACACATTGCTTCTGTCCACTTCTATAGCTAATAATCGGCTTACATCTTTTACCAAATAAATATAAATCTTGATAAATGCAGGAAATTAATCTAATATATCATAAATATGAACTTTTACATCCCGGTTTTGAGTAGCCAGCTATGACAGCTATGACATGACAGCTTTGTCTAGTTTCAATTTGACGGACCGTTTTTAATGAAACTAACTGTACATCACAAAATTTGGAAAACCAAAAGTTACTCTGGTAAATATACAAATGAAATCATATCTTAGGTTGCCCTGAATGAAGGAGGGCACCAACTTCGTCTGTATCACAAAGGACCCAGCGGTGATGAACCTTTCGCCGAAAATGTCCTCCGAGCTACTGGGATGCGCATTGTGCCCTGTGCAAGTCTCTTGGTCAGGATTGTGAAGGCTCCAGTTGGACCAAAAGGAAAAAGTCTGGAGGTTCGTAACCCTTGAATATGCAGGATTTTCAGCTGGGTGTAAGAAATGTAGGGGAATGAATGATTCCTTAAAATCACGTCTCACAATAACTCTAAACAACTTATTCCTTTCTTATTAAAGTCAAAAGTTTGTGGCCTTGATTGAGGTAGTCTTTTAAAATAAGCCAGTCTTTGGGTGCTTCTAATCTATTTTTTTATATATCTATTTTATTACCAACAGTCCAGCAAAGTGCCAAAGAAGGATTGGGAAAGACTGGGGATGTACATCCCACGACCACAGTATGAATTTGGGGCATATTACACCAGCAAATGCCAACTAACTTCTTCTGAAAGTCAACTCTTCGGAGCTCTTGTCCAGCGTCGAAATGTCTTCATCAAAGATGTACTTCCATTAATAGCAAAGGAGAATGATGCCAAGTCGCTGAAATCGGAAAAAGGGATGATGAATTTTATCCAGGTACAATGTACAGTGTAACATGTTTTTTTTATTACATTACATTTGCAAACGGGGTATTTGTCACATATTGTACATGGCCAATTGTGACACGTGCGTTTTCCATGAGAAGGATAAACGCATGGTTTTTGCCTCATTATAATTAGCTAAAAACCATGCGTTTTCCATGCGTTTATCCTTCTCATGGAAAACGCACGTGGCACATTTGGCCATGTAGTCATGTTATTTAATCTCTATAATCTTCCATCAAATTTAAAACCTCTTGGAATGTTCTTGCAGAGTGTGTTAGAAAAGACATTGGATAACGTACCTGTGGATTTGGATCTTGCATATATCACCTCATACAGACCAAAAAGTGGAATAACGGCAAGTTTATGAAGCTCACACAGGGAATTTGAGCAATTAATTTCATCAATCACAGAGAGTTTAATGCAAATACCAACTTGGTTGCAGGTAGCAGTTGATGCAGCTTTTAATCTGCCATGGTCTGGTTTCACCTTTGGAATAATCTTCCTCAATCCTCCTGCATCTTTTTACCAGGTTGTGTTTTATTTATATTACAAAAAAAAAATTAATATAAAAAAAAGTTGATTAAGTTATGATAAAGCTATTTAAACAATTTTCAGTATGTTCAACACCATATAGCAATTTTACTTCTTCATAATTCATTTTTTAACACTCTTTCCACGAAGGGTCCCCCTCAAAGTTCCTTTGACAAACCAATGTTCTTGCAAAGACTTGACCTGAACTCATTAAACAAGGCACCGGCATGGAATGATGGTTTTATGGTATGAGTTAGTTTCTAATAGAGTCTTTTCACTGAGCAGCCCTGAATTCAACAGGACATAAGTCTTTCGTCTCCTCTTATTACTCATTTTGCTTTTCAGACGTAGAAGATAATCACTGACTTATTCAATAAATATACTTTCTCAGAAAAATAACAAAAATCAACTGAATGATAAGGTGTCAAATATACATTAAAATGCACTAAAAATACTACTGCTTGGATGCACTTTGCTTCAGCCAATCACAGCCAAGGGCGGTAACTTTTTCAGCCAATAGAATTGCAGTATTCTGTCATAGCCACCTGGTGGAAATATTGAGAACCTTCCGTGAAAATTCACTATTGGTTTACACAAACTCAAAATTGCATTTATAACAACGTTTCATCGTCACAGGAACCATTTTCTGTTCATTAATGTTTTCTTTTGTAGAGTTTTCCAAATCGCTCCTTCAACAAAAACATGGCATTGATAGTGCACTTACAAGAAATCCAAGTGACCATTCAAAAGGACAGCTATGTCTATCAACTGATGGATCAAGTATGTCACTTCTTTATAAACTAATCTTATATATACTTTGAATACGAGCTAATTTGATCTTGCAATAAAAGAAATTATTAGGAATTTCCGAAAATAGTGTCACACTAAACGAAAAAAAGATGTGACATTGTCAGAATTTCTTCTTCAATTCGCTTTTTACAAAGTCTCAAGTTTGTTGGCATACAAGTTCCTTTTGAAACACATTTGCATCTTCACAAAGCCAAACATATCGAAAACAATACTCTGTTGTGTGTGAACATTGTTCATTCCCTTTGCATCCCTAAGGCTTGGACAGCTGTGCAAGTTTTCACCAACAGATATGCAGAGACGAACTACTTCCAACTGCCTCTGATGAGTGGTTCCCCAACAAGACAACAACTGGAAGATCTGACACTGGAGCCTTGCAGGACTTGGATCAAAAGAAATGTTGAAACTGGACTGGTTTGTGTCAATGTTTACACTTTAAATGCTTCATGGCATAAGACTGAAAGAGTAGTACCGAAGAATGATACTTCACCTCATATCCATCATTATTTTAGACTCAAAAAGGGGAGGCGGGGCAAAACGGGGTCATGGAGCAAAATGGGGTAGTGAAAATTATCCTACTCTATAGCACTGCCATTTTTTCTTAAAATATAGCTTATTGAACGTGACTCAGTTATGAATGGTATTCACCCTGGGAATAGTAGATTTTCAGTAAAACATTTTGAGTGTGGTGGACATAATTTGTATTGTTGATTAATTAATTTATTATAAAGTCAATGTGGGGCAAAATGGCGACATATGGCTGGGGCAAGATGGGGTCACCAGATACCATTGCTGGTGTCCCCATTTTACCCCACATTTTTTACTCATAAAATTACTGAACCTATTTTTGTCATTTAAACTGCAGCATGGAATAATTAATTATATAACATGAAAAGCATATCAGTTTCATCATTGGATAAATTTAGATGAAACGTAACCCCTAAAAATAGCCTGAACTCACAACATTGAGGACTTCATCCTTGACAAACGTCACTTAATAATTAAGCAGGATATATTAATACAATATTTAATCCATATTGAAATGTTCAACCAAGTACCCCATTTCGCCCCCATATTTGGCACGGGGCAAATGGGGCATTTATTTGCATTTTACATTATTTTAATTTTGTGGTCTTCATAGAAAAGGGAATGCATTAAATTGTTGTGGAACTGATTAATTTGTCCACTCTTAACAGTTCTGTAATAATTTGGCTTTAAGATGAAACCCCTCTGAGCTATGTGGGTTTAAAGTTAGCGTCCCCGTTTTGCCTTATTCTCGCACAAAAATAAAATTATACTGCTGCTGCCAAATTAAGGTATCCGAATAAAGCATTTATCATACTCTTATATGATTTAAATTCACATTTCACTTTAATTTCCTTGGTAATTAATTGTTTTCAGGTAAAAGCAGCAGACAATGCATCTATAGTAGTACGTCTATCCGATGGACGCAGAAATACTGAGCTGCCATCTTATTCTTCTCAGAAAGTACGTTAAACTTGTCTGCTTCCACACAATCAATAGAAACTATTCTGACTAACTGCTTGGTAAATTTAGATGCATAAATATGCATATGTTATTGTTGCAGGATATTAACACAGAGTATCTGTATTTAATCCCTGGCATGGACTACAGCATTCAATCCCTGGGTCACCCTTTACTGCAGGACGTCCCAGAAGCCAAAGACCCGCAAAGATTTCCATCACAGTTGGCCAACCAGTTCAAAACAGTAGGTGTCCATCATTTATGTATATTAAAGAGACTTCAAAATGTAGTTTTAGGCCTAGTGCAAAGATAATGAAGCCTTTGATGTCATATTTAGTCTCACATAAAATACAGCTACACTACTCATTCTAGAGTTGTTATTTATTTTTATGTTATATTTGGTAGATGTTGTGAGCATTCTCTGAAAATAATAGGCAAATCAATTGAGCCGTCAAGAATACTTTTATTTTGCAAGGGTAACATCATTCAGTCGCTTGACTGTTTTCCAATGGCGTTCTGTCCTGTCGAGAGATGGAGCTACGACCACACCGGTCTTGCTATTGTTTAATGACGTCATCCAACTGTAACGTCATCAAATGCACTGATTGACCTTTTGTTGATGACGTCATTGAACAATTGCGAGACCTGTGTGGTCGTAGCTCCATCTCTTGACAGGACAGAACGCCATTAATATGAAGATAGAAGCATTAAAAGCAAAAGTATAAAAAGAAAAGGTTTTTTGAAAATAGATTATATAAACAGAGATAAAATAATGTGAGGATCTCGAGGATAAAACAAATTTGAGTAGTTGACTCTTAAAAACATTCAGACTAGAGGAGTTCTTTACATCATATGGTAAACAGTTAAAATCTTCTGCACCATATTTGTTTGGCTTTTAAACAGTGCTAAATTTGAGGAATTTTGATTCTTGTGGCATCTATGGAAGTATGCACGTTCTGTCAGTGTTCCATTTGAGATCTTGTATCACTGTTCTTGTATGTGTCTAAGGGAACATCAAGGATAATTCTGCCACCTTTGCAGAGCAATCTCTCAACTTTGAACAGTAGTATATAAATTAGGTGTGAGAAGCCCTGTGGGGAGAGCTAAACAGTGTGCTATGCATAAACAGGTACAGGGTGAGCTAGGTATAGGTATAGGGAGAGTTAAACAGGCACAGCCCGAATTCTAGGTAAGGAGAGTTAGACTATGAACATTGCACAGAACCCTGCATCATTTATCCAGAATACCTCCCTCACAATTTAATCATTTTCTCTCTTGTTTTCAGTTAGTATACAAAGTCTATGAAGAAGGAAATCTTGGGAAATAAAACGGAATAACTGTCATTAATTATTGCTATCAAAAGGGAAGGATGGTGTTAATGATGAGAAACCTACATGTCTGCTGCCAAAATCGACTATTTTCATTTCAATATGGCTTGCTAATGTGCAATTATATGCTTCTACACATTTTACTGTATTCCCCTGTATGTGACAAAAATAAATTACATATTCATGATCAAAATTTGTTTTTTATGTGTCACTGTAATGCCATAATGCACTTTTTTTTTCTTTTTGACATTCACGTTTTCACGTATGGAAATTGTACAACCAAGTGCTGGCCCAACCTTAGTGAAGCCCACTTTTGGCCAACAGCAGTTTGGCCCACTGTCTTACAAGGCAACAACTGGCTGAATGCATCGACCCAAAGTTTTTTTTTTTCTCTGAACAAAAAGGATTTCTTTGTCCATTCAAAAAAATATCATACTTTTTTTTTTTCTTACCATGTCCCTTTAAAATTTTACAGCGGAGGGAGATAACCAGCTAAAATGTTTGTTAACTCTCGAAGTGTATTCTTTGTCAAGAAATTCTGAGCAACAAGGACAACCTTGGCCTGAATCCTAGAGTCTTTCAAAAATTACTTAAAGCTGTCAAATAAAGAGCTTGTGCGCATGATGGAGAATTATGTCAATATCCAGATAAGACTTTAGGATTGTAATCAAGAAACACTTTTTGAAAACCATGCAGTGTGACATAGAACATGTTATTCAGAAGCCAAACCATGAGTCACATCTTCAGAGAGCAAAGGACCGAATGGACTGCGCTGTTGCCACGGGATCTCCCCTGAAAAAAGGTGGACTGAAAAGAAAGCAAACAGATGATGCAAATTTGCCACCAGTAGGAGAGGCGGGAGGAACAGTGAGACAAACCCCCTAGTTTCAACCCAAAGAAGGTTATAACAGTGCCCTTAGGGATTTGTGCCAACACTACATAACAACCAAAACGTTTCATTACCTGCAAGAATTAAAAGGTGGGTGGTGGTGGGTGATTAGGGCTTTATGTCCTGTATTTCTGCACCAGTTGGGCTAATTAGGACAGGCAGAGACCATGGCAATGAGACGAAGGATGAAACAGCCATCCAACTTAGGCTTGACCGGGAATCGAACCCGGGACCCAGCGGTTGGATTTTAAATTTTGATAGGAACCTCGGAGCTAGGCCCCCGCCCTACAAGCAAGAATTAAAAGCATGAGGTGTTTGAAATTTAACTTTTTGGGTTTTACACCAGGTAAAGTAATTTTGTGACGCATGTGAGTTTTCATTCTTATTTTCCAGCATTTAGAGATAATGAAATCATCTAATAGTATACAAACCTTGGATAGTGGTCTTTAATTCAATATATTAATAAAGAGTTCTATAGCGATGTGGACATCAGAAGTGACAAGTTCATATTAATACCAGCATGGGGAACAGTGAGACAGAGTGTGAGTGGGGCAGGATGAGACGGACAATTCAACGTAATTCTTCATAAGGGAAATGACAGATGGATGTCAGTTGCATGACATGTTGAATTGATGGTACCTAGTACCCAATGACTATGCCAGGCCAAGTGAATGACCCCACCTATGGGGTTTAGCGAAACATCATGTGGATTTCACAGATCCAATCCATAATTTTTGTGTGTTTAAGCGATTCTTGCACCTGTGGGCTCTATTTTTACTAATCTTTTCTGTACTTCTATAACACTGTTTCAGGTCACTGGCACAGAGAGGTTAGTCAAGTTTTGGAAGGAGGCAGTGGCTGTAATATCTTTCAGTTTGACTACCTAAGACATCAGATTCAAGTTGTCATCAGAAACCAATACTTTTTAGAAAATCCTGTGCAGTTTATATGTCCAGTGGAAAACTATGTACTATGACCTGTGCCTTCTCTGTATTAGTAATTAAGTCTTAAAGTAATTGGCTGAGGAACCCTATTTTATATTTTTCCAAACTTCTTAATTAGATTTTTTTAACTTTTGATGTGTGTGTGTGTGATTAGGGCTTTACGTCCTGTATTTCTGCACCAGTTGGGCTAATTAGGATAGGCAGAGACCATGGCAATGAGACGAAGGATAAAACAGCCATCAAACTTAGGTTCTACCGGGAATCAAACCCGGGACCCAGCAGTTGGATTTTTAAATTTTGATAGGGGATAAATTTGCATGCAGTCAACAATGTGTATCAAGTGAAGCAACATTTCTTGTCAAAGCATCGTGGGGATGCAGTGGTGGAACAGTTCTTGAAGAGGCTCTGTCATCCCAAAAAAGACCAATTTTTACAAGTCAGAACTTGATGAAAAGTAAGGAGCTGTGGAAGTAATGGTAAGGGATATTCCTGGAAATCTTAGGGGTTTCCCTAATCATTTGAGTCAGAAATACATTCACATACAAAAAATTGTGTCAAATACCACATATACTTTGTGAATGACATAAAAGCTCAAACTGTCCCGGAATGACCTTGAAAATTGAGGTAAAGAAAGAATAACCTTGAAAATTGAGGTCAAGGTCAAATCTGACACTGGAATTTTGGTAAATTTACTGTGCGTTGTAGACTACAGGGTAGTTGAAATTAATGACATTTTAACCTGTACCTGTAACATTTTAACCTGTAAGGTCATTAACGTCTGGTTATAGCACATAATGTAAGTTGGGATGGCCAGTGTACATGAGCATACTAGATACAGAATGAGAACATCACCGGTGTGTGCCAGCAACAGCAAGCATGTCATGTAATCTCACTCTTGGCACTTGAGATCTGGCTGACTAGAGTTGGCAGGCACATGTCTGGTTATAATCAGCAAGCAGCTTTAGGGTATTATCCAGGATGTGTTCCACCCAGTCATCACAAACTGATGAATAATCACCGGTAGGGTTCCTGAGAACCCTTGTTAGCTACTTAGTCTTCATCATCAGAGCTTGAATTTGCTTTGCTCAGTTCTTGATCTTCAGAGCTGGAATTTGCCTGAAGTGATTCAGGATCACAAGCAGAATATGGGAGAGATAGATCATTGGCATCCACCTCGGCAGCAGTAGTAGCTACATGGATGGAGTGTGTGTGTGTGTGTGATTTGGGCTTTACGTCCTGTATTTCTGCACCGGATGGGCTAATTAGGACAGGCAGGGAACATGGCAATGAGACGAAGGATGAAACAGCCATCCAACTTAGGCTCGACCGGGAATCGAACCCGGGACCCAGCAGTTGGAAGCCCAGAGCGCTACCTCTGAGCTATGCCCCAGCTACATGGATGGAGCTGACGCACAAGGGAGATATTACTAGGGTTTATCTTTGAATGCTTTTATTGTGTCCAGTTGGTATCTGAGTGTCAGTGGTGATCTAGTAATGGACAGTTATGATGAACTGTGGCATAGGTTACTGGACCTACAAGCTGTTCTGCTAATCAGCAAGCCAGAGGAAGGTAACCTCTTGGGTCTCCCTTAACCATTGGACTACTTGATAAAGTATCCACCTTGGGCACTATGGTCAAAGGCTGGGTGGGCCTGACCAAAATTAATACAAGGTGCTTGTTTACATGGGTGTTCCCTGGAATGAACAGGTTTGGTTGAGCCACACTGGGTGCAGGTCTCAGATCTTGAACACGTATGGCTCATATGGCCATATCGCTGGCAACATAACATCTGGGGTTTGGGATGTTCGGGCAAACCCTACACCACTACAAACCTACTGGTACACAAACAGGCAGTTTGGTGTCTTCAAAAGATATAACAAGGAGCTGGGAAGAACCTGCCCTGCTTGGCAGACAGCGAAAGTACCACACTTCCTCAGGGCATTAAATACTCTCGCTGGATAATACAACTCCTTTTCATGTGTTGAGTATCCCATGTGAGACAACTTAAACAGGAGCACCACCCAAGACTAGTCAAGGCAGATTTTGCTTCAAACGATTGCCTTATGGCATTTGTGTGGCAGGTGATATTTTTAGTCATGATGCGAACTCTACAAGACATGGTGGGAGTTGTTAGCTTCCAAGATGACATTCTGATTCATGCTTCTAAGATTGAGCATGATCAGTGAATGCAGGCTGTGCTAAAGAAATGAATGAAATTAAACAAGGACAAGTGCATGTCACTACACACTGGAGTTCCTTGGTCATGTGATCAGCGGAGAGGGTTTTCCACCTGCATCCTCAAAAGTGAAGGCTATCGCAGATTTCCCTACTCCCACAGAGGCCAACTTGCGATCAGTCATTGGAATGATAAATTATCTAGCTTGGTTTGTACCCAGTCTACAGTCTGTCATGAAACCACTGAACTATCTTCTCAGAAATAATGCCCAGTTCATATGGGGGCAAGAAATGCTCTGTGGCAGCAGGTACTTCCACGCAAGTATCAGGTTTGTCCTTGGAAGAGTAATCCGTGGGATCAGATTTCTCGGCAAAGCCTTCGTCTGACAGGAGCCACCAGGCCACCCAGCAGAGTCCTTCCACTGTTGGCAGACAGCCGGTGCATCTCCTGGAACCCATGTTTGACCCCTTGGCTTTGGGTGATGACACCTTACCCCAAGCTGAAGCTGATTTCCAGGAAAAATACCTATTGGGAGTGATTTGGCCCCTGCTATAATCAGCTATGACGTTCAGGATGCCTCCCAGTTAAATATAAAATGTAACTAAAATACGACTGATAAGACTTCTTTTATTGATACAATCTGGGTACAGCTTTAGGCACTTGTTGAAAGCATGGACTGCTCTGCAGTGTTGAAAGGATCCGCCTGACACCGCCATCATCAGCACATGTAGCGACATCGAGCAGTCACCAGTGTTGTTTCTGACGCAAGGCTTTGTTGACATCTTTTTCAAGGATGCCAAGCAGGCCAGCAATGTCATCGAAAACTCACATCTTCCTTTCGGGCGTTCCTTCCATGAGGCCATATACAAGAAGGCTGAACACACAAAGCATTTGAAAGAGGATAGGAAAGAGTTGGGGCATCAGTCCCACCCACGGGGACCGTCAGCACAAAAGCTGGAGACCAGCAGAGGACCAAAGGCCCGTCAGCGAGGAAGCCCTTTCCTGATGCACCACACATCAAGGTGTACATGTCCCTTCCTCTAGTTCCTTCTCTTCTGGTGTTATTGCTTGATCTGGTTTCTGCTCCCATTCTGTCCAAATGGGGTCACACCTAGGCGTCGGGAGTCCATTTATGACATTGGTGCCATAGCCTTACGGCCCTTAAAGGCTGAGGTCATCCGGAAAAAAGAAGTGTGTGTGTGTGAATAGGGCTTTATGTCCTGTATTTCTGCACCAGTTGGGCTAATTAGGACAGGCAGAGACCATGGCAATGACACGAAGGATGTAACAGCCATCCAACTTAGGCTCGACCGGGAATCAAACCTGGGAACCAGCGGTTGGAAGCCCAGAGCGCTACCTCTGAGCTAGGCCCTGCCCTCGGAAAAAAGAAGTAGAACACTGATGTCCTTCATTCCAACTTCAATGAGACTTTTTAACGATACCAATTACCAAGTTCGCTTTTTCTACCACATGTTTGCAGTACTGTACTATGTATATCAAATTTCCCAAGTGGGAACAATAAAGATTTACTAGAATTGGGAATAACACTTGTGGAAATTCCATCAATAATTTCTGCTAATCATATGAATAGAACATTTCATTAGATCAGTCTCTCAAATTAAGGAATGGGTGGAAGCTAAGAAAAGATACATTGGACAGCTTTAACCAGGCTTGAAGACCTACTTAATTTCATAAATGATACACTCGTGCAAGAAAACATCAGGCTAAAAGCAGATCTTAGACGGACTCTGAGAAATCCTCAACCTGAACCCGTACACCAACCAAATGAACCTAATGTTCCCACCACCAAGATTAGTAGTACTGGGAACTGCAACAGAGACACCTCTGAGAATAGCGTTCCTTCTCCAGAAAGAAAAAAATTTATGAGAAACTACTGTTTCGTGCCCACTATCTTGCTTTATCGACAGTCTACTTGACTTTGATGGCACTGCGCTACCAATTTCAAAAGCTGTTCCACAACAATAAGTAGCTAGAGCTCTCCTAGAGAACAACAGGCCTTCAACAGCAAAAGCACTAGCTAAAGAGATGATTCCACGACCCAGAGCTTCTTGGGATACTGCAAGCTGGAACATAATGGAAGATATTCAAATTGCGAAGACAACACAGTGCCCTCCTTTCCCCGGAAAGTCATTGGTATCCGAGGTGCTGTAATATATTTTGAAGCTGCACCTTGATAGTACGATCATTTAATTATGAATCTTAACTTTCGTGATTACTCGTGATCTTTGCTGGTGACATAAATGTGCAGCCAGAAAATATTTGATAGCTATAATAGCATTTGTATTTAGTTAATTGTGTTAATTTTATGACATGTATGCACTGACATAAGCACCGTTACTATACTCTATTGATCTACTGTATGACAAGTGGGTCAGCATGGACTCTAGTACCATAAATAATTATCCATCACTCTGGTGCCAGTGATAGTGTCCATGACTGGCGCTACAAATCAGAATTCTCGAGATGAGCATTATGGATGCCACACTTGATGAAAGTCACATAACCATTTTGTGCTGGCCATTTTTGAGTGCCTTTCAATAACTGTTGCAGAATGCTCACTGTAAATTTTTATTTTGATGAAAATCACATGCCCTTTTCTGTTGGAAAATTTAATAAGAACATCTATAATCGTTCATTTCAAAACCATTATGAGTAAGAAACAACAAGAGGAATATAAGCTATATACACTTTATTACACTTACTATATATATATTATATTACATCACATAATATACAACAATTAGTTCTGCAATCACACAGAAAGTTACTACAACTTCTGTTTAATCCGCTTCAGCACATTGCTCTGCTCAATAGCTGCTTTTCGTTTTCTCTGTAAAAATTAAACAAGTTCATCATGAGTTTGACACCATTATTCACAGAAATAAAGCCAGCAATAAATTTTCATTAATTCAAGCAAACCAAAAATATTGACACTTACATTAGGAGTCCCTTGCATAGACAAGAGATCAATTGTTTGGATAACTTTCTTTTCTGCTTTTACTGGACTCTCTGCATTTATGTCTAATGTACCTCCAGGTGGCATGGGTGATGGTATAGTGGTGTTGGGTGTCTGTAACAAAAAACATTTTCCACACTATTACAAAACCTGCACTAACATCAACCCCATTAATTCAATTGATAATCTGACACATATTCAACCACAAATATAAGTACCTTTCCAGGGGCAATTGTTTCATACTGATGTCGTAGAGTTTGCAGCTCATATTCACAATTGGCAAGAGCCAATTTTAATTCATATAACAAGACAATATCTTGTCTGAGTTCATTGAAATGTTGAACAGTATCTTCTGTAGCAATTGGGTTAAGCTCTGTAACAAACATGAAAAATAAAAAAAGAATTAAATGCAATCTCGACTAGTCCAACCTTAAACCTTTAACACTAATATAATAAAATTACTACCCAACTTGTGCTATTTTCTGAATGACTTTACATGATTTATTACTAGCAAGACTTACCAATTCCTAGTTCATCCAACACTTGTTCAATGGCCTTGATCTTCTTCTGACCTATCGAAGCTGGCAACTTCATCTGAAGAAAAAAATAAAATAAAACTTACAGGAGTCTTTTTAAGTGATTCCATACTTACCAGTAAACACCAAAAGATTAACAGCAATCCAAACCTATAGCAGATTAACAATAACTCACCCTTTGACTTCTTAGCGAAACACCAGATTGCTTGAAGTCTGGGAATTTTATTCCAGTTGTATCAGGTGTTGTCTGCAAGAGTGAGATGATATATAAACTGTGTCTAGCATTATAATTGGAAACAACTAGTGTAAATAGAATGTCATTGACTTCTCTGCATAAAAATGATGCCAAAATTAACAAGTTGTCATATGACTTAGTTTAACTTGCATTACTTCTAAAATTTTGACAAACTTTCAATCCAACTATTAGCAATATACAATGACCATCAGAGTCACACAGAAAAGATATATTGGTGTAATACACAAAGAATTATTTTACCTTGATAGTTCCATCCTTATTCCTCTGTTGTTGATGGATGAACTTCTTTTTCGGGGGTTTGCGTTCCGCTCGTCTTGACTCCATATTGCTGTCAGCAGCCGTGATAAGTTTCTGCAAATCTTGAGTTTTCTTTTCTCTCTCCTTCTTCCTCATTTCTATCTTCTTTAGTTCTTGGATCAAATGTTGCTCTTCTTCTATCTTTCTCACAAAATTTACATCTCAAATTTAAGTCAAGGAATTTGGGTCAAAGTGACCAAAAAATTAAAGTACGATGTAACAATTTGATAGCAACAAACAATGTAACAGGACATCTGCCCCAAAGCCTTAAACCATCTGAAAATGTTTGAAAATGTCCATGAAGACGGAAACTCACCTGCTCCTGTGTCCTGTCAAATAACTTCAGCAACTGTTCCTTACGACGTCTTTCATGATCAGCATCGAACACTCTGACTTTGGCATCATTCCCAGGAGGTGCCCGCACCTAATAATGATAATTGAGATTTATAGTGATGAACAACATTCCAAATCATTAGTATAGTCCAGAAGACGCTTACACATTTCTGATGCTAAACTTAAGTAAATACCTTGGCAAGAGTATTCTGGATGTTGTAGAACCGTTCCTTCAGATCTTCAACACTTCTGTTAGGAAATCTATCTCTGTCCCATCGGTCTTGAATTACAACAAACCGCATGTCGAATCTCCGACACATGTCAAACAAATAATCTGTCTCTGCTCTTGACCAGGCCTCATCGTGCAAGTGTTGCTGATACTCCATGTCTGAGTATGTTGTGATATCTACACTCTGAAGAAAAAAAAAGATGCAATCATTTCTACACATGAAATTAAAATAAAATCGGTAAGGACATTTTGCTATCCTTTCATTACCAATATACCAACCTTATTAAACCGAGCAAAAGGATAATCCTTTCCCTCATCTGCCACTCTTCTCCAATGGTAGAATACAGCTCCATCCTGTTAGCAAAACATGGGTTAAAACTACTGCACTTGATACAGCTAAATATATGACATTGAAAATTAACCAAATGTTGGGATATCACTACATACCTTCCTAGCAGGATTAGTAAAAGGCATCCACTTCCATGGTCTAACTTTGCTCCTACCAATCTTTGCCTTCATCTGTTTATAGCCTTGATTTGTATCACTTGGCAATATGGGAGGTGCATCTCTGCAAATATCATTTAATGAGTCAGCTGTGACACAGATTCTTCACAACATAATCCATTAAAGTGAATTCTCTGAGAGAACCGTTCGCTTTGCATTGTTCAAAGTTTCGCATTGTTCAAAGTTAGCAAGTTTTCATGCCACAAATATAAAGACCACAACTATACTTTTACAGCTATGTGGTTCAAAACGTATGAACTTCATGTATCATTACTTCAGAATGCATACCTGCTGTCTGTCCATAGTAAACCCCACAACTCTCTGTGCATGCCATCTGGACGCTTGAAAGATGCCTCTTGTTTCTTGGGTTTCTTTGTCTGCAATCATTACATTGCTATCACTAAGTACACTGTACTTCTGAAATTATCTTTCAACCAGGTAACTTCATCTTATCAATATAATACTATCACCTTACCTTTTTATCATTAAATAATGCATCCTTTGTAATAAATTCCTTTTCTTGATTTGAGTCCAACTCTAGAATATCTCGGACATCACTTGAAGTTGCCATTATTGTAGTGACCTTGGGTCACCTGAAAGACAAAGTTGGCATATTCTTAACAAAACTTACAAAAGTGTTGTATCATGAGTAAGTGAGTAAGTGTTATTATTCCATTGAAATTGCTTGGTCCGGAGACTGGATCAGGATCATGCCCTAATTGCGTAGCTATCAACATTTTTACCTGAAGTCGTGTAGTTCACACAGGTAAGATGATAATACCATCATCCACTAGAAAAAGTGTTCGCAGCACTGTAAAAATTCTTTCCAGCACATAAGGATTTTCAGGAAAATGCAGACAAAACTTTGAATAGTAGCCTTTATGTCTAGCCCAGAAGGCTGTCACCCTTTTAGTACGTAGCCATTCTGTCAAGTAGCCCATTTCGTTACTAGTCTATCTGACCATGCCACAACAAATACAGGTCAAATTGTCGACATGCAATATTGTTGGCACTTAACTAGTCAAATTCGTTGATACATTTTACTGCCAAAATCCATCTCGTTGACTAGCAAACCCGTTTTTAAAGTGGCCGTTACACTACCCTTTGACCAAAAATAGTCATTATCAGACAAACCTGCAAACTTGTACACCCATTGACAAAATACCAGAAATTAACATATGTCTGTACATAGAAAGGTTAGTGTCGTAAAAACTTCATTTTACTCATTTCTACAATTTGCGACAGCTGCCAATAAATTGGCAATTTTGTGCAATCTCATGAGACTGCTGTAAATTCGTCGACACGAAAATTCATTGACATAACATGTCGTTGACACCCACAGTAAGACGGCCTAGAACAAATTTGTTGACAAACCAACTCGTATAAATTGGGGTGATACGAAGTTGATGAAATTGTGTTATTGCGATGTCAACAAGTTGAGGAAAAATATATGAGAAGATTATTTGACCGGGAGTATGTCAACGTTTCTGTCTGTCGACAATTTTGCATGTTGGCGAATTGACCTGATACTTTTATGTGCCGTAGCTCCTGCAGGGCCCACTGTGCAGACTCATTGAAAAATTGGCAATCAATTCGACCGGAATCTTGATAGACGAATCCACAAGAGTCACAGAGCTTTTTGCCCCTGTTATTTGGGACAAAGTATAAAAACTAAGATAAGGCAAAATATTTACAATATCCTCACACTTCTCACTTTTATTTGGCCAGGTTTAGCACTGATTACTTCTGCTTTCTCTCATGTTTCCATTTTCCCCAAGCCAAATCACTGAGTGTATTAACTCTATAGTGCCCGTGGATGTATAAACAAAAAATTACACCTCTTGCTCTGACCTTTCTCTTCCAATATCATGAGTTTCAAGTGGTAAATCGTTTAAACTAAATAATTAATGTTTGTTCAGTATGAAGAACAAACTTTTTCGTGTTAAAACTACTGCTTTGTGAAGCAATTAATTTTCAAGTTAAATTGTCTAAAGTAAATAATTAGTGTTGGTTTAGTATGAAGAACAAACTTTTTCGTGTTAAAACTACTGCTTTGTGAAGCAATTAATTTTCAAGTTAAATTGTCTAAAGTAAATAATTAGTGTCGGTTTAGTATGAAGAACAAACTTTTTCGTGTTAAAACTACTGCTTTGTGAAGCAATTAATTTTCAAGTTAAATTGTCTAAAGTAAATAATTAGTGTTGGTTTAGTATGAAGAACAAACTTTTTCGTGTTTTAACTACTGCTTTGAGAGAGGATTAATTTTTTTAATTGGTGACATGCACTGCTCGTTTGTTTACATCACGTGACAAAAATGGTGGCAATGACCAACTTGCTCGCTTCAGATCTTTCATCAAAGCTTTTAAAGCCTGTGTACAATGATAAGCAATGATTTTTGAAAGCATAACTGCTGAATTATTTGCCAATTGGAAATATGCCAGAACCGTGGCTTAGACGTATCAAAGCCGGTGTGCGGACGAAACGTCTAAACGGGAAACAACTACAGTCAAAACGTCAACAACCATAATGTCTACACCCAAAACGGCTACTTGACTATAACCAAGTCTACACAATTTTTTCAGGACAGTGCCAAAACGTAAACATGTCAACATATTTTTCCAGAAGTTTACCATCACATCAACAGGGCCGTTTCTACAGCAACAACGGTACCAAACGGCTACATCCCATTTTGCCATACAATACTACTCTTGGGTGAGTGAGTTGTAAAGTGTCAAGCATTAATTATATAAGCGCCAATTGCAGTTGCAGGTCCTTTAATTGTCGTCTTCAGTGGGATGTGATCGTGGCTTCTCCTTGTGATAGCTTGACTCTGATTACATTAATTCAATTGTTATGAAAAAAATGTCTGTAATTTTGGTGTAGCGCGTTTTGACACTGGTTTGTTGACGTTTTGTTCATCAGGTAATTGTAGCAGTTCTGGCTGTAGCCGTTTTAGGAATACCATAAAAAATCAGTTTTTTTTTTTACTGTAGCCGTTTTCCCGTGTAGCCGCTTTGACTTAGATCAATCAAAGCCATCGGAGCAGCCACACACCGAGGCTTGTTGTGCTGGCGAATTAGAACCATTTGTTAGTGAAAGAGCGGGATTCTTTCCGCAATAAGCAAAGTCATTCCACAAATTTCCGCCACTTAAATGACGAGTGAAGTATCTGCCAATTACTACTGAATCTTACTTTACTATTTATGTGGTTAGCAGACAGAACTGACTTACTTAGATGACTTAAATCCTACAATTTAGACAAATAATCTCTCCGGTGTTCCGACATTTCACGGCGTCATTCTTAATATGACTAATGCCCAATTTTGCAATATTGTGATGAGATATTTGTACACACTTCGACTCTTTTCTGATAACAGATGAATGTTTTATGTTTTATAAAAAATATTTACAGTAGAAATAGATCTCAAATTGGTCATTTTTATCTGTAAATTAATATTATATTCTAAATAAAATATATTCTTTTTGCAGCATCGATAGGATAACTGATATTCACCAGATGGCGTCGATGTTCTAGGAGCTAGCGACACCTTTGGTTTGATACAAGAGACTGGTTAGAAAACTTGTGGGAGTCTTCAAGGTAATTTTGTTATGTGAAGGTGTCAATTAACCTATGTGACAACAGCTAGTAGAACTAGTAAGGTGAAGAAGTGTAATTACCTGCGCTTCTGGCGTGGTATCCATATAGGCATTGCTGTTTAGGCTGTTCTTGATAGTAAAAATGCAGTTCAAAAAATGAGAACAAACAGACTTAAGTCTAATGTCAAACAACCATAATCAAAAAAATGATAATAATACATGTAAAATACTCCCTCAGTGCCTTTTACGTCCAGGATTAGAAATCACTGGATTCAACTGTTATATGTTGGTGCTAGCACGTAGAATATAATGATGATTGTATTGTATATGGACCGCTTTTGTGTCTGGAATAAAGTTTATAATAATAATAACCTACGATATATATATAGTAGCCCGCCGCGTCTTCGCCACGTTTTGGTCAGCTGAAGTTGTGAGATCAGTAATTTATGAAAGATACCCCAATCATAGCTCCCAAGTTTTAGAAACTGGTTAGCTGGTCACCCGAGTGAGGCCAGGGTCCGGGAGTCAGCAGACTGCCGGAGCCCACCGGAAGCTCTAGCATCTGAGGTGCTCTATGGTGCATTCTGAGTATTTTAGCTTTTTTAGCATTTCTAATAGGTTATGAAACAATGGTATTGTTTACCTTAATTTGCTACCCACAATTGCACTGTAGATAAATTTACTCCCTTGCACTGTTGATAAATTAACTCCCATTAACCACCAATTATAACCTTGTAAAACTGGGCAGAGTACCAAATGAGAGTTTTTGGCTAATGCATTTGTGCTGGTCAGAGGGTTTTGAACTAAAATGCTGGTCAGACCCGCCAAATGTCACTTGGGAGCTGTGCCTAACAATGACTTAATATCCAAAGCTCTGCGCTTGCAGCCTTGGGGAATTAAAACTTGTGATTTAAAAAAGCATTAACCCAATGCTATACTAAGCTATGTGTGCATTAGCATTTAAATATCCATGTATCTATCTATGTTTGTTTGTATATACAGTGTTCAAGACTCGTCAAATTTAGTACTGGTCCACATGGACCAGTAAGTCCAACAAGGTGTTGGTCCGTTCACATTGTTACTGGTCCATAAAGTTCTAAACGCAACCCCTAGTACTGAGTACTTCTGGCACACAGGTTTATCATGTTTGTTTATGTGTGGAGCAGTGGTCCATGTCAACCATGCTCATATTACTCAAGATTATTAACTTTAAAAATTGGCAGGAATGACATTTTTATATCAGAATCTACAGGAAGGGATGCTTATAATTATTAATCAAAAGTACCCATGTTACCACAAACTACATATCATTAACTTCTACTTTTCCAGTAAAATGCACCCTCCTGCCCACACTACAATTACTTTACAATATTGTATGTGGTACATGTATGAATATAAATATAAAATTTAATATTATTCATATTTACTAAAGCAGTAATTAAAATCACAAAATTAAAGTGGAATAGATCTACAAAGCTATTGTTGAAAGACTTAGCAGCCTTTGAGCAGTCAATTGCACTTAAGCCTAAAGCATTGGGGACTTGACACTTCCATTGAACTGTTGAAGATGCCACAGAGTCAATTGCAATCTGTGTGCTCCACTTCTATGGATTATGTCTTTGACCAATATTGCAATCAAACAGATCACATAACTGACAGATTGGAGGCAAAATAAAGCCCATTTAATGAGCTAATTGGCTACTCGCTCACACGGACCAGTGCTATCCTTCTCCTGCTCGCCGTGCGCCGTAAAAGTCGGGTCGGGCGAGCGGGCGAGCGGGCGAGCGTCTAATGTGAACACTGTATATATACATAATTTATCTGTAAAAATAGCAGGTCTCTCTCTGATAGCATCTCTAAATTTGTAAGAACTGGGACTAGGACAACGAATAGTGTGTTACTAAAGCTTGTCTAGTAGTTGTAGTGTTAGATCTGATTATTTTATTTCTATTTTTGATTTGACATATGTATCAACTTGTAATATTTATACTGTCAATAAAAAAAAAAAAAATATATATATATATATATATATATTGCGCAACCTCTGCTGACATTAGGGCTGCCAGACTTTATATGGTCTTGGGGT
Source organism: Alitta virens (assembly GCA_932294295.1). NCBI lineage: Eukaryota > Metazoa > Annelida > Polychaeta > Phyllodocida > Nereididae > Alitta > Alitta virens. Next base: position 68,709,004 of record OW028573.1, read on the forward strand.
GAGTGTTATCAGGGTATGCTCTGGATACCCCATGGGTTCTGATGCCCCCTGATGCCCCCTGATGCAAATTAATTGAGAATTGATCTCAGCATTGAGTCGCTCTATAATGTTAGATTTAAAGCAAAACTAACTTTATATATATTGTATTAATAGTTGCAAACTTATAGAATTCAAGAACATAAATGATTGTAACATTCAGTGAAGTGTATCAGGGTTATGCTAATTGTATTGATTCTTTAACTTATGCAGTGGGTTTAGCTGACTTGATTGCTTGGCAGGCCATTAAATACATTTTAGATGATTTTTTTTTTTTTCAGTACTTTGAAATATGACTGCTGTGTTTCACAAATACGAGAAAATTTTTTCATCCAAACAACGGATTGTGTCTCTATGGCAATGTGTGCGAAGTCATCGCTTATTCAGAACTATTGCTATTGAAGTTGATAAGACTTCAGAAGACTTTATGAAAAATGAAAAGAGCTTTGCCAGGAAAAGAGAATATTTTAAACTGGCCACCAAGATGGCTAGCGCTGGGGGAGGCGAAAAGGTTATTGCAAGTCATCGCAAACGAGGGAAGCATTTGGCTGAGGAGCGACTGAGAAGTGTGCTAGACGAAGGCTCAGAATTTCTGGAACTCTCAGTTTTAGCTGGGCTTGGAATGGACTATGGAAATGTGCCTAGAGCAGGAGTTATTACCGGTATCTACATTATAGTGTATTTCTTATTTCTGTCCAAGTAATTTTCATTAGAGATCAAGCTACAAATATTGCATGAATATTGTTCAATGTTCATGGTGTTGTGAGTGATATATTCCAGTATTATCTTATTGAAATTGATACTGAGCTATTTCCACAATTCATGTATTTAGCTTAAAATATTGCTGCTTTCAAAGTTGACACCTAACTGTAACATGGCTGATTCAAAGTTTGAAAAACAAAGGGCAACATTATGTTTCACTTGAAGGAAAGACAAAATTGCATTTTGTTTGTTTGAAAAATAATGGTTTTATTCTGTAAATCTTGTTTCAGGTATAGGGAAAGTTTGTGGCATATATTGTTACCTTTGTGTCAATGACTCCACAGTGAAAGGCGGAACAATGTATCCCATATCAGTAACCAAGCAACTGAGATCCCAGCAGATTGCCATAGACAATCGTTTACCTTGTATATACATCACAGACAGTGGCGGTGCATTCTTACCTTTGCAGGTAAACGGCGCTTAAAATGTATCGTTCAAATTCAAATTCATTGTTCAAGCTTTAGGTCGGCTAATTTTCTAATGTGAAGAGTAGAGAAAGTGCCATGTGTAACAATATTTAGATCATTTATATTTCTCACAATGAATTGACTAGGAAATTATTAAGAGAAATCTTGATATGGATACGCTAAATTTGTCTTTCTAAATATGTGGCAACACTTTGATGGATGAGTTTTATTTTTATTTTCTATGAAAGTTTTATTTTCTGTTTATACATTACTGTTTTAAAGTCATGTTCATACGAATTACTTCAAATCAATAATTAAATATTTTCTCACTTTACTTACAGGATGAAATATTCCCAGATAAGAATCATGGTGGGCGTGGATTTTATAACGAAGCCATTTTATCCAGCCTTGGTGTTCCCCAAGTGGCAGTTGTGTGTGGCCATTGCACAGCAGGAGGAGCTTACATTCCTACTATGTCCCAAGAAGCCATTATAGTTCACAAAATGGGTGCTATATTCCTTGGTGGTCCCCCTCTTGTGTATGCTGCACTTGGAGAAAAAGTGGGCGTTGAGGAATTAGGAGGAGCCACCCTTCATTGCAAGTATGATTGTGCTGTTTATTATATGCTCTGTATACTTGATTGACTGATTGATTGATTGATTGATTGACTGATTGATTGATTGATTGATTGATTTATAAGACAAAATTTTATATTAAGTCATTGGTGCTTGATCGATTGACTGACTGACTGATTAACTGAATAACTGAATGATTGATTATTCCGAGATTGCTATGAGAAAGAATACAATTGCAAAACTTGAGTGTAATGTTGAACTCTTTTTGCATTTCAGGGAGAGTGGCTGCACAGACTACTTTTCAACCACAGAACCAGAAGCCTATGGAGTATGTAGAGAGATCGTCGAGACATTTAACATGACAGGACCTCTAGAACACCTGAATTACGAAGAACCAGCCCATGACCCAAAGGACCTGGATGGACTGATACCTCGTGAAGATCTCCACAAGCTGGATGCAATGCAGGTCAATTATTTTGAAATAAGAAGTTGACCCAAAAGTTAAGTTATGGTAAGATTTAGATATGGTTGACAACTGTGCTCTCACAATGATTAGTTCTTGTTGCTTAAGGCATTTTTATATCACCACTGATCACTTTTCTTGATAAGTCTGCATTGAACTTAGAAACGCCTACTGGTTTAATTGGAAAATATTTGATAAACTGCATTTTGATGGTGTCTTTATCATATCTCAACAGGTAATAGCACGCATCACAGATGGTAGCAAGTTTCATGAGTTTAAACAGATGTATGGTGCTGGACTGGTCACTGGTTTTGGAAAGGTTCAGGGGTAAGGAATTGAAATTTTTGCAATCATCAGGTTTTGAGCATTAAAGAATTTTAGGGTTATACTTAATAATCCCATAATGTTTTGTTCCTAAATTACAGATATCTTGTCGGCATCGTGGCCAACCAGGGACCTCTTTGTGGTGACTCTGCTACGAAGGGTTCACACTTTGTTCAACTTTGTGATCAAAGAAATATCCCAGTAGTTTTCTTGCAAAACACATGGCCAATAGAGGAATATAGTGACTCCATTGACAAAGGTAATTCTAAATTGAATAATTACTTTTCAAGCAATTTGAACTTGATTCAAGTAATTGTGAGAATATCTTGCAAAATGTTTCTGATCAATTTTAAGCACATAAACAATATCTCTTTGATTTACTTGCAGGTTATGCTTTGCGATGCCATGCACATATGATGTCATCAGTGTCCTGTGCATCTGTGCCGAAGTTTACATTTAGAATAGGAAATGATCTAGACCACACAGCATATACTATGGTATATAAGGTTCTTTATCCATGTTTTGAAACCAATATCTTATTGCTTTTGAAAAAATGTTATATAATTTCCTCAAATCAATTTCATCTTCAATTAATATAGGGCGGGAGAGCTCTGGATGCGACATTTGTATTCTCATGGCCTAATGTGAAATCAAGTCAAGTAAACAAGGATGACCTTCTGAAGGGAATTGTACAGGTAATATTTAGTACCAAAATTAATTATACTATTCGTATTTTAACACATTAAATGAATAGTTGTTCATAACTATAAAATTACTTCTTTTACAGAAACGATTCCCAAAGGGTGTTGATAAAGACAGTGAAGACTTCAAAACATTCTTTAAAAAGGTCGCACCTCTTGTTGAGCACAAAGCAAGCAGTCTATATAGTTCATCTTTGTTGCTAGACGATGGCGTGATTTTACCAGAGGACACCAGAAAGGTAAATAACATCTTTTTAGGTCTATTTGGTATTAGAACAAAATTTTGAAAATTAACAGCTGCCAGTTTGAATTTACCAGCTACCATATTCTCTTGAAGTATAATATATTTGTAGTAGGGTGCTCCGTTTTATTACTGTGCAGTTGTATTACTGCGATTCATAGGCCTAATACAATCTCACAGTAATACAATGGAACACTGGATAACAAGCCGAGACCATCATACTACAATGTCTGACATGTCTCAGAAATGCCATGAAATTGAGGTATTGACCAAGATAAGAAACAGTAGAACTGTCTTATTTTTCTTATTTTCAGACACTTGGAATGTGCTTAGCAATAACATCTCAACCTCCTCCTGGCAAACAGGTCTCTCATGGAGTCATTCGAATGTAACCGGTCAACTTGTATATTGTACAAATCACCATAATGTGCCTGAACCGGCTCATACTGTTCATTTATGTACTGGCAAATGTGAGACTGTTCATTATGAGACGAGTTAGTCCAGCAGCAGCTGATCAGCACAATTTTGTTATAGAATAAAGATGTAAATTTAACATTATGTATTTTTATACAATTAATTTAACAACAAAAATACTGTCCAATAAAATGCTACATTTTTTAATATTTGTGTTCCTTGATTTGTTAACACAACACTATTTGGGAAAATCTAAACAGTGTGACTGACTTGTAAAGGCCTTATTGCCTAATTTGCAAAATCAACACCTATTTGGGAAATCATGAGCAGGCTACAATTTGGGAGTCAATCGTCATTGTGATGAGGTGGAGTCAAGCACTTGAGTAGTTCTATTACACTGTAAATACATATAATGATGCATGTCATCAGGAAAATATACCTTTAAGGTACCTAAAGAAAATTAGATTGAAACACGCTATATTAAAGTGATTTTTAAGTTTATTTGTGCTTGTAAACCATATATGTGCATTAGGACAAATTTTGTACCACAAATATAAGCAATGTTTTTTTTAATTTGCTCTCAGTAGCAGCAATTTCAGTATACTATATATATATATCACATACAGCTCTCAGCATTTCATTTCTTAGCATAGGGAAAAATACCCTGGCAATGATTAAAACAATGCTAAGACTCATAAAACTGAAAATCCATAGCCCAAGAAAGCTTTGTATTATATTCATATAAATATATATTATGTGACTTGCTAAGCAAATGACATATATGTGTATATTGTTCATGTATTGCAAACTGTATTTAGCAACTGTTAGTTACATTGGCTTGAATATGTTAAGGATACACATTTTTATTATGTGCTATTTAACAATGCACATTTTGTGTTTCAGTGACAATGCCATAAATATATTTTATTTTCATCCATGATAAATACTTGAATTGAGCACAAAATGTTGATACATTGTCATTTATTATTGGTCAAACTTTCTTCCTGTGAGCGGTGGTGATATAGCAGGCAGGGGCTTCTTCATGTCTTTGCTATTAATGGAAGCAATGGAAGGGTCTTGTATGTGACCCCCGGGCAAATTGTTCATGTTGAGCAGTTTCTCCATTGATTTTCGTTTCATTATTGGGGAATGCATGTCCATCGACCCTCGTCTTAGAATGGGACGATTGCCAAGGCGTGATTCTGTTGATCTGTCAGTAATTACAGCAAGGGCAGTTGCATCCACTGGCGCTATGCCTTCGAAAGATTCCCTTCTCCTTGGGACAGAAGGAGAGAGACGAGAAGGGGAAGTTTTGTGTTGGCGCGAATCAACTTGCCCAAGATTTGAGAACCTCCGAGAACGGTCTGGTTGACTGATTGCTGTGTTGCTGTTGAGGACATTAGGTGGCACTGTCGACAAGTGTGAACCTCTTCTTTGATTCTCTGGAATATTAATGTCATTAGCTGGATGTGGGACACTGTGTCGTTGTTTGAACGATCCAGGCTGAACTTTTTTTTCTGATGATTTTGATTGTTGGACGTCACGCCCATTAGACAAAGTGCTTCGTCTGCTTGTGCTTGATACCACAGACTGTGTGCTGGACGATTTGCTGGTCAGACTGGGTATCCATTGATGGCGATCCGCCCCAGGTGATAGCTTGGACTGTGACGTCCTCTGTGTTGGTGGAGCAATGTGATTTGACCTTCCATCTGATACATCGGAGCTAGGGCTGTGGTCTCTCAGATGAATGTCAGGCAATTCAGTGGCAGTGCTTGGCGAGTCCAGTTTACTGTTGGTGGCGCGGTCAATGCGTGGTGAAAGCAAACGGACTCTGCTGGGTGGAGCAGCTTCTGCTAGCCCATGATGACGTTGATTGCCTGAAATGTTGTAAAAGATCATTGTATGAGATAAGTGAAAACAGTCTCAGACTGAAGATGTCACCCTGGTTAAATAAAAGTATTTTGACTTGACTTGAAAGTATATGTGCTCACACTGTTCGACAGTGACACATCTCTTCAGAAAATAAGTAGGCCAAAAAGCTTGATAGATTTTATGACCCACCTTCAGAAACAATACGAATCACTTGAACATCATCCCTCTCAGCTGTTATCACAGGTTGCTTGGCAACCATTTCTGTGTCATTTTGATGCAGAGAAGCTTTCTGCTGGCGTCGCCGCGCAAGTCGTGGTGAATTAGCCACTGATGGTGCTCGTGCCGGTGATTTTGGCATAATCTAAAAAAAAAGTTAGTCTATGTTTCATTTTCCAAAAACTGGTTAATGGGGATACAGAGCAAAGACACCAAGGAATGCAATTTGTAATGTAATTTTGGCATTGATACACTAATACATATATTGTACTTACATGCTCATTGACTTTGGTGTCTGATGTAGCAGTAGTTTTTTTGTTGTCATTTATTGGAAGAAGTTCAATCACCTGTCCCGGAGTAACTTTAGTATCTGACGGAGTCTTGTGGACACTCTGAAAAAAATGACAGTACAAGAATTAAGGAGCTGTAGTATGAAACAGGAGTAATACTATAATGGCTGCCAAATACATTATTATTAAATGACAACCAGGCATCATGATATCTGGGATAACTTGTGATATTTTTGCCATGACATATGACACGCTATGTCTCTATATATATCATATAGGCAATACACCCTGGCATGGTAGGAAAATCATGGTTGGTTCTGGCTACATCCGAACCTATGAAAGCATTGTGATCTCTCAAATTCTTAACATCGCTACCTTAAAAATACAATAGATTTCATCATAGTTCACCTGTTTTGAAGTTGTGCTGATCTTGGATTCATGTATGGACTCTCTTGTAATTGCTCTTTCCTGGACCATATATCTCTTTAATTTCCTTAACATTAGGTGGTAGGTCGCTGTTGCATTGTTAGGGATGTTGGATGTTACTAAACGAATAACCTCGCTCATTCTGAAATCCATGAATTCCGACATGTGCCTCACCACATTGCTGTCCAATTCATCTGCTACGAGGCGGTTTGGGAAAGGTATGGGATCTATTAGGTCATGGCTCTCTGGAAGATGAATTAATTCATTGCAGTTAAGATACCAAGTTACATGGAAAATTCAAGCCTGATCATTCTAGTGGTGCTTTAATTGCGTACATTGTTCAATGTCAAAAAAACCTATTTAAAACCTAATTATAATATAGACAGAAAGTTGCTCTTACGGTTGGTAATCCAGGGATGTTCCATGGCTTCTTGTAGTGAGATTCGTCTGTCAGGATCAGGTATCAGAAATGCCTTAAGCAAGTTTCTGCAACCTTTGAAATAGAAGGATGTCCCATTAACTAATTTGCATACACGATTGGATTTATTATGGACATTCGTGATACATACATTAATTTGTAACAAGCATGAGCTGTTGAACATAACCATGAATCTTGTGCAGGGAAATAATGACTTTCAAGTCACTAAGTGACTCCTTAGTAATCAATTTATATATTGTATTATTATGCTCACCTGAAGATATATGGTCTGGAATAGGGTTCATGTTGCCATCTAACATCTTCTGGTAAAGGGCCTTAATATTGAATGGCTCCACTGTGAATGGCAGGTTTCCTGTCAACATTGCATAGAGGTTTACCCCTCTGTAAAAAAAAATGAAATAAATTAATAATGTATGATTCAATTGTTCAAGCATAATTAAAGCAGGGAATATCAGAATTCCGGGTTGGGAGAGACCGAGGGGATGCTTTCACCATTGCACATTTTGCAATTTCCAGTCTGAAGTTTTTTCTTGGTGTATGAAAACCTTTGGTGGGAAGGAGCTTAGTTTTTCCATTGAATGAATTAAGTGTTGTGAGGTCATTTTGTCTTTATTTTCGATAGACTATCTTAGCTAGCAGTGCACCTCCAGAAGTAACTTTCAAAGTTGCATGGCCATTCTAGTCTATTGGAAGGTTTGCCCTTTTTTTTTTCTTAATTTCCAGAAAAATTTGCTTATTAGAGCTGTTTTGTTAATTTCCTTAACTATGCATGGCTGGCATTGGCTGCTCAACAAGGTAATGCTGTCATTCATAACTAACAACGATTAATCTGACTTTGATGGTGTATTTGTCTGTCAAGTATATTGTGTTTCAATGAGCTGGTTGTCAGTCACTACCATGGACCATCTTGTACTAAAGTAAACATTATAGTATCTTTACATGATGTGAATGAAACTGCATACTTGGTGATCCATCCACTGTTGAATGACATATGCGTCACATGTAAAGCAAAATGGGCCAAGGTCCACAGTAAGCCCAAATGATTTCATATATTATATTGGCCTTAATATTTCAAAATTTCAAACCGTCTTCAGTACATTTGTACTAAGAGTTTCTTCCATATGACCTTTTTCCACCAAACTGGTTCAGTTTTGGTTTCAATTTACATTTTTCTCTACAATGTTTTTGTTTCTTATAACGGGCCAACAGGTTTTGACTTTTTTTTGCATCCTTGTATAGCGAAGTATTCTTGGTATTTTTCAATTTCTATTTTTGCCATACGTATAAGCATGCCGTTACTATATATGGACATTTTTACGCTAGACTTCACTTGACTGATTTTTGTGTCTTGTAAAAACATGGCTTTGCCACTGAACTAGTTATTTTTTTCTTTGCTGATTTATGAATGGGGTGACTTACATGCTCCACACATCAACTTTAGGTCCATATTTCTTGTTGCCCAAAAGTTCAGGTGCAGCATAAGCTGGGCTTCCACATTGAGTGACACAGAACTCTTGAAATGAGCTTCCTTCATTAGTATGGCTGACACGCACAGCATTGCTCAGGCCAAAGTCTGCAAGAAAACCATTCAATGAATTATCGTGAATTACAGCTTTATTTTGCCTTATTAAAAATTATAAATATTTGTTCGTGTTCCATGCTGATATTTTTCAATGAATGTTTTAAATCAATTAAGTTCTAACACTGACCTATTATTTTGATGTTTTTGTTCTCGTCAAGCAGTAAATTCTCAACTTTTAGGTCTCTGAAATAAAACAGTCATTGAGTGTTAAACTAAATTGGATGGTAAACAGGATTTAAAAAGGTTGCATTAATCATGTACTTGAAGCCTGAAAGGATTTTTACTAAGAATGTATATTTGTCAAATGATTATATTGTGCTGCTTTGTGTACATTGAATTTACGAGTGGCACTTAAGTTAACTATATCATCAGTCCTTGGCTCACATTTAATTAGATTTTCATGGCAAGCCAGGCATACTTGTCATGAGATTTGATGTGGAAAGTTTCCTTGACTTTGGCTGGCATGAACTTGCTAATGCTCGTGTTGCCAACTTTGAGATAAACCATGAATAATTGACATGACAGTGTACTGCTCATCTCGGTGGGTCCTCATCACAATAATGAGATGGGAGAGGGTTCAGATAGTCTCTCAAGGCTCTGGGTTTAATCATGGGGCTGCTGTGAAGCATCAACTTTTAGCCAAGTTTGTTTTAGAGTTCTATTGTTAGAATTCTTCATCTGCATTGATATGGAAATCTTGGCATGAGTTTTGGTTTCCCAATACAAATGTACTGAAACATAAACATCATTGCTATCAAAGATGCTTGAAATTAAAAGTCGAATTAAGGTAAATATAGATCAGTTGAACCACTGGATGGTTGGCCTAGAATACTTCTTTGATTTTGGGCTGTAGCGGTCCTGGCCATTATATACATTTTTCGTAACTGTTCAATTTTCTCAACCATATTCCATATTCAGCTGCATGTTGGTTCTTTCTTGCTCGTACATGTTTCCAGAAGCCAGATCGACCATAGCAGGATCCAACCGGATATACCATATTCCCGGCTTAATTAGTGGCCCACGCACATTATATTAATTAGTTACTACATTCGTATATCAGTTCATAGACCAAGCGTTCCTTGGCAGATAGTTAGCTCCTATAGAATTACAATTAATATTGTTTACACAAAGTAATCGGATCATCTGTCATAGATGACAGCAGCCTATCACCATAATGATCAATCACACTATCTGTTTGAGATGAGAGGAGCAGTGTCAATAACTTGTCTTAATTGTTGACACAGTGCTGTCCATTAAAGATGGAAGCTGACCAGTGATTGACTTACTACAGTCAGAGAGTTCAAAGCATTGCCCTCAGTATAAATGCACATCTTGACTATTCGCAGACATCTCTTTTAAGAGTACTGGGTAGACTCAGTTTCAAAGCTTTAACAGAAAATTCTTTTTTTTTTAGGAATAGATATCTGGCAATGAACAGCTGAGAAATGGAGTGTTAATTGTCAAGTGTGAAATGGAGTGAATGCAAATACATGTACATAATAATTTATAAGAAAGCTTTAATATAATGAAATGGATAACAAGTAAAGCTCTCTTTAAAAAGGGACATTTACCCGCCTTGTGTGACTATAGTAGATATTAATGACATAAAAACATAGTTATTTTTAATTTCAAATTTTTTTTCCCCTGGACTGGACTTGAACCACTGAATCACTGCACTCTCAACCCTGTTCAAGCAGACCAATGCCTTAGACAATGGCGTTCTGTCCTGTCGAGAGATGGAGCTACGACCACACCGGTCTTGCTATTGTTTAATGACGTCATCCAACTGTAACGTCATCAAATGCACTGATTGACCTTTTGTTGATGACGTCATTGAACAATTGCGAGACCTGTGTGGTCGTAGCTCCATCTCTCGACAGGACAGAACTCCATTCAGCCACTTTTGCTGGCAGCTTAACGTTTCTGGTACTAATGGCTTGTAAGCTCTATATAAAGGCCATGTGGTCAATAGCCTGAAAAATCTATGTTGTTAAGCTTGCTTTGTTCTACTGCACTAAGATTCCATGGTTTCAAGTTCAATTATGACTAAAACCTTAAATTTATCAACTTAGGATGTGGTTACCAAGGACTTTGTCCAAAATTAGTTAAAACTATGATCACTGTAGAGCTCACTTGTGTGAATTATCATGCTTTTGTAATTGTCAGGATAGTAGGAATTTGGAAGAAATTAATTTTCTTCATCTGACATTATTTACAAAATAATTACATAATGTATGCAGTCTTAAGATTTGTGTTTCATATCTTTCAAAGAAATTCATAAATTTTTCTCAATTTTCACCAAGCAAACTGCTTTAACTTTTATGTACGTTACAGATCCCAATCTCCGATCAGTCATTGACCTAATTATTTCCCAAAATTTTAGTATGTGTTCGCTATAAACATCTGGCTTTGTTAAAGCTAATATAAGTCATAATTATATCGTGTGATAAATCTAGACGCCAGATATCAAATTTTAAAAAAAATAAAAATAAAACTTTAAAAGAGCTAAACTAAACATAAACGCTCACCTGTGCAGGATGCCCACTTTGTGCATGTAGTTGACCGCTGAAAGCACATGGCGGATGAATTTCCTGGCTTCTTTTTCATCAAGGCGTTTTTGGTTGCAAATGTAGTCCATCAAGTCCCCTCCTTTGCAGAGCTCTGTGACCAAGTAATAGCTGTTGGAGAGAAAGAAAAGAGATTCAACTCAATTTCATGTTGCTAACCGTTTGAACTGATGGGTTTGGTAGATTTCATTGACCTGGAAGCTAAACTGCAGAGGACGTCATGTGAATCCAGGACTCCCAGAGGCTAAGGCAGTCCATCAGCCAACGGGGAGTCCTGGATTCATATGATGTCTTCTTATCTGGAGTTTAGTTTCCAAGTCTATGAAATCTGCTATAACTTTTGATTCACTGTGTTCATTATTTGGTGATATCAAACGGAGGCCTGATTTAGCTGGAAAATGAGTGGATGTGACACTGACCTGTTCTCAGTTTCCAGAATCTCGTAGAGTTGGACAACATGAGGATGGCGAACCATCTGAAGCAACTTTCCTTCTCTTCGAAGGTTCTTTCGAACGTATGCATCTTCCCGTGCTTTCTTCTTGTCTATCACTTTCACAGCCACCTGTCACAGAAAAAGAATGATTGCTGTTGTGCCTTAAAAATTCGAGTGTCTTGGTCATAAAGGTTGCCAGAAAGTCATACTTTTTAGAATATGAACCCTTTGGAGCAATGACTGTGGCATTGGCGTGGCAACCTTCGTGAACCTGTGTTCAGTCTTCAATTGCTTGGAAGTCTTTAATAAAGAGACAGGTTTTCGCATTTCATGTGATGCAGGCCTACTTGTAGGGTAAAGGCAAACAGTACATATCATAGTTGCTTGCAGCTAGCTATAGTGGAGGTTATAGACAGGAACCAACTGAAGAGTAGCAGCTCCTGAAAAGCTTGATAAATATATGTATGGCAGGGCCTTAGCCAGACTTAAAAATAAAAGTATCATCTGGCCATTATCACCCAAAGCTCGTAGGGGGCAACTGCCACTGCTTCACCCTGCATGGCAACACTGTATGGATGCGGTCGGGAAAATCCACTACAGCAATAAAAAAGGCAGCAGTGGTGTTCCTAGATTAAATTTACTGTATCGGCATTGCAAATATTTTTCCCTAAACTAAATATTTTGGTTTGTTGCATTTTATTCAGCACAATTCGCATCCTTGTTTACAAGAACTTTCTAGAATGGCAGACTTTAGTATACTAGCCTTGAGGTCCGTTCAAACGACCTCGATCTGTCAGTTTCCCCTTTAAAGTAAACATGTTTATTCACTTGTAGATTGATTGATCAATGCATTCACTCATCAATCCATTCTACTGTTGCTCCATGGCATTTAATGTATATGGATCACCTGGAAATAGCACAAGATATCTCAAGATAATGGTTTGCTAAAAAACTGAAATGTGAACATAGATCAAAGTTTCAAGAGTTATTATAGGAAGGCATGAGAGGCATTGAACATGTTAATATCAGTGTTAAAAGATTAAATGCTATGAAACAGCATAACCTGTGATGTTGGTTTTATATAAAGGGAACTGAACTCAGGGACCTGGTGAAAGGCAATCAAACCACTGGGCCACCTAAAGCCTTACCAGTCTCTGCTAACAATTATTAATCAGTGTTTGTTAGTTAAAAAATTTTGAAAAACATTAAACATCTTATGAACGCACATTGATCACATACATACTGTACATCTGTTCAAATCATACTTACATACATACATAAATACATAAGTTTGTTCCAGGGGAACACCATAGCATCATTAATGATGTGCCACAAGTGGGGCATACCCCTGTTTGTATAATAATTAACAATTATTTTAACACACAATGTGGATTATAGGGATATTTTACCACAATGTGGATTATAGGGATATAAAGTGGATAGAAGATAATGATTAAAAGAGTATTATTGTCATAATAATTAAATTTACCTAGTAATATATAATATCTATGTTCACAAATTTATGTAATATATCTTCCCTTGGATTAAAGTGGGGAGGCATACAAGTAATTTAATGATGTTGTGCAAATTATTAAGAATTTGATTATTTACAGATGATGTTCACACTGTGGGTTCATGGAATACCATATACGTGATCGACATAGAAAATGATGAGATAGTTATCGCAATTCCAGATTATTGAGTCAGGTACCAAGGGACACCTGTTGATCGGATTTTTGATGGACACTCCCAGCCCAGTGTTTTATCAATTGAGTCATAAATACCTGTAGATATAGCTAGATATACAATGCTGTAATGGGCTGGTAATGAAATGTGTGCTGTGGTTAAACTTGGGAGGGAATCTGAAGCTCGTTAAATGTCATTGATATCATGGCGTCGTGACTGAGCATCACAATAACAACATTAACTTCAATCATGATTAAACTGCCGTTAAATTTACACCAGGCTCAGTGAGTAAGATTTCTCAGCGAATTGAATTCCATATATTGAATACCAACTGATGCGATTTGAGTGTATATTTGGTATTACATCTATAAGAATATTCTGAGTGTAACCTTATGAACTAATACCAAGATACTTTGATTCAGAGCAGCAAATCGTGCCAATATGTTATTTGATGGTTACAAAAACGAAAATGGAAGTATGAGTCACCAATAGGTTACCATGCAATATGTGTGTTGTAGCAATTTTGTGTCTCATGCAATCAGCAATAGTCCATGATATACTAACCTTTTCCCCTGTTAAGGCATGCAGGCCCTCTTTGACTTTAGCGAAAGAACCCTCTCCCAGGGTGCGCCCTAAAAGGTAGTTGCCCACCCTCTTGGTGTGGGGGTAACTCCGCAGAAGGTCCTTAGGTACATCTGTGACCTTTGTTGGTAAAAATGACCTTGTGGGGTGACCTACCAGAGATGTCTGGCTCTCTGCTGCAATCCTCATGTTTGGTAAATTCCTTCACTGTTTGTTTGAGTCACTGACTTATAACAGTTCAACTAGTTGTCCTGTCTATTCTGCGTTGAAGTTCACAAGGCCCATGGGAGAACTCATGTGAAGGTGGATAAACTAGTCAGTGGTCATCCGCTCCTTTCCCAGTGATCAAGCTCAGTGACCAGCTCAAATTGCCCAGTGGCCATCCCCCCCCCCCCCTACTGGCCGTTACGTATGGCACAACCTGGCCACAACAACAGGATGGGAGGATGGAGAAGCAGAAAGATGATGATCTCTTCCTAATCAGCAAAAAAATAAATTATTTTCAGAATTGTTGAATTAATTGAGCGTTGGCGTTCTCTTTCAAACTAATGACGTGTGTGATGCAGGTGTTAATGAAGCTAAATTTATGAACTTCGCAGATCTGGCTTGTGCGCCATTATGGGCCTAGTCTTGCAGTTTTCAACCGGATAAACTGTTTAACACACAATTAATAATTTCATAATATGTCCATAATTTCGATAGGAATATCCTGTGACACGTAAAAAGAGTAATATCTATAGCTTTCCACAAATTCTTTCGTCTGTGGCTAGCTTGAAACTTAGGTCTGAATCCGACCTGTTTATCATAACAGCAGGCAAACAGCGCATTCCCAATCACGCTCCTTCTCCTCGCTTCATTAATCCTTAATCCTCCCAGCAGCGTTGTTGCCATGCCGACAGGTGATGCGGAGCCAAGAGGGTCCGATTGAAAGATGCTGGTGGGCAGTTGTGGGCAGTGGTGGCCATGGGTTGATTACATTTCTTGGGATTTCGTGTTAGACTTCATTTCCTGTGTCTGCTTGTACAAGTTCCTGCATTCATGGAGATGGCTATGTTTGGGTTCTGGAGTGGGTATGACCTTTAACAAGAAATTTCTTTAAAAAAAAATAGATATCTGGCAATGTGTGCTCTCAGCCCTAAGAGTTTTCAAGCAGACCAACGCCTTATAGACAATTCAGCCACTGTTGCTGAACTTTTCTGGTACCAATATACTGCAGTACAATTCCATGGTAACAAGTTCAATGATGACTAAAACTTTAATTTATGAACTTTGGAAGTGGTAACCAAGGACTTTATCCAAAATTAGCTAAAACTATGGTCACTGTAGAGCTCACTTGAATTATCAAAATTTTGTAATCGCCAGGATAGTAGGAAATTGGACAAAATACTTTTCTTCATCACAAAAACTCAAAATAACTACATAATATATGCAGTCTTAAGATTTGTGTTTCATATCTTTCAAAGAGATTCATAAATTTGTTTCAATTTTCACCAAGCAAACTGCTGTCTCCTATCAGTCATTGCCCTTTTTTTTTCACAGAATTCGAATATGTATTCGTTATATATATATATATCTGGCATTGTCAAAGCTAATATCAGTCATAGTTATATCATGTGAATACCATACTGGTGTGAAAACATTGAATGCATAAGGCGCATAAGTAGACGAACTCACTGAAGTACTTTCATTGTCTAAGTTCATAGTTCCTATAGTTAACTATAGTTCAGTTCCAATATATAGGCAGTTCCCAGATGGTTTGAACATTATGAACATATAGTTCCTAGATAGTTCGTAGTTAGATACTATAGTAAGTTGCCAGATATGCTCTAGTTAGTTCCTATATATGTAGTTCCCAGATAGTTCCCAGATATACAAAAGACTACGGGGGAGATGCAATTGTGACCTACGAGATCATCCATGGAATTTACGACGCTGGCGTTACATCTTGGAACCACTATGGTTTGTCAAAAGATGTCACTGTGCCAGCCATCAATTCCTTCAAATATTATTCTGGAGGCACCATTCCATTAAGTTTGACTACCAACTATGCGTTTGTAAACCAGCTGAGATGTGAGTTTATCATACTTCTTATAAGTTGTTTGACATCTATCATGCATAATGAAGCCAGTTCCCACCTGGAGTGCCTTCTCAGTTCCTTGAACTAAATTCCTTCACCTAGTTCATTCTCATTTTACAGTTCCTCAAGAAAGTAGCCTAAGCTCAGTTCCTCTTGTTAATCCTCTTCTTCATTCCAGAAAGAAAAAAGCTAACTTGCAGATATTTGACCTAATTTCATCAGATACAAAGATATCATTTCAAACAATTACACAATTACAGTCAAGGAATTCAAAAAACCATTATGAAACTAAATCACATATATGGGTCTAACAGACAGTAACAGTATTACAGTAGGCACCAAACCTGGGTCATATTTGTTTGTGACCCCACTGAAGATAAGGCAGAAAGAAAAAATCCGTGGATTTTTTTAAGAATTGTCTTTAGGGTCATTATTGATTTCAAATGTCCTAACCACTGATGGATGGACATAAAACAAGGCACCCTTTTACAGTTTTACCCCTGTTTTAGGAATGTCAAATGCACAACCCTGCCCTGCATGAGTGAATTAAGTTACAATGTTACAATAATCAAGGTGAACTATTTTCCTGTATATTTTTAATAACAAAATACATTGTTTAGCATATTCAACTCTACTGACAATCCTATGACTTCTTACAGATATATTATATCTGACTTTCTCAGTCTCTGTTTGTATTTTTACATTTTCATTTTTTTTTTTTTCTATGTCACATTACTTGTTAAGTAGTCTGACAGGAATCTACTTGGAGACTGCCATGGGATATTCCTATATCCCCCAACCACACTCCCCACTTTTGGCGCTGAACTAATTAAATATAATTAAAGATATTGCAGGTCCTCGTCCACTAAATTTTTTTTAATGTACTGCCCCCACCCCCCTTCAGCACAGGCTCCAGCAAATAATTAAGTCCCATATACTTGTCAGGGTGATAATTCAAGATAGGCCTTAGAACTAGCCAATCAGCGGAGACCCAGACGTTTTATTTAAATTAGTTTACCACGCCGTGACATGGCCTGACCACTACCCCTGACCAATGATCGAGGTGAGCCCTTAAATTCCAACTCGAATACAACCACCATCAAACACGAGGTTTTGCTTAAAAAAAAAAAGAAGGAAATTGTGGGTATACATTGACACCACGTGGGCCACATGAATACATTAATTATGATAATACCCCAACTTAAGCCACTGTCACACGGGCCGGTTGTGCCGTAGTGAACCCGTAGTATTACGTAATAGTTGCGAAAATCGCTACCCGGCTCGAAGCCGGCGGCCCCAATACGGTCACCCGTGGATACCCGTGGATACCCGTCAAGCACCCGTGGGACCCTTGGCCAAGCCGCGAAACCCGGCCCCGGTAGCCGGTTGTGCCATGCTTGCATGGCACAACCGTAGAAATCTCACGGTTGAAAAAAAAAAAAAAAATACCCGTGGAAGCCGGCGGGTGACCCGTAGAAGCCGGCGGGTGACCCGTAGAAGCCGGCGGGCGACCCGTAGAAGCCGGCGGGCGACCCGTAGAACCCGCGAATTAACCGTCCCTAATTTCACCCTTTGGTAAAGCCGGCGGCTTGTTGAGGGGTTCTACGGTTAACCCGCCGGCTTTGACGGTTAAGCCGCCGGCTTTGACGGTTAGCCCGGCGGCTTCCACGGTTAACCCGCCGGGTTGCATAGCAAGCAATCGTGTTTGCCCAGTGTCATCCTGTGTGGATCCAATGCGACGCAATGACGCAATGAGCTGGGTTTATTATGTAATCACAGCGGGGTACGTTATCCAGGCAGTATATAAAGATTGACCAGTGGCTATCAGATCATTCAGCATCTTGCTACCAAATTGAGAAGACAAAGAATACACTGCTCCAGAAAATATTTTTTATCATGCCGATGAAGAAAATTACTGCACCTAGGACCAGGACAACTGCAGTTCCTGCTGAGGACACAGAGAAATCGCTTTCTTCACTTCAAGCCAGCGATGATGAAGTATCTTCTGCTTCATCAAAGAAGAAGAGTGCTCTTCCTGTGAAGGAGAAGATGGCGAAGAAGTCTGCACCTGCCAAGCGGACTGTACCTGCCAGGAGACGAAAAATTGCCACGAGGTCATCCTCAGATGCTGCCAGCACGGATGAGTCCCAGAAGTCTGCTCCTGCGCCTGCTCCTGCGCCTGCTCCTGCACCTGCGCCTGCTCCTGCACCTGCGCCTGCTCCTGCACCTGCAACTTCTCCTGACACTTCACCTGCTCGCTCTGCAGGTCCTGTATCACCTGTTTTCTCAGGTAGAGGAAATGAGCCTCGGAAGAAGCAGGATAAGCTCTTCCTGCCACACCAGGATGAACAGGAAGTTGCGGATTGGTACAGGGACCACCCGATATTTTATGACCGGACCCTATCGGATTACAAGGACACCGGGAAGAAGACGGCCCTCCTTAATGCAATGGCTGCCAAGTTGAGTGTTCCCTGCACCGGTTTGCAACTCAGGACTTGGCTTGAATCCATCAGGACTAGTGCCGGAAAACTTATGAGGCAGGGGCCATCCGGAACTGCCAAGAGAAATCCCACGGAGAAAGAACAGTGGATATGTGCCAACTTCGGATTTCTAGTTGACCATATCACTAGAATTCCCAGTCGACAAGGAAGCAATGTTCTTTCAAAAAGACTTGCAAAAGACAACAGCAGCAGTGCTGCAGAAGAATTCGGGCCCCTGGAGATTTCGGATGACCCGGATGTTTCCATGGATATCCCCCCAGCTCCTGCCAAGCGTTCCAAGGGCGGCCCCTACAAGAAACGTAGACAGGAACCCCAGGAGGAACCCCATCAGCAAAGGAGAATGGACGAGCTCATGGAATTGGCCAGGAGCTCAACAGGTGCCCTGCAGGCATCTTTTCATCAAATGGCTGCTGCTGCTCCTCCTCCTCCTCCTCGTCATCCAGTAGATCTCCACGAAAGGAGAATCCGGGCGATGGGAGACTACATCGTTGCGGAGTGCCTGATGATGGACACGGACACATTCGATGACTTTCATACGCAGCTGATGCCTATGATTTTCCAATTAAAAGGAAACCTGATGAGGAACAGAAGGCAGCCACAGCAACCCCAGCACCAGCAGCACCAGCAGCAGCACCAGCAGCAGCACCACCAGCAGCAGCACCAGCAGCAGTTCTTCGCTCCTCCTCCTCCTCCTCCTCCTGGGCTTCAGTACACGACCATCCTGAGTCCACAAAAGAATTGGCCACCTGCAACTGCAGCTGGACCATCTTCACTGCCTCCTTCTGGCCCTCCGTCGATGATTTCTGAAATGCCACCTAGTAGCTCAACACCACTCAATATGAGCCAGTATCTCAACTTGTAGACAACCAACTTGTAGACAACCCCGGCCTTTTTCAAGGCCAAACAACCCCGGCCTTTTTCAAGGCCAAACAACCACGGCCTTTTTCGAGGCCAAACAACCCCGGCCTTTTTCAAGGCCACCAAATCCTCCCAAAAGAGCACGCCTTGTACACATATTTGTGTTAACAAGCAATCAAAAAAAAAAGTTCCCAAAACCCTCCAAACTTTTCTCTATCTTTGTCCAAAAAATAATATTTTAGTACAAAATAAACTTGTTCATATTTCCTTTGGATTAGATCACAATATTTCTTTATTATACACTTGAACTATCTTGCAGTAGATTGCATATTATCACACTTTACTGAAGTTTTCATATTTCTTTAGCAAACAAATTTGTTACTAACTTAATAATTTTGAGCAAAGAAGACACCATTTTTTTGGTTCAGAACTGCCGTAGTTGTGTCTTGTTCAGAAGTGCCGTATTATTTTTTTTGCTTCAGAACTGCCGTAGTTTTTTCTATTATACTGCAATGAAAATAATGAAAGTACGGCACTTCTGAACAAAAAAAAAGTACGGCACTTCTGAACAAAAAAAAAGTACGGCACTTCTGAACAAGAAACAACTACGGCACTTCTGAACCAATAAAATATTTGGTGTGGGTCAGACAGGAACTTTTTTTTTATTACACAAGAAGTGTACATGGTCTGCTCTTTTGGGAGGATTTGGTGGCCTTGAAAAAGGCCGGGGTTGTTTTGTGGTTTCTTTATTATACCATGTCATCTTGCCATGGCACACTTCCTTCCTCTGAATTAACATAGTCTACCAGGTACTGCCGTTGACTCTTGGCTACACCAGTCATTGAATGGCCTCTAGTGGGTGGTGGCATTTCATCAATTTCTCCAGCTGCCCTCCAAGTTCCTGGGGTGATTACATGTGTGACTGGATCTTCCTGGTCCACCATTTTGTTCTGGGCAGTTGGATACCTTACTCTCATCAGATTGTGGAGGCAGCAGCATGCAAGGACTATGGATTCCACTGTCTTGGTCCTCTGTGGCATGGTAGTCAGGAGACACCTGAACCTTGCTGAAAGGATACCAAATGCATTTTCCACAATTCTTCTTGCCCGGGAGAGTCGGTAATTGTATATCCTCTGCTCCTTGGTCATGTTTCTTAGGGGCAGTGGCTTCATCAGCCAGGTTTTCAAAGGAAAGGCATCATCTCCGACAATGAAGTAGGGAAGAGGTCTTTCACCAGGAACGATTGGTTCAGGTGGCGGTAACCCAAGGGTCCCTTCTTCAAGTGCTTCCCTCAGGACTGTCGTGCTAAATACTCCTCCGTCCGATCCAGCTCCGTTAGCTCCACAGTCTACATTAAGGAACTTGTAGTCAGCATCCACAAGAGCCATGAGTACAATGGAGTGGTATCCCTTGTAGTTGTAGTACACGGAACCACCTTTGGGAGGACATTTGATGGCCACATGCTTTCCATCAATGGCTCCAACACAATGAGGAAAGTTCCATCTCGAAAAGAATAGTTCAGCGACTTTTCTCCACTCTTCTGGAGTTGAGGGGCAGGTCAGGAGTTCTTCGGAATACTCTGCAATTATGGCTTCACAGACTTCTCGAATTATCAAGCTGATGGTGTTGTGGGCCACTCTAAAGCCATACATGAGGGACTTGTAGCTGTTTCCAGTTGCCAAATAGCGCAGGGTGATGGCAAGTCTGTGTCCTGGGTCCAAAGCTTCCCTCATACAGCTGTTTTGTTTTCTAATCCTATGATCAATTTTGCCAACGATCTCTCGGAAAATGGCTGGTTCCATTCTCAT
Source organism: Alitta virens (assembly GCA_932294295.1). Lineage (NCBI taxonomy): Eukaryota > Metazoa > Annelida > Polychaeta > Phyllodocida > Nereididae > Alitta > Alitta virens. The sequence continues at coordinate 68,730,264 of OW028573.1, forward strand.
AAAGTTGGTATAACTTGCGGTGTCTTCCTGGAACAGTTCTCTCAGTAGACGTTCATAATATCCCATCTGCGGTCTTCTCAACAGCCAAGGCTTCACCCAAAACCTCCTCCTCCTCCTCCTCCTCCTGGCTGCCAGTTCTCTTTCTTCTTCTCTCTTCCTCTCCTCCTCCTCCTCCTCAGCTAGTGCTTCCATACAAGCAAGTTGTAAAATAAGTGTATAATTGGCCTGAGCAGCTAGTAGTAACAAGGCTCTATTTCGTTGGGGTTGATGCATGTACATGGTCTTTCCTCTTCAGCAGCCGGAGACAGAATGATGGAGAACAACAGATGCAGCCCCTATTTATACATTTTTGGCAAATTCCACGAGATAGCCAGCCGCCAGGTTAACCCGTGGAAGCCGGCGGGTGACCCGTGGAAGCCGCCGGGCAACCCGTGGAAGCCGCCGGGCAACCCGTGGAAGCCGCCGGGCTACCCCTGGAAGCCGTCAACTAATTTGCCGTACCCGGCAGTAACCCGTGAAAGCCGGCGGGTAACCCGGCGGGTTACCCGTAGAACCCGGCGGGTTAACCCGTAGAACCCGGCGGGTTACCCGGCGGGTGCTGCCCCGCCCCTTTTTGCTGCCGCCAAACCGGCGGAAAGAGCTGTTACATAACTATTACGTAATACTACGGGTTCACTACGGCACAACCGGCCCGTGTGACAGTGGCTTTAGCGTGATTTGCCTAGCTGGTGGTATATTTCCTGGGTGCCCCCCTCCCCTAAATCCAAGCCTACAGTTTATATTAGACTTGAGCCCTAAATAGTAGTAGAAAATGTATGATCGACTAGTCTGTCGTAGACAGATATAGCAACCTATTCCTATAGCTGTAGCTACTGTCTACTAAGTAGCTTAGGGCTTACTGACAAAAAATATTAATCGTGCAATTTCAAATCTATGTAATTTTTAAATATGGGGCCATGGTCCGTACCAGTCAATTCTACATTGTTCTAGCAGCCATAGTGACCCATAGACTAAATAGTCATGCTTTTGCCCCCCCCCCCCCCCGCAGAGGCCGGGCTGGATCCGCCAGTGTACTAATTATATCCAAACATATCTATTAAACTGCTTGCAGCGCCTCCACTCCTCCGTCATTTTGTGCAACCCCCCTTGTGAGCAAGTTGATCTACATTATGTTTGTCATTCGCGCCATATGAAGTCGGTCACTCACGTGGTTGGATCAGCAGATTTGACACAGTTTTTCATCGCCTCACGTGACCACGTGACCAAACACTTCGCTCTGATTCGCGGAAAACTACATCACCCGAGTGTGTTGATGTGCACCGGTGGGTCCTGTTTTGGTAAGCAAGAACGGTGTCAAACTGAAAGATAGGAGGGAACTGGTGAGTACTATGTACCTTTCGTGCGTTCTGATAGAATGAGCTTGTAGTTTTTGTGCTTCTGACTTATTCTTGGCGAGATTGCCTTTAGAAAACTGAATGATCAGTGTTGCCTGCACTACCCGGCTGCAGGTTGATGAGTCTGAGTCTTGTCAGCTGAGTCTTGAGACCGAAACTGCTAAAGTATGGTTTCTGGCTTTGTCAGTTTGTGAAACGTGTTATTACCGAAATTCTTGTGTGTGATTGTATCTGACCTTCTTTACACTTAGGCCTATAGTATGTATCAGCTCTGAACTGGATCATAACCGAAGTTAGAATACTGAAGAGTAGGCCTATTGAATGAAGTTGAATACACATGCCTGGTTGACAGGTTTGCATCACCATAGATTCATACTGCATGAGTCTGATTTCAGTACAATTTATAATATATAGTATAGTCAATCGGAATTTCCAGTGAATTAGAAAAGCTTAGTATGTTACGTTGTGAAAGCACCCATACATGTATTACTGTCTACTAGCTGTGTGCTATTATGTGGGTGGTAATTACAAGGTATTATATACTTTCAATTATTTTCTCTTGCAGGTTATAAGTTAATAACCAAGATGGCACGAGGAACATGTGGACTTCTTCAAAGAGGCTTGTTACTCTTCCTTGTAGGCATGTTCTTTGCCTTCGTACTTAATTTGCTGCAGGTACAGCGCAATGTGATACTGTTCAACCCTGATGTTCTAGACAATCTCTTTTCTTCGGCCTGGTGGGTTGCACCAAGTTGTGGTACTGCTGCAGGTATGATAATAATAAATGTTGATGTCCATGTATTGTTAATTACTGGAGTATTCAATTACAACTTAATTTGAAGTGTTTGTCGTATGTATTGTAGCTTTTGGTATTCTGTTGCAGCTATCATAGGTCTTCTATATCCATTTTTTGACCATAAATTGGGAGAGCCTCATCACTTCAAGAGAGAATGGTCCAGTGTCATGAGATGTGTCGCAGTATTTGTTGGAATCAACCACGCTAGTGCTGTATCCTTTTTCCCGAATTTTTTTTTTAATTTATTTGCTAGCTTTCAATTAATGTGATAAGTTAAAAATTGTTATGTAATATCTGTACAGTAAAGCTGGCTTTATTAACCTTGACCTTTGTATAGAAAATAGACTTTGCCAATAATCTGCAGCTGTCGCTCACCCTGGCTGCTATGTCGATAGGACTGTGGTGGCTGTTTGACCGATCACGGAGTGGTTTTGGACTAGGAGTAGGCATTGCTGTTCTTGCCACTTTTGTCACACAACTTCTAGTCTACCATGGAGTATATAGGTATGTACTATGTATTGTATTATAGTTTAACAATAGATTTTCATAAGTTTTGCCATTTATATATGTAGGATAATTGCTACAATGTCACGCAGGGATCTCGGTAGTCACTCGCCTTGGTGCCATTGGCACATGAACTTTAAATGTGGCTAAAGGCATTGACCTTAAAGTAGCCACAGTGGCTAAATGTTAAAATTGTCTTATATTCTCTATTATTGAACAAATGTCAATTGGCCTGATTGATCATCGACGGTTAGTCACTGAGTGTCAAATGTAAATTGTAATTATTAAGCATCGCAAGTTCCAAAGTGAACCAGATGCATTGAATAAATTGAGACAAAGGCAGTAATCCTTATAAATGTTTAAAGCCTTGAAAAAAAAATCATCTATAACAAAAAAAAAAAGGCTTCTGTAATAATTAATTTGTTGAATTTATAAGATACATTTATATTTCACCAAAAGTATTACCATTTCTGCACGTTTTTCTAGACACGTTTATTTATATTTCACCAAAAGTATTACCATTTCTGCACGTTTTTCTAGACACGTTTTTATTGAATTGCAATTCGCATGTCAAACATTCCCAGATGCCTATATTAAATTTTTTTTTTCTAAATGATGCTGAATTTCTTACAACTACTTGTGTAATGAACAATTTCCATTTTATCAAACAGGTTCCTGTCAAATATAAACAACAAAATTTTTGAGAAACAAAGAGATCTGAAAGATGTGGCTCCTAAGTTAGAAATGTGGCTGTCTGATGAAACGATTAGCCACAGTGGCTAATGATTTTAAAAATCTACCGAGATCCCTAAATGTGAAGTTACTAGAGCCCGCTCAGAATTAACCTTAAAGAGTACTGTATCATTATTTGCTTGTTTTTCCACGTATTTATTTTTTCAATTTTTGATTATTTCAGATACACTGAGCCTGACTTCTTGTATGTAAGGTCATGGTTGCCATGTATATTTTTCTCTGGCGGAGTAACTATGGGCAACATAGGACGTCAATTAGCTCTGGTAGGTTTATGAATTTGAAGTATTTGTTTTTTTAGAGGCGTATTGTAATTACAGGATCCAATGTATTGATTGCTGTGCCATGAACGTCATCGTACAGCTATGGAAATGGTACAGCTATGACTGGTCTGATGTGGGAATGATAAGGCAGAAAACACATGTTGGACACTTGATATATAGGCTGGTCTTTTAGAACACTTCACTGCCTTTTTTCAGTAGATCTGTATTGATATTATGATGCAGCATCACTGGAATGAGAGAGTTTGGATTTCTGTGTTATATACTAGATTTGCTGGAAGATCAATAATGTCATGATGACATATGATTTAACTGTGAGTGCTAGTGCTCTCATTAATAATATTTTCTTCCTAAATCCTGGCAGAGGACAGTTAAATCCCCCTGTTAAGTTATTTAAGTGACCATGCTGGAGTTATTATGGTTGTAGGTAAACAATTCCTAAGAAATGCATTATAAGTCACAAAAAGTGGTATGTGTACATGGTTTGAGGCATGAAGTCAGTTAATGGGTCAGTCTCCTCGTGACACCCCCTGAGCTGTTGAGCTGGTAGTCTGATTAGGCGCTGTGATCTGGTTGGTTGAAAAATGTGGTAACTATGTCAGCTGAGAGCTGTTTACCTTTTGTAGCAGTCTGATAGTGAGGTTATCTTTGTATGGTGTGAGAAATTCAATACGTCACTTATGTTTTTATGGTTTCATGATTCAGTTTCACAGAAGTTTACTGATTTATCAAGATGTCTGTTATCAAGTCATTTGATCTCGTGATCAGGAGGAAGTAACTGATTGGATGATAACTGTTGTTTTGAAACTGTATCTACTATCTAGTCTTGACTGACTTTTGTTTTTCAAGGTTGGCCTTGACTGTTGTAATATACAGGATTTGTTGTTTTTTCTCAGGTCATTTAATAATGACTGTAAGACTGACTTGCTCATACCCCTCATGCGAAATAATGGCCAAATTTTTGTGTAAATTGTTGACTTGAGTTGCAGCAATTACGCTTAGCCTGTTTAATATGCTGAGGGAATGTTTTATCTGGAACTTAGCCAACTGAATGAATGCATTTTTTTTTTTTGTCTACATCTACACATATAATGAGTGGTTTTGCTTAACTGTATGTGGATGGATATCATGTGAACATATTAAGTAGTTTCAGAAACAAAGGTTTAGTTATCTCAAATTTACATGTATTCTGAACCAGTGTAATTTGCAATGGCATGTTTTGTCATTGAATAATTATTTATATGCTTGTAGGACACCATTCCCTGTTACAATTGTGAATATCCTGATTGTTTTGCCCCATTTACAGTGATAGATTTGTTTGTGAGTTGAAAAGTACTGTTGTACCTTGGATTAATCTCTGGTTGGGTATAGTGCAGTATAGGGACCCAAATATATGCCCATATTTGGCGTCTATTAAATATTAAAAAATATCACTATTTTTTGCCAAAATTTGTTCTATCGCAGAAGAGGAATAATACTTGCGTACCACAGCAGGGGTTTGGGGGCAGCAGCCCCCGATAAAGAAAAAAATAAACGATGTCTTGTCTTGAAAATGAAGAGAGCGGTCGTTTTTTGTGACATCATTCATTGAATTCAGGGATATGACGTCACAGGCATGACAGAAAGGCTCACTCCATAAGGTCATAAATTTGGGTCCGCTATACTGTACTTTTTCCCTCTGGTTTATTCAAGGTTGTATGTATTAAAGTAGTGTACAATACTTCCACCTGCTACTCCACATCGCAGATAAAAGGTTTTTTCTTTTGAGCCTGAATTGTAAACCATGATTTGGTCATTCAAAATCCTAGCTGTTGTGCTATGACCTTCCAGCTTATGCATTCTCTACAGTACTTCAGGGTGAAACCTTGAATGGAAGTTTGGCATTGTTTCACATAATCATTGGCTGATAGACACAAAAGAAACCTAGCAGTGGATGCAGTTTAGTCTGTTAATAGGCTGAAAAAGGAAGGAATAATTTTGTAGGACATCAACCTCACTCTTGTTTATGCCAAATATGAATCTATGGGGGTCTGTCTGGCTGATCATCATGTAAACACATGAGCTATGAACAAGTTTTTCTTCGTTGTCAGTTACGTGTATTATTGATTATTGTCTGTCTATGTATTGCTTGGTGAAAGTTCATTAAAAAATGTTAAACAAATACTTTCTTCTTTTTCAGTATGATGACATGAAGGAGCATAAAGAGTGAAGTCGGAATGGAAGTTAAACCTGGACTTGACAGTGTGACTGACATGTGGCTTAAAAGACTGTCGTCTATCCCTGGTGTAACCAGGGTTACGCAGAGCAAGCATAAAGGCTATCTGGCTTTTTTATAAGGCTGTGCATGCCAAATGCTCAGTTGTGTGGGTAATACTCAGGGACCTTTGCATGCATTTGGATATGATATATCCAAAGCTCACAGATTATACCATCACACCGGGCAGATTTTGTGCTGGAATGTCATCAGACCCATTAGGTGTTGAATGCTCTGCTATTTATTGTCTTGATTAATTTATTGTATCAAAGAAGGATTGCTTTGTGAAAGCGACTCCTGTATTATTTTGTATCTCATGTACTTATTCAAACATGCAAGAATGATTCCATTCTTTAGTTTTCATGTGTAATTTAGTTTCATTTCATTGATGTAGACACATTCAGGATGGATAATTCATTGTTGTGCAAGATAGTTGGTTTGTGATTTTTTTCAGAAGGTGCTTGTCTGAACCATGTGTGAGTGACAATCTGTGATCGTTGCAGTTCATGATGGCTACATAACCTCAGAAAAACAGTTATTTCTCCCAATGCATTTGTGAGATATATGAGCATTTGTTGCGAAACTGAAAAAGTGTCATTGCAGTGAATGATGTATATATTGGTCATATCTTTTTGGGTATGAGAGAAATCCTGTTGTTCTAGCGATCCTGTGTTGAACACAGAATGATCATGTAAATATGACTGTTGAGGGAATTGTAGGTAAAACAGTTCATGTTTAATTATATTTGATGCTAGGTCATTGAATTTGTAAGCATTTTATCACTCCTATCACAAAACTGATTTTCATATTATCATCTATAATACACCTCATTGAATAGTATATTGCATGAAATGCAGAAAGTGGGATTTGGACTGGTGCCAATCTTAGTACAAGGTGAAGCTGTTACCTTGGGAACATAGTTTCAAAGGTTACCTTCTTTTTTTCTTGCATTGTGTAAGGTGTATAGACACTTATTGATGACCCAGATTATTGGTACCATTACAGACCCAGTTAATACTTTAAGGAGTTATTGTGAAGTTGAAATATAAAGATACATTCTCAATTTATGTATTTCAATATATGTTATATTCAAAGAAAACTGGAAACACTTTCAGTGTGATATTTTTGAAGAGATCAACACTAATGTTAATTGATTCTTTAGTATTTCATTGTTGCTATCTGAATTCAGTGTGTAAATTTGGTATGTGCAAATTTGCACCATCATACATTATTGTACACTTCAAAAGCTGTGCATAGTTGTGAATATTTAGCCACCGGGAGATCGGTCATTGAATTTGGAGGTTGTACATGTGTAACCAACCACTGAAAACTTTTTGGTGCAAGTTATTCACTCATTTGTCAAATAAACTTTAAAATGAAACTTCGGTGTTGATTTTATTTTGATAAAATGACAGTATTTTCTTGTGAATGAAGATTAAATTTAACTATGATCTAGTGCACATAGGTGCATGTCTGGAAGTTAATGTAATGTGATACCAGTTAAATTATGGTTTAAAGGAATAGCTAGGAATGGAGATTGACAAATTTAATTGACATTCACAGTGAAATTGAAGAATGTTAAAATTATTAGGTTGGCTATAAGCAGAGCCAAGCATCTATCAAGAGACCAGCTGTAATGCCAAGCATTTATTGGGATCTTTCTGTAGAGGCGCACCTGCTGCTATGACGTCAGAGTGAAATCCGTCATGTGACCAGCAACGCATCAAAGATGGCGGACGACCACAACAAACTGTGGTTCCCAAGCAAGAAAACGGGAAATTTTGGTTGAAGTGGCATCATGATCACATTGTAGCATTTAGGAAAGCCAAAAATGGCCAGTCCGTCCAATTATCAACATTTTCGCTGGTGATATTTTCTTGGTATGTGTGTCATCAACCGGACTTTATTTTCAGTTTGTGAAAAGTTTACAACATTCAATGATCATAATAATTCAAGACGACTAACTCAAAACGCTGTCTCCCAACATAGCCTATGTCATAGGCCTAGGCCATCTGACCCAACTCGATCATTGAATTCAATTGAATTGGACTTTACATGTAGTAGATATGTCATATAGATACAGGGATAATACAACCCTGTATCCAGTGTATCGTCATAGAAGTTAAAAAACTTAAGAGTCGCTAAAATGGGGTTGGTATGCAGTGATTGCAGTCAGGGCCCCACTATATATTTTGGTGATGATGAGGCCATTACATTGTACGAAAAAGTTCTCTGTATTTTTATTATTGTTAAGTCTTAACTGTCAATCCCTCAACGCCAAATTTAGGAACTCCAAGTGTATCTTGATAGTTACCTCAAATCTCTATGTCCTTTTACCATAATCTGAGCTTATTTGTCTGCAAGAAACTTAATTGGGTTTCTGATGAACAAGATGCTTCAATCTTCGAAATTAATGGTTACAAATTATTTATAAGCCCCGAAGGGCTAGTTCTCCTGGGGGAGTAGCTTAATTTTTACTTGAGAGATTTTCTTGAATAATAGTGTTACCTATAGAGAGCAATAGTCAAATCTGGGATGGTTTATTTCTTGGAATCTGCAACTTTTTCCTATAATAAAAAGAAAATTTTTATTGGTTACATTTATCGGCCTCCGAAGGAAAACATTGAAAACATTAATCTAAATGATTTAGTTAGAATGCTGTTATCACTTTAAACCTACCATATATATACAGATGATAAATTTTGAATGCAACTTTACAGTTATTTGGTAATTCTGCTGATTTCATCATAATATATATCAATACTGAACGCTCTGTTGTTTCATACTTATCAGAATCATACTAACCCACTAAATCTCCAGATCAATGCCATTCCAGAAGAATTTGTTTTAATTATGTTGGTATTGTCTTAGACTCACATTTAACTTGGAAACCACAATTAAACATGATATCTCAAAAGAATTCCAGTACCACTGCTGTCATATGTCACTTGATGAATTATATTCCCAGTAATATTCTAAAATTGCTTAATATTTCTACCTCATTTCAATTATGGGATGATTCTGTGGGGAACTCGATCAGCAAAGATATTGAAACTTAAAAAAAAAATCTGTAAAATTTATAGTTAATGCAAAATACAATGCCCACACTGACCCAATTACTCTGTCGCTTGAAATAACTGATAGCTTCCAGGAATTCAAATTTATCTACAAACTAAGAATTATTTATTGCCAAATTATTTTTTATTTGATATGTTCATCAAACAATCATATATATAAGCATGATCATAGCAAGAAACCTTAGAATACAGCAGTATAGACTCTTTCCCTTTGTTGTATTAGATATAGATTGCCGTCCACTATGAATAACTGTCCACCAGCTATATTAGATAAGTCAATACTCACAGCCTCCCTGGATTCATCACATATATCAAAAATGATTTCTTTAATCGTTATGAAGTAACTTGTTTCATTAGGAGTTGTTATATTTGTCAACAGTATTAAAACAACCCAGTTTTATAAGTCTTTGAATGTTTTGTAAAAAATGTCTAGTAATTAATCCCAGTAAGTATAGATCTGCCAGTGTTCCTCCATGAGACCTGGGGTTGTTTATTCCTTAAGCGATACAACAGTGTCTTCGAATACACAACCCCACTCATATTTTTATTAATTTTTTTCCCCCCACATGTGTGATGAATAAAATGAACTTGGCTCCTGGACAAAAACAATTAAATTTATTAATATATTTATTGGAGGGGTGACCTGGGCCCTCTGAAGTGGTTGTCCCATACGGCAAATGGCCAGTGTCGACCCCTGTATGCAGTTCAATGATATATATACAATGTTAATGGCTATAACAGTATAATCACAACTGAAATTGATTAAAGCTGCTGAAATTGTTGATTTTTTTTTGCAAATTTTCTGCTTGTTAGGTAAAAATTTTCCCTTTTCAGAGAAACGATGGAAGTTAGGTGTGGTGGTTTGTACTTCACATCTAAGTTTGACTCTGGAAACCTTGCTAGAATAGAAAAGGTGTGCCGGGATGAGGAGGACTCCCAGACAAAAAATGGTAAACAAGTAGATCTGGCATGATTCTGAATATAATTAATATATGTTCTACTCCAGATAGATAGATAAATTTTATTGACATATTTCAGGCCAGCTGTGACCTATCTGTCTATACTGCCATGTTTCATTCAAGCCACAATAATATTACCACCTTTTGGGATAACAACTAATTGCATGTGATATCTTCTTATAGTCAGTATAATTTCATAATTTTAAATGGCAAAAGTGGTTTTGGAATAGTTTATGAATACTTAAATTGAAAGCTAACAACCCTAATTTTTTTAATCACCAGTTTTTCATGAAGATGTGAAGGGTGACTATGAGTTTAACATCTGGACCAGTCCTGACTGCAGTGGAACACCGTATGAAAATGGAAACAGGTGTGCATCTTTAAAGAATTCCAGCCAGATATATGCCTTTGCAATACTACACTTAGTGACAAAATGTTATGTTTCAGATCTTGGTTCCATTTTGGTGTCAAAGGAGGTGGTGTTGGGAAAGCAGTTAAATTTACAATTATGAACTTGAACAGACAAGGTAAACTGTACAGTCAAGGATTTTCCCCTGTCGTCAAGACTGTTCCAGGTCGACCTCAATGGCAAAGAATTCGTGACAGACCAACATATGAGGTATTTACTGATTTGTAGAATGTACATAGTGCTGTTTTCATGATTCACTAACACATTTGGTATGATACCAATGGTTGAATGACATACATAGGTCTTTTTGTGACCTCTACATAAATAAAAATGTATTTAATTACTTGTATATATTTACAGACCATTGATGGCCAGTTCATTCTGACATTTACCCATCGGTTTGATTACAAAGGTTCCATGACATATTTTGCATTCTGCTACCCATTGGCATATGATGAGTGCCAGGAAAAACTAGCCATACTTGACAAACATTTTGAACATTGTGCTGGGATGTCATCTGAAAGGTATGTAAAAATATTCCTAGTGTTCGTGTTACAATCTAAGGTAAATAAATGAAATTTAAATGCAAATATTGGTATGCAACAGCTGCTAGTGTTCCAGCTAGGATTTCATTTGGGCATGGCATACTCAGTGAATCTGAAATAGGCCCCGCACATTTCTGATGAATAAAAAAAAGGGAAAATAACTTCTGAAATTGGACATGACGCTAAGAACGTCAACATGCTCAGATGGCCTAGCTGGAAAACTGAACAGGTAATTTCTATCAAAACTACAGAAAAGACTAAGATATTTTCTGAGCTGATTGTTCCTTGAACAGGTGTTGCATCTAGATTTCTTTTTATCCAGAGACATATTATTTCAGCATAAGCAGCCAGATATACTACCAAAGGGAACTGTTGGCAAATAGTCTGGATGGAAATCGGATAGATCTGATCACGATCTCTGACTGCTATGGTATGCAAGATGAAGAAGAACCCCGTTTCGATGACAGGCTTTTCCCTTTGACTGATGAGCCCCGTTGCAAAGATTTTGTCAACAAAAAAGTGAGTTACTGGTTGAACAATAAGTTTGATGTTGGACAAAATTTGTGGTAAATGCTTTCTTGGACTCTTTAAAGGTCTTTTCTGGTGGAATATAATGGAGTTTCACTTATCTATAGATTTAATGTAGTGTGCTATGTACACTCCTGATAACCACAATAATTTACATCTTCAGGTTTATCTAGTGAGCAGTAGAGTTCATCCTGGAGAAACACCTGCCAGTTTTGTTTTTGATGGGTTTCTGGATTTCATTCTTCGCCCTGATGACCCAAGAGCAAAGGAATTGAGACGGGCCTATATTTTTAAGCTCATCCCCATGCTTAATCCAGACGGAGTTATAAGAGGACATTATCGAACTGATTCTCGTGGAGTTAATCTCAACAGATTGTACTTGGATCCAGATTTCACGATTTTTCCCTCAATATATGCAGCCAAAAGTTTGCTAGTCTTCCATCATGTTCATAACAAGATTGCAGCGCCACCTGTACAGGAAAGAAATGTGAAATGCTCCACACTAGGTGCCAAATCTTGTGAGCAAAAACCCAATAAAGCGGTCGCGGGAAATGCTGCTGTGAAGAATACAATGAGTGCGAAGGAAGTTTCTGCCCTCATGTTTAATGAAACTCTAACGTCTTCCAAATCTGAAGTTAAATCTCATGTTACAAATATTGCAACTGCAGAAACAACATCATCTGATGCTATAATTGAAGACACGGACGTTTGCAGTATGGCAAGCTCTAATACAAAGACTGAATATGCTCATCTACATGAAACTATCAATCAATCCAGTATATATAGCAATACCAAATACAAGGGTGAATCCCAGTCATTTTCAACTGTCTCTGGAATTGATCTCAAGCAAAATAGCAACTTCAATGAAGTTCTGAGTGGTTCACTGCTTCAATACAGGGAAAATACAAATATTGTTTTATCCCCCGAGAAGGGAAGAAATCTAGTCTGGTTGGATAATTTATCAAGGAATCTTTCTGAGGATCCAAATATTCTTGAAGAAATGGATTCTGCAACTCGAGTAAATTCAGGGAACTTTGATAACCAGGATTCACTAGAAACTGATATTATGAAACACAGAACAAACCTAAAAATGATAGCTAGTGAAAGGTACGTCATTGATGACGTCCAAAATTTACAGATCTCTCCTAGGATTAACTCAGGTACACCTCTGGAAGAAGAATCTGTCTACCATTGGTCTGACAGCAATTCAGTCTGTGGTAAAATCAGTGATTCCGTCCATTTAAATGACACTGATGAGGCCGCAACATACTATGATGTTCAGGGAGTTCATTCTAGTCTAGGAGATGCAGACATTGATGGATACATTGGAAATGAGGGATCTGATGATGAAGACAGTCACAATCCTGTACAGGATGGTGTGAAACACTGTGTACACTTGAATGATCCTAAACTACTTGAAATAAGCAGCAACGAAAGTGGGATAGCAATATACGTGGATCTCCATGGACATGCCTCCAAACGAGGGTGCTTTATTTATGGAAATTATTTTGAAGATGAGGCAGTTCAAGCAGATAACATGCTGTTCCCAAAGCTCATGTCAATTAATTCTGCTCATTTTGACTTTCTGGGGTGCAATTTCACTGAGAAGAATATGTACATGAAGGACAAAAGGGATGGAATGTCAAAGGAAGGATCTGGAAGAGTTGCAATCTTCAAAGCTCTGGGAATCATTAGGAGGTACATAATTCAGTTTCAGTTTTTGACTTAAATTATCCAGTTGAGTAAAAATACTTTTGATCACTAATGGATGTTGCATGAATGTTTTTCAGCTATACTTTGGAGTGCAATTACAATATGGGGCGTGTAGTCAACACTGTGCCAGCAGCTCATGGTGACCAAGGAAGAGCCACACCACCACCCCCTTGCGGCTTTCCTCCGAAGTACACACCAGAACATTTTGAAGATGTTGGTCGTGCCATGGCAGTTGCTGCTCTTGACCTTTTGGGCAAAAACCCATGGTCCAGAGTGGTAAATTCAGAGCACACAACTCTCCTTGGAGTTAAAGACTGGTTACGCAGGCATATTCGAGGTCTTCGTGGTCTTCCTAAGGGACTGTCGGTCCGATCAAATCATAAGACATCAAGCAAAACCAGTGTCACCAACAGTTCTCCACCGTAAGTAATTGCCATATGAAGTGGAGTTGTAATTTCTCTGATGTTCTTTAGGACCCCGAATTTCCTGTGAAGCTGGATGATTGACCCGACATTTATTGGTTTGCAGGTCAGTGAATTCAACAAGTAATTTTGTACCTCGAGTGGCTTTTCTGCCTGCAAAGAGAGTGACAGAAAAGTTACAAACAAATGCAGAGTCAAATATGGGAACCCAGAAAACTAATCGCGTGCTTGGCTCAGCTGATCGCAGTGCAAGCCTAACAGGGAGGAGGGAATTGAGGGCTATACGAGAAAGTAAGTGCATAATAAGCAGTTCATATATCTAATTAATATATTTCTTGAGAGATACGAAGTTGTCTGTACAAATTTTAAGAAAAAAGCTCATTGAGGTTGCTTGTTAAGGTTTTTGATTATAATTATAAGAGTGTTTCACTCTATAGTTTCAAGACCAACAGACAGAAGATACTCTACCCCCATTCTCCCTGCTAATGCTGGCGGTGTTCACAATCGTCCTTCAACCAAACTTGCCCCTGTTGAACCATCATCATCTGTGAAGTCTCATCTCATGAACAGCAAAGACATTTATCCAGTGACCACCAATTCAGCGCCAGCCGTAATGCAGCACAGCATCCAAAGCATATCAGCCTCAAGTCTGCCTATGGCATCTCAATCATCGTACCCTGGTCCACAGCTCTTCATGCCTGAAAACTTAGGATCTGCTGCTGGTGTTACTTTAGGATCCATGTTCAGAGGTCTTAAGCACAACAGGGGTGGGAAGTTGGCTTCTCCTGTAACCCACGGTCGACTCTCTTTGCGTCACAATACCACGTCTGCCTCTGAAGTTCCTGCTCAAGCATCATCTGCAACATTCTTCCGTGCACAGATATCCAGCAGTTCAGTCAATAGCTTGGAAGAGGAAAAAGTCATGCAACTCAAACAAGTGAGTCACAATATATTATTAATTGGTAAGATGCACATACTATTTTACTGTTGTACATGATGTCTTTTGTGTGAACGCTTAATTTCAATTATCTGCCAATTCACCAAAACAACTTTAATTTTCAGCTTCCTCGCTTCAATCGCATGACTTTTAAACAAACAGAAAAGGTGTCTGGGACAAAATCAACTGACAACCCCAAGTAAATTTATTTGTTGTGTATGCTGGCTTGTACATCTACAAATCAACACAATAGATAGATGGATAGATAGATAGATAGATATATAGATAGTGCAGCCCTCTAAGGCAAGTTCTTGCTGCTATCGAGGGTTGATTAATGAGGTGAGAAAGAGGGGGATACATGCAATATAGATTAGATAGGACAGTTTTAAACTGTTTAGCAAACTACATTTGTGTGAACCGATTTGCCAATACTGTACAAATTAATACAGCATTTGTTTTGGTATTTGTATTTGCATTGTACCATTTACTAACAATTGTTAATGAAATTATGTAATATTTTGCTCTAATAAGATGAAACATGACAACATTTTTATGAATTTTCAGAGCAGATACTCAGAAGAAAAGTAAACGACACTCTCCAGGTAAAAAGAGTGCTACTTCCCCAAGTCCAAAGTCAAATAAATTCCTCACAAAGAATGGTAGCACTGACAGTGAAAGTGAAAAGAAAAGGAAGCCTCGAAGAAAATCCATCAAAAAAGAAAAAAATTCAGAGCACAAAACCCTCTCCTCCAAAGCTGCTTTTGGTAAGATATCATCTTGTCAATTATATTTGTAAAGAGGGAGCTTTTATATAATACTGCAGCTAGCCAACAACAAAATAAAATTTTGTGTTTAATATAATTTCAGATCAGATAAGTGCCACCATAGATGTTAAAGATGCACCAGAGCTTCAGTATATGAGGTATTAAATTTGATCTCTCATTGCATGTCAAGAAATTTATATTGGAAATTTACCCATGACCTATTCTGGGTTATATTTGAAAATGTTTCCCAATAAAACTATTGCTTGCAGGATGACCAGTTCTCCACATACTAAAGGAAGTGATGCCGAACACTATGGACATGGTGACCTGATTTCCCAAGCTGCCATGCGTATTTTTGAGGTATACAGGATTTTTGAAAACGGTATTGATATCTATGAGGTGACTCTGTTTCCAGAGCAGAGATCAAACAATAATGCACTCACCCTAAGCATTTTGTCTATAAATGCCCTTGTGGTGCCTTTTGCGCTTAAACATATATTGGCTATGTTTTATGAATTTGAAAGAAAAAAGTTTTGTTTCTGGATGAGAACTCTTTAACACTTCTGCACCTACATGCATGAAACTTGGCCAGAACATCTCTAAAACAGTGTGGTTATACTTTTTCAGGGTCTGATGCCTCTGCGTAATAATTTCATTCTAAAGACATATATCTGAAACAGTCTGAATAATGGTATATCATTCGATCAGACTATAAAAAATAAGTGTTCCATGGAAACCTTATGGCCATTCTTATCTGTTGCTGACCGACTGTCAGCATAAGTAGCACTGTATGTGTAGCATAGAATGTGTAGGCATTGTTCTTGTGTAATATATGTGAGGTTGACATGAAATTTAATTTATATATTTGCAGAAAGACGTCACATTCGGCATAGATATGGAGGGCAGACCGAGGGAGTTGAATTTCTGTAATGACCTTTAAAACTGCAGGATGGTTGCAGTCTCCATCAGGCATTGTTATATGACCAGTGAAATTGTACTTCGTTTATCTGCTATATTCAAGAATTTATACAGTATTGATTTTAGTTGCTCATCAATCAAGGTGATTAGTAGTTGTTACTTGTTAAAGTGTTTATTCAGGACACTGAATGTGATCTTGTATTTTATCAGCAAAAGTAATATATCTTTATTTAGATTGGCAGTTGTTTTACAGCATATTTTAGTATTTATAGAATATCCTTGTGAGTGTCTGTGATAAATATACACATTGTGATTAAAATTCTGCTAGTCCTTGTTTTTTCTAGGTCTACAGTACCAAATTATTTTTCGTACCCAAGTAATATTTTTGGGTATCGTGCAGTATAGCGGACCCAAATGTATGGCCTTATTTGGCGTCCTTGAATGTTAAAAAAAAATTAACAATGTCTTGTCCTGAAAATGAAAAGAGCGGTCGTTTTTTTTGTGACGTCATTCATTGAATTAAGTGATATGACGTCATAGGCATGTCAAAAATGCTCGCTAAATAAGGTCATAAATTTTGGTCCGCTATACTGTACTTTTTCCATATTTTTATTATTATTCTTCAAACAAATGCCTTAGCTGGGAGTGAAAATAATTCAGACTAGAAGCACGACTGGAAGAGTAGAAAACTGTGCCTCAGGCAAAAGAAAAACGGCATTGTTGGTGAGGTCTTAGTTAGGCTTACACTACCATAAACAATTTTTAATGAAAAACAAAACCTAATTGGTGGTTTGCCGTGAGTCATGACAAAATGTTCTACTGCATGAAAACAAGAAAAGAAAAAAACTTGTCCTCTCTACAACGATTGTAAAACTGATGTCCAACCTAATAAGGTCACCTATCACAAAGACCACTATAGCCACCAACAAAGGTGGCATTTCAGAAAGTAAACTGATAATAAGGTCACTGTCCAGGAAAATATTTTTTGTATATCATGACTGACACTCGTAATAACAAAATCGTCTATTAACAAGCACTTTTTGACTGTCCCAAATCATGCATCATGTACCACTAGCATAGTCTTCTGAGGAAAGTCCCATTGCATTAATTAACAATATAAGTGGCTACGTTCACTGTTCAGCTTGCCTGGACAGTCTATTGCAGCTGGTGCCAGGATGAAGCTGCAGTGGCTGTATAATTCATCTCAGCTCAGAGATCCCATATGAGTAAAATCAACGGCAAGGCACACGAATGGCCAGCACGCAATGGTGAAGTAAAGTACCAACAGAGGTCATTGTCACTAGTAGATGTACTTCTATTGTCCTTTTATCTGCTAGGACACTCCGTAGGCTGTTACTTTTCTCCCCATTATTGTTAACTGATGGATGAGCTTCTATGGCTCACATCATGCTCACCTTTGTCAGGATACCTCAAGATTTAGTAATTCTAGTTGGATACTTAAGGTGATTAATGTCCTCAAAATTTGAGACCATATAATACACAAACAAAAATTTGTTGTGATGAAATTTTATTTCGTCTACACAGTAGACAAGTGGGACACAGGTTGACAATTAAAAACAAAAGCTGTGATCCTCATGTGCTGGAATTTCCAACAAACAATTAAAAACAAAAGCTGTGATCCTCATGTGCTGGAATTTCCAACAAAACAACAAATGTCAACAGGATATTTGAGTTTCAAAGCACTCCATTAAATATGATTTACAGCTAAATTTTACAAGTTAAACAGGCCTAACCTGCAGCTGGCAGGTTCCACTTTTAATTCTGTGATTAAGTTAGCCATGCGAGGTTCGGGGTTGTATGAAGTAAACATATACTGCACATATGTGCAGTTAGTTTTAGCCTGATTATACAAACCCACAAAATATCATGGTGGGTATTTACGGAGGGCATATAAAACTGCAAACCAAACTTGCTTACAGAATTACATTCAAATCTAAGGCTCATTTAACCAGTAAATTCTGTTTCATTTTGTTTGCTTCCAAAAGATTCTATGAGATTTCAGAGTGGTGAATAAAAATTACCTCAAAATAAATCTCTCATTCAGAACTTCAGTTCTCTAATATCCCAATTATGATACAATTGTACCATAGTAGCTCACTGTACAATAAACTTCCATAACACTGGCATTGAATAGGTTTTTCCTTGAACATTTTTGCTAAAGTGCACAACCTGCTCTTTTAAAATATCATCTAGAATCCCATGAAGGCAAACAAATAGAAACAACAATGTCTCAAAAGGCGATGCATCATACACACTTTACTTTATACTATATTTCACAAAACTTATACAGCAATGCATGATTCAGCAGGTGCTATAAAGAGGTTTCTGTGTTATAATAAACATATTTGAGATGCACAGGATTGTAAGAAAAACCCATCTATTCAGAACAGCCTATATATACGAACAATAGGTTTCTTTAATCCAAGCGCCAGTGAGCAGAAAACATTTCTGAAAACAGGCGCTCTACAAATTTATTTATTTATAATAGCACCAACAAGCATACCATTACATCAGGTTCTGTTAAACAAAAAAATCTGATTGCATAACATTGCTTCCATTAAACTGCAATCTTGTATGTATTCATTTAACGAAAGAGTGATTTCTCATAATGTATTTGCATAGACAATCAAAAGTGGCTAGAAAAATTGAAAGAAATTAATTAAAACTGTACAAACATCATGCTAGTCATGCTAAGAAAAAAACACGCGACATCATAAATTATAATTAAGCACATGAATAAAAGGGTCATTCAAAATTTCCTTCATGTTAAGTATGAGGGGCACATGGCAGGGGCAGACCAGCTGTATTGCCTGGGCGGGTTTAGCAGTAGAATGAGAACATTAACGTGTCTACGTGCAAGAAATATGGGCGATAGAAGAATATGGGCCAGATGATGTGTTTAATGCTGTTACATAATTGTTGAATGCATACCATGTATTACATACTTGTACAGGCGAGAAGATTGAATATCTTGAAGATACTAATGATCTATTAATTATCAGTGTAGCAAGAGTGTAATGATCTCTTTTAAAAAGGCATCAATGCATTTTACAATTCTGAATGGTGGCGAGTAAGGTTACTATTTAAATCTGAGCATAAAGACAGGCATGTTAAAAAGTCTTTTAGAAAAAAGTTCAAAAATTAGTACAATGAAGAGCTGTCAAAAATTACCCCGACTAAAAATCAGAGAATGAGATCAAATTTTAGGAAATTAAGCCTTAACCAAATAAAGGTGCAGTTCGCATTGTCACTCGAATTGCCCACATCATATTTGCTTTCTCTTTGCACAAGATTGAATTTAACATCATACAATCAGACTTCATTCAGTTGTTCACATAGTACTCACAAGTGACCTCACACAAAATATAATAACTGCCACCACTGCTGTAAAATGGTGTTTAACATGATTTATAATTACCCTGACATATAAAATTGATAACGAAACTAAGCTATAGTTTTCATTTGCATTAAGTATATCCTAAACACATGCATTTCTGATATGTGATATACTTTGCAAAGTGATTGGACCATAGTGCTAAGTAGTGTGTAATTACAAACAACGTCATAGCTGATTGTAGTGAAATCTGTCATTCACACCAAATGTAAAAACGTTCACCAAGAGAGCTACACACACTCTCTGGGGTTACATAGATATTGAAAGCATGTCCAGATGATTATACATTGCATTACATGGCTAGGTAATGACATAGATAACATCCAGTAAGGCACAATATTGGTCTGGTAACCCACACTGCCCAGCTTGCCATTCCTAGCGGAATGGCATCACTGCTATATTGGATTATGGGATTGGATTATTTTTGAAAGCAGGTCAGGTCAAGGGTCAAGTTAATGAAATTAGCAAAACATAGTTCTTGATCAACAGTTGCCTGTTTGTTGCTATAATTACTCAACCGTGGCAATGTTTGGGTTTAATTTGACTTATTGACAACTTAATGTCAGTGTACTACAATGTGTAGTGGGCTTCAATTGGATGCTCTTGCATTATAAACAAAACATTGTCACGGTTCAATGGGCCAGCTGTCAATCAATTTAAACTGGGTGTATTAATCTTGACCTTGCAATGCGCCAATCTGGCGTAGTATAACCCGGATATACCAATTTGGTACAGTGTAAACAGGCCAATGTCAGAGAGGCCGAACGGGTTAGAGTATGGTGGTAACTTGATGAATATCCTAATAACAAGCACTACAAATATCATTGAAACATGATACCAAGAAAGAATAGAATAAGTTATGGATTTGAAAAAGTTTACAAAAAAAAAAAAACACAAAATCTGTCAGAAGTATCTAGGGATAATGAAATAACTGATGAAATTGTACAACATGGGTGGGTCTTATTCATGATGAAATTGATGATGACATTGTGACTTACAAATTAGGGCAGTAATAGACAGGAAAACTGATGCCCATAATCATCTCTCATTGATGAAGAACAGAATTTGACAAAAACCTGGTACAAAAATGTAGTTACATAGAGTTGTGAACACAAACACTTTCATAAGGAAATGGCAGGGAAAGCTGCAGCAGCCTGGAGCATTTAAAAAAGCATGCTCATAAATTAAGTCTATTCTTCCTTATTTGAATGTTCTTTTGGCATCTATGACTTGGATCAAAAAAGAAATTATACACTGTACCATTACCAAGATAACACAAATAGCAAAGATTGTGAGCTCTAGCATTATATAATAAATTATTTTCAATTCAATTCAATTTTCAATTCAATATTTACTGCAGTGATTCTGCAATCTAACATGCCATCCATGGAAATGACAGATCTCAATAACCTCATCCATGTTTATGCCACTTTTCACTGGCAATTATTCTTCCATATAATATTTTACATTTAATAAAAATTTTGAGGTATTAGCCAGAATGTTAAGAAAACCCAGAATACAGCATTTTCAAATGCCCTGAGCATGAAATTTGGCTGAAGGAGACAAAGTCATTAACTAGATTATATCAGTTACTAAAGGTAAAACTGCCTACAGTGGGTTGCGAAAGTATTCATCCACCTTGGAGTTTGCAAGCTATAATTCTATACAGAACAAAAACGGTGCATGTGATGATCAGAAATATTTTGGAGGATAATTCATCGTATCTTGCAAATTTTAAAACCATTTTGCAACTTATGAACTCATATACCCAAAATTTTACAACAGGGGCATGAGATAGTGAATATTTTCATTGTTGCACTAGATTTTCATCAGATTTTCTCTGAATTTACTGATATTGACCCAGGAAAACATTTTATATAAAATATTGTAATATTGGCTAGTTCGCTGAAAATATAAATTGTTAGAAATGCCTCAAAATTACAATTTACTCTTCAAAAGCCAATCCTTAGTTCTTGTAATTCAAATTTAGTGTCTAATAATTAGATAATGAACAACCAAAAGTGAAAGTTTCCAAACAGAAGACCAAACATTACTTAATTTTTCATGAAAATACATCATGTGGTAAGGCCACTTTAATTTTTTTCAGTAACTAACCAGCTGATGACTAGAAAAGAACCTTTGAATAAAAAGAAAGCTAGATCTATAATGATAATGAGAATATAGACCATAATGTGCCCCTACCCTAGAATGGCATGTATATGAGTTTGCATGTGCAAAGGTTATGTAACATTATATAACAATTGCAAAAAATTTGTAAAATATGATAAATTATTACCTCCATGAAAATTGTGATGCTTGCATGTGCCATTTTTACCCTGTGCAGAAATACAGTTGACCTATTGACATGCAAACTCCAGGGTGGATGAATACTTTTGTAACCGACTGTATGAGAACATCCTACACTAGATCATTTTTCATAATTATATAATAACAAACTTTTGAATTTCACCAGATACTGTACAAACATGTTCAGAAAAAAGAAATCTTTTGATTTAAAACCCATATATAACATACAAACTTCTATGGTTCCATAGAATTAAGAACATAATGTGGCACATCGGTTCATGTATCATTTCATAATGGCAATATCTGACTTTAGTAGAGCCAGGTCTGCAGACTCGATGGTTGAGGTGTTATACTGTTTGGATAGCTGCAATTCCGGAGAAATAACAATGCTGCTTTTTGATATAACTGGCTGTGTTGCATTACAAAACATTGCAGGATCATTGGTTGTATAGACTGAATCTGTAGCAGATGGTGCAACTTCTACTAACAAACCATTTGGAGATGTTTGTAAGACTGACTCTTCTGTTACGAGAGTTTGCGAAGTCTGAAGACCGTTTTGCGCTGGGATGGTAACTGATGAAAAATGGCTGGTGGCATCAGTAACAATGACACCAGATTGGTCGATGTATGGCTTCACTTCACATGTCTGGTTCAGCAGGTCATCCACTGACCATGTCTGCTGCTGATTGCCATCACCAATGTCAAGGTCAAATCCAATGGAACTGGGTCCAAGGTTGAGTATCTGGGCATTGCTCTGGCCCTGAAGATCAGTTGTTGCATCATATTGCAAATGTTGTGATGTGCACCCTAATTGCTGCGTTGATATGTCGGCAGCATTTGGTGTGATGAGGTATGTTTGCACAAGTTGGGCTCCCCCTGAAATTGGTAGGAATATGAGAGCACAACAATAAGCAGTACTTACATCCAATCCATACATCTGATTAAAATGGACATAGTTCTGTAAACCTTCTTCATACCTGAAACGGCCGATAAAGGTAGAGTGATGGTTCCATCCGGATTCGGCACAATATTGACTACCGTTTGCTCTGGCATAAGATCAGTGTTCAGCACCTGAGGATGATCCGACAAACCCATATCCATCTGCAAATGTAACATGGTATCACTTATCTGGAATAACACATTGATTATGCATTATCTAGCATCGTGCAAGCAGTTTTATCCCAAACTTGGCTGTGTTCCTCATAGAAAACCTATTAGGAACAACCCATGTGGTATTTTTTGTGATCCACCATCCCTAATTATAATAAATTGTGTTCCACCATCCCTGATTTACGAATGGGCCGCGGACAGCATGCTAAAAATAGCAAGGGAACCCCCCTGTAACATGCGGGTGGCAGGTAAGAAATTACTTATACCTTTGATGGAAAAACAATAACTTATTATCTTTTGAGAATGAAATTCAAATAAGACCATCATGAGTTAATCAATCCATATGAAATTTGAAAGATGTGCTCATTCATCCACAGCAGTCAAAATTGGTGTCAATCACAGAGTCAGTCAAACAAACTGTGTAACATGATAATTCGATCTGGGCCAAACATGAATTTGGATACACTTAGCATGCATTTAAAATTAGACAATATTGATATGTACAAATAGCAGTAAAGTGGCAGGAGGTGGAATAACTATGAGAGAGGTGAGCCAGCAAAATATTGGACAATTTTCAAGTATGAAGTTAAACCTTACCAAAGGCATACAAGTGACAGTGACCACATCAGACTGTGGCAGTGCCTCCCCTTCAACTTCTTCATCCTCCTCATATGTGTTTTCATCTGTGTTCTGCTAACCCAAGAAAATATAAATTAGTAACTCATATGTCACAAACAGTCCTCATCAAAAATCTGTGGTGACTCAGTACAAAATGTGCAGAATTAAACCTACCTTTCCTAAGGTACAGGTGCTACTTGACTTATAGCCAGAGTGTCGTTTGCTGTGGGTTTTTAAACTATACTGCGTGGTAAAAGCCTTGTTGCATCCATCTGACTCGCATGCATATGGCTTTTCACCTGCACATAAAATTAATAATTTTTCTAAGGCATCACAGTGTTAATTTGATATCCTTTCAACTAAATTTTTTGAAGCTAGACAGTAGGGGATACTACGCAAATTTCAGATTAAAGGAGTTGATACAGTAATTTCAAATGTGAACTATAACAGATGTTAGAATATCATACACCAAATAGATCATAAAGTCGTGGGAATATAGATGAAATAGTGTCTAACCTGTATGAATGCGCATGTGGACCTTCAAATGATGACTTGCAGCAAACCCTCTACCGCATGCTGAACACCTGTAAAAAGACAGGCATTGATTCTACAATTAGGGAAACAGCACAAGTAAACGCTAAATACCCTTTAATTAAATTATTTATGCCAAGTCCAGTATTCCTAGCTACAGTGATCTGAATAGTACATGAACAATTTGTGAGCCAGCAATACCCCAGCTGTTTCAAACTGAATCTTATTAGCTTAAATATCCTCCTCTAAAATACATTAAGCAATGTTGTGTTTTATTGTATATATGTATAAATTCATTTATTTATAGTCACATGAGGTAAAACATATGCAATAAATAAATACAATTAAAAAGCAACTAGAAAAAACCTCCCATCCCACACGGGCTTATGTGTGAACTGTCATATGAATTTGTTTTAGGGGCCATTTACAAGAAAAGTTTAAAAAAAAATTCTAACGTTTACAATAACAAATAAGGAAGTCTGGATATAATTTTGATAATAGATATGAATGAAGCTTATAGAATTTGTAACCTTACATCACATGTGGAGATTATCTTATTAATTAGTATCCACAGTATTTTCCACCACAGGAAATGTTTGTGCCCATCTTTATTCCTAGTGCCTCTCAAGGTCATCATTACAAAGTTAAATACTGTACAAGAACTGATCATGAACCCAGCCAATTGACATCACTGATAGAGACTACTACAGGCAATAATTATTTTATTTTTAGCTTCCGGATCAGCCAATATGCAATAATATGACAAAAAAATTAAGTGTTATTGAACATGATTTTTTTTTTGATTTCTGAATTTTGCCAATCGACTTATTAAAAATTTCCTAGCGAGGATCCAAGATGCTGAAGATCAAATGAGTGTAGCCTTATATAGCTATTATTTATGGTAGCACTTACTTATAAGGCCTTTCACCGGTATGGGTCCTCACATGTTTCCGCAAATCACTCAAAGTTGTAAAAAATTTGGTGCACCCATCTTCATCACAGTTGAAGGTATTACCTGTGTGTAGCCGTTGGTGAGCTTTCAACCTAAAGCAAACAAATCTTAAATTACCTTGGTAATAACAAAATCAATCTTGTTACTAATAACTAACATCAGTCGCATTATGTATGTTGCCTATGGTTAAGTACCTGTAAAGGGTGTTGAAAGACTTTTCACAGCCAGTGACTTCACATTCGAATGGTTTCTCTTGGGTGTGGACCCTAACATGAATTTTAAGGCTGTAAGATGTTAGGAAAGCCTTGCCACATCCAGGCAGTTTGCACACGAAAGTGTACTCCCCTAAAAACAAATAAACAATGACAAATATTGGGTTAGAATTGAACTCTTTGATGAGACTGCAGTATTTTGCAGACCTATTAGGTCCAACAGTTGTGAAGTGATGCAACTCATAAAGCAGATAATAATTGTAAAAACTGCAGACAATAATTCATTTATATCACTTTCAGGTACGAGATACCCACCTTTATGAGTCTTCAAATGAGTTTTCAAGTTTCCTTGGGTGGTGTATGCTCTTTGGCATCCTTCGTATTCACATCTGAATCTTTAAATATCAATTCATTGTCATCATCTAATAAATATAATTTTGCATGAATTTTGTTAATCAGGGCATTAAATTTAAAATAAAATGACTCAATTAACATATTTATATATTTTGGGGGTCATTGGCAAAATCAAAAAGAATGGAGGGGAGCATATTAAACTATGTATATCAATTTAAAATATAAACAAAACTACATTATTTGAAATAAGGAAACGTACGATTGCCTGGTGACTTGTTTCGGGTTGACTGATGGATCGTGACTTTCAATGAGAAGAGTGGCATGTGAAGGATTCTGTGGCATAGGAGTGTCCCCAGGGTCAATCTGCATCATAATCTGGTCTTCAGATATAGTATGCTGAATGTACCTACAAAATACAAGTATAATCAGTTGCATTGAATTTACACAAATGTGACAGAATGTAAGGCTAACAGTACTTGAAGCAAAGTCAGCCACAAAATAATAAACTGAGCATAAAAAAAAAGATCTTGTCACTTTTATTTGGAATGTAAGGGATTAACACTGATTTCAAAGATGTTTATGATACAACTTAAACCTGCTGTTAAACTTATTTTTCATAATCTAGCCTACTCATCATGTCATGCAAGTTTGAGTGATCCAGGTTGATCAAAAGTAAAAAATTTGTTTTGGCAGTGCTCGAACACGGCAACAGTCACTTACTGTGGTGTTTATTGCAGCTAATTTCAATCATTGAATGTTGCAAAAATTGTTTAATGGATCCAGAATTAATTTGGACTGCTTGGGTGACCATAGACTATATATATCAATTAAAGACTATCAATCTTTGCAGTGACTTAAGGCATAGTCCCACATTTTCTTTTTTCCATTGGCAAAGATTGCTGGCACAGTAACCTTTGCCCTGAATGGCCTAAATTTGTGTAGTTATCCATCTCCCTTCTTATTGGATGCAATGGAAACTTATTGCACAATCAGTGAAGGCCTTGCCATTTTTGGAATATGGTGCTATAGCGTCATGTGTAAGCTGGATTCTGATTGGCCCATACACTTTTTTACCACAACAGGACAGCACCTGCAAGACATTCCATTGGTCTCTTCAAGAGACAATGAGAGACACTTTGATGCCATGGGGATGTGCATTTTGTTGATAAAATACTCCTGATAACTATCTTTAAAACTTATAACAGTGTTCCAGCTAGGCCATTTTTAGCATGGCGCGATGCCATGCCCGAAGTCCGTTGCGCCATGCCCGAAGCGCCATGCCCATTTTTGTGAATGCCATGCCCGAAATTAAGTAAAAAGCTTTCTTCTTTTTCTTTTTTCTTTTCAACTAGCTGGCCGCCCTATATTCCTCTATTTAGGTGCCCTAATATCCTGTGTGCTATGCCCATTTCAAATACTAGCTGGAACACTGTATAAGGCACACTGGGGGGTCATAGAAATTGGCCACCCCTGACCTTGTAATTAGGCACCTTGCAGTTTCGCAATTTGTGACTAAAATAGCAGTTCATATCAATGACAATGTTCTAACATTTCATCTTTAGCATCTTAGAAGTTTTTGTGATAGTTTATTTACGGTGGCGAAGTTCTATGACCCTGGCCAAATTTGGAAATTAGCATATTAGACAAGTAAGCAAATCAATGCCTTAAAAAGAATTAAACATTATTTGGATAAACAATGTAAAAACACGTTATATAACAGCTATATAAGCAGCAATTTCAACTACTGTCCCCTTGTCTGGATGTTTACGGGCAAACTAAACTTAGATAAACTCAAAAATGTAAACAAAAGAGCTTTAAGATTTATTGAAAATCAAAATGATATGCCATATGAAGAACTATGTAAAGAAGCAAAGAAATTTACAGTAAACCGAAGATGCATAAAATCAGCCGCAATACAAATGTACAAAATAAAGAACAAAATGGCCCCCTAGCTTGTACTTACAAGAAATCTTTTCTGTAAGGGAAGACATTTATAATTTGAGGGCAAATGACACTTTCAGTATCCCCCAGTTTAACCTATTAAATATGGCAAAAAAAGTCTGAGGTACTATGGAGCAAAATTATGGGCGCATATCCCGAGTAACATTAGAAGCAAAGTCTCACTCAGCAGCTTCAAATCTGCTGTGACTGACTGGTTTACATAATCAAAATGACATTATGAATATTAATTTTTTATAAACTACAATCTCACACAAAATGTAGAAATGACTAGTCAAATGCATTGATTTATTAAAGAGCTGTTTGTGATAACTTGTTACAATGCTGACTCAAAAGGTGCTGAACCTAAAATGAAGTGCTGTACAGAAATGTGCTATATTTATTATATATTTGTTAGTCCTATTAGATTTATGTATTATTATTAGTATGTCGTACAGAAGCTTCTGCTTGGTTCGTGTATTTGGTCTTGAACAATGTATGTGATTCCGTGAATTGAAACGACAATAAATAAAATTTTACTACTACTACTACATATATATATATATATATATATATATATATATATATAAACCAGAATATTTTTGGCATGATGATGATGTATTCAGGTATACATCGATATTTTCACTGTTTATCTGTATACTATATGGGGTAGAGATGTACTTATTGATCTGAGGTTATTGGCAATGTCAAGTGAGCTCAAGTGTGACAGAATGTTACAAGTGAAAGTGAAACTTAAAGCACATGCATTTGCTGAAATTGTCAATTCTTCAATTTTTATTTTATTTTTTTCCCCAGGGCTGTCACTGGTAGCAACAGGGTTTACTATAATAAGAAACCAGGAGCGTCCTTATGAAACATACCCTGCATTTTCATTTCTGTCTTGATCGTAATTAGGAAGATCATCAGTGCTCATGACAGTTCGCCTGTTGACATCAATGTCAGAGTCCAAATTGACCCTGCCAGAGTCAGAACACACTGGAACACTGTCTCTTTCGGCGCCGTTTTGTGAACCCCCCATTTCGTTGACGTTGTCAAATTCGATGTAAACAGGTGTAAGATAACTATTGTCTATCAATGAGTCCTCTTCGGCTTCTCTAAAATCATCCAGGCACACAATATCACAAGAATCGTGAAGATGAGAGACATCATCGCAATCTTCAGCCATTTTTCATTATTTTGCTCACAGCACCGATGTGAGTTTTCGGCAAACACCGTGACAACTCGGATATCTTCGGCACCGGAAGTTGATATCAGAAATGGGGGATTGTGGGACGGTCTTTTTTGATGGTGGATTGCCAAGATGGTGAGTGTGATGAGACGGTTTTCCTGAAATCTGACCTCATCTGGTCAATTAGAGCTACCAATATCCACCATTGTACATGTTTTCAATTCTAGGCAATATTTTCTGTTAGGTCCAATAGTTATTTTGGCATTTTGTAGTGTGATGTCGAAGCTGTTGTGCATTGTTTTGAAGCATGCCCTGTTTGAGCCTCCATGAGTACCTGGCTACACAGTCCCGTTTGGATGTGTATTGCATCTGTTTGGTTGAAATTTTAAACAATATCTAAGTGTCGTCAGCCGAAATATGACTCCTCTATTCCGTTAGATCTACCAGGGCTATTTCTGCTTGGTGTGAACACCATTCTCAGAACAGCTATAGTAGAACTTGCACTGTTAAGCTGATGACCTGTTATTTTGACTGTGTCATTTGGTCCATAGTCATAGAGCTATAACAGCTCTGTTTGGTCAATATGATTTAATAAGTTGACTAGGTTTGACCTACAATAGTGATCATACTTGTCTCGATGCTATGTGTACATTTACACTCATAATGTAATACTGGCAGTGCCAGTTGCATTATGTAATAGTAATGTGTCACAGGTGTAGAGCTACAATTTGACAAGTTGGTGTATGTACATTGACATTCCTCATAGATATATATGTAACGAAATTTGACAGACTTGAATGCTATTCACTTCCCTGTACCATTTTATTATGTGGATGGTCACAGGAGTTCTCAGTAGCTAGATTGAATTCACATTAGAACCTGGTGGTATTCATTCTTTGTCACCTGAGGGTTTAAAATGTAGAGACATTTAACAATGCTAAACATTTTCTCTGAAAAAAGGGAATTATTAAAGAATTGTAGGAATTGTAAGTATTTGTATAATTAAAGCTAATAACATTTTGTCTTTTTCAGGCACGAGGACCTAAGAAGCATCTGAAGCGTCTCCATGCTCCCAAGCACTGGATGCTTGACAAGCTTGGTGGGACTTTTGTAAGTGAAGATGATCAAAGGCTGGTATAATGAAGTAGAAATGCTTCCCATTATATTTTGGATCCTGTATGCATATCTTCCTGTTACAGGCACCCCGACCAAGCTGTGGGCCCCACAAGCTGAGAGAATGCCTTCCTCTCATGGTTTTCTTGAGGAACCGATTGAAGTATGCATTGACCTATGATGAATGCAAGAAGATCTTGAACCAGAGATTGATAAAGATTGATGGCAAGGTCAGGACTGACAACACATACCCAGCTGGATTTATGGGTGAGTGTTCCCAGGATTGAAGTGGTCTTGAACAACATAGGAATTTGTGCAATGAGGGCATCGAGCACTAAAATGTAGTGGTAGAAGTGTTGTTACTAATCTATTAGGACCTATGCTTCAAGTTCCACCCCCGAAACCTTGTTACAGACCTCGAAATAAGTCGAACGATCATTCAGGTTACGTGGAGGTTACCATTATTTATTTTCACGGTAACGGACCACCGTTTGCGACAAAATGCGCAGGGATCAGGTTGGACCGCGCATTTGCGATATTTGCGCATTGTTTTCTCAATTATCCCACTAGATCATGTCATAATGGGCAAAAATCGCGCCAAGTTTGCCCAAAACATTGAAATATTGACAACTGTTTTCATGCTTGAATGCAGTGACCACGTTCACAACAGTCAAGTAAGCTGCGTTCTGATTGGCTGATTAATGAGAGCAGAGCCATTTCTGGTCAATCAGAGTCCTCCTTTCATCCACCACTTGTTTAGTCTGACTTCGTTTGTGAGACTCAATCCACGTGGTGCTCTCAAGCAGAACACAATCAGCAAAAAAATGGAAGGCAATGCACGCAAAATCACTGATTTCTTTGGCCATGCTGACAATAAAAAAATCCCATCACAACTGGAAAAATCCCACTCTCATTCTTGGTAATGGGATATTTCTCCCACCTGAAATTGGTTCCAGCCTGATCCCTGAATGCGCCATATTATTTAGTCACAACAGTAGGTTACCACATCAATATTCATGGTAACTGGAAAGCGTGTTACCATTGTTGAAGCTTATTTCGATCCCTGTTGTCATAGTGACCTGAAGTATTGGCTAGTGTTAAGTATCACCATTGTTGACTTGTTTTGCTTTCTAAAGTATGATGACTTTCTAAAGTTCAACAGAGCCCCCTTAAATTTTGTTGATGAATGGTAAATAAGTTCAGAATTTTTCAGTGAATGCTAGTTTCATAAATTTTGGTTTCTTTCCAGATGTTGTGACAATTGAGAAGACGGCCGAAAATTTCCGCTTGATTTATGATGTGAAAGGCCGTTTCACAGTTCATCGTATTACCCCAGAAGAGGCCAAGGTAAGAGTAGGACTTACCAGAAATTTATAGAACTATGCATGGATATTAGAGATAAGTGCGGGATGCATTATAACCCCCACTGTTCATTCAGAGCTGTGGGGCAGGCGCTGACTCAGCTTCTAGAGCAGTTGAGGGTCAATTACTTGTAAATTGGTACACAGCATAACCACTGCACCATCATCAAGGCGCCTCTTGTCATGTCTGATCAATGGATAAATATACTCAGCCTGTGACCCCATTCTCATCTCTAATGGATATCATGGTGCTGATGCAAGTCTCACATTTTTTTAAGGCCTTAGAAAATCTTGTGAACAATTGCATGGTTTAGGAGGTCTTGTAAAGTCTTAAATTGATTAAAAGGATTTCTGGAGCAGAAATTCTGTTACTGAACTTGATTGACTGCAACTTAGTACTCAATCAGTGAACTAATGAAAAGAATCAGTTCAGCATTTTTCGGTGAATGCCAGCGTATTGCTGAAAAAAGTGCAGCCACACTGATGCAACTTTAGGACAACTAGAAAGTGCAGAATTTTATCATTTGTTTTGCAGTACAAATTGTGCAAGATCAGGGCTGTCAAGACTGGTCCTAAAGGAGTTCCCATGTTGACTACTAGCGATGGACGTACCATCCGTTACCCAGACCCCCTTGTTAAGGTCAACGATACTGTGCGGGTTGAAATTGCAACTGGCAAGATCAGCGATTTCATCAAGTTTGATTCTGGTGAGTGCTCTGTAACTTCCTTGTGATGCTCTGTTAGAGGCAGGCAATTATTTTGGGAATGAAACAATTGGTGCTCTAATTTATGTATAAGCCAAATTATTATTTTTTTGCCTAGTTAGCTGCTATGTAGTACAGAATACTGCGTGTTTAAGTATTACACCCCGTCCATTTAAACCAGCTGAAATAAAAGGCTGTTGGCTGTAATGTTATCACTGCTTAATGTCAAGCACTTCACAAAATTTCCCCACTTGACATGTGGGTTGCTGCCTAGCTCAGTGGTAGCACACTGGGCTTCCAACCACTTGGTCCTGGGTTCAATTCCCGGTTGAGCCTAAGTTGGATGGCTGTTTCATCCATCATCATCTCATTGCCATGGTCCCTGACTGTCCTAATTATCCCATTAGGTGCAGAAATACAGGACAGTAGGCCTTAATCCACCCACCCACCACCCCACTTGACATAGTAATAGCTTGTGGCAAAAACATCTTCAGCTGAGTTGTGAGAATGCAATACAATTTTATGTTTAACAGGCAACCTTTGCATGATCACTGGTGGCCATAACTTGGGTCGTGTCGGAACCATCACCCATCGGGAACGTCATCCTGGATCATTCGACATTGTCCACATCCGTGATGCTGTTGGACACTCATTTGCTACCAGGTATGAGCTTTGATTGATTGTGCAGTTTGTGTTTACAAGCTAGTACTACATTGCTTCACCAATGTTATTCCATTATTGAGAATCGTGTAAAGAGAGGGTGTGAGTGTTTCGCTAAATTGTCAATACTGAAATAGAGAAATTTGAAGGCACTCTCATGGTTCCTGTCAGGCTAATTTGCACAGGATATTTTCTCATAATCTGTTATTTACCAAATGCTGAATTCTTCAAAACCTGTGATATACTTTGTATTAGTTTTTCTAATGGGTCTGATGTTATTTTTCAGATTGAACAACGTCTTCGTCATTGGCAAGGGAACTAAGGCTTGGGTTTCACTTCCTCATGGTAAGGGGGTCAGAATGACCATTGCTGAGGAGAGGGACAAGAGAATTCAAGCAAAGCAGCAGTAAATTAACAAAAACCGGTCCACCAACATCATTTAAGACTGTAAGGCTGTAATGCAACAAATAAAAAAAAATAGGAAAGCCAAGTATTTGTGTTTTACTGTTTTGATATGAGCATGAGTAGCAAAGGATGTCAATGTTTAAGTGTCTATTAAAGTTGGAGACCTTGTCTGAACGCTGATGCGGAGTTTGTCTTGTGGCTAACACCATCAGTGGCATTGAGCTCATCCTGTATAAATAAATGGTAAGTCTACTGATACAGCTGGAACCAGTTAGAAATTTGCGTGGTCGTTACTTTGGGCCATGCTGCCTCTTTTTGAAAATGTGATCTCACAGATCCAAGTGATATGTAGCAAGAGGAGTTTTTGAAATGTTATCAGAAAATCCTCATTGTTCACTTGGCCTCTTCAACTGATAGTCCAAGTTAAAATGTAAAAATTTAGAAATGTAAAATGGAAGTTAATAAGTCGTATGAATAATAACTCGCTAAAAATTAAAATTAGGCGTAACCTGCCGAACTTCGAATGCAAAATATGGATGTCAAAAAGGCCAAAGCCTATCTTATAATTATGAAGTTCTCAGCAGTGATTTTATCAGAGCTGATTTCTCCACAGTGCAGAAAATGGCTACAGAATAATGATTGACAAGATGCCAAAAAAAAAATTGAATGATTGGCAATTAAGTTAATTGTTAAAATATGAGGTTTCTATCACTCAAGATTATCAGGTTTGACTTATCACTGTTATTCCTGGTCATCTTGTGTACTTACAAAACATGGACATTAATAATTTGTGAAATTGCAATCAATTTAATTATACATTGTATGGAATCAGATATTTAACCTTAAAAAATAGACAGATTTTCGTATGTACTATCTATAATGAGACTGAATGGTCATCGTAGTATACACCTGACAATCGTTAATTTAACTACCCACACTAATTTTGATATAAACATATATTATAAGGTATCAGGTTAAATATGTTAATATATATTAACTTTTATAGACAAATCCATATCAAAAAGAAAAAAAAAAGGTGTATAGACCTTATCACTTCACAAATGGTTGAGTCAAAATCACATCAGTTGGCCTATGCTCATCTTTTTTTTCTATACCTGGTAGAGCTCTCCTGGGTGGGGTGAATAAGACTATAGATATTTTTTAATTAACAAGCACTACTGAGATCAAACCTAACTGAAGCAAATGAAAGCAAAAATGGGTCATAATTTGTGGGACCATGTTAGCAGGTAAAGTCGTGCATAGATGCACAAATTCGGCTAACTCAATTAAATAGATGGAATTTTACAAATTTCCCTTAAAATAGCATTGAATGTGTTGGTCCCATAAAGCAGGCCTGACTCCTGAGTTACACGGTCTTGTATTGTTAAGAAAATTGAAATGTATTCCATATTATTATTTTTTACTAAAAATATATTCAGTATTCCTAATGTACATGCAGTAGCGACATCTGTTATTTTTATGAATCTGTTGGACATTGCTGCCACCTGCCGGATCAAGGAATGTTTGGATCATCCGAAGCCACGCAGGTTGAATCAGCAGTATTTCGATTGAATGATGGCAATTTCGGACACCTGAAGCCGGAATATGGTTGGTACCACGTTGAGACTGGTTAATTCTTGATTTTATATAAACTGGGACTGATTCAATGCCAGAATTGGGCATTAGGCATGGCCAGTCTTCGGTAATTTCGCAGATGAGGACGTTGAACAATCCAAAGCTGATCCGGTCCTGAGCTCATATGATCGTGATCCAACGCCACATCTAGTCCGAAAATAAGTTAAAAAGAGTCCGTCAGCTGTCATTTCGGTCATGTGTATCAATGTGTATTTCCGGCATGTCTTCAGATAGCTTTAATCTAGAATATTATATGATCTGCCATGGGGATATATTCATCAGTCATACTTGACTCATAGGCCACTGTCATTGATGTCATGATTTTAGAAGAACAATAAAACCTTTTACACCTTGATTCAATGATTGCCATTCAACGCCATCTCACCTACCCACCATTGGGAAACAGGCTACCCAGCAACATGGCCACTACCGTAAGGGAGGGTATTATTGACACTCACATTAAAATGTTAACACAAAATAAAAAATAAATTGTTAACATTTTAATGTGAGTGTCGTACATAGTACATACCTGCCCTGTCGATAATACCCTCCGTTACGGTACCACAACTTGGCGAAATAAAAAATCTGTACACTTCAACTCCGTGACAATATTCTAAGGGGCAGTGCCAGCGTGGCGACAAGATGTTTCCCGGCCGCCTTTCTCTGCCTGTCCCCCTCCATAGCAGTTTTAGGCACCAATCTCCATAAATATTTGGTGTACGGAAATGTTATGGACAGATTTGGAATCCTCTCATTGGCACAGATCTATTCGTACTAAATACAATACTGTAGATGCAATGTTAATCGAGTAAATAACACAAATACATCTTGAGGGGACTGGCTGACCTGGGCAATCGGGAGCAGATATTCGAGCTGACCTGCGTGAAGGGGTAGTGTGTTGCTGGGTTAACAGTGTGTTGTCACTGGGCAGTACCCCATAACTGCACCGGGTTATCACTCTCCTGTATTCCCAAAACAGTGGTCACTGAATGGGATGTGATGGGCAATTTTGTCACCTAGTCGATTTGTCAGCGGGTTGACTACACACTTGCATGTAACATGTGTAAGGATAGTTGTATGCTGCTTTGCAGATACATCAACTAAATAGGTATCATAATAACTTTCATACAAATGATTCATGAAGTGATATTATTTTCTGCAGCGCCAACATGAGTTTGGGACCTCTGGTGGTTGAGATAGTAGCTGTTTGCTGCTTGACAGCCTTGATCTTACATCGTTATAGCAACTGGAGGAAGCAGCACATCATCACCACAATTGCTGTTTTTATATCTTGGTATTTTTCATTCCTTATCATCGTCATTCTGCCTCTAGATGTCTCGAATGTAAGTCTGAATTTCTTCTTTTATCATCATAAGATGACTCATAACATGTTATGATTCAGTTGTGATTCATCGCACCATGTATATTTTGATGATTTCAGACATATTATCGACAATGTCTAGTGGAGCATACATCTACCTCAACACTAAAACCAACAGAAGTAGTAGCACTGAATGTTACTCCATCTGTGAATGTCACCAACAGTACTTCAGTGAACTCCTCCTCATCAGATTTGGTGTATGTCAGCGCAAACAATGATTCTGGGATCGACCCTGAAGCTGTGTGCGCAAAACCATGGAGTTATATCCCACCTCATGTTCTGCCAATTGTTTGGAGGGTTATTTATTGGACATCTCAAAGTTTAACATGGTAAGGATTTGTGTGAAGATTTAGATTTGTAATGAGTTGTATGATTCTTCAGATTTAGATGTAGTGAGATTATTGATCCTCCGTTTTAGGCTTGTCCTACCACTGATGCAATCCTACTCACAGGCAGGGGATTTCAGTGTTGCTGGGAAACTCAAGTCAGCTCTTATTGCTAATGCTATTTATTATGGTACTTATCTGCTCATATTTGGTGTGTGCCTCATTTACGTTGCCATTCGACCAGACATTCATGTGGATGGGTAAGTGCTTTGATTACATCTGTCAAACCTTTATGGTATCATTGCTGGAATCAACAGTCACATGAATTTTGTGTTTGCTAATTTCTAGATATTGTGTGATTTGTATAAATATTTCTAATTTCAGATCTCAATTAAAAGTCCTGGCAATTACAGCCAGTAATACATGGGGTTTGTTTCTTTTGGTGTTGTTGCTTGGCTATGGACTTGTTGATGTACCTCGCAGACTGTGGAATAATTCCAAACGTGGTTATCTTTTAAACTTGACATATTTCAAAATTGCTAAACTGAGTATAGAGAAATCAGAAGCTGAAGAAAACCTTGAAGATGTACTTGATGTGAGTGTCAGACCAGTTGTCGATTACCTGTGTATCTGTGTTTCGTTCACTTGTGGAATGAATATATCACATTTGATGGAAATTTATTTTACTTTTATCAGGATGTAAAGAAAGCAGCTGACACAATCAAATACAACAATGCTCTCCGTAAACATGTTGACACGGTCCTTTACAAAGTAAGTAAGCCTGATTTACTGACTTGCATAAAGATAATGATGAATGATGCTAGTCACAGGTGTATTGATAAATTTAATGTTTTTTTTTTTTTTGCAGTGTCCAGAATCTGTACAGGAATCAGTTAAGAGAAATATGGATGACTATGAAGACTACAATAATCCAACAGAGACACCTACTGAGAAATCACTGGTCAGGTTGCACAGAAATGTCATAAAGGTAAGTGCACTGTTCTAAATTAGTATCTAGTATCACTCTATTAACCGATATATGCAACTATTTACATAGATTTATTGAATCCATAGATTAGCTGTAAGTATAGCATTGTCTTCTGCTTGATTGTTTATAGGCTAGTCAGAACTACCAGCGCACACAATGCCAATGGAACTTGCTCACTGAAGAAGCTATTGAGCTTGAAGATGTTGCTGTTAATGAAGTGAATATTCAACGTTCTTTTCGTAGCTCCTACAGCAAGTATGAGGGTATTTTCAAGCGCTGCTATACCCCAACAGTTGGTGAGTGTATTGGTCATTATCATGTAGTTACTTTGGGACCTCATTTAATATTGTGGGCGACATGAAGTTGGACATGGCACGTAATACGTTGAGATTGGCGTTGCCTTGGAAACTGCTCTCCGTTGTATCACTCATCTTTTATGCCTGAATCGAATATTCATCAAATTGTATGTTGACATTTCTGAAATGTAGCTTTAAATTCCCAAATTTGATTTGACATGGTTCGTCAGATTACCTTTTCGAAAGAACACGTGAGTAAGAAGCAAGGTTTCGGAATGGTGTTGGTTTGGATTGGTTCATTTTTGAAAGGTCTGGGATAAATATGCGATGAAGATTATTGTGACATTTTGTTTCTTTAAAATATTGGTGATGTTGAAGAGATGGTTCTTTATTTATGTGAGGTGATTGTACTGACTACTGGGAACAAATTAGTAGATCTTTGTCAAGAAGTTTAACTTCTGTTGTGAGAATGGGTTATATATGGAGTGTATGTTGATGATTGTACAAGATATATGAGAAATGCAATGAGCCTGCTGGATTGCAAAGTTGTCTTATCTAGTTTATAACATAGAATTCTGACCCATTACTCTTATTTTTTTCTTTTCTGCAGTGTGAGAGCATAGTATGGTGTCAGATTGTCATGCATCTCCTATCATAATGAAACTTTTATAAAAAATTATTATAGCGTCTTGAATAAAAGGCTGATGGAGTGAAAGAGAAACAAAGTTGCATATTTACACAGGGCTAAATTGTAGCGTACATATTGCTCCTAACTTCTAAACTCTTGATTGTTTCAGAATGGTACTGGAAGTGCTGGTTTCGCCCTTGGGTTCTGCGGATTGGCTGTGTGGTCCTGGCAATCATGACTTTCATGGTGGTTTGGTCAGAATGTCTGTTTTTTGTTGCAACACCCACTCTTTCTATCTTTGCCGTCTTTGTGGATCTGGCCAAGAAGAGTTATCAGTACTTACATATTGAGGTTGGTGATTGGCTTATTTCTACAGAATAATATGACAGTTTATAATTTTAGTTAAGTACTTAGAAATTAGGCTAATTCATTAGCTAAATGGCTTGCTAATTTGACATTGAAATATTACTAATAGATAAGATTAACATTTTCAAACTGTGGAATTGACGTGCAAGAATCTTTCACTTACGTATATAACCATTTATTGATTGCAGTTGGCATGTGGCCTCACAATGGCCTACTTGGCCGTTGCTGCTTACTCCACTGTCTTCAAAATCAGAGTCTTCAACTATTATTACCTTGCCTCTCATCATCAAACAAATGAGTACAGTCTTATCTTTTGCGGCATGTAAGTATGAGATAGGAATTGTCACCTATAAATTGCAGACAAGATCTTTTATGGCTTTGATTTTACTACAAAAAGGTCTAAGATTTATTTATTTTATTAACAACTTGTGCTGTTTGAACCTAGCCTGCAAGGGGCTTACTAGTCATGCATTTACAAAATAAATTTTAACACACAGTGGACAAAAAAAGACAAGACAATCCCACTTACAACATAAATTATCAATATATGCAAAAATAAAGTATTGATTAATATACAATTGCAGTTATTAGAGTAGTTTCACATCTTTATCAATTATTTACATAGGTAAGCATTTTACGTTTTTCAAAAGCTTTATATAAATATTCTGCTATATCTCTTATTAACATGTTTGACATGAGCATTTTAAATTTCATGTTATTTGAAAAATTAACAAAATATGTCATGTCCTGTCAGATCATTTGTACAAAATTTTAACTGTCTTTCAGGTTGCTTTGCCGTTTAACTCCACCCATGTGTTTGAATTTCCTGGGATTGATTCACCTTGACAGTCACGTAACGAAGAGAGACAACCTTGAAGAGACAGCTTACACTAAGGTAACGCCCTTGACTTATGGCAAATATGTTGCAGTAATAGTAATATGTTGTTTTTAATCGTGAAAAGATTTGCTGCTGATTGTCACATCAATTGTAAATAATGCTATTTAATTATTTGCAGATCATGGGTCACATGGATGTCATCTCATTCATTGCGAATGGCTTCAACATTTATTTCCCAATGCTCATTCTGCTCCTTTGTATTGCAACCTACTTGAGGCTTGGAAGTCGAATTCTCACATTTTTTGGATTCCAGCAATTTATGGGAGACAGTAATGTTACTCAAGAATTAGTTGATGAGGGGAAGGAACTAGTCAAGAGAGGTAAGCAACATCAACAAATGATCAAATGACAAAATAATTTATTCTGACAGATATTTGATCACCACCATGAAAAAAATAGTATTACAAATGTAGTCGATATATTTTAACATCTTGCAATACAAATACCTTTGGCCTAGCATAATCTAGTATTTTGGCCATTTTATAAATATTTATGAAGTCTCTTCCTTAATTTACAACCAAGGGTGTTATAAACTTCATTATCCAGTTAATCCTGGAACATTTCAAAGAAAACCCCCTAATCTTCCAGATTTAATGGGAGGAAGTGTGAAATTGTATTGCTATGGTTAGTGTCCTCTGGTGTAAAACGCTCTAAGTGACGTTGTACTTGTACAACCTGTATTAGCACCATTGAATATTACAAGTTAGTCTTGAAACTACAGTGTACATGGGCTATTGGCTAAAATTAGTCTGAAGAACTATACAGAGTACATCAGGAGCACCTTGTAGGAATTTGACCTTACATTACAAAAGCAGAAGTTCTAGTGCATGTTCTGTATGTGTGTGATTATTAACCACCAGAGCGCAGAAGAATGCAGAGAAGGGAGGAAGGTGAAGCCAGAAGGAAATATTGGGTGGACAGATTCGGTGACAATCAAGAACCTAGAGAAGAAGTTTCAAGGCCAAGTCGCAATCGACCAGGTGGGCCCACTACTGATTCAGAAAGAACTAATGTCCACACCACAGGTACCTGTTCACATACACATTTTGCAAACATGATACACAAAAACAAAACAGTTTGTATTGATTATAAGTTGGTGATTGATCTTCGATCGCAGTTATCGGTGATGGCACAGTTTTGATAATTGAGTTCTTTTGTGTTGTTTTTGTGTTATTTGTGGTTTGTAAATTGCTTCAGAATTTGTGATTTTGTGAATTGTGCTGCATTAGTGCTTGTTGTGAGGCAAATCATAATAGTTTTGGGTCTGATTATTATCAAAGTTTGTTTCATATTTTCTTTACAAGTAGCAACAGTGGAATCAGCTGGTAAATATAATGAATATATGTCAATTTGAGACGCTTCTGATGGTACTACAATCACAACTACGTAGCACCTACTAATCACTACTGACTATGATGTGTTAACTTCTCAATAGCAAAATTCTGAACTATTATCTGCCTAAAGTAACACTGACATTAACCATTCTTGTAAATGAGGTGGAGAAAAGGTGCTTAAAACAGATGGTAGACATAATTTATAGAGTCAATTTCTAACCGAAAGACGGTGCTTGTCCGGTGCTACGGCACCGGTCTTTCTAATAACTGACACACAGCATTTGGGATACGGTAAAAAAAGGATTATTGAATAGCGGTCGCAACGCCGTTACAACAATTATTTAGTGACATTCACGAAAATGGTACCTGCTGCAGTTGGTGGAATTCACCAGTAAAGTTGTGCAATTTCGTTATGCTGACATGGTATCAGCCAAAAGAAAACATTTGCACCAATTTCACAGTAAGTAGCTCCTTGTAAAAAAGAAATTTGGCATAGGAATCGCACTACTTCGTGTGCAGACGAAGCATGGAAGCATTTCCCTTTCCGATTTCAGGGGAGCGTCAAATCAGTTATGAGAAAAGCCGGTGCTTTGCACCGGATCGTAGCACCGCCTTTTGGAAGAAACTGAAATAGAGTTGCTGTATAGGATTGCATTCATTAACACCAGGTGTCTCCCCTCTGCAATATTTATCTGTACAAATTCCTGTCACTGACTTGTGTTTATATTTGTGTAGCTTTGTGTGCACACTGGTTGGTAGTGGTAATCTGGTATGGCATGGTCACAATTATCAGTTTTATATGGATTGGTCTATACATATTGAATTTTGTATTAAAAAGAGTTTTTGATTCATGCAGGTCGTCATACTGGCCCTAGACGCAGAGAAGAAAGTGACAGAGTGGAACTTCTGCAACAAGCAGAACCGATTGACTTTACGCCCGAGGGAAATGAGAATTTTGAAGATTTCACAAATGCGTACACGACGTATGGTGGAACAGGACAATCACAACCGAGGAGGGCGACAAATTTTGGTTCGGTGAACAAGGGACCACCAAAAGGTATCTTCGATGATATTTGAAACATTCCATCCTGGAATTTGATCGTTTATTGAGACATTCCACATGCTGCAGGTGAAATATAAAGGAACTAATGGCTGGGCTCACATATATACATCATTACATATTTATATGTATATTTGCTTGTACTTTATATTATTTATTCAAAAGTGTATACTCATGTTAAATGGGAGTGATGCACCGCATAGAAATATTCTAATGGAATGGTAATCTAATGCGGCTCACTGAGATTTTAGATGTCTTGCATGTCCTTATCTTTGACGAGAATTCCTGATACGGCTTAGCAGCAGTCATTCTAAATGTAATATAATGAAATTTATTATATTTATTATTAATGCGCTGTACTTCATTGTATGGAGTAGAGTTACGTGTAGCCTATTTCAACATGTTTTGCTGCAACTGCCATTTTGACTTAAAATACCTGAGTGCTATGAAAATCTGGCAGATTTGCAGTGGTTGATTTGCTCTGACTGAGCATATGTTTGTTGTTAAGTGTTTTCCTTGTCCCATTACTAGGATATTTAAAGCAAAATGAATATTTCTAAAAGTGTACTGT
Source organism: Alitta virens (assembly GCA_932294295.1). NCBI lineage: Eukaryota > Metazoa > Annelida > Polychaeta > Phyllodocida > Nereididae > Alitta > Alitta virens. Next base: position 68,772,867 of record OW028573.1, read on the forward strand.
GTGATGTATTGAGAATAGTATTATTTGCTATCAAATAATTTATACTTTTTGTAAAATTCTTGATGTTAACTTTTGCTGGGCAGAGGACAATTTATGTAAATACTTATTCATAAACTTGTCATTTTTCAGGTGAAAATGATAGTAAGCATGTAATAAATTGTGTTTATGTTGTAATACTTTAAGAGGTTATAGGAAAAATGGAATGTCTGAATATACAGGTTGAATATGGAGACAAGGGACATTAGGGTTCATACAAATAAAATTGTGACATTGGGTATTGCATTTATAAAGGTGTTTGGTTTGTATCCTGTTTGGGATCTCTGGAATGCACAGACTTCATTTGACATTTTGTAACCTTAACATTCAAAGAATAACTACTAAAAAATGACTGGCCAAATCCAGAGTAAATGTTTTTAGGTATGTCTATGTGTTCGGCTAATTCCAATTACGTGTGAAAAATATGTTATTACATTTCACAAACTAAATGATGCTTCTCAGATTGCTGGGTTCTTTACACTGAGTTTTGGAAAGGGTGTGAAGTGTTTAGTCGTTACTGCAAATGTGTGTCTCGTGTGTGTTTACTGTTATGAGTTATGATTTTGTTGCATCGTTGGTCTATCTGTGGCTATGTAAAATAATGGCTGTGTAAGTTAATGGCCATGTATATTGTGATAACAGGGGCAGTGCATTTAACTGTTAGGGAAAATGATGTGTTACAATATATTTTGTACATTCCTTAATGATTATAACTGTATATATATGTATACTGTATTTAATACACTAAATGTTGTGATTGCAAAGCCTCTAAATTTTATGTTGTTTATTGATACACTGATAATTTTCTTGAGACTTGGATGTCTACATTCATCATGAGACTTCTTAAAAGGCTTGGTCATTACAGCCTGTGAATTTCATCAAATTTGTATGAACCTTTTTTTGAGGTTTCTTCTGTCATGTCGTTGACTCCTGACAAATTCAGTCAGCCTTCCTGTGTAATGGGAATTAGGTGATCGTCATTCTTATGATCTCAACTTCTTCAAAGGTATGGTTGATGGCTATGGCAGTAGAAAAGGTCATAGATTTAAGCGCTGGTACCTTAGTTCTGATTTGGATGGCTGTTTCATCCTTCATCTCATTGCCATGGTCCCTGCCTGACCTAATTAGCCCATCGGGTGCAGAAATACAAGACGTAAAGCCCTAATCACCCACCCACCCACCTACCTTAGTACTGCCATCAAAATGAATTTGCTGGTAGATAAACGGCATCCTTCGTCTCATTGCTATGGTCCCTGCCTGTACTAATTAGCCCAACTGGTGCAGAAACACAGGACGTAAAGCCCTAATCCCACCCCACCCCACCAGATAAACGGCATCCTTGTGGTGAGGGTTGTAATGCTGTGTTTTAAGACCTTGAATTCTAGGGGCCAACACAGTTTTCCACAATGCAATGTCCCTATGCCTAAAACTAGCGTCCAGGTTCGGCTGTCTAGCTCTTGAAATGGCAAACTAATTATGCCTCCCTCCCTTGCTAGCAGACATGAATGACCTCCCGGGTTAACATGTTGGTAAACATAATTGTGAAGTCTTTTGAGACTTAAGAGGCTCCACACAGTCACGGATCAGACCTACGTATGACCGAGGATGTAAAAAATAGGCTGTACGTGCTCACTCGTAGCTCTTTTAATCGCGTATAAAATTCTTTCCACGAGTGTACGTGAGGCAGTTGTAGATCGCTCATCGGACAGCCGTCAAACGCTCGTGGGACGTCTGTCACCAAGCATCCGTGAGGCATTCTTAGATCGCTTGTAAATCACTGACAGAAGTCCGCCGAGTGTTCAAGTGGACGTGAGTTGATGGCGAGTATATACAGATGGACAGTGGCTACGTAAGGCTACGTATAAAGTTTTAAACATGTTTGAAAATTTTTGCCCTCTCCACCTACGGTCACGGTGATTTAGCACTACCTGGAAAATTTTTGCCCTCTCCACCTACGGTCACGGTGATTTAGCACTACCTGGAGCATTATATGGCTTAGCAAGAGTATCCTTGAAATGCTCGGCGAGTGAATAACATGAACAAGGATGAGCAAGAGTAAAAAAAAATATTTTCATACGTGGTCATACATAGGTCGTATCCGTGACAGTGTGAACGCCCCTTTAGACTGTTGAGTGATGAAAGACTATAACTATATACGCAGATTTCCATGCATATTTAGTATGATGATAATTGTCAGTATGCCCACTTTAAGCCCTGCATACGATATGTCGTACAAGCTTTAAGAGCCAGTTTTTCTAAGATTCATGCAGGGTGTGATACACCACGTCTCAGATTTTGCCCCAAATTTTTTTTTTGGTAAATATTTGCTAAAAAGTGGGAAAAAACACATTTTTAGCCCCCCCATACCTTTTAGGTAATTTTTGGGGGCTCTTTGAAATATAAGGGCTAAAAACGTTTCCTGTGAAAATCGGGATTTCAAATGCAATTTTTTTTAGTGCGCCCTTAGTGAACCTCTGTGATATTTGAATGGCTAAATATATGGGGTCAAGGGTTTCATTTGGTATCAAATTAATGGGGGTTGACTTAGGGGGCAGACAATAGGGGGCTCTCAAAGTTACTACTTGCGACCATTTTATGCCACATTGCCAGGGCAATTGTGGCTTGCGCCCTAAGTGTACCTCAATGTTTTGTGCATGCATATGAAGGAAGGGTCCTATACTATAACTTTAGATGAAAATTAGGATGGTACACTGAGGGCGCATGCCCACAGGGGGCGCTGTTTCCTGTAAAAAAGTGAAACACCCTTTTTCAGGGCTCCCTCTCTCATTGCGCCCTAAGTCAAATTCAATGTAATCAACCAATTTATGTTCCAAAACATCTCTAGTTTCTGTGGTATAAGAATCACTGAGGTACTCCTGTCCATTACCTCTATAATTTTTTATATGTACCATTTATGACGATTTTGCCATTTTTCTGAAAATCACCAGGATGCTTTCAGAATGTGTCCTAAAAGTCTTGCAAGTTTATGTTTCTACAGGTTTTTGATTGTGAGGAATACATTTGTTTGGAATGCTAATAGTGCATGCCATTAGGGGGTGCCACAATTACACAAAAATGAAATAAAAATGCCAGCTCTCCTATAATTCAACGAAAACAAAGAAAGATTTATTGTCAAAACAATACATGAGACAAAGACAGTAACTACTGCCTATAATATTAATTAGTTTTTTTTTTTACCACATGCTGAACATTTTATGCCTGATTTTAATCTGTAACAGGCATTACACAGTCTACATGTCTATCAACTAACTGCTCTGCTCACAATATTGACTATAAGTACAATGTACAACAGACAAATAATTATCCAAATGCTCACATCAACAAAGTCTGGAATATACACATAAAACTGATTAAGCACACTTCAGCGTACATTGTACAACAGACAAATCTTTTAAAAATAATTATCCAAATGCACATCAACAAAGTCTGGAATACTCCTATATGATTTTACATCAAAATTTAAAATCACATCTATTTTTAAAATTAAGGAAAATTTGTAATTTTGTTAAATTATAACTTTACTGTGATTCTACTGTTTTATAATCAGGATTTTAAAAACAGCTAATGAATTTCAACTGTATATCCTAATTTTACAAACTGCTTTATTTACCCATTATATATTCTACTTTTATCATTTGCCATATTGTGAGAACCGTCAATTGTTTTAAAAAATGAATGAGTGCAATATTAAATCTGAATAAATGTAGACTTAAATTGAACAATTTCAAAATATGAATGCTAAATATAGAGAAAATGCATTGCCAATCACAATATCAAATGGGGTAATAGCTTCTGGGGCCTGTCATCTATCGAACTGCTTGTTCCAGTCTTTCACAGAAATAACTTGAAATGGAAGATGATGAGAAAGTTAATTCAGAGTTCATCCAGCATGATTAAGTCGTAAGCAAAAGAAATTTGACAGAATGCTTCAGAGATTTCTTGTTTAGGTTCAGAGTTTCAACAACTTTTTAAGCTTTTCCACATCATCCGCACCAAAAATTAAGTGACCACGCCGATCCATCGAAGGGGTTTGTAGTTTCTCGAGCAAGTCATCTGACTGCTGCCAGGAGGTTTGTTCTAGCCATTCATAGAAAGAGCCTGGAATGAAAGATAAAATGGTAAATGGCTTTTCTGCCTAATTCAGAAAACTAACAGCAACAAAATAAATAAAATGAATTGACTATAAAGTATAAAATTTATACAAATTACCTCTTTTTCTCATGTATTTTACTTCACATTATTTTTACAATTGTTACTACCATCTCAATCTATATGTTATTATGAAATTTCTTAGGTAATATAACACTGGTATGAATTATGAATTTACCTTATGTTCAGTATGAAGTCTCTTTGGTAAGATGAATGGTAAACGGAAAAGGAACAAAACGCGGAACCAAAGATTGTGAAATGCCGTAATGTACAATAAATATTAAATAGTCTTTAATATAATGAACATCAGATTTATTAAAATCAACCGTAAAAATGTGTAACCAAACTAACAAGTGTAAAACGTTAGTACTGAAACTGAAATTCTGAACATCAATTTTACTTTAAAAAAAACTCAATGCTGAAAATGGTAAAATATGATTCTAAATGCCCTTTTTGGCGATCACTCTATAACAAATTTCCTGTCAGTGGATTTGCCTTAAATTCTCAGACACCTCACAGGTCCTGCGAAGGATGAAGTGTCAAAATTATGCAGAATTAAATGATGCTGGTACAGCTCTCACAAAATTGCAATATTTATTTGAAAGATTTCACTCCGCGTCCCATGACTGGCATGAATGCAGTAACACACGAAACATAAAACACGGGATTCTTTTTCATTTTTGTATACTTGTGGCACCCCCTAATGACATGCACTCTTGGTATTCCAAACAAATGTAAACCTCACAATCAAAAACCTGTAGAAACACAACTTGCAAGACTTTTAGGACACATTCTGAAAGCATCCTGGTGATTTTCAGAAAAACGGCAAAATCGTCATCAATGGTACATATAAAAAATTATAGAAAGTAATGGACAGGAGTACCTCAGTGATTCTTATACCACAGAAACTAGAGAGGTTTTGGAACATAAATTGGTTGATTACATTGAATTTGACTTAGGACTTAGAGAGAGGGAGCCCTGAAAAAGGGTGTTTCACTTTTTTACAGGAAACAGCGCCCCCTGTGGGTATGCGCCCTCAGTGTACCATCCTAATTTTCATCTAAAGTTATAAGATAGGACCCTTCCTTCATATGCATGCACAAAACATTGAGGTAAACTTTGAGAGCCCCCTATTGTCTGCGCCCTAAGTCAACCCCCATTAATTTGATACCAAATGAAACCCTTGACCCCATATATTTAGCCATTCAAATATCACAGAGGTTCACTAAGGGCGCACTGAAAAAATTGCATTTGAAATCCCGATTTTCACAGGAAACGTTTTTAGCCCTTATATTTCAAAGAGCCCCCAAAAAAGGCATGTGATTTTTCCCACTTTTTAGCAAATATTTACCAAAAAAAAAAAAAATTTGGGCAAAATCTGAGATGTGGTATATCACACCTTAATGGATAAGTGCATGAATCTTAGAAAAAAGGAATTAGGTGATTGTCACTCAAAATTGTCACTGATACACCTGGGTGCAATTTGATAAGAGCACAGCTCCCTGTGTAACTTGGTGGCTAGCAGAATTTGGCCCTTGCAGGAAGAGCATCAAGAGTATTTACGGATGTGACTGGTTTGTTATTCTAGAGCTTGCATGTGGCAAAGGTGGCAACACTAGGTTAAAACCTCAAACACCAACAGGCTCTGTGCAATACTTCAATTATGCCTGTCTAGTTATCCTATACATAGAATGACCTTTCAGGTTATCAAGTTAATAAATATAATCTCGCTCCCATCCCAAGGTGGTTGGATGAATCAAATTTGGGTGAGGACAGGTATTGCGGTACCTGATGTTTGTGCCTTGGAGGGAGCTTCTGATGTAGTAGCAGTTTCTTGAACATTATAACCATCTCAATTCTCAACTTATTCAACAATTCTCTGAACTCTTCCAACTCATCCAACAACCCTCGCAAGCAGCGAGAACTAGCCTTAAACGGCTGCACCTTAAGTTCAAGATAAAAATTATTGGCCATATTGTAAATGCAATTAAATACACTTTAAAAGAAGAAATCAATTAAAAAAAAAATTATTATCATTATTATCAAATTTAATCTTGAGCCAGGATACGGCTACTAATTACTTAAGATCCAATTGAATGTCCAAGCAATCCAGGCTAACTTGTCATATTCTATTGTGATAAGTATATTATTGGGATAACAATGCTGTTAAAAAAAATTTTTTCAGAAAAACTGTTGTGTAAACTTTTAATCCCTGAGCAGTAAATCTGCATAACAGAACATATTCAGACTGTTTTACAATTGGTGTCAAATTAAAAAATATCATTGTGCATTTTTTGGACTGTGAATATATGAATATGAACAAATTCAACACACTTTAAGAAACATAGTATCCAAATATTGATATATTTGCTTAATTCTTTCATATCTCAGTTTAATACTGTTATTCTTCATTATATTAAAACTTTTAATATATATTGTTGACTTGTTTAATGTGAAAACAGTACACCAGTGTTTATCAAAGGAAGTGCACAGGTTGGTGTCTCTGATAGCTTCTGATGGATGTTAATCTGTGATTTTGTTTGTGGTATCTTTGGCCTCCTGTGAAAACCTTTACACTGTAGGGTTGGCATGATGCAATATCTACCAGGATGGCTGTATGAGCCCTTTAGTTCTTGGGCAGCCTCATCACAGATTTTGGTTCAGGCAAAGTGAGGGCTGGATAAGTATAGCTGTGCTGAAGCTCTCTTAAGTTGCCTAGTACCATCCCTCATCTCTACATAGAAATGCAAAGCTGATTAATAAGTTTTCTACAGGTATGAAGTACAGCTGTATGTCTTGCGAGTTTCTCTCTGGGTAGGTCCTCCTCTATTGTATACCTGTCTTTTGCCAAACAGGCTTTCATCAGTCTCGATAATGTCCATATTTCCTTCTAAATCATTTTCCATAAGTCTCTTTCATAATTCTTACAGTTTTGGCGTGAAGTTTGGAATACATGTGTGAAATGCTTACTTGAGTGTAGGCAACTTAAGTATTCGTTTGTTGGATATTAGTATTGTCCACTTTGACAAAGATATCGTTGAATGACCTAGCCCTGGAAAAGGCAACTTAAAGTTGGCCATGAGAAAAAACAGGTTCAGGTAAATATATGCCAACTTTCTGGAAAGTCTTGCGACTTGTTAATTGTCATGGCATATGCAACCCGTACAGGAAACTGGTGCCTGGAGAGAATGAATCGGAGGTAGACGTCAGAAGGAGACAAAATGATCTTCGGGATGAGAACAACACGTTCCTTGTTGATGAGAGATTCAGCATCAATGAGAAAATCATATAAATGGCTAACAATGAGTCGAGTGCCATTGCACAGGTGGCGACATATGTCTAGGTTTGGAAGGAGCTTCCAGGCTTCAAGTTGAGCTTGAGTTCGGGCACTCCAGATGGTGCAATGCTGTGCAGAAATTTTACAGGGTACTGTTGATGTTCCTGAGGGTCATCGGATATGATGGAATCATAACTGTAGTAGGTTCTGCTATGATGAGGGAGGTATGGTGGAGGCCTAGCTCAGAGGTAGCGCTCTGGGCTTCCAACCGCTGGGTCCCGGGTTCGATTCCGGGTCGAGCCTAAGTTGGATGGCTGTTTCCTCCTTCGTCTCATTGCCATGGTCCCTGCCTGTCCTAATTAGCCCATCTGGTGCAGAAATACAGGACGTAAAGCCCAAATCACACACACACACACATGATGAGGGAGGTTGTTGAGAATTTGCTGGTTCATCCGTAGGCAAACTTTGTTGGTTGATGAAAGAATGGCCTTATCAGGGGATAAAGGTTGTCCTGGAGGGAAGACAGCTTGAATGATATTGTCAATGATACCCCTCCAAGGAATATCTACTGATTGCAGTGGTGCAGAAGTTGCTGTGAAACGTAGTGAGCTATTACCAAGCTTTAAGAGCCAAGCAGCAAATACGTTGGTCTTTATTAGCACGCATGTTAGTACTAAGAGATAATTTGGTGAAGAATGGCCAAAGATGTGATGATTTGATGCATTAATTGTTCGATAATTGATGCGGGACAACTGGCAGAATTTGTTGGAAGTCACCACCTAGTAGGATCATTTTGCCTCCGAATGGAATGTCAGATGATGTGATGTCACGTAAAAGACGGTCAATTGTATATAGGACATAAGTAGGATCATGGAAAGAGGGCCGGGGCCTAGCTCAGAGGTAGCGCTCTGGGCTTCCAACCGCTGGGTCCCAGGTTTGATTCCCGGTCGAGCCTGAGTTGGATGACTGTTTCCTCCTTTCCTGCCATGGTCTCTGCCTGTCCTACTTAGCCCAACTGGTGCAGTAATACAGGACGTAAAGCCCTAATCACCCACCCACGCACAAGATCATGGAAGCTTCATCAGTTAAATAGTAATGAACACAACATAGCAGCTTGTTCAGATGTTGGTGGAATTTGACAGGTGCTGGTTTCAAGGACAGGCACAGTAGCTTGAATGGACTATGCAATGTCTAGCCATTGATGAGTAGTGTAGCGGCAATGCTGTCCAAGCCATAGCTGCAACCTAAAAAAAGAAGTGTAACTCATTGCTTTTCACACACTAGATAAGAGCGCTGGGCAGCACATTTATTTGAACATATTTTGCATGGGTAGCACCATCAGTACAAGACTGTTTTACATGTGGCCCATAGATACAAAAAAACATAATAGATAGTACAGAAATTTTAAAACAATTGATAAAATATTAAAACATAAAGTTACATTAAAATATGTTGTTTAAGCTTCAATTTAAAATCAGTGTAATTTTGTATGTCTTTTAAAAACGAAGGGAGATTGTTCCATGACATAGCACCAACATATTGAAACGATCTTTTCGCTAACTGACTAGATACTGCAGGAACATATACATTCATTGGATGGCTTCTAGTATTTAGACCATTTACATCACAATTCATCACAACATTGACTAGATAAATAGGGGCAAGCCCATGTATACATTTGTACATTAAATTGATAGTAATATTTGGCATCTCTGTTTGACATTCATCCATTTCAAAGCTTTGACAATATCAGCACTTCTGCAGTTAACATAATCAAAATTATTAGTGACAAATCTTGCTGCATAATTTTGTAACCTTTGAATTTTGTAAATGTTGTATTCACTCGTTTGGCCCCATACACTTATAGCATAATCAATGCAAGGTTGTACAGCAGTTACATATATTTTACCCATGACTTGTGATGAGACAATACCTTTTAATCTTCGCAGTTTACCTAACTTACTGGAAATATTTGAACAAAGTTTGTTTACATAATCATTCCATAATAATTGACAATCAATCTTCATTCCAAGATAATTTGCACATTGCACATACTTTAGATTTGTACCATAAATGGTTATATCTAAATGATCAGATAAATGCCTCCTACTGGAAGATATCAACATTATTTCACATTTTGATGTATTAACTGAAAGCTTGTTGTTAACATACCATTCATTAAGTTGTGTAACACATGTTTGTAATTTTACTTGAACTTCTGCAATTGAATTTCCATGACAATATGCAATTGTATCATCGGCATATAAATTTCATGTACCAGTGTTACAATTCTGTGATATATCATTGATAAATAACATAAACAATGTCGGCCCAAGGACTGAGCTCTGCGGGACACCTATAGTAACATCTTTTTTATCAGAAAGTAATTGATTATGAAATACAGTCTGTTTTCTATTGTCAAGATAATTTGAGAACCATGCATATTCATTACCAGTTATACCATAATAACCAAGTTTTTCTTTCAACAATTTATGGTCAATCGTATCAAAACACTTGCGAATATCTAATAAACATATACCAGTTAGCAAACCATCACTAATGTTATCTATCCATGAATCAACAACCCTATGTAAGGCAGTTTGGGTGTTATGTAGAGGTCTGTAAGCAGACTGATCAATTGCTATCAGATCATCAGTCAATAAGTAACTCAACAGATTCTTTTGTACAACTTTTTTAACAACCTTTGCAACATGGCCAATAACACTTATAGGCCTATAATTATTCTTATCATCTCTCGGACCTTTACCTTTGTAAACAAGAGTAATTTTTATAAATTTCCAATCATCTGGTATTTTACCACAAGACAAAGTTCAAATCGCTGGGTCCCGGGTTCGATTCCCGATCGCGCCTAAGTTGGATGGCTGTTTCATCCTTCGTCTCATTGCCATGGTCTCTGCCTGTCCTAATTAGCCCAACTGGTGCAGAAATACAGGACATAAAGCCCTAATCACACACACACACATACACAAACCACAAGACAAAGATGTATTTATGATATTTGTGTTAACTTGAAATTAAATCACTAGACATGGATAAGTTAAGATCAAAACCCATAACATCAATTGAGTAATCACATCCAAGTGACTTCATAATTTTTCTAACATCAGAGACAATGCAGTTGTTGAACTTAAATGTATATTGACATGGAGGGTTTCTCCAAATGAGCGATTGGTTATTATTGGCACTAATATTTTCATGAACAACTGTATGACCAATATTTGCAAAATAATCATAAAAATCTTGTGCACTGAACTCCTTAGGAGCATTTACAAGATGTTTACAAATAAGTTTTTTGCTTTTTTTTCCAAAATTGCTTAGGGTGATTAACATTATTACATAATTCATTTTCATAGTATTTACTTTTCTCTCTTCTAATCACTGAAGTTACCTTATTTCTACAAATAGTATACTCATTCCAGGTATTAAAACATTTGCTCCTGGAAGCTTTTTTATGTAAATTGTCTCTGTTGTTCATTAAATCAAGAATGTCTTTATTCATCCATGGACAGTATCGATTCTTCAATCACATGATCTTGATGGGTGCATGTTTATCAGAGATTTCTATGAATGTTTTCTTGAAGTGTTGCCACAGTATATCAGGGCACATGTCATTGATACTGACAATGCTGAAATTGAAATTCTTGTTATTATTGAATGCCAATGCAAATGATCTGAATTACCTTGAGAGTGACATCAGTGCAATGTTCATAATTATCAACTTAAAGCATGCAGTTCTTTCCAGAATGTAAAGCACCTGTACAAGTAAATATTTAAATAATACCATGACTGTGCACACCTCTCTATCCAAGAGGATGATACCTTGGACAGAGATGAAATCTCCAGTTTCGTTGATGCCAGATTTGGTGTTAACATTTATTCCTTTTTTCTTTGAATTCAAATAACTTACAATAACATTTTATATTGAATTGACTTTTACCACTTCTTATATATCACACACATAATTGTCAGTCTTCCAGAGGCATTTTGATGTTGTCAGAATAGTGGGCGGGGGCCTAGCTCAGAGGTAGCACTCTGGGCTTTCAACCGCTGGGTCCCGGGTTCGTTCGATTCCCGGTCGAGCCTCTGCCTGTCCTAATTAGCCCAACTGGTGCAGAAATACAGGACGTAAAGCCCTAATCACCCACCCACCCGGTCGAGCTTAAGTTGGATAGCTGTTTCATCCTTCGTCTCATTGCCATGGTCCCTACCTGTCCTAATTAGCCCATCAGGTGCAGAAATACAGGACGTAAAACCCTAATCCACCACCACCGCCTACAGTTAATTCAACAGTTTTGACTGCAAAATAACTCAAAGATCTGTGTGTTCATATTTGTGTGTAATCATTTTGACTATTGGTTAGGTCCCTGCCTGTCCTAATTAGCCCAACTGGTGCAAAAATACAGGACGAAAAGCCCTAATCACAAACAAACAATTGACTATTGGTTGTTATAAACTATTTGCGGACCCCACTGGAATTTTGCTATTACCACTGTGGTGTTAACACTTCCTGTGAAACTATTCTTCTAGGTATTCACGATTTGACTATATAAGAGTCATTTCCAGCTTACCATTGACGTTTTTAAGCAAGTGTTTGGTAACTTTGCTGCTAATTCCTTGTCTGAAGAAACACCTGAAGTAACAATAACATAACTGTAGGAGTTATACATCATATGGAATTAACTGTCTTGTCTGTTGTTGTCCACTGTGCTGTGTGTTGAAATGTATTTAGTAAATGTGCGACTTGTAAGCCCGCTGTGTGCAAACAGCACAAGTCGTTAATAAAAAAAATATATATATAAACATTGTTTCCCACTTTGCCTGACTCCTGGATCCGCCACTGACACATGACAAGCATTTGTGCATAAAGCACACTTCAGACACCTTAAATCAAATATCCAGGTTTAACGGTTTGGGGTTTAGACCTTTTTATATGCATCTGACCTCCTCCATTTCACCTCAAACTGAACTGACTAATAATTCGAGGGCCATCGATCAAAAAAGGTTGAAATGAATGTCAAAAGGCAGTTTAAAAAGTGAAAGTATTTGCTATTTGCAAAATTTCACCCATGTAGGGTTTACAGCATCTTTGATAACGGGAATTCGAAGAGTACCAATTTTTATTTTCTGCTTATTATACAATTATATATCAGTAATAGTCATGCAACCCCTAAAAGGCATCTCTACACTGTTAAAGCCATATTCTTACTCATTTTGTAAGCATGTACAATAGTGTCCCGAGTTCTGCTCTGGATATGGAGAAATGAATTGTCTATCTTATTTAATTATTGTCAAACACAGCTGAGATATGTCAATGTCATGCACATTAAAGGCACAACTAAGTAATACCATATGAAATTGTGTTAGGGTACCTGAATTAGTACTAGAGTTCTGCAATTCAGCACTATTTATAGCATTTTTTTGTTCAGATTTTCCATTAGTGTAGGAGATTTCACCCATGTAGGGTTTACAGCATCTTTGATAACGGGAATTCGAAGAGTACCAATTTTTATTTTCTGCTTATTATACAATTATATATCAGTAATGGTCATGCAACCCCTAAAAGGCATCTCTACACTGTTAAAGCCATATTCTTACTCATTTTGTAAGCATGTACAATAGTGTCCCGAGTTCTGCTCTGGATATGGAGAAATGAATTGTCTATCTTATTTAATTATTGTCAAACACAGCTGAGATATGTCAATGTCATGCACATTAAAGGCACAACTAAGTAATACCATATGAAATTGTGTTAGGGTACCTGAATTAGTACTAGAGTTCTGCAATTCAGCACTATTTATAGCATTTTTTTGTTCAGATTTTCCATTAGTGTCTAATGTCTTAATGCTACTGGGTCTGAAGCTTAGTCAGCAGTAAAAATGCGAAAAATGCATAGTGCGAAACAATACATTTGAATAGTGACTGTTACATGTAAACTGGGTAGATCTATATAAAAGAAGCAAAATGTCTTTCGTAATAGGGAGCCTTTTATCAGGCACAGCCCCTAATTTGTTGGCACCATGCAAAATTTTCTTTACCACAAATGCTGAGGTTGGATCGTAACAATTGCTAATTTTGTGCATATAAGCCACTGCCGACACAGTGGAAATTATTGTAGCCGCGGCCAAGTTCTGAGAATACAGATGAGAAATAAAAAGAACTACAGTTGATGTACTGGCAGGCATGGCAGTTTGGGAAATGCCAGCAGCAAAGTTTTTGAAACGATTCCATGATAGGGTGTAGTTCCGTCGTGTTGATGGAGCCAAAGCTGCCCTTAATAAAGTCAATGCAGTTTGTTCCAAGGCAGCAGGAGAGGCGACAGGATTGTGGGCTCTTGTTGAAGCGATGGAGCTGCCTGGAATGCTGAAGCATTCTGAAAGCGGGACAGACGGTCAGCAATCACATTTTTAACACCAGGAATATGCTTTGCGCGAATCAAAATGTTATGTAACATACATTGCCACAACCAGCTGCCGAACAAGTGTCATAATTTCAGGTTGTTTTGTAGACTGTTTATTAATAATGTAAACTAGTGCTTCATTGTCACACATAAGAAGAATCCTTTTCCCAGATAGCAACTTAGCCCAGTGCTGAATCGCAAGCACTATGGGAACCAGCTCAAGGAGGGCAATATTTTTGCCATCATGTGTAATTGTCCAGTCCTGTGGCCACCTCCCTTGGAACCACTGGTTCTTGAATACAGCCGCGAAGCCCAAGTTGCTTGAGTCTGTAAAGAGGCGTAATGTTTTAGAATCAGCCCAAGATGGTTGCGGAATGATAGAAACTCCATTGAACTGTTGCAGGAACATTAACCAAGCATTGACATCCTTCCGTGCCTCTTTTGTGATGTTCCTATGATGATTTGGTCTTGTAAAACCTACAGTTAAATCTATAAGTCTCCTCAAAAATGCTCTACCTGGTGCGACTACTCTACAAGCAAAATTAAGAGTTCCGATCACTTGTTGCAACTCACGTAGTGTTACTGTCCATCTGCGTGCCAATGGCTGCAGAAGTTCACGTGCTTTTGTCAGTTTTTCCATAGGCAGTCGAGCTTGCATTGTTAGTGTATCGACTTCTATGCCATGTAAAATTGCCCAGGTCGATGGATACACTGTCTTTTCGTTGTTTATGGGCAAATTTACATCCTTTGCAAGTGCATGAAAGCTTGCTAGTGCTAACCGACATTGTTCTTTATCCTTGTGGAAAAACATAAAATCATCCAGAATATGTGATACGTGAGGTACTTGGAAATGATATTGCAACACCCACTGTAGTGCAGAGCTCAGGAGTTCAAATGAGCGACAGCTACTAGAACACCCCATAGCAGCAACTGTAAAGTAATAAAATTTTCCTTGCCATGTAAAGCCCAAATAATTATAATCCTGTATATTAATTGGCAAATTATAAAAAGCTGATTTGACATCTGATTTTGCCATATAGGCGCCCTGTCCAATTTTTGCTATGATTGCAAGAGCATGATCCAGATCTTCGTATGTCACCCTTGAATAGTAGCCCGGTATGCCATCATTTACAGATTGTCCGTGAGGGAAAGAAAGGTGATGTATCAATCTCCACTCCCCTGGGGGTGTGTTTTGGAACTAGTCCCAGTGGGGATGCAACATAATTATCAAGAGGAACAGAATCAAATGGGCCAGCCACTTTTCCTTTCCCTCTTTTAGGAGGCTGTGGATTGTTGAAGAAACGATATGTGGCAGGGCCAGGGCTGATGGTAAGTTTTTAGACACAGTTTCCTTAATTTTGCCTTGGAAGTGTACCCTAAAACCTTCAACCAACTCAAGAGAGGCCTCAGGATCATAGTTCTCCAACCAGTACGCCACACGATCAGCGCGAACCTGGCTTGGCTGACTTAGCTTGGTTGCTGTTATTGTCTGCTGGCTTCTGCTGGCTTCCGTCTTGGTGGGTTTGGGAGCCACGATAGGGCCGCTTCTGGGTTTGGCCTTGTTTATTCTTGAAGCAATAAACTTTGCCATGCTTACCATTGCAACCAATGCAGGTGTGAATAAAAACATTTGCTTCTGGAACAATAACCCTGGTTGTTGTAGTCATAACACTGGCCAGCTGGTTTTTGTTCCTTGTGCACTTGATTGCCTAGATTGGACATGACCGCTTTGTTATAATAATGCCAGTTGGTAATATGCCAGGGATGTAGGTGAGGGGCGATGGCACGTTGTCCTCTAAATTCTTCATCATACACCCGCCAAGCCACGGAATTGGGAAAATTGCTGTGCATGTCCAGAATGTTTTGCTGATAAGTCCACAGCTGCACGGCATCCTGTAGCTGTCTCTCACCAATGACCGAGCATATATGGCTAATGCTGACAGCCACTGAGTGAAAGTGAGAGCCTTAGGCTTCTGTTTGTTGACTATCACAGCTTGGTCATTTTTGTTGTCATCGGCCAGTGAAATTTGCCAGGTATTTGGAGAACCAGACAAAAGCATTGAAAAATCTACATACTCATTGGCCCATATCTTGGCCTTGATTTTTGGGTCCACCCTCGCACAAAGGTTTTGTCCAAAGGCTTGTGATGCAGCTGGCTGAGGCATACTTAGCAGTAAGCTTTGCATACCTGTACCTGTGTCATGTGTTGTCATGGAAGATGTTGGATGGCCAGTTCCAAGGGCCAGCAGAGCAGGATCCCCAACCAGAGAAAAACCCGGAGACATCTGACCACGCGCCTGATGCCCCGACGAAAGCTGACCAGTGAGCAGACCACCTGAATGCTCACCACCAGCCAGTCCAGATGGGGCTCCTCCTGCTGGAGTAGATTGGTTTTCCATTCTGGCCTCCATTCGATCCAGTCTATCCATGATGACGGTCAACACAGATGCGCTTGGCTGAGACTCTGTCTGCTCAGACCCATCACTTTGCTGGCTAGTTGCTTGCTTACTCTTCCTTGTTCGCATTGTGCTTGCATTCATCACCTCCGCTGGGAGCTGTGCTTGTCGTTTGCGCTTCGGCATCTGAAACTCAACATTTGTTTGACTGTAATATTGCACACAAGTTATTTCCATGAATGTACTATTGCACTCTCTGCAACCCAAGCATTATAGATAAGACACTCATTATACTGCCTTTGCTCATATACAAATCTATTTTAATAAAAATATTGTTTTGTCATGCCATGCAGCCTTCGGATATGAGTCCATAACAGGTCCCGACCATTGTTCTGCTAATAAACGTATGTTACTAACTAGTGAAAAATTACATTTTACGACAGTCATGATAATATATGTAAAGCACACTTACCCACAAATACCTAGTTCGTAGACCAGCTCCAGAATTAGCGAGATTATTCCTCAAAGTTTTGAGAAGATGATCATCCAAAAAAAAGATATCTTTACCATGCAGGGCAAAGAAACGCTGATTCGAAGCGGCCTTGTCAGCAGTTGCAGCAATCACCTGTAAAAAACTATTGCCTGTCATTACTGTACAAAGATCTATGTAATAGTTAATAGGTATAATAACAGGTAAGAACTTATATGTAAAACAGGCATCATGTTGCATTCAAAAATACATAAAACTTCCAACAAGAATGCTGAACAGAAAAACAAAAATACCTCCAAACACAACGAATGAGAACTCCAAACTGGGCCAATGCAACAAGCATATGGTACTTCAAGGTAATTTCACATGATGTATAACCTTAAGCCCAAATGTCTTCTCATGCAGTCCAAAACTCTGGGTACAGGGAGGCCGCAGACACACCATGTGTGCCGTTTGGATGGCTGTTTCATCCTTCGTCTCATTGCCATGGTCTCTGCCTGTCCTAATTAGCCCAACTGGTGCATAAATACAGGACGTAAAGCCCTAATCACCCACCCACCCATGTGTGCCGAATTAATCATGTAACGATTTGGTAAAAAATTAGCCTTAACAAAGCTAATGAGAATCTGAATAGTTACACTATTTAATATAACTGATAGGCCCAGCAGTTTGGGAGTATATGGTTTACGATGTGTACTTGTGTCAGTTATTTAACCCAACCACAACACTGTAATGTGGCTTTTAAGAATAGCTTCCATTTTCTACTACAAAACCAAGTCTTGAGTGCATGGATAACAATAACTAGCTGGGAGAGCTACATTCTAAACTCCACCCGAAGACCTTCGGAGGGAAATCAACATTTAAATGATTATATTGCTTGTAAATATCCATATTACCTTGCACAGAGGCATCTGTTGTGCTGCGTACTGTTTGCTGTTTGTAAAGACCTGCATTTTGAAGAATCAGTTATTAGTTATCAGATATGCTGTTGTGCAAACATTAATTGATCTAGTAAAGTCCAATATGTATGATCTTCAAACTAAAGTGCATGAATTAGAAAAATCAATGACCAGTGTTGTTGATGAAAATATCAGACTGCTGAGAGATAATTCACCCCTAGAGAAAAGGCTAAGCCTAATTCACACTATCACGGAAAAGACCTACGAGTGACCACGGATGACAAAATTGGACTATACTTGCTCACTCGTTGCTCTGTTAATCATGTATAAATTCTTTCGACAAGCATTTGAAGGACATCCGTAGACCACTTGGCGAACGTCCGTCAACTGCTTGCCGAATGTCCGTAGACCTGTGCGTGTTCGTGCTCCTGGTCGTGCTGGTGCTCGATCTTGTGTGCCTGCACCTTCTCCTGCCCTCCTCAATGAAATGGCTGCCAAACTCAGTGTTCCCTGCAGTGGATTTCAACTGAAGACCTGGCTGGAGTCTGTGAGGACCAGTGCAGGAAAGCTAATGAAGCAGGGGCCATCCGGTACTGCAAAGCGCAATCGCACAGAGAAGGAGCAATGGATTTGTGCGAATTTTGGTTTCCTGGTAGATCATATCACACGGATTCCTGGTCGCCAGGGCACCAATGTGCTTTTGAAATGCATTGCAAAGAAGAAACTCAGGGAAGTGGAGGACAGCTCCAGTGCAGCGGATGAATCTGAGATCCATGATCATTCCAATCCGGACATTACCATGGATGCCTCCTGCCGCGCAAACCAAGGGTGGCCACTACAAGAAAAAGAGAAAAGAACCAGCACAGCAGCACACTGGGATGGATCAACTGGTCGATTTTGCCAAGTCATCGTCAGGAGCGCTGCAGGCTACGATGCAGCAAATGGTTGTTTCTGCTCCAAAGGATCTTACAGAAAGACGAATCCGGGTATTCGATGACTTCATCGTCGCTGAATGCATGACTCTGGATCCCGAGTCCTTCGATGAGCTGCATGCCCAACTGCTGCCAAAGTTTTTGCAAGTGAAAGGGAACATTCAGAGAGCAAAAATCCAGCAGCAGCAGCGGCAGCAACCCAAACAGCATCAGCACCAGCAGCAACCCCAGCAGCAGCACCAGCAGCAGTACTACGCTCCTCCTCCTCCTCCTCCTCCTCCTCCTCCTGGGCCTCATCAGCTGCTGCACTACAGCCAGTCGATGTTAAGTCCGGAAAAGAATTGACCATCATCATCAGTAGCTGGGCCTTCCTCACTGCCTCTGTCGGGTCCTCCATCCATGATTTCTGAGCATATGCCAAGCAGTGCGTCAACACCACTCAATATATGAGTCAGTTTCTGAACCTGTAGAAACGTGAAACAACCTGGCCTTTTTCAAGGCCACCCAAAACAACCCCGGCCCTTTTCAATTCCACCAAATCCTCCCAAAAGAGCACGCCTTGTACACATATTTGTGTTAACAATCAATCAAACAAAAAGTTCCAAAACCCTCCAAACTTTTCTATATCTTTGTCCAAGAAAGTATAATATTTTAGTCCAAAATCAATTTCTTCACATCAAGTAACTTGTTAGCTCCACAGTCTACATTAAGGAACTTGTAGTCAGCACCCACAAGAGCCATGAGTACAATGGAGTGGTATCCCTTGTAGTTGTAGTACACAGAACCACCTTTGGGAGGACATCTGATGGCCACATGCTTTCCATCAATGGCTCCTACACAATGAGGAAAGTTCCATCTCGAAAAGAATAGTTTCAGACTTGTCTCCACTCTTCTGGAGTTGTGGGGCAGGCCAGGAGATTATCGGAATACTTTGCAATTATGGCTTGACAGACTTCTCGAATTATCAAGCTGACGGTGTTGTGGGCCACTCTAAAGCCATACATGAGGGACTTGTAGCTGTCTCAAGTTGCCAAATAGCGGAGGGTGATGGCAAGTCTGAGTCCTGGCTCCAAAGCTTTCCTCAAGAAGGTGTCTTTTTTGGTAATCCTAGGACCAATTTTGCCAAGGACCTCTTGGAATATGGCTGGTTCCATTCTCATAAAGTTGGTGTATCCTCGACGAGCAGTTCATTCAGTAGACGCTCATAATATCCCACCTGAGGTCTTCTCAACAGCCAGGGCCTCACCCAAAACCTCCTCCTCCTCCTCCTCATGGCTGCCAGTTTTCTTTCTTCTTCTTTCTTCCTCTCCTCCTCCTCAGCTAGTGCTGTCATCACACAAGCAAGATGTAAATTAAATGTATAATTGGCCTGAGCAGCTACTGGTAGCAAGGCTCTTTTTCGTTCTTGTTGATGCATGTACATGGTCTTTCCTCTTCTGCAGCTGGAGACAGAATGATCAAGAGCAAGAGATGCTGCCCCTATTTATATATTTTGGTAATTAATGTACGGGAAAAATATCAAATTCCAGGAGACACTCGACGTGTTGTACGGGTACCAGACGGCTACTACTTTAAACCCGCCGGCTTTCCCATCGTTATATTTTAAAATTAGAGTTACCCGTAGAAGCCGTCCAGTTACCCATGGAAGCCGGCAGGTTACCTGTGGAAGCCGGCGGATTACCCGTAGAACCCGGCGAGTCACCCCTGGAATTCGTCCACTAAGCGGCCGTAACCCGGCGAATCACCCGTGGAAGCCACCGAGTTACCCGTAGAACCCGGCGGGTTACCTGTAGAACCCTTTTCGCCACCAGAATCCGTCGCCAACCTGGCGAAAAAAGCTGTTGCATAACCGTTATGTAATACTACGGGTTCACTACGGCAAAACCGTCTAAGTGTGAAAGGGGCTTAAGTTGGATGGCTGTTTCCTCCTTCGTCTCATTGCCATGGTCTCTGCCTGTCCTAATTAGCCCAGCTGGTGCAGAAATACAGGATTTAAAGCCCTAATCACACACACACACAAGGGGAACCTCAGGGATGATACGGTTCATCAGATATGCTTGGCATGGGAAGATCTGTAAACTTAGCCCTGTTGATTGGCTTGTGGATGGTTGGTTGGTAGTTTCAGGCTCCTCTTCAACCATAGCTTGATTTTCTTCTGAGGCATTATTGCTTGATATGATACTTAAACCCTCTTTTGCAAGGATTTGTCTAATATCCATTATATGTTGGAAGTTGGAACTGCTGATATCAACTGGTGAACTGTACCGGTTTTTAAAGTACAAAGACACATCTTAAGAGCAAGTGCAGTGATTCTTTCTTGTGTCACAGACTGGCAAGAGTTCAAGGAACAGAAACACATCTGAACAGCAGGCTTCATTTTCTCATGAGGTGCAAAGCAACATTTTGAGCCAGGTTGCAGACCTTTCCTCTTTTTACAGCTTTCAGAAACTATAACACTGGGCTAGAGAAATCAAGATTATCCAGCGAAATAGTGATGTAAAATTTGTTTTTGTATCACTAGCAATATGCCCATGTTTTTGCACTGTGCATTAAGAAAGCATTCTATTTGCAACAGTGCATAAAAAAAAATGAATAAATAAATAATGATTTTTGAAAAAAGTGCAACATTTTCTGTCACTTTGCAGGGAGAATGCATAATTTTATTGCATTAATAGTAAAAAATATTATGAAAAAAAAAGTTACTAAGATTAGATGAAACCCCAATTAAAACAATCCAAAAGAAAAAAAGAATTGACATGGGCCTGTGTCCACAATGCTAATGACCTGAGCTGCATTTTTGTCTCCTTGTGCAGCAGTGAAAGATACAATAGGTCAAAACTGCCTGTAAGGTCATGTGATTTACCATTCAGCCTCGTTCTGATCCACAAGCAAAGAGCCTCTTTCTGACATTATGGCTGCACAGCTATGACAGTGGTATGATGCCAGTGCAAGTGAATATAATGAAATATAAATATGTTTGTTTACAGGCTAATAAGATGATTTAAAGGTACAGTCAGTTTCATAAAAAAAATGGTCGTTTCTAGACAGCTGTAGCAACCATTTCCTGGCCACTTCTGTCTACTCCAAACTTTTAGTTGGCTTAAACTTACCACCACTAATATAAACTTTGATAAATGTAAGAAATATTTATGTTCACTCGACATACATCTTTTCAAAAATTACAAATATGCGTAACTATCCGTTTATACACTGAATGGTGCTGCATGCACTTTTAGATCCGGCTTTGAGGGGCCAGCTATAGCTAGACAGTTCCTTTTAGTGGCAGGTAGCATCATATAGCAGAAGTCCATGTCTGGCTTTGTCCACAGAACTGTATCTCAGTTCTGTGGCTTTGTCTAGGTTCAATTTGACAGGCCGTTTTTAATGAAACTGTTTAAGGTCACTTCCCAAAGTGTTAGTGTTCATGAGGGAAGAGTTAGTGAAGTTGCAGATAGTGGTTTTTCTGGAGTAGCATCAAATGAATTTGGGGGCTTAGTTATGAGCAATTTGAAAGGGGGGAGGATAAAGGATATAACATCCCTCCTGGCTATAACATCTATGACCCCCTTGGTGGTTAACACGTCGTTAATATCAACCTACTACTATTATTACTTAACATGTAAATCACTGAACCATTGATTGTTTAAAATTATCAAAAACATTACTAGGTATGTCATCAAAGCTTACCCTGGTATTGTTTGTTTGGTTGATGAAAAATCTGCAGTACACCTGTGCAGCTGTACTGCGCTGTAAGTAGATGAAGCCTCACACTGTAGGAAACAGAATTCAATGAAAAGGGGGGGGGGGGGGGGATATTTCAGGTAGGGGATGCAAAACGTATTCCCAATGAAATCTTCTTCAATGTTGTCTTTTCCTCAACCCCGATGCAAGAAGAACTTTGCCTTTGGTGATAGCTTTCAAATCCTGGTTTAGCAGTTTTTCACTTGCCATGCGGTATTCAAGACAGGAGCTGATGTGGCCATTGAATACAAGATGTATTGATGCTTTATATGTCTTGAAACCACCAACTCAGTGACCATTCTAGAGAAACAGGTTCTGCGAGAACAACATCATTGACTTGAAAATTATAAGGAATTTTTGGAGGTTGGTTCATATCCACAAATGACAGCATATCCACAAATGACAGGGAGTCCCTCCATCATTGTGCAAAATTTCAGAGCTTTATCACAATGTGAACGATTTTGCCAAATTTTAGCTTAGAACCCTGACTATAAGATTTTCAATGTTGAACCATAGAGCTCAAACTGTGTTGACCTGGTAAAATATATTGCTCCATTCGCTCATTACGACACTAAGATTATGTAAAAATGATATATTAATATACTGTAAATGTGAAATTGACAAAACTACGTCAGAATATTTCCGAATGAATTTGATTATCCACTAGGTTGAAGTTTGTGCCCATTCCCCAAAGCACGCCCGGAAGTTTGGGGGGGGGGGGGGAGTGGGCGCGGCTTTTACAATGTGAAGTATAGGGAGTGTCGCTTCTTGGTAATCTTTGGTGCAAGCGCCTACAAAGTCTGATCAATCTGAACGTATCGGCCAGTATGATGTAATTTAATTGCTGGCAATTGCTCTCTGTTCGTGACGTCATCTGGACACAATCCAACCTACTCCCCTCAGCATATCACGTCCTATATAGTAAGAGTGCGCAATCTGTATACAACATAGTGAAGGCGTGTCAATGAGATTATCAAAAGGTACAGATAGGCCATAAAGAATGAATAATTACCCGATTATACCAATGTACCTGCAATAGTGTTGGAGTTATGCCCTGGAAACAAAAGTGTGACGCCCGCCCACCCGCCTGCCTTGCACATCGACAACTTTTCACGAAAGTAACTAATACCTTCGGCAAATATTTTTATTAAATTCACTCCAGCAGCATATATAGTGCCATGTGATGTGCGTCATAAATGGGGTGCAAAACTAGAGCCATCGAATGAAATAAGGTCATTGCTAAAATACAGTGGAGTGGACTGGGCACAAAAGCGGCTTTTACAATGTGAAGTATATGGAGTAAATGGTTTAAAAAAAGCAATTGATTTCATAGCTCTGTATAAATCCTTTAATAAATAAATATTAAATAACATATTAAATAACAACAAATTTACAATATCTCGTGTAGGTACCTATTCGAGAACGTCTCGAAAATTTAATTGCCAAAATAGTTCTCGTCCAACACTCCATCTATGTTTTTCAATTAGATAAAGACTGTTTTAGTTTAGGTTTAGTTTGAAACATCTACAAAATACGTCATGACATTGTGTGTGTGAAAAACTACTATCAGGCTGCTGAATCAATCCAGTGTATAAACTATGGGTCAATGCATTAATAGTGAAGGAAATAGTTGTTCGTGAAGTAAATGCTATTGTCACGATGACTTGTTCTCTTTTCTGTCTTTTTTTTACTTCGAATGCATGGAGGGAATCCCAGAAATGATAGGCCTTCTCCTGACTCCGAGACTCTCCCACTTAATCCAGGCAAGTCTGGCTGTAAGGTCTGAAAAAGAAAAGTTGAAATAAGTATTTGTCTCCTTTTTGTACATGTGCCCGTCCGTCCGTCTGTCTGTCTGTCTGCCTGATAAGTGTACCACTTAAAAAGGAGCTGACCATGCCAAAGCATGACCGGTCTCTGATTTTCAATACATTGAGAAAATGGGGTAAAGTCAGTTTTGCTAAATTGTTTTTGGGGCTAAAATATCACTTCTTGTTATTGGCATTTCTATAATGCAAGCTCGTTTTAATTGTTTGCAATATAGGCCTAAAAGCAATGAATGCACACAACTTATTCTACCAGGTATAAAATGATAATAAAAAACAAAATTATTAAAAATACCAAAATACACGATAAAAAATATTATTAAAAAACAAAAAAAACGGATAGCAATATGATATATTGTATGTACCTAAATAATGGTGCCAAGGTGCTCATACCGTTCTAATGATACAAGTTTGTGGGTCATGTGCACATTCATTGAGTGTTGAATTCAATTGAAAATCCACTTTATTCCGTCTTGCAAAGTATACGCCCAAAACATTTTCCAATTCTCCATTGCTCAAATATAGGCCTAACTATAAAATATTCTTTACCATGTATTTGTCAAGATGTATGTGTGATAATATCTAAGAAAGCACGAAAATGCATCCCTTCCAGATTTTTCTTGTTTATTTATTGTTTTTATGAGTCTAGTAAGCAATTTGCACATAACTGTGACTTTTGCCAATAGGCCTAGAGAATAAGTTAGAATCTATCAACCCATTGTCCTACTCACTCCCAGTTTCTCATCCACGTTAATTCTAATACAAGTTTGCCTTACTTGTTTTGACGCGGGAGTCTATTTTAAGGAAGTTGCGCAGTGCGTCAATTTGTTGGAAATCAAGAATTACGTAATCGTCTGAAGACAAGATAATCGATAATAATTATAACTGTACTGGGGCTTACAAATTATTGAGAATTTCTCATTTTCTTCATTTAATTAGTTTGTCAGTCGTACGATAATAAAAACTTATCGTATGACTGACGAACTAAATACATGAATTTTAAATAGTTGGTAAGACAATGGGTTGGTGTCATTGATTTGTTTTGTGATTGAAATATAAAATGTGCAAATATTTCTATGCTAAAGGTCTCACTTCACACTTCCTATTGGATTAAAAAAATTTAATATCTTTCCGTGGCAGAAAATAAGTTTACATTTTCTTGAAAGTCTTCTCTTTATGAGAGCTTCAAGACACCTCGTTTTACAAAGAATATATTAAGCCGATTATTTGTAATGACATATTATTTGTGTTCAGTTAAAACTGAATATTTATCAACTTGTTGCAAAATACCACGAAAAATTACAAGACTGCTGCCAGGCTATATGTAGGTCCTACAATAGGATTATGTCAACCAACTGGTATAGAGGCACTACAAGGAGACGCACGACAGAAAACTGAATCATGCCATTCTATTGCTCAAATCATGGAACTACAATTCCATGCTCAAATTAAAGACTCTGAAAGCAAATTAAATTCTGAAGAATGAATTCTGCATTGTCGATTTTTAAACCGAATGCAGTTAGAGGTCATTCGTTCAAGATATCTTTGAAGGTGCTATAAACACATACCACTGGTGTTCCAGACGAGGGATGTTTCTCCTTGCATATCATTGCGCAGACATTCTTCTATGAAATCCAGAGGTTCCAGGTGCGACTCCAGAATGTCTCTTAGCAGGGCGATGTAAGCAATGGCCAAACGTAGGGTGTCAATTTTTGACAGTCTCTTTTCGTAAGGAAAGGTGGGCACGTGCAGTCTTAACTCTTCAAATGCGGAGTTTATATTCAGCATGCGTTTTCTTTCGCGTACGTTGGCTGCTCGACGTTGGACGCCCGGAATTTGCGGCGATCCGACGGAGTAGCCTCCCATGCAACCTTTTCCGTAGAAATCGTTATTTGGATCATCTTGATTATTTGGATCTTCACAGTTCATGTGATAGGGCATCCCGTCTTCCCCACTGCCATCCTGGTAGCAGGCCCCCGTGCCCGCGTAGCCGTAGCTCCCGTAAGCGCCGCCCTCCTCGTAGACTGGGTACATGGCATCCCCTTCGCTCATGACGCTAATTTACACTTACGACGTCCCTGTAGCCTACTGTTTTTGCCGCAGCAATTGCACTTTCCTTAACTTTCTGCTTCAGTCTTTTGCACTAAAACAACTTCAACAATCTTGTGCCTTAATATTCCCGTATCAGGCTATTGAAGGCAGCCATAAATTCTGGCTGATGTATTTCTGGAAATGTGTGTGAATTCGTTAGAAAATATCTTCCCAAGTTCTTGTACTGCTGTTCGTTGCTTTCGTGTTCGATCCTAATGCGCGAAGAAATGTTGAAACTTTTGAAAAAATATATTCAATTGAGTTCTCCAGTCAAAGGCAGCAAAAAGTGACGAAAGCGGATTGAAGTAGTGTTGACATGCACTTTGTGTATTCTTACAAATTCAGTTTTTGCAAAGACGATGCTACGATGCGAGTGCTGGATCCTCCTGTGATCCGAATGCAAGACTGGTCTGCAGCAGCAACCATTTGATCCTCGCCCCCCTCGCCCCCCTCGCCCCCCTCGCCCCCCCCCCCCCCCTCGCCCCCACTTCTCTGCCAGGAAACTGCAGCAAATAGCATTGTCACTTACAAACGGCCGGCTTTGTGAAACAAGTGCTGAAGCTGTCAGTGACACGCGCTGGGCTATTAACTTCTCTCAATTGCCAAGCCTCTTAACCACGTGCATCTGCATGCCAATTTACACCTCCAATAAAAACATCCTTTGCTGATTCAATACAGGTTGTATAATGGGTATTACCCCTTGTATATTAATGATGAATTGATTTCTTAAAACATTTATATTTGAAAAATTATACGAAACATCATGTTTCTGTACTAGAATATCTAAATTGACACAGAAGTTGTTTGAACAAAACATTATAAAGAGAGATATACATTAAGATTTGATCTGGATCAGTTTTGTTATTCTTGATTGAAAGATGGTTTTACAGTTATTTGTTCATACATAAGGTGACTTGTAATGTAAGTCCATCGGCACATTTTCTTACAAGATAATCATTTCTGATCATGACCTGCCGTGTAATTATCTTTTACATGTATAATAAGCATAACCATTGCACCACAGCAATTCTATAAAACATTTCCACCTGGCCTATTTCAACGGATATTGTATAAAAAAGTAGAAGATGTGTTACAGTCAAATTTTTGAGAATTAATTTTGCCTTGTAGAGAGAGTATACATATATAATTTTTGACCACATATTGAGATTGTTGCTGTTCTAACGTGAGGCAAGTAAAAGACCCCACTCACCCATGGGGTAAATGCCTAACATGGCATGGACTCCAAGGCTTATAATCTCATCATTACGTCTGCCTCTGGCAGCTGGCTGGCTAAGCTTCAGACTAGTAGCATTGAGACATTGGGTCATGGGACGTATGGTTCATCTCATGTGCTGAGCCTTGACAGTTCGTTAATTGCACGTGAGCAAACGAGATTAGCGACTATGAGCTGAGATACTTCGGAGGCTGACGCACGAAATCCCGCGCGCTTTTCACGCTCTCCTGAAACCTTCATTAAACAAACTGTTGTGGCTATTGTAAGGGCATTGTTACCATTTACTGGTGGTCCACTCTGAGTCCACTCAACAGATGCTTAAGCCACTTGCCTTAATTTGCTTTACCCGGTGTTAAACCTCACCCCCGGCGTCCAAGGATCATCGTCGCGCGCTCTCCGCACGGATTTCCGGCCGCCGACGCTCTTCAGGACGCGTCACTTGCCCAGCAGGGTGTGCGTCATCATGCAGTGCATGTCTGCAGCTCTCACGCTATGCCACGCAACAGCAACTATTTTTATGCATCTTAATTACTTTTTATGCACTAGTAGCATTGAATAAAGTGATGAGAAATTTCTAAACTCGTCGCGAGCAGCTTGAAACGATATCTGGTTTTGCCCATGTGTCGCTGCGGTTAGTTTAATGAGTGTTTTAATGGTAGCAGTGTTGTCTGTGCTGATATTTCCAGGGAAATTTTAAGGTCCATGAGTGGATATTTTATTACTTTTAAGACACTTTGACAATACAACCAACTGGAAGCTGCTATGAATAATTCTGAGGGGTAATTTATTTCAATTATTCCCTGTCTTCTACAAAGAACTGTTAAATATAATTATGCCATTGATGTCAAACTTCTAATTTCAAATTGATGCGCAAAAAGAAAATGCTGTTGTCATTGCATTCATTAATGTACCTACTTATTGATTTATGACCAAACGTTATTCATGTTTTATCTTTTTTTTTAAACAGATTGTAATTGTAATTTATTTGATTTCCAAATATTTGGTATAACATGCTTATAATGTATGTAGGTCTATAATGCATTCTTCTACAGTAAAGATAGATATTCAAAATGTTATGCCTTTATTTCCAGTAATTATATATACTTACCGCCAAGCAGTATACTGTTGTACCACTGGTCCCAAGCTTAGTCTGCTTATATAACCAGATGCCAAGGCAGACTCAATGATGAGATGATAAAGCTTGCATGGAGTCTACATCGTGTTACACAGTTATCCCATGGGTGAACTAGTGAGTTGATAAAGTCATTGCAAATTGAGAGATGTGCATACAAACGAAAGAAAAACTGCATTTTACGAAAAATAATTTGACAATTTTACAATAAATATAATTCTTTATTTTGCAGTCTTAGACTGATAATACAAAATATTTATTATTTTTTGATGTAGAAAAAAATCTAATACTGTTTAAAATGATTTTGTAAAATTAATGAAACTGTATAATAATAGTTTCGAACAAAATTACGTGATAAAAGTGATAGAATTATGTATGTTAGAATATGTTTTTAACTGACGTTGATTTTTAGATTTACATGTAGTGTCAGTTCGTCTGAGCACTGCAAAAATACCACTGTGAGTCATGCATGAGATCGTTATATTTTGCAGCTTTAATTGGTGTTACGTAACAGCCAGACAGTCGAATTGTTTGGCTATCAAGAGTAACTAACTTGTGTGATTATAATGGTATGAACAATTGATTGTATTTTTAGCAGAATAAAATAATGTGGTTTGGGATAGCTTACCTGTGTCTTAAAAAACATACCAGACATGTCAAGGAATATTGTATTAGTCCCTGACTTATTTTATGATAATCAAGGTAAACAAGTCAAAAATATATCAGGTATTATGTCTACGGGCCGTATTGGTCAAATGTGTGGTTGCGGTTTGAATAATGAGTTATTCAGTAAATGCCGCTACATTGATGTTTTCGTTGTTATTGAAGCTGACAATTAGGTGCTGTTGTATGCCTGTATATTATTAACTATTGGATTAATGGTGCTGTGAAAGTTTTGTACACTCGGCGACAGTGAAATTCGCCACGACAACGAGATTCGCCACTCGTAATAAAGTGCAATAAACATTTATTAGATGGCTGTTGGGGTGACAGAGTATTGTCAATTATATAAACAATTAGTTTTGTAACAAATCATGAATTTACTGTCGCCGAGTGTACGTGTTTGTAAATTATTAGTGTGTTTATAAATTTATAAAGTCTGTTTCAATAGAATAACTTCTGCTGTTAAGTTATATAGTTCTTCTGTTCGATTTCCCAACACCCGTGTACTCTAGCTGAGGGGAGGTAGCTCCGAACTACCATTCGCAAAAGCATATTGACTTGAAGTCATGTTTGATTAATTAGGTGTCTGTAATAAACTAGAATTTAGAGGGGGTTGGTTGAATTCATGAACATATTTGAAACATACACGCATTCCTTTGTTATATGGCGTGTTTTCGTGTGGTCGTATCTACCTTTATACTAATTTACGGTCCTGTTGTCCATCAAAACGCCAAGTGAAATATTTTTCGCAATTGGCATCTCCTTCCAAGATGCGTCATGACAGACTGACATCAAGTGATATTACACGAAACTGCTGTCACGTGGAGTGATGGAATCGTCCCACTGACTTATTTCCTAAATTGTTGGGTAAAACCAACTATGGAACAAATTAAAGTTAATGTTCAGATGACAAATATATTAATTAAAAAAACAGCCAGATAAGGCAAGAATGCTTTATTATTGAAGGCCTGTTGTTGTGTCAACGATACTATTATTAATTCCACCGTCTGGTCAGATTATCAGTATACCAGCTGTCAGAAGCGGACGTAATGATGAGATAACATTTACCCAATCGGTTGGCAGTGTAGGCCAAAACTAACCACTACCCCTCTCCCTTTTCAGCTGTTTGATGAAAAATAACGAAATATCATTTGACGTTTTGAAAAAATAAATTATTATCTGATTGTATTCTTGAAAAAAATGTCATAGTCTCCACAGGTGTCGCCACTTGGTCTGTAAACATTCGAATAAATCAAATTGATATCCCTTCACACCAGAGGGCGACACTCGTATTAACGTTATTATGTTGGAAACTGGAGTGATTCGTCCTGTCTAAAGTGTTCCAAAAATCGCGGTGCTGCTTCTACCGCTCTGGGAGCTTGTGAGTCATTAAAAAGAAGAATTAGTTTATTCCTTGGTGTTGTCAATTCAACCAACCTCGCTTAGTGCTATACCTACATAGCATTGCGTGGTTACCAACTGTATTTTCCTTTGGAATACATGTATGGACTTACAAAATTTCTGAGAATTATCTTCATTGAATGACACAGTTGGAATTTTATCGTGAATTGTATCTTTATTTAATGATAATAATGAATATATTTCATTAAAAAAAAAGCATTGTAAAATCCATTTTGATGTTTGTCTTTATTCTCAAAAATAGGCACAGAAATAATAAGTACTAAGTTTTTAGCTCCATATACAGTTATAAAAAGTATTAATAATATGTTAAGTGGGATTTCTGTAAATAAAATTTAGGTGGGATTTCTGTAAATAAAATTTCAATGATTTTCCTGAGTTCCACTTCAAACGTCGTTTTTTTAAAGCATCACATTTACTAATTCCATCCCGAATTTCAATAATTTCCAGCCTGTTTTACATTAGATCACTCTCCATCCTCCATTGCCTGAAATAGGTCATTCATGAATATCATAAATAAGTTGTATGTCTAAATTCAGATGTAGGATTCTGCAATGCATTCGTCATTACATATTTTGTGGTATCATAGATTGGTTTGATATTGATGCTATTAATTATGGTATACAGTGCGTACTACGTGTGTTTTGTTCTCTTTGAAATATCAAAGTTTTGTACCAATAGCCTGGCGAATCGCGCGGCCTGGGTCTTTAAATTGGAGGAGCACTAGGTTTCATTTCTTAACATAATAAACTGAGGCCAATGCAACAGACGTCAAATATTTATCCAATGAAGGACCCCATGCGCATGAATGTTTTGTGGCTCTATTCTGGTGTGAGTTTTTTTGTTGAAGGAGCATTTCAGGGTCGTATTATAAGAGCAGTAAAGTTGCATGGGCCAGTGATCTGAGCGAGTGTCTATCTGCCAACATAAAGCCAACATAAAGCCAACATAAAGACCGTCAAGGAGATGGCCTGGTCCCCAACAATGACTCCTGACTGGGCCGGGGTGCAGTCGGCTTGCCTCAAAAGAGCGCTCCCAAAATGACTGCGCACCTTAGTGGGATTCAATTAAATGTGTTCAGAGAATGTTGAAATGATGGAAATACGATTTCTTCCGATCCCCTGCACACGAAAAGACCATTGCAACAGTGAACAAACACTGCTCAACTTCAGTCAAATAAATCGTGAAAGAGGGAGGGCGATGGAAGGCAGACGGACACTTTTGATGTAGCAACAGGAGCCAAGGGTCCTCATGACTGCATGTGCCTGCATACTGTCACAGACCATGGCCGATAAATCATCCCAATCTGGCATGTTAATAAGAACCTTTCTCAGTCAAAAACGGACTTCATTGTGCCACTCGATTGTGTGTGAGTGTGAGACAGATTCAGCCGACAGTTTAGACAGGATATAACTTAAGGTCGGGATCTAGAGAAAACCGTTTAAACAAGCTGTAAATTTCGATAATTGTGGCAAAAAGGAGATCAACAACTTTTTAAAATGTACCGTCATATTTGCATTCCAATGAGAATTTTATTTTCATTCGAAAATCACCCTTTTTGACAAACAATGCAGTGTTATTTTTGTGAAGAGTAGGACCTGTAAACACGTGTCTTATATATATATATATATATAATCTTTATTCACTGTACATATATAAAAACAACAACTATATAAAGTTAAAATCAACAAGTACAAATTGACTCGATGAGACTTAAAATCTCATCTGAATTATTATTTATTATGTATTTATTATGTACATGCACGTATTATTTTAGTGGTCAAAATATTGTGTGCGCTGCGTGGTTTCCAATTTTCCATCCTCATTATATAATATTTGAAGACTTTATATTTGGCTTGTACGCACTATGTAATGGAGTTGCAAAATTCAGTCTTCTGTCCAGATGCAGGTGCATTTAATATATTTATATTTTTTAGATATTTTATTGCTTATAGTGGCATTAATAATATACAAATAAATACACTTACAGTTGTTCCAACCCTCTAGAGAGCACCGTGCCACTCCATGCCCCATAATCATGCTTTTAATTTTGTTTTAAAATGCATGTATTTGTTAATTTTAAGTGATGTGGTAACAATTAATGTAAAAAATCCATTTCACTGGGGGGCTTCATGGCTGCTATGTTGAGGCATGCATGCACATGTCTATATGCTACCATTGACAAAACTGTATTTCAGGTCAATATACAGTACTGCATCCCATCCCTATTTTTACGAAGGAATTTGTGCAACATAAAATACTTTGTGTTAGCAGATATGTCTGTTTACTGCCACGATGAGCTGATATTTTCACGGGTGTCATTGAAAAAAAAAACCGGGATTTTTTTTAAACATTTTGAGCAGTGTTCTTATAATGAACATCAATGGAGTCAAATATCATCACAAGTTATGCAACAAACTTATACTGCTAATGAAATTTTGACACATACTGTAATTTTGAAAACAAAAATATTCAGTTCCTTTATTGTGTGTACGTTATTACTCATTTGAACTCGCAATATTGGGAAAATAAAAAATATATATACATACATACATGTAAAAATTAAATTTTTTCTTTTCATTTTACATTATTGTCTCTGCATTGTTAAAATGTGCTGTGTCTGAGCTTGACTGTGTGTGTATGTATTGTCTCATTCACATAACCTCTGGCGAATAGTGTAGAGGCTATTGCATGTGGACCTCACACCAGAATATATTTTCTCCTGTGTAAATATGTATATTGCTATAGCTACAATTTTGGCATGTCTGGTCCACTCAGTGCAAAAGAAAAGAAAAAAATCTGAGAAAGAAACAAATTATACCGGTTCAAAAATCCTATATTTTTTTACACCAGTTTAAAAATCTGTTAACGTTGTTACAGGGAAGTGTGACCTGGGCATTAATGTAAAAGTCAGTTCGTTGACTTGGACTGAGGCAATACGAGGCTGGGCTGCAGGGGCAACTCAAATATTGGCTTAATGACTGATCAGTATTCTGGGAAGGTGACACAAATGACTGATAAACATGATGGATTGCCATGCATTGAGTCAACATGTGTATTTTCGACATGGTGTTTCATGATAGCTGCACCGCTGGTCACTGTGCACACTGGACCCCCCCCCCCCCCATTCTGTATTTTTTTTTCTTATTTGAGCGGCCAGAACCCCCCACCCAGGACGTCTGACGTCGTGGAGCGCCGCACAATAACGTCGACCCATAGATCACGAATGTTTTTCTCCGCCAGACCGACGTTTTTGCCCCGTGATTACAGGCTCGGTGACGCAGCGGCGTGATACTGTCAAATCATTCACGCCAGAAGACGAGATGAAGAGATCCTGCTTAACTTTCCCCGGTCCTTTTCGCACCTTTGGAGCAGCGATTACAGGCATTTGGGGGTGCATTTTGGGGGGCATTTGAAGGACGTTTTAAGCGCCCAGTGACATCACTCCCGTCTCCAGGCCCCGCAAATGACACCCTCGAGACGAGCGATCAGCCAATTATTTACGTCCGCTCATTCCTAACATCTGATTAGGCTAATTAGCATTTTAGAAGCGCTTTTCACACCCGCTGTGGGTAATTTCAGATGGTGTCACATTTTACCCCAGGGCTACGATGCGTGCGCAGCCGATCTTGCGCCCCTAGGTCAACAGGTGTGGGGTGACTATGGGCGATATTCACCCCTTGTCAGGCCCCTGTGATACATTTCCGATCCCGCTGAGAAAAACACATTACTATATTCATGCGGAACATAAAGTAAAGACTCGAGAGTTTCCTTGAGGAGACCATGGTCAACTGAATAGACCTGCAATTCAAACCCATTGTCCGTGTCTTTTGTGGAGATTGGATACTCTTTCCATACGTTCTTTATTGACTTGCACAATATATTGTGTTTTAAATCATTGAAGTGCACAGTTCCAATTTTCATGTTCAATTACGCGTGCTAAAATATTGGCATTGTCACTAATGTGTCAAATTAAAAAATTTTGAATAGTCCCTATTTTGTTCAAACAATGTTAAAAACATATTAAAGAAGTTAATTACCCTAATGGGTTTGGTTAACGTGGGAACATAAGCATAACGACAACGTAAAATTATCTTATTTCAAAAAACTAAAGTATGAACAGCTACGAAAGTTCTATAAGTCGACGTAGATTCCTGCATGGGCGAACTCTCGCATGCAGATGCGTTTAGCATTCCATCAGAATGGTTGGCCGATTCTACCCTCCCCAACCCCCTGGGTTCCAAGGAGCATTAGATGCATGGAGAATGTTTAATTACACCAGTGTCACTCACAAACAGGTGTCGACGGTTATTTGAGGTTGCTAATTTGGCGTCAAACAAAAAGTGAAAATGAAATCTTACGCATGAGTAGGACCCACCCAGAGTTGCTTTGGAGCATTTGCAGTCGGGGATGGTCAGTGAACGCACAGTCTTTGTCCAGTCACAATGCCGTTTCATTGACATTTTCAGGTTAGTTCTGAACAATGCAGTGGTCAAGCACTTGGCTGGACAGCCGGACAATGGTCAGTCGAACGAAGGGGTGGTCCAGGCCTCTGATGGACAGACACGCTGCTTCTGTTGCAGGTCAGATGGTCATTCTGTCCACTGCTGTCCTGTAACTATTCTGAAGTCCAAATCTGACGTGGCACAGGATGTTTTATAAGCTTCGAATATGAACTGAAGTGATATACATAAACATCACCCATTTCAAGTGATTTGCTGCATCAAGTACTGTCTATCTATGAGATATCTTAATACATTGTTTACATTAAATCTAAGTAGGATGTCAATTAAATTACTTTTTCTGGAATATGAAATTGTGTCTTCTTAGATGTTTTATTGTCTAGCACCTGTGACTTTCAAGCAAAAATAAAACATGGATGGTACAATATCTAATAAGTGAAATTAGAAATTAAAGATGGTCACATCAGTAGTTTATTGAGTATTTTAACCTACATTAAAATCTGATCTGATGGGCAATAGTTCCAAGTTGGACAAGTAAGAACCATCTTGTCACCTAAATGAACAGAATGCTGAACAGAATGCTCCAGGTGCAGGCTTCCGTGCTGAGATATGAATGTCACGCACATACAGAAATGTAAATACACGTAATGATGTTGACATATCATTGTCTAATGGGTGATAAGTCTTTACACGACATGACACCGGAATGTGGATGGCCCTTAGTTCAGTGTATAGGATCTGTTACTGTGTTGATGTGAATAATATACATGTATTGTGCAGTCCATTCTTATATACAACTGTACTTTAGAGGATAAGAAATAGCCACAATAAAATTAGTCTAGATCTTTTGATTTTCTAAATAATGTTACTTCCCATAAATACACTGATGCAGTGGAAAATATACTAAACCCATGGCCAGAGTGCTAAGTTACTTTAATTATTGATTGTATCTGCGCCAAAATTTGAAAGCATCCTTATGTCGATGTTCTTCTGTCCCTATTTCAATTTGCCAAGATAGGACAAGGTTAAAAAAAAAAAGTCATGAGAAACAATAAATAAGATAAGGCAACACAGATACAAATTCTGGTTCACATATTTAATATTTTCATTGAAACATGCTTACTGAATTACTCTTTATGTTCAACAGGTAAGTCAGTGGTATAACAATTTCGCTTAAATACAATTATAATGTATATACAAATAAAATGGCAAGATAAAGCAACGCTGAACAAATATTTGCAGTATTCCTCTGCGGATGGTAGCGTTTTAATGCATAGGCATTTGAGTATATCTGTGCGGATGACAGTTTTCTTTTCTTGTTGACTGTTGATGTCTTTGCTTTGAAAGAGTTTGTTGGATACCAATGGGATTTAATTTCAAGGTCTGCATAGCTGGCTACCGGTAATATCCAGTTTGGATGGCTTGTGGAACATCGTATTGTCCTCCTGTAAGAAGAAAGAGCGGCAATGAGGATACAGTTCGACAACATGACCA
The DNA here is from genome assembly GCA_932294295.1 of Alitta virens. Taxonomy (NCBI): domain Eukaryota; kingdom Metazoa; phylum Annelida; class Polychaeta; order Phyllodocida; family Nereididae; genus Alitta; species Alitta virens. Next base: position 68,809,545 of record OW028573.1, read on the forward strand.
GTATTTACATTTAATATATTCCTAACAGTATTGAGAAAAATAGTGACGTGATACACAGTACAAAAATTTAATAATTTACAGTGAATAAGATAAAATATGGAATTTTCGTTTACAATTATGAATGCATCACTGGAAGTTCAATCGCCTGGATGTGAATTGCAGAATTTATAACCTCACTGGTAGGACTTCCTTAGCAGGGACAGTCATTGGGTTTTCTTTATGACTGAATCACTCGATTGAGTCTGGTGTTTTATGACTGAACTATGACTGCCCTTAGTCAGTTAATAAGTCTATTATTCTGGAAGTAGTTCATTTACAAGTTAGAGACGAGGCTCCCTGCAGTGAGGCTGTTGACTGCATTGTGGCTGATGGGCCTTGAACGCCCTACCAAGTTGGAGAGGAAGGGAAGAAAAGGCTAGCACAAAAACATGCCATAGAAGGGGAGGACCTCATTTGCTTGATGACCAGTTAAGGTGTTCTATGGTCATCAGGGCTACCTTGTAATTAAAGACATTCAGAGCCAGAGCAGGCCAGGGAGTCCATGAGCAACAGACGTGAGTTGTGTTTTGAGCTTCAAAAGCCAAGAAGTGAACATTAGTTGTGGGAGGATGCTAGTTTGTGTTTTTCTTGATATTTTTTGTCACATTAGATTTACATTAGTCCGGAACCAAAACTTGTTTTTAAATAATTTTTTTCCGTACTTCTTTTTTTACTCAGGAAACGAAAGTGTGTAATTGCATTGAGGGTGCTGCCTTCGAAAGAAGTCGGTAATGTAACTGTTTTTGAAGGGACATTATCTAATCTCGAGACTCCTAAACCATCGCGATGACCTGGTCTTGCAGGGAGACCTCAATTGCACGCTGTTACGCATCTTGCAATGGGGCAAATTCACAAGACAGACTATGATTGGGGGACTCAGCAGGGGGCTGTGAGCTCCACTGAGGAGGCTCCCGTTCCCACGCTGACAACGCTGCGCTCTACGCTCCTCGGAGGCGAATTACGGCGTCCCAAGGCACTCCAGGCACTAGGCCGGCTTCCCTTTCAAACTACTCTCCACAATTTTAGTGTTATTGCACGCATGACAATAAAAGTTACCTAATGTAGCCACCCCAGGTGTTGCACAATCCCCCTGCCATAACTACAAAGTTGGCCAATATCATGAATTTTAATCAACATCGACTTTTGTCATTTTGGCATCACTCACTAAGATGAATCGTTTTACAGTGGAATTCCCTCATGTCACAACCAAATTTACATCTGTTTGTTGTCAACTATTCAACTTCTAGTCGTGTTTTTCGGGTATGAAGTGTGAATTTCATCAGATGAATTAATTAAACCCCTGCCTTGGGTATTAAAAATGCCAGGTCTTTTATTTGCGTTGAGATTTGATAAGGCTTTGGTGCATTTCAGTCTGATGGTTTGTGGCTCTTTTTGAAATCCAATTCACTCTAACAGATGCATCGGTTTCAAAGTTAAACGTGGTCGGTTAGAGGTTATATTGTAACTGAAATACGGCTACAAGTCTAATATTTGAAAGGAGCTTCAAAAAAGAGGAAGGCTTTGAATTTATGGGGGGGCAGGTTGGTCTTTTTATTAGACGCTTTTGTGAGTAGCCGATTTGGCTGTATAGGAGATGGGTTGTCATGGAGGTTGTGTGCTCGGGCGTCACAGATGTTACAGGGGCTAATTCTGGAGTTTACATGCTATTGGCACGCTCAGTGAAGGATCTATGTGCGAGGTGTGGCTAGGGACGTGACGAGCTTCAGTGATAGGGACACCTAACACCTGCGTCCGACGGTGGCCCATCGCTGCCAATAGTGGGACGCACCGGGCACTTTGAAGGGACCGACTGAACCAGCAGGAGTTGGGCCACCTCCCCTCACTTCGGCCCATTACACCAACCATGAATGGCAGAGAATACTGACCGGATCATTCCCAAACACCATTCCTTTGCATGCCCATTGTCATGGATACGGGTAGTTATATCAGCTGCCAAGGGCTGTCACTACACAGAGACTAACATATAATATATACCGAGACCTGGTTGTGGGCTATAAGGTGTTGTTCTATTCTATGGTTTCGGTCAGTTAGATAAAATTTGGCTTGTAACATTTCGTGTCAAAGTTGAAATCTGCATGGTTATAAGGTCCTGCATTAGAAAACAGTGGTTGACAGTGTAACTAAAATGTCAGCTGGAGATGACAGCAAATATGGGATCAATCTAGAGTTCACTAAACCTAGATTCTCCTGCACCGTGCGTTTGATTGAGTGACTTCATTTATCGTTGCCGAAATGGCGAATTTGCAGTTTAAGGCCTACATTTTCTCTGTATTTCCATGTCTATTAAAGTTGAGACTATAATAAATGAGACTATAATAAACTGTTTTGACTTTTTACTTGGCGTTTTGTTAACTGATAAGGAAAATAGTGGAGTCTCAAAGGTTGATACGCTTGAGACTTGTATTACTAGTTATTAATTATTAAGAATTATGCTTAAATTATTCTTACGACTGCATGTGTTCTTATTTTCTGTGAAGTATGTTTTGTTATTCAATTCTAATTCTGATAAACTGGCAACGCATGGCCATCTTAGCTGTTGTTTTTTATAGCCTCATATCAGGCTACCAATAACAATGCAGTACGCCAAAGTGCAGTACATGTATATAGAATTGGTCAATCAACATTTCATTCTGACCAAACTAGATAGTGCAGGTCTGTGCGATATTGCAAGGGCAGCCAGCCACAAGCAGTTTTTGGACGAGTTTTAAGCTGATCTAATAGTTGTGGGAAGAGACTTTAAGGGCCTGAGAGCATTCGTTTCTCTTGCTTGTCAGAGTTGTCCGGCCACAGTTGACGTCTTTGCCTAAGAAGGCCACCCGCTGTGAGATGCTAACTGAGTGGAGAGTCCCAGCACAGGTGCGCACCCAACAACTATTAGGCATAACAGGCAAAAGGCGGACTGCTGAAATAGATACCACTACATTTCATGAAAGAGTTACCAACCTTCAAGTAAATATAAAGGTTTTAATTTAAAAGCTTCAACATGGTTTAGGGTGTGTTACATATATGACTTGTTGTGGACCACTATTTACTTTTTGTTGCACTGGTTCAACTCAGATATAATATTCTTTAGAATGCTTTTGAATACTCATAGATTCACACAGACTGTTGCTGATTGTAATACCTCAATGTAAGAAATAAACACTTGTTGTGCAAAGTGTTATTGGAATACTTGTATCTTTTTAAACATCTAGATTTTGAACGTACTTAATTAAAGAGGTTAGGTGATTTTGATTTGGTTCAGCATTCAGCACTGTTCTCTGACAATTGAAATGAGTTCCTCTACTCATTCCTTTCTGATTGTATTAAGTGTTAGGTCTGACAGAACGCTAGTGGAAAATACAGCCATTTGTTGGCCAGGTCCAATTGGAGTGACATTGCAAATCAAATTGCAATAAAGAAGCCCTAAATCTGGTAGGCGATAGCCTGAGGCGACTGACCATTGTGGTCAGTCCATTGACCGGGACAGCAGCGGGGTGTCCAGGCCACTGCTACTGATGTCAGCCCTGAGGAATTGACTGCTTGCCTAACTAGATAGGCTAATGTTTGCCATCAACAGGCTGAAATGCCCAATGGACACTCACTTAAAGGACTCATTATCAAATGCAAATTCATTCCTTCCCTCATTGCCTAATAACAGGCATGCCAGCCCTAGCCGTCAGCAACCACTTTAAAAGGAAACGACTTTTCTTGGTTGAGGTTCTAACATGAGCTATGTCCTCTGTAAGGAAATAAATGTTCTTCCCCTGCAAATTTAAAACGGTTTGCTGCAATTAGCACCAAAAATGTCTACGATAAAACCAGGCTCAGACACCTCAGAAGTTGAAATTGCCTGTAACTTTGTCAGGCGACACAAACTGCAGCCATATATCAAGGCAGAGGTATGTGACATCGACACTTGTCTTGACCAGTAATTGCATTGCACGTGTTGTGTGTAATTTCTCAGCCTGGCCGATCTTTTCATTCTTTTATGACTGGTCGTATTTTCATGGGGACACCTGAGCCCCAACCCCTCTACGATATATGCACGACAGTCACATGATAGCAGCCATTTGCAGAACTGAAGTGTTAAGTAAGTGATTGTGGAGGGGAAAGGAGAGGCCAAGAGACAAAGGGTTGTGTGAGAATATGCGAATCAATCTTAGACGACAGACAAGTTGCGCCCCCAGTCATGGCCAGGTGCAGGGGAGCTCTCAACATTCGGATCATTCTCCTCAAGAGTCCCTGTCATGAGCCCTGCTGTGTTATGTCATCTTTGCCTTCATGCCTCCACAACTCCAAACTCTGTAATGCTCTGAAAGTTACTGTCAAAGTTGCAATGTTAATAGCTAGCTATAGGATCCAGTGTAACATGAAGACCAAGTTTGTGAGTTAGCTGAAGTTCAAATACAGTTGTAAGTTAAATGTTTTTGGTGCAATCAGTGCTCTTCACTGCACCAATATATGCATATTGCTTAGGATATGCTTAGGATGTGCTGTGTGCTATTATGAGAAAATCATAGACTGACCAACTGGCAACAATATGTATTTATGATATGTGTATGTACCCTGATTGACTGAACTCGTCCACCTTGCCCAAGACGCATCTGCCTTTGACCTCTTCGTGACCTCGTATGTCCAGTTGTTATAGACCCTGACGACACCAGCATTTCACCCTCACAAGCTTTACAAAGGGTTTTTGTTGGTTGGTGTCACAGACACTCGAGGGTGAAATACTCAAAAGATCCATGAGGGCCCGTCAGGGGAGGCCAGGGTTGAGCTTTGGTCAAGGAAAAAGTCAAAGGTCCCAGTTAATAAAAGCAAGGTGGACAGTGAGGTTTTTGTTGGGGAAAGAGAAAGTTGACGATCTCTCTGTGAAAAGCAGGATAGTGCACTGACCCCAGGGCGGGGCTTTTGAAGTGAGCCGGCTCAGAAGCTATCATTAGTCGCCCTGTTCCGCCTCTGTCAGTCCTAGGTGTGAAGTTGCCCAAGGCCAAGCCACGCCAGCCAAAAACACTTCACCCCAAACACCTCTCAGCTCCTCCATTCCAACCTATGAAGGTGCTACACCTATACCCTAACCAGAGAGACACAACCCAGACCTCCCCTTCCTTCTCCTGTTACAACCAAATTGCCAGGGTATGTCTCATTGGCAACTAATTACCACCAAGCACTTTCGGCCCCTATGAAGTTATCTGGGTGACAAGGACCAATGTCACATACTTGTTGCTTCTACGTCTTATTTAAGTTGTCTTCCACCAGCATTCCAAAGATATTTGTTGTTATTGTCAAGTCATCACAAATTAAACAAACAAAAAACGTAAATGTATAGGTTTACAGTCTGCTCTAAACAGTCTCAACCGACTTTACAATTTCACCCTTGGCATGCCTGTTCAAATTCAGGAGTGTTTAATCAGAAGAAACGATTTAAGTTATTGTTTCTGGCTATATTTACTTTATGATTTACATATATATATATATATTATATCATTATATTATTTTGTATTTGGGAGCAACTTAATATAGTTTTTTTAAACTCTGTTGTTTCCCTTCTTGACACTGAATGTATTAAAATTATTATGTATATGCATAACTGCATTAAATGTATCAGTGTAAAATTGTATGAATCATGTGTCAAGAAAAAACACCTACTTAAAACTTACATTGTGTTCTAGTAAACTACCGTTGTGAACACCCTGCTGAAATACTTGTATTATTAACCGCATTCCACTATTCATGTAAGGCACTTTTGTTCTTTATATTTACTATTCTGGGGAACATTAAAAGCATACCAATTGCATTCTGGGCCTTTAACATGGGACTTGCCTCTTTAAGTGGGGATCGTCTGTATTGCATTTTCTGGCAGTGCAAATGGACGCCTGTTGCTCAAGACCCTTCAAGGAAAGTACAACCAGCCAACAAGCCACTTATGGCTCTTCAGTGACTGTCACACATTCCTTGAGATGGTGTTGAGATAAGGCCTAGGGGTGTGATGAGAATGTGTCTGATTCCATTGCCTGGCAAATTACTGCCCTTCCTCCTCTATGGCATATATATGTCCTGATGGTTTCTTAGAGGTCCTTGCGGCTTCTTCTTGCCCAATTTCAACAGGAGCGCCTATAAATCACCACTAAGATGGCATCTGACCTCTGTCAGCCCCTGACAAGATGTTATCACGGCTTATCAAACCTCTGGCTTTTCCTGCACATTAAGCATTGTTGGTCTGGCGTGAAACACAATGATATCTCCGGCTTCTTTTGCTTTTGTGAAGCCATCAAGTTGTTGCTGTTTTTTTGGCGATACTTTGACGTCTTATTTCAGTAAAGAACAGCATTTATTTTATCATAAATCAACACATTTGACCATCCGCTTGGGTACCTTTTGGGGGAATTGAAAGTGTGGCTGCTGCCTCTTGCGGCATGCCATTTTAGAATATAATAACAACAGTTAGGAAACATTCACAACATTCCTGTATAAGATATATTATACTAATTTTCTCTGGTATTCCCAGCTTTGTTGTGTGTTATGTCCGACAAATGAAGATCTTGTTATCTGCTATAGATGGCCTTCTTACACTTTTGAGCAATTATCTTCCATTAATATTTCCAAAGAAACAGCTCGTAGTTTCTATAAAAATGGGTTATCATGATCGTGAGTGGAACTACAGCCACACTTTCAAGATGTTTCCAATTGTTGCAAACCAACATAAATTAATAAACTATTTGAAATAAGCTATATTCAGCATATTGATAATGGTTGCAGTAGACCTGGTAATTTTTCATACACCAATTTAAAACGAGAAAGGGACAAATAATATTTTGACTTCCTTTCTAAGACGGTTGCTATCTCCGTCAGTTGTGCCTCGGGCTGGTGACAATCACCTTCTAGGAATGCTGTCATCTGCATCCCACTTACAGACAGCCGCATCTCAGGAAACAATTACAGCAGCCAGATGGTCATGTCAGATGAAAGGCAAGCAGGCCACTGTGGCTGGAGGAAAAGAACTTCTGCAGCTGATAAGGCCAATTACAAGGCTCCAAGGCTTCATTATGATTTTTATGATTGGTAGACACGTGCATTAGAACTGCAGTCTTTTGTTTGGACGTGACGGCAAACATATGTCACAATTATAAAGGTCAGTCACTTCGTGGTGTTTTTTTTTCTGTTTTTATTCTTCTTCTTTTTTTCTCTAAACTTCTTCTGTGTTAATTGTTCTAAGCTGATTTTCTTTCTGTTAAATGCTTCAACTGAACAAATATTTGTTTATTTTGTTACACTTAAATCAGATTGTCTAGTGAGCAAGAATTAATGCCAAATGAAGTGCTCAACCGACCGTGACTGATTAATTACCTACCTTAAATTAATCGAAATGCTCAGTTGAGAAGCAACAATTAAGGCTGAATATATACGTTAAGTAATTTTTGTCATTTATTACACGTATACTGAATTTGTTATTCAGATACTTGGTGACCCTTAAATTTTTTTTCAAATTGCATATAGTATACAGTTGAGTAAGTTAGTGCTAATCTACTTAAGTCATTGTTGACTGGTATACATAATGAAGCTAAACAAGCACTGGAACAGTTTATGACCTGATTACTAAGCATTTCGCGTTATTTTCATTATATTTACCTAACACGTTTTATAGGGTTTACCAATATAAGGTAAGGTTAATGATAACCTGAAGAGAATATGCACACAAGTACGCATCTCTATAATTGCTAAAATTCCTGCATAACAAATATCATTTTTTCATTACATCATAATGTGGAAAATCCTTTGTAAAATATGTGAAAATATTTTCTCATTAAATTTGAAAAAAGATTTATAGGCCTGTAGTTTTGTCGCAACGGTGACCTTAATTTCATTAATTAATTGCAGGTACTTTTGTTGGCCATTAATACCAATTGTGAGTAATCATGTAGCATATGTTAGCAGGTCTTAGTGCACCATTATGAAGAGAGAAAAAAACAAAAAAATGTTTACGGTATATTATAGCAAGACAATTGTGATCAATGAAAATACATGTTTTTTGCTTATATTTTATCGAAGTGGGAAGCGTTTGTATATTTTTTTATTTTATGTTTATGTTCACTTTGATAAAAAAAATTTTTTTTCATTTTAAATTTTTAATATCTATATGTAAATGATACATGTTTAAATTATATTGTGCTGGAAGCATTACCCTGTAGGGTGTGACCAACATCAGCAGTTAACAGTGTGTTTATTGCAGGTACATGCTTGAACGCGAATTGTCTCCACATGATCAAATTTGTCACAGCTTCTTGAAATTACTTAAGACAATGTTGAACAGTGACAACAAGATTGTTAAGTTTATTGCTGAAAGAGCAGTGAAGGACCACAGGACTATCATATCAGGCAATATCAGTTATATTGAGACTGTCTACAAGAAACCTCGGACTGATTTTAGTAGCTTGCCTGAGTTAAAATCCTATTATTTACCACTTGAAGAACAGTGCACAGTTCAGGCTGTGAGAGACATTTTGATTTACAATCCATTGGATTTGTCACAACTTGATAAATAATGCCACTTTTTATATTTTCTCTGTACTATTTGAATTTATCTGAGTAATTTGTAATATGTGTCTATACCTGAATGCAGTGTATGAAATAAATATATATATTGTACATACTTTGGAGTAATGTAATTTTGAATGGTCTAAATATTTTTTTTTAACTTTCAAGCATTTTCCATAAAACTTGCTTTTTTGCCAATCAACTGAACTTTTTTTTTTTTACAGACCACGATAAAATTCTCAAATCGCCATCGCAATATATTAAAGCCAATCAGCCCCCCCCCCCCCCAAAAAAAAAAAAAAAAAAAGGGCAGAATGAGGGTCACTTTGCTTCTATACCTCAAGTGGAGGACAGGGCAGAGAGATTAGCAGAAAAATATGAAACACTTTTACAGGTGATCATTCTGCCTTTCTTAAAAATCAACCACATTTGTTTGCAGAGGGTCAGCCATATAGTTCTTGTACACAAGTGTCTATGTCATAATACATTAGTTAAGTTAAAGTTTAGGCAATAATGAAATTATTATATATGTTCATGCGATCATTTGCATAATGAGGAAAAATAGACCTAAATATTGTAGCTATGTATACAGCTATATATATGACTGTTGCATCAAATAAGTATTTCAGAATACTAAAGGTCTTGATTTCTTACCAAAACAGCTCCAGTGATTTCTTGCAGAAGTCTGTGTCTGGTGTGAGAATACCGAAGCCAGGGGAGGCAGGTCCATGTCGTAGGGCCCCAAGCCAAGAGGGTCATCCGCCAAGTAATGCGGACTGACATCACAAGTGTCCAGGTACTGCAGGTCGGAGGGTGAGCAGGACCCGCTGCTGCTACTGCTGCTGCTGCTGCTGAGGTCCCCATTAGGGCAAGACCTACCCCATCCCTTGTTAACGGCACTGGAATTGTTTGTATTAGGACTGGGATGAGTATTTGAAGGCAAGTGTGGATTAGACATTTTTGATTCTGACTCGCTGCTATAGCTATGCTTATCATTGTTTGTGCTGAGACTGTTTGGGTTAAGACTGTTTAGGTTTAGACTGTCAGATATGAGCATAAAGTCTTCCAGTTCGAACTGGAGTAAATCCTGGAATTTGTCCTGCAGTGTTTTGGGCAAGGATTTGTGGGCCTGGCTGCATGGTTCCCTCTTTCTGTCATCCTGGATCAGCACAGTGGTTAGGTGAGCTATCCATTTGGCAGCCAAACGCAAAGTCTCAATCTTCGATACATCGTCTGGCTGGTCTACAGGAATTTTGCTCTTGAGTTCCACAAAAGCGTTGTTTACGCCCTGGATACGTTGCCTTTCGCGCGCGTTTGCCGCCCTGCGCTGTCTGCTCACTCCCGTCAACATTCGGCGCCTCCGTCGGGGCTTCTTTGAGCGCGGCCCTTTACCCACACTGGCCGCCGCAGCCGCTCGCTTCTCGGTGTCCGTCATGACTGTAGTGGGAGGTTGGACATCAAGACATCACTGAGGGATTTGCACTTTCTCTCTTTTAAAGATTCCGTCCGCACAGAGTCATCTGGTGGCGTCAGTTGCGTCACGATCTGTCAACAAAGAGCATAAACAAAAAATCAGTCAGTTGCTAATGTCCTGACCTTCACTGACTTTTTCTTCCCAAAACGACAATTAAACAATAGTGTTTGTTTTTAGATCTAATGAAAAATACACCAAGAGGTCAAAAGGTAATAATTAGTGTCCACAGCATCACCCATTAGAGAACTATTACAGCTGCATCCATTGTCTAATTACTCTGTGTGTCAAACGCCGCGGGTCAAAAATACTTCTCAATATTGTGTGCATTTTTTTTATCTGCCATAAAAAGTTGTAAATGTCTGAGCTTTTTTTCACTTTCTACATATAGCCTGTACACGCAATGGTTGTAAATAGAGGATTGAAACCACTCCAAAACTTGCATGACCTACCTGTCCAATATTTGTGGCCAGAAATCCTTACAGGTGTTTGCAAACCTAAGTTGTGAAGTGAACTAAAGCTGGTCACGATTTGGTCCCCCTAGAAGGGCATTCAGCATGCAGTTGTGATTTGTGTCACTAGGGGCGACACCAGTGCAATACAATGCCCCGCCCTCTTCCCTTATTTGGCATCTCATTGGTGAAGTATTCTTACTGTGCCACCTGATTGACATGCCCCATGGGGTGATATGCCATGGATATCGGGTAATTTCAGGGCTGGAACAATATCGACCATTCTTTCTTGTTTATGTTTGGCTACAGGATGCGCTGCTTTGTAAGACTACATTTTGAATTTCAAATCATATTGATATATCTCCACTCATGTGGTTGTCAATACTCAATATAGTGGTGTACTGAGCTTCCACAACAAATCTGTGGAATGGAACTGGAACCAAGTTCCTCTCTGACTAAGAGTTGCAGCAATAATGATGGCAGATGCATTAAGTACGCCATAGATATCGTTTTAAAGAGACATTTTACTGTCATTATATTGGTAGGTCCTATTCTTGACAAAAGTCCACTTTCTGTTCGTTTTATAATGGCTGTTATACCCCCTACGTAGCCAGTTCTCCAATATAAAATTAGATCAACGGTCCTGCTCTCTGTGGTTGCTGTAAATTCTGATACCTTCTAATATAATCGAGATAAAAAGGCAGTTATTTTTTGTGGCAGACCATCCAGGGGCCCCTGCCGGGAGATGTGGGGCGCGAAGCATCCCAGTTGGTCGTCCCCCACTGTTCCCTCAGATGCTAGGCCTTAGGCACGACCGTCACACTGCTTTGAGTTCATTCACTGTGCTCATGATAAATGACCCTAGTCGCAAAATATTTGCCCCCATAATGACTCGATTGGCCTGCGAATCTGTATAAAATAAACTGGCAAGTGCAGAGGACACTGACGGACCCAGTGGGTAGCCAGGGAGAGCCTTTCAAGCACCCTGTCCTGCTTTGAATTCGGCTTCCACTTCTCCATTCCTTGGCCATTTATTCCCCTCTGAGCCCTAGTCAAATCTAATAGATCATAAAATTTCCATTGACTGTCCATCGGCTATTGACTATCAACAACTTGGCTGGGGTCATCCAAATGCAAGTTTGCAGTCTTTGAAATCTATGAATGTGAAGTACCTGCTCGAGTGTACCTCCCTCGATCATAACATTTTATATTGTAAACTGACGTATGTTTTTAAAAAGTCTTAAAGACGCATTGACATCCGAATTTAAAGAGTTTTTCATCTGTGCAATGCATGCATTCCTCAAACGGAATGAAATGTGCATTACTTGAAATGTGCAAAAGCTCACAAGCAGTTCGCTTAGCCTTTGCAGATTTGGACTGTTGTTTGGGATCAGTAGCTTTAATGATGATATTTCAAATATATTGACATATATACGTCTTAGGTCAGTACGTAGGACCATGAAGTCATAAGCTTATGTAGTCACTAGTCCCAGGATACAAACGATTCCACGGAAACTTATAATTACATAGATCGACATACCACGATAGTATTTTTGCTATATCTGTCATAAAGTTTTGCTGGAGTATATAAATGGTGAGACACTGGTGTTTGTTAGATATAATGGAAATTTTATAAATCAGTTGCCCTAAAGGTGTGCTATTAACTGGTAATATTTTGATTAAGCACTTTCAGGAACCTGGCCAGTGGAATTACCCAAGAGGAATGTCGCTGCTGATTGATTAAAGAATCGATGACTGCAGTGAACCTGAAACATTATTTAAGACCGAAGTAAAGTCATAAATCTGTTCATTAAATAAACATATCTGCCCTCGAGCTTAATGTTAAATCATGAGAATTGTCAGGGGTTCTGTAACTAATGTTTCTTTCTGCAGATATTTTGCAGTTCACAATCAATTTGATTGATGCTTTAAAGTTTAAATCAATTCAAAATCAATATCTGCTTTCGAAAGTTACTAGTGAAGTTGATTCCAAATGGAGAGACTGCACAGAAAGAAACTGCCGATTACCATGTGATTATAATAATATATTTTATTTTACAAAACAAGCGTTTATAGAAGACAGGCACATATGATATGCGTAGTATGTTTTGTCATACATAATGTAAATTTATTATAGGTAAACAAAGGTGTGGTGGATATTGCTTTGTTTTAACCTATAACATGTCTTATTTTTCTTTACCACATTCCCTCCCTTGGACATTCTTAATAATTCTCACATTTTCCGATTTCGTATAGTGTTATTATTGCTCATATATAACTGTACTACATTTCAGTCAAACCTTATACTTTCATCCTGTATTTTAATTGTAAACAGTGTAACGCTCATTAGCAAAAGCAAGGAAGCGATGTGGTTGTGACTTTGATCGACAGTTTATAAATTGGAAATCCGTTGTTGTGATATTTCTTGATTTCTCACACTGCATGTGAATTTCTTGCTGCCATGGGTTCCCTATGTCCTCTGGATGTGTGAAAATCCCAATATATCCAGAGGTGTGCAGATTTTAGTGTTGCTTTCTCAAGCTGTGATATAATTCTGCTGCTGATGCAGATCGAAAGTTGGTGCAAGATCCATAGGGCTCAGGCAGTCTGGTAAATTAGTGAAATACATACAGTACACAGCATGTGCATATGTGTGTACAAGATTCATAATCAAATGTTTTTTAAAAACAGTTTTCTGAAGAATCAATCCAATGATTTTGTTCCCTGGAAACATAGACTGTTGCACTGTGTGGGTCGCTGTAATGGTACTTCTATTCGTTATCATATTATGTAAAATTAAATACTTTGTTTTGTCGGAAAATAAACAAACGGCTTGACATTCAATTAAGAAAAGTCGATTACACAGATCATGGTATGAAATTGGTATCCTAAAGAGTCTCACTGATTATTTAGATTTCACGTCTGATTAAGTATCCATATGTACATCGTACATGAGATTACACACTGAATATATGTTGTTTCATTGTACTGATCCATATACTGTATATGACGAAGAATAAACAGGAATCCATTGGAATCATTATGGTATATTCTCACAGGGGCTGTATATGTGTAGGTTGTGTATATATCTGCAAATCATGTTGCTTTTTCGGTAAACTGTCACTGTTGCCTTGCATAGCCAAACGAAGCATCACAATCACACAAATATTCTGCAGTTAATTCGCTCAAAATATCACACATTATATCTGATTTTAAATGCTTCGTCATATTCCCGGGCATCAATTATCTCCGTGCTGTCGTCATCAACGAAGATTTGAATGTCGTCTCTTGCGAAGGATCGTCGCCAGTCTCCTTTGAGAGGGGGCACCATGTTCATCAGGTGGTACAGCAAGAAGGCCCTTGTGGCTTGCTCGCCTTGCTGCGAAAAACAACAGGATAAATTGTTTATTATCAAACATATGCCAATAAGTTTGTATAGTGTCGTTAGTTGTTTGGGGAGGCGAAAAATATCCCTTTATTTGAAAATGTATCTTGGGACGATTAATAAGTATTGTTACCAAAATACAACGTCGAGCAAGGCGCATTTTGACTTGAGGTATTATGAATTTTAGCTCTGAGTTGGAAGAAGTGAAGCCACTTTGTGAAATGGTAATTAGTTCAGTAGGCGTTTTAAAATCAAACAGATTCTGAGAAGCACTAAGAAACCTTGCAATTGGAAAACTAGAATCAAGCACTCCAAGACTACATATTCACCAAATCATCATGTCAAAATGCCCATGCTAGATATATTGAATACACAGTCCCAGAAGCCAGTGGCTCTTAGTTGTTATCATTTTGCAACACTTACTGAAATTAGAAACTGTTTATCAGCCTTTTCCAAATCGTAGTCCATGGCCCCAACGTAATATGCGTTGATGCCTACAATTCTTTCTAAGTCTCTTTTCTGGAATGATACCATAGGTAAATCGGTTATTATGAGTTGATTAATAACACGCAGAAAAAAAAGCACAATTTAGAATATTGACTTTTCATAAAAGTAATCCTACCTCAACATCTATATTTCTTGTGTTGAGCAGTACGGCATCTTGTAAACTTTGTGTATAATCTATTAACGAATCAATATCTTTCCTTCTACAACCCATGAAATGTGACTGCAGGTAAATGTCTTTTGTTTCCAAATAAGAAATCAAGTCTGAGGATGAAATCTGAAATTAAACAGAGGCAGAGAGATACAACACTATTTAAGCCAACAGTTCCATTACTAGACCAGTACGCCATCTCGTGTGAATTGGCTGCACTCACTTGCAACTTCTGGTCGGACGGTTTTTCAGATTTATTGGTCCTTTTTCTGGCATTGTTGAAAATTTCATTCACCGTGGTGTTTGGACCAAATAATACCTTGAAATCTTCATTTGTGAATATTTGACTCTGCGGAAGAAAAAGGTATACATTGTTAAATGCCTCGGTAGCCCAATCAATAGTAATCATCAATAATTGCTCTTATACTATCTTTTACCATGGTTACTTATACCATCTTATACCATGGTTACTTATACCATCTACGTTAAATGTAAAAGCTCATGAGCTTACATGTATATCAATGAGTGCATGGTGAGTAATCATTAGTAATCATTATGATGCAGATGTTACACTTAAGAATGCATATCTTACAAGATACGTTGTCCACATATTTACGTATGGTAGTCCATAGGCTTTAATGGGGGTCTACACCATGTGTCATATTTATTGATTTCCCTGTTAACTCCCTATATTTGATCGCCAATGCTTTGCATGTTATTTGTGTGCTTGTAAAGGCAGGATAGTTAGACCGTGGTTAGACCATGGTGTGATGCAGTTGCCCTCTGACCTCGGATATTGCTCGCTGGAAATCGTCCTTGCTAATACTATGGCTCGTGTCGAGGTCATGACGTCGCAGGACCTTCACTAAACGTTCCAGGACCTCCGTCACCTCTTCGTACTGCTGCGCCATCTCTCGGTTGGCCGTCAATTTGGGCAGACGTGTTCTGTTGAAAATAAGATATAAAAATAAAGCTGTCAAACATTAGCTGCATGAATGTTTAAACACAGATTAAGAGCTTCGTGGATCAGTTTCATCTCTATGAACTTTGTTTTATACCAACTGCACTGCTGGGGCTAAAATATTTGTGTTAGATTTACCGTGTCCAAATATTTGCGAATCTGGTTAACACAAACGAACTCCAGAAGTTAAAGTATACAGAGAGGGATTAGCGTATACAGCTTTTGATATATTGTAGAATATGCCTTACATTTCTGTAGTGAAGACTCGGTTAAGTCTCTAGTTTATTCAAGGTTAAGACAATGTCACTTACTTTGCCATTTTTGTTTCTGGCATTTTGTCTGGGAGGTTGCAACCATCCCTCTTCTCCAGTAAAGTCTGCATGAAATCTGGTTCGGTTTCTGAGAACTGAAACAATGCAGGTCGACAATAACATTAAGAGTAGGACAGGTAGCAGTTTGTGCTGCAGTGTGCATTAGATGTAATATAAGCCAGGGTGTGTTTTGCACTGATTGGTCAATACTTAAAGGTGAGAATCTACACATCACGCAAATAGTACGCTTAGTAGGAGATGCTAGTGTAAACTTATTTTTAGGCACACGATTGTAGCAACATGAAAAGCCACTTTGAAATGAGAGCGATGGAATTCCATGCTATTCCTTATACAATCTGACATCAATCCAGTCTCCAATAGGAATTCACACATGCGAAACAGCACACGACAAATCAAGGTATGGTTAGCTGACATGGCGGGATTCATTGGTAGAACAAAATGCCAATGCATGTTCTGCTTCATAGAGAGTGATTGATAAATAGCGTGAATGCTACAAAAGCAGTTGCATTGATTAATTGCCTATCGGTACAGGTGGGGCACTCTACCGGTGCAAAATGGAATGAAACGAACTGCGTGCTGGAATTTGTTTGTGGGTGGCCAGCTGTCGTTTGGAAGTTTTGGCTGATATTTGCATGTTATTTAAAGCACAAGACAACACGTGCTTGCGGTTAGTTGACATTCTTTCCCATTATTCCGTCGGTAATTAACATCGTTTAATTGAAAATTAAAACAATTTAAATATTTATTGATTTGTGTCTTGCATGACAATGGTGTTCTCTACTATTTTTTCTAAACGGTTAAAAATAAAACATACATTTCAAAGATTACATATTGATCAAGACTTATCAACACTAGGGCAGGGAACTTCTCAAACTGTTATTAAGCACAATGTAAAAGGTCTTCCATTTTCACTAATTAAAATGTAACGAAGTGACCTTGTGGACCATTGCATTGACCAGTGCACATTTGTACAAACAATTATGCCCTGCCAGTTCATTAGGGATTTGTTTGCCCTTTTCACATTTCCCTCCAGAGATTTTCAAACTGGAATAGTGCAGGTTGATGAACTATATAATATTGAACATTCAACCCCACATCACGCAATGGAACACCCCAACTTGTTGCACACTACATAAATTGTATAAACTCGTATGCATGTAAACCTGTTTCACCTGATCATAACTGTTTATAGAATTATGAGGCATACATGTGCACTATGTACATATAGAGATTGGCTTATTGTCAATTTATTAGGCAAGTGATGAACCTCTATAATGGTAAAATCTGTAACTTTCAACCGCAGCTAGAATGAATGGGTTGGTCTTTGTAACTTGGCAACGATCAGCTGCAGAGTATCTTCCTTTTTAAGTGACAGACTCTGCACTGCCATCTTGTGTTTGGCTAACGTCTGCATTCGGGCAAATTCGATTAGATCTGATGATTAATATATATTGATGGGTCAGCCGACCATCCACCGTCTGTTTGTTTATCTACTAGAGTTTATTTGTTGTTTCTGCGTTTGCTGTGTTGGTTACAAAGTGGGGTAGGATGCATGGTGTATGCTACAGACCCTCTGATGTGCTGAGTGGACATATCAGCCTGGCTTAAGTGGGGTGCTCAGCACGTTATCCGTTTAAGTTGGGGGATCTGAAACTCCAGAACAGGTGGAACAGAGTATACGAGTACAGCTAACCAGAGGCTTACTAACTGCATCTGTCACAACCAGATTACTTTTGATGTAAACCTTACATGACCTGGGCCATGTTTTGTATTTCTTGTACATCTGGGCCATATCTGTAGGTCCCAGGGGAGTGTTTGTACTAATGTACTGCACATCACTGAATCATGACTCATTAGTACATGTTGCCTTGGTCAGTCATACTGTTGTTTTTATTACTCAGAAATTGCTTTACTGACGCATACTGGCAGGTGCTGAATTTTATTTGGTTGGTTAGGATCAATCTATCTGTTAGGGCTCAAGGGTGCCACTGCTGTACCATTGCTTGATGATGATTACCAGGAGACCATAAAGAAGAGGTTCAGCAATCACAATATTCTGCATGGTAACCATGAAGCCCTACATGGCCAAATGTGCCACGTGCGTTTTATATGAGAAGGATAAACGCATGGAAAACGCATGGTTTTTAGCTAATTATAATGAGGCAAAAACCATGCCTTTTCTATGCATTTATCAAAACGCATGGAAAACGCACGTGGCACAATTGGCCATGTACTACTCCGTATAATGAATTGTTGTTTGAAATACTTGGTTGTCTTGGCAAATTAAGCCGTGATGTATGAATGTTCAGAATGCTCTATTTACCAACATAAATCCCAGTGTTCTTTCGTTGTAATTGGCGAAACGTTCCGACTTTTGGAAATCTCTTGGGAGTCCTTTGATTGGATGAAGTCTTCGCAGGAAGTTGTCCTCAGGCTTCATGGATAGGTACCAACCTGCGTGGGTAAGGTTAAATTAATTTAAATTGCTAAGGCTAAGAATTACTACATTTATGCTTCATATATAGATCTATATTTATCTATATTTACACCCACGCCCATATAATTATATTTAAGATAAATTATACTTAAAAGCAGACTGACATCTGCCAACATCCTCAGAGATTTACTAAGATAATTTTCGATCTCATGTTATCTTCATTCTGTGTTTATCGTTTCAATTTAACTCGCTAGAACATTTGGCTTCCAGTAAAATACACATGTTATGCACTAACTTGATCGTAGTTTGTTTTGCATTGAAAATTGTAAGGAAAGACTGCACATGATGCAGAGAATCCCAGAAGTAACCCAGCAGTCTTATCTACATTTACTGCTTGGTCGGAGGTGATTGATTCAATTTAGCAGCTTGTTTACTTGGAAAGGGAATGGTTTATATCATTAGACAGCATAATTGACACCCACCATCATAGCTGTGGATGGGGAAGTTGCATAGGGGCCCTCCTTCTACGTAGTAATCGTTGCTTCTGAAGCGTTGGTATTTGACTGGCTGGAAGAACCCTGGAAATGCAAAAAGTATGTTATCTTTCAGTATGTGTAGCATACGTGTAGGAAAACAACTAGCAGGATAAGAATAAGGTTTATTTTGTCACTCATAGAGGACACTGTTATTATGTAGCATTCAAATGTACGCTGGTTTCTTTCAACCTCCATTCCATGCATAATACAGTTAAGTACATTTTAACTGCATTTACTCATTTTCTCTTATTTGAGCTCTTGACAACAACTTTTTTCTTTGCAATAACGACTGGCGGCAAGATTTTTTAGTTTTTATATCTTTTTGTATTCTTGCTTTTGCGCCCGCTATACGTGCTGCAGCATACATTTTTGCAGGTTTCTTTTCAGTGAGCGCACACACGGTACCTGGGGTTGCCATGGACATTCTGGCTGCCAATCTGAGTGGCATATCAGGAGTTGTTTTGGGATGACAGTATTCCACCATCATCCGACTCACATTAGTCACCACGATGCACACCTCCTTGTTGTACTTCTTGTAAATCTGAAGCAAAAAATTAAGAGTATGATATCATTTGACAGAAATAAGAAAATGAGTCATTGCTATACACCCGCATTATGACAGCCAAACTTCAATAATGGGAAAATTGATTCCTCTTATTATTTTTGCATAGCCAAATCAAACAATGGTTAACAATGACTGCATTTTCTATATATATTGCGTTTTACACTTTTGACCTTGATTATTGTGTGAGAATCTTTAGTAGTAGATTTGATTTACTTTAGATGTCAGTGCCTTTTGTTTGTCTGAATGGAATGCCTTAGCTCTTGAGTAAATTGAGAAGCAGTGACATCTGTGGAATCTCACCTCCATAAAAGTTATATCAGCATTTCCAGTTGCTTCTTTCAATTTATTCCCAAACCATTTGTCCAACTTTTTGCCCGAGTTCCAGCCATAGCGTTTCCTGAGGCTTGGCAGAAGCCCACTGCAGCAGCCACAGTTCTGATCTAAAGGAAAAAAGAGATCCCCAGTCCCAGCTGAATTAGCTTTTATCTCTGATATAGATTATACTCCTTAGCTGCATTCTATCTTAGCACAGCTGGACAATTTGTCTTCCAAATTAAAGGCTACACAAACTAGACTTCACTTCATGAGACTGGAGCCACACAATAGTCCCAGCTGCAGTCTTGATGATGAGTCTTACAATGTTGGATTTCATAGTTTATGAAAAATGGTCTAAAGGCATACCAGGAATACATAACTCAATACATCAAACGTTTGCTACAGGGTAGTACAAGCCTAGCTTAAATATTTTGTTTGTGCATAACCCATTTCTAATATTTTGGTACAAACTTGTTTTACCTATGAACATTTTGCGTAGGTCCTTGCTAAAGAAGACCTGCAGGTCATGTGACGTGTATCCAACAGCCAAAAGGGCGGCGACAATTGCACCGGAACTGGATCCAGCCAATCGCAGCACTTGCTTCCATATCCCAACATCCTCCAGCACCTGCAAACATAGACGTTCTGTGATTGGTATGCAGCGAATTAAGGCAAATATATTTAATTAGCAAACTATTTTCTGTCACAGAATTCCCCCCAAACTGCATTTATTGTCGCTTCCAGGCATGTAGAAAATTGGCTCCATTCAGTATAATTAATTTTGCCAGTGGAGTTTCTCGAAATTATATTTGGATATACCATGGAGTCACTAGATGGATATACTGCATGTGACCCTCTTCAATTTATCTCAGTTTATAGATGAAAGCATACAGTTAAAATGTTGTGCGAACTGTGTTCCTATTTGTAATAAGTTTAGAGACCTGATTCTTACATACGCCTATGTCAGGCATCCATAGATTTATAGATGCTGTCATTTGAGAGAGGCTTGATGTCAAATCCTGTCATAACATACAAGTCAGAGGTGGTATATGTCTCAATTTGTTTTTACGAAATACCATACTCGTGACACGAGATGCTTCACAAACTAAAAACTACATTATTATTAAAACAAACATGGGTGTGTTTGAAATATTTTCGTCTCTATTTAGGTTTATGCAATTCAGTGAGCATGTTTTTTTTTTTTTCATAATCTAATTATATCATGGATAAACTGTGCTGACTATGACATGTGACAGTAAATCCGGGCATTTGGAAATTTGTTAAATGTGAAATATTACACATTGAATATTCTTATGTTCCCTGTTTATACAATGCTTTTGGTTGTCTCCAGGTTCTGAGGTCAAAACTATATGTGTCAAGAGTTATATTGTGTCAGATTTCTATTATTGGTAATATTTCCTTGGCCACCCCAGTATGTCTACCAAATCCTGTAATTTGTTAGTGTCAGACCACATGAAGAGAAGGCTAACCTTGTCTATCACTGAATGGCTCATTGGATCTGTGCTGAATAAATAGTTCATATGGATGAAGAAGGGTGGGCCATGGTATGGGGCAGGTTGGCATAAGGTCACTGAGGCCATTCTGGGGCCACCCTGCAGGTCACCTGTGATATGATAGATCTGCTGATAACTGTCTCCGCAGGTATTTTTGGCAGCAACATTTGATATCATGATAAATACTTCATATCATCATATCTCTGGCACAAGATATCCAGGTATGCATTCTAGACTGTCTGCATCATTGCACTCCCCTAAATCGCAAATATGGAGTCTTTATTAGACAGGTGAAGCTAGAAAGCTAGAAAGCTTCATGAAGAGCTTAAGGCTGCAGCAAGAAAGCCACATAGAGCCCCTTGACTTGCTACCATTGTGCGTGCATGGTCGCAGTTTCAGCTACACCAAGCCGCACCTGCTATAACATAATGTCCTTTCTACTTTCTGATACGAGCTAAATGCACTTCCGAGCAAACAGTCAGTAATTATTTTCTGACATGGAAATCCCCATTGCTATGTGATGTTTCTGTCTGTACATGAATCAGCAAGAATGTGTGATTGATGATTTGCATCACACTAGGATCAGACAGGATTTGATATTACTATAAATATAATAATTACAAGTTGGTGTGATGCATGGGTTTTCTGTCACTTATACATCTAGATCTCTCAGTAAGCAAAATGGTAATGGATAGAGGAGTTGATGAAGGCACACACATTTTATGCAAGCTGGATGTTGGCAGAAACCTTAAAAAGAACTGAGACCATCCTATATATATATCACTCAAGCAAATGACCAGTAGCACGACGGAGGCCAATGTGATAAACGCCAGGCCTATGGAACCTCGGGTGAACCATAATTCTTAATTTATCAGTTATTCATCCCTAGCGGTAGCCTCATCTTACTTACTGAGCTGTTTTGATGATTCACTGCAATCCCCCCCCCCCCCCCCCCCCAAAGCCTTAGGATCATGCATGGTGCAAGATGAACGTACAATACGCAAACCCCAGCTGATAGTATAGACGATAAACTAAATCTGATCTGCTGCATATATTCTAGGATTACCACTCTATCCGCCTGCCTCAAGTCGAATTGCCCTTGACTAAGTTACAAATTACACAGAAGATAATAAATGAAATATGAGACTGTGCACGGGCCTTGGTGTTTTACTGCATGTAATTTAATCGTGACTGTTCTCTAATCTCCTGGATGTGGATGGTGAATTGTGA
Source organism: Alitta virens (assembly GCA_932294295.1). NCBI lineage: Eukaryota > Metazoa > Annelida > Polychaeta > Phyllodocida > Nereididae > Alitta > Alitta virens. Next base: position 68,831,975 of record OW028573.1, read on the forward strand.
GTAAAAGCCAGGTTCCACATTGGTGGTGTGTTGATCGTACAAGATCCATTGTATATCTATGAGGTATTAATAATGAAAGTTTTCGGTGGTCGAACTGGCTTGACGTCATTTGTCTATTCTGTCGTGTACCATGCAGGTCAATATCTGAAACAGAGCCAGATTTCTAATTTTAGGCCTTGTGTTTATGTCAAGAAAGCCATGCAGTTCCATCTGCTTGCCACACAGTGGAACCAAAAAAAAGGTAATCAGAGCCAGACGTGAGGCACATGCTACCTCTGGCAATGCAAGACTGCGTAGGCCAACTGCATGCAAAGTCATTTCAATTCGAGCTTTGGGAGGAGCAGTTTCCGTGGCATTGGGCGAAATCGATTAGACAATTCAGTCGCAAAGTGGATGCACCGTTAGGGAAGCCAGGCTCACATGTTGTTGCCGTTTAGAACAACCGACCATAAGCTGCAATCGCAGAATTCATCATTGATTCCGCGCCCAGAGCTCAATAATATTCCCATTGATTAGTGCGTTGCATTGCCTTGTTATTTCATCATTTATTGCCCAGTTGAGCTCATGGGAATTATTCCGGTGGAAATTATTGCGCATCCACTCCTCCCATACCTTTGATAGTTGCTTTGATTCTAGTGATAATCTGCAAATATTGACCCACTCATGGACGGGTAATGTTACACCAGCTCTGCTTTGTTTAAACATGACTGTAATTAAGCCAAGGATAGAATATCGAGTGTGTTGCCATGCTTCAGCCAATAGCCATAATATTTTATTGCTCATGCTTGTTTATTCTGTTTGACCTTTTTGCCCTGAACATGATTCATTTAGAGAGCTACACCTGTAATTCGTTTCATATGGAGGGCTTGGTCTTAATTTAGTTTTGTTTGCCTAGACACCTGTCATTGTTTGACCTAAATAATTACCCAATTACCTGACTTTATTTTTGTGCTTCCCATATGGCGGTTGCCAATATCGCAGTTACTCTGATAAACTAACGAAGTAACTTGATCTAATTATAGAGATGGCAAATGGAAAATTGGATGTCGCACCTGTTTGAGTCTCCAGCTCTTATCGTCGGCTAGCCTGCTAGACATCGTCTCTGCAGCAGGTGATAATGAGACTCCAAGGAAAATTCAAGCATATTCTATGAGACTCATTATGTTCAAATGACTGCTATACGTCAAATCGGCTAGTGGCATCATGGCAACATTGAAGCAGCCCACCCATCTGGCTGTCTAAGCATCATTACCCTGCTGCAGTTTTTGAATCTAGTGAGTAAGAGATTGGTGTGACAAACAAAAAGCCTGGTTTGTCACAACTTGCTTTGTTGTCATTGAATGAAATTTCCCTTTAATCATCATAAAGTGGAACCTGAATCATGTGGGAATTTTTTCTGAATAGGTTAATATGGACTGAAATAATATTAGAAGCATGCAGAGCAGAATCCAAGGTAAATTTTAGACATCGATCGAAATTTGAAAATGCTGAGAAGGTTGCGAGTTGGAACATAGACATTGAAAATGAGAAAGACCGAATTACAGAGACACATAGATTGTGCCAGAGAATAATACAGTGTATATAGAGATACGTGAGTGCGGTGATAGGCCTACACTGGGTGGTACAGAATACAAGAGAAAGACATAGAACTGAATGTTGTAATGTTGACATTGTTGTTGAGCAACAGAAAGCAAGCCTTGGAAGTGCTCAGGCTGCCCTCAACATGGATCGGTTGAACCATATCGAATTAGGTGAAGGAGCAAACGCCATTTCCGGTTCCGGTCTTATGTCAAATTGCAGTCACAGCTGAAGGCAGTTTGATCGATTCGACTCATTACCACAGTTGCCCTTGCATGCTGAGTAACATGGAATTCCAATTGACTCCAATAACACTTAAAGCTCTCTTTGGTGCCAAGCCAATGCAGAGGGTTGCAGGACGCTAGAAATCACTCCATATTTTGTATGTATCATAATGGTAGTCTTTACTGTAACTTGCTATTAATCGTGCTCCTGCACCCCAACAATAATAAGCAGTCTGGGCCGACTGATTGGTAGACTTTGGCTGAGGGCCAAGGACTGACGCCCTGTTTATCACCAAGGGCGTCCACTGAACCCAGCTATGTTTTAAGATACCCTCCAAACACTGGTGTCATTTACACTCACTTCATGTTTGTCTTCATGATAAAATGAAATACTTGCTGCCTTGGCGGATTCCAGTTGAATTCCATTATCATGCTATGGCTATGTCAATCACAGCCTTTGGTGTAGAATCAGCAATTCAAGGTGCTTTATGGAAATGCACTCGCAAAGGTCCTTGAAAAAAGTAAACTTACGATCTATATAGTGAGGTACAAAGCTTTAGATACTAAGTTATACACAGGGTAAACCTGGTGATGTGTGGAGGGCTCGACGAACGGGTAGCAGAAATATATGAATAGCATTCGACAACACGGTATGAATAGCCAAGTGCGTAGATCAGTTCATTGTGAAAATCTTAAGTATGTATATATACATCCATGGAAGATTATTTAAAGTATAAGGAGAGTGGCTATACTCAAATTACATAGTTCTTAACTATGAAAGATCTTAGAGAGCCTTTTTTCATATTAAAGGCTTATTCCGCTTGGGTTAGCAACATGATCATGCAGCAGTTGTGTTTTGACGCCTTTCTCTTGGAATGTCTGACCTCTTGTTTTCTCTGATCCGCATAACATCCACTCAGACTTTCTTTTTCACTACGAAAACCTAACACCAAATCTGAGGACAAAAACTAAAACAGTTAAAATGTCAGAAGTCTATTCTTAATCAGAAGTGATGCTTTTTTGTAGAACTGAGAGAAAAACTTTGAAAAAGTCAAGAACACAATCTCAAATAGTTCAGTTATTTAGCTCGACCAAAGAGTAACTAAGATATGGAATAAGCATAAAAACAAGCAGTGTACACATCGAGCTCTGAGTGATATACGTAATATTTTGCTGGCAGTTTCGGCCACAAAGGAATCTAAGGTGCGAAACTTAATACAGTTGTAGTTCTGTTTACACAGACTGCAGGTAAGGCTGCAATTCCTTTATAGTGGCTTACAGCCGTATGTGTTAGCAAAGAAGAAAGAATAAAGAGCCATAAAATCCCCCTGGATCAAAGAAGCAGTATCACTTGATGGCCAAGCCTGGCTTAATGTGGAAATACCGTTACATTCGTTTGAATTACCAGTTGACTCTGTAGTTTGCACAACTTCATGTTTTTTTTAATAACTGCAACTTGATCCTCATTTCTGTAACCCCAATATTGGTAAATCACAACACTCCAACACACCCTGCAGTTAAGTGTGTGGTGGTGATAAGAATGATGGAAACAGTTTGTTGGGTCTGTCTGGGAGCATGGAGATGAGCATGGAGATTCTTGCAGCTGCTGAGTTGTAAAGGACGACTTGCCCCTCTCTCTCAATAATTGCCATGCAGGTCCTTTGTCATTGTCTAATTCTGCTTTGACGTATCATCCAGGGTAGCTTTTGGGTCATTACAGTGATGAGAGAACCTTAGCCTTTGACTGGTGCAATGGGTAGCAGAAGAATGTTATGCATACATGTGTTCATTTTGTTACACAATGTAGGGCATTGTAGGCATGTACTAAGAATATTTATTGCATTTCATTTATATATCATTTAATCAAAATATTGTGCCATGATGTAAGTCTAACATATGGAACTGGTTTTCCAGCTGTTATCACATGCTTTCTTTCTTGTACATAGACGTTTCTTTCTGTTGGCAGGGCAGATATTTTGGTTGAAGGCTGGTGCAGCCAACACTTACAGCAGTAGCAGCAGACTGACTGTGAGAGAGATCTGATAAAGTAAAGAAAGTCACCAGTATGTTAAACAGACAGCTAGCAATACAGAGGGGTTTAAAGGGCTTCTAAAAACAACTGTGTTGGGCCTTGAGTCTTCAAACACTTTTAACAGGCTGTAATTGTTTCCAGGGAAATTCAGGGTGGGTGTGTACTGCTCCACTCGTACTCAAATGACCGTAAAAGAGTGCCAAACAAATGACTGGATCATTATGGAGTGTGGGGTGACCGAACAAACCCAGAACAACGCAGTGGAGTGTGTTGACATGACTGGTATCCTTCCTGAGTGGGTGTAGGCAATCACGATGTGGGGTGTGTAAACATTCCACCCTATCCATTCTCATGGCAACCCTGCATCACAACCTTCCAATCTGCATTCCCGTCAATGTCTGCCCCACAAATCTATTAATACATGATGCAGGAAGAGGCTGATATGCATTCTGCAACCACCCCTAATGTTGATGGGAACATTATTGCATGAGGGTCTCAGTGAGCCATCTTTTAAAGCACTGTCTATCATGGTCTATGTGTAATTTGGAAATAGTCAAGGTCTTGGTATAATCAAAGACCTTATATCTAATTATATATAAGGTCTTTGGTATAATGGTACAACTGGAAGTGAAACCAGTGTGAAGCCAGTGCAGTTTGAGTGTTTAGTTTGAGTTTGAGCAAAGTCCTTTGCCAAGGTTATCTGTGACCGGTTTAATTGGTTTTGTGAGCTCACTTTGAAGTCCTTGGTGTATGACTAACAATGATTGCATGTAGATCACATAAAGGACTGTTTAATCAAGGTTTAATTGCCTGGATGCTTGCATGTTAGATTGCTTGGATTGACATATGGCGGTCACACCCTAACCCTTGCCCTCCTAAATCTCTCGGACCTCTGGATGTGGGGAATTTCAAATGGGTCAGGGGGGAAAATGTTGAGGTCAAACCAGGGCGGAGACGGGGTGTCTCCCAAATCCCTGCTAACACCCCAAGCACGAGCCTGGCAACATATTGCACTGGACGTTTGTTATACATTCGACCCTTCAACTTATGTTCACTGCAGATAAGGCAACAATACTGTCAACATTAATAAATATACCGAAACCTTCATTTGTAGATTTATGGCAACCCAAATGAGACCACTAAGTATAATAAGGTCACTTCGAAACAAAGACCTCATCATTGATTAATATAAAGGCAATATAAGGATGATCTTATTTGTGGTTCCATTCTATTATAGGGTGCAAATCCTATTTGTTAAAGTTTGATGGGCAAAGAGTGCTAGATTGCTCATAGTATCCAATTTCTTGACTGAAATCCAACTCTCAGTATGATAGGAAGTGTGATAAACGTGCCACCCAGGCTCACTAAAGCTAATCTGGCAACCAGTTCAGAATGGCAGGGGATCGATACATACATTTCTGTGCACTCGAGCAAAGTGAGCTTTGTTGTATTATAGCAATTTAGCATGATAGCATGCATGGGGACAAGGAAAAACAATAAATGTACAAGCATCATTGATTAATACCGTGTACTGTACAGTACATTACTTGGCCAGTGTGGGAGCAGTCAGCAATATTGAGCCACCACACGTGGTACATTTATATTTTCTGCATGACCTTCTTTTTTACATCTCCTCTCGAGAGTTGAGAGCAGAGACTTAACTGCAGTGACATCTGATACCAACTAGACTTAAGTAGGTCCAACTCAAAATATGAGCACTGTTACCAGGCCACACTGAATTTTTAACAAACATGATTGCTGTTATTTTTGCGTGTGCCTGTTCAGTAGTGTTTGCCATATTAACATCTGCTTAAAGAGCTTCATCAACTGACTCAAGTGGCTGTTGAGGTTTAGTTATAGTCCACCGGTATAAATAAGGCTTATTGTCGTGCCAGCCAGCCCAGCTTGAAATAACAGGTATAATATTATCATGGGTGTTATTAAAAATAAATCCTCCGGACCTCATGTATGATCCCTTAATTGTCGTTATCTGATTATGCACCAGCGGGTTGCCAGATTAAAGAATTGCAGCAGTACAACGTTCTTTTTGTTTATTTATAATGGCAATTATGGTAACCCAACATTAACCCCACCCTACATGATAGACTACATAGTACAAATATGGTGAACTTACCCTGACAGCACCACAGTAGGCTAGGGCCTTGCTGCCTCCTCCTTCAAAGACGATGTTTTCAAAAGGGAAGCAGTATCGGTCGAAGGGCACATCGTTCTGGCCCTTAAGGACCTCTTCGCCCATCTCCACCCCATTGCAAGGGCCACACAAGGTCCTGACTTCCTCTGACTTCCGCTTGCCTGTCTTGGTAGATTTGTTTCCCATAATGTCAGGTATTGCAAGTTGCAGCTTCTGGCAACTCCTTCGTTGGTTTTATGTTGTGATTACACCTGCAGAAGTGGAGATGTTTGGAAAACTTGAGGCACTTAGACCACAATGAAGTCACACGAAGCAGATTCCTTTGCCTTGGTTCCCAGGAGACACCCTTACAACAGCTAGTGTGATCACCAGCAGATGGTGACAGCCACACACGGTTGTGATGCTGTTGGTCGGAGCAACATGCGTTGATCTTTGGATGCTGGGTTACCTAGAGAGACGATGGAGATGCAGTGGCTGCTGAAAGGTAATGTGTTGCCCAGTGATACACTCACAGCCGCAGCATCCTTGGCAGGTGCAGGTCTTCATGCACACTCCTGCTGAGGTGATCTGCTCGTGATTCTAGTCCTGAATCAGTTGTGAGATGGGTGCTGAAGCGGGCCGTGGAGGATGGGGAGGTGTACTGGAGGATTGATACTAGCACAACTACTGCCGAGAGGCTGCTGCTGCTGCTGTTATGATGATGAAGTGATGCGGCGCCTAGCGCTCCTTCATATTCCAACTTTTTTGCCACCCATGACGCAACTCTTGGGGAACGTCTTGGAGACCATACACCCCCCTCTGCCAAAAATCCTCACATGCAAATAAAAAGGAGTACCTCAAGGATCCCCCCTGCATCTCCCGAATATCTCTGCTGAAGCAAAAGCTATCTGAACACGTAGGCCAGCTGACAAGCTAAGATATCGATATTACCATGGGAAAGCATGTTGCGTCTGCAGGTTAATCATTCATGTTAGCTGCAAAATCTCTGGCTCACGAGATTTTTTAAACTTTTATCATAAAATGTAAAAAAGAATATAAAATGTGATGGTCTGCGCCTTACTCCATGAAATATTGAAAAGTCTCTTCCCATGTCATGTTATTTCAATCGATGAACTGCTCACATTCCTGAACAGTCTAAATAGATTGATTTAATATCGAATACAAGATGATTTTAAGGTCACTGGGTGTAATGTTCTTTTGTAACGCCATCTTTAGCGGCTGTTACAAAGTTGTTCAATAAGCAGCCGCCACCAAGTTTATGCAAATATCAAACCATTAGCTTCATTCGTGATAACTGTGAACGCTTCAATCCTACAATGACCTTTGTTTGGACAAAATGTGGTCTCATTCCGCAAACTGTTACACCCACCATATCTGCGAACTAGACAAATACAGGGAATGATCTTGTGACTTACTTAATTATATTCTAAAAATTAGCATCTACTATATCTTGAGCAATGCTCCAGAAGACGTCATGTGAATCCAAGATTCCAATTGGCTGAGGGACTGCCTTAAGCGATGGTAGTCCTGGATCCACATGACATCGTCCAGAGTATTAGTAATAGACTGTATAGTTTCCAACCTTATGATATGAAATTATAGTTTACGGAGTGAGTGTCTCTTTCGGGTCAGGTTTGATGGTTCGTTGTCCACATATATAGACTTTGCGTTTTAATGACCCTTATTCTGGCCCGAATGACAAACCCTTCAAAAAACAAACAGAACCAAATTGCCCTATATACTTTAGCTAATTCACTCCCATGTTTGTGCACATAACATAATCCTACAGAAGGCTTGTGGAAGTCCACAATTTGCTATGATGCTCCAAAATTACCAACTGAAAACTATATTTTATACATGTATGGTCCTTGTAAACTTGAACTCTGTGTGATTTGACATTTTTTAATTCTTATAAATTTATTAAACTGCAAAAGTGAAAGAAAGATGTGTGAAGGAAGCTCCTTGGAGATGTATCGACTTTATACAAGTTCATCTGTCTTGGTTGGCGGGAATTGAGATTTCTTCAGCGCTGCCATCATGTCACTAGTGCGAAGAGAAGCAAGAGTCTTGGCTAGTTTATTCTGTGTGGGCTGGCCTAAACCTGCAAATATTGCAAAAGGTTTTTTATTAGTTTTTTTTTTATTATCTGGAAATTACAGGTATACCTTCTCGAGTACAAATGTAGTTAGGCCTACATGTGCCAAATTGGCTAAATTTGCTTTTGCCAATCAAGCGAATTTGTGGTAATACGATTTTGCTTGGGAGGCACTTACCCAAACCTTTTGCCTTTGCTCCCGTTAGGAGCGCTGCTGGATGTGATGCCAGAGGAGCGGCATCTGGTGATGCTTTAGGGACCAATGCCCCAATGGCTTTTGCAAGTTTCGGTACTTCTGAGTGCCTGGCAGGTGCAACCAATCTCTTCTGTCTTTTGGCTGAAATATTTGAGGTCAGTTCTTTGACATTTTGTCATGGAGTTTATGGGTTTTTTAGTGACTAGTAAAAGGATATAATCTATTTAAGGATTGTCTTGTCTTGAAATATGGTTCTGGGAACCTGTAGACCCAACAATTGCTGCATTGGTAACATTCAGTTGGTGGAAAGTTGGTGGGATATACACTCAACAGGAAAAGAAACGTGCACAGCTAAAGCTGACAAATATTCTTTTGAAGGAGGTCGCACTTGCTACTGCCTCAAGAAAATAAAGTCCTAACCCAATGTCTTAAATTAACTAACCCTAATTTCAACAGACAAAGTGCCCCAAATCACACTCAAGTGTGACCTATCATCTATCACATTAGACCTTGTTTATCACACTATAGGCTATTTTCAAACAAGGTACGACGTTAAAGCCTGTTAAAAAACATTGTCAATCAGAAAAAAATAATAAATAATACTGTTTTTCTGAAAGGGTGGTCGCACACACACCCTAATGGTTTGTCACACACTAACAATATGCTCACACCCAGGGAAGTCGTTTTGAACCGTGTTGATAACCATTTTTATAATCATCCTCCAACGAATTGGAACTTATTTTATCCACCCATGCATGTCCGGAAGAAAAGGTCAGTCAGGCTTTGTTTGACATCTTGGTCATGTTTAAGAAGTATCATCACGAGGGGAAGCTGCCAACCCTGCATTGCATAAAATGGATACACATCGTTTGTGACAAACCAGTGCAGGTAATCGCCTGACATGCAATCAGAAAAGTGCTGTCAGATGACTGCATGACTTATGCAATTTTCTGGCGCTAGGTATATTGGTCTGTTGCACAGAAATTACAAGGCCTCAGAGACACAGGAAGTTGTCACACCTGGGTGACCTTCTGTTTCTGTGTCCTCTGTTACCTTCACCATGACCTCTTTTATGCTTCAAGCGTTTATTTTGCTGTTGATGCACAATATATCTATGTCCATGACAAAGGACTGCCCATCTATAGGAACTAATATACAACTGTGAGGGTGCAATTTAAGTTAGCTTTCTATTGGTGGTAATTGTGTGGTACCTTTTATGACCTTGAGCTTCCTTCCCAGCGCCATCTGTACGTCTATGTGGGATTTATACTTCTCAATCAAAGCCCTTCTTTCGTGGTCAGCCTGGATCTCCTGCTTGGTCCGAGGGATACGACAGTCTATCAGACAACAAAGTGCCACCACTGAAATTAGTGATTTTCAACGATAACAAATCATGTAGCCTACCCTGACAATAATTGTGTTATGATATTAAATGACATCAAATGTGTTAGTAGTATCGGATATGTTCAAATTGACTCACTAATTGCTAGCAGTCCACTAAAAACAAAGGCCAATATCATCCATAACCGAAAGCCTACAACTTCCCTTTCCATCAGAGGCACTTCTTTGTTTGGTGGTAGGCCAATTGTTGTTGAGTCCTGTGCATGAATATCAACATCGTTCACATTGGAAATTTACAAATCAGCTATGTAGACTCTCAAAACAAGTGTAACACGGTTTCTCACCTTTTGAGTTGAGTGGCATATTGATGCCAAAAGACACAGCAGGCCAAACACCAGATGAGAAGTCAACATTTTCCCTTCTTTGGTTGTTGAATTCAGCATAATCAGCCACTAGTGCACACATCATAGTTACCAGGCATAATGCCGCCACTGACTTTTACCACTCCATGACCAATGTATTGGAATTGCGTGACAATAATTTTGCTGCTTTTATCCAGAAATTTTGGATCAATACATCTGCACGAGTCCATTTTTGGTCCTTTATACCTTTACAATGCATGTCTTACCAAAACAACCTATACAGTTGGAGGTTTGACAATATTAAACTAATTTCTTCAAAAGTTATTATAACACTTCTAAAGAATATGATCACGCATAACTTCGTTAAAGCAGGCCGTAGGTTGATATTTCCTTCACCTCCGAATTTGCACGCATGCAAATGCCTTTTTCCAGTGGTTTCAGCTGTACGGAAGCCATTTTAGGACATGATAAAAAAAAATTTAATTGTATAAACGATGTTATAAATTGTATATACGAAATACTAAATTGTATATACGAAGTACTAAATCGTATATACGAAATACTAAATTGAATATCTGAAATACTACATTGAATATACGAAATACTAAATCATATATACGAAATACTAAATTGAATATAGGAAATACTAAACGTACATACGAAATACTAAATCGTATATACGAAATACTAAATTGAATAAACGAAATACTAAATCGTATATAAGAAATACTAAATCGTATATAGGAAATATAATAGATTTAATTAATTAATTTAAGTATACGATTTAGAATTTCATTTATTCAATTTAGTATTTCGTATATATGATTTAGTATTTTGAATATTCAATTTAGTATTTTGTATATACGATTTAGTATTTCATACATACAATTTAGTATTTCGTATATACAATTTACTACATCATTTATACAATTAAAAAAAAAAATTTCTAATGTCCTTAAATGGCTTCCGTACAGCTGCATGTTGGACCAAATAAATAAAATTGACCACTTACCTCACCCATAATTATGAGTCCTGTTCAAATTATTAACCTAGGCTTACCATGGCTGTGGTTCGATCTTTAATTAAAATTGATAATTACCTGTGGAAAAAATTCATTTGATTCTGTCAAATCAAATTACTGATGAAGGCCTACTCATGCCATACCTATCAGGTCGCCATGGCTATTTTGTTGTAATTATGAATTGTCAAAAAAAAAAAAAATGTATGTTGAATTAAACATTTTCAAGAGTTGAATTGCATTGACATTCAAATGCTTTTTTTCTCTCCCTGCCTTTGATAATGCTGAATTGCAGTTTTAAAAAGTATTAGTTATATCCCTCATAATCACCGTGTGTCGTCAAATCACAGTCCAGCGACCTAGAGCTCAGTATGTACATAACTACGAAGAGTTTATTATCCCCATTTACAGATAGAAAATAGCACCATCGAATTTGTTGAGGAATTTAACTTTTTAGGTATCATTGTAGATAAAAACTTAAATTAGAGACCCCATTGTGATATAATAACTAAAAAGGTGTCTAAAACTGTTGGTGTTATGAATCGTTTGAAAAATATGGTGCCTCTTTATACTCTACTTCACATATATAATTCTTTGATTCTATCACGTTTGACCTATGGTGTCTTACTGTGGGGTAGGAAGTGTCAACGTGTATTTGGCGGATACCTTCTTAGTGGGATCTCACATTATGTACAAAATGTTTCGAAAATTAAATTTATAATATATGTTTTATGAATGTGAAATAAAATGAATGAATCTGAATCTGTACATGTTTTGCTCGTTTACTCATCTAAAGTGAATTAAATAATTTTTCTTATTGTCTATAGGCTGGCATATGGTATTAAAGGCTAACAATGAAATTACAGAATAATTACATGTTCATGCGCTGAGTTTACGCAATTCTTGTTCTGACAAGCAGGCCATTCAGAAAAATTGCCTTAACTCAAAAATATGAATCCATTTCAATTGTATTTTAAGACAAATTCTTTAGTCTATACTCAGCCTATCGGCTACATAGTTTATCCAATCATTTTGTTTAACTAGGTCGCTGGGCTAACACAATGCAATAGGGAGTTAACAAATGGTTAACTAACATTTTTGTTTGTTTATTACAAAAAACAATTTGCACTCAGGAGGGCGTTAACATTTTCGTTGGTTGTTGCCAACAGTATCAGTGGTATAACAAAAATTACCACTTGACATAAATTTAGGACTTCTGTTCTCTGCTGATTCAGGCAACCTCCAAATTGGAATTGAGTAGTTAATTTGTTAATTGAAAATGTAAATTGTAAGTAATTAAAATGATTTAAAGAATAGTATTACAAATTGCATACAGTTGATCTATATAGAGCCATTAGAGGCCCATTTATGGGATAAAATGTCTTGGTCCCTGCAATTTAATTTCGGTTGATCTGAATGGATTTTATTGATTCCCCCCCCCCCCCCCCCCTTTACCACATACGTAGTTTATAGAAATTTGTGCGGTAGTTCGTTCTGAGTTGCTTCAGGTGGCGCGTTAGGATAGTTAACAGGAGCGACATCTGCAGTAATTTTCGCATGATACCTTTTCGGGGAGCATAAACCATATTTAGTTTTGCAGAGTTATGTGGCGGTACATTTAACACCAACCCTTTCATATCTATTGTAATAAGCTGAATTGACCGATATATAAGAAGAAGCACTATTTTCAATGAATGCATCGACAGTTTTAACCCAATTTTGCACTTATGAAAAACAAGCTGCTCCCTTGTTTTGGTTGTTTCCTGAACTTTACCTTAAGGGGAGCATTTGTTTGTATAGACCGGTGTGACGCAGTTTGCCCAAGCTCAATTTGTTTCACCTACTTGGACCATGCGTGGATACTTTTCAATTTTTAGCAAGGCCTAATTTTTTCGCCTGATCAAAGTAAAAACTTATCTCATGCCACATTTAGGCAGGGGTATAAGCAATGGGTCATTGTGATATTTTTATAATGTCAGACAATATCAGTGTCTTTCTGCTTGCACCTCTGAAGCCATAGAAATCATATTGGCACAGAATCCTCCTTCATGGGGTTTTTTTATGCATAGGCCTATATATTACGGTATTAGATGATAAAAAGGTTGGTTCCTGAAACAGAGAAATATAATGGCATTCCAGAGGGACTATTTGAATCTCCAACTAATCTGGAAATAATCACATGATTTTCAGGAGGGCCCGTTAATAAGACAAAAAATTGCCTAAACCCAAATGGCACTCTCTGCCTCAAAGGTGTCAATGCTCTACCTTCTTATTAATATGAATTTGCTGGTTTGAATAATTACACAGAAAGAAACAAATGCACCACGTGACTGGCGTTCTCCGGTCTGCTACGCCGGTTCGCCGAATCAAATGCTCCCCTTGACGCACACACTGAACTCCACAGGATGACTCGACATATTTTTAGCACCTTTGACTGCAAAATATCGAGGATCTTTGGAGAATTATGAAATATACGGTTAGTTAATGGTGTACTGTTATTAAGACCATTGTTTATGATGTTTTGTTAAATAGCACAAGCGAACTATTCTGAATTTCGTCATTAATGACGTCCATAGACCATATTTCTTTTATTGTACACATATATGATACAATGTACGTGACTGTGATCCACTTGTTTACGCAGGTCAATGAGTAGATTCAGACCTAGTCAATGAGTTGTTTACTGTACTTGGTGCCACAGTACGTAGATACAATACATTAGCCAATTTTCAACAACCTGTCAATGATTTAAACTGTAAGCCAAGCCATGTAGTCTGACATATATATATATATATATACAATGTATATATATATATATATATATATATATGATATTTTTGTTGACATGATCTTTTACAAGTCATTGTATGCAATATTGATGAAGGTGTAGGCCTAGATGTAAAGGTACTTATATTTTTACAGTTTTGACACAGGAAGTATTTATTGGATGACAAGTGTTTTTTTCATATGTATTCATCAGAATTGTGTCGAATCATGCTGATAGGCATTTTTTGCTCCCATAGATCCTGCTGTTGTTACTGCCATTGATTATCAATTGTGGCATTCAAATTTTGTCTTTGTTAATAGTCTAGTCTTGTGCTGTACGAGTTACTGGATTCGAACAATTTTAGAACCAAAATATTGCATCTCAGGTCTCGGCTGGTATCCCTCTATAAATCTTCATTAATATTTTTGCAAGTCATATATATGCTAACAAACCCCATATAAATCTGACATTTGTTTTAGAAAGCCACACAGTGTTGTGTTGCAATTAATAGGGTCAAATTGCATAACTAATTGTGGCAGCATATCATATAAACTGGTCCCTGGTCCACACTCTACAGAGAGAAAACCACATGTAAAAATGTAAATTATATTCAACACAAATTCTTCTTTAGTGACAAGTTTAAATGTTCATTGCCATCTGGTTAGTTGGATAACTTATAAGATACTCAAACTTGGTTTTAATGATTTGTCCTTGTGCGAAAGCTTCACACTTGTTTCATAATATTATGTACTGTAAATTAGCTGTGGTTGGTAGGTTTAGTATTTGTCAGGGTGATGTTAATTTTCATGCTTTCAATGATCGACATCACTCTTATGTTGATTTAAATTTTTGTAAAAGTAAGTTTATAAGTACTTCCATGAAACAGGCCAGTAGCATGCTGCAAGTCATGCTTACTGGGAGTATTTACAAATAACAGATCAATGAGATACATTTGCATGTCCCAAGCAAGTAAATTTAATGTTATCAAATGCATTTCAGCCGTTTTTTTCTTTGTTCAAGGATAAATCTTTTTTTTTTAACAACTCCTAGCGAATATTACGGAAATTTTGTAATTCATAAAGAAGTACAGTGCAAACTTGCTCTTTATAGTGACTTAGCAGCACGTTCACGGAGTGTGACAGGCCAAAGGTCATCCTGATATGCACCTGGTATTGGTGATTGTGAAGCTTCGCAAACTCCAAAAATATAGTTTTCATCCCTTTAATTATATCTCTTATAAATTTAATACAAATTTTAATTATATCTCTATATAAATATAGAAGATGCAGAATTTTGTGTGAGCCACCAACCTGTTATAATAGTTTATAAATGGCATATTCTAGTTTTGACCTTATTTGGAAAATGTGCACATCACTGAGGCAATGATAGATTATCTGATGTCATGTTGACCTTTCAAGCAAATGTGCTTCGTCACTGAATGTCAAGATGAACTTGCTTTGTGGCTACTCTCACGTTTCCCCATCTAATCTAATATACAGGACAGGTTATTTTGACATGTTTTCCCTTTGATAAATATTGACTTATATGGAAGAACTTAAGGGATAGGCATAGTTATCATTCTGTGTGATATGGTGCTATTGTTAGAAAGATGGAATGATCCTAGTTTTGGTTGGCTAAGTGCCAATAGTGCAATGAATACCATGTAACTGAGCATCTAAGTTAGCCTAATTGTTGTTCAAAGCTGATGAATTTGTATTAGTAATAGACCTAGGGAGAGACAATATGGGATTTATCGCACGAGGGTGCCTTCACCTGAGCATGATAAATCCCATGTTGTCTCTCCCGTGGTCAAAACTCACTTATACCATGAGACAAAACACTCAAACATGTAAACCACAAACACAGACTTATTCCAAGAAACATTTAAACAAAGTAGACCAACCTTTATGGGTAATTAAATGGACATCAGTTTGTAACTGTTATTAGAACAGGATGGATGGCAATTCACATGGTAGCTTTTATGGAATTTTTTTCAAATTTGAAATGAGCTTCCAAGGAATTATCAGTAATTCCTGCATATTTTTATTTGACGGGACGTAAGTGTTCAATTTTTACAAGATTTGGATTCCTACTAATACACAGGAAAAAAAATGAAGGGAGATGAATGGCTTACAAGGTAAATACTGACAATTATGATTTCAGACCACTCAAAGTTCTACATTTCGACACCTTTTCTGGCCAATCACAAGCCCATGTTTGGCCTCAATGTTACCCATAATTGTTGTTTTCCAAATTATTGTTGGAAGATATGAGACATGTTGTGAGAAATATTAGAGTGGTAGATGTCATTGCATTATGTCACAAATTAATCTCATATAAATATATGATCATATCTATAATCGTATAATAGAGGGCTGGCAACAGTTTTCAGCATGACATCATCTATCTGATTTTGTCTGTTAAATAGAAATGGTGTACCATAAATGTCTGATTCGTAAAATATTCAGGTTAAGATAGAGAACATCCTCTGGTTTATTTTTTAGGAGTGACTCAGCATATTCTTCTCCTGCTTCTTGTTAGACATAGTATGGGACCTCAGTATGCAGATCAAAAGTAGTAAATTCTACAAGGCACATGTTTGGAGGGTGTCCAATTAGGTAACAGATCAACTTCCTCTTATTTGTGTTTCTCACGTCTGGACACTGGACTACAGTTGATTTGTGGCAGTGTATTTCAGCTGCAATATACTGGATATAGTACAGTAGTGTGTGATCATAGAATGCATGTTTACATTACAATTGGGTCTTGCTTTCGAGAAAATGTTGTAAAACCAGTAATTTTATCATGTTTATGAGCTAACGAAAGAAATGTACATGTTGTGAGGTCATCAACTTTCGATATCATGTTTGCTCAAGCAGTGTGGCTTTGGTCAGTCAGGGGTCACTGATCATCTGGTAGAGCCATAGGCCTTAGAAGTGTTGGTCAGTTGAGGGACAATGCCCCTCTTGCCATAATAGATAGATATGATTTTTCTTATATATAGAAATAAATCACAACAGATTCACAAGGTATAAAACATTTTTATTCAAAAGTTATTGAAGGTTATAGACTGGCTTATCATGCTTATCAGCCTTATCAGGTATTGCACAAAAAGTGGTATATGAATTATTTCTGAGGATTGAACCCATTCATCAACTATGGGAGTCCAGCTTTTGGTACACTTTTTTCCATCATCACAGATTAGATAATATCTGTGCGCATCATATGGGCAACTTGCCAAAAATTTAAATTAAGTAAATAGAAACAATAATAAAGTAAACAATAATTATTGTAAATGTTCATAATTGAACATTGCTGATATCCAAGCTTATTGGTTAAACTGAAATTTTTTTCAATTTCAAATTTTCTGTGACATTATATAGTATATTTTGAATTAGGTCTATGTTATTATAAATGAATATTATTTACCCTGCCTTTCTGTCTTGAAACATATTTATATGCAGATAGAATATTCAGCATTGCCAAATTTACCAATAGTCAGCTGATAGTATTTTTCACTTGGTCAAATGCAGTGCCGTTAATGATATTGGTTTTTGTTGCTTTTTTCCCCACTTTAAAAATTAAAATGAGTCTGTTTTGTAAATTAGAAATGGAGGATGTTGTCATCTAGCATGAGGGAAGCTGTTTTCGAACAAATATTTCGCACAGGTTATCGAAATAAGAATGTTTGTCGTGGCAATGACGTCAGTTTCCAAGGAGCAAAGGAGAGACATGAGGAGGGGAAGGGGGATGAAAAGACATGGTTTGTTGGCCTGTTTCATAAAGCCATGTCTTTTGAATGTATTATGTTCAGGAAAGATGACTATGCAGTTGTACCAGGAAGCGGTGTGACATTAATTGTTGTTGATGCCACGTGCAAATGGTAGTTGAAGCTTCACGTCTGATTTCTGCTGAATCATGGTGTCATTGCAGCTTGATTTTTGCCTGAAGCAGTCAGCTGCCAAATGCTTTATTTAGTGGAGAGCTGTTCAAGATTTTGTCCTTGGTCTTCTGGATTAGCCATTGTCCCTAGTTATAGTTCTTCCGTTTTTTTTTTTTTTTTAATCTTTGTTTAATTTCTAGAGAAATAGATACAAGATTACCAAGAACACTCGATCATTGTGGATCTTGCTCATGACAATTCTTCACATGAATTTCAACCATGCATATTATTTAAACACAAGATAAAAGAACTGAATCATTGAAAGGAAACTAGTGATTTGCTCTTCGCATGAAAGAATTTCCTGATTTAACCTACGAGTGGAATTTTTGGAAGTGACCTTCTTTATGGGTTAAGGTTCGTGACAATTTTTTTAAGGTGTAGGAAGTGAAAGGTTATGAAAAGTGATCACTGGGAATTCACAGAGATGTTGTGGACCATATGAATGGTATTTTAAAAGTAGAACTGATGTGTTCATTGATCTCTTTCTGAGTCTCCATTATTGCTAAATAACTCATACCTTTTGAATTCATTACGACAAAGGCCAAAGTTTTAGATTTAAGTGGTCATCAATGCATTTAAATTAGCTCTTCTAAATCAGAAATAGGTGGACTTACTGTGCCTGCGTGCATGGATGCACTTCATAAGTCACAATTTAGGACGTACAGTTTGATGAGGTATATATTTAGTATACAGATAATGATTAAATCTGATAAATGATTAAATTATGGAATTCTATACAATGTACAACAACCATTTTACCTGTAGATGTAGTATATAATGATTATATAATTTCAATAACAATGCTATTTTTTTTTTTCATGGAAATGATAAGAAGCTTTGAAATATATCATTGATCGCTTAGCACTAAGAATGTAGTAAGAATTTTGTGTGTGAATTAGGACTAAGTTTAGTTATGGCAGCTTTAAATCAACTTTTAGATTACCCTTATCAAATACTCTTATCAAACTAATGGGTCGTTGGAAAATGACGAAGCAATTTATGAAAATATGGCAGTCCTATGTTGTTGTGGTTAGGCAGAAAATAGCCTGTATTTTTATGTAAGAGACTGAAATTTGTGGAAATCGGGTTAATGTGTGTACCAGATGGTGATATTTGTGATGTATTAATAATGGTCATGATGAGACTTGCAGTTGTTGCTTCTGTGGCTGGTCGATACTTGGTCAGTATTTGGTACATTGTGAGCCTAGTATAGTGTGGGATGTATGAATTTGCCAAATCATAGTGAATTCATGAAATTGGGACAAATAACTTGAGCTGAACCGCTGATTGCTTTGTCATTTTAATTTTTAGCTTTTATTCATTAGGATTACTATTCTGTGTATAGCTCAAAGTATATGATACAATTTTTAATTTTTTTGAAGTATGTCAAAGATAATTTTTTGGTTTTGCTGGATTAAGCAGGTATGTTATCTTTTGTTTTGTCATGTATATACATGTACTTTTTTTTTCCATAAAAGTTTTTGACCAATATTTATGGCTTGGTCAATGTCTGAATTATCTAGGTCTGTGTTCTTTGTACTTCGTAGAATACCGCAGCTATCTGTATTTGTCTGCTTTCTGTTAGAACATCTCAAGTCTCAAGTGTACTGGTAGGGTTAATTTTGACTAAATTTACTACAAACTACCTTAATTTAATTTTGATATATCCATCGAGTCACATGGTGTATCATTATAATATTGTGTGATGGATAAATGGTTATGAACTGACCAAATATTCTATGTTGTGATGAAGACTGACATAACTCACGTCTGACTTGGTTCGAAAGACATTTAACCTGTATCCTTATCATGTCTAATGTTTATATTACAAAGATACTGTACACTAACTTTAATGGCATGGTAATAGTGTTTACAAGTGACATGTATCGTCCTGCTTGCTCTTTTTAAGATGTCAATGTCCTTGCTAAGAAAATTATCAGGTTAATTTGTAAGACCCTCCCTGGAATCAACAAATGTAGGGATTTGCCAGCACTTATAACAGCATGACATCATATCAACACTCCCATAAATCTCATGTGTGAAATGTAGTCAGTTTGATTGAATGCCCTATAACATAAGTCTAATTTTTTCAGATATACATAACATACCATACATCTGTTTTGCGGTAGATGAAAATATGACTCGCGAGAGCTTTTTTGAGAACAAAATGTTCATGTTTTAGTTTCAGTCTTTGGCTTGTGGAGCGATGCATGCAGTTAGCATGGCTTGTGAATATGTATCAATGTACTGCATTCTGCAAGGTCATCTTAACTGGGCTTTACAGTGTACACATGTCATGCTTGATAGGCCCAAAGGTCAATCTGTGATAACAGCGCAGAGCATGATTACCACAATTCCTAGTCCACTCTTTGCACCTGCTTATCAAAATGGTATTTTTAAGTATGACATTGCAATTATGAACAAAGATGTCCCCCCCCCCCCCCCAACTTAGTACAGCTGGTTTGGCAATCTGCATGTTTTTACGACCTCTTGCTAATCTCTTATCAACATTGCAGTTCCATTGGATAAAACTTTTCAGTGGACTAAGTTTTGGCAGGTAATGATTGTTTATGTCCATGGTTTTTAAATTAGGTTGATTGAGTCTAATGATATATAATGTTGTATAAACTTAACAAGGATATAAATCAAGGACATCTAACAATATCAAACAAGGTGTAGGGATAAATAGTACATTAATTATTGGTTCAAACAGTGCGGAGATACTGCAGTGTCATGTTGGAGTGTTGCTGTGTCACTGCCTGGTCCTGTTTAAGCTGCAGTCGTCTGGGCTCATTATTGTCCAACCAGATTGCCTGGAGGCCTCGTCTCTGCTACTCCTTGTGCTCTCCTCTGAGCTTGCAATTCTGTGCCTGTTTTCCAATATCTTATGCATAATTACTGTCCTCCATTATATTGGATTATCCTCTACATCTGGAAGACAGTATTTTATGCATGCATTGCTGCATTTGTGATTTTGAGTTTGCATATTTTCTGGTTGGGTTATTTGCTTTTGTTCCTCACTTGCTGAATTTCAGGAAACACTCGGTAAACAGAGAATTAGGATTGCCAGGTACTTAGCATTGTCAAAGGATATTTCATCGTTTGGACTGGACTTCTGTGATTATAATAGTCCATGTGAACTGAATGAGGATGGGTAGATGTTGCCGTCACTTAGACTTTATGTTTTGGGGATTTGCCATGGTAGGCATTTTTCTGATCACTTGACATTATGCGTAAATCAGTGCCTACTTCTGAAGTGTCTTTTTACCAAAGTTTTTAGTTAGGTCATTACAGAGATTGCCATAATGTCGATGAGCTTATATTGTGCTAGGTTCAATGACGTTATCTGTGACATGTATGCAGAATTTGCTATGCTCTGCAAAAAATATTTCAAAAACATTTGCATGTGCATGAAATTACAATTTGTACTGCTGGTTTACTTGTTATTTGCATGAAATATCAATGAGAATATTGATGAAAAAAAAATGTGCCTGATCATGTATAATGACAATGCTGTTTTTTGTTTGCAGGAGGCATAATGGCCTGGAGCTGTGATATAACTTGGATTTAGCAGGAAGGAAGGAGCGAAGATGAACAGGATGAACAGCCCAGGCACCAGCAGCGGGGGTTGTGGAGGATGCTACCGACCCAAACCGCTGAGTGCAGAGCGCCCTCTGGATGGGAGCATGCACTTCAACATCATGAAGCATCCGAAAGAGGCCTTTGAAGTCATTAACAGTCTACGACAACTGGAGAAATTGTGTGATGTCATACTACGAGTTGGGTCCGAGACGTTCCGGGCCCACAAGGTCGTTCTGGCCGCGGCCAGCCCTTACTTCCGAGCCATGTTCTGCACAAGTGGGATGAAAGAGTGTCAAAGTTGTGAGGTGCCCATCCAAGGCATCAAACCGTGTGTTCTTGCCACTTTAATTGACTTCGCATACACCTCTGAGATCCATGTCAGTGAAATGAATGTGTGTCACCTGTTGCCTGCAGCGGCCATGTTTCAAATGACCCATGTGGTCGAAGCATGTTGTACATTCTTAGAACATCAATTGGATCCCAGTAATTGTATAGGAATTGCTGACTTTGCTCAAGCTCATGGATGCCATGATTTGTATCAAAAAGCCAAAGTATATATTTATGAGAACTTCAGTCGAGTGAGCCAGCAAGAGGAATTCATGCAGCTCTCTCCCACTCAGCTTATGCAGGTCATTAAGCGAGATGAACTCAATGTCAGATGCGAGTCTGAAGTCTACCAAGCGGTCATCAGATGGGTTAAGTTTGATGAGCCAAAGAGGATACCCAAACTGGAAAATGTATTAAATGCAGTTCGCTGCCACTTTTTGACACCTGGATTTCTCAATCAGCAGATCGGCAGTTGTGATATTTTAAGCAAAGCTCCAAAATGCAAAGATTATCTCAGTAGGATTAGAAAGGACTTGGAACTTCATCGGAGGATACAAGAGAAGAGACGCAAACCCAACACCCCACCAGTCATTTATGTAGCAGGAGGATACCTGCGCCATAGTTTAAGTAATTTTGAATGCTATAACCCATTGACTCAAGAGTGGAACAGATTAGCAGACTTGACACAGCCCCGAAGTGGGGTATCTGCATGTTTAGTTCATGGTATACTCTATGTGATAGGAGGCAGGAATAATTCTCCGGATGGAAATGTGGATTCTAAGTCAGTGGACTGCTATGATCCCTTTACGAATAACTGGGAAACGAGAGCTGAAATGTCTGTAGCAAGAAATCGAGTGGGTGTTGGGTCAATCGATGGATATGTTTACGCTGTGGGTGGCTCTTGTGGAAGTATTCATCACAACTCAGTAGAACAGTAAGTATCATGCAAGAAACTGTCATCATATGTGTACAGGATGTTTACAGTGATGCGAAATGATCTATGTGACTGTTGCAATATCATTTGCAGTAAAGTGCAGCCAAATCCATTGTCATGTGACACCACAGCTTTAGCTTGCTTGGTTTCTGAAGTCAATTTAAGGACAAGAAAGCAAATGGCATAGTTTACAAAAAATCATTAACCATAATAACAGGCCAATGATTGCCCATAATTGACATCAGACAAACGAGTGACCAAGAATTCAAAACAATGGTGATGTAAGATGCAAACCTGCACAGTGAACTGGTATACGCTTTATGGCATTTGGTTATGTGACAGGTTTTTGGTAATTTTTTCTTGAGTTGCGGCTGATATAGTCAATGTAAATTCTTCACCATGTAATTTTAGTCTGCATCCAAAAGTATTATTGATTTCTATGAATAATTTTAGCTGTACATCAAAACTGGGTGACCTAACTTTAAACCAAACACTTAGCTATGCCAGACTGATTTATTACCATGATATCAGGCCAACTGTTAAAAACAGTTTCTCTCATGCATGTCCACCAATATCATGACTTGCAGAAATTGTCTGAGCTGCATTATCTAATTTTTTATCAGATTGTTTAGCATACTTTAACCATGCTATGTAGTCGTACTAGAAAATGCTGTTGTTTTTATAGCATGAAAATTATATTTGACTTTAAATTTAGACAGATTTAGACAGATTGAATCTGTATATGAGTGATTTAATGTTTTTAAAATAAAATATTTGTTGCTTGAATAGTGATATCAAAGTTTAATTCCATTCAATTCAGTTTATTGGACCTTCTTTAGTTTGTACAGATTCAGACATACTATACTGGTGTGTTGGCCATTTACCCAAAATACAAAAATTACAATAGAATAACAACTTTGTCCTGAACTGTTAATTACATCAAAATACAAATAAGCCAGTTTTAATAAATAGAACACATAGAAATATAAAATAGGATTACAAAATAGTCACCACTTATTATTTTGCCATTTTGGGTGGTGCTAGGGTGACAATTGGCAATTTTAGAGTGTATTAAGGCCAGCCTTAAAAATATTTCTGTTGCGGTTTACATGACTCTTGAAAAACCCATCAGGTAGATAGTTTTTTTTTTTTTCACCTCAGAAGAATATTCTGGAAACAGTTAAAAATCTAAAAAATAAATAAATAAATAAACAACAGCCCGGGGAAAAAATTTGCCATACGCACTGATGCGTTCTATACGGTCGGGTAACCTGCAACAGGAATATTTTTAAGAATGGCCTAATGCAGAACGGAATGTGTATTGCAATGCTCAGTTGCATATTCAGGTCATGGTAATATGTAGACAAGTAAATAGATATTGTTTTGATATATTATATTAATCAGCATTTTCTGTAATTCTTGGCACTCAGGCGCAATGCTGTTTTATCTGGCTGCATTGGGTAGGGCAACGTTTTTAATATGAGGTCATGGCCAAGGGCTGACAATGCCTGTCATGACAGAAAATGCTGAGTCACTATTTATGTATTGATAGGGATATGGTTTGTTGCATTTGTGTTACAAAGACATAAAAGTTTGCTGTTGTCCTAATTATGACTTGCTATATTGTAGCTCTTGTTGCATAAAAATAAAACCTGAATATATTTCTGGAACTAGAACTATAGTCATTAGTCCAACTGATTATGTTACTGCCAATAGTATAAAATGTGTTGGGTATAATAATGTATGGTTTGTAACTGAAGAGCATGAAGTTGTTAGTGACTAAAAGGCAATGCATGATATATGACTGTTAATATATATTGTGTTGACCCATTTACCAGTCCATGTATTCTTCGTCAGTCGACACATAGTCTACTTTTTTGAAGCATATCAATATTGCACAGCTACATGCAACCGAAATTGAAATTCTCTGCCTCATGATTTGACCTACAGTAAATGTACTTAATAATGATTTTGTGAACAATCAAACATGATCCAGTATGAGAAATTTAGGATTTTTAGTATATACCTGTGCATAATAAATACATAATAAATGTAAAGTTTTCCTAGTAATTTTATATATATATGTAGTAGCAATTATTTATAATAGCATGGATTATGTAGGTGTAAAGAATCATAAAAAGTTAAGTAGGCACAAAGAAGTGCTGCTCATAAATTCGAAATATTGTGAAGCATTTATCATCTGTGCATCTATCATATGACAATATTTTTGGATTTGGGGTTCAGAAATTTTCTTTTTTGGCTCTTTAAAAAAAAAAAGTTCAAGTTTCACCATAACCATACCATTTCTGTCTATAATTATAGGTGCCCTTGATATTTGTCTGTATTGGTCGTACGATCATACAAATTCATTCTTCATAACTATTTGGGCTTCTTGATAACTATTTGGGCAGTCATTAAACTTCATTCTTTCCTTTTTATCAGATATGATCCTTCAACAGACTCATGGGGAGACCTCAGCTGTATGGCAACAAGACGGATAGGCGTTGGAGTGGCAGTTGTAAATAGACTTCTCTATGCAGTGGGTGGATATGATGGAGCAAACAGGTTACGGAGCGTGGAGTGCTATACTCCAGAAACAAATGAGTGGCGATTCGTGGCACCAATGAACCGGAGCCGAAGTGGAGCAGGTGTGTAAAGATGAGAGCTAGTTTGCTAATAAAACAACCTTTGTTCAACATTAAAGTCATGGACTATAGCAATGCATTGTTTATATATCACTGATATATTTTAGCTTATTGTGAATTTGTGAATCATAAGTTGTACTTAACCATGTCCAAATCTGCAATTTACACATAGGATTCGATCAGATGAAGTCATTGTACCTTAACTAGGTTGCTATATTTTGAGCGTGTAAAAACATACCAATCAATATCAGTTACTTTATGTCATTTCTTTCAATGATTTGATTCTCAAATTTCAGGTGTGGCTTCTATGGATCAATTTGTATATGTGGTTGGAGGTTACGATGGAACAGATCAATTATCATCAGTAGAACGTTATGATGTGGAGACAAACCAATGGCAAATCTTGGCAACGATGAGCAGACCTCGAAGTGCTCTGAGTTTAGCTGTTGTGTCTAATCGACTGTATGCATTAGGTAGGACATCATTTTCTAGTTTGGTAGTCCAAGAACACAGATAAACTTGATTTGATATGTTTTTAGGTCACTGCTCTGGATCATATTTTATCATGTCCTGCTTTTTGGATAATATCCAGGATCACATGACTGTTGAGTTCAGCTTTGTTTTTGGTAACACTTTGTTATGATGATAATGTATTAAATTTAGCATAACTGAAGTTTTGGTTCTATTTTTGCAGGAGGTTATGATGGAAATGACTTTTTGGCAACTGTGGAATGTTACAAACCGGAATTGGACGAATGGAACAGCGTGACGGTCATGACGTGTGGCCGAAGTGGACATGGGGTAGCAGTGGGCATGGAGCCCTGTCTAAAGTAGGTTTAACTACGTAAGATGACAACCTAACCTAACACACCCCTGCTACCCTGGAATGGTGGTGATTGCTTGCACATGTGGCCATTCCACCTTTTTGCCTGTCTTGCCTCCAATGCTTCAATATGATTGTATTATTTGTAAGGACAGGTGGACCCCAGGTGTTTGCTATCATGACAGTACTTAGCAAGTTTGCATACAATATGACCAAGGCTACTGAATTTGGCAAGAACAGTTTTTAAAAATGGCACTATTGTACACAAAAATAATTTTCCTTCTTATTCTAAGTGATTACTTCCATTATTTATGGGTATTTACCACTTATTTTTTCATCCTCCTCCTCCTCCTCCTCCTGTCACATAAGACTCCTGTGACCTTTTTCCAGTTGTTCCACCCTCTGCAATTCTTCTAGCCACTTCCTTTCTTGCACCGTAAAATCCAGATACTTGAACTCTGACACTCTTGGTACCATCTCTCCCTGGATCAAGACATCCCCTGGTTCTGCCATGCCACCCCCAGTACACAAATACTGTTTTCTTTTGGCTCACATGCATGCCTCTGTCCTCAAGTGCCTTCCTCCAATTCTCCAGTTCTACTTCCACTTCTTCTTTCCTATTTGTACATAGTACAACATCATTGGCAAACATCACTTTCCATGGGGCCCTCTCTTGTGACTCCCTCAGTTTGGCAATCCATCACTATGGCAAAGAGACCACCATCTCTCATGTGTGACCTGATGATACACCTAAAATCTTCTCTAATCTTCCCACTGGCCTCTTCCCAGGAGCTGTTGTTCTCACTTCTTAGTTCCTGGGTTACTTCCTGAGTGAACTTATTTATATGTTGGCAAACGCCTGCGGGTGGACATAAACTTAGTGCAAAGGTTTACTCATCATAACAGTATTCTCACCTCAATTGCTTGAATTAATTGTCATATGATTGTCTCTAGTTTATTTTATCGAAGTTGGGTGATGTCAGCTATGTGTATAAGTGTGACTACTGTTAAATTCAAGTTGTTGTGGTCTGCATCATATGATAACTTAATGAGTAAGTTCACCTTAAATAGTAATTTAAAGGTTGTGGAAATTGTCTGAATTATATAGTAGTTAAGAGCCCTGAATAAGTTCTATTTGAAACAATAAACTCTCCCTGCAATTGTAAATTAATCCAAAAATAATTCTTCAGAATATCTACACTTTTAAGTTGCCATTGAGTTGTCCTTTAAATTTTATAAAATAACCGCTGTAAGTGATAGAATATATTGATTGAATAAAAATGTTTTATCATATCATGTAAATGATACCATTTATAATACCATTAGTATTAAATTATGTTAAATTTTCTATGGTACAATTTTGCTAAGTCTATTCATAAATTGATTTAGTTGCAAGAAATTCCAGTCTTGCTGGTATTAGCTAATGTGATAATTGTTGACATTCCAATAATGTTAGTTCTGTAGACTAACTTACATTACTATGTGAGATAATAAGAACTTTTGTTCACTCAGGAGGGTTACCATGAGAAGAAGGCAGTCAGAACATGAAAGCATGGAGACTAGTGAAAGCCAGGATATATGCAGGAGCGTTAGGTGAACTATCTGAAATTGATACACAAACTGTCAAAGTATTTGTGAGCAATAAAAATAGTATGATTTTGCAGGGAATCCAATGGTGCAGCATTAAAAGCATCGAGCATAGTTTGAGTTGACATTCAACTGTATTTTACAACAATTCGTATGTTTCATGTGCTTTAAATGGATTAAAACTGTCTGCATGTCATATTTTAGCATTGAAATTGCATTTATTTCAAAGACTGTAAACTGGAATTGCTTGTTTAAGATGAATGCTTTTATCAGAGTGTCTAGTCGTTATTTTTTATTGAAAATGATTTGTTGATGTATTTGATTGGTTGTACTAAAAGACTGTCTGCGTACTAACTTGTTGAACTGTGTTATCATGTTCATTTTCTTGATCTATAACTGACTTGCTAGCACAATAACCTAAAATAAGTACATGTACAATGTACTGAAACTACTGACTCCAAATGTATTATCTCGGTGCTCCTAAACTTCCAGTTCAATGTGTGAATGATAACTTATGTATACAAATTCTCACCATGTTACAATTTACTGAATTTTGTAAACCTCTAGTTAATGAAAAATGCTATCTATCTACAAATTAACAATAATTAATTTGGCATATCCCAATTTAGCTCTGTTTCTTTTGTTTAAAGGTACATGTGATAAGATATTGTGGTAAAGAATACAGCCAAATATACTTATGACGATCTTCAAGACTTGTCAAGAAAAATTAAAACTAAGGTACATTGTGTCTCTTATGGAAAATTAAAAATGTTGATTATTAGTTGTATAAGTGTGAAAGATTGTTACTTTGACTTTAAGAAAACAAATTATTTAGCAATATGTGTGTAAAAAAATTCTTATTAAAACTACAGAATGGTAAATGTGTAATTTTTTCCTGATCTTTGTATTAGAAAGCTAAGGGAGAGCAAAATGAGTATTGTATTATTTTCTAGAAGAGTTGATACTTAGCTATACTTACACTAAGCAGGATAGTTTTGCTTTGTTTGGTTGTTATTTAATTTATTTTGTAGATTTGTCTTGCAGACCTGTTTGTAAGAATGTAAACTTTAGGTTAATTATTTCTTTTTTCACAAAATGTGATATGCCTGCAGATAACTCCTTTCCTTATTTTTAAACATTTTTCAATTGGCGCCAAAGTGTCAACAGGTCCTGGTATAGATGTTAATGGGAGGACTAGTTTTGACTTAAGATGTTCATATTTATTTGTACATATCATGCAATGTAATTTCATTGACCATGGATTTGATAATAAACTATAAATAAATACTAAGAAACTTCGTTGATTTTTATTTATGCTTATTTTGTTCAATGATATATCTTTACTGCGCTTAAAAAAAAAAAGCCAAATTTGCATTTTAGAATAAGAACACCACCAGTTACAGGTAATGGAAATAGTGATGCGGACAAGACCGCTTTGGACCGGTCCACAAACTCTAAGGGATCTTTTTTTCTTTTCTTTTTTAACAATTTGCATTTTTTATGTGTAGTGGTGAGGTTCTTGTCATTCACTTGTACACTTGTACTCAATGCTACTCATTTACTCAAGATTCAATCATGCAGTATACTATAATCATAATGTACTTTCATATGCTAGGCAATGCAATATATATATATGTGTAATTCAGTTGATAACTTGATATTTGTGATATTTGTAAGTGATTTGATTTAAATCCACTAAAGTCACTTTAATGACTTGTACCACCCACGTCCCGTCGCATCACTAATGGAAATAGCATAAAATTAGTGATGCAGACCGGACCGCCTTTTGTGGGGTGGTCCGATATTCCTTAAAGTGGTCCGGTACTGGTCTGGTCCAGGGTCAGGTGGTCCGGTATTATTACTGGACCGGTCCAGAAGCGATCCATCGGCATTTTTTAAAATTATGATAAAAACAAAGGTTTAGCAAAAGTTTTTTATTTAAAAAAACTTTTCCAGGGGTCCGGACCGCGGTCCAGGCACCCAGTACCGGTATTTTGTTGCTGGTCTGGTACCGATGCGGTCCAGGGTCGGACCGCGTACCGGACCGGACCCATGCGGTCCGGTCTGCATCACTAAAATTATTCTGTTAAGACCAAACTTTTTATCAGATGCATAGCCTGCACCTAACTGGTCCCCCGCCGCAGTACAGGAGCCCAGACAGGCCTGCACCTGTCCTCAGGTAAACTTCAGAAACTAACTACAGGTGGCGTCGTGACGTTTGCTTAGATGCTGCCCTCTGTCGGAATAAGGTTATTTGTTGGTGGTTAGAGGCTATAATTATGTTTTGGCGGCAAAAGACGAAAACAGAGGAGGTCAACTATGTAATTGTTGAGAAAAGAGTAGTTACGCTGTTTATACTGTAACTGGAAAAGTCAAATACAACGGAAGATGTAATGTAAGTGTGCGTCGTGCTTTTGAAGTCATTTGGGCGCAATCACCGCCCCATACTGGGCCATAGTAACGACGTAGGTGCAGCAAGAAGTGTGACCTATTTCGATGGATTGCTGCAGAGGAAACTTTAATGAATATGGGGCCATGCCATAGGGATTGAAGAAAGGGGTTTTTTTTAAATGTTATCAGAAGTTTTGTTAGCTAGCGCATGAAGTTGTTTGGGGAAGGGAAGAAGCCCATGGTCGTCCCAAGTGAAGTTAAAATCTGAGACACGGGTAGAATTGACACTGCCAGCTGTCACTGTCAGTGTCACTATGTATACATTGTCAGTTACACTGTCAAACTATTAATAAAAAGACAGCTGTGGTAGAGTAGAATTGTTAGCACTGCAAATGAAATTTCTTTGTGCTACTACTTGTGGCATAATCCTAATCCAGCCCCCGGCCTATGAAATATTAAGCGGCACTCATTCTGTTGAAAAGCCTTGGTTCCGGGGTCTGGATGTGGGAGTATCTGTATATATAATGAATGATGAATGTATGTTATGGTTTAATTTTAGGATGGAGTGTGCAAGAATTGACTGTAGCTAGCATTTATTCAGAAAATTTGGGAGTTTTGTCAAAATGAAAGTACGAGGCACTCCTGACCAGAAAGGTAGGTGTACTGTATGGATTGTGTCATTTGTTGGTGAATGTAGTCAAGGTTGGCAATAGAGATATTTTTTAACTGTAGGGGTCTTCATGGGTCCCAAAAAGTAAATTTTTCATTTTACCATATAAGGGAGAATCTAATGTCTCATGTCACTTCTTGACAGAAGTTCTTCTCCCCACTATGAACTTTGGTTGGTTCAGTTTTTGTCCAATGTTTTGCGTATGCTTATTTCGACGATTCGAGACGTCTGATTGGCTGAGAGGCCGTAAAATTAATTCTTTTTTCTTGGTGATGACGGTCAACGATCATTCTTGTCTAAATAATTGCCAAATAAAAAAAGTTAATTTTAAGAAATAGTGTTAACCGTGACTCATCGCGACCTAAAAACCAGGTAAACTAATCATATTGCTCCCCCTCGGTCTATCTAACTGATGTGTGGTACATGAGTGGAGATGTCAAGTTGTTCTTGAGCAGTTAGAAGTATTTCTAGGATCAAAGAGGAAATGGAGAACTCCTGACTGGTCAGAGGATGAGCCTATATGTGTGAGCAACACATCATGGATGTTGTTCGGGTGAGACGTTAAATTGGTGGTCCCTTGTACTTGTCTAATAACTGTCTATGCTGAGGCAAGTAAAAGACTCCCCCCCCACCCATAGGGTAAATGTGTAACATGGGTGGACTCCTCTCTCCCATCTCATCATACAACGTTCGATAGCAGCAAGAACTTGCCTCAGAGGGCTGCACTTTCCATATCTATCTATATATATCTATGAAGAATAAAAAATGTGTAAATCAACCTAAAAAAGGTTTCTAAGCTTTGAAAAGTCCATTTGTTGTGACCAGATGTTGGACATACTGTTTCCGGCTGTTATATGAGGGTGCCTCCAGCCAGTGGTGAATATGGGTTGTATTATGGGATAAGAACCACAAACTAGACCTAGATTTTTGATTTCTCAGCATAAGGCACCCAGAGAGACAAATGACATTCTGCTGCTCACCTGTTCACCTGCTCCAGTCACTGAATTTCGTCATTGTGGTCAGATCATTCTTCACCATTGTTTACTTGTTTCTCTGATGAAAGCCATTAGGTCAGTCATTCAACTAACTCTAATCATTTCCATAAACTATTTAGCTCCATTTTCCCCCACTATTCCTGTGATTATCAGTCGTAATTTGTTTCCAACCCCTCTGTCATGAGCGCCATCAGGTCTAGTTAACCAAGTAAATGATAACATATGATAACTAAGAATCATGAATGTCAAAACTGTCGTCTGTCACTTTTTGAGGAGATATTACTGTTATGTCCATCATTATTTAATAGCTTGTGTGTCACTTTGTCTCTGGTTAAGAAAGGCATTACTGTCGATTTTTACCCATGTAGACCCATAACCCTCATTGCCAAAACTTCGCTACATAGTTAAATTTCACTGGTTCATTAATAACTACTGATTGCTTGAACATAATTAATGTGGCCTTTCATGATTTTTCCTTTTATTGGCGTGACAGTTCATTAATTTTTTAATGTACTTATTTGTCAGATGGAGTTTGCCTAAGATCTAAGCGCAGCGATTTCCAGAATACTGGAAATTCTCGTGGAAAACCGAGCTCATTACGTGGAAAAAGGCTGTTTCTTGATTTAAAGAGTCACAAAGGCCAGGCAGCTTTGGAAAATAACTTGAAACGTCTTGGAGCAGTAAGTTGTTGCTGCATATATGTGTATTCTTTATTTTATTGTCATAGCTGAATAGTGCAAATAAATAAATGTGATTGTAAATTGTTTCCTAAATTGCAGATCATTGAGAAGTGCTTCAGCAAGGAAGTCGAATGGTTAATTACCAATCAGGGCAAGGCTGATGACTACAAAAGGGCCAAGAAAAGTGAAGGTGATCATGAACGCCTGGATTACGTCCCTAGCCCTTTCAATATGGGTCATGCTGGCATTGACTCTCCCCAGGCCCCGTCTCCAAATTCTAGTCAGGCAACCAAACCGGTAGGTTGTAAGAAATTCCTAATAAATTAGGCACCCTGTGCTGTTATCTATTGCTAAATAGAACAAATATCACCTTGGTGATAGTTATCTGTGACAAAATGTTCTTAAATAATTGCAGATAACACGAGGAAAGGCAATTGCTCAAGCTGCTAATCTCACCAAGGTATGTATTGGGAAATATACAGATTTTCAGCTGTGATTGGAAATACAAATATCGGCTGAAATTTCTGACTGACATTTCGAGATTAATTTCAGACTTATGGATCATCGAATTTGGTTGATAATGCTCGAAGATGGGGTATACGTATTGTCCACATAGAAAGTAAGTGTCAAGCTAAGTACAGGGATTGCAATTTGAAATGGGCCATGTGATCGTGCCACTTGTGACTCATGCAAACTTGTGTTACTTTCAATGAGCTACTGCTCACTTGGTACAAAATAAATTAAATTCACTGTGACTGAAAATGAAAATATAGTACAGTAATGATCTGTGTATAAAGGAAATAATTTTTAGGGGCAGTCGTCATCTACAGTTTCCCCAGTTTTATCTGCAGCTTGAAACTTCAAGCCACATAGATAAAAATCTGACGTGTGCAGCTGGGCACGAGCAGCATGCACAAAAACATGATTTTCTAATGTGCAACTGCCAGTGCATGTACAGTGTACACAAAATAGCATGATGGTGAACTATGTAGGTTTTCAGTGTTCTCAATAACTTCTCAAAACCTACACGGCTAAATTGCTAAATTAATTTGCTTGCTGTGTACTTTGATTGCAATTGAATCCTTGCATATTCAGCCACACACATCAGATTTCTATCCTTGTAAATATAAGTGATTGATTATTAAACTTTGTGACTTACAAAGTGTTCATTCCTGTTTCATAATGAAAGCTGATTCTTTGTTTATCCTACAGATGCCCAGAAATGGGTTGACAATGAAATTAAAAGGTATCGTGAGTGGGTCAAGCATGGTGCAGCTGATGCAGAGGTATGCCAAATTCTGGGCATTGCTTGATATGGACATCCAAGTACTTGAAGTTTTAATTAATGATAATTTAATTATTTCCGTCTTGCAGAAGAAGTCACGGGTGACTAAAGTGAAGCGCTTGAAAGCTCCTTACATAAAGTTTGAAACTACAAATGAGGCATATCGACCTGTCTATGAAATCTTTGGTCAGCTACCTGTTCTTCATTTCACAAATGGTACAAGTGGGTGTCCTTTTGAAGCTCGGCCAAAACGAGGCTGGCATGATACCAAAAAAGAGATGGAGGAACCGGCTGAGGCGGAGGAAAGAGACATCTTTGTACGGGATCAAATTCCTCCCTTCTTATCATCCGAGAAGGATTCCAAAGCTACCGATAGCACTTACATTGGAAGAAATATCAGGTGAGATTGTTAAATTATGTTAAGCCGGCATTTTTTATTCTTTTGTATTAATAATTCATATGCCTGCTCAGACAATGAAATTAAATCTCCAACTTTTAACAGATATTTCATATCACTGAACTTTAAATGTCCAGCGATTGTCCATCCATAAAATGGGGAAAAAATGGAAAAGCAATCCACATTATTCAGACTAGCACGTACATCATGCCATGATGATCATGTATTTGTCAGCCTCAGATAATACCTGAAGTTTCATTTATCAGGATTGAAAACAGATTGCAGCTAAAGAATGCTTAAATTTGGATAATAGAAGAACCATACAAATGAAGCATTTCTAGATGATTTTAAAACAAAAATTTAAGTGAAAGTGAAGTGTACCATATTAAAATTTTAACTTGTCAGAAATTGATGTTTGTCGGAGGGTGGATGGGTGGATTAGGGCTTTACGTCCTGTACTTTGCACCTGATGGGATAATCAGGAGAGGCAGAGACCATGGCAAGGAGATGATGGATGAAACAGCCAGCCAAAACACTGGGAGCACAGCATGAAACCCTACTAATATGACCTAGATTGTACATCTAATTGACCTAGATATACCCCTGCTATTTTGCTGTGCATGTAGATCTTGTTTGAACAGAGTGAACAATGTTGAAAGAGATATATTTCAGGGGCATTACTTAATTGCATAATGCAGAATAAATCACAATTTTTAAATACAAATGTAGTGTCAATAAGTAATAACACCCACATAACTATGGTAATGTGGGCCACATTACCTGTAATTAATGTAAAAATAAATATTTATATATAAAGTAATGTGTCTGCTTTAATTATAGGGGGAGCCACAAGTATGCTTGAATGGCTTGAATTGTTTAGTCATGAAAATATAGAGGCCATAAAACATTCTGATATCAAATCTGCATCGGTATAGAGTCCAATACAAAATTCAGTTTAATATATATTCTAGTCCTGCATTTAATACCATTATTATTACAAAAGTTAATTAGGAACTCTCACCCTTCTGTCATTTCAAAACAATAACTAAGCTGTAGTTTTTATGCAAATGCTACAGGTAGCCTAATGATCGTACTAAATTGTAGAGGTCTCAATGGTGCAACTCGGCAACTTGAGTTGACTTACTGATTACAGTGGCTGTTTCAAGGCCTTTGTATTAAATAACTTATTAAATTGTTTAAAAATTAGAAGTGCTTGTTTATCATTTTAAAGTACTCGTACTCATACTCAAGTATGACCAAAGGATAAACTCGCAGCATGGGTTGGTACATGTACTTGAATACATTCACCTGTACTCATGCCATGCCCTCGTCAGAAGTAATTCATTTTCAATTTGTGAAATGGTTATGTCTTGAAAATGTTCAAGGTGCGAAAAGAAGAGGGCTGATGCACAACCAAAATTAGTGACTGCTGGGGAACTTCGGCAGAGAGCAAAAAGCCAATATGAAAAACAGACTGGTTACTGTGAGATGTGCAATTTGAGATATGACGACATAGACAAGGTAAATGATTAATCTAGTCATCAAACCTTCATGCAATGATGGAAATATGAGGCTTTTTGGACTCCTGGCATTAATTGATTTGTGTGTATTGTTTGCAGCACGTTCTACTTGACCAGCACAGGAAGTTTGTACGCAATGCCAAAAACTACAAGGCATTGGATGCTGCAATTCAAGAAAACCTGACCATGGTTGAAGTCATAAGAGAATTAGTGAAGAATCATGTTGTCACCCTGTCTCCAAAGTATGGGAGTTTTAATATTTTTCATCATTACTCAAATTGTCCTTATTTTGGTTATTGTTTTACTAGATGAAGTGATTTTATTTCAGGGGTGCGCCAGAGCGTCCTGAGCTACAAGAAAGCACAGCGACACCTTCATTGGCAAGTCGTGCTAGGAGTAAGAGACTGACCCGTTCTGGCAGGCAGACAAAGGAACCATTATCTCCTAAAAGGCAAAACTCAACAACACTGTCACCTAAGCCAACCCCATGTTCGAGGTTGCATCAAAAACAGGAGAATAAACAATTAGGGCATTGTTCGGCCCTGTCAAATCCATTGTCGGATGAGGTCAACCTCCTGAGTGTTTCTTCTGTCGCTGATGACAACAGTCAGCCTGTGGATAAGAACTTGGAAGGAGTTGCGGATGTTATTAATCCGTCGAGCAACAAGTTGATGTCTCCCAAGACATCTAAAAGGAGAAGTGCTAGAAAGTTGTCTTTGGTTAAATCGGCAGATCCATCTCATAAATCTACAGAAGCTGTAAGTCCTGCTCCTGGGTCAAGTACACCTTTAACACCTCGCAGTTCTAGAAGTGGAAGGACGTTGTTTTCTCAAAATAACAACAGGCGTTCACTGCGAAATCGGTCAGTGAGAGAGCACCAAGAATCTCTGACAACTCCTATAAAGAGGAAAGCTAAGCAGTCTGATGCTGAAATTGGTACTGACTGTTCAGCAGAGCAGCTTTGCATCCCTGAAGTAAAAGACAATGCAGAAGTAGAAACTGTTGAATTTACGGAGCAAACGTATATGTCACCGGCTGATTCTGTAGCCAGCACTCCTAAACGTTCTACCAAAAAGGTCAAAACTGTGACACCAAGGAAAAGTGAAAGCCCAAAACAAGGCACACCTATGCTTGGATCTGGCAAAAAGATTCATGACAGAAAAGTTCGGAAGCTAACACTGAAGAAAACGATGTCATTAGCAAGTGACCACAGCATGCAGAAACTACTCACAGAGGATGAAGATGATGTGTTTGAAGGATTTGATGAAAATGACTTAAAACAAACAGCAAAGCATTCACTGAGTTATGAAAATGTGAACGAAGTAGTTGCTGATGTGGACACACTGTCCGACAAGGAGTGGGATTATGAAGATATCGAGAAAAAGGAAGTGGAAATATTAGAGCAAAAAGTGGATAATGAAAAAGGCGATGAGGATGCTATGGACTTTGGAAGTGTCATCCAGTCAATAGGCAGCATCGGTGACCAGTCAGAAGGAGACTGGGATGAACACTTGGAGACATTTATTTGTGACCAGTTGACAAAAAAGCAAGAATGCAGTGCCACCAGTATAGGTCTTGTAGCAACATCTGTTCTTGGGGCAAAAAGTAGCTCCTTGAAGGTTGTTGTGAAATCACCCAAAAAGGCTGTAATGAAACCTGACAGTATGTTTGTTTACTTGAGCCCCAGGAAGAAGCAAAGTCCAAGAAAAGTAGTGTTCAGTCCTGTAAAACTCAGAGACAGTCCTGGGAAACTAATTTGGAATCCTGTTCATAATAAAAGGAGGCCACTACATGAGTTGGATAATAAAACAGATGAGGGAACGGATGCCGCAGTTCATCAAGAGAAGGGAAAACTTGAGCAAGATGGGGAAGAATCTGTTTGGAAAGAGGATAGACAGAGGTTTCTCAAAAATTACAAAAACCCAGCAAGGAACAGATTTCTCAGCCCATCTTCTGGAAGTATGCTCAGCCCTTCTGCGAGGTCAAGGCCACATCGAAGCGTCTTCACATCACCCACTGAGTTTGAGGATGAACTTTGGTCTGGTCCAGCAACGGCTGATAGAAGTAAATTTGCCAAAGAGGGGAACTATTACAAACCATCGACACCAAAGTTGTCCGAAAATTTGAAGGAGAACAACAAGAGCAGTACACCAAAGTCTTATCTTAGACATTTTAGACGTCATGCGGACAGTGAGGGAGATAGAAGAGTGGTGTCTAGTGGAGGAAATACTCCCTTGAGAAGAGAAAAGAGAGTGTTGAGCGTTGACACTAGAAGCCCCTCCACTTCTGTCTCAGTGTTAGACACCTCTGTGTACAATTTGATCGATGACAGTGTCAATGAGACAGACGTCAAAATTGATGATGACATTAGTTTCAACTTCAGCAGTCCTCAGAAAGTAAAACCTAGTAAAATCAGACGGTTGAATAGTGACTGTAGCACACCAGGTAGATGTCCAGTTGGTAATAGCCTGAATACTTCAGGACATGGCAATACGAGCATGCAAAAGGATTGGCTGGATGATCTAGATGATCCAAATATGGGCAATCAGCAAAATATCAAGCAGAAGTCCATTTTCAAACATTCTCCAAGGACCAAAAAGTCCTACAAGTTTAATTATGGTGCAGCTGCAGAAAGTAAATTGCCTCACTGGAGAAAGAAGTATGTTCATATGAACAAAGTGAAGACAAAAAAGTCTTTAAAAGGAGTTATCCCAACAACGAGGCTTTCTAAAAGACTTTCCAGGAATGTTATTAAAGACAATGCTCCAAATGGGGGAAAAGAAAAGACAGTCAGGAAAGAGAAACTAAATTTTGGTTATTTGCAAAAAGGAAAAGGTGTGAAGGACAAAAAAAGTGAAGCAATAAGTGCAGTAACGCCAAAAAAGAGTGAGGTTTTTAATTTTTTGTCGCTGAGTACTTCAGGTGCTGCCTTAAATACTTCAGGAGCAACCAGTGATGTTCCTGTCAGTCCTAGAACTCGAAGAAATCTTCTATCGTTGGTTGTAGGGTTACGGCAACATAATAAAATACCTATGAAAGACCTTGCTAATACCAGTTGGCTTGGATCTGAAAATGGAAAAGAAGCTGAATGTTGCACATCCGATAACAAAGGACCAACTAGTGTTCAACCTGGCAAGGACCAAAGCAGTATTTCGGTGGAATCAAAGACAATAACTGACTTGTCAAAGATGCAGTCGCTACGAGTTTCACTTAAGAGACTTCCCAGCCCAGTATTAAAAGGGCGACCAACTAGAGCATGCAGAAGGTTGCTTGACAGCTGACGTTTTTCCGTGAATGACTGTTTTAAAGAGTTGTCCCAAATTAGTTCCTGTTATCAAGGAATGGCATAATCTTGAGTATTTTTATTATCAGATGTCCGTGATATGTTGCGGCTGGTGAACCCCTTTAGTTAAGGTAATGAGAGCAGTGTTCGATGATCAATAAATTAATTGTTATAATAAACATGTTAACTTTTTACAAAAAAAAAAAAGGTTTCTAATGCTCAGGGTTATAATTGTCAAATAGACAGCACTTGAATTTGTTCTGTTTTAATGATCAAGATGCATACTAACTTATGTTACAGCTTCTAATTATTTGTCAGTTTTTGACTGAAAAAATGAAATGTGTTATGTTAGCGCCTTTACCATACCTGACATGTAGTTCGCAGTATAGACTACAGTTCAGGTAGGCCAAGACAAAAAACATCAAAACAGTTTAACAAAATTTTTGAAATGCCTATGGGAGGCTGCAATATGACAGGTTTATGCTTCATATATAAAGAAAATTGTTGCAGTTGCGTTGTGTATATATAATGTATTTACATTGGTGCCCATGTAAAATACATTGGAATTGTACATATCACAAGGTACCTTGACGGTTTTAAACATTCTGTGATCGGTGTTGAGTGTGGTTTACTACGATCT
This sequence comes from Alitta virens, assembly GCA_932294295.1. Classification (NCBI taxonomy): domain Eukaryota; kingdom Metazoa; phylum Annelida; class Polychaeta; order Phyllodocida; family Nereididae; genus Alitta; species Alitta virens. Next base: position 68,871,442 of record OW028573.1, read on the forward strand.
ACAGCATTGTGAAGTTTGTCAACGAATGTTAATAACTGTCTCCAACAGTGCCATGTCATGTATGAGTTATTGTAAGTTTGTTATTCAGTAGCGATGAATACTATAACCGTCCGTGCATTATTTTATACCTTCAGCGTTTGTAAGTGCTCTTGTCAGTGTATTGCATTGTTCAGAGGTACAATTTAGATGGTGTCATGGCTGTAAATAAATTTTATGTCCAGTGGATTTATTTTCTGTCATTTCTTGTGAATTAGGTTTTATTGAGATGCATAGTTTAATTCCCATATTGTGAGGGAATTTTGTTTAATTGGCAGTGCAGTACTTTCATTACAACTTTTATTTAGTTGGATGCAAGATGCCTCAAGAATGTTTCTGATGAACAACATATTTACTAGTTTCTCCGCACAGAAAGACATAACATGCGTCAAGATCACTTAAAATTGTTCATGGATCAAGCTGAGAGCCATTTCTTAATAAAAGGGCAAAGAATTTTATGCTGCCTTCCTTAAGGCCACATGATCGACATCTTATTGCTGAGATGGGGGCGAGATAGAGATATTTTTTTTGCTTTTGGGTTTATTACTACAGCATTCATGTGTCACACCCAGATGTGGTGGATTAGGGTTTTATTTCCTGTATTTCTGTGCCAGTTAGGCTCATTAGGACAGGCAGAGACCATGGCAATGACATGAAGAATGAAACAGCCATCCAACTAAGGCTCAACCGGCAATGGAAACTGGGACCCAGTGGTCGGAAGCCAGCGCACTATTACTGAGCTAGGTCCCTATCCCTCAAGTGACAGCTGTTTAGTAGCCCTACTAAAAGCTACTAAATCAGGCATTGATTATTTGATGACACATGTAGGCCTAATTGATGGGATGAAACCACTCGGCTGAGATGCTGATTATATAATAAGGCAGCTTCTAGAGCATTAGTTAATGGAAAGTCTCCCTATATAGCTGGTAGCTAGTCATCTTCCCAACGCAAGACTTAAGGTTGCTCCTCGGTGCGGTCTCGCGAGAAATGGTTGATTAGCTGGTTTGTGCATATCCAGTTTGATTGGTCCCAACGATCTGTGGAGTGCTAAATCAGCGCCAGTGTTTACAAAATGTATCTTGGCCTGCAGTGGCGGTTGAGAGCTTTAAAGCGCTAGTGCGTCGCTTGCATATTTACTGCTAGAGGGCCACGTGAAAAAAAATACAGCATTCTAGCAAAGCGCATAGCGTAGCTACGCGAAGATTGCTTAATTGCTTCGGGTAGATGGTAGCTAGTGCCAGCCTGGGATTTGAACCTAGGCTGTAGCCCTCACAGGAGCTGACCAACTACTGTTACCTGACACAATGAACGATTTGTTAAGCTCCAGTGTCCATTTAAAACACAAGCGTGATGATCAGCCAGATCAGATAATTAATATTGTTGTAACCAACAGTCCAACAGCTCCAGCATATGGTCAGTCCGAGCAGTCCGCAATGTGTCATTGTTCCGCGGTTTACAGACGTCCATACAAGGAAGAAAAATGGTTATTTCATAAAATACAATGTATGACTGAAAGATATTAAATCCAGTTGTAATTTCCCAAATTTTTGTGATATTTTAGCTACCCCTTGGCCGTAAAAGTGAATCATTTACGTTTTTCGTGGGATGTGTTAGAGGCTATTTTTGCCCGGCGTCTGTTCGTCGTGGTTGATTGTTTATCATGGCAGGAGCATGACGTGAAAGTCAGGGATGGGAGATAGGTTCTTTGATGTGGACACCGGCCTGTCGGTTTGTATATTCCCCGTTTATGCTTAGAAATGCCCGAATAATAATCTCTGTACTTTAACTGCCGTGTGAATTCCGAATAAAGTTAATATTCTCAACTGCGTACTTGCGTGTCAAATCATCCACAAATGGTTGAAAAAAGTTTTGCCTTCAGTAAGGCTTCACTGGTTTCAGTATCCTTGTCAGTTTTTCGTGATTTTCTCTTCGAAGTTACTCGATAGTGCGTTCGACAAATATTAATAAACAAACGAACGCTTTGAATTTAGTCTTGAACCGTAAAGCAGGCGGCCAAACGGTGCATGTGGTGAATAAGGGCTGGGGCCGTTGGTTGTATTTTAACTCCATGGACCATGACCATGTTTTGTCTGTCACGTCCTGTACTGCCATGCATTACTTGAGCATGGCAAGAAAAACATGCCAGAAAGCTGTTGTGTATGGAAGCAGTTGCCGAGCGTTCAGTCCCTTCACAGGGCACCATGAGTTTTGCCTAAAACTGGCTTAAATGAGTACTGCAGCATGTTAGTGCAGTTGTATACTTTTAAGAAAAAGCATAAGCCTATTAATTTGTTCATGCACTACGTTTTTACAAGACTATGTAGTGTGTTCAAATTCCTGGCTCCACAAGATAGATTAATGATGCCATTAGATGGCCAGCTACCACAACAACTTTAGAGCAAACTTTTAGCCAAAATACCCTTCAACAATATGTTCAACATGTCAGTTTTGAGTTACCGAAATTGGCCTTAAAAGTAATGCTTAAAATTACTTAGGTGACGGTAAATAATAGTATGTCATATCATTGTTTTGAACAGGGCTTAAATGCTGGCAAGCTGGATGTAATGGAAAATGACTTGATGGAAGCTCCTGAGGATGGTGACATAGATAACTTGAATGATGAAACATTTGGAGGAGGAGGAGGAGGAGAAGAATGTAAGAATCCCTGCTTAATGCTGTTTGATTGTATTCCATGGGATCGCAAAGTGGGATTGCAAAGCGTCCTTACAATAATTAGTTGCTATTGAACTCATAGTTGGTTTTATTTGAGGAGTTATGTATTAAAATTAATGATTTTTTAGGGGTTGAGGATTGGGAAGAACAGCATGAGAAACTGGCAGAGGAAGTGGAGGCTGGTCAAGGTTTCTTCCAACAAGATATGCTGCAAAATGGGCACCAGACTGAATCAAAGTTTACTGATAGACAGGTACATGACAGCAGTACACTTTATGCAAGAATTAATGTGTTCACTTCGTGTAAGATAGTGAAGTATTTGGTATTTCTCAAGAATTTCTTTCTGTTGTGGAAAACTTAGAGACGCTCAGTATCCAATACTTTTGCATAGTATCTACTATCTTTACACCAAAAGCAATGCATGCAAATGGTGCATTATACATTGTACATCAATTTTAAGGAGGACCTGGAGCACAGTCTCAGTCAACTTGTAGTGGATGATGATGATGTCATTGACCCTGCCATTCTCAATACCTCCAAGTACCAACCTATTCAGGGACAGGTAAGCATGATCACTTGTATGCACTGCCCTAAAAATAAAGATCACAACAATTATTTTGCATGTTAGACGCGCTGTCATAAGAAACTTTGCATTCATATTAACCTCATCGGTGAATTGATGTTATTGATAAGCTAGATTGTCAGTTCTGTCACTTAACAACAGTGATTCATCTATATGCATGAGTATATGTTTTATCGCAGTTAAAGCAAGAATAAAACTGCACCTATGCTAACCATTCTGACCCTAACACGTTTGTGTTAGCATTCTTAACAGACCTGTATTATTTGTGCATGTGAACTGCACCTTGTTTTAAAAAAGAAAAGGGGTTGGGACACCGGTTCGGTTTTGTTTTGAGGCCTTCCTATCTTGACTTTAAACTATTTCAGAAAGGCAAAGTCAATTTGGATAACCTCTTTGGTCCATCTTCCCCACCAGGTTTCCTCAACACTGAGCATTTGGTGAGTGATACTAATCATGCGTGTGCATGTTGTCTTGTGTTTTTCACTAATTATAGTGCACTTAATATGTTTGATACACAAATCCAATGTTTCCTTTGTCATTTATGTTGTTTTAACATTTGAAATTCCACCTTCTCCATGTCATCAACTAGGTCCTCCGTAGGCTGTGCCTTGCCTCTAATGCGTGCACACACAAATGAAATTCTAGAGATGAACATTTTATAACCTACTAGGCTACTAGCAATAATATGGCTTGTTACAAGTAACTTCTATTTAGTTTCACCCATTCTTTTTAACCGTAGAGCACTTGTGTATGATGTTCTGTATTGCAATTAACAAGTAATTCACTTATAAGGAACATAGTGGGTATTCATGTGACATTTTTTGGTAGGTCTCCCCGGACAAAGCCAACATCTGGGGATCACCAACAACTCGTGAAGAGATGGCGGGCTTGGTGGCAAGGGAAGGTGGTGGAATCAACTTGCTGCGGATGCTTCAACAACAACAACAACAGCTAAAATCAAGGCAGAATGTCTCTCCTCAGGTGCGTGAATTTCATGAATAAAATTGCATTATAATTATGTCATAGTTTCAATGAATTTACTATGATGTTTTAAACCTTGTCTTTACAGCAAGATCCATCAATTCTGATGGTTGGGAATCCTCTACCCATGGTGCCTGGAAAGGTCCACAGTCTCGAGGAGTTGGAAAAGAATTTGCTAAAGGATAAGCCACGGCTAATCATGGCAAATGACCTCGAACGGCAGATGGACAGAAGCAATGTACCTCTGCCCCACATGCGTCATCCCCCTGGCTTTCATCAGCAGCACAACAAAAACATGCCTTTCATGCCTCCACCTGTTATGCCTGTAAGATACAATGATTTTAACAATGTATTCAGAAAGTTTACTCTGTCTTATTAGTTAGTGTTTGACACTCTGAAGTTTTTTTTTCTAAAGGGTCATGACATGATGGATGGCCACCACCAAAATTCCTTTCCTCATTCTCGTGGAATCCCCATTCCTGGGGCAAGGCCAAGATTGCCTCATCAAGGTGAGTGAATCAATCCTGGATATGTGTGCCATAATGCCATGTAATGTCTCACTGTGACTGGTGCGTTTCAATATAGTCCTTGTCTTGGTAAACTAAATTACACCTAATGGTCATTGTATGAACATCACACAACATTTTGTATTGCAGATTTTGCAATGTCTTGCCCACTACCCATGCAACTAGAAAGTCATTCCCCTGTTCCTAGTAGTATTCCAGTCTTCCCATCTTCCCAGCCTGCTTATACTTCAAGCACACCAATTGCCAAATTTTTTCGCCAACTTGCTGAGAATAATCCAGTACCAGCTTCCCATCAAACCCAAGTTCAGGCTGAGCCTAAATGGAACTTAGTGCAGCATCTTCACCAGAGCATCTCACCTAAACCAGTTCCAGCTATGTCCCAGTCTGTTGGAATGATGATGCCAAACTCAAGCACTCCTATCGTTCAACGCTCCATGTCTATGGGAAGTGCTTCTGACAGGTTTTTTGCTCCAGCTGCGGGTGACGGTTCTCCTCATCTGTCCAGTCCCAGCTCATCACCTCTTTTCTTCAATATGTCAATGGATAGTGGTCAGACTGGACGGTCCAGTAGCACCCCTCCTCTGTCCTATCCCAACCCAACACCATCTCCTCCACTGTCCATGTTTCCGCGAAAGCCCAGCCCGCTTCTGCAGAATTTGAGTGTAACATCAGCATTGTTGGCAGCCAAGCTTCAGCTAGCTAAGAGTCTCCTGCCCAAGCTTATTGGTATGTTGTGCTGGTTTCGAAAGACACTTCAAGTTGTTGGACCTAACCTAGCACTTCAAGCATGTGGTGTAACATCCTTATTTTGGAATGAAGATTTATTTGTTATTCATGCACCAGCACGGCCATATCTCAAAATAACTTCAATAATAACCCCATCAAAATTGATATTTGAATGAATTGTTGAAAAGCATGGGTGGCAGAAACTTATTGCATGAAAGTTTTCTGATATCAATTAAGTATTGTTTTTGTAGCACCAATGCCTTTTCAACTTTGAGTCACTTGAATTACTTACATCTTACATTGGTGATGGACACCAGATTTGTACTCATATTCTGTTCATGTTGTGTGAATCTTTTTATTGTGATTGATTTATTTGACCCAGCATGTTGAGATTTTCATAGAGGTATTCCATTCCAGGTTCTGGAGGACTTTCAGGAAGCAGTCCCAGCTCACACAACCAAGGCCTGCCGTCCTTCCTTGCCAATACTCCAGTTAAGCAGCAAAGGTGTGTAAAAATCTGTAATTCTGACCTTTGAGCTGATCAGATGTAAATGATAGATGTGTAGTTGATTTAATGGCCTGACTTGTATTTATTTGCTATTTTCAGAGGACCCATGCACATGGGCATGAGCGATCCCACTCATATGGTTAGACCAAGACCTAACGGACCTTTTCCTGCTCATCTAAAGCAGAATTTGTTCAAGTAAGTTCATTATCTAAATACCAAAATGATACTTTGCTGTATTATTAATACTATGTCTTTTATGGCTTGGAGGATGGAAATCATTTCATGCATTTTGTTGACATGTTGTGTTTCAGTCATGACCACATGTCTCCAGGAGAGCATAGCTTTAACTCTGACAGACCTTATTACCAACACAACGGGTCATACAATTCAAGAGACAAGCACATGTCTTTCATGTCTGACATGGATCATGAGCATCAGGGCAGTCCTCGCCAGCATGGCCACTACCAAAATGACCGGCATTACCCACACGGTCCTCATCCCAGGGACGGCAGAGAGAATAGGAGTTACAGTTATGAAGGTCGTGGTGAAGGTCGACCTAGAGGTCGCGGTTGGGGCCATCATCAAGGTCACCATCACTACCAGTGGCAACATCATCAGCGGCCGTACAATTCTGAACGTGGCGGTGGAGACCAGGATGAGTATGCTTATCTCATGACTCAGAAAGAAAAGGACTGGATCATCAAGATTCAACTGATGCAGTTGCATACGGAGAATCCCTATCTTGATGATTATTATTACACAGTAAGTAGTTCTTACCTTTTACAATTAGTATCCTTTTCGCACATCCTTAGGAATTTTACAAATGTCTATGATCATATTGCTTCACAGACGTGGAATATGAACAGACTAGCCAATGAAAGAGAAAAGCGGAAACAAGTGGGCCAAAATGCGACCGGCAAAGATGACAAGGAACTTCAGCTTGTTATTCCACAATTAGCGAAGTTGGAAAATAAAACCTACAAGCCAAGTAAGCTTTTCCTGAGTTGATATTGAGTTGATATTGTCTATTGTTCCTTGATTTCTGCTGTAGGTAACTTTGAGAAACTGCTTTTCAACCAATATGACTATTTCTCCTTCTCGTTTCAGTCCAATTTGAAGGTTCCTTAGGGCGTCTCACAGCATCCAGTGTTCACAATCCCAGGCAAATTATTGAAGTTGCAATAAATTCTTCAACAGATGTTGAGGAACCTAAACAGGGCCGTCGCTTTAAACGGCTGCTGATGTACATTGAAGATGTAAGTCATTCAAGATTTGTACCTAGCTTTAAGGTGCCTTGGTACTCATCAAAAGCGTTGCACTGCGCAGGAGTTGCCGCATATAATAATTGTATAGAAAAGACGTAATGAGGAGCAACACAGGTGCTTGTAAAACTATGCATTACGTTTTATGACATATCTTCGCCATCCGTTACTCATAACATTAAAATCGGCGTGTTAAAAAGCTTGTTTCAGACGTAAAAATAACCTCCTTATTTGTATTTTTATCTCGGTTGTTTATTCAACAGCAATTACCAAAATCTGGCATTGTGTTTTCTGAAATTTCATAATTTATGTGCAATATCTTTAACTCAATTGAGCCTCAAACATGGGCTACCAGCTGATGTTAATATTTCACTGGAGAACAGGAGTACATGAAACAGAGAGCTAAAAAGGAATGGCACTAATTCGGATCTAATGCAAAAATTATGCCAAATATACCAAATGATAGGCCAAAGGCTTTACTTCAAGTCTATGTCTTTGCTGGTCAAAATCTTTGTAAATTTGTGAAAAACTTGGAACATTATGTGAGCAAATGATGCTCTTGGTATTAGTTCAGTGAAACTGGGGCACATCATAAAAAGGCCAGTTTTTCTAGAAAACGAGCCTGGTGACCCCACTTTTTATGGTTTCATATGCATTATTATAATAAGTTACAGTTGGGTACAATGTTATGTTAAATTCATATTGCTGGAAATTTTTTTATTGCAATATTTGTGAAAAAGTCCCCTAAAATTGTTCTCTTATAAATTTCTAATGAAAACTGGTCACAAAATGTTCCTGAAAGTCCACTGCATACAATAAGATCATTATCTTTTATAGTGATAGCTTAGCAATTAAATTATTAGGCTAGATATGAGACGGAATGAGCTGGAAAAAAGCTGACCAGAATAGAAAACCTCCAATAATTCGAAAATTAGCACGGATACCCCCCAATTTTTTCCCATATTTTAACTTTATATGACAAAACACATACAATAACTCTATTTCAAAGGGATTCCTATGTCAAAAGATCACGGGTATCGAGCCACCTTAAATAACTCCCAATTTGTTCACTATTATATTTGACAACATATGACATTACATAGTTCTATTTCACAGCACTATAACTTGCTACTAGACATTGATGATATTGAGAAGAAAGCCCTTGCACTGCCAGAAGAAATGCGTCCAACTTTGTACCAGCAAAGGAAGAACATTATATCGGAGCTGCACAGCTCATTTCACTGTGATGAAGAAGATGATTTGCTGGAGAGAATGGTGTCCCTACGCAAAGGTGTCAGCTTGATGGCACGACTCATGATCTTGCTCGACAGGGTCAGTATTTGTGTAATTTATGGTGTAAAAGATTTATGTCCAAGAAATTTCAGGACTGCTTGGTGTTACAAAAGATAACATGATAACTTAGCAATATTAGAAAACAAGCATGAGATGCATTATTACACTTTAAATATGACATTCAAGACCTACTTCAGAATATTTAAGACATCTTTTTTTTTTACAGAACCAGGCAAGAAGTCTGATGAGGGCTGTACTTAGTCATCTCCACTTCTTCATGAAGAAAGACTATCACGAGGTAATGTTGTGTCTATAGCTATTCATGAAGTAGTGCAAAATATTGCGGCATGATTTCTTGAATACTATACATTCATCTTTTTATTCAGACATACAACAAGCTGTTTGAGTCTATGTGGAGATGCATAACGAAAGGGAGGTTTGAGGATCTGGTTGTTTGGGCTGAAGCATTAAGCCAATGTGCTCAGAAATGCCTGCCCTTTCCAGCCATGCTACAAAATCAGGTAAAAATATGCCACATAATGTACGTTGTTACACTTGTGATGTCCAACTTAAATATTCATAATATGCTTAAACAACTTATTTGCCTGTACTCTTTGAAGACAGGTAACAATAAGTGCATGTTAAATTGTGTGAATTTTAAATTAGATATTACTTCGGCTGTTCAAGTAGGCCAAGAAATAGCATAACAGGATATCACAGAAGCTGATCTTTTAATTTTCCAGTTCGCTTCCTCTGTGCTTTGGGGTTTGCTGATTCGTGGTGAAGAAGTCTATACCTCAACTTCCCCGGTGGACATGGAAGTCGAAAAGCAGAATGTTTGGTATGCCTAATTTTTAGAAGAGATTATGGTTCTTATAAATGTACCCGTTTTGTAAAAACTGTGGTATGCAATAGTAAAATACTGAAGTCTAGCCCCAAAAGGTAGTAAAAATAGTCCGTGTAATTTATAGACATACTATATTTGTTTCTAAAAATTGTAGTAAAGCATTGTTTTACAGAATTATCAAAATTATCTATGAATGAAAAAATTAATTGTGTGTAGTAATTAGGCTTTTTGCTTTGTCTGCAGGTCGTCTTTTGTTCAACAAATCGGTAATGTGCTCAGCGATTCAACAGATGTGAAATTGGCCACTCCAGCCCTCTTCACTGCAGCTTGTTTACAGCATCTTGAGCGTCTTTTGGACAAGAAGACGTGGCTCAGCATAGAGGATAAACTCACTGTGTTGACGTCCTGACCCTTAAATTGTTCAACTGTCAAACACAGGCCCATTGGCGTCGTCCTGTAACTTCAATCTTACTTTCGCCCTGAATTTTCTTATGCACCTGTGATTAATTTGGCTTAACCTTTGATTTTAAGGTACTTTTATTAAAATGATAAAGATTGATTCTATCAGTTGTTGTTTTCTAATAGCATTTATTCCGCAGTCATGAAGTTTTGCAACAACTTGGCGAAAAAATGTTCTGAAATTGGTTACCTTTAGTTCCATGCACATGGAATAGAAAAAAGAAAATTTATGTGAAGTTATTTTGCAAATTTTCAGGTATTATTGAAATCATGATGAAGTGGATGTTTGGAAAAAATAATATTTTTTTGTAAGAAGGTATTAGCACTGACGTAAATGTGCAATTAAATTCAATCTATTGGTAAAATTGCAACAATAAGTTATTGTGAATATCTGTAATATTGGATTTGGATGCAGCTTAGCGATCGCTGATTTAATTTCTCTAGTATTTGGTTGTGCTATTTGTTGGTATGTTAAAACCAATGCAATCTTTGCTTCTCTGTTGTAATGTAGACGCAGTGAATCAGCATCAGCAGAATCATGAAGTCAATTCAAATATTTGAGGCGAATAGATGAAAGTTTTTCTTTGCTTTGATGGTACAGTGTGCAAGTTATCTTATAATATTTTTTACTTATGAAATTTATCCCCCCCCCCATAATAGCTTGTTCATCCATGACTTCTTGTTTCAGCGTTCTTTATAGTGATTGCCATACTTCCATTTAGGTATATCGTTCTCTTCATTTATTTTGCAAAGTATTTGCATTTGCAGCTCACTAACCCAAATAAATATTTAACATTTTTGTAAGATGTATTGAGTACAATTCCACCAATGTTGCCCCTGTGTAGCTTGTTTAATGAATTTATAGTGGTAAGAATTATTACTCATAAAGTCTGTGGGGCGACATTAGTTATGCCCAGGCGACATGTTGTTATGCCTTCAAACACAGACAGGAGGTATATCCCAAACCTCCACTTTTTCAAAACACATATTTAAATCTGTCAGTTTTCTTTGTACAAGTGATTTGACAATTTGCAAATAAAACCTACAGATTATTTAACACCAAACAAATTATGTGTTGTTATTTGACAGGTTAATATGCATGGGATGCCTCGTGTTGGGAGCAACCTCTTGCATACTGACTGGGGCTGAGTTTGTTTTAGCGTGATCTAAGTGATCCAGATCATAGGATCCAAAATCCTTCAGCAAATAACTGATCTGGCTGAAACAAACAACCTCTGAGAGTCTATCTGAAATTCTGACTTGTCAGTTGAACGGGCAACTCTCCTTTGTTTTAAAAAAAAAAGACCTGCCATTGTCTAAACCAACAGCTGTTCAAATTAAACGTAGACAAATCTAGCTGTATCATGCAACCTGCCACTAACCAGGACTGGCAAAGCTGGCTACTCAAAGCCATATCTTAAAGTACATGCAGCATCATAGATAAATCTCACACATTTATTAAGGTTTATATTTTTTTTGGTGTAAGCCGACTATAATCTAGGAGACAGAAGCAGCTACTTTAGCCAGTTAAAGCTACAGCCAGGAATAGGTCGCTATGGCTGTCTGGTTGACCACATTTTATGAAACTAACTGTTGCTGCCTCCACTTAGTACCTGTATGTGGCCTGGCCAGTAATTTTACTGCTGCTCTTGCAATTCAAGTAAGGTTCTAGCTTTTTCAAGACAGGGAAAAACACTGAATTTAGCAAATTATTTCTGAGATCTGAAAACGGGAAATTTTTGTGCCACAATAAAACGGTCATTTCATGTACTTCAAAATTATTCCGCATTATCTTGGGACGAGAGGGAGCTAGGCCACAATGTCCAGGTATTCCTCACAGGCTTTAGGAGGGAAATTTGTTAATTTGTATATAACTATTTAGTGGTATGAACATTTTGATTGTTCACAAAATTATGCTTCTGAAGAGTGAATTTCATATCAAGAAGAAGTCTATTATGAATTCACAATACTTCCATTCAGTTTGCTTTCAGCTGATCAACATCATTATGAAATTTCATTAAAAACAAACGCAAAATCACAGTTCAATAATTTATTGACCATTAAATACTTGAAGCGCACATGGTATACCCATAGAACTGGCATAATATTGTACTGAAATTATACAGTGCAGCTATAATACACAAAACCCAACAGCTTGTGACTACAGTCACATCTTACAGAGAGCATCTTTCCTGAATTTCCTAAATGCTCTCAAAAACCAAAAAAATAAAATAAACAGAATCAACACAAATAAATACAATGATAGTCACAAAAAATGTCACAGTTATGATTCGAGGAATTACCTCAGAGATAAGCTTGCAAGATCACACAGCAAATGGAATTTTGCTCAACACATTAGCTTACAATCTACATGTGAAATCACCCTGGTTAAGACAGGTGCCGGTCAGAACATTAACGACACTATTACATAATTTTGACATGGATATGCCGAGGCAGTAAGATAGAGCTACCTAGCAAGGCAACTAACTCATCATACCGACTTTATGATCTATAATCCAGAATATTATAATAAATTACAGTGGGGATAGCTTTTTCAACTAAAAGAAAACTTAAAATAAAATGATAATCAAAGTGAGAAGTGCAAATTGGGCCATGGGTAAATTTCAATAATAATCACCCATGTGTATCAGCAATAATTTATGATCTCAAGCTTAGCATTTAAACAGAGTAAAAGAGAATTTGCACTTCTCACTTTAAATACCCATCTCCTTACACCTATCCCACTAAAGCGTACACATGCTACAAATATTTATAAATATGTCATAGATATTATATCAATGATACAATGAAGTGTTTTATTTTATTTGACAGCGCAACATTAAACTGCCTCAAACTACTATACCATGTTCCCCAAATAGAAAGGACTTAGCTTCTTTTTTTTGTCATATTCATGATATAGGATGATAAATAATACAAAGACACATGTGATGTCATAAATACCTGTTACAATATGGATAAACTTTGGTGTTGGACTACTTGAACCATCTACAATGCCAGGATTTCAAAGCTATATATTGAAACACGGTTGCAGTAACACGGAAAGTGCCAGGACATCATATCAGAAATTCAAGTGTTTAAACCTATAAAACTTAACCCAGGATCACAAGAGCAGCAATGGACTTAGCTGAACATTTCAAACTTAATGGAAGAAGCACTGAATCAATGAATAAGCCACTAGTCCTCCAAGAAACACTTAATATCCCACTTATCAAAAAAAGCTGCACAACACGGATCTGTGTCCTTCTTTCTTTTAAATTCTTCTTTAAGTCCGAGCTCACTCTGTGACCTATCTCACATTGAAGCTTTCATAACACAGTCAGTTGCAAATATCGTATGAAGAGGCTTACGGTGATTACATTCAAGAATCTGCCATTACTTTCCAGCATCTTACAAGATTGTGCTTGATCACCAGGCCTCCTTTGGTCATCTTTATTTATTATAGTGAGATTACCTGATAACCCTTATTTCTAGCTACATACAAAAGTAACAGGCTAAGGATCCTGTTCTGCATTCAAGCAGCAACACAGTGCCTACCCAAATGAGATGCTGGGACTGTTGTTTCGTCACCATTTCCATGGTTGTTAGTATCAAATGCACAGGATTGCTTGACGCTTCACATAACTGTTTATTCATGCTGGCCATGTTAATAGATTGGGAGTCATAGCAGGGTTATCAATTGCACTGCAAACCCCGAAATGATTCCAAGAATGCCCGCACCCCTACTAGCGAAAGCGCTTCCATCCACTCTCCTCTGCCTGACCTTCACCAGACCTCGTACGAGGCACCAAAGCATATTAACTAATCAGGAGAGTTTCTCAAAGGTGAGGCAGTCTGTTTAAAATACAAAATCTGCCAAACAAGGCAGCGAAAGTGGCCAGCAACCTTACCACAAAACGCCTTTGATCTTTCCTAGTATTGCAGGCCAGCCGCTTAACCTTCTTTCCACATGCGCTACAAGCAATAACCTGTTCACAGAGGCAGCTGTTAACGACAGTAAGCGATCAGAAACAATGATGAAATGATGCAGGCAAAATGATGACAACAAGCAGGTACAGAATAGACACATGAAGATTTTTTTATGAAGTTGAAAGGTCCACCGACGCGTGGTTCTCACTTCTAACAGCTTACTAGACTAGCTTGGCTTATCTGAAACAAAAGATAGATATACAGATTAGTTGTCTGCAAGCACCAGAACAATTTCTACAATTCACTGCAAAGAACAATGCCTCATTCTATGGTTAAGCATGCGCTAGCTCACTGAGTGTATATTACCATAATATCAGCAGAAATATTACTTAAACGGCAAGGGTAAGGACTTCTGAAGCTTTGTTTTAGGTTGCTAAGCCAGAATTGTACCAATGATGTTAATGTGTCTAGGCAATCAAACTGAAGAAAAAGCCATAGCCAAAATTCATCAACTGATACAAATTAGCAAAAGTGTGTCTTCTGGGGTTAAAATACTGCCTGATACAAGGATTCAACTAATCAATTAGATAGGAGACAATGCAGAACTGCCTTGACAAAACCCTTCACGAAGAAAAGGATTTCAAAATTCATTAAACCAACCCAGTATACTATATCATTGAGTGAACTGCTTTACTCAATCTGATACTGAAGTTCTATAGGTCCCACTACAACATGCTTCATGCTGATATGCAGGGAAACTGCTCAGAGTGTGATGGATTTATTAGTTACTCAGGTTGCTCACACTGATCAGCATTTCAGCGTTAGTAGACAATGCGTGAGCCAAAGCACCAGCGAAGTATCGGAACACTGAAATCATTGCACTGCAGAAGAGACAGAGAAATGGCATAGAAACTGAATGAAGGGGCCCAAAAGTCAACGGATGCAAGGAGCAACACACAATGCATGGCGTGTACCGAAGATTGTGAAGAGCTACGAGTCATCGTATTGCATGGGCTGTACAAGTGGTCCATACTTCTGCTCTGGTACTTGTCTATTGGGTAAAACAATGTTATTCCCATATTGACTCTCTGACAGCGCAGAATGCAGAAGACACACGAGGAATTATACAGGTTGAGACAGGTCGCAGGTAACTCAAGCCAGCCCCATGATCTGCGGACAACAAGAACAGTCTCCATTTCTTATTCATACAAATGATATCTTTCTGACTGAAGACTTGAGTTGTGGGTCTTAAAGGGTCTAAATATTTTGGCAAAGGTTGGTAACTAATACACATCAATCTTTTCTTCATATACTCGCATAAGAAAATAAATACATACTTTATGAATATTGATAATGAAAAACTTTTCAAACAAAACCCTGTAAAACTCAGTCACTCCCAAAAGTTAACACTACTAACAATTATAATTTGCTTAAAGGCAGTTCTGCACTATCAATGAAAATTATCATCTGAACTCCTCCTTGCTGACTGCAAAGCACAGTTGATTTATGTGTTTGTTGCAAGCAAGTACATGACATGCTCATGAACTAGATTACGCTTCAATTAGAATGAGCGTCACAGCATCTGATTAAATGTTTATACGTGCTGTACCAGGTACTTCAGTATTCTTTTTCACACAGCCAAAACACAAACATGAACAATATTAACCTAAAATCAGTGTTAAATTCAGAAATACTTACGCATTGTTGGCAGCAGAAGGCCTGACCACTGGGCCATTAGCTACACTACCACCACCACGGATTGCGACAGGAGTTGGTGCGTGTCCAGCACGGATTGGCTTAGCTGTAAAAGGTAAGGACACACGTCATAAGAATTTTCTTTCGGATTGTAGAAGTTAACAAATTTCATTCTCAAACTTAATAACATCTTAACAAGTAGCAACAAATGTTTCTTTAATATTTCATATTATTCTTCAAATAATTATGCTCACCAATCTGTGCGGAATGTCCCCTGCGTGCAAGGTTCTTCTGTCGGACTGCCTCCTTGATCCTATCAACCTCATGCTGGTACCTCTTGCGATCCCTCATGGCACCTTCTTTAGCCTCCTTCAGAGCCTGCTCTAGGGACTTCACTCTCTCCATGGTGGCACGGAGCCTCTTCTCAAGTTTGGGCAGCTCGCAACGCAAGTCAGCATTGTCACGGACGAGCTGCAACAAAGAAAGGTACTTATTAATTGCATCCTCCTTTAAAAAAAGACTCAATTTTTAGTTCACCTAAAGCAAGACTGGACTGCTTATACTCGTGTTGGAATACTACACATGGACATGTCAAGTTCAAAAGGTAAGGCAACACTGATTTCATTTAAATGACAACAAACCTGTTTGTGAACTTTGGTCAGCTGATCAAGGTTGTTCTCCAGGAATGAGATCTTCTGTTTCTGAGCAGCAGAGCCAGCAGTCTCCTCCTCATCCTCATCCTGCTTGTTCTGTGACTTCTTGACGCGAGCCTGCAAGTCCTGCACGAACAGTTTACGCAGGTTGTGAAGGGTCTGCAGCTCCTTGGCCACCGTCTCCTCCAAACCTTTCAGGTCCTGCTTGGCTTGTTCGCGGCGGTCGATCTGCAGAGACAATTCCTGCAATTTGGCCGACTTCTCGCCCTCCTCCGACTTAAGTTTGTTGTACTCAGTCTGAAGATTCTCATGAGCCAATGTGATCTTCTGGTTCAGACTGAAAACCAAACATCAAGACATCAGTGCACAACTTAAATTGGTTTGTAAGTTCCGATCCTCGATTAAGCAAAAAAGAGGGTAAATAGTAACCAATAAGGAATGAAACATACTCAGTAAGCTGATCAATACGATCCTGTTTCTCAGCGATTTCCTTGCGCAGTTCATTAAGCTGCTTCTGATGTTGTTCTCTGTGAGAGTCCATCTGTTTCTGCAAAGCATCTCGCATCTCATCTGCGCTTGCCAATTTTGTGGATTTCTCCTTCTCCCTCTCCTCCAATTGAGACAGATACAGTTGTTCTGCAAAAAGATGTGAGCGTTCATTACTTAGCATATCTAATATTTCCAATGTGACTTATGTCTTACAGTTATGATAAATAAAAGAGTCAGTGGTCATTGTTCTCACCTTGGGCTTTGAGTTTGGCAACCTCCTCATTAAGCTGGTCCAAATTGTCTTCCAAAGATCTCTTCTTGGTGTCGGTTTCTCTGATGGTCTCTTGAACAGTGCGCATTTTGAATTCATGCTGAAAAAAGTTTGATGAACTGCCGTCAAAATCCTCATCTTAACTGGCTCATTGAATTTCCCTAATTTTAGTTTACAGAAATGATACGTAATTTATTGCAACAGATATTTTACCTGTTGGATGAGAAGTTTCTGGGAAGACAACTCCTTCTCCTTTTCCTCTAATTTGGAATTCACTTCAGTCTGCTGGGTTTCAAGCTGACCACATCGCTGCACCAAGGTCTTCACCTCAGACTTCATCTTGCTGACATACAAGCGAGCCACAGTAAACTCCTCCTCAATCTTGTCAGTGGTGCTGATGCTTGGCTACAAAAAGTGAATATAAAGAGTTGTTTTAATTTCAAGTTCTTACGAAATTGTTCATCAACACTTAAAACAGTCCATAGAGATTGTAACAAACCTTGAAGTCAGCAGCATTGCCACCGACCACGGAGCCGATGTCAGAAAGGTCCTTCAGCAGACTCATCATCATCTCCATGGCCCTCTTCTTCTGATGCAAGTTGTTGTCCTTGGCTTGACTCAAATCAGCCTCAAGACTGTTGATGATGGACTGTAAAGTAAAAATACACATATCAAGTTATCAGGATCCCATCCAGAAAGGCAGTACCATAAACACCCTATCACAGAGTAAGAAATTTACATCAAGAGAAATTCTTTGTTAAGTTTAAGCCTAGCGCATATAAAACTTCTATCAAAAATTGCATCCCAACCAATATACATACCAGTTTCTTTGAAAGGTCATCAGTGAGAGTCTCGTTCTCGCGCGTCTTAGACTCGACTTCCTGAGACTTCTGGTCATAGTTCATGGCCAGTTCCTCCAAAGCTTGCAAAACCTCCTTGACCTCATCCTTAGCAGAGTCATTTTCAGCCTGGATGCGACCAAGTTCTTGCTGAACGGTCTCGTTGTCATGACGCAGGGAGGCAATCAATTCCTCTTGTTCCATCATCTGACTGTTCAGCTGCTCCACCAGTTGGGATTGGTTGTTGATCTCATCATCCTATACATCAAAGTAAATTGTTATGATTATCATATAAAAATTCGATTATAACACAGTATATAACTTGCATACGGAGTTGCACCTAATTAATTAATTCATCAATCAATGATCATCGTACTTTGTCATCCAGTTGCTCATACAGTTGCTGCTTCTCAAGCTCCCAACGTTGACGTTCCTCGTCAGATGCTGCAGTGACTGGTCCACTAGGCAGAGACATCATGGAACTGCTGGGTGTGAGAGATTCCTTGCTCATGCTAGATGTCATTTCCTTCATGTCAACTTGTTCGTCACCAGCTACAGCCTCACCTATTCAAAAAATATACACATATCAGTAACATGCACACATCAGCAAAGTTCAGTTACAAATACAGTACATCAAGAATGAAAGTATTTGAAGAAAAGAGTACCTTGAATTTTGCATGACAGTAAATATTACTTCAAGTTTAAGTAAACCAGGGTTGGCATATAAAAACCCATGGGTAACAACTCACAGGTATTTTATTTTTACCAAGTTTCTACCCAGTGCAAATGGTAAACACCCAATTAGATTGTTATCTTTCATAGCATAACAAATTAATGTATTATGAAACTAATTCTCAAGTTTCAAACAATGCTCCTTAAATTAAGAGGCTGATTAAGGCAAAACATAGGCCGCTGCAGCAGCATACCTAAATTTGAGGAACTTATTAAAGTAATGAATACTGGCCTAATTGTAAAATTTTTATATCTTTGAATTAATGGGCTCAAAATGAGAAATGCATTGCAATATAATTTCCAATTTTTTGTGCCCTTCCCACAATAATTTAGTATTTTAAACTAATTTCTGGTGTTTATACCTGGTTTTTACCATTAGAAATGAGTTTTTACCTAGTTTCTACCACTCCCGGTAAAAAGCCAATCCTGACTTAAACTATGTTGCTTGCCAAATCTTACAGAACAAACACATACATAATAATGACGATGAAATTACTTACCAGCCCTCCATTTGGCCAGTTCAGCTTCATATTTCTGCAACATTGCCTTCAGCTTAATGTTCCTCTCCTTCTCTTTCTCGTAACGTCTCTTCCATTCTTCAGCTGTGAGTTCCTCGTTAACCATAACTGTGTTCTTGATCGTCTTAGCTCTGAAGTAGGACACAAAATAAAACAAAATTCACTTTTAAAACCTACAGCTCATCACTAAAAAGATAAAATACTTATGAAAAACACACTCTTTCAATAAATAACACACACCTCTGACCAAAGAGCAGCGTAGATTTGGACTCAGACTCATTGTAAGATGCAGGCGAGCTGCAAATGATCATTGTCGTTCTAGCATTGCCTCCTAGAGACTCTTGGAGGATACGCGTCAGCTTGCTGTCTCTGTAGGGAACATGGCTTTTCTGTAAAACAACAATAACAAGAGTCAATGCACAGATTCACTCTTTAATGTCAAAATATATATATATTATATGTTGAAATAATATCATTTTGCATTACTTACATTTCCATCTGCCAAAGCAGATATCACATTACCGAGGGCAGACAAAGATTTGTTGATATTTTTTGCCTCATCCAGGACAGATCCCTCAGCTCCTGTTTTGCTCACCTACACACAACAGCAAATTGTTACCAATTAGGATTATATGGTCAATTGGTCATCCTTGAGATTCAACAACAATCTAAAATGTGACTGCAAGTGCCTTACCTTCTCGCTGCCAGCAAGATCGACTAGATAGAGTTTTCCGCAGAGCTTCTTCTGAGAGTCAATGTTCTCTTGTTTAACATTGATGAGGAACACACTGTGGCTCCTAGAGCTATGCTCATTCATGTCTACAGAGAAATGAGTGAGGAGAAAACATGTTCAGTGACCAGTAAATAAAAATAAGCAACATTCCTCAGGCCATGAGCATTATCAACTCAGAACAAAGTCATGCAAAATCAAGTGTGCACTTTTCATTAGTCGTCAAAACTACAACTCAGTAAAGGACAAGATAGAAATTGAAATTTAGAAACAAGGAAATAAGGATTTTATAAGAGCCATTCCTATTAAGAATTTTTGTTTAATAATCTGAGTAAATCACTAGAAAGTAAAATCTTACTTAGAAACTGTGATAGTCAACAAAAGATAAGTGTTAAACAGAGGGCCACAAATTCACGCTTTATCTATGATCCACACACATACACTACATACAGCAAGACACAACAGGAAATAAAATTCATTTGCTAAGTTGTCAATCAAGATTGTGGTTATTTTCTACATAGAGATACATGCCATTAGATAATATGCATTTTTTCCAATCCAAATGCATCAATCCAGTTCATGGCAGTAACACGCAAACATCAAAATCAAAAGTGAGACAAATTTTCAAAATTGCAAAAAGCTGGTTTTAAACAAAAACGACAGAGATATATAACACATCATTTTGGTACTCTACTCGTCACTAGAGAAACATGTAAAAATACATTTGAAATACCTGTTGGTATCATAGACTGCAGTAGTGCATGGTGATGATGAGATGAGGGCGTGTCAGGGAGTGCTTCAGTTGAGGGCAGTGCCCCTGGTTCATGTACAGTAGCACTGACCTCACTTGAGACACACCAAACACAATGGGAGCACTTCAACCAAATTACACACAAAATAATCATACATGCTCATACAATAGGCCAGACAGTTTTATAAAATTATCTTACTAAAACTACGACCGGTATTATTATTTTGAGAATCCTAGAAGGAATACAACTTCGATATACAGCTGTATCGTAAACTTTCAAATTTAACAACACATCTAATGTGTTATTTACATTAAATAGGGCCAGGTTATCCTTATCAACTATCATGCATTAAAAGTAAAAAGAAAATTGATTAAATTTTTTGTTACCCCCCAGGTCTCTGCATTATGATAATACAATGTAGAGCGAAAATAGCAGCACGGCACAAACCCCCCTCAATACTTAAAGTAGTAAAATAATTTAATCCCTTTTCTTTCCGGAAAAATCATTCCCAATCACACAGTATTTAATTCGGCAAAACAAACACAAGTGCACACACCAACCAAAGAGACACAATTGAATACTCTACAGAAAAGCAAGATCAAAACCGGGCATTGTATGATGACTGAGTATCAGAAGATATAACTTTTTTTTTCTAGTCATGTTTCAGAGCATTCATTTACTGACAAATACGAATATATCACTTTTCCAAAATGTGATAGTAAAACAATAAATATAGACACTGCTGCAGCACTGCAGTAAGTCTGATTGACAGAGCAGTGTGACAATTTGCAAGATTGTTACAAATGGGTTGAAGCACTGGGAGGTGGGGTGTGACGGGTGGGGTGTGGTGTTGTGTTGCACGGTCTTGGGAAGAGAGGGTGGTGTGGTAGTGGTGTGGTTGAATGGTGGAATGTATAAGCTCGGGGGTCAATTGAGACCATGACCCTGGCACCCATGTCACCCAAGATCTGACCTCACTTGATTCCCGCGCCACACAAAAATGCATCTAGCACCATCAGAAGAAAGATTGCGAAGAGCCTGCACCGCTTAGCCTTGTAGAGACGAAGCCCTGCCACCCGTTAGATCTTGCTCCGTCATTCCAGTCACAGTCATGTCAGACACCTTCACCGAGTCAATTCTGTCATAATCTGTCAGTTCTTGCGTATCCATCTATAGAAGCACCAACACCACCCATCTGGCTCCATGCATACCAGCGTCCCACCTCCTTTAGCTTTTAAGCATGCATCATACAATGCCTTTGCCTTTTCCTTTTCCGTACCCACTAATTCTATGCCTTAATACTACACTCAACCACAAGGACTGCACACAGAAAAGCGAAGCACCAACACACACCACAACAACTAACAAATCATGCCAGAATTACAATTTAGTACCAAGAATAGGACAGATACCCATTGTGCCTCAGAAACACAGATTATCCACAGAGGGAGAATACTTGGCAGATGAGTGCACAGTGCAATTAATTATTATAATTTTTTTTTTTCAGATTATTTTGAAGTACTTAATATTAAGGGAGCTAATCAAATACAAAAGAATATTTTCTAAATTCAAATCTTATGCTGATTTTTCCTTAAATTTCCAACAAAATAATTTTTAATATTTCCGCTTTTTATCTTATGAGGAAATTTTTTTTACTTTAAATTTGATACTCATGGAAGATTTAAACGAGAAACATGCATTCCTATCACATAATTTGTGTAGACAGAAAGCTTAAAAGCATGCTCTATCTGCAGCAGAAGCAGGTATCAAATTTGGGAGATCCAGTCATCAACCCATCAAACATTTCAGTAATTAAATTTTTTCATTTACAATACTCTCTGAAACAGGACACTCGATTTCCGTTTTCTATCACCATTGCATAAAGCATGAAGGGCAAACGGGAAAAATAAGAACGTCTGTACAGGCCTAGCTCGTTATAATATCAGTAGATGGCGCCACTTACTGGTAACAGCCACATGACGATTGGCCTTTCCCTCGTCAATAACTTCCATAACCTCCTCCGGGCTGGAGACAAACCTCTCCGTCGCCCCCTGCACAAATTAACAAGAGCATCGATCACACAACGTATAGTATGAACTATCTAATAGAAATAACGCACCTAATTTATTATTTGAAATTAACTATAAGATATTGATGAAAGGTAAGAATGCGCGATATGCAGCAACCACGAATGCCCCTAATTACATCCGAGGCGTTTCTTTACATTCTCTACATGTTAATTAATAAAGGAATTTAAAGACTCACCTTAACAAACGGCGTTCTGTTTTTGTCTTCATGGACAGCGAGGTTGGTTTTGGAAACTGCAAATGAAATGGTTGAGAAATCATTCCGCATTCAAGGGTTGGAGATGATTAGGATTATCGACCTGTACAGGTAGGCCTTCTACATCCCAGGTGCAGTCCAAAGTCCACCCCAGTGATGCTGATGTTGCTGATGATGATGGGTAATCTGGCGTTACACGATCCTTGATGCAAAGGATAGGAAGCTCTGATATGCAGGAAGAGAGATGTAGCAGCGGCCTGCAGCTGCCTCCTACACCAGCAGCAGTTGCAGCAGCAACGGCAGCAGCCCTCTCATCACAGAGATGCTTGACCAGCAGCCTCCTCATCCCGCTGCTGCTCCCTGTAGCTGCAGCCCCATCTCTCTCGCCCTCCTCCTGCATCTCAGCCTGCTGCTGTAACACAATGGCGGCTGCTGTATGGCTGTGGGCCAATGCAAGAGGCAGCAACATAACAGTCCGTCTCAGCCTGGCTGGCAATGAGATCTGAGCAGCGATTACCGTGGCCACCTAGCTCCTCGGTGATGATGATGCAGTGGGCTGCTGAGGAGGACGGTCCCTGCAACTCTTCTGGCAGGCTGGCAAGCAGCTAGGCAGCACACACAGCAGCAGGCCACGTACAATCAGCTGGCTGCCAGCTCCATCACTCCCCTCATTATCATACTCATAGCAGGGTAAAATCAATGGGCACCCAGCCTGCCTCAGCGTACGTGCTCATGGCAGCTAGCTGGTTTTGCCTGCCACATTACT
Source organism: Alitta virens (assembly GCA_932294295.1). Lineage (NCBI taxonomy): Eukaryota > Metazoa > Annelida > Polychaeta > Phyllodocida > Nereididae > Alitta > Alitta virens. The sequence continues at coordinate 68,894,992 of OW028573.1, forward strand.
CAACCAAAAACAACAGCCCTAATAAATCTTAGCCTCCTGCAATCCATCTCATCACCTATAAATGTCCAGATGCTGCCCCGATGCAAAGATCTGCTCAGCTGCCCAGGCCCCTCCTCCTCCCCATCCCATTGTCCTGTAACTTGATCATGTTTCAGCAGCTTCACTGCAGTCAAATGCCTCTCTACATAATCACAAAGAATGCTCTGTCACAGCATCTCATGGGCACATTGATACTCTCAGGTAATATGCCGGCCAATTGCTCACGAATACTGTGAATTAGTAGCCATTCCCGAGATTTTTGCTGCGATGCAGAGGAGACTAGGAATGCGGCCCAGCGTTTTGTGTAGGAATGCAGCCATGCTGCCAGATTAGCACCCATCGCATCTGCTTCATCAACAAGCCCCGGCCTGACCCCAAACCCCTGGTTCAACAGTATACACAATACATTGTTTTGCTCCTGTTTTCACTTGCGCATTTTCATGATCTATGCTTTCAGTTGATATATATTATATATATATAGGCCTATATCTCTTTGTTTCACCTTCGCAGCTCCCTACGGGCATTCTAGTACACAATATAATAGGAATAAAAAAAGGCTACTTACTGTCAAGTAAATCTCTGATCTTGTCCATATAAATCTCAAAATACGAGACCTGAAAAGCATAAAAAAAGTAACATTTAGAAAAGCAGTGATGTTTTTACATAAATAATTTAAGCAACATTAGCATAAATTGATTGGTGCAGGGAATCATCAGAGAGGGTAGATATAGTGCATTACATTGAGTGCAGCGCCATGAAGAGTGTGATTAAAGGAGACGTGGGGTGACCGACGTACAGGTAGAGCATCGCACGGACCACTGATCCCTGAGCCTTTTGGCCAGGAAATGCGATGGCAAGCAGCAGCCTTGCAGGAAGAGCCAGCCTCCTCAGCCCATCACAAGAGCCTGCCTGCCTCCTCCTCCTGCCAGCCTGCTGTGTTTCCCTGCAGCCTGATCAATAGGCGTCCTCTGCTACAGACCTTCACCCGTTTTCAATATCAAGCCTAGCACCGGTGACATCCAGTTCAGTTACACCATCCACAGGCCCACCTCTCCCTGCTGGTAATCCAGTGGGCTGCTGTATACTCATCCTCCTTTCAAAATAATCCTCACTTGATGAAAACATCACTCTCACATCAACGAGGTCCATTAGATGCTTCATAGTTGATCAGCTGCGCCAGTGTATATCACTGCGAGTCGGTTGCTAAAGAAGCTGTTCCATGTCATCGCTGGTCACTAGCATAATTTATCTGAGCATCTGAGGGCACGGGAGAACAAAGGATGCCACGGCAGTAGCGCAGTCTGCAGGAGAAGCTGCAGAACGAACTGCCTCTCTCAGCTTCTCTTTCTCCCAGGCTCCTGCAGCTCCTGAGCCAGCCCTGAGCCAGTCTAATACGGATGCCAGAGCTACTGCAGATCTCACTGCTGCTTCTTCTCCAACACTAACTACCCTCAAGGGTCATCTTTACCTCGTTTCAAACAAAACTACCCAGGTGACCTCATTTGGTTCTCCGCTATTCCTGGATCTCGTTACCTTGGCAACCTAGCTAGCACTGAGTGAGCCAGGGGAGAGTGTGAGAGGAGCTATGGATCGAGGCTACAGTGTATTGGAATGAATCAGTAGCAACACTTTTCAACCCCCCTCGCCATTCACAAGAATGTCCAATATTCATGTTTACCCCCCCCCCCCCCCCCTCCCTAAAACCCAACCCCACAAACAGATCTCTTCAGGGTGCTGCTGCTTGCTAGTTTGCGAACAAACCCTGCAGATCCAACCCCATCATTATCATAATCGTATTAAGGCATACTTTGCTTGTGGCGAGCAACTTGATGGCTGAAGGCAGGCATTTTGGTCCATTTCAGAGATGCTTTTTTTCCCCTGCCTCTGCAGCAATGCAATGGCTAGCTCGCTAGAATGAGCGCTTCAGTTCTGTAGCATACTTGGTCTGCTACTCTGGCCCTGGTCGTTTTGCTTTCATCTGCCTCCCAAGACACAATCAGGGCATCGGAGCTGCTTCACTTTCTCAGTGCTACAAGCAAGCAAGAAGCATCAGCAGCAGTAGCAGCAGCAGCAGGCACTGATGTATGTGTAACCATGGCAACGACGGCATGAGTCATGTGGGTCGGCAAGGCTCCTTCAGCAGCAGCAGCAGTCCAAAGGACAAACCATCAGAGGTTTGGATGAAGGTTGGCAAGGGAAACATAGGCCAACATGTGGAAACCCTCAGACCATTCCTCTCAATACTTGACTACCCGATATCATAACCAAAATCAATCAGCAATGGCAATATTTGCCTTCAAATTTTACAGCAATTTAACTCAATTACGCCTGGAAACTAGACCAAACAAAGGTCTGGGCCAAACGCCACACACGCCAGTGGGGGAGCAAATTAGATAGAGAATATCACGTGACAACAATAGACACAATTGCATTGTATGTAATGAGTTAAGAACATCCCATAGACAAAACAAACATACAATGCTTGGGAGTGGGAAGCTGCCATTTGGTGAAGTAATTTTGTCACCATTATTCTGGTTGTTGATGCTGATATATTTGGCACCTGTAGCATTCCCCCAACACTTGACAGGTTGAGTGATACATGAAATAGATTGGAGTATTTTGTCCACAGCTTTCAGCAACAACATGGCAGAGACTAGGTGACTCCATGACGAAACTGTTAATGTCACTTGTAGGCTGGTCTGCCTTGCCATAACAATAAATCCTGCCACCAGGGCAGCTCTGATCGATGCAGCATAATCTGGTTCTGCAAATGACCTCATTAGGTCATCCTGAGGTCATTACCTGACACAAAAATAACCAGAAAGGACACGCGATGATTTGTAATGGTCATTCAGTGCCATGCATGGCGACCTCACATGTGGGCAAACAATCTACAATGCCAGATACACAATATTTTTGTCCAACCACAACAAGCACAAGTTATGTTCCATCCTTCGTTACACCTAAACAATTATGGCTTATTGACACATGCGAACAACAGGCAATCCACATGCATTATTTGCAATAAGGATAATATGCAGCAACAGCAGCATCAACAGTAATAATGGAGTCTCAAGTTCTAGGCATTAGAATTATAACGACTGATGTCTATATCATATGACACATCAGCACGATTAGCTTCTGCACATATCATATAACACGACCATAAGGCAACTCCCTATGAAAAATGCAATCTGAAATGACTCGACTGCCATGGATATAGGTTCTTGTTTCTTTCCGTTTTTTCTGTTCTAATATATTTTTCTCTCCGGACTAAGGTAGGAAAGGCAGCAAGCAGTAAGGCTGGATGGACTGAGCATCATCGAGATAGGAGGAATCAATAGAGAACGAGGCGGTGCGCCAGTCTGCCCGTCTCTCTCCCTGAGGCCAGCTACTTAGGATTATTGACGCTGACCTCAGCCACCCTCCCTTCTGGGTTGGCACTTCTTCCTGTATGCAATAATGCTGCCTGACCCTGTTGTTCTGATGACCCGCCCGGGGCCACCACAATGCTCATGAATTTGTCAACTGCCTCTTCCCTTTTCAACGCACTCTCTATGTAGCTGCCTCTAACTGTCCCCATTGAGACACAGTTCATAACAGTCTGTCTCCAGTGATCTGCCTCACCCAGCCACTTAACATCACCACTTCATATTTAAAGCCTAATAGCTCAGGACATGTCCCATATATCCATAAAAGGGACACTCATATAAAACGACACAGTAGTTTGTCAAGCAAGCTGAAAGCGAACCACCCCATCATGCCCAACTAAAATCACAGCACTGCGAGCACTGAAAGCAGTCCCTGCAAGAGGCACCCTGCAAGAGGCACCCTACGCACTACCTGCAAATCTAATCCGCAGTCACAAACAATCAGCTGCACAAAATGCAGACTCCATCAAGGCCCTGCAATTTGCGTTTCCAAATCACACCATAATCTTCCTCAGACCAGAGAGGCGCAGTGGACGAATTCTGTGCTAAATACAATCAATTAATTACACATTAGGCGTCTACTGCGTCCTTGAATTCAAGGTCACATCTTAGGAAAAAGTGCAGTCTCCACCCAAGGTCACTCTCCATGTCTCAGCATATAGGTTTAATCAAGAGGCTGCGTGTCATAGAGACACAGCAGCAATCATAAAGACTGCCTACAGGAAGTATACGAGCTACCTCACAGAATATTACCTACGAAATGATATAGAACCTACGTTGTAGAATACGTCTACCATCCTGCAGGACTTGCAGATAGCTATAACGTAGTTGTTTTCCACTAGTTTCTCTAATGGGAATAAAAACACTTAATCAGAGTCATTAGATTGAAAGATGCGGCCAGTATGTCTTGCTCTTCATATCGTCACTGAACTATAATCTCACTTTTCATGTTAGTTTCAGCGAAACTAGTGAACACTCATTCCAAGAAAGAGAATTTATAAGGATTAGCATTTCTAGGGCTTGCAATAAGCGGTCTTCCATGAATCCCAGTTGGCCTCCTCCCTTTGGCTTCTTTTTAGTTTGAAATTCACTTCGGAGGAAAGAATAGGACCAGGTTGCTTTAATCGATTGCAGTTGGAAGTGCAGGCAAATGTTAAGTGTATTGAGGAGGATTCATCTCTCAGGTGGTTTGTCGCTGAACAAACTGAATGGGATGGAAATAAACGCAGGGCGATAATACAGCAGATGCACTGAAGGACATCAGCCAATGAAAAAGGACCAAGGCAAACAATGGGCTCTGTGGCAACATTCTCTCCACTCACAGGTGTTTAACACACACGTTTTCTCTCCTTTTTCCACAGCATCTCTCTCATTTTCTTGCGACAATTCAACAGAGAGCCTTATGCAGACACGCCTGTCTCCCATTAATATGTTGGCTTTCATTTGCTGACGAAATGGCAGGGTGTCCAATGGCCAATGCAGTGTGAGGGCATGCAGCCATTTGATAGCTCCATAACAAAGCCCCCTAAAGGTGTATGACCCCACGATACGAGGATGTTCCTCTCTTTTATGACCTCGATAAAAGTACGAGCTCAAGTCATCCCCTAATTCTTCCCCAATAAATCGATCATCCATAGAATATTGGGCTCTCCGGCTCTTTCTTGGACAGATCAATCATCACCGAGTGTTGCTGATTACACAAGACTTGAAATCAACCAATCCTGGGGACACTTATTGGTATTTGGCGACGGAAATTGTAGGAGCAACGAGTCGAAAAGGGAATGGGCACATAAAGCGCAAAGAGCGCCACCATGCAGGGCCTCGCAGGGAGGGCCTTGTAGGGAGGGCATTGCAGGCGACTGAATGTCTTTTTGCTTTTGAGCCATTTGTGGATTGTGAGGGGGGACAGGGTGCAAAGGCTGGCAGTCGATTAGCTCCAGCATGCTGTGTTAGATTCAATGTCCCTTACTCTTCAAACTCCCAGCCATCCCACTGATATGCATGCTGATGTAAAGCTTGCGTGACAACCAGTCTCATTTTAGCTGCAGCAGCTTTCTTTGGCTGGATGATGGCGACGGGTTCTGATGCTGCTGCTGCTGCTGCTGCTGCTGCTTTTGCTGCTGCAGCATTACACAAAATAGTCGCCATCAGCGCAACAAACCTCATCAACTCAATCTCTCTATTCTGGCTGCAGGATGCTCTACTCTGCACTTGCCTTATAACAGAAAGAGGCAGAAAGGACAAAAGAGGCAGCCAGAAATGAAGCATATAATCACCACATCAAAATCCCACAAGAAAGGGACGACTGCCACAGAAAATGTCATCTTGACAAATTTAATATGGTTTGCAGCACCTTAAATAGCTAGTGCTAGTTTGCAACACCTAACAGGATAATGACACACGTCCCCTGAGATAGATATTATGATGATTTCTGGGTGCGTTGACTAATTTCTCGTCTCAAACACTGGAAGCCATTAAGGACCAAAGAGGCAACGTACAATTTTGTTTGACGGTACAAAATTCAGTAGCACTGGCTCAATGGCACTCGAAATTGCAAGCAATTTCACAATATATCCTGATTTTTCCTCTCATCACCCAGCCAATATAGATGCTTTAGCCTCTGTGTCTCTTGTTTACACAATCCTATGCACAAATTTCCATATTTCAAAGCATCCCATACTTTTATTATAACTACTTTGCATTTAATGGCACCACAGGTTGCATCAGCAGGTCATTCTACAATGAATCATAAATGCACTAGCTCTCTTTCCAGTAGGAAACCACATGGGCACTTAAGAGTAGATAGTGCTTTGCACTTGCGTGTATCATGCATGCAAGCCTTGCATGGGCAAAATTTACTAAACCTTATAGCACCTGTTACTAGACATTTTAACATACAAAAGGAGCCGTTTGAATGAAACATGACCTTTACTGCAGGCCCCTAGACATAATTGTCCACATCTTGCAAAGGCCATGTCTTGCACAGAGGGCTATCAAATTGTCTTGATTGAAACTCGGAGCATTGCTGGTGAAATGATGCATGAACTGGAAGGTGCAATGTAACCTGCAGGTAGAGTAACAAAGAGTCAATACGAGGAACATATCAAAGGATGCTTCAGAGGCTCATCATGAAAGTTGGCCGGGTCTGTGAGGCGCTTGCCTATACAACACTGCAGCCTATGATAAAGGTGTTTTTGCACACAGGTACAGAGCAGGCGAATTCATCTTCAAAGAGGCAAATTCCAAGTAGTGAGGCTGCATACAACTTGTGGCAGCATCCCATTGATTACTTAGCTACATCCCCAGAGCCCCCCTCACAGCCTCACAACACAAGGCAAAGCATCCAAGGCAAAGCATCGAGCTAGCCAAGCAGCAGCCGTCGACTCCCACGACTAGCCTTGCTTAGCAGTATATTAAGAGCTTCCCCAATCACAATAACTTTCCTGCAGCAACATCACGACCATTATATGAATAGAGGCAGCTGAGAGCAACTGCAGCCCCAGTATGATTTAGCATCACACCAAAAGCCAAGATATTGCGCGACAGCCCCTACTACCTCCTGATTTATTGAGGACTCGAGATTTCCTGTTTCCATCTCTCGAATAATTCCTCCGCACAAGCATTTCATCAAGTTACAGGCTGTCTACTAAGTCCCCTTCCACCCGAGCATATCGTATTTTCCCCAGAAAAGCATTCAACACACAAATATACCCATTTGAATACAGCTTAAGCTGGTGAGGCAGACTGGAATTTCATATTCTCGGAATTCCTACACAATAATATCTGGCTGTAAGACTGCAAAATCTATTAACAGGGCATCCAATTTGGCAAATATGATCAAAACTGTCAGAGCTGCAATTACAATCAATTTAGGGAATTTGAAACTCGCTATCACTAGGCAGTATTTCATGGCTACATGTCAGCCCCTCGTCAGGTCTTGCCTCCTGTAACTTATTGAAGAGGAAGCGCTGAATAATTCAAGTGATGGGCTGGGCCTTAATGCTGTGCTGTAATGCTGTTTGAAGAGCCTAAAAGACAATATGGCTGGCTCCCTCCTCCCTCACTGCCTTCCTCCCATCCAGATGATGGGTTAATAGCATCTACAATCTCTTCACTATTGCTGCAGCACAGCACAACCATATTGCTGCTGCAGACTGTAGCATCAGTGGCCAGCAGCAGCAGCAGCAGCAGAAGCAGCAGCAGCCTTGCTGAGGCCGCAGAGCCATATTGATGGATAGCATTGTCTGGTGAGTAAGCAGTTCTGCAGCTAGGTCAGGCTAGTCCTTAGAGCCAGGCCACAAACAAGCATCTCTCATCTACAGCCCACTCAGGCCTCTCTTATACACTGCTAGACCTTCGCTGAAGTTAACTTAATTACAGCACAGATTCCCTAAAAAAATACAGCAAATGAATGGAGAGAGCGATCCTAATCCATCTCAATTCATCCTACATGTTGAAGAATATTGAATCGCTTTCATTGAATTTCATTCCATTCCATAGGAGGGCATCAACCTTTCACCGAGCAGGCAGACCTATCACTAATTAACCGAGTCTCTGTTACTGATTCTGAAGATGGCATCTTGAATGCAATCACAGCCTCAGCAGTTTCCTATAACCCTGATCAATATTGAATGACCTAATTTAGCATTAAGTACATAGAACACACGGCCATGTAATGATGTAAATATATTATCAGTTGTTCATTCATGCTGCACCTTATGAACTGTTTGCATCAACACAGCTGCAGGTACAACTACTGCTAAAGCGCAGTTTAGCAGTTTAGGTGAGATCTATATTGAGCAATAACGTGCAGCTCAATATAGGTCAGGGAAGGCGAGGCTCAGGGAGCAAAATTACATGAACACGATTGGAGTCGCGGAAATCAATATTGGAGGAGCAGGACACTGTGATATTTGCCAGAGAACAGCAAGGACCACAGCCTCCACGGTTATGGGAATTTCGTAAAGCAGCTTGAGGCCATTAATTTAGAACCTCCTAGAAACGGCAGGACCATCCTAGCTGGCCAGCACCGCCCACCACCCCTGCAGTACAGGAATCGAATTAATTGGCCGAGCAAAGACCTCTGGCAAAAATTATGAGCTCATTAATTGCTTCTATGGTAGTACGACGGTAACAGCCAATAAGTTGCGGAAGCCTTCTCTGGGCATATACTGTGTTTACAACTAACAGTCCCACCCATCCCTTGATATCCTTGCTTCAAAAACATTATACAGTGAACACTGGCAGAGATAGAATCAAAACGACTCCTATGTACTCTTAATGCCACGAAGGTCCCCCTCTTGTTTCTAGGATAATACGTAGGAATATTCAGAGCTGATGCAGTAATATGAGACGCGAGGCGGCAGATGTAATCCCCAAGACTGAGGTCTCAGTGTGCTTATGACGTCATTCAGCACTGAACACAAGGCAAGCCTTTCTTTTGGCAGCTCTTGAATCAAATCTATTCTGCACATGATCGTTTTCATATCTTGTCATGCTCTGTGCATATGCTTGGTTATATTCCCAGATATCCCACGTGCCTTAACATGACACTCGCTTGTTTGTGAATATTTGGGTATTTACTTGGGTATTTACTTGGGTATTAAGTATATTTACTTGTAGTTGTACTATCTATAGGGATCTAGTTAATTCAAGAGTACAACATCAACACTTTGTAATAGGCTTGGGCGCTTGTCAACAATCAATGGGTCTTGGTTATTGCAATATAGTATGGGCAGATGAGTCAATACAGACTGGGCGATACTGAATAAGTGTCCCCAACCCAATGCAGTCTGCCGCCAATAATCGATAGTCCAGTACAGGTCGTGCAAACATGGGACAACGGCCTCTGCAATGACCTGACTGCATGCATTGCATGACAGTGCCCTGGTGTTTGTCAGGATCCACGTCCTGTCACCTATCAATAACTGGCAATATGAGGGGGAGGGGAGCATCACCAATATTGTGAAATCATATCACAGCACAACAAACCGATAACGTATCAAACGGGCCGAACTTCGTGGGTTGTGCGTGTGAGAGGCAGATGCTTTATAACACACGGAAACCTATCAGACATAGTAATGGTGATAGAGGTAATTTGAACGGGTAAAAAAGGCATATTCAAAAATCGCAGCAAAGCCGTCAACCAAAACCTAACACCTGACCACATTTGAGCAACTAGACACCACCTGAACATCCGGGGACTGAGTCTGCTCAGGGGACAAGGGTCGTGTTTGATTTCTCTCCAAAGCCATCGGGCTCATCTTTTTTTTGTCTCTGTCTTCCGATTACCAAAGCAAGACATCAGAAATGCACAGACATCTCTGACAAAAATCTCGACCCACTTCATTCGCAGCAATGCGGTATGACAGAATAACAAATGTCATCAAACAGCCGAGTGGTAAATTATGCATTTCTCTGCATTCAGTGGGGAGGTAAATAAATATGAGGGCACTAATAGAGTATTCCCCTCTGGGCAGAGGCACTGTAAACGAATATGATTGACATGAACATCATTAGGAAGGGATTTGGCCAAAGTGCTTTCTCACCAGTGTTCCTGTGAGCTCTTTTAGTGAGACTTGGACAGTGTTGCTGCATGAAACTAAGCAGGCGTCAGTCCATTGATCTGGACGATCACTCATTGATTGCAAAGTTCAATGTAGTGATCAGGATGTCCCTGGTGGTCCAACCCTGTGTGAATAATAAGCAGGCAGCTATAGTAGCACAATCAAGGGACGCATAGCATCAACGCATAGCAGCAACGACTCACTCGCACTGGTGCAATATTGCGCACGTATTGACGAGTGGGGGTTGGGGGAAAGGGGGGGGGGTGTAGGAGAGGAGGGTGGGGCAGGTGAATGACAGGCTGATTGCCAGGCCCAAGTATATGTCCTGCTGGCTTCATCCAGAAGCAGCCCTGCGCCAGAATACTGATGGGGCCAGCATCTCCAGGGATCAACTCGTAATTGGACAATATTACGTGAACTCTGTCAATCTACATGGCACGGGTTGCTGCACCAAAAAACACACTCGGATGCATACTCCCAACAACCTGGACAGCTATCAGTTCCACATGCTCAACTGTGAAAAGCAGCCAAGGCTCTCCTGCATACATCATAGCTAAGCAATGGAGACATGCCACTAGAGCCTAAGATTCCAAGCCTCTCTATCAGTCTGGATCTCCCCTTCTGAATCCCCCCTACTCCTCTCCAGCAGCTACCCCAAACAGCACAACCCGACATGCTTCCCATTTACAAACATTCCAGATTGGGTGCCAATAACAACTGCAAATACACTAAGTACATTAGAGCTGCAGGAATTATTTGCAGTGCAGATGGCCCAACAGCACACAATTTGTTCACCAGCAATGCAAACACACAACCTCACACAGTCCGATACAAGACGGCCTTCAATTAACATGAGCAAAGTTTCATTTAGTCATCCACTATGTTTCCAACTGCAACCCACTGGCAACCTACCCCCTCCTCAGGCAACTGATAGCACTTGTACTTCTATTACAACTTCCATTACACTGGGGTAAATATGTATTGGCTGCATGCAATGTTCAAACGAAGTCAATATATCTAAAGGCTCAAGTGCCAAAAAATGACAGCTTTGAAAAATTGACTAGTTGTGATAAACAAGTAGTCAGCAGCAGCAGCAGGGCCAGACTCGCTGACTAGAAGCAAATCCTCTTCATTAACTGACAGATATTCAGCTCATCACATGCAGAGCATCTTGAGGAGATATCACCAACGTCATCAGGCAGATGCAGATAGATGCAGATAGCTTCTAGATAGCTCTCTGGTGCCTAGAAGGGCAGCCCTACAAGATCCCTGTGCTACTGAGCCAAAGAACATAACTAAATGCTGAATATATTGAATATATTTCTTTTGAAGAACTCGGCCTTATATATCTAAACAAAGAAGTTTCGGTGCTGTGATATTTCATACAATATTTTAATCACAGCATGCAGACTGTGGACAACCTAGATCATATGAGATCTCCACATTCATAGAGAGTAACAAAGGTCTACTTAGAAGGTGGGTTACACCACATAAAACCAACATGGATGAAGGTATAAAAGCGAAAAAACAAGTCGACAGAGATATATGGCCCTCCTCTCCATATAAACCATATCCATGCATCCCAGAAGCATCTCGGACGCATCAGGGCAAAGGAGTGACGGATTGTGCCAGATCAGCATCGCACGACTGATCTATGTTCAGCCTTCAATCAACACAGCCACAAAGAAAGCCACAAAGAAAGCCGTCAAGACTGGGAGAAAATGTGGCAGGCAGAAAAGCTGAGCTAATTTCCAACTCCGATGCCCTGTCTTTATCAAGCTGAATTATTGAAGAGTCTCCATTAGGCGACACCCCAGGCTCTGGCGTTGCAAATTCTGCCAAGACAACGGAGGCATATTCATGGCCCCAGTAAATCTGGCCCTTCTGTTAGATGCAGTGGCGAGTCACACCAGGTCTTTGTAATGCAGCCAATGCCCTTTGCCGGAACCCTTTCTGTGCTAAGACTAATGACAATGACCTAATCTAAGGTCAGCATGGGCACCTGTTCCGGCCGCATAAAGACAGCCAGGCTCAAGTGCCACCAGGGGAGCCACGGGCAAACTGGCTCATTTTAACCTCGTTACCTCGGATTAAGAGGATAAGTTTTTGAGCAACTTCCATGTATAGCTTTGGTCCATCGCGTGAACACCGCCGTTATATCTTGATGAAAACAGGACCTGCTATAGGGGTTCTAAAGCTAAGATATAAGGCCTGAAAAAAAAATTAAAAAAGAATCTCGGGGAAACGTTCTTCCAACCTGACAGCTGGTGACAATTAACATCAAGGTTGTTTATCACACCTGCGAGTTTGTCACCTTCACCGCGAGCAACACTGCAATTCTTGCAACGCAGTGATCCTTACCAATACGCCTATATTTTCAAGTATCTTCCTGGAGCTCTTGCTGAGCAAAGTTTGGGCTCGGATCCAAGTTGGTCAACAGTTTTCTTGCCTTGCAACTGCAGAGATGTTTGTTTGAGAAATAATGACTCATGCTTTCAGTGAGCTTCTTGGAAAGATTAACCTATAGAAGTAGGCAGTCTTAGTCTGGCAACTGAGGTGGAAAAGGGTCCCTCATAAAAAAAAAGATGGAATTGAGAGGCAGCACAGAGACAAACAGACAGACTGACAGACATTACTTTGAGGATGGAGCCTGTTACATTATAGCAGTTTACACAATGTTAGCAGCAGCCACGGCAATTACTTGAACGAGGAATGGTCGAGTAATTGTCAGAGAGACATTAGTGTATTGCTCGCCAGAGGAAATCACAAGACAAGAGCAGTAATGCCACTCACAAAGAGCTCTTCCTGTGATTTAAGCATGGCAAGGTGGAAATCAATTCCATTGCGGAGCTGCTTTGAAATAACTGGAGACACAAGAGTGTGATGGCATGCGCAGGACGATGCACCTGGGTTGCCAGGGAGACGTTCCAGGAAAATTCCATAAATATAAATGTCTGAATAATAAGAACATTTATGTCAAGCGGAATGCTGATATATTTTTCTGTAAAAACGTTATCATTTAGACTCGTACTAAGCCCACCTAGTACCATCACCATTCTCCAATGCAAACAGATAACTGATGTAATCAATTTTAATCTATTGTTTTCATTTTTTAACGGTCAATTTTAGAAACACTTCGATGATAATAGCTTTTCTGACAGTGGTTCACTATCATCATGGAGTCATGAGACACAATGCAGACTACTGGCAATTCTGAGCCCTGGGTCATAGCTCTGAACAGGATAATGCGAGATTTCTATATATAAATCTGGACAATAAGCATCCCAAGCTAATAGTATGTGATTGTGAAGAAATCAAAATGCCAAATAATACTAGATGTGCTGCCTAATATTATTCAGAGACAAAAGGAACCAAAGTCCAATGCAGTTTCCGGAGGATTGAACTTGCTCCAAATACCTGTCCCCAGGCAAGAGATTTAATCTTGCTCATTCCAAAAAAGCAATGTGCTGCAAAACGGCGAACAACAAAATGCCATAACAGGACCATCAAATGCAGGTGACACAAAGAAACACAACAAAGATTGCTGAATACAATGGATTTTTATTATTGTCATTTTAAAAAGGCAGTGAGGCTCATTCGCGACCACGTTCCATACAAATATTGACAGTCAACGTGTGGATGAACAATTTGAACAAAATGCCTGCAGCAGCAGCCCTCAGCATCACAGGCTAACATTTAATGAATGCATCTCTATCTTCGCAAGTTTCCTTGATAAGAGACCTGCAAAAGATGCTAATTGCTTCTTGCTGGCAACACACGGCCCCCTTTGGGCACCTCAGAAGGTCGATTTCACAGACATATGATCTTTTTCTTCTCCTTCCTTCAGTTCCACCACGAATTGACAAAAGCCATCGATCCCTTCCTGGACCTGAACCTGTGTTGCAACTCCCCACAAAAGCTGCATGTATTCACTGAGGCGGGGAACAAAATGCCGTGATGCGACAGGTAATACCTAAAGGCTCGAGCACAGCCAGAGGGAAGGGGGGGGGGGGGCAGAGGGGGGAGGGCGATGACAAATCTGAGAGATGCAAAGAGTAATGCTGCCACGTTGTCATGGCAACTAACATCATTCATACATGATCAACACGACCGTTCGTTGCACGTTCTAAATCCACATCTTGTTACATTTGCAAAATGTTGAAAAGAGACACAAATCTGCGTCGCAATGGCGCGTCATTGATCTCACGCAAAATGGCACCAACATGCCTGTCATGTCACAGACAATTCCATGATAGCTGGTTCATTTACTAATAGCCTTGAAACTGACAGTGAGACTGCCATTGAAACCGCAAATTGATTTATATGGAAAGTAAAAGAAAGGCCAGTATTTCCGAGTATGCAGAGGTATGTAAGCGTACACAGACTAAACGCTTCTATATATACCATTGCATATTTCATCTTATCCAGAAATACAACTATATGCCTGTCAACAGCAGGGGATCTCAGTGCTAAATTATTTAACATAGAGAGCAGTGAAGGCGCACCTGCGTGTGCATAATCAGAAAGGACAAAGTGACCCCCCCCCCCTTTGGGGGCTGAGGGGTGAAGAGGAGCAGAAGGATTAAAGACGTTGCAGTACCAACGCTGATGGCGTCGTGTGCACATCAAAGGCGGACGGGCAACAATGGGCCTACGTCACAGTGCCAAGCAAGCGCAAAGCAGAGCAAAGCAGCAGAGCCATGGTCCAGGTCACCAGCGCACTTTGTGATGCTCCGTCTCACAGTTGACCTGATGCTTCCTTCTAATCTCCTAACTGCAAAGAGCAGTTCCCATATGCCCTTTCCTGCACACTGCATCACAGAAAAAAACATTGCAGAGAAAGAGACAGCTCAGTCAGAATCCCTGATGGCGGAAACGGAATAATAACGACCAATAGTCAGACTTCTTAATGTTCTAAGAATCTGCGCAGCTTGAATATGTAAATTCCATGCTTTAATGTCATATGACATGCAAGTATGAAACTAACTATGTGTGGTTTCAGGGTATGAACACAATCAGTTATGTGTTGTTTCTTTCAATTCCCTTTTGGTCACGTAATTGCAATGAAAGAGTTTCTTTTAACGTGTCCATTGCAGTTCACAGCAAAAGTGTGATAAACCAGGCATGGAGTTTGCAACACACTGACAAATTGTGACAATGTTTGGCACTTGCCAAACTTCCAACAGTTGGAAACACCTTTTCATATTTAAGCCAGTGACCTACATGTACATGCATTGCATGTATTGAATACATGAGAGAGACTCTAGAAGAGGGGGACAAAAAAGGGTCTTTAGATGAGCAGAAAGCAGCAAAGAACTTGTGTGTACCTGAGATCAAGAGGGGCTTATCGTGATTCGAAATTGTCTCATCAAGGATAAGCTACTACGAGGACGTGTATGTCGATTGCCTTGCGACAGATCATTAATAGAGCTAAGAAGATCCAATTCCTGCAGGGAAATGAAGGTGAGGGGCTAGGCTGATGGGCATATATTCAAGAGTATCACTTTCAAAGCATAACTGTCTGTGAGCCAGGCCCAGCCAGCAGAGATGTGGAGAGCATGGGCGCGCTCAACAACACATGCTCGCTAGTCTAACACTCCTAGCTGAGACATAACAAGAGCTGCGAGGAGAACCTCAAACATATTATTACTCACTACACAAATAAAGCTCATTGCTGAAGTTAATCAACAGTTCTTAAGGGATGGAAACAGCGGCTAACAATAAACATCAAGTGACATCAAGCCCAATTCCAAGAACACATCATCACTTGCTGCCAACTTGTGGATATGCCATCACTGGCTCAACAACCAAGCATTTCCTCATTTCCCCTATTTCATGCATTTCCGATATTGCGTCTCCATAGTGGATCTGTCTCTCTGTGCTGTTAAAAGCAGGAAGATACAATACACCTATTTCCACTGCTATTTCAAATAATACATCTGAATTTCTGAAACCCTTACATCCATTCAGACAAACTGCGCCATTAAAACATTTCCAATTCTCTAACTCCCCCTGCCTATCACGCCAAGGGGAAAATAAGAAACTACCTATTAAGCTGTTGGTGGAAAACCTTCTGCACTGTAATATGCTGAAAGCTTGCATCATTAAGTTTTTCTGCCGCCTCTGCCTTTGAGCTTTGTGCCTAGCTGCAGGTATGCATGCTTTGAAGGCTCCCAGCAGGCGACATTGCAAGCCTCAATGCTGTCTGGTTTTAATAAAGACATTATCGACCCACTTCCTAATATACATATGTGCGACATAGCTCTGGTACGAGAGGAGCTACCTTCACTATGAGACAAGGACAGAGAAGTATTTTATGGAAAGAGAGGAAGGACAAGTCCAAGCATCCTTCAACTTGCTTTTCTTGTTCCTAACCAACAGCCAGATCCATACAATCGTCTAAGCACAAGCTTTTCCAAAATCTCTTCAAGACTACCATGTACCAATAAGTAAGTAAGTAAGTAAGTAAATTTTTTATTTTAAGTCGGATAATGTCATCAACAATAAAACGCACAGCACTTGTGTCCGACAATAACAAATAAGAACAATGAGTATTATGGAAATTAGAGCGAAGATTTAAGCTGGTTACCATTGTTATAAAGTGGTATTCACCACCAGATCTAATCTTGGACTGATTTCTCAAATGAAGGAAAATACCACTAATTTCAGTATTCAATCGAGTCGCAGTCCTTCCTCAGAACTTTTCTGGTAGGTCTTGCAACTACCTAGCAACACACAGCCTCCATAAATTAAGGCCAGAGTTCGCCTCTTGTGCTCATGTGATACATGTATCCGGGATCCTACAGAAAAAAGTAAGCCAACAAGTTTGGATGCACAAGACGAACAAGACATCTCAGTTGACCTGAGGGGGATGACAATTGTGTTTTGCTTTGTGAATTGTCGGTGCATTTTACCTGGGCCTAATAAGAGCCACAGATGTCAGGCTGGCCAAAAAACACCTCCATTGTTGCAAGCTGCACCTAGAGCTTTATCCTCGCCATGGCTGCAGTTATTGACAGACCTCACCATATGCCATCTACCCAGCCGAATAAATCTTTTTGCCAAGTTGCTCCAGCAAACAAGTTCCTAATTCATAATGTAAGGTTCTATTTCCATAAGAGAGATCTGAATCTGTGGCAAGAGAAGAACCTACTCTAGAACAAAGGTACTCCGGTATCAAACAACCAGCAAACCTCATAAAGCTTTTGCATTACAACAGGGCCATGCCGGATTTAACATGCCCTGTTGCGAATCCATAAAGTAAAATGCCAGAGCATTTGTGCTCTGCTTCTGCCAATATTTCTGTTCTGTAACCGGTGTATTTTTACAAATGCTTCTGTCACAATTCTTGAGCAACAGCGAAATAAGAACAACAGGTGTTCATTATTGTTCGTGTCCGCCAATACTGCTAAAACCAATGTTATGATCATTTAAAAGCCAAGCCGACAAACCAATGAAACCTGAACAAGGCTTTAAGGAACATCATTTTCAAAATCACGGTTGATTGATACAAGCCAAAACATGTAAAAGCTAACCAGCATGTCCACATTACATTCACCCCCCATTCTTATACAACCACAGTACAGTTTAAAATATAATTTAACATTTAATCTATATGACACAAAGTTTTAAAGGTGCCACCACACATATTTAAACTTGCTCTATGACATGCCTGGTATGGAGGCCAAAAGGACTCGGTTACTCATATAATGCATGACAGTGACGTCACCCGCTTTCCACAAATCAGACCGCACATGAGCACGCCATCATAGCATCAGCCTTCAACGTCATATATCTCCAGTCTCCACAGCTCCGAAATGTTGTATCACCTCACACTATCTCCTCAAAGTATCTGCAGAAACTTACTGCATCTCAAACATCAAAGGCTCCACTACCATCCACCATTACGCCTGACAAACATCAAAGTTCACAGCAACAAAGGACAAGTTTGTCGCTTATAGGAGAACAAAATGTCGAAAACGACAGCGGGAAAGATATGGGGGGGGGGGGGGGGGGGCACTTTGCCTCATGCAAAGTAAAGTACAAAAACCTAATTGCATTATTTTCAAGCAAAAAGCAGAAACTATTCAATACCAGGCTTTGCTTTAGGCATTTGAAGTTCACATGAAAACTGTTGCTGGTAATAACCTGATGCAATAATGAATACCAAGTCAAGTGACACAGCCATTTTGTTTAAAATCACAAAACTCATGTCAACTTTGGTTCTCCATAGAAATATGTACAGCAATTGCTAATTCACCACCACTTTAGAGGAAATTACAGAAACTAATCGTACATTAAATCCCTGTCATTGGCATGTACAAATGAGCGATTTTTGCCCCAGTTGATTGAAAGAATTCGCGCCAACTCGGCCTATGCAGTGTCCTCTGACTGTGAACTAGCCTCCACAGAAATAACCGATAATAAATAACGGCGCTGAAGTTAACAGCTCAGTAGCTCGGGCAAGTACAAGAAGAGCTTCAAGTTGAATAACTTATATTCTAATTTTAAAAGGTTTCCATTAAAAAAAACTACATACAACTACCCAATCATAACTTAACGGAATCAATTCAGATGTGGATACCATCAGAAACTGATTCCAAGCACTGCACCTAGCAATTAGCATTGATTGGCATTTTGGTGTGCCACGATGACCACTTGCCTTCAAATGACAACAGAAACTTGAATGTGGGGGAAAAATTACAATTTGTGCTGCAAAAGAAACAGTGGACGACTTGTTTCCCATCATGAAAAGCAGGTCAAACAGCCTCTATCTTTTAGGAAAGAATCACATTCTGGCAAAGGTTGCCTTCCTGTGCATAAGTGACAGTTGGTGCATGCTGATTGGCTGATGCCTCCTGTCATAATGATACCACAGGATATGAACAGCCAATCAGAGCACAGAGCTAGACAGGAAGGCAAAGACAATCAAATCTGCTGAAAAATTAACAAGCAGACAAAATGTACATCATTTTACAAAATCACACATGTCGCTAGATACATGCTATCTGAACAATATATAGCAACAAATTAACAACGCAAAAACTACTCAGAAGTTCTTTACTGCCGAACAATGATTGAGAAATAACCTTTTCGGGACACAAATTCTTGCAAAACAATGAACCTGAAGTTACTTTTGAAATGAATACAGGATCGAAAAATTCCTGTGGTCCTCACTTCCGAGTTGCCAGCCGGATCTCAAATTAAAACGAACTAGAAATTTTTACCCATGTTGCAATACACATGCTTACCATTTGTCTTCTGCTTTGTATTGTTTATTTATCACAAAAAATTCGAACAAAATGGACAGTTGGTATTCAATTTTTATGTCCTGTTTTTCAATATTTCAGAATAAATGTAAGTACAATATCCAGCCAGCTGAGCTAAATATGTGTGGAAGCTGAAAACGCATGCGCTGATGACTCCCAACACCAAATTCAGACTCACATGTTCGTCAATAATTGTGTAATGAAGTGCATGATCTATATACAGTCAACCCTCATTTATCTGGGCCTCACTTTTCCGGTTCCCTCGCTATACGCACACAGTTGACTAGGAACAATTCTACTTAACGCATTTGTATATATTCAGTTATCTGGTTCCCTCATTTATCCGCACAGTTAATTGGGGAAAGAAGGTGTGCGGATAAATAAGGGTTGACTGTACGATGAAAAATGATTTAAAATAGATATCAAGTTGTGCATAAAACAATGGCCTAAGTCAATATTGCAAGGAGGGAGTAACAAATTCAATCAATATTGAATAAACATGTGTAAATCAAATTTCAGGCACAAAACTTTACTTATTGATTCAGTTTAATTGACGTAAAATACAGACATACAACAGAAATTAAGATATATCTTTAATCAGGGCTCAACACTCAAGTATTGTGACTGGGGACAGGTGTCACAAAATATTACCTGACCCTGATACCTCCCCAAATTTTGTTTGTGTATGTACAGAAGTATGACAAAATGTGTTCTATTTAAACTTATAGAATGAAAAATAATTTCATTGAGTTGTCTGCTATACTAGCGCTGTGGGATAGCTTGGTTCATGGTGCTGACTGTTCGACAGGCAGGTTACCTGTCCAGGCCAGTCAAATGCACATTTATGTCACAGCTTGAAGTCAAGCCCTGTTTCGAATACTTATTCTATCACTCTGAAGGATATTCAGACTTTCACTACAATAATCATATGATAATCAGACTACAACGGTACATACCTTAATGTGGAATTCCAGATTTTCTTCCATTTGATAGATGTATGAAAATATGTCTTGAACGATTCTAGGAATAATACCCTGCAGAACGCTGTCCCCCATAACACCCTGGAAAGAAAACCATAAATCTTGCTAACTTATAACTAGTTTACACCTTTGTGTCACATCACAGAGCTGAACACTGTTTCATGGTTACAAAAGTATATATTCATCATACTGAGACTATCTTTCCAGCAGTTGTAAAAAGAATTCAAATGAGTAAGATAATTTACCTCCATAGTGTGGGTTTTACCACTGGACGTCTGACCGTAAGCAAATATGGTTCCATTGTAGCCACTCAGTACATCTGTAAAGAAGAAGACAACATCACTTGTTCAGCAGCAGCTTAAAAGCACTTTTTTCCTTGTTAGAGGTCAAATAGCAAAGAAATTCAAAGCTATCGTCTGATGACTCACCTGCAACTATAGGTTTGGCTGCAGTATTGTAGACACCTTCTTGTGTAGCATTTGGTTTGAAGACTTTGTCAAATACATACACTTTCCCCTGTGAACAAAGATAAACATTACATTTATTTGTAATAAACGGACTGTGCACAAGTCACATCTAACACAATTTTCACAGTGAAAACTATCCTTTTGTAATAAAATACTAATAATTAGATTTATTAGCATGTAGGTGTAGTAAATGCAAGCATGATAATACTCATATTCAAATTTGTCATTGCAAATACAATGCAAGAGAGAAGGGGTTTGATATTTTAATATGACCAGTTAACAGTGTACACAAAAAGATAATTTATGCAACAAAAACTAAGGAACTTCCAACTGATTAATTTATACTCAGCACGACACTAATTCTAGACACTATAACGCCACAAACAAATTATTAATGACTGCGCCCTGGCCCATAATCCAACTGTAATCATATGAAAATTTATCACTGGAACTTAATTTCAGCCTAAGCTATGACAGGGACAATGCCAGCAATTCTAACTCTTTCATTGGAATAGTCAGACCTGAATTTCAATCCATCCTCCAGTGTTTGTCTAACATGAATGCTTTTTTTTTTTTTGTACTTGGGAGAATGAATCAACCTTGCCAACACAGCATATTGATGAGTTGAGTCAGTGGCTTCATCAATGATTCTGGATGCTCTTTTATTGTATAAGGATCAAATACTACATAGTATTGCATTACACTAACAAATTTGGGGCATATATACGTCAAATATTTAGTAACAATGTCGGTTCAGGCAAAGGATGAGGCAGTATGATAAACAGTCATACATTTTCAATATTTATGATAATTTTGAACTAATGACATCACCAGACTCCTACCAAATCAGCTAAATATAAACACCTGACAAAGAAACCAATATTTTTTGATAATCTAACAGTATACTTTTACAAAACCATCTTAAATACATAAATAGCAACAATACTTCACGAATTATTATTGAGAAGAAGTACTCACCCCAAGTGAGACGGAGTCATCGGTCGGGAATTTCAATACAAATTTGCTTCCAGCCTTCTCCTCTGCCTCATTTAGTGGTCGAACACGACACACTACTTTAATATTGCACTCTGACGCCTCTCCCATCTTGCTGTCGTACCACAGTCAAAATTCAGCAGAACTTCAGGTCAGGTTTGCTCTCAGTCGATCTCACCATTATAGGTCCGCCATTTTGTTTGGCCAGATCCAGAAAACCCTGTCAAAATAAAGAGCCGATCTTCACTGGCGGCCAGCTCAATAGTTCCTCGATGATACGCGGTAACCTGTTGATATTTCTATCCTGACGGATATAATTTAACTACGACGCCAGACGATCACAACGTGCAGTTTTATTGCAATTTACTGACGGACATTAGCTCATTTACGCCAGCAGCCACAGTTGGTGTACGGGCTACTGCGGATCAGTGAGACAGTGCGGAACGAGCGGATTGTGGGCAAGGCGTTTCACGGCGGTGTGGCTTCTTTCCGATATTATTTGTGCAAACTGTGTCCGTTTTGAAAGTACCCCTTATTTGAATATGATACGATAATGTATCATCAAGGGAACACATACATTTGCTTACAACAGAGTGTTTACTCAATCTGGTCATAAATTTTAAGTTGAACCTGTAGCCAGTGTAGGTTTTGAGCTGTATAACCGTATTGATAGCTGAGACATTTTCTTTTAAAAATAAGCTCCTGGGATTTTAAGTTAGCACAAACCCATTTAGGAAATCTTAACTATTATATAGAACAGACCTTGCATTGCATTTATTGTGATTTTTATTTCTTTTTTTTTAAAAACAGAGAAAGAAGGGAAATATAATTTCTTAGTAACCTAGACATTAGGGTCCATACAGAATAGTGATTTACCTTTTCCTAAACATAACTAACATACTAGTTAGCCTTTTAGTTTTTTAATTTTGAATCTTTTTCCCCCTCATTTTTGATGTAGGCCTATTTCCAATTTACCATCTTCGTTCTAACCTCATCAAATATACTTGAAAGTTTTCTAACTTTCATGATAAGATTCCGTTCACAACTGATTAGTAATTACCATATACAACAAAATAATTTCTGTATGAGTGGTGATGCAAGGTGTTCCACCAATTTATAGCCTCTTTGAAACTACATAATATTCCAATGAGTTTAGGAATTTGGGAAGATAGAAGTTCAGTTAATTTGACTGGACTCAAACCAAGCTCTATGTATTTTCACCACTTCATCTATCTGGAAATTATGACAAATTGCATGGTGTCATTCTTTGCATTCTTGTCGTGCAGTATATTTCAATGACTGATAGGATTCAAAGCACAGGCCACAACTAATTAATACAACTGCTGCTGAGACAAATTCGTTCCGCATACCCGACTTGCACCGCATTTTACCCCTGCTGTAATATTTGACCGAGGTGAATTGTGGGAATGACATCAGTTCATCATCCAAAGATCTGCCGGAACACCCCCCCCCCCCTTCCCCATCCCAAAACTGAACATCCCTCACTTTACAATTGAGTGACTAGTTCACATCAGCTTTTTTTTTTTTTGCCTTCAGCCTTCTATCTCTTCTCTCTTCAAATATTTATATAGGCCTAATGTTAGTAATGTAGGCCTAGGCCTGCTCATAGGCCTAAAATAGTGTTATTCCACAGAGGCTTTTTTCTATGATGAAAGACCATCGACCACACTGAAAATAATGTCTACTATGAATGAATGAATGAATAAATGAAGGACAAACTATGCAAGCTTGGCCCAATTTTATCAGTGCTTCAATTTTCCACCTAGCCAATTTCATTATAGATTTGGTACGAATTTGCTCAGCTGCGCGTCACTTTAATTTTGCAAGCCGTCAGCAGGGCGGATCCATGAATTTCTGCAAGGGGGTGATAGTCAGGGGCCAACATGCAATTTTTAATTTTCGCATTGGATCCGCTGTGAATTCTGCATTCGTTATGGTCATCCAATTTTCATAGTTCATAAGTTCCTCAATAGGCTACACTATTCCTAATTTATAAAAAAAGGAAATTGATGCCGTCTTCATTCACAATCACCTTACGGCCCATACAGTTTCATCATAGAACTGTTATAGTTCTATGGTTTCATATAGGCCTAGCCCATCCCCTCGTGGCTAATTTCAGGAGTTTTCTCAATTCCTCCATTTTAAAATTATACTCCTAGTCTCCTATATATAGTATAGGCCTACTGATTATGAATGGACTATAAATATTATTGGCAACATGTGGCCTCTAGGACTTAGAACTAAGTACCTACCTAACTGCATTTAGGCCTACATTCCCCAATATAAACGAGCAAATCCAAGCAGTAGTTCCCAAATAATATCAAATTCCATGGCAGAGGATATAGGATCTTGATACTCCCATTAAATTTCATACAGTCTCAAATGCAGAAATGATTAAACTGAACTACATGAACGCCTAAATGTAGATCTAGATGGTGCTGACATCTTGTGTTCTTTGCAGAACCAGCACTCAATATTTGGGCGCTTTCAGACAAGCCCTCAGTGCACTCCTTGACTTCATAATTGTGGATGTTACAATTTTTTAAACCTTCCAACAAATCACACCAATCCTTATTTGCTGCTGTTGCATTGCTTCGTCTTAAGTAGCCTCTATTAAGCAGGTACTAACCATTCCTAAGCATATATTCAGCTATTCATGAGTAAGTCACTGGTCTGGATGTCAGAAAAAATAGCCTACCAAGAATGTCCTCTTTAGGAAAAAAAAGTTGGGATGGATTACATCATTTGCATCATCTCCAATTGACCTTTTGAGCTCTATAAAAGGCTAAATGATGGCACATGAGAAAAATTAAAAGTACGTGTTTATTTATGAAAAATTCACAAATAATCTTTGTCGTAATGAAAATTCTAACTTTCAGTTTTATTTATTCAGCGATTCCCTGGGTATCACAAGTTAAACACCTGGGAAATATTTTAAATTACGACTTGTCTGAAAGTCGATAAGTGTCTCTAAAAAAGGGAGATTTAGCAGGACTTGTGAACACTCTTCTAGCGAATGTAAGAGATGCACACCAAGAAATTTGAATGAAACTAGATTTGCTAAAATTATTCTTAGATGATCCGAAGCATGCTGAAAAATGACAGTAACTCTCTTGTCAATTTTGTAGCAAGACGTGGCTTAAAAGATGCGGATAGTATCATAGGCCAAAATCTTCACCATATGAATGTGCTACATAACACAAAAGCTTGCTGTATGATAACATATCAATGCTTTATCACATAATATGAATAAAATTGCAACAATCCAAGAGCTGAGAAGAAACAATATGGGAAGAAAGCGACAATGATGGACTTTTTGCATTTCATGAAATTTTCTTTTTGTGTACTTTTAATATGCTTGAGTGTTTTTGATTTATTACCTAAATGTCACCTAATATACCTTGATTCTGATTAGGGTATATTTGGAAAACAGCATTATTTGCTGAACAATTAACCCTTTTAAAATATATTGCTCATTCATATATATCCATCCTGTAAGGGATGCTCTCATGTTTTTTTTATAATAAATAATATACACGCCAATTTCTGAGAATTATATTCCATTTCAAATTCTTTTAATGACTGGCATTCATTTAGCATACCTGGTAATCTCATATAGATCCTGCATAATGCCTTAATTTGCTCAATATATAATCGTAATAACAGTTCATCTATGTACGAAATCTGGGAATGCAATGCCTCCTTCTCTTATTCCATTTACTGCAGGAAACTGACTGGAATATACTCCATCCCATACTGTCTGTACTTTTTGTCGTAGGTACAAATTCTTGAGCGCTCGTAGATCTAGTGCAAAAAGATGAAGGGTACCCCCCTTGGTTGTATTCTGTTAAATAGATGATGGATAGTAATTCAAAACAAACCTTCTTGAATCAAATGTCTGTACCCCCAAGAGACTTCATTCATGTCCATATTGATTTAATATTAATTTCATCTTCATTATATATATATATATATATATATATATATATATATATATATATATATATATATATATTTATTGACAGCAAAATATCAAATCGATACATGTTGTGGGGGGGGGGGGGGGGGCACATTTTTCTTCAGACCATATTTTGTGGCAGCAAGTCTCTCCCATCACAGTTCATTCATGCTCCTCAGGATCTTGGGAAGTCTCTGTAGGTCTCTGCCAGATTCCCTCTTCGAAATTTGTTCTTTTGATGTGCTTTGTTTCAAATCATGGGGTGATAACTCATAGTTTATTCACAAACTGAATACAGACGCGGACTTTAGTTATTTGACTGTAACAGTCAGGGTTTTATGTACAGTTGTATGGCTGGAATGAAGAGAACACCAAAGTTTGACAATGCATAGAGAGCAACATGCCAAACTTGCAGAGCCAGTCATAGCAATAAAAAATCTGTCAGAAGTCAATATAAATGTTTGTAAATGCAACACAGTACATTTTGATAATACATGTAATGGAATTTGTTATTGTTTTTTTTTATAAAAGCAAATAATATATATTTACAACCAGCTATCACAGTGACCCCATGAAGACTAACTAGTATTCCCTCAACAAATTACTGTTGGTCTCCTCAAGCAGGCCAACCTCTACAGCTGGACTAATGCATATTCTCCTTGATATACATCCACTACTTCAAGCAAAGGCCACTGACCTCTTTATTGGCACCTGTCTTCCAACAGTAGAACTGGATCATTGATGGCAAAATTCCAGATTCCATATTCCACTTGTGATGAATAGTGACCCTGGGAATATCTTTTCTAAATTTATACTACCTGTCATCTGCAAAAACCAGTGCTATTCTCCACTTCTCTTGAATGTGACATTTTTCAGCCTTTGAAAAGTTGCATCACTGGTAGCAGCTTTTATGAAATGGATAGGTGCAATCACTAAATATTTTGGATTTGTGCTGTTGTACTTCAGAGGGCAACTGCACATGTCTATCATATCCTTGGTTTCAATCAAAGCTGCCCACAAAACCATAGAAACACATTGAATTGCTTAAGTACTGCGCTTAATGCTGACTTGAAAGATCTCAGGTATTCCCATGCCACATTTGATTGCAATGTGGAATATGTGGTGGTATGAAGTCCCACTTCATGACTCCATAGTTATTAACATGAGAATGATACAAATGCAGCTCGTACAATCTTCGTTTTTAAGTACCATTATGACTGCTGATTTTAGTTGGTTAAGCGGTCCAGCCGTGTGATCATGTCAACAACTCTCCAGGGCCATCTCTAGATCAATGGATTGGGTAGATAGATACAAATGTAAGCAAGCGAACAAAAATCCCAACTTCTCTTCACAAGTGCTTGTATTGTAGCTTGTATTCTGTTGACTAACACAGCTAGTGCTGTTGTACATGAAAGGTCTGACCTAACTATGGAAAAGAAGTCATAATAGGGGCCAGCAACCTTGGTAGATAAGCATTATATCTGCTGTGTAGATGGAATGAGGCCGGTGTTCTTGTCCAGCATTGTCATTTTTCAAAGACACTCTGTTTAAGAGTTTCACTAGAGCTAATTGAGCACCTACATATTTTATTCATTATTTTTACACACATCATAATTTCATCTGTGATATTGTGATATATACTATCTCCCTGCATCAGCCAGTCAGTCAGTCGAGTTGCTAAAATGGTTTCAAGTGTCTCCTGTTTCAAATGTTTTGTACTACTGGACAGCAGCCAATTAGAGGTCAGAATTTATGCAGGACATAGCTCCGCTTCAATCTATCTATCTGTCTATCAATTTATCTATCCATCAATTTATCTATCAATTTATCTATCTATCTATCTGTCTATCTATCTATCTTATATAGTAACAATCTCCATTTCTCCATATTTCTTTAGTGATTTCTTCATACTTTATTTTTCTTTCATTTTGTTTACCTTCTTTCTGTCTTTCTTTATTTCAATCACTCAGTCAACCATCTTCTTTCAATCAATCAATCAATCAATCAATCAATCAATCAATCAATCAATCAATCAATCAATCACTTTCTTTCAATCAATCACATTCTTTCTTTCTTCCTTTCAATCTTTCTTCAATCAATCATTCAATCAATCTTTCTTTCTTTGCTTCTTTGTTTATCAATCATTCAATCAATCTTTCTTTCTTTGCTTCTTTGTTTATTTGTTTCCTCAATATATCAATCTATGAATGAATGAATCAATCAATCAATATTGTTTTTAAAACGCACTCACTTGGATAACCATCTATCATTCAGAATATACATTCTTGTGATTTCACTGCTCAAGCTTTTAATACTCAAGCCCTTAAGAAATGTTTTTGTTTTGCTCTATTGTCTTCTTACGAAACAGGAACATAATAACATAATGGCAACCTCTACTTTTCTGTACCACTCTGTAGATATGGAGTCATTGATTCAAAATAACACTTGCCTATTGGACAATTACTGTACTTTCTATATTTTATTAAATAAAAAAGCAAGATTCCCCTCGATGAAATTCGAGATTACCCTTGAATTCCTGCATATTTCATTATGGATTACCCTCAAATCTGCATTGCCGATATTTTATTAATTCAGGTACCTTAAAACCATCAGATGTGTCTTGCATATGAACAAAACAACTTTGAACACGTCTAAAATTAATTATTGGGAAGTTTTAGGTCTTATTAACAGGGCTATTGGTGAATATAGGAAGAAGAACCAGGCACCACTGGAGAAGGTACAGCACTCAACCAAAATCTCTTCCTTCTCCTTCTCTCAATGACTGCTTTTCTTCTTTCTGCAGCTCTTCTGGACTGTTTTTCATCGCATAATAGCCTGTGCAATAGTTGCTAGTTGCACATATAATTCCAAGCTGGCCAGAGCCAATTTTACAATGGCTGTTGGTTGGTCTACTGCATATGGTCCTTTCTCTGTGGTAACAAGGAGCAGAATGAAGGCTACAGACAAGCAGCCACTCATATATTCACATCTGGCCCTCCACAGTGACAGCCGGCCTTAAAACATATTACACGTAGTTCACGTAGTTAACTCGCCGGGTCGTTCCTTGAAACCATCACAGTCGTGATTGACACGTGCATGATACGCCCCTCACACGTACAAGCCTGTGGGTCGTACGTAGATGCTGTGGAGTCCCTTGTCGTGATTTACCCATGGCTCACACAGCATCAGACCGGGCATCATCCGTCAGGTTTGGTACGTATCCTACGTGTGATCTGCCGGGTGATCGTGATTCACACCTCGCTGCCGTTAACTCACCAGTCGTCTTAAGCCCTGCCCCTTTTTGCTTCCAACAACCGTGAAGTCGTCAAAATGGGGTATTACATAATTCTACGACAGCAGAACGGCTTCACCGGGAAAACCGGCTATGTGAGAACCCCCCTTTAGTGAGGTCACCAAAGTAGTATCATCAGTGTAGACAATTGGATGAAAGACTGAAGTGGCTCTGACTAGATCATTCTCATAGATAATAAATAGGAGAGGCCCCAAGATTACTAGATTGGGTATTTTCCACTACCACAAATTGTATTCTATTAGTTAGATAGCTTTTCAGTAAATTCAAAGATAGGTGTTTCACACCATAATATTTCAGCTTATGCAGTATTTCATGATCCAGTGTATCAAAGGCCTTAGATAAATCAAGGTAGATATTAATAGGTATTTTACTGTTATCCATTTCAGTGATGATTAGTTCTATTAGTTCAAGTGAAGCTAATTCTTTAGAGTGACAGTGTCTCCAGCCATACTGGCTTTTATATCATGAATGACACATTCGAATACCTTTAATACACTGGGAAGTAGAGAAATAGTTCTGTAATTTTCAATTAAATTTTTTTTTTTTCTTGTGCAGAGGGATGACTTTTGCAATTTTCAATTTGTCGGGGAGGATTCAAGAAATTAGGGATTGGTTCACCATAAGTGATGACATCACAAACCTCCGTTTTAACACTCTGGAGTAACTTAGTTGACATCATGTCAAGACCACTGCTTCTTTTTTTCTTTAAGAGAGTCTATTACCTTTAATACAGTGTTTCTACTGGAAATACAAATTTGGTACTTATGGGGCAGAAAGATAATTTATGAAATTGATTTCATCTGGGGTTCTGATTGTGCTTGCCAACTTTGGTCCTATTTCAGCATAATATCAAAAATTTTTTTGTTTTTCAGATGTTCTTTGATTATCAATTATAAAAGCTTTTGGAAATATTTTTTTCTCAGTTTGGTTTATGATAGAATTTATCATTCCCCCGGTTATCTTAATATCTTAATATAACATTTGTAATTGAAAAAAGATTTTTCATAATAACATTTTTTCGCAAGCCGGATGCTTTTTTTTTTTCAGTATGCAATAGTAAGTTTTTAAGTTAGTTTGAATGATGTTATACTGATAGTCATATAAATTTAAGCGTTTAAGTTTCATATAGAGTTTATCTCTGTATACTATAGATTTCAGGACACCATTAGTTATCCATTTTGTTTTCTGGTGTTTGTACTTCTTAAATTTAACATTTTGTTGAGGAAAACACTTTGCTATTGAATCTACAATAATTTCATTAAATTTATAGTAGTTTTCATTAAGATTAACATCATTCCTGCAATCAAATTTACTACTGCAACAGGTCTTTCAGTGTATCTCTAGAATGCAGCAAAGATTGGTCATAGCTTGGTGTTATGGTGACAGTATGTTCAGACCTTAAATGGGAGTTTTAATGGTTGACTATCATAAAGTAAGGGCAATGATCGGATATGCAAGTTAACATGATTCCACAGGTGTAGTCATTAAAATCACAAAGAAGAAAGTGATTGATTGATTGAGAGAAAGAAGGTGGTTGACTGAGTGATTGAAATAAAGAAAGACAGAAAGAAGGAAACAAAATGAAAGAAAAATAAAGTATGAATAGATAAATTGATGGATAGATAAATTGATAGAGAGATAGATAGATTGAAGCGGAGCTATGTCTTGCATGAATTCTGACCTCTGATTGGCTGCTGTCCAGTAGTACAAAACATTTGAAACTGGAGAAACTTAAAATCATTTTAGCAACTCGGCTGACTGACTGGCTGATGCAGGTAGATAGTATATATCACAGATGAAATTATGATGTGTGTAAAAATAATGAATAAAATATGTAGGTGCTCAATTAGCTCAAGTGAAACTCTTAAACAGAGTGTCTTTGAAAAAAGACAATGCTGGACAAGAACACCTCATTCCATCTACACAGCAGATATAAAGGCCTCTAGAGATTAGAAATCTATGCTTATCTACCAAGGTTGCTGGCCCCTATTATGACTTCTTTTCCATAGTTAGGTCAGACCTTTCATGTACAACAGCACTAGCTGTTTGTCAAAAGAATACAAGGCTACAATACAAGCACTTGTGAAGAGAAGTTGGGATTTTTGTTCGCTTGCTTACATTTGTATCACCATAAAATTATCAATTAATCCATGTTTTTGGGTTGATCGGGTTGGAAATGTAACTTAAAGGGACATAACTATGGGAAAGAATAGGTCTAGGTTGAAGTTGCCAGCAATTATAACATGCATTTTCCTAGTCACGTCTCTAAAAACTGATTGAAAATCATTGGTAAATGATGTAATACTGAATATATATAGAACTAGGCGGTCTATATGTATTATCAACTACTACATTCACATATTGGAAACCACTTCTTTGACTAGCCAGTTCCATTTCTATAAAAGTCCATCTCAGGCAGTTCTGTTCTCAAGTTTCAGCTTTAGAATGGTTAGTATGTACCTGCTTAATACAACCTACTTAAGTATCAGCTGCCAAAAAGCAACAATAAAGCTGTCCATAATTTGACCATAAGGGTCCTGGAACCATAAGTATGCAACATTAGCAAATCCCATTTGTTAAATGCATACAATGATATAAATGGCAAAAAACCAGTTTGATAATTTTCGGAAAAGGTTGATATTAGTTATGCTTTTCGCAACTTTAAAAACACAGGCTGTGCTGCAGCTAAACCCTCAGCGAATCCCACTTAGCACACAGGCATCATTGAAATTGTTAAGTGTTCGTCTGACAGGCAGTAAGGGCGGGCGTTACACTTTTATTTCCAGAGCAGAACTCTTAATACACACTTTGTTTCTAGAGCTGAACTCTAACACTACTGCACTCTAATGACATTTTATACAGTAACACTCTATATGGCCAAGTGGTGCCTTGTGATAGCCACACTGCATATCTTGGCTATGTTTTACAAATTTGGAAAATTATTTGTTTGAGTGTTTACATAGTAGCTCATAGTGTGTGCCATGAACCGAAACAATTGCCACTTGGCCTACATAGCCTGTTACGCAATGCTAATTAGAGTCCAACATGTCCTATTTTTTTCTGTTCAGAAGTGAGCATAAAAAGTACTTGTTTATCGTTTTTCTGCCATTTAATTGTTCTGTTTCAAAGATTTTATGCACAATAAGGAGTATTCAGTTCGCTAGAATTATCAACACAATAGCATGTTCCCTCAACTAATCTACAATTAAGATTATCACTTATATGTCAAAAATAGTCATATATAAGCTATGGCAATGATCCTAAGGAATATATATGAAATTCAGCAACAATATTATGCCACATAAAGATGTTGGGTATAATTTCATACTTGTATTTTAATAAATAAAGTCTAAATACAAATAATAACAAATCTTAAAGGTTTATTTTGAATGAAATGATACTCAACACACCCATTTTATTGCCTTTATAAGTAAAATATTTTTTGCTAGCTGTTTACATTTAGCTGGCAACTGAAGGAACTATATATTATCAATTGCCATATTCCCTTCAACAGTTACTGAATTGTTGGGTTGCTGATTTGCATTAAATCTATGTCATTTAAATTAGTATTTATAACCGAACACTTTACAGGTGTATATAGAAAACAATAATAATTATTGGAGTCAAGTGAAAGTAATATAGATCATTATACAAGTAATTATTATGAAACTGCTAATTATAAACAAAAACTGTTGAATGGGTTGAGCATGGCAATACTATGATAAAATAATTAATATCTGTATGCACATGAATTGTACAACATTTATGGCTGTCATGGCTAAGTATAGGATTCTAAGGCATATGAAGGAAGCATCACAATTATTGGTATTTTTCCCCGATTTTCCATTATTATAAAAAAAAAAAAAAGGATGAAACATGTCAAAATGAAGCTTTAAAGTGAAAGTGCTAATCTAGATATATCATTGGCAAAATGTTACTTTTATAAATATAGAGTCATTGATATGAGGGTTTGAAAGAGTACCAAATTTTCAGATTTTAATTTCTTTATTATATATAATTATCTAGTCATTAATGGTCATGAAACCCAAAATTTATCTCTACACTATTTTAGACATATATTCTTATTAAGTTTTGTATGCATGTAGGTGCAGTAGTGTGCGAGTCCTGCTCTGGAAACAGAAATGTTTATGTTTCTTTTAATTTTTCTCTAAATATTTTAAAACACAGCTGAGATATGTCGATGTGACTATCAAAATGCACAACTAAGCTAAAGAGAGTAATAACATATAAAATGTTGTTAGGGTAAGTGCATTAATGCCAGATTGCTGCTCTGGAAACACAATTTAACACAATATTTAGCATTTTTTTCTGATTTTCCATTATTATGTAATCTGCATGAATATCAAAATGAAGTTTGAAAAGTGAAAATAATATAATTTAGATATGTTAATGATATAATTTCATTCATGCAGGGTAAATAGTGTTCGGTTATAAATATTAAATGAAATGCCATAGATTTAATGCAAATCAGCAATCCAACAATACTGTTGAGGGGAATATGGCAATTAATGATATATAGTTCCTTAATTTGCCAGCTAAATGTAAAAAGCGAGCAAAAAATATTTTGACTTATAAAGGCATTAAATGGGTGTTGAGTATCATTCCATACAGAATTAACCTTTAAGATTTGTATTTATTTGTATTTTTACTTTATTTATTTGAATACAAGTAAATACAAACCTTAAAGGTTAATTTTGTAAGAAATTTTCCAACATGTGGCATAACAATGTCGCTGAATTTCACATATATTCCTTAGGATCATTGCCATAGCCCATATATGACTATTTTGACATATAAATGATTAATTAATATTCACTCTGGTAGTTGAATTTCAGTTTTACATTTTGAGTGAAATGTAAATAATTTGTTATGTTGATTAACTTAATTAAGTCCACGTGGCACAAAATGGGGACAGACTGAATGGGGCAAAATGGGGTTGCAGCAGTTCTTAGATTACAACTTTCTCAAAAATAATTGAATAGTGACACTTTTGGCAATCACCGCCTAATTCAAGTCTAGTCCAGATTGATGGTTTAAGCAAAGCAGAGGCACTAATTTAATGATTAATACCTAAATCTTATCTTAATGAATTACTTACCTTGTACATTTATGAAGTATTGAATAAAATATTGATAGATACCCTTCTCTTGCACCCTCCTCAAGCATGCGACGGTTAGTTAAGGAAATATCCAATAGATGGCTCAAAAACACTTAATGGTACATGGCTCCCCCTACTTTTAATCATCCATTTCTAGCTGTTCTGTGCAGTGGCTCTCCCTAGTGCACACAACACGTATTCCACATCCTATCTAGCCATGGTTCACTACTTAATTCCATATATTCGTCACTTTTTTTTTTAAACTACCCTTCCCTTTATGAAGCTTTTATACTAAAATACTATTGAAATGAAAAGAAAGAAAAACTCGGTCTATATACATTTTAAATTGACGTTTATATACATTTATTATTTCCTTTTAGACATACAAGTATAAAGCTCTGCACAAGTAAGGGTATCAAAGAAACTGGTAATCTATACTTTCTTCTCTTCAAATAATTTAACAAGCCCAAAGACTCCACGAGTGCATGACCTTTCGGACTGATAAAATCTGGGCAACCTTCCACGCAATAATGATGATGAACTATGAATAAACTTTCTATATATATAGATATATATATTAGCATGAAGTGGGTGAGACTAATCGTTCGAATTGCAGTATTCAGGAGTCAGGTCCACCAAAAATGGACACAAGTATACAATATTAACAACAGATCAGGTGCCTCAGTCACTTTTCTTGCACTTCACATCAACAGGGGGGAAATAAATAGAGGCTCACAAACCCTGCCTATAATCCTTTCTACAACTTGGCAAGGGTTGCACAGCCTGTTGATACTACTAACAACCAATATAACTTCACCAGTCTTCAAATCATAATATATTCTAATATTTAAAGGATCTAAATCTAGTAATAAGTCAATGGTTCCTTTCATGTGCCAAGCACAGGGATCCAAGTGATAAGTGCAAGTACTTCCAATATTAAATGTCAAATCATGAGCGAGGGCAACACAATACTATACAAAACATATAATTTAGTATTCACATACATTTCCCCTATCAACTTCCAGAGTCACAGTTACCATACTTCACAGATAACACCCACAAATACTTCTTCCCAACCATAACATTAAACATCGCTATTTTACAATCACTGGCAATTCATAATTTCATCAACATAGTCAATATTTAATGTAACCATAAATACATAACCAATTACATGCTTTACAAAAATAAAACCGTGCCCACAAGAACACATCTGACTTGATATATTATATCATCTGCCTAAAATATGACGTCTTGCACACAACTACAAAATCTTAAGATTTTTACCAGTGACAATATTGCAGCTTCATCATAATCAATAAAATGTGCACCATCCTTGGTCTGTAAAGAGATTTCTCTTACATATTGTGTATTTTATCATCAATGTTTAAGTAGCAGTCATTTATGGAATTTGGCGCCTCCTACAGAAGGCCTCATTTTGCTCACATGCGCTCTGTACACTCAGTGTCAAGAAGTTAAGATGTGGATATACGATGAGGTGTGAAGGTGTCCATTTTACATGATGTGTGATAGAGAGACATTACGAGGGACAAATGCATGAGAGAATGACTGCAGAAACAATGAGTTATATGAAGTCCCTCAAATTTACACAAAGCCTAAACACAGCAGGTCACGAGAAGATGGGATCTTGTGAGCAAAGGTATAAAACATCAGCCAAGACGCTCGTGACAGTTTGGTCCAAAACATGCGACATGACTAGGGTCAACAGTCTATCTTGCTGCTTCAAGAACAGAGGTCGATTGTCCGGCACACCTGCCATCTGCTGCAAAGCTACAGCAGCACGGCGTAACATGCCTAAACTTGTACCCATCATTTCAGGGTTATCTTTCAACATGTCCACTCCATGCGACTGGGCTATCTGCATTGCTTGATGTTCCGCAGTCTCAATGAAATCCAACAGCAGAGAGATAGAAGGATGTTGCAAAGCAACAGTCCGCGCAGCAGCACTGTCTCCCCGTACTAAACTTGACAGTAATACGATAGAGAATTCCCGCAAAACTTGTTCCTTGCGATTTGCTAGCAGGTTAATGAGACGAGAGAACAGTTGCATGGTACGACTAAAGGGTGGTGTTGCAAGTAACAGGTCAACATTCCCGTCTGTTACGCACAGTTTACACATGGTCTCAAGGACAAGACGCTGTGGAGAGAGGACGGAGTTGGCAGACATCGAGGGCAGAGAGTCATGTGCACACGATGAGGGGCACACTGCCCAGTGTAACAAACTGTCCAACAATGGAAAGACAATCTCCTCAGGCACCTGTGTCAAGTTTAACTGGCCGGCAATGTTGGCTAAGATCACAAGAGCATTTTCCCGCAAGGCATGCAGAGTAGACCACCACCAATCCTCTCTTCCATCGTCCAGAGAATCATCAGCGTTTGCATCTTCCTCACGATCAAAGGTCTTATTGTCTTTCCTTCTCTTGGGATGATTGTGATGCAACAGTAGCAGTTTGCTGATGATTCTCAACAACCCCCTATCTGCAGACATGAAGCGATCATTGCCCGGAACGAAAGACAGGCTGCGTATGATATTGGAAACACAAACACAACGCTGTCCGAGTTCTTCCTGACTACATGAGATCAAATACAATGGAGGTGGGTCTCGATGGTATGCTTCAGACTCATCTTGCGAATCCTCAAGTTTACGTTTGACCTGTTCAATCATGCTGGCAGTTTCTTTATTGTGTTCCAAAGCTGCCAGGAACTTCAGCCGCCTCTCCTCATAGTTGATTTGGGGTAAAATAATTTCTTCCTCTTCGCGTTCCTCATCTGGCTTCACACTACCACTGTCCTTGCTATTTTCACAGGAGTAACTTTCTGCTTCGACTTTCACTGCCTTTTCTACTGTTTTAGTTTCTTGTGCAGCAGTCAGAACAGGAACCTCAGTTGCATCTTGAGCATTGTCATCTGGTTCAATGTAAGGCTCCTTGCTCTCTGGAACGTCCTTATTAATGCAAGATGTGAGACTGTTGTCCTTGGCACAGATTGGCATTGGAGAGTCTGGTTTCTCTTCTTTAATTGGACCATTTGGAGTGGTTTCCACATTGTGGTCTATGTTTTCTTTATCAGAACTAGTGTCCATTTTCTCCTCACATTCATCAACACTGTTTTCGGCCTTATTATCCTCAGGCTCTTTTTTGATATCTTGCTCAGCACACGGCGTATCATCACTTTCTTTTTCAGTCTTTATTTCACTTTCTGTTACTGGCGCTACAGCATCTTCTTCCTGCTCTTTGTCATTCTTTTCAGATGTTTCTTCCGCACTACTTGACGCCATTTTGGATTCACTATTTTTTAGGTCATAACGCTCTGGACCATAGAAATTCTTTCTTAAAAAGTCTAACGTATCAGATTTGTAAAATTGACTGATTACATGGTAACTATTGTCAGCTCTGCCAATTTTCCAGTCCAAGGCAGAACTTTCAAATCCTTCATGAAAATCCCAGGATTTGGTATCGAAATTTGTATCACATTCATCCTCAACAACTTTAACAGGGCGGCCCTGCCGTGTCTTGTACGTGAAGTTGTTAGGCGTGTCTACAGCCTCAGGATCTGTTGCTTCAATTTTGCAGCCAACAGTCTCCTCGAATTCTTCCTTCAAACTCTTGAAACGTTTCGCCGACTGTTTCTCTGAAGCCTCCTTTCGTGACAATTCCAGCTCTTCGAACTCCGTGCTGAATATATCTATGAGGTAGTGGCGCCAGTGAGTGAGGAGCACATCCAAAAGGCCAGGAAGATGAGCCAGATTGAAGAAAAGTACGGCATTGTCATCGTACAGCATGACCGACAGAGTATCCAGTGCCCACGTACTCTGAGCAAGCAGACCTGACTTCAATGCCATCATCAATTTCCAAGGGTCTACTGGAGCTGAAATTAAGAGTAAAACGGATATTAGTAATTGAGAATATCAAAGACTTAACAAGTTGCCAGCCACCATGCATACTGAACTAGTTCATTATCATATTCAACACTTACCGACATCCTTAGAATTCAACTTTTTGCGTTTATGCAGGAGTGGGTTTACCGCTTCAACACTGTCAGGTGGGAAGACAATTTCCTTTTTAGGATAACTGTTCGCATGAGACTGCTTCTGCTGGAACAGGAGAACCATTATTACACTTTATCAAGACAGCACGGGAACAGGATAACATGGGAGTGAAGAATATTTATATGTTACGTAAAACTGCCTCCATTCTTCTCACATATTTTAGTTATTCCTCATGTCAGATTTTATACTATCTCAGATGGTCTACTTAAAAATGTCTACAAAATCAGTGGCGTGTACGCATAACTTACAGGCATTTTCTGGGGCGTGAACGGCTTGCCAACTTCTTGTTTCATTGGGGACATCCTGTTGAGGCGGTTGTAAAGGCCATAGGGAGGTACGCTGGCAGTTGAAGGAGGCATGCTTTGGCCACTGCTGCTGCTGTTGGTCGTGAATCCTGATGTGGTGGAACTGCTGGGAGGACCAGTCGCAGAAGCCCCGGGAGGAAAACTTCTCTGTCCCATACCTGACCAGCTTCCATCTGCACCTCTCGTGCTACTTCGCATATCTGAGAAATCATCATGTGGGTGAGAATATGGCATAGGAGCAGGACTGTACGAAGACAGTCCATCATTTAATCCACCTGCAAAAGTGTTAGTATTGTCATGAGGATAGAGGGGTCTGAAGGGTGGGCTGCAATAGCCTCCGTCCCCTCCATACATGGCACCTGCAACACCTGCAACAAAGAGAAAGCAAATGTTTCTTGTCAGTGGAGCTGGCTCACATCTTACAACCATGCACATGGCTTAACCATAACCAGTCACTTTAAAGGAGTATAAGATTTTATCTCTCGTTTTTCCCTTTATATCATATTTATGTCATACAAGACGTAAATGTAACCCAGTGCCGTGCAAGGTTGTCAGAAAACATACTACAGCCACACCACAGAGAAATTAGAGCTTCACCATCTTCTGACAATTTCATGTTAATAGAATACTCTGCTATCCCATGGCTTTACAAGGATGTCTGGCTATCACATCACACATGCTATGTAAAACTGAAACTGAAAAGACATCAATCACTCGAGGTAAACCAAATTTAAAGAGTAAATAAATGAATCAAAACAGCATTCATAGCTTTAGTCAACATATCAGATCATGGACTTGCTATGAATACTTGTAAGAATTTCCTTTTTTTTTTTTTTCAAATCAGCCAAAAGCATGATGAATAGTCAGTTCTGCTGCACTAATACCATGCAATTGGTAATTTCATTTTCAAAATGTCTCCGTGTTATAAGATTTTGGAATGTTCTCTCTTTTTTCTGAATGGGAAGTTGTTTCTTTTGTTTTATTTGGTAATTTTCCATCAGAACTTTAATTCTTCATCATAATAGTTTTGATTGCGTGGATAAATATTCCAATAAATGAATGAATAAACAAAAACAAAATACAACCACAGAATGACATTTGTAATAAATCTGAAAGGATAAATATGACAATTGTCATGCTATCATGCAATATACAATGTTATGTGCGACATTGTGGTAAAAATTTCTTAATCACAAATTTCAAACAATTTATGCATTTGTTTAGGTATCCAAAAAGATCCACAATGTCACACTTCTAAACCACATACTGCATATCAACAATGTTCTAAGGTGATGATGCATCCTATAGTCTACCTTCAAAATGCAAATGAAAAGATGTAATTGTTAATCAGCATGCAAACAATATTGATCTGTAAGACAGAAATGTTCGTAAGTTAATCTCAGTTGTCATAACTGGTTTCTCAATTATTTTGAAGTACAGGTCAAAAAGAAGCTATTTGAAAATTGAGGTTAATCTTACTGAACATTTCAGCTCACATTACAAGTGCTTTTTCAAAATCATTGTAAATATGGGTATTACTTAACGACTCCCACAATAATCTAGGAAATTATACATTTAAGGGAATCTAAAATTCCATACACATTGAAATATTTAGGAAAAAATAACACTGAACATCTATAATACTAACCAGGTTGCATGGAATCTTGTGGCATGTTGGGACGAGGCTGGTTATAACCATATTGCTGACCAGTCGGGGTGTTTGGATATCCTGCAAGTTTACATGATCAAATATTATACCACATGCATTTGGAGTTTAAGTAACAATTGTATAATTGAACAGTACTAAAATGTACAACTTTGCCACAAATCTAGATTGAAACTTACCAGGAGGCACATTGTAACCGTCTCTCTGGAAGCCAGGGTACTGCTTCTGGCCTTGGAACCCAGGCATGGGCTGGCCTGGCTTTTGTCCATACATGGGCTGCTGACTTTGTGGGTGGTTGGGAGTGGGGTAATTTGACTGGTTAAAATTGCCATCTTGTCCTTGGCTACCAAAACCTGCAGGTCGTGGGTATGGCTGTCCACTGGCGTTAGGACCAGGATAACTACTATCGGGCGGTCCATGTCCAGTCGGCCTATTTGACATCATTGGTTGTTGGTTAGGGTAAGGTCTAGGGGGCCCACCGGCAGGGCCTGAATAACTAGTGCTGCTAGTTGAGGTGGGCGCGTCAGGCCCTTGGCTTGATGTCTGCAGCATTGGGCTAGAACAGCTTGGTGGCTGCGAAGATGGCTGGCTTGAAGGACTAGGAGCCTGCTGATCATACCTAAGAAATTATCGCTCACACATTAGTTTGCATTTTTAAAAGATATTTCCATCCCACATCAAACTGAAGGCTAGTAAGCTCCTGGTCACAAATGAGGTCAAAAGAAAATTAGCGATCTGACACAAATCAAACCTGACAAAGCAATTCTACAAATTTGTGTGTATTTCAGCTCAACACAGGAGTGACATAGCTCATGTAAGATTATGGAATGGCTGGTATAACATGCATTACAATTAATGGTGTTACACAAAAGGTTCCGTGAGCTACCAACAAAATTCACCACAGACGGACAGTACAAAACAAGATAACAAAATAAAAATGATGACAAGAGTAAAAAGCTGTTAAATTTGCACAATGAAATATGAATTAGTGCTGCTTTGCAATTTAGCATTGAGGAGAGGCGGTAAGAGAAGAGAGAACTTACTTCTTGGAGAGTAGTTTCTGCAACAACTTGTCTGCTAAACCAGGCTGAGATCTGTATGGGTAAAATAACAGCTGTCTTATCAGCATCTAACTGAGCATCACCAAGGCGCCTCATTTTGTCTGTTAAGCAGCTTGTTTTACCAATACCTTACTTTACACTTTTCCATAATTATTACCTTGTAGTAAATTAAGCTCTTTGCAGCTAAGGAAAACAAAGGAAAGAGTACAATTCTAATAGAATTTACTAAAAGCAAATCTAAAAGATTGAACTACGTGTCTTTGCAAGACAAGTCCTGTTCATTGGAACACCAGGTGTCCCTGCTCAGAGACAAGTAGTTCAACCTTGTCTGCATGTGGTGATTCAAATCAGATTAAGAGCATCATACAGATCGAACTATGTGATTCGAACAGCATATTGACTTCGGAAATCTAGGTTTCTACCATTGAAAGTATGGCTTATCAGGGTTTAAGACAAAAACCACACAAATTCACAATAATCTGATGGGAATAACCACAACATGAAGGATTAATATAATACTGCAATTCTTCCTAACGGGATCATAGGTTTGACTAAATGAAAGACTACATACCTCTCTTGAGATGGCGGGCCAGGATAGGAAGGATACTGACTGGAGCTACTGCTAGGCTGGTTGGGATAGCTGCTCGACTGACTGTTGTAACTCTCCTGGCCCTGTGAAGAAGTGGACGTTGGAGGTGGTGGACCTTGTTGTCCAGGCATCATGTTGTTGGAATTCCGCCGATACGGGTCATTTGGGTACTGGTCATTACTTGAACCAGGTCGACTGGGTCTGTTCATCCCTTCAGGATAAGACCCTTGAGGCTGTCCCTGCTGGTATGGGGGCATGCTACCAGGCCTGTTATAAGGAGGGTAGGAATTGGGCATGTTGCCCCCCTGCATGTTGCCACTGGAATTGTAGCCTCTTCCATAATGCTGTCCTGGGGGTCCCATTCCCTGTCCCTCTGAAAAGTTTCGATCATTCAATCCCTCACCATTGTTAGACATCATGTTAGGAGGTGGCGGCCTGTTGGCCATCATCTGGCCTCCCGACATGCTGTTTGCCAGGCTGTTTGCCATGCTACTGCCTGGCATCATGCTATTGTTCGGCATCACACCTCTGTTGTTAGGCATCATGCCATTGTTCGGCATTACTGAAGTGTTGGGAGGCATGTTACTCTGATTTATCATTGAATTGTCATAATGAGGGGGTATATTGTTAGGCATAATGCCCTGGTTTGGAGGAGGCATCATCGCAGGTCCATGCATTTCACCTCCCATACCA
This sequence comes from Alitta virens, assembly GCA_932294295.1. NCBI lineage: Eukaryota > Metazoa > Annelida > Polychaeta > Phyllodocida > Nereididae > Alitta > Alitta virens. Next base: position 68,937,531 of record OW028573.1, read on the forward strand.
GGCATCCGCTGACCAGGGTAGCCCTCGTACCCAGGAGGTTGTTGTCGGCCTTGGTAGGGGTCTTGGGGTGGCCCATTGTTGGAGTTTGGAACCGTGGTGGCTGCAGTAAAAAGAAACATCAAATCAGCTACACCTTATGAACGACAAAAGTGGATTTCCACAGTATTAAAACAGTTTTTCTAAAACACAATCATACCATTAGCATTAGCAGGGCGCTTGCTCTCCTTCTTCTGTGTCATGGACTCTATCTGTGCTAAGACAGGATTGGGATCCATTCCTCCATTATCAAATTTACATTCAAATGGAAAGAGATGCTTGATGTAGTTCTTCCTCAAAGTGAATCCAGCACTCCCTGAGGAACCTACATTAATGGCAGCACTAATTTCTCTCCACTTTTTCGTTTTAGTAACCTGCAATAACAAAGTATATTCTTGTTATGCAAATCTAGATCCTAAATCAATGGCAGATGAATAACAGACCTTTACATTACATTTTTATTCCAAGAATTTTATATAAGCGAAGCCAAGTAGCTTTTGTGTACACACTGTATTAACATTTCAGGCTTCTTCAATCAAGATCTTTATAAGGTCAAGCAATTAGGCTGCAGGTTATCTAATTTGTCAACCTGAGGAACTCGACACACAGCTTTGGCAAGCAGCCTAAATGGCACTGCCCATTGCTGATGATAGCTCTACCAGCAGTGGCACCGATCCCCCTTGGAGGCTTGGTAGCAGCCTAGCCTAGACAGGACAGCTGCAGTAAACTGGGAGCCAAAGGTCATCAAGTGCAGACCTAATAGACATTACAAGACTGTGTTGTGGATACACTGTCTGCATTCAGGGGACTGGGCTGCCCTTGGGACAAATTTTATAGGGCACTTGGATGTAATACCACAACAGGCTATTCACTCTACACAAAAGCATGCAAGCCCATGGGCTGGCATTTACAGGCATGTACATAATCATAGAGTAGCATAAACTGATATCATTGTTCAATACCACAAATTAAAACAAACATGCTGAATACTAATAACTGTTAAAACATTAATTTTACGTAGTCATGCAAAAAGTAAGGTCATGCAGGAAGAAGTTTTTTTTTTGGGGGGGAAAATGAGCAATGCCAACCAAACCGAAAAAATCAATTATGAAATGCATCAGCAAAAAAAAAAAAAGAATCTTTACCCAGTCAAATTTAGTCAGCTACAAATTAGTATGGTCAAAAACAAAAATTGTTATGCATTGCAGTTAGGTTTTCTACAAAGAAAGAAATGTTCCCTAATCAATTGCTTAATGCTGAACATATACTTGCCACCAAAACAAATTGCTAATGCCTTAAGAGAGATTACAAACTATTCCTCTAAAGCAATAGAAGTGTGTGTGTACATAAGTAAATAAGCAGGGGATCTACATTCTAATGAGCAGGCTAAAAAGGCTAATGCTGAAAAGGCGCTACAGACTACGGTAGCGTACCTCAAGCAGGCCACCTCTCTCCTTGACCATAACATAGAGTCGGTAGAGGTCAATGGGTTGTTTGCTGATCATAGGCATGGCAGTGATGGGTGTGCCCTTCTCATCCATATAGGAAAACAGGCGATCCAGGAAAGGTCTTCTCTCAGTCTCGTCTCCCATGTCATAGAGGCGCATGGCACCTTCGTGTTTCTGCTGCAATTGGGTATGGGAACTCTGTAAAGGAACAAACACACAAGACTGGTCACCAGACAACACCTAGACACACAGCACAGCATCCTCACCTTCGTATAAACACTGAAACACATATCCAGCACCCCCTTAAACTTGCAAAACATACAAACATACAAGAGCAACCCGCTTACAAAGTATGCGATTTATACATTGAAATACATTGAAGTGCTTGCCTAACACCAAATAACTCTTCACACTGAAACTTTTAATTTAATAAGACTTGTTATACAAATTCAACAATACATGTTTGTGCCCAAAACAACATCCAGTTGTGAGAAATTGTGACCACCAACACACCACATTATCACAACAGAAAAAAAATACAACATTATCAAACTACTCAAGACACAAGAACCTTGTTTTTCTTTTTTCTTCTTAAGCCACTAGACAAACAATCCCCCAAGCCTCAGTTACTGGCAACAAGTGGCAAGGCTGTCGCCTGCCTAATTGACAAATCAATAAAATGATCCAATTACACCCGTTTTCTATTTGGCTTAAGGCAACCATTAAATCCTAATAAGTAACAAGTCCCCGAAGTGGAGATGATTAACTGCAACAGACTGTCGAGAGCATTACAATGAATTTAGGGCTAATGTACTAGCCTTTCATCTAATATGACGTAACAGATAAACATGAGCATTCAGTGTGTCAATGGGTTAGCAGGTAAGTAGGTCAGGGCCACTCTCACGTTCATGTCATTGCTGGCTTTTTGTCTTGATCAATGAGGCAGCAGCTCACTCAGCATCAGCAAGTGTCGGCCAAACGGAGAGCTGAGCTGAGAGGGGGAGGGGGGGGGGGGCATAGTGTCCTGAAGAGTAGTGATCTGCCGCCGGTCATCTATCTTGCAGGACCACAACAGAAGCAGCAGCTGCCCACTACCCCTGCAGCAGCCCAATGCTGTCCTAATCTAACAGGCATTCCTAGGCAGGTAGTTCACCCCTTGGGCCCAGCAGGGGAATCCCCATTCATTTGGATCCATCCAAGTTATGCTATTTTCAAGTGACCCCCCCCCCACATCACCTCAGCTGCTCATAATATAGGTCAGGGTTTAAAATGCGTGGGCGTGTGTATACAAAGGTTGTGTCTGCCATCACAGACAGACCCCCCCCCCCCCCAAACCACTTTCCCCCCATCCCTCCCAGGCAAGCTGCCAGCCAGATCAGCAGCAACAATCTCTTTAGCTCTTCTATGTCAACATGACCTTAGTGCACTCAATAACCTTGACTTCCCCACAGATCTAGCAATGTGATCCCACCAAACAGGTACCAGAGACTGGAAACAAACCCTTACCATGTAAACAATAAACATAGAGCCACTAGCAGAGATATACCAATGATGCCACATGCTTTTTCGCATGGCATTTTGTTGTTTAATCCCTGACATAAACTGGACTGTCATCCACAGTAAAATAACTTTAGATCCTTGAAAAGTTTAAATTTGACCATCATCACAGGCATTAACTGCACAAATTTAAGATCCCAACCATTCATAATATATATCTATTAGAGGGGAAAAAATCTGACCAAATACAATAATTTTCTTAAAACAACCCAGCCTCAGGAAATCAGTTCAGCATTTTAATTAATACACAAAGAGATGGTGCATCTTATGTTATCAGACAGCGAAAGCAATTCTATCAGCACTCTTTAGTAACAGTGCGATCAAAAGCACATAGGTGACCAAAATCAGTGGCTAGTGAGACTAAGACAAATGCATAAGAATAAGAGAGACTATGAAACTCACCGGCGTTCCAGGCCAGCTGGGGCTGCTAATATTATCATCGTCATGAATAGAAGATTGACTGGCACTGGGTGATGGGGCCACAGGAGTTGCAGGGTGCGACAAATCCTGAAAATTGCAATAAAAGTTTGCATCACTTTCCACTTTCCAGACAATTACATCAATATTGTAACAGGATTACGTCCAAGAATCGGGCAATTGCCTCAATTAACCCATACACACCTTGCCCCTTGGGGGTTGAGTATCGTCTGAACATGTGGACGACATGGAATTTTCATCTACGGGAGGTCGGTGGTGATTGCTGTTGCTCTCTGAAGGTTGCATGGAAGGTGTGGATGAGGGAGGCGGCATTTCCGCAGATGTTACAGGTGTAGCAGCATTTGGAGTCTGTGCTCCTTCTGAAATGACATGAGCATTAGTAACACACCGAGTATAATTCCTTAGCTGATTGGGAATACCATAGGACCAATTATGTTTGTCTCCCCAGTTTTTCACAGACCACAGTCAACAAAGCCAGGAACCTACCTGTACCAGACAAGGGGGTCTTAGGTTCAGGAGTAGGATCGTCATTACTGTTGCTGTCATGGGGTGTACTGCGTCCCTGGCTGTTTCCCTGAGAACCCAAGATTGTCGGAGGTTGACTTTGAGGTGAGGCAGGACCCACATTCTGCGAACCCATGCCACCCATCATGTCACCATAGCTGGAGGAAGGGGGTCCCTGGCCAGGACTCATTCTGTTAACATTCTCAAGGCCTACATGGCCAGGAGGTCCATACTGGTTCATAGACAAGCCTGGGCTCCCAAAATGACCAAATCCTTTACCTGGAGGCATTAACTGGCCTTGGCTGTTGGGGGGCTGTGAGGCCATCCCCGACCCTGGTCCAGGCGGATGTCCCTGTCCTTGTGATTCAAGTTGTTGACGTGCAAAGAGAGATCTGTTGGCTGCAGAATTGGCAGCAGCGATCATGGCAGCTTGGGCAGCAGCCTGAGCACCCTTTGGTCCTGGAGATTGTTGATTTGGGGGAACATTGTTCATCGGATGCTGCTGTGGCGGCTGCTGCGGGGGCTGCTGCGGTGGCGGCTGCGGTGGCGGCTGCAGCGGGGGCTGCGGCGGCTGTTGCTGCGGCGGCGGCGGCGGCTGCGGCTGCATGGAATTGGACAGGTTGAGTCCAGGTCCCATTGACTGCTGGTTGTTGTAATTATTGTAATGACTGTTCATGGGACCTGCCTGAGGGTAAGAATTGGGGTAGCCCCCTGGACCAGGTCTGCCCATTGGATTCATGTTGTTGGGATACATCTGACCCATAGGTCCAGGTGAATAACTGTTGTGACCACCGTATCCGCCCATTCCACCAGGTCCTCTGTTTGTGTATTGTCCTGTAAAGAATAAAAAAAAAATTCAGTCATTTAATTATATGAATGATTATTCCTGGTTAATGCAATAAAATGTCTATAACGACGTACCGTAAAGGAGGGTATTATCGACAGGGCGGGTATTTTCAACACTTAAATTAGTTTGTTAAGATAAAAATAGTAAATTGTTAACATTTTAATGTGAGTGTCGATAATATCCTCCGCTACGGTACTTAAGAAATACTTGCACATAATTAACATAGAGGCAAAACCGTTTATTCTTTTAAGCATAAAGCAGACAATTTTATATACACATTTTCAGGAAAATTAATTATCTGTGTCCGGAGCACCTAACAACATAAGACAGATGTATAAGATGCGATCAGATCAGAGAGCATATGACCCTCAAGTCCAGAGTGTTTGGAATTTTTAGACCAGTAGGACTCTTATAACTCAGAGCGTCTGTGTGTGACACACTTCAGTGACCAGGTGGAAATCACAGCTTTAATTCCCATACACCTAATATTACAACAGAAAGAAACAAAACTTCCTATAAGAAGAAACTGAGATCACCTGAATGCTCAGAAAGTGAGAATGATGAACCTACAACAATAGCTAAACGTAAACATAACTCAATATCTGGGAGAGAAAAGGGGGGGGGGGGGGGCTTGCTGGTAGACAAGGTCCAGCTGCCCTGTCACACACAACCAAGCATGGTCTATTAACAACCACAGTCACGAGGAGAAATTAGAAGCAGCTGCAGTTACATTACATAACGACTAAATAACAGTCATGCTGCTACTGACATACACTTGCTAGCCAATGAAGGCTAGCATGCACATATAGTCACAGCAAACCAGGTTATCTATCTCCAAGCTAGGTCAGTAAGAACTTCAATACTTGGATGACAATGATACTACAGTGACAATGCTTTCATTCTATAATTTCCATATATATACACTGTAGGTAATTCTTTCATAACTCACACAACATATTTAACTTTTTGTTTCATTTTTTACATACTCATAGAATCTATTAAAGCAAATAAAACGGGCAATATATTCGCGAGACTTCAAACAAACAGCACAATGAAACTGTCAACCTATTCTACTTAAAAAGTTATAAAAAACTTTTTTAAACTACCTTTTGGCAACATTTCACTTCATTCATTCGATACGAGACCAAACTTAGACGGTTTCAAATACACATAAGCCTAAAGAAAATCGATATTAGAGTTGAGACTCCCTTAAGGTTTGGGAGTGCACTCCTAGCTCTAATATAACGCCAGTATATTCTGTAGCCTAGCGCCTGTGCTGAATACTCACCATTGTTGGCGATAGGACCAAGAAGATTGGTGCTGTTTCTAGCCACAAAAACTTCACTAGCCTCGTTGATTGTACGGCCCAGCATATAGTGGTTGAGCGCTCTTGTCCCAGTATTCATGGTCCCACAATATACAGTGGGACATAGGAGTTTAGAGGAGATGCATTCACCGCGCTATACGCTGTTTGCTCGCTCAACATTGACACTCCGTTGTAGTCCAAAGGTAATGCGTGGTGCAGGGCTCTCGCCGCGCTCAAATAGACCACTACAGGGCTCTCTCCATTCGCCCTTTACGAGCAGCCTCAGCTATCTAAACTACCCTTTCACAACACAATACCAATCTACAGTTATGCCATCATTATCTGTGATCATAACAGAACCATGGCTATTATGGCGTGACGGAATTTCTTGTTGGACATCCTTTTGTTGAAGCGATCTTTCTCAAGCTTCACTGCACACTGTTCGTGTCCCATTTGACAGTGAAACCGCCTCGACAAAATTTCCCCCGGTCTATCTTGTGCTATTCTGCTTCCTAGGAGTGACAGCATCTGAACTGCTTATAATGCTTATAATATAAACAGAGGCCCTAGAAAAATGAAAATCTTGGCCATGGCGACATCAGCAATAACAGGGACGCTGTGGTGAAGCAGGCATGGCGGCTGTTGGCTGCTGCTGCAGATGTTCGATGCAGATGCTGCCATTAGCTGTTGGCTTGGTCTAACTCAGCTTCATGCTTTACCAAAATCTTTTCGTTCATTTTTCAGTTAAGAGCTAAGTTTCTGCAGCTATTCAAGCGTGATCATTCCTACATATATCTAAATGTAAACAAATCTTTTCCTCTTAATACTTAAACGTTAATTTCAGCCGCAGCAGCTGTGGCAGACTATGGCGTGTTTAAGTGAGTCACTGGGTCATATTACCTGTTATATTTTGAATAACAATATCCATAACCTGCTTTTAGGGCCTTTTTTAGTTTGTTTGGTCAACCAACATATTAAGAAGATCCCACTAACCATTTTAACCAGTTGTTACACACTCCAAACAAAAAAAAAACATTGGAAAAGGACAGTGCATATAAATTTAATTAGCTTCCTGACACAGCTTCTGATCCTGGTTTATCAATATCTTTCTCTGTGTCACACAAAGTTGTGTAATAATTTTTCAACATACCTAATGGAATATATACATTTTATCAAAGTTTATAAACATGTAAGATGGCGAAAGCAAAGGAAAATATATACGACCAAATCAAATTGTATAAAACTATGAATGCCAGAGGCCTAAATGCATATTGTAAGGGTCATTTTATAAAGACTGGTTAATATCTAATTTGGACTAACTCTACAGGCAAAATTGGAAATTCGGCAGAACGAGGGTTCACCAAGGCAACGATTCCTAACAATTGGACAATAGTAATTAATGAATTGGATAATAGGAACCAAAGAGTAAAAGAAGACAGGCTGAAAGAAAGAAAGAAAGGGCATCTTACCAGGCTGGTTGGGGTACTGGCTATTGTGCTGGGAGAAGCCGGGTTGCATGTGGGATGGGGGCATGCCAGCAGGGTTAGGGACTGAAGCATTGGGTCCTCCTGGGCCCATCATACCTGGATGAGGCCCTGGACCTGCTGAGGACTTGTTCGGGTATCCACCACCTCCCATTTGGTTACCGGACATCCCACCAGGTGGTGGCATCATCGGTGGCATATAGCCTGAAAATAAATAAAATCGTGATTTCAAAACGCATCAGCCAGTTGTAACTGCAATGTTTCCCTCAATAGACCCGAACAGAGGCCTTTCAACAATTGATGGTCCCTCTACAGCTAAAATGATAATTTTTAAAGTTTCCATAAAATCAACCAACTATTTTAAAATTCAATTATCTACGTTTATTGATCTACTGCAGTCAGAAACATTGCTTAGGATACCATTACATCATGCATCAGATTCACTCTAACAACCAAGGCAAGTTGATTATGAATTACGCCAGCATAACATGTCATGTACGGAGTCAATGTAGATAAGTATCTTTCCACTTTCTCACAGGATTTGGCAGTCAGATAAATTGATAATGGTTTGTTTAGGGTCGACGATCACTAGGTCATTGGTCAGTCACAAGGAAGTCATTCCCAGGCCAATCAATACAAAGTACTGTTCTCAAACGCTCTTGACACCATTTATCACATTCTCAGACAGTGGCAGACAATCCAAAAACGATTATATACATAACTTAATAACGGCAGACACCTGTCACTCAACACCTCATACAGTTGTGACAATGTACTACATGTTTGTCACCTAAGGCTATTATAATACAGAACAAATACAAGACCCTCACTGTACTCCTAATTAATAGCAGAACTAATGTCCACCAGCAGGATGAATGTAAATCAGTGTAATTTGTTGATCAGGAAACGACAATTGACTTCCACCATTACAAGTGTTCTTTTTTTAATAGCTCCATGTAAAGCTTATTTATAAATAGCAACAAGTAGGGCCTTAAAAGTCAATGGACAGATACCAGCCAAAAATCCCTTCATCCACTTAAATGCTAACTCCAATATCTTGTAAATTTTGCAAACAACATTTCTCCCAGCTTAACATATAGTTTAGTGTAAATCTTCTTCCAGTGCCAGTCATGGGACGTTAGACCGTCAGTTATAAGCAAGACAAATTTCTGGGGCTGGGCATTCAGTCTTAATTGGACCATAACAACAGAAACAGAACAAGATCAAGCATAAAGTAGCACAGGTACAACATGTGGATCCCATACATAATGGCCTTTCAATCGCATGCCACGATTCAGCTGGGAGCGTGCCATTCAAGTGATAAATCACTCAGAATGGAGTGCTATAAATAGCCAACATGTGCCATATTTAACATGAGCAATTAGGAAGCCGAGATGTTTTTCATTGTGTGCAGGGCGAGTTCAATGTGGCATGAATCTCAAGAAGGGCAGGGTGATGATGATGATGGGATGGCACGCATCAGTGAGCAAGAGGCCTTTCATCTCACTGGGCCCATCATAGCTCAGCATCAGGAGTAGCAGTCAACAGGTGGATCCCGGGTGTCAAACACAGCATGGCAAAGGCACCTTGACCCTTGACCCCCGCGGGCCAGCGGAGCCACCCCCCTAGAATCTCATTCTCATGCTAAACACTGGCGCGCCGGACTATGTTATTACCACTGCAAGGTGGATCTAAGGAGCTCTCACCCCTCCTGGGGTCACTTCAAAACTGGGTCAAATGTGAAAGCACTGATTAACCCCTACCACTTGGCAAGCCTCCAGGAAATCCTGGTATTCCCCTTTCTAACTCAATTTACTATAAAAAATAGACACACACAAAAAAACTGCAGTGATAGCTTAACAGCTACCAGCAGCGATCAAGTGATGTCACTTGGCGTGTGCCAGAATATTTCAACACACACAACGTGAGGAAGTACTTTTTTTTTCAGCATCAGATAACAGTCTAATTAACCATAAACAATAAATAGGTTTGCATTTCAAAGTGATTTGGAGTACATGGTAACAGCACCTACGTGTATCTGTGTGTGCAATGAATATGCAATTTTTATGTAAGTGCAACAATACTCAGGTTACTGCACCCAGGCCACAGGTTGTGTCAGCTTGAAAACAATAACAAGGATCATCATATTTCAAGAAAGATGAGACCCCCCTGGGCCCTTGGGAGGGGGAGAGCAGTCAGTAGGGCACCCCTTGACCCAGATCTAAGCCTCTCCAGGAAATGGCACTCGAGTAACCCCGTCGCCTTCTTCGACTCCAATAAAAAACACCTTCAAATGAAACCAATCTCAAGGCCAAGCCCGAAAAAACTCATGAATGACAGAAAAAGAAACAATGCTTCTGAATGAAAGGCGCTGGAATCTGCTGCCTGCATTCACTAAGCTAACACTTTGGAGAGCCCTGCATGGCCTCCCATTGAATAACTGTGCTCCCTTCTGACGCATGCAACTGGAAAGTGAAACTTGAATCATATGATCTTGACATCCTAGCACAGAACTTAAAGCGATCATCTACAGCTGTTGCTGACTCCAATATGTATATGTCCACTCCAACACCATTAACCACAATGTTTCAATTAACTCATTCATTAACTATTCATTGGAGACAGTAGGTTTCAGGACAAACAACAGAAAGATATCTACCTTTAAAACCCTATGAATCTAATATTATCAACGAAGGATTAAGATTTTCTGAGTTTTCTAAACATCCTGCCATGCCAGCCATATTGGTGTTCTTCTCCTTGCAGCTCTCCCACCAGTGGAAATTTCCACATATTACATGACGCATAACACCCAATACACAAACTATGGAGACTTAATATTGACGAGACACGTCGGACCATGTATTTGCAGGCACATTAGAATTAGTTGGACCTTCTAACTTTCAGTAGTTTGCCTAGAATCAATGGGAAATGAAAGCACTATGAATGAGGACGTGCTGAGCTCATGCAAATGTACTTAGTCAGCTCGAACAGACTCCCCTGCTGTCGTTCAGCTGTACTACAACATTTCTACTTTCCTCGCTTGCCGCCAGATGTCAGTGGCAACAAACTGAAGCTCCCTCTCTCTATCGTCCAGGTATCGAGAATAACATGCAGCAACAGATGATATTAACAACGTGCAACACCGAATAATATTAATGCATGGTCAAGAAACTCACCTTGGTTGGCCATTGGGGACTGTATTCGATTTGGCCCCTCCATGTGGGCAGAGGGGGGTCGAGGTGGCATTGGGCTTCCAGCTTGATTGCCTGGAGACGAAAAAACGTTCGAATTAATACACAGTTAACAAATACAACATAACAGCCTGCAGCATGATCACTTACTAATTTACACAAGAAAATGGGAAAACAAACACCTACCGGAAACAGACGCGGGCGTGTTGGACCTGGAGCCCGAGGAGCCAGCCGGAGACGGAATGGGCCGCAATGCCGACACCGCAGGGTGTGGCACGCCTTGGCCGCTGCCTCCGCCGCCGCCGCCTTGGCCGCTTGACGTTGGCGTGGTGACCCTGCTGCTGTTGCCCGTCGCCGAACCAGAATGGTTACTGTTGTTTATGCTGTTTACCTCTCCACTGTTACTTTCATCACTCGTCAACCCGTCCTGCAATAACAAATAGTCAACATTAAAACTATTGGACATTTACCAACAACAACATTACAAAATGTGTACGCAACACAAAATACCGTTTGATAATATATATCGTTGGTTAAGCAAGCATTCACCCCCAAGGACCACTTAGCACATCTGCTACTAGCCTGCCCACCTGGTTTACGTAAGTAAGCATGTCTGTGGCATGAATTTGGTCTTTCAGCTCCAAAAGAACATGTTCGTAATTTTGATACAAGGATTGGGTCTGCTGTGGAATGTGGCACACCAAATGTGTACACAGAATATATGTATATGTAAATGATGTTGACAGAAGATGTGCAAGTTGCATAGACAAAATGGCAGACAGAATGAACCTAACTTCTCAGCCATTAACGAACTGCGATGAGACAGAAACCCTAATCAGTCTGGTGTGTATACAATAAATTTCAAAACAGAATCCTGTGAAAAAAAGATTTTCTCTATAAAATGAATGAAGTTCAAATGTAAAGAATGTGTTCGTGACCTACGCGATATGCAGTGTGAATCAGATTTCCTCGATAACAAATATTCCCATCCGTGTATCAGTATCATTCAGCAATAACACAGAGATAAGAAACTTCAAAACAACAACAGAAGAAAGTGAAAGTCGTTTCCTGTGAGGCCTGTAGCACTTTCACATTCGCCCAGTAGATGCTCCCTGACAAACAAATCACATGGCTGACTGCCAGGCTGAGGGGCCAACTCCACGTGCAAGCTGGCTCTTCCGTTAGCCGGCCGCCTCCCCGTATGCATACTAAAGATGTACCATTGAAACCACAAATCAACAGAGCCGCTTGTTAGGCGGTCCCTCACGGCTGTCAGGATCACAAAGTGAAACCAAAACAATGTGGTTCTGAGGCACGGCTCGACTGCAAGCTTGCATGTTTACAATGCGTTTGGGGAGACAACTGCTCTTGCCATTATGTACGAAATCATCACAAAACCTTTGATATTGCAAATTAAGGATCTAAGGACTGAGAAAAAAGCCCCCTACTTGATAAGGTCATAAAAGCAATCATTCCATGCATGTCTGCTTAAATTACTTTGTAGTAATCACATAGAAATTTATTATAATGTCAAGAAATAAAACGATAGTATCATACTGACTGTTTAATTCTTCTCTGAGTATAATGCAAAATTCTAAATTACCTGTAAAAAATCACACGTAAAAATGTTAAACAATTTCCTCCTACTAATCACTGACCATATTACAAATGTATTTCAAGGCGTTTAGCCAAGTATTTTTGATTCAAACATGCAGCAGCATATATTCCTTCCAAATTGTTGTTGTCGTAAATCAGCCCCCTTTTAAGAAGTGTACTTCCCTGATAACCAAAATATAAAGACGACAGTCACCCCTAAATAACCCAATGCTACTGCCTTTGAGGATATGAAATCGCTACATTGCTAAGGAAAACGGAAGAAGCATGCAGCCTTCAGCATCAGTGACCTGCAGTCTTGCGGCCACACCCAATCCATTTTGACATCCCACTAGCGGAAGATATTTCAGCATTTGCACTGAAATGTTCTCAGTTTCGACTAGTGTGTACAATTCACCATGCAGCTCCAGGCCTTTCCAAAGAGGATTGCATGATTCTGGTGAGACTGGTGGCAGTGATGGGAAAACCACAGAACCTGAGAGAAGACACCAGTTTGCAAATTGGGAAGGAAAATGTAAAAAGAGCATCATAAACCAGTTGAAATTCACCATCCCTCAAGAAATGAATGATTGATAGCTGACATTTGAAAGACTGCAACCATGTCATGCACACGAACTGTAGCTGTCATTCTAATTAAACAAATAAACGGCCTTTCATTTAATAGTTTATCTTTCTCTTGTTAAAGCGCATAGACCATAGTCAGAGGGCTTTTCCCCATTTGATCATCAGTAATAGGAGAAACAGAGGGCCCATGGACCTAGGAGAAGATATTTCAGCATAGCAGAGTGCGCTCTGTCTGTAGCTGATCAATATGGAGCAGACCTTGGCTGCTGCTGCTGCTACTGCAGCATGGCTTGCCATCAAGCCAACCTGCCTGCCTGCAAACCCAGTGCTTCGCTACGTAATGCCACTCGCTTGCAGCTGCCAGGGAAACGTCGATGAGGGCCTGTTCTCTAGATTCTATCATCTCTGTGCATTCTCCCATTATACTTCAGGCCCCAATTCGATGATGACTGCACTATGGCCCCACCTGTTCTGTCATCAACTGAGGAATGTAATGACAGAAATTTCAGATGAGGAACAACAGGCCAAAGGTGTGAAAATGGAGATTAAAAAAGAGCCTGGCCGCAGTCGTATTAACCTAGGCAGTGAGCGCCAGCACGGGGCCACCTCTGCTGCCCGAGGCTCATTGTTATTCATGAGCTGGGGCCTGCCAGTATCATTCATACATGTGCAAATAGTGCTACTTTCACTCTCTCGCTGCCTGCCACTGCAGGAAATCAACAAAGGTAGCACGTGGCCACGAGGGGTCCGCCTAATCACCGGCCCAGCTGAGTTATGCAAAATACGTCAAAATGAAAGTAGAGGCTGTCAGCGCTGCATCAAATCCACAACAGATAGCACCAGCAATCATTACCTGTGAATAATGCAAAGCAGCTCAGCGAAATTACGTTCATATATATAGGACCAAAATCCATTTTTCTGCAAATGACGCGCTTTAAATTCCCAAGAATGACAACAGTGTTTACAAAAAAGGTCATTTTACTTCAGCTACAGGTTTATGATACTGTCAAGGGGCCGAACGGTCATTTAGTATGGATATACTAATGCGTGAAACAGTCGGACCTGTGTTTTTCCTGTTGTTTTGTCATCCACAGCATATAGTAGAGGCAGACTGTATGGGAAGGTTGCGGCGAATTGTGTCGAGGCGTATATTCTATCTAGAGAGCTAGCTCTACACTACCAACTGTCACTTCTACTCCCAGTTCGCTTCACTTGGACCTCGTAACCATGGCAACGCGATAAGGCCAATCGCTACTTTCCCTTCCTGTGTCAACGTGGCCTTCTCTACTTTCATTTTGTCAGAGCGTCATTAAAATCGAAGCAGCTGGCTATTGCTGCAAGTTTTTGTTTTACTTGACAAAAGAGCAGTAATTAAGCAGCACGCAGCCCAATTTGTATTGAAGCCTGCGCAGGGGAGGCACTGGCTAGCCTGCTACATGACAACCTACCTAAGTGCTGTGTCCATGGAGGGCGCCCAGTAAGATAATGCAATCCAACATAAAATGTGTAGAGCAGTTGAGTCGAGTGAGCTTGCCAGTGCAGAAATATAACTAGGCAGAGCAGAGCGAGCCGGGAGAGCCTCCCAGTGCAGTGTGTGTTCTTTGCCCAAGCCTGTCTGGCAGGCCACATACATATGCAAATGTCTGAATATTTAATGTCCTACCAGAGCTGGCTGAATATTGTGCGTTAGAACTGACGGAACTGGGCGTACAGGCCCTTGAGTGTGGAGGCGAGGGCCTGGGTCTAACAGCCAGTGTCCCTACACCTGGCCCTTGTCAGTGGTAGCCTGAGAGCCCCCTGCTTGCCAAGTCACTAAACAAAGGCGAGGAGCAGCGCCCGGCTGCCGGCTCAGCCAACAATGACGCCGCTAGCTCTGGCCGACCGACGCACAAAGCCTCCCATTTATTTTACGCTCTACTGCCGCCACTCTTGACACTTTCGCAAAAAGAAACTTTGCATCTCCTACCCATCGGTATCAGCTGCTGCCCTACTAGCCAGGTCCTCACCACCCTCCCAGTATAAATTCCCAGAGAGCGAGCAACGCAGCCGCTCATGTGCCTTGCACCGCGTAAAAGCCCAGAGGTCTGCTAAATATAACCTACTTGCAAGCCTAACAGCAGTGCAGCCAGCAGGGCGACTTCGAAAACAAGCCAGTCCCACAGTTAAAGGTGTGCACTGGGCCCTTCAATGAAGTTCACTGTGTATAAGGCGGTCAACCGTCTGCACACAACGACCTGGGCTTGAATTCGGTTCGATGCAGCCCATGGTAGCTGCCATTACAAGCTCCAGCTACATCAACGTCCAACCAACATAATGGCTCCTCTGAATATTTCACTGCTTTATTGAAATAAGATCTCCTGAGCTTCCAACAGAGCACATCCTGCACTTCTCTCAATTACGGACACAATTCAATGGTACACAGCTCAACTTCTTTCGTGTCACGGATGAACTATTAATACATAGGCCTATGACTCAAAAATATTATTTATCTTTTTTGTCACTTAGGTTATGTTAAAGATCATAATTTGCAAGTAATCATTTACATACATACTACATTCGCCTGAATAAGCAGCACAGAACAACAGAATTGCGCCCATTTATCAAGCGCATGTCAATTATAGGCTTAGAGTTCCCAGCATAGACGAGGCAAGGCTGACATCGCGCCACATTGAATATTCATTAGGAAGGGGCCCTGAAAGGATATCGCTGCAAAGCATGGATATCCAACACAGCCTATGCTAAGTTTACAAGTTTCCTCTTAATTATCCTAATCATATACTTGATTATGCAAAATGCTGGGAATCTCCTGGACATGCACATTGCCCTATTCATATGACATGAAAAACTGTATGGAAGGGGGGGCTGCACGCATGACTGCAAAGCCTGGCACTGGGAATTTAACTGCATGCAGTTACGACAGGTCCTCCCACCGCAGCCCCCAGAGTTCTTACAGAAAACAGGCAAGGCCCTCCCCCTTCTGCCAACTGCCCTCGCTGCTCTCACAAACACGCCTTGCCAGGCCCTACTTCACTGTCACAAGATATGCAGCCCGTCACATTTTCTCCACATGTGCCCACTGCACCCTTCCAAGCACACATGATGGATTTGAACCCACAAGGGACCTGAGTGCTTTGTTTATGCTAGAACGACAGAATGACAAAATTATCTGTACCTGATCTTCGACGGTAGTTACTTTATGACTGAATCACTTATGAATGTAAGATGCACGAACCAAGAATATATGCTGAAGGGCATTCAGTCTCCATTGCACGAACCATGGCATATAACTGGGTTATTTGAAAAAGAGCAATTAATATATAGACGTACAATGTATTAACCTATAACGATAGTTAACTTAAAAGCTCCGTTTTCGCCTGCCTGGAGCCTCCGTCTTCCCAAGGAAACCCCCCCCCCCCCCCCCCCACTCGCTATTGATCAATGCCCCCCCCCCCCAAGCACACCTTTCAAGGGGGCCCCATACGGGTTGCCAGGCTGTAATTTCCTGAAGCGCTCAATCTTGTTTTTCACGCTGAGCCAGCTGGGGCCCCGATGGGTTATTCCAGTTCTGTGATTCATAATTAGAAACAGGACCTTGTACCAGGATTTCGGCTATTCCAACATCAGCAGAAGTGGCCCGCAACGCACACCTACCCATAGAAGATCACTCAGCAAATACTTGTTGTCCGAAATGTACTAAAACAGGTCACACATCAAGAGCCTATTTCTAGCGCATGTGAGCTAGCTGTTTGCCATCTAGATAACCTAGTTCACGGGTTCGAGGCTACACTGGCAAACTATAACCTAGTGCATACGTTCACTTTGTTCACTAACTTCGTACGTCTAAGTTTAGATCACCATGGTATATAGAACATAGTATACTATGGTATAATATACTTTACAGGACACAAGATTTATATTTAGGCCTACGTATAATAGGTGAAAAAAAGCAACAGGGACATAGAAAACCTTTAAATTTACTGCTTTGAATTGAAGTGCAGCTGAATTCTAGCGGCTATAGCATTCAACATTTCTACCATAGCCTTCGAGCCAAGCTTGAGTAATAGCTCAAATATGCTGGCTGAGCAAGGCTGGGTAGCTGCGCCTCCTCTCTCTGTGGCCAACATTTCAATAATACAGCCGTATGGCGCCTCTATTTCTCATATTCCATTCCACTCGCCAGAAGGGACGCCAGTTTTAATCCTTTACTAATTAGTTAGTAATTATAAGACAGTGATGATGTGAGTTGAAATACACCCGTAATGCCCGGCACTCATTGATTGGGCTATTTTTTAGCTGGAGGGCTGGCATGATTGATCCCTAGCGTTGTCGGCACTAAGTGGATGTATGAGGCGAGGCAGGAAGAGGGCTAGGACTACGGCGGACACTCCCTGCCACCAAGGCCCTCGTCGGCAACCAAGGCCCTGTCGGGAGCCCTTTCCTTCCCCAGGTCGGCTGCGTGGGATTCCCAATGCTTTCTAGCAATGACCTAGCTGCAGCGCCGGCACATTGCATACATTATCATAACCGCATAGCAACCGTTCTAAGTGACGTCCATCCAGAACGTTTTCAGACTGAATTTCATCCCTGGCTGACTGGAAATTTCACTAAACCCACTTAAAACAACAGGCCTAATGCAACAGTCACGAATGCTGACATCTTTGCATACATATGTAGACTCAATTGAATTCAGCCAAATGCTTTTCGTGAAGACACTGAACAGGACGTTGTATCATTTAAGTCATAACAAGACCAGTCATCAGTTCTGATTGTTCATGGATGGTTTTAGGTTAAAAAAAGATCTACCTTTGATATCACATTAATGACAGGTTTGGAACCATGCCAATATTTGTAGGCTATACCATGACATAATTCATTGCAGATTTTGCAGTAAATCCGCTTTGATTTCTTTGCATAGAGTTCAACAACTCATTTCAAGGTCCTTGGTCCATGCTTGGTGGTTCTTACAAATGGAAATGGGATGGCGTAAGTGGCAGCTGTGGCTACTTCCTTACAGCATGATTAGGGTGTTCTACGGCAGGGTAAATACCAGAACCCATGACTTACACCCTTGTCTCATATATCATAACAAATATCGCCAGATGTGTAACGTGTGGTTTGAATAACACTAAGAATACTTGGCTGGCAGACAGGCACTTGAGAGGATCACCCTTCTCGGTTACATTATTACAAGATCCCCATGCAGCAGTGGGGAAGCCCCGCGTTCCACCAAGTGCAACTTTTATTGTCGCAACCTTCAAAACATAACAGTAAAACCCTCATCTACAGCCACGCTCTGCTCTGCACCAGCCACACAGGTTGCAAGAGAATAATTGCAACTCTCAGTGCTACACGGTGCTACAGTGTAGTATATATATACAATCAACAAAGCCATGTTTAAAAATTTGTAACACAATGTCATTCACATTTGCTATCAATGCTAAGCAGCAGTCTCAAACTTACAAAATGTATGTTTTTTGACAGAATGAGTGTAACCATTATACCTGCCAGGCAAGAGTCCAAAATCATATACAATTGGTTTATAAATACATGCAAATTGTCAAATAAGTTAATAGCTTTGGGTCATGAGTCAGCCCATAATCATAACAGGAAATTAATTTTAATTGCGGTGCATTATAAATAAACTAGAAATTTTTTAATGGACAGACAGTCTTCCCGAAGTTCAACTGTCCTTCGCCGAACCGAATGTCAAAATGAGCCCACGTCTTTATGAAATATCATTATATAAAATATGTCGTCTTTGGTTGGACCAAAAGAAATTTGGCCGGTCAGGTCCGTCTTTCGGGCAGACTTCAGGAAGACTGGGCTGATGGTTGCATACCAAATGTATCCAGGTAGTTAATTAAATCTATGTGTGAGAAGGGTGATGATGACTAGCATCTTCCTCTTATCAACAATAATTAATTTCAAACTCCAGTCACCATAAATGTAGATCTCGTCCAAAACGAAGTAAATGAATTACACTTATAAGCAATGAGTTTATTCAGACAGCATTTTCAATGAAAATGTACATGTTTGTTAGTCATGTAGGTAAGATATGACTACACCTCATTTGCATGCACTCCGATATTAATTTCATATATATATTCTTGCATCTTAAATACGGCCAAGTGTCAGATATACAGTGAGAATAAAATGATAATCATCAAAACCACAAGAGGTAAAACTCATTTCCTCAATTGCTCCTTCAATTCCAAAGTAAAATGGACGCAACACCAGGCTGTTGTGTTGGAATAAATTAATCACCTACTCCAGTCTATGAGAAGGTGCAAGTATGTAATTATTCTTCAAGATAATGGGCCTTTGTAGCATCTGTGCTTTGGGTCCAATGAGTTGGTGACCACCATAATAAATTATTACTTGCAAATATATTTCTATCTGCTCTCAGATTAGATAATCAAAAGAGGTACACACCTGAGAATTACTGTTGTGTTGTGTCTTGTCAGAGTTCTGTGGGCTTGGACTGGGCTGCGGTCTAGGGGAAGGTGATGCACCATGATTACTGCCAATGGGAGAGGCATAAGGTTGAGAGGGACTGTTCTGGGCTTGACTGCTGCTGCCATTGTTGGCATTCTGTTGCTGTCCCCCACTCTGAGACTGTCCCATGAAAGGTGACTGGCTACCCCCTGGATATGGCATGGGACTACTGCTGTTGGGAGGCTGGCCAGATGATGGCTGTTGTTGCTGCTGCTGCTGCTGTTGACAGAGAAAACATTGACACGACTTCTTACAAGATCTGCCTCACTGCCACATCACATTAAAATTATCTCGGTATAACAGGATTGCACAATCATTAATAGACACACAATATGCACTGCATAATAATTCCAATATTTACCTGTGAAGGATATGGCTGGGATGGCATTCTGTTGGGCTGACTACCAATTGGTGGATAAGGATGATGTGAGTTTGGAGAATATTGCTGTGGTCCACCATAAGGTCCTGAGGATCCAGCCCCACCTCCCCCTCCCCCAGGTCCAGGGGGGTACCCAGGGGGTCTTCTTCCTCCTGGCCCTGAACTATCATACATCTGAAACAAGAGAAACGTAAATATTGCGGTTTAAAAAAAACAAATGAACCCTCTCACTGTACATGTAACACCTTAAGGTTAATACCACTACAGAACTTTAAACTAACGACAAAATGCTTAAAATGACAATGACTTTCAACCATCCCATGATCTTGGGTGTTTCAAAGCCTTTTTCATGTAAATGACATCATGATCGTGATTTTAAAGACCTATATTTATTAAGACCAACAGCTCATAAACAAAGGAGGACATATGGCAAATGCACAGCAAGCACAGTTCAGTCATCATGAGCCATGGTACAGCAGTAGACAGTAGACCAAGACAGCATCCATTTCAAGCGAGGGGCTTGATCTTGAAACAGCTGGGTTGCTGCCAGCCACTGCTGAATGAGGCACGTGTGAAATGACAACATCAATAGTAGCTGTCATGTGTAGGAGTAGTAAAATGGGAGGGTAAGTTGGCCTTGCCTTCTTCCTGATTGGTCCAGTGAGCATATTGACTGAAGTCTCATTCATTGAAGAAGGCTGCTCACCGGCCCTGCCCACTCAGTGACATACAACAGACAGGCCACGTGGGTTCATAGGGCTCCCCTGGATCCTCACAGCTCATTGTCCCCAGCGTGTTTGATGCGCTCCGGCGGCCACACTTGAGGGCAATTAGTGAGTGACGAGACATCGCAAAGGTCAATGACCTGTGACTGGCCTATTTTCATATAGCATAGGCAGACATGGATGGGAAGGAGGGGGAGGAGAAAGGGGGGGGCACCATGCTGTGACTCCTATAGGAGCAGCAGCAGCAACCACAGGGGCCTGCAGCCGGATCTCCATCCCAACATGTAAACACGCCAGACAAACACATGGCTAATCTTCATAAATCTACTACAATCACACACGCACCTCTTGCTGCCTCACGCACCAGCTACGGCCTTGGCCAACTGAATCAACGCGACATAAAAACAACACCACTCACTGCTGGCTCATTCAATGCAAAGACAACACTTGAGCTGCATCAGCAACCCACTTTATAACATTACGCAACAACCACAACACTGAAGCAGCTTCTCTTCTCTGTTACCAAATTTAACATCACCATTGTGTGTCACAAGATGACCACAGAATCTAATGATCTGGTAGAACCTTATGGTAGAACCAAGAATAGGCCACCTCCTTGTTTGTTCAGATCACTATGCTTAGACCAAGGTGCACCTTTCTACCTGTAACCGTTCTTCCGTCCATGCCATCGAGAACTTCCACAGGAAATTGCCAATTAAGAATAAAATTGCTTACCATGGAGCCAGCCCGTGATACCATTTATATGACTCAATTCTAGAAATCACTAAGCCCATGATGCATCAATTTACAGTGACCACTGGCCAGAGATCTATCAGTGCATATTTAAACAATGAGAAAATGGCTTGCAAAACTGTAAACTAAATTTTTGAAATGCAACATCAAGATGCTGACGAAGTCACCATTCAGTGTTGCATGCACATTTCAACATGACTGTCTTGACTCGGTGTTATCTACGTTATTTGTAGTTCGTCAATGACAGAATACTAGAATTCTCAGACTACATATTGGCGGATTTATACTTTTTCAAATCACGTTTTTAAGATGAGATCCTCAAACTAGCTCACTTGTGAATTGCAGTAGCCACTTCAGTTTTAAAATGCAAATCCAACCAGTAACGTCTATCATTATTCAATCTTCATGAAATTTCAAATTAGACCTCAGCTCAATTTAGCTTTATGTGAGTCAGCCAATGCAGTTCCATGCATCAACAGGAGGTTCAGGAACGACATTCGCCTCAAGTTATGGTTGGAGATGATAACATCCTGCCTCAGCAGCAGCATTCGACAGAATCTCCGTCAGATGGCAGCACGTACAAGGCAAGACTCGAACTAGGTTATGAACTGACCTTCACCCCGTCATGCGTCTATTGGGAGAATCAATTTTTGCATGTATAGTTTAGCCCCAGAATGAATCACAGGCGCTTCCAAGTGACAAAACAAAAACACAACTAAACTGCTTTTATATTTGAAACTGAATCTACTTGTACACCACAAAGCTAAATGGTAAAGAGAGAGTTGGAAACAGGCAGCAAATGCAGATTTATGCCGAGCTGTTTACGCCACACAAGCTTGCCTGCTTGCCAACCTAGTGCAGGCCTGCGCCCACTTCTCTAGTGCTGCAAATGGGTCAGGGACAGAGCTGTCGTCTTGTAAATATGAATAAAACACGAAAATAAAAACATTACCCTTTCAAAAGACAAATGTATTTGACTGTCACAAATATATGCTGAGAGTAACTGAATGGCAGTCACTAAGATGCAGATTGCTGAAGCCGAGATAGCCAGGATGGGCAATACACACAGACAGGTAAAACCTGGTTTGCCTACGTTGCTCTGCTCTGCTTATATCACCACATCATAACATTTTCAATATGTTCTTTCCACATTTTCACATGGTGCACTCACATTACCACTACATATAATATTTCATGAATAACATCTTAACAATTTCTGATTAACAACAAATATGAAGGAATCAAATTATGACCTGAGACAGGCATTGATGGCAAGATAAACCATTGGCACTGATTATGATTTAAATTCATTTTCATCAGCTAGCTCATTAAGGTTTCAATATATGATACCTCACAGTACTGATAATACTAAAATATGAAAATTAACTACTTCAACAATATCATCAGCATTTTTATATGGCATTGTACCATCAACTCACGTCTGTCATACTGTCACCACTGTGAAAGTTTTTATGCCATCCCTATCAAATTTATTTGTTGTACTTATGTATGTACTACTTTCGAAATGATTGACAATAAGATGACGAAAAAGATTTAAATGTAACAATACATTTCTATCATTATTTTTTAATTTAGAATTTAACAAAGATAAACACCAATTCAAATTGCAGTTAGAAGAGTCACACACTGATTAGGTCAAATTTATTTGGTCTTCTGCTTCTCAGATCCTTTCAGGGTAATTTGTAATGGGCCATTCGGTCAAAAATTCAAATATAACATAAAAATTCATATGAAATAATACTGGGAAATGTTATTTCATTTTTCTGTCGGCACATTCTTCATATAGGGCCAGGCTTAAAAATATTCCTATTGCGGGTTACGCGACTGTACAGAACATATCAGTGCGTATGACAAATATTTTCCCTTGCCTTTTTTTGTCCTAAAATTGTTTCTGGGTCTTGGGCCCTGCCAGTAAGTTGAATATTGGTCAAATATATTCTTCTGAGGTAAAAATAAATAAATTCCTACCTACCTGATGGATTTTTTAAGTGTCATGTAACCCGCAACAGAAATATTTTAACACTGGCTTAGGTAGATCCGAGAAGCTAAGAATTAAATAATTGTCACCTTATCCAAGAAATGAATCTAGGTTTATGGTCACTGGTCAGTATGCCATAAATCATTAGTGATGAAAAATGTTTTTGAAGAGGAGATGGTGATACCATACCAAGGAGAGAAAGGGGCAAAACAACAGTTATCACTACGAATGATCACATAAAATTGATCAATAACAATATTTGTAAAGACGTTATCAGTCCACAATCCCATTGACTTTGCATGCATTTGATGATCTGAGGATTCTTAACTTCAATGGTGACATTAAAGTCAAAAGAAAATGATCTCTCTGCAACTTATTTTTACAAGCATTTATAGTTACACCATAACTACAACTGACCAGCAGATTCAGGAACATTTTACTGCCTAATATAGTGCAAGAAAACACCTGATGGCAATTTGACAGAACTTTTCCTATCATGGCTCAAAACTATCATCTTCATTTGAAGGTCTGGCTGATGCATGTCAACCTCATGATCACCACGTAAGCAGTCATTTCCATTTAGTTATGACAATTGCTTTGAAACTACAATCCTATCCTGCATTCCCTGCTAAATATTCAATCCAATTTTGAGTTGGTCACTCTCAAAGAATGACATATTTGTGGTCATTCACTGTCAGTGTGAATTAAGATTTGAGTTTTTGCTTTAGGTTGAAATGAATTTAATTTATTTTCTAAGTGGTTATACACATAAATCACAAAAGTTGTTCCCACAGGAACTTCAATTAAGTAATCATTTCAAGAATATTTCATGCCTGAAGTGCATATTTTTTTTAGTTCTTTGTAGTTTAGAATGACAATAAACTGTGATATGATGCAGACCTTAAGAAATTAATCCATTTAGCATCCCTTAGTGACTAAGCTTCCATACAATTGGTCTTGTTATACTAGGATTAATTGGGACAATAGCCCAGATATGGGTCAAAACAGGAATTCCTCTATGGTCAAAACAACCCAAGAACAACTTGAAGCTGCAAGAGCCAATGGGAAGCCAGTGACCCTGAATACACAAAGTAAACATCAGAGGTAGCAGAAGTGAATGGCAAGCCATGTGCTGGGTGTAAACAACACGGTCCCACGTGGCTAATGCAACCCATCCAGGAAATCACTACTTTCACTATCTCAACCAACAGAGCCTGGGCATCCTGGCTTACTGGGTCTACTGACACCTGTTGTAGTAATTTCAATTTCGAACTGTTTCACAACTCGACAGTCAGAAAAGTAGAAACAAGACTGATGCATTGTTATAGAGGAGGAAACGTAGTTGCTATGACCAAAATGCACAAGAAAAGTGGATATTACTGCATTGAAAAATCAGTACATCCTTTATATGTCAGCCAATAAAACTTTAACGTTGCTTCTGACCATAATACCCATCAAAATCACGCTGTCAAGATCTGTTACCTTCTGTACACCTCAAATCCAACATTTGTAATTGATAAAGATGAAAACAACCACACGATCAATTAATGAATATGAAAGAAAGACCCTAAGCACCACCGAATTAACACTGGAACAATTACGCACATTAAATGTTTACACAACTTGACATCCCTAACATGTAACACACATTTCCTCTAATATGCAAAAACAAGTTGTAAAATCAACACAAAGCAAAGACAACATACCAGTACATATGCTACAAACCAGAAAGTACATCAACAACAACACTGAATACTTTACCTGGTTTCTGAAGGGTTGATTGCCAGGCATTTGGGGGTATCCCACACCACCACCAGGTCTTGGTTGCTGTCCCCAATTTCCAGATTGGTTGAAGCCAGGACTGTCTGCAACATCATTCATGCCCTTTTGTTGCCCCATTCCATATTCCCCATAACCTCCAGGATATCTCTGTGAAGATGCATTCTGGAGTAATTGATTTAAAGTTGGAGTAGGACCACTTTGTTGTTGTTGAATTGAAGGGCCACTCATCACTCTTTGCTGTCCAGAATTGAAGTTAGGGGGCATCATACCCATGCCCCCTCCAGTCATACCCCCTCTAGCTTGCATTGGACCTTGTCTAGAAGGCTGGGGATAACCTGACCTCATGTTATGCTGTCCATATTGTGAGAAATTACTATTTTGTTGTGGGAATTCACCACTACTACTACTAGGCAGTCCGCCATGTTGGTCTCCCATACCGAAGTTTCCTCGGTTGAAACCGCTGTTATATTGCGATGTAGGAATGTTATCGTTCATTTTACCATACTCAGTCCTCCCCGAACTTTGTTCCTCGGAATCATGAGGGTAATTGTTAAGCTCAGAATTTACTCGAGGCCCATCCATGGGCGGAACATAGTCGGACTGACTGCGATCCAAGTTCATGTTTTGTTGTCCTCCATCTTGAAACGAGTCCATTGTGTTAGACTCTGATCCTGCATTGGACGACTTTACCTTAGCATTATACATCATTCCATCAGCTTTGATATCTGACCTAGGGTTTTCCATGATAACGACCTTACCGGTGTCCAGTCCAAGGCCCTAGGACCTCCGGATCTCCGACGTGTGTCCGTCCTTTATGTCCACAATGACATGCTGTGAATGTGGGCCTGACATAATGTGAAGCACACACCCAGCAGTAAAAAAGGTCTCAGTCTCTTCACATGGCTTTTCTGGTGCTGTCCATTCGCATCCTAGGTGTTTCCGATCAGTCCGGTAACTTTGTAAACACGTGTAGTTTAGAGGCTCCACCAAAGTTGGGGAAACTTAGGCCGATGGCAGCATGGTCTTATCATACACTAAGCTATTATAGGGACACTTCAATAGCGGGAATATCGGCGGATTGCCTTGGAGATTACTGCGCACTTTCAATACACAAATAGCATATTTTGAAGAACATCAATTAAATTTATAATAAAAATGTATTTTCAGCGATTATGTTTGACTAATTACGCTTGCCCAAGTGCAAAAATCTGTTTAACCCAAGATATCTACTACCATCCAAGGTACTACTTTTCGGAAGCGTCCACAAGGCGGATGATTCGAAAAACAAGGTGTGTGAGGCGTCTGAGGCATTCTTTTCACTTGGCCCTTTTCAATTAGTTAAAATGTGGTTTAAGCAAGGTCTGTCGGAACTTCAAATTGCCCAACAAGCCACGCAAAATGTGTTCATGGTGTACCTAAAATATCATGACGATTCACGGTGTATTAGCCGGACTGTGGGCAAAAATTAGAAATGCTTGTGTTCGACGGGAGTTGTTGGGAACGGCCGTCATTTGCCACAGGGCGCACGAACTGACGTCATGTGGTGACAATCTATATTATTGAGCACGCCACTTGTGTTTAGTCACTTTTTGCTGGCCACACCAGGTGTCGGGGGTGTTAGTGGACAGCACAGGGATTATTTAAAAGAAAGTTCAGTGGTGATAGGGAATGTCCAGGGAAGTTGGCATAAAACTTTACCTCAGCGGCGCGCTTTGGACGCGCTGCACGCAACTTAATTTTATATTTTAGGCTGTTCCCGTTATAACGCGCCTTCCCTCCGAAGAAAGCTTCAACTTGCTCAGCAACCTTTGCAGCGTAGACTGGGTTGTGAACTCTGGCAACTGTCGCATTCCACAAGGGGGCGCCGCGGGACAACACCAATTTCACGAATTTCTATACTATATTCAGAAGATCTTGGACCTTTTTGATTTTTAAATAATTTGGCTGAACAGTTACTGAACACACCTCTGCTTGTTGATATACATTTCCCATTATTTGCCTGAACCAAACTTTATTTATTACTAATATTAGACAGCTTTCTAAATATATCTGAATTAAGTTTTTTTTTCTCCATTTGTCTCCCCCCCCCCAAAAAGAAAGCTAAGCAACACATACTCAGCCTTTATTTACACAATTGATAGAATTGCAATGCATAAACCATAAATATATAACGGTGAGCCTAAATGTTATTTGCTATTATATCTACTTATAGAACTAGTATAAGCCTAAACATGAACTGTAGTGCCCAGATAGATCTGCCATGTGCTGCCATCTCGTGTATAATTGCATGATCTCTGTGTAGGTTGCAGTCCACTACCAATGCTGCCTTCTTGTCTCATGATAGTTTTCACCATTACACATGCCCACTTTTGCACAATTTAGTAGTTTTTCATGCCAAAACTCAGTATGTAAACATACCCAGTGTGTTTCCAATGTTTTAATCCGGATTTTCTCTCAATGTTTGTTTTATTTTTAGTAATTAATGTCTGATAAAATCATTAGTTAACACACAAATTTGGTATTCCCTGAATAATAAGGTTTATTTTCAACTATTTGATTAGTCTTAGCAAATTGCACTTTGACAGACAGTGCAGCTATACATTACAATCTTTTAATTAGACTCCATGTAGCACTGGAACCGCAGTCTCCTACACTGTAGTGAGACTGGTCGCTAGCAATTCTTACATGGGTTATGAATGGCTGAGTCTAAGCCATGCTATGATTGGTCATTGTGTCGTGCTCTCTGGTAGGTTGACTTGGACACGCCCCCAAAGAATTAGCCCAATCAAACACCAGAAAACAATCGGCCAATCAGCAAAATGTCAGGATCCTGACACAAAGTCACGTGATAATGGCGGCCAAGACCGACTCCTTTGCACTTGTGCGGAAGGAGGGGACCAACTTAGACTCCATGTAGGTTTTTAGTAATGCGTTTCTCAGCCGCCAGGGGCACTGCGATCCTTACAACTGCCCCCTGGTGTGATAAAACGTCTGACTAAATTGAGTGTAACAGGCGCTGTGATTGGCCAATGATATGCGATGAAAAACGGCGATAATGGGTGAAATCAAAGTAACAGGCGCTGTGATTGGCCAATGATGCGATGAAACGACGATAATAGGTGAACTAAATTTTTATCCAGTTCCGGTTGGCTTGTCCACTGTAGTCACTCATCTACGGGAAGTGAGCTTCGCTCACGGCCTGTGGCCGTGACGAGTTTCGCTCATAATATATGTAGCTGTCAATGCCAGGAGTGAGCGAAGCTATATATATTGTATATTTATGAAAACTTGAAGTTGCTGTGTCTCCAGATTTAGCACATTCAAGTAATTATATATATACCAATGCAACAATTTAACCTTAATTTACAATGTGTTTCCAATGTTTTAGTCCGGATATTCTCTCAATGTTTAATTTTTGTTTGTTTTGTAATTAATGTCTGATAAAGTCATTAGTTAACACACAAATTTGGTATGCCCTGAATAATAAAGGTTTATTTTCAACTATTTGATTAGTCTTAGCAAATTGTACTTTGACCGATAGTGTAGCTATACATGTTACAATCTTTAAATTAGACTCCATGTAGGTTTTTAGATTTTCAAAATCGGACAATAGATAACAATTTATAAGAGGCAATAACTAAAGTGAGTGTAACAGGCGCTGTGATTGGCCAATGAAAACGGCGATAAATAGGTGAAATCAAAGTAACAGGTGCTGTGATTGGCCAATGATGCTATGAAAATGACGATAATAGGTGAAATCAATTTTTATCCAGTTCCGGTTGGCTTGTCCACTGTGTAGCCACTCGTGTACGGGAAGTGAGCTTCGCTCATATAATTTAATGTAATAGCGTCGGCCATAAAACATTAAAACGAGAATAATATCATCCTGTTTTTTTCCATACATATGTACATGTCAGAAATTCAGTCACATCTAAATTGGGCAAAACCACCACCAAAAAAAAAAATCACAATTTTCTTCTCTCTTCATCTTCATATACAGTGGTTCTGCAGTTTTATTTAGCACAATCAGACGCTTTTTTGCATGACATCAGAGAAACACTGAAATAAAGTCAAATTATTATTCTCTCTAGTTTGGACACTAAATTACTTTATCCAATCACACGGGGCCTTGGTTTTAGTGCAGGACTAAATATATAGCAAAGAAGATTACAAGAAGCGCCACTTCCTATACATGTACTTCATTGTAAACCCTGTGCTTACTCCCCCAGAATTCCCGGCAGGCCGGGCATCGGGGAGTACTTAGTAGGTGTAGCACTGGAACCGCAGTCTCCTACACTGTAGTGAGACTGGTCGCTAGCAATTTTTACATGGGTTATGAATGGCTGAGTCTAAGCCATGCTATGATTGGTCATTGCGTCGTGCTCTCTGGTAGGTTGACTTGGACACGCCCCCAAAGAATTAGCCCAATCAAACACCAGAAAACAATCAGCCAATCAGCAAAATGTCAGGATCCTGACACAAAGTCACGTGATAATGGCGGCCAAGACCGACTCCTTTGCACTTGTGCGGAAGGAGGGGACCAACTTATTAGTAGGTGCAAACTTGAACGCCCCTAGTGGATACAAATTTAATTTGTTAGCTCTGTCCCGTCTGTAGTTTCTTCTATTGGACAGTTAAAATAAAATGTCAGTGTCCTAGTGTGAATAAAGCAAATTATCACAAATTTACGTCAGCTGATCAATCTGAATGTAGGATCGATGTCCAATGACGTCAAAATATGCCAGTGTGATGTCACTCAATAATCGCCGATTGTTCTCCATTCGTGACGTCATTAGCTCACTTCACGAACTGCCTCCTTTCCCAGTGTGCATAGCGCATCCTAGATTCCTACTTGATCATAACACCGAACCCTCAGCGCAGCTTGTGGAATGTGTTAGAATTAGTGGACTGTTAACAACACCTAGGTCGTTTATTTGAAAAAGTGATTGACCCCTGTAAAAAGTCAAGGTCACTCATTTTCAATAGTCAAGGTCACCCTCCTTAGATTCATCCCAGGTCTCCTACGCCATGTTGGATACATGACATCCTATAGCTACACCAGCATAACTCAAGGTATTTCTACAAGCTTCACAATGCTTCTGACCCCTATGACCTCAAAAATAGGTCAAAGGTCACCCAACCCAAATACTTCATTGTTAGTTCATACGTGGTTCCTAGACTGTTTATACACGGACATAGTAAATAGTTAACTGCCAGCCATGTAGTTCCTAGTTCTTGGATCATTCCCAGTTAGATCATAAACAGTTTCCAGATAGTTCCTAAAGACTTCCTAAAGAAAAAACAGATACCACTCAAAAGTTAAAGACATCAACTATATAATTATCTATCCAGTAAGCACCAATGTTTGGTAAGACTCAAAAACTAAGGGAATAGGTTATCCAATGAATAGACTATCTTCTATATGTTACTATTCTATATACCCAGTTCCTAGATATTTATGTTATATTTTCTCTTGTAAAAACATTCTCTGGCATAAAAATGTCTAGGAACTGTATACTTATCTATGTAAAATCAATCAATGTTTGGTAGGACTCCATAGGTAAGGAAACAGGCTATTCAATGGATAGACTATCAACCATATGCTACTATTCTATATACCCAGTTCCAAGACATTAATGTCGTACCTTCCCGCGCAAGAAACATTCTCTGACATACAAGTGTCTAGGAACTGGATAGTTGTCTGTGAAGTAACAACCAATGTTTGGTAAGACTTAGTAGCTAAAGTAATAAACTTTCCAATGAATAGACTATCATCTATATAATACTATTTTGTGTACCCAGTTCCTAAACATATAAGTCATATTTTACCTAATAGAAAAATAATCTCTGTCATAAAAATGATTAGGAACTGGATAGTTATCTACGCACTGCAGTAACAACCAATGTTTAGGAAGAATCAATAGCTTAAAGAATAGGCTATCCAATGAATAGAATATTTTCTATATGCTTCTATTCTATATACCAAGTTCCTGGACATTTTTGATATTTTCCCTCATAAAAAAAACACTCTCTGGCATACAAATGTCTAGGAACTGGATAGTTTTCTATGCAGTAAGCACCAGTGTTTGGTAAGACCTAATAGCTATAGCATTAGGCTATCCAATTAATACACTGTCATCTATGTGCTACTATTCTATATGCCCTAGATATCTATGTCATACTTTTTTTCTTACAAATATTGTCTCTGACATACAAATGTCTAGGAACTGGATAGTTACCTGTGCAGTAAATAATTTTAATGGCTAAGGAAACAGGCTATCCAACGAAAAGACTGTCATCTATGTGCTACTATATACCTAGTTCCTAGACATTTATTTCAGATTTTGAAATATCCCTTTCACTTACTCCTGAAAAAACCTTCTCTGGGAACTTGATAATTAGCTATGGATAATTAGCTATGCAGTGAGCACCAATATTTTAAATGGCAGCCATTACAACTGTTTTAAAGATATTGATATGAATTTTTTTGTGAGTTTATTATGAATGTCTGCACACATGAACCAATTTGCAGCCAATTCGGGATTCCTCACATCCCAAACCACCAATTAGAATTCAATTTTTTTTTTTTTTGTGATAGCTTCAAAACTAGTTAAAGAAAACATATATAAGGAAAAATATGATATAGATATTTTAGGAAATAGGCATATAGAATAACTGCATATAGATGACAGGGGTTTAGTGCAGTATAGTGGACCCAAATTATTGACCATATTTGGCATCCATGAAACATTTAAAAAAAACCCTATTTTTGACCAAATTTCGTTCTGGCACACAATAAGAATACATTTGTCTAGAGTGGCAGGGGTTTAGGGGGCAGCAGCCCCAAGAAAAAGCAAAATAAACTATGATACACTTGCGTTGTTGATTCACAGCTGCCGTTGGTTTGTGACGTCTCTCATTGAATTCAAGCATTTTTATGCCATAGGCCTGGCAATGAGGCTCGCTAAATATGGTCAATAATTTGAGTCCGCTATACTGCACTTTTTCCGATGACCGTGTATTCATCAAATAGCCTATTGAAATAGCTTTCAAGTTTAACTAAACATTGCACTGCATATATTACTATCCAGTTCCTAGACATATGTATTTTAGAAAGTGTGTTTTTTAAGAGAAAAAATACAACAAATATCTAGAAACTAGGCATATAGAATAGAAGCTTGTACATGACAGTGTATTCATTGGATAGCCAAATGATATAGCCATTAAGTCTAACAAAACATTGGTACTGCATAGATAACTATCCAGTTACTAGACCATTGTTTCTTTGGTTTTTTTTTTCAGAGTAAAAACATGACAGATATCTAGGGAACTCACCCTGACAAGTCAAAGCTGCATGGGAGTATGAGGAAACTAAGCATATAGAATAATAGCATATTGATGACAGTGTATTCATTGGATAGCCTATTGATATAGCTATTGATTCTTACTAAACATTGGTGCTTACTGCATAGATAACTAGTTCCTAGACATTTGTATGCCAGAGGCTTGGTTTTTTAGAGGGAAAATATAAAAAATGTCTAGTAACTTGGTATATAGAATAGTAGCATATAGAAGATAGTCTATTCATTGGATAGCCTATTGCCTTACCTATTAATTCCAACCAAACATTGGTTGTTACTGCATAGTTAACTTATCCAGTTCCAGAGAATGTTTTTCTTTTAGGGAAAATATGACATAAATGTCTAGGAACTGGGTATATATAGCACAGTAGCATACAGATAATAGTCTATACATTGGATAGCCTTTGCTAGTGATTCTTACCAAACAATAATTGCTACTGCATGGATAATTATCCAAAAAAAGTTCCTGGACATTTTTTATGCCAGAGAATGTTAAAATATAACATAAATGTCTATAGGAACTGGGTATATAGAACATACAGAAGATAGTCTATTCATTGGACAGCCTATTCTATTACCCTTTGAGTCCTACCAAACATTGGTTGTTATTGCATAGATAACTATCCAGTTCCTTGACATTTGTATGTCAGAGCATATTTCTCCATTTGGGAAAATATTACATAAATGTCTAGGAACTGGGTATAGGCCTATATAATAGTAGCATATAGATGATAGGCTACTCATTTGATAGCCTATTCCCCAAGCTATTTTTTCTTAGCAAAGTTATGATGCTACTGCATAGATATTTATCCAGTTCCTAGACATTTTATGCCAGAGAACGTTTTTTTACAAGAGAAAATATAACATAAATGTCTGGCAACTGGGTATATAAAATAGTAGCATATAGAAGATAGTCTATTCATTGGATAGCTGATTCTCTTCTACCAAACATTGGTTGTTTCTGCATAGATAACTATCCAGTTCCAAGACATTTTTATGCCAGAGAATGTTTTTTTGCATGAGAAAATATTACATAAATGTCTAGGAACTGGATATATTGAATAGTATACAAATACAATTTTCTAGGGCCCAAAGTGACCAGTCAAATATTGTTTATTATACCTCCATAAACTAAAACACAATACTTTTTTTTTTACTGAAGGGTATGAAACAGAAATAATTATTCAATACAAACAACAATATATATTTTTTTTACGCCAACTCTTTTCAGATGTTTGCTTAAACCCCAAGTTTATATATTTGCTTAAAACCAAAGCCTATTACATGTAGGCCTATTACATGTAGGCCAATCCATGAATTTGAATTCAAATCAGTCCTTCAACACTGGTGAGTGGTGACGTCACAATAAACAATGGTGATGACATCACAACTGGCAACTATAATGAGGAGGCAGTCACTATTCTTCAGGAATAGTGCCCCCAGGGCAATAGTACTTTCTAAGCAATGTCATGTGACATTGTTTCAGCCAATCACAGCTCATGAGACATTGCAGAGGTATAACAATAGCATATAGATGATATTTTATTCATTGGATAGCCTATTCCCTTAGCTATTGAGTGCTACCAAACATTGGTTGTAACTGCATAGATAACTATCCAGTTCATAGACATTTGTATGTCAAAGTATGTTCTTATACGATGAAAAATATTGCATAAATGTCTCGGAACTGGCTATATAGAATAGTAGCATATAGATGGTGGTCTATTCGCTTAGCTATTGATTGTTACCAAACATTAATTCTTGCTGTATAGATATCTGTCCAGCTCCTTGACCTTTGTATGTCAGAGAATGTTTTTTTAAATGGAAAATTTGACATTAATTCCTAGGAACATGATATATAGAATAGTAGCATAAAGAAGATAGTCTATTCATTGGATAACCTATTCCCTTAGTTATTGAGTCTTACCAAACGTTGGTGCTTATTGCATAGACATTTTTATGCCAGAGAATGTTTTTACAAGAGAAAATATAACTTAAATATCTAGGAACTGGGTATATAGAATAGTAGCATGTAGAAGATAGTCTATTCATTGGATAACCTATTCCCTTAGTTATTGAGTCTTACCAAACGTTGGTGCCTACTGCATAGATAACTTTCCAGTTCCTAGACATTTGTATCTCAGGAAAATAAAGACCATTGGCCTTGTTTGTCCCAAAAAAATTTATATCAGACAATATTATATTTTACCAGGGAAGATATGACATAAATGGCCTTGTTTGCTAGAAAAAAAAGTAGGTTGATAATTCTCAATTTTTACAATAATATATATTGTGACAAAACAAAAAGTGTGCGCCCCCCCCCCCCTTCAAATTAGGCCCATGATATGACTACTATAGACTACAGTAGTCATTAATATATGAAAGTTAATTTAATTGATAGTTGATGTCTGTTTACTAAATAATAGAATGTAGGAAGTCTCTAAGAACTAAATAGGAACTGTTTATGAACTAACTGGGATATGATCTAAGAACTAGGAACTACATGGCTAGCAGTTATCATAAGGACCACAGGATCACACACAAGTATCAACACATAAAGATCTACACACATTTACAAAACGTATCAAATCACAATGCCCCAGAAAAAAGGACTTTATCATTAAAATTCGGTCCTCTTTATTTTACCAACTTTGAAGTTCTAGCACAATTAGAATAACATTTGATGTAGACTAGCAGGGGTTTTAAGGGTGGCAGCCCGAAGATAAAGAAAAACCTTACCGTGAACATTGAAATCGCCATCATTAGTTTGTAACATTGTACATTGAATTCAAGCTTTTAACATTATATGCATGGCAAAAAAGCTTGCTAAATATGGTCATAAATCTGGGTCCGCTATACTGCCCTTTTTTCGAGGAATTTAGAGTGGACCCTGCTTAGGGAAAATCCATGTTAGAAAGAGAACAAATTACAATTTGAGTTGGACAAGTTGAAAAGAGAAAGACAATTGCAGTTTGAGAAAATGAAAAAGAGCTAATAAAGGATAAAGAACAATCTGAGACAACTTAGCATGAGAAATTCCCCAGATAAGTTAGGTTGGTTCCTTGATTAGATGAGTTTGAAGTGGATAAGTATTTCCAGCATTTTGAAAAGGCTGCAGAGAGTTAAGAATGGCCCAAACTGTACTGGCCTTTAATGCTACAGAGAGTGATTTTCAGCCTTGTCTGTTAAAGATCAGGGTGGGCCTAGCTCAGGGGTAGCGCTCTGGGTTTCCAACCGCTGGGTTTCGTGTTCGATCAAGCCTAATTTGGATGGCTGTTTCCTCCTTTGTCTCATTGCCATGGTCTCTGCCTGTTCTAAATTAGCCCAACTGGTGCAGAAATACAGGACGTAAAGCCCTAATCACACACTCTGTTGAAGATCAGTCTAGGCCTAGACCCTAAGGCCGTGTCGTAGGCTAGGGTCTAGTAGATATCAAAGCATTGCGAGATAGGCCGTGGAAGTAGGTCAATCACTACGCATGTTAAATTTAACTAAGCGGCGAACAAAATAGTTCTTTAACATTCATCCGATACGACTTTGCATTGTCTTATTTGGTACAGGGACTTGACGTATTGTTATCTTATGATTAATAAACCTTTCTACACTGTAAAAGTTCTTGCTCCCCCACAGGGATCCTTGCTCCCCTGAATTCTCCAAGACCCTCTCCTGTGGAAAGGTGTGATCAAGGGTCGACAAGACAGGTTAAAGATGCTGCAGAGTATGATATTGTGCAGCATGCTATTTTGACAAATCTTTGTTCAGGTAACTGATGCCAAAAGCAACAGGAATGATGGCAAGGGTAATGATGGCAAAAGCCAATCTAAAAGGCAAAAGCTACAGTTCCTACCTGCAATTATTGTAAAAGAAATGGTCATGTTTTGTCTTCGTGTTTCTTCCTGAAAAAGAGGAAAGAAAAAGAAACCTTGCCTAATGCCCTGGTGAAATCATATACAGAGAAACCTTTTAAAGAAATCAGTCTGGTGAGACCATCTTGTTCAATTGAGGCCAAAAAGGCTGTGGGTTTAGTGCAGTATAGCGGACCCAAATGCCCATTTTTGGCGTCCATTTAAAAATTAATTTTTATGAAATATTTCACAAGTTTGTGAAATAAACTCTTTGTCTTTAACGTGAATACGAAAACCGCCATCATAACTACATTAGTTTGTGACGTCCTAAATTGATTTCAAGCACTTTTACGTCATAAGCCAGGCAAAGAGGCTCGTTAAATATGGTCATAAATCTGGGTCCGCTATACTACACTTTTTCCAAGGCTGTAATGTCTGATGGATAGAGGGAAGAGTTCCTTCCTTTTGTGTAAGAGGGAGAAAAATCTGTGCCTGTGCCCATTAGAATTATTCGTGATACTGGGGCATCTCAGTCACTTTTGTTAAAAGGCACTTCAATTTTTTTTTTGTGATGAGACTGCCACAGGTGATTTTAATTTGTTCAGTGTATTGAAGAGAGAATTGTATCAATACCTCTGTACTTCGTGAATTTTAATTCAGACTTAGTAACAGTACAAGTTAAAGTGGGATTAAGTTCTAGTCTCCCTGTAAAATGTGTTTCTTTATTGCTGGGCAATGACATAGCTGGTGGAAAAGTTGTCCCCTCTGTTCAGTTGACTACTCAGCCGAGCACTGAGGAAATTAATTTTTACCCTGATGTCTTTCCTTCCTGTGCAGTGACTTGAGCTATGGCCAAAAAGGCTAAAGAAGAGGAGGATTATGTGCAGTCTAGCTCTTTGACACATTATGACAGTGTTTCATGTCATGATTTTATTAATGGCTATTGTCTTGAGGATATGTCAGACACATTTCTAAGCTCAGTGTTTGGTCAGGACCAAGGTAGTTCTCAGAACTTAGTGACCCTAGAGTCAGGTGAAAGTTCACAAGTGTCTGACAATCTCTCCCTTTGTCTAGAAAGCAGCTGATCAAGGAACAGGGCAGTGATCCAGAGTTGTCTGAGCTCCAGATGACGAAATAGCCAAGGTGCCAGTTGGTTATTATTTAAAGGATGGTGTGTTGATGAGAAAATGGCGCCCCCTGATATTCCTCCCAATGAAGATTGGACAGTTAGTTATTAATCAAGTTGTGGTTCCTAAGGTCTATAGGAATGATTTTGTCCGTGCCACATGGCCGGCCTACCTTTAGGTGGTCATTTTGGTGTTAACAAAATAATCAAGCAGTTCTTTTGGCCTGGTTTATGTAAGGATGTTTCCAACTTTTCTTGACTTGTCAGGTGGTTGGTAAGCATAAGTTAGATCATCCTTTGGCTCCATTACAGCCTTTCCAGCTTTCAATGAACCTTTCTCTAAAGTCAATGTGGATTGTGTCGGTCCTTTACCAAAGACAAGGTCAGGGAATCAGTACATGTTGACTATCTTGTGTGCTGCTACCAGGCAATACCTCTCAGGAGTATCAAGGCTGCCACGGTCTCTAAGGCTTTGATTAAGTTTTTCAATTTGTTTGGTTTGCCTAAAGGGGAGTTCTCACATGGCCGGTTTTCCCAGTGAAGCCATATTGCTCTCACAGAATGATGTAATATTGCGCAAAATTGGGCATCCGTACTGCAACCGTGGTTATCGGGAGGTTGTCGTAGAAGACTGTGAACATATCGGGAGGTTGTCGTAGAAGACTGTGAACACACTTACTCGATTCCTCGCAGCCGTCCCCAAACCGAGAACAACCGCCAAAATCGACGGATGTTTTGCTTGTGTTAAAAACTTCCGTAGAAAACTTGTGGGTGATTGTTTAGTTTGCAACCGTAGTGAAGCCATTGTTGCCGTAGAGGCACTCGTGGCATATGCCAAGTCACACGTGAGACACTCGTAGAAGCCGGCGGGAACCGTCCCACACGTGGGTGTCAAAAACCCGGCGGGAGAGGTACGTGTGCGACAATTAAACCGTCGGCTTCTATGTTTGCACTCACGTGTACCACGGATAAGTCACCATTATATACGTATAGAAAAATCATAACCTATGTATGCTACGTGCGACTTACATGTGCCACGAGTAAGTCACCGGCTGCTAGGTTAACAACGGGTGAAGGATGGTTGCAAGAAAGACACCCAAGAAGAAGATGATGATAGAGATGCCCGTCAATTTCCACTGCTCCTGCTGCATCTCAGAAGAAGCCAAGAAGAAAGACTGAGAAGCTTTTTCTACCTCCCAATGATGAGCAAGACATCGCTGACTGGTACCGGGAGAATGACATATTCTATGACAGGACCAGACGTGACTACAAGGATCATCAGAGGAAGATGAGGCTCATCGATGACAAGGCACAGATCGTCAGTGTCCCTTGTATTGGGCTACAGTTGAAGACCTGGTTGATATTGCATCCTAGCAGGAGTGCAATGGTGAAGTTTGTTTGTAAACACTAGAAGAGGGTGTTGCAAATTGCCTGGACCAGCCATGTGGGAGCTGTCAGCTGACTTCAAGATGACTAAGAGAAAAAGGGGTAAAATAGCCTAGCCCTTGGATTCATAGGCCTTGAGTCTTTAGGGCCTCCATATGTAATTAATTGATAATAATTATGTTTAGGTATCACTTGTTATGAGTCCTGCTAGGGGTGCAGCTGGATCACTCTGGTCTGATGTCTTTATGTGTTAATAGTATTGGGGGTTGATGAGGAATGTGCTTGATGTGTGGTTCAGAGATGTCATGATGAGATGACATGGGGAATGGGGGAAGCTGGTGCGAGCAGCAGTAGATAGTTGTTGGGGATTGAGTTCCAGGTGCAGTGGACTAGAGGTCCTGCACCTGATGTTCTGGGTTCAGCTCCACTAAGGTGCACTAGTGTGAGTGCCCATATTTATTGCAGCACTGTGGAATGTGCTTGATGTAGTACTGATGTCATGATGAGATGACATGGGGAAAGGGGGGAAGCTGGTGTGAGCAGCAGTAGATAGTTGTGGGAGTTGGGATTCAGGTGCAGTGGACAAGAGATCCTGCACTTGAGTTGTGGATTGGGGTTGGAGATGTCATGAGGAGATGACATGGGAAAGGGGGGAAGCTGGTGCGAGCAGCAGTAGATAGAAGTGGGATGTCCTTATGTGGGATTGGGTTCCAGTGTGAGAGACTGGAGTAGCAGGGATGGGTTCAGATCACTGTGATCAGAGTGCTGCACAACTTTAGGGCTCTGCACTGTAGGAAGTAATGAGCTTTCCTAGAAATTGGGGATTCCCCACATTCCAGGACTGGTCCACGTCATTCCTCTGGATGACTTGGGATTCATCCATAGGCTGACTGGACCACGTGGCCAGTGGCTGCTGTAGTGGTAGTCTGGAAATTGGGTAATTACGGGATAAGTTAGGGCAGTAAGTCAGGGAGTTCTTGGAGAGAGCTCAGGAGAGTGAAGTCAGAGGGTTCAGAGAGAGAGGGAGGCAGCTCCATGTCACTTAGAATGGGTAACTGGCAGATAGCATAATCTTTGGCAATGGGTGGACATCATCAGCTGACAGCACTCATCAGGCAACAACAGGCAACAACTATAATGCAACCAGGTAGGTGTCTTTTGATTGATAGGAACATCCTTGCTCAGTGCTGGCAGCACTTAAATGTGGGGCACTGTATATTTATGTACAAATGTAACACTTCTCAGAAAACATGATTAAGCTTGTATAAATGCGTTGAGTTATTACACAAGCCATCAGCACACCGCTATTACCAGCAATCCCTGTGCCTCCACTAGCCAAGTGACTACCTTTAAGCACTAGTTCCCCAAACTAAGTGTGATTGAGTGATTTGAGTACTTTGTCTGAGTTGTGTAGTCATATGTTAGAAGGAGTGTAGTCTCCCCCGTCTTTTTATTGTGATGTTTTAGTCCCCCTTCAATAGCTGAGTCTATCAGAACCAGTGCTGTGAAGCTCATCAAGCAGGGCCTTTCCAGTACAGCCAGAGAAGGAAAAGTGGGTGCCGTCTCGTCAAGCTGTCAACCTAAAGAAGAAGATTGCGAAGAGCAAGAAGAAACTGCCCAACTTTGATGACAGTTCCAATGCAGGGCAGGCAGATTCTGGGCCTGATGAACTGGAAGAAGTTGACGTCAAGCCAAGTCCAGTCTTCCCAGTGACAACCCCAAGAAGAGGAAGAATACTGGTGATCATTCATCATAGTCCAGACTACTCAGCAGACAGCTGCAAGGATTGACCAGCACATCAAAGCCATCGCACAGCCTCCTCCTCAGACCCTGAGAATCCGCCCGATGACTGACCACTATTTTTTTTTTGTCACACAAAGATGTGTACATGGTGTGCTCTTTTTGGATGATTTGGTGCCCTTGAAAAAGGCCATACATTTTTTCGGAGTATTCTTGGTTTTCTACTGGAACATCTACGGGAACCAGAACAGGAACAGGATAAGGTGATTACTTCTTTGGAGACATCTGAGTCATAAGGATGAGTTCATCAGGTGGCTCATGTTGAACAGAGTCGACCTGGCAGGAAGGTTGTCACTGGCAGACTGCAAGGATCCCACTGAAGGAGGGTTCAAGGAAGAAGAAACAGGTACCACTGGAGAAGGTTTTCTGGGGCATAGTGGTTAGCAGACACCTTAACCTTGATGCCGGATACCAAAGACATTCTCCACAATTCTTCTGGCTCTGGAGTCTGTAATTGTAGATCCTATGCTGTTTGGTCATGTTGTGCAGAGGCAGTGGTTTCATCAGCCAGATTCTCAAAGGGAAGGCATCATCCCCAACAATGAAGTATGGTACAGGTCTGTCACCACCAGCAATAGGTTCAGGTGGAGGTAATCCAATGGTCCCATCTTCTAGAGCTTCCCTCAGGGCTGTAGCAGCAAAAACTCCTCCACTGATCCAGAACCATTTGCTCCACAATCCACAAAGATGAACTTGTAGTCTGCATCCACAAGAGCCATGAGTACAATGGAATGGAAGCCCTTGTAGTTATAGTAGAGTGAACCTCCTTTGGGAGGACACCTGATGGCCACATGCTTCCCATCTATGACACCAATACAATGGGGAAAGTTCCATCTTGTCTCAAATAGCTGTGCAACTTCTCTCCACTCTTCTGGTGTTGTTGGACAGGAGATGATATCTTCTGCATACTCGGCTAAGATGGCTTCACACACTTCAGAAATGATGTTGCTGATGGTGTTGTGGGCCACTCTGAAGCTATACATCAATGACTTGTAGCTGTTGCCAGTTGCCAAATACCTCATTCTCACAAAGTTCTTGTAGTGGGTTCCATTCTCTATCAATAGTTCATTCATCTAGCATTTGCCCAAAATCTCTTCCTTCTCCATCTCTTGATGACTACTTATCTTCGTTCTGCAGCTTCTGGACTGTTCTTCATCGTGCATAATAGCCTGTGCAATAGTTGCTAGTTATACATTTAATTCCAAGCTTGCCTGAGCCAATTTTACAATGGCTGTTGGTTGGTCTACTGCATGTGCCATGTTCCTTCCACTGTGGTAATGAGGAGCAGAATGAAGGCCACAGACAAGCAGCCACTTACATATTCATATCTGCCCCCTCCACCATAACAGCCGGCCTTCAAACGTAGGTCACGTAGTTAACTCGCCTGGTCGTTCCTTGTAACCCTCACAGTTGTGATTGACACATGCTTGATACGCCCCTCACACATACAAGCCTGCGGGTCGTACGTAGATGCCGTGGAGTCTCCCGTCGTAAATGTGATTTACCTGTGGCTCGCCTGACATCAGACCAGGCATCATCCTTCGGGTTTGGTACGTATCCTACGAGTTTCTGCCGGGTGTCTGTGATTCACACCTCGCTGGCGCTAACTCACCCTGGGCTTAAGCACCGCCCCTTCATCAAAACATAATTCTACGACAGCAATACGGCTTCTCCGGGAAAACCGGCTATGTGAGAACCTTAAGGAGATCCAGTTAGATCAGGATTGTAATTTTATATTATGTCAGAACAGTTTCAGCAGGTCAGCTATGAGCTTGGTGTAAAGCAGATCCGTGGGAGTGCATACCATCCTGAAAGTCAAGATGCATTAGAGAGTTTCTATTCCACTCTCAAAACCATGATCAGGACATTTTGTCATGAAACAAAGACTGGGAAAATCACTCTTAATGCTCTTTCACATAAAATCAAATCCATTTGTTGTTGTTTGCTGCTAGAGTGTCAGTTCAGGAGTCGACAGGATTCAGTCCGTTTGAGTCCAATACAGACTCACATGTCAGTTTGTTGGATTATGTATTGGAGTTTAAGGATAGACTTCATATCGCCTGTACACTGGCTAAAGAAAATCTTGAGTCCACTCAAAGAAAATTAAAACTGGGTATGACCGCAAGGCCAGGGCCAAGTCTTTTAAGCCGGGTGATAAGGTGCTAGTGTTTCAACTGCAGTCAAATCCACTGCAGGCCAGACTTCATGGTCCATATAAGATCTATTCGAATGTCAATGACCTCAGTTATGTTGTCAAAACTCCAGATAGGAGGAAGTCTAGACAATTATGCCACATCAACATGCTGAAACCTTATCATGACAGATCAGTCAATGTTGTGGCAGTTGTTCAGAGTCAGACTGTTGACAAGGAATCTGTAGTTGAAGATGAGTTTCAAGATGGTGAACCCTCCATTAACCCTGAAATTATTACAGGTAAGTTGTCAGAATCTTGATTTGAAAGTATCTCATTTGGAGCCTTGTCAACAACTGCAAACGAAAGAGTTGATATTGAAATATCAATATTTGTTCACTGATGTTCCAAAGAGAAGCTCAATAGCTGCACATGATGTTGGTGATGCTAAACCAGTCAAACAGCATCCTCATCCTATAAATCCCGAAAAGTATGTTAGAGCTTAAAATTATTCAGCCTTCCAACTCCAACTGAAGTTCACCATTTGTTAAAATTCTGGAGCCAAATGGTAGCACTAGGTTTTGTACAGATTATAGGAAGATTAATATATATCATATTTAATCATAATCTTGGTATATGCTATGACAATAAATATGCAAAGATTAGTTGAGACAAATGTCCTCAATAATTGATTTAACTTCACTGGAAGTCTAACTCTGCCTGCAGTCCATCTCTCACCATTGACATTTCACAAAAACATCGAACAGTGTGTGCTGCATGCAAGTTAGCTAGTGTTTTGCAGTCACATGTACATTTTTTCCATATGTTCTTTGTAACATCTTTGCATTTTCTAGTAAGAATCTCAGTTAAAGTGAGAGACAGTTTTGTGCAGCGCCATTGCAAATTGGGATCAAAGACAGAAAGTCTTGCAGTTTGAAACACTGAGAATGCAAAAGACACCTCTGGAATATCATTGTGCAGAGCACCAACAGCAAAACGTTAGAAATCTTGACATATATGCATGACTTGAGCATAAATTCGGAGATAAATTGCCAACACTCCAAAATGTGTATGCCAGGGAAGCTTCCAGACAGATCTCAGTTTTCCGCCATACAACACTCAACTTTTTGTGGTGTGGCAATCACATACATCCATAACATGCGCAACAGTAATTAAATATCCAGCTTTCGCAACTAAAGCAATCTGCCCAAACTGACAACGAAATGCATTATATTGTCTATAACAATTGCCAATGATGCTATCAAGATCATCGGTACGAGAGTCAGCATATAATTTGTGTCCTAGGTGAACTGCAAGCATTTGTTTCTGTACTATAGGACCTACCATGAATTATGAACTCAATAAATATGAACGATGACCATGAGTCACAGTTTTCACAGTATTAATTTTTTTCCACTTGAGACAGCCCCTAGAGGTCTACAATGTAGCTATTTATTGATCCAGATACATAGCATGAAGTCAAGGTGGGCTACTCCATGAAAGATTTTTTCTTTGGTCAAATATTTGACAGTCTCAATTCATATAATTTGATTAATACTATATAATTATTGCCCAGTGATGAGTGCAATGTCTGTTTTATGGCCCCGAGACATCTGATATGGCGATGATGTCTTTGCTAAAGTGAGGTGACCAAACTTGGTTAGTATATTCAAGAATTGGTCTCACTAGTCCTTTGTATAACAGGAGAAAGTAGTTTGCGTCTAGGTGTTCATGTCCTTCTGATAATTCCATAATTGAGTTGGCCTTCTTGATCTTTTGTTTCATATGCACTTCAAAATTTAGTTTGTTGTCAAC
The DNA here is from genome assembly GCA_932294295.1 of Alitta virens. NCBI lineage: Eukaryota > Metazoa > Annelida > Polychaeta > Phyllodocida > Nereididae > Alitta > Alitta virens. The sequence goes on from OW028573.1 coordinate 68,982,117, forward strand.
TATTACTTAACTAGCTGCTTGGAGTGGATGCCCATCTAGTGTATAGACTGTATAGACTGGTAGATTGCTTGGTCTGCCAGTGATTCTTTGGACCATCTTTGCATATTGTTGATGTCGTTTTGTAGCAATGATTGCTCATGTGAAGTAGTGACCTAATGGAATAATTTGGTATCAGACTCATACAAGTTTTATTTCCTGTAAACATATACAAAGAAACGGTATACACAGGTCTAAGATAATTTCCTATCGCTATTGGGGTGCCACCAGAATATTTTTCATCCCGATCCCAGCCCCTACCAGACAGATTTCAGCACTTTAAATAAATATATTTATGATGAAATTAAATATCTAGTTTAGAGAAGGCAATGAGAGACACTGTATATCATGATGAGATGCCACTTAGAAGATTACACTTAAGTATATATATATATGTGTATGTCAAAGTTGATTAAGAGGAATGGCATATATAACAGTTTCTTACAGAGCAAATTGTTTGATACATACTTACTAATTGAACTTTGATGTAATTTACAAAACTATGGAAACTATGTGTGGTGATTTTATTCTCTATATTAGCTGGACAATTATTATATATATTGGGCAAACGAAATCTTATACTTTTGTTGGTGAAATAATGCTTACTCTGTGGGGTGACCAAATTATTTGCATTTCTGGTTTCATATTGGTGAATTTCAGAGTATCTTTGGTACGTAGTGTAATGTCTTAAGATGATGAATAACTCAGATAACACAGAGTATAGCTTGGCATAGAAAAGGTGGCTTTAATCCAGAGTATACATGTAATGTACAGCACAAGGTAAAGTTCAGCTACAGCTGACAAACTGATTTCCTTTTTCCAAACCCAAGAATATCAAGAGCTCTTTTTCCAGGGGTCTCCCATTCTATTGGCTATTCCCCTTCAGTGCACATGTACATGGCCTCATACTATTGACCTGTGCTTTGGGGTGGACAGGAGTCACAACCCTTAAGTCATTCTTAAGTATCTTTATGTAAGACCTTTGTTAAGGCTCTAAATTCTTGAGGTTAAGTCATATCTTTAAATTGTATTCTTTTATCCTTTAACTATATTTCCTTATAAAATGATACTCTGAATATTTTAAATACATGACATTTCCTTTGTTGATAAAGTAAAAATTGTAGGTGAAATTTAAACAAAAATAGCGCAAGTTAAAACTGAACAAAATGTTTACGCTACGGTAGAGGTAATGCAATTTATACGACAAATGTTCTTTTTAGAAAGTTTGCATAACAGTAAGCTAATGTTCATTGTCTTCTGGTCTGTCAGTCTTGTTCTTCTTGGTGATGTTCCACTTGGTGAGTTGCATTTCGTGGATCTACGCGTCTTACGAAAGAAGATTAGCATTTGGCTGCCTGTGCAGGGACATGACTCACAATCTTCTTTCAGCGTTGGTGTTGACGTTTCCTGATTCCCCTTGATGGCTTGCATTTGTGGAATCGATGCGACTTACTAAAGAAGATTAGCATTTGGCTGCCTGTGCAGGGACATGACTTACAATCTTCTTTTAGCGTTGGTGTTGATGTAGACTTTGAAACTGCATAGTGCAGGGTGCACAATTGATGATTTGTAGACTGCATTGATGACACTGCCTATGGTAGACTGCATTGATGACACTGCGTATTGTAGACTGCATTGATGACACTGCGTATTGTAGACTGCATTGATGACACTGAGTATTGTAGACTGCATTGATGACACTGTATACTGCAAAACTGGATACTGATATGATGTCTGCATTGTTAGACATCTATGTAATTGATATTGTTTATGTACATCTTGGACTGTTGCTACTGTCCATACTCTAGCTGATTGACATGATGATAACATATGACATGCCTTTATTTAACAATGTACAGTGTATTCACAATATTGTTACAGATACCAATGGGGTATAGTGGTAAAGTGATTCAATTGGGTTATGTTTACTTTCTAGGGGTCTGTTACTAGATATATGCATGTCTATAGCGGTGTAGCTCACTCGAAGAACAGTCCAGTGGTAACAATCAAAAAGATTACTTTCTCTTTTGTTTTCAATGTTGCATTCTGTAATGCATCAATAATGATCTTAAATTTTGACTCTGATGTGATGATTGCTCAAGCATTTTGACATAGAAGAGTGCATTACACTTAGGAGTACTAATATCCAGATTCACTGATATACCTGGGTTACTAACTATTTAACACATGTTTGATGGTCAGGTGGGCTGTCACTAGTCGATATATAATGGTTTATGTATACTCAATCTCATAGCCGCTGCACTGGGTAGCGTCGGCTGAGCTGGCTGGTCTGAACAGTCTTGGTGTTGGTTCTGTCCGTCGGCGGGTACAGCTAGGGTCGTCTGTGTTTTGGTCCGTCTCAGTTGCTGTTGTAAGTAAGGCGGGCTGTCCGTGTGATATCAGTGTAGTTGGTTGGGAAAGTAAGGGGACACGTGTCGGGTCGTTAAGTGATGCTTGGTTGTCTTGGTCGTCGGTCAGTGGTCGCCTATAGGAGGCTGTGGGGGAACCTCTGAATCTGAGAGTCACAGGTTGTGGTTGCTGAGGGCTCTGGTCGGTGTGGCGTGTCCAGTCACTAATGGTTAGCGAATCCATATTCTGCATGAGTATGAATTTAATTGTATGTCGGTGTCTTGCTAGGCGGCGGAATTCTCCATACTGGCATAGTGGTACTCTTATGCGACGTGGCAGGATGATTTTCTTGTTATCTGCATATATTTCTGTTTGATTCCAGTTGAAGGATGCAAACGTACAGAATAAGTTGGTTGAAAACCTAACGTCGTGGATGGCGTGTGTCTTGTTTATTGTCAGTCCTGTTAGTTCATGCGGGATTGTCAGTACTTTGATATGAAGCTGATGTTGATTGCTGTACATCGCACAGTAGAGGTCGGTCTGTAAGTGGTTAAGTCGAGTCGTCGGTTCACATTTGGCTAGGAGTGCTGTTAGCTTTTCCAGCAATATAATAAGCATATTTATGAACGATAGCACAAATGATGCTATGATAATGACAGTGCGCCATGTTGGGAACTGCTTTATTGCTGTTGGAGTCATGGTTGGTATTGGCGTCGTGGGAAGGAAGAAATCCGCTGCATCCGCACCATGGATGGTGGCCAATGCAAGAAGGGTCGTGTTGATGCGGTTGAGTTGACACTGTTGGTGTAATAATACCATAATACACATAAGCTGCACGGCGATGATGGAAATGGAGCCTGCTGCTATGATAGTGTCTGTCTGGGGCATATCACTCCAGTTAGAGAAGGTCCAGGACATGTCGTCGGTTGAGTCACTGTAGTGAAAATTGTCTAAGTCTGTCTGGTCTTCAGTCGAAAATTCGTCGTCAAGTTCTAAATCCGTGAAATTTAATTTAGTGTGTATGATTTGGGGCAATTGAAAATTATAGGGTTCCGTGGTAAACTCGTTGATGGTGATATTTATGGGCAGAGACTCTCTGTATAGCTTAAGAAATACCAAGTAATTGGCGCTAAACAAAGTGATTGATTTTGTGTCTGTACACTGGTTGGATTCTGCCAGGAGCTCTTTGAGGTGAGACATGAGTTTGCAACCACACTGGATATTGATCTGAAACAGTCCCTTGTGGGCTACTTGTGCGGGGTTGGATTCATTCTGGCACTGTAGGATCCAAATTCGTGCCGGTGTGTAAATTAAATACCCTTTAGTAGGAATGGTGTACACAAACTCATAGTTCATGATTGGTCTATGGACTAGTTTGTGGCGGCAGACGGATGCGATTGCGGTGGAGTCACCCATGAACAAGGCATAGGGGCACGATGCATTATGAGCTTTTGATGGTAGATAGTTGCGGGTGTTAAGGACATCTTTTAAGAGATAGACATCTTCAGCTGGGATTTCTAAAAAATACGCCGAATTTGTGGCGATGGCAAACCATCTTCTAAACCCGCACAGCTCGGTATAAATATCATTATCCTGGGATGTTTAATTTTAACATATAGAAATTTACTATCATGGGAGCTGGTAACCATGTCATTATTGGTGTAAAATACGTTTATATCTGATTTAATAAAAAGGTTATCTGACTTACTCTGCAGTTCAGTGTTTATGTCTTTCAAGATGGATCTGAGATGCTGAGGTTCCACAAGGTTGACTGAAAGGTGACCCTCAATGAGTTGATTAATATCTGATAATTGGGACGCTGGAGAGATTCTAAGCTGATTTAACGTGTGCAGATTGATGTTGTACTGGTGAAGCCAGTGAACCACAGCCATAGTGGCATTAATACGTTGCCCTTGGATCTGAAGCTGCTTGGCTAATGATTCGGCAAAATGGGCATAATTCTGCAATACGGATATGTCTGTCGACATGTCAATTAATGTTCTGTCAAGTCTTACCAGGTGTTTTTGTAGTCGGTTCATCCTTAGGTCTGATTTCACTTCATAAGAATGAAGCTTAGTGACGTCGTGTATGCGGTCTTTGTTGTCGTATCATGTCCATCAGTTGAGATATGTGGCCTTGGAGTATTTTAATGTCTGCTTCGGTTGCTACACCCATAACTTTCTTGGCCATGTTGCCCAATAAATTGAACCAACCTCGTCGTGTTCGTGTTGGTGCGAAGTCTTTCACCGTTTGTGACATGGATGTCAGATGTCATGCGGCGTTTCAATTCGAGGTACATGTTGTTGAGGTCTTCCAGTGCATTACAGGTGTCCATATTGTCTGTCATATTGCTGGGTGATGTCTCGCATATGATTGCTGGTGTTGTCATTGGGATGTCCGGGAAGAAAGGTATGGCTATGGTGTGATGCCATATGGATGGTGATAGCGATATCTCCCGGTCCTTCAGTAATATGATGCCAATGTTAGGTCTTACTATCATAGGCGGGTGCTGTGCACCAGTGATGGTGAAGAGTAGGATCACTAGAGGAAGTGAGTAGAACTCCATGGTTGTCTAGAGACTGACTGGACATCCAGCGATCCCAGTATTTCAAGTAAAAGCTGGATCTTTGAAGCATGTAGTTGTGAGACTTAACTGCAGATAAGGGTGTACGTAAAATGACCATCAAGGTGACTTAACTGTTAAGTCGACTTGACATAAGTGGGGTATTTCATAACATGTGCTAAAATGTGCTAAAGTGCATCTAGGATTATAGAGGGCTTACTGTCTACAAAGGGATTGCTTTAATTGCAATCTTCATACAAGAGTGTGACGAGCACACTGATAAATTGAACAATATATCAAAAGGACATTCTAATAAAGGAAAAAATGAGAACTTGGATCTAAAATGAGATGAAGGAGGTAGTAAACCTTAAAGCTAGAGATATTACCATCATAAAACTACCCTTATATGTCAGGGTGTACCATGCAATTAAGTTAAGGTGCTAAAATGGCATGGTATTGGTCCACCTGCAATTATACTGCCTTTATGGCGCGGCCCATAAAGTGGGGCTTTTAACCTAAGTTTAATTCCTTATTTGACACTATATGGTGTGTACAGGATCTTAATAGGGAGCAACATAAAGGTAATTGTATTTTATTATTGCGAATGGTGTGAAGTCACGTAACCATTGTAGCAGCGAGCTCTATTGGCCCTTATGTAATTGCTGCCTTTGTTGTATTTGATTATTGTGTCATTTCGTTACCCTTAAAGTTACTAGGCCTATGGCCTATTGCAAGTTTTGTACACCAATAACTGGGTCTGCAACCTTTGTTACTGCATGAAAAATGCTCTATTGGCCCTTATGTAATTGCTGCCTTTGTTGTATTTGATTATTGTGTCATTTCGTTATCCTTAAAGTTACTAGGCCTATGGCCTATTGCAAGTTTTGTACACCAATTACTGGGTCTGCAACCTTTGTTACTGCATGAAAAATGCTGCGAAGGCAATTAACATACATCCGGCACATTGTACTTTAAGGCATAATCCCTGACGTCAATCCAACATGTAAAATGTGTTTTAGCATAGAAAATAGTTACAATAAACCTAATTGCTCTATGCGACAATTGAAAGTACTTATTTTGATATGTGTGAAATTTGACCCTTGCAAAAAGGGAAAAATAGCATAATGACAAAGCATAGTTCATAATACTGGTGGGCAGGCACAAAACCTTATGGCCCAGTCAGCAAAGATACAGACTAAATTTCACTTCAAGTCTTTTGGGACACCAGTATAAACAACTGAACCACAAAAGTAGCAATCATAATAGTTATAAAAAAACGAGACTGATCTCGAGAAAAAAATAATGAATGAAATGAGGTATGAATGATGTATGAACATTTGGGGTCAGGCAAAGTATCAACATAATCAGCAAATAATTTTAGTGTAAGACTTCATTCTAGTAATTTAATATGCGCTGTACAAAAGTACGTACTGAACCGCATATTCTGTAATTGTTGTTATTTAAGTTTTCTGTTATGTCTGAGAGGGATGGATGCTCATCTTGTGAGAGCCACATCCCATTTATGTCATTTTGGGAAATAAATACTTGAAGTTGACCTGCTTTCATTCTGGCTTTTGTAATTACATAGTCTCAAGATTTGCTTGGGACATGTTTGCGTAGCAATTTGATTTGCTGGTCCGTCAATGTATGATTAGCTGCTAGCGATTGGTTTTTAGTTGCCAGGTTTGTGAAGACCTTGCTGGAGCAAGGGAGGTCATCTTGTATCATTTTACAAGTATTCTGTGGTTGTAGGCCGGGGTTGTTGGTGTCATCCACAAATAGCTGTTTGTGGGAAGTTGTAGTGGTTGTCTGCTGGTTAAATTTAGATTTGAGAATTCCTGTCAATTTTGATATTGTATTGACAGGCCCATTGTCTGTTCTCACCCATGCAGGTTTTAAGCGGTTCACATGAAATTTGCCTGTGAGGATTTGTCCCTCTAGAGTGCCTAGGTTGGCATGTGAAGCATCTTCCATTAATCGGATGACCAATGGTCCAACAAAGTCCATTCTTATTTTCTTTGACGCTGTTTGTAGTGCGCTGGCTGTTGGTGCAAGTAAATAAAAAAGTATCCCAGCTTTGAAAGTAGTGTCTGGGGAGGACTTTCTTGCTTGTTTAACAGCTTGTTGGTGCTGTAGCTTGTACTGCAGGTCTAGAACTGTCTTTCCAACTTTCTGTAGTCTAGCTTTAAGTAAATCTACATAGTCCCTGTAAGTGGGCGCTATGGATTCGGTGGCGGGGACATCAAAGAGAGTTGGGGGTGTCTAAGATGGACTAAATAGTATGGGCTAAAGTTACCCAAACTGGGCAATGCGAAGCTGTTATAGCCATATGCCACAGCATTGCAGAATATGTGCCAATTGCGTCCATTTTCTTGTAGACATGATGTCAACATGTTGGCAATTGTGCCAATGAAATGTTCTGCTTTGTTGGCTTTGTGGTTGCCCACTGAAACAAACTGGTGATTAATCTTGAGTGCTTGAAAGATGTAGTTAGTCACTTGATTTTCAAATTCTCGACCATGGTCTGTGATCAGAGTTGTAAATGGTCCGTATATAAACACACATTTTTGCAAGATAGCTTCTGCTATTGAGGCTGCCTAGTGGCACTAAAATAACATAGCGTGTAATGTTGCACACTAGTGTGAGAATGTAGCGATGATCTGCTGATGATGATGGCATTGTCTTTAAATCTGCATACACTTTAGAAAAGGGAGCGTACGATGTTGGTATATTCATTGAGTACGGCTTCTCTTCCTTTGGTGGGATTTTACGGTGTTGACATGTCACACAGGTCTTGACATAGTCGTATACCTGCTGGTGCAACCTTGGAAAGTAGAATTGTTGTCTTATGGTGGCTGCAACACGCACTACTCCTTGGTGACATGCTAACAATGAATCGTGATATATATGTGTAAAATTTGTGGCACTGATACTTGTTGTAGTGCTAGAAGCAAGGAACAATCAGATTCATGTACTGCAAATTTGAAAAGAATAGTATCAATGATGATGTAAGAATTGGCTTGCGTCATGACATTGCGAGCTTCATGACGATTGAAGGGTAATATACCATCGCTGATATATTTATAGACCGGAGCAAAATTGACACATTGTGCCTGTTGTTTTGAAAGTTCTGTCTTGGAAAATGGCACAGATGGTGCTTCATTTACTAGGGACTTTAGTTTGTCTAACTGCTGTGTAATAACAGTTTGTTTTGGCAAGTGCCTAAGAGATACTTGTGACGTGTCCAATGTCAGTTTCTGGGGCTGTTTGGAGAGATAGGGGGGCGGGTGGGAATGCGTTTCCACTGTAGGTTGTTGAATTTCGTGATCCGTGTAAATAATTGATGTTGTCGCTTGTTGTTGTGTAGGCGGAGTTGCTGCACATTCCACTAAAGTGGCTGATGGCGTAATCTTAACTGTTGATGCTGTTGCTGCATGTTTAATGAATGTTGCTGTGTTAGCATTGTTTTGCTGGACCTGTGGAGCATTTGATATTTGTGAGGGCCTACTATGAGTAACCTGGCTCTTGGATCTTATTGGGACCATGGCGGATGGTTGGGTGTTGTAGTTTGGGGTGACTGACCTTGATCTTGGTGGTTGGTATGTGGGCTTTGATTTATAATTGGCCGGGGGGCGACCGCGAGGTCTGGCCTGTTGGGATGTGGACTGGAGGGCTGGCTGTGGGATCAGTGGGGTTTGAGCTGCTGCTGCAGGCGGGCTCTGTGAGCTGTCATGGTGGGTGGCAGGGGCCGGTGTATTGGCAGCTGTGCTAGCTTGTCTGGTCTGTGACCTTGTTACAATAAACGCAATATCAAGGTCATCATTTGATAGCTGTGGATTGCGTGATAAAAAATCTGCAACTACCATAGTTGTACCTTTTCTGTAGCCTACTTTGAATGAATAGTCACTTAGCCTTTCTAACAGTCTTTTAATTCTGGTGGTTGCTGGCTCTGTCTTAGCTTTCATAATCTGTGGAATGGCAGAATGGTCTGTATAGACTTCAAACGTAACACTTTCAAGCAGATGACGGAATGCATGAACAGAAATATACAGGCCAGTGAGCTCCAGTTCTGTGATAGAATAATTGGCTGCCTGTGATAATGCTTTTGAGAAATAACTCAATAGCCTTTCGTTGCCCTGCTGCGCTTGGTATAAAGCAGCTCCTACACCAATTTTGCTAGTATCACAATATAGCCTAAATAAGCCAGTGCTATTGGGCATTGTCAATACTGGTGGTTTTGCAAGCAGCTGGATGATTGTGTCATATGCTTGCTGGGTGACATGGTCCCATTCAAATTGCGCATTTTTGGCCGCTATTTTGTGTAAGGGTCTGAGTAACTTCTGTAATTTTGGTATATACATTGAGAGATATGAAACTTTCCCAATAAAGCCTTTCAGTTTCCTCTTGGTGTCTGGGATGGGCATTTTCATGATGGCCTCCGTGCGTTGACGTAGTGGCGTGATACAAGGACTGCCATTCTGAATAAGTAATTTCTGACCCATGTAAGTGACTTTGTGTCTAAATAATTTAGCTTTTGCCGGTGATATCTTGAGGCCATTCGATTGGATGGTTGACAAGATGGCTTCTACATGGCGAAAGTGGTCTGAAGTCGTCCGGGAGAACACAATAAGGTCGTCCATAATGGTGATGCAATATTCAGTGGCTTGGGCTTTCAGTAAAATGTCGTTAATGTGTTTTTGAAATTCACTTGGACTTGAGGCCAAGCCCATGGGCATTTTCCGGTACACGTAGGACTTTCCTCCGTAATACGAAGTAATGTCGCAATATTGAGATGCTTTTGTTGTGAGTGAGAGACTGTGGTAAGCCTCCTTGAGATCGAGCACTGAAACCGCTGTGGGTTGTGCGTGATCGATCATTTGTAGTGCATCACGCAATAATGGGAATGGTAAATTGCGTTTTATTATCCTCTGGTTGAGGGGAACCGGAAGTCAGTGACTAGACGCTTGGTGTCAGTGTCCTTTTTCCGGATCAACATGACCGGACTCGAATACTGCGAGTGGCCATGCGCTAATACACCCATTTTGACAAGCTTCTCCAGTTCTTTATCAATCAAAGGTTTCTCTGATTGTGCCACTGTAAAAGGGCGAATGTAGAACAGGGAAGTGTCGTTGAGTTCAAAGTCAACAGTCCTACCTGTGTTGCCAACTTCAGAATGTAGACTGAAGGCTTGTTTGTATGTGTTGTGAAGAGATTTTAAGTGACCTTGTTGCGAAGGATGTAGAACACAATCCTCTAACACAATGTCTCGATCAATAATCTCTGAATCAAACAGTAAGTCTTGGATCAGTATCTTCTAAATGAGGATATTGATCACGTTTAATTTGGCTTAACTGCTGCCTAGAAAGTGTAGTAGTGACTGAGGAGCTGAGCTGGGACTGATTGCATTTCGTGGTGCCCTTTTCTATTGGGGCTTGTGTTGGGATGATTGACTGCAGCAATGCTTGCTGGTCAATGGGCGTATATACATTGGTCAAGTCATTGAAATACAGAGATGCAATTGGTTTATGCTTTAATAGGGTTATGTCTCTGCAGGTGGAGTTGTGCCCAATATTAGACCAACACCTCCTGAGGTGTCGACTGTTCTTACTTCGATGTTAAAGGTGTGGCCTGCAATAGTAAGAGGGATTTCCATGGCGTATTTAGTAAGGATTTGTTCGCCATTTCCTACAGTAAACTTAAGTGCTGGTGCTTCACGCTTGGGCAATTGGGATAGAAATTGTGAAGCCTGGATTGTCTTAGCACATATTAAGGAAGAGGAAGCTCCTGAGTCAGCTAAAATAATAATGGATTCTTTGCTAGGCAGTGTACCTTTTATCATGTTTTGTTTGCTGAGTTGTAATTTGCCGACCGAGGATGAGTCATCAGAATATGATTGATATTGTGGGTCAATTTCTGGTTTCAAAGGATGCGTGGCATGCAAGGTGAATTGATTCTGCAAGGTGGACAAGGGGGTGATTGGATGAACAGGTGAAGGTGATATGTCATTTAAAATAGAGCTACAAAGTGGGGTTGTGTTTGAGGGATTATTATCAACCTCGTCATCGGGGTGGCCAGGGAGTCTGTGTTCAGCCTGGGCCCCTAATGAAAAGGCAATTGGTCAACACTAATGTGACCTTCTTTTAGGGCTCTTTGCAATTTAAAACAAGACCCTTATTCATGTCCAGGCTTGTGACAGAATTTGCACATTTGTGGACCTGGTGATTGAGTACGGTGACTCGAAAATGAGACTGATTTAGGTGATTCGCCACTGTCTCTGCGATTGCGTGACCTGCTGCTGTCTCTGTCTCGCGAATTATATCTTGTCTGTCTGTCTCGGGAGGAGTCACACCGGTCTCGTCGATCTTGTGATCTATATCTGTCTCATCTATTGTCATAATTATTGTAACGTCTGTCGTGGGATGTCTTTCTGTCTGACTGGTATCTGTCTCTACTTTGCGAACGTCCTCGTTATGTGGAGGATGAGCGTGACTGTGATCTGTCATATCGTCGGTCTGTGTCGTATTGTCTGAACTTTTGGCGTGGCTGTCGGTCTTTGTTATTAGAAAGGACAGTAATAATGCTTCCAGTTGAATAACCAATTCTTGGTTTTTGTCATTGGGCATTATTGCCATGGCTGGGGCAGAGGGAAGAGGTGCCTCTGACATCAAAGCCTGAGCTGTCAGCATGCAATCATCGAGAGTATTGTCTCGTTTTGCTCTGAGAGCTGATCGAATGTGACTGGGGAAGCCATTAATGAATTGCAATCTAACATGCTCCTGATCAGTGATCTTGGCGCATGCGGCCGTGGAGCGTACCCTGTTACAGTATGCGTTTAAGGGTTCACCAGGTGTGTAGGTTAGTTCCGCAAAGGCATTTAAGTGCTCTACACGCGTGGTTGCTTGGCCATAAGTGGATTTAAATTTTCTTTGTAAGACTGTAATACCAGTAAATGCGTCTGCATTTTCTTTACCAAATGCGGGCTTCATCACCCAGAGTAAAAATAAATTCTTTGATGGCATTTGCATCAGTAATGTTATGAAATTGTGTGTAATCTTTGAATTGCAACCAATGGACTAGAGCTTTCTGATGGGGTTTACCTTCAAAGCGACCAGGAAAATATCTGGCGCCTTTACAACATGCATTTTCTTGAGCCATTGTAAACTGTTCTAGCTATTTTGTAAAACACAATGTAAGCAATAACTTGATTTTGAAAAATGGGGATTATATTGAATTACTTAACACATAGACCTTAGTACTGAAATCAATAAAGCAAAATGGCACTGTACCTGTTTGAGTTGTTCAGCATGAAGTACAATGTAGCTGTGCACTTTTAAGTTCCTAGTGCAAAATATCCATAGAGTGTGTACAAGTTAAAAGCAGGAGCCACAATCCACCATGTAATGTCTTAAAGATGATGAATAACTTAGATAACACAGAGTATAGCTTGGCATAGAAAGGGTGGCTTTAATCCAGAGTATACATGTAATGTACAGCACAAGGTAAAGTTCAGCTACAGCTGACAAACTGATTTCCTTTTTCCAAACCCAAGAATATCAAGAGCTCTTTTTCCAGGGGTCTCCCATTCTATTGGCTATTCCCCTTCAGTGCACATGTACATGGCCTCATACTATTGGCCTGTGCTTTGGGGTGGACAGGAGTCACAACCCTTAAGTCATTCTTAAGTATCTTTATGTAAGACCTTTGTTAAGGCTCTAAATTCTTGAGGTTAAGTCATATCTTTAAATTGTATTCTTTTATCCTTTAACTATATTTCCTTATAAAATGATACTCTGAATATTTCAAATACATGACAGTAGAATTTGTGAAATAAAATGGAAGATTTCCGTTTCCAGCTTGAAGGCAAACTTGAGTTCCTGCAGAGCACACAGATCTGTTACATTATATTTTGACTTTGAAATAATTCTGACCGGCTTTTTTTTGTAACTTGCATAATTTTGATGCTTGAGTGCCCCATGTTAAAATTCCATAATTTAAATAAGGATATCAGTGAACTATATATTGTTTGTAAAATAATTGAAGGGACAAACATTTTTAATTTACACATAATACCAATTGTTTTTGCTATTTTCTGAAATATCATATTGGTGTGTGACTTCCACGACAGATGTGTGTCAATTAATACCTAAATAATTAAAATGAGTGACAAATTCAATGTCAGTATTGTCAATTTTTAAGTTCATAGGTCTTACAACTTTATTTGGAGAGTGAAAGTACATGGCCTTTGTTTTATTTGGATTTAAAGAGAGTTTATTAAGCTTAAACCAATCATTTATGTTATTAAGTTCTTGATTTATTTCTACTTCAGCATTTTCATTTAAGGAGTTAAAAGCATTTAGTGTTGTAGAGAGGGCAGTGTCATCTGCATATACTATTGGATAAAATTTGTCTGTTGCATTAACTAAATCATTTAAATAAATTATAAAAAGTAAAGGGCTTAAGATCGAGCCTTGTGGAACTCCTGTCATTATATTAAGATAATTAGATATAGTTTCTTCTAATTCAACATATTGTTTACGGTTTGTTAATTAACTTTTAAGTAGATTTAGTGAGTTTCCAATAATATCATAATGTTTTAATTTATATATAAGAATTTCATGATTTATGGTGTTGAAAGCTTTGGATAGATCTAGATAAATATTTAGAGGGATTTTATTTTGGTCCATTTTTACAACTATTCTATCAATTAATTCAAGTGCCGCAAGTTCTGTTGAGTGTTTAGTCCTAAAACCATATTGACTGTCAAAGAAAAGTTTAAGTTCAGTGAAGTGATTATATATTTGATTATACAGTATTCTTTCTAATACTTTAGAGATGGTGGGAAGAACTGATATTGGACGATAATTATCCAGAATATAGTCATAATTTTTCGGCAAAACTTTGGCTAATTTTAATTTATCAGGGAATATACCAGTTTGTAATGATTGATTAATGATCATGGTTAATTGTTTGGCTATTTCATCTTTTATAAATTTTAGTAATTTATTGGATAATCTATCTATCCCATAGCTTGTTTTAGGTTTTAGCTTATCTATAATTTCTTTAACAGTTTTTTCAGTGACAACTTTAAATTCAAAGTTAGTGTGTACTGGATTCATAAGATAGTCATTAAATGATTTTCCAGTTGGTGGCACTATGGATTCAGCTAGAGTGGGACCTATCTCTATGAAGTAATCGTTAAATTTATTTGCAATTAATTTAGGGTCATTAACATTAATATTATCTATGAGAAAGTACTTAGTAAATTCTTTGACATTTTGTTGTGAATTCAAAATATTCTTTATTGTTAGCCATGTACTCTTGATGTCTTTTTAAAATTTTTCAAAACAAGAATGATAATATGTCATTTTTTTGCTAAACGTATATTTTGTTTTAGTATGCGGTTGTACGTTTGTGGGTTTATTTTGTATGTGTTATATCTTTCGGAATTAATATCAGTTGACTTCAGTGTTTTGTAAAGTTTATGTTTATGTTTTTTATACTTCACCATTCTACTCGGCATATGTTTATCTAGTGCATTTTGTAATATTTGATCTAGCTTATTATAATTAGTATTTGGGTCAGTGTTTGGAGAGTTTTCAAAGTTTTGAGTATCACAGGTAAGTAGATTTTCATTTTTAAAAGTTACTTTTGGCCTCGGAGGAATTGGAATGTTTTAATTGTTCTTCTGTTATTTTGCGATGTTGTCAAGTGGTTTAATAATATGAAATATGGCTGATGGTCAGAGATATTATGATATAGTATTCCTGCTGTAGTTTCTGAAATGTTTTCTGTAATTTTAACAAAGCAATTATCAATAAGAGTACCAATCGTGTCAGTTAGTCTGGTTGGCATGGTCATTTTAGGTAGGAAACTATTAGCTAGTACAGGTTAATGTTGAAGTCACCCACCAATATGACATCATTTGTTCTATGAAATGAGGTAAGTAATTCATCAATATCATTAAAGGAGGTACTAAAATTGTCAGAAGTATCTCTAGGGGGTCTATATATATATTTCCAATTATAATTTTTCGTTTAATTCCTTGTTTTTCGTAAAATTTCAATGAATAGGCCATTCCATATACTTCTATCACCATTTATATGTTAGATTCTATATTCAAAGTTACCTCTAATATAAATGGCAACTCCACCGTGTGCACTGCAGTAACTTGAAGCATGGATGAAGTTGTAGCCTTCAAGCTGCAAAAGAGACACATCATAATTATCTTTTAACCAAGTTTCTTGTAAACAAATAATAGAGAAAGGACAGTTAGCATCTTCAAATAGTTTTAGATCTATTTGCAGTTGATCAAATTGAGATTGCAGTGACTGACAGTTTAAACTTAGCATTGAAGGTGAACCATTTGTACTTATAACTTTTATGGCAGAATCATTATCAAAATAAGGTGAATGGGTAAATAGATTTGGCATCTCATCATGATTATTGTCATCATCACCATCTCCAGTGTTTAGAATATCTAGTAGGGATTCCATATTTCTGGTTTAAATACAAGTGCTGGCAGTGCTGGTCTGCAAGGATCTGTCTGAAACTTAAAAATACAAAGTGAAGTAGCATGGCTGAGTATTTGATTGCTTTGTGAAGTATCACTGTAGCAGCATGAACGCAATGGCTGCTTTCGCAGGTTATATTTGAGATGAGACATTGATTGGAACGTGAGGTTTCACTGACATATTTATTGTATGGCAATCATATCTATGTCGTATATATCATCCGCAAATAAAAATTTACAGTCAGTACTGAACCTTGCGGAATTCCGCTGAGATCTTCCAGCCAGTTGGATGATGTATCATTCAGGCAATGATCCAGCTGATGATTATAGCGGGGATCCGGTATTTATAGAGTTCTTGTATGAGGCGGGTGTGTGGCATAGTGTCCAAAGCCTTCATAAAGTCGAAGTACACAATATCCAGAGTGGCCAGCATCAAGAAATTCTGTCAATTTTTTCAGTACAGCTGTAGAGCTGTAGATCTTCCAGCTAGGAATCCGAATTGTCTATCTGTAAATAGACCATTCATTGACATGTACTTCACAAGGAAATTCCTGAGTAAGGTTTCAGAAATCTTGCAGATGACACTTGTTAGGCTAACTGGTCTGTAATTACTGGCAAGTATTTTGGGTCTCTTTTTGTAGATTGCAGTGACATTTGATTGTTTTCTGTCCCGTGGCAAGGTTTTAGAGTTCATTGAATTTTTGGAGATAATTTCTAGAGGTTATGCTATAATATCTCTGGACTCGGTAGAGGATGTGGGGATGATTATTATCTGGGCCAGGTGATTTGGAAGTTTTAGTCTTGTTCAGAATCTTCAGGATGGAGTCACTTGATATGTCTAGTTCAAGATTAAAAGCTTGGTCTGGGATTGGGGTCGCACTAGGTGGTTCAGAATCGTCTGCTAGGATTTGGGCCTTTTCCTGGTCACTGGAGGATAGATCAGTTCTGTTGGGATCGCCTGATCTGGCAAGATCTTGGTTTTGCTGTTTGCATACTTCCAGAATTTCTTTGGGTTTGATTTGGCTTCTAAGACGATGGACTTCTCCAACTCTTTTTTACATTTTCTTGTTAGTCTTCTTATTTGATTACGAGACCAGCAGTATAATCTCATGAAGTCATTTTAGGCTGTTATTGTTTGCATCACTTGAATTTGGACTACGGTAAATGGTGCAGATACGTACAGTGAGAGCCATTTACCTGGAGAGTAATAGCATAAAATGGAAATTCTTTATTATACAAGTGCAGACATTTAGAATAATTTAGAGAAAATATACATATACATCTGGTATTTTTAAAATGCCAATTGCAATGCAATGAAAAACACGTTTAGAAAACCTTCAGAAATGGTTCAATATATATCAAAAAAATTATTTGTTACAGAAGGCATTACTTTTTTTTTATTAAGGCATAATAATCAAACATGGCACTTGTGATGCTGAATTGCAATAGTGGATTTTCACGGAAGTTTCGCGACATTTCCACCAGGTGGCTACAACAGAATACTGCAATTCTATTGGCTGCAAAAGTTCCCGTCCTTGACTGTGATTGGCTGAAGGAAAGTGCATCCTAGCAGCAGTATTTTAGTAGTGCGTTTTAATGTACATATCTTATCATTTAATTTTTTTTTTTTAAGTTATATTTCTTGAACAGATTAGTTATGATTTCCTGTGAAAAGCAATATCTTGCTGAATTCAGGGCTGCTCAGTGAAAATTACTTTATTAACATTTGACACTCAGTGGCTTACAGTCAATAACAGAGAAGATCGAAGACCATCAAGGTCAATGCATGCCTTTAGCCACATTAAGAGTTCACCAGCCAATGGCGCCATTGCGATTTGCCGAGATCCCTGAGCACTACTATAGGCCTATATTTATAATAGCATAAGAATAATAAGATATCGAATATCTTTAAAGTATCATTTGGAATTATTCATATGGTATCGTAAAGCAGCATACGATATCCAGCCCTAATCACAAGCACACATAGGCCTAATGTAAGTAGTATTAAACTCACTGTTTCTCAAGTGACTCAGGCTCACAAACAGCACAAATTAGATCTGTTAATGCTCTTTAATTATTTTTGATAGCTGATTTCATTGAGTTTATTGACTCCGGTTGCGCATATATAAAAGCTATTAGCCTATTGACCAATTTCAGTTTATTGGAAAGACGACGTCATGTACAGGGAGGGGGCCATGGCATGCACTGCGCAACTGCGCAACGCATTCTCGCGACGCGACGCGTCGTTACCCACGGCAACCGACGTCCTTGAGACTTGACAATCACTAAGTCTGCTTGCTGGTGGGAAAGCCACAGCTCGGAAGGGCATGCCAAAGAAACGGCTCTACATGTATACAACACCTGGATTATAATAGGCCTATTAATTTTATAGGACGCCCTCCACATCCGCACGCAGGCAAAGCAAGAGGTAGTCTTAGAAGTTCTTGGTCAAAGGATCCTAGGTACTGAACTTTACAATGCAGTCACTATATAACGAGATGGAACTTTTTACAAACATGAAAAGAAGCAATACCCTAACATGGGAAAGATTAGAGGGCTTAAGATTGAAGAAGCTGGGCATCAACGCCAACCGATATTCCCGCCACTTGGGTTACAGCAGCGCCACTGACAGGAGCTTTGGGATCCAACAGGGATCCAATCCAGACAGCCAGGAAAGCGCGGGAAAAAAACAGTCAGCTGTGTCCTCATCTCTGGATGAAGGCGTTGCCAAAAACAACTCCTTGGCTCCATTTTACACTGTTGAAAAACCAACTTGTGGATATTTCTTCAGTCGAGATACAGATAACAAAAAGAGGAATTTCGGAATCCCTCCAAGTGACCTTGTCAGTTGGCGAAACCTTCAGAATAACATGGGTGCAATGACAACCCGATAACTCCAAAAAATTATGAAAAAGACATTTCCACTATTTTGTCAAAATATCTAGTACAGAACTCTGAAGTATCAAATATTTTTATATGACTAAAGATGTTTTATGTAAATCGCTCCCTCCCTCATTTTATGACAAAACTTATAGCCTATATATGCCTATCTATTACTGTCGACCATACCGCCTTTGCTGACACCACATATCTATGTTGACATTTTATAGCGCAAAGATACCCATCATTATATATGTATCACTTGGCAAGTTTTAAAATGGGCAGTGTTGGTGTGCATTTTATATAAGCTTAAGGATACACTGCATTTTTACCAGATTCAGTATTGTTGTACACAATATGTATGTCCTTCCTTGCCTGTTAACTGATATCTGTTCATTTGCAAATAAATTTAGTAACAACACGTCTCTATTCATGTTTCTGCATTTTAGTTCATTAAAATCACACAAGAATGGAATTTAAAAGTAAAACTGAGTATTCATGCATTTATAAGCCAATCAGATGAATGTTACAGTATGTGCAAAAGAAACGTCATTTAATAAGGTGCATGTCCACTGTTTATGTTCTGTAATGACCTGTTTGTACATACATGACTTCCCCCCCCCCCCCTTTTCAGATCTACTAACAAAAACTAGAAGTAATGTGAATAAAATATACATGTACAAACAACTGATGTAGCTATTCAAGTGTGCAACAGGAGTCTGACAAGAACAACAATAAAAATGTCAGGGCCAACAAATTTTTCCTTGATAGTGTTTCTGAGAAATTAACATCTATTAAGACCACCGGTTTCAAGTTTCAAGTGCTTATTATTCAGTTGAAACAATAAAAGCAAAATATTTCCTAAAATACTGCATACAATGAGTTCACAAAAAGCATTTTCTAGTATCAATAGAGTATTTTGCAAAAAGAGAGACATGCTGGCTCTGACCTCTGAACATGAATGTAATTACGAAATATATGAAAACATTTTTGTATATACTTTTCTGTACCCCAGATGTTTTCCATGTAAATTATCTCATCTATCAATTTATTTACTCAGTAAAATCAATTACGCATTATATCACACCATAGATTTTGCACAACTGTCTGTGAACCCAATCAATGGATTCATAAGAGCAGTATAGATATGTGAAATCTGATATGATCACATTGGCTTGAATTAAGTCTTAAACACAGCAAGAAATTTGGCACCAGGCTACTTTCATAGACTAAGGCATATATTAAGCTAAAGCTTATTACTGCAATAGACCTTGTAGAACTTTAAAAGGCAGCTGAATGAGAGTCCTGAGCCTGAACCCATGAACTCTCAAGTACCATGAACATGGTGCAGGTGCACCAAGTATGGAAGACAAGATAGCTTAACATTGCAGCTTTCATAGCTCTAAATTCGCAGGATAGAATATAATGTATCAGTATTAAATTAGCCACATGCACCTAGCTACACCATATAACTTGCGCCTCAAAGAAATATGATTCTGAAAATAGGTTTAAAATCAGGCGCTGTCACCATCATCATCCACCACTTCTTCATCCTGTAGTTGTGACAGTTTAGTCATTAATGCCTCTCCAAATGACCTTCTGTATTCAGGACTAAAATTGTCCAGCAAGGAGTAAATTGTCTCAAAATACTGTGACTCCTCTTCCCCTGCTTCATCGTACTTTCTGGCAACCACCTGCAAATTTAGCATACATTTTATAGATTTCTTTAAACAATGGACAGCACTGAGATTCAAATCACATTTGTGCTTTTAAAGACAAGGGTACAGGCTTTTATGAAGGAATACAATACACACCTGGAAGCCTTTCACTGTTAGCTTTATGCAAAGTGGTTCGTTTTCCTTGGTTAATACATTCATGTAAACTATCTCATCAGTGATAGGTAGGGCCTTGGACAGCTCCACTTCTTTCACTGCAAAGGCTATTTCCTTGACAGCTTCTTGAGCTTCAACACGCAGAATTTGCTCATCCGCATTCATAATGCCTGCAATAAATAATTATTAAAACCCACTAATTATATTAATATCTAGGCCTATAGCCGAACCTTGGTTTAATTCTATGCCTATCCATGGTCACGTCACAGTGCCATTCACTGATCAATACAACTCTCTACAGGCTATTGACCGTATAGACTTACTGAATAACAATCCTACCTACCACTGTTTATATAAACGTTAGTCATTAGTCATATAGACTGATAGAACAAGATAAATCATCAGCTATCATCACGGCATTACTGGATCAGCCAGACTGGTCACATCAAAGCGCAGGGGGTTCCCCGGTGAGGGATTCCCTGAAGTAGATGACGTCATTGATTAAAAATAGATGTGTCAACAAGGCGTGAAGCTTACTCACGGAATGATAGCGAATGATAGGGAGAACCTACTTTTTGGTGGTTGAATACTCATTTTGTTCGAATATTTCTGGAGTTACTGGCTGTAATTTTACAATGTCGGGCTTATTCTCAAAGAAACCAACCCCCAAAGGTTTGTTAACTTGTTTTAAATGTGACCAAATTGTCAAATGGGCGATAATAAATTACTTTTATTTGTACAAGTTAAATTTGTGCTGTTATTGTAATGTGATTATGAGAGAACAGTCATTTTAGATCACACCCTAGTGTACTTGGTTTATATTTTACTACTTTACTATTGATTGGGTTAGCTGTTACATGCTAAAAAAAACTACATTTGTACTATACCCTATTTTTAGACAGAAAAAAGTAAAATACTGGAAAGTTGGACCCATCTAATTCATAAAGAACAATTAATCATAT
The DNA here is from genome assembly GCA_932294295.1 of Alitta virens. Classification (NCBI taxonomy): domain Eukaryota; kingdom Metazoa; phylum Annelida; class Polychaeta; order Phyllodocida; family Nereididae; genus Alitta; species Alitta virens. The sequence goes on from OW028573.1 coordinate 69,003,249, forward strand.
GTACACACGATGAGACCCCTAATCAATGTAGTAATCATTATTATATTGAAAGCTAGCTGTGTTTTAGGCCTATTACACCACAGTTTAAATGCGATGTGGCATAAAGATAGATTCTATGTGAATTGACAATAATAAAGTCTTCGTTCATCATTTCAGAACAAGTCAAGGCAACTGAGCGCCAAATCAGGAAGACTCAAAGGGACCTAGAAAGAGATAGAACTGAATTGGAAAGACAAGAAAAGAAACTTGTAAGATATATATATATTTCTAACATTTCAATGGCTGCAGTGTTTTATGTCAGTTTGATTGATGTTTTCATACTTGGTCACTCTTTTCATTCATACCTAATATTTTTGTTGACAGGAAGCTGATATAAAAAAAGCTGCCAAACAAGGCAACAGACCGGTGGGTATTAAACTGCTACATCTAGCCACATTTCAACCACTGCTTCATGATTCAATATGATCTTCTATTAAATATGTTTATGAATGTTTTTGAATGATATACAAAGAATGTTGTTAACTGACTTGATGTGATTTATTAGCTTTTATTGCTGAGCCATGTGAAAAACCACATATTTATTGTAATGTGTTATACTCATTGTAGATATATTTCTAATAAGTGAATAAATGATTTCAGTATATTAAAAGGAGAACAGCATTGTCCTGTTAAAGGTTGCATAATATGGATTGTAAATGGGGATCTTTTACATTTACAGGCAGCTACAGTTTTAGCAAAACAACTTGTACAATTAAGAAAACAGCGAACAAAATCTTATGGAATTGGATCCAGAGTACAAAGTATAGGAACTCAGGCTAAGGTAAATAAATAATTTAATAACATGTGACTTGCATATTACCACAGGTACGTTATTATATTCCTCAATTAGTATTTGAAGTAATATGTTATCATGTATGTTATGGGAACAGAGATAGTAATTTATAATTTTGCAATTTTGTTTATGGATAAACAGAAGCTGATGAAATGCTCATACCTCTTGAATGTAATTTTTATGATCAGTAAAATAAATTTCATACATTTGTTAATTTCCATTAGGTTATGCACTCCATTTTTATGATCAGTAAAATAAATTTCATACATTTGTTAATTTCCATTAGGTTATGCACTCCAATATGAAAATGGCTGATGCAATGGCTACAACGACCAAGGTAAGCATCATTCTTTTTATCATTCTATCAAAAATATTAATTCCCTGAAAACATTGGGTCATATGTATCGAAGCATTTTGATTTTCAAATATATGTTTGCCTTGCAGACGATGACGAACATGAACAAAGTAATGGATCCCATGAAGACAGCCAAAACTATGAAGGAGTTTGAACGGCAAAATATGAAGATGGAAATGACAGAGGAAATGAGTGAGTGGCTCAGAATATTGGTTGCTTAGCATCTGGAATATTTTATAACTCCACATTTAGACCTGTAGCATGTTTATTTCTATCAATAATTTTGCATAATTAGTATGGTAATTCTAACAATATTATTGTATGTTGTCTTTTGTTTTTCAGTTAATGACACGCTAGATGATATCATGAATGAGTCAGGTGATGAAGAGGAACAAGATGCCATTGTAAACCAGGTGTTGGATGAGATTGGAATTGAAATTTCTGGCAAGGTAATTGAAAAAAATTCCTTGCGTCTATTACTATGGAGGTGTAAACTGGCCTTGTAATGTAAAGGCCCGAAGTCAATTCCATATTCAGTTCACTTTTTTTTAAGACCCTTTTTCTAATATTGCTGTACTGTTAGATGTTGCTCGCGTACTAGCCATAAAAATAGGGATGGTAACAAGCTTTGGCCAGACGTAATTCATCATAGCTGATGCCTTTTCAGAATATTTTTAACAAATGAAATAAAATCATACTGAGTTTAAGATCCTTTCTCTGAAGACTTACTGTTCAGAGCTAGGGCCTTCAACTGAAGATGACCATGAGGTATAGTTGTAAGCTTCAGCTCTTACAGAGGTTTACTCATGGGCAAAAGAAATGAGGCAAGTCAATGTATTTCAGTATGCCCATTCACAAAAGCAAAAGCGATAGAAAATGGGTTTAAGCCTCAATCAACAACTTGATTAAATTTGGCATTGACGGTGATTTTTATCTTAACTTGAATAATATGTCATGGACACACAAAAAGAAAATGTTAGCAAGGGAGAAATTTTTAGGTAGGCAAGACATTTGGAAGGCTTTTTGAAGTCTGAAATTAAAATAAAATGTCTGTTAAAAGAAGGCCACCGAGATGTACTACTTCAAAACTACTTTTAAAACTGGAACTGTAGGGAAAAAACATTCCATTTTGAACTTTTCCAATTGTTTTAGTGAAATATGACACTGTTAAGGTTTTGGATAGTATGTTTCTTGCAGAATATAAGGGATATTAAAATTTATGAAAAATTAGTTTGTCTCATCAGTGTAGTCTAGGTTTTCGGATTGTCTTCCAGTTCAAATTTTCTATTCCTCTACTAGCCTGTCTTTGTTGTGTGCCCATAACATCCTAACCCATTTAGATCTGCCCTAAAAAAAATAAAAAAACTGAATTGTTGAGTCAAACTAAAACCCATCTTTGTCATATTTGCTATTCGCCAAATGACAGCATCTTTCTGGAATGTTAAATTTTGACTAATTTCATAAGGAAATAGTATAAAAGCTGTTTTCCCTAAATTTTTTCATGCATTATGTTGCCAAAAGAGAGTTTTTTTTTATCCAGGAGTGTAAGTCTCCAGAGAAAGGATCATCTTTAACTATGAACAATATGGACTCTGAAGACAGGATCAAATCTACATTATTCTATGAAATATGTACATTGTCTTCTTTTTTCTGCACTTCAGATGGCAGAAGCCCCCTCTGCCCATAAAGAGTCATTGAAGGCACCTTCCAGTGGACTGACTGACGATGATATTGAAAAACAACTGGCTCAGTTGAAGACCTCGTGACTTTTTACTGTGTTATAAATTTATTGGTAAATGTTGTTTAGCAATGTTATAGAGAAAATTTAGAAACTATTTGTTGCAAACCACCACCAATGTTTTTATTGTAAATATTATTTCTAGCCCTATGAATAATGGCTTCATGTTATGGGTGGCAGGTTATTACTTTGTTTTTAGGTTCATTTAATTTACATTGCTGCATAATTTTATAGCTTGTAAATACTTTAAAATATCAAATCAGCACTGTAATTAAAACATTACATCAAACATTAATGAATGAATTAATTTTTTTTTAAACTTGCTTAGGAAACCATACCTGATCCAGTCTTCAGTTGAACTAGGAATGGATTCCTGTACCAAGCAAAGCAATACATCAGATAATAATTTAAGCTAATTAAATTTGCGCTTTCTCATAACCGATTTGCTGCTCCCCTGAAATCGGGGAGGGAAATGCTTCCGCGTGTCGTCTGCACACAAAGTAGTGCTATTACTACCCTTTATTTCTTTCTTCCAAGAAGCCACTCACTGTGAAACTGGTTCAGACGACTTATTTAAACTCTACTAACGTTATGAAATTGAACAACTTTACCGTGGAATTCAAACAACTGCAGAAGGTACTATTTTCGTAAATGGCACTGAACTCAGTTGTAACGGTGTTGCAACGGCGTTGCGACGCTTATTCAACGATCGATTTTTTACGTTGTCCCTTGATGCTTTGTATTTTCTTTTATACCACATACATTATTCTATATGCATACATTTTAATACCTGTTTGTTGTATTATTTGACCATTTATATATGTTTGAATATTATTTTGCTTGTATGTTATCATGCAATGTCTTGTTGAAATAATAAATTCTAAACATCATTGGCCAAATAATTTCTGTAAATTCAGTGCCAATGTGAGGTGGGGGTGCCTGGGTGGGTGGATAAGGGCTTTGCATGATCCTGTATTTCTGCACCTGATGGGCTAACTATAGGACAGGCAGGGACCATGGCAATGAAATGATGGATGAAACAGCCATCCAACTTAGCTCTACCAGGAATTGAACCCGGGTCTCAGCGGTTGGAAGCCCAGCACGCTACCACAGGGCTAGGCCCCCACCCAGGGCCAATATGAAGAATGGCCAAAACTACACGAGGCCGGGCGGTCCACACCATGCAATATTGTTACAGGTGAAAATCTTTCAAACCCAATGTAAGACAAGTCACAAGAACAACCTAACACCATGTGCTGTCGCCTCAAAGCCAAGCGACCTAATTATGGACATTCATTAAGTTAAGCTCGTTCCCACCTACAGGAACTGCTACGAATTGAGTGACCAACTTTTACAAAGCATGAGTGGAAAAAGTTCCTGGCAGTTGCGAAGTCATCCACAATAAATATAAAATTATCGGGCTACTCATAACCTACCAACTTCTACGAAGGTTCTTCAGAACGTGTGTCGACCTATTAGGATCAGGTATCTTTCTACGATTTGACGATCCTACAAGTTCATAGAAGGCTACGATGATTAGGCACCAAAAATTGTGGTCACCTTCCAGGAATTCTGGATCCCTGACAAACTTTTCAACGAACTCGTGAGTTCTTAAACTATGCACATGAACATCGAATTATGCTGTAATTTCATCGTTAGGCGACGTCTTTTTGATCTTTCGTTTCTCGACAAAATCAACAATTGTCTGGGCAAATATGTGTATTGCATCTCAAAGTATCACATCACCCGTGTTAATTTATATAAAAAAAAAAAAAAATTATGGTGGTTTTTTCGACCGTCTCATGAAAAATGGTCCGCGAAAGTTCCGAGAAAGATAAGATCAAAAAACCGTGGCCTTAGACCTTTTATATCATATAAACAATAAGAGAAGTTTATCAAGTTGACTTAACGAGCATACATAATCAGGTCGCTGGGCTTTGAGGTCACAGCACAGTGCTAATGTCCCATGCAAAAACTATTAAAAAAACACTTGGGTGCCAGTGATGGAAATGATAGCCTGAACCTTCATTATGGCACAGGCATCGAGGATATTGCAAAAGCAAAGGGCCTCTTCAATGCTATTGAGATATAACATATGGAGCCCTCCCAAACGGCTTTATACTCTGACAGCAACTTCAACAATCAGAGAGTGTCATATTTCTATCTGTAAAGACTTCTCTATTATTGAAAATTTCACAAAATAATACTTGTTGATCACTGTATTTATTTTATGCATTTCCATCAGTCACCAATGAGGTTACATAATGATGCATCTTTAGAAATTCTGACATATATAAATTGCAAACAGTCCAACAAGTTTTTTGTATTCCAGGCAGGAGGTAAACGAACAGATGATTTAGATCTTCAGCTTCGTCCTTCTCCAGTGACGCCTCTTGGCATTATACCTAAAATTAAACAGAAGCATATTAACGACGATGAATGAATTGCTGACATTCAAAAATCTAAATCAGAGAATCAATAGTCTCAACAATGCTGAACACAAGAGTCAGTGAGATTAGTAGTATTTACCTGATGGTGTTGCCGGTCTTCATTCTGACCCACTGTGGAACTGGTCTGTTCTGTTTGGCTTTCTTGGCCAACTTCAGCTTAACACGCAATGCTTTGTGGGCAGCCTGAAGAACAAAAGAATGTTGAAAGTAAATTGTGATGTTTTCCATAAGTCGTACATTGGATATTATGCAGCTTCATAGTAAATTTTATCCTTCAGGTGATCCGTGCTCAGACAGCCAATGGTTTCATCAAGAGATTCAGATCAGAAATATGCGAAACCATGTCCTTTATTTCATAATTCCACAGGATCACCTCTACATCCAACTAATTTTAGCAATGCTTAAGATCAGTCGAACATTATCATGTGATAGGTCACTCAATGAGTCGAAAACCAATCATTATACTAGAACCAACTAACTTCACCTCTCATTACATAAAAAATGTCAACCATAAAGTGTAATTCTACCAAATCATTCAATGCTGGGCTTTTCACTGTGAAGAACTATTACAACTACCAATCTCGATTAAATCCCTATGACTTAAAAACAAAAACTTTCTAATAACCCTTTCAGACAGCCAAGGAGATTTCATCACAGCTATCAGGAAGATTAGTCGCGAAACCAGTCCTTCATATCATCATATGGGTTCAAAAAGCATAGGCTTTCTTTAGTGGAGTGAGTGTGCATAGCATAAAATTTAATAAATTTAAATAGTACCTTAAAATAATATCAACATTTAACATAGAAAATACACACTTCAAGCTGCTTAACAGGGCAGGGCCTGGTGAAACTAGTGCAACATTAAACCTGCCAGCCACTAAACCAAATACTCTAAAATGCTTTCAACAAATTCCTAGATTTAAAATAAACAACAAAAACTTTCTAATAACCCTCTCAGACAGCCAAGGAGATTTCATCACAGCTATCAGGAAGATAAGTCGCGAAACCAGTCCTTCATATCATCATATGGGTTCAAAAAGCATGGGCTTAATTTAGTGGAGTGAGTGTGCATAGCATAAAATGTAATAAATTTAAATAGTACCTTAAGATTATAACATTTAACGGAAAAATTGCAGTATAGCGGACCTAGATAATTGACCTTATTTAGCGAGCCTCATTGCCCGGCCTATGATGTAAAATGCTTGAATTCAATGAGTGACGTCACAAACAAACAGCGGTGGTGAGGCAAAAACGCAGTTTATTTTTTAGTTTTCTTGGGGGCTGCCACCCCCAAACCCCCGCTAGTCTGGACAAAGCTATTGTTATTGTCTCCATGATTGTCATTGAGTACAGAAATCTGGATTATTTTTATATTTCATGGTGCCAAATATGGCCATGAATTTGGGTCCGCTATACTGCACTAAACCCCATTTAAAATAGAAAATACACACTTCAGGCAGGGCCTGGTGACACTAGTCTACTATACAACATTAAACCTGCCAGCCACTAAACCAAATAAACTAAAATGCTTTCAACAAATTCCTATGATTTAGAAAAAACAACAAACACTTTCTAATAACCCTTTCAGACAGCCAAGGAGATTTCATCACAGCTATCAGGAAGATAAGTCGCGAAACCAGTCCTTCATATCATCATATGGGTTCAAAAAGCATGGGCTTTCTTTAGTGGAGTGAGTGTGCATAGCATAAAATTTAAATAAATATAAATTGCACCTTAAAATTATATCAACATTTAACATAGAAAACACACGCTTCAAGCTGCTTAACAGGGCAGGGCCTGGTGAAACTAGTCTTCTATGCAACATTAAACCTGCCACCACTAAACTAAATACACTAAAATGCTTTCAACAAAATCCTATGATTTAGAAAAAACAACAAACACTTTCTAAAAACCCTTTCAGACAGCCAAGGAGATTTCATCACAGCTATCAGGAAGATTAGTCGCGAAACCAGTCCTTCATATCATCATATGGGTTCAAAAAGCATGGGCTTAATTTAGTGGAGTGAGTGTGCATAGCATAAAATTTAATAAATTTAAATAGTACCTTAAAATAATATCAACATTTAACATAGAAAATACACGCTTCAAGCTGCTTAACAGGGCAGGGCCTGGTGAAACTAGTGCAACATTTAACCTGCCACCATTAAACCAAATACACTAAAATGCTTTCAACAAAATCCTATGATTTAGAAAAAACAACAAACACTTTCTAAAAACCCTTTCAGACAGCCAAGGAGATTTCATCACAGCTATCAGGAAGATTAGTCGCGAAACCAGTCCTTCATATCATCATATTCAAAAAGCATGGGCTTAATTTAGTGGAGTGAGTGTGCATAGCATAAAATTTAATAAATTTAAATAGTACCTTAAAATTATATCAATATTTAACATAGAAAATACACACTTCAAGCTGCTTTACAGGGCAGGCCCTGGGGGACCAGGCTGGGGTGAAACTTGTCTACTACAACAACTAGACAACCTCAAACCTGATAGTCAGTCAGTCACTGAACCTAAATACACTAAAATGCTTTAAACAAATGCAGACGTTAAGTAACCTAGCCCCAAAATAGCTACCAACGCCGCTGACGGAATAACATCAGCAGAGACCCACAGCATCAAACCCATGCCCAACAAAATCTGCATCCATCCGAAATATTGGTGAGGTTGAAACATACAGTATTAGTATTTTCAGGAAGAATAAGAGACAGGTCAGCTAACATCATAGTTATTACCAATAACTAAGACACCAGACATGGTTAAATACACAATTTTGTCACAGCTTACCATTCTGTTTACCGATCTCGTCAGAAACCGGAAGTCAAAGGAACGAGCTAGGAAAGAAGAATCATAAAATTGCATCAAAATCTTCGAGCCTCGCCAAACACGATTTTAAATTTATCGCAATATTATATATATTAATCGTTGACAATGCAATACTTCAGGTCTTAATTTTTGCCAAATGTTGAAGGAAATTTCGTTTCCAATATATTCACAGGCGCCATCTACCGCCCGAATTACATTGCGGTAAAATCCGGGCCATGCAGACCGAGTGGTCGTTCGCTGGCTGCTGCGTTGAGTGGTTCGAACAGTATACTAGGCAAGCTATTGCACCTTATTTTATTTTAAAAAAGTCTAAATATTTTGTCAAAATTTTACATGAATATAATTATTTAGGTAGCAGGTCGATTCGTCACTGCGCGTTTCGTCCCAGCAATAATCACTTCAACACTATGTCCAATAATTTTGTAAAATGATTTGTACTATTGAAGTGGTCAAGGCACGGAATCAAAAAACAGTTAATTTAACGGCCGTTGGGCCAATCAGACAGTGATACTTGAATGAAGCGCCGCTGAATGGCGCAAAGGCGTTTCAACAACCTGCAGGTTTTCTTAGTTGATCTGTGCACCATTTGTAACTGTAAGTAGCAATAATTACTAACTCTGTCCATGGCTGCATCCAACCTATCTACATCCAACCCCAGTAACTCCACCCCCTTGAACCAGTACATTTTAATTTAACTGAGGGGCAATGTATGCACCTTAATTAGTCAACTCCCCCCCCCCCCATGTGCATTTTTTTAAGGATCCACCCCTGCACTATATTTCAGTCACAATAGGCCTTGTTGCATCATGGCCTGGATTAAAATTAAATTTATTATTTTAAATGTTTAAAAAAATAAAATAATGCTGCACTCCATTTTCTCTCACTGTTCAGAGTTCAAAAAGGTCATGCATACTCTATGAGGTCATGTGACCTGCCATTCAGCTCATTTTTTAATTGTTAGGGGGAGTCACATGACCCACAGGCACAGTTGCCATGGTGCCTACATCCATTCAGACTCTTTCTGGTTTTGAATTTTCGACTTCTTGGATTTAAATTTTGATCTTAAAAATTTCAAATGGTCAAAACAAGCGCTATTTCCTGTGGTATCAAATCTGTAAAATCAGATAAACAATCCAGTATCATGACTTTTTTTTTTCCACAAAACTTTTTTTAGCATGGCCGCATAACTGGCCCGGGGAATCTCGTATCCCTACCTAGCTACTAATTACATACTAGCAAAACCCATAACAATGTAGGCCTACAATGAATGCATCACATGCAGTTTGAACAGATAAACATATACAGTATAGCTCATCTTGCTCAAAGTAAAGGAAATGAGCCATTAGTGTCTATATAAAATGGATTTATGCAAATAAGTTTAAAAGACAGCAAATTTCGTTAGCACAGTTGAATTCTACATAAAGGTGCTATTATTTTTATCCTTTTTTCTTGTCACTTTATGTCACTAATTTGCATGTCCTTTTCTGAATTAAATTTATAAACACAACAAAAAAAATTCCTTTGGGTCCTACAACAACAATTTTTTTTTTTGGGGGGGGGGGGGGGGGCAGGGATTCTCAAATGTTGTGCAATTCAGGCAAGTAGAAACTGAACAAAGATTTGCTGACCAATGTCAGATTTTTGTCACTTTTAAGTCTGTTGTTGCCGAACTCCCGAATTCCACATTTTTGGCCTTTCCCAGTCCATAAAACAGCAATTCAGCCTCTTTAACTGGAATTGGCGGGAAAATGGTGACGTCCCTTAGCAACATAAGTTGGTGTGGTCATGTGACCTGCCATTCAGTCTCGTTCTGAGTTTCATTAAAAGGCCCTGGCAATAATGGTGTGAATGGTTGCTAAGAAGCTTTGACTTGCAATCATGGTTGTTAGGGAGGTCATGTGACCCACAGGCAGTTGCTACATCCATTCAGCCTCCTTCTGGTTTTTTAAATTTTCCAGTTATATTGGGGACTGACCAAGCTCTGACTCGTTCCCGTCTCAAGTAAGGAGACAGGTCGGGTCTGTCAATCGGAAAGTGACGTCACAATGTTTGGATCCTAGATATCAGCCAATCAGATCAGAGAACTCGCCAGACCCAACCTGAGTGTTATTCGATCACTCAGGGAACCAGAGAGGACCAAGCTATTGGAAATATATGGGCAATCTGCCACCAGGGTAAATCTTTAATACACTGTTGCACAATGAATGATTTTGCATACTACCACTACAATTGGACCTCATATTTAATTTTTGGTAACCTATTAGGCAGAGCAATAAGCAGCAATGAAAAACCCATAGCTCTCTGGAGAAACTGTAAATTTTAAAAGTAGGATGAAAAATTTGCCAGTAGTTGATGCATGGATCCAACCCAGTAAGCCCAGTACATATTATATTGATTTGCGGGATCCTACAATACATGCATTTGAACTTTTATCAAACTTCCCCAGCCAGGAGACAAAATTAAAACAATTTTGTATCCATTATGGCCTTCATTAAAATTTATTGGATTTGAAAGTTTGTGATATAAAAACCAAATGTTGCCACTGCCCTCCTATTAAGCCAAGACTTCAAAAAGATCACTTGCTCTGTGAGGTCATGTGACCTGCCATTCAGCCTCATTGTGAGTTTTATTCAAGAGCCTTAATTCTACTTGCAAGCATGGTCGTTAGGGGGCTCAGCCTCTTTCTGGTTTTTAATTAAATTTATAACGGAAAATAAAACAACAAATTTAGGTTTAGGAAGAAAACCGGACCGTAGCTCCCTTGAGAAATATGCGTAGAAGGTTTTGGCTAAGCGGGAAGGATATAAAAGGATTATCCAGGGAGAAAATAGCGTTTTAAACAGAACAGAACCAAGATGGCTGCCGGCATTAATTTATATGATAATTACGGTGGCCCAGAAGTACAATGTTGCCACGATGCTCTGTTGTGTTGTTGCAGGACGTTGCGTTGTTGCCGAATCGTTTTGTTGCGGCGGAATCGTTTTGTTGCGGCGGAATCGTTTTGTTGCGGCGGAGTTTTGTTGCTGCGGAATTTTTTGTTGCGGCGGATAATTAGTATATTACATTGCACAACCATTTGCTAGTTTTGCTGGATCTGCCACTAGAGGGCACTAAGTCTTGTATGGGGCTACAAGAAAGGCAAGAATATTCATAAATATGAAATGTATGTGTTCCTAAATGACCTGGGAATTTATATAGAGAAATAATTTTATCCAGATAAAGTATGTTGTAGATCTAACTAGGTAGGCTAAGGACAATAAGTTACTGACAATCAAAAAAAAAAAACGTTCTGACATTATTTTTATAATCATTTATTTATTGCAAGACATTATCTGTCATTATACTTCAACAGGTAGCATAATCCATTTATTATTTCATCATGGGATCAATTGCAATTAATGCAACAATTGCAATTAATACCACTCTTCTCATTGGTTCATTTTTTTTGGGGTGGTTATTTATTTATTGCAAGACATTATCTGTCATTATACTTCAACAGGTAGCATAATCCATTTATTATTTCATCATGGGATCAATTGCAATTAATGCAACAATTGCAATTAATACCACTCTTCTCATTGGTTCATTTTTTTTGGGGTGGTTATTTATTTATTGCAAGACATTATCTGTCATTATACTTCAACAGGTAGCATAATCCATTTATTATTTCATCATGGGATCAATTGCAATTAATGCAATAATAGCAATTAATGCAACAATTGCAATTAATGCAAAAATTGCAATTAATACCACTCTTCTCATTGCTTCATTTTTTTGGGGGTGGTTGATTGCAATTATAACTCTATTATTTTTTCGTATATATATATTGATTTACGAATAAAAACCATATAACCTTGATTTGAAATTGTCAGCTGTCAATGCACAATACCTACTAATAATACTGGATCTAGATATTACTATTAAATATACATACATATATAGGGGGCTGTTTTGGCTAGGGGCCGTTCCGCTTACAACATCAGTCTGCAACAATGCAGCAACGTCACTCTGCAGCAATGCAGCAACATCACTCCGCAGCAACACAACATTACTCCGCAGCAACGCAACATCACTCTGCAGCAATGCAACATTACTCAGCATCAATGCAGCAGCCCTACAGCAACGCAACAGAGCATAGTGGCAACATTGTACTTCTGGGCTACCGTAGATAATATATACTAGCAAAACCCAAGTCATGAAAATGAGCCATTAGTTTCTATATAAAATGGATTTATGCAATAAGTTTAAATTTTGTTAGCACAGTTGAATTCTACACAAAGGTTTTATATGTGTATCTTTTTTTCTTGTACCTTTATATGGCACTAATTTGTACGTTTTCTGCAACCCCAACTTTGAGATTCTGCCAGCTTATCTGGACAAAATAATTGAAAAAGAACCAAGATTCTACAAGACGCTAGATAATGTCCTTTTCTGAATTAAATTTATTAAAATAAAATTGCTTTGGGTCAAACAACAATAATTTGGGGGGGGGGGGGGGGGGGGCAGGGATTCTAATATGTTGTGCAATTCAGGCAAGTAGGAACTGAACAAGGATTTTCTGAACCAATGTCACTTTTTAGTCTTTTGTTGCCGAACTCCCGAATTCCACAGGTTCTACCATAAGAATAAATTATTATCTCCTACACAATTTAAAACAAACAAAGCATGTAATTTTGGCCTATCCCAGTCCATAAAACAGCAATTCAGCCTCTTTCTGGACCTGGAAATGGCGGGAAAATGGTGACGTCACTTAGCAACCAAGTTTGGTGAGGTCATGTGACCTGCCATTCAGCTCTGAGTTCTTTAAAGCCCTGGCCAAAGAAATTATAACGCAAAGAACCAAGCGCTCAGTGGCCTATATAGGAAACACATATACACGTAGCCACCTAGTGTTTGGGCACAGAACTAGTCTAGTTCAGGCCAGAGAAGAGAATTCACAACTGCTCTACAATATTGGTCATAAATCCACTATATTGATGATATTCACAGGATTTTTTTCCTTTTCAAGATTTTCAAGATCATTGGTATATAATTTAGATAAAGTACAATTTATAAATAGCTTACATGCATATTATTATATGAAATATAAACTATTTTTGCAATATATAATTTTATTCTTTTAAAACAACATATTGTACATGAAGGTGTTTTTTTCTTAAATTAACTCTTGCGCACAGGAAAAATATATATTTTTCTTAAATTAACTCTTGCGCACAGGAAAAATATATATTTTTCTTAAATTAACTCTTGCGCACGGGGAAAAAAAATATTTTTCTTAAATTAACTCATGCGCACAGGAAAAATATATATTTTTCTTAAATTAACTCGTGCGCATGGGAAAAATATATTTTTTTCTTACATTAACTTGTGCGCACGGGAAAAATATATATTTTTCTTACATTAACTCGTGCGCACGGGAAAATTTTAATTTTTTTCTGCCATGTCCTCTTAGGGGCTCCGTACATTAGCTTAGTATAATGGGATTATACAACTCATCACAATGTACAAATACAAATGATAATTTCATTTCTGAGCTTAATATAAATATTTGATTACATAAATAATGATTATAATTTATTAGATAATGTTATATATTTGTATTTTTGACAAAATTATAATTTACTATTTTTATTTGAAAATATATTTTAATATTTTGAATTTTTTCAAAAGTTAACAATGATAATTTAGACTAAAACATATAAATATCAATATATATTTTAAACCCACCTTTCAGAGTCCCTTGGAAATCTATGAAATGACTCATTACTTGTGTTGTTGCACACACAACATTTTCTTTTTGACATCTTATTTTTTTTTCTTTTCTTGGTTTTCTTTTTTTTCTTCGTTGATCTCTGATCCAAGCTCCTGCTTGGTTTTCTTTTTTTTTTTTTGATCACTGATCCAAGCTCCCGCGCATTCAAAAACGTCAGTTACATTGTAGCCAATGGTTGCTATGGGTGATTAGATCTTGGTAAACCTGGGTTTTTTTGGCCGTAAAAATTAATTTTATACACAATATAAATAGTTATGTACATTGTTTATGACTAAAACTTAGTTACATAGTGAAATATTACTGTTTTTATTAATTTTTCGTTATTATTAAAATGACGCCACTATGTGAAAAAGTAGTTATGAACCCATTAGCCAGATGGCGTAGTTGTATTCTTTCAAGAAAAACAACACACAATGTCCGGTGGTATTCATCATTTTTATTCTGTTCCAACAACATGTGTTTTGCATTTGTGATAATGTCGCTAACCTAGACTTAAGAAAAAGATCAAATAATGTTTATTTTAGTTCGCGCCCAAACGTTGGGTGGCTTTTGACTTCCGGATTCTCAAATATTCCCTCGCGACCAATCTCTATACTATACGATCTCTGGCCCTGGCAACACAGTGTGAATGGTTGCTAAGGAGCTTTGACTTGCAATCTTGGTTGTTAGGGAAGTCATGTGACCCACAGGCAGTTGCTACATCCATTCAGCCTCTTTGTGGTTTTGAATTTTCCAGTTATTGGAGACTGACCAAGCTCTGACTTGTTTCCGTCTCCAGTAAGGAGACAGGTCGGGTCTGTCAATTGGAAAGTGACGTCACAATGTTTGGATCCTAGATATCAGCCAATCAGATCACAGAACTCGCCAGACCCAACCTGAGTGTTATTCATTCAGGGAACCAGAGAGGACCAAGCTATTGAAATATTATTGGCAATCTGCCACCAGGGTAAATTAATACACTGTTACACAATGAATGATTTTGCATACTACCACTGCAATTGGACCTAATTTATATTTATTTATTTTTGGTAACTTATTGGGCAGAGCAATGAGCAGTAATGTAATGCCCATAGCTGTCTGGAAAAACTGTAGATTTTGAAAATAGGTTGAAAAATGAATATAATTATTAAAGGCTTTAGGTCTGAGACAATGCTTGCTTGGTGGACAGGACACAGTATAAATGATTTGATCGTCTGGAGCAGAATGATTAGCCTGAGAGGTAACTGGTTCAATGACCAGTAGCCGATGCAGGGATCCAACCCTGTAATTAAGCTCTGCCCCTTTTGGCCAGTACTTTTTAATTTGATTTGAGGGATCCTACAAAACATGCATTTGTATAAAAACCATATGTTGGCACTGCCCCTATTCAGAGTTCAAAAAGATCACTTTTGTTCTGTGAGGTCATGTGACCTGCCATTCAGCCTCGTTTTGAGTTTCATTCAAGAGCCTTAATTCTACTTGCAAGCAAGGTCGTTAGGGGAGTCGGCCTCTTTCTGGTTTTTAATTTAATTTAAAATGGAAAATAAAACAACAAATTTAGGCTCAGGAAGGAAACCAGACCTTAAATCCCTTGAGAAATACGCGTAGAAGGTCCCTGCTAAGCAGGAAGGATATAGAAGGATTATCCAGGGAGGAGATAGCGTCTTAAAAAGAACAACCAAGATGGCTGCTGGCATTAATTTATATGATAAGTGACTGAGTAACCTCAAATATGTGCTTTAAGGGACGCCACCATCTGGGCCTCAATCGTGCCTTTGCCTACCTCATTCTATCTTTTCCGGTTCTAACTAATCACCATTACAACTCTTTATTTCATTTCCTCTATTTCACCCAGCTACTTTTCCCTAAGTGAGCACATGCTGGCTACTAACATGGCCGCCATCACTTTCAGAAAGAGAATGGCACCATAGCAACCGTGTCTGTGGGTCACATGACCCCCTATAACAACCATGCTTGCAAACCATTGTTGCCAGCTGCTGCAGGGCCCTTGAATGAAACTCAGAACGAGGCTGAATGGCAGGTCACATGATCTCACAGAGCTAGTGAACTTTTTGTTTATTAATCTTTTGAATTCAATAAATCTATATGCCATGATGGATGCAATATTTCATTTTCTGCCCTGACTGGGGGAGGGGGGTGGGGTTTTTTGACAAATTCAAGTGCACGTATTGTAGTGGGCTCTCTAGCACTGGAACCGCAGTCTCCTACACTGTAGTGACTGGTCGCTAGCATTTCTTTCATGGTTTGAGATTGGCTGAGGATAAGCAGGGCTATGATTGGTCATTCTGAATGGTTGATTTGAACGACCCCCTCTGGTATCAGCCAATCAGAAACGGGAACGGCATCAGCCAATCAGAAAACAGTCAGGATCCTGACTAAAAGTCACGTGGTAATGGCGGCCGAGACCGACTCCTATGCACTTGTGCGGAAGGAGGGGACCAACTTATGGGCTCTCTAGTTATACACACAAACACACACACACACATACATACATATATATATATATGTAAAATTTAAAATGCTGCTGGGGAAAATATTTGAATAGAATGAAATATTTTGTAAGTGGAATAGCTGTAGCTGCATGTATAATTTATAAAGGGTGTTATATGCCTGTATAATTTATTAAGGCTATAGACACTGCATATGCAGCTATTTTGGCTTGTGGCACTCCGATGCAGTGACAATAGACCATTTTAATTGGCTGTTGGCACTGCAGATACAGTGTCTACAGAATTTTGGCTATTGGTACTGAGGATGGTAAAGCACCTTTTTGGTGAAGTGTCCCTCATTTGAAGAGGGGATCCCAGGAATACTCCCTGGAGGCTGATGGATGCTTCTCCCGCCCTGTTACGCCAGTGGAGGGGGGTGGAGAAGAGCAACCCTCCTGGAGAGATGGTCCAATATTAAGTTCCCCCGGACCTTTTCCGTGAAGGGGGCAACATTAGTTGATGGGGACATCGAGGGGGGGGGGGGGATGTTGGTATATACCAGAGCTCTGTTTGATGATGTAATAAGACTTGGTTGGGTCCTATTAATATAGAGAGGAGAGACTACGTAGTTGCTTGTCGCCATCTTTATTCAAGAAGTCCTCACACCAACCGTACTGCTTACATCATTACATTGTCTTGGCCGCTTATAACATTATGCTACACCCATCACCACTTCTCAGTAATATAAAGGGGCCAGAAGTTTAGGTGAAGGGGGCATCATCATTCATGGAGGCCCCACCCCTAAACAAGTCTGCCCCCTTCACAGCGTAGTTGCTGTCACTGAGGTGAAGGTGGATCCTACCAGGGTTCCGAGGCAGCGGTGTATGAACCATCCGCAGAAGTACCTCGACAAGAAGATTAGACCCCAATTCACTTAGTGTCCCATCTCCTGAAAGGATACCAGGGGATATCGGTCTCGCCAGAGCCATCTCCGCGGGATTTCCCCCTCCAATTAACAAGGGACTCTCACACGACAGGGCGAGAGATCGAGGCATCCATCAACCTCAAATGATGGCCCCTTCACCAAAATTCTAAAACCACTGCATCCCACCCTGACAAGTCGAACTGCAGGGGAGTATTCTGCATTCTGCAGTGCCAATCAGGCGCGGATCCAGAGGGGAGCGCCCCCCAGCCATGCCACCCCCGCTCGATCAGCGCGATTTTACATTGCAATAATAGCTATCAGTCAAGAACTGGCAATTTAATGACAGCGCCAGCCCCCCCCCCCCTCTGAAATTTTCTGGATCCGCCGCTGCCATTAGCTGCAGCTCAATTCCAGCACTTTATCTGCAGTGTACCAATATTTCTACCGCCACTGCATATATGCGCAGTGCCAATTAACACTCCGAGTCCTATAAATTATTAATAGAACTATTTTGTAAAATTTAAGTGGAAAAGCCTTTCACTGGTGCTCACAAGACTACTGCAGCTCATTGCCCGTTTGCATATGGCGGCTTATATTTTTGCTGCGGAACTAAAATTTTCAAAATACGCTAGATGTCTCTAGTGTTGACACACTGCATGCCATCTCTCGGTGTTTATATTCATCATTGACCTCTTTATGCAAATTAACGACATTTTGTGTCAGTGATGGCGGAATGTGGAGAGTACAGGTTGAAATTGACACATAGCGGAGAATTTTTGTGGAATTAAGATATCTTCAGTAGAAGGGATCCCCAGGAATGTACCGTCTCTTGAACTGAGTAGGTGAGATCCTCAAAAAAATTATACATCCAAGCCGTGCAACCGTTGCAGATCAGACAGGGCAGTTGTACTTCTCTGCCCAGTGACATGTCTGCAACGAGCTGGCGGATAATAACATGTTGGCTGAATTAAACCATTACTCAGTAACTTTAAGTTAGCCAATCAATTTTGTAAATGACTCAATGATGTTCTGATTTAAAATGCTTGTATCGCATCATCTAATAAAATTTTCGATACTAATGAACCTGTCAGGTCTCAAGATGTCATATTTTGACATGAACTGTCACAGTGTCTGGGATCCATGATGACATGTCCATGAATTTGAACTTTCATAGTTTAAGTAGTGCCTTTAAGGCTTTAGTTTCAGCAGTGCCTTTGGTTTTAAAACTTCAAGTTATCATGACACGATCAGCGAAATTCGCCACCTTTAAAAGTGCGTCTAAACTTACTATTTTTGGATTGTCATGGTGGCAAAACATTGCTGATTAAAATGACAATAATATTTAATCTTAGAAATGTAATCACCTACCTAGTAACACAAAAACCATTCAATTTAGCGAGCCTCGTGAAATGCTTGAATTCAATGAGTGATGTCACAAACCCAAAACAGCGGGGATCATTTTCAAGGCAGTTGAATCTTTTTGTAATTTACAAAATATTGTAAATATATTCCTATGGTGCCACTGCCAGAACAAAATTTGGTAGAATTTTTTTGATTTTTTGTGTATCCATAGATGTTATTCCAATGCCTATGGTGACATTGGTGTGCCATAACAAAATTTGGTATGACATCTAAATTTGCCACCTGCAATAAACTGCAATAAACTCTTATGAGATGGCTGCTGCCTTGTTTGAACACTCACAATGAGATAAACAACTAGCGTAACAAATCATCAACTTGCAAGGTTTTTAGGGGGGTGGCGAATCTTGATGTTGTGGTGAAAGCTCAATGCCGCGAGTGTACTTTAAGATTACAGTACAATTTACTACAATAGAACAACAATATTTCAAATTTCACATCCCTCTTAAAAGATTCATCTGGTAAGTCTATTGTAATTTTGAGAGTATATTACATTTACAATACTGAGACTTAGTTCTTAATATGAGCAAAGCTCGTCATGGCCACAGGCTGTGAGCGAAGCTCACTTCCCGTAGAGAGGTGTCCGAAAACAAGTCTACACAGTGGTCATGCCGAATCAGCAGTGTCCCAAAAATGATCAATATACATGTAATCCTATGGCAAATGGTCATAATATCGCCCTTTTGACCAATGGTCCAGAACGAGACTACGTCATCATGTCATAACAACGTCATCGGTAAAACAGTTGTGATGTCCATAATTTTGTAACGAATACCAGCGTCAAACTTGGAGAAAACCTGTTTGTCTGACTGTAAAAATTCTAATGGTACCTAGAAATATTTTTTATGTTGAAGGGGAACCCACTAGAAGTATGTTAAATCATCTAGAATCAATCATGCTCGCGCTAGCCACTTGACATTTTTGCGATGCCGTTATATCACACCGGGGGCAGTGTAAGCGACCACAGTGCCCTTAGCGGCTTAAGGAACACATTACAATTCTCAGACTCTTTTGCCTCTAAAATTGTAATAAATTTATTGTCCGATTTTGAAAATTTTAAAACTTACTTGAAGTCTTAGTAAAAGAACAGAGACTGTAACATAGCTTCACTCACTCCTGGCATTGACAGCTACATATTAACGTTTATTTTAAATACAAATTATTACCATAGCCATATATATTTTTTAATCGCAGTACTTGATGATCAGTAGATCATTTACACATGTATATGTCAGAGCTTTAATTGACCCAGGTTCGGGGGATATCGAAGGTCCACAATTTTATGAAAAAGACCCACCCAACGCTAGCTTGGTTACGGGCCTGTGACTTATCACAGGCAGGCTTTTCGCAGCATATGCTATATGAGAACGTGTGTGGGCTGCTCTACCTGTATGTTTCTTTTGATTAGTGACACATTTTAACATCCTTGTGATATTCAAGAACCAATGTTATCATATTAATTAAATTGCAGCTATTGGCTTATTTAGGAATCAGAATATGGAGTTCAATAAAAATGGCTGCATTTAACAAATATTTATATATAAATTTACATGTTTGTAAAGTGACCAGTAGCTGTAGTCAGGTAGTTGTCATTCAATATGTCAGTCCAGTGATAAGATACCACATATGGTGTAAAGATCTATGACAGATTGTGATTAGAAGATTACCCAGATGGACATTAGGCCTATATATAGAATAGTCAGTAGAGTATGATAAGCTGTTTCGGACTTCGGAGAGTCAGTCAGTATGATCCCCTATTACTCATTTCAATAATGGTTTATAAAAGGCAAGAAGAAAAACTTGTAGCTTGTGTATGTCTCATCATTTTCAGAAAGAAGGGTATAAGATGGGAATGCACATGAGTTTCTCATCAGTTGTTCGTCTTTTGTAGGTCATGAAAATACTTAAAATTGTAACTAGCTCAAACATTCGATAATTATTATTATTTTGTATTTTTTTCATTTATATTCAGGCATAATATATATATATATATTCACAATTAACATGAAGGGATAGCTAGAGTGAGCCTGAAGGGAGGGGAGGCAGGAATGCATTTTGACCAAGCATCTTCTTGCTCTTACTAATGGTTGGTTTATTGACAGAAGTTCGTATGACTTTTATAAAAACACACAGCTCTCATACTGAGGATCATAGGGCCACCAGTCTGACCCATTTCCAAGCCAGGGTGTGGTGATAGAGACTATAGAGGACTAACTGTTGAAGGTTAGAACTTGGTTAGAGAAGTTCTAGAAGAGGGCTGTTGGGGTGCAGACTCAAACTGGAGAGAGGGTGGCTGGCAGAAGCCCAGCAGGGGGAAGCGGAGTGGTCCTGCTGACTCTGGCGATTATTTGTTTCGGGATCAGGGATCCAAATGAAGGTCCTGCTCTTTGTCTGTTGGGACTGTTGATACTAATACTTACGAGGTAAAGGGCAGGACTACGCGCAGCTTTGATGCTGGTGAGTACTATCATCTCCAGCTCTCAGCATCATCATCATACTCAGCAGCAGCAGCAACATTGCCCAGACTACCTGGCATCTCACTGGGCACTTCCTCACAGTTAGTAGGTTAGACTCTTTTTTAAATTATCCCAATACCTCAGCCCTGGGATATTTCGCTCATAAATGCTGAAGCATCATGGCTCACATTATATGGACAACAAATTGCTCTCAAGATTATTGAATAATGCACATGGATCATACCAGATAGGCCAGGAATGAAACTGGAATGTTGCCTGGAGCTCTTTTCAGTGTGCCATAAGCTCATCTTTTTTTTTTTCAGCCAAAAATATTTAGGAGAGCTCGGCTGTTTCTCTCAGTGTGCATTCTACTTCTTGTGTCAGTTGTAAACAATATAGCTCCGGATTGCAACACTCATATAGGAAGTGTTCACAGGGCCTCTTAACTCATGAACTTGAGAGTAAACACTTTGGACATATCTCTGGTACATTCATCACTTCAGCTGGATTATAAGTACCACACGTTACATATTTTGCTCTGTAATTCACGTGTTAGTTGCAAATCAATATTTTGCATTCTTGATGCATTGCAGTTCATTTATCATCAGTACATTCTCTGAATCTGGTCTTTGAAGAAGACATCCTACCTTGCCAACATGGCTCATATCAGGGTAAGTCTACTTGCCCCCTCCCCTTTCCTACCCCAACCCTTCTGATAAATATTCTTGGCTTCTCTCAAAACCTCCAATGCCGTCAGAGCTATTTCTGTTCTGCCACAAACACCAACTGTTTTGAGTGTATTAACCCTGTACCTCGCTTACTTATAGACTAAAATTTAGACGCAAGTGTAATTCTAAACCTCAGTCTAACTCTCGGTGTGCCGTGTGCAACGTTTGAAAGAGTAAAATACAACTTTGATACTAATTACTAATATGGCATGGAACAAATTAAAAAAGTTTGCGGTGTGCTCATGTGAAGTGTGAACTGTGAAATGATTGAAATCTATAAAGACTGCCGGAATCAATCTGAATATTACGAACATCAGTCAAGTGATGTTTCCAAGTTTTTTAAAGTGTAATGCTGATGAATTTGGCCTTTTTTAATATCTGGGTATTTGTTCAAATGTTCAATGAAAGATTGTATATTTCTGATTGTCAGTCCTGAAATCAAATTGGTATTATGAGTCAGTTGCTGACTGTTGGATAAACAGGATTTATTATGGGGCAACAAGTAATTATGACAAAAGGAAATATGATTCTATTTATGTCATAGTTTCTGTCACTTTTGTGATAGCATTCATCCTATTTCATGACTCATCATATTTATAAGTCATGATGTAAGAAAATCAGTCAATATATTATTGTAATTGTTTAGTATGGCTCAGTAACATGAGATCTGGTGCAATAGTTATGTCATGTTCCTGTGGTTCCTGTGGTTTTGATGATGTTATTCTTGTAATCACTCTAGTTCTGAGTATGTCAGTTTTAGCATTACCCATTGTCAGTGGTGCGTGTATTCTGTTAATGTAATAAACAGGGCCATACAGGGGGTCCTGGGTGTACACCACCTCCTGGTCATTGTCCTGACCTGGCATTTCAAGAAGTTGACTGTACACTGTGTACAGTATACTTTGTTGTGTGACTTGGGGATTAGTAAGGCAAAAGAGTGCCTCGATTTAAGCCAGAAACTAAAGGAAGTCACTGAATAAATGACTCACTTTGTTCTACTCACCGCAGCTTGTTTTTGCTTTTGACACATTGTACAATTTTTTTGTAGCTTGAAGCCTTGAATTATTATACTTTGCCACATACCACTGATCAAGGAATAGCTCATCATATCGAATAACTAGTTATACATCTAAAAATAGTGTCCATACGTGCTATGCTTATCTGTTGATCCCTAGAACATTATCTTGGAAGTTTAGATGGAAGGGGTACAGAAAATGCTGAGTGGGGTAGAGGAGTTATTTCACCAGCGTAGTAATTATTGGTGGTGATTAATGGCCTTTGTTGGTGGTTGGTACAAATGGTCATAATGGCCCGTCCTCAAATTGACATTTGTCTGGTCCACCAGTTGAATTGTGTGCCATGGACATGATAGTTACATGGAGACAAAAGTACGATGTAGTATAGAGACCGAGAACATCGACTAGTAGGACGTGAGGCACGTGCCTCATTAGCATGTTATGTCACATGACAGCTTTCCTTAGGTGGAGCCTGTGAAGTGCGTTTTACAGGGAGGCGTCCTGACCCCATGCTATTTTCTCATAATTTGTATCGTTAGCCGAGCTATTCTGGGCTTGGCAAACTTAGCATCTATTCTACAGTCCTCGTCACGAACTGTGCAATGCGCGGATAAGTAAATGAAAGCTGGATTGGTAACAGTGGCCCAGTGTAAACTGCTCGATGTATTTCTCCTGTTGGTCATGAGGGTGTTATGATTTGTCAGTTGTGGTGCAACTTCAATTCACCGTAATATTAGCAGATGTTTATTGCTGGTGTCATGTTTCACGACCAGTGCGCAAAGCGATTGGAGCTTTGAACATCTGCCTGAAAGAAGGCAAAAAAGACCACAAATCTGAGCCGTCAATACATGTAATGGTCAGCTGACTGAACTGCTGCACTGTTTGCATGGTGAGTCAGGCCCATCACATCAAACATGTTGCGTTGGTTGAGGATGCAAAGGGAATCTCTGACGAAACATTGTTTATGAATGACTTGGCGCTGTGTGCAGTCAATGTATCATACATTGGCGTATATAGGCTATTCACCATTGCTGATGATGTTAACACATAAAACAGGACATATCCAGTGGATTTTAGTTATCAAAGATTGTGTTGTCTAACGCGTTTAAAGATTAATGGTAAGTAATGATTATGTTAATCGGTATGATAAGTACTTCGTTTACATCGATTTTATTGAACTTCTAAGTGGATGGATAGTCGTGATGGCCTGTGGCTTCCTAATGAGTGGAGTTACAAAATGTAATTGGTTGATATCGTAGGGTCTATTTGTGATTTCCATTGTCAACAATTGCCTCTGGTATTTGGATTGAACCACATGGTACCTCGTAATAGCAGCTATTAGTGGAATTCCCCTATGAAAGGTCGCAGTATCTCTACAGACCTTACATGTAATTGGTCAAGTTCGGTGATACCTAAGGGCCAACAGTGACCTTCAAACGACTTGACCCCCGTGCCCTGCTCTCTGGAACACATGCTGTGGCTGGAATTGGTTTGTCTGGATATTTTCAATTGAAAAATATCCCAATTTCTCTAATGATCCATGACCCACTTTCATCTGGTATTGTTGCCAAACACATGGTTGGTGTTAACTTGGTTAAGGCGTAAAAACACTGAAAACATTTTGTTCTGAGAGTATAAAAAAGAAGCCACCTTATGTGATTGATTATGGATTACTGTAGATAAGTTGGGTGAAAGTGGCGTGTGTTGTCAAAACGTTTTCTTTTTGTTTTCTGGGATTGGTAGACATTTATGATTACTGATGGTTATCAACTTGTCACTGTCTTGTTAAGTGCCAAAACACAGACATTTGCACTTCTATACACCTGGGTTAGTCCGACAAACTGCCTATCGGTGCACTTGCAAATGACAGCAATGTTTCGGTCTACATCTGGATGCCATCTTTGTTTACATCAGTCTCTTGATGATTGGCTTGCGCTTGATCAGAATTGTTGATTTATCCATCAATCTATCTACATGATGATCAACATGACCACGGTGAAAGGGTCATTGCAACGCCAATGATCTGTGGTATTGATGACTGCTGCTGATGTAGATTCCATCAGGTTGTACCAGACAGACATGTTGATTTGCTTGACATGACATCATGCCATCAGCCAATTCATCTAGACTGAATGAATTGATCGAGTTCTCTTGAATGATTTGTTGGAGAACTTTATTGATTGTTATATCGTTGGTTTTTTATTTTGATGATATGAAATAAATCATCACTGCTAGTGGTTGTCAGACATCATTCATGCCCCTCAATTCCTTTGTTGGAGCATGGAGTCTATAGGGACTCCATGGTTAGAGCCTTATTATACAGTGACTAATAAATATATATATGACGTTATAAAAATAAATATTCAATGTCACTAAATTTTATAACATCAGGCATAGCCATTTGATATTGACTTAACTATGCCATACAGGGGATTAATATGATTATAGATCTAGCATATGATGTCATGCTGTGAAAAGTGTTTTTTTTTTCCAACAGTGTATAACAATTAAGGTTTACTAAATGTGGACTTTAATGGATGTTTACTTTATTCAAGTTGAAAAATCAATTATCAAAAAAGCTGTCACTGCCAGACCATGATAATGACGTACTTAACTCGGTATAGCAACATTATTTTGGAGGTTTTATGCAAGCTATTTATCATGCATAGCTTTAGAATGATAAATAATGATAAATAATATTTATTGAATACCTCATATCAGGGTTTGATATGTTTGCTAAATTGATTAAATCATGGCTCGATCATCTCAATGTACTGATTGATGTGATAGCCCTGTATAAAATGGGACTGTTGATGTACCATGTAAACAGGCTGGTATCTAGGTCACCAATGTATGTTAGTGTATTAGCGTGGTGTATTTTAGTGGTGTGTTACAGTGGTCCTTTCTTGTTGATGTTGGTTATGCATAGAGGTCTCCTTCCAGTCCCTCTAGCCCTGCTGGTGTCTGTGTGCCATCGATTTGGTGTTTGCATTGTCCATGCATAGTGCGGGTGCCAGTATAGCACCCTGAGGGATAAACCACAGCTTATAGGATTCAGCATTGTTCTGCAACTGAATTGTCGCCCGCTGGCCAAGTGATGTGGCTAACAACCTGCTAATTAGAAGTTGGATGCTGATAATGCACTGTGAGTGATGTGTCAATTGTACTCAATGTGTTTATCAGTTCTTTTTGATTGAGGCAAATAAGATTATCCTTATTATTATGAGGATGTTGTTGCTGTCACTTTGCGCTTGTTCTGTAGACAGCAGCAGTAATCCTTTACTCTTTACTGGCATTTATGGTTTAGAAGTTTTCTAGCATTACTTTTTTTTTCCTGACCAGACAATGGTAGCATTTACTTCTCTTATATTCGATTATTTAGCTTATGATCAGCAATGTTTAATGCATTCCAAGTTTTACTTTTCTTTGCAGCTGAAAATTCTTTTATTAGAATCATCGCTATGATTAAATTGAATATTGATGCATTTATTGAACTACTAATTTCACTGTTACAATGGTTTCGTTTTGTAGCTATCATTACAAGCACATGAGTGTTTCATTGCTATTATATTGCTGCAATGATTGATGTTATGGGCTGAGCTTTATTTTATTGACAAAATGAAATCGAAATACTGTAATTTTCAACCTTAACAAAATGCATAATAGTCTCTTTTTATTTCACATTGTTGTTTATTTTATCCTTTGTGATCCCCACTCGCAAGTCAAAGAGGATGTACGTCTATAATTTGAATATCAATTTGATCAATAATATATGTGTGTTAATAGATAATTCTTTCAATCTGCTTAAGAGTTTCCGAAACACAGTACAAATCATTTGGGTATTTCCTAATTTGATAGTTTTAGAGGAAGCATTTAGCATTATATATGTATTGGGTCATAACAGTTTGACCTATCACCGAAACACAATGAAATGTTGCAGTACAAGCATGTACTTGGCTTGCACTAGCATCCCCTTTGTTTGGAACTGGTGACTAAAAAATAGAGACAAAATTATGTGATAATGTGACTTTCCCAACTATGAAGTTCTGCCAATTTTTATGGGTACATGTTAAAACCGATTCCTCGACTTTGTTTGCAATTGTTTGCCAAGATCAAGTTTGTTTAGGTTGAAGGCTTGGTGTGTTTACCAGATTGTGATGCGCCATTTGCCCTCAAAATACAGGTCCATGGGATGAACATGGATTTCTATGGATAGAATGGAATGAAATTTTGCTTCCCACTGTTCCCAGGGGCCACTTTAAAAACGAACTACTAAACATCTGTCAGCTTTATTAGACACCAAAATCACCGAGCTAGGATATTAGTCTCCTAGAGCCCAACGTGCCGTAATAATCACAGCATTCATTATTCAGAGCATAGCCTGGAGCTTATGTCTGTAACAGATGCATTGTGCCTGATGGACATGTGCTGAAACAATACTCGAGCATTAGTCCACCAGTTTCCTGAGGATAAAATCGTCATCAAGGCCTTGATCCCAAAACCATTTAAAATGTATGATATACACTATGCAGGATGATGATGTGCACTTTTTACCTATTTTGATTCGTACATTTCATGACGTATTGTTAGCCCAGACAAAGCAGTGTATATGATATAATGTGTATTAAGTTGCTGTCCTACATAGTGTCAATCTATCACTATTCTGTTAGGTAACTTCTGGAATTGCAAAACGTGCAGTGATTGCAGGCTTCTGGTCTGAGACGACCCTGACAAGTCAAACTTCGTGGGAGTATGGTCTGGGACAAGTTCAGTGGTTTAAAATGATACGAAGTCTCAAGCCTTCCCAGAAAAATCCTGCCCTAAATTGAAGGAATAGCTAAATCTACCACTTAACTTACTTGTTTTGTACTTTATTGAAACATTTTTAAGAGATTATCCCCAGTGACCTTGAACTGACATTGTAAACAGTCTAAGGTCTTTCAGCAAATGAAAAGGGCAGTTCTGCAAGTATAGATTTACTGCCTTACAGAGTCTATCAGTGCATGGAGTCTCTGGTGACTCCATGATCAGTGAAGGAGATTGAAGGTCCCATATTGTGGTAATCTTTTAGTCTCGGTGATTTACAACATACCTTGCGAGTCAATGTCGCAGATGACTTTTTAAACAAACGGCAAAGCTTACTATACCATGTGTATACTCGATATTGGAGCTCAAGAATTTGTAGCTGACCTAATAACAGCATTGACCCCACCCTGGGTTAGGTTGTTTGTCACATGGTTCACATAGCTGGTGGTTATAGGTCATATTACCATGGAGACAAGAGTAGATATTACTTTCTCCTTCAGCTATTTAGTTTTATTAGTGTAAGGACAAAAGCTCATTATCCGAAATATGATCTATGTCCTTGTTAAGTCTAATTATCTCAACCACTATTCATAAGACATTTAATTGGCAGACATTACAAAATAAGCTGCCTACCTGACAAAGACTGGCATATGTCATAATTTACTTATAAATAATGTATTTAGTCTCCGTGCCTGGTATATGTAAAATAGTTTGCTTTTGTATATGTGCAATGATGTCAGAATTTTTCTGGAGAACTTATCACAAGTACTTGTGCCAAGCGGTGAATAGTTCCGACGGTGTGTTGACTAGTGTGAAATGTGTGTTTTGACTATTCGCTTAGGGTTATTTATAAATCCTTCATACAGTACTCACATTACAGTATTGTTTCAGTATGCTACCCTCATAATACATGTGCAACTGGTAGACTATTTTCATGGGTGAAACTCTAATAGTAAAGTAAATATTTAGGTTTGCAGGCAACCCATTTTTGAATGGTGGATTGTGATTCCCGTGGTGTTTATGCAGAGGTATAGACCGAACTTCAGTCAGTGCTAGAAAGATCTGTGCATACACTGTCACTGTTACATGACCACTGACCACTCAGCAAGTCATCAACATATGAGCCTGACCACTGCTGACCCTCAACGTAAGACTGGACATCTGGTCCTGCCACAAGCCCTTGGCTAATACAACAAAACCCTGTTATGAATTCCTTGTTTATCCTGGATTCATAATACTGTTATTAGTGTACACCTAATCCTTTGAGTGACTTGACCTGAGCCAAGGTCACTAATCCACTCAGGGAGACCGGAAGGCAGTTCTCCTGGGAATAAACTGAATACGGTCTGACCTTGGAGTTATCAAGGTCAGGTGAGGAGCTTCACAATCTTAATAGCGGAAGAGATTGCTTTTCGCTGCTATTGCACTCCAGAGAATAGAGCATATTCTAAAAGAATCTCAGATATGTTGTCTGTTTTCATTGTGTATCAAATGAAATACACACTTCTATAATTAAACATCCATACTTTATGAAACTCGGCCAACTCTAATGATCGTAGAAGTTAGAAAATGCTATAGTTTCATGAAGAATATAAACCGTTGCATTGATTTCTGTTATTTTATTTACCAGTATATATGCACCCATTAGGGCCATTACCTTATTGATTATAAAAAGGATTATACACTCTCTGCAGACTTCCATACACTTGTGCAATATTTCATAAAATTAGGTCTGTCTGCTGTTATGTTCTTGTTGCTATAGCAATTGTTACCATTATTATCAATTGCAAAACCTGAGGTGTTATGCTGAAATATGCCAATGAGATGTTACAAAGGCCAAATGCTATATATACTCCATAGTAATTATGGTTTTTGTCTGAGGCCACTAATGACTTGCCTAATGACAGTTATTGTCATTAGCTATGCATTGTGTAGTCTTGCAGACAACATGTGTTTCTGTTTGAGATTGTATACTCAAGGACAAGATGTCTAGAAGCTGCTTTAAACATTTGTGGGAAATATGCATGTAATTTGCACCATATTTTTTATTCAATATATTGAATTATTTTTTCATAAGTCTCCTGCTGCAGATGTAAGTAATATTCTGTACTTGTATGAACAGTTTTACACATTCATGCAAAGGAATAGGCTCAGTGTGTTGTAATATTAACCTTTTGCTTCGATATTTGAGGGCATGTATTTATGTGCTAACTAGAATGAGTAAGAGGGATGATTCTATCATGTTGGTCACCTGCTTAAAATCATCTGCAGACATTGCACAGTCTGTGTTGCTGCTGAGGTGCTGAGGATAGTGTTAATGCGGGGATGCTATGAATGAATCAGCAGCAAGCAAGCAGGCAGGCTCCGCAGCATCAACAGCATTGCAGTTGCTGCAGCCATGACATGATGCTGTGATGGATTCATCCCCCTCCATCCCCCACCTGATTTGCCATAGCCACAAGTGCTCAGTCAGTGTGAAATACATGAGCTGAAAGTGAAAAGAGCAATTAACAGGGGTCTCCATATGCATGATATGATATGTTGTTGGCTGGCCAGTGTGGGGATGTGATGTGTCTGGTCATCCATTGTGACACAGCCTCTCAAGGGAATATCTTTCTGTGTGACAGCATAATTGATCCTATGGAAAGCTGTCTTCCCCGGAGTCAATAAATAGTGATAAACTGTGATACATAAAACAAGCCTATAAACACTGCACTGTGTGCGTGTTACATCAAATCATGTAAGTCAAACTGCTAGTGTTGCATAATCTGAGATTGTAAATGTATGTTCTAATTGTACTTATTGATAAGCATCTTATGTTATGCTGGTAATAGAAGTTGTTGCTGTTGCCACATAAAAAGGTCAAGGCTCAATGTAGTACATATTGTCTCTCTTCATTGTAGTACATATACACTGTATATCATTTGTATATATATTTGCACCTTAGAATGAATGCTGTAAATTAATTACTTCTGTATGTACATGCCATCTGAAACCAGTGAAGGGTCTCGTGCATGCCTATAAGGGAGTTACTTTTGTTGAGCAATGTTAGTTTGTTTATCATGAGAATTGTTGCAGGACATGAGCTGTGTCAAGATGTTATCACAGTTACAGATTTCACTCAACATGTGTATTGTATGACGTGCTTTTGTTTCCTGGCCTACTTGCATCAAAATATTTTGGGATTTGTTTGCTGTTTGAACCTGCATGTTGTGCATATTGCATTGATTAGGAATGAGACAGGTTAAAGCGGAGTATACATGTAGGTTCATTTTTAAGTTAAATTTGAAGTTGTTACAGTTTTCAGAATGTAAATGTGATTATTAGATTGATAATAATTTAATATTCGGTGACATTAGCCGAAAGTTTCTGTTTAAACAAAACCAAATTGAAACGAAAATTGTCTCATGTCTTGATAAACATGCTTTATATATGTTCAATTATGGCTTAGGTGTGTTGAGGATCACCTTTGTAGTGTAATTTACTGTTGATTAGGAATGAGGAAAGCATTTATTTTGTGAATCATACTCATATCATATCTTGATTTGATTTTGCAGAGATACCATCACCACCATCATCATCACCATCATCACTCGAAGATGTATTCGCAGGGGGCCAAGAATTCGTATGGCTACAATCCGGCTCCACATTTGCATCATGACATGCTGGCAGGCCGGAGAGGGCAAACGTCCCCTCGGATATACGCCACCAATGATGCTGACACAGGACCCGAGTCTCGGCTCTTTGATGAATTTTGCTCAGCCAATACCTTCCAGGTAAACTGCTGCTAGGTCTCCTTTTGAAAGCCCTTGCAAAGGAGTTACTACATTCAGTGCTATTATGAAAAATACTCGTCTTGGGTTTTACATTAATTAGCTTTTGGGACAGACTGTTGACTGTTAGGATGCTCATCCTGCTGTTGGCAATGTGTTGCTTGAATTTCTTAGAAAATATATATGCCTTATTACTTGCAAATTTCTAGTCGTATTCCTTTACTTTGTCTAAATGAAGTTTTTTGACGCTATTATATTGTTCACTTCAGGGCATCATGAAGACATTCCGTGATCTTTGTGATGTTATGGGATTAAATCCGTCGGACCATCATAACATTTATAACCAGTTGAAGAGCCGATTGAAGTCCTGGAAAGCTGTGAATCTCTGGGCAAAGTTGGATAAGAGAGCCAGTCATAGGGATTACCAGAGGCAACAGGCATGTTCAAACATTCGGGTAAGTGTGGTTATCTGTTTCGGGTATTCATAAAATTGTCATAGTCTGTGATATCATGGGTGATGATATCTACAAGTTTTTACAAGTGTGAAGCTAGCTGCCTCTCTGATAGCTCTCTGAGGTTTTCCATTATTGCCAGACTTGGGAAACTCAAACCACCCAAATATTGTGAACCTCATACTCAGTCTTTTCACTCCCTGATTAAGAGCACTGAAGTGGCTGTCCATGCCACTCAGCAATGTCTTGATTTAATTTACTTGTTATGGCTGATAGGGTTACTAACTGGTGACTGATCTCTCTGTGTGGTTTGCTTCTGTTCAGTTGTGCTCAGTTATCTTGCATAATTGAAACCACATCCTGTAATCTATAAATACCATATTTACTCGGAATAAACGCCCCCCTCAAGTGGAGGCCAGGGTAGCTTCCATGCCAAAAAATTAAGGCCCCCCCCCCCCCCCCTCAAATCGAAGCCTGCATCAACCTGGTAATAGGTAAAATCCAAGAAATTGAGGTCTGTCAGAGTTATTTTCGAGTGGTTTTTGTATTTCTTTGTGTCCTTCAATGCCTCTAAAAGAATAGAAGCCCACCTCAACAAAAGAAGCCCACCTCAAATAAAGGCCCTGCTTAGATGGCCTCTAATCAATATAAGGGAGGGCCTTTATTTGAGTAAATACGGTATTTGCATTAGTCAAGCCCAGCTGAATTTCTTGTGGATGGATTTCATTTTGATTCTGTGTTTCTACTAGGCTGTCGAGATTATGCATATAGCATAGGATTTACATATGACCTGTCCTTATTGTTTCAGGTCATTCATATGTATTGTTTATGAATAACTTTTCATGTCATTCGGGTTTATACCGTTTATGAATAACTTACGTAATATAATGCGACAGTTTCTGGGAGAAAATGACCCCCATGATATCACAGTGACTTGTCATATAAATCACACAAAAATTCAAGGCAGGTCATTAGTGTAAGTCATATGATATTATATCCATGTGATGATTAGTACTGAACAACTACTGAAGTTACAGAAAGACCAAGAAAAAGAAAGTAAATGTTGTTTTGTAGATATGTAACCAAATACAGATTGCTTGTATCATCAGATGGTGTTTTTTTATCACCTACATGACAAATAGTCGATGACTGTAGCCTAGAAAAGAGCACATATCTTTCTGCACTTGGCACTGCTTGAGGCAACAGAATATCATTGGCTAGTCTGTGTAATGCGTTTGGGTTATGACGAAATGTGTGGTTCAGCAAACACATAAAAAAGAAAGCTGTGACTGTATACACTGAAAAGAGGGGAATGTCACCAGGAGCAAAATCACTCAATTAGTGTGTAATATTTGGAGGTAATTGAGACTGACTGTTCAATGAAACGATGATATATTATCACAGCTCGGTTGCTTCCAGCTTTGTTATATATATATAGCTGTATAGTGAGTCATATGACAAACAAATACTCAGCACTCAGTGTTACATACTATCTAACAAGACCTATTCTGTCCAATTGTAAATTATTAGGTGTAGGATACGTGCCTAGTCTCTCCCTTATGTATTGTACATATATATCTATTCTACTCACAACGTTGCAGCTGTCATTGACCTTGTATATAATGTACGAAGGGACTGTTGCTGAAATTGACTGAACACTCAGAATGTTATAGTGAATATCTAAAGAGACAGACTCAGACCCAGACTGAAAAAGAATAATAAAAAAATTGCTTGCTTGGATCATGGAGGTATTATACTAAGCATAAAGCGTCTGGTGCTTTATTTAGCACGTGAAAAAAATCCCATTAAAAATGTAAAGTGTGCAGACAGAATGTGGCTGATAATAAGTATGTACTTGTTCAAGTGCGATCATAAAAAGAGTATGAATAGTCCTTTCCTTGCACACCTTTCAAAAAACATTAGGGATCAATCCATCAATCAAGAAATTCTGTCATTGATCGAAGTAGCATAGTATATATATATATATATATATAGTTTTATTTGACAAATTGGATATCAGGAATTGATACATGTGTCATTAATATTACATAACAAACATACAAAACATACAACATTACAAAACCAAGTCTAGTGTCTACAACTACTCTAGTGTATACAATCTATAATCTACTAGTTTTTCCAAAGATTTACTTAATAAACGCAAGTCAGTTCCAGTTTTTCTTACATATATATACATGAATATAAGACAGAGTTAATACTGTAGGTCAATACTGCAAGTGATCACAAAAACAAACTAGAATAAAAAGTCAATTTCAAATGATAGAGGGTGTCCATGGGTTGGGTCAGTGGGGGCGGGGCTTCAGAGCAACATTATGCTGACCTCTGAAATGGCGAAAGGGGGTGTCCATAGTAAATAGTATAAGTGTATTTTAAAGTGTCACTGATTTGAAAGACAGTGTCGCTGTTAGCCATGAAAAGTACACATTATTAGATTGTAATAGGAGTAGAACTGTCACTGTAGCAATGTGTAGTGTTTATATATACATTGATGTATGTGCAACAGCATGAAGCTTTAGAAAATTAGAAGTTATGTATCACATAATGGCACAGATTACTTGCTGTGAACTTCATTTTATGCTGTCACTCTGTCACCTTTTTGACATTTGTCACTTAAGATGAAGCTAATATTGCTCAGGATGAGCCGCGGAATACAGGAAAGTGTTCATATGAAAGAAAGAGTGTTGATTAAAGGAGACCTCAGAGTTCATAAATCCTGATTTTAGGGGACGAAGGACACCCTTGTCTTTGATTGCCTGGGGATGCTATCGACACCTTTGTGTGCTATCGATTAGGCATTGATGGAAATTACTCATGGTTCAATTGTTTGGAGCTGCAGCCAGTCTGCATCTCTTTCTGCTGTGAAATTCCTCTACTTTCAGCGTTTCATATTAGACTCTTGTGTGTCATGATGATGTGATATTGTAGCTGTTCTCTCGTCTAGCTGCTAATAGTGGCTTATTTAATGGCATTGCTGTTGAGAGTAGAGTCAGGCAGAACCACCAGTTATGTTCATTGATCATTGCTGGTTCATATTGCTTGCCTGGAGAGAGGAGACCTATGGATGGAGAGCTGGAAGCCAGCAAAGTGAAACAGCCTTGTCTGCTGCACATTCCAGCATCGATCAGAAAAGGCAAGATGAGAAACTGGGTGAGGGGATGAGCCCGACTGTTTGTGCCTCTAATCCTCGTTGGTCTGTCCTATAATATGTGCTGCCTCCATGTCAACTGATTGGGTTTGCTTTGTGGAGTCAGAAGCTCTGGGGTTGTGCAAATCTACCAACCTGATTCCGCTGCAGAATATAGGCCCTTGAAGGGCATGGAGACTTAATACTGCTTTGTGCTCATACATGCACCCTTTCGGTCATCTCTTTCACTTGGCTTTGATCTGTTTTGTTTGTATCTCCTCAGCTGCAACAGTTATTGCATTTGCTCTCTGAGGTCTTGCTTGGTTGTCTTTCTTGCTGTGTTTCAGTCTGTTAGTTCATCTGTCTGGCTCTCTCTTTTCGCTCAGCCACCAAAACGCTCCAACAAAGTCATTACATGAGGGAGGAATTCAACCTTGAGATTATCTCATTAAATCATAAATGAATGAATGAATCGGTAGGTTCCAGAAGAGGATTTATTAAGTAATCTCACTGCACAGCACAACATGGCAGTCTAAAGACAGCTTGTTATGAAATATGATAACATGAATCAGGAAAATAACTCGCATTTATCAAGTATTAGAATGTTTAGAAAGGTTTAACCCAGTACAAAATTGTTACAATTTACATAATATGGACAGATGACACGGACTGCATACATGTAGCTCTTGTATTTTTAAGTACAAATTTTCAAAGCCGCTTAAATATTTTTCGAATGCACAGAAACTCGGATGTTTAAGTTCATACGCTTAACTACATGTGGAAAGTCACATTTCAGAAATTTCTGGGTCACTTTATTGGTGGTTATCATTGTTTGGGTTTTATGAAGTGCTCGTTATCAACATGATAAACCGTCCTCCATTAAACATGCAAGTTGCATGTCAATAAATGGAAGCACTTTACTGTATGATATTTCACTCATAATCGTGTACATATAATGAAACTTATCAAAGGTCTTCTCTACATGATGATAGGCAGTTGCTCTTGTTTCTGTGACACATGTTCATGTGTCCATACCTCATAAAATTGACATGCAGTGATAAAGATGTTTGCAGCTCTTGTGCTGATGAAAATGAAAGGGAATGTAATCTGGTAATACACCTGCATTTAGAACAGGGTATTGCCTACATTAAGTCAGACAAAATGGGTTTGTAACTTCCATTTAATTCATTGTAATGTCCCTCTGAGCCATTACCCAATATTAACCTGCATTCTGTTTAGTGAGGCAACAACACAGTCTAGCTGCTTTAGCACCCTGAGGAATTCGTTTGGAAGGAGACCATAGAGTAGCAGGCCTTTTGAGCTGGCTTAGCAATGCTTAGTGAGGGGGCGATTTACTGCTAGCTCTCCTTGGCCAGGGGATTGCATGTCTAACCTTAGGGCCTTCAAAGTGGTCCACCTCAGTATGATGCTGTTCTGGTCCCTTTGGACCTGCTATTTTAGTTGGATGATTAACGTGAGGGTGGTGTATGTGTATGCCTCACTTGGTAATGCCTGCTTGAGTTTACTTACACCTGGGGTTACATATTCAATTTTCATCAGCATGGCTTCCAGAAGACCGGTTGCTTCAAGCGCATACAAAAGCTGAAAAATAACACTGAAACTAGGTTTATGAATTTGAATGCCAATAGTACTTTGTTACTGTCACTATGTTGGCCATTTCCTTCTTAGGTACTTGGGAACTCAATGCATAGACAAGCACACTTTCATCATTTGTTCATAATGTTTGATTTTGAAATGCACAATTTAGATAATGAAGTTTCGTCAAAAGCTATGATGTAATTGTGACTTAATGTTGCAACTGGTTAGCTACATATATAGTGATCTAGTGAAGAAGCGCATCAGATCTTGTTTGTTCTGTTTTTATCAACGTTGCTCCTTAATGTTTAAAACATGAGGCCATTTGATGATGCATGATGATAAATTCAATGGCAAATTCTTGTTAGCACACAGTTGTATAATCTACACTGCACTGGGGCAATTGTGCTATGGGGCTGGTGGAAAGTTATGCTACAGTACATGGTGGGTTCACAATGTGATGGGTCATAAACTGGCATAAATGTAGTTCATACAGTGTACACTCTATAATGTACCCATGATTTACATGCTGGATCCTGGCCATACACCGGCTGCCAGTTCAGTGAGTGCATTTCCATTGATTTGCTGCCAATGCAATCAATGGGGAGATAGTTTAATGGTGTTGGTCATCAAACGGTATTTGTCTACTGCAGCTCTGGAGTTTATGCTTATAATTCCTTCCCTAGATAGGCTAATGGTATTCAATGGCATCTCTTGGAATGTTGTGGAATGCTCTTGGCATGATGGAATGTTGGAAGATACAGGCTTTACTTGATGGATCTTGAAAATTCCTATCAACCAATCTGACTAATTGATATATATGGGGAAGAAAATGTGCTGCATAGCTTTATAAATTTGTTATTGAAAGAGTTCCCAACATGCCAAATCACCCACACAAATATTGACTATTCTTTCTTAACAGGACATGACATAGTTTGTTGCATGGTCTTAAATAGACTACTAGTTCATGGCCTTCACTTGCTTCCAAAAAACTGTCATTAAAATGGACACATTCCATACAACTTTGTCATGGGTTTTGTCAACCAGCATCCTTTGTTTCATATTGTGCAACAGCAGACACAGTAGCATAGACTGCATAGCCTCATGTAAACCATATCTATGAGCCTCTGTCCCCATTTGGCATGCAAACTTACGTGTCACGTGTTATGTCATTGACATTGCTTGTTGTCATGTGACCTACTGGCTTAGCCACAAGGTGAAACATGTGACCCCAACAACTTATTCTAAATAGAACCAGCAAAAGGTAGTGGTCTCTGTTGGACTTGTGCAGAAAACAATAGCCTTGCGATGTGCATATCTCATAGCAATTTATGGGTGCTCTGTGCAGTCAGAATTTATGACCAAAAGTATGGGGTCATTTGGCATGCAATGAACCCTATTCAGCAGCATGAGTGTTCTATTTGAGCAGCCTAATAAAGAAATGACCTGAAACTAAATGCAGTGTACTGATTAAGTGCACAATAAATATATTTTATAATTAAAATAACCACATTTAATGGACATCGTATAATGAATATGTTAGCTGAGAAGAAGTAAATTAATCTCATGCCATTTTGACACATAGCCAGAAATTACATTGAAAATATTCCATGGCCAATGAAAATTTTTGGCAATGGTGATTTCAGAAGTTTTGATTACACAGCCGTTTGTCGTCTTTCACTCTTGAGTAAATGCTTGTGACCTTGACGACAAATGATCTCTCTGACAAATTAGATTAATGCCTCTGATCATATCATATGAAATCAGACCTCGCACTCTCCAGGTTAGCCTGGATCAAGTGATATTGAGTAGTAGTGCTTGCAACAGGATCTTACAGGCGCTATACTATTGAATTGAAGGCAGAAGTAATTTGAATGCTTACAATGGGTGCCTTTCTAATGGGTCTTGCTTATGAGTGTACTTATCCCATTAAGCATTGATCATGACCTCAAATGCTTTCTAGACTCCAGCAAGACTGTCATCTATTAGCAATCTGCAGAAGGGAAATGTCCAGGCATGCACAGATGCAATTCATCTTGCTCTAGCATGTTGTGCTTAGGCATGCAGTCTTTTCACTCCACACACATTTTTCTAACTTCCATTCTGGTAGCTGGGCCCACGGCTTTTTGTGGTTTGTTAGAAACTTAATAAATTGATGTCAGTGACACACAAGTTATCCATTCAGGGCAAACTTAACTCTTTTCAGCTTTTGATATAACATTGTCAAGAGGAAAAGCCATTAGCAAATTACCTATTTGTACTGGCCGTGAAACTTGTCTGCAGATATATGTAGTGTATTAAGTAGAGATATATGTAGTGTATTAAGTAGGTGCCCATGAAAGTGATTTCAGAAAATTGGCAAGCTGTAAGAAAGGCATTTAATTTCTTATGTTACTTTTGCATTGTTAGTCGATGATTTCAAGCTTGTCAGTCATTGAAATAATTGAATGTCTCTCCCTTTATGCAACAAGCCTTGTTACTGGGTGGCAGTCATCATTGACAATGAAAATGACAAACGAATGTGTACTGGCTCTCATTATGTTGACATGGATACTAAATTGATTTTCTGTTTTTTTTTTTTTGCAGGTATTGATAATAGGTAGTGGACCAGTGGGGTTACGAACAGCAATAGAAGTGGCATATCTTGGTGGACAGGCAGTGATAGTTGAAAAGAGGGACAGATTCTCAAGGAACAATGTTTTGCATTTATGGCCTTATGTTATCCATGACCTTAAAAACCTCGGTGCTAAAAAATTCTTCGGGAAGTTCTGTGCTGGAGCCATCGACCACATCAGTATACGAGCCCTTCAGTGTATTCTACTCAAGTGTGCCCTTATATTGGGTGTGGAAATCCACTGCAATGTGGCATTCGAAGGACTCGTGGAGCCCGTGTCTGAGGAGACAGGATGGAGAGCTAAACTGTCGCCAGAGGGCCATCCTGTGTCAGAATATGAATTTGATGTTCTTATTGGTGCTGATGGGAAAAGAAACACCCTCAGTGGTGAGTATTTCATAAATATACATTAGATACTCTACTGAGGACATCATACTTATATATTAGCAACAAAGTGGTTTAGTGTCAAGGGTTGGGAGTCCTGAGCTGGATTTTCCTTTGGTGGCTGGCCTTTTAGAGCTGACTAAACCCAATTGGTTGAGTACGCGTTTATTCACCGAGGTCTCTTGGTGCTGGTATAGTAATTGTGGTGCTATTGTAGAGTAGATAGATGGATAGATATTTTATTTTCATCGAAATTTAAACATACATGGTTTTTGAGACATTTCATTTTGACACAAATATTTCGATGAGGGGGATGCACACGAGTTTCGTGGAAACTATGTTTAATTGTGCATCCCCGCAATATTATTATACTAAATAATTAACAAAAGTTATATATAATAATAAAAATAATTAAAAAAATTATCTAAATATAATTTATTGCATGTAAATTTAAAAAAGACATAAATGATATAATGATATAAATGATATAAAGAGAAGAAAAGAGAAGAAGAACCTGCTGTCAGTTCTGCTTAGCAGACTGTTGTTCCCTAAAAGAACTAGCAAAAGCTTTTATAGTATTTTTTAATTTCAAAGATGGTGATACATCTAACCAAAGACCTGGTGCCTTCCCCAAAAAACTATTATTGTATATTTGTGTTGTATGGTGAAGTGCTCTTAAATTGTTTCTGTTCCGTGTATGGTATTCATGATTCGCTAGGTTATATAAGTTAAGAATTCTTTTTGGTAACAATTCATTAATATATCTATACGAGATTTTCAAAAGTGCTAGTTCTATCAGGCCATTTATTTTTAAAATATTTCCTTTTTTGTAAAATTCAGCTAAGTTTGTTCTTCTGCTAAGATTGAAGATTTGTCTGACACACTTATTTTGTTGTACTTGAAGTCTTTTGACATCTTTACTTTTTAACAAAGGTCCCCACGCACTAAGTGCATAATTTACATAGGTATATACATTGCTATTATAAATAAGCAATCTGGTTTTAACTGGTAATATATTTTTAATCATACTTAAACTGTAATTTCCTGCTACCATTTTCAATAAAACACTCTTTACTTGGTCATTCCATTCCAGATATTCGTCAATCAGTACACCTAAAAATTTAATACTTTTAACACGAGATATTTCTTTTCCACTCAACTTGATAGCACCAGTATAATTAACTTCTTTTCTTTTGGAAAAGTTACAGGCATCAACACACCAAATTCCCTTATTTGTTAGCATATTTATAAAATACTTCTAGTTTCTGAATGACCATAATTTCAAGGACATAATACAGTAAATTCTACAGAGATACTACCAGTATTAGGCCAGTCTTAAAAATATTTTTGTTACGGGTTACATGGCACATGAAAAACCCATCCGGTAGGTAGGAATTATTTTTTTTTACCTCAGAAGAATATTTTACCAATATTCAACTAACTGACAGGGCCCCACGCTACCGCAAGAATAGACCCTGATACAATTTTAGGAATAACTAAAAGGAAAAAAAAAAATTAAAAGCAAGAAAAAAATTTGTCATACGCACTGATGCGTTCAATACGGTTCCTCGACAGGAATATCTTTAAGTATGGCCTTATAATTTGCGGCAATGCCAGAAATTTCTTGTGTGTGACAAAAAATGACAATTCTGGATTTGTCTAAGCTGTAGTAACTGGATTATCTGCTGTATATTTACAGGCTTCCAAAGGAAAGAGTTTCGTGGCAAGCTTGCAATTGCCATCACTGCAAATTTCATCAATAGGAACACACAACAGGAAGCACGAGTGCAAGAAATCAGTGGTGTAGCTTTCATTTTCAACCAAAAGTTTTTCAAAGATCTCAAGCACAAGGCAGGCATTGACCTTGAGAACATTGTTTATTATAAAGATGACACTCACTATTTTGTTATGACTGCCAAAAAGCAAAGTCTTCTACAGAAAGGAGTTTTAATTCAGGTAAGTACAGAAAATGTATATATTTGATGGTGCAATGAAGACAAATATTTCATAAGTGATTGATAACTGTCTGTCAAGGCTACCTGTCTGAATCTGTAATTTGTCTGTATGTACAGGACCACTCAGATACTGTGATGCTCTTAAGCAAAGAAAATGTCAACCAAGATGCCCTGCTCTCATATGCCAGAGAGGCTGCTGACTTCTCAACAAACTTTCAACTGCCAAATTTAGACTTTGCCCACAACCACTATGGACAACCTGATGTGGCGATGTTTGATTTCACTTCCATGTTTGCATCAGAGCATGCTTCAAAAGTTATTGAAAGGAAGGGTCACAAATTGTTGTTAGGACTGGTCGGTGACAGTTTACTTGAGGTATTATGCTAACAATTTGAAAAGTTCTAGAATATTTATGTTTTATGAATAAAAGTTCGAACAGTCTTTCATTTAATCATTTCATTTCCAGCCCTTCTGGCCCACTGGTTCAGGCTGCGCAAGGGGTTTCTTGGGTGCCATGGACGCCGCTTGGATGATCAAGCGATGGGCATCGGGCAAGATGACACCTTTAGAAGTCCTGGCAGAAAGGGAGAGTGTCTATTTGGTTCTGTCTCAAACAAAACCTGAAAATCTTCACAAGACTTTTGGCCAGTACTCCATAGACCCAAACACCAGGTGAGTATCATTCTGTAATTTGGAGGTCCTAATTGTCAGACTGGCATTCTTACGGTGTCATGGGGTATACAGCTAAGGTGTAACAGGTCTAGCTTGGACAATTGGTGTTTGGTATGGTACATTTTGTGCAGCCATCAGCTCTTTGATATTCCTTTTCAGATACACCACCCTCAACACTCATCACTTTAAACCAGTCCAAGTAAAACACCAATATGACACTGATGAACCCAAGAACTTGGATAAGATCATTGAAATCTCAGAAGAGAGGAGTGAAAAATATGGTAAGCACAGAACATCCTGCAAACCTTCTGCACTAATTGTACTTAATCGTTTTGAGCTGTTATGTACACAACTTACTACACAAACTCAATATTTTGTCTTCCAGAAAAGTGTCGTGATAGTCATTACTTATTGAACTGGCTGAAACGACAATTAGAGTCGTATCGCAGTACAGTCGAAGTACTTGATCTCACCACCTCGTGGCAAAGTGGACTTGCCCTCTGCTGCCTCATTCATAAATACCGGCCTGAGGTTGTGTAAGTATGCATTCTAAAAACAATAACATTATATCAAGACACATTAACTGTTTGAGCCATGGCTTTATCTTGTAGCTGCATTACATGGAGCTTACTTTTCTTAATACTTATTGCTGATTTTCTCCCATTGGTAACCTTACAGAGACGTACGTTCTTTGGTTCCTAAAGAAGTAGCAAAGAACAACCAGT
Source organism: Alitta virens (assembly GCA_932294295.1). Taxonomy (NCBI): domain Eukaryota; kingdom Metazoa; phylum Annelida; class Polychaeta; order Phyllodocida; family Nereididae; genus Alitta; species Alitta virens. Next base: position 69,046,336 of record OW028573.1, read on the forward strand.
TTGCCTTCGATATTGCGGCAAAGGAGTTCGGAATCTCACCGATTATGACTGGGGAAGAAATGGCAGAAGTTGACGCTCCAGAAAGACTGCTGATGTTGGCATACCTGTCCCAGTTCTATGATTATTTCCGCAAAGAGGCTATCAGACCTGCAAAGAGTAAGTGCTTCTAATGAAAATAAATTTGATATTGTATTTGTTGACGTTGCTGGATGCTTACTTTGTATCTGAAAAAATACTGAAGAATTAGATAGCTAATGTTGCAGATTTCAATAAATGTAAATAGAACAAAGTACAATTCAGAAAGCACCACATAACTGGTTGAAGTAAATTAATCTTAACATGTTTATGATTGTTATTTACAGTCGCTCGCACACCAGAAACACTCAAAACTCTGGAAAAGGACCCAAGACATCCCGAAACCCGCAAAATATCACCAAAGGCAAAAGGGCCATCATCCAAATCATACATGTCGAAACTGCAAGCAAGGATAAAACAAAGAAGGGTACGTTGATGGTATAAGCAAGGTTATTAATTGTGCTGTTTAGACTTGATCATCAGATCCATTAACTGTAATTGATCCATGATTGATTGTGCATGTAATGATTGAATATGTTTTTGATTCAAATAGCCTGCTGCAGACAGGAGCAGTGATGTAAGAATCATAATGAAATACAATGATAATAAGTTCCTTCCCTTTGCAGCACCTAGTTTATCGTAGAAAATTTCCTTTTGCCAAGTATTGTCTGTGGTTATTGCACCCACCTTATTGTTTTGGATATATTTGGTTGGAATTTATTTTGTTTAGGTTTATGGAAATTATTACTACATCTTAAGGCACTATGCACATGTTAAATATAATTATAAAGTCTATATTTGATTAAGGCAAGAGTAATACTACTTATTTGGGTATATTCAATATAAGATATATTGTGCCTATTCACTTTACCCTCCCCTAGCCTGCACGCGTCATTAAGAACTCCCATTTCACAAGCTGTCAATAATAACTGGGTACAAGAAAGCTGGAATGTAGATAACTTCAGGTTCATCTTCCAAGTTAGAAATTGTCGATTCACGCTGTGACACTTGTTAATTGGGCTTTTAGTTGTAGTGTACAGCACCAAATGGAGTGATCTGTCTCAGTTGTAATGTCATTAAGGCACCTCATGCTTCAATTGCTGTTTTAGCTCGACAGGTTCCAGTTATATGGACTATGGTCTTCAAATGACTCTCTTACAAAAGCAGTGAGCTATTGGCTGATCGGTTTGAGAGCATGGTGTGACAAACATGGTTCTTTTACATTTGACAAATGCATTCTCTCCTCATTCTGTGGACAACTAAAAGAGTTTTGGATGATAAATTACATTAGTTATATTACAAACATTCTTCATGCAAGTTTAAACTGTAGGTTGTGTGATTAATATTACTTTTAGTTTCATCTGCATGAAGCATGCTGCCAATAAATCTGCAAATATTTTAAGTTGTCAACTCATAAGTATCTTATTTATTATGTGAGGTGGCTTTGTGATTTTTGAGCCTTGGTTTCTATTTTTTATTTTTTGCATCGTAAAAAACTTAAAATGTGATTATAAATTTGGTTTCTTAATTTTTGGCTGGTTATTGAATGTTTTGGAATGCAAGTGTTCATTGGTAGAATTTGTGTTCACAAACTAAATGATTCAGATACCAATCAACAGTGAAAGAACAGAACTGAATTTCATTTGCAAACCAAATTTCTTACATATTATATCATGAATTTGTTTGATTACCTGAATGTTGTATTTTTAGGAGGAAGATATTGAAAACGGTGAACCTGGCAAACGACAGACATCCTTCACACATGGCTATGCAAGAAAACGAATGAAAGCTAACACAGCTGAAATTCATGATGTAAGACTAATTGCTAGTAACCTATTTATGTTTAGCTGCTACAAAACATTGAACTTTTGAAATTTTATTTGCTATGTTGCATTTCATTCTGGAAAGTCGAAAAGAACCTGTGCATTTTTACATATCAATATATTCTATACCTGCTGAAAGAGAGTTTTTAGGATATATTTAACTTACGGCTTCTACAACTTGGTTTCCTATATGCTACAATGTGGAACATTTTCATATTTGTTGCAGGGTATTGTTCTGAAGAACTATTCCAAGTTTGAAGGTACTGAGCCAGAACCCAAAGAGAAGAAACATCTTACAGAAGAAGCCATCAAACGACGGTTGAAAAGATTGCCAGATCCTGGTGTTTGGGGTCAGAACAAAGTCAGTGCTCTAGCCAAGGGCCTAGCACACAAATTTAAGGGGGTTGAGCCTCCTGCAGATGAAAAGGAGCCATGGGTAAGTCCATTATATTAATTTATCATTAATATATAGCTGAAATAGTGTGTTATAATTTGTGAAGAAATGTTACATTAGTCCTCTGGTTACTTATCTAGTCCACTATATTGTCCAGCAAATGCTAATTTTTCAAATGGGACGGTGTTTTGTGTTACTGATAGTGTACTTCAAAGGATGTTTACACTGTTCAGTCTACTGTTGACATAGTTGTTGTTTCAGGTTCTGTTAATTTTTCATTTTCAGAAGTTCACATCGAAGCCTTTGGTTAATCTGGACCAGGATGCATGTTACTTCTGCAAAGGACCAATGAGTCAGTTTGAACGGGTCTCTGAAGAGGGAATCGTCTTCCATCAAGGTTGCCTTGTCTGTGATTATTGTTCGACAAACCCTCCCCGTCGTCAGTTTGCCTTCCAGAGGGATGAGAATGGAGATCGTGAGTCTGACTTATGATGATGTCAATGATTTCCAACATTTATTTTGGTGATTGTCAAGTCAGCTCCTCCACTCTTTGCCTGAACATGTTAATTGTTTCATTGCAGTCAAATGCTACTGTGTTCAGCACCTTGGAAAGAAGAAAAATCGACAACCTTCAAGAAAACGAAGCTTTGAAGACTTGACTGTAAGAATAATGATGCCTCATAATGGAAGTCTAATATTGTTTGATGATTGGCTGTTATTGTGTAGTTTAGCCATATGATAGATAATATTTATCTGTTGTATTTGTTTTTCAGCAAACATCACTGGCGTTAGACCTACTTGACTCCTCAGCATCTCCAGGTTAGAAAAATAATCTTTCTGAATGTTTCTCTCAGTTGGTAGATAGAATAAGTAAGATGCATGAAAAAAGACTACACATTATATAAATTAAATTCCGAGCAATGTGGTGGATACTATTGTCTGTGTAATTGATTGTAATGTAGCAAGACTTTTTGCGTATCTTCATTGCTTATAACAATCTAATGTTTATATTGCAAACTAGAAGAACGTGATAACAGTGCAGATACTGTTGTATTATTTTACTAATAATATTGTCATATAATTCTTTGCAGAAACTAGTCTAAACAGAACTCGGGAACGTGTCGAGTACCATACAGAGAGTGAAATGGAGGAGAGTGAATTGGCCCAAACAACGCACAACTTGTCAGCATCATATCTGTTCTTTGATGACTCTGATATTTCAGACTCTGAGTAAGTTTTCCTCCTGCAGTGGTTTTTGGCTGTTAGATAAGTTCATTCTGTTCAACACTGCCTTTATTTATTTTTGTACTGATGTTGTTTTGTGAAAACCTTTGCAAGGACTTGATAAATCTTGTACGTTTTTTCATATATGATGGCATACATTTAGCATCAATTATTTATTAGTAAAATACACAGTTTTGATAATTCAATAAAAGAGCGAAGTCAACATACTCTTTTGTTTTCCAAAACAGGAAAGAACTTATGGCTCTGTGGTAATTGAAACATTTCTTCATCCCGATATATACCTATATTAATACCCTCAGCCAACACTGCTGAAGGGTATGCTTTAAACGGTTTTACTAGATGCATGAACTAGACCAAATACATATGTTGGTTTTTGAAGGGGTGAGCTGATGGTTGCCATGACACATGGCCTATATTACTTTACATTGCCTTGCTTAGATATCCCTATTACCTGCATCTAGGTTGTTGTACTAACGAAATTTGAGGTAGGTTATGGGGATGGTTTTCCCGATGCAGTTGCATGATCACTGATGAACTGGTTATGCGGACAATTTGAATAGGATAAACATAAGAATCACGAGAGTATTGTTTTACAAATGAGATGCTTTTGCTTCTGATTTGGTCTATTGAAGGTTACCAGATGCATTTATGCAAAATACTTGGGGTAATTTACAAATTGCACATCATAATCTTTAAGTCAATTGAATTACGCAAGTATTTGCATAACTGCCTCCTGTAAATATTACTTGCATTCTTTTAGAAACTGTTCAGACAGTTAATCTGAAATTATGTGCTCCTCAAAAAGATACCTGCCAAATCAGAGGTGTACCTCTGTGTAATAAGGTTCAAAAGTAATACCATGATGTTCCCTGTGGCTGAAATGAATATACGACCAAGACATCCAAGATTTCTAAGTAGGTCATTTACTTGTTGGAACATTCTCACTCGTTGGCATTCGGTTATGTTGTGTTACAGTTGAACTGTTCTACTTGGAGCATTGGTCAGTTCCTTCGTAATATGGTTACGTAATGATTTATGAGAATAATTTATACGTCAGTAATACTGTTCAATCACACTGTAACCCTATAGCCTACCACAGAAGTTATGGTAACAATTAACTAAAGAACTGTAACATTTGTCATTTGTTAAGAAAAAAGGTAATGATTATCATAAATCATGATAATCATCACTCAAGAAATGGGCTGATAAACCATATTTATTTAACTGTTCTTTACTAACTAGTAATGCATCACTTTTAATATGAATACCATATGACGCTGCTGTTTTCAAGTACTAATTCCTAACAAAGATCGAGTGTGCACTTCCCCTTCTCAATTTAGTGCATGACATATCTTCATGGTGTGCCAATAACACATCGCGTGCATAATTATTATGTAAGTCACTATTTTGAGAATATTTGAGCAATAAAGTTTCATTATGACTTGAAATAGTTTCAATGGATTTGTTGAAGGTGTAGAGACATCTTTTGTAAATATCTTTGCTATTTGATTGGTCATGAATACTGAAGATTTGATCAAATTCAGGCGTGCATACTTATTTTGCAGGTTTGTGTAATGTGCCAGAAATGACAAAAAAGTTTGATGAACATGGGATTATATGATTGAATGTTGCAAAATACAAATGAGAAGAACATAACAAACACAACATTGAAGTAGTACTGTATGCAATTCTGGTTTATGTAACATAATGTTCTCATAAAGTGTGATAAACAACTAATTTTATGTTTATATAAATAACCAATTTGGCATGAAAATTCCACTTCAATGTTTGAAGATTCTTTTCAGTTCTTTTTAAAATTGTTTGTAGCATTTTAGAAAACTAGTAATGCTTATCATGTTTTAATGACTTCTCATGCACTGCTCTGAATATTTTATGTTTCCAATATATACTTAGACTTTCTTATAAAAAAAAATACAAGGTAATTAAGATATTTATTTGGGAAATATACTTTCAAAATGTCTTGAAAAGTGAGGTTTTTAGCTCTGCAGCCATATTTAGCAAGGTGTGTGGCCTTCAATTTTTCACGTATGAAGAAATAACTTCTAAATGTGATAGAACTATAATAATACTACTCGGAATAATAATTTTGTGGCAAAACATTGATAACTTTTAGAGTAATGTCTTTTTAAATATTAAGTAGCAACTATTCACATAAATACTTGCTTGGATGTCCAGTCCAAATTTCAGCTCAATCCAATGAAAAATATGCTAATGATAAAGCTAAAAACACAAATACCTAAAATCGCAAAGAAATTATCAAAATTAGTTCCAAGGGCCAAATTTTTAAAAAATTCATAACTCAAAAAATTGGGAGTACATTTTTAGGATTTTGCATGGTTCCATCAGACCAATAGAAGTTTTCACACAGATTTTTTAAAGGAAATTTATGACATGAAACTGGCAAAGTCTGTGTTAGTTGGCATGGAATGACCTTATGCACTCAAAAGTCAATGCTGCTTTCTCAGAGACAAGAATATTTACTAACAGATATGAAAGGACACGTGTTGAAATAATGTGCATAGAGTGCATTACTTTTAGATAAAATTGATACAAATATTCTTGTTTCTGAAATAGATGCAAGTCTTAGCATAGTCTAATTTTATAAATGATTTATGCCATTTTTACAATCAATGAACACTTCACTGTTGAGTTAGTTTCGTTCTTCAAAGTGTATTTTGCAATATTTATTTATGTTTATCAAACTTTCTTGGTCATTTCTGACACATTACACAAACCTAATTATGCACACCTAAATTTGACCAAGTCTTCAGTTTAAATAGAACCATCACTCATAAGGCAATGATATTTACAGAAGTTGTCTCTATGCCTTCTACAAATACATTTGTACATCAAATTGATTTCAGGTCACAATGAAACTTTATTGCTAAAATATCCTCAAAATAGTGACTTTTTATTGCTTGATCATTGAATGCATTGAAATATATGTATTTCTTAACTACACATTGCCTGTTTGGTATACCAGGGGTTAAATGGTGGATGTGGCATAATTTATTGGTTAGGGGCAAAGTACATTATGACTAAATAAAAAGAATCAGAATCTATAACAGAAACTCGTCAATTTGTGAACTATCTAAATTTTATTCTTGCTGTGGTCATTTTATAAATGATACAAGTGTTGTTTATTTCCAATTGCAGTGGCTCAAGCAGTGATGAGGAAGTGTTTGCTGGAGTGGATGATGATCCTGAATTGTCTGATGGGAATGTCTCTTGGACGGAAATTGCTCGGACATACAGGAGACATTTGCGTCCAAAACGGAAAAGGGGAAGGAGGAAAGAAGCTGCCAAAAATGGAGATTCAGACCAGTCGAACAGTAGCCAAGAAAGTGAGGACGACTGGAGTACTGAGTCTGAAACTGAGAAAGAAAGTGAAGGAGGTTAGTTTGTAACTTGGTAACTTGATTTCTGTGAATATTTTCTCAATTTTATACCAAGCAAGTGGCTGTTATGGCTGACTGACTAATTGAATGCTTTGTTTTGCAGAGTCAGAAGATGAGGACTATGCAGCTAGGAAAGAAAAAGCAAGGGCAGCAGTCAAAGCTCTCATTTTACCAGAGAGAATGCAAGAACCAGAGGAAAAGAAACCATCTCCAGGGACTGAAGCAATTCATCGAAACAGGATGGCCTTCTTCAGTGCCCCCACAGAACCTGTGCGAATCAATGCAAAGAATTTTCTTGGTCTTCAAACCCCAAAAGATGTAACTCCTGAGAGGGAAGAGGCAAAACCTATTGAAGAGGAACAAGAGGAAGCACCTGCTGAGGAATCAACAGAAGAAAAAGTTGAAGCCAAAGATGACTCAGAATCAGGCAGCTCTGAGTATGACAACTTGGAGAAAGATGAGGAAACTATCACTGAAGGCACTGACTCTGAAGATGAAAACAGCGGTTATGTTCGGTGCATTCAGGCTATTCCTACAATAGAAATTGTTGAGGTCGGTGGCCCTGCTCATGATTCGGACACTAGTGAACCCCAAGATGCTGAGAGCAAGGATGAGGAAGAGACCGCAGAAACAACTGAAACAGATTCGCAAGTCACTGGAGCTGATTCGCAAGTGTCTGAAGCAGAATCTGTCAAAATGGCTGCCAAACAAGATGCCTTGCTGAGGATTGATGCCCTGTTAAACCAGGCACCACCCACGGCAGACCAGTCGAGTGGAGGGGACACTGAGGAAGATGTGGAGGATGTGGATTTGCAAGATGAACTGAAGAGGATTGATGAGAAAATGAAAGTCATGAGACAGACAGTGAACTCAATGATACCTGATGACTTGAACAGAGCTCGTATTGAAGAAGTGGATGAAGAGGATGCTGAGTGTTACATACCAGAAAGCAGCACTTTGACAGAAAACATGGCTGGCATTCTTACCCAAGAGAGTGATGCACCAGAGTCATCTCAACCTGTTGCCGAACCGGTTGCAAGGCCAAGGGAGATGGGATTTGGTTTCCAGCCAATTGCTGACTTCATACCACTGGTACCGAGTGAACCAGATGATATGATATCACCATCTGTACCATTAATTGACTTCGGAGATTCCCCTCCAGAAAAACTGCCAGGAGGTGCTTCAACATATGCATTGAAGAAGCCTGAACCAGTGCGTGCTGTGGCTGCATCAAAAGAGACAATGTCAGCTCAACCATTGGAAGATCTGGAAGAAAAACTGTTGGACTTGAGCAGTGTGACCAATCAACCATTGGTTAATCTTTTGCAAAGCCCTGTAAAACCAACTGCTGTGGCTGCTGATCAAGAGTCTCCTGTGAAGCTTCATGATGGTCTTCAAGACTTGGTGACGAGTGATTTTACAAGTATTATGAAACCACAACCACTCGCTGCTATATCAACCAAAGTAGCATTTGATGTAAATGATACAATATCTGATATTAGGACCAGTGATGTAACTGTAGACCTCCTTGGTGATGAAACTTCTGAGTTTTTGGACAGTATTGTGGATGTGAATGCAGCAGTTTCAACGTCAGTTTTGGATGAGACTATCAGTCAGGAGGTCAAGGCTCAAAGAGGAGCATTTGGCATTCCTCTACCACGTCCTCAGGCTACCAAAGTTGACCCTATGTCTCCAAAACAAAAAGAAACTCCCAAAGAATCTCCCAACAATGTCTCATCTCCCTGTGTCCAGTCCCCACCTGGCTATAAGTCACCTGTAAGTGCCAAGTCATCATCTAGTTTGCAGTCTCCAGTTAGTCACAAGTCCCCTTCAGAAATTGGGTCTCCCCCTAGTTTAACCAGTTCAAAAATATCTCCATACACCAAGTCTGTTCTCTCACCAGTAAGCGTCAAGAAACCATCTGAATCCTCCAAATCAAAGCTGAAAGTTGATGTCAAATCCAGACATGTCGAAAAAGAAAAGAATGTCACCCCTGAAGTAGAGAAAGAGTTAATGTTCAAGGCCACCATCAAGTCAGACATCAAGGCCAAAGCTTTGAAGCTGCTGCAGAATCCGGGACCATTACACAATCCTGTGTTTGACTCCCAGCCTGCAGTACAAGTAAAGCGGCCTCAAAAACCCCTTGTTGTAAAAGCACAATCGCTACACGAGCATGATGACTCGAAATACCGCAGCAAGTATCAGCGAATGCCACCCTTTCCATCCACGGTGGTCACATCGCCACCAACCTTCATATCTTCTCCTCCAAAATTAGTCCAAGCCCCTATATCTCAGACTGTTAGTGTAGCAACTCGGGCGAAGTCCAGGATGTTATTTACTGAAAAACCCAAACCAACTAAAATTGTGCCCTCTGCTGGCTCAGCCTTTAGTCCTGTTCCTGTGAAAACACACGAGGCACCTCCTCAAAAAGACAGTGACTCTGAAACAGGTAGAGAGGAGGATGCCATGAAGAGAATTGACCATCTGTTGGATAGCCTTGCAGATAATAAGGGAACCCAACCTAGCCCTGAGCCAGACTCGTCCAAAGCTGAAGCTGCATCTAGGAAAGTGAGGGTTTCTGCAGAATTTGATGGTGACAAAGAATTTGTGGTTGATGAAACATTTGTCACAACCAGAAGCAGAAGAATAGCAAAGAATCGTATTCCATCAGGTTCGGATACAAACGTTACACCATCATCTGGTAGTTCAGTGAAATCAGTTTCAAGCGCGGATGGTGATTCATTTGGACGTTCATTAGGTGACACATTGAATGAGGTGGACTCAATAGACATGCTTTTGTCTGACAGGGAAACTAGTGTGTCCTTGGAAGGTTTGTTGGAGTCTAATATATATGAGGACAACTCTGTATCTAGGAAAACTGTGAGTGAATCTAAACTTACAGATAGCATCAATGATCAAACAATAGTGCGAAAAGACTCTGTTCAAGATAGTTCTAATAGTCAGTATTTCACTCCCAATACAACTGGTGTGGAACCTATGGACTTATCACTTGACATTGCCAGGAATTCTAGTAGGTCTTCAAATTATAGTGATCCAAAGTCTTTACATTCTGACAAAGCATCACCAATTCCACCTCCACGTAGAAACATTGGTAATGCCAAGAGACAGTTCTTCTTTGATGAAAGTCAGCCTGTTCGCATAGACCCTAAGAAGTTCTTCCCTGAGCTGAAAACACCAGATGGCAAAGTTAAAAAGATAGTGGAGAGTCCAAAGAAAACTAGTTCTGGCAAGGAGAATGTGCAACCAATAGAAAATGGCACTGATCATGGGAAGAAGGGTGATCTAGAGAAAGTGAGGGAGTGGAAGAGTGTAGATAGAGGCATTTCATCTCCTGAAAAGGGCAAACTGGGTGACACAGAAATGAAAAGAGACTGGCAAAGTTTTGATAATGAGTTACTCAGTCCTACCAATATTGCATCTCCGTCTGATGAAGTATTCTCAACTCCTGCAACATCAATGAAAAGTCAACCTGATGATGATGATGATGATGTATTCAAGCGGCCATTACAGCCAACTGCTCGAAAGCGTTTACTTCCAGAATTGCCTGCAGAGAAGACCAAGGTGGATCTCAATAACAAAGTACTTACTTACGATGAGATTAGGATGATCAGAGAAGTTGAGCAGGACAAGCAAAGGCAACAGGCAAGAGAAAGAGCAAGACTGTTGAGTGATGAGGAGCTCGGTATCCAACCAACTCGTAAAGAGTCTCTGAAAAACACACCATCAGGGGATGAACATGATGCCGATCACAGTGTTTCTGAATCGCACAGTGCCATGTCTGAACCTGACCAATCAGATTCATCCAAGTTGGATTCCCAAATGAGTGAACCATCAGCTAAGTCCGATGACTTCTCAAAGACCAGAAGTGCAGAGTACTACCAAAGACAGGTGTCCTCTGATCCAGAGTGCACTTACGGTTCCACAGAGAGTGCTGCCTCAGACAGATCTCAGGATAAAACCAAGAAGACTACGGAAAAATCTGACTCAAAACCAAAGCGGTTTAAACTCAAAACTCCTGAAAAACAGAAATCGCATGATAAAGTTAAGGCAAGGGAGGACTTCAGGCGAGATAAGAAAGAAAGTGAAGATAAGGACAAAGGTGAGAAAAAAGAGAAAAGGAGGTCATTACTGGCATTATTCATGCCATCTAAATCTGTGGAAAAGAAAGATAAAGAAAAGGAGAAAGAGAGGGAGAAGGAGAGGGAGAAGGAAGTGAAGAGTCCAAAGACAAAAGATAAGGAGGAGAAGGACCGAGCATCTGGTGACAAGAAATTGGGAGTTAAGTTACGAGTCAAATTGAGACCACAAAAGTCTGCAGAAAAGGAGGCGGAGGAGAAGGAGAAGAGGACATCGAGTGCTCTTGATGAATTTGTGCCGTTCTTTGAAGATATGAGTGGTGAAGATTTGAGCCAAAATCGAAGTTCATTCCGAAATAGGCTGGAGCAGGTGGCACCAAATCAACCCAAGACCACACCCAAGATTGCCCCCAAGGCTCAAGGTGAGTGAGGCAACTAATATTGTGTATTGTGATAATTGCTGTCAGTTGCTTTGAATTCTTATCTTGAATTACTTGAATATTGCAGTGGAAGATTTTGACACTGAGAGTGAAATGGGTGATGATAGAGTATCACTGCATAGCTTCCAGTCGATAGGGGGCATGACAGAGGAAGAACTGACTCGGCACCAGAGAAAACAAGAAAAGATAGCAGTCCGCAAACAGAGAGAGCAAGAGATGAAACGCATGCGAATGGCCCATGAAATCCAACGCCAACTGGAAGAGGTAATTTTTTTTAATTTTAGCCTTCAAATAGGAGTGTTGCATAAGTACAAATGTGTATGGTATTTGTGTATATATAATAAGGATAAATATTTTGGCTTTGCTGTTTGCCTTAAACATACAATTTTGTAATAGTGCATGATTGACTTGATGGTCAAAATGATAAATATAACAAACTGATTCCCACATGGTGTTACCATATATTGACTGATCATATGTTTCCAGCTTGAAATCAAACAAAAAGAGGTAGAAACAAGAGGGGTAGCCATAGAAAAAGCCCTGAGAGGAGATGGACCAGGTAACCCATTGTTTGCAAGTGCTTTTGTTGAGTTTCATTATTAATATATCTGTTGGTTGAAGGCTATTTCGATATTCCATCCATCATGAAGCTATGAAAGTGTGTTCTGCTGAAAATTTCAGTATTTAAATGCAGCTTCTGTATTTGTTGGAACATCGACTTATTTAGTCACATAGTCGGGAGAAGGCATGTGCACTGTTCTTGTATTTGGGTATGGGGATGTCATAACCATATTTAGTAAGATATTGAATGGTTGTCTCTGAGGGAGTTTTGCAAGACTCAGAATCAGGGATGGACTGGCCCCACTATGGGCCTCTGGACAAAAAGAAATGGTGGGCCCCTATTTTATTAATTAAAGTTTTGGAGAGGACCTGGCCCTTTGGCACTGCCATATATGGCTAGTCTACCCCTGCTCAGAATTTTTTGGTTGAAATTCATTGGGTTTGCCTAAAATGACTAATTTACTGCTTTTTGGTCTTGCAAGGCTTTCTTTGTGGGATTTTCCAATAACCTCTAGTTGCATTAATAGGCCAGTGCGATTCGTTTGTAAATGTTCAGTATTACTGTGACTCTCATGATACAGGTAAAAAGAGCCAGTCCCTCTTATGTGGTGGCTCGACTTCAGCTGGCCTCCTATGTGGAGGTTCTTCTTCATCTGGTTTATTAGCGTTCTTGGGATGTGCAGGTGTTCGGTCTGAAGGGGTATGTTATTTAAGGGAAATTGGCTTCAACTTGTGTTGTTTATTAACCAGCCACAGTATGTAATATACTCCACTTTTTTACATAATGTCATGCTTGTCTCACTAAAATATTACTCTTTGAAGTGTTTTCACATATTCTAATTGAACAAAATTGTATCATACCTTTCTCTATTTGTGTCCAAAGTGCTGATTTTTAATAAATTCTCTTTTTTTTAAAAGCTAGTTCAATAGAGGAAAAATAATTCTTACATATTTTTCTGAGACAAGTTGGATTCCAGTCACGGGGATTAATTATTGCTGTAAATTTCTTGGTTAATTTGCCAAGCGCTGAGCAATTTCATGGAATTTCGGAATAAATTGCTCAGTAATGAATTGCCATGACTGGTCCAGTCACCCAGTACATAAAACGGGAAGGGCATGGTGTGAACTAGGTGGCAGCACCTCCTATTCAGCCTCAGAATGGTGTAGTTGCATGGTGTGTCTGGGATGTTGCAGAAGCCTCCCGTAACGAGTCCGAGTTGATGCAGGAATGGTTTAACGTGGTGCATGAGAAGAATGCCATGGTTCGCTATGAATCCGAACTCTTGGTCCAGTAAGTTTTCATTTAGTCAAACAAAAAACTGGTTCAACATTTTGAACAATTGCAAATATTTCAACAACATCATGATATTAACTGCTGTGAAAATAATCTTTCTCTGTGAATAGATCTGTACCTCTTTATCAATGGTTCATATGTAAATACTTTGACGCATTTTACAATCAAAAACATCTGATGAGTCCATTTGAACACCCTCTAAACAAATGCCAATTACCTACCTCTGTGATCTAATGTTTCAGAACGTGACATGAAGCTTAAATTTACCTGGCTGATATATATTTGTTGTTTTACATCACTCACAATAAAATAACTTACCAAACTTTAATATTCATCAAAGTTAAAACTGACATATATTTGTGCACCTAACATGCATGGCCAAATTTACACAGATGTTTTTGAAAATAAAAATTTGAGGGAGATTAATAACAGAATTCTATCTTTGCTGGAATTGGATGTAAATTCACTACGTATTCACCATAAATGGTGGGTTTTTTTACCAAAATTAATAAGAGTTCCAAGTTTTGCCTGTTTTTACTAATCCCAAAATTTAAAACAATTGCTATTATTAATCTGAGCAATGTTTTATAATTTAATGAAATTTTAAATTGCCAAATTCTTTTCGATTTTACGGAGAATTTCTCTAAAATGATGTTGTTGGTTATTGAACATTTAAGTAAAACATGAAATTTATATAAAAAGTCGATTTTGGGAGAACTTACTTACCTTTGATTGTATATATCAATTCATTGATCCTCTCCTAGTGCAAGGGAGGTGGAACTGCAGGACCGTCACAGCCGTCTCGAGAACGAACTCCGGGACCTGATGAATATAGAAGGTAAATATGTACACGTGTATATTGTCCGGATTTTCCAGTTGTTGGATTAGTGTATGAATTTAACTGCTCATGTATGAATTACAGATCCATTGTTGCAGTTTGTATAATATATATATATTTATTGGGATGAGGATTTGCCGCCTGATACCGTGATAGTTCGCTGGGTGGAAAGGAGATGTTTTAGTTTACTGTGTTTAAGTGTGTTTAAAATTTTTCAGAGCACAACAAGAGCATTGAACAGAAGGAGGAAGAACAGCGCATATTAGAGGAATTATTAGAAGTTGTTGAACAAAGGGACGCACTTGTGGCCCTGCTCGAAGAAGATCGCTTGAAGTGAGTTATCTTGCAGATCAAGATTTGAAATGCATGGGATTCACTTATTGCAATGAGTCTTAGCTTGACTAGCGTCCCTCAAATACTGCTGTGCGCCAGCATATTTGTTTCAATCAAACTGGTGCATGTTTTTAGATAATTTACTCCCTTCTGATTTTTCTGAGGAAGAGAAAATATGTGTTAACAGCCAACAAAATTTGTTTGATTCAACAAAGTTGCTCTATTTTTATCATGTAATGTATCTGCTTCGAAATGTAGCTAGGGATAAAGATCTATACTATGTTATTTGTGTACCTTCTCTCAGGATAAATACATATCCTTGGAAATTCCTGTATGCAATGTTTCCTGTATAAATTCAAAGACTTTAAATTCTTCAGGATTTGCGATGGTATCTCAGTAAATATTATTCAAATTTAATTTGGTTGACCTGAATAGCTATTAACCCTTAATATCAAGTTTATGCATAGGGGTGTGCTAAGAGGAAAAGGGAAACCCTAATTTTCTTTCAAGTATTGTTTTCTTTGATTTGTCCCCACAAAACAGGCTTTTTGTAGTGCTGCAGACACTTGCATTGTGTGAGCTTAAGTATTGCCAAACTCTTGAATTATCCTGCCTAGAAAATATAGAATGAATTGTATATATGTGTTTGATCTGAAAAAATAGTACCTGATTGTTAAACAATGAAATGTACATCTTTAAATTACATACATCATACTTCTTATTAAGTTTCGCTGTAAAAACGTCTCATGAAAGCATTTTACACACAACTGCAGAGCTATGAATGATGAAGAACTGGACCAGTGTTTAAAAGACCTTGGGCAGAGGGGTCAAGGTTACAGCCTTGACCCTTGACCCCAACAACTTGGTCAGTTCTCACAAATCTCTATCTGTAATTGCCATTGCTTGGTACTGCTGCTTGCTACTTTGCTTGTGTAAATCTAAGTGCTTCTCTTCTCTATCCATTCATGAATCTGTCGCTTTTATGTCATGCAGTGGAAACTGTTACTTTAAACTGTATCTGAGAATGCTGTCATTAAAATATTATGACCAAAGAGCTTCATTTCGATAATCCACCAAAATGAGAAAACATTGTTGAAGCTGCATGACCAAATTTACAGGAACTATGGCTACAGTAGTTAGATGATTCTGATTTTGAAGGGATAGTGCCTGCAAGGCCAGTACTTTCAGCCTGCAGTGCATATCAAAGATTTGGCTTTAACTGTTTATTTCTTTACCTAGTTCTGAGAATTTCTTTTTTTGGGATCCATGTCAAGTCAGTTTTAAAATTTTGTGTTAAATAGTTAAAATTGATAAATAGTGTAAGTTGTCTCGAATTATACATAATAATCAATGCGCAGTGTTCTTCGAGTCACACTGGTATCATATTTTTTAGGCGAATAGTTCTATATTGGAAACCTGACTAATTCTTATGAATTCTCTTCCCCCATCTATTTTGACATTACATAGGTCTGAATCTAAGCTGCAGTACCGAACTGCCTGTGAAAGTTGTATTTTTGGCTGTTTCTCTCTCATGGTATTTTCATTGGCTGCTAATGCATGGCACTCAACTCTGTTCCATTAATTTTGATGTCTCAGTTTCATATAGATATGTGTCTCATTTTGGCCATATATAATTATTGAATATATGGAAATGTCTTAATTATTAAAAACTTATCCCAAATCCTACTTTGAACTCTTTGCTTAGATAATAAGTATGCAGACATCAGCACTCTGCCTTTTTTTTTTCTCTCAAATGTTATTGATCACCAGTACCTGGTGTTTTATGTAATGCTTGCTTGCTAGATAATAATACTTAAAATAAACATAGTCAGTACCATACAACTTACAACAGTATTATATTAGAATGAAGACAATAACATAAGGCTGAAGTTGCTGTATATACACACTAACAAATCTTATCACTTACTCAAATTGCTGAATCTTTTCTTGTTATACCCTCAGCAGTTATGCGGAAGGGTATGTTAGATATCACCAGAAAGTTTCTGTAAGTGACTAAAACAGGCATGATCATTGGTCATCAAACTACCAGTGGTCAGTGATGCATGTTGTCTGAGTGTGGGTAATATGAACTATTATATTGCAAAATATTCTGGATGCCATGACGTATTTAAATTTTACTACAATGTAGCAATAATGGCAGTGCTGCATTGCATGGCTTAAATTGTTCCACATATCGTGATATCGAATTATGTTTATGTCAGACATGAGTCATATTTGGCATGTTCCATTGCATAACTAGCTGGGGCTTTGCTGTGCAAACTGTCATTGTTAAATATATTGAATAAAAATGAAACAGTCTAATTTCCTAATTCTGTCTTGAAATTTTAGTGTAATTATGTGAATTAAGTGTAATTCAAGCATCAAAATTTTCATAATTATTTGTTTCAGTATTTTTTAATGATAGTTTCGGTTTCTTTTTCTTTTTTTATTAACACAAACGACCTGTCAGTCACTGACTACATATATATATTGTGCACCCATTGTAGCTCAAAAACTTAATTTGTATTATCGGTATTTTCAGAGAACGGGAAGCAGACCATGACTTGACTCGTGTGATGGCCTTGAAGGGTTTACAGTTGTCACCAATCGCCTTGAAATAATTTTGTGCCCGGGTCATTGTTGCTTTCAATTTGAAACATGCACATGTGAAGCTTTTGCTAGTCGGAACAACAATAATTTGGTAGTGTGGTGCCTTATAGTCATACTTTTGTTCTACACCAGCTTTAATAAGAGTATGTATTGATGTTTATATAACAATGCATTTAATTACATGTATGTGCTCTTAATGATGTTTTGCAGTGCAGGAACAGGGCTAACTTTCGATTAGTTTCGATCATTTTGAAAAGAAGTTAGTTGTGTAATTTGAGTTACATTTTCAGCTTTTATGGTGCTATTAATTAATGTACATAGGGATATTGCTATTTATTGTGAATTTGCTACCAAAACTAAAGGTGAACTGTCCGTCATGGTGAAGCAGTGATTTCCAAAGCTACAGGTTACAACAATACATCATCAGTAAATATTAAATGTCTTCTTATGACTGTACACTACTGGTTGGGCTAATTACTTAATAGAATAGAACTTGCAAACATAATGAAGTCATAGAATCTTACGGGATCTTTAATATGCTACGTCTTACAACTATCATCTTCCTTCTTCTGCTCAAGGTGCCCTGATTATTATTTACATACTTCAAGTGATTGCTAATTAATGAGTTTTAAGAATGAAGTTAAATGTGGTCGAGAGTGTTGCTTGATATACTGAGTTTATCTGGACAATAGCAATCCTGATACAAATAATGCGTTGGTGTGGTAAGTTATTGTTCATATCCCCTTTGATAATTTTTATGTTTGTGTCTCATAATGACTGTTTGGAGTTACTCAATTTAGAATTATTGTCATTGACAATTGAATTATTAATAGTTAAGTGAAATTTTACACACACACTTGCTATGTTGCTGGTTACCATAGCATCTGTTTGTTTATTTAGAAAAAAAATTGTATTATACATTTGTGTATATGATTTTCTTTTAATGACATATATTTGTACATATTATTTAACACAGGGTTTTTATTTTCATGAAGTTCTTCTTGCTAAATGTAGTGGCATTAGCAGTTAAAGTTTAAATGCAGTTGTGTGGGAGAGTATTTGCCTCAGGATGTCTATATATATATATATATATTAAAAAAATGTAGTTGTCTTTTATTAACAATAGACTGATTGTTATCAGTTAACTGTCATTGCAAGAATTAGCTAAGAAAAATTAAAAATTTCAGCACATGTTAGTATTACTATTACTCCTTTATACTGTCCCATAGTAACCAGTCCTGCTCTCTCAAGTGCAGAATTCATAATATTTTTATGTATAATTGTGAGTTTGTTTGAGTTTCTGCTTTTAAAGCAGATGTTTATTTTATTATTTTACCTGCATAGGCATTCTTAAACAATGCAAAATAACATATAATATTAAGGTTGCTTTTTAAAGAAGCAATTTTTTCATTTTTTTGCATGCAATGAATATTATTTGTGCTCTTGTCTGTGATAGCAATGTACAATCTAAATATTGATTGACTTGGCACCAAGACAGCCAAGCTGCTTTGTATATATTCCAAATAAAGATATTGAAATCAAAATTTAAACGTGTTTGTTTTGAATGTCTAGTGAATACAATATAGCATTGGCTTTGCAACATGTGAACAAAGAGATAAATTCCAGGTTATTTCGCTGATTAAAGTGCTTACTTTTTGTGCATTCAATGGTGGGCTTCTATAGAACCTTGATCTGCGCTGGTCCAGTGGCTAGGGCGGCTAGTATGACCTAGGCTAATGGGTGGATTAGGGCTTTACGTCCTGTAGTTCTGCAAGGACCATAGCAATGAGATGAAGGATGAAACAGCCATTGAACATTGTCTCGACTGGGAATGGAACCCGGTACCCAGTGGTTGGCGCAGCGTGCTACCGCTGAGCTAGGCCTACACCCTATGACCTTCAAACGTTCTCAGAGCACTGTAAGTTCGATAATTGTTATTACTACAAAGTATATGAGTACTAGTAATGGCAAGTGGATAGACATTTCCCGATAAAATAGGCCAGCATAGGTTGGGTTGGCAGTGAAGCAGTTTGCTTGGCATGAATTGCACCGACTTAATTAGTCCCAAATATTGGAAATTAAGCTTTTAAAAAGTGTGACCATAGGCCCAACAGTGGCACAGGTGTTGAATATGTTGTAGCAGCTTTATGCTGGCAGTAAATTTTCCATGTTTACAATGTTGGGCCAACATGCTCACAACATTGCATGCACTTGCAATAATACATGTGCAAAATGATGTTAGCCCATCAGTCTATTTTGGCCCAACGGAATCATACAGGTGTCAGCCAGCAAACTAGAAATCACTGTAGTAATTTACTAATATTATAATACAAAAGTTAACCCCTTCCAAATGATTCCAATGATTTTGATATATTGGTTTGTTAGTGCATTTTTTACTGCTGTTCAGAAAAGCCCTATAGGATTACCATTGACACGGGAGGTTTATCGCCTGCAGACCTCATGATGCAACAATGTAATACAATCATCAAAATTACGTCACAGATCATTGTGAAGTCACAAAGGACCAAACGCCACCTGCTGCACGGTGCAATATGTAGAGGCGCCACTGGTATTGTGCCCGCGCATGGTCCATGGTATACAGCCTAATATATATGAATATTTTAAATCTGAAAGTTCAAGGTCACCTTTAGATCAAGGTCATTGACAACTTAGGTTCATATGGCCAAGGACTATATGTGACCCAAATATGGTCCCACTTGGTTAAACCGCCAAAGTTATTAAGTGTTATAGCTTTCTGAGCAAATAGCAAAATTTACCTTTTAGCCCTTTGATCAACACCTACTGCAATTCGGCATTAGTAGATCACCCCTGAATGCAGGGGTACTTGGCACAATCAGTGCATCTCTGTCACTCGATTTTCAGCAGATATAGGAGTGATTTACCCTTTACCTTTTTTAACATTTTCACACTGCTAAATCATTGGTAGGCCTACCCTTTGACTAGTGATGTGGACCGGACCGCTTAGTCAGGAGTGGTCCGGTATTTTCAGAAGTGGTCCGGGTCCTGGTCTGGTCCAGGGGTGAGGCGGTCCATCGACATAACAGTTGTTTCACCAAATAAAAAAAACTGGTTCTTGTTCAACATAATTTGATGTATGGAATTATTTAGTACTGACAGGCAGGACAGACTAATAATTTCATTACTGCAATATTTATTAATGTGAAATAAAGAAACTGTCAATCAATCAGGAATGATTATTAACAGAAACAAACCAAGATGACATCTAGTGTAAAATAAATTCAACATGCAATGCTTGGCAGCCGGTCCGGGGTCTTGAACCGGTCCGGTTCTGGTATTTTTGTAGTGGTCGGTGTTTTAGCAGTCCGGGGTCGGACCGCAGACCAGTCCGAGGAAGTCTGGTCCACATCACTATCTTTGACTTTAAATTTAAGCTATGTGACTCAAGTCCATATATCTGCGCGATAGTTTTTGAGATATTCCATTGAAAATTGGGTCATGGTCACTCGTACTGGTCAATGACAGGTTTTACCCTGATGTACAATCTGAGTTTGGTAAACTGGGAATTATGTCTGACGAATACAATAGCCTATATTAGGCCTGCAAAAAGGTCTTCACCTCTTCAGTGTTCACCATAAATATAGTCAAAGTGAAGCTACCTTGCAACTTGGCGGGGGCGGACAGGACCGCAACCGTCAGGTAGTCAGGCATAGGACTTGAACGAGAACTGAAGGTGCAAAGTCCTGCTTGGGAAAATGTTCCTGTGAATGATACAAAAGGCTGCATTTTAGGATAATCTGAAGTTACAAATAGGAACTGGACGGTGAGAATGGTGTGTAGACATGGTGCAATTTTAATGTGAAACAGACATTTACAAACACAGATACTTGCCTGGTTCAGGGAACACTGAGCTGAGAAGACAATGAAATTCACATACTGTCCAAAGTAGCATATATATTCATATAGGCGTCCACAGAAAACTTTCCAGAGGGGGGCAACCGTTTGAAGATTTCGTAAGTGTTGGCAAAACAATAGGCCTAAAGTAAAAATTCCACAGCACATCACTCGATGGGTTTACACCAGCACAATTTCTAGTAAATTATGATGTATGGTCATTGCTAAAAGTAAAGTTGAAAATTTTACATGAAAAATATACAAATTATATTGAGATTTAGAGCATTGTATGGATCAATGTGTATGGAATTGCAGTCACTTAGGACTATAGCTATATTATAAGAGTAATAGATTTCATGAAAGATAATATGGGGGTTTTTACATTCTTCCCTGCTACTTCTTGCACAATAGAAAGGTTTTTAATTGTGCTAAAGAGTCATGGTTGAGGTCCACCATGATGGTTGTGCATCATGAGTGCACAAATTTCGGACATGCAGCACATCTGTAGGCCTTAGTAATAAAATTTCGGCCACCCCAAGATTAAATACTTTATAAACACCAATTGATATGTACAATGATTTTCTTTTTCCTGTGTTAGGCTGAAAAATGTCAAAATCCAGGGGGGGGGGGGGGCAATTACGTGCACCTTTGTGGATGCAGGAGCCTATATGAGCTCAAGATTATGTCAACTATGGAAATGGTAACAAATGAGTGACAGGCGCTGCCCCTGACCCCCAAAGGCGAATGTTTGTCACCTGCACCACCATGGTTTTTTTTAATTCTTTAAAAATAAAAAATGAAAAACCGCCCCTGCTTGGTGTAAAATGAAAGTGACGATTTAACTGATACAGAAATTCAGTAGATCACCTAGATTCTAGAACGTACGCGTACACACCTTTTCCACCAGAGCGTATTACATGGGAGCGCCACTTGTGATACGAATAGGAACTACAAGTCACGTGACCAGCTCACTGAGTGTAAACATTTACCTTTGAGGCTTCAGACAAGTTCAGTGAAGTTGCAGTTGTGGATTTGCCCTGCACACACAAAGAAGGAGCTGGAACTGGACCTAATATCAAGTGGAATTTTTCTCTGAGGTAAGAGACAGCTTTTTAACAACTTTTGGAGTCAATTTTCACCATCAAAAGTACTCAAAAACTCTGACATGTCCCGGCTCTTTCTGCTGGAGCTGAGCCAGCTCACTAAAAGCTGAGCTGCCACGGACATGGGAGGCGTGGACCCAGCGGTTGTCCAAGGCGAAAACTATAATTCCTTGCAGTTGACAATTCTCTTAGCCGAAACATCAAAAGTGATCAATATCAAAATGTATGGATCCAGGATACACAATGACATAGCATTTGCCATAGCCTAGGCCTAGGCTACATACATGTAAATGATTTTGGACTCCACTTAGGAAGTTTGTATCTTCACATCGATCCTTCTCGTGGTTATGGTTATATTAAGGATAATATGTATTCTCATATATGTAGATTTGTTTATGACTTGGCTATGTACTGTACATAGGCAAGGTATTACCATGGAGTCATAAGTGCTTATAACTCCATGGTATTACCATTCAGGAAATGTCTGTCCAAGGAATACACAAATTAGGTGACACTTCATGTGTGCTTAACTATCAAGGTCCATTAATCCGAGTCCATTGGGCTGCGCATTTTAGTAAAAATGACTAACGTTAAGTACTTCAGTTAGACCTATAATTAGGCCTACTCACCAGTATTGCACATAGTGGTTTTATATCCTGCATCCATCAGTACCTCTAGGTTAATCATGTTAATGGATTTGATTTTGCAAGATCGGTATATAATAAGGCTTCAGAGTACGTGACGGGAATTTAACAACTCCTGCAATGTGTTTTTTTATGTCTAAATTTTGAAAGTTCATCCAGTGGGATCCAATGATTGATCTACTTTGGGGAAGACAATGAGCATTATGGTAATTGTGGCATGGTATTGTTTTCACCTTGGGGATTTTAGGATTTAAGAGCTGATGTTGGTCGGGGTTAATTAAAATAATGCGTTCTTGTGACTTGGAATTCTAAAAGTGCTAATGGAACAGTTAATGGAATCAAGCGCTAATGCCACATTAATGAAAAGTATGTGGCTGAACACTGAATAGACTCATGTATACCTTTCTGTCTTCCGGGACTAGCAGGAAATGGATGCTTGCGTGTTATGATGACTACATGATATTGGGGCCAAACTGCAATCAGCTATATTTGCCAATTGGGTTCCTGTAAGCTTGGGAGTTTTCTGGTCGTATCTTATTCCGTACTTTCCATTTTTTAACAGTAATGTATTGTAAAGGACCTGCAATAGAAAATGTTACAAAGATATGATGTGGAGATTACTTTAAGAGGGTTTTTACATTTTTGCCTGAGAAAAAGGGTAAGCTGTGCTGCTCTGTGTAATGTTTGGGGCGAGCTTGAAAGACCAAAAAGCTGCTCAGGACTGCACTTCAGAGAAACTAGCTCCAAGATACAACATCTGCTCAGCAGCCATACATTTCCTGGCACTTGGAGAAACGTGGATGGTTTGCTCAAGGTCCTTGGTTTGCTTGTTTGGGAGGGGGTTAACCACAACTTCCAGTTTAGAAAATCTCATAGATAATTTAACATGTACATACATTGCTATTTAACTAGCAAAGCTGATATCAAAGCATAAACTTAGGCTAGTTGTACTTAGCTGTTCACTAAACGTCTAGTGGAAGGCAAAGCTGTGTCGAGGAGTTAACATTGTTTCGTTTCGCTTATTGAATATATATACTATGAACTATTATGTAAATCCTTATGATTTATATAATGTGCAAAATGTGCAGGTTCAACCCTATACTGATTCGACTATTTATAGGGTCTTTGTTTCAACCCATCACAAGTGCACATGATCATGATGAGGAGCATATGGCTTGCAGCTTTAATCTTTGAGGTGCTTGCCACGATCTACCTTCTAATACCTTGAAGGGATGCTGATTTTATCTTGTGCTGGCCAGATGTGGGTCAGGGATGCGGAGGGATCCAGCCATTGTCCTTAGTGATCAATCACGGCTGCTTGCTTTGTTTACTTACCACTCAGCCATATCGCTCTCCTGCCCAGAATCATGATAGTCATCATAACGATCCACTCCTGTCTGCATATCAGGCTAATGATAGACTCTCTCACCTGCTTGTTATTCTCCTTATCAGGAAAACTGTTATGATATTGGTCTACATATGAAGTTTTTGTATATTTGCCAGGTTTGATTATCGATATTTTACCAACTGAATTTGCTTAAATGAACATTTTCGAAATAATAAAAGTTTCAATTGTTTTGATAGCAACAATGTCAGATAAGGATTTGAAAGGGGTGGGATAGCAGTTTGTGTACGTTAGGCGAAGTAGTTGGAAAGCTCAAAGCAAGGTTAATGAGGTTGGGGCTAGGACGCCAGGTGAGCAGAGGGGTGAAAAGGGAGGTAACCCTTGCAATGCTGGCATTAGGCTGCTTTATGTTGGGTGCTGCTGCTAATACATGGACTGCCCCCCTGGCTTGGCAGGCGCCACAACATAGAGCCCTGGCAGCCACAGACCCAAACAGCAGGCTACCCCATCATCAGCATCTTCTATCCTCTGCAGCAGCAGCCAGCCAGAACATCTTCATTGTTAAGTGGACCCGGGCCATCTCCAGCAAGGTGCGATATATATCTGCTCAGTGTTTGTGGCCTCTCCATCACCCTCCTAGCTGGACCAGCAGCAGCAACAACAGCAGCAGTACTTCAGGTCAGTGGCCCTCCCTCCCCATTCATATAAATCCCGTGTGCAGCCAAACTCTCTCGAAGTCTCTGTGTATGCATTACCTGTGACTAACAGTCGGCTTGCACAAATATTTAGATTAAGTATCGCGCCTATCTCTGGGGAAACTCGACTGGACTCTGCATTATTTGCAAGTCGAACAAGTTTGTAGATCGTAGCAACTCAGCAGTTCAAAGGCTGGCCAACTGAGTTATTTCCCTGGAGTGCCGTTTAACCCTGGATTACCTCATAGGATCTGCTGAACCCTCTGTTGCGCCTTGCAAATGTAAATAGGGATCCGGGGTTGTATAGTTCAGTGAAGTGACCCAGCCTGCCCTCCATCCCTTCTTATCTTATCTGACAACGGCTTATCTTAACTACAAGGGCGACGTCAATACGTCACGTCACGTGCTTCCGATGCGCTCCACAGGACGCAAATTTAAAAGCAGACGAAAGCAGACGAACTCTTGAAACAGAAAGAAGCTAGGGTTGCGAGTGTAGGTGAACTGTTTGCAACACTCAACAGACAGAAGTGCTGCTGGGAGACCCGTTTTCTTCAGGTATGCACTTTATTTAGACGGCGCTCAAGTTGGGCAGGAAGAGCGGGTAATGCAAAGCAGATGGCTTCATTGCCAACTGGACCAGTTGCCAGTCGGTTCCTGGCAGCTAATGCAGGTACATTGATGCCACTCACTGACACATGTTCTACTACCAAGGGTATACACTCTACACTATAGGTTACTACTGACTTACTCTAGCGTTATGCTCCCATAAGTATACATGAACACATTGAATATTTAATGCATGTCATGGCTTATAATGCCATCTTTCTTAGTAGGGTTCAAGCTATCTGTAACAGTAGCAGTCCATGCATGCCAATTTCGGCTTAGTATTTTTAAGATGCTCAGTGTTTTGATGGATTTATCTGAAACTACCACCCTGACAACCGGCAGCATTATGCCAAAACAAACGAATCAACCAAAGATGCCGAACGGGAGCTTTTAGAGTAGTTCTTAATTTGTCAAGCAAAGTGGTTTTGCAGTTCTCTTCAGTGCTCATCCTTCAACATTTTCAAATTGAAATTGGCCAAGATTGCCGAGGGCTTTGCTTGGCGTGACTGGCTGTCTCAGCTGACACCGAAGGGCTTGGGTGGGCCTGGGTTGGCTTGGGTGCGCAGGGTCTGCATAATTTCCTGGAACAGGTTCGCATGAGATTCTCAACTTATGGGGGAAGCTTTTAGTGGATTGATTTCTGCTGTTGGCTTGCGTCAAGGAGACTGCCACTTTCTTGGCAGCTGTAGTCTTTTAAAGCAGCAAAAAGTGGCATCAAACGACCTATGGCTATGGACTGACCACATGCTGTTAGATGTGGTGTCATCTTATTGACTTTACAAACTACATGAATCAGACAGTACATCGCCATACCGCAGCTTCCAAGTCGGACATGCACTCCAAAAGCATGGAGTCACAAGAGTCTCTAGTGACTCCATGCTCAAAGTAAGGTTAGGGCCTAGCTCAGTGGTAGCGTGCGGGGCTTTCGAACCACTGGGTCTCGGGTTCCCTGCCTGTCCTATTTAGTCCGTAAGGTGCAGAAATACAGGACATAAAGCCCTAATCCACACCACACACTCGGCCGAAAGAAAAATTTAAGAATTGTGATAAACATAACATTGTGTTTATCACAATTCTTGGCCTGAGTGCATTATGTTTATCACAATTCTTACACTTTTCTCTGGTAATTGGATGCGATGAACTCCAGTGAACTTTATGGTGTGACAAAACCTTAATGCAGTTCAAAACTCATACGTTTGCCTCTTGAACAAATTGAGGTAACCTGAGAGAGGACTCTGTCAGGGCCGATCAACGTTCAATTCAGGAGGCATGTATTCAGGTTGTTTTAATTTGATTTTCATGAATGAATTGGGATGTTTTTCGGTCGAGTAGCTGCTTGGCGAAATTGAATCCCTTCATATTTGGGGCTAATTGACTGCTTAATGAAGAAAGACGTTGTGAAGTTTGTTGCTGGTCGGAGTGGACTTGGCCTGCTGCATTTGGAGAAGCCACAGCACTGCTGCAGGCCAGCAGTTGTGTAGGTGCCATGGGTAATAAACATTTGGCGAAAAGCAGGCCATGCTTCAGGGTCTCCTGGAATATTACCAGAAATTCCTCAATCTGCTGTTGCTTGTGCTGTTGCTGCTGTTGCTGTTGATGCCGACGCTGAAGGGCCCACAGGTTTTCTCACAGTCCAGCAACAGGCAAACCTCATTACACCGTCCTTGCCTATGATTTAACTCATGTGCCAAGTCCTGTACTCAGATAGGCTGGCTCCCATTTCCTGGCTATGTGGCTTCTAACAACAAGTGAAAAACAAATCTGCTGCCTTCTCTCTTGCACAGCTCTGTAGCAGGAGCAATGCCTCAAGACTGCAAAGCAAAACTCGTGATCTATGTGAATCCATTAAGCTTGTTTAGCTTCTACCCTGTGGACCATTCTACAGTGAACCATTCCAGATTGGTAGATGTATCAACTGTAGTCTCCAGTCTTTCTCCATATCCTCTAACGAGTGATGAAATGCCTCGTAAGGCTTCCAAATCTGTTGAAAGGGCTTTGCTCTATCACTGTTTATGTGGAATGATATTTGACTCTTTAAAATCATTTTTAACTGTCTTTGACACCACTTATCTCTTTGCACTTGCAAAATCACTTTTTTATGTGCAGTTGTTACTTTCATATTCATCAAAATACAAGATCACCTGCATCCTGTTAGAACTATTGGATGATTGATGTTAATTGGACTTAAAATCAACAAGGTCTTTACTCTCTTAGTAGATGATGGATTTGTTAAAGTATTCATAAACAACTGATTATGGTGTTTAGAGTTAGGTTAATGGGTAATAAATGACTTTTTTTAACTGCAATATATTATGGGATCCAGGGATTGTTATGGTTAAGTTATGTGTATGTAATGGGAGATACAATTGTTGAGTTCTCAACTTCGGATGCTGATACAACACCAGAAAGGCACATTTTGCTTGGGGAAAAAGAACAACAATTTTTTTTTTCTTTTGATGCAGAGTTGATAAGACCTGCGGAATTGGGCCATCGAATTGAAAAAAGGTCTGCACGACATTTAAAGGAAGGGGTGAAAAAGTTAGGAATGTAGAGATTTTTCCACTCTCACTTCATTGTAAGCATCCCCAAGTTCTACAGGCCTAGAGATGAGCTTGGGTTGTGTTGTGGATTGTTTGGGCAATGTTGGTTTTGATAGACATTGAGCTGCTGTCCAGTCAATGCAGTCAGGGCATGGATCCCCACTGAAGGTTAAGGATGTTGAGGAGTCTTAAGACTTCAGAGAGTTAGGGTTGCTTCTGCTGCTGCCACTGATGCTTGTGTTGTGTGTTTACCTGCTCTCATCTCAGGTGTGGGAGGCATTTGCAATATGCAGCTGCAAGAGGGCTCAAGGTGGCCATTAGCTAAGGTGTATTTTAGCAATGCTCATGCTCATCTTTGCTGACCTGCTGATGTGACTCAGCCCTGTATAGGGTTCTGTTTTTCCTGGTTCCTTCTGACACAGGACACCACGAAGCTTCATGCTGAGCAGCATCCCTGTAGTTTATCAATCTCAATCTGGGCTTTGCTAGCGTCTGAGTATGGAGGTGTGATACCTCTATGGAGCATCGGGAGGTTTATATCAGAATTACAAATAGACTGAGTTTGTGGAAGGGAGAGCTCCAAATTCAACTGACTGTGTTAAGATCAATTTGACACGCTTGGCTTTCACAATGGGATTCTGACATGTTTCTTCTCTTGATTCCTTTGACTATTTCACAGTTCGAATATGTGAATGTTTCTACTTTTACTGCAACTGACCTTTAATTAAATTGTATTTATAAACACTTGCAAGTTAAATCAGTTTGGTTAACAAAACTTCTAGTGCATATATATACCATAAATGACAAGTAGACGAAAAAGAAAGAAAGAAAGAAAGACAGAAAGACAGAAAGAAAGAATGGCGAGAACAATTATTTTCATCACATCCTAATGTAAGCTATTTCTTTATTTGTTCAGTAAGATAGAAAAAGAAACTTAATCTCAGTAAATGTAAAGTGCTTCTTTGAGAATTTCTATTTCTTTTTTGTTGATTGATAAGAGTTCTTACAATACATCTTGGTCAATATTTGCAGTGTTAGCCGTGTATTTTGGTTGTATTTTGCCAATTCACACACTTTGTGATTCTTTCTAGAAAGTCATCCTGGCTCTACAGTAGTACATATGCTCTGGAAATGTGCCAGGTGGGCAGGTCCTTATGAACGAATACTGTGCTATGAAAAAGAACGTTCGACAGGAGCTGACAGTATTATCGAGTCGTTATAATTTGTAACACCCAGGAACACATACTTTTTTTTACCCCCCCCCCCTTATTTTTATCTGGGGTAGGGTCGTAGGGGTGTACGATGAAAGTATAAATAGGTCTTTTAAGTGCTGAATATGAAGGTTAGAGTTCTCATTTGCAAATTCTTTGGGTAATCTGATCACAAACATGATGGAACGTCTCACTTGGAGGACTTGCCACTTGCATGGTCTGTTACCCTGACCCCAGATCGTGGATCTGTTGATCTCTCACACTCCCCTGACTATTGTTACATCTGGAGCCCCTGCTTGGGACTAGGACAGGGGGTGCAAAATAAATAAAGGAATATTTTTACTACCTCCGGGCTAATAGATATATTCTGCACTTCGTCTTTGTACAACTAGCATTGTGTCTTAGTTCTTGTGCAAACTTTGCAATGTTTGTAGTGGCTACTTGCTTAAAGTTAAATAGTCTACAGTATCAAAATAGTTCTAGTTCTTCACTTAAGACACTATGTGCAGATACACAACGTTTATTTTGTACCCTTACTGTAATTACATTGAAACTTTTATTTATTTATTTATTTATTTTTCAACCTGATCACATCTTATATACGGTCTAAAAGTGTTATAATACATATTTACTGACCAGATTGGATTTTGTCTTGTAATTGTCTTTTTGATGGGTTGTCAAAGCAAGAGCATTAAACAAAGGATTGGCTTTCACAAACTGCTCCATACAGTATTCTAGAAAGCTGCTCTATTGCAGATGACTGCAGTACATAGCCTTTCTTGGAATACATAGGCCTATAGAGCACCTAATTATACAGCAGCAACACTAGACGTGTGAAACTGACCAGCCATGATCATTTGTGGTCACCTGCAGGTCTGTTAGCTTCCGTTGGTCATCCATGCTCTATAATAAGATTTCCACTGCATGACTACCTGTATATGCCTGAAGGATTAATTGCACTATATTCTAGATATTGATGCAGTGAAGGGTTCACATTTTCATCTGTGGGATGTCATTGTCATGGAAATGGTTGCCTTGTGAAATTCTAGATATATAATACTGCATTGTTGTTGGTGATTATTCAGGTATTACATTAAATTTGGACAATGGATTGTTATCGTCACTTGAATAAACTGTATAAAGATTTGGATTGGTTACAGTTATTATCGCATATTCTGTTGATCCTGGATTCGATTCGCCGTCAGACTCCCGTTGCATTTGAGAAACTTTCCAAGCTTTAGGCCGATGTCGATTTTAGAAATATATTCATTGTTTTGCTTATACTGTAAAGGGAAGGCGCAGTTGACAAACCAATGAAATGCGAAGGGTACATAAAATGGCATGTATTCATAGACTAGAGAGTGAGGCGTCTTTGTTTACGATAAATGTGTCATAGAGTCATCACTACATGTCTATATCCATGACTAGCTAATCTTTGGCATGCGCTCAATTTGGGGCCATGAATTCCTGGGGTTACTCAATACTCGTGTGGCTATCTGGTGCACCATGGGCGATAACTGAAGTAGAGAGAGTGGTCGATAATACACCCAGACCACTCCCCTGCCTGCTTCAGTACCTGGGCATCCATCATTGCTAGGTGCTCCGTCAGATTCCTCTACAATCTAATCATCTGGGGCTAGACTAAGTTTTTTTGCTGCACCAGACCACACCATGAGGTCAAGGAAGTGAGAACAGCCAACCCAATACTATATATACATCCACTGCCATCCAGTCAACCAAATAAAGAGTTAATTTTCTCCCCTCCACCAAGTAATTTGGCCTGCCTTGCCTGTGTCCTTAAGAAATGACAAGCAATTCTGTGGGTCCTTCTTGATTTCCCCAACAAGATTACTTGGGTGTCCAGAATGCCAAATCAAGCTCCTAGATGTGGTCAACTGCTAAATCGCGTCACATTACTGGACTTTGTAAATTATGTGTCCTATTGCATTTCAAGTGAATGTCATATCTTGTTTTCCACTTTCAGGTCTGCCTTTATTTTGGAGTAAATCGACTCTTTGGATGTACTGAAGCACAAACTCCATGGATTTACTGATAGACCAGTCTGGTGGAGTGTTTACACTGTAATGGCAGATCCGCAAGAAAAAGACAACCCTTCTAACAAGGTACGTGTTGACTGCCATGTTTCGTTCTTGCCTTTCTTCCCAGACAGATGATAGCTAGAATTGATGCTGCGACTTGCTAAAGGCTCCAGAAAGTTTCAAACATTGCAGCAGAAAAAAGAAAAAGAAACCGTTTTCCATATTGTAGAGGCCATGATTGTGTTTGGCCTGATTCTAAAGTTTGGCATCATGGTATGTACAAAGTCTACTATGTTCATGATTGCCAGAATGCACTGAGACTCTGTTTTGTGAATTTATGTATAGTCACAGGGCAAGTTTATCACACTAGTTTTGTAAATGCCGACATTTTTAAGTGGATGAAATAATTACTATTACAAAAAGTATCGAATTTTACTGATTCAACTATAGTCAATGATTCGAGCACAGTTTGTTGAATGTGGATGTCGTATATTTTATCACGTCCTTGAATATTGAGTTATGATGTTAAAGATTACCTATTTTTATTGATGAGCTTCATGGTCGACAACCTTACCTGTGTACTTAGAGCTTGATAGTTGATGTTATGTTGTCTAACCCCCTATTGTTTTTGGATAAGCCAAATCCCAGTTGGCCATGCTAGGCAGGCAGGGCGAGCGAAGGCTTAGCTGCTATTTTTCTTATGATGAATTATAAATACAGGGCTAGGTGAAGGGCGGAGTATGTTGTTAAGGGGCACGGCTGGTATCGACCACCATGAGAACCTCCCATTTATCAAAGATATATATATGCTGTAGCCCACACAATGCTTGTTTATGAGTAATATGGAGGAAAGATAGGCTTTCACCTTTGATACCACATGCATAAAAGGAAGACAAATGGGATAGTTATGATGCTGAAAACTTCTTTATATTGTAGTCACCAGTTAGGATATCTGATGGTGATATAGTTGTGCACTTCTGTGATACAAGTGAAAATATTGTTGCAAAATCTGCCAGCAAAAGTAACACATACATGGAACCTAGACAAAGATAGAGAACTTCTGCTATACATTGCTACCTGCCACTAAACAGAACTGTCCGGCTGTAGCTGGCTACTCAAAGCCGGATCTAAAAGTACATCTTCGTTAGAAACAGTTCACACAGAAGAGTCATTTTATTGGTTTTTACACTTTTCTCAAAACACTGTCAATCCAAAGTTGAAACCTCTTGATGTTGTCTTTTCCCCTCGTGTAATGGAGTTATGTTTCTGGGAGTGACTTTCTGAGAGTCGCCATCAGAGCTGCAGAGACAAGTTTTCTCCTGGGTCATGGCAGTCGTGTTTGTCATTTTCCTCTTTGATGGAGGACTGTTTGTCAAAGCTGGATTGCTTTCATTTTTAAATTGATTGGTGGGCAATTGAGATAGTGACAGACTTTATCCCCAACAAAGTCTCTTAATATCTTTTAAAAGTCTTTGAACAAAACACCGGTTCAAGAACCTTTCATATGAAGACTATAAGGTCCAAAGTTCGATGATCCTCTTCAGTAGGACCTACCGGTTAGGTGTCTAAAATGGTGAGGAGGTCTTAAAACGATATTCCAGCGAGCACTAGGCCAGTCTGTTCAAAATTATAGTCATGGTGGACTCGGAAGTGCAGAAATAATAAACTTCCAGTTAACTCGTGAGAGCTGTCAAGTGTTCCAAACTGAATTTAACGGTTTATTGATATTCTCAGGAGCTTGATTATTTGAACGTTCAGATGTGTCATTCCTGTTTGACATGTGCTTTTTAAGGCAATCGATTGCCTTTAAATGTAAATGTATGTACCTCTGCCAAGTTGACACGTGCAATTACACTGGCTGTCCCTCGAGTTAGTCATTTCAAATTCCGAAAGTTCCTGCCAAAGGAAATATAGTGACTGGCTTAGCTTTCCAGTCTCAGACAAGCAAATCTCCATGGACTTCAAAGCAGCCTCGTTCTTGATGGCAAATGGACTTAAAGTGGGTGTGTGATTTGGGGCTTTCCACAATGGCATCTTGGATGCATTTAGAAATCAGGTGAAGAGCCAGACCATATCTGAAGGTTTACAGTATACCAGCACTTGTTGATTCTAGAATGAATGTTTGTACAAGGGAATATGGTTGTTAACTTGTCTTGTCAATATGCCAAAGGCTATTGGTCTGAAGCTTAACCAACTTACATGACCAGCTGTCAGAGGCAGACGTAATAATGAGATGATAAGGCCTGGAGTCCACATCTTGTTACATTGTTACACATTTACCCCATGCATGGGTGGGGATATACATTTTATGATAATATACTTGCCTCAGTATAGACAACCGGTACAAGGCACCTCCAATTTAACGTCTCATGCAATCGACATCCAGAGTTCTAATTTATTAGCTAACACGGATTTGTATTATCCAAAGGCAACACTCTTACTGAAATGCCTTGCCATTGTGTAAAACTATTACACTTCAATTCCATGATATTGTATTTTAGAGAATTGTTCAAAGCTATTTGC
Organism: Alitta virens; assembly: GCA_932294295.1. NCBI lineage: Eukaryota > Metazoa > Annelida > Polychaeta > Phyllodocida > Nereididae > Alitta > Alitta virens. The sequence continues at coordinate 69,080,044 of OW028573.1, forward strand.
AGAGGATGTATTTGTCAGTTCAGTGATTTCACTGAATTTTATGCAATCTAATGATTTGAAATTGAGCCAAAATGTATTAGGGTGCGTGCCTTGCACTTGGGTTCATACATTAAAGCACGCATGAGTGAAATTGCGAATACAATTTTAAAGCTCAGTGAGCAGTAATCTGGGTTTGTTGGTCAGCAAAGGTCATTTAATTCATATATTACACAGCTGCAGTTCAGTGAAGTGTATCTGAAGAAGTCTGTGTTAGGTCAAGTAGGCTTCAAAATGTTGGGTTGTCCCAGGATGCAGGGCGGCTAATTTGGTCCCATTGCCTGAGGACTGCATTGTTGATTGCTCTCAGCATGCTTACAAATGATGGCATGTAAATGAGCATCTCTCGTGTCTGCTGCATTGCTTTCGATGTTTCAGCATTGTTGCATTGTTCCTGCTGTATATGAAGAGAGGAATGAATTATGCTATCACTCTGAAGTTTCAAGAGAAAACAATGTGTGGACGGGACATGAGATATTTCTGTCAGAGTTACACTGCAACAAATATTCCTTTGTACCTCATGAGGCTACTTTGTTGCTTTTGAATTGTCAGCCAGACTGTTCTTCTAATGGGACATAACAATGGGAATGCTAGGTTTGCTGTTGTTAAAAAAAATATCTGTGGTATTGTAAAGCCTGGTGCTAATTAGAAGCTGGAGTTATGAAAGGTCGTGATCAGTGGATATCCACCAAAAAATATTTCAGGAGTTCGTGCACTGTGTAGTGAATTGTTCTTATCTACTTCGCAAGCAGTATTCTCTGTATTGTACCAGCTCTGCTGAACAATGCTGAAGGTCCCGTGTTCAATCCCCGGCCCGGACACTCTTCAAGAGCTACATCCAAGCTGGATGTCGATCACACGAGACATTAGATTGGAGGTGCCTTGTACTCAGTGTCTATGCTGCAGCAAGTAAAAGACCCCACCCAATTGGTAAATATGTAACATGGTGTTCACTCCAAGCCTTATCATCTCATCATTACGTCTGCCTCCGACAGCTGGTCATATAAGCTGTCTAAGCTTCAGACCCAGTAGCATTGAGACATAGACATAGACACACATAGACGTACGTATTCAAATTTTATGATAATGACGTCATAGGACACAGGGGCGACATCTGGCGTAGTGCTTGTTAACGCTCATGGTAATGCACCACCTTGTGCAACACTCGTAACCCACTCTTGGACCTTCTAGTATGTAAAGTAGTGATACTGTTTTCAGTATTCGTCCTACACTAAAAGGCTCGTATATCCATTATTTGTGGCTTTAGAACTAACTGGAAATGTTTATCAGTGGCCTTGCCCGATTTCTTTTGTGACTAATAAGCATTGCTCTTAATGTAAACAAGATTACAAAAAGCACTGATTACAAATTAGATGGATGTTATCATGATCACGGGTCATTTTTTATGTTCGCTAGATCCAGATCTATGGAAAGTGGGCTGCGTTTATTTGCAGTCAGTAATTAGCTATTTGGTGGTGGTGATAAGCAAGAGTTGCCTGGAACACCTGGCTGTCTGCTCTGTACATGCATGGATGTGGCAAACACATGCTGCAGACTGCTCAATCAAGCCGATTGTTGTTCTTCTCGGGGATAATAGTCACACAACATGCTGTGAGGCTGCTGCAAGTGTAGGGTTGCTATGTGAGAAGACCTGTTCTTAGAAGCAAGATGGGAGGGTTATAGCAATCAATGTAGATGCTGTATAAAAAGAAAGTACTTGCTTGCAACTTTAAGATTGTAATTGCTGCGAATACACTCTTGTAAATTGCACAGCAGAGCTGTGACACCACAATAGCACCAGACTTGAGTAGGTATTGCCTAGAGTTAAGAAACTAAAACATTAACCCTTTCATAAGAGTGAGCTTTTTAAGCTATAGTTTGTAGGGACAAACAGCTATTCTCGAAGTTATTTTGTGGAGCTTGCACTTGAACGTTAACCCACTGTTACGAGCTGTGGACAATGTGGAGATGTACAAAAGACTTTAAGACACAATTAAGTCTAGCAGCTTAAAACTTAGGCAATACATCTTTTTAAACACCAGTAATCCTGACTGCAAGTGACTGCCAATTATATGTATCTGAAAGAAAAATCCTTTGCAAGTGTAAAGTTCTGCTAGTATTGACAGTGTCTATTGAATCCTAGTAATGCCAAGGTCTCAGGACTGAGATGGCTGGTATACTGTATTTATATTGCAAACACAAACGCATCAACATTTTTTGTCAAAAGTTTAGTTTGTTTAACAAATCTGCAATGTTATGTTTATGGGTCTGCAGGGACTATGGGCATTTAGTCTGCTGGGCTGCCTCTGCTTTGGGCCATGGTCAAAGTGGTTGAGACTGGTAGATAGGCTGTCCCTTGTGGCTGTGGGCTGTTCACCCACACTCTGATAAGGCAAGTTAAAACAGTGCTGATAGGCAAGTCTCCCAAGTCCCAGAGTTTTTCACTAAGGACCAGGCTTATGTTACGGTGCATAGCTATTGTCTGTAGATTAACAGCAGATCTGTTGCAGTTTTTTCTTGCTGGGAATGGTGCAGGGAATGTTACAAGAATGTTAGGAACTGTAATGTTTTTATAATGTAAATAGTGTTCTTCCTTCAGCTGTGCAGAAAATGGCACACATTGAGTTATTGGTTCGCCTTAGGAAATCATGTTTATACAAGCTGCCATATAGAGTTGCTGGAAATGATTCAGAAAATTGCTGCAAATCACTGCTGGGTGGAGAGATACGCTAAATATACGGGCTCAATTTGAGTAATTTTAAAAGCTGACGTTTTATAATGGTACATTAATGTTGTGACAATTATTGTCGCCATGGTCATAAAGATTTTCTGAGTCAAATGTGTAATGTATTGTGGTTCACGTATGAATTTTAAAGGAAAACAGCCAATGTCTACATTATTAGGTGCAATGGAAGATATTTGGAATTTGAAAATGCATGAAATAGAGAGTCGGACCACCTGAATATAGCACAGAAATAACAGCTGGTTCCATGAACGACAAGAGAACTCAAAATGTTCTATTGACTGCCAAATTTAGAAGATGTCTCAGTATAGCCCCTGTTCTGCTTCTCTCGTGGTAAACTGTAAATAAATGATACATTGTTTGAAGTCAGAGGTAGATGGCAATAACACTCTTTTGTTAATTACAGGAGGGAGAAATTTCATCATCAACATCATGTGTCAGCATCTCATCCTCAGCAACTTACCAGGACAGTGTGGAGTCAGTGCTGACATGGCTCCTCCAAGCAGAAGATACTTTGAGCAAACAACCTGACATCGCCAATGACCTGCCAACTCTCAAGCAACAGTTTCATCAACATGAGGTGGGTCTGCTCACTGAAGTGAACTCTAAAAGAGTCTCCTCTAATCACTGTGTTGTTTTGTCCCTTTGATGTGAATGAGCATTATGTACAATTCAAAAGTGAAAAGAAATTTGGAAAAAAGACACGAGATGGAATGAAAAGAGCCATCAATGTAATTAGATCAGTGCAGCTGTTCTTAGAGTCTCCTCAGTGATTGATGGAGTTAATTATTTAGATAAATGTGTGTTCTCAGATCGCTTCTCATTCGTACTGTACTTTCCCTGTGATTGGATTGTACATTGATTGAATCTTGTCATGTCATGCAGGAGTTTATGCTGGAACTCACCGAGCAGCAGAACTGCGTTGGATCGGTCTTACAGGAAGGACAGTCCATGCTGCAGGACACCGAATTGTCCGACGAAGACAGACAACAGGTCAATGCGCAGATGACCTTACTGAACACTCGGTGGGAACACCTTCGACTCCACGCCATGGACCGACAATCCAAGTAAGCCCCTCGAACATTGTGTGGATTGTATGCGGAAGATCAGTGTGTTTAAATGGGGATAGAATTTTCATGAGAATTCATGAATACCTAATGATTGAGATATGAAGGACTTTGTTGGTTAGTTGTTAATGCTCATGTAGTTCGGATTGCCCTATTTACTAAATGTGAGTCTAGTTGAAAGGAAAATCCTCACAATCTCTAAGATGACATTTATAGGGTTAGGCAGAAGAGTATTTTAGTGTTGGGTTCGCTAGACTGCAGGCATGTCCCATTACTGTTTGTCATGGGCTCTTCAAATAGGAAAGAAAAATATTAAAAGTAAAACACACATAACAAAGCCCATAGGAAACTAGATCCAGATGTGGTTCATTCCTAAGAAGCTACTTGTTTAGCTAACCACCCAAGCAGTCACTGTGTATATTTTGTCAGAGTCTGTCATTTTTCATACAAGGTTACCAAGACTACTTTGACTTTCTGACTGCCATTTGTCACTTTGTCCGAGGACATAACAATCACTGACATGTGATCAGAGGTAGGACTAATCAGTTGCCAGGTGTTATGTTTTACAACCTGAGTAAATGAGCTGGTTGGTCTCACCTTGAAGGTGCAAAGAGCGGATGAAGTGTCTGGATGACAGCCAAGATTTTTTCTTCCTCCAGGAGAGAAAGTGACATATCAAGGTGTATTCTATGATCGTTGATCCATTCATTAAGATTAGATGAAATATGAGAATGTGAAGTGAATTCAAGATTTTATTTTAGATATCTGCATCACAGATTGAAAGCTGCTGCCTATAGAAACTGAGGCATTTCCTTCAAACAACAATTTAATCTGATTGATGTCCCCATCATGCAGCATTTGCTGAAGTAATTGAAAGTAATTTAGATTTTAATGGGGCAAAAGATCCAACAGTTGGCTTTGTTTGTTGTGCTAGTGAGACCATCAGACTGCATGGTATGGTATTGGATTGACATTTCCATTAGCATGCATATCAGTACCCTAGATCTACTGAGGGCAGGATCAGAGTACATATTTACGCATAATAACTGGGGTGGGTGAGCGAGTGGTCCTCAGTCTCCCCATCACTTGTAATTTAACTCCGCAAAGCAGCATCAAAGGCCTTACAACATGTATAAGTCATGAATGGAATAAGCTGCCCCCTGCCCTTCTTGTTATCAATCTCCAAAGTATACCTATTAGCCTTGTATTTTGCTGCATTTGTGCAGATGATGTCTTACTGTAAACGGGACATCATAACGTCACTCATTAATTATGTGTGAATCTGACAGCTAGGTGTACTCCAATCGATCCGCCCATAATGGACCATGTGTTTTTATTGCATGAGTGATCAATGAGAGACATTGAGAGTCTCAGTACATGACTGATCTCTGTGTTTGTATGTTTGTTGTAGTTTAGCTACAACTGTATATTCTGATTGTCAAGGTTAATTGTCAAGGTCATGCTTCTCCTATGCCCTGACTAGCCCTGAGGGAATATGGGAAGGGAGAGTTGCTTTATGGGGAAGTCTGGTGTGTCTTTGCTAAACTATACTCGTATGTGCCCTAAATGCTAAACATGAGATATGTAGCACCTTTGCTTATGCTGTGGGTAAAAGAAATTCTGACTTACAGTGTGAGTTACTTAATATATACCTGTCTGTGAGGCAGTTAGAGACTTATACATTTGTTGCAAATCAACTGATCTCTTTTGTTAATCTTCTTATACCTGGTTGCAAAGATCACATGCACCGTATCATATCACCTTCAAACAGAAAATACTCGACTTCATACAGTTGTGTGTACGAAACAGGTATCAGGTGCCCACGTAATGCACTCATGAGACTCCTGGTTTGACCAGGGGCTAATATGCAATGCAAGGAATGACCCCAGGGCATCGTGCTGGTGGCCCAGCTTACTTTCCTGTTCGAATCTGAGTTGAATTATAGGGCATCTAGCTTACACTTCTGCTCTGGCTGAATACCTTGCAGACGGCCCAGCTGACTTTTGCTCTAATCTTAGTGATCCAGTGTTAGTTTTGTACATATCTAACCATACAGTTTGCAAACTTTGCACCTCTCCATTATAATGATACTGTAGCTTACTGTGTAGTTAGCCTGCAGTGATTGCATGACATTTGTTAAAGTGATTCAGTCCCCCTGGCTCTACAGAGTGTATTATGGTTGGTACAAAGCCAAACTTTGCAACTGCATAATACACTCATTCACAACAATAACTTGGTAAATGCCCAGTTTTAGTCTTTTTTTTATAGTCATTCCGTTGTTATGTCAACACCAACATATATACATTGCTACAATTTTGGCAGTAATTTTGTTGTCAACATGAAAAAGTATCATGTCTTTTTATATCGTTTATGGGCCAAATGCAGGCAAATCTGCATTAAAAGGTCTGCCTGGAAATATATTCAGCAAACAAATGTGTTTAGAGCTCAGCTCTTTCGTGAAAAACGCCGCTTTCGTTATAAATCAGCTGTTTTTGCGGTTATTTTGCCACCCACTCTGATATTGTCCTAACACCATAAGACAGTGAAATTGAGCAGCTGGCATGTTTATATTACATCAACTTCTGTCTTACCTGAGGTTTTGTATGACTTGGGGCAAACTCATTGTCTAGTTATGTGGCCCTTGTCCATGGTATGTGATGGGCTCCTTGTGAGTCAGTTCAGACTCACCAGCTATGAGGAAAGATGTGGGGGAGGCTAAAGTGATACCTGGCAAACCTGGTTCAACTTGCAAAAAAAGATTATAATTACCGAAGTTCAGGGTGTTGCTGTACAGAGTATTTACCGAGCTCTTTGGGTCCACTGAAGCTTACAGTTTTAATGCACCATGAGATATCCATTATCTTGTTAAGTAGCAGTCTAACAGATGACCTGCTTGGATATAAAAAAAGGGGAAAGAGAAAAATAAAAGTAAAATAAAGAGTAACCTGTGCTTGGTGGGATGTAGTTCTCACAGGCTATCCTGTAGTAGCCCTGACATTTAGAACCCCTCTGACATTTAACTGTTTAAGAGGTTCTTAGTTTTTGGGTTAATGAATGACTAACGCATGTGTGGAGTTGGCGGGGTCAGGCCTTGGCGGTAAATCAGAGAGATTAAATGTTGTGAAGAAGAGATGTAAGCTATGTAATGTAGTGGTCAGTGATTGAGAAAGATGTTGTGTGATGTTGCAGGCTACAACAGACCCTGATGGAGCAGCAGCAGCAGCAGCTGACCTTGCTGAGCAATTGGTTGCAAGAAATGGAGGGCAAGATTGGAGAATGGAGTCCGGTGGTCAACAATATGCACCAACTGGGTGGTCAGATCGCCCAACTCAAGACCTTCGAGGAACAGCTGGAACACAAACAGGAACATGTGAACAACCTTCATAACATGGTCATTGTTGTGGATGATGCTAATGGAGAGAAAGGTGAGAGTAATTGTTGGCTGGTCTAGTCATTACACTCATTTGCACCTTGGAAAGGTCATGCTGCTCACACACCTCAAATAATACCATTCCCTGCCATCCTGTAAGAAAATGCAGTGTGGCCAAGACATTACATGAAGAGATCTTATTCCAGAATATTTTCGGCTGTGACAATTTAGTTTACACAAACAAATTGAAGTTAAGATGTACTTGTAAAACTATTTTCTCTCTTGGGATGACCTTTGATAGTGATGTGGAAAGTTATGATCTTTCGAATTCTTTCATAAAATGCACCTTTGCATGTAGGCAGGATAAACTGTTTTCTCGTTCCAAAATAGTGGAACTTAATGGCAAATAAGTTTAATCTACCTAAATGATAACCAACTACAAGAAACATAGATTTAAGTTCCACTCATCAACACAATTAAATAAACAGTAGTACAATGCAATTATTGATGATTAAAAAGAGATGAACTCCATGCAAAGACAGATCGTGATGTAAGAAAAATTAGACAGATAAAAGATAAAGAGATAAGAGCAGGGTGGGAGAAAAGGGGGTGGGAAAAGCATATGAAGAAGCAAGGCTGCTGCAAAGTCTAAGATGCAACTGACCAAAGACCATGAGGTCAGGCAAGTTAAAATCAGGGTGGCAGTTAGGTAAGAAAGATTAATTGGCGAAAATTCATGAATGTGTAAACTAATGGTATCATTTTCTGTAGAAAGTTGATTGTGACACTGTTTACATTCTTCATATTAACTTCTGATGTGTTGCAAGATAAGTTATTGATATGCACTCGTTGTGAAGCGTTCTTGAGAAGGAGACTTATCATAAAGGTCTCAAAAGTTATCTCTCTAAGGTTGACTTCTTGCACAACTAAAATGATCAATGATTGATCCAGACTGAGATAAATAGACAAAATGAAGTCCTGACTCAATCTAGTCTTGTGATCAATAACCGTCTAGGAAGGTTAAATTCATGTGACATACATACAGAATTAGATCTTTCAAAGTTCAGTCCTTGTCATATTAAATAATCACAGTTTTATAAGACAAGTTTGTAAGTTTAATACACCTATGCATTTTTGGCATTGTCGAAATTGGTAACTGTTTGATTAATCGCAGCCGGTGTATGTGTTGGCAATTTGACAAGTACAAGGCCAAACCTTCTTGCAAATATCAGTGGGTTACTTGAATATGTGGGATCACTGAAGCATATCATGGACTGCTTTAACATATTCTTCCAACTTTTAATTTATAGAGCTTAGCAATGACTGGAGCCAACTCATGGCTTAATAAAATTGAGTGGTCTTGCAGTGAACGAAACGATCTACTAAAAAAGCTACTTATTTTATGACTTATTTCTATCAGTATTATGTCGTTCATGAACTCCGTCAATCTCAACTAGTCTGGAAAGCATAAGATTGCTACTACTTCGTGGCTTTATCTTAATTTTCTCATAAGAATGCTAATGATCATTTACCATGCATGGTGCGTTGAAGGATACAACCTTGCTAACATAAAACATACATCTTTGCTTATAATGTTAGTCCTTGATTTACTATTCTACTGTATTACTAAGTTGAACTTTCTGTGGGTGGTGCTGACTTAGCTAATATGCACATCACAATCATCACAGTCATTCTGGTCCATGTCAGCAGGACCCAGGTATGCTCCTTAGCAGAGTGACCAGTTGGACCCATGCTGCAGGTGCCTTATAAAAAACTGTATCTACTAATCTGCTATTTGCTTGGATAACTTAATCATGCATTCACCTGTTTACTGCATAGAAATCCCTGGGTGGCTACTGGCTAGCATAGAAGTCATAACACAACTTAATCTCTGTGTGGGAAATGTAGGGTCATTCTTGACCTTGTTTCAAGGTCACAACAGAAGACAAGCCTCAGGTGTATTCTAGGTACATCACCTTATGACCATGGTGACCCCGTGGCATAGATCAAGACAAAATGTTAGACTGGTGATCACTCTTGCAGTCGTGGTCTATCATTCAATGTATGACACTCAAAGTTGTTAATTATTTTGTGATGTTTCCCAGTACATGATGTATGTGCAATACTATTTGATATGCATTAATGTATAATGATCACAATCATTCTTATAATACAAAAATATCAAGTACATGGTACATGATTTATGCAGTTCATATTTATGTACGCAGTGATTCCAATACATTTGCCCACATATTCTTTTCTTTGCTCTAACATATATTGTACAATATATTGATTGTGTTGTGGTCATAAGAAGTTTAATCGAACAATATATGTTTCCTTTTTAGACAAATTCTCCTATAATTTTTAAAGCAAAGTGAAAATGTATTTATAATACTTAATAGTGTCTTATGAAGATGTGGTTAAAAAGTGTCTCGCTCTGGCTACTTAAGCGTTTGAAGAAGGTGGTTTTGACATCGCTGTGGTTTTTCTCCAGGTTATGAAGACTTAGAGGAGCAGCTGGAGCAATTGGGTCAGAGGTGGGCATCTGTCTGTCACTGGGTGGAGGAGAGATGTGCCACAACTCAGAATATACGGCACAAGTGGTCAGCCTTTAATGACCGCTTCTATGACTTCACCACCTGTCTGCAACACAATGAGAAACTATTGACCAACATTAAGCTTGACAAATCTACACCCTCAGATGACCTCATGAGACAGATATGGAATCTGAAAGTGAGTAATTGGCCTGTTATGATCATCAGTGATGAACAACTGTTGTTTTTTACAATAAACCTGTGCATGTGATCATACAGTTTTTTTTTCAACATTAACTCTGCTTGTGATCGGAACATTTAATGAACTTAAGTGAATGCTAATCTTGTAAGTTTCTCTTCATAGTAGGACATTTTTTAGAGAAACACCAGTGGAATTGCAGATATGATGTATTATCTAATCAAGGTGCCATTAACATGGGTGAAATGGTTCGTTGGCTCTTATCAAGAATGAGATGGCTGGGACTTTCAGCCGGAAAACAAGAATAATATTTATCATAAATTAACTCAGTCATTAATGCTGCACTAAAATATTTGTCTAATTTTACACTGAGATTTTTGTTAGGTGTAATGTACTAACAACAGAAGCCTCTACTGAAACAAATTCATGTTATCTGCAAAGGAAATGAATCATGATAATGTCATTCAGGGTGTTTTCGATATCACAAAAACAGTTATGGGGTAACTTATTGCTGGTACATAAGATAAAATGTGGTAGCTGGCAATGCAAAAACATGAACGGTTTTGATAAAACTTGCTTACCTCCACCCTTTGGTAAAAATGGGAAGCCATTAAGTTAAGTAAATGGTCTCTTAACATCACACAAACATCATGAATCTTGATGTTTGCTGGCATTTTAAGGTGAACCAATATGTTTTTCCTATAATACTGGACTAATTTTAATAAGCTCACCAGGAGTAAAGCACAAATTAATATGTTCTTGAACCAGTTATATGTGGCAATTGTGGGAGTTTCTTTATTATAATTTTTCTCTGTACCGTCCTTGTAATCCTGCAACCATTTTCTCAGGTCTGAAATTCCTGTAAAGTAAACCCTCGTGTAATTTCTAGTCATCTCAAGGTGTTAGTAAACAGCGGTGGCTGCCAGTCTTTACCCCTCTCTGTTGTTTACATTATATACTACTAAAAATCAGACAGACAATCCCTAGCTGCCCTGACAGCTGCCGACATGTTCCTTGCTTGAGCGGGTTTACTGGTGTGTTGATTTTAGTCCAGGAAATAGTCCTAGAAGTATATGATCATCTGTTTTGAATAGAAGAGACATTTGATCAATTCATTTCAAGAAATTATATAATTGTGTTGCTCAGATATCAAATAAGTCTGTGATATCATGCAGTAATTGTAGGATACATTGTATTTTAGATGTTATACAAAGCGTATTGCATGAGAGGTAATTGCTTTTTTTAGAGCGTTGAGCATGAGATGGATATCCAGCTGAGTCAGTTTGATGAGTTACAAGAGTTAGGTCAGGACTTGATGCTCTATGTTGGAGAGGGGGCTCGAAATAATTTGACAGAACAACTAACTGACCTGCAGGAGCGCTGGGACAGCCTTGTGCACCAGATGGACCACCACACTAAACGAGTGAGTATTGGCTGTTGATATGAGGATGAGGATACTTTATTTGTTATTGTCTCCTAGTTGAGTTTTTGCTCTTAAGGGACTGCAGTATGATTATCATAATGTCACTGCGATTACAGCAATTTACTGAGCTATTGGCAATTTCATATAAAATTTATTTTTGTGTAAAATTTTGATTGCACAAGAAAATAAAGTAAAAAGGTTGTCTGACACTCATATTCAAGATCTGAACTTTGTGAAGAAGTGCATTTAATGTCTTATAAGCAAAAATCGAAGTAGGTTGTTTTTGTGTGTACTGACACAGTAGATTTATGTTATACTTTTTTATGGGATGTATTTTGCAATTTAAGTACATAATTGTACACATGTCATCAGAGATTGCAACATGAGATGATCTATTCCAATTTCATGCTGTCTGAATTGTATTGCAGATTGCTAAAATTGGTCTGGACATAAAAGTGAAAGAAGGGCCTGGGTCCACTCATTCCATGACAATCATTCAGGGTGACCGAGTCATCAAGGACGATTTCCTGAAGTACGTAATTCCTGCAAAGCGTTCCAGACTGGACACTCCTAACAGACGTAAACTGGATGCGCAGATGGCATTATTCACAGACTGGCTGGACACAACAGAAGCAAATTTGGAACTTCTCACCAACCAAACTGAGGCTGATCCCAACAACCAACTTTCTCTTGAGGAACAGCTTGTCCTAATTCAGGTAATAATTTGCATTGGCAAACATTGGTTGGCTTTGATGTGGATCATAGGATTGTAATTGCCAATTCGGAACATTTTTTATTGTCAATTGAAGAGTACGTGTGACGTAAAAAAGGGTTATGGTGTTTGTTATGTATGGAGCAAGTTCTCATCCATTGTTAAATCATTCTAGAATTCTTTTGGGTATCTTATTAAAAGTATTCTCATTTATTTGCCGCTTTTATTTGGCGATTGTTGCAAAAAGGGTTTATTGCCTGTAGGTGAAGAGCATCTGTTGTCACTGTTGACATTTTAGGGCACTGATTGACATTATCGTGTATTATGCATCATTCACAGGACACGCGGAAGGATATAGACAAACATGAACCAGAATTAGGAGAGCTGGCAAAACTAGCAAAACAGGTTGAAGAGGAGGTTCAGAATGGTAGGAAATGTTGAAACAATCTGATATTGATGAGTCAGTATTGGCTGTCTAGAAAACAATGTTTGGCAAATCTATTCATATTAATCAAGTGCTAAGTGGGAGGCCTGCTCGTCTGTCAAATTTTGTTGACAGTCCGCCATTCTTGGTAAATAATTAACTCATTTGCTTTGCACACAATGCATTGAGTCATATTTCAATTTGCTTGCAATTGGCTTGTCAGATTTAAGACCATATTTGATTATCCATTAAAAATGTTTGTACTGGAGTAATTGTTTGTCTTGGCTTGTTATAATAAGCAGTGGGTGAGTGCGAGAAACCTTTGGAAAAAATAAACATTTCATGCTTTGTGGAAACAGTTCAATAGCCCATCAACCTGTCAGTTTACCTTTTTAATTTAACAGTTTTAATGAGAGTTTCATTGCTATGATCTTCTTGTTAAATATTTGCAATGCAATTGCAGCCAGTGAATCAATTGAAGGCATGGTGAGTGGGGTGTGTGAACTGGAGAAGAAGTGGAAAGCCTTGAAATCGTTGGTCGGGGAAACTCAAGAACAAGTGCGGCTTGACATGGATACCAAGAAAGTGTATGAAGAGTATGAATCACTGAATGAAACACTTTCCGGCTATGAGTCTTGGATACAAAACACTCCCAGTGTAGCTGCTGATGTGGCTTTGGACATCAGCCCGCAGCTAGAGCAATGCAGGGTAGGTTGCTGTGTAACTATGAAATTGAATAGATATGGTAATAGTTTTAATGACATCACAATTGCATCCCGTAGTTAAAGTTCTGTGATTGTGTTATATTAAAATGCAGTTTTCTTCTTATGACCCTCATTCACATTGTGCAGTTTTGGTTTTACAGATTAAAGTAAAAGCAATGAAAGCTCATGAAGATAGACTTGACGAAATCAAGGAAAGTGCCAAACAGATACAGGATAATCTGGATAAACCTGAAGAACTTGAACGAGACATGGAACATCTGACCAACAGGTGGACCTCAACATTCAACAAAATCAGTAAGTTATCAGTTTTTCTTTTTTCTTGCTATGAATATTTGTACCACATTTTTATTATGTCTCATGCCTGTGCCCCTATTTTGGTTTTATGTAGTTTGACAATTATCAGCATTTGGTAAGTTGCGTGTGGAATTCTGTCATAAGTATTACTGGTAAAAACTACTGCTCAAGTCTTTATAAATTGTCTTATGAAGGCTTATGAAGTGCACTTGGTCTTTCCAACACATTATGTCTCTATTGCCATTGGATTTTGCATTGCGCTGAAGCACTTATGAAGTAAGAGATGAAGAAGGCTTGCATTTATATTGTAAGGTGCACTTAGTATGCCAACAGTCACTGATCCTTATTTCTCTGTAAATTATTAATTGTTAAAGTGATAATTTCAGGTGAAAGACAAGAGCAGTTGATGAGAGCCATGGAAAGAGCACCTCCCAAATCTTATCTCGATGCAATGCAAGCTTTAAAACGGTGGGTAGAAGGGGTTGAACATATCTTGGAGACTGAACCATACAGAGTTACTCAGCTGGCTGGAATGCAGGAGTCCCTCTCCCAGTTCAAGGTAATTTCCATAAGTTTTAAACAGAATTTTTAGGATTTATTAAGTGAATTTTTGGGAAGTCTTCAGTAGTTATTGTTCTAACTGGGAGTTATTAGAATTTTAGTTTTCCAGTCTTTGCTGACAGATTGTGATGTTCGGCTTTTTTAATTAATTGCATCAATTACATGTATTGCAGGAACTTGAAGAGGATCTTGCAGATCATGTCAGCAATCTTGAATACATTCAGGAGACAGGAAAAGATCTCGTAAATAAAGCTGATTCAAAGGAAAGAGCAGATAAACTGCAGTCTGACTTACAAGACCTCAACAATAGATGGGCAGCTATTTCAGACGGCTTGCATAGCCGTATAACAAAGATCCACCAAGGAATTCAACAGAGTAAACATTGTCAGGTAAATATTCAGAATAACTTTGGTAAAGCTACTCTTGCGAGGGTCTTTTGTTGTGAGATTTAACTCTATTGGAAGACAGACCACTGTGACCCAATGTAGTTAATTTGTCATTGTACACTAGGTGGCAGCAGTGGTCATAACTTGCTATAGCTTTGTGGCTAACACTAATGTGTGCTTATACTAAGGGTGTCGCAGTTCTAAGAAGCTGTTAATTAGTATCATTTGATGCTAAGGATTATAGTTTATCCACTTAATTAAAGAAGTCATTTGGCCATGGTTAATCTTCGGTATTTATGGCCTTCTCTTGGTGGTCCACACAATTTACTAAATTCTAGACATTGCTGTTCCATATAAAACATATGGTGATGAAGGACTAAGTTTAAATTGTGATCATATTATTGTCTAAACTTTTCTCTTCACCATTTAGTTTTTGAATGGAATAACCCCATAGATGTTGTTGTGCTTTGAATGACATGAGTGCTGTGGTTTTGTAGACTGAGCTAGACGAGTTGTTCAAATGGATGGATGAGGTCAGTGTGTTTTTGAAGACTGAACATCCAGCAGTTGGAGATATCAATACCATTCAAGCCCAACAACAAGAGATGAAGGTAAATGATTTAAGGAAATTGTCACTTGAAGTAGGAAAGATTTTTTGCCGTATTAAGACTAGTGGTCCTGTTGTACCATGCTTCATATATTTTGCGCTTTGACTTGTGTCGTTTGCAGTTTTAATGACCAAGGCTTAGCAAAAGTATCTTTTTGATTCTTCATGTGACAATGGGATGCTGCATCGTTTTTAGATGAGTTTACAAGTAATAGCTATGATATAATTTTTTTCACAGGGTGTTGAAGATGATATGAAAACCTTACAGCAAACGGTGGACAGTCTCAATGAATTAAGCAAGGATTTAATTGCGGCTAGTGAAGAGAATTTCAAGAAATGGTTAGAGACGCGGATCGGAGACCTCAATCGCCGTTGGAATGAAGTGAAAGATTTAGCTAATCTGCAGAGATCAAGACTTACACAGGGAGAAGCTAACACCAAAAATTTCCAGGAGACCATCAAGCAATTTCAAGAATGGGTTGATAATGTCAACAAAGATCATCTTGCAAGAGAGTACACCATTCACAGTCTATCTCAACTTACTCAGACTCTCAGCAAATTTGAGGTATGAGCGATTTCATTACAAACTCTTTCGATTTTAAGTATGTGCTACAAGCATTTTGGAATATGTCATAAGTGGCTTATTGGAAAATTATATTGTTTCAATTAAAAGCAAGGTCTAAATTATTAGCTCATCATGCATAGTATAACCTTATAAGATATTAATTAATAAAATCATCCACATTGGATGTTAATCATCCATTGTGGATGATTAACATCCAGGACAAATGCACTGCCTATGAATTTGTATGTCTTAACTTGTAAAAAGAAATATGATAAAAGCATTGTGGCATCATTACATTGCTTTGGTACGCATATTTCAGAGTCTTGAGGTTGAAATAGATGGCAAACGATGGGAGGTCGATGAATTTGCCAGAAAGAATGAACCAACAATTCAAGCTGCCAACCCATCAGCTCGAGCCACAATGGCAAGGCAGGTTTCACAACTGCAATCAAGTCTTTCAGATGCTAAAGACAATATTTCTACATTGTACCACAAATTTACTACAACAAATAACAACTATCAGAGTTTTCAAGGTGAGTCGTTAAATGTCAAAACAACGGCATTTTATGCATACTTTCTTGTCCCTAGAATTACTATGCTCAATGAGCATTGCTCACCATTCAAGCGGAAGATTAATGATGAATTGTATAATTTCAGAATTACTTAAATCAGAAAATCATTGGTTCGATGAACTTGAAAGAAGATTGGATGAGCCAATCAAATCATTTGGAGATGCTGAGGAGATATCTGAGGAGTTGGATGTAATTTGACTAAGTAGTTTTACCCCATTATGTCCTGGAACTGAACTATGGAGAAATATTGTTAAAGAGTTATAGATGATATATGAAACCAGTTTAAAAATTTAATAATTGATTGAAATTTTTATAGTATCTGATTGAAATTTATATTGTAGTAGTAAATCTTTTATATTGACTTGCACATTTAAAGTGCCCAGCCCACAAGGGACTTACAAGTCCAAAATAACAAATACAGCACACAGGTTGACTAAATAAAATATACAACATAAATATTAATACAATATAAAATTGGACTTCTGATGCAGAATTAAATAATATCATGCATACACAATAGAACGGTATATATTTCAAGAACATGTGGTTTACCAATAACTGTGGTGAATTTCAGGATCTGGAAGCTTTTATAAGGGATCATGACTGCAAGCGTGAAGAAGTTGAAAACTTGGCGCAGACGATTCTTAATAGTCACACCTTAGTTGCTGATGTGACTGCATCGCTGCACCAGTACCAAGAGCAACATGAGGCACTGTCAATTAAGGTGAGTGATACTGGAGCATTGTTTGTGAGGCATTGGCATTTTGGTATGTCATTCTTTGTATAATCTGATACATTACATACTTAGAGTGTGCCATTTCTTTTGGGTTAACAGCGTCAAGTGAGCTTAAAACAACTGGAAGATGCCATACAACAAGCCCAGAGACGGGAGAGTAACATGTTGGAGATGTCTCAGTGGGTCACGGAGGTTAACAGTCTGCTGCAGTCTCGCCTTGAAGCCGACATCCTTGCTGGAGATGTGCCAAATGAATTTCAGGTTTGATTCCTTTAAGTATGCTTATTTCTTGATATGTAGTTATTGGTGTCAGTAGAGTCGAATGGTAAGTACTGATGCAGTACTGTATTTTAGTCTGTTCCTCATTTATGTTAAATTATCTCATTGAGACTGCTAACAATTAGTGACTATATTCTTGACATGGTTGTAATTTATTGTATCAAACAGAGTCTCAAAGGTGAATTTGATCAACATGAAGCACTTTTACAAGAGCTCGAGGAGCTGATTACCGAATACCGCAACCAAGGCAATGTTGAGGCAGCAACACGCTTACAAGCACAAGTGTTACTCTTGAGGGTAAGAGTTTAAAATTTTCTAACAGTTGGTTCTCAAGGGTACCTCTCATATCTTTCAAAATCAAATGTTTTGTATGCTGGCTCTTTTTCAGAAACACTTTGCAGAAGTGTGCAGCAAGTTTGTGAAGTTCCAACGTCCGGTTGATTTTGAACCAAAGTTGACACATGTCAAGCACAAGTTGGATGAAATTGAAGAGAGAATTCTCCTGATAGAGATCAGAAGTGTAGAGCCTGAAGTTATCCAGAACCAGCTTGATCAATGCATGGTCAGTCAATAGTTGATTTTTTCTCTTTGGGTTCTAGACTCTTATATTTATGATTTCTTTATGAGATACTATAATATATATAACAAGTATCAACTTCACTTATTTTTTGCACTGTTTGGGTGTGTTCGTATTTCAGCTTGAATGATTTTAGCAATTGCATTGTATTTGATATTTAGAAGAAGTGTTCTGTATGGGGTGTTTCTTGGCAATTGTCTCTAGAGGCATTTTCCAGGCCATTGAGTGGTTTGCAGCCAGTGCCAAGTTAATAGACTGCTGATCCATATTTTGGTTGAAGCAGCTCTTTGTGGTGTACAACTGTGCACTGCTGCCATTATTCGCTGTCATACATGTCACTTGAAGTGGGGAACCTGATGTTACAGTTGGCTGTTGACACCATCCTTTAATCTTCTAGTAGCATTTGAATGCAGACTGATGAGGGAATGTTGGCGCTAAATTACTGCATTAAATGTCACAATTGATATTTGTTATAGAAATTTTACAAGAATATGAGCGAAGTCAAGCCTGAAGTGGAATATGTGATCAAAACTGGGCGCTCTGTTGTGGATAAGAAACAGGTGGATTTTCCTGAGAAACTTACGAGTCAGTTGGATGCCATCAAACAACAGTACAATGAACTCGGCTCTCAGGTAACCTTTTTTCTATGGAATGGATTTGTATGCATCATCATGGGGATGGTAGCATGACAGTAATTTATAGGTATCCCGGTGGTTACTTTGCTAATGCTTTATGTGAAGATTAAGAGATATTTATAGCAACATCACCCAATTAGATCAAGTATGGTTATTTTCACAACTTTGCATACAGGTTGTTTCTTGCAGTTGTAATGGAAAGATAGTACCTGTCAGATGTCCATTTGAGAGAATAGTGCATTTTCTTTGTATACATTTGTAATGTGCTCAACTACTATAGATTTTGCTTCCGCTTATATTGGGAAACCTGCATATGCTAGATTCCTATTGTTTACATGGACAATGCCTGTCACAGTATTTTATACCTAATGAGTTATTTAATGAATGCAACATGCAGGAATGGAATGGCAACAACAATAACAAGGTAAATGGATGTTAGTCTCACAAATGATATTGTGTTCCAAATATATTTCCGATGAAGTATTTTTGCACATTTTCTGTTTGCATTGATTTTCAAATGTTGTTCAATCACTGCAAATTGCTGGTGTCAATGCAATCAAAATTTGTTTTAAATTTCTGTGCTGTAGTGATATATTGACCTTTGCTTCAATGTATGGTGTTAGGACATTAGCTAGTTTTAAGATTTTTGCAAAATGTATTTTGTTTTTTCCACTGCTTTGTGATGAAATTTCAAGTGTTCTCTGATCTCTTGACTGTTCATAATGAAGAGCTTTTTTTTCTTTGTCACCACTAGTGGTTATAAGGCTTTTCAGTCATACATGATTTTGAATTTTTTGGGGTCCAAATAATCAGAAGATAGTGGATGACATTGCAAAATGCTGGTGTTCACAGTGATGTCATCTGGTACTTCGTTTGATTGCCGATAATTATGCTGACCCACATTGCAAACCATGTATGGCTCACAGATACTGGAGTATTAATAACTTTTATAACAGATACTTTAATTCAATAAAGAATAAATGCGTTAATTGCCGGTCATTGTAACACTGCAGGTTACCTCTGGGAAAAACAATCTTGAAAAGGCTTTGAAATTGTCAAGAAAGTTGAAGAAGGAAGTTTCAGTATTGAAAGATTTCTTACTCGTGACCAATCGCGAATTTCGTCAACGAAGATCATCTAAACCACCTTATGAATGTCAGGAGGAGTATGCATGGATAAAGGTGAGGGTTTCTTATTATTATATTTTCTATTGAATGCCAATTGTATGGTGTAACACTGTAACTGCATGAAGAAATGTTGCCTAGCCGATGCAGTTCAATTTTAAACTCTTCAGTATGTGTTGTCATGCAATACTGTTACTGTAATGTGCTTTATATTCATTCGCAGAGCATTCAGGGTGAGATTGCCAAGAGGCAGCCAATCTTATCTGCCGTTCGAGACATAGTTGCTCAGCTGGGGGACATGGCTGAAGAAGGTAGCATTGGTGAAGCTGAAAATAATATCAAACAACTGAATCATCAAGTCACTGAGTTGAGTGACAATCTTCAAGAATGGAAGACGGAACTAAGGGTTTGTTATCAAATTTTTAAGTATATGGACTGATAATGCTGGTCTTTACTTTGATGATTTTCTGGCTTCATGAAATGATTTCATGTTTTGACAGGAAACAGAAATTCAGTGTAGCAACCTGTTTGAAGTTTACAAAGTTCAGGAAAAACCAGTCATGGCCTGGTTGTACCAGACTTCCACAGCTCTTGATCAAATGGAGAAGGACAACAATATCACGCCCCAACAGAAACAAGAGGTCCTCAAGGTATTTATCCATAGGGCTTTTGGGTGGTGGCACTGATGCGGGCAAAATATTATGCTGGACATTTGAGCATTTTAAATTTCCTTTTTGCTTGAGTTGCAATGTTTCATTAGCAGTTTTCCCTTCCAGGACATCCAAGAAGAACAAGGGGAAATGGCAAGCCAAGTGTCAAATCTGCGAGATAGTGCTGTCGAAATCATGAGCAAAACCACAGAATATCAGATACTGGTGGAACCAAAATTGGCTCAGATAAATGAACGATGGCAAGAACTCCTTGAACGTCTCAGGGTAAAATATACTATTTTTCACCTGTTGTTTTTGTATTGTATTTGAAACGTAGTGCTGCACTTTGATCCATTACATAATCAGCACATTTTTTCACATCAGTGCTTAGATGCATGAAGGTCTTGATCTAAGTTGTGCAAATGACTAACTGCCACTGTTAAGCTCCTTGAATATGGATTTTTATGCATGGATGGCTTATTACAAAATTTGATGAAGTTCTATGTCTCTTAAATGTTGCATTGTGGGGAATACTGATCCTGTATTATTAAGTAATTTGTGAAATAGTTCTTCTGCATGTTTATAGACAGCGTTTATAAACAAAAGTTTGTAAGCGTTCATTATAGCAGCTTTCGGATGATTTGTGATGGTTGCTTAGTAGAGGATAAGTTGTCCAGGCTAATGGCTCTTGCAGGAAAACATGGCTGAATCTTCCTGTGTTACAGGAGATGGACTTGCTTAAAATTCCCCACAATTCCGAGCATTGACTAAACAACAGTTGTGATTGATGAGAGTGGATAAATCTTTTTACTCAGTTCGGCATTCCAGTCAATGTCTGACCAGCTGTGGTGCATTAATTATTCTATTGATGTTTTAAATGAGCGATCATGGATGCTCTTACTTGGAATTTGCATGCTGGGGGCATTTGTAAGTTTGGAGCGGATATGGGGTATTGCATGAGGCCGGGGGTGACCATTGCTATGGAGATTTGCCATATCCAGGTGTAGTCATGATTAATTCATGAGACAGGACTAGCAGCTCTGTTCTCTGCCCTCACATTCACTGTTATTACACTGCTGGACTTCATTGCTAGAAAGGCACTTTCCTACTGCGAAGTACACTTTCATCAAGCTTGTGTTAAAATGTAAGTCACATCTGATTAAATTTGTTTTGACATTCAATTTGACAACTTAAATAGCTGGTTGTCATTCTTGGGCACTGGAACAGAAACACCTAGGCAGTGATTAACATCCTGAATATGTGATAATGTTTGCACTGAAAGTGTGCATGTGTGTTGTGTGGAAATGCTTCCAAGTTGGCATTGATTTCTTTCAGCTGTTTGGCTACATACTTGTCTTTTTCTGCTTTTTGACACTTATGTCAGTGGCACTCAATATTGCTGTGATGCTTTTAGACATAGTGCAAAGCATTACAGACATGGTAATAGAATGCATATACCTGTGGCAACCATCCTGTGAGTCCTTTTCTGATGATTATTTTGACTATTACTTATTTTTTCAGGAACATGGAAGCCTAGGACGCACAGAGATGGTGGTAGATGTTGCCAAGGTAACAGAGGTGGAGGCACCTGTCACCCGACGAGATGAAGAGGACATGGAGGTGTCTGGCGGAGAGCAAAGTGCTCTGGCAGAGATCGAGCATGTCAGGCAGCAGTTGGATGTGTTCCGCAGCAACTTGGGAGACCCTTCAATTAGCAGTAAACCGCCTGTGGAGGATGTTAAGATTCAGTTGAGGGTATGTTGAGTTTTATATGTTGTAACATTACGTTTATTCGATTAGTGATAAGATTCAGATACCTTTATTTGCAATTTACATTAAAAAAATTAGCATTAAGATAACAACAATTTTACAATACGTCAAGTGTGTTGCCGTACAAATTTCTTATAATGTAAGTCAAATGTTATCACAATTGTTTAAAGAAATCTTGTTATTTTACTTCTACAGAGTATCACAGATGAAATGTCAGAATTAAAAAAGAAAGTTGATAGAGCTTTGAACAATGAGGAATCCGATCAAGAACCTGATGTGCAACAAGCACGTCAAAGTCTGCAGGTGGGCATCTTCA
The DNA here is from genome assembly GCA_932294295.1 of Alitta virens. Taxonomy (NCBI): domain Eukaryota; kingdom Metazoa; phylum Annelida; class Polychaeta; order Phyllodocida; family Nereididae; genus Alitta; species Alitta virens. Next base: position 69,102,349 of record OW028573.1, read on the forward strand.
TATTTTTAGCCTTTGCCCAATTAGTAATAAGAGATTATGCAGTGACTGCTGACATTTATCTGAACTTTTCTGATTTTAGCCTTTGTTAAGTCCCTGTATGCTGTGGTTGTTTTTCAGGATAAATGGGTTGCAGTCAAAGAAACAGTCACAAGACATCAAAGGTTGCTTGTACAAATCTTGCCTTTGTGGAGCAAGTATGAGCAGCTGTACAATACTGTTAATACTTGGCTGGATACTGTTGAAGAGTCTCTAGATCAGGATTCATATGATCCACAGGTTTGTCATTCGTTATGTCGTTAATTTTTAATTAGCGATTTAAATTATTTCAGGTCTTTCTCTTTACTTAACAACTTTTCGTCTTGGATGATAAGTGGTTATTGATTTGGAATAATTCAAGTGCTTACTCTATATTTGTTCAGGGCTTAGAAGAAGCATTTTCAAGCCACAAAGTAACATTGGATGAGGTCGTCATCTGTGGGGAGGAGCTGAGAGAAACTGGAGCAGAGGATGTCATTGATGAAAGTTTGCAAAGGTTGAATGACAGATGGGATGATCTTTATCTAAGGGTAACGGAGGCTGATATATGTCCCACTGCACCTGATGAATACAGAGAACACTTGGAAAACCTTTCTCAACACATCGCACAAATATATGACATTCTACAATCACCTGGAACAAAGTCACCATTGGCAAGAGTAAGTCATTTTCTTGCAATCAATATGTCCAAGAAAGCTTGCTTCACATGTAATTTTAAGTGTTCAATGTTTCCTTACATACGCAGGAGTTAGTTGAATCAGTAGAAAGTGTTCAGAGATCGATGGACCAGGCTGAGAGTGCTAAGCCACAAGTTATGGAGAACTTTATGGATGAAGATACCAAAGTATTGCTAGATAAAGAATGGACACAGGTCAGCCAGGACTGGGAGGAAGTTCTCAAATTGTATAATTCCAAAAATAAGTAAGTTTCTATGAAGTATCTTTTGAAGACAAATTTACGGTTTTACTCTATAATAATTAAATAAACTATAAAACCTGTTTTTAAGGTGATTATTGGAAATGCTGCTGGCTTGGCAGTGCACAGTCACATTGCCATGAAGTCCTTACAAAAAGTGTTTCTGTTTTAGGACCATCCACGATATGCCAGGAGTTGGTAAAGAGTATGCAGTCTCACTTGACAGTTTGTGTACTTGGCTGGAAAAAGCATGGGCTCTTATCAGCACTCCTATTTCTCTGGGCACCACCCAGCAGCTGAAAACTCATCTGGAGCAGATAAATGTAAGTTATCCACTAGGTGGCACCACTATGACTCACCTCTGTTTATGAGCCCCCTGGTGTTGATGTGACAAAGCAATACCCATACATACTCAGGACTTGGCCCTTCCCCATGAATAATGAACATCAAAAACTTTTTATCATGATTTCTTTTGCAGGAATATGTGTCAGAACATGACAAATACCAAGAGATATGGCTGAAACTGAAAAAGCAAGGTCAACAATTATGCTTAACCCCTGATGTTGTACACGAAGATAGAGCCATGTTGCATGACCATTTGAACACTGTGAACCAAAACTGGAGCCAGGTAGGTCATCAGACACACATTTCATTCTTCAACTTTTCTTTTTGAAGTAGTAAAGTAAAAATCACTGAAAACAAACCTGGACTAATAAGAAGGAGTGATATGTTTTTGGTGTTCTTTTGCAAAAAACTGTAGTAAACAATACCAAGCTGTTAGAAAAACACACTTAAAGGAAAGAAATTGAGGGAAAAATGTAGTAATGTGACCTTAAACAAGCAGGTGTGTCCTGTCAATCTGCAAGTTAGTAGGTTAGTTTTTGTACCTCTTGAAAGTTGCAAAAGGAGTTGGTTTAGTCTTAAATTTCTTGCATAGGGAGTTGGTAGGAGTTATGAGAGGCTTATTGTGTCTGATGTACTCTGTTGACTCTAGTGACTGATGTGAATTCTGTTATTTTGATGAACAGGTAAGCCAGGGAGTTGTTGAACGCCAGGAACAAGTTGAATCGGTTCTGAAAGATGTTAATGCTCTTCAAGAGAAAGTGGATCAGTTGACTTGGTGGATGACCTCAACCAAGAATGTTCTGCAGCAGCAGTCATCAGATGATGCTAAGGTCTGTTTGATTTACTTGTATTTTAAAACCATGTAAATTTACATTTTCTGAAATGTTTGATTGTTTCTCAGTTATGGAGTTCATGTTGAGTATTTTCTAGTCATAAGATTTGCAAGATGTTTTGTGTGTCTTTTGTAACTGACTTTATTGAATCTTTACTTTTTGTTTTGCCATAACGTTAAGATTTTTGCTAATCATGTACAGTGTAATTGTAACAAAATTGCATGATCACAAAATTAGGCACTTCTGGCTTTACATGGTTAAGTAGAAGAACATCCCTCGTTATATGATTTTGTGTAGATGTTTATGTCTCGTGTCCCTCATGACCTCTTGTTATCTGACACCATGACAGTTTAATCCTTCGTCTGACAAGAGATTGAGAAAAGTCAACTTTAGTGAGAATCTGTTGAAGGTAATAGTGATTGCATGGCAAAAGACTTCAGTGCCTTTATGCATTGCAAGTCTCCCAGGTGTTGACAAATTTGTGAGCCGCCAAATTGGTCTGCTCCCTGGCTTTTATATATGCTGTAATACATTATTCAGGCATATACTTATCACTTGTGAGCTTATGCTTCAGTTTTAATACCCAGAATATAAAATCATAATGAGAATTTTGTGTGATGTGTTTTTGACCCACCCATGCAGACGCGCTATTCAAAACACAAACAAATCTTTATGTGCACCACACCTCAAGAAACATGGTATATGGCAATTGTCAACAAGTCATAACATTTCATAAACACGCACAATGTAGATTTCCCATTTACCAAGAACACATATATCTTCAGTTCAATTTGTTTACGTTTCGATTCATTTTCATTATATCCTTGCTGCAGTTGAACCGAGTGTTCCCCACATACAATCAATGGCATTCCCCATGGCGTTTTCCAATTACAGCCGCATTAATGTAAATTGAATAAGCGACAAAGAATGACACCAATAATTGCAGTTTTTAGTCCAATAACTACAAGTTTTTTGACACCAGTGATTACAGCTTTCTAATATTTTTGTTAAATGCACATTGCACAGATAATCACAATACAGTTTTCAGAGTTACCAAAGTAGACAACAGTAAAAACATCATAAATTGCTAAAGCCATATTTTGTTGTTGCATGGTGTGAGTGTTTCATGCCGCTTGAGTAGCATCTTGTGCGGGGATTTGGAAACCCTGTGTTCCTAATCAGAAGGTCAGAGTTGGGCAAATTCCTCACTGTGTGAATTATTGTTTCTCAGACAATACAAGCTGCGGTGACTGCCAGAGAAAAGGACATGTCTGCAATCAGCCAGGATTACGAAAGGCTGGTGACGTCGGCGAACAGGGCCCTCACTTCCCCTCCGAAGGACCTGGAGGTCAAGGTGATCCAACTCACGGACGACTGGCACAAGATTAAGGTCATGGCTCTCGACCTCAAAGCCTCTCCCGACTCGCAAGAGGAGCTCTTGCTGGAAGGTCAGTTGAAGCATTACAGGAAATAGACTGCTTCTGTAATCTCCCCCTAGCATTTTAGTATGCACCATTTGTCACCAGCCAGATATGTTCTGAATGCTGTTTGCCATCATACAAAGTAATTGCAGATGGCGATTGTGGTGTGCTATTGTCAGTCAAAATACTTGTGTCTGGTGTGTTGCCCCAACGTCAAGCAATTCGAGGTCTCGTGTATATGAAAACGTTTTGTAGTATCTCAAATGACGCTAAATTAGTTTTTCTTGTGGGCATTCTGCAACTATTGAAGCAATAAATATCAGACGACTCATATTTCTTCAAGAGGACCCTCTACACATTTTTTTCATCTTTTCATGCCCTCCAACACCTTTGGTCCCTCATTTCAAAGAAGCACTTGGGGGAGGTACAAGTGCAGCATTGGCCTTTGGGGGTGATGATGGATGTACTATCAGTGGCCAGCATAAAGTAGGGCTGGTAGGGCCCTCTTAAGTGGTTGCACTCCATCAATATTGCCTTCATGACTTTCTGCATCAGCAGTCAGCATCATTGGCCCTGTTCCTCTTTGACCTTTGAGATATTAACCACTTCTCACCTTGTGCTGAGGCAGTGATTCTTCCTGACTACATCTGATCCACCTTTTGAATATCATTAACATGAATCTGACTCTTGTTTACAGGATGCTGACCTTTAGCTTTTCATTGGTAGAGCCAATATTGATGATATCATGTCAATAGTATCTCCGCATTTTGTAGTTGTGTCTCGGTCCTGATGGGATTGATTTAAATCCATTCATGATCAACGCAATGCCAATCCCGCTAATAAGACAGATCGAGGTCTCATCAGAGGTTTAATCAGCTTAATTGCAGTTAATCTACTTAATGCCAAGCCCAGGCGAATATCGTTCATTCATTCAACCATAGAAAAAGTTCTTAGGTTTTGTCCAATTATGGAAACAGAAACTGATAACTGAAAACTCTCATGATATATTACTGAATTAGATTTGGTAATAATATTCATTTAAAAGCAATGAGTTAACCAAAATTTCTTTTACACTTATTTTGATATGGAAAATTTTGATCTTTTTTTGTCACCAACCTTAAAATGCCGTTATAATCATGGGATCTTAAAAATTAAGCAGTACATTTAATTGAATATTGTAATGGTTTGAATCATAAGTTCACAGACATGAATCAATCCTGTTTATTTAGAACTCAAGTATGTGTGAGTTTCATGCTAATATGTTCTCAGTCCCTGAAATTCCATTTACCAGTTCATTTCATAGACATTGTTGGTGGTTTAAAACATTTTTCATTAAAATAATGGGCATGAGCTGAACTTACCTGAGACAACTTTGATACTTTTGCTTTGATGAGATTATAATTTCCAATTTTCTGTTCTATTGTTGCTTTGATCAGTCTGTGAGAGGACAGCGCCAGTAGGCAGTGCAGCGCCACCTGCTGCGCCCCCTGTGAAACAGCAGGAGCCACGGAATGAGGAAGAACGCCTCTACCTGCAGCTGACCCAGTGGCTGAGGGACCTTCTGCTGCTGGCCAGGTCCAAGAAAGTCCTCGTGGCAAACATTCCTCACATCGAGCACACCATTGCCAAATACAAGGTGAGTGGGGACACATCTTATGATATCTGTGATTATAGCACCTGTGTGCTTAATTTGTTAGGGAATGGAAATTTCGTTAGGTTACAAATTGATGTTAAGTGTCCTAGACAATCTAGTTACATTGAACTGCATGATGTATGGGATTGTATGATTATGGTTATTGATGCTCGGTCTTTAAATAGTTTACCACACTAGCACCACAGTGTTTGTCACATTAGCAATGCTATTTTCTTATGTGAATATATTCAATATTTTAACTTATGTTCAGTGTTTATCTGCACTAATGATTAAGATTAAATGTTGTAAGTGAAAAACAATCTTTGAAGAACTAAAAAAAATGAAAGAATTAAGTTGAAAATGAAATTAAATGTGTGATGATTAAAGATCCAATTAGGAAGAATTAAAAGAAGGATTAATCTGGTAATTGAAGTTGATTCTTGTTATTTTTTTTATCAGCCAAGACAATTGTGAGGTAAATATTTTCTCATGGGGGATTGATGTAAAATGTTATCTTGTGAAGCCATAGCATTGTATTGTGTCTATCTTCTGGTTTGATTGAACATTCAACACCGTAACGAGCTGCTGAGTTAATGAGATATCTGTGTCATTGTTCTGTGCGAGGAGTCTTTAGCTGTGATGTGGAAGGTGATTAAGAAGATGGCTAAACTGAAGTAATTTCTTATGGAGCCACTTAGGCGGTGTCTGAGTGCGCCTCGTAAATGACTTCACGGTGACAAATGGAAGATGCAGCAAGGCTGAGAATGACAATTGAGCAATTAAGAGAACTAGAGAAACGAGTCCAGTGCCATATGCACACTGCCATTTCTGCTAATGGTTTTCACTTACATTTGGGTCTCCTCAACATTGCCACTATGGTCTCTGCAACTACTATGCTTCGGTGTCCAGGCTATGGATGTTTTCGCTTTTACTTTACTGTGACTTCAGGGTGTTTTGCTTTTGAAATGGAATTTGATACCAAACCATCCAAGTAAGTCTTTTTGGTTCAACAAACTGGCTATATTTCGTTTGTGTTCTGATTCAAGCAAACGTGAATCGAGCTAGAACTCCTTATCTTTTATATTGATTGAAATGGCCTCATAGAGCGTTAACATGATCACAAATTCATAGATAATCCCTTTATTTATCCAAGCATATTGTACTAATTACAAGCTTCTGATTGCTTCTATAGAACATTGCAGTACATTGTTCATGTACCTGTTACGTTTTGACAGACAGTATCATCTGCCCACTCATGCCATTGTTTCGGAGATCACCTGGAGCGAAAGCCGATACAGCATAAAAAGGCAAGAGCTACATTTTGTGGAGTGGAGATAGCTCTGGTGTAATTCACCATGATGGAGAGGCAGGTCCCATTCAAAAGCGCTCAGCTGGCAATAATGGGATGTGTTCTTCCCTGTACACTGCATATTAGAGGATATCCCTTCAGGGACTCACTGCTGACCAAACTATTCCCCTGACTTCATTAGAGGTCAGTCAGGCATCTCATTCATCTCTTTTTTTATCCTTGTTGGTGATGATGAACTCGGGATGAGTCGGTCCCAAGTTGCCGGAAGTGAATCGATGCCTTCCACCTGTACTGCTTGCTCTTTTATGGACACTTTTGCATTAGATTTTAACAAACAAAACTTTTCCCGCTCTTTAAATCCTCTTAATGTGGTTTCTTGAAAGGTGGAAATGCCTTTCTGATTGCTTTGGCGAAAAGCTCATTATGCTGTTTTTATAATCCTTAACTTAGCGTCAATTGAATCTGAAAGGGCAGATAGAGGCTATTGTCTCTTGTGGTTGCTTTGTGCCATCAGTTCCATGTGTCGTATTTAGAACATTATTCTTCTGTTCTACAAAAAAAGAATGGCTTTGTCTTGTTTCTTAGCTAGTTTTGCAACTTGTTGTTCAGTTTCATCTGTTTGATCTAAAAATGTCTTATTATTCTTATTTTGCCAATGGCGAACTCCTTATACCTTTGAAAGTCACGAACAGAGTTCACATGTATGATGACCACTGAACGACCATTTGAAAAACTGCTTGTCTTTCTTTTGTAAAAGAACTTGCGTTGGTGGCGTGTCATTTTTCTGAATTGAGCTGAAACATAACAAATGTAATGTGTCATGAAATTATGGATAACTTTACTATATTCACTTTATATCTTGCTTTTTGCAGACTGCTTTATTCGAACTTGAAGGAAAACGGAAATCTTACTTCGAGTTGATCGAAAAACATCCGGAACTTGTAAAGAGCAAAGGTGAGTCCAATGCATCAAATTTCTATTCCTTATTTATTGCTGCAAGTGTACTTATTTCGAGGTATTGTAGAGAACATTCATTCTTGGGATCCTGAAAAGATATGAATGCTTCACCAAGGGTCAGGGATGTCTGGGCCAGGCCAGGAGAGCAGCTATAAGGTCATGTAAAACGTCTAGCCAGAACTGTATGATTGGCAGCAGGGATGAATCAGGTGCATGGTATGAATACAGAATCTAATGCAATATGGAGAGGATTTGAGATCTTCCTGGATTGCTTTTTATGGGGATTGGATGCTTTTGTATAAATATTTTGGGCATTAAGGCCATTCTGTTCGTGATTTGTCAACATAAGTGACAGTGGCTGTAGGGGGGATGCTGGGGAGTTTGGAGAAGGTCTCCAGCGAGTGGGCAACAACATTTCCTGGTACACAAGTGGTCAGTCCGGGACAGATGAATTGGCCTCCGTCTTGTCAAGTGCAATTTTCTTGACTGGCCGGAGGACACAGGGCGATCAGCTCAGCCTAATCACATACGTATCGAACCAGTGTGCTGTGCTGCATTTGAATATCCAATGCTGGTTTTGTGTCAGCCAATAGTTCGCACACAGCTGCTTCGGTTTTCCTCTAGTGGTGCTGATATCACAGGGTGAAGGAGTTAAGTGTGAGCTGCAGCAAATTGGCCAACGACTCAAGTGACCACCAGGGCCTCTTGCCATGCATGATGCTCTGCTGTAGGAGTTCTTGTGCTGAAGCTGAAATGACAGCAGCCTCTGGATCACCTACACCACATCACCCTATGCTGCTGCTACTTGGCCACTTGGTGTGAGATGCTGGACCCGCAGTGATCCTTCACATCAGTGCTGTCCTCCTCACTGTCCCGCCCTGCTGCTGCTGCTGCTTCTGCCTCTGCTGCTGTTGCTGCTGCTGTTGGCTTTGCTGGGGCTCCTGCGCTGCTAGCAGACAGCAAATAGTCAGCTTTACCGCTGCCAGCACCATCACAGCCCCTACTGCTGCTGCTGCTGCTGCTACTGCTGCTGCTGCTGCTAATGCTGCTGCTGCTGCTTCTGGCTGTCACGGTACCTCTCGCACTACCAGCTTCACGCACCACTGGCACTGCTCGCCATCTGATCATGCTTCTTTAGTTGCCACGACTCTGCACAAAATTAGTCACTATGCAATTCTACATGGATAGAGTGTCTGGATTTCTTAAAAATGCACGCAGTATTGTTATGAACAATGTGGACATCAATGGTAAAACGGGTAGGTCCCACGCTGTGCATGTCTCATTAGCCTCTTTTCTTAAGTAGTTAGTTGTTAAGTGCACATGGCATGCGAGTGAATGGCTGATTGGTGACACGAGCTTAGTTTGGTGTGCATATACCAGGTTGTATGCATGTTGGTTTGCTTCTTGTATATGGTGTATATTCTAAAGAGAGCTTCTTGGAGCTTTGGTGGCATTCTCATTGATTAGTTGTGCTGGGAGGGTAAATTACACAGGGGGGAGGCAGCTGGTGTTGGAGAACTCCTCTGTCAAATATCTTCTGTCCCAAGACTGTCTGCTCTTCTGGCCTGACTCTCTCTATGCTATTTGTCTCTTTTATAGTCTTCCCTTTATTACTATACAACTATGCAAGCACTCTACTTGTGCTGATGATGCTGCTGCTGCTGCTGCTGTTGACCATGGTCCACCGTGTGTGTGATGGGAGGCTGTTTATGAAAAGCCAGATCATAGGACCATGATGGCACACAAGTATTGACGTAATTTGATTCTCTGTTGGTTGATTATAAGAGCAGGGAGGACAGGCGACTCTGCGTCTGCTGTGATGAGGAGAGCATGTAGCTGCGCCCTTCTACACTGATTTATCGACATGGCTTTGGTGGCCATGGGTTGTGAGCAAACATAGCCTTCCTATTAGACTGGCAGGGACATGGGACATCCTTGTGACACACCATACCAACATCATATCCATTGTTACTCATGATGGCATCTGTGTGCATGGTGCATGGAGCATTCCTTATTGCACCATTCCATACCCTTGTGACGCGTATTACTGACCATCATGCTTTGTAGCCTCACTTTTGAAGTAAATTAATCAGTATCTTGGGGTGCTATCGAGACGTTTCGAATACCAATTAAGCAGTCATCCTAGCTGAGTGACAACTCCTCCAGCTTCTGCTGCTGCTGCAGAATAGAGACGAACTGGTTGGATGTGCAATGACACTGGATCCAGTCTTCTGTGAAATACTCCCTCTTGCTTCTGTGCTCCTGTCACATCCCACTGTTCCTAAGTCCCTTAGCTAATATCATTCTCACTTAATGAGCCCCTCTGTTCATTGTCTCATTGTCTCTGCTTCCTCCAGCTCTGTCTTCTTACTCTTCTGTTTTATGATAATGCAATACACTGCTATTCATATGTTTACAGCTTGAATTTTCCATCTCCTGCTTGGCCGTACTATACTTGTGCCATTTTGATCATACAACTGCATCCCACACTAGGCATTATATTATACAGTCACTAAAATGAACCAATGAGCCAACAGAGTTCTCCAAACTTATGCCCAGTCATGAAGTGTCTTGTTTATGTCAATTCAATTGTTTTTCCAGTAAACAACTGGAAGTAGTGCTTGGTAGGAAGCTTTGTATAATTTATTTAGTTCATATCTTCCTTTCACTGACACTGCAAGATTATAACATACAGAGGCTGCTGTATATTTCAAAAGAAACAATGATACCGGCCTTCATGATGTCATGACGTTTTGTGAAACATGTATGTACATCCTAGGAGATATTAGACACTGTCATCCATGTACGTCAAAAATGTTGGATGTTTCAAACCGAAAAACAGAGACGCGTACAATGTAACCGCTCTACTCTGTCACCTGAGAGCTTCCTCTAATTCAACAGTGAATTGCATGAGCTTACATGTAATGTAGCTTAATGTACCATTTGAAGCAGTCCATTAATGAAGTACCTCAAGGATTTGTTTATGTCCTATAGTCACGGCGCAGTCTTAAAGTATACAAATGGATGTACGATTTCAGTATTCTAGGTTGATGAGAGATGTTCTTTTGTAGTTTTTGTTATCAATTGTATGCATTGAATTAAGCTGCAATGATTAAAGCAACTCTGCAAACAACCAAATAATTAAACGTGTATGCCAGAAATCATGCATATAGCAAGCCATTGTGATTGTGCAGAGATTGGTTGATCCCGTATTTTGCCTTTATTCAGCCGTTCTTTTGTCTGGGATTTTGCAACTCAATTTATTCATTACACGCTATGTCTCACAGATGCTGCGAAGATTGTAGAGCATGGAGCCAGACTGGCTTTGTTTGTCAAATATGCAATCAAAGTGATGTGTTTTCAGGGATGGCTTACTGGCAGAGGGACGTGGATGAATATGATGCATGATAGCATCTCCAATTTCTGCTTATTTTAATGAAATCTGAGTTTTTAACTCCCCTGGCTGGTGGGAGTCTGGAACGCCTGAAATGGAGTTGATTTTTAGCCCGTTATCTGTCTCGACTGTAGATGGAGGTCAAATATTTGATTATGAGAGTCACCCTTGGCTATTGATTGGAGTCATCTGTTGCTGGAGGGAGGCTGGCTCAGTTGAGGTGATTTTGTTTGAAGGAGGAGGACAGGTTTACCTTGCTCAACATCACGCACGTTGCTGTGCTTCCCTGATAGATTGCTCTAGGTTTTTTCCTGACAGGACGAAACAGCCAACAGCTCTTTGCTGTTTGAGAGAGGCAAACCTCTGCTTCCTCAGAATAAGCATTAATTTTTTTGTATTTATATTATACTGCCCAGTGTCCATCTAGATGCTGTGGACCCTTTGGCCTGTGAATGCATTCCTAGGGCATCAGAAAATGTCTGTGGGCAGTAGGGTCCAGCAGCCCACTTGTAGTGATTCTTTCTGCAGGGATTCCCAGTCCCAGTAAAACCTAATGATTTATTTGCAGGTAATGAGCAGAGGTGCGCTTCATTGCCCAATTACCGTGCCTCATTGAACAATTCTAATGGTTTCAACATCAAAAAGGACCCTTGTCTCGGTCCTCTTTCTACTGCTTCTGCTGCTGCTGATTCTTTCATTGCAATTGCAGTGTTTCTTGCACCAACATCAGCACCTTATCATCCTCATCACCTGCTGATGTTGAAAGTGTTTGGAGAATCATTCAGAATGTCTGTTTTGATGTTTTGAGCCTGTCTTCATGCTCTTGGACTGGTGGAGCACTGTAGAGTCGTAGGTCCTGGACAGCTAATATTACCAGAGACTGACATATGAGAAGACCCCACCCACGTTGCTGCTGGAGCATTGCAGGAACGTGACAATGGTGCATGGAGCATTAGGAAGCTCCTCTTCACAATGATTGCCTGCCACTGAAGAGTACCTGGATAGGAGCACCTTGTCTGCATTGCACACAACTCTGTCGCCGACACAGCTACGTTGAGCTGCTTCTAAAACATTTGCAAGTAATAGACTTGTCCCCAACAATAGCCTTGTGTGCTATGCACTGTCTGGCTGCCTCTGGCATTATGTCATGACTTCCCTTTCGTTAGCTACCAGGCTATTTCCTCCTGCTTCTGTCAGCGCTTAATTGGAAGTTGCTAATGGCTGCTTCTCTTCGATTTTGGTACATTGTACTCCAGTCGACATTACGTACAGTCTGACTGTGGTGCTTTAGCAATCTAGCAACCGTTCACTGTCTAGCAACTAATTCAGCAACCAATAAACAAATTTACATTTATTCATCTGCAGGTCTACTAGAATCTCATGTATTTTGAGTTATGTGAACCAAAAGCACTGTAAGCATCTTAAAAAATATTCTTATGAAATATGTCGAGTGGGTGGGCCAGATACAAGGAGTGTCTGTCGATGTTGGTTCTTTTCTTGGAATTTGTCGTATGACGCTGACACATAGAATGAATTAGCTGCATTGTCATTTATTTTGTTGTAGTTAGTGTGTGGTGGAGCCTTTATACTTGGCATCACCCATATGGTATTTTTATTGAGCCCTGAGGTACTCCTGTGAGCTGTTTGGCAGAGTTTGCCAACAGTGGCAGGACATTTTTCAGCAGACAGGATGAGCAGACACGCGCAGCTGAATCCTCCATGCATATTGCTAATGACATGTGATCTGCTTACACTCTAATGGTCTGCCAAGCCGAATTAAAGTTAGAGCAAAAAACATACTCGAATAGTTCGGGCCGTAATTGAGACGTTTTCCCTTTGCTCTGTGTCTGGATTGTACGTAGCAATGAGGAAAGAGTTGTGAATTATAGATCGACCCTAAGCCAATGTTTTTGCTCAGGGTGACAACACGCCTCTGTCTGCATAATGGTGAGCTATGGGACTCGAATACTCTGCCTCAGGCTGGCCTGCCACACCATTGATAGATACTTGACAAGGTTGCAATATTATTCCTGCCTTTTATTAATGTTTTCATTATTGAGCCATGGTAGGAATCCATGATTACATTGTATACTGATCAGGACTCTTAGACTAATTATGACTAATTGCCTCTATCCAAACACCCCATGATAGAATGGCATGGAAAACTCATCAAATTTCACGGGGCAAAGCAGACTGGTGAATTAACGAGGCTTTTCATGAGTTTCTGGTTTAACTTGACAAATGACTTATTACACACTTGAACTCATGGAAAGCTGATTCCACATGTAATTCGTCATTTTGGGAGCATGAGTCTTGCTTACGAAGATTGAAGGTCGTGTTTTTATTTTAGACTTTAGAGTTTCTGCTGCCTTAGCATGTGACAGATCATGCAAATGTTATATATGTTGTTTGTAATGTGTACGGCAGCATACATATCCACCAAATCCTCAAAGGAAATAGTACCCAGTTCTAAAGGAAAACTTTTCAAGCTAGGAGACGTTATCAAATAGAACATGAGAAAAATCTAACAACGTGAGAAAGGTGGATTTTTGAATGACACTAAAAGAATGTAACTGATATTGTTGGTATAAAATATGCATTATCATAAATGTTTAATAAGTCATGCTTTGGTAACTAAATCAGACATTCCGGTTACAGAGCTCTTTTGATATCACAATCCTACATGATTAGTGTGTATTAGATATGGGGAAAATTCGATAATTTTGCTCACACTTAATGGGCATGAAGCGGAGAGTAGAATATCATTAGCTTTTGGCTTTGAAGTCATGTATAGCTCAGTCACAAAGCAGCCTTCTAGGGGACCTAATGTGAGCAAGGCCACTTTAGCATCTATCATTGGATGAATTGGACATGGAGGCTGATCTATGAGCCCTTGCTTGACAAATCCCTTCCTAGCTTGCAGTTCAGGACATACAGGACAGACCAGGGAGGACAGACCATGGTGGGTAGACCCGGGTGGACCAACCTGCTGTTGCTCGTTATTACCTGTCAGTGATGGACAGTAAGCCCCAGGCATGGCCTTGGCTACGCCATAAAGAACCAGGTTCATCCACATGCAATTGTGTCTCGTTGTGAGAACAGCATCATTCTGTTCTGTGATTCGCGGGTGTACCACAAGGGCATCCATCTCACGAGACCTTTTCCATTCAGCTGCATCTCTTGCAATTTGCTCCAGTGACGGGTGTCTTTCAGCCCAAATGATACTTTGATTGCGTGATGTGTAGCAATAGGGTGACCACTGCTATCAAGTAAGATCACACCAGGCTGCTTTTCAATTGGAATTTACATCTTGTCTGACAGAAAGAAGTCGCGGGGAAAGAACCGATGATTTCCAATTCGTGACTGGACACTCAATGAGTTAATAACATTTCCCTCAACGGGTCTTGAAAGGTCTCTAAAACGTTCCAGCAATTTCCAGCAGGGATTAGGAGACGTCGAATGTGTATAGCTGAATGGTAACTGATATCTTATAGAAGCTTGTTACCTGAAATAGAATTGTTGTTGCAAGCAATTACCCGCACAGAGAATGAGATAAATTTCAATTGTAATCTGGATCCTTTCAGAGAATGCTTTGTGGTAGACATTCAATAAATGGCAGCCTGTTTTATGGAAGAGATAAGAATGATGAGCATGTTGGTGCTTTCAGGATACAGGTGCAATAGATTTTTAATGGGTTCCTGTTTGTGTGCTGCTTTATTTGCCCAGCTTTCAGGCTGCATGGGGAGCTAAGTAAGTGTGCCCGTGTACACTGCTATAGGGTTGGTCAAACACCAGTAAATGTCATGCCATATTGAAGTACGGTCTTTCTTTGTCCGATCTAAAGCTGAAGACAAATGTTGTTCGATTGCAAACGGGAACAAATGGCCCAGAGATTTCATGAAGATGACGTCTAACATAGAACGAGAGAAACAACCACCTTTGCTGACCAGTTTGTCCTGTTCTTCTGAGGCTTATGGATGCTCCAAATTGCCCAAAAACCGAACTTTATGGCTATTCTGTTGTCTGTATTCCCTGAGTGCTCATAGTTTTGGACTGCAAGAGAGAAAGTACATCGCTGCATTGCAGTTTCTGGTGTCCTTGAATGACCGTCTTATTGCCTAGTGGCGCCAACTGGGCTTGCATCTTCTTGAATTCAGGAGACCTAACAATATAAATGTTTCAAATAACGTTTGTCTCTGAAAGGAATTGTAGCCGGCAGATGGTGCAATTTGTTGAAAGTGGGGTTCCCTGCTCTTGCATCCTTTAGCTTAGCAAGTTGACTGGAAGTGACCCATTGACCAAGCAGTGATGGAATGTTGGTGCAGAGCAAAAATCAATTAAGAGAATGAGTTACTGGCATTTGATTCTGGCGATTGCCCTGAAAACAGCAGGAAAGTATATACCTTGTGGCCAGTGTGTGTTTTTATTGGGATGCTCGAGAGGAACATCATCAATCAGGATTAGTCGTTTGGGCGAAGGAAATTACAAGGGAGTTTCGCCGGGAGAGTTGCAATCAAGTGGCAAGGACATGCATGTCTTATTGACGGCAATTTGGCAAATTGTTTCCTCCGATGTGAATGCAGGTAATGTGGCATAGGACATTATGCAGATTGCTGTGCACTGCTTGACTTAGTGTGCCACTGAGCTGACCACTAGGCTGACCACTAGGTGTTGACCACTGGCTGCTGACCACTGTGCCACTGCGTGGACCTCGAAAGCTTTATTATGGCCCACCTGACGGCGGCTGTTCCCTTGGAAACAAACGGGGTAATTGAGGGCTTGGGGGAGGGCGGTTGGTGGCAGCGGCTGCCCTTGCCCCCCATGGCTTTTGCCTCCACCCGGGGCTCTCCTTCCTGCTGCAAAATGGACCAGCGCCACCAATTATATTATAGGCTAAACGGACAAGCCTTGTCCGCAGACTAGGAAAGAGGGCAGACAGTCTGCTCTTTGGCTCTACTTAAATGGCTTAAAGACGCGGCTCTTGAAGAAGCTATACTGGTTTATGATAAAAAGCTTCGCTGCTGTATTTCCTTTTTATTTTGATACATTTATATCTCAGGGTACATCTGAAATATTTGTTTATGAAACCAATCAATTTGTGTATAAATATATATGGTGATATAAGTGGGCAAGAGGCAGTATTTCCTGGCACCCTGTCTCATGCATTTGCTGCCCATTGGGCTGAATGGGAGGTGTATGCCCCCATGGGAGGGGAGGGGGTCGTTCTAGGGTCTTGTCTTATTACCCCAGTTACAGGCCCTCCTCATAACCCTGGCTTATGAGCCATGCAGTTGCCATAGCCGCTGCACACAGCAATCACTTGCGACTGGGTGAATTTTGCATGAGTCTTATGATCCAACATAGGTGCAGGCGCGAATGATTGACTTGCTACAGCCTCTGTGCAATGTGTAGCTGAGTGGGCTGCGTGGAGGCGGTGGTAGATGCAGAATAAACAGCACCACACTGGAAATGCACAATCCCTGGGTGAGCTGTGGGCGAACTGTGGGCGAGCTGTTCTCCTCAGCTATTCCCTTGGCAAGTAGATCGACTGGGCCATGATCTGCTGTGTCTGGTAATGACCTGTTCAGTGCTGCTCACGGCCTGGGGCCTTTTGCTGACTACGTTCTTTCCTCACATACTGCCGCTTCCATTTGCTTAAAGAGCAACTGCCTGCTATTACTTGCTACAATGCAAGGCGGACAAGTGTGTCAGAGAAGGTTGGAAAACTTGTCTCACCACAAGTGGCGTTAATGTCTCAACCAATTAGACCCTTGACCCAGTCCCTAGCTGAGACTCGGGAGTAGTTGTGAGGAATGGGCAACACAGCTAACAACCACAGCTAACAACCACCAACTTCCACTCTGCTATTTGTAAGACTAGCTTCCACGTGCTTCCCTGGGATGTTTTCTTTTCTTCTTGCAACGTTCTCAATTCTGCTACCACCCTAAGTGATGTTGACAGCTGAGTTGTTGGTAACTTGTCGTGGTCACTGTTCTCCTGCTTCAACTGTGGAAATGGCCAGACCAGCCACTTATTAGACTCTGTACAATTGAGTTTCCTGTTTGTGTCCATAGCAAGTGGCTTTCATTGCCATTTTAGAATCAAGTTGTCGTTGCTTCGAGTTCAGCTATAGAGCCCACGGCTACAGTCTCGTTGTTGACCTCTAGTCACTTTGGTTCGGTTTCCTCTTCAAGTCTTGTTACTTTCCTCTTCTCTGAGTCATCCTGAACCAGACACAGCCCACTCCATATCATTGACCATCTTCTCATACCCAGCAGGTCTGCATTTACCCAGTTTCATGTATTATTGATCTGAGGACTCCTCAAGTGGGCTTACATGTTCAGCCAGTTTATCACATCCTGGACCTATTGTGAGCGAAAAACTCTTACTTCATCAGTTCACTGTGGGCGACCAACTGTGAAGATCAATCCTTTGAACGATTTCATTGATCTTGGTCTTTTTTGCCCTCTCAGTCAATGCCCAGCAATTCGATGTGATCATTGTGATCATTGACTGTGTGCTGCTACACTGAGTAATTTTAACAGAGCCACCTTTGTCCCCCTTTCCATTACTTATTTTTTATGCTTCGTTTAATTGTTTGTGGTTTAAGTTTAACATCTCCATTGGATATGGGTGATGCCAAACGTGCCACTGGCCTGTTCTGTTGGTGTTAATGGCTATTGCAATTGCCTGGGTCTCTTGCCAGCAAAATGAGGATCATTAATTTCTACTGGTGCCAGAGCTCCGTGTATTGGGGGCAGTTAGTGAACTTCAGCTGTTCATTACTAAAGTTTGTTGCAGTGCTCTGAGCCGAGTGAGTTTGGTATATTCATTAGCCAGCTGTTTGCTTTGCTCTTTGGGGCAACCTCTTTATCATTATAAGCTTACACGCCAAATGCTATATTCTTCAAGGGATTGGAGCACAGCACAGCCTTCTGAGCTTGCAGTCGTCTTTTTGACAAGCTTAAGTATTCATATGGAAACGTCCTGTCTGTAATTACTGCAATTGGAAGGGAAAATCCACCTATAATGACATTTTATGAGCTCTTCTCCTTTCAACTCATTGATCAAACTGTCAGTGTGTATTAATTTGGTACAATTCCTAGACTAGATTTAGTCATCCATATCGTGTGCATTATTCAGGAGGCCATCCATCACCCGGGCGCCTTAGCACTGCAGTGTATGTAATAACAGTGCAACTGTGATGGTCTTCTGTCTCCCAACTTGGAATCTTCCTCTCCTAGAATATGATGGATGCGATGGCCCAGCCATAGCCCAGTTATATGCCAGCCATCGGGCCTCTCGTGCTGCACCAGCCACAGGGTCCTCTTCCCCTTTTTGTGTGGCATATTTCCAAGAGGATGGCTCTGATGCGGCATGCAATGCTCTCTTCAGCAGCTGACACCAAGTGTAGAGAGGGTCGATGTGACTCCACACCAACACGCCAACATGCTAGTCACTGGGGAATGCCTACGGACCTTTGCTCCTGTGACATTTTCACTCCTCTCGAGAGAGCATTCTACATTTCAGTATACAGTAGTAGATGTGCCATGGTTGCAGCGACCATCATGGCACACTGCAGTGCATTTTGCACTGTTCGAATCATGAATATTACTGTATCATATGCTAATCATATTGGACTTTGGTCAATAAACAAACCTACCTACCTATAATCATTAGGAACCCAATCTTATAGTCTTTCATCTACGCCTATTTTTTATTTGCGAAGTGTTTGTATACTAGCTGAATTCCACAGTGGTCATTCAATTGCATTATCACGAAGCAAACTGATGGAGAATATATTTCAGTGACTCTTCTCGCCGTTATCATGTAGCCTATTTGGTTTTCATATCTTTGATCATTGCATGATCTGTCCGCGTCGTTTAAGTGCAAAACCATAAAGGGAAGACTAGGCTTGCTACAGGGCAGCCAGCGTGCATTGAATGTCTCTTTATTGTTTTGTTAGGTCTGGATGCTGTCCTGTCCCATAACTATGTGTGCACAGCATCCTCAGGCCAAGACGAGGAAAGTAATGCAAGAAACAGCATGGCTCATTTCCATGTATGGGCCAGTCATAGAACGTGGCACGTTGTGCTATCTTTATGGCGATGCTGTGGTCACCTGGCCCTGCAAGTCATAATGTGAATAGGCTGGAATGAGAGACGAGGGCAAGTGCAAGGAAATAGACACAGTCTCAAGTGACTGGGGCCACTGCAGGCAGCAGATGTGAGGCTGCTCAAGCCTTGATATGGCGCGGCAGTCTTATTGACCACGTGTATGCATTTGGGATTGTATTGAGTGGATTTGTCTTATGGGAGCGAGGCATGATGGCCGCCAGTGCTTCCAGCGCCCTCAACGTCGCGTCTTGTGGTCGCGTCTTGTGCTCCACTCGAACGAAAGTCGCGCTGGACGTCGTTTTGGACGTCGTTTGGACGCCATGACGTCACCTGGTGATGTATTGTCCCATAGCGGAGGGTTTTGCAGCTCGTGTATGCAGAGCAGGCCTTGGGAGATGGCTGTAGGACACTGAACTTGTTAGTCAAATTATCATTTCCTGCTTCTCTGTTCAGGATGAGGTTAACGTCAGCCCTTCTATGATCAGTTTATCCGAACAAATTGGTCCCAGTGACTTTATTGGCAATGAATCAGTTGCTGAGACCAGGGTGACCTGTGGGTCAAGGGTGATCTTGGGCCACTGGTGCTGCCTTTTCCTCCTATTAGATATTGCCACTATGAGTCCTTATGAGAACTGTCGGAGCGAAAATATCGGCTACAAACATAAATAGACTGCCAAGACTGACTGGATCTTCACATAGCATAGAATCCTCACTGGGCCACACACATTCATACTTATCAATACTTCAACGAGGTTCTCTTGATATTACTGTTTGTAACTGTCACGTAACTGAAAATATGCCAGCCATTGCAATGCACAGGGCCACCACTGTGAATTTCGTGTGAGCCCAAGTCATTAGACTGCGGATGACAGTGAATCAAGTGCTGGCTTTGTTGCCTCAACCTACGTGGCTTTTGATGCTACAGTTCATTACATCTGGATGACGCATAATTGAATCATGAGTTGTGTTACAAACAGGGTGAAGGGCCACCCTCCACCACACTCTCATTATCTCCCTGCCACATTCCTCTGCTCCCTGCTGCCATCTATCTTTATGTTTTGCAAACCCTGATCCTCTCTTTCATCCAACTAATTTTGCAGTCTTCACTTTTTGCACACTTTGTCATCATGGACTGGAGAACTTAGGCTTTCTTTAATCAAAACTTTATGCTTGTTTGCTTAATGTATTAGTTACACTGCAGTTGTCTAATTAGCAAGTTTCCATGCGATTTGGCTCTTCTCGGGAAATAGAATTAGCGGAGGTCTGTCCAAATTTATTGTCTGTGTGTTGATACTGTTCATAGATTTTATAGTAATATAGTATTACGTAGCATAGTACACTGTTTAGACTTATGATAAATATCTATGAACCGTATTGGCGCATTTATGTGCTCGTAAAGCAAGAATGCTGGATTATATTATTGTCGAAAATACTTCTATTACCAAGACATTTGATATGCAGATATTTTTTGTGTAACTCGAAACTGCTTATAAGCTAAACATGTCCCACCTACATGGAGCAGCCAGGTCTTGACAGAAAGCTCTGCTATTTATTGCATAGCACGGGGGAGGCGGAGGGAAGAGTAGCATTACAGGTGCATTTGATGACATTAATGCAATGGTTGTGGTCAGAGTGTCAGGGAATCATAGCCCACTGCCTTCTAAGGGCTCCTCAGTCAGGTGTTAGGGACCGCAGATGCATGCATGGCTTCAATGGCAGCGCTCATGCATGCAGCCTAACACTGGAGCCATCAGCATCCATATCTACTGCTTCCTCATCCTGCTGCTGCTGCTGCCTCTGCTGTTGCTGCTGCTGCTGCTGCTGGCTCTACGCTGGGATGATGATGTCGCTGGTTGCCTACGCCGGCGATCGATACCCTTCTTTAGCTACAGCACATAGCACCAGGGGCCAGCTGTGTAGCTTCTAGCGCTGCCATCCACCACAGCAGCAGCAGCAGCTCTAGCATCAGTGGCTGCCAGTCTAGAGACTGTCAATAGCAGAGGCCAGCTGCAACCATCAGTCCTGCCATCTGAATCCTCTGTGTATATTGAGCACGTGTGATTGCCAGGGTGAAGCCACCTTCTTATTACCATGGACTAGTTCGTTCATTGCTCTGATCTGTTGCATGATACACTGTTAGCTCGGTGTGTACCGTAGGATTAGCATGTCTCCATAATCTCACTTTGATGATAATCCAGTTGACAGCCATATATTAGCGAGGCCCGCTCATTTGACGTTTGTTTGCTTGTTTCAGAAGAATCAGGTGCCAACCAGGAACCGGACCAGCAGAGAGCCACAGACAGCGACTCACCTGCGGCGGACAAGGCGTCTTCCTCGTCCTCCGTGGGAAGCAGCCCGGATCACGAATCCGGATCAGAGACATCACCGCCCTCAGTTCTGCAGGTAGTCACATCATCATCATCGTCACCACCTGCAGCATCGAGCACTTATACTGCCCCTGTTACCTCCTCTCCTCCTCCTCCACCTCCTCCTCCTACGGCACAAGACTGGGATAGTGCCAAGGAGGAGGTGGCCAAGCGAACGGACACCCTTAAGGATATGCTGCTGGAGAGCCGGCAGTTTGAGGAAATGCGTGCTGAGTTCCAACGTTGGATTACACAAATACAGGAAGAGTGTCAAGCACAAACTGCAGTAGGACGCACCCCAGACGTCATCGAAAAGCAACTTCATCAACACAAGGTAAGTGTAGATCATGATCATCCCCATCCTCATGATATTCATCACTTGTCTCTGTTGCATGTCAAGGTAGCTCAGACATGGCTGTCTTGTGTCTGGCCATGTTGTCTGCTGTGTTTTGACACCATGGAACATGTTGCAGTTTGGGGCTATGCTACGGTGTATCTTGTTAGGTGACAACACTAGTATACTAGATGGTGACAGATTAGAGATATATTATAAGGACAGTGTTTGAATACAATACATGCAATGCAGACAGTAGAATCTTGATGCTGTAATGAAGGTGATGTCCAGTGAGGTGCATTTCTTCTTCTGCTATCAATAAATGAAGATGTGGTCGTGACAGGCCTGCACCTTGCCATCAGGAGGCGATGAGATCAAGGAGCTGATCAGTATATCACTGGCAGCCTCTAATTAGGACGAGGCCTAATGATAGGCATGTGCAATGATATCTTGGCACTGACCTTTTGGTGGGCCATGGACCCATGTATTAAGTGGGCAGACTGAAGGGACCTGGGTTAGTGTCTAGGTGGCTAATGCTGAGTTAGGAGAGAGATAAGCTGGAGGTGGCCATTGCATGTTGGGAATAGCAGCTGAAAAAGGGAGATGGAAAGAGCAGCAGAGGGGCGGAGGAGATAGTGAAGCAGTGGCTGATCAGTCCTCTGCACCTGCTCTCTCTCTGGATACACGCTCCAGCACTTAGCTCCTACCTGTCCCTACAGACTGACCTCTCTGAACCGTGGCTAGCTTGGTGGTCAGGCACGAAATGACCAGTAGCACCAGCCACACCAGTAGACAGCAGCAGCATCAGCAGCATTTACAGGGATGACAGATGGAAGTACAATGCTGAGCCATCCCTAGGGACCTGGTGTTGTGGCAGCCACAGGTTGCAGTCTCTCTGTCAGCCATTATCTGACCCTCTAGGTCATCCCTCTTTGAATAATACATGTGTTAACTGCCACCTGGCTTGTGCAGCAAAGCAATGTGACTTACCAGGGTCACTCGCATGTAACATGTGCCTGAATGGACCACATCACCGCAAATGACCGCGAAAATCCAACTTGCCTTCGTGAATCTTTCATCCGCCCAATTTCCTGTCTCTGCCTGGTCCTACTTATTGCCACAGAGACTGGGAGACCTTTGCTGCTCTCGCTACTCTCTCTGCTCTGCATTGTTCCGAATTAACAGCGTGCCTTTGCAGTCATAGCATCTGTGTTATGTTGCCTTCTCATTATTCTAAACAACTCCAAACAACTGAAGGAAAGCCAATGGCGTCCCACAAGGTGTTTGGCAAGTGATTCAATTGCTAGACCGGAAGTGAAAATGAGATGAACGGAAATTTATTTTTTATATGTTACTTGCCTTGTGAATTTGCCCTCCCAATTCCATAATTAATCTGGCCATCAAAGAGGAAAACACGGCAGACTTATGATGGGCCAAACAGGTTGAAGATGATAGATGTGATAAACCAGGCAGGGTGTGACAAGTTATGGTTGTTGTTAGGGTTTCGCAAAACATATTTTATTGAGCTGTGCTAATGTACCAGTTGTAAAGCACGGAAGAGTGGCTGTGCTGCAGGCAAGCGTTAAAACTGGCAAAAAAAAAAAGAATCAATAAGCAAAGTTGAAAATACATTTTTTATGTCAGATTTTTTGGGGAGATATTATGGACAACCTGCTTTGCTCAAAGTGAAAAGAGAAGGTCAGGAGAAGTGCTTGAATAATCCATCCTGGGTGGTCCTACGAAGCCCACATAAAAGGATTGAAGTCAAAGGACCAGGCAAAAAGTCCCTTGTCATATGATCTTCTGAAAAGGAGGCGAGAAAAGATGAAAGGAAGCACGAGTTGCACGTGCCTTGCAATGCTGCTAATGGGACTCAGGAATAAGGAAGAAAAAAAAGTGGGGGGAAAAAAGGCAATGAGAACATGGCATTAATGCAGACTTTGGTGCTTTTGGTACCTGTTGCTAGAGAAATTTAGCATGACATTGCTTGAAAACCGTACAATGTACATTGCACCACCAACGAAAAATGACAGTCGTCAAAAAGACACGTTATAATATTTCCGTTGGTAATGATTAGCATTAGTGATAGTTCTCTCCAACTTACCAAGCTCTGGAGTTGTCGAAATGAGTTAATGGGAAAGGAAAATATTTCTTTTGAACATGAAAATCCTGTTTGGCTAATCTGATGTAACTTGGTACAATTTCACTGCTGGCTTTTGTTGGAGTAAATCAGCAGTAATTGGTTTTCAACCAAGAAAGGTTAAGTTTCACACTATGACAGCTGTTTATTCCGAGAAACGTCCCCAGTAGTCTTATTTCACCATCAACTGTGTCTGGTTCTTGTTGGCAAAATCCAATTAATGACTTTGCACTAACTAAATGTTTGCTGCAGGTTTCCAAGTGATTGCAGCTCTTGGCTCTGTCCTTTCATGGCGTATTATTACTTGAGTCATTAAAAATACTCGGTAAAAATTTAGAGCATGGAAGAATTCGATGATTCTTGGAATCCTGAGTTTTCAGATATGAAAAGGTGACATTTTATGAAATACCAAGAAATTGTAGGAAGAGATAGAGATGATGAGTCGATACTTCACAGCAAGTTTTACATACTGTTTTCGGAACCGTTCTTTGATGAAATTCCAAACATCCTGGTGTTTCTTCTTCAGGTAAAGACAGAGCCACCCACCAGGGTCAAGTGGCGCCACCTATATATACCCTTTGCCACCTGCAGTGTACGTAGGCTTGCTTGGTGTCTGCCTGCCTGGTGGCTGGCAGGACTGGCTGCCATGGAGCTGAAAAGCTGATAACTGCATACAGCACCAAAGTCATTTTAGCCAGTTGCACTTACTCCACTTTCCTGCTCCATATTTTCAGCATCTCCATTTGCAAATGTGGCCTTATACATCCTGCCGAAGCTTCCATTTGCGGCATTAGATATTACATACTCCGTCATAACTGTCATATAAATCAATGGAGCTGCAGATGACCGAATTATTGTGGCATGATTTCGCCTCTAAGTGAGATATAGATCGGGGCACATGCTATCAGGATCATGTGAAATTCCATCCAAGTACATTAACTTGATCATGAACGTAATTGGCACTCCTGTGGAAGAGCTGGGGCAACACTGATGCCAGGCATGCAAGAAAGATATAAAAGAGTGCAGGAGGCAAGGAAGGGGATACAATACAGTGATTTGGATGTTGGGAGAATCAGATGACCCAGCTAATAGCCCAAAACTACTCTAGCAGTTTGTTTGAAGCTGGGAGATTTCTGTGATGGGGATGGAGTGGTAGAGCAGACAGGGGCGGATCAGAGGGGGATGAGCGAAGCTCTTAGGATTCCTGGTCATCTCATGACCTTTAGTTACAATAAGACAAGAAGACGCATAGACCTGTGTGACATTCTGACATATGAGATGAAGTCACCTGTGCCATGCACCTGCGCTGCAGTCAGCCATTATCTCAACTTCAGCAGCCAACATTATCCGCTGCTGCCTTTGTTACGTGGTTTGCAGTCTGGTTCATTAGGTTCAGAATGATCTGAGAGGATTACACATTGCACTCGATGAATATTCACTTGATTAATATGTAATACCATCTATGGAGGAATGCGATCAATGAATTATGTCACCTTTATCAAGAAAACGTGCACTTAGATTAGCAGCTGCCGTTTGCTTGTATTGCTGCAGATGATTATGTGACAGCCTTCTTATTTTTCTGTTTTCTATTTAAAGTAATAATCATAATTGAGAGGCCTGATTGACGTCCTTGTTCTCTCTTTTCTCCTAATTTCCTGTCGCAGGGCATGCGATTAGAGCTATTGATTGACCAGCAGTGACCAGGCTGACCAGGAGGTGACCAGTGGGCGACCTTTTGGCCCCGGCTTACCCAGCACGAGCAAGAAAATGACGAGTCAATCCGTGGTCTAGACAGCTGCACGAGGGCCTTGTTCTGGGCCCATTGATCATGAGACATAGTCAGAAGGAGTCAGGGGGAGTCCGACGGTCGGAGAGGAAGTTATGGTAATTCAGAAGAACTGCTTATGATCCAGGCACAGAATAGAGACGGGCTTATCGATGATCCTTGTGCAACTCACTCGCATTCCCAAGGCCGATGCATTGCGCAAGGAGATGAATCTGGCCTCATGCCATTGTGTTAGGCACACGCCTCTTGCATTCTTCTCTCAATGGCGGCTTCTCTTAAGGAGTGATTGACGGTATTCAGGGTGCGACTGGTTCTAAGTGCTGTTTGATGTCTGCCATTGCAACTTGCAACTCCTTTAAGTGAGAAAATCAATAGTCTTTATCAAGTGTCAGCTCTGTTCTTGTTTCCAAGCTGTTGCTCGGCTACTTCACACACAAGTGTACCTTTCATAGGCCTTTCCATAAAGACGACATGTTACTGGCTTTTGGCACCAGGTGGCCATCAGACTAGAAGCCTCTCTTCCTGTTCTTTTGTGAATGTCGCCATTCTGACACCCGCCTTTGATAGTGCTATTGACATTGGCCCAGCTCAATGAAGTGATTCTAGTGAAACGTTGCACTGAAAGAGTGGTTACTCCCAATTATCAAATAAACGCTTCTTTCTCAAGTACTGTCTCTTGTTTCCTGGTGGATGGAATTGAATACTTTGCACCTTTTTCTTCTTTTTCTATGGCGCCATGTTTTTTTCTACAGCAGAATACTTCTTTTTGTCTCATTCCTGGCCTTTTCTTCCGACAGAAGCAGACTAGACCTCTGTCTGTTAAGTGGGGATGCCTTGGCCACGGTTGAGGTGAAGAGTCAGTTTGCTGCAGAGGGCATCACGGTCGTTCCCAGAATGGCTATAGTTTGTCCAGCCAGGATATATTTCTTGCATTTGTGATGTTTTCCTCTTCATAATGCATAGCTTCCTGCAGCACTGGTTGAGCCAGGGTAGCTCAGGGACGTGTATTTGCGCCGTACAAAACGATAGAGATTTTGGGAAACTGGCTAGAATTGGTGCTGATGGGTCCAAGTCATTCTAATGATGAAGGTTAGTATGTGAAATAAACCAGACTATTCTCTATGCAGGAGTCCATTTGGTGAGGAGTGCATTTGGTGGGGGTCAGTGACATTAACTTATGCCAACCAAGACCGGGAATTGGTCGGGGACTCAACATGTAACCAGCTTAAGCGCTTCGCGTGATGAAAATTTTCCTTGGGACAAAATTCTTGCGGATCTCTAAATCTCCTTTATTTACATTATCAACTCAGTGCAATTGTTTAGAGATAAAAGCCTAGCAGTCTCTGGAGTCACGCACGTTTTAGCAGAGAAAAAGCTGAGGTAGAAAGATCTGCTTGGGAACCCTTGTCATGCAACCCTCAAATCGGTCATAATTTGCAACATTTCTCCTGGAATTATTCCCCCCATCAGCTGGGATGAGCTATGTGCGAGTAGCATTCCCCTGCAGAGTTCTCGTCTCTTTTGTTTGATAGCAACTTCTTTCATTCGGTATGTTTACATGTCCTGCCAGCAACGGCTGTGTATAAGTGACAGTTGAAAAAGTGTGAGGAGAACTGGCACTTTGCTCAGATAATTACACGACGAAAAATCCTAGATAATTACACGACGCCAGTCTCTGTGCACATAATTGCACTTGGGGAGGGAAAAAAAAGGACTTTGAAGAGTTGTGTGTGATGCTATGTAATTTAATAAGAGACGTCTGCAACTGTGATTACAGAAAATGATGGTAAATGGCTTATTTTGAGATGCTTGCACAGAGAATTAGCCCACTGATGTAGAAGAATGTATGCATCATTACCCACACTAAGTATATGGGCTGTGTCTGCTGGCGATGTTGCTAACTTGTCCACAAAAGGGAGGAAAACTCAGTTTCTTTGATTTGCAATCTGAGCAGTCCTGGCTTGGCTGATGACACGTAAGTTTCTCCAGTAACAAGCTGGTAATCCGCGCAGTTTCTCTTGATCTTCTTATTTCATGAGATCGAAGAGCGGGATATGTGGGAGCCCGCAGCAAAGATTGATCGACTGCTGTTTCATTAATTCTAGACTCCCTTGATGAAGTCGCTTAATTGGTAGTTACCTTTGCGGAGACCTGGTGTAATCAGATACAAGAAGTCATTAAGAGTTGGACAGGCACTTTCTGTATATTTAAATAGGGATTGTATAAACAAGAGACCGAAGGGGAACATTGGATCATTTGGGTGAGTAATGAAGTCGAATGACAGGACAACATTTCACCTTGATTCATCTGCTCCTAATAGAACTGATGATTGTAATAGATTGAAGACGTGCAGCTCCGAAGGTTCCGATGATGCGGGTCGAATGTGCTTTGATTGATTTCAGATTTGTGATGCTCTGTGGATGCAGGGTTGCACCAACCGCAGCAGTAGCAGTAGCAGCAGCAACTAGAGAGTTATGAGGTGTCTGGTGTCACAGCGTCACCTTGTAACAGACCTGAATTATTGCCTATTATGGCTGGCCTAGTGTTGCTCTGCTGATGTAAGGGCCTAAATTATGGCGGAACACGGACGTACACGTTGCCTGGCTGCAGCCAAATCTCTTTCTTGATTCCTGGGAAGAGCAAGAAATGCCTTTCATCTGAGATCAGGGGTTTCTTCTTCTGCTGACTGACACATGCTGCGGCTTGAATTATGAGCCATTTCTCCCAGATTCTTGTCAGCATAACTAAGATATTGTGGTGCACCCAAAAAAAAAACCACATAGTCCTACCCAGCTAGAATGCCCTGGAGATTTCAGAGATATTCCCAAGGAATTGGCCTGAGGATTTTTTCCATACGCTCAATGACAGAAATTTCTGTTTGTTGTACCCCTGAAAGAAACGAGGCTAATTAAGCATCTAGTAATTAATGGCCTGTTGGCTGAAGTGACAGGGATTTCCAGAACGTCAGTTTCAATTTCCCTGAGGGCGTTTTTGGTTCTTCTCGTAAATCTCTGTTTGGTTCTGTCTTGTCAAAGAATGGCAAACTCAAGGGAAGCTTTGTTAACACGTTGGAAGAAAATTACTCATTACTTTAACTGAAAAATATTGCAAGCCACCGGCAATCTAAAGGTGTATATGCATGGTTCTAATGTTAGTGCTTCATGTATTATATACATCTAGTGTTTAAAAAGACACTTCTGTGAGGCACCTAATTGTATCACATGGCGCCTTCTCTCATTGGAAAAATAAATATTTTGTTTGAATGATGTTTGGAATTGTTTGCTAACAACCGTTATGTGAAACTGGAAAATTTCCGAGTCCAGGCTTCCGACGGACTGATCAATAGAGGCGAAAAAAGACTTCAAATGAAACATAGTTTTAATTGCTGTTTCTCTTGAGCAGATTAGAAACCTGCAAAACTTTATAGTCTTGGAACTTGCACTTGCCATTATTTCATATTGATCTGTTCACAAGATCTCCCTGGTGTGAAGTGTTGTTTCTTTGAACATTGTGGTATTTCCCTCAGGGACATTAATATCACGGAAGTAATTATGAAACTACATCGACCAAAACTTCAGCAGTCTGGCTTTTTATTCATAATTAGATAGCTTGAGATATTCTTTTACACGCCAACATTTCATCGTCTGGTTATTTAATGTGTTCTTCTAATGGAAATAAATTATATTGTCATGCAAGTCTTTCTAATGGAGTGGGAAATGCTCTTCGTGTATCTTTCTTGGATGTGCCTACTATTAAATCTTAATAGTCATGGATTGTGTCAACTAAATATTATAGGAATCTGTGAATAAAGTCTGCATGGATGCTTTTTGTGTGTATCATGTCATTATATTATTAACAGTATATTTTAAAACATCATTCTTATTTCGGTGTTTCAGAGACTCGAAAAGGAGGTTAACCAGTGGGAAAGCAAAGTACAGAACTTAAACGATTTTGCTTCCAAATTAAAAGAGGAATACACGAAGGATGACCGTAGTAATGTGAGCACCACCATTGAGGACATCAACGATTCTTGGAAGCAACTCAAATACAGGTAATTATCCTTATATCATACAGGTTGTTAAGTATGACTTATAGGAGAGGTGATATATAACTGGGTTCCAAAATATTTGTTAGATTAATTTTACCTGGGAGAATGAGTTTAGAAATCGTTTCCTCAAGATTATTGAAACAGGGGTTTCACAATTTCTTCATCAACCAGCTGAAAGAATCTATTTTTATGTTACAAGTGAGACCATGTACACGTAAAAATAAAAATAATACAATGTATTTATTTTATTGTCATTTAAAGGATATATTTAGTGACTTCCTGTCGTTACACTTTTTTTGTGACACGAGATGACCTTGGGGTATTTTTGTCTGTAAAAGTGTCACGCTGATGTCATGACCATGCCAGTAAATGTGATACATATTGAAAGTCCCTGCTGGTCAGGTATTGCATGCACATAGGGATGCCAGCCATTGAAGATGCTTTCTTTGAGAATTGAGGACCTAGCGCTCGTATTGGTGAATTAAGTGATAACGTGGTTAGTTGTGTGGTCTCTCCAGAGGCTACAGGTGACATCAGGCAGGCTGGGTCATTGCTGTTTGGAGCAGAGGCATCACACAGCTTCATATAAACCTCCTTTGACATTAATTCCTCTTCGATGGAGACTCGCTGAGTCCTCTCTCAGTCCTCTCTGCCCATTGATAAGCGTTTTCTGCCATTATTGATCTTGACAAGTGTTCCTAACCTCTCGCCTTGCAGCCATGATAGATTGTGTGATGGCATGTGAGACTACCCCGCCACTTTTGATAGCCAAGTCTGCGCAGGGTACAAGGTTAGACTATAAAAGTGTGTGTGCATCACCTATATATATATAATCGTTGTACTTAGTTTTTTTTATATCTGGCCTTCCAAGTTATACTACCTGGAACATCCATATTGGCTGATGCCAATCAGGAGTCTGGTTCCACTTGCAAGTGGAAATGCACTGTGTGAAATATGACTCAGGCTGTCAAGGATCGCTGTGAGTCCTCTAGCAGGTCATATTAGTTTTAAGTTTTGAAATATAGAAACGTCACCTGATATGGATGATCCTAGGAATAAAAAGGAGGTGAAAAACAACGTTAAAATATGAGTTGTTGCGAATTAATGAGGGAACTATCAGCTTTCATTCGCCCTCTTAATTCAACAGGTTGTGTGTCTCCCCGGGCTACTCTCACATTTGCTAATCATTCACGTCAAAACTAAAAAGGCTCAGCGAAAAAGGCAGACAAAAGCAGAGGGCCAATTAATCAATGCTCAAGCATAGTGGTGCCTTGAAACCAGATCCTGTTTTGGTTTTGACATTTTTCATCCTCAAACACAGGAAGTCTGGGCCTACAAGTAATGGATAACCCCCTACAAAGTCCTCTGTGTGTTATTTGTTTACTAGTACGTGTAGTGAAAACGATATGTACATAATAAGCAGTCGTGACTTATCTTTTAGAGAATCAGATTGACATCAGTACAAGTGGGACCATTTAGTAGTGTATGCGTCCTGTGCGTCCTCTACTCACTTGAAGGACTGTATACATTCTAATTTTATTGATGAAAATATAAACCGTAGTGACATATTAATTGGGTGCATGTTATTATATCTAATCTGTAATACGTCCATACTTAGTGCAGTGCTGCAGTTGTCTTTTGGTCCCTGTATAAAACAATCTGCACATATTTGTGGAGAACGAGCAACTTGGGAGCAAAGCATTTGTGAAGAAAGGTCTGCAGGGCTGCCTACATGTATGTGCACTCAGACTGGCCACCAGTGTGTTACCTGCATACAAATCATGGCCTCTAAGGGCAGGATGAGACCAATGCCTCTCTACAGTGTTTGATGTATCATGCCCTCCATCTGCTTATGAGATTTTCCTCCCAGCATTGGGATGCTGATGTGGAGCCAGAGCTTTCATCGCTCCAAGCTGCTCAGGGGTCACCCAGATCTTTATTACTCTGAGGGTGATTGTGTGTTTTGACCTCTAAGGGTGGTTCTGGGATTTAACCTCTGTTGTTTGATGTGTTTTTTTTTTTGAGTATGTTAAACGTTATTATTTATAATTGATTGTCAATAAGAAGGGAGTTGTGGCTAAATTATTCTTAAAAATTGTTCTTTATTTAAATAAGAACAGTGTGTTGGTATGACTCAGGCTGTCAAGGATCAGGGCATTCTGATACATTGGAAGTGCATTTATTTTTTTAAACTCATGCAGTTCCCAGACCAGTTGCTATCTTGTTTTGGTACTACTGCTGTTTATTAAGATATATGTATGTAAAATTTTCTGGTTAAAAATAAAAAATCCGAAAATCTGAATCATACATTTGATGTATCGGGCCATTTCCAGATGTACCCTGTTGAAACACCATCACACAATGTGCAAAGATGCCCTATAAAGAAAGCAGGGATCAGGGAAGATCACTAAAGACACTTTCATGAGCACTAAAGAACGTAGTCATAAATAAGAACACTTCCTGGTGGATCTTGTGCCAGGCCACTATGTCATGCAGCAGACAGCACGTGCTGCTTTTGTATTATCCCAAATCAATGTCGTGTTTCCTCGTTATTGTATTTCACGTGGGGGCTCATTATCCCTGCCAATGAATTGATTGTCTGTTGTGAAAAGCTGATGTATGATATTTTGTTGGATGTAGTTGAGAGTTTGAAATGTGATACGCCTCCTGGTAGCAGTGGTAGGTCATGCAAAGCATACCAGGAATGTTTTCTATTCTCTCTGAAGAGATTCAATGGACTCTTTGTTAAATGCCGTATTGTACTTGCAATGGTAGCATATTTATAGTTTAGGAACAGAATAACCTCATACTGTATGGGCGAGATATTTATTCACAATACACTGCAGTGCCTTGATTCAACTGCATGGTTTTGAGGCTGTTTGGGTCACAATGAACGCTGATTGTGTACGAAGTGTTTCTTTTAACTGTTTCTTGCATATTTGATTCTGATATTGTGGAAATAGCATTTGACTGGCATTGTTGTACAGTGTATTTTGACGAAATCTCGCTTTGTGTCATTCCAGACTCGACCAACGGAAGTATAACTTGGTGGCCGCCCAGAAGACGGTCGACGAGTTCGACAAGACACAAGACGAGTTCGTGGAGTGGCTGAACAAGACTGAGAACAATCTCATGGAGTACCAGAAAACAGCCAGCCACCACAACTCGGGTGGAGGAGCAGGCCCTGGGAGTCTGCCTCATGCTAAGGATCAGCAGGAAAAGCTCATTAAAAAGCTGCAGGTAAGAATACGCTTGATATGCTTGATATGGTATTAAAGTTCTTTTTGTTCTTCCGCATGCATGTTCTTCCTAAAGGTCGAGATCTAAACGATGCACTCTCTCAAGGTCATCTGTTGCTGGTTTGAATTTGATGAGGTTTATTGAGAAACCGATGTACAACCAAACCTGTCTTATTAACAGTTAGCCAAGGAAATCAATCAATCAATCGGCCTCTTTGGACAGGTTGTTGTTAAATAATAGATTTGTAAAACAATTACTGATTATACAGTCTGGGGAAGTTGGAAGTGGTCGTTTACAGCAGGTGACTATTCTTTACAGGACTGGTTTGTGATACTGTTGATTTAACAATGAGATAGGCTAATTTTAAGGTTTAATGTACACATAAATTTATAAATCTGTAGTTAGAGAACTTTTTTTACCAATGGAGATAGGCTAATGTCAATGTTTAATATACATAATTCTGTTAACTATGGTTAGAGAACATCAGGGAAGGATATGTTTTGTATCGGATTACCTCTTTTGATCAGAGATTTATCGGCCATAAAGGTCACCGTGTGTGGTCATCATGGCTTTCATGCTTGTCATAAAGAAGCTACACGACTCCTGCAGGGACATGCATGATGTTGATGACCTACATTGACATTACTTGGTTATTATCCCTTAATCTTGTGCCATCCTAGTCTGTCATGCAGCTTAAGGCAATGCAAAATAACTGGATTTTTGATGACAAACTGCTGTTATTTTTGTTTTACACCTGGGAATGTGTTAGTATTTTGGATAATATTTCGTTAACTCTCTGATATAATTTTAATGCTCCATTGTTTTCTGATTGTGAAAAAAAGAAATGTTATAATAAGAATAAAATGATTCTCATACTAGTTATTTATTATTAGGAATGCCAGTCAGAGGAGTTGTAGGTGTAGTATTTCACATTCTTCCTTAGCACAAAGAGTCTTCGCAATTGTAATGGGATTTAGATAAGATGATTATTTTGCCCACTTAACAACAAACTGCAAATTGATTTGAGTCATCCTAGATTTTGCAGAGTTAGCATTGTTGAGTGTGGTTTTTATGACTCCTACGAGAGAAAGTAATTATCGCCATTTTGTTGCAATTTTTACGTCTTCATTTCGTGCCTAATTAACTGTAATTAGTCGCTCTATTAGATGGCACTGCTCAGGTTCCCTCCTCTGTTATCAGTGTTGCTTGGCAACAGATGAATCTCAAGTCTTGCTGATTTCAAAATGCTAAGTTTCTTGACCATGTCTCTGCTGTTGGTGTTTCATGCTAGCATAATAATGTGACTCCGGGAACTCTATTAAACAATGTCAAATTTGTGAATCTGCCAGACGCCACGTCATTTAATTAGTTACTGCATATGAAAGTGGTGTTATGAACGCTTGACGTAGGTAGGTGTTACGTTATATTGCGCCATATATGCAACTATATGTAATTCCGATTCTGTTACTGAATGGTGTTATAGTGGTCCCTTGCTAAGCCTCTCATGACATGAATTATTGAGTGCATCCTATCACCTAACTCCCAGTGGTTCATCAATTTATATTAATGTGTTCCGATTCAACAGAGTTAATAAATTAAAAACTATGAGGCTCTATGTTGAATACTGAATACCTAATGTACAATTTGTTACATTTAGAGCCACACAATAGATGACAGAGGCATTAGTCATAAGCTGATGATAGTGAAATCTGGGCATGCCCAAGAGAGGACTTTTTACAATATATTGGTTTTATTGTTGGGCATACTGAGCATAAAGGATTTGTTTCGGGGATCTGCCTTAGTTACCTAGAATGCTTTTAAGGGTGTGAGAGCATGGAGCCATATATTGTGGTGGCCATAAAGAATGGTTCTGGAGCCATTTATCCGTGTAGTTATGGTGGCCCTTGTGAGGCAATGTAAGAGCATTGATGGAGATCAGAGGAGAGACCCTAAAAGAAGGCTGGCTGCCTCTTAGCATCAATAAAGACTGGTTATCCCAGACAAAAGGGGACTAACAACTTGCCTCCATGATTATGATGATGATTCTGGCGTTAATAACCATTCTAGTGCCAGATGAGTACGTTAATAATGTGCCTAAGAACTTATTCATATGAGGCTATGGTGGCTTATAGTGTTGCTGACTGAGATGGGGACATGCTTCAGGGTGGCGTGATGAAGTAAATTGCCTTAAAATGTCCGTATTAGAAATTCACAAACCTAAAACACAGAAACGTTATACATTATGTTTACCTGGTTAACGTGGATAGCCGATCTGGCTTCACTGTCAGCTGGAAATCAGAACCCTGATCAATAGAGATGTAGAGCTCATCAGAATGGTTACTACATGGCCAAATGTGCCACGTGCGTTTTCCATGAGAAGGATAAACACGTGGAAAACACATGGTTTTTAGCTAATTATAATGAGGCAAAAACAAATAATTTTTTCCACACGTGGCACAATTGGCCATGTAGTATTGCTTAATTTGGACGCATAAGTTGTGGTCAGAAAATGTTTACTACCTCTGACATGTTTTGAAGTTTGGGTTTATAGTGACATATATTTATCAGGCATTTGGTACTCTATGGATTTTGAATTTCTTTACCATTTATGTGCTTTGAAACACCGTATTGCCAATTTGGCATGTTCAGTTACAAAAGGATTTGACTCTTTGGTCAGGAGGGGTACCGTAGAGGCCACCAGTGGCCAGGGCCTTGACCAAAGCAGTGATGAGCCTAGCCTGGTCACTCAGCACATTGTTACTGGCAATCTACATCCAGTAATTGTGGTCAGTGAAAGGAAGGGAGCTGGGATGCTTGTGGACTCCGGGCAACTCGCAAGTCCCGCAGCCAATACTGACTGGCCATTATTACTTCTGGAGTGGCTCTTAAGCTCCCGACTCCAAACACCCTCTTGCCAATCTTCATTTGAATTCATTGCCTCCGAATGGGCTTTCCAAACCCTGCAATCGAATTTGTTCTCATAGACCTACTCTCCATGTTGCCCTTCTACCTTGCTGGGCTGCCTCAGACAAGGACACTAGAACAAGGTCATAGCTGGGGGCCAGAGTGCAGTCACTGTATGCCAAGTATATGGCATCAGTTGCAAAGGACGTGGCTTTAGTGCGCATTTATTAGTCCATTCCCCAGAGTCTATACAATGAATCTGGAACTGTGCTTGGATGTTAGGAAATGGAAATGAGAGAAGTAAAACAAGGCTAGTGCAGTTTGCTCCATCCACTATGCAGGTGTAGAGACTGAGAGAGGATAAACATCATCGACCTCCATTAGTTATTGACAGGTTGTCGCCAACAGTGCATTTAAGTCCTGGGATAAAGTTGTGTCAGCTTAAAGTTCTTAATATCGAATTAGGAGACAGTAATCCAGGGACGCAGGAAGTGAAGCTGTCCTCCTTGAGTCTGGCTCAGCCCTGACCTCTGAGCTCCTGTGGCTGGCTTGCCTTTGTGTGTGACAGTCTGAATGAACAAAGCAGCTCAGAGCTGGCGACTAGGGGAGTGACTGCCTCTTGGTAATGAAGGGCAGGTTGACGTAACAACGTCGTTATGTGTGTTGAGACCGTCACGTTAAACGTAAATTGCTCTCGACGTGAGAAGAGGGACGTGTCTTTGGCGCTCGCAACGTGAGAGTCTGGGTAAGCTGAGCAAGGAAGAAAGGGGAAGGGGGCGTCTGATGGGGAGGTCAGATGTGGTGGTCATCGGCCTCCATTCATGTGTCCCACTGGTCTCTTGGCCACCCTTTCAAGTCCCTGGGCAGCGGAGGCATCTCATAAGGCAGCTAATGGCAGTGCAATTCGATAAAGATGATGCATAGGTGCCGGGGGCTGCCAATCAGGAGGGACTTCCTTCTCAGGAATGTGCTCAAGGTGGGGGGCATCCTGCATTGTCTGGTGATTATGGTGATGTGGATGCAAGTCACAAGATGCTGCTGCTGCTGATGCTGCACTCTTGAACCCATCATCACCCTGGCACTGGTGCTGCTGGATCCTCTATCTAGGTCATGATAATGAGCCATTGGGTTAGCTAAGCTTGATACAAAGGGGTTTAGCACCCGTCAGTGACACACACGCTAACCTCAGATGGTGGCCAGCTGCATGATGGTTTTGGCAGGGCCCGCTTGGGGGCGCTGTTAGGGGTGGGCGAGTCCATTGTGGCCGAAGGGATCAGTGGGCAGGATGAAGACGTATGATGGAGATGTGTTCATTGTCACTGAAGGAGTGACAGCCATCCACTGGATACCGAGGTAAGCCATGGACGTATTAAGCCTATGGAGTTCTAGCATGAGCTGGGTAACTTACCATTACAAGGTGGTGTTTAGTCTGCTGCTGCAACATGCGAGTGTTACCCTTGGGGCTGCTACTGATAGCCCATCAGCTCTCATGTCAAACGGTCAGCATGAGTTAGAGCAATCAATGCTGCACTAATGAGCCAACAGGTGATGCTCTGCTTGCTGCTGATGCTGCTGATTCTGCTGATGCTGCTGATGCTGCTCCTGCTGCTCCTGCTGCTGGAACTGCTACATCAGTGTCCGAAGATGCAACGCAGCCATCTAATCTAATATTTGTGAGGTGTGACTGTGAGTGACAGCCACTTTCATTAACTGGGACAGCCCAGTTACTCTTATTGGCATTTGCAATCATCTGGAGCTTTGCTCTATCACGACAAACAACAGCAGTACATTGTGTAGGACTTCATGTTCTCATTTGAAGCCTACACTAGAAAAACACTTCATGAATGACAAAGAACATTTTCTGAGAGTTATCCATCCCTCTAAAGTCTAGACACTTGAGACACAGGATCCTTCACAGCTGGCTCTTGTATAGAGCCCTGCAGACCTCTGAGTCTCCATGTTCTGTTTATGTCTTCCAGTAACGTTATATATTCCAACGGGCCCCTTGGAGGGCCGAGTGGCACCCTGGGGTGGAACTGAGGAATACGACCGTGACCAGCTTATGCTTCCAGTGTCCATCACGATTTACATGTTACTATACACTATAATTATGCACTACATGACAGAGGAAATCGTTGTCTATTGTATGATGAATTATGAATTGCAAAATATGGGTAGCTTTATTGTAATGAAACCAATCGCGACATTTATTATTTTTTTAATGAAGGTAATAATAACTTCACAACATTTACTTGCTGTGGTAACCAATAAAATGCCTTCCACCGCCATCATCACCATTATAGATGGGAGCTTAATAAAACGCAGATTTGCAATCCTAATGACTGTCAGATATTGCACTGCACACAGTTATATCCTGGAAGCGTAGATATGGTCAGCGTAATGCAAGGTCAATGCACCAGTGGCCTGGGGACACCCAATAATGCATCATGACCATTCCCTTGAGCCTGATAAGAGCCCCATTCACTGGAGCAGTCTCTCCTACCCATGCTAAACGCGTTTGCCCATCTTGAGGGCTCTCAGCGCTTTCTCAGATCAAGATAAAACTCTTCTCCTGCCATTGCTGTCTTTCTTGCCTGGGGGAGTCTAGGGTTCTAGTTTGTCACACACTGCGGATTGTTTGTCTCCCTGGAAAGTTAT
Source organism: Alitta virens (assembly GCA_932294295.1). Classification (NCBI taxonomy): domain Eukaryota; kingdom Metazoa; phylum Annelida; class Polychaeta; order Phyllodocida; family Nereididae; genus Alitta; species Alitta virens. The sequence goes on from OW028573.1 coordinate 69,140,785, forward strand.
GGTGATTAGCATTGATTGCTTCCAAGTCAGGAATTGGGCTTTCACTGGAGCTTTAGCAGGGAAAAAATGTATGGGACAATTGTTGAGGTGAGGGGGGGGGGGGGGGTAAGGGCCTAGGGGATAGATAAGGGTTGAATTGAAGCTGGGCCAGGTAGAATGAAAGTCTTTGATTTGTTGAGCTCATTGCTGGTACAACCTCTAGCTGTTTCAGAATTTTGTCACTTCAGTATGTCTAGCCAATTTTATTGTTCACTGTACTTGCATTGACAGCCCTGGTATTTTTATATCTGGCGTCTAGACCTATCACACAATAGATCTACAACTGATATGGTTTGTTAAAACGCCAGGTATTATTACGAACACTTCGTATTTTGGGTGAAAATGTATAGGTCAAGGAGTAGTCTTGCATTTGATTTTGATTTGATTGGTGGTTCAGTATGAAGAACCCGTCGGGGGCCTCTTTACTTATTTTAATGTATTCGAACCAGAAAGGCTCATGCACAACTAACCTAGGCAGTATTCACCTTAATTTTGGGTTAAAATCCTTGGTTACAACTTCCAAAGTATTAATTAAAGATTTAGGCATAATTGAACTTGTAACTATGGAGTATTACTGCAGTAAAGAAAGTAAACACATCGCTATTTCACTGCTCAGGCGAGCTATTTATAGAAAACAGAACACTTAAAAAAAAAAAGGATTATCAGAACCAAATTTCGTGGCGCAGTGGATAAGGCCACTCGTGTTGTGAGTGTGGTGAAACTGTACTTTTCTGACAGTGGTTCGAATCCAGCTCAGAAATTGTTTTTTTTTTTCTTTTTAAAAAAGAATCTTGGTCCCAATATCATGTACAGTGACAGCTACTGCTAATATTGTTCACGTTGCCAGATATCTATTCTTTTTTTTTTAAAGAATTTTCTTTTATAAGCGAGCCTCAGCCTATAGGACATCTTCTTTATATAGGAGAGGCTTTCCTGCAGAAATGCTAAACATTGTCAAAATGCATCCAGTGAGGTCCTTTTCACTTTGGGGTATCAGCTGTGTCTATTGCAAATATAGTTAACATAGTAGTGGAAACCCATTTGGAACCTCTGAGCATGGACTCCATGCTCTGAGATAGGCACCTCTTTGTAGGAGGTTTTTCAGAAATACCTGTTGGAGCCCCATAATCAGATAATGTAGAAATACTGAGCAACTTTTATGATTCTCAACAAAAGCTTAATATCTTCCTTTTGTTCAATCCTATGAAAACTAATGTGATTTAAATCAGTAACTGAGGTGTCTCAGCTGTGATAATAAAGATAATTGCAGGGGATACAGGCACTGATATACGTAAGTCAATGTAGGCTGCTGTGGCTTCATGAGCACTAGTACAGAGCAATTCCTTATTTGAAAATCTCTCTGGCCTGGCCAGAGCAGCAGGTCATAATTAACATAATATATGCAGCCCCTTCAAAGTTCATTTCCCAGAAATTTAAGATGAGGTCTTTGTGAAAGTTGTGCTACTCACTAAATTTACATTACTCAAAAGGCTACTTCACTATAAAGCCAGACCTTTTATTAAGTAATACAAAGGCTGGTATGCACTACAAGTTGTCAGTTCATGATGCCATTAATGTGAAAATAAATACAATGCAATCATATTTCTATCACATTGGTATGGCATTGCATATCTTCAGGTCTCTTTTGAAGAGAGCTTTACTTGGCACGATCATATGTATCCTATGTAATTTAAAAGCACATTTGTATGATGAACTTTCTCCATCTCCATCATTCAATTTTCATGAGCCAGAAAAAATATTTTGTTTATAGATCTGGTGGCTTGTTCTGTGATGCCGGCATTGTTCACAGGTTACCAGATATCTATTATTTATCTTTTTTAAAGAATTTTCTTGTGTGGCCTGTTGTGGGTGTGTCACTCATGATGGCCAATCAGGGTCAGAGGCCTGCAATGAGTCGACCACTGCAACACTGGTAACAACAGCAGCATCACAAGCACACATTCTTGATGGATTTTTGTGCCAAAACACCACACTTATATAGTTACCAATTCAATCACATTAGTTTTCATATTTATGTATTATCTCCATCATTGTGAAATCGGTCAAACCTCATCAATCTGCAATCTTCCCCATGTTCATCATTCGGTTTTTATGCTACATCGCCTATAAAAAAAATTCTGGTAAATATCTTCTTGTGGTCAGTCCATGAAGTGATCGAAGTTTTGAAATACAGATTGTCGATTTTATAAGCAGTCCATATCATCCCATTTTTGAAGGAATTGCTTCCACAACAGGAGAATCTCATCGACTATAATGGTGGCATTCAATTCTTTATGTGTTTTCACTGCATGAACTCTTGAGAATAACGGCTGGCCTTCTTTCATGATCAGCTTTTCCCATTCAGCCAAGCGCCAAGTGGATCAATGGATACGCTGATGATGACAGTTCGAAGGTCGTGAAACAATTGCAGAGACATGGAGCAGACACGCCGTGCATATGCCAGTCAGTGCTCACTGCTCTTATTTCAAAAGACTGCAGGTCCTTGGACTCTTTGACTCTGCCATTCATCCACTGGATCTGTATATTGGTGCATGTTTGCTATGTATATTTAATGAGGATAGATAGACCCCTGGGTTGGTCAGCACCCATGAGATCTATAGCCATAGATAACATTACCCCACCCCCCCCCCCCGTTCCCCCAGGCCTGCCATTACACCAGGCTAGTCACATTGTTTGCCTTCCTGGAATGGCTGACCCATCCTTCAGCTGTCACTTGTATCGACTCGTTGTTTTGATTCTTGTTGAAAGTCGTTCAGATCGCATGATATGGTGAAGTTCGTGCACCTAAAATCTGATGGTGGTCCAAGTGCTGGATGATCTGCAACTGCAACTGTTCTTCATTATCTCTAATGTTTTGACTCTTGAAGTCTTGTTTTGATACGTTTTCGCTTAAAGGTTTTTGTTGCGGTATTGTTGTTGCAGTATTGTCTTCAGTTGCTGATTCTCAATGTAGTATCATGTTGACGTCATCTGAAAGCTTTTGGCAGTGTACATGGCATGCATTTGCACCAGGGGTGGTATGTATTTCATGCGCCTGTATTCATAAGGACATGCAACAAAAGGAACCCTCCTGCTTCATCACGAGAAGTCCTTGGGATTGCCAGCCATTTCTTCTCAACTCCATTAGTATTCATGGATTGCATTTCAAGGCCCTGACTTCCCTGCCTAGAACAACAGGCAGTAAGTGGAAGCATGGTCCGCTAATACCAATTTGATGACGGTTCTACTCTAAAACATGCTGGTAATACTGATTTGGCTTGTTTTAAGTCTGTCCTTGGTCCTACTGGGACATCAGCAGACAAGAAAATAATGTATGGATATGGAGTTAAAATTTGCTATCACAGTTTTTGCAAGATTTCACTTATTGTTGCATCAAGATCAGAATGAGCATTTATTGTCGTTTGACAGAGTGGCATAATTGCTTTATGGAGAGTTGCTCCGGCCTTCTCCAGTAAAAACAGAGGGCATATTTGTTTTGCTTAAAGGTAGTCCAGGAATCTTGCTCCATAGTGAAGATAGGCAAAATAGCTGTGCAGATATGATCGTGGTATGCTGGTGTCAGCTAGACATAGACATAGAGTCCAAAATGGATCAGATTCTATGGCGGAAACATGCAAAATAGCTACACAGATATGACAATGGAATGCTGGTGTCAGCTAGACATCTAAAATAGTCTGAAATGGACCATCTGCCAGACGTCTAGTATGGAATCTAAATTAGATTATCTAATACAGAGTAGATTCCTTGGTGGAAACAGAAAAACTCACTTTTGCAGATATGATTATGGAATTCTTGTGTCGGCCAGACAGGGTCTAAATATGGACCAGATTCTCCACCATAAGGTGAATAATCCCGAGGCTTTCTTCCTCATTTCCTGCTCTGGAGGCACTGCATCCAGCCACTCGATCCCCTTAAGAAGTTTCACTGTCTTGGATGTTAGGGATGTAAAATGCCACGTAGAGATGGCAGCAGTGTTGTCTTATGTCTGGGGCTTTGTCAGCTGGGAATTGCAGGTAATGAAGCAGCAGATGTTGCTCCTGAGGCAACTCCCAGCCTCCTTAAGAGATGTATTAAAAAAGTGTCTTGGAAGGGAAGGCCAACATTGTGTTGCATGGGTTGGCCCACTCTGTAAGAGAAAATGTTTTGCAGAATTCAGTTGGTGGTGCTACAGCCAAAAGTTGATGGCTAAGTTGAGAGAACATAAAAATATTCTACCTCCTAATGGTAATTCTAGACCAAAGCCTAGAACAAGATTTATTTGGCAGCCTAACCTGCCTGGTTTGTATCCCTTTTATGGTGTAAAATTAAAGAGGCGTTCATTTATTGACAGTCTAGAGTCAGTATGGAACTGGAGCCTGGGGTTGAGGGAAGCAGCTGCTGTTGGCATTGCATGGAGGCCTTGCATGGAGGCAAAAATCCATGCGGTTGGTGAATTAGAGCCACGAGGCCACCAGCAATGGAAGTGTGTCAAACGTCCCCTTCCATGTTATACAGCCATTAACTGCATGCGCGTGATTGATAACATTAAAGAGGCAAGGATGATTTGTCATGATTTCACACACAGGTGATGGGTTGTTTTCAGGAAAGTGGACGTGTCCCTGGCCTTGGCCGGTTTCTATACAGAGGCATCCGCAGCCATACACTTAACACTGTGCACCTGTCACGCACCTATCCCCTTGTTTATCACACCCCACCTGTCTCCCTGACAACTAACGACCCAGGATAATTGCTCACTTTCCATCTTAGCTCAGCCTCTCACACGCACTGCTATTCTGCCAATACTTCCACATGCAGTTTTTATCAAGTCAAGAAGAGGGAAGGAAGAAGAACGGTTGCAAAAGAAAGAGTTCAGTGTCATGACAGCGGTACAAAAGACTTTCGCTTCCTTGCAGTCTTTGAAAAGCTACGCTGTTCCTTACTTTAATGCCTGAGGGGATCTCAATTGCCATAAACAAGAATGATAGACATTGAAACTTGTTGTGCATGCAGCTTCATCAATATACATGTCAAGCTGGAAATAAGTTCTGTGTACATCCCTAAGGGAATAATCAACCATTCCTGTGTGGCAACACCAGTATGCCTTTAGACAGGAAGTGTATTCAACATGTTTAAATATTCGTAGTCCTTTTTCTCTCTTCTTCAGTGCTTTTCAATAGATGAACACTGACTCAAATGGAAGGGTAGTCCCAGTGATCACAATATTCAGAATTAACAGGTTTTTATGAGGCAAATAGCATCGTCAAATGGTATTATAGCATGTAATGACTCCATGCTGTCTGTGATTTAATGGGTAATGGCTTGCTGATGGCTGTTTACTATCAATCATTGTCAGGCATAGATTGTGTCATTCATAAAGTTTGGAATGGTAATATCAAAGTTACATGGTTTGCCTTGAGCAATGCAGAAGTTCTCTTTTTGCTGCAGCCGGAATCAGCTCAGAGATGCCATAGTAGAGTCCCCTTTTCATGGCTGCCATATCTATTTCCTCTGAAATGCTGGATGTACTGAAAGCTGCATCCACGCTTTCTGGATGTCGAAGCAATATGTGTAATGGATTGACTGTGTGGCTTTCCTTTGCTGATGCTATCTGTGGAACGAATAACGTAGTGAAAAATACCATTTATGGAAGTTTGAAGAGTACAACAAATGCTCTGTGGATGGATAAGATTGCTCTGTGGATTGCTGTATATAATATGCTTGTTTTTTTGATTTTGCAGGAATTGCAGACCGACATCACAGCCCATCAACCAATGTTCGAAACACTCCGATCAGCCGGGCAGCAGATCGCAATGACTGCAGAGCCAAGTCAAGGCACAAAATTAGAACAACGCTTAGAGGAAATCAATGAGCGATGGGGCCAGCTGATGACCAAGTCTGCTGAAATCAGGTAAGCTAATGGGCAGTGTGAGTGACACTGTCTGACATAGCACTGTCTGCTCTGATTGATGACTCAATGGTGTGCTGGCTCCTTCGTTGCTGGTGACAGTGACCCGGATCACCAAGGAGCCTTGGACAGAGACCTTTGCCTCTGACTCACTATATGCACTGCAATAAATGGGCTCAGCTGCTGTCAGACCTTATGGTACTTTAATGTCTGCATCGATCTTTGCTGCCATATATGTATATTAAAAAAAGATCCGGGTGCAAAGATGCAGTTTATATTGCTGTGAGCTTGTCTATCTCTGAAATTATTCTAGTTCTGCCTTAAATTTTTCTTGGAGGCCGGGACTACAGCGTATATATTTTTTTTTTTGCTTTTTGTTTTTACCGATTTCAGGGAAGTCAGTTTCCATTGACTGTTTGTACAAAATATGGCTAAATATTTTTGGAAATGGACACATTGTCATTTGAAAATCTACTATTGCTAAGCGGATCTGTTGGTATTTAGCTTGTCCAGATCTGTTGGTATTTAGCTTGTCCAGATCTGTTGGTATTTAGCTTGTCCAGGGATTTACACGACATGATCAACAGAACCACTGCCCACTTGTAGGATCAACCCAATTTATTGCAGCACATTGTAGACTGTCAAATCTTAATCGAATATTGAGCATTCTGTATGCACACTGATGTCACTGTATGTACTCCTTTCTCATTTCAAGGGTTCCTCTATTGATCGAGTTTACAATGCTTTGCATATGGTTGTATTATAAATCTTTGCCACTAAAAATCACTTTAGTCTGTATTCACTCTCTAAATGCCAGCTGCTCCTTCATTTTCATGCATGTGTATGGATCAGATGCTGCTGGCATAAACCGGCCATATTGCGCTTTTATGGAAGTTCAACATTGCAAGTTGCTTCAGACCCGTAAGCAAATTGTGTGATGTATTGGAGCAGAAAACAGCTGCTTTGTGAGGACGTATTTTGCTGACAGGAGTGCTGTAATACATCTGAGGGAGTATTACAGCCTGTTCTGTTAGGAACTTCTTGTTTGTCCAAGAGGAATGTTCTTTCCTCTTGACTGAGTTTTATTGTCCTCTCATGTCAGGCCAATGCCACCCTGAGCCACAAGGAACCAATAAATCTTTGCTTTGCCTGAAAGCAGGAAAAATATAAAGAGATTAGCTGTCAGTTATTCCAAAAGCAAACTGTTGGCATGTGCCATGGACAAAGAAAGCTTTTCAAATGTGATAAGGCACTTCAGCATTTCATTAACAGTAAAAATGAACATCAATATCTCCTGTCTTAAGGCAAATGGCACTGCAAGCGTTATGTATTGTGTCTTAATGATTAAATTTGGTTGTGGGGAGAATTGTGCAATTCTTCTCTGAACATGTAATGACAGCAGCTTTTCAATTCTGTGTGCGGCTAAATTGCACATTTTTCACAGAGATAATTATGATGTAGATATGTCTTTCTGTGGCACATTCGCTTTTGTTTGGAGGATTTATAGTATAATATGTGCTTGTGTGATCCTTGGTTATTGTGTATTCTCGCAGGTGAATTAACTCATATATTCTGCATCCCTGCTGATATTGCTGATATCAATTTCATGATGATACAGTGTAGTATTCTGTCAAACTGACATGGTACTACAATTTAACGAGCAGATGTTTCTGTTGTTCCCTTAGGATTTCAAATGAAACCATGTTAATTTTTTTCTTGCACAGAAAGTGTATTTTTTTCACTGTTTGGGTAACTAGTCCAAATTGCTACTGTTGATAATTGTACCAACTACTTTATTCTAATGGATCTCAATATTTTCTTATGTTCTTTCAGAAACCAATTACTGATGCCTCCTCCTCAGTGGGCAGATCTTCTCCGTTGTCTCCAAGACCTTGTCGACTGGATTACAAGGAAGGAGGATGAACTGCAGAAGCAGCAACCTATTGGGGGAGATGTCAACTCCATAGGAGTTCAGAAGCAACAACATGAGGTAAAATCACAGATGTTATATATATCTATATATGTTATATAAATCACAGATGTTATATATATTTTGAAACAAATCTATCCCTGCTCGTTATCCTCTTAATCCTATTTGGCCAACACTCAACTCCAGTGCTGCCTCATAAGCTAGATGTGAATCTATGATGTAGATTCTATGCAATTTTTTTTGGACATAAAACACACTGAGATAGGCTAATAATATTTTGCATGTATGCTCCACAGACATTTGTTATGATTATTGCTATGCTTGGCCATTTATGACCTTGAAAGCTTTCCTTCCCATATGAGCTACTTAAGCATGGTTAGTCTGTATTGTGGGATATTCTCCCTTATTAGAAGATATTAGGCTAAAACATGTCCTCAATGAATGTGATTGTTATGAATTGGCCTGACCAAATATCTGCTGTACATTTTAAGTGTGGGTAGACGTTTTCCTAGCTCTCACATCAATATTGCATATGAGTAGCTGTTTCTCTCACACATCAGTATCTTCATACATTTTATTTATAGCGAGCGCTTAGTCCACTTTATGGGATGGAATATATCTTTTGTGCCATTCTTGATAGTGGTGCTGGATTTCATCTCTTTCACTAGATATTTCCATATACCAGGTCATTGCTCAAGGCACTCCAAGATGAATAGCAAATTAGCCGCATGATGTTTCTACAGTGGAGCTGTTATTTCTTCATAGCTCTTAAAAGGGGAAGATATATAGTCTCATTCCACAGATTCAAATGCTTTGAATACAGTACTGCAGAGCCTTAAGATGTGCTGTTCCCTATGGTCTATCATGCATGCTTCCTGTCCTGGAAGATTAAAAATATGTCCTGCATAATTTGAGCACCTAATATCTTGTTAGTGTCTGATTTGGTTCCGGGAATGTTGAAATGCTCTGATTTCACCACAATGGACTGCAAGTATGTGTGCTGAGGTGAATTGAAGACAGGTCTCTCAGACGTGACTATGTAACCAGATGCGGGGAAGGAAGCGGGGCAGTGGTTAGAGGAAATTAAGGTAATGGAAGAGTGTTTGCCTGGGACATCGGTGATGTTCGTGAAGACGCAGCAGTTGGGGATGTGGTGATGATGCCAGCAGATGAGGCCGCTGCCCCGACACAAGCCCAGTGTTTGCTCAACCAATACGTCCTCTTGTATCTGCCAGTGTGTATTTCATTAAGGCGTTTTCATTAAAATGAGCATTCAGAAGATTGCTTGCGCCCTGCTTGCATAAAGACTGCTGTGTATCAAGTTGTCTTCAGGTTTTATATCTGCAGCATTTCAGTTGTCTTAAACTCACTAGAGTTGAATTGTGGGCAACAAATGTAGCATGTTTTATTGAATTTTTATTTTCTATTCTTATCCATGAATTTGCAGTGAAATACATTGTACGTATCCCAGTTGTTTTGGTGTGCTAGTCTTCTGTATTTGCAGTTAATATTAGGAGATGGTCATGGCTGCTTCCTACTGCCCTGTATTTGATATTAGACTGTGGGTTCACATAGACATTTTTTTAAGTCAATTCTGTATGTGTGTGAGTTTTTTTTTTGTTGTTGTTTTTTTTTTTTTTTGGGAGGAGGATTTGAGTTGTGCTACTATCAGGCATGTTGTAGGCATCATTTAGGTCTCAGGAATATCAGTCTCAGTTTTGGAAAGGAAGGCAAAATAACTCAAATTCTTCATTAATTGGTAAATGATTAATTTTGGCTCTGTTCCTCAAAAAAATTTGATTCCTTGCAGATCCTCAAGAGGGAGGTTGAAGACAAGAGACCTCTAGTGGAAGCTAATTTAGACACAGGCCGTTCATACATGAGGGAAGACAGCCTGGAAGAGAAGCGAGTGTCAATGGACAGTGGAGAAGGTATGGTTGGATTAGATGAACAATTTATACTTCATTGCCATGGCAACTTGTGTTGTATGTTTCAGCGGAGTTAAGTATTCAGTATACACATAGCATGGCTGAAATATTTATCATCTCATTTTTTTGTGAGTTGAACATTTCCATACATTGACTTATTTAACGGAATCAATACTCATTAAAAATGCCTGTGTTGTAGAGTCTGAAGGTAGTGCAGTCGACCAAGTGACACCAGAGCAAGAAACTAAACAACTGATGAGAAAGATTCGTAAATATGTGCGACTGCTGAACCGCAAGTGGGCGGAACTTAATCAACGTATTCATGAGTGGCAGCATCAACTGGATGACACAATGTCGGTTAGTATTCAACTGTGATAGGACATCTGCCGATTTTGCAGAGTTTTTTTTATACAACAAATGTGTCTTTAGACCATCTGGCAAGGGGGCATTTATGTAGTACTTTGTTTCAAGTAAATGAAAGCATTGGCACTATGCCCGAATGTGGTCCTTTCCAATAGAAATAAATGCATCTTCTGAAGTTCTGGATGTCCATTGCAGAGAATGGTGTTATTTCAAGAGTCCATGGATGACTGCCAACATTCGCTTACTGAGGTTGAAAACGAAAAGAACAGGTGGATCCCAGTGGAAGATGTCATGCTGGAATCGCTGCAGGATGAAATTTCTGCCACCAAGGTTCATATGATCTTCTTACAGCAATTTCACAAAGGCCTTTTACATGCAGAGATATTGCATGTGTAGAGAATTTGATCAAGAACTACAAAATTCCCTTAAACTCCAGACGCTCTTATTCGCGATTGGCATGATCATTTTATTTAAGTCCCAAAGTAGCTACTGATGACTTCTTGTCATGTATAAACTGTCAAATCATTTAAGGCAGATTTTTATAAAACTCAATGGGAATGAAATAGACAATGAAATGGATAAAAAAAAAAGGGAATCAGATTAGATCATGTTGTAAAACGGTCCACCATCTTGAATTTTTGTTGCAGAACTACCAGGCTGGCCTTACACCAATGCAAATGCAGATCTCAAGACTCAACTCCATGGCCAATAATTTCCAAGATGCCAATATTGTTCTTTCACATTTTAATGTTAATCGACTAGAGGACCTCAATTCCAGGTGAGTACATGTCCCATTTAAGATCTGTTTTGGCAACGATGATATTTTGTGATTCAGTGTAGTTTTTGTGTGAATTGTTATTCTAAATATGTGTACATCACATTTTGTTGCAGACAAAAGATATTATTAGCAGCATGTGAAGAAAGACTTAGACAATTGCAAGATGCCTTACGCGACTTTGGTCCTAATTCACAACATCTCCTTGCTGGTGAGTTTAATTGCAAACAGATTTTAGTGGTGTATACTGTTTTAGATCATTGTAAAGCTTCAAGTTAATGCCATTCACTCAATGAATATCATTAACTCTGAAGCTCTCGTATCAGTTCAGTAATTGTTTCAATAATGAGTGACATTTGAATTCTGTGAGTATTGCAAAATATTAAGTATTCGATCCCTGTTTGAAGGACCGGCTGTGATCTCTCCTGTTGACTCCAACAACAAATTCCACAGCCAATTTGAAGGTACACCGCTTCACAAAATATGAGTTTTTATTTATCCCCTGCTATTTATGTCATGCCTAGTACCAAGACACATCATTTAGTTTTCGGCTTCTTTGCAGTTTTCACTGTTCAATTAACCTTTTGAAGTTATTTGAATTTTCTAAACGCCAATATGTTACGATAAATTATTAGCCAGATTCCTAATAACCATGTTTGAGTGTTGTTTCAATTAAAAGCCTACATTCGATTAACTTTTCTGAAGACATTTATTCACAACTAGCTTGGCAAGAAGTGATTATTAGGTTCAAGGATCTAGATGATTTATTTATACTTGATGGAAAGAATGTAAAAGCTACATCGTTTGAATTTATTATATCAATATTGGAATGTATTTGGTTGTAGTAGATTAGTTTTGGAATAGCTAAGTATTTTTGTTAAGGAATGCTTTATAAATCTTGTGTAGACTTCATAGATATTGTTAACTTTTTATAATTATACATGTGTACGGAGAATGATAAATTCAGATTCAAGTCTTCAATGTTACTCTGTCAAGGGTGGTGGTGGAATATGAAAGTTGAAGTTTATGTGAAACTATATTTCAGAAATAAATATGGTTATTGCAGCATCAGTAGACCACCCATGGGAACGAGCTGTGGCTGGTAACAAGGTGCCTTATTACATCAAGTAAGTCTAAATCTATTTGTACATTTATTGTCTTTATAATTGTGGCTAATTATATTTGCAATACATATCTACAATTCTGCATGATATTTTCACTTTGCAGTCACAACACAGAAACAACTCATTGGGACCATCCCCATATGGCACAGATGCTTCATTCAATAGGTAAATGTCTCAAGTTTTCATAAGAGATTTACTGAATTTTCCAAATTTGCTGCTTGCTTTTTCTCTTGTTCTTAATGAAAGAATTTCAGGTGGTTCAGAAAAATGCTTATAATATTTAGAAATGTGATTCTTGTATTAGTTTACATGCTCTCATGATATCTTTTATCTTTGTAGCTGACCTCAATGAAGTCAGATTTTCAGCGTACCGAACTGCTTTGAAACTTCGAACAGTGCAGAAAAAATTGTGCTGTGAGTACATTTGAAATATTCTTCCAGTGAAGTTTGATTTGTATTATGTTGCATATAGATGAAACTTCAACTTCTGGTGAGTTGTATACATTGTTTCTTTGTTACAGTGGATCTTTTGAATATGAACAACGCAATAGATGCCTTTGATCAGCATCAGCTCAGAGGGGAAAATGACCGAGTCATTGACGTGGTTGATGTCCTTAATTGTTTAATGACCATGTTTGAAGGCATAGCCGAGGACCACCATGACCTTGTTAATATACCTTTATGTGTTGATCTTGTGCTGAATTGGATATTGAATGTGTATGACAGGTGGGTGCATAATATATGTCTTACATATCTAATTTTGCATTTAAAGTAGCAAAATTCAATATGCCAGCTTTTATTTTTCAGTGCAAGAAGTGGCCGAATACGACTATTGTCTTTCAAAGTAGGATTAATTGTTATGTGTAAAGCTCATCTAGAGGACAAATACAGATGTAAGTGTATTTCTATTTGAAATATTATATATAAGGTCTGGAAAAAGTTGGGAATTCTCTTTTTGCTGGAAATTTTGGGCACCCTGACACCAGTTGTATTTTGTACAGGGTTTGAATTCTTTGAAAACTTTCACTGTTGTCTCTTTCAGACCTATTTCGGTTAATCGCTGATACAAATGGATTTGCTGATCAGCGTAAACTAGGTCTGTTATTACATGATGCTTTGCTCATTCCCAAGCAACTCGGAGAGATTGCATCTTTTGGAGGAAGCAATATTGAACCAAGTGTTCGCAGCTGTTTTGAGAAAGTAAGTATTGCCGAAAAATTTATTTATATTTGTACACTTTAGAATGAAATTGTAGTAGTTCCTTAGGAGAAGAAAAATTTGGAACATGCTCTGTAGAATGAGGATGTGTTGGAGGAAGGTGATTAGATATGCAATTAAACAAATGTGATTGGCAGCAATGTGTATGTTTTCAGTTAACTTGTGGAACAGAGACGCACACCTTGAGGGTAATTAACCACTTTTGAATTTCAAATAGTTCCGGAATTCCTGATTGATCTCATGAGACCATTCGAATGGAATACGAAAGCAGAGTGAATGTACAGACAGTTTGAGCTCGTAGAAGGTGCACCAGACTTGGTGTCAGTTCATGTAAATCTAATGACAGTTCACAATTCCCTGCAGGGAAACTTTCAAGTCTGCAAAGACTCTCATGAATAGGCTTGATTTGCACAGCAAGTTGATTTGTTGGTGATGTGCCCATCCCACACACGAGGTTAAATAAATTCAAAATGACAAAGGTTTCGTGGTTGTTCGCGATGCTGTTGTATCTCTCTCTCTAAATGATATGCTTTGAGCAAACTAGCAGTATTGATTTTTTGCATGAAGGTAGTTATGAATGCAGTGCTGAGATTTAGAGTAAAAAAGGGCAAGAAAATAAAAAGGATGATGGATTGTAATGCGAACCTGGACTTGCAGTTGATTTTTACTTGAAGTAGTGTTGATTTCTGTGCTTGTAAAAGAAGCATGACATGGAGTGGCTATCTCAAGACTTAATGAGACTTAAGTTATGGTTTAATTTCCAGGCCGGAAAGAACCAAACGGAGGTAGAAGCGTCTCATTTCCTTGACTGGATGAAGATGGAGCCACAGTCAATGGTGTGGATGCCAGTCATGCATCGCCTGGCGGCTGCTGAGACTGCCAAGCATCAGGCCAAATGTAACATCTGCAAGGAGTATCCTATAGTAGGCTTCAGGTAAGCACCTCACTCTCAGTTTCACTTCGCCAGCTCTCTGAACATTATGGGTCAGCTACTAACCCAGCAACTTCCATTCTGGAACAGAAGGTTTGCATCAGTGTGCAGCACTGATTCGATCGATCTGAGATATACACCTGTCATTATCGATATCATAACCCACTGCTTCTTTTTTTCTTTCAGATATCGTTGTCTACGCTGTTTTAATTTTGACATGTGTCAAAATTGTTTCTTCTCTGGGCGTAAGGCCAAAGGCCACAAGCTCACTCATCCTATGCAAGAATATTGTACAGCGGTAAGTTTCAATTTTCATAAATCTCATTTAGGGTATGAGTGTTATGAGAGATTGATGGATTGCATTATGTTGTGTTAACCTTAATAGCAAGAAGGATTTGAAAATCAATAGGTGAGGCAACAGACAGTCTGCCAAGCGGCATTATTGGAAAGCTGGGGCTGAATTAATGATGCGTTCATGGGCCAGTTGGCAATGTGCCATTTGTGCATTCATTATTAATGCTCACTGTGTTTGTTGCTTCATGTAGACCACTTCGGGAGAAGATGTTCGCGACTTCACAAAGATGTTCAAAAACAAATTTCGGTCGAAGCGGTACTTCAAAAAACACCCTCGCCTGGGCTATTTACCTGTACAGACAGTATTAGAAGGGGATCCTCTTGAGAGGTATGACAAAATCTGCTTGTATGTGCTTGTCTAATATGAATCGCTAATGTGGCATGCGAAGCTGACATTTACCAACATCAGACAGAACCATTGCTGGCATAGTACAAATATGTAGATCTTGCCCAGTGACTGTGTGTCACAAATGACTGCTTGGAATTAAGCACATTTCGATCTTATTATTCCAGTCCTACTCCTTCTACCCAGCACATAGCTTCTCAGGAAATGCATTCTCGCCTTGAACTCTATGCAAACAGGTAAGAAATATTGATATATCTAGTATGTTTCTGGCACTGTGTTACTCTGCAGCCATTGCATTTAATATTACATATAAATCTCCTGTCTTTACAGATTAGCAGAAGTTGAACAAAGACAGAATACTTCAACTCCTGACTCGTAAGTTACTTGAAATTATGGTAATGAAATCATATAGTGTAATATTATGAAAGTGATATTGCAGTAATTGCCAAAAAGTGATGCATATAGCCATTATTGATTGTAAACCATACTCAGTATGAAAACTGGCTTTGCACTAAATATTGATAAACACTGTAGTTAATTGATTGACTGCCCTGGTGTTTATGATGTCTAGACTGGTTATGAAGTAGAGCTGTGTGTTTGTTACTTTCATGTTGGTCTGAAATAGATGCTGTGAATCCCTCATGTTTATGACCTTAGGTCTTGCTACTGTTTGACCTTTCCTTGACCTTGTCAAGGCTTCTGACCTCCTTGACCTGTCAAGGGCTGTGTGTGTAGTTGTAGTCACTAAGACCTCTGTGATCCCTGAACCCTCTGACTTGGGTACACAGGGATTTTGTCTCTGGTTGCAGTGAAGATGAACACCACTTGATCGCTCAGTACTGCCAGAATCTCAATGGCCAGGTTACTAGTCACCAGGTAAGCTCCTTTAAAGTGTAATTTTAATCATTTCATTGTATGATATGCATGTTGTGAAAATGATCCAATGAACAGGATTGATTAATGAATTATTCAATTACCTATTCCAGCTGAGAAGTCCCATGCAGATAGTTATGGCCATTGATACTGACCAGCGGACAGAACTAGAAACGATGATCCATGATCTGGAAGAGGAAAACAAGTGAGAAATTAATTACTACATCACAAAAAAAAAATTATATCACATGTGAAACAAAACAATTATTAATAAAAAATCAACAGTAACTCCAGATGACTACTTGTTGAAATGAAATGGAGTTTGTTTGGCTTAAAAGTTTCAGATATAAATGTAAATATTTAGAGATATGATATTCATTTCTTTGCTGTATTTGTGGATTATATATGAACTTATGATGACTGGTTGTATTTTAGGAACCTGCAGGCTGAGTATGAAAGACTAAAGATTGTCCAGCATGATGTGAAGACGCCAAACTCCAGCATCCTTGATGACAGTGATGATGGAAGGGATGCTGAGATGATCGCTGAAGCCAAGTTGCTGAGACAGCACAAAGGCAGACTGGAGGCTCGCATGCAAATCTTGGAGGACCACAACAGACAATTGGAAGCCCAGTTACACAGATTGAGACAACTCCTTGAGCAGGTGGGTACAACAATGGCCGAATAAGTTGTGACCTCCTTCTGGAATTACTGGTCTTGCTATTAATACTAACTGAGAATCAAGACCCTGTTCTGTACTTCTTCTTGCTTTTGATGCATACAAGTTTGAAGCCCTTTTGTTCATAATAGTCACAAGTCTCAGTAACTAATATAATCTGTTTCTGAATTCTATGCTGACTTGCAATAAAGATTGTATACCTTTATATAATACATACATACACTGTATATATACATTAAGTCTGTTCTATCCTTGTTAATAGTATTAATGCTTGCTTGGTTAATTCTTTTGTGATGGGGTTATAATTGTTCTTTACCTATCCCAGTGATTTATCCAGTGCAGTGAACACTGTCTTAAGTGCTCTATAGCAACTCAATAATCAACCTCACATAATCATCTTTGAATGATGGCCTGTTTACATATTTATTGCTTGTTACTTTTGAATTGATTTGGAAGAATTTGTATCTCACGACTTTGAGCATTATGATACTGGAGGTCTGGGTTAGGAAACATTCAAATTTGTTGTTCATCTAATCTCTGTGATCAGACAGGAAAAAAGGTTAGGGGGTGACATGTCTTCACCTATGAAACTACATAACAGCAATATTTCTCTACTTGCTAGTTATTAGTAGTTACATGCACTGCAATTCTCTAATATTTCATTATTTGAAAACAATAATTGATAAGCAACATAATGCTCAATCAGCGATACAATTTCTTGCAAGTTTGTTGGGCATGGAGTCTGGAAATTTGGGAGCATTTTGCGTGGCTTGTTTTGCAGCCTGGGGTGGACACAAGTAAGAGTATGACCCTGAGTCAGATGAGCAGCCTGGACGGAGGAAGTCCTTCGATGTCACCCTCGGTGTCCCAACAGTCCCTGCCCAATGCGGCCCTCATCTCCTCCTCATCCCGTCCTCGCTTCCACTCCCAGTCTTCCTCTCAACTCACTGGCCTGGGAGGCACCAAAGGTACCCTCCTGCTCAGACACGTTGCCACAGTACACGGCCATCTGCTTTTTAACACTAATAACTGATTAATCTCTTTCCAGCTGTTAAATCTCTTCAATCATTTAAAACTGTAAAACACCATCTTCTCAAGATTAATTTTCTAACTTAGATTAAATCTCATGGGAGAATGCCATCTGTAATCACTTTAACTGCTGTCATTTCATTCTGATTACTATTTAATGACATGAAGATTTAGACTTATCTGATTATTAGGTTTGACACAAACTGCACTCTACTCTGCTTAACAACAATAAGCTAAAAATTTAAGCTGCTTTAAGTAAATTTAACTCTAACAATGATATTACAGTTGTCTTGGATGATTTACAATATTCCATGCATTTCGCAGAACGACGAAGACACAGCGAATCAGGGTCCAGAAGTAGACTTGATGACAATGACCTCGATGATGTCATGAAAGAAATTCACAACTCTTTCCCTGAGCCTAATACTAGATGTGAGTACAATTTATATGGTAACTTAAACTTATGTTAGTGCTATCTGTGTATTCTTGTAAACCATTACAACGACTTCTGAATCTGTCTCCTGTTTCGTAGCCCTCGACAACCCATGTTAATTCAATGAGAATTTTAGAAATTGCATAAAAACCAATGTAAAGATTTAACACAATTACAGTTCATTGCAAGTAAATGCTATTTCTCCATAGTGGCATCTCTGCTGAAGAAGTAAACCAATTTGAGTCATGAACATGATGTTTTATACTATACATTTCTCCTTTCCAGCAAGCAACAGTGTTGGCAATTTGTTCAGCATGGCAGGACAAATCGGTCGTGCCGTGGGCACCCTTGTGACCGTTATGACTGATGAGGAAGGTAGCGGTAGTGATGACGACATGCCACCGCTGTATCAGCATCATCACCATCTTCATCTCCATCACCATTATTCTGGCTTGCCACATTGACCAGACCCACCACCTTACTCATCCAAAGACTCTCGGCCAGTCGCCATTACTTGATATAGACTCTTTTAGACCTATACGCAGTTACAGTGGAGAAATACCAATGGATATAGTTGTGTTAGTTACCTTGAAAGGTGTCTTAGAATCAAATTCACTTCTCCTTGGTGCTACTGTTACATGTAAAATGTTAATATAAAAGCAACTATACCAAGGAATTTCATTCATTAATCATAATTTTCCTCAATGTTTGAGAAAAATCAATTGCATGGACTGCAGCATTGGTTGTGCATCAACTCTGATGCTTTAAAATTTCGTACCAGTATTTTATCATACACAATTCTTTTATCATTAACTTTGGTCATCTGTCTGTTGTCTTTTAATGGAACATTTTAAATCTGTTGTGAGATTTCAATTCATGCTTCAATCACACCATTTGCTGAACAGTTTGTATCTCTCACAGCATGCTTAATTAGTTGTTATATGTTTTGTGTTGTAAGAGGCTAATAAGCGAGCTAGATTGAGTATGATTGGTTTGCATTTAATGATTTTATTAGGAAAGACAGAGAACTATTTTTTATACCTTTATGCTGTTCTATGTTGAAAATGTCATTCTGGACTCATCATTGAAATCTCTTGTATATTTTTATTGTATTGACAATGGCGGTCAGTAAATAGATTTAGGAGGAGTTATTAGGCAATCGTTATCTAATTAATCATGCTACTCTTATGTATTGTGAGGCACTTTAATTCCTTGTAAACTACATAAAATTTCTTCATATGAAAACTGTCAAGTTTTCATCTTCTGCAGTATCTTGCTACTGTAGATATATATCTAGTGTGCCTTACACTATCTAGGATGGCAGAATACTAAAATCAAAAGCTTCAAACATTTTAGAGTCCCTGCATATAAAATACAAGCAAAATGGAAATTTTATTTGTCTTTGACATTTGTTTCTTTTAACTATGAGCACAACAATTCATGTCATGTTTCAGTAATTTATTCCTTGGTGCTATAAATTATATCAAAATACATTGCATAATTATATTTTATGTATTATGACTAATCTACACAAATCGTGTTCAGATACATTTGTTAATTATTCCTTGTTGCATTTGTCCATTTTGTAAATTGTAAATTAAGTCATATATTTCTGTAATATAATGTATCATGGTGCTCATGTTAATTGTCCTAGAGGAATTTACCATGGACAATATATCCATGTTGGTGATATTATGTTAATCCTATCATGGTTGCTATATTTTAACGACAGTAGTGAGTTAATATTGTTTTTACCAGTGTAAATATTTTGTAGCATAATACAAGTATGAATTACCCATACTATTCCAAGACCAATGTAATTAATATTATGAACGGTTTTATTGAAAAGTGAGGTTATATAAATTTAGAAATACATGAGCCTTACTATTGCCAAATGTTTTCCAAGTATGAAGAATAAATTTAGTTGTATCATGATTATGCTTCCCTTTTTCTGTTGTATAAATATATTTGACAGAGAGGACACACCCTGGATTAGTCATAATACTCTTGTTCAGAAATTTGATATCTTGGCAACACAGATGCAGTCTGCACAGATGCCATGATTGCACAATGACAATGTAGTGGCCTACTGTGTTCTGTTTACTGTGACTTCATCTTACCATAGTAGTATCAGTATTGTTGTGAGGTTACAGTCCAGATAATGCCATATCAGCTAGACTTGGCCAAGCTTGAGGGCCACCTTACCATTAAGGCCAGTACAGTGAATGGACCTGTGCACTAGTTTTGAATTACCAACTTCCTGCATAACAATTTTAGATGCCCTGAGCTGTTTGAAAAAATTGATTGAAAGTAGCAAGTTTGTAAATGTCAATGGTAGATCATTCGACATTTTTTAACTGCATTGTCTCTCGCATGAAATTACTTGTCACTGCAAGCAGAATATGCACCAGTTACCATAACTAAAAGTAGACCAAGTACTGTGCTGTATTGCTGGGGCAAGTAAGAGACCCCCCCCCCCTTCCCAAGGGGGTAAATGTGCAACACACATGGTGTCCTCACTCATCGACTATTTTGAGCAGTAAGAACTTGCTAAAGAGAACATATTCACAAAACACAACACTAAATTGGTTTCATAAACATCTTTTTTTTTATTAAAACAGCTAATCAGAACGCATGTCAAGAGTCTAGCCAGTCCAAATTTAAATGAGGAAAATTTAGTTGCTGCTCAAGACATTTGGCAACTGTCAGTAGCTTTTGTTCTTGGAACTGTGATGTCATAATTTGCAGGCCAATTGGAAGACTGTTGCAAGAAAGACTAGAGGGAATGGTGACAGCTGGAATTCCTGAAAAGAGAATGAAACGTTACGAAACAGTACCACATATTACTAGTGATTAGTTTTGTAATCATATATAGTCAATTTAATGTTGCATATGAATGTCACTTCACACTATAGAATACATACCAGCCAGATTAGCAGGCTGCGTAAACACATCTTGCTCCTGTGTACGAGTCCTGTTGTCGGCCTGGGAAAATTCAGAATACAGCGGAGCATCACTCAGGACTGTAGGAGTTAATAGAGCATCGATTCCATTCCCAAAGACTTCAGTGAAATCATTTGCTATGAGTCTCCTCAACCGTTGAGCTTGCATGAAGTATTTGTCATAATTTCTGAAAATCAATGGGAAACAGCAAGTGCAATTATATCTTTTGGCATAAATCCTATTTTAAATACTGATAAAAAAAAAATGGAAAAAACAGTCATGGGAACATGAGTTAGGGATCATTACCTCTTCAGCAAAAAGTAATTTCCAGCAAGAATTCTGCCCCTGACAACATCATTAAATCCATCATGTCTGCTCTTTGCATACAAATTTTCTGTTGACGATTCATTTCCTGCTCGATGTCCTGCAAAAATTCATAGTAAAAAATATAAATTGCTTGACAACTGATTACAGCTGCACATGAAAACGTACATACACACTGAGGACAACTTCGCTAGTTACACACAAAAGCAGTCTCAGCATTAAGGCAGCTATTTCAGTTCTGTTAATTTAATGCAAAATATAATATTGCAAAAAACTTTGTGGACTTAATTAACAGATGGCTTTATAGTGAGGTTCTTTGAAACACTTCCATGAAGCCATGAAAAATCTTGTCAATACCAGACGTATAGCAGTTGAATTACAAATATTAACCATGATTCTTTACTTTACATACCGAACTGAATGCCATCGTATCTGGCCATGTTAGATGCCACTTCACAAGCGCATAATACAGAGTAACAGGCAATTGAATACTGAGTGTGAGGAAGAGAAACAAGTGAAATCTTTGCCCCTGCTGCCTCCAGAAGACTTGCAGCCTTTTCCCATATTTGCAAAAGGTCTTCTGATAAACCTGGTGCATGATATTCCTGAAACAATGTTGAGAATTGCATATTGGACAAGCAATAGAAATTTCATTGAATAAAGCATAATATAATCATATTGTGGAAAAGTGATGAGATTATCAGAATTCTATTATACCTTTGGAATACCAATATGAAGGCCCTTCAGTGATACTTGGCCTTCAGGCAAAATGACTGGACTGTGCTGGTCAGCAACTGTTGTGGAGTCCTGGGGATCATGCCCAGACAAGATATCTGAAACAATTTAATAAAACAATGTTATGAGTTAGTGAGATGCTATAGACATGAATTATCTGTTGTATTAATAGCCTTCAATCAATATGTTCTTATCACAAGACTTCTATAATCAATTCTGTCAAGGCCAAAATTTGTTTGAAAAATTCAAGCTAAAATTCATAAGTACCCTTTAAACTTGGGCATAGCATTTTGAATTTTGAAAGCATCAACTATCTGGATAGTAACTGGACTGAGAGGATTAGCAATGCAATATTACTTAGAACATATCCAGCATCATCCACATTTCTCGTTATAATGCCAGGAACATCCAAAGAGTTGACCAGCGGAATCAAACCATGACGCGACAGCCGGCCATAGGTTGGTTTGAAACCAACAACACCACAGTAACTTGCTGGATTTCTTGTAGAGCCTCCTGTGTCCGAACCAAGAGCACTGCAAAACAAAGAATAATCAGGTTAACTTCACCGCACTCTCATACAAATCATTGTTTATTAGAAATTTAATGGACATTAAGGCATATGGATGAATTGTGTCTCTGCCACATGCAACAAGCCGCTTTTTAAGGTAACTCATACAGTTCTTTTCAAAAGAAAACTTACCAAAAAGCCATTCCAGTAGCTACAGCCACAGCACTTCCACCTGAGCTTCCTCCAGCTATGCGAAAGTCAGAGGCACCATCAGCCGGTGACGATGAGTTCTCTTTATTCCATGGGTATTTCCATGGGTTTCGCACTGGTCCAAAACAACTATCAGTTGATCCACACCTTGAAAATGAAAGGCATAACTTGAATCTGGACTCAACTGTATCAACTACAGCAGCAAGTATACTTCAGAGAATGAACAAGCTTCGAAGCCAATATTATGAATTCGGTAACATGCCAATATATAAAAGGTACTCAAAAACAGGTTCTTATAAATTCCACATAAAACATTTTTTTACCAGGGAGCCACACTTACCCCATGCCAAACTCATCCATATTAGTTTTGCCAATAATGAAACTTCCATTTTCTTCAAGTTTCCTAACGACTGTGGCAGTGTACGGTGCCTCATATCCAACTAGCATTCGAGAAGCGCATGATGTTTGTAGACCTGCAGTGCTGAAGTTGTCTTTCACAGCTACAGGTATCCCTTCTAAAGCACCATGAGGCTGATCTGTCCAATTTTAATAAAATTCATTACAGTAATTTATAAATATTGAATATAGAAATAGTGAGTAGAAGTAGACTTAGTACACGTTTTTATCTGTTATTTTTGAAAAATGTATCTGGTATGATATTACTGTGTCAATAAAAAGAATATATATATATATAAAACCTCAGGAAGTATTTCCCTTAGGAAGCAATAAAGATTATTATATTATTAAGTGAGGAAAAGGAATGCATATACATACTCGAATTATATTTTGATTGTGCAGATATTATTCTTTCTTCTGTTACAGATGCACAGGTTTCTTTTATAAAGACATTCAGCCTCTCTAATTTCTTTATTCTTCTAAAGCAAATTTCACAAATTTCCTTAATGCTGGTTTCCTTCCTCTGAACTTTCTGAACGATCTGAAATATATAAATTATTTTAGGCCTTCATTAGTTATAGTTCATTAACTGCATTTGCTCAGTAACATGCATATTATTGATAACAATAAACATGGAATATAAACATATACCGATTTTACAAGAGGACAAGGTACTCCATCAGTCCACCAAGAAAATGTACACAATGCTTTCCAAACCTAATTAGTAGAAATAGTATTACACTGCAAACAGTCGGCAGCAGAAATCTGTCAGATCAAAAGCAAGTTTGACATTAGGGCGATAATCAGTGTATAAGGTACAAAAACAGCAGTAGTCTCACATGTTTCGTGACATATCATCATATTTATACATTGGGAATAAATTAGCGAAACCATTACCTCCTTCACTGTTAATGAAAACATAATTCAGTAGCTGTCACAGAAGAAAATGGAAAAAACTCCTTAAAAACCCTTTGACATTTTGATGCAGAAGTCACCTCTTTACTCCGTTAATCACAAGATGTCGCGACTGGTACACACAGCATGCAGCGCCACTGCTAATTTCGCGCCAGTGCAAATAATTAGCACGGATTCTAATTAAAGGAAATACAACAAGGATGCTTTGATAAAAAATACAACAAGCTTCATGTAATGATTACAGGCAAACCACACACAGACTCGCGCTAAGACCCCTGTACTGTAGTGTACGTTATAAAAAAAAAACACCTCTCCATGTAGACTAATTTACTTCCAAAATAAATGTTTTATAACCGATTTGAAGTATATATAGATTTAAAAGCTATATTGGATGTAACATAATCCCCTCAGCTGAACAAAGTTTGAAGAGAGCATTGATATCACTGGGGGAAAAAAATCCATGTGTGCCCGTTATTTTTTTTTTTTTTTTTTTTTTTGGTTGGGGGGGGGGGGGGGGGGTTGTGACACTTGTTCACAATAATTGGTAGCTAATACTCTTTGCACTTAAGAGAGGTAGATTCATGAATGAGATATAGAGTAGTCTTTGCCAGTCTTGCGTTGAACGGTTCTGACCAGCATTTAATCAAAACCCTCTGACCAGCAAACATTAGCCAAAAACCCTATTTTGGCACCATGCCCAGTTTACCTGGTTATGGTTGGTGTTTAAATGTAGTAAAACTGGTCTATTGCAATTGTAGTCAATTGTAGGTAACAAAATTAAACAATATATTAGTAGATTTAAAATGCCCAGAATGCACCCACAGAGTACCTTCGATGCCAAAGCTTCTAGGGGGTCTTACAAATCTGGCTGCCTGTCTTTGAACGTTTTCCACTTTCTTTAGTCTACAGACGGATACCTGTAAGTTAGGTTCCGCATTCCGTATATGTATATCATATTGCACTTTGCATAAAAGAAAAAAATACACACAGTATTTCTGGCTTCATTAAATATATCAAATACTTTCTACAGGTATTAGACACATACATCAGTCTGATTGTAAAATACGAAATTGTTTAATAAATAGTATGCTATAGAAATTATGCCCCCTGCAACGAAGTTTGGGAGCATAAAGCCCTTATAGATGTACTGCTTCATTTACTGCTTCGATGCAGAGGTACGTACTGCTGTCCCCAAAGGACAGCATGTCATCAGGTCTCTTTTTATCGTCATCCTATCAAATTAAGGTAATACTCATCTATGCATAAATGTATATATATAAAATAAATATTCTTTATTAAATTGTAACTATACAGTTAAATTGCTACGAAGTAAATTGAAAATTGATGATTAAATAAATATAAAATACATTTGATACACATCATACACTTAAAAGATACTTTAAATAAAAACAATGAGTTTTATGCTGGTTATTGATGTTTAAGAGTTCATTAATACAAAAAGGGATAAAACTGTCTTTAAATCTTTTAGTGTGACACAAGGGTAATTTAAAATCTTTGGACACTAGTCATCCTGTCATTGTTCATATATTGCACCAATAATGGGAAAAGTTTATGATTTTCATCCTGCATCTGAGCAAACAGTCTCATGCACATCATATAGTCTTTCGGACAATCGTTGCAGTTTACTAATATCAAGCAGCTCATTGTACGGCATGTCATGACAATATATTATCCGTAATGCCCACTTCTGCACAGAGTCTGATTGTGATTTTGACAGTCTTGAATGCCAAGCCTGACAGCTATATTCAGTAATTGGTCTTATTCTTATCATTGCTTTGTAAAATGTCAGCATATCATTGATGGAGACACCAGCTCTTCTTAACATAACTAGGGAATAGAGGCGCTTGGCTGCTTTGAATAAGTAATGCTCACATGTTCTTCCCAGGAGAGGTCACTGCTGATGGTTAAACCAAGTAGTCAAGTAGTTTGGTGTTAGTCGCTCGCTCAATAGCAGTTCCATTTAGTTCAACTGGAGGTATGTCGAAACTAGAGAAACTGATGAGTAGTTCTTTCGTTTTTCGAGCATTAATGTTCATGTTGTTTACATTAGCCCAAGTAAGACAGGCTTCTGCAGCTGATTGAAGCTTGTTGTGACCGTCTGTATTGTCTTGATTACCAGTATGGTACAGAGTGACATCAAGCCGTTCACCATAACCAGGAGGGGTCCCAACAGTGTTCCTTGGGGCACCCCGCCGACTTTGACACATTGTCGTCTACCAGACAGGGAAGAAGTGATCCAGCGTACTAAACTTTGATGAACACCAAGGTTAAGAAGTTTGGTCAGCACTAACGAATGGTCCACATGATCAAAAGCCTTTTTAAAGTCTATAAGTAGCACTCTCACATATGCACCCAGAGTTTCTGTAGCAGCATACCAATTGTGGATGAGATTGAAATTTCACTATGATAGGAGTCAGGCTTACTGGTCTTAAGTCTGTTTCAATGCATCGAGGCGGGAATTCTTTGGGCAAAGCTGTTACATTCGCTGACTTCCACACTGTAGGGATAAAGCCTTCTCTTAATGATGCATTGAAAATGGCTGCAAAGGGTTTTCCTAGCACTCCAGCAAAATCACGTAGGATCCAAGAAGGTACTCCATCCAGCCCTGGCGATTTGCTGCAATCAATATCAATTAAGGCTCTTTCCATATCCTCACCAGTAAGTGCTTTTACACAGGTCCACCATTTACCAGGCTTACTAGTTTTCAAGTTGGCAACCTTTGTTTGGTAGTAGTGCTTGCGGAGTCCTTTACTCATCCTATTAGCCTTATTACGGTAGTATCTAAAGAGATCCATATTTTTGCTGTCATATGCTCTTGCCTTCTAGATTTAAGGGCTTTGAATTCATCAGTTACCCATTCTTTGTCAGATTCGGATCGCACAACAGTTTTCTCAGGGAAGTATTTATCCACGAGTCCATGAAGGGTAACTGTCATCATGGAGCACATATCAGAGCCTGACTTTAGTCTGTATAAAGGTTCCCACTTAAAAGATTTTAAGTCCATGGCAAAGAAAGCTCTTTCATTCAGTGGAAACTTCCTAGCTGTATGCAAGGTTTTTCTTGCCTTCTCAATGATGTGTGAAGGTTTTTTGAAGCAAATCACCACATCATGATCTGCTTTTCCAATTGGTGACAGAGTTATCGGCTCTTGGTAAAAGGTGCTCATGTTCGTGTAAACTAAGTCCAACCATGAGGTACCCCTTGTAAGTTTTCTAACAATCTGTCTAAATTTGTAGGATGACCTCAATTGCTTGTCTGGCAGTTTATTAAAGTTGCCAATAAGAAATAATCCAGCATTGGGGTGTTTTGACAACACAGGATCAATACATGATGTTAGGTACTGAACCATTTGCCAGTTATTTTGGTTTGGGGGGAATGGTAAAGGGCTCCAATTACGATGAGGCAAAATAAAAATAACAAGCCAGCCGGTGTGGATGTAACTTAATCCATACAACTTCATGCATCTCACTTTGGGGGTGTGATAAACATTCGTATTGGATCTCATTATGCATGTAACAGACCACGCCACCACGTCTGTCCTGTCTGTTCCATTGTATTGCTGTAATTGTCAATTTTAAGTGCATTGTCAGGAACATTATTTCCAGCCCAACTCTCTGTTATGCATGCAAAGTCTATTTTATTTTCACGAAGTAGTGCTGTTATTTCATCCATTTTTCTAATGCAAGACTGGGCATTGACATTCAGGAGACTAGGTAGGGACAATCTCTCAGGTTCAATACTTATTAAATTTCCATGACACACATTACGATCACCCGTGTGTAACACATCACTTCTTGAAGTTATAATTGTTGCTACTGGATACACTTTTATAGGGCAGTCAATCTCACTGTTCGACTCTTTACATGCGCTGGTTTTGTTAGTTTAGCCTTCACTTAGGAAGGCTCCGTAGCCAACACATTATGCATAACAGTGCTTTGCCTTTTGGCCCTCTTGTTTACAAGTAGTGCACCTGATAGGCCCACCATGCCTGCAGTTCTGATACATATGGTTTCCCTCTCCACAGTACCAGCAAGATCTCTTCTTTGTGCTATCATTATTATACTGGGCACTTTTCTGGTGGTACCTGATCATTGACCTATTGTTGCTTGATACCTGTGGACCCTGGTGATCTCTGAAGTTAGCTTTCTTTTTTTTGTTTCGCTTTGGCTTACAGACATTTTCTTTGCAATCAGAGGTAACATTTAGCACATAGTTTCTAGCTTACCGCTGGGTTCCATGTAAGGACGGGTTATGTCGATCATAGAGTCACCATCCTTGTTCACTCTTGAAAATATCCATCATTGAGACTACCATCACCAAGCAAGAAATTTTGGCCATGGTTCACAAAATGACCTCCCGTGCCTTGCTGAGTCGCATCAGTTCATTGTTCAATAACTTGACATTGTTTGCAGCTTTATCATTTCTAGGTAGAACACTGGAGATAATCACATTTTCTGGTGATGGTACTTTTGTGATTACAGTGTCCAACAGTCTCTCATAAGATGCTACTACTTCCTCCTTGTATCGAGCTGAAGCACAGTCGTGAGTGCCTACAGCCAAGGTAATATTGTGAAAGGTTCAATTTTGTACTTGAGTTCTTCATGTACTCGTTTGACCGTAGCCCCTTGTATGCATATAACTTCGGTATTGACCAATTTACTCTGATGGATGTCTCTGATAGTCGAGTCCCCTATTAATAAGCACCTAGCATTTTTGTCAACCGCCAAATGTTTCCAGGCTTTAGCACAAAGTTTGTTTCTGTAAGTTCATCCACACGTTTTCTGAAGGTAGCGTGACTGATTTTCCTCACTTGTTTGCCTCATTCAGTGTGATGATTTGGTGACAGGCATGATCACAACTTGAAGATAAGGATGAGACAGTGTCTTGGGGTGTTTTGATAATGTCAATGACGTTCTCATATTCTTCTTTGATTTTCCTAACATCTTGTAAAATACGTCGGCAGGTAATGAAACAGTCAGTGTCATCCCCATCACTCAAGCCCAAACATGACACATGGAACCAATCATAGCACAGGCAGCAACGGACCATGCTAGCTTCATCAGTTTCTGTACGATCATAAACGCATTGGAGCATGCAAAACAACTCTTCATTTGTTTAGTATTACTCGGGAGCTGTGAATCTTTGTTGTTAACACCTTTGTCTGAGGTCAGTAAGCAGTCAGGAGGGGGGGGGGGGGATCAATATTCTTCCCAATTACAATCACAGTGACCTCACTCAAAGCTCACAGGATGAAATCACAGGAGGTCATCACAGTTAGCTCACCATGAACTCACCTCGTGAACTCACACCAAGTGGTGTGGTATACATATCAGGCATCATCAGCATACCATGTGCATACCATGTATCATCATCAGCATATCGTGTTTTTTGAGCTTTCATGGGTCTCTCTGTAACTCCTGGGTTGGCATCATGCAAGCCACAAAATTTGTCTTCATGATGCAACCCCATTTATTGTAACTTTTCTTGGTTATAATAAGTGAATAAAACGTCTTGAGTCACGGTCTTTCTAACCCAGTGAAGACGTGAGCTAACATTACACTCACAGTGACCTCACTCAAAGCTCACAGGATGATATCACAGGATGTCATCAGTTACCTCACCATGAACTCACCACATGAACTCACAACAAGTGGCGAGGTAAACACTCTTAGAAAAACTATAAATATAACATTCTCTGTCTCCACCATTGATTACAGGCCAGTTAATAACAGAAACTATAAATAGAACTGCTTTATTGTGTAGGTAACCCAAGTTCGATTCTCACTCTTTTCACACTTGATAATGGCTTTACTGTCCCAGCTCATTCACTTAATTTAATTATACCTAGATGAGGCTACCTAGTTTCTAAGTGACTGGTGGTGTAGAGGTTAGCTGTGGTTAGGGTGTAGGACCTTTAGGCTTAGGTTAGGTAGGTCGGTAGTTAGGTTTTAGGTTCAAACACAGCATGGGGCAATCATGAATGAAGGCTGTGTTGCGAGATTTTTTTGTAGTTCATCAATAGTTGTAACAAAGTTACACAGCCTAATTGCTCAGGACTACCATGGGATAGGAATGTTGCAGAAACGTAGAATCACACATGATCAGCCCACAGTTTGCTCACAGAAGACTCACACTGTGGCTGTGAGTTCACTGTGAGACCACTGAGTGGTAACACTTTTAGCTCACAGTGATCTCACAGTATGACCTCTCCGTGAGTTTCCTAACAGCTAACTGTGAGCTCACAGTGAGCTCAGATTCTTCACTGGGAAGTGAGCGTTTTCAGAGTTGCTCTGGAAGAATCAGAGTGTTTGCTTGGCTTTCGATGAAAATTCTTGCGATGTGGTGTGACCAGGTAAATTTTGATGTTAAGGTGACACCCAGATCATCGGCTTCTGAGACCGTGTTGAGCAGTTCCCCTCTCATGGAGTAGTTTGTGTGCCTGATGTTCCTGGATCTTTTCACATGAAGAGTTGGGCATTTGTTGGCATTAAATCTCATTTGCCACTTCTCTTCCCGCTGGAGTATTTTGTCTTAATCTTCTTGTAGAGCAACTGAAGCGGGGCCTAACACTATTCTCTGAGGTATACCTGATGTAACTGGGGCGTATTCTGAGCAGCTGCCATCTAGCGTTAGGCCATGGCCCCAATGCCCCCCCCCCCCCCCCCCCTGGATCCGCCAGTATAAGCCAGACACTCTTCTCAGCCAAAAGAGTTCTTTCATAAAAATTGAAAAATGTATCAAAGACATCAGGAATCCCACAGCAACTTCAAGTTTTATACCATTAATAGCTATATTTATACCAGTATAAATTTATCTTACTACATTGTATAAGTTTTACGTGAATCTAGTTTTGCTTTGAAAATTCTGTAGCAAAGCTTACCACTTTGATGTGAAAGTGTTCTATTTTTCCCTCAAGTTCATATAGAAACTTCCTAATCTGCTCCTTAGTTTGGCTAGCATATTAGTGGTTACACAGTGGGTTGTGCATGCACTGAAAATAATTTGGCTAAAGTGTTCATGTGACGTTATTAATGCTTCTTTTTTTTTTTTGGGGGGGGGGGATTCAAAGATTCAAAATAGTGAAAACAACTGTTCAAAAGCAATTGATTGCTTTTTTTGTAAACACTCAAGGTATTCAATATACTTTTACAGCTTAAACTAACAATATCGAATAAAACGTGGCAGAGGCACTCTGAAAGACTGGAAAGTTTGACATTGTTAGACTGCCTTGACCAATTTCTTGCACTTGGCGTTTTTCCCAGGTCGAAAGGATGTACTTCCCTGTTTCATCCGACTGTTCTTGTCTCAAGTTCTCATTTTTTCCCTTGTGCACCCGAGCAGAGAGCTAGTGGCTTTAATTTATTAGTACTGTTATTTCGATTTCGAGGGCTAGAAAAATCGTAAAATATAACCATGAGATGAAATGTTTGTGTAACGTGCATATGCTATCTTAATAATAAAATTTTCATAACTTCGTTTGAAGCATACTAATCAGTTATGGATAAAGACAGTAAATTACAAGCGGCAATTTAATGTATATTGTCTCAATGCTACAGGGTGTGAAGCTTAGGAATACCTGCGATCTTACTACGAACTCCTACGACGGTAGCACTTCACTACATTGAATAGAAAAACTATAAGCTACCAACAAAAGGTAAATGAACTGTCATCTTAGTCGGAGACAAGCATCACTGCTTATTTTATTGTTCATGTAAAACCGACTGTAAATAACGATTTATCTCATCTTATCTTCTCTTATCTTATTGACAATCGTTTTTTTTCATGGATCATTTTCTCTAATCTTTTAATCATTATTGGCACATATATATGGCTATAATGCATCTCACAACAATGTATCAATTTCAATTGACAACAAATTGTACAATGTTTTAATGAAAGAGGTTGTTTACTAGGAGCCCCTAAGAGGACATGGCAGAAAAAATATATAGTTTTTCATTAGTGGATTTTCACGGAAGGTTTTGTATTTCCACCAGGTGGCTATGGCAGAATACTGCAATTCTATTGGCTGAAAAGGTTCCCGCCCTTGACTGTGATTGGCCGAAGCAAAGTGCATCCAAGCAGCAGTATTTATAGTGCATTTTAATGTATATTTGACACTTTATCACTTAGTTGATGTTTGTTATTTTTCTAAAATATTTTATTTGTGGAATCGGTTAGTTATTGCCTACTATGTCTGAAAAACAAAATGAGTAATAAGAAGGAGAAGAAAGACTTATGTCCTGCTGAATTCAGGGCTGCTCAGTGAAAAGACTCTATTCCCCCATGCGCACGAGTAAATTAACTCGCGCGCACAAGAAACATTTGGTGCGCAATCACATTCATTTACCTAGGCCTAATAGTTTTTCTTTCATTGACTCATTTATAGGCCTAATTGAATTATGTAGTCTACCTGACACAGAAGTACACTTCCCAGTGTTAATAAGGCTCTTAGAATATACCTGAACACAAAACATTATTTGAGAATGACAGACGACGTACCTCAGTAATATAGCTACGTACAATAACTGCTTTCGCAAACCTTTTTCCTCCAGTAGTAGCACGTGGTATAGATATTGTCACTTGTAATAACGTTCACAATTGGTAGGCAAATTTAATTTATCTATTTTTTTAAATATATATTTTTGATAAATCATGTAATTATTACTATGGTATAATGCCGATCTCGGACGATGCATGACGAATTTTCTAATCGTGATAGAATATGATTTCTCCATGTCTGTACGGATTCTGAGTATTCAAAAAAGATTAAGTATGTATTGGACCATGGAAATATAAGTTTCAATGTCACGTCTTGAATTATCAAACATGTGGCCTTCTGGAGCGAATTACATGCTTCGCATTCTCGCGCTGTCAAATTGCATAATCGTATTGTCTCATTGAGGCTTTTTAAAGAACAAAGAGATTTGATGTTTAATCTTTGCCTTAACTGTCCTTAATTAAGGCATAAGGGGGCGTTATTACTTATGTCATCACTTGAATGGAACGCGGGCAGACGTTAATGACCTGATTTATTGTTTATCACACGCTCTTATCGAACGTCAAACATTCGTGGCCTTGTGTTGTGAGGAGGGCAGAACTGACCAAGAACAAGGATCAGATTGGACGTCACGATAGCAGGTATGTGCTCACATTTATTATACAACTATACCTCACTTATTTACAACTTCCTGAGGTCTACAGTACACTCGGCGACAGTGATTTTCGACAACGAGATTCGCCACCCCAAAACACGACTGTGCACATAACAATGACTTGATTTGTTACAAAACTAATTGTATAGATCATTGACAGTGTTCTTACGCTGTGGCAGCCATCTAAAAGGTAGTTTTCGGGCGAGTCTCGCTGTCGTGGCGAAATTCACTGTAAGTGCTAATTATTGACTAAATCCAGTATTCTAAATTTCCGTTATCAATATTCTACACGAATCTTATATAAATATGCATTTATAAAATGAATATGTTATACTTTCCGCTATTAATCGAGTTAGACTTATAAACTTAATAAAAAATAAATTTACAAGAATTCTTGTCCAATAAGATGAAATTTATATCTCTTTCTTCCAATAATTTATTTATCAATTTTCAATTTTTTTTTGCATTTTACAATGATAATATTATTTATTTCATTTTTATAATCGATTATCATTCCCAGCTATATCTATAGTAAATTGTTAAATCTAGTTGAGTAGCAGAAGGGTGGACATTGCATGAATGCCTGCATGACTCTCATCCCCTGCATAGGTGCATGTCATTACAGTTGCGAAACAAAAATACTGGGTGCGTCTGTCTAAGACTGTCTGCCTTTGATTTAAATGATATATTGATAGAGTTGTGTTCGACAAACAACAGAATTATGTCAAGTACATGCATGTAGTCTATATTATATACTAAAATAGACTGTAAATGGTATAAAATTGTCATTTCCTTGTCATTCCAATGATATAAAGATATGTGCACAATTTATGAAAGTTGTTATAGATATGACATCTGGAACGATCGTAACCTACCCAATATAATGTGCCAGTAGCTCAATTCATATTGAGGTATCCCAGGAGGATGGCAAAAATATAATTTACGACATTCTGAATTGTCCAGACGCGATTACTCGGCCAATTTTGGTAGCAGGAACTAACAGGGATAAAATATTGGGTTGTTCTTGTGCTTTAATTATGGGTTCCTTTGATGGCAAAACAAGCATTGGCTGGAGTGCTATATACGCAGACTACTTGGCTATTTTTATATCATCATTATGGGTAATTAATTCATGCCATGAAACTTGGTTCATTGGCCTTTATATTGATGTTCAAGCAATTTCTGCTCTTTTTAGCTTTAGTCGTTTTGTCCAGTTACGTGGTCATCAGCCTTATTAGGGGTCATAATTCATGATCATTGTAGATAATGTCAGCAGGATAATAAAACATAGGTCTGTCTAAACAAAGACACCTCTAAACTGCTCAAGACAGGTAGGCCTGCTCTGTGTGAAAACAAAGTTATAGGCCCCTGTTAAGGATAAAAAATAACATTAGTGTGACCAGGGCGTGCTTAGCAATTACCTTGTCTGGCTTTTGTCATAATTCTGTCTGATGTCTCCTGACTCTTGATATTCATTATTCACATCACTAGCAACTATACAAATGAGTAAATATAGAGACAATAAACAAAGCATATTTTGACTACTTTTCTGTATTACAGCGACTACATGACACTTATGAATACTTGTAACTAATAATATTTGCCTATCAGTACCATCCAGGTATGTGGAAATCTTTTATACCTTAATCAATTTTTATCTTGATGTGTACAATTGAAGCATGGTGGAGATTTTTTTGTAAAGTCATCTATACTAAACCAAAGTCAAATATACATGACAAAGTAATAGAAATTGATTAATTGAGACTAATGTATGTGACAAGAATTTTCACCAACATGCATTTTTTTCTCTGTGATGGCAATGCATCTTATGCTCAACAGGCTTTGTCTCCTTGCGACCAAACTGAGCTAATGTGGTGAGTAAACAGACCTCACTTTTTATGGCTGGGGATGCTGAGCTGAACGGAGCCTGCCTATCCCCACCTGCATCAGTTATCGACAGGATTCGATAAGGCTGATTGGCCAGGCTGCTTGATTGGTTGGCAGATGGTCTTCAATATCTCATTGGGAACTGCAGGACCAGGCTGGATTCATGCGTCACCCACGGATCTGTGCAGATTACTAGTCACTTGGTAGCTGTCCACTGGTCAACAACTGCTAACTTTAACTGATTCTAGTCTGTTTTACTTTACAACAGGACATTGGTTTTACAATGGCCACTGACACTCCTAACAAACACTGGATTTTGTGACAAAAATTAAAAAGGATACCAGGATTCCGTGGTGGATTTTTAGGAGTACCAAAATGGGACACCAGAAGAATGTGCTGGCAGTGGGTCTCCTCATGCTTTGCAGCCAAGTGATGGGAGGGCTTAACCGCGATACTAGACTGGAATTGGTGAGTAAATATCAATTAATATTAGTATTCTGTTCTCTACTTTTCATATATTTCTTCTTTAGCTTATAAATCCTTTTTAGAGCCAGACACGATGATGCAGTAACTAGGTTTGGTGTCTGTCATGTCCAAAAACCACTCAATTGGCTGGTCATCCAAATGCTTTAAACTGCAAAGGTTCATACTATACTCTTTTTTTTTTGGCGAAACTTCTTAAATTTTTTAAATTGAAAAACCAGATATTTTACATTTTGGTACACCCATCTACAGGTGTGTTCGCCATGGATGATACCATGTTAAATGTAGTTGTATTAGTCATTTTATTTTTGTCTCACTTTGTTGTATACATTAATAAAAGCACAAATAAAAGTTAGAAATTAAAAACAAACCACTCTATAGAGAGTTATGAGAGACAGTATAAAATGTTAAAAAACATGCATAAAAACAAAAGCTAAAAACATCAGCAGTTAAATTAGGGCCATGCATCAAGGGAGCACCATAAGGATGTTTTGTCTTATATTTCAACACAGGCTTTTGCAGTAAATTTAACACATTCAATTGAGATCATAAGAAATATCAACTTATCACAGTCAGAGAGATTCACAAAGTCAGCATTTACCTCTAAATGTTGTTTTAAATTGATTCAGAGAACATGATGTCACAGTTGTGTTTGCATAAATTTCATGCTTCATTTCCTACAGAAACATAACAATATTGAAGCCAAATCAAAACAGTTTAGCTGTTAACTGTTTGACTTAATCCAGTATAAAGTTTGTGGTTTCTAATCTACAACTAACCCTAACCCTATACACCCTGTGTAAATATTTTCAATAAATAAATAAAACAGTGTTGCAAATAATAGGGGTGGCTGTAAAACCCTCATGATGTCACGGATGAAGAAGAAAAGTCTAAAAGACGATTCTACATAATTATTACAACAATAATAAAATGTATGGCCATACACCAAAGTTATATTTAAAAAATAAAAACAACGCAAGTGGAGTAGAGCTCTATCTCAAATATTACTCCAACACAGGACCACCTATTGGAAAGTAACTTCACATGTGGGTAATAGAACTGTTTTCAGAATGAGACACAATACTTATGTGTAGGCCAATATTTACAGAGGCCTAGTTCAAGGTACCATGTCATCCACTTCAGGATCTGTCATCTCCACCTTAATCTGTCAGTACAAACATCAGCTTGTGTTTAGTTTTTGAGATAATACATTGTAATACAATTATTGATTAAATTGTAGACGGACCTTCCGACCACTGTGTCCAGATTTGAAGTGTTTTTTTGTACATGACCCAAAGATATGACATTCTTCGCTATTGACGAAATTAAAACAGTGTATACTGAAGCAGAAGTAGAATCATAACACTTGGTTCTATGTACTTAAACTACATTTAGGAAAAAGGTGAACATCCTGTTCACAGCTAGTCTAACCAAGAATGTTATCACTCTGCTTTTGTTTATGAGTTTATGAACTTCTTAGAACATGACAGTCATGAGTGTTGGTTTTTACTGGAGTGTTCTGTTAAAAAAAAAACATCCGTTTGTGGAGAAAACAAAAACTGTCGCAGAACAAATGGTTAATTTTTCTCCTCGAATAATGTTCCAGCCAGACACAAGGCTTGACAAATGTAGGAAACCGACGTTCAATTAAACTTGTGGCGTCCCCAAGAACCTGGGAACTACTTAGGGTGCTCTTGTCCGTTGCAGTGGGTCATGTGACCAAAAGATTTATGGCAAAGCAGCTTGTATTGTCTCTTGTTAACTGCATGGCATGAGTGAAGCATGCAATCCCAAATGTACATATAGATAGAGCGTAATACCTAATAGGAGCTTTCGTCACCTCATTAATTGGTTGGAACTGTTCGTAAAGGTCAGACTTCCTTTGGGATGTTAGCCTTGAGTAGATATTATTAGGTCTCATTAATTGCATTGAGCTATGTCATCAACTGCTGCAATAGAATTATTCCAAATTATTACCTACACCAGAATACTTCAAAATGTTATAATCGTTAATTTTGTATTGTTCTGTGAATACAATAATTGGATACATCAAGTCATGCATAAATTATAAATATAACATGAAATAATCGTTTGCATTGATTGTGTATAGTTTGTCATGTATCAATATTACTATTAGAGTACATTTACTATTCTTTATCACATACAATTAACAAGATTAGAATTTCAAGAATATTTTAGAAAAATTGTAATTTTTTAGGTCTGTAAAGCTCATTCAGTCAATTATATTTTCAAATTTCCTTTAATTATTACAAAATCAAAGCCAACTAGGCATTGATTAAATCAAAGGAACAATGCTCCTTTTAAAGTAAATAGCATTTTTTCCACAGGGGTCTTTGTATAGTTTGCACATTATGCTAACCAAGATTGAACCTGTTACTGAACCTTCGGCTCGTTGGCAAAATTAAATAAATAAATATGTTTAAACCAATTAAATAGCAAATAATCAGAGGAATTTATTATAATTGAGTTAGTACGTGTACCTAATTACTAATTACACAAGGATCCAATTCCATGAAAACCTTAATTTCATTTGTTTATTTTGTTATGGAATTAGGTACACATACTATGTTATAATATATTAAATAGTGCTGGCATATGCAAGACAGAGTATGGGGCCTGCGCAAGACCCCTGCAGAACTGAGAAGGGGAGATCTCGAATTCTTGAGTAAGATGCACCCACATTGCAGAGTGATCCACGGTATTGAAGGTAGCACCGAGGTCGATCGCCATCAGTGCTGTCACTTTCTGGTCTTCCATG
The DNA here is from genome assembly GCA_932294295.1 of Alitta virens. NCBI lineage: Eukaryota > Metazoa > Annelida > Polychaeta > Phyllodocida > Nereididae > Alitta > Alitta virens. Next base: position 69,179,065 of record OW028573.1, read on the forward strand.
GCCCAGAGCAGGTCGTTCATGATTTTGATCAATGCAGTCTCACAACTGAAGTTAGGCCTGTAAGCAGACTGAAAGTCAGGTAGAAGTTGATTTGTTTCACAATGGTTCATTAACTGAGATATAGCAGATCGAATGACCGAGTTGCACCAGCCCTTCTTCTCTTTACTTTGATGTTACTCTTGTGTATGATGGCCAATCCTCCGCCTTTTCTATTCTTTCTATTAACTGCATCCATGGATAATTATTATATTATATATATTTATTAATCTGTTCATATTATATTACATTTAAAAAAAAATGTATATATATAATTTATTCGTTCATAAACTAATAGGAATTTAAAAAAGTTTAAAGGAAGAAAACATGCATAATGCTACAAAATTAATACATGTATGGTTTTCAAATTCAATTTTTTTATTTGCACCCACAGCTTGGATGAACTTATCTCTTAATCAAAATAATTCGTAAGTGAGTAGAATTTCAATCTAGCAATTACATGTAATCTGCTGGCCTGCCCTAAATTGCTATCATAACACAGTCAATACTGCAGATGGTCAGTTTTCTATCAGAAAAAATAATTCCTGTTTTTGAATTTAGTGGCGCTGCAATACAATGCTGTACAAACCTACCACCACTGGTGGTGCTGCAATGCACATTCCACAGATTAAGTAAACACAGATGGGTCACTGCTTAGTCCAACATCTCAATATCCCCACTTCCGGTAACTCCTCCGCTAGTATGTTTGCTTCAACAGCCTTTTACAGTTATGGATCTTTCACTGGCTTCGGTGCGAACATAAAACATAGGCTGCTGCAGCAGCATACTCTCGGCAAATTTGAGGAAATTAGATAATCTAAACCATGAATTTTAGCCTAAGTGTAACATTTTCTATGGACCTCAAAACTTATTAATTGGGGGACCAATACTAACTACCTTTTGAGTAAAGAAGAGTTAGTTTCTACTTCTCCATTTCTTAACTTTAGACTTCCCCTGAATCACTCCTTCCCTTCCACTACTTTTGAAAACATTTTGTCTGTAGCTAATGCAATAGTGAATTTTCACGGAAGGTTCTCAATATTTCCACCAGGTGGCTATGACAGAATACTGCAATTCTATTGGCTGAAAAAGTTCCCGCCCTTGGCTGTGATTGGCTGAAGCAAAGTGCATCCAAGCAGTAGTATTTTTAGTGCATTTTAATGTATATTTGACACCTTGTCATTCAGTTGATTTTTGTTATTTTTCTGAGAAAGTATATTTATTGAATAAGACAGTGATTATCTTCTACGTCTGAAAAGCAAAATGAGTAATAAGAGGAGAGGAAAGACTTATGTCCTGTTGAATTCAGGGCTGCTCAGTGAAAAGACTCTATTAGGGTGAATTTGTGGCACTATTGGTGTGTGTGAATTGCAATTAATATGGGGGTTGAGTTCATAGCAGGGGTGGATCACTAAACCCTTGTGTAAACTTCCACATACAGCTGTCCAGCATACTGATATTAGAGATGTTGCATTTACATAATATTTTATGTTGTTTATTAACTAACTAGACTTTGTAACCATATAATATTAGCCAAAATATTGTCAATACAAGATTATGCCGAGGTTAACAAGGTTGAAAAAGAAAAGCTCACAAAGCCAGCATCAAAACGTATACAGTTAAACAATAAGGTTGGAAGAATTCCACAAAATTTGATTATGCATTAAAATTTGATTATGCAATAATTTGATTATGCATATGCTTGAGTTTGATATTCAACAAGTCAGTGCTCGTCAATCATTTTGCTTTCTGTCAATTTGCCAGCACTGTGCATTGATTTACAATTCATACTGACCGGTAACCATATTAATCTATGTAGGTAAAACCAGCAAACTCCCAAGAGATCCACATTCCAGGAACAGTGTGCAACACCCAACTACCAGAAAAAGAACAAATCTGCAAGTGCACGCGCGGCCATTGGGGACTTCAAGTCGATTGTTACCAAAAACACCTGAACGAAATTCCGAAGAATATTCCAAAGGAGGCAGAGCTTTTGTAAGTTTAATTTAATCCACAAAAATCAAAAATATTTATAAAAGGTGAATGAGTTTGTCTTTTGAGGGCATGATATTCCTCAGATGTATACAAAATTACAAAATATTATTGTTAATATCGCCGTTGAAACAAATACCTTACTAAGATTGTTTAATTACATTTAGTCACCAGTCACCCTCTTCTTATTTTTCAGAAATCTGGTTGCCAACAACATTAAAGAAATAAAAACTGGTCAGTTAAATCATCTGGTAAACTTGAAGTCCTTGTGAGTATCATTACAGTGCTTAAAAAGAATAGAATAGAATAGATTTTAAAGACGGAGCAAAAAGGTATACAAGTCAGAAATAACAAGTGTTGTTAATTCTATAATTTTATTCTTATTGCAGGTATCTCATGGAGAACCATATCAAGACAATAGAAACAAATGCGTTTAGAAATTTGAGAAATCTGACGGAATTGTGAGTATGTTTCCAATATGACCTTGTCGTGCTGATAATTGTTCGATAAATCCCCAGCCTTTCTATGACATTAAAGACTTTAAAGGGTTGGAAAAACTGTGGCGTGTTAACTGAAATGTAGGACAAAACTGCCTTTAGTCCAACGTTTACCTTGATTCAGATACTTTTGACTCCCTGAACGGTTGTATCCATTGTGATAGCCTTTACAACTTAATTTTGCTAGGTTTCCAAAAGTAACTTTTAATGAATGGTCAAGGGCATTTTGAGGCCATTAAAAATTTACAAATCATTATTGTAGTACATGTAACTCCGAATTTCACAGACTGAATCTTATCTCACAAGTTAATTACCTCATTGTTGGCCTACGTACAGCTTGTCAGATCCACGAACATTTGACCAACAGTAGAGCAGCCCATTCTCACTTTAGAAGCATTTTATTCACTCCGTGAAGATAATTTGTATGCCGAAGCATGAAGAATCATAAGTTCATATGGGTGAACCTAAAAATCATAATATTTAACAACATTTAATAATTCAATTATCAAGGTTATGCCCAACACAAATCTCAATTATATATCTACAAATTAGAAATTGTTATTATCATGAAATTATACTACATCTTATATCATGAATAAATTGATACTCCAAATAAATCAACTCACGTGAATATCAGAAATAATGCATTATAAAGTTTGCAGTAAATTACAACTACCAAGTGTTATTCAATAAAAAACGAAAGACAACTCACAAGCATATGCAATTTCTCACAATCACAACAGCATCATTCTTTAAAGCATACAAAATAGTATAACCACAAAACCACAGTAGAAGTGTCACTCTTCAGGGCATAAAATAAATCCTTACAAGTGTGCTTGCTCCTGTTAGTGCTGAAGATTTCGAATTTTGACACAAATGAATGCCCATTTTTGGCGTTCAAAGATAAAATATCACTTTTTTGCCAAAATTTGTTCTACCACAGAAGAGGAATATTTGCGTAGCACAGGGTTTTGGGGGTGGCAGCCCCCGATAAAAAAAAAAGTTAATAAACGATGTCTTGTCTTGAAAATGAAAAGAGCGGTCGTTTTTTGTGACGTCATTCATTGAAATCAGGGATATGACGTCATAGGCATGACAAAAAGGCTAGCTACATAAGGTCATAAATTTGGGTCCGCTATACTGTACTTTCCGTTTAAAGGGTGTCCTTTCAAAACAACTGGCTCTCTCTACATCTTTGTGAGGGACATGGTGAAATATGCACTTCTAAATTTCCATGGATTCCAGATTAATTTTAAACGTAGGCCTACTAACGAGACATATCCTCAAATGTTAGCCTATATCATAGACAATGAGTTAACAGCAGTCTGAATTCAGACCCTCAGGCTGCATCGTTAGACGAGGGTCTGATGGATCAAAATAAATGGCAAACAAAATAGTTCTTTAAAATCCGTGCGGTAGGCCTACTATGTTGCATCGGCTTATTTAGTACAGTGACATGGCGTATTGTATTCTTATGATTGATATAAACCTTCCTACATTGTCAAATTGCTTGCTCCCCCACTAGGATTCTTGCTCCCCCGAATTCCCCAAGAACCTCTGTGCTGCTTAGAGGCGTGATTGATTGTCTTGCGTCAAGACAGAGTTAACAGTAAGAAACAGCTTGCAATACTGCATGTAATTCTTCCTCCTTACACCACCAAATGAATGAATGGGTAATGATTTCATATAAATTTTTCCAGAAATAAAAGTTCGACTCAAGGCAGATGTATCCTACTTATATGAAATATAGTTATTGGCTATGTGTCGTTATTGTATATATACACTGCGTTTTAGCTATGTGGTTACATTTTTAATAACAGGCATTTGGATAAAAACCATTTGAAGCAAATTGTGGCTGCTTCGTTCTACCACCTGCACAACGTCCTCCAAATGTAAGTGTGATAAACAGATCACATCATTCCTGATCATTATATTACTATTCTTTGGGGTTAATTGATCGCTTGGTCCAGAATAATGTCACGTCGTGTTGCTGTGTCTAATTCCAGATACCTTGAAAGCAATCCTATCAACATCATAGCAGAAGATGCCTTCATGCTTCTCAAGAGCCTGAGTAATGTGTAAGTTTTCCCAAAAAAACACAAGCATGAAACTACGATTATGAATAATCTAAATGAATAACTGCAATCCACAAAATTTGCTATGTGTGTGCGTTATGCACTGATAGTGGAAATGACTTCAGACCTGCAACAATAATTAAACATGTCAATTACCATAATTTACCCTTTTCTTACATTAACAATGTTTACTAGGGAAGACTTACAGAGAGATGAATTACCTTTAATAACCTTTTTCTAATTCTGACAGGCACCTGAACAACATTAAACTAACTTGCAATTGCAATGCACTGCATTTGAGACGTTGGGCCAATGCCAGTGGGGTTAACTTGGTAAATGCTGCATGTGATGGCAAACCTTTGGAAAATGTTCCTGAGAAAGATTTTGGTGGTTGTATTATTAGTAAGTGTCAAAGTTTTCAATGGAAGAGGTCATCAATTAAATGTTCCAGATTATCTTTTATATTTTTAAATTTATGTATGTTTTTTTACAAGTGTTATATGTTTCGTATCCATCAGACCCACCAAATCAAGAATGCCTTGACTGCCAACAAGCAACAGGCATCAGAGAATGTTTCGCAACAGGCAACGAAAGTCAATGTCAAGCTGCCACGGTAAGTGTGACATCAATTTCAAGATCCTTTCATATACAAAAATGTTTGCTTGTGAGGGTTTTGGTTTTCTGTAAGTTCCATTAGTAATACAGATCTTAAGTGGGTACAGGGTACATCGTGTTTTCAAGAACATTTCATATCATGGCTGTTACACAAAGCCATCATGTACCATTGGTGGTCATTTTGAGCAAGTTGCTATGCTTGTGCTCACTTGAGATTAATTTGATTGTCTGTTAGAACAAAACTTGGAATCAAATTAGAACATAACTTGGAATCACACTCAAAAACAACATAAATAGGATTACACATAACTGTATTTTTCTCTCTAATTGGTCCTGTTCGCCTGTTTTATCTACAGGACATATGCTTCACGAACCGGAGTTTTCCAGGAGGCAGAATGTCCAGTGGGTGCATGGATGAGGCCCGTTGCCTCTCACTGGCAGCAAGCACCTCCCCAGCCTGCAATGAGGGCACTGCAAACACATGCTACTGGTGTTGTGTGGGACCCCACTGTGCCAAAGAAAGCACCTACGAAGGTACAGTATAATTTAACTCGTTGGAGCCCACAATCTACTATATTGTGAGCTGTAGACAAAATATTTGTGTAAGATTTATTACGCAGAACCAAACATTTATAAATGATGAAATGACTATTGCAGATTACGTACATGTGATGGTCTTTGAGATGCAGTTCCTAATGCACAGAGAATACCATCAAGATTTGAATGATGAAAACAGTGAAAAGTTTCAAGAGCTGCAAGAGGAAATTCATGACCAGGTGAGATACCTGTTTATTTGCTCCCTGGTAACTTTATAACGAAAATTTATTTCTAGATATATTACCAAATGTATAACAAAGCGGCCTATTTAATTGTAACTTTGATGTGTTATTGTTTTTAGTTGGATCTCTCTTTTGCAAACATCGAAGGGGAACACACATCATACGTAGAGCGATTCAGGTAAGCTACCCTTGTTAAATGGTGTATTACTTTATCTTGGAGAGTTACGAAAGGAAGAATTTTATAGTCTTAACTGTTATGGAAGAGTGTGGCCAAATGCAGCTGTGTTAGCCAGGAAGTAACAATGTAAACAATTCAATTTCTGGGAAAAAATCCAGATTCCTAATTGGAACTTTTAGTTTATGGTGATCACATTTTGTGAACTTTACAATCTTTAAGTGACTTTTATGTAATCTATTTTACTTTCAGCAAAGGAAGTATAATCGTTCATGGTAGGATCGAATCTATTGTTGACGTTGGCGATGACGTCATAAGCGTCCGAGACGGTATCCATGACGCTCTCTTGGACGTAAGGTCACCAGCTGGCCAACTTGACATCGCACCAAACTCCATCATGATTACTAACTCCAGTGAGTAGCCAGGACTTGCTTAATGAAAAGATAACAGGCACGAGAAACTGCTGTAATAATCATCCCCTATACAGTTCGATCACACAAGATGTTTGCCAATGTTCTTCCTATGACACATCTCAATGGCTGGCACAAACACCATTTCAAGGCTTTTTCCTTCCAGCTTGTCAATCAAGTTGTTACTCATTAGCGCTAAACAGCGATAAAACAATGGACTGACCATGACTCATAATCATCTACCCGTTTGTCTTGTGTCCACTTGGATATTTTTCTCCTATTAGCTTCTTACAAAAAAACATCAACGGTCATTATGTTGCTTGTAACTACAAAGAGAAGCCTGTGTAGCAGCTAAATGGTAACTATTGTTTGTGCGATTAGGCCACTCCATTACCCACCCAGCAGTCCACCGAAGAACCAATTTGGTTAACGTGCTGACCTTGTGGTGCCCATAATGAACCCTCTTGACCATGTATCATTAGATTCATTACGTGAGTAGATAGTCCTGCATCTTTTAAAGCGGGGCATCATTTCAATGTCACCCATTACAAGATCATAGTATTGATTGTTGGACAAGGCGCATGGATGGGTAGGCAGAATTGATCGCTTGACTGCTGTGGGCGGCATTTGCTGTGACTGATTGATGTTCAATGAACTGTGGCTAGACTGCCCTTGAATAGCAACCCAGCAGCATGAAATGAACATCTCTGTGTGCAGAGATTATCTCAATATATTTACAATGTTGGTCAGTTCCCCATCAATCAACATTAATCGGTGATTTTTACGAATACCATAAACTGCATGTTTGACCCTGGATCCCCTCTTGCATACAGTGTACTCTATATTCAAAGAAATGCCTATCTGCCAGTCAGTATGACTTAAATATTTTCTAGTGAATGAAAGATAATGAAGTCGTTGTTAGGTATCTCAGGTTTCTGTTTATCCAATCATCACAACTCTAATATCACTCAGGATGGTTCAAATTCCTGTGGATTCAACAACACTACTTAATTAGGCTGAAAATGGGTAAGCACAGTGATTTCACTTGGCGGTTTATTGAGCTGTGTGTGACATGGATAAAAACAAAACAAACAAAAAACCTGATACTGATAACAAACGATACAAATTAAACGCGCCTGCAAATTAAGATTTTGACACAACAATCTGCGTTGCCATATCAGCTTTGGCATCAGCTGGGAATCGTGGAGCCAGCATATGAAGCCCAGAATGTTTGCACAGCTCTTGTCCTGACTTAATGGGGATGCTTGTTGCCATTTTAGTTTTGTCACTGGCCAAACAACCGTCTCACGAGTGTCCTTAAGACATGAAAGGCTGGGCTCAAATGTAGCGCCATTGTGCCTGATTTTATTAAGAAGTGAGCCTCTGCAGTTTGTACTTGCACACCTTGTTTATTAGCGCGTAGGTAAATACATTTTCTCGGTGCTCTTTTTTTTTTTACTCAAACATGCATACATGCTTGACCTTGTGACAGAGACAGATGTAATGGTGAGATGATAAAGCTAAGACCTTCAACACGAGATTTATTTACCTCAGAAGGCATCAATTCACCAGCGATGCTAAGCATATGACATTAAATGTCAGCTTCTAAGAAAGATTTCCAGCTAAAAAATAGCTCCTGAAAAATACCCTAGCGCAGAAAAGGACCCGGGGGGGGGGGGGGTTCACTAACGTGGTTTAGGAGCGTTTTTTTTCTCTTAAATACAAGAATCTCCTAAAATTCCTTATAGTTTTCCTCTCAGAAATCTGGGAAGTGAGAGTTCTCCTAAATCTGAAAGGAGTGAATCTCTGAGAGGAATCCAGATCCCATTACAAAGATTACTGACCAACCGCTACACTAAGCAGTTGTTAAAATGTGGAATGTGTTTTAAACGCCAGCGTTGACATTTGCTGATTTGTAACAACTAAATTGACTAACACATTAAGGTTATCACAACAGTCCAGACCACACATGCAATCTACAACTAGGCCTCTTGTGACAAAACAACGATGTTCCCACAAAAGTGATCTCTCCCATGTCATTTGTTTCCATACAAACTCGTGTTTTATGACCTTGCTGTTTACAACAGAAATCACCGGACTCACGAGTCTGCATTATAGCGCATCTCTATAACCGTACCCTGTCAAACTTATGGGTTAAGCTCCCTATCCTAGGATTTACTATTAGCATTATTTGATAACGGTTCAGTAACTGTTGTCTGAGTTGTTTTGTTGGTGCGTAGTTTTTCTCCACAACTGCTGTCTGGTTTGGCCAATAGTAATTGCTGTGGGATGCAACAAGGATTTTGTGTAAGCCCAATATACTACCTAGGAGTCCACATGCGGTTGTAGATGCTTGTCCTGACCACACTGGGCCGCCATTCTGAAAGTAGATCAATTTCCCATTATTACTTTTTAGCGTAAAAAATGATGCTTTGAAGTTAGAACTTGCTGTGTGGCCTTTTGATATCTCACAACATGAGCAAATTGTACAAACATCCAAGAGAGACTTTTTATTTTTTTTACCACAGAGTTGTGCAACAGAGAGACATCGAAATCCATAAGTAAAGGTGACATCGACTGGCCCACAGTCTATGAAGGACAAAATGTCGTTGAACCTTGTCCTGCTGACCCTACTTCTTCAGCCAAAGCTATTCGATACTGGTAAGTCGAGGCACCCATTAAATATGTTGAGAACAATTATGTTGAGAACAATTATGATTTATATTATGTTAATATCCTGGTCTCGCTAGTCTCACTATGTTTTTTCTATTTCCTTCTTCCCAGTGAATTCATTCAAAACCGTGCCATATGGAGAGAACCAGACTTGTCCGCTTGTCCTGTTCTTGATGAACGATTGGCTGGTCTCGAAAATCTGACAAATGTTCCTATCACACAAGGTATGACATAGCATATCAGACATGGCAGAATAAAAATATTTCTAAAAAAAAAAAGGCTATTTTCTTTATCCAGGAGGCTGCAAGATATAGTATGAGAATTTAAACATATAAAAAGGGCAAATTTCTATGAAGAGAACGTACTTTTCTAGCACAAGCTTCTGGTCTGAGTTTCGATGTGCCTTGTGTAATGGAGGGGCCTAAGAGAGTGATTCTAATTGATATCCATTCATTAATACCACATCTTTTCAGAAACCGTCAGTCACGTGTGTCGTGACCTCAACAACTTGACCCATAACTCCATGTCCTTCAACCCCATGGAAGTGCAGCTTGTCTCCTTGACTGTGGAGAATATTGTTTCATCTGACGTTTACCTGGAAGACCTCAGTGGGGTCTACTTGCTTAACTCCATCAGCAACATGATCCAAGTCCCCACAATGGTACTGGAGGCAGCTCAGTCTCAGCACGGTTCAATAAATAGGTTAGTGACCTCATAGTGCAGTATTGTAATGAAAAAGATATGAAAGTTTCCGTACTAGACATGGAGGACATAATAAATTTCATGCATTGAATTAATATTTCAGACTGGCATCCCAAGTGGAACTCTTCGGCCAGCGATTTGACAAAACCAAGTTGACTGAGGAAGAAATCTTCATTTCGACTGAATTGGGTGTTTCAGTTGGAGCCTTAGCATCATACAAAAATAAAGTGGTCAAATTTGAGGCATCAGTTGATGGTGGGATTGAAATCGTTGTCACAAAGGTATAAGTCTGGCTTAGTTATGGATTAAAACGAGGTACCATAACCCCTATTATCTGAAATTCACCCTCGAAATCATTTCATTCCAGAATGACTTGCCTAGGTCACATTCCAACCCAGCAGCATCAATAGTGCTGCCATCGTCTATTTTTGAAGAAATATCGAATCAAGTTTCTCCTAATGTCCAGTTTACAGTTTATGATTCTCCTGTGTTATTTGAGGTATGTAATATCCAGTAGAGTGACCAAATCGCCAGGACCAGCGTTACTCAAAAGATGGTTTAATATGATTTTTGTATTTAATTCCTTCAGATCATGACAAATGCCAGCCAGAGTCAAAATCCTTCATTTAAGCCTTGGTTAAAGAATGAAAAGGAGACCAAGATGAGGATCAACAGCCGGGTTGTGGCCGTTTCTTTTGGGAATTTGACAATCAACAACACTGCTGATCCCATTGAACTCATACTGAGCCATGATGTTCAGGTGCAGATACTAATCCCGGTTTATAATACAAAATATTTCACCCCTCAAAATAAAGCTGAAAAGATGGATTCCAAAATGTTCAAATATTGAGACAATTCCATGGCAAAAATTTATATTTGTAAATGCACATGTAAATAACATGCGCTTGCTTGTTGGATAATCACCAGTAATTATGTTAACCAATTGTTGGTAAAAAAAAAAATCTTGACCAATGCTACATTCTACAAACAGCTTTATAATCTTCATTTGTCGATCTTTCGTCCGCATACAGGATGCCACAGACCCACAATGCTCTTTCTGGAGCTTCCAAGATGAGAAGTGGTCTGAAGCCGGATGCAGGGTCCATGAATTCTTGGCAGGAAAGTACACAGTGTGTCACTGTGACCACTTGACAAACTTCGCCCTAATTATGGTAAGTGATGGAGATAGGCATGATAAGCACACGTTACATCAATCAAGCTGGGATTCTGATATTTTCTGACTCAAGAGTCCCTTGCCCGAACAACTGTTGTTAATTAAGTCTGCCAATGTTTGACTACTTTTTTGCCCTCAGTGTGATACCATAACGGGAGGGCCTTGTCATGATCTAGCGCAATATTGGCCTACAAATTTAGCAGGCAGCAATGCGTGACCTAGCCATGCTTCACTTCGGGGTATTAGCATCAGGTTTTAACCCACATTGTCTGACCCATTTCTTCATTTCACGTCTTATTTGCAATCTTACACACTTTACCTGCCACATGAGTCAGTGCATATGGCTTCGTCTCAATAACCATTTCCATAATTCCATATTTTGTATTACTGGTAGATGGCACACTGACAGGTGCCGCACCTGTTGAGAATTAGCATTTACCTTGTTTATCAATAGACTGGCACATAATTAGGTCTTCACGGTAATACTACCTCACCATAATACGGATCACTCTACATGAGTACTCGGCAACCTAGACCAGCAGAGCAAAGCCCAGAAGCCACCCCTGTCTTTTCTTAAGAGATTGCTGAGACGAAGTCTCAGCATGGTATAGCGCTCACCTTGTTCGTCGCACAGAAATCCTTTTGGATAGCTGACTAAAAGTTCCACACTTGAGCACACTTTCAGTTGTGTAGCTCCAATATTTACTCCACAAACGCCGTCGGCATTTTCGAAGCGAGGGAACGTGGCAAAATGGCCACCGATCACGTGATCAGGGAGCATACATTAAATGAAAAATACGTAAATTAGTTATTCTATTTAGTTTTTGTTTTTACTAGAAATTTCGTTTTCTGCATATAGGTAAAGGGATTAGCAAAGAGCACAACCGAAGGTAAAACTGTAAAAGGCTGCCCGCAAAGATTTTCAGATATTCTGGTAATATTATGAATAACTGATTGCTCCCTTGAGCTCAATCTACAAGGTAAAAAATATGGCCTTTGCAACGCGTAGATGATCGTCAACGCAGAAGACGATGGCATGGCTGTCTACTGACGATATCCTATGAAAATATATCCTTCGAACTGCTGTGAAATCTTGGCGACTAGGCTTTATTAGGGAATTTAGGTTTTCACTCAAGGAAAGATAGGCTCCGACCAGACCTCTGTTCCAGATCTATCGTCAACCCAACTATTTTGTTTGGCCAGCAATATGTTGCGTGTGCGTAGCAATAACGTAAATATAGTCTACGTGAGTTTTGATAGACTGCGAGCTGTTGCTCACAAAAATATTAAGCAGTTTACTTATAGGTGCCTTTGGAAAAAAAAAACTGTTGTTCAAGCTGAGGGCTTTGCATGCATTGCATGCTTTTTTTCTGTTGAGGTATTCTAATTTTCTTAATAAATTCACATACATGCACCAATAAAACAGCACTAAGTCAAGTGAATTGTTGATGTTTTCTATGTGCCACTTTTGGCAATTGCGCGTGCCATTACTTGTGCATGTTATACTTTTTTATTGAGAAACTTTCGAATCAATCATGAATACACGCAACATGACCATTTCCTGCTTTCTTTTTGAAGGACATCTTTGGCCGTGGGCAGGAACTTTCTGAAGGCCACCAAAAGGCCTTGTCAATCCTCTCATACATTGGAATGACGTTCTCCATCCTGGGCCTCTCTGTCACTCTCATAACCTATCTTGCCTTCAGGTAATGCTCGTTAAACATAGACGTAATTCAGAATTTAGTGTCTAATGTTGTTTTTAACTTGAGCAGTATTTATGTGATTTTAGGAACCTGCGAAGGGACAAACCTGCCAGGATCCTGATCAACCTATGCTGTGCTCTTCTTGCCTTGTGTATATCTTTTGTGCTGAACACCCAGCCTAATATAATTCAGAATGATGTGGCATGCAAGGTGGGATCCTAAAAAATATACATGTATTTAACTGGTAGTGTTAAAGCACCAATATGACGTTTTTTTATTGATACTTTACAGATGCTAGCTGGTATGCTGCATTATTTCACACTTAGTAGTTTGTGCTGGATGGGAGTGGAAGCCTTTTACATGTACCTTGCTTTAGTCAGGGTCTTCCAGACGTACTTCACTCACTTCATGGCAAAATGCTGTCTTGTTGGATGGGGTAACTAACCTTACAATTTTTTTCGTCCTCTCAATTATTTTGACATATATTATAAAACGGGGGGAATTAAACCTCCAAGTAATCATGTAACTCTTGAATACTAAATGCTTCCTGTGGTTAGTTCAAGCATCACAGGCGCCGTCCAGCTTGGATATTCTCTGTCTTGAAGATAGCCCCTGCTGGAGGGCACTGTGCAAGCAACAATATTTTAGAGATAGCGGTGTGATAAATTTCCGAAATTTGACAAATTATGTATGATACAAAGCTACTGCAGGGTACTACAGTGGGTAGAACCGGTGGTGTGTGAGTATTCATGCGTTTTTTTGTTTTCTCTTATTTTAAGGAATCCCATCAATAGTGGTCATAATAACGTACGCTGTTACGCCCAACAATTACGTAAATATGGAAAACATGTGAGTATTTTTTTTATTCAATAATAATCCTTAAATCCTTTATGTTTACCTCAGTTGCTCCCAAAAAAGTAACTGTTGAATCAGCGCTGATTACGAGCAATTCTTCCACCATTGTTTGAATAGATGTTGGTTGGAAAGGAATGCTTTCTACGGAGCCTTTCTCGCGCCAGTCTCAGCAGTTCTCGTCTTCAACGGGATTGTCTTTGGCATGGTCATGTACCAACTTCGCCAGATCAGCAAGAAACCTGACCCTGCCATGAACAGGAAGTCCTCCTTACTGCTTCACCTCAAGGTCAGTTTTCTGGTCACTCGAGACCTGGGTGGTCACTTTCTACTGAGGTACGAATTTCGTACAGCATATCGTAAGGAATTGGCAGAAAATATATCATTAAAGTGTAAGCAAGCTGAAATAGATTGAACTTTCTGTAATGTTTTATCATCATTATTGGAATGGAAATAAGAGTAAGAATAGTTACTGTGAAAGAGGTTCACAATCAATATTAGGTCAAATAGTAAATGGTGCCCCGTTGGAAGTATGCGTCCACATTCAACAGTTTTTCCACTGTTGTACATAGTAAATGGTGAAATTGGTGATTGGACGATATCTAGCTGTTTTATTTTATACAGTACCTCATGATAACCAGCTTCTCTGTTTGCCATATACCTTGGTGAAATTTCACAATAATGCCACTCATGACTACCTCCAAAAATCAATTACTAACTACAGGTGAAGTGTTTAACTGGTGACATGACATGTGGACCTTTAATTCATCATTCAGTCATCCTCACAATCATGGACTTGTATGTCAAGATATATTCAGTCAATGTTTCCATTTCTTGCAGGGGACCATGAGCGTCATGAGCCTGTTGGGTCTGACCTGGCTCTTTGCCTTCTTTGCCATTGGAGGAGCAGGAATAGTCTTCAACTACTTGTTTGTGATCTTCAATACTTCCCAGGGCCTCTTCATCTTCCTCTTCTACTGTGTGTTCAAGAAAGATGTTCAAGTGGCCTGGTTGGCTGTTGTGAGGACCAGGGGCAAAACTGTGCCTGACTCGGGTTCAACCAGCAGAGGTCTGAGTTCATATTCCTTCAAATAGTAATAAGCTAAAATATTTCGCATTTTGCATTTATGAATCTATCACTCATTAATATGATTTAAAAAATAAGGAAAAGCTGTACGTCAATTAATTCATCCTTCAAATAAAAACCTTAAGAATTTAAGATACACTTCCGGTTCACAATTGCACTGTAGTACAATGCACATAAGAGGGCGTCTTAACATATGTTAACGATGTGTTTCTGTGGTCTAATGACTTAAAGAGTAGTTTCGATCGACCATCTTGCTTTTCAAGATTCCGCTGCCCGAAAGTTCAATTGGTATGATTGGTTTTCAACATGACTAGCAGAAGGTCTCTTGCTGTAAGTTTAAGACACCATTTAGTTACTTAGTATCATTTACGCTGTAGACAGAAATATTATGGAGTAGTAGTAGATTTACCTGTAGTACCCTATTAGTTTTATTGTGAATTTTATTCAACCCTTTTGGTTTTTGTAAAGATATTTTTGTCATTTTTGCATTTTATTTTCAGTTTGTCAAAAGTTTCATCGCATTTGCTGCTTCTGCATGTATGTTGCCTATATTTGTTTTGTATTTTACTTTATATTTTCTTTTATCTTAGTGTTTAGTTTCGTTATTTCATTATTGAATGGTCTTCACTTTCTCTATGTGACCGAATGAAATTTGTTGTGATTACAGCCAGTTATAGTATTATAGAAGCCAGTTTTAGAATTAGTGTGATAAACAATTAGTGTGAATATGTTTTCATAAGTTGCATAATTTTGGCGGCCACAGCCAATGCAGACAATATTCGCTTAAATATAATCATTATAAAGCCATTTGCCAGCACGTTTTTGACAAATATCCTGTCTTTGTTGTTTAACTAATGCTGTCATTTTAGTTCCCACGGGCATGACCAGGTCCACCCGGGTGGCGGTGGGACCAGTGCTTATTCAGGCAGTGGAGCACAGCAGCGATCAGGCCTCAGCAGCACCCTGGGCAGCAGCAGTGGGGCCACCCAGTCAAGCACCGTCTAGGTCCAAGACACCTCGTAGTGTTTGGTGACTTCAATTTACAACACAACTAAGTGCCAAGTGTTATAACTTCATCCAGAGGCTGGGAAAC
This sequence comes from Alitta virens, assembly GCA_932294295.1. Taxonomy (NCBI): domain Eukaryota; kingdom Metazoa; phylum Annelida; class Polychaeta; order Phyllodocida; family Nereididae; genus Alitta; species Alitta virens. The sequence goes on from OW028573.1 coordinate 69,194,928, forward strand.
GAAATCATGGCACAATGCATTAACTGATCTCCTTTTGAAAATAATGGAAATTTATCATTGAACATCCAACTACCACTGTCATTAACCAACCACTGAATTCAGTTGTTTGCTTTCTGCAACTTTGACTTCAAATTCGTCCAAACATTAATTTTTTTGACATAGAATTGTGATTATAGTCTGGTTAGCTGCTGACAACCGTCAATGAATTGCCACATCAAATATGGTACATGTAAATGCAATATACCACAAAAACTGCATGGTAAACTCCTAGCCATTTACTTTTGTCAAGATATAACATAAATATGCAACAAAGACAGTGGAAAGCTGCCTGTGCATACATTCTTGTAATCCTATAGTTAAGTCAGTTAACAGTCTCTGTGTAATATTGTCAATATACAAATTGTGGATGAGTTACACAAGGTGGCGCTGAATGCACCAAAATAATCTTCTGCCACCTTGTGGCTAATGCTTCTGATAATATTGTCAGTCTTGTTTTTGTGTACACAAATGTATGTAATTTATGTAAATGGGCGCTTCCTGCAGTTTGGATTGTACATACGCGTTGTAGTACATTAACTGTTATTTTGTAATTCAAAGACTTCCTCGATTTAAGTGGCTGTGCCATTGGTGTCGGAGATACAGACATATATAAATGAATAGAGAAATTATTATGTGTGTGCTATTTTTTTATGCTATAGATACTCAGCAAATATAAGTGGAGAGTTACACGAACTGTTTAATTTTGCTCATCAATGTATTATATGAACCATTATGTTCGTGTATAAACCCGACATTGGCCCAATAAAGTAAAAACCTTACCGATACAACCGGTACACTAATGTACTCAACCAATATTGGGCCAATACGGCAGTGTTTACTGGGATTGTGCATGCATGGCAATGCATAAAACAGATTTTTCAAAAAGATATAAGATACTGCCTCGTCAATGATGTTGGTCGAGTCATTGATGACTGTAAACAGAACTAACATAGTAGCACCACTGGACCACTGCCTTGCTCTATAAGAATTGTTCTTCCCATCAGAAATGACCATTTAGGCTTAAGCTATAGTTCCACTCTATGTCCTTGTCTCAGCATACTGCCAGATTTCAAACATCACCTCCTTTTTGCCCTAACACTATGAAGATTTAAGCATGGACGCAGAAGAGACTAGGTCCATGATTTGAGCCAAGGCATAGCACTAAAATAAATGTATTAAATTGTGTAAATAACTAATAGAAGCATTTCTGCTGTAGGACTCGGAGATTTCTTGTTAGCAGGAGGTTCAACTCATAGGGCCAATGCCTCCACCCTGCCAGGGCGACACTGATTGTAATTTGTGCATCAAGGATTTCAAAGTCAAACTCTACGTAAATATTAGAGGCTAACACTACCCTAACAGCATGTTCAAGATCAAATGCACTTTTTCTCTTCTTTTTTATTTTTTGGTGTATTCTTTTAGTAGAATGCGTTATGAATTCCTGGACACCCATATATAAATTTCCTTTCGTTTAAAGCCAGAGATACAGTTAATATAATCACTTACAAATGCAAAAACGACAATAAAAGCAGTGTAAAATAGATATATATATAAAAGCAGCACGATGGCATGAAACTATGACTAGTAAAAGTATCCCAGAGCTGTAGAGAGGAAATGGACTAATAAGTGTTCCTCAGAATATAGCGTGATAAAGTCCTCGTGGTATAGCAGATGGCGCAAAGAGTATGCAATGCATAGTATGCATGCCCATCACATTGTAGTCTTAACAAGCCAAAAATGGCCGATTGTCGTGAGATAATCTAATAATAGACTACCTTGTATAATCTCCCCATTAAGTACATATCTAGATAATTAATATAGTAAGCTCCGACAAAGACTGGCAACTCGACCTATTCTAGAAACAACGTTTATCATTGCTTGTAATAACTGAGTATTGTAAACTATAGGCAATCTATGCAGTTTGCTGTAGTTGCCCTTAAATGGACTTAAAAAATCTATTCTTAGAGTTTTTCTTCAGTCGCATTGAAAATTGAGAGAGGACTATTATAAAATACATCCATTTAAACTTTGACATGATACAATATCTACTCTAGACGGGATTTACATGGAGCCACCAGAACATGGAGCCACCAGAACTCCATGGGATTTAGAAGGCGTTGCAGTATAATACACAATGGTCATTATTGGAAGCAACAAATCACTGTCACAAGGCACTAAAACTGGTGGGCGCATGCACTGAACTTTTCAATATGAAAGTCTGGCTATGTGCACACTTTTAAATCTGGAGAATTTTGTCTCATTTTTTTCCTGATCTATTTAATTCAGAATGATTCGTTCCATCGCAGGCGCTTTCCGGCGCATTCATGATGATCGTTGTACATGTAGGCACTCGATGTTGAGTTTCGTGCAATGTACCAGATGTCGCCACTAGTCCAGGGCGACTGACAATGGTGTCAAGTGCTGGGCCATGAGAGGTCAGAGGCTTTCGTTGGTGTCCTCGTAAATGGCTTCAGGGTAGGCAGATTGACACCCACGGGCTACATAAACTCGTTGGAAGTCCTAGTAAATTTGTGAGCTGATCACAAGGTTGTTTATTGTGGTGTCTGGTGGTTTATCAACAAACAAAATGGCGGATGCTCTAATTTTCCACTTTTGTACTGTTTTAGCTGGTGAACCTGTCTGTACAAAAATTGTTTTAAGTCTGTGTTTTGGCCCTTGAGGATTTGTAAGATCAGATGGGCCGAAAGGGGGCGCGCAGGTGGTCCAGTACTCTGGAATCGAGGTGATAGTTCAAGCGCCACGCGTCATCATCTTTTGCCAATGAACTTTCGACCCCAATTTGAAGGTGGGCTTGCGGCGTCTGCCCGACTATCAAAGGTCCTACGACCAGGTGTTTTATTGACCCCAGAACCACCTACCATATCACAGTACCCAAATTATGGGCAATATATATTTCTGCAAGCTGACCTCTTGATTTACTTTCTGGATTTAGCAAGATCTTATTTTGTGTATATTTATCAAATATCAAATATATAGTCTGCAGCCTGCTAAGCTTGGGAAAAGTTATGAAAACTTAACGAAATTTTGATTTGCTGGTTGAGGTGATAGTGCTTATTGGAACTAGTTACATATCGTGTTAATTTCCCCTAAAATGACAATTTGGAAAATGATAAGCCATATTTTTAGCTTAACGAATGTGGAATGTTTGTATTCGTAACTGCTGTCACCTTATTCTGCAGTGCAAGAAAATATAGATTTTAAATATTTAGGATGAAAATGACGCATGACCTGTTATGTCACCTTTATTTCCTTGACGAGGTCTTCGCGGTTAAGTTACAGGCCTTCATAGTGGTCTTGATGGTCCCAGGTCGCCTTTGAGTGACCATCAAATTTTCTTCTTCAATTCTTTCTCTTCACCCACTAGAGCGTCCTTTGATTACAAACACTTGTCCCTCGTAAATGTGCATTTGTCATGTTTAATGTTGATCACTCTGGGCAGATCTTTCCTCATTTTACTAAACTTCTCTACTTCTTTTGTATTGGCCTTGGGTTAACAACCCAGATTGCCCAAGCGGTCATTGTGCACCTTTGCTGCTCCTTAAATTACTAAATTACGGCTTTCACCATAATTGTGCGACTCCCAATGAAGTGAAATGGTGTTTACAAATCACTTTGGATCAATACATGCACCTAGCTCTGTGTATTGCAGCATGTTCTCTGCTTGGATCCGAATTCTCAAGTAGAGCGCCCCCAAGCAGTGAGGATTGAAAGACGCGCTATGGAGAAATCTTGAGAACACCAAAGATACAAATATTTCTCAATTGTGTGAAAGAATTTAGTGTGATCCTGTCATGCGAAACATGTGAAATATTGTTGATAGGAAAAGAATCGAGGTGCTCTGGCACGGATGCATGGCTTGTAGAGGGGCTAATTTGAAGCATGACAAGAACAGGCTTTTGTCGTTATGGCCGCTCATACCGCCGCGCCTTTCAGTTAGCCATGTCCTCAGATGAACTCGAAACGCCAATAAAAATACAAACGCCAGGCAGGATGCGCGTAAACAGCGCGTGCATACAGCCATGCTTTCTTATAGATTATACAGATCGCTGGCAGTTTAAATTAACTGTCCTTTGAGCCTGCTCCCACCCTTTTGGAGGTTAATTTTCTAGGATTACTGTATTTTTTCACTTTTTTCAACTAGCTATATCAGGGAGTCTGTTTATTTCATTTACGCCTAATGAAGATCGGCGTTGCTGAAGTTGTCCAAGATGTCTTAAATCAAACTACAAATCATCGAGCCCTTAAAGGGATGTCCGCTGTTCATAAATGGGGGGACCTTGACAATGCGCGAGTTGTGGCAAAAGGTCACCAGGGGGCCAGTGGGGCTGGTCTCACTTCCGTTGGCGTTCCCGCCACTCCCCTAATGACTTTATGGCACCTCTTGCTGCATTAGAATTCGGCCTCCATTACCTCCCAACAATAAGATATATACATTTTACACCCTCCAAGCCACAGGCTTGAATTCCTGCATAACAACAGATCTATGTGTGCCACCTTCTGGCCCTCCCATTTGCCCCTTAGCTTGGTCATTTTAATAAAACTGACCACTGCTCTTTCAATGTTGCTTTATCCAATAGAGGGGAGAAGCGTCGACCGGTCATTTTTAAATCGAATACCAAAGTTCATTAAAAGTAGAGTGTCTGTATGCTGTGCGAACTAAACATAGAAGGCAATAGTTCTGTACACAAAAACAAAAAAGTTCCATTTAGTTAAAAAATTAACATTAACTCAATGATTTCGCTTCTTGGAGAACAGTGCTCTGCTGCAATTAAAATCAGCTGTTGGAAAAAGAGCTGCAATTTGCTTAAAAATTTGTCCAAATTGAGTCAATCTTTATCAGTGAACTTGAAACTATCTATCTATCAGTTAAATTGCACGACCGTGAATGCGTCTGAGATGAAGTTAGGCCTCCTGGATGTGATTATCAAAGACAGCACATCCTTCTCTGTCAGTTCAAGATAAATAACTTGTTCATAAACAGTCAGCCAGTGATATATAACTGCATGCTCTGCCTTGCATGCTTATGGATCAATTTCCATAAATTGCAAATGCTCAGGGAGTATACAGTTATACAGAAATGGGCGCACGAAATTTGGTCCCTATTCATGTATTGCAACTCTTCTTTTTTTTGAAGTGAGAGACATGCACATCATTACAAAAGTTAGTTGGCAAAATGACCTTTAATGCGGGCATTAGAGGGCAAGCAGATATCTTCCTGGAATACGACTGCAGATGATCTCAAGTTGCCACGTGATCTCGCATTGCACGGTACTTCCGGTGTCTGTTGTGACAGATGTATTGGAGCGACTAATCCACCTTATCTGAGATGGCGCTCGTGTCCTGCTCATATGAACACTTGACTTTCCTTTCGTTTGTCCTCACCTGACCCCTCTAAAGCGCTGCCTTTTCGCTGCTCACCTCATTTTTCTGTCATTCGTATCTTTTGATCTTTAATATCTACATGAATCGCTATTTACAACTTTATTACTTATTCTTCCTTTACGGATACATGTATAATGCCACTTATTCAGTCTAGTATCCTTATCTTACTCATTGGAAATTTGCTCTCCAGATGTCATTATTGATATAATACAAACCCATGTAAATATGACATCCGTTTTGGTTAAACCATGGAAACGAACCACCTGGTCATGGATAGCTGTCTTTGAAAATGATTGGGCTTTTTAATCGAATTTTACGAGTGCGTGAAACCGCAATTAGGTGTGCTCATCCTTATCGGAGAGTTAGATGCGCCCGACATATTTCTATCGTCTGCTGCGACGCCATTTGCCTCATCTGGTGCCTGACGCCACAATAATGGCGAGACTCAGGCGTGCAGATAAGCCCATAGGTGATTAGGGCGCCGAATTATCTGTGAGAGATTATCGCAGCACTGGAGCGGGGCTGGCTACAGTGTCCCAAGAGGGGCGTTTGTTGGTCAGCTAATGACCCTCTTGTAATTGATGTGCACATTAGCATCTTGGACACCAATCACATCTCTGCATTTTGTTTAGATCTGCTCTGCTCCTAAAGACAATTTTCTTCGCTGATTGAAAGATTTTTGGTCACGCCATGTGTTCAATGCCATATGAATGTCCTGCCATGGGGACGAGTACACTAGTCTACAAGAGTACTCTTGTCTACATGGTCCTGCAAACATTGATTGCATTTTTTTTGTCCTAATTTTTCTCTTTACTTGTAAACGGTCTAGAGCGTTTCCATTAGTGATTCTTTTGCAGCAATTAATTCGGGTAGATGGCCTTTTCATAGTTTGAAACCACAAGCGCGAACACCTTGCGGAAATACCAGGAAAAGAGCGGGATGTTTTGAATTGGTTTAAAAATAATAGAAAACATGATACAAAGAAAGCAAGGAATGGGTCCACCACATGCACTAGCTGTACATAAATTTGTTGTATTTTTATCACCAAATTTTGAGATAAGATGGAGGTTGGGGGGTCTTTCTGTGTGGCTTCACTGCATCCATGCATGGAGAAAGTCCTGTCTTATAAGCACCAAATATATGTAAGCTCTTTGGTGCATGCAACTTGATGCAAGCCACTTCCTTTTTGTCTTGTTTTGCCACTTTTTCAGTACGCTTGATGACACTTCGGGTGCAATTGAAAGTCAACAATTATAAATTTAATGCAAGCAGGTATATCAGGGATGCAGAGGTGAGATGGGGGCAGCTGCTTCTGTTTGATCATTCATGGACGAAGAATGTGGTCAAACCACAAACCGCCATGTTGCGCCTGGTCGTGCCTGTGTCTAATTCTCGTCAATATTTTTTTCAAACTTCTGTCTTGTTTTGTAGACGCTTGTTGTGTTTATGTAATTTGGCGGGAAGTTTGGAGGAGTCGTCTGCTTGCAGCCTTTGACGGCCGCAAGTCTGCAAATCAGTGGTGGTTTTACGAGAGGGCTGCAACTTACAACCAAGAGCTGATGCCTCTGAGGAGTTGAGTTGGAGCGGTCAGCTGTCAGTGCCTCCACTTTTTTTTTCTTTTTTTCTCTCTCTCTCTCTGCCATGAAAGTGTCCAGCGGCGTCCATGAAGTTCAGCGAGTGCAGATTCGCGTGCGTGAGGCAGGCCAGAAAGAGCATTGCGTGCAGCGACGTCGATCTACACGCAACGACGTGGTTTTTCATCGGCCTACAACGACGTCCTGGACGGAAGTAGGGAAGTGTGGACATGCTGGGCTACGTCAACTGCTCTACCAGCCCTCCCACCTCTGCTGGACTCCTCAATAGTCAGTCGTCCATGCTCAAAGGTCAGTTTCTCATTACTTGCTTGGCTCTATTGTACCAGGCACCAGACTTCACTAATCACCAAGTATACATACAAGGGTGTTTTCAGTTACTTTGCTTGTTCAGGGAGTCGCCCTGCCCCTGTTTTCCATTTAGTCAGAGTAAATGAAGGCTCCACAGGTGAATCACAATGCCACGTAGAAGGGTTACTCATATTCCTAGAAATAAAAAAAAGATATAAAAAAAAAAAGGCAAGGTATCTTAGTCACGAAGTACACGGAAGTGCAAAAAGTCCAGAGAGTATTTTTAGCTCATGTGACATGTTAATTGTTTTGCATCTTGAATCATTGTCAACTGATTAATCTTTGTTCGCCAATCGATGTAACTGATTTATTCCTGATGAGGTTTGTATCTAGCTGCCATAAACAAAGTTAGATTACGTCACAGGAATTTTTCTAATAACCATATTTTGTCCATGTAATCACGAAGAACACCAACTAGCCCAGCCATTGACATAAAGTGATTCAATACTTGAGACAAATTTAGCTCTTTTAGCCCATTTTGAGCACTTAATGTTTTGCAAGGTCTTTGTTTGTGAAAAACCATTTGAATCAGGTACTGGTGCTAAAGTCCTAAAGCTTTTATTCTATTTTATTACACTATGGTAAATAAATGTGGACACAAATTTCTTCATTATGACAAGAAACAAAACGAGATTATTGAATGTACTTGAAGTGTATCGTGTCAGAATATTAATAAATTAAATCAATGATAGAGAAAGAAATGTATAGGTTACAGATTAAAAAATGGGACTTTAAAAAAATTTGTTTTAAAGTTAGAAAGCCAGTGAAAATGAGTCGTACAAACTGGAAGACTATTCCACCCATATATGGACCTGTAAATATAAATGATTTTTGAATAGATTAATTTGTGAGATCTAAGTAATCGGATATCTCAATGTTTACAAGTCAATTTTAATGCATATTTTGCCTATTTATGAATGAACTGATTGTGCTAAAACTGCCAATACTTCCATCTGACATCTTGACATGCAATGAATTTAATTGTGATGATTCTAACATATTCCAAAGATTCATAACTGACTATATAGGCCTACACTGTAACTAACTCATGGATGGCTTGATGAATTGGTCTGCACTAAACAGACAGTGCAAGAGTTCTGAAATATGATGAATTTCAGTCAGCTGTTTAACCAAACAATTTTTTTTTTTTTTTTCTTTTTTTTTTCTTGTTACACATGTCTGTTTGGGTGGACTTTGATGTGGAAATGGTAGTTTATTTTGCATAGGAGTCAGATTCAAAGGAACCACAAAGCAACAAGTGTTTGACCGGCAATTTATTGTGGTTGGTAGAAATCCCTAATGACCAATTTCAAGAGGTCTGCACTCAAGTGTACTTAGATTAGGCATGACCCCTTGGTAATCTTCCTCCTCCCCCCTAGTCCCCCCCCCCTTTTCCTTTTTTTTTGGTAGCTGCAGTAAAACAAGTCTTTGGTTAAAACAAGCCATGTGCAGTGGCAGGGCATAACCCAAAGTGTGTGCGAATGCATGGCTATGTATGGCATATTTGTGACCACATGAAAGCAATAGCTAAGTACATTGCACCTAGAAGCACCAAAGCAGTCCATGTTAATGAGTCTTAATAATTGCACGGTTTTCCCGGCTTTTGTCGTGCAAACTTCTGCACTGTGTCATCCTTCGATGCCTTTTCCCAAAAGGTGAAAGATAATTTTACATCTTCACGCGCACCCAAGTAAAATGAAAGGAGAATGATTTATCAGGAGAGCGACATTCTCTTCCTGGATTTGCTCTGAACTGAGTCTGATGAATGTAATAATGAATATAATGGCAGGTGTGGCTATCCGGAACCGTTGGAAGACTCTATGACCTCCACATGCTGTGGTCACCTCATGCAGATGAGAGAACAATAGCTTGGAGTTTTTGTTGGTGCCTGGACAGATGTGTTTTGAGGCAGCGTTTTAAAAATACCTCCTGCGAAGGAAAATGGGAGATGTCCAAGCCATATCCGCCTGTGCCAGGAAAACCCACCCACAAATCTAGACCCATACATCTATGTCCTGGGAAATACGTTCATTAGTTTTTATGTTACGACCGTACAGTGGCCTGGTGGTCATCTTTGGTTGGGAGTCTTGGATTGCATCTCAATTGCGTCAATCCTTCTGGGTCATGTTGTGGCCTTATATTTAGCCTCTATTTAGCCTTGCAATTCAAGATTCTCCGTAATTTTGATAAATCAGTTTTATAGTTTTAATTTATAGTCACAATTTAATGAAATTGATACCCTTAACTCTTCATCTAGCTCCTTCATATGCTTAACATGAATGTAAATAAATTGAAGGATAGGGAAGTCACCAATTGAAAGAGGGTCCATCCTATAGCATGCACTATTTGGATTATATTTTGTTTGAACTTCCGCGGTTTTCCTGTCCTTTGTAAAGAAAAAACCACAAATGTGCGTTTGAACATTGTATAAATCTTCTGTGCTTACTTCAAATCCAGTAGGCCACGTATAGTTTATGTAAACCATATACCCAGTTATATATATTGGGAAAATACGCAACTAACTTTCCCTTGCTATATTTAAACCAAATGTAACTTATTAATAGACCAAGAATGTAACTATAGTGTCAGGTATAACTTGTCAAAAGTTACAGGGTACCAATAAACATCAGTTAAAAGTTGGTCAAAGTGAACTTATCAGCTTCTAATCTTTGAGCACACAGATTTGAAAACAGGTAAGAATGGCGTGCTAGGCGTGGGAAACTCTTGACAAGATGATGAGGGATTCCTCATCTGGCCAAGTGCTGGTCAGCTGGTCACTGGTCAGTGCTTTGGTCATTGGCGGAGCAGGCCACAGGTCATTTCCATGACCGGCCCACTGACCAATCTGAGCCTGTGTCATCGTCTGGCCTGCGTGCAAAGAGGGGGGGGGGGGTGAGGTGGTGGAGTGGGGTGCCCCAGTCCAGCCAAGTGGAGGCCAACCATACTAGTGGTCATCGGTCCAGCAGTACTGCATGTTTGTTGTGGCGTGCCACGCTTGCCGACAGTTGACCAGCAACACGGATACCCAGTGGGCAGCGGCGCAGGACTGTCCAGGACTGCGTTCGGATACGTTACGTTTGTGCAACATCAAAATAGGAGTACGAAGTGACCATCGGTCAGTCCACGTGAACAGATGACGGGCGACCAAGAGGATATAGAGGAGTACATGCAGCAATCTCCTCCCACCTCAAATGGGGGTGGCGGGTCAGGTAACTCATGCCTTTCTCTTTCATCACAACTACGTAGTAATCCTGCTTCAGCAACGTCACGGTGACGTAACAGTGTAGTGAGTCATGAGGGTACAATTGCCCCATCGTGGTTCGGTCAGAGTTGCTGTGAAATAACTTATTGCGTCGTAGAATGAGAAAGCTACGGAGAGAGCTGGATCCAGCCTAAGCTGACACCTGGCGGAGGGCTTGGGCAAAACCACGTGGTGCCATGCTTGCAACTCCTGATTGCCTTACATAAGTAATGTAGTTGTTGTAACAACTTTCGGTCACCTGTAAATTGAAAATCCATTTTTAGATTTTTTAGAGCACAGCGTATGAACGGAAATTATAATGAAACTCTTGCAACACGTGTCCCAAAATAAATCACTGACCCAGCATTCCATCAGATCCAGAGCATGTTCAGAAGTAGTAAAAAATGACTACAATATGGTCCCATTATATGGGTTTTTTATGCATGGCCACAGGTGACAAAAAAAAGATGAGTGACAAAAACTGACCATGGACAATGTTGATCTCTTGACTCTGACCAGTGTCGTTCGGTACACGGTGCACTCAGGTCGTGTTCTGACATGAGTTTATGTTACTAGATGCTTCATAACGTGTCAAAATTACTCTCTGGTTATTATCATAACTAGATGAGGCATTTTTGATTTGAATGCATTGTTCTTGTGTCTGGTGGACCTTGCTCATATTGGTACTTTGGCTCTGTATAAAATGGAACTTACGATGTCACCGCTTCATTAAATGTCAAGGAAACTTAGCATTGATTCTAGTCACAAATACGACCTTATAAATTCAGGCACATTCCCATGGCATCAGTTACAAAGAAAAAAAAGTTATCAAGAGTCTTTTGATCTGCAGATGGTAGAATATCAGCATATAAAGTTCTCCAGTCAGCCTATGAAGTAGCCTTTGTCCGAATGCGTCCGTCCAGTTTCCAGCGTATTTAATTACAAGCATCTGGTGCTACTTCCATTGGTGACGCCTATGACGTCATAAGACGTAACCAACTGGACGTAATGACGTAGCCTTCAGTGCCTCTAGGCAGCTGTTGTTGAGCATCAAAATACACCTAAATGACGAATTAATGGCAATGGTCAGCCAAGTGCGTGTTGGCAACTTGGCATTTGTCCCAATCAGCTTTGTTGTGAATTTTTGCATAAATTATTGCACTATATACACCGATTCAATCAGTCATTTGTCCATGGGTTCAAATTAATTTGTTATTCATTAAGCTTGAGATAGGATAGGATAGGATAGGATAGGCGAATGAATTAGATCGATTGGTTTCATATGAAAATGCCTGAATTGGAAGTTTGGTGTGAAGTCCTCCTTGCAAATTCACTGTTGAATGTGTGTGCACATTTGAATTGTTAAAACGATTTCCCGCGTTTGCTAGGGAACGTATTATTTGACCTGACACTATAACTTGCAGAGAGCAAATAATGATAAACTCAAGAGAGATGTCATATCGGCAGACGTCCAGGTTAGAACGTTTCATAGTTGGCCCACATCGGTTTATTTTCTATCCTTCTTTGTGCTGTTGTACAGAAGTATTTGCCAAATTTCTTTGATGTTATGATATGTGTAAACAAATGGCGTATTGAACCAGGAGATGCGTAGATAGTATCGGACATGAAGTGAAGGTTTGGAGAGCTGATCAGGCAAGGTGTTAGGCTGCTGGGACCTCTCAGGATTAGTGAAGGGAATCATCCTGCAGATCTCGTAATAACTGGGCCACTGGGACACCGGCCAACTGGTCCACTCAGCCGCGGCATACTTGTGGCTTTATCGCATACAAGGCATACTTGTGAACCTACACACTTTGGGATCATAGGAATGCCTCCCTTTCTTTGCAAACATGTTTTCCAGACCTTCTTCTGCAGTGGTTGATACGCAAAACCTTGGCCAGCCAGGGAGGGAGTATCAAACCTAGACTGATTGAAGGGGTCAGCATGGCGATGTAAATGGAGAGAGAAAAAGCGACTGCCAAACAGAGTTTAATAGAGAAATGTTTGGCTACCTGTCAGATGACTGGTGATAGAGTGGGACCCACCAGTTCTGTGTGCTTGGTACGGTGGGATATGGAGGGCAAAACAGCACCAGAGCAGCACCATATGAAGTGTGCCGTTAGACTTCTTCTGCCATAGTACGTGTAGTAAGCGAAGTTATGCCTGGTATGCAAGGCCCACTGTTATTTTCTCAGCCCTCACATTTATATGATTCGCTATGATGGCCTTGTTGTATGCACTGCTAGCCAAAACAGTCAAGGGTATGTGACGCGAAGAAGACTATTTTTTTTTGCGCTTCTCGCTTGACTTCCTGCCTCGGCCTATGAAGGCTTGTTGTTAGTAGCAACTTGGAACTGTCACTTCTCATCTGATACGCTAATGATTAACTGCTGTGTTGCTGCCACTGCTGTACCTGAAGATCTGAATTGTATATGTTGAAAATGCCTCATGTTGACAGGTCCTCAGAATTGACCTAATGATGTCAAGGACTGGTCACTTGCCCTCCAAATCAATGCGAGTGAACCAGGTTCATCGATGCAGGTGTGATTCCATCAAGACAGAGCATCAGCACCTGTATGACTGTGACTTGCAGTGATGCTGTCCTCTGCCTCCTGGCTGCTGATGATCCCTTCCCGCTCTGTCTTGGCCCCGCCCATCCATTACGTCATTTCTAATGTTGGAAAGATTTATGCTTCCTTGGCCTGTCACCAGGACTCTATGGCGCCATTGATACTTCAGTGAATTATGCTATACAGCCCAAAAAATAATGTCCTTGATATTTGGATGAGTGTTCACACATGTGAATTTAAATCACATCCTTGCAATCGATCTTGGTTTGTTGGGGTCAAATTGGGACAAACGGGACTGGCCTAGATAGAACCATATTGAAGCTATATTTAAGAATAATTTTCCAATTTGTATATGCCCTGAATTGTTTATAGTTCAGTAAATGAGGTGGCGTCACCGATGAGTGCACCTCAGAAATTCACCCCACACTCAGGGAATACAAAGAGGTCATATACGGGCATTCAATCAGAGATCAGTGAAAGAAAATATTGATCCATTTATTGATTCATTTCTGTGAAGTGTTTGTGAATTTGGAATTCGTTAAAATATATTTCGTGGTATTTATGAGATGGATCGTAAGTGATGAGAAAAATGGCACAATCATCAATTCGTTAAAAATTTGAGGTTATGTAATGTTAGGGAATGCAGCCACTGAGCAGCTCGTGTTTAGCTCATGACAGCTCCCGAGTGTATCACTCCGCCTCGCTGGGCAAACTACGCTCTCTCGCAATGTAGGAAGGAAATAGTGCAGTTTGTAGAGGAGGAATTGTTCATGCCCCCAGGGATCAAAATATTACGTAATTGGAGGAGACGGTCCTGTACAAGCTGTTAACCATGACACAGTTTCTAACATGATTGGCATGGGAAAGTGAACGCTGATTGGCTGTTGCCAAGGCCGCCATCTTTCCTGTATAAATAATTAGCGAGAGGCTGCTGGTCACGTGACCCGAGCAAACTGGGGCTATGGTCGAGATCGTAGTATGGCATGAGTGCAGGAGTTTGCTGGAGCGACGATGGCAACGATGTTCGGATGTTACAACAGCTAACAAGGTCGGACCACTAAGCTGGACGGCTGTCCAGCCTTAACGCCTCAACATGGCCTCAGGTGAGACAGCCATTGCTATTCAGCGCCTTACTGCGCTATTCCCGTCTGTCGTAGTGTAGATATAGTGGAGCCTGTAGTACCGCCCCCCTGCGCTGGCTGCAGTCAGTGGTCAGTGATGCCGTCCACGGCTGCCCTGCCTGTTCGTCCGTGACGTCCCATCCCTCCATCATTCGAGGATTGACAGCATCACAACATTGCAGCAGGAGGATGCTGCTGCCAAGACGCCCTGGCCATCAGCTGAGCGATGCTAGTCTGCCACTGTCTGCCATTGCTGCCTGCTGCATGCTTTGCTTTGGGTGCCTGTAGCTCTGCAGCGAGCTGCCTGTCTGCGAAAATGGCAGCTTTTTTTGCTGCAGTCACTTGATCCCCACCAAGATGGGTTGATCAGTGGTGATGTGTGTTGACCATGACATTTCTAGTCTTGACCAAAAACGGCTCCCCACGCCTTGTGGATGCCTCAGTCAGCCTGCTCCCTAATTACTGTTTCTTAAAACATGTTCCATTGACATGCAATGTACCGAAGTAGGATACGATCTGGAGAATTGTCGAACCCCTTTGATCCTCCTGAAATTTCCAATTACCTTTGTACTAGCTATATTTGCTTCTTTTCCCCTGAGCTAAGTGTGTCAATGCACCGATGACAGATGCGTTTATTCAATAACCAGGTCATAAATGTGGCAGTTTGTACCTCATACTCCATGCTCATACAATCGACAGCAGTTGCCTGGGCTCACTCAGTGCGTTTTTAACGACCGTCAACGAGGTGGTCAAAGATGGAGCAGCGATGGATCGTGGGAGCTTGGGGTGCCAGGGAGGCTGCGAATAAATCTGTGGCCCACATAGTGCACATACCCAGCAGTGGGGTCCTCACTCCCTGACCCTCTTCCGGGCAAACACATGGGGTTGCCAACCCAGGGTCACACAAGCAGCGCAGCCCTGGTCGATGGGAGTCGGCCACAGTCGTAGGAACACCCAACTGACCTGTCACTTCCTCAGTTTTGTTGTTATTACTTGGGCAGAGCGGGCACATAGATCTGGGCCACAACCCTTACTAATATACGTACGCACGTCAGTATGCAGGAAGTAGGCATGTACACACAAGATGGGTCATCTGCTCTAGTTTACAACTTCTCGAGTCCACCGCACACATTCCTTTGCTATTTTACTCCATTTGTGGGGAACTGGCTTTTTACACGAAGGGACCTAATAACTGCAAATAGGTGACCCATAGGATGCAAGGTGACACAATTGTTGGCTGGCCCGTTAAAGAACTCCAATTAGTTGTGCTACTTCCACCAGATCTGTGTTCATAAATGGGTACATTGTGGACAGTCAAAACCTGAGATATGTTGAACTGATATGGGAGATAACAGGTAGATGGACATGATATAGAGAATAAAAGCAAATCAAGATGGCTGAAGTGGCAAATAAAAGTGCCCGTAAAATCTGAAGCAGGGACAGATGTCAGCGTGTATCTTGTATAGTTGGCTCATTAACTGCTTGCACACCTTGCAGCTTTTGGCTTTGTGTCAGTGTGATCGTGATACAATTATTTATGATCACCACTGGTCAGTTTATGTTGTTGTGGTCACTTTGAGAAGCAGGGAGTAAGGGTGACACAAAGTTCCATTGTCCCATCTAGCACCCAGCAGACAAGGCAGGGTTAGCCTGGGGGTCAAAGGTCACAGTGGAGGGCATTGCAGCTTTGACCAGTGGTCATTCCTGACGGCCTGCTACCTCTCCACTTGACTGCACCTTTAGTGCTAGTGTGATGTCCGTTGGTCTTGACTATTGTCCATCTGCACCTAGTTCAGCTTTCTGTTGCTATGAGGGACCAGTTCATTGTCATACACAGCTTAGCAACCAATGTTTCTACCGAGAAAGCTCTGTACCTGTTGTCATTAGTTGAACGGCCTATTTTTCCTTCCAGTGAGTCCCTTTGTTTCTGTGGACGCCCATCAGCACATTAATCAAACTGGCCAGACACTTTAATTGGAATGTGTATGTATTTGAAACAACCAAGACAATGTCGTGACCAGCTGTGGTCAACCCAACTGGCCACCGCTTAATTGGCAGTAATTGGCTGTCTGGAGAACATTGGCCTGGCTGCTTTGCACTCATCACTGATTTGGGCCTCGTGTTTCGTATAAGCTCTTTGCTAACTAGAGTCACTAGACTATAGTCAGCTTAGTCTGAGTGTTATGAATTTGGTATCTGTTATCACAAGAAAAGAGTCTTGACGCCAGCCAACACACTTGATAAATGTGCAGCTTTCATGTGGACTGATCATTTATGTTTGAAGAAATTGCATGAGCAACTTCTATCCATTTATAGCTGAAAATTAATGGAAGCAGAGATTAGCCAGCCAGGATATATAAGAGAGTAGATCATTATGGTTTTCTCCTGGGTTGTCGCATCTTTATCCTATGTGTGATGCACTTTGATAGATTCACAAAAGAGCATAATCAATCCATGTGATACACATTGTGCGTTTGACAGCAGTCCGACGTGGTGGGATTGATGGTAGCCAAGAGTCTATTAATATAGCAAATATCCACGCACCCAGCTATATTATTCTTCTGTGTTCTGGGGAAAAAGCATTTGTTTTTCCTAGCAAATGTTCACTGCAGCCAAAAAGCATATCCCAGCGTAATACTAACTGCTTTAGCTTTCTGTCTGTTAGTTAACCAGTCACAATATTTGTCATTATCCCTATATTATGACATATGATACACTGGAACAATACAAAATACACATGAGTATAAATTCTGTATGGGAAATTGCTTGAAGAATTGAATATCTTGGGTTTTTGGTTACGAATGAATTCTGTTTCAAGTAGAACATAAAGGCAAATAAGAATTGATGTTTTTTAAACTGATTTGATTTTTTTTTCTTGTTGTTTTTTTGTTTCTTAAACTACAAAGCAATATGCAAATCAATGGTAATTCTGTAACTGCATTTATATGAATTGCTATATATTTTTGATTATGAAAGTGGTTGTTTTAATGCTGTTGTATTTGTGACAGATGCTGGAAAAAGCAGCATGTTTGGAGACTGAACATACAATGTATGATATTTTGTACAATAGCCACATCTGAAGCAAGATGTGCCTGCAGTCCGAGCTTATTAGCCCTTAATCAGGCACCATTCTCCCTTAATAGAATCCCATCTTAGGCTTAGTGCTGTCGGATGCTAGGGAGTGACTATAGTGCAACAAAACATGACAAATTGTATTCCTTCACAACAATAATATTCGATTCAGCACTGTTTTCGGAGGCGTGCACACACGATAGACATGGACCTGATATTCCAAGTCCTGTAGTATGGGTTACCTGTTGGTTGTAGTAATTTGATTTTGCAAAATGGCCGAGGGATCGATTGAGTCTTGTCAAATGAACGTTACACACGAGAGCAGACAGCCTTACGTAGAATAGCACGTTGCCTCCTGGAAGGAACATACGTCGCCTGAGCAAATATGGAAATTTTCACGCGCATCACATTTAGGACCACGCAGAAAAGATGTGCTTTCCTTGGCCAACGAACCACTATGGCCTCCAACAAACCCTGAGATAACTGAGCGAAAGCATTTAGACACACAGCCTCTGCCTCCGACACTTCATATATTAGACAGGGGCTGTGGGGCTGGGGTCATGAATGAACCCAAAAACCCTGACCTGTGACCCTGGCCTAGATAAATGAGGGCTGCCAACATTCCCCTCTTTTTTATTTTCACCCATGCTCCTTTTTTATCGCCCTGCACCCTTGTCCGATTTTGGTGTTTTGTTTTTGGGTTGTAGCAACGATACAATAGATGGAGTTGTATCAGACTCTACTTGTTCAGTAATTCCTAAGGAGTACAAACTGCCAAGCCGTATTTATGTACAGATACATTAGACAACACATTAGATACTAGTCGTACCCATGGTGATCATATCGGTCTAGCTTTGTTTTCATTTTTTCCCCTTGTTCCCCTTGCACAATTTCGACTAATATAGCCAATTGTATGGACAGTATCTACAACACTATCTACAACATTTTGAAAAACTTTGGACGAGATAATTTTAATTTATTACCTAGCATTGTTCTTCAGGATTAAATAATTGACGGGTAGTTCCTGATTTTGAAATTTATTAGACAAAAACTCATACATTTACATTCATCATATTAGTAACTAATATCATAACAAAATTCACAACCACAAAACAACGAAATACAGGGAAATATAGTTTGAAATAAATATGTACAAACCCACCATGGAGGGGCTAAGAACAGTCACAACTGACCATTTGTTATTGTTGACAGTCTTGTGCACTGGACCTGAAAATACTGTCAGCTCTTGACAGAATATCACCGTTTGGAAAGTGACTATAACTGGTCAATTGGTCAATTATACCCCCATCTAGCTGGACATTGTCACATAAACTATCATTTACATGTATTTAAGAATATTCTATCTAGATTACATGGTAGTATTTCTGAAGGAAACCCCCGCGAAAATATTTGTGACGACTCTTTCTCATGACACACTGACCTAGAAAAATTCATGAGTATCAAATTTTTTTGGAAAAATAACAAACCGAAGATACAGAATATATGTGCATAATAAATATATTAATAACGTCTCTAAACCTTGTTTTCTAAATAATCAATCCTAAGAACATTTCTGACATGGAATACAAATTATAGAAAAGAACAAATCATGATGATTTGAATAAACATTTAAGTACATTTCTTCACACAAAAGACTGAAACATAAATGATATTTTGGGCCACAGTATGTTTTAGAATTACGTACAGAACAAAAATAAATAAAAACAAAAATCCCGTAACATGATGATATGAATGAACGAACATTTCTAGTACATTTCTTAAGAAAAAGGAAAAAATATTTGATGTTCAAACACACTGTATTTTTTTAGACTAATCACAGGACTGTCTGATTGTTTGTATGTAACCTAAGTTTAGTAGAAAATATTAGTTTTGTAAATCAAAATAATTTGGTTATCAATCACATTTACAATTAGACATTTTTTTAAATTATAGTCAGGAGTTGTCAGTATAAGTGTACGACCTTACCAAGGAATGAGATACAGTAATTTGTGAATCATACAGATATTGGCTATTCATCTTTGTTAAATAACAATATACAAAGTCCCCCCCCCCCCCCCTTCCCAGCAGCTCACATCCTCATCCTCCGAAGCTGTATAATTTATTACATTTTCGTTTCTTTGTTTCTTTTTATGCTCACTTCCTGGTAGTTCATTCCCTTAGGGAGATTGTGCCTTTTCCTTACACATTTAGCTCTTGATATATGTGTAATTTTCACTTTAATCTGTATTATCAAACTATTTTATGCTATAAGTGGGAATTTATCAACAGGCAATTACTTGTTCATGTTGAAATAAATAACTAGCTGGCTGAAATCCTAAAAATATATTTGGAGGTAACTGATATGCATTTATTGAACGAGGATAATAATTGTTATTATAGTTGCAGTGATATATATCCTCTTACCAATAAAGCATGTTGTCTTTCGTCTATTAAAAATGCATTAATATTCTGCTCATAATTGTAGTAAAGGCCCACTATTCAAGAAAAGTAAATGTACCCAGCTGACCTGATGTAATTATACAGTGTATGTCTTCCAAAAAAACCGGTGTATATGTTAACATCTATAAGTAGAAAACAATCAATTCGGTGCATAGGCCTATTCAATTTACAAGCCAATAACTGTATTAAAATACATCTGACAATATTGTTTTTTAAAACGGTTTCTAAGGTTTTTGTATTGGGCAAGAAATTCAGAAAATACAATATTCATCTTGTTTTATAGATATTAGATGAAATGCCTACCAACCTGTCACTTTCAAAATGAAGTGTCATTAATAATATCATAGATAGTTTAGACAACTTTAATGTTAGATAATTTAAATGTGATTCATAAAATGTCACATGACATCAAACAGGTGTGTTGTGTAAAGATATATATTTTTTCTTTACATTAAGAAAATCTGTAGATAAGGGGTGGATTTCATACAGCACGAGAATCTAATTGGTAAATTTTGAAGACCTACAAAATTGGCAAAATATAATAAGCAATTTTCTTAGACTGTGTAATTTTGTAGCCATTACTGGGAGCAAAAACTGCCGGGGCATAGGGTGCATCAAAAACCCCAGTCAAGCAAAGATTTTTCATTTAGCTCATTTCCTGTAATTTGAATTAGGACTTATTTTCTGGATGTACAGGGAGGGATACTCTGAATTGAAATAGTGTTTATTACATAAATAGAGGGTACGAAAATGATGTTTTATGCATTATTGAAAGCTTGAAATTGAGCAGGGTAACCTTGTCTTAATAAAATCTTAATTAAATCATTTGGTTTGAATCATAAACAGCTGTAGCAGTGAATTATGAGGACGTTTCTGGGGGAGGGGGGGGGGAGGGCACATTTGGTTGCAAGTATTTTTAGAGGTCTAAATATGATGGAACAACTGAGTTCTTCTAACGTAATTATATTTGCTTCATGGATGAAATATTGTGTGAATAAAGAGGTCAGTATTTTTGGATCTTCCCAAAATGGCTGAGGACGACCTGAGTTGACCCCGAGCATGTTATGGACAGGTACGCTCCAAGTTCTAGGTCAGGCCAGTACATTAATGGGCTGGGAGATGCGAATGAAAGCAAAGCAACTTCATTGGTGGCGAGTACAATCACATATATAACAGGACGCAGATGTTCATTTTTGCCATGCAAATATGTGGCCAATCTGGGCTGCTGTCCTCAAATTTGTTGATGGGGCTAGAGGAGGGCCAGATGAATTTCTGGTTCACGGGTCTCGATGACAAACAACCATAACTCGGGGGTCATTTAAGGTGAAAGCAGAAAACTCACGCGATCCAAGCTGCATGGGCAACATGGCAGGCAGGATGAGGCTCTCTCTCCTGGGCAAAGTGGCCAGCGACCGACCATGCTACCCTCTGCAATATTTACCCACGCACTCCTCCCGGTCGCCCTTCTATTATGCCAGTGTCCAGAAAGTCGCGTGCCTTGACCTCCTGATGAAAATTCCACTGTCCACTGCCCTGTCTCCGCATCTAATGATGTAATGGGCGTCTTGGCGTTGCCCTCCAATTACTCGTCCAGCAAGAATAACACCCCCGAGACCCTCCCGGCCTCATGAAATGCAGC
This sequence comes from Alitta virens, assembly GCA_932294295.1. NCBI lineage: Eukaryota > Metazoa > Annelida > Polychaeta > Phyllodocida > Nereididae > Alitta > Alitta virens. Next base: position 69,216,416 of record OW028573.1, read on the forward strand.
ATTTCGCCTCCCTTTGCATCATAAATAAGAGCAAATGCTGAATTTCTTTTATACTTATTCCTAGTTATCTTTTTTGTGTGGGGGAAATGTCATTTTTGGGGAAATGCATGCAACACACTGAAACGAATGTCGTGTGAGCATATCTTTGAAAACAGAGTTGTGAGGTTTTACCAATGGCATGATACAATACATGCAGGCTCATAATGGGATCTATATAGACACAAATTAGATAAGTTCAAATCACAGAGGTTGAAATGCAAGGTCCAGGAGGACCCTATGTTGCCTTCAACGGAGGGCATTACATGTATGGGAGGCAACGTGGTGAATTGACTTAGAATGGGTTTGTTGACATGGCCCTAGGTGCCCTGCAAGCTGCAACATTCGCAAAACAATGGAGGGTGAACTGAGGTCATCTGAACTGATGCACTGGTCAGTGATGTTGTCCTGCAGTCAGTCTCCCAGATGAGCATCCCCTCCAGCAGATAGATGCTGCACTTGCTGGCTACATGCTCAATCATGCTCCCCATCTCCAAATGTGTACAATGTAGCCCACTGTATACACAAAATGGCCAGCCAAGCAGCGAGAATTTAATGCCAAGGCAGGAGCAACCCTTTAATACTTTCCTAGAATGCAATTTTAGGCTGAACTATGACTTGCATTAGTCAAAAATTTATTATTATGACATTAAAGGTGAAACTTTATACAATTTATGCAAGTACATTCATACACATACAGATGTTGGACTGCTCCACAAAATTGAGTGTTAGAAATAAACGGAAAAAGCACATAATTTGTCAATACACGTAATGATGACTGAACTAAATTCAAAGTTATTTTAAGACGACCAGTTACATGAAAATGATGAGGGTGAGATAAGTGAGATGAAGATCAGAAAATATTATATTAAGAAAGAGATCACCTGATGGACTTACACAAGAAAGATTAAAATATAAATTTATCTTTTGTTTTAGTCCATTTCAAAATTAATTGGATTTATATCAATACTATATTTAGAGTTATGTATTTAATCTAGTTATGATATACACATTCGAAATAGTATGGAGGAGTCGTTGTAGATGCTACACTCTTTTAAAGGTTTTAAGTTATAACTATTTCGATCAGATCAATATATGTTAAATTTTCATGCTCATTAAAATACTCTTTGGAGAGTAAATAATTCAATTACGACGAGAGATGATTAAAAGTGTGACAGTCTGCACATCTTATAAAGCTTTTCTGTAGGTTTAGTTATTAAATTATTACAGCTAAATAGCATTTTATGTTAATTACTATATAATGTAGCCATTTGTCAGACCAGTGGATGGAGTCATATTTTTATGGCACAAATCTAATCAAGGAGAGTTATAATTTGAAACCCTTGTCCCTTGTTTGATCCTGACCTACAGGGACAATAAAATAAGGGGGCATGAAGGGACACTGTCTTTATTCTTCAGCATAATACATTCATAGTGTGAAGAGAGCGTCGACTGCTCTTGTAATCCACGACTATCTTGTGTCCTCGTTTGAACCCATATTGCGCCGTTCAGCCCAAGTCTTCTTGCTGCCGGGGGGGGGGGGGGGGGGGGGGAATAGGATCGAATTCGTCTTTAGAGGGGGGATGAATGTACGATGTATTGTATTGCACGCGTCTTTTCATGCATTGACTGAATACAGGCATTACATGATTAGAATATGAAGTAGCTAATGAACACTAAGAACACCAAATGAAGTGAAGAGTAAAATATAACAATAGTCTTACAACATATTTTAAGGATAACGATTCACTTATTCTGGATCAAAAGGTTAAATTTCCTGCTGCTTTTGATCAAAAGTTAGTGAATCATTAATTAATACATTGGATATTACCTGACTTGACAATAGACAACATACTGCCTTCCCAAATGAACGATGCCATATTCCATCCAAACATGAGTTTTGGACATTGGTGAACCAAATAGCTGTACCTGGTGTTTTACCACAATATTAAACCCAATTTGATTGAATATTTTTGTGCTCATTTTCAGGAGGGTCTGGAGGCCGGAGAAGAGGCAAATGCAAGTGGTTTAATGTACTCAAAGGTTTTGGCTTCATAACGCCAAACGATGGAGGCCAGGATATTTTTGTTCATCAGGTGAGCTACAGTTTTATATACACATTATTTTCAAACCGCAAAGACATTTGACTGAAAAAGATAAGTGTGATGTGCGTCGTTATGTTTTTTTATTCAAATATTTCTCACCAACTTCTCAGTGCAAGTTTTCCGTGTCTGTGGCTTCCGAGTTTGACGGAAAGATACGAAGTGCACGAGGCAGGCTTCCTGTGGGGACTATATTCTGGGCGTCTGTAAAACGCGGAATGGAATGGAAAAACGCAGAACTGGGAAAATTCAGAATTGCGTATAAATAAATACACTGTAGCCAATGTCCCACTTGACAATAAAGTCTCTGTCCTGGTTCTATATCCAAGCAAGGGTTGTCTTCACTTTGTGATTAACCCTAAACTACTTTGAAAACACTTTCATGAAATGAAAGGCGTGGAATCTTTGAGATTTAACAAAATATTTTAAGGCCAATTAAATGGTATATGTGTCATGATGTCATCCCTATTTCAGGCTATTTGCACATTTGGCGCACCAATTTTCGTGTAAGGTGGATGATTGTTTGACTTCCCCCTTCCCCCCCCCCCCCTGCCCTTCGTCTGGATCAGCCACTGTAATTAGACAACATACATGCAAAATATGGGGTAGTGGCATAATCCAGTATTTTGAGAAGGGGAATATCTGTATAGTACAAAAATTCATTTCATTATTTAGCATGTCTTATGGACTTTTCAACTTTACATGCTTTTTAGAAAAGTTGCCAAATACATGAAGTACTTTACATTTAAATATAATAATTACAGAAGAAAAAAAAATCGTTGACGACCTACAAACCCATCAAATGAAATCGGAAATTTGTTTATTCGGCCTTAGCATCATAGAAGTGCATGGCCTGTTTGTCCTCGTATACTCTTTCCCCCTGCTTATTCTCCCCCCCCCCCTTTTTATGGTTGGGGGGGGGGGGGGCGCAGGGGGTGCAGCCCCACTCTCAGCCACTCCCTGGATACGCCACTGTGGGATATTTGGGGGTGTACGGGGATGAGGAAAACTTTCAACTGATGCATTGAAATAAAATAAACTTCTCGAAGTCCGCACTGTTCAAAAGCAGTAATTCCATTCCGTGTTTTTTCATACCATTTAATTCAGCATCGTATCATTCCGTTCCGCGTTTTACATACTTACTTTTCTACGATGTTTTTTGTTGATTTCAAATTCATTGATACCAGCCGTACAAAAACATGCTTAAGTATGTCATTTACTTGGGATATTAGATTAGAAAACGACTGTAAATAAATCATACATTCTAAAAACAAATTTTCTGTTTTCAGACAATAATTGTCTAATATATTGCAGTAATTCCACACCATATGGTCTCAGACAATAATTTTTAAAATTCATTGTGATGTCTTAAGGTCAAACGATATCTTGTTTGGTTTTAAATAATCTGTCGTGTTGCAATATATTAGAATTAATGTCTGAATAAATATATTTTTAGAGTGAAAAAAAAAAAAAAAAAACATCACACACACATGGAAGAAGGAAAGACTATTTTTTCAATGTATTGTAATCTCTATAATTTATTTATCTTGCTTGGTGTTTTTAGACATATTTTGTGATAAGTAAATTATCATGTCTAAGAACTGTTTTTCGTCTTTCTAGTAGCTATGGGTTTCATAGCCAGGTGTTATTGTTGTGATAATCTGTTTGCTTATGTATACATCAATCTTGAAAGCATACTGGCTGCTGTGGTGTGAAACAGTCCAATTAGCTTGCTCGACATGGTGTCTCTCTGGAAGTTTAAATTCAATTTGGTTATGAAGCTGGAAATAGACTTACCTGTTGTAATCATTTGATCTTGGAATTCTTGAAAGTGCATCTGACTGAGGGATTCGCATATATGCCATGTGGATATGTCTGCTGGCTTGAAATGGGAATGCTTTTGATGGACGAAAAGGGGTATATTGGCAAAATCATTTTGAACATCAAGAGTGATTTCGGCCTGGCAATCAAATACAGAGATCAAAGACCATTTCAAAGTTGCATCAGACCCAGTGATGAACTGCTCAAAGTTGTTAGGCATATATAGTTGTAAAATAGTGGAATGGCGTACCAGATTGATAGGTTTACACTACTGTACACCGATGGAAAAAAATTCACAAATTCACAGATTTTCCAGATTTCCAAAGCAGGGTGTAACTTGTTGCCGTCTAAAGATAAATTACATAATAATTTAGCCCTACATTTATGAAGTGACCAATGCAATCTGTATGATGCATGTGCCCGTGTTACAAGGTTATCAGGTTGTCAGAGTAGGAAGACACTGCCATTGACCCTTGCCCCCGCTTCACTTGACCTCTGGTCAACTACGTAGTTCCACTATTGTGCGCTTATCGAAACCATTGTCCATTGTTGCTTTAATATTACATATGATTACCAAAAATGATAATCCCGTCCTCGCATAATGTCATAGGGTAGATGTTCTACCGCAGCGTTTTTAAATACAGGTACTTCCTTTGGCCGGATGAAACGAGATGAAATATAGTTTGCTGCGGTAACTTCCGTTGTCATGACTATGAATAATTCTACCTGAACTTTGTTTTTTTTTGTTTTTATTGTTAGCCTGGCATTTTAACTGTTGTTTGTGACAGATTAGTGTCACTGGAGAAACTGGGGGTGTGATAAACTTGAGAAAAGACAATTTTTAGCAAGGCACGATTGTTGGAGTTCATCATTGTTCATATTAAAGAAATTGTAATATACGTGTGACTACAGATTTTTTTAGGCTAAAGCCGGCTGCAACTGCATGGCCTCCCACCACTCGTATATTATATTCCAAGCAGCCTTTCACAGACTCGCTTTGCAAACATTAAGTAGGAATAAAGTAATCAATACAGATTTCCTGTTGGATACAATTATAATTTCTAGTGTATCAGTTTACTAAGCTGGGCTCTAATCCCACCAGTATCTAGTTACTGCTTTGCTGTTTATTTTGTGGGTAGATGTGTTCGCATGATGTCAGTCATTAGGTTTTGATTCGTGACAAAAACAAATCTGGTTATCCATTGCGTGCCAAATTACTGTATTGTTGGTCCATGTCTCTGGACTTCTGAACTTTGATTAGCAACTGTAGCCTTAATTTGTATCACCTCATTAGGGCGCTTTCCATGCAGTATAGGTTGATTACATGATGTTTTTGTTCGTGGTGTTTTGTCTTACCATGGTCTTACGTTTAGGGTATTATTGGTGGATATATTGGCATGTAATGAATCTACACCATCTGTTATTCAGAAACACAAGGCTTGTTGAACATGTTGAGGTTAATATCTTCAAGTATGAAGGGACCGTGGAAATTCAAGCTCCTATAGTGCATGTCTTGGTATGATCTGTTGTGGAATATGTCAATGTTGCATGCTGCATCAACTCCAGAGGACTTGCCACTGTGCATCTCTTTACCAAGCACTACTGCTGCTACTGCTGCTACTGCTACTGCTGCTGTTGCTGCTGTTGCTGTTGCTGCTGCAGATGACGAACATGACGGTGAGAGATGTAACACTGATGCAGTGCAAGACCCAACTTGCCTCTATATCTCGTGGAGTATATGGTCAAAGCTTAGCACAGTCCCTTTCATGTGCAGCCACTGCTTGTGTTGGTGACGGCCAGCCTGAACCTGTGCATTATGCCAAATGTAGCTGCAGAATGCCTGCATGTGGTGAGAGAGAAGTGATGGAGGTCGCTGATTAATAACTCAAACGAGTGCTTCGGGTGCCAAGAGCCTCCATTTTTTTCACAGGAAGCTGTCATTGTTAGTGGCAATGATGATACAGGAGAGAGCAAGTAAATTGAAGCATTTCCTCCACTGCCAAAGGAATATATTAAACATTTCGGTTTGCGGTTCACCCAATTTTTTGTCATCATATGTGGCAGCTGACTAGATGGAACTGTGTTTAAATAAAAAAAAGAACACTGTGGAACTGAAGTTGAGGCATGTGGCAGTTCCCTGGCATTTTCTCATCGATTTCCCATAACTACCCACATTATATTTGGTTCACTTAGCAGAACAATCACAAATCTTAACCTTATAATAGTCATGCACCTTGATGTGAGTGCAAAGATACATGCTACTGATTCTGCCGGAGAGTCATTTAGTGAGCTGCAGTCAGACAGCATTTGGCAGGCAGCTAGAAATGCAATCTGCAGCCAATGATAGACCAGTGGGAGACTGTGGGACCAGAGCAATGGAGAATGTAGAGCCATTTAGAGCCTTGGTACCATGTTAGAGGCACATGCAGCCTCATGAATTGCTTGAAGACTGAAGCATGTGAGCATGCCTCATCTGCCTATGACATGCAATGTAGCAGGAGCAGACTGCGGCTGCAGGCTCCTGCATCCCTCTTCCCACACTTTCACTCACTCACTCATTGAGGAAACCGTCCTGGCCATATTGAATGAACCCAGAAACCCAGAGATTTCAACACGCGCACGCGCTTCGACCTCATTCCCTGCTTGGCTAGATCTACTCAGCAATGCTTTCCCTAGATGGAAAAAGAGGGAGATGGAGCCCAATAACCCATTACTATTCTGTAGCACTCTTGGGGAAGTGGCAGGAAATTTGAAGGGCTGGATCATGTATATTGGGAATTTTCTATGGCTGGTGTTGCTCACTCATCGGGTATTTCCAAGGCTTTCTTGGGCTTAAAATGGACGACTCCCGAATGAAAACATCCACAGCTGCTTCAGTTTGTCTCATCAGGCTGTCTCCCTGTTGTCTCCCTGTTGTCTCCCTGTTGGCTGTATGGGCAACTGGATTGGTATCAATGACATTGGGTGGTCACAGCCCCCCCCCCCCCCCAAATCGATGGGAAGCTTTGACTGTGATGAATTTGCTATCAGACAGCTCTGTCACATTGCTGACCCACCATTGCTCTGATATGTAGATAATTATATACTGAGCGTATTTGTTCTGCCCGACTGCAATTTGGGGGAATTAGGTGTTATCATATAGTCTCTTGCTGCAGTATATGATGAAGCTGTGACTGTCTAGGGCTATAGCTGTATCTATCTTGATGTGATCTGCAGATCTTGCACTGGGCCTGTTTTCTTTGCTGCTGCTTGTGACTATGACATATATGAACATTTACATTGCTGTTACGATCACTCATTTCAAGTCAGGGTTTGATGTTATCTGCGTTTTGTGAAATTCGCTGCTAGGGCACACTGCCTCTGTGCTATTCTCTCGCATGGTGACCCTACGTTGAGCTGCTCCTCTCCGGTAGTGGTTATGGCAGTGACGTCACAGGCGTGACCCGATTTCTGAATGGAGTGCTAGACTGCGGCAGCGCACGCGCATGCATGCCCGGCTCATTCATGTCATGCTGCAGAGCGAAAGCGAGGCGCTGATCCTCATTCATGACGCCTTCATTCATACCTTCATTCAAGCTGCTCCTGTCAAGGCCAACCAGAGGCTACTGTGTCACGCTGACCTAGTTTCTCAGCCAGCTCACTATCTATGTCTGCTCTACCTGCCTTCTGCTTTCTACTGGGCCTCTAGATCTATAATGTCGTGGTGGTCTTACAAGTGTTGATGATGCCTCACTCAGCTGCAGCTCTCCCCAAGCTACAAACGCCGCCATGTCGATTATTAGAATACATAATATCCCTCTAATTGGTCTGACGTTACTCTTGTGCTAGCTTGTGCATTGTATCCCCATTTAGAGATGCGTGTTTCCTGTATCTGCTGCACTGCTTATGTTATGGTCCTCCATGCAGTTTTCATTATACTGCAATATATAGGCCTATATTTACATGATTTATATATGGTAAAATAGCAGGCAGTGAAAACCTCGAAACAGAAAGCAAAATGGGTTTTGCTCAAATAGCGAGAGGAAGATCAGCCATGATGGAATGAAGTGTTAGGTGAGGAAGTCGCATCGTCTTGATGTGGTCAGTGTGACACTGCAGTGCTGCTGACCACTACACCATGTTGCTGTGTCCTTCTGCATGTGATGTCATGTCCAGGCTTTCTGGGCCATTCCCACACCAGTATTTCCATATCCATTTGCCTTTTCCGCTAAATTAGAATGCTATATGACTATGATGCCTATTATACTATATCTGTCATTTCAAAGACCTTTTTTGCAATATATACACGATATTTCCATTAACATAGTTGTCTTTTACTCTGATTTGTGCTAAAGCTTATAGATGGCGTAAAAGAATACAGATAATCTTATTATAATCTGCCTAGGACTGAGGTGCTTGCTTGTATGTGACCATAATGAACCTGCCATTATCTTACCTCAGGTGTGTTGGCAAATAAACCTTTAGTGGGCTCATGGGTCACGGCTTGAAACATTGCCTCACCCCATGTACATATATGGATGTATATTTTGCCAGCCAAAATAGTCCAAAATAGACCATGCCACATGCAACATTGTTGGTGAAAATGCCACAGACTCAATGTAATATGGTCATTAATCAGAATGAATCATTATTTTTCCCAGGAAGTACACAGGTAAATGACTGAGAGACTGAATATAAGGTATCTGTAAAATATAATTGATCGTGTCTGATAAATACATTCTATTTGGGAAAGGTATTTCTGCTCATATGAATGCTTTTCAAAATACAGCTATTTTCGTTGAAGCATCAACACTGTGTGGGAAAACTCAAAAGGTCCACTGTGTGAGTGAAGACTTGCCATGACCATTTACTTCACAAGCCACCATGACTTGGGCCAGAGGTGATAATCCTCAGTTGTATTGTGGAACATACTCGATGTGTGGATGCTGCACCTCCATCTGACCACAGTTCATTGTGGTGTGGTGCTGCTGCTGCTGCTGACCAGTGGCCAGCCAGTACCAGTGGTCAACAGCCTAGCATTGCTAGTATAGCCCTTTGCGACTCTAATCTGGTCGTCATGACATAGATGCCTGGGTGACCATCACTGGCTTCATCTGCTTCCACCAATTGCTCTTGTCTCTAGAGCTGCTGTAACAGAGACAGTGTGTTTATCACTTCGCTGCTGCAATATCTCCGTGCTACAGTATCTGTGTACAATGTTCATGTACCCACGCTGTACTTCGATTCGTAGTGTATTACTTTGCGGGTGTTGAATATCAATTAAGTCTCAGTTTTGAACTATTTTGTTATCTTTGATGTCTTCGGTCATTAGTATCGCAATTTAGGAACTATTTTGAAAGTGCATTTTTATGCTATTATAACACCATACTTTTGTGGTCTCTACTGCCATTTTGTTTTTGTTTGGAATAGTTTCTTCTGCTAAGTATGCAAGATATCTCCTGGCTCGGACTGGGTGTTCCCATGAAGGCCCCTTCCTGCCAAGATGTTTGTCCCCAGTTCTCATGACCCACCCCCGATGGGTCACCCTGTGGCTGCGGCAAGGGTTAGTCAGGTGACACCGGATTAATGCAAAATTTCATGAAATGGTCGTTCTGAAAATGAGCAGGACATGGCATGTTATTAGAAACACACATTCCTAGGTGCCGCCTTTCTGCAAGTTTTCTGTTGGTTGCTCGTCAGAATGTATTTAAAATAGCTAAACGTGGGTGTTATTTCTATTACCATGACAATACAATAGTAATAGAAAGCATCAACCTCCCCATTAAATGCGCATCTATGGAAGGCCAGGCCATGCAAATGTATCCATCAGCAATCTTGGTAATTCTATCATATGGGGAATGGCATGCACGCTCACCCTGGGGTGCAGATAGGGGACCAGGGGACCCATTCGTCGTTAGCCTCTAGAATTGAGTGTTTCAAATGACCTGGGGTCAGTTGGAGGTCAGAAGCCAAGGGGTCAAGGTGTATGCGCACCGATGCTGGTCACTTGAAGCATGTTGCACTGGTGAGCAGTTTGAGAGTGAGCTGCCCCCTGTGGGATAAACCAGAGATGGTTTTATAAGGAAAGCCAAGAGCAATTGAGAGGGAGGGGAAGTTGAAAGAAGTCAGGAAGCCAACGGAACTTGCTTATCACCCTACACGTTGAGCAACCACCAGCCTCTTCAGCTTGTGTTGCTTTCCTTGCCTGCTCTTTTTCCTCCGTCGTAAATCACCATCTGCTGTTAGGAAGGCATTTGGTTAAATATACCACACCTACTCCAGGCCAGCTTAGTCTCACTTTGTGGTCGTGGTTAATTTTTCAAACTGGCATGAAAGCTAATTCTGCAAACCAGCAAAGACACAAGGAATTCTCTTACTCTTTTGATTTTAGAATATATAGAGCATTTTGTTTTGGGTTGTTTGGCAGGAATAAAAGATTGATCAGAATATATCTGTGAGTTTTAGCATTTGAGAAAGGTCACCCAGAGTCAGCCATTAAGTCTTGCATTGATGTTTGAGTAATTTAAACATTTAAGCAGCCCCAAGGGCATGCTTTGTTAGTTCATTTTCTCCCCACAACAAATTGCTTTGCCTGGTTCCGCTAGAGAGCGCTGCGATAGTGCCCAGGAGGGCCTTGGAATTTTTTTGAAAATATCTCGCAACAAAGTGATTGGGTCAGGATGGCTATCTTTTGTTTACGTGAGGAATGCCGGGCTTGTCTTGGCCGGCCCTGAGCCCCCCTGGACATCGCTTGGGGAGTTGTTGGTCGCCCAGCTGTGCCGAGACCTTTCCCTAATGATATTTTGATGACATACGGGCTGGCGACTACATGCTCCGGAGCCAGCGGTACTGGGTGCCTGTGAGGAAGACCGGTCAGTGGTGACCATTGGTGACCAGTGGTCCTTTGAGCTGGTCCTCCCTCCCACCATGGAGTCTCTAGTGACTCCATGCTCCCACTGAGTTCCCAGGCCTGCTCCTTACAAATGACCTGCCATGTTGCCCTCCTCATTTGTCCTTGGAAGTTATCCTATCCTCTCACTTTGGAAGACCATGGAGTCACCCTCCACCACCAATTACCATGACTATAGTTGCTCAGTGATTGATTGTTTTATTCTTGCAGTCTGTGATCCAGATGCCTGGGTTCCGCTCCTTAGGTGAGGGCGAAGAAGTGGAGTTTGAGTGTAAGCCCTCGGACAAGGGCATCGAAGCGACCTTCGTCTGTGGCCCTGGTGGCAACGAGTGCAAGGGCTCCGACCGCCGTCCTCTCGGCAAGAAAAAGTTCAAGAAAATTAGGTAACTATTCTCACTATCGAATCATTGCTTTGATTTAAGTGCATGCCGACTAAATATTGATGCCTTTGTTAAATAAGTTTGATTTGAACTATTTTGTTAAAATATGTATAAGTATTGAACTATACAGTGTGTTGTTATCCTGTTTTGCATGCAGTATTGTGGCTAAGCATTAATGAGTCTCCTTGAAGGGCTGTTGAACACAAAGCACATGGCTATAGTCACCGGCGAAAACAAAGGCGGATGAGGTTTTGTTTGGCTAGGCAGGGTGAAGTGAGGGCACGCCTTGTCCTCTCCGTGACCCCTCTACTAGCCTCTAGTCCTGGCGGCCCAGCCCTAATTCTTGCATAACGCGCTTTGTGTTTATAGGCTGGGTGACCCAGAAGCCTTGCTGTGCCCTGCCCAGTTGCCCCGTGCTGCCCACTGTCCACTTGATAGCCAATTCTGTCATCCCTTCCCTCTGCTAAATAACACCATCCTTCATCACCCTAGACGTTGTCTTGGAAACGGGCATAGTGACAGCCGGTGCTTTGTATTCACATTGACCACTTGGAATTAAGATAGTGGACGCAAGACTGACCATGGATGCCGTTGACCAGCCCTCCTGCAGTTCTCCGGCAGCTGCTCCCATCTCCTTCTGCATCCCTCCGCATTCTCACATTCCTCACTTCTCTTTCTGTTGCAGGTGTTATAACTGTGGCGACTTTGGGAACCACATAGCAGCCAAATGTCCACACGGACCCTTACCAAAGAGATGCCATTTTTGTAAGTCGGAGGACCACCTTGTTGCCGATTGTCCGAACAAAGACCAGAATAGTCGGGACTCTCGAGACACAGGGAACGGGGAGGGGGGTTCAGGGTCGGACGGGGACAGTTCGGGGCACAGTCCGACCAACGGCCACTCTGCTACGTCGGCCGGCTCTCCAGGTGCCTCGCCGCAAGCGTCCTGACGAATGTGACGTCATAGAGAGGGGGATGACGCAGTCCTGGTCTTCCTTCCGGTTGACCAGGGGATGACGTCAACAGCAGTGAGAGGACCCGTCCAAGGACGTGTTCGTATAAGCCGGGTAACACCCCAAGGCCCGTGGCCTCGCCACCCCGCAGGTCTCGGGCCTCACACTCTCCGAATCAGGGACCTGAGTGATCTTCAATTTTCAGGGAAATCTGCAACATTCAAGTCTCGACTCGTCCCATTGAGTCTCGCGTAGTCAGCTTGGACCATTGAAGTCAACACTCGAAAGTTCCAAACGCAACATTCAACCAGAAACCGGCAAGGAAGCCCTTTGTTAAATCTCTTGAGTCTGTCTCAATGATTTTCTTTTTGATTATCCTGTGTATCAAAACATTGTAATTATATTTTGTTGGTTTATATTGTAGATTGTTTAAGTATTTTCATGCCATGTTTTATTTAACACAGTCTACCTCACACAACACAGGACTTGCAAGTTAGAGCGAATCTGCTACTCAGAAGGTCTATTTAGGTGTGGTCTGGGTCACACGATTTGCAGTTGAAAACAATAATTGCCAATGAAATCTGCTATCCTACTGATTAGATACCTCATCCAGACGGACCTCATATTCCCAATTAGCCTTGAAGTAGCTCAGTAAATGCAGGCAACACACGGACAGTGCTTTCATCTTGCCGCTGATTTGGCGCAGGCTGCAGCTCCACTGAGTGGACATTAACCACATATAATTAACATATATTTTAGCATTATGGCTTAGTTTTTATTATAATCAATATAAAAGCAAGAAATACAACCGCAGCTACCTCACAAACTGCCAAAACGTTGAAGCTTTATACTGCCAATGGCTGTCACAAAGCGTCAATGGTGTGCCAATATACAGCTTTATTGTATCAAGCTAAATACTCACTGCGGCGCTGCTTCAGTCCAGAGAGACCTCATTAGAAACCAGGCGAATGTCAGAGCTCCATTGCCAAGTGAAATTAGGCTGGGTTGGAAAGTTGCAGGAATGGCAGAATGATGAGCTATTATTCCTGATTCCCCAGTGCCTTTACAAATTCCTTTGCAACTAAAATGGGCCAACAGGTGATTTATGTATAATCCATAGGAAAAGGGGAGAGAGGGGATGGGGTTTACCCCACCTGTCTTCAAAAAGCTCCACCAAATTCAGCCGACTTGACTTGGTTTCTTGGGGCGACAACTTCTGCTGATCATTTAAACTGACACGTGTTGTCGTATCCCTCACACATTTCCTCCAGAGCTACTTAACCTCAACATAGAACATTTTGTTTCGTCCATGTTTTACATGCTAATTAATACCTCCTCATAAATTAAACGATAAAACCCCATGTCAGGCTTTTTTCATGATGTAGACCTCAGCACTTTGTTCGTGACCTCTAGTTGACCTTTGCTTTCTTGTTTGATTGACCCTTTGCGACCGCGCTTTAATAAAAATAAAGGTAGCTGTCATGTTAGGCTGTAGAATTGCTTCATGGTTCAAATTCACTCGTTAAAGGGCACTGTCAGATTTAAAACATGGATCTTTTTAAGTTTTTATACTTAAGTCGATGAAGCTTGCTAGTTGAAGGAAGCAGGAAGTCTGACATATTACACTTGCAGTATTTGTTTCTAGTTTCAAAGAAACTATACCATATGGCAAGTTTATCAGTTAAATTTTGCTTTTAATTTGTTGTTTTTATTATGGAGCCCATATTCATGTTTTTCATAATTGGACACTGCCCTACACGACCACTTTGACCAGTGTACATATAGTTATTGAAGTGTTTCATGTTGAACGACGTATATTATTCATGGTTGTTCTCTTTGTATTGTCATTTGTTATTGTCATGGAGATCTCGATATGTTATGCTATTTATATAATGATCGCAGAGTTTATTTTGTATGTAAAATATGATGATGCGAAAATGTTGGATTTGTTGCATACATTTGCACACAATGATATCACTTTGATATGTTTTGTTAGTTTGTAAGCTCTTAGGTTGTTGTAGTTAGAAGAACTTTGTCATTTGCCTTTTATATTTGACGTTTTCATGGGAGCAAATGCAGCTTCATTTTCAATTGAAAACTGTCATTTAAAATGATGTCCCTGGAAATCTTCATTAGCTCTAATATTCATGTTGTTATCATTTTGAAAGGCCTCGAATCAAATATTGCACAGACAACCCGTTGAAGTAACGTCAAGAGACTCGAGAATGTTTTTAACTCTAGTTGGAAGTTGTAGGAACAGTGTTAATCAAGATATGTTATTACCACAAGTGAGAGAAGGACTCTGCAATGTATTGATGAATACATTATACTTGTTGGCATTTAGTACATAAAATGTACGTTTTATTTTTTGTGGAGATGGTTGGTGGGTGTTAGGGAGCCCACTAAAATGGCAGTCAATATGCATGTAAATCTGAGATGTTCTGCCATGGTGACTCTTTGTAATGCATTTTGTCTTTTTGTATAGTTGTGTTTAATTAGCGTAAATGCGTCTGAGCTGTTGTTGACTTACAGAATGGTGGTTCTGATTGACCAGTCAGTAATATCAAAGGACACAGGTTCAAATTGTTAGGCTTCTTAGCTGACAACAACAACAACATTTCCCTGCAAATTGAACTCTGTGCTTGTCTGCATTATGTGTTTTGTATACTTGAATCTGAAGACCAAAGACTGTATAACTTCTCCAAGAAATGTTGCGATGTATCAATAAGTATAAAATGCCTTCAGTCACCGAGAAATCCTTACAGAACAACACCATGCATGGAGTAAATACACAAATTAATTGCATTATGGAGAGCAAAAAGAAAGCGTTAGTTGGGGTTTATGGTTTAACATCAAGAGCACATGCATTCCACATATCCCTTGTCAATGCCATACAGACTAGAAGGGCACACTGGGAACTCAGGGAGATAATACATATTAAGTGTGCCAGTGTCCGCTTTTACTAATGGCCAATCCGCTGGTCAGTTGCATGTGAAAATAGTATTAAGACAACAACTAGAGAAGCTTCCCTCACTATATAACCGACAGAGGCCTGAAATTCTGCTATTATTCTTGCTAATTCTTCCAGTAATCTAATCTAGGGGGCCTAGTATCAAGGAGTCACTGAGTGATAATTGGGCCCTTACTCTTCCAGACTGTAATCTCCAGACACGTCTATAATTTCACCTGAATTATCACACATACATCACAATATCTGCATCACAGCACAACACAAGACAATATACTACTACCATGTAGCAGGGTTTATTATTTTGCGCAGTGGTCATAACTTCAACTGTTCATCTTGGGGACAAGGTGTAGATCAAAGCCAGGTGCAAACAAGAGTGATCATAAAATGGAATAGATAAAGAGAGTAGGAAAAGAGGTAACAGGGCGCTTGAGGAGCGGCCCTTGGATGTTTGCACTCATTATTTCATTTGCAGAGTCCAAGGGCAGTTTGCATAGCGCTGGTCTCGCCTGCCATTTGCCATTTTATGGGTTTGCCATCTGTTGCTTAGATGCTCCATGGACCAACCCGCTTTCCATCCTGCCCGGGGTCATTCAAGAGAGCAGCACCTAACCCAAGTTCCCCATCGCCTCGCCCCCAATACAATATTATGTCTTATTACATCAAGGGTTTTAACTCGGACACACATAAAGTTAACAAGGATTTGTTCCATTCAATGAACTGGTAGGCCTACCTGTAGTAGATGAGTCTAGCACCATTTGTATACTTAACCATGTGCCAACTAATAAATTGTGTTTACTGAGTCAGTTTGAAGATTGTTAGCTTCAATCAGTGACTTTGTTTACAATAGAAAAGGAATGTACTTTGTATTGGTATCAAACATGTATGCATAAGCACACTAATTCCAAAGACGAAATATACAATAACACCTCAAATATCTGAATTACATTGAAAATATTGTACAAGACATTAAAAAGTAGAATTTTACTTTTCACAAATTTGTGTTCTTGTTGTCTTTCTTCATCCTGATGTCTAACGATCGATTCCCATAAACGGCTGTATGTAGCTGAGTGCAAAATACATTTACAAGCATTTACGTGTATATATATTACTGCAAAACAGTCTGGATAGAAAAACTGCATTTCACACCTTTAATAACTGGAAATAGATAACTGTCTATTAGATAAATTGCTTGTGGCACTTGCAAAAATACGTCACAAGTCGCCTAAGACCAAATCAAAACGATGGCATAAATCATGGCGGTCTGACAGAGATGAAGTGCCGAAGCCATCATTGGTGGTTGCACCAGACAGTCATTATGAAAATATATGTGGTGCTATTTTTTCATGCGGATGCAGAATCTAATGTCAGGTTGCTATGTAATGCGGCTTGGGCGGTCGCTCACTGCTGGCTCTTTAAATAGGGCACCTGGCGTCCTCTGGTGTTTTCTGTACGCACTAAAAATGCAATAAGCTAGTACATTTCAGGGCAGTACCGTGCATCGGAAATCTCTACCTAGGGGTCACGAACGAGTTTTATTGTATGATGTGGATTTATTTATAATTTCTTCAACTGAGCAGTGTACTAGTTATAGGCCAAGTTTCTTTTTTTTACCCTCGGCCAACAAAAAATTCTGATGTTTATGCTAGGATTATGCAACCTATTTAGTCATGTGTATGATGTCATTTTTATCACACGAACCCCCAAACTGGTACACTGCAGATATCAATGTATGACAGGCCGGGGCTTTCGCGTATTTTTAATTATAATCACCAATGATACAAATTTATTCTACAGCCTACACCAAGACTAAGGTCTTTTACGGCATTCGTATGTGTCTCACGTGTTGCTGTTTCAATTCGTTCGCTGAGGGCTTTTGAGGGCTTTCACTATGTTGAGCAAAATCCTAAAGGAGGAGGGAGGGGGAAGGGGAGCTAGTCCTGCAGGCTGCGGCCATGTATGCATAAATATAATTGCTACGAGATTTTATATTTGTGCCCATATGTATTTTATCTGCCATGTTCATGATGAAAAATTAAATGTAATAGCTAGCTTAATTAAATGCTGCTAAGTACTGTACAATGAGAATATTAACTTAAATAGTGCTAATGGTGTAATAACATTGTAGTGATTCAGTTTTTTAAATAAATATATTGTGCTTTAGACCATATATTTTAGTTGTAGCAGAATAAATTAAATGAGAAAACTTAGAAGTAACACACTTGCTATATTTCTGATTCACGGTACTTAGCATCGCAAAATGAACAGAAATGTTAGCAACAAATGAAAGCCCAATTTCTCCACACACAAAAATCAGAATTTTGCCATATGCTCGATTGTAATTTCTGCTGCTCCGAAAGGGGTTTTTTATGGGTGAGAAAGTTGGCTATGTCTTTTTGGCAACATTTATAGTAAAAATAAGACCGAAAAACAAGAGCACATTTATTTTGGATTATACTAAGACCGAGCTGCAGCTGGTCGAATTTGCCACCGCAAAGCAATAAAACGCTGATTGGCTGCTTGCTGGACACTGGGTAGTTAGCCCCGCCTTACGCAATGGCTTGTAAGGGGGTCAATAAAGCCACCCCCCCTCTAGCTTGATGCTTGGCTGAACAGGGTTTGTTTACATCTGGTCAGTTAACTGAGTGGATAACACAGCGAAATGTAATCTCCTACATTTGATATTTCTCATTAATAGTTTGGTTTTGAAGAAAAGAACATTATCAGCATTTGATATGGATAATGCTGTAAGATGTATATATATATATATAGATAGATATAACAAGATTGAATTTTAATTAAAAAGTGTTTATTATTATGTTGCTATTGTATTGTAACAAATATTTATCATAGCTTGAACCTAGTTTTATGTACTACTTTTCTATTATTCTATAATTGTTACTGTAGGTCATTTACTTTGTATTTTCGGTTTACATTGTGACACAATGAATGAAATGAAGCTGTAAAATAAAAGATATATATTTAACATCTAGCTGTTATGATATAATTAGACATTTATTAAATTGCAAACTGTATGCAAATTTCAATCTTTATTTCATAGATTGTGGGGCTTCCTTTGAAGTGACCACCAACTCTTGTGCTTTTGTTGGGGGTAATCTAGTGTAGAGAACAATGCATGTTGCATCATCATAGAAATATTTGAATTTGACTCCAAATATCAGTTATGAAATCAGTTGATACTGCCTTTGAAACAAGATGTGTAACAGAGCTGATTTTACAGACAGTCAGTCCATTAACTCTTGGTCAGTCTAAGTTGTACCTCAGGACAATTCACACCAAGCCCTTATTCTGGCAATGACAGGACTATTGTTTTATCATATAGTACATGTTTATCTAACCATGGGAATTACCATATATAGAGGGATCACATACGCTGTTACATTTTTCAATAAGGTAAGACTGCTTTATGTAGATACAAGTTGAATTGTATGCATCCTTGCTATTGCCTATATATACATGATAATATAATATCTATATTATGTCATAAGAGGATTGGAGTATGAACTTCACCCCCTTCCTAATTGCACCTGTAGCCATGCGGTTTCTATGCAAATGAGCACTATTTTTAGAGGTCATTAAGCTTACAAGGGTTGTTGTACCATGGTAACAGCTCATTGAAATGTCATTAGGGCCTGTCAATCAAATTCTGGAAGATGTCTTCATAATTCTACATATAATTCATAATATCTCTACTTGTACACCAAATATAGAGAGTGGCATAATTCGTTTCTGCATAAATTGTTGAATCTGCAGATACCAAATTGATATGGCTTTATTGCATTGTGTGTTGTTGTTATTGGGAAATTGTGTGAAATATTCAGAGATGTTTCCACTTTGAGGGGTTGGAACCAAATGAGGCCTCTGAGCTGCTATATCCCCTTTTATAGTCGTGGCTCGGTCTTTAATTGTTAACACATCTAACACTTAGATTATTTTTGGCCAAAATCACAATGTATGGTTCAAATATAATAACTCAGAAATTGAAAATATAGACACACAAATATCTAGGGCATGTAATCGATAATAAGAGGAACATCCATAAAAGCATGATTGGCTACCTCACAACACAAGCAAACAAGGCTTTATTTGCCCTGAGAGTAGACACCTCGCGGAATCTTGGCTATACATGTGCTAGTGATGAAAATGTTTGGTACATACATAATGCCAATCCTAGATTACAACAGTAAAATATGGTCCAAAAAAGGGTCAAACCTCAGAAACAAAAATTCATATCAACTATCTAAAAAGTATGCTTGGCATTAGGAAACCAACACCAGTAGATTCCCACTAAATCTCAGACACAAAAACAACATAGTGAAATACTGGGCACGGTTGGCTGCCTGGAGGAAACACATTAAATGACTGTCTAAATATTCAGAAGAAACTTCATGATAATAATACAGAACTGTTACAGTAAAATAGTCGAAATTTTAAACAAAATAACATAGAATTAGTGACAGAAAAATTGCACCTAACCGTAGCTATATATATGACGAAATAGTCACAATGACACAGTCCAAATCATAAGAAAACGAGATAGAAAATGTAATGACCAAATAAATGACAACATATTATACCCCAAACTAAGAACTTGCAAAATATGCAAGACTGATTACAGGACTGAACCATACCTTACTGTAAACCTAAAAATTAAAAACATTAGAAATATTGCGCTTTTTAGAGTAAGTTCACATAAGAATAAAACTTAAGAACACCACGATGTGAAAAATTAAATATCGGGGAAGTAGAAGAAGAAATCCACGATAAAACAACAAACCCAAGACGTCTCAGAGCTTAATATAGTAGAACAATCTAAAGAAATACTAACGACTAAGAACAATGAAATAATTAAGGTACTAGGCAATTACATAACATGCACTACACAAAAATATTTGTCATGCCATGAATTGGTATTATTGCTAATATTGTAACATTTTATTTTTACTATATTGAATGGTGTTATGCCGTGAATAGAGTAACTGTTGGTGCTGTATAAATATGTAAATTACTATGTGTTCTGAAACCAGATAAAGTCCAAATATTAATATTATCTCAATAAACAAATTCACTACATACTAGATTAGTACAAATGCCAACATTATACAATTAACTACATACTAGATTACGACAAATGTCAACACTATCGATAAGAAAGTAACATAACTGTTAAATTATAACATTAGACCCATAAACCCCGATATATGCTAAATCTCGAAGAATATTATATTATGTATATATTCAGATATGTAATCTTCTCCTTTTTGTTTCCTTTAGTGTGATGATATGGTTTATGATGTTATGTTTTTCTTAGTTAATAGAATTAGAAGCGCATAAATATTATTTTAATTTTTGAATCATGTCAACTTAATTACTGGTGCTAAGGAAGGTTTGCTCTTTGGCATATCGGCATGCTCAGCGGCGCGAATTTTTTCCAGTGGCGACATCTCTCTGAAAATTTTTACACAGTGGCGACACCTTTTGATAATTATGAGAAATTTCGCGAACGTCGTCATTCACGATAATTCTGTGTTGCTGAAGAGAAACGAAAGTGGGCTCGGAATTGCGCGGAAAGGAAAAGGACGATTTATAGGTAACAGTTTGTCTACACTCCAAAATATTGGTGGTGCCAATAAGTTCTTCAGGAACAGCCGATAGGGTCTCATATAAATGGATGAATGAACAGGTGCATCACTCAGCCATCGAAGTTCGAACATCGCGAACATCATCTGATCATGCTGATAGTGTGTCATACGTATATGCTGTACCATGTCAGCATCTTTTTTAGGGTTGAATGGAGAAGGCAACATTTTGTGATCGAATGGCCAATTTGTTTTAGATTAAGAGACACATTTTCCTGGTGTTGGTCCTACTGTTGGGTATACTGTCCAAGACATTGATATTATATATATAGGGCCTATCTTTTATTCGACAGCTTCATGTCATTCATGACATATGTGTCACAATGTAAACAGAAAATACAAAGTAAATTACATACAATAACAATTAAAGAATAATAGAAAAGTAGTAAATAAAACTAGGTTCCAGCTACGATAACGATTTGTTACAATACAATAGCAACATAATGTACAGTTTTCAATGTAAAGTTCAATCTTGTTATATCTATATATATAAATCGTACAGCATTATCCATAACAAATGATCTAACACATAGGTAATTAAAAGGAACATATATACATGTAAGTAAAATATACAAGATCGAAGATATGGTATATTGATATTGATTGATTGAATTTATTTTCAAATGTAAAACATTAATTACAGCAACTGTGTAAAACTTTTCAGATAGACATACGCCTACAAGAATCTGTACATACATGATCTGTATTATTTTCTGATCTAACCTAATTTTACATTAAATAACTGACCTGGACTGTTTCGTAGCTCTTTTTAGTCAAACAAAGGTAGAGTGATAGTGAGGCAACAATTAGTGAACCATTGTGATGTCATAAACTCACAATTAAATACATGTTCAAAATACAAAACCACACAAAAAAGTAAGGTACCAGTAAAATATTTTATAGATGAAAAAGCACCACCAGAAAACGTCACTTGCATCATTCAGGTAATCAGTTGTAGCTAAACATTTATAATTTCGAACATAAGAATATCTAATCAAGTAGGCTGTGACTTCCTGTTGGAAACTCATCGGGCACAGTGTTGATGATAAAAACTATGCTTATCAGGCCAGTACGAAGTTATGTTTCAAATGTGTTTCCACAGTGACATTAATTTCAATGCAGTTTTTGATTCATCAATAACTGCTTGCAGTTGGCTGAATTATTACCATCAGTTCTATGTGTTATGGATCTTCTGTCATCAACAGCAACTCTTCTCAATGCATTTATTTGAAAATGCTGGTGCAAATGCAATTTCTGAATCTCCAACCCCGAGGGGTTTCTAGGATTAAGATAACATTTTTGCCAAAATTCTCTTGTCCCAACCTCTTTCCATAATTTCTATAATTTTTTGAAACAACTTCAGTGACATAACCCAATGTGTTGTTATCTGTGCCAAATAATGTGATGCCGTTTCAGTTATATTACTGGGAATTCATCTAACAATTGCGCTGTGCATAGACAATACCTTTGTCGTAAAAGCTCAAAGTTTCATAAATTTGTCTAACTGATAGATTCAGATCTAGTTCACTGAAATCTCAAATCAGTGCCACTTAAACAAGTCCACTTTGACATACGGCCATCAAGGATTATGCCTTAGGGAAGACCTGGAATGAGTTGGAAGATAGGTGACCTTGACCTTGGTCGAGTTTGAAGGTGGGTGACCTCGACCTATTTTTGAGGTCACAGGGGTAAAAAACTTTTGGAACCTTGTAGACATGATAACTTCAGATGAACAGGGATTATGCCTCAGTTAGGGGAAGACATTGGATGAGTTAAATTGAGTTTGGGATCAAAATCAGCCAAACCTTAGGTTCAACTAGAATCATGCAACTAATTTGGATTATGCTTTGCTGATCTTGCATGTAAGTGATGCATATGATGACATCACTTAAATCCCCAGACAGGTAAACATATATATATATATATATATATATATATATATA
This sequence comes from Alitta virens, assembly GCA_932294295.1. Lineage (NCBI taxonomy): Eukaryota > Metazoa > Annelida > Polychaeta > Phyllodocida > Nereididae > Alitta > Alitta virens. The sequence continues at coordinate 69,239,168 of OW028573.1, forward strand.
TATATATATATATATATATGCACAAATATATATATATAATAAAAAATAATGCATATATATATATATATATATATATATATATATATATATATATATATATATATATATATTTGGATAAACTGCATGTGGTATTTCGAGGGGTTCACAAGCTTTGCACAGTATTTTTCCTGGTATCAGTCGCTTAAATAATCTTGTTATGCCATGATAAAACTACTACTTGTACCAGACTGACATTATTTGTGCATCCGCCCTTATGGTTTGTTTGTTTTCGTGTCTGATGTAGAAATTAATGTACACATGCAAAAATTACTTGCAGAGCAGTAGCAGTACTTATATAAGTAACATTATACAGGGTGCGGCCTAAAAACTTGCACCAGGCATCTCCTCTTTCGGGATAGCTCTAGGTTAATCAAATCCTTAGGTCTTTTACAGTTTGCCACATTTTGTCAGGGGTATAAGTAATTGGTCATTGTGATATTTTTGATCTTATAATGTCAGACAATATCAGTGTCTGAATTATTGAGAGGGTGCATGCTGCAGGGCATGTTCTGAGACACACATAACACAGAAGTCTGACTTCTGTCTGCTTGCATGGTGCCTCTAGTTTCAGTTAATACACATCTCAAGCCACATAAAATATAATATTTGCAGAGTATCCTCCTTCAATGCTTTTTATACATGCATATATATATTATGGTATTAAATGATAAGGTTTGTTCCTGTTTGATCCAGCAAGGTCATAACATTAAAACAGAGATATATAATGGTATAATGATTTTCAGGAGGATGAAATTAATAAGACAGAAAATTGATCAGAATCAAAAATGGCACTCACCACCTCAGATTTGTCAATGGTCTATCTTTTTATTAAACATGAATCTATTTGCTCTATTTTTGGCAGCAAATGTCGAGAAAGGGGTCTGTAACACATCTGTATGATCAGTGACATAATCTAATGCTTGTATTGCAAAGGCCGTGGTGAAAATTACCCGAAGGTGTGATAAGTGTGCATGTGCTATATTTGGATCAATATTATCTTTAATTCTTGAGGAAAAAAGAAAATATATTCATAAAGATAATTTAGGACTATTATTACTTTTGTGTGTATGATTGCAGCTGCATGCGATCACTGTCAATTGAGGTAATAACAAAAGAGGTAGCAGTAGCTGCTGGTGCAAGTTTTTATGCTGCACCCTGTATGATATGGCAGAGGATTGCCTCAGTTCCAAGTTGTTATTTAGGAACACTGCAATACCAATGAGATAATATCAGCTGCTGTTTGGATATCAGGCAGAGCGCACTGATTGAACTTGCAGCTTACAGAGGGGCATAATGTACAATAGGATGTTATCGTGCAAAGAAAAACTTTCCCTAACAGTGGATGGTCTTTTATCCCTTTAATATTGTGCCTGCGAAATGGTTTAATTCAACGGTTATTACAATGTACTAAATTTTAATCCTGAATGGCACTAGCACAGGGTAAGCAAGCAAGATGTTGTTTTCAGTTTGCACCTTCCTTCATTCGAAATCAAATGGTGTTCACTGAGAACTGATCAATACGATTTTTGTGAAAAACTGTAAATTGCCGATGAAAAGCAATAAAATAGCATACGAAAAAGGGCTTTATCTCGAAAAACCCGAGTTAGCTGGAGGCAGAACTGCATCAGTTCTTCTGACGAGATGGATACCACAATACCATATACAACAACAATATTGGTGGCTATTGAAAGCTAATCAAAATGAGGCTACATGTCATGGTTAGTGCCTCTGATATTAACTGATTAAACTAATATATTGCTGGCAGACATAATAACCTCTGATGAATTTTGCTGATGATCCCTAGTGTTTCATGTGCTTTTAGATTTTGCTTGTCTTGGCAACAACTGGATACATGTAAAGGTGAAAATAATCTCAAGCCTTTACCCCAGGGCCTAAAGTAGCCTGGATGGTCATGAACACCATTATGAGGGTTGTACTTCGTCATCCCAATATGTGAAAGAAAAAAATGTATGGAATGTTTTTGGGAATGTGTCAGTTGCTGAAGCTGTCATATGTGAAATACAACTGAGATGCCAGCTGGTGTCTTTTTTGTTCTCTTTGAAATCCAGGAAGCACTTGTAGCAAAATGTGATTGGAACACCATAGGTGTCAATGGCATTCATGGAAACTTGCTCACCAAGGTATTGGCACTTTGTGTCTTATGTTTCAATCTATTGGTTCGTTAAAAGTTGGCTGTGAAAAGTGAATTTGTAGTGAACTCCGTCATTACTATTCTATAACCATTGTATAACTTAAGATTTTCAAAACAAGTAGAAATCGTACCATGTAATCTAGTCTTGGTTACTCCAGTTGAAAGTCATCCACTTCAAGATACAGGCATGTAGGGGGGTTTATACCGTAATCCTAGGGTTTAAACATCTATTGGCTCCAACTTTTTCCAGGTGATGATATCTTTGATTGACTTCCCACCTTACTGGTGAAACATTTTAGTTACATTTTACTCCTAGTGTTGAAGAGGTGTTTGAATATTTTGGACTGACCAGCCATTGTATTCAAACCCTTACAGAGAAGTGGTCGTTGGTTATTTAGCTGCAGACCATATCACCGAAGAAGTTTTCATTCATTGGTGACCAATCAGAAACCAATCAATGATCGATTGCAATTGAGCCTATGCAGTCGAGCGAAACTTGACAAGAAGAAATATTGACAGGACAGGAGAATTGTTACTAAATTGACCCTTGAGCAGATCTGCCACAAAAGAACAGATAATCCAGAATGCCAATTAATTGAGTTGTAAATTGTGTTTGACATGTCTAATGTGTTACAAGTCTTCCACAGTTATCTGACATGTTTCGAATAATTATGTAAACATTTCATGTGACACTAGCTGAGTTTTTCATAGCTGTTCATCAGGTTTTTGATGGCATAATTAACATGGATTATCGTTTCCTCAGCAGGTAAATTCTAAAGCCATAACTTATATTATTATAGTTTTGAGATGTTGATATGGAAGAAATTGATATCAACAGAAGAGGAGTGTTGTTATCTGGAAACATGTCATGACTATTGGCTTGTGAATCCCTAGCGGATACAAATTGCCTGTGTTTCATACACCCTAATTAATAGGCCCCGTTTAATTGATATATGATGGCATGATGCGGCTGTGACTGATGGACCTATATTTATAATAGATTACAATTCATAATTAACATCATGTAAATGTCTTACTGTATATATATAATAACTTTTGTACCATTTCCATCAAAATAAAGTATCTATCTATCTAACACTGACTATATTTACATGTAAGACAAAATCCTAAAGATGAAGAGAGATGCGAGTTGAGGATGTCAGTTGATGTATTAATATTTTATAGATATATGTATGACATCAATTGAGGAGGGGGGATTAGATCACGTCTTGACAGCACCTTTTAATGGAGATTTATGGTTTATATATTAATAGATTAAGGTTGACATGATTGACTTAGAAGTCAGAAGTAAAGGCTTCGAATTGTGAAAGTGTCGTAATACAAGTCCCTGTAGCCAGGGTTGTATTAGAATCCACGATATTATTAGTCCATGTAGGCTATAGCAGAAACTTTTTATAGTTGGCCCATATACGATTTAGTCAGTTGGTGTTATTGCAGATCTCAGGGCTTGGAAGGGGAGGATCATTTGGAGGACGAGGTGGACAGAGGACCTCATACTGACCTCATCGGTGTCGGACATCAAGTTGTTCATAGGTCCCCTCAGAGGTCACCTCAATGGCTGCTGGACCAGGTCCACTCTTCGCCAAGCGGTCACCTGGCCAGGGACCTGCAATGGAGTGAGCCGCCAAGGACCGCATGGGTCAAGGTGACATCCTGCAAGGTCTTCTCCACCCCCGCCAGCTTCGCTAAGCAAACCAACGTTTTTACTGGTATGTATCGTCTTAATATTCTTTGGATTAGGGGGTGGGGTTAAAGGGGTTTCCATAAGCATATCCTGTGATGTTACATATTGGTCTCGGATTATGAGTTTCTGAGCAAACTTTGCAACAGATTATATGAACTGGTAGAACATGTTCGTTTTGTCAAACTAAAATGTATTACATGGCATCGTGTTGGTGCACAAAGCTTATGATAGTGTAGCTATAAATAAGAAATCCCTATGATCATTCTGCCCTAAGTAGATCTTTAACTCGTTTTCCACTTAGTTTGTATCAAGTCTTACAAGATTTCCAGATGGGTGGTCATTCACTCGCCAGGTTGTCTTGTTGATCTCTTTAATAATTATAGCTTTATAAGTCTTGATAACTGGATAACTATGCCTCTTGCTGTGTTGATCTCATAAGTAATGTTATTAAAAGTGATTCTAATGGACTTATATGTATTAAGTAGAGAAAGTTATGTGTAATGTGATGTCCTGCTGTCACCCTTTCAAGAGAGGCATAACTTGCAAAGTTATAATTTGCATGATTCATGAGGTCTTAGCTTCACTGTGTTGTTTGTATAGAATGCAACATGTTCCACCTGCACCAGCCATCTTTCCTGACCAGGCCCAGTAACAAGCAACCTGTCTGGCAATCATGGGATATTCCTGTGAATATTATTAACCGGACAATTGCATTTTCTTGTCTAGATCGGAGTTCGCAGCCTATGGCGAGACCTTTGACAGCAATGGAGGGGAAATTCGTCAGCCCTCCAACATCAAGTGAGTGGAGTTTATATTTTGTATAGCATTTTTTTGATTACACATCGGGTCTGCGGCAAGAACCTAACCTAGAGGGCTGCACTTTCCATATCTATATATCCATCTGCAAAAGGCAAAATATCTACCTGTTTTTTTTTTTTTTTTTTGGTCATATTTTGCCAATATGGACAGAAATTTTAACCAGTCAAATCCAAACTTTCTAGCTTAAACTAAAACTACTGGGAAACAAATTTCTACTGCTCCTGTGTGTCCATAACATATTGATGACAAGATGACAATAATATCATTGTAAAGAGCAAAGATAGGAAGGAAACTTGAAGTTGATTGGTACAGTGGGGTTTTTATGGGTTAGAAAGTTGGCATTTGACTTATATTGAATCCTACTATAAACACGTTATAACGTTAATTTCACAATTTTGAATGTCTCTGACAAAGTTTGTGTAAATATAAGGGCAAAAGAACCCGTGCATTGAGTACATTTTTGGAGTACAGCTGTACCTGGATTACAACCAACAAAAATACGGTAATTATGGCAGATGTCTTATATTACATTAGATGACTCGTGACCTTCAGTAAACCCGACTTTCAATTAATGTATACAGAATTTGATCCTTGCTTGGGGTTAATTGAATCATGAACACTTGTTTTAACAGCTTATGAACAACTGGTCTAGTTGACAAAACAGATGCCGATTGAATTGCAATTGATCTGCAATTGATCCAGTCTGCCACTGAGTGATCGTATGGGGGTTCAATAGCCAATTAACATGCATTCCAAAGTGACGCCCTGTGGTGCTTTGTTGTGGTTGCACATGAAATTTCTGTAGGAAGTTATTACAGTGTAATAGCTGATGTTGCAATGAGTGAGACTAAGAGGGAGGCAGTGAGTGACAATGCATCTCCCAAAACAGCATTTGAGTTAGGCCTGCTTCAGATACGCACCATGGTCAGATATATAGGTGAACAGCAGTTAAAACAACAACACAATATTTAGAAATTACACTGTATTTTCAGAGGACATATATATGAGATGTCGCCACCACCCTAAATCTGATTCAATATTTATACTTTAATAATACTTTCAGAGACCAGAGGACCGCCACTCTCAGACTATGCTACTCCCAAGGTCCAGACTGTCCACAAAGCAACTGTTATACACAAAGAAAAATTGGGCATCTCTGGCAGTAGACGGACGCCGATTGCAGGTATGTATCAGTTTTTTTCTCAGGCCTAGAAAAAATATTTTTCATCAGTTCCAATTAGACTTATTCGGCTTAAGGGGAAAAAAAAAGGGGGGGGGGGGTGGTGGTTTACTGTAATGTTAGGGTTAATTGCAGCTTTAGGGTCAAGTCAGCTGGATCACAAAAACCAAAGTTGTTTTCTAGGCCTTGAGTCTGGAGTTCTACTTGCTGTAGCAGCCAGGTGCATAATTTCTGAAACATAGTCAGCCACCATGGTCAGCTCCTCTGAAGGTTCTGGGTTCGATACACAGCTTTGCTGCTCTTTAGAATCAAAATGTCAGCTTGCACTGTCTGGCAGTCATTAATGGCAGTCATTAATTGTTTGCTTGGAGGCATTTGAAATATCCCACTCATAATAGTAATATTTAATATGGTGTGGACTGCAAGATGTATCATCTCATCATTACATCTGCCAGAGCAGCTGTCATGTATGCTTTTGACCGGTCACACGAAGTCAGTACTGTAAATATGTTACAGTCCGTGTGTTAAAGAATGAAATTTAACAGCTCGATGCATTGAGACATTTTTCATTGAGACATTTTTCATTCAAGGTTGTTTATCTATTGTTTGTTTACATCACTCTGGCATAGTAGTTTAAAATCAAGGTGGGTAGTCAAGTAGGTCTATTATCTTTTCAGCTTGTCATATTAGTTAATGGTATATGACATCATTAGAAGGACTGTATATTGTGCTTATCACTAATCATTACAAAATTCATGTTATGGTAGCTACCATTATGGGTTAACATGAGATTACTAGGATTATCATAGTGTTCTCATTCCTTAAGCTGATCATAATGTTTATATATTAACTAGTCCTGATTGTATGGAATTATGCAATTTTTGGCACAGACCAATCAGAACAAGATATTTGCATGTACAATGCATATATAATCAGTATAACAATTTACCTGCTGACAGAGCTGAGCTGTGGAAGTATAGTCGTGTGTTTTAAGCTCTATTTGAAGATGTTTGTTCAAAGGAAAATCACATGGTTTCCTGCTGGACATCGACCATATGTGGCTAGATTTAATGGTGCTATTTCGTCTCTGTTTACTGCATTTATTTATTGGTATTGCTAATTGCACATTATTTATTATGAGCTTGATTGTATCAAAGTTAGATGGTGAAGTTATCGGATATTAGTCATATTTCTGTTTTTACTTTCCAAACAACACTACAAGGAAGTCTACCCTTTTTTAATATATCTATGTTGATTTTTTTCATCATAGCGTTGTCACTAATATTCACTATTCATTGAGAGGATTTTAAGCTGGATGCTACTACATATCTACTCTTGTCTCCATACTGTTACGATGTCATAAATTTCAGATTGCATCATCAATCTGCAGATCACAGAACCAACAAAATTAATCCTCGATGAAACAGCTCAATGAGTTATGATCCAACTGTGCAGTCATTTTGTGAATCTGTTTAACTCTAATATGTTTTGTGCCATTTTTTCCAGGGAGCACAACACAAGGCATCCCAACAGCTCATGTCTCACCTCATCTTTCCATGCGGATGACCAGTGGTCGACATTCTGCTACGGGGGCTCTTTCTTACTCGCAACAGATGAACGATGAGTCAAATCTCCGCAGAGTGGCTAGTACAGATATGAGCCACTTACAATCGGACATATCAGAAAAGAATTATGATAGCAATGTTGTGGGCATCACTCCTACAAAGAGATGGAGTTCCATGCAAAATGTGTCAGGGCATCAATCGTCTTTCCAGCAGCTGCTGCAACAGCATCAATTTGAACTAGACCACAGAGGTATGTTGGTGGATACAGACCCAACACTTCAACAAAGTAATTTTCTTCACACGGCTGATGACACACATAGAGAATCAGACTATCGCTATAAGCAGTCAGTATTATCTCAATCACAGCAGTACCATGACCCTCCTTTTACTGAACGAGTATCTCCTTATAGCAGAACTTCCAGTGCAGTCAGTCCTCACGGTGCAGGCAGCATGACATCCAGTGGATCATATCTTGGCATTCCCAACTCCCACCTGTTCAAAACACCAAAGATTTCATCAAGCCATTTGCACTCAGACCGTCACACGTACAATCATCCTGAAATATCTCAGTCAGGATACACCTACTCTAATGTTTCACCCAGATCCGTAACTTCAGATGCAGAACCAAGTCATGTCACAGGATCAGGCTATTTTTCTCCTGCTAATTCTGATGTTTACAGTGACATAACCTCTTGGCAACAACGTCATCGGGATCAGCTGAAGAGACAGCATCATGACATCTTGCAGGTAGATTTTTTTTGTATGATTTTATTAATGGCCATGGGGTTTATATTTCATGTGGCATCAAATTATACTGCAAAGTAATTATTTCATGATTTTTTTAGGCTCTTGGTTCCAATGGAAACCCCACAGTCAATGCTTTCTTAGATCCGCACAAGATCGATCCAGTTCGTGAAGCTGCAGACAGCATTATCAAAGAAAAGGATGCGATTATCGACAAATTAAGACTACAGGTGATTACAATGGAGAGACAAGGACGGGACTTGCCAGATGCCACTGACACCAAACAGGGCAAAGCTGCGATGCAAAGGCTCAACTATGATCCTGATGTGCATTATAGAATGCAGGTACTGAAATCAAAACCAATTAATATATTTGTGGCAATTGAGGGTCTTGCCAAAGTTTGTTGATGCTCAAGAAATGATGCACATATTTTGTTCTTACAGGACCTACACCTTGACTCACAGACATCTGCTTCAAGGAATGAACGGAGCAATGGTATACTGAATACAGATTTGGAAGTCATTATGCTGGAAAAAAAACTGGGGTATGGAGCAACCTCATGTTTCTCTCCATTTGCTACCGTTTATAGTTCATATTTCTTAACATGATGATTTTTCCCCTCGTGTATTGCAGAGAAAGAGAATATGAAATGCAAGAACTGAAAAATACCATGGAAACTGACAAGAGGATGAAGCAAGAGGAGATTAAACTTTTGCAAGAAAAGGTTAGTCAAATAACATAAACTGGACTTGCAATCCCTGCGTTTCACTGGTTATCAAGACATGACACCGTTTTTTGCACAAAATGTTATTTAACCAATTTGACAACTTACAGCTCAGCAGCAAAGACACAGATATTGAAGACGGGAAGAAAAGATATTCTGAAATGAAAACTGCCCATGATACCCTGCAGAAGAGGCTAGATGCATTTGACAGATATATTGCTGATCTGCCTACAGCTGAACAGAATGCAGAACGAGTTATGGAGGTGTGTAATCTGTGACATTTCTGTTGGCTAACATCATGGTGTTACCCACTTTTAGTTTGTTTTATTGAGTCTGAGATAATTGCAATTTAACTATGTATATTTTTCAGATGAAAGAATTAAAAGACAAACATGAGAAATCCAAAGCCAGGGTTGGTGAACTTGAGAAGCGTGTCTCAGGTGCCAAAAAGTCAATTAAATCTCTACAAGAGTCTCTACAAATGGCAAAGACATCTCGTGAAGAATTGCAACATAGGCTCGAAGACACACAGGTAGGCATTGTGACAAATCTGTGTTACAGCACAATACTGTCTTTAATAATGCCAATGCCAGTCTAGTACACTGTATGCACTTGTTATTCTTTGTAGGCTGATAATGCAAAACTGAAAAAGCAGCTGAGTTTTCTGGAGGGAGATGATCACAGGCCTGAAGATGATGTTGAATTTCTGAAGTCTGAGGTGATTCGCTTAAAAGGACAGTATGAGCAAGCTAGAAAGGTAAAACTTTTTATCATAGCTTTTGTAATTTGCAATACCTCGTTGAGAGGATTTATTTTTTACATGACTGATTGTGGGATATTTCAGCTTTTAGAAACTAAGCACAAGAAGCTGGGGAGTATGGAAAACAAATACAGAAAGAACATACAAGAGCTGCAAGAAAGACTTTCACAGGAAGAAGCTACTATTGATGGCCTTAGGGAGGAGATGCACAATAAAGACATGCATCTTAAGAAACTCCGGGCATCTGTAAAAGAAGTAAGTTATCTGGAAAACAAGAATTAAAGAAGGACTGTTGTGTTGAATTTCTTAACTGTTATCAAGTAAAGTTATAAATTTTATACATTATTATTTTCGTCAGCAATCACTGTTTCGATGTCTTTGTTGAATACATAATTTAAATTGAATGCTGCATTGTTGGGTGGGTGTTCATCCTGGGTAGACAAAAAGATTAAGAAAGCATTACACCACAAATTTTAAATTATAAGTTTTGACAGAGGGGGGGGGGGGTTCTCTGTCTTTATATTAGCAACAATCTGTTGGATGAGGGGAGCTGTCAAGTTGTTCTTGAGTGTTTAGAAGTATTTCTGGGGTCGTAGAGCAAATGGGAGACCTCGTGATTGGTCTTGGGGTGAGCATATATGTACAAGAAATTAAAAATGCAGAGCGGATTTTGGAGTGTTGAGAACTGCAATTGGTTTGGCCGGATGTAGGACATGCTGTTTCCGACTGATACATCCACCAGGGGCGCCACCCTCTAGTGATTGTGGGTTTTATCATGGAATAAGAACTGCAACATGAACCTCAGAAAAGTTGCTGATCGTTTTGCATCTTTCTGTTGCGAAAATATAGTTATGCAATGAATTCAGGATGTTCCCACAACTTAACAACAATACACAAGGAAGCAAAAACAATGCACAGGGAGGAAAAAATATAAGAAATCCATCACATTAATTTAGCTTGGAATTAAGGTCACTTGTCATGTGGTGGTGCATGGTGCCCATGGCTAATGATTCAGCTTGTCTGGCATGGTTTTTGGACATTTTGGACTTCTGCTGATGTGTAGAAGGTGTGCAATTTCGTCCAAAATGCAGGTTATCTCACTGCTTTGATTTGACAATTATTATAGAAATTTCCCGGCCATGTCACTCCTTAGCACTCTGTCATGACTGCCATCAGGTCTAGTTGTATTCTCTCATGACTGGTAGGTCAGTAAGTATGTCTACTAGATTTGATTGTAGTTTTACTCATTTCAGCTGAGTGCCCAAAATGAAACTTTGATGGAGAAAAGCCTGTCTCTGGGAGATAAAGTGAAAGAACTGGAACAAAAGCACACAGGTGAGCAGGCCAAAGTGGAGCAGAAACTACTGAAGGAGCTCATGGCCTGCTATACAGAACTACATGGACTCGTCCAGATTTGCATTCAGCGTGCAGAAGGACAGGACCCCAATATCTCAGTGCTACTTGGTGGCAAAGGTGTGTAAAATTATATTAAAAAAGATTTAAGTTTGATGTATGATAATTTGGTTTTGATGTATGAAATGTTTAATGATCACTCATTTTCTGTTCATTTTATTGCAGCCTGCAGTCCGCCACCTTTTGCAGATGTAGGTAGTGAGGATACTTTGCAATCTCTGAAGTATAAACTGTCTCATGTGAAGGATCTCAGGAGCGAAATTGATAAACTCAGAGGAATTATATCTGACAAATATGCAGAGGACATGAGCGATAATCTGAACTGTATTACACAATAATGCATTAACGTACAGGACTTAATGGAACTTGGAAGTCTCCACCTGTGAAATGTTCAGAATGTGATAAACCTGATAATAAACCTGAATTGCCATACTGCTGATTTGCTTTGCAATATAATGTACCCACCAAACTATTTTTAGGTTATTTTTTACTGGTCTTTGATAGGAATCTTGCTTGCTAGTCAAATGTGCAAGGTGCCACGCACATACATTTGTAATGTGTTCATTTAAACCAGAATATATATGTATAAGCTTTTCATATAAGTGACACAGATAGCTGCTGTGATGGCTCCTTATACAGTCCCATTACATATATATATTAAATATATTAAACTGAATGGTAAAATGTTGCTTTGGGTTCCCACCAATTGTATACAGCATTATTTTGTACCAATATGTACTTACTGTTGAAAAGCGAAGAATAAATTCTGTTAAGAGAATTGGATGTATTGTTTTATTCCATTTAAATTCATGACTTCATGGTATTTGATTACAGTGAAATTTTAATTTATCAGGTCTGCATGAGGAAATATTTTATATCACTGGCCTCATAGTCGGGAGTTAACATTTTTGTTGCTCATATCCCTTCAGCATCGGAATATAAGATTAACCTAGCCGAATTTGTTTACAAAGTACTTCATGAGATGTCACCACCAGTAGATAACTCCTTCTTCCCCAAACAAATCACTCCATATAATATGAGCGATAACTTGAAATTAATGAAACCAGTATACAACAGTTCAGTATTGTTCAGTATGGAATGAAATCAATTGCTTATCAAGGTCCTCTGGTGTGGAACATGTTACCCCATAACTTAAAGAACATAGAAGATTTCTTGCAATTTAAAGACTCATTAAGAAGAAGCAATATCCTTAGTACCTGTCAATGTGGCAACTGTATTCTCTGTAAAAGAAATTCCTTGTAATAAGTTTTAATGGTATTTAACTACATATTTAATTTCACGCGCTCATTTGTAAATATTTCACCTTAATTGTTTTGTCATATTTTTTGTCGACGAAAAGCTTTTAGCTTGTGTTGTATTGTTTTATCACCACCGACTTTAAATAAAATGTTATCTTATCTTTACGAAAATGTTAGTTATATACTTACTATGCTAAACAGGGAACAAAAATAGTTATTTTGTATCACAAAAGCTAATGGTGTGGAATTTGTATATATATACATTTGACTCATCACAATAACTTTGGAGAGCAGCGTTATTGATAATAAATTTTCATATATATGCTCTGTAATAATACTATTTCTGTTTGATGAAAAAGAAAAGTTTTTTACTCGCAATCTTTTTGCTACATTTTGTTTACTTATTGTAAATTTACGTTGAAATTTTAAAACTCGCGGAAAGTTATCACAGGCCATCAAAACATAGAATAAAGATATATCTTGACATGTATTATATTTAGCGAACCTGCAGCAGGTGCGTGGGCGGATGGCACGTGGCTGCCGCGGCTTGATTGTTTACTATTCTTGGTTACGTCACAATCATTGTTATTTCTGTAACAGAGGGCGACACCATTTCTTTTTAAATGGCAATGGCTCTTCCCGATAATCTAATTAAATTAAGTGAAAATGCCTTAGCTCGCCGTTGGTGGACAGAGACATCGAAGAAGGAGCTGGATAAATACACTGCTGCTGTTTTGAACGTGTGTTTGGAAGCTGTCATAAAAATCAACGACCTAAAACGCCATCCCCTGATAGGATCAATCCTACAGGACGATTTGCCGTCAAAAATAGACATTCAGTATCAGGTAAAATAGACTACTACTAATAATTGCCTACATCATCAGTAAATGGAGATATAATATTGCCCTGGGCTACTATTAATTACTTTGAAAAAATAACAAGTGCCCCTATAGATATATGTATTTTATAATTTTAATCAAATCAAATATTATATATATATATATATATATATATATTTTTTTTTTTGGTGGTCACAATCCAGCATGGGGTCAGTGTCCGAGCAGTGAAACTATTTATAGATATGTATATATAGTATTTATTGCACACATCATTTCTTGTTTAGGTTGTTTTAACTATCTACCTTCCCATTTTTTATATTAACTAATCAGACAGAAAAAAAGTGGGGGGAGGGGGTTAAGTGTTTAAGAGGTATATAACTTATACATATATATATCTAGCACTCATCCTTCCTTTACTTTTTTCAGAATAACCATTGTTTGGAGATTGGACCAATGTCACCAATCTTAGAAGATGGCAAAAATGAGTTGTTTTCTGATTTGCATCATGGAGCACCACCTAATATGTAAGATGTTGGTTGATTTGCCTATCTTATTTAGTAACTATTAAGGACTCAATGTAGTGCAAAACAAGACAATTTATCATACAATTTAATGCACAGGGATTTTAAGTGGATTAGTTATTTTATCTCTGTGGACTTGCACATTGATACTAACTTTTGAATCATAAAACTGATCAAAAGTTACAGTACTTCACTTGCAAAGAGAGTTATATTATACTGACTAGACCATATCCCATTTTTAATATTTAAATTTCAGGGCTTATGACAAGTTTTCCATGCCAGAAGTTTGGTGCGCATGCTGCTGCAAGAACACATCACCTTCGGAAATCCCAACAGTGGAGGAACAAACTGAACCAGAGTATTCATTGTGGGATTTCAGTTCCAACCCCTTGCTAGGCCTAAACTCTGATCGAGGAAATTCTCAACTTGAGAGACATTTCAATGATTATCGGAAGTATGTTAACAGATTATGTACAGGAGGTTGGTACACCACCAAAGTTGACAATGAAAGTTTCCCAGCATCTTACCTTGACCACCTATATATCAAACCTTTACAGAAGGTAAGAATCGGTACAACTTATTTAAATTTTCTTTCAATCTTAATTTAACTTTCTTTCCATCTAAACTTAATTTCCTTTCTTTTTATGTAAGGTGCCACCATTACAGCCAATGCTCAGGTGGTTTCCTATAATGGGCATAATTAAAATGCATAGTTAATATCATGTGCATGTCTTACTTTCTAAGAATTCCAGTTTTCTATACATTTATGTACCTATGTCCGTCAAAACAAGTATTTATCTATCTATATGTTTATCTCACAAGCAGTAAACTATTATATTTATAACTTTTTCAAAATATACAAATATTCTTGGAAGGTAAAGCATAAATTCAGCACGGAGGTATTTTAATTGCAGGTTAAGTTTACTTTAATACATTACATTTTCAAAACACTTTGATAAGCATAACAAAACCCAAAGAAGTTACTGTCAGATTGCACATGGTGAGCTGCTTGCTGGCTCATGGTATATGTGTCCTTGGCCAATATTTAAATTTAGAAAAAAAGATATATATATATATATATATATATATATAAATGTTGTCATATGCCAATAATGGTTAGCTGATTACAGTAATTATGTTATTAAATGTGACTAAATATGTGAAATTCTGTAGTATATAATATTAATGCAGGTTCACAGAACATTGTAATCAGTCGCTTAGTTATCAAGTAAATATTAGACCGAGTGTACACAGTTGGCGTGAGGCTTACGCATACCGATTGTGTACACTCTAGGTAAATATGTTTTAATTTGGAATTATGATACATTTTATCAGAAATATAATTCCTTTGTTTTTCAGTGAATTTATTCTACAGGGTAGAACATCCAATTTAACATCTTTTTGCATACTTCATCTGATTAAAAAAATTAATTGATATATTCTAGAAGCTTTTTTTTTTTTCTATTTAAAAAAATTCAAACATCATCAATCTTGTGTCGAAATATATCATGATGGTGATTTTAGGAATCAAAATATTTTTCATACAACCAAAAAAAAAACAATACCTCACCACAGGAAACCTCACCTGCGGTATACTGTATATATATGTTTAATGTATCGCTTCTGATACCCAGCACATATGTTTGATGTATCTCAATGCCTTGTTCAGTGAAACTGAAATGACACAAAATATTATTTGCATGGGCTGAGGGTTCATAAAAGAAATATTTGAACCAATGAGAAGCAAGACTTCAATATCTTTTATTACCAAAACTTGTAGGTCAGGCAAGAGATAATAACTACGTTATTATAACTACTATTTTAATTTGGGATATTATTTTTTCACTTTGAATATATGCTAGGTTCATGAAAAAACTGCTACCATATATTGCATGTTTGCTCATTTAAATTTTTTGTATGTAATAGAGTCAGTGCCAAACTATTATTTTTCTGACTCTAGCTCCATCCTAAAACACTCCGACTGCTCGACTGTGACTCTGACTGTGCAGCTCTCTTAATTACACTGTCAATGGTCAACTGTCACAAATTAAGATGAAAGAATAAAACACAGTTAAATTTTTATAGGCACTGAAAGCACAGACATACAAGGAGTACCTAGTAAATGGGAACGTTCCAGGCTGGCTTACCAAACTTCATCAGCCTGAAATCAAGGCCATTTGGTCTGATGAATCAGACCTAGAATCAGATTCTGACCATGATTCAAGCACTTCAGATCAACAGCCGCAGCTCAGCGGCGTCAATTTATTATCTTCCGATGACTTTGAAAAATTGGTAGGTTGTCATTATGTCGCTGCATTTATAATCATTAAATGCATCTCACTGCCGAGGGACTGCATACAAGGATTTGTCATTCTTGGGACTCAAAGCTTAAAAATCCATTTAACGTCAAGGACACTTTCTAAACTTACAGATACAGCAGAACCAAGAATCACGAGCAAGTAATTGGTTCAACATGGATGGGCAGACCACAGCACCTCCAGTAGAGCCAGTATTGAACGAACCGACCATCGTCTCCAACCCATCAGAGAATGTGGTTCCTTTGATGGAATGGAAAGTCCTGAGTAATAGAAATAAATGCCTCAAACAGGCTGTTCTATGTAGGAAATCAACAACATCATCAAGTGCTTTACAATGTAGTGTAGCTCAACCACCATCCCATCTGCTGAAGTCTCAACACGAAGAGCCAATGCCCATCCACAATACAATTGGACAGCCAATTCAAGATAATATTCCCATGCATTATCCTTATCATAATGACTACAACAGCATCAGCAACAGGGTAGATGTTAAGTCATCTAGCACCACTCATAGTTCCTTCCATTTACGTGATAGAAGCTCCTCAGTAAGCTGGCCGCCTTCACATCCCTCATTCCTAGAAAACAGTGGCTATACCAGACCACTTCAAATGTCACAACAAAAACCAAGAAGTCTCATTAATTGGTGAGTGCTACTCGAACCATTCTATGGTGTTCTGTGTTTAAGCAACATGTAACGAATGTTAATGCACTGTTTGTTTGTTTTTTCCTATGTTGTAGGGAAACAAAACCTGGTGATGGTCATATACAAACAGCATATTCTGAGGTCATGAGTCAAGTGAATGGCAAGGAAAATAACAAGTTAGTAAATACATATAAATGTACATTCTGTATGAAATACATAGTATATTTTGTATAGTGTAAAATATTGTTGACGAGAGCATACAAACAGCATTTATGGCTGATATTATATAACACCTTTTTTTGTGTAATGATAAGAGTGACTAGGGTTGGCACCCATTAGTAAAAATGTGTCACTGCTCAAACTTCAATATCAGAGTGTGCATGTAAAATCTATTAATCCTTGTAGAAGACTCATCTAAGGAACTATCTGAATGTATGCAGTGACAATATTTTGCTTTATTTGCAGGACAGCAAAAGGTGGTTTCCAGGTGTACCAAACTCTGCCATCGGTTCATTCAGAGCCAGTTCTTCCTATCTCTGCCTACATGTATCCTCCCACACCCACAATCAACCTAAGCCGTACCAGGAACACCATAATGGACTATACACAACTGGAATGTTGCCCAGAGAAGGTAGGATCATTATCTAATTAGAACAGATTTTCTTGGTTAAAATCATACAATACATATATTTGTATATATATTTTTTCTGTATTTCTCAAACAGGATGCCATGGGGGAAGGTGATGTAAAGAGATGGCAGCCAAAAATAGATGTCACAAACTTAACAAAAGCAGAAAGAACAAGTGCACCTGATGGTCAGTCAGTATTAGCACAAACAGCGAAACCAGCACGACGGATTGGAAGCGGCAGAATTTCAATCACTCCAGGTCAATGGGCAGCCATGTGGCCAGCGTCTGTACCCACTCGTAGTACATTTGGGAGCCAAGTTGTCCAGTATAACTCAATGGGAAGGCCAATGCGCATCAATTTGCCAAAACAACAGAGTATTCGCATCACTCATTCAAACAATTCCTCTCATCAGCATCAACCAAATCAATCAGCTAGATCAGCCTTCCAAGGCATGCCTACAAGCCAACCACAGTCGACAGCGCAAATCCAACCAATGCAACAGGGCATGTCTACTGCAAACTATGTGATGACCAATACTGCCAGAAGACCAAGACAGCTAACTATGGGAAGACAGCAATCCAACCTCATTCAGATTCCACTGCAGGACAGTGCTACAGACCCACGATTCACAACGCCAGAAATGCCACTCAGAAACAGTGCTTCGATGCCAGCAGTGCAAACCACCATACAGCCTTGTTACAATTACAACACAGAATACCCACCCCTCCATCAGAACCCTTTTACAGGTATCCAAAATAATGCAGAAATGTTCAAACCACAGCAAAGTCAAAGAACAGACCCTTATCAAAGAACAGACCCGTATTATGTCCATAGCTACGAAAGCAATGATTATCCTTCACATGAAGCATGGCCCAGTTTGCAAGAGGTACAAGGCAATACTATGCCAGCAGTATCATCACACGCTAGTACACATTGGGTCCAACATCCATCTCAAAGTGCAGCGCACATTATGGCACAGAGCAATTTGAACTCCAACATGAACAACAACAACAGGAATTTAATGGACAATGATGGCTTTTCTGACCGACAGATCAGCAGAGATTTCAAGATATCTCCAATGGAATACAATAACCGGACAACAACCAAAGCAAAACACACAGTCAACAACCTGAAACTTTACAAAGTACTCTTTAATTCTTTCAAGAATGAAGGGAACCTTCTCCGGTTTCCTATGAACATAACACAAGATTGTTTTACTCAGAATGGAACGGATTGATTGATTGACCTGTGGATCTGTGCATCAGAATCCAAGTTAAACCAACTGTGATCCAAACTGTGATAAAAAGTAAAATAATTTAAGTGATAACAATATTTTTACACAATGAGTCTATTTTGGTAATTCATAACATATGTTAGGTTCAACTTGTGATGCTCCTTTAATATAATGTTCAGATATGTTGCTCAGACATTATAGTTACATGAAGTTAATTTTTTTAAATGAAAACTTATTCTGCAAAGCTTCATCCAGATTGATTTTTCAAATCATATCATTACGCAACTTGGTAATCTTGTGCATTACCTTCAGACATATTAATTTAATTTTCCATTAGAAATACATTGTAAATAAGAATATTTAAAACAAATATATATATTTACAATATTGCTGGTTTTATTGCAAATGTATTTATCACTTATATAAACAATTTTACAATGTGGACCATTTTAATTTGATTTAATATAATATTTAACTTGTGGTGAACATCATCAGGATATATAAAAACTAGGATTAACAGTCTTCCATAATGATGACACTCTAGCAATCCATTTCTTATCAAATATTGTCAATTATTAGCTTACACACAGTTTGATATCATAAATGCAATGTAACCTGCAAATGCTGTTGACTTAGATCTTTAATGATAATCTACACATTTATCATTTAACATGCATGTCGATCATTTTAACAGTTGTACACCAGTCTACTTTATAGCAGAAATGTTTTTCTGAATTGATTTGATCTACTTAAAACTGCAACAGTGTAAAATATGACGTGTGAATGACTAAGTTCATTAATATCTTGGGTCTTCTATTGATTCTCCTGAAAATTATCCCAAACTTTCCAGACTCAAAAATTTATGTGCAACCCTCCATCAACATACAAAACCTGAAATAAAATGCAAGTAAACATAAGTGATGAGTCAGATTAGTTATTTGGGTGTGATTTGTAGTAAATTGTACATCAGAGGTCCAACCACACCTGTCCAGTAATGTATGTAGCATTTAACAGGAAATTTGCAAGATTGCTGACATCTTCTACTTTTCCAATCCGCTTCAGAGGCACTAACTGGGAAAGTTTGTTGTCTCTCTTGAATAATTCCTGTGTCATATCAGTTTCTATGAAACCTGGAATGCAAATAAATTCTCTGGAAAATATAATTTAACCTGGGAGAAAAAAGTTAAATCCCAGTGTAATGTAAAGACTATAACATCAACTACAAAATTGCCAAAATTAAATCCAAAACTAGGCTTTAGCTGGCCATTTGCCAAATCACTAATTGCTAAACAAAATCAAAACTGGTAAAATGTGTTTGCTGTGAAAGGCCGTGCAGTTAATGGTTAATCAGACCATTGATCAGACTGATCAGATGGCGCCCAGCACCACACTGATCAGGTGGTGCCCTCTATCATTATATCATAATTAACAATGTATTTGGCTACACAAAACCCATTTTGGCTGAAGGAAATTACATGGCTTTAACCCTAATGGCTAAAGGATAAAAATGACCAGCTAAAGCCTAGAATTATCACAAACAATAGTCTGAATTCACAAAATAAGTGAAGACAAGAAAGTAATTTTGTTCATGCCAACCTGGTGATATCAAATTAATTCTTATGTTTCTGGAAGCCACCTCTTTAGCCAGAGATTTTGTAAAACCCTCCAAGCCTGCTTTTGATGCACTGTACACAGTCTGGCCTGCATTTCCTTTGCTCCCTGTTATGCTTCCTGGGGGGAAAAAAAGATGCAAACATATACTTAATTGCATGGAGAAAGGTTGATTTAAAGAGGCTAATAAATAAATATGTTAATTATATATCAATACAAATCATCTGCACTCTTACCTATGTTAATGATGCAACCACCTCCCCGAGGAATCATGTATCTGAGGATAGCTTTACAAGTTATGATAGTTCCTGTCAAATTACAAGCCAAGATTTCATGAATGTCTTTTATTGGAGTCTTTGCTAGAAGGTTGTCCTTATTGATTCCTGCAGCGTTGACTAGTACAGAGATAGAACCAAATTCTGAATTAATTCTTGAAAGAGTTTTCTTCACGGCATCTTCATCTGTCACATCACAAGTGGCGCCAGTAACTTCATTACCTATGATTCACAATAAATAATTAATATTCAACACTTCAATTGAATAAATTCAACAGCCAGACCCTATAAAATATTTGATAATAAAATGCCATTTTTTGGTGGTTGGAGGGGGGGGGGGGGTTGACAGCAGGGTCATTAATTAGGCTTAATTACAGTGCATCGTCTATGTGTAGGATATTAGCTTTTTCAAATTCATCTATTCCGAGGGACAAGTTTATTCCAGGATATAGCTTCTCGTAATTGGCGGGAAGACACTCTGTCAACCATCCCCGTCTGTAGCTTAGCGTTGATCAATCAACAACACATCGCATTGAAGCTGTCGACAGTACTCACTGAATTCAGAAAGTGCAGTCTCTACGCTCTCGGTTGTACGAGAAACTACAGCCACTCTCATTCCATTTTGCAAAAATCTGGAAGCTATCGAGCGGCCTATTCCACGCGTTCCACCAAAAACTACAGCACACTGTGACATTATCAACTAACGAGTCAACCATGAATTCTGCAGATTAGGCGTGTTCGTAAATTCTCGTCGTGCGAGACTTCGGCGCATACCAAACATCGAGCGATGTAAACAATCAACAAATCGGCGAATTTTATTATATTTAGCTCGGAAATGACATTACAACGTTCCATACGGTATTGGTAAATACTTCGACAGCTTCGGTATCATATGTCAATCACAGAACGTGCTGCAGCAACGGTAAGCCAGCTCTTAAACAATGTTAAAGCACAACTCATTTTCCTTGGTTACCTGGCAAACACATGCATGCCACCTGTCAGTGTCAGTGTCACTGTCGAAGCGTGTGTGCAATCCACACGAACAATTAAGGTCTCTCACTAGACATGTCTAACCAGCGTTGTTTGGACACCCTTAGCTGTCAGTCAATATACTGTCAGTGTCAGTCAGGATAGCTGCCGGTTCATGTACTGAAAAAAAATATATATATACTGTTTTAAAAGTATGAAGGCTTTGAGTTTGAAGCATTTTTATGTGACTAATGAACCTTAAGCTCAGTATGAACTATATGCATCATCGTCAAGTATTGTGTTCAG
Organism: Alitta virens; assembly: GCA_932294295.1. Taxonomy (NCBI): domain Eukaryota; kingdom Metazoa; phylum Annelida; class Polychaeta; order Phyllodocida; family Nereididae; genus Alitta; species Alitta virens. Next base: position 69,260,874 of record OW028573.1, read on the forward strand.
GCTATGTGCTTTTGAAAGTTTTAAGCCCCCTCGAAATTAAAGCAAATTTCTTGAGCTGTGCTGATGTGTTCTTAATTGTACTTTTAAATTTGAATATCCTGTATTAGTGTAAATTATGTACAGTTAAGGAGTATATACATGTACATGACATCACTCAGTGTATATTCATTCATCTGTTATTATTTGCAACTATAACTTGTCCATATTACAATAACAAGTGACCATGCACTAATATTCTGTGGATACAATTCAGGAACTTGTAGGTTAATCTTTCAATTATAATATCATATATTGACAAACATAGCATTTTGTGAATGTTTTCTAAGTTTATTAAAATTACCATGTTAATTATATATAATAAAAAATTTTGAAGCAAAATCTTCTGTCGTACTATCTTCTTATATAATCTTTTTGTTTTCATCTTCGTTAACAGGTATGGGAGATGACATAGACTCTTTCATATTGGAGCAAAAGAAGAAACTAAACCAAGAGAGGAATAAACTGGATAATTCTAATACTGTAAGCATTTTATGAGTTCAGAACTTTTTGATGAATGCACTGGCTTTTACTATTGATATAATAATAATCAATTGTTATTGGCAGACATTTGAAATTTTGGATTTTTCTCTTGAGTACTGGGTCACTTCAGTTACCATTTGACAATAATTTTGCTCTTGCTTTGCACGCTGTATTGCACAGTATGTTCTATACAAGTACATTTGTATTCCTGTTTTCTGTAGAATGGCTATAAAGAAAACATTCCCCCAAAAGGAGGCCAAGAAGAAACAGGTGGTGGACTTCTTGGGGGGTTAGGATCATATGACGAGAAGCGTCGTAGACTTCAAGAAGAAAGAAAGAAAGAGTACAACCAGCTGCTTGCAGAGGTGTGTAATTATGGAAAAAGAATTAAGATCCTTTAGCTCTAAATGTAAAGCTTAAATTTGATCTAAATTTAGTTTTTCATAAATATCTTTATAATTCAGCACCCAGTGCATATTTCCATATTTGTCTTTCAGAAACAATCAAGAGGCACAGGAAGGGTAGATAACAAACCACAGGACTTGCCCTCACTTGCACCCCCTGAGGTAAGCAGTAGTAAAATTAATTTGACTTAGCTGTTTTGTATGGAAATAAAATTTAAAATTTAATTTCTAAGGCAGTAAATGTTTCATGTACTTTACTAATGAGGTTAGTGCAAAGTGTGAATTTAATGATTCATGAATTGCAGTTGAATATAACAGGGTACAAAATGTAAGCGACAGGGGATTCCCCAGGACCCCAGCTAAGCTAAACCTTGTCTATTGCTTTTGATAATAACAAGTTTATTCTATCTAAATATCCCTAAGATGATCATCTTTTTGATATTTTTACCATGTATTCCTACACATCTCAACATAATCTGACCAAAATTTAAAGTTGGTGCTCTGCTTGCTTTTGGAGTTATGATTTTTTTCCTAGAAGGTTATTTTATGTTAACATGCTAGAGTTATTATTTTTTAACATGTATGCCTTATCTTGAAAGCAAAACACAGTGGTTAGTTTGACAAATTTATTATATAAAAAAAAAAAAAGGTGAAAACTGTGAATGACATGTCCAAGTAAACATGATAAAGTAATCAAGGAACACTGCATTGAGTTTAATTCTTTATCCCTTTATTAATATCAATGTATAATATCATGTTTTAGTTCTCAATTCATGAGCAGAGACAATTTATAAAGCTTTTAACACGAAAATCACATTACTGTTTTGAAAATATTTCAGATAATTTGATGCTGTACTGCTTAATACTAATAATCTAAATCGAAGAAAAGTTCATGCAGAATTTTTTCATTTGCCAACAGTTGTTTCATTCATGAATTTGGTCTGTTAGGCTTACCAATTGTTGGCTATTATATATTATAATCATCATAATTATTGCACTAAAGAAATTTGAAGTTATTATGCATCAATTAACTTACCCTTTGCATGGGGAAAGTTGAGCCATGGCTTTGTAAATTTTTAACTATAATATTTTCCTTGATATAACTTCAATGCAGTCGACACTCTGGTCATATCTGCCTAGGATGTTGTTCTTCTTTTCCAAGCTGATAACACCCTCTATTTAATTACCTTTTGGCCTCCAGGCCCCTTGAAGCAGAACTTACATATGCTAGAGATTGATTATTCTATCAGTTGTGTAAAAAAAAGTAAATAGTGCCTTAATAATAGTGGTCTGAAAAATGGCAATTTTTAACAAAAATCATATGTTCTTTCATTGTGTATCTCGCTTTGCTTTACAGCCAAATTCATGAAGTTGGAAAAAAAATCTCTTTAAACTTGGAAACTAAACTCCAGAGGACGTCATGTGGATCCAGGACTCTCCTTGGTTTAAGCAATCCCTCAGCCAATGAGTGTCCTACATTCACATGACTTCATCTGGAGCTTAGCTTCTAAGTCGATGATACTGGTTTCCAACTCTGTGAATTGGGCTGTAATCTCCACCAGACCCTTGTCTACGACGTGGCCTGGTCTGGATTCAGGTCTGGATTCAGACTGTTACAGTAGCAGCCCTCCAGATGGGGTTATAATTGCACCCTTTGAAATATCCATATTGCATACCAAATATTGTAAAATTGTACAGAGCTGGTTTATCAATCCAGCCTTAGTGCTGACAGTGAAGTGCACACCTATCATTCGCTGTAATTATGGTCTTGGTTAATGAGATTTGAACTAATAGGAAATTATTTATGAAAATCATTTCAGCAAAATACACAAAATAATGGAAGAATACGAGAACGGCATTCTGCAGAGGTAAAAACATCTTTTATTGTTTGTGGTTCTGTCAACATGCAGTTATTTATTGTGGACTTTTCGTCCTGTTAAATCCTGTGCTTGAAAGAATACTTTTTTTTTTATTCAGGGTAGACGTCGTGCAGTATTTTCTGATGATGAGGATGATGCATATCGAAATAGGCCACCTCCCAGAAAAGGCTGGGCTACCCCAACATACGAAGAAATATTAGACAAGAAAAGAAGGGAAGAGAGAGCTTACCGGTATGACATCGTTTATTTTGGTCTAAGAATTCATGGATGAAGTAGAATGACTTCCTGTGAGATCATAGTGTTGAAGAAATATCTCAGATGTTTTCAGAATGACTTTCCTAGTCTTTTTTTTTTCTGATAACAGAATGCTCTTATCTGTCAAATCACAACTTTCTGTATCTCTCTTTTATTTACAGACATTTTAACACATTTGATAGCTTTATGCAAGAGTGCTATCGCTTTTGGGTTCAGTTTTGGAAGTCACAACGGTACAGTTTCTTTGTGATTTCTGTTGCACTGTCTACAGAAGTGTCTGCTAAATTGCCCAGTATGGAAGCTGCATGCCCAGCTTAAAATCAGCCTCTTTGGTTTGGCAATTTGCAGTGTATGACTGTGGCCTCTGTCTTTGTTGAAGTCTTGACAGTGATTGATTTTGTGAATGTGGCTGTGTTCCTTGTTCATAAAATCTTTTTTTCATATTTTCATATTTTTCATATTGTACCTTTAGAATAGCAGTTTACTTCCCATGTCGTATGAATTTTATATTCAACCATTTTACTTGTGCGTCATTGCTCTTTATCTCATGTTTCAATTTGGTATTGAGTATTTTCAATGAGACAAAACAGTAAAAGAAGCTGTGTAAGAAAGCAACCATACGTCAATGAAGGTGTCTCTCTGCATTAGTAAATGCAGCTCTGTCTATGTCTGTCAGTCAGATCTGTTTTCATATTTTGTTGGTGAACATAAAAATACTGTGTAGTTGTCTGCTGTAATATTATTGGGTCAACTGTTACAAATCTTAAATGTCATGAATGTTCAGATGTTTCGGTGCTTTTGTTAAATTTCACCATCCCTCAATGAGATGTCATTATTCCATTAATAAGAAATATAACTGCATTGAGAAGTTGCATTGACCTGTAAAATCTAATTTATTCGCTTTGGTCCATAGGCGGTATGATGACCCTGACAGCTATCCAGATCAAGGAGGAAAACTTGATGATGGCTACTTGCGACCTGCCAAAAGTGAAGGTCACATCAACCGATATGATGACAATGATGTAGGTCTTTGACAATAATGCTAATAATAATGTTAACCTAAATTAAAAAATAAAATAAAAATTTCAAATAAGATTCGCCTAACACTTGTAGTGAAGATTTTGCAATTGTGCCTGCATCATTAGTGAGTTTTGTCATTTATTGTTTGTCTTTAGGACCGTTACATCAGAGACTCTGACAGAGATTATCAGCCCAGGTAAATTATAATGTTTTTAGGAATTAATTTTTATCCGTAAATGGAATAGTAACTATAGATACATTGCAGTTGCTGTTTTAAGAAATGTAATTCTCATCATCACACTTTTGAATCTTTCTTGTAATAGTCTCAGCGGTCAATCGGGATTTAAAAAGTCGGATATGATGAGGCGACTTCAGCCTACTTACATTGATCCTGATATTGAAGTTTCACAATATGTAATGATGGGTTTTCTTGAATTAATAGCTTTGTATTTTGATTCTTTAAGCACAAAAGTGTTGATGTGTATCTGTGTACAGCCAAGTGATCCATCTTTGCAAACTCAAATCTGCCCATACTGTTCTTGCACAATATATTCAAGATATTTATGCTGTCTATCATGTATTTTGCTACCTCTTGTTTGATGTGTGAGTCTGTCCTTCCCATTGCACAGCAGACGAGTTAGATTTCAAGATGACCGAAGAGACTTTTCGAGAGGTCATTCACGTGAACCAACATGGCCTGCTGTTGGGTCAGATCGAGACAGACCTAGACGGAGACGGGACGATGATGATGAATTAAGAGAAATGGTAATAGAGAACCAGTAGTTAAATTTGCAGTACCAGGATGTATTTAAATCTAGCACTTTTGTATTATACACATGATTTTCTAATCATTAAATTTTGTGGCGTGGACTTTATTTTCATTTCAATTTTTATAACCTAACAGATTTTATAGCCTAAAACTGTATTTTTAACTTAATAAGCATCAACCAGTGGACTCATGTTTTGCTTGTTTTTGTATTGTTGCTTTAAAACGGAACTGAATATGTAAGCTTTATTGATTTTACCAAAAATAAATTTTGATAAAGTAAGGAATAATTCATAATTCTGTAATATCCTACACAGTGCATATGTTGGTGTTGGTAACTAACTAATATGTGTGTCTGGTGTGTCTCTTGTGCAGATAACACAACTAAAGCTCAAGTTTGGTCCTGAGCTAATAGATGAAGTCACACAGGTTTGTCATTTTTGCTCATTATTAATCAGGTGGTTATTGTATTTGGTGTAGCACTTGTACGGAGTACACATAGTAAATCACATGTTTATCTTTAGAATTTACGGGCGAATGAAGAACCAGGGTATGGGCGACGGAGAGCCTCTAGTCCACCTCGACGTCAAGCTAGTCCACCACCAAGACGTCAATCTAGTCCACCTGCAGGAACGTCACAAGCCCAACCAAGGAGGCAAACTCAATCAAACACACCTCGTGCAATGGCTCAACCAGCATCAGAAAATTTTTCTGCTAGTCTTTTTGTTGGTATGCATGTTTCAATATATTTTTATTAAAGAATAAGTAAAATATGTGATATGCTCTTATTGTGACAAGCCGTAGAGTGATTCTTACCATAATTATCAATTTAATAATCAATTTACCGGCAAAGTAATATTTGCTGATCTGGAGTCAGTATCCATGAACTTGTAAAAATTTACAAGTAGTGACAGAGGTATCTTCTTGTCTAATATTACAAGATAAAAATTTTAAGTTAGCAGAATATTATAGGCCATTATTGAGAAGTGTGGCATGATTTTGACAGGTCAGTCTATGAAGACTATAAGATACTGATAATCAGTTGAATTCCTTTGAAAGTGAAATTATTTGGTTTATAGGAAGTTCTTAACTTCTGTAATTATTTTATTGTGTGATGTTGTAGGTGCTGGAGGTAGGGATTCTTATACATGTAGAATTAATTTTTTTCACCATATGAACACATTTTTTAGAGCACTTCAAATGAATGTTTCTGTTTCACAATATGTTATTTTGTAATGTTGAAGTGGTGATTATGGATACTTGTCAGTCTTATGGCCTGTGTCGGTTTGTGACTTTTTTACGCAATCAAGATTGCATGAAATTTTATAAAGTTGCTATATATATAACGAAAATTAAGCTCTTTTGTGAATGTATATATTTAAATTTCTTGATTGATTTTCAAAATTTTTATTGTTTGTCACTTTTTGAAATCTTATACTCAGTCTGTAGCAAAAATTTAATATGGATTACTTAAGCATGAAAGTAACTGGAATGTCACTTTTGGTTTCTCTGATAAATAAACAGTTTATTGAATGTCTTTTAAGGAAAAGAACCTAGAGTGAGTGCAGACGTGAAACGCAAGGAGGAATATCGAAAGGAGCTCGAGAGACAAATTGAAGAAGTCAAACAAAGCAAGAAGAGGTAAAACAATGGACTGATTGATAAATGATAACTTCTTTGGAAGAGGTCCATATTTTAATGTTGCATTAAGTAGACATCATGTATTTTTCACTAAAACCATATCTTTCTTGCCTAGCATTTATTTATGTTTGTGTAATTTCAGGGCAAAGGAAGAAGATAGAATATTAGGACCGGGTGCAGCAACTATTGATGTAAATATCAGAAAACCAGAACCATCGTCTAGGAAACTAAGTCCTCCTCGTCGTGCTGCTGAACCTGCTGCACCTCCAATGAGACAGCAACAACCTGTGCAGGCCCAGCAACCTCCTGGGCCATCGTCCATGAGAGATTTTGGGTAATTACCTAGAATATACTAACTTTAGTTGCACTAAAACTGTCTTACCTTACAAAAATATTATTGGATTTGTTATGAATCTATGAATTCATTGCTTTCAGGAATGGATATGGTTTGAGCCGACCAATGGGTGGCATACTTGATAATGGCTGGGGAAATGGTTTATATGGGGCACCTATGATGCAGCCTTACAGCAGTCCACCTGCGTAAGTAGCTTAGGCCAAGTCTTGCTGTGTCATGTGATACCGATTTGTCTCACTTGAAAGTTCTGATATTTCAAGCTGTTATTTTGATATTGTGAGAAAAACAATCCCTGATGTCTTACATGTTCACTTTCTTTGATGCAGAACATATGGATCACCAGGCTTAGGACAACCCTACATGAGTCCCCTTGACGAGGCTTACTACTTCTATGCAAACAGAAATCCTCTTGATCCAAATCCTGGAACTGGGATGAATGGGCCTAGTGCTGGAATGATGGCTGGACCCAGAGTCCCTGAACCACCACCTCCTAGAAATCAACCTGAGATGAGGTAAAAACAGTATCAACAGTTTCCAATGATTAGGTTGATATTATGTATTTTTTACCGCAATTTGATTGAGGATTGTGCTTTATCTTTCTTTTTTAGAATTGACACCAATATGGATGTATCGTCACCAAGAACACAAGGCCAAAGACAGTTCAATCGGAACACTGCTCGAGGTGGTGGAGGATTTGGTTCAGAAGTGGATGAAGATCGCAACAAATCAAGGGTGGAGCAACAAAAACAATATCAAGATGAGCTGCGACGACAGGTGTGTACAAGATGTCTTATATGTATTCATAGCTAATACTACCATAAAATTAAAATAACATCGGGTTTAATGCAGTACAGCAGACCCAAATTTATGCCCATATTTGGCGTCAATGAAATATGAACATAATCACTATTTTCTACCAAATTTAGTTCTGGCTAACAATAGGAAAAATATTTGTGTCCAGTAGCAGGGCGGGAATTTGGGGGTAGCAGCCCCCAATAAAAAAAACATTCTTGTCTTGAAAATGATCACTGCCGTCGTTTGTTTGAAATGGATTTATTGTTTGTGAGGTCATCAATTTAATTCAAGCATTTCTACGTAATAGGCCTGGCAACGTTGCTTGCTAAAAATGGTTATAAATGTGGGTCGGCTATTCTGCACTTTTTCCATAACATCAAACAGTGGTGCCTCTTGAAGCGGGTGAATGATGAGATTGGTGTCACTTGGGACAGGCTGTTAAAACCGAATTTTTTGCTTATTTTGTTTATTGATATATTTTTATGTTTCAGATGGAGGAACAAAAACAAAAGAAAAAGAAAATGAAAGAGGATGATGAAAGATACAACCGAAAAATTGAGGAAGAAATCAAGAATTATGACCCATATGGCAAGGGAGGCGGTGGGGCTCCAATGAGAGATGAGATGGGTAACATTGTTGGTGAGTATACTGAAGCTTTTGATTGATAACTTATGGCCCAGGAGCTTCTAGGGTACTTAAATTTTAGCAAAATTAATTCATAAGACAAAAAAAAAAATCATCTGTTGAATTTATAGTGATTTAGACTTAGCAAAATGACATTTTGATAAACATTACTTTGTAGCAAATCGCAAAACTGGACAAGCACAAGGCACCAATGCTGAATGTTAGTTGGATTAATACGCATGTATTGATGTTGTACCACTTTTTTCACACCTTTTTGTAATTGTCAATCACACATCAAATTGATGACAGTGATATCAATTTATTTGTTTTGAATGAAGAATAACACCGTTTTGTGTCTGTGGATGTTAAATCAGTTTATAAGGTCATTGCAAAATTTTGGTGATGTAGATGTTGGTTTTCTTTGGCATGGGACATGTAGTGTCATAAATTAAAATTTTCAAAGAATCATTTATTGATCACACAATCTGTATTATCTTTTCCTTGTTATTGCACGTTTCATTTATCTTTATAGCAATTGGAACAAACAAAAATGGTTGCATTGTGTCTCATCTTGTTTTGTAATTTATTCTAATAGCCGATCGTAAAAAGATAAAAGATATCACCAGTCCGACAACGACACCAAGAGCTCTCCCACCTGATCCTGGCATTCCAGAACCTCTTGGAGAATCTTTCAACAATGGTGCTCCTGACCAAAATGGTGGGAATCATGCCAGAGGAGGCAATGGAATCTTTGGAGAACCAAAGGTGCGCATGGAATCTGTTATTTAAATTCCTTGTCTGACTATGAAATGCTTTATCTCATGCAAGTGCTAGTACAAGCACTGCAACAGAATAAATAAGTTTATATCAGCCTTAAAAACATATTTGGAATCCATGAAATGAATGCAACTACAATATCTGTACTAGATATTTGGCAATTTATTAAATTATTATTTTTTATTTCAAATATATTTTCGAAGAATTGTCAGATCAATATTCAACGGTTTTCCATCCGGGCCCTTCACAGTAAGAAGTACATGAAATAATAAGTACATGAAACGTTTGTAATGACATATTCATATATAAAAACTTAACATTAATATAATATAAAATCAACAAACTATAGTTATTAACAGCCATTTGCTCTGACACTTTTGATATGTTGCTTTAATAGAATCTTAAACCTTTCCATATTAGTGATTTCTTTAAATGATTCGGTAACTTGTTCCAATGCCTAGGTCCTCTGTAGAATACGTTCTTATAAAATTAATTATCAGGGAATGGGATATATAAATTCATTTCATGTGTTCTCATTGATACCAAGCAAACTTAATATTCCGTTAAAACATTATTTGTTGAATAATCAGGAGCTAATCCATGAATACATTTTTAATTAATATGGTTTGGAAATAGATGAAGCGTTCCCTGAATTCCACTCATCCTAAATTGTGTACCAGGTCTATACCTGTATATAATCAAAATTTCGTTAAATTACACGTGCCGAATGATTTTGTAAATGTTGGATTTTATCTAAATTTGACTGACTCGTAGATCCCCATACTGATATGGCAAAGTGAATTGCTGGTTGTATCATTGAATTGTAAATCTTTAACAAAATGTATTTTGGAAGTGACAGTGTTCAAGAAATATTTTATTCACCATTTACTTAATTTTAATGGGCACAGTAGTTGATCTACTTGCAGGGCAGAACTGTCATATTCTCTGTCTCCCCTCGGTCAATTAAAATATTTCAGACTGATTCTATAAATTTGATGTTTGTTACTAATCTATTTCCTCAGACTAACCAACAAAAGAGTCAGCAACAAATTTATCAAGAGGAACTAAGGAGACAAATTGAAGAAAAGAAGAAACGGCAAGAAGATGAGAAAAAGGTCAGAGATGAGGAAGAGAAAAGAATGATGCAGAAGATTCAGGAAGATCAGGAGAAGATCAAGCAGCAGATGGAGGATGAAAGGAGGAAGGAGAGAGAAAAGGCTGAAGCTGTAAATAATTTTGATGGGTTTTTTGGGATTTTAATTTTTATTATATATTTTTTTTATATGACAGATATAGTTTTTTATACCAAACTTTGTGACAAAGGTGTCCGTTGAATATATGTTATCCATTTACAGGGCCTGCATTTACCAGTTTACAGATAGCTTATAATATCAAAACTGGTGAAACAATTATACACATGTTGCTGGGTGTAATATTAAAGTGTGTTAACATCAAAGTGTACTACAATGGTAAATGAGTTCAAAACTCAGAATTATGAGATGGCCTTAAGCTGGGGTTCAACTGTGTTTGCAAACAGTATGTCACAGCATTATTTGATTCACTTAGATATAATATTATAATTTTTTTTAAGGCCCAAAGACAACAGGAAGAGTTGCAGAGGCAGCAAGAAGAGAAGAAGAAAGAGGAGCACAGGAAGATAAAGGATGAGGAAGGGAAGCATCTGGACGAGCTTAGACAGAAACAGGATGAGGAGCGCAGACAGAGGGAACAGGTAAATCTTGTGGATGTTTTTATATTATATAAAATTTATTTTCATCTTATTTGCATTATTCCCTGTATTGTATGAATCATCAGTGTACTTTGCATTCTTTTTATGGCAAAGTTATATATTTCAGGAAAGAGCTGTGAGAATACAATCGCCTGCCATCCCAACTTTGCGAAATAAGGTAAACCGTTGGTTCATGTTTTTAATGTGAAAAATTACTAAAATCATGAAAGGAAAACCAAAAAGAGAGAGAGAGATGGTTTCCATGAGAATTTGTGTGATAAAGATGGTCTCTATGAGGTGTTAAGGGAATATTTACATGACATTTGGTGATATTTTGGACCTACAAGATAACAGTTTGATTTCAAGTTTTCATCAATGGCAAAAACCTTTTCAGGAAAGTGGTGGTCCGCCTCCATCCCCACCCATACCTGCTTTACAGAAGAAACCTGATGAATTTTTGTTTGAGGTAGCTCTAGAAACTGCCAATTTATTTATTGTTTGTTTGCACATTTTGGCAGCTTTATGATGAAACACTTATTAGACTTTAAAGTCATTTTGTCCCTTCCCTTGTTATGATATATTGGCAGTTACAGCTTTTTGTTGGGGAGAAAAAGTAACAGAGCCTACAGGGGGCACTATGACCATAGTACATGAAAAGACAATAAGATGACGTTACTAAATAATTGTTACATGCATAACATCACAGAATAGATAACGTCATCAAACATTACTTATCTGCTACGGTGTCAGTGACCTCTTGTGGTACTTTTTCTCCCCATTGTCACTTTTAATATTTTGTTGTGTCCTTATTTAAATCTCAACAAATGGTGTCTCAATTTTGTGCAAAGCTCAAGGTCCTTTCTGTGTTTTATGGTGCGCTACATCTTGATCAATCCAACCAAACTACCACTCTCTTTTGAAGCACTTATTGTTCGTCAGTTTGAAATGACCAAAACCAATGTTCAGACCGGTCTTGAGTTTGTCTTTCGATATCTTTTGGCATGATGGCACTTCATCATTTTAAATCAGTACTTGTAGTATGCACTGGAATGATGATTGTTTGTAATTCACCTGCACTTTCATCAGTTTCATGCAGTATTTCATATTTTGTTTTTAGTAAATTACATACTCGATCTACAGCAATCATAAGCTGTATCATTCATTTTTTGTAATTTTTTTCTATTAACCATTTGAAGCACTCTGTAAATTCTGATCAAGTTTTATTTATATTTTCAATTTATTAAAGATTTTAATCACTCTTTTATCATTCTATTTTGCATGTTTTCTTTCTATTAGGATGAACGTAAAACTGATTCACCACCTGTGCCTACACTGAGAAATCAGGTTTATACTTTTTCCAATTTTACACATTTTTTCTAAGATTGACTTTTACAAGATTTTAATCATTTCTTACCATTGTTCTAAGCATGTTTCTGATCAAATTGTTAAACTTAAATCTGCAGATCTCATGCTTGCTTGTTGATACTTTTCAGTGACTGTTTACCAATTTGAAAAATCAAAAAGTACATAATGTATTTGTTGATTGCAGGACAATCGCATTGACTCCCCAGTTGTGCCAGCTGCTAGGAGACAGGTCAGTAATAATTGTGAAATTGAATGGTGCAGATCTTAGCAGCCAATCAATAAGTTGTTATGTCTAGTTTTTGATTTAGACGTTTGGCCAATTTCGATTGTTAGGACATTGTTTAGTATGAGTTGTTTTAAGTTTTGTTTATCTCTTTTTTTTTTAAATTAATTTTGTTTTTTTGTATATCCTAGTATAAAGTTTATTCTTATTCTTGATCTTGTTTGTTGCTACTGATGTAACAATGCGAGTATGTGTAATGAGATAATTTACTTTGGATTTTTACAGTCTGATGCATCGCTTCAATCAAGGGCCGACTCTGGAAAAGGTTCTAGAGTTCCAAGTATGTGAATTTATCAATAGCTTGTTCTGGTATTGCATTGAGTTATGTTTACCTGTGTCTATATGTGATATTATATATCCTGTTTATATCCTTTGTTTATTGGATGTGTTAAATGTTTCAGGTGCAGATGTACTTAGACAGCTGGCGAAGATGCGACAACAGCTCAGAAGTGAAAAGGAAAGGGTTGAGACTGATCTGACCCGTGAGAAGGTAGGTTAATAAATTCAAGTATAAGTTACTAGCTTAGATGTTATTTAAAGATTATGATAATAAAAATCTGCATTCACACTCTATTTGCAGGTCAAGCCATCTGTATATGATCCAAGGCTTCAACATAGAAAGTTTGTAAAATTATTCCAGAATTTTCTTTCAAGTGGTGTTTGATAACATCAAGTTGTCATCAACTATGTATTATTCTAGATAGATACATGTATATTTCTGTGTTTAAGAATGTACATTGTAATTCCTTAAACTATTAATACAATATTGTTTCATACTATTTCCCAGCAGCAAAAATGACCTTGACATTTTTGAAGTGGCTCGCAACAAAGAGCCAGTCAGTTTTAGAAGAGGCAGAGACAGTGAGTACTTATTTCTTGCTTATTTACAGCCTAGTTCATTTGAAATTAGTCATTTCAACAGTCTTGATGCACAATCATTGGTTTTGCTTTGTATGAAATTCAGATTTACTGCTTTAACTTTTCATTTCTTCTGCTGCACATAGATCTTTTAGACTATTTATTTTTTATATTTTCCAACATGGCGTTATAGCTTCTCACACCAGCACAGACAATCTTGAATTTAAGCAAAGACTGCAGCTCAAAAAACAAGAAGAGGAACTTGCTCAAATGAAGAAAAAAAGTAAGACCATCACAAGGAACCTTTTGATGCTTCTTTATCTATTTCCTCATGTCATCTGTGACAATTTAATAAGTTTATTCATCACTGGGTATTTCTTGAATTGATTCTGGTTGCTCTTTCGAACCGCGTCAAATTCAAGTCTTCGATGCTGCAACTTTGAAGTTATTTAATGCTGACATTTATTATTAAGTCTATGCATTATTGCAGTAAATAACATAAATTTTAATAACTGATTTAGGTCCTTATGAGAAAGCACTACCAGGCACGGACCCTAAAGATCTGGGCATTTATAGGCCTCCGAGTGCAATTTCAGCTAATATGCTTGAATCCGAGAGTGCTTTTATTGGTGAGTTAGAATGTACATTACCTTTTGTTGCTTTGTATATAATTACCTACTTCTTACATTTTCCACTTATGCACTCCGCTTTCTCACATAAATCTAGAACACATACATTATGCCAATGAGCACTTGTGTAAATATACATCATGGTATGCTTATAATACAACTCAAAACATTTTTTTGCAGCCGTTCCAAATTATATATATGAATCTTTAACTTGTAAGTTTTATGCAATGCATTAGGAAGATTTTGTAAAATTTTGGTTATGGGCTTCAGGTTGTTTGGTTGCACTAATGCTTTGCATTCTAAAAGTAGTTGTCTTTTCTTCCTTTGGCCGGTATCTTATAGTGATGTAGGTTACTAATATTACTTTATAGACTCATTGCGGGGTTTGTTCTGCTTTTTCCTTCACTAACCTCTCTCTAATCTCACATTCTGTCTTTCACAAGATACCTCTGTAAGTTTGATCTTGAGGACCTCACGAAGCCCTAGTCCTATAAGCAATGGCACTTACACAGTTGCGAGCCCTCAGAGTAATGCGACTTACTCAATCCATCAGGATGAGGATGGTAACTCATTTGTCCCTTGTCCGTCTTGTTCGGTGTTGTGATTGAAGAACCTGATTGATGAACATGTCATCTCATCAATCTTTATGAAATTCTTGTCTTTTTGTCCAAGTATGTACGTTACATATGACTGTGTTTATTAACATTACATATTGTTTGAGTTTGTACTAACATTTTTTTGTCCTTTTTGTGTCATATAGGCCTACGTGGTCTTCATTTTTGTATTAAAATTATAACTATAATCTAATTTTTACTTATTTATTGGTAACATTGCCATATTTTATACAACTTTAGTAATATACATGACATACATTATTGGTGACCATAACTATCAGAGAATATTGCATTTATAGTTTATGCATAATAGATTTATTATGAGTATTGTTTTACTTGAAGATGTTCCCAATGGTGCAGCTAGTAGGAGTGAAACTCGGATATCTCGTGCTAGCCCTAGACCAGGGGTAAGTTTTTTAGTTTTTTTATCAGAGTTTGTATTGAAGTTATTTCAATTTCTACTATTTTCATCATGACGTGGTGTTCTAAATCTTGAGCCTAATTTCAGCCGGACCCTATGAAGGTAGGATCGATGGTCAGTATGGCAAGCCTTGACCCAGATGCCATAAATGTGCGTAATGAAGCAAGATTGAAGAAACTGAAAGCCCTCTCAGGTGAATTAATTTATTACATAAGATAGTTAAATATACCTGTTCTTTTTGGGGATTGACTTATATAATAAGAACATAAACGAAACACGATGTATTACTTATATTAATAAGAACATGAATGATAACACGATGTATTATGATGTATTTAATCAATGAAAAAACCATATATTATAATATTTGAAAACATCCAAAAATTCCAGTCACCCACTAATTATGTGAGTCAATACTCCTTGTATGTCTCTGTAGGTGATGATATATCTACCGGTGACCCTGATGATATTCTTGAGAAGTTTATGGCAAGTCAAAAACACAAACGGTTGGTTTCATCTTCTTACGATTGTTACTTTAGTTTGTTAAGAATTGAGTAAAAACATAGTGACTGATATTAGAGTATAATTATTCCAATAAACGTATGAAAACCTCTGAAGAAGATTAGAAGAATATTTCATATTATTAGAGTGATAATACATACCTGCCTATTTACATCAGCTAATCAGTTCTAAGGTAAGATATGAATGCATGCATGTATGTGACATCTTGAATATATAATGTACTTTTCACTTGTTTAGGAACACTGTCAATGTAGTATAATGTTGTATCAATGTAGAATCTAAAATGTAGTGTCCTCATATAGTGAACTTTTTCTCAGTAACACATATGTAATCTCCCTGAACTTTCTTTCTTATACTTTAGTCTCTAATAGGTGTACAGGTTGTTGATTTTAATCATATGCAGTGCTCTATATTGTGGTATTTTCCAGTGTCCCTCCTGAGATATATTATAGCATATTGAGTGTAGAATGCGCAGTCTGTATTTATTGCGTTCTGCAATTTCAGACCTCCATCTGGCTTGACTCTGCAAGATGACACATGGCTTCATGCTGGATGATGATTTCAAACTAAGAACCTGGCTGGGATTAGTCTGCACACTTAGCCATTAACAGTGACATCATTTCACTGTTATTTACTGAGATCTGTGATAAAAACCTAATTATTCAGGTTTGATGTGTATATTGTTGTGTTCAACAGTTACTGTAATATTTTATTAGATGTTACAAATAATTAGCTGACATTTTAAGAGTACACTGTGCTGTGTATTTTTAATAATAACCAGTTTTCGGGTATAATTTCAGCCCATACTTTGTAATCTAGTCCAAGCCTGAAATGTATTAGATTTCAGTAAAATATACCACGGACCAAATTGTGCTTTTATGAAAAATACGCAAAATGGTTTTTTTATGCATATGCATACAATAATTTTTATCTTATTTATACAACCCCTGAGATAGATTAATCATTTAACATGTTGCTTTTCATGTACATTACAATTTTATTCTCTACGTGTTGACCTCAGCTGAGTACCTTTATATTGCACAATTCCAGACTTTTTGTCAAAAAAAGACTTGACTGATGTTGTCTCAATTAAATCTGCATGAGTATGATGAGTTCTCAATTGGCCATATGTTTATATTTATGTTCTCTAATATACAGTCCTATTGATTTATTGAATATGTTGCTTTCTAAGAAAAAAGTTTGTACATATGTATACCAGTTGCACATTTAATCTAGTATTTAGAAAGTATGCACTTATACGTTTTACTGCCAGCTGAAATCAGGGCATACATTCCATCCAGTTGAGCACATATTTTTTCTAGATGAAGAATATTCTAGTATAGTAATACAAATGGTCATACCTTTCACCCTGTGATAGTATTTATGGTATTGGAAGGTTTAGCTGCTGCACTTTAATGTATATATTATTAAGAATAATTCCATCACTTGTCCGTCCACAGGAACGTACTACTGATCTTGTTTGTAAAATATTACACATTTTATTTTGTCTGTACATGATGTACATAATACATGCATACAATGCATGTGATTATCTAAGGCCAAAAAAAAAAAAAGATAACTGAATGATGAACGATAGAAATTGCAAGCTAGGGCTGGGAGGACATGCGAGACTTGGGACTTCACTGTGGATCGGGAGGTGTTCAAGAAGTGATTGTTTTCTGTCCAATGTTTTCTGGTAAATTCAGGTGTAAACCAATGACAGTTTTCATAAAGCACCTATTGTTTGTTAAATATGCTGACTATAGTACTGTAGTTAAAATCCTTTTGTAACTGAACAAAAAATATATATAATGAGAAATACATGCGTAAACTATTTTGATCATTGTACTTAAAGATGTGTGCATAAATAAATTTTACAAACTATTGAAATTGGATTTATCTGATTATCTATTAGTATTATCATAGTGTTCAATCTATGGTATTACGGAGTATACGCAGAAATAAGTTTGGAATTATAATGCAACAGATGTCGCCACTAGTCCTTTGTGCAAAACATCTTCACAGTACCCAGTCAGCCTGCAGAGCATGCAGCAAGATTTTCCTGCTGTCAGGATGGTTTATGGTACAGTAAATGAAGTGTTGGGTAATATCTAAATTTTAGCATGATCTGAAGGCCAGGTTATTGATCCCATATTTTATGGTGGCTTCTGCAGTCTACAAGAGGCTGGCTGTGTAGGCCTATTATAATATTATAAATAGCTAGCTCATAGCTTACAGCTTATAACGTTAATGGAAAGTAGATAATGCGACTACATGCGTTTGAAACGTTTTAAGCCTCTCAGGGTAATTATTTAATCCCCATGATATCTGGGTTGTATAATACCATTACATAGATATATGCTTTTTTATATGACACAGTAATATCATACACATGTGATACATTTGTCAAAATAACAGATAAAAACATGCATGCAGTAAGTTGCATTTTCACTGCTTTCAGGAGGGTGCATGGTTCAGTAAATATGGGATTGTAATTTGTAATAGCTAAATTTAAGCATGTGCGGAGATAATATGATCTGAAGGCCAGTAGTATATAATAGATTCCTCTCTACCAGAGACAGTGGCCTATTATATAAATAGATAGCTTAATAAAGCTTATAAAGTTATAATATTATGGGCTCATGTGTCATTCAAAATAAATATATACGTACAGAAATTTGTTGTGTACAATTTTAATATCAGGGTATTATTTATACCCTGTGATATCCGGGTTGCATCATACCATTACATAGTCACACTCATGGGTTTTTCAGAAAAGCCTTTGGGCGGCAAATTGAAACTCCGCCCACATGCATGACGCATGCGCTGAGTGACAGAAGCACGCGGGATCTGCCATGTGAATGTTTACAGTGAGCGACAACTCTCAGGCTGGCTTTACCTTTGCTTCGGGTTTACCTCTTAAACATGTGAATTCAGGATTACTCTATGTGATGGAAATGTGACAATGAGCTGGGAATACTTGTCCCATCTGCCGGCAAAGCTGTCAAGACGAATTTTCAAAAGAAACGTAACGTAGGGGCGGGGGGAGCCGTGAGAGGCCAACATGCTCCCCTCTGGCCTCCTCTTGTGGACTACCATTCTGCTTGTCATTGGCCTAGCCAAAGCCAACTCTGATGAAACAGGTGAGTTCCCAGTTTTGCCATTTGCCTCAGGAAAATTACCCAGAATTGCCAATGATGAATGATCGATGTTAGAAATAAAAAATTTAAATTCATGAAGATGCACCTGATTAGAAATCTACAATAATTGTTTCTGTTGACAGTGAACATTGTGTAGCCTACATGCAATACTTATAAGTTTGTTGTACCTTGGTGAAATATAGAACTTTCTAATTTTACAATGTCACTAGGTTACGCGTTACGTAATCCGTATGTACATGTATAGGTCCTCCTGGTCTGGATTAAAGGCAAACAGCAGTAGTCTTAAAAAGCTCCAGAACAGTACTTTTTGATATTAATGCGACAAATCTGCATATCCCCCTTGATGACTCTTGCTTACTGGCTCGTCTAATCCCTGTCTTCAATGGAGAGCATAATTGCTGCTTATATCCTGCGAAGTCAGCATAAATCCATAATCCGCGAAGTAAAGATTATTGTGTTGGGGCTGCACTTGTTTTGGGGTTTGTCCTGTGCATAATGGAGGCATTTTCTGCATGGTCATTATTACAGTCAACTTTGGTGATTAGAACATGTTGTTGTGACGGAGATGGAGAGGCAGGACCTCGTCTCCTTGGAAACGCGACACTTGCTTGCTGCTGCACCAATGAGTGACAGTCAAAGGGGGTGGGTGATTGGCGCCCTCAGCAAAACCTTTGCTTCACCCCTGCCCTTCAGCAGCACCAAAGAGGTTCCATCAAAACAACATCACCTCAGGCTACTTCTTCAAGATTGGCACGATTTGTGATTGGCACATTTGTCTCAGCAGGCAGGCATTTGTCATGGTGCATTTCTGAGAAGGACAATGTGTATAGCTGGACCTCTAAATCAGCTGTGTTCTTGGAGAAAACAGTAGATAGGCTACCAGAAGATTTTTGTGTCACCAAATGCTTCAACATGACTGACATTATACGAGGTACTTAACATAAATGATTGCATCACTTATGACTATGGTGAATTATGAGCTTGATAACATTACGTAAGGTGTGAGTTGAGCAATTACAGGTGGCTGTACCTTGAAGGGGCTGCTGCTGCAGCTGCGTTGTATTACAAGCAGCATCCCGCATCCCGCATCCTGCTTCCGATGACGAGGGTCCTATATGAACTTGGGATCACGTTACAAAGCACTGGCTCATATTCCAAACGTTCTAGTCTGAGACCTGAATAAAGGACTTCAATTAGCGGGCAAATCAAGTCACAAGCGACCTCTGTGATCAACTATACTAGGAACTGCTCTTGGGTTTCACTTGAACCTTTCCAGATGGGACTTGCTTAGGACAGTCATTCTGCCATTCTGCTCTGTATGGAACTCTTATCACATTTTGGATGTTCTGGATATGATACTGGACCACACTGATCACCTGGTTGGGCCAGAGACATAGAACGTAGTTGCTTAAATGACCATACAAGTTTTGCAACTGTATTGACTAAAGAATTGATGCTAATTCGAAGTATTTATTATACCATGAGCAATGCCTGAAACCGTACATTCATAATTTTGTTGGCCTTGATTGACAGCCTCGGATTTGTTATGCAATGGGGTCAGCATAAGGCAATTGGATAAGTGATTTGACTTCATGGAAAGCAATTTCCGGATTTCAAGCAAATTTCTTCATGGATGTAGTCCCGTTGATAGACCCATTCACCGCATTTTGCCAATTCAGTAAGTTTATATACCTACTTCCAAGAGTACTAAATCTAGACTGCCTTGCAAAAGATCTGTTGACTTCTTCATGCACATTTTATTTGCATAAATTTATAAGATGCCAGAACTTTAATGTTGTGTAAACACACTCGAGTGCCTGTCGTAGAAATGTATATCAAGAAATCGGTCAGTGTATCTTTGTAAATATTGTAATTCTAAACTGTGACCTTACTGTGCAGGTTCTGTAGGTCGTTGGCCAATAGCCAATTAATATTATATTGACATTGGGTCACCCGTGTGTAGCCTAAGTACTTCTAATGAAACAGGTGTATATGCATGCTATATTAATTAGTCGAGAAGACTACTTTAACGTTACAGAATTTGGCTCGTAGTGTACTAAAAGACATTACTGAATATGACAGCACTCTCTGTGTACTAATTCAGATGATTTGTCATCATCATTGTCACCATGCTGCCTCACCTGATAACTACTCATTATTGACCTTTTGTAACATTGAGGGGGTTTTCAGCACGCTATCACCCCATGCACACATCCCACCACCCACACAAGAAAGGGTAATTTGCCCCGTCTCAATTTTACCCCTGAATTAAAACCCTGCTTATTTGGGTGTAATGCAAGGTTATTGAATGGGACTAATACTTTTATGTGATTTGCAGAACGTTGTAATTGCTCACTGACAAGCACAGCAGCGGTCATATTTAATGCTTACTTGGCTCATTACTATAATTTGTCTGACCCATGCATTGACTGAGGTTTTTAGTACTTTCACATAAATTCCTATTGTTTGGTGTGATGACAAAGGGGAATTATGTGGCCAGGCAGACAAAACGAATGAGTTTTTAGATAAAACAGTTAAAACAAATGGAATGTAACTTTTTAACTTAAAACTGAATGGTGGCTTTGGATGTTTTTTTAGGTAAAAAAACGAAAAAAGAATGTATGATTAAAAAAATTGAAAGTGATGTCTGGTTCTGGTAAACATGAGAAATAACAAAGAAATCTCAACAATTTTCTTTGCTCACCAAGATCGGTATTTGGGAATAATAAGAGATTCAAAAAAGAACAAACCGAAAAAGAAGCTCCTGAGAGAGCAAAAAATAGGAGGGAAAAAGTCTTGGCTCTGGAATTGTGGCTGTGAGAGGTCAGGGGAGATAGCAGGGAACCTGGGAACCTGGGGGACAGCCTTGCTAATTGCATAATCAGGATGGAGGTAATGGAAGACAGGCTGCTGCTGATGCTGCTGATGCTGCTGATCCATCACTCATCACCCCCCCCCCCCCTAATAATGTACACATTCTGTGCCATACCATGTGCCATACAAAAACTCTCTGCAGCGTTTAAATATACGACAATGTTTGGTTATGTCAGTATGGAGGCACATATGATGATCGATCTATTCAAAAAGCAGCTCACTGAAGACAAACAAAAGAGTCTGCTATGACTATGCTGCACGACTATGCTCCATGACTACTGCATGACTCTGCTGCAGGAATCGGCATATAGCACCGAAAGTCCTATGTTGACCTATGCAATTAACGATATTGTTGTCAATTATTCTGCCAAGTGAAATGATGAAAGCCCCTGGGAGGGGCTGCCTTATCATCCTATAACGCCTGTGGATGGGCTGTCATGATTAGGGCATTAGAAGCATAATGAGAGACAAGAAGCTGCATAACAAGGCCTCTTTGAGGCTGGTTAAGATGACATTGCTTAACTGGGTTAATAGAGGTTGATCCCATTGAAGGTTGATGGCTTTGAAGATCACCAAGGGACTTGTTTGGGCAACCTCATGCACCAAGTCAAGTTTTTAATTGACAGATTTTACACTTAATTTGTTCATGGATGTATTATACATTCATGGTTTGTTGGTGTTGCCATCATGCCATGGTATGAACTGCCAATTTAACCCATGTAATGTATATTATTACATAAATGACATTGCATTATAGTGAGTGAATGTTAGCAATTGTTCTTCCCCCGAAAAAGTATATTTGGTTCTAAATCCTGTAGTCAGCTTGTAGTGGCATAGTGTTTATCTTGTCGAAGGACTAAGGTAACTCGTTTGGTCTTTATATTCATTGGCTGGCTACTGGTACCGAGCTCTCAATGGCACAGCCATTTTAGTATAATATACAATGGATTTTGACATTATAACAATACCAGTGGTATACCACCAACTTATCCCGACAGGTGTTCTATGTGAATATTCAGTCTAAAATCCATCATTGTGCGGAAAAGTAGTCATTAAGTGGGGTCTGAGATTTGGCAAAGTTTACTGCAGTGGAACATGGGGAGCCAACTCTCAGCCAAATTGTGCTAGCTGAAATGAAATGGGAGGGTGATGGTTTGAACCCTGCGAGCTTGTAATAGATTGGGCAATCAGCCTGCCTGCAGGGGCCAGTTCTGCAAGAGGTACGTAGGTTTGTTTTGACATCCTGCAGGTTCACCTTCATAAGCCACATTCCTTCATTTATCATAAGGCAAGAGTTGTTTTGCTAATCTCTTACACGGTTCTTTTAACACGGGATTCAATTACTGGTGAATAGGTGTAAAAGACCATGCAAAGAGCCTGATAAACAGCCAAGTGTGGAGGAGGGATAGAGCTTTTATATGCTGTGTTCTTCCTGCTTTGGTTAAGCCTGAAACCTGACAATCCCTCGCAGCTTACATTGAAAGTTTGTCTCTGAAAAAATGACCAAAATGAGAGAGACACTGAATACATGGCATGGTGCCTTCTTACAGTCAGTGAACTGCCAACATGAGTGTGTGAAAATGAAACCCCCATTGAATACAAAGTAGGCTGGTGATGACTTCTCAGTGATCCCTGCACTCTCGGCCATCCCCCTATGCTCTTCAGGGCTGGAAAAAATGAAGTAGGAATTTGGTGATCCGTCAAGATGCAGTTGCCTTGAAAATGATGCTAAAAAGGGGCTATAGGGCTCCTATAGGAGGCTCGGCTGGCTGGTGTGGCCCTGTGCATTGCCTTGTGCACAATGTGCAAGGGTGAAGTGCTTTTTAAGTGACTTGTGTGGGTTTTTGCAACACACAGGGCTTAGGAGTGACATTTCATGCAAAGAATGTGCGTGGCTGCAAGAGCCCTGTCACCGTGGGTCAGTGAATTGTTCCCTCATGCGAATGATGCCCCAATCATCGAGAAAAACTGAGCCATCCAGTGGAATTAAAAAAGCCTCATTATTGCATCACTTTCTCTTTTTTACTTCTTCTTGCCTTTTTTCCAATTTTATTCATCGTGTACCTAATGGGCATGCATTGTGCACAGTTGAAGCTGCAATCCTCATGTCACTTCTTTTGCTACTAAAGTTGTGTGTTTATGTGCAAAAAATATTGATGCCAAATATTTATAAACTTCAAAGGTTAAATAAGTCTACAACATTGAATATAATTTTGTTATTGGAGGAGCAAGGGAATATAGCATGATACTATGTGAGACACTTTAGACGTCCTTTTCTAGCAACAGACCTGACACAAAGGATATTCTTATGACGTATTATGTTGTATAATTCAAACAATTTGAGGGAGATGATGCCATAAAGAACAATAGACAATGCAATAATCTTCAGCGTCCTTGGTTGAACAGGCTCTTGTGGAGACAGCAGATTGCTATGAAAGTATTAAAGTGTCATTGTTTAGCTTGGCTATTGTTTACTTTGCCAATAGCTGGAGATTAGATGGAGTGCTGGGGCACAGTGTGACCTTGGGTTGAGTGTGGGTATGCTCCTTTGCCCTCACCTGTTCTACAGTGATGGACCTGTCTCAAGAACAGATGCCTCCCAAAGACAAGGATGTGATGTTCCTTGGACAGAGCAGCTTAGACGCTTAGTGGAATTTGTCTTTAATGTTGACAATAGCGACATGTTAAACACCCCCAGCTCTCAGACTGGCCTTGAGAATTAATCCAGTTTGTGAATGGAAGAAAGTGAAACTATGAGCGTGCTTCCTGGCCAGGTCAGAAGGGCCTGGATGCTCGCATTAATCGCGGCCCATAGAGGCTTGTTATGCAGTCACAATACAAGACGTTGTTCTTGCCCCTGACTTCCTGCTCTTTCCTTATCATCAATTATGTGGTCCTGAAGTCAGTTTGTTTGTTTGAACTCTGCCAAATACAACAAGCATCAAAGCAGTTGATTATCAGCAGCAAAGGTTCCACCGGGTGCCCCAGATTAGGGATCTGACAAAAGGGTACAAACACGTCCTAATTAATGAGTGACCTTGATTGCCAATTGATTATGGCTACTAAATCGCCAGAAATCATGGTAGACTGGTAGCATGACTTCAAGACATGGCAATTACATTTGTATTTGAGACCATGGTGTGACTGACGTGACTATAAGGGTGTTTGTCTGCATCTGTGGGTTGGGGGGGGGGGGGGGGGGGTAAATTTAGTTAATAGCAGTCAGGTGATAGAAATTGCATCTGAACTAATGAATTTACTTGAGATATGTCCGTCGCCATTGAACCTATTAAGTGAGGCGTGAAATGGTGGGCCCCTGGCAGGCTTTAGTCACTTGGCAGGTGCTCCTGAGGCCTTCTATTTCGTGGGGTACAAGGTCCTCTGCCACCAACAAGTGACCTCTGGCGCCCATGGGGGTGTTAAAAAAACTTCTCCGAGTCTCTAAGTTCTGGTCACTTGCACATCACCCACACTTCTGCATCCTTATCAGCCTCAGTATCAAGAGGAGCATCTCTTTGTTGGTGTGTCCTGCATACCTAGGATGCTGCCCTGTCTCCTAAATGCATTGCTATGGACGCCCAAGACGGCTGGAATGCTCTCTTGATGAAAAAAGGCACCGATAAAAACGTTGCGATATCTGGAACGAGCCGAGGGCAGCAGACCGAAAGAAGTGCCTTTTGAAGTCATATTGAATTAGTGGTTGGCATCCAACACCTGACGGTCTGAATAATCTGTGAATATGACAGTAACTTTTTCCTGACTGAATATCAACAGAAATGGATGCCATAAAAAATATGGCCTCTTTGTATATGCTGAAAGGACCAGTACCTTCAGCTATATGTCATTGTGTGAAATTTGTGAATTTATGGCTGAGATATTCGATTTTGTAATGGCTGTCATAAAGTTTAAGTCGCCCATGGATTATTTAATACAGAAATGTCAGATAAATCTCCACAGTGATAGTTTGTTATGCATATATAGGATGTCAGAAATGGGCAATGTGGTCCACTGAAATATATTTCACACAAATTAAATGAATAACTTGTATATAAGATCCTTGGTTTTGTAACTTTTTGTAACTGCATGAAAAAGAACTGTTTTCACTCATGTTATTTTTCACTGTTGTCCATCACATCTGGCTCAAATGACCTGGCAGGCTAGTCAAGCTTTTCTGTCAGGTCTGCTAAATTATTACACAGTCAATATGTTATGTCGTGCACTCTGACCTTGGTCATATTATACTGTGAATTGTTATGGTCCACACCGATTTGCACTTCCACCAAAACATGTAACATGTGCTTTTTCGTATGCCTGATTTAACTAATAATCGGAAGGTACTTTTTTTTTGAAAAACAAAAAACCATGTGATGCACTCAATGGTGACTGTGTCGTGGATGAAGAAATCTGAATAGCACGAAGAGCAAGTAGATTTGGGCAAATAAAAGTGTCTTAACAGAAGAAAACATGGATCTTTGCCCCACCAGGTGACATACTGGTCCAGATTTTCGCTGTTAGATAGGATTAATGGACAGCTTGCATTTCAAGGCTCATTTGGATCTGACCGACAGATAACGGGCTGATGCGAGGCACAGGATGTTGCTGCTGCAGACAAGGCGTGGTCAGTGATGACCTATGGTCAGTTCCAACAGGCAGCTGAAGTCTGATCCCAGCCAGATGCGGGCAAACCGTACCCATCATTCAGGAATGCTCAACATGTCATGGCCCAGGTGCGAAGCTGCTGCTGGCAGGCATGGTCTGATGGAGGCTAACCCAAATTACCTCTGATATGTTTCCACAAAGAGCATGGCATTTCGGGATACATTTTTTCACCTTCTCGTAGCCTCTTAGCCTTAATTACAGCCACTTTGCTTGCAAATGACTAGCCTGCTTTTTTTGCCTGCCCAAGTTGCCCCACCAGGAATGTGTATGTGTAAACTGGGCTGTGATTGACACGTGCTTTTGCTTGTGTGTTTGTTTATAGCAGAGGCCAAAACGGTTTCCGGTGAGGAGGTCGTATACAACAGTGTCGGGATGGTTTGCTCAAGGGGACATGAAGGACCTGCGAGGGCCCGCATTACAGAACCTGGAGCCAGCTGATAGGTCTGTGGCCTTGCCTGGGGGTCAGGGGTGGCTTCAAGGGCCCTGGCTGTATGTTTGTCCTGCTAAGCGAACAACCATCCAAAGGGCATTTGAGGCAATTGTTCTCTCGTCTCCTGTACACAGTCCTTGGTCAGTTATGCACTGGCGGTTTGAACACTGGGCTTTATAACATCAGCCACTCTTCTGGCCCCGGCAGTTTGTGGTGTTATAAATGGGGCCCTTGACTTGAGTATTGACCAACAGGCGACATGTCGACATGCTTTGGAGGATCCCTTTGAATTTGCATTTGCACAGTCATGTTTTAACGACCTGTGCAATTGATGGTAGCATGACATGGGGCTTGATCACATTGGGCCCTCTGTTAGGTAACTGGCTCCACCCCCTCCTACCATCCCACCCTCCAAGCTCATTTGTAATGTCTTAGCAAGCTGCATTAGGACACGATCAGGATTATTGGTAAAAGCTCATCTTCTCCTCCTCCTGCATACTGGTCCTGTACTTATGCGACATGTGACCTTGCCCAACTCACATTTTCTGCTCAATTTCTTCTGAGATATGCTACTTACAATCAGACTTGGGCCTGTATATACTGCTTAGGAATGGATGCCAGGAGCAACAATATGATTCCAGCATAGAGATACATATATTGTTGCAAAAGCTTTGACATGTTGAGCTTGGCACAGGTACTAATAGAAAAGATGAAATTATCTCTCTCAGACAGTCTCAGAGTTTTTGGTGCCAATATTTGAAAGCTTATGTACATCTGCATGTATTTCTTTGGAAAATCTGAGTCATGTGCAAATCACGAAGTTATCCATCATTTTTCCCCTTTTCATCTTCAGACTGGGTGACAGTATGAATGCATTGAAAAATACAGTGAAGTGAATAGCGCTGCTCTCGATTTACATCGGATGCATACAAATAAACCAACGACTTCCTTTATTTCTGGTATTCCCTGGGTTTTCTAGTGGCCCGTTGTGATTGTTGTTCTGGGAAATTTCTATACTTTCAACTTCGGCATCTGTAATTTCATCCCATACCAAGCCATGTGTCCTAGAAGGGACATGACTGCAGGCCTGGTCATTTATTTGTTTGGAATATTTGGTGCTGCGTGGGTGCTGCTGGAGGCCACTCTAGATTGTCCTGTGCATGTAAGCAATGGTCAACCAATGTGACCTTGGGTCAGGCCAAGACTGGGCTTTGTCGTCTTGAATCAGCAGCTCCTGCAAGGTGCTTTATTAAAGGGTGCTAGGAGGAAGTGTGAAAGACTCCTGACAAGAATTATCCTGACAATAAGAGCCTTGCACTGGACTAGGGCCATCAACATGATCAATACATGATTCTGTCGAGGACATGTTTTTATATCGTCACATGTCTAGTCAGTATAGTGCATGGGGCCTACATGATGTGGATCAGCTTCTTCTTTTCTAGGTCAGGCACTGACATCGGATTCTGCACCATGCAGCTTTACATGCAATTGGGCTTATGCTCTATCATATGTTTGGCTGATGGCAGATGTAATCTTTATAAGCTTTGCTATGTCCTCTGCACCCATGGCACACGTAGGACTTCATATAGGCCTATCAGTGATTTATGCGGAAAATCACGCAGTATCATGGTTCACAGTAAATGGTAAACTAATATGGGCTAAATCTATAAGTTCACTGGTCATTGACCTTTAGAGTCTGTAATATGTAGAGTTGCAGATGTGCATACCCGCAACTGTCACATGACTGGAATGCACTGAACTGAATGTGGGACTGAAACAATACCAAGTGATATCACAATATAATTTTATTATATGATAATGAAATTTAATCAAATATATAGTTGTAAGGAAGTTGTGATTTGCTGTCTTGATCTACAGAGAGTGACAAATTGATCAGGAAACTAAACCTGACAACTTCCTTGTCATGTTTAACGAAATGAAACAGCAGCTCAGCCACATGTGAACGATGCTACTGCATTGATGCATCACATGTGATGGTTTGTCTCAAGCAAGTCATGTGACTGTTGAGCAAAGAGAAATTGATAGCTGCTTCTCTAACCACACTGGTACACGTGCCATGACTGCAGGCTAAGTTGCAGGAATAACACCTTCATGTATACAAAGACTATGCGATCCTTGCATGAACCTGTACATGGCTTCATGTGAGACTTTGTGTGCAATGGGACCTAGGGTCCGAACTAGCCTACAGGTGCTTTGATCTCCATCATCATATTTCTTGCCTTACCAGTACATTTCGGAGCACGTGGCTTTTCATAATCACATCATTGCAGCGAAGTGTAAAGTCTCTCTATTTATCCAAGGTATAGTGCAGTTGTTTCTCGCTGGCTTCAGAAGAAAAAAATAGGAGTTACCAGTAACTTACCGCCGAAGTTCCGATGAAGCACAATGCTTAAAGGTAGACTGCACTCTATGCTGCATCAATGTGCAAGTACTCTACGACCACAGGCAGAAATATTTACCTGACATAGTGTAATTGTATGTAATGGTAGGGTTTACAAGTGAGAGATCTAAAAAATGGCCCTCCCTGTATACCTATGCTGTAGGCAGTGCAGTCGTGTTTTTCCTTCCCGTTTTCCTGTTTTTCCCTTTTTTCTGTTCTTTCGTCTTCTTTTGTCGCTCGATGTAAACCAAGATAAACACGCTACAATGTTTCTGCATGAATACCTTCACGTTTCCTTCCAAGAGAGCAACAACACAGTCAGCCGTGGGTGCTTATAGACCATGTTTGAACCATGCTTGGACTTAGCTGGGGTCATGGTTGGGATCTTGGAACGTGTCTGTACCCTTACTTTTGTGACACCGAGATATCAAACGTATGTTGCTGGCAGTGTTGATTAAGTCCAAAACAAACTGGATCCCTTACAAATCCAGTTCTTCTCACCCACGTAATAAGTCTGTGAAATGGCAAGGTCTCTTTGGTTGATACTTCAATATTGCTTCTTTCACATGTCCCTGCAATATTGTCTCAGGCAGCTGTGTTGTATTTGGAGAGTGTCAGTCTTACGACAAACATAAAAAAGAGAATGAAGTCGAGTTGCTTTATAGAAGAGGAGCTGTAGTTGCATTTTTTTTTGGAAAAACAGATTAGCAGTTATGTATATTAGACCATTCATTGTTGATAGTTGGCAATTTGCTTAGTCTGGCATTACGCAATAGCTGTTACAGACGCTACATTCATTGTTCGATTGATTGTTGACAATAAGGCGATTGACGACCTGTAGTTTATTGAACTCGTTAGGTACAGGTGTCCCTAAATATTAAATCCCGCTCTGTATTAGGTGAGCAGCAGGTGACATCGGAATAAATGGCAAACCTAGCTATACGTTAAGTTGTTTGACACGATGGTTGCCACATGTGAGTTAATATATTTTCAGGTATATTACCATATATATTAGAAATTCGTTATATTAAAAATTCGTTGTTGATAATTTGACTGTTTGATATATTTCCTTTGAGTTATTTGACTGTATACAATATCACTTCCCTTGAATTATGATTGAGGCTATATATTTGGTGTTACAGAAGACATGAAGCCTAAGTCTTTGTGGTCCCAAGAGGTTGTGGAAGTGTCCATGCTCATTTTGCCCTCTGATACAACAGACTCACAGCTCAGGCCTGGTAGGCACCAGAGGTATCGATCAAGAGATGTAGCTTTGATAGAAAGTGTATGATGCAGATGCAGGTCAAGCGACCTAGAGATCAGAATCTGCAGCATAAGATGTGCCAGACTCCCCCGCATCAGCTGTTGATGAGGCACAGCAGCAGCATCAGCAGCCGCATCCAGGCAGATCCAGAGTACCAGCAGCACCAACTGCTCAACACTTGATACCAATAGGCTATGGCATAATGCATAATGTATAGCACACCAGGGGACTGGTGCTACTGATGGTGCTGAATCTGCTGATGCTGCATGTGGGTCTTTTGTTATGCACTTTCACCTCACAGTGAAGAGGGCGTGTGTGACGTCACAGATCGTGAGCGGTCATGTGACCAATTCATTTTATCATTGACGTTGTTGTCAGTTGTTCGATATATTTGGTAGGAAAACTCATAGCGTAGGGGGTTGAATGAGTTGGTTAAAGCCCCATTTGTATGGTGCATCCATGAGCCCGTCGTCTATATAACTCTAATTTTGGTGACAAGCTTCGAGGTACAGTGTCCGACGTCGAAGTTGTGGCCGACTCCGGAGTTTATGGACGTCAATAGTGACGTCCATGGGCGAATTCAGAACATTCTAACAGAGAGAGGTTTTAGAATATAGTGATATCTATATCATTCTGTTTATTGACAAGGTTTGGATCCGCCCGTGGTTGTCAGAATTAAAGGCCACAACTCCGGTGTCGGCCACAACTTCAACGTCTGGGACTGTACATGCTGAGCACCTCTTATTAATATAGCCTCATTTGTCACTCATGATCTTTGCTGAATACTCAACTGAATGATTTATTTTGCCTCGAGTTTCAAAACGAACTTTCAGTTTTCTGGTGTAGACCGAAATATTGCTGTCATTTGCAAGTACGCCGTCGTGAGGCAGTTTGTCGGACTAGTTCTGGTGAGTGATTGACTGACTAGCTGTAGATATGCAACATTCCAGTTAACCCGAAAAATAATAGGAAAGTCATAACAAAGAAAAAGGGAGGCAACGTGTACTCCAGGAGCAATTTAATTTGATGTCCCTCATCTGTAGACACAATAGCACGAGGGATTTATTTGTCTCAGGGGAATGTATACAATGTACACATTAGTTGGTATGCCTTCTATTTGTAGCATAGCTCAGTATTATGCAGTGGGCGATGTTTTTGTGAGGAAAGCTGAAATACGACTGCTTCTATGTATCTAGTCTCAAAGGGCCTGTTGTGAGGCGACATCTCTCTGAGTCTTGCTTTTTGTGAAAGTCGTAAATTTGTTGCAGGTTAACCATGCTTTGCCAAGGGTATAAACACAAAGTGTGTGTCAGACGCTAAAGATATGTCAGCTTCATTGAAGATCTTGTTCAGTATAGATGGTCTGTGCTCATGTTGTGGGACAACTGCTGGTAAACCCTTGTGTAGATTTTACAGGCCTAGGTAACCTGAGCTAGTACAGTGCACTGCATCCTAGTACATATTCAGTACTACATAATTGCTGTAGTACAGATAAGGTACAGGTTTATACCTCGAATCTGACTCCCGTTGTAGAGATTATGGAGTCCGAGAGTCAACCAAATTGTGTCTGTTTCTCATCGCACTTCAGAAGTATATCTTGATAAATTTCGTGTGGCCATTTACTTTTATGGGGTTTTCTCTTCTGATCCTGAGCTGCTGACGGACATTTTTCATACTATAGCCACAGGGAAGTGTCAAAGGGTGACAACCTCATGACCTTGAGTTTGACCTCTTTCCCACCTTCCCTGTGCTTGACCAGCCCAGGACCAGCTGCATGGGATCGTTAGATGCTCACCTGAAGCAGAGTGGTAATACAATGTGCGAAGGGCTGGGTCCTGTGTTGAATGCTTTACAGAGGATTAAGCAGACTTTTTTCTAGTGTTTCAGCAGTTTCCCAGGATTAGTTGCCATCTCGTTCTTTCTCTGTTGCCTTGGCCAAGATCTCTGACCCTGGATCAAAGACATGATAATTGTGCAGACATGAGATACATGGGCTTAGGTATCACTCAGTTCCTAAACACCATGTTGGGTATCTTCTTGCCCATTAACTAATAGAGCATCTGTCAGATCTC
The DNA here is from genome assembly GCA_932294295.1 of Alitta virens. Taxonomy (NCBI): domain Eukaryota; kingdom Metazoa; phylum Annelida; class Polychaeta; order Phyllodocida; family Nereididae; genus Alitta; species Alitta virens. The sequence continues at coordinate 69,293,192 of OW028573.1, forward strand.
TCTCATGGCCCAAGGATTGTGAGAGGATCAATGCAAATGACCTCTGTGATATTGCATTGGCTTAAGTCAAAACACCATAATGAATTCCGATTTAATCCTTGGTCGTGAATTTGGCTTTTGCCCTTTTTGCATGGGGTGTGTGTCCTTGCAAAATACTTCCACGTGTTCTATGTTCCACAACAACTTGCTGAAAGTGAATGTTAGGTTTGCCTTCAGAATTTGCAGGACTTTGCTGCTGCATATATTATCACATTTCACATGCAGGACAGTATTCTGTATGTATGCAGTTCAGTCTTTTTAGATAGGCTGTGATATTTCACCAAGCTGAATTTCTGTAACCAGCACCACCAACCTATAAGCCAATTCCATGGACCTTTCCTTTTGCTATGCATTGTGCATGGTTTGTTCTGCAGAAGATACAACGCCATTGTGTAAGCTTGTTGTTTTGATGCTCAGTCACTTGATTTATGACTAAGAAACCTTGGAAGTGTAGTCATAGAAACTGCGTTATTTTTGTAGTCAGGAGGACTGCCTACAACCAACCAAACTTCACATTTTATGGTGTTAAAAACAAGTCCCATCTTTTTAGGCGTGACTAGAATGCTGAAATTTACAACTACCAAAACATCAGCTATTTATCTGAATTGCTACAAAAACTAGTTGTGGCTTATATTGTTCTTCACACATTGTTTTGATGATCTGTTTGCCTTTGTTTTGGATTTATGGGTTGTGTATAATGCACTCAATGACGACTCATTGTCATCCAACCCAGATTGATCAAATGATCCAGTCTTTAAAACTGTTATCTTAGCACTTAAAACCCCTTGATAGCTCTTGACAATCACATTGTATTAATCAAGGATGCTTTAAGACCCACATTAGTTGTTTTGTTCATGAGGGAGATTGGCATTACATAAAAGTCAATAAATTCTTTTTAGGTTTTGAGCTTAAATTGAAGTTGACATATCCTGATATTGTGGTGTTTTCCCAAAAATGTTAAGAGTGGTGTGCTACATAAAGCTGCAGTGAAGTGCATGATAATTTGATGCCTTGGTCATGGTCAGTATTTATTGTTCTTTTAGTCTGCTTGTATTGATTGTCTTTTAATTCAATTTAGTAGTTATACTTCAACTGAATGATAATAAGGAAATAATGTGTGGGATTGTTTTATGGATTAAGCCCACTTACTTGGCAAACGTGAGTTGTAATGGCCTGATGGGACTGTATTCAGTCTCCATTTATTAGTCATTATCATTTATGTAATGTTGGCATATTATGGCATTTGTGGAATGATATTCATGACAAAACGTTTCTTTCACTGCCACAATTATATGTTATATCAATAGCAGAGGAATATAATATGTATTATATTCCTCTGCTATTGATGTGAATCAATCTTGGCCTGAGATCATATCTGCCATTCATGATCAAATATGGAGGGAGATAGTGGTTGATTCAGGGGCGACCAAGTGTAAAATTGCTCAGAAATTGTTACACGTGCTTATGCAGGAATGGTCAATGTGTAGTCTGTACAACTTAGGTCGCTTCCATTCAGGCTTTCACCTTCAGTGGGCCTGCAAGTGTCCATAGCTGTGTACCATTTGAAGGTTCTGCTGCTTGTGCACATGTATTTAAAGGTGCACTCTAAATCTGCAATAATAATAGCTACTCACGACAGAAATTCACAAAATCACTTGGGCAAACTGAGCAGCGTTTATGCTGGCCTTCAAAGGCTAATGGTGCATAAACATGAGATTTGTGATGCTATGATGGGCCCTTTCTGTGTCAAGTGCCAGTTGACTATAAATATTGTGCCAGTGCAGCCCAGTACCATGATTCTCCAATGTGGGCTAAGCGAGTACTATTATTCTAACTATAGCCGACCTCATATACATGTGGGGATGACTGGCATGTACATGACATATTTATTAAAGGTTCACCAATGATTGACAGGAACTATTATCCTGGCATTAAGGAACCTTCGTGGGTGAAATTAAAAATACCCATAATATCATATAAACATTCTTTCTCTGATCTGAGACAGTGAAGGCTCTTGACTGAGAATTGCGGAATTGTGTGTCTGTCTGTGCAATGCCATTCCTTGTGATTTGTTCTGTCCATTGTAGAATCTGGACAGTGGCCATTCTGTGTACAAACTTATATCAGGATGCAAGATGTTGTCGTATACAATAAGTCATGGTAAACTAGGTATGTGCATGAATATATTAAATGTATTCATTATAAGCATGACACATAGAAGATTTCAAGCAGAGCTTCCTACCTGCTAGGGACAAAGCGTCAATGGTCTCCATTTCTTCCACAAAATTAACCCTTTTTAGCGTACATGGTTATTAATAGGAGGAGTTTTGCTGTGATAAGTAAGTCTGTGACAGCTTTGTCCTGTCTGAAGCTTTGACTGACAGCTTCGATATGTAACTATTGCTACCTCGGACACTCTTGGAATGCAATAATTACTGGGGAAGGTCAATACTATAGAAATGTGTTTGGACCAGTTTTGATCCATGTACAATGAAGGGCTGCATGGCGGTCACATCACTCACAGATTTGGCAGTCTATTTCTTCGAGGCAAAAATGTCAACAAAGCTGGCTGACAACCTCAAGACTGCCTGACAACGTCTGTCTATCAGATGAAAGGGTTAAGGTGTTACTGTCACAAAAAAAGTTTCCTTATTGCAAGTAAATCATCTGTTTTAGTGTGATGAATCGCATTTCACCATCTAATTAGACTTTCTGTTTATTAATAGGATGAGACAGGTTTTTCTATGTGATCTGTCTCGTCGTTTTTAGTCCAATATGTGATGAATTGAAGCCAGTGTCCTTGATTTACAATTGAACTTCACCAAAGACATACTGTGTTCACTTTTCAGCTTTTTATGTTGAGATTTACTGTGGAATAGCATTTTCTTAAATACAAAGAATGAATAACATCATATAACTGGAAAATTATGTTACTAACTAATTGCATTTGACTTGTCTGTGGGGGGTGGAATATACTTTGACTTGTGATGAGGTCCAGTTGTAGATAACCACTGGACATTGAAATAAGAAACATGACAGTTATCATTTTGGCTGGTAGTACTGGTAGTCTTCGACTCTCGACACCACTGAGCACCTAATTAATAAAAAGGGTTTTTTGCGTGTCAATTGATATCAGCCAGGCAACTCAGATACTTGATCTTCTGACTATATTGGTTGGTTGGTGGGAGGGGGTAACATCCTGGTGCTATTATAGTTAATGTCCTAATAATTATACAAAATTGTCATGGACGACAATAAGCATCATCGACATGTTGCGCAATGCATGATGAAGCAGGATGACTCATTGGTGGGTAAACTTTTTAGGAAGTTTTTACCCCATATTTGGTTTTTCTAGGGGTTGTGTGTTCACAAAAACGCTCTTTGTCCAGCTGTGGGTGTTTTCAGGGTTTATCGATTGGGTCACGTTATTCCAGGTAAAATGAAGTTTGAGCATTTCGCATTTTCATTAGTGGTTTGTGGAAAGTAAAATTGAATTATTGTGAAGTGCTTTCATATTGTATTGACGCGGTGAAGACTTTTCTGAGAAAAATGCTTGTCGATGCATTATGAATATTGCCTATAGAAGCATGGCCAGACCCCCCATGCTAGGAGGCACATTTAAGCTGCATCTAATTCTGGGAATGTGAAGTGCAGTGTTTATCCTGTGGTGACCAGGATCTGCACCGCTCCACGGTTTCGTTTCTCATAATACTTGAGTGTCATGCCTCGGCTCGATCCACCTCAGCTGTGTGTGTAATTGAATGAGGGCATGAGACGTTGCTCAGGTAAACCAAGGGACCAGCCCTGCTCAGGTGAACCCATAGGTCAGATTACATGTAAACCTGAAGCCCTAGTTTAGTCCATGGCAGCCCTGTTGACCACTGACCAGGCTCTACTAGCCTATACATTCCAGGCTAGACCATTGTAGACCATGACTAGAGAACTATTACAGGGGTCTAAGACCAATGTCATATTCTGACCATGGCTCGTGTTCTTCCCTCTGTATGATGCAGTCCAGCGTAAGATTTATTTTACACAACATACACTGTACAATGTACATTGTACATTGTACTTATTTGCAGTATTCATTCCTGGCCAGAGCAAGCTTTCAGGTGACTGATGATGCTGTGACTGCCAAACTTTTGTCCCCAAACCTCAGGGAGTCCACATGAATTCCAAACCGTTGGTTGAATTTGGAAATGTTACGTCAGAACGTGCTTACATATCAACTGGTGTCCCTCAGGGATCAGTGCTGGGACCTCTGTTTTTTATTATCTATGCGAATGATATCTGCAAGGCAAGTACCCTATTCAAGCCCATTATCTATGCCGATGATACCACACTCACTGCCACCTTAAGTACCTTCCAACAAGAAAATAACTCTGTCCAAGATGTAATTAATAAGGAATTGTGTAATATTTGTGATTGGATGAAGCTAAATAAATTGTCGCTGAACTGTCGTAAAACAAAGGCTATGCTTTTTCATATGCCACAAAAATCTGTGTTCTACCCAGATCTTGTTCTTGAAAATGGAAATATTGAATTTGTTGAAGAGTTTAATTTTCTTGGAATTCTATTGGATAAGCATATCAGTTGGAAAAATCATATTAATCTAATAACAAAAAAGATCTCTAAAACTGCAGGTATACTTAACAAGTTGAAGCACTTTCTACCCATTGATGTATTATTGAATATTTACAATGCTTTAATTGTCCCCTATTTAAATTATGGTGCATTGCTTTGGCAAAAATGTGCGAATAGGTTACTTGTCTTGCAGAAGAAAGCCATAAGAGCAATTTGTAATGCCAAGTATAACGCTCATACAGGAATTTTGTTTAAAAGTTTGGGAATTTTAAGGTGTACTGACATATGTGTGCTGCAGTGCTTTAAATTTTGCTATAAACTGGAAAATAAGCTATTGCCTGCTTATTTTACTTGTGGTAATGTATTTGTCAGGCATTCAAGCGTCCATTCTTATATTACCAGAGGATTAGATAACTTTGCACTTCCAAGAGTTAGCCATGATTTTGCAAAGAACAGTCCCAGATATAAGTTAGCAAAGTTTTTTAATGAAATGACAAATGAATTTAAAAGTAAAATACACTCTCATAGCATGCATGGTTTCAAACTGTATGTCAAGAAATCGATAATTAATCAATACATTACTGACTGCAATGATCCTAATTGTTTTTCATGTCGACAGTAATTTGTGTCCAGATAAAGAAACTAAGAAATTTATGCAGTCCTTTTGATATTCATGGAGCTTGGATGCCTGATGGAGTCATTACTACTTGTCAAATACATGTATGGCTAAACTTAATGCCATACTGAGGCATACACATCTACTTACTTGTGACATGTGATCTAACATCTTTTCTTAAATTTTGCACTTCTAGTAGTTCTATCCTTCAACTTGGCCTGCCTTGTTCAAATACCCACCATTTTGTTCATCTGTTGGTTCCTTCGGGATTCTACTTCTCCTTATCATTACACCATTTCCAGCTGATTTCAGATCACTTGTGAAAATATGTCATAAATATCATTTGATTGCATACTATTCTTTTCTTTTGCACCTCTTTGACAAAATAAGAAATATACCTATTGATGATTCAATAGTTTCATGTGGTCAAACATGACGTACCAGTGTTCCTGGTGTATGGCTGATGCTCCCTGACCTATATCATGGGTGGCCTCCAAGAAGCGGCAAATTGCCTTGTGGGGGTCTCCCTCCATACTTCATACTTTATCATCCATTTCATTAATGATACACTATAGCAGCAGCAACATTAAGTGTATGTATGGAAAATAAAAGAAATTCTGATTCTGATTCTATTCTGATTCTGGTCTCATGTTATCATTCCCACCATGATAGACAGCCCTGCAAAATGATGTACAGAATGTCAGAATGATTATGTTCCATGTTTTACTATAGGTCAGTGACTCTGTAGAAACTACCCTCATTTATCCATTCATTAGTTTCACTTAGAACTTGTTCATGCTGTTATTATGATATTATATCTTAATATTTCAAACCTTGTCAGAATCTGTGGGTAGTTTTTGTAACTAGAAATAGTGTTGGATTGTTATTTTTTCACGGTGCATGACTGGTGTTCATTTCACTGATATACAGTTATGAGAAAAACACCTTTTACTTCGCAATAATTTAGTTGCAACGGCATCAAAAGTATTCAAGCTTAGTTCATTGAAGATGTTATGACTATTCATGTAACTTTCTGTCAACTCTGAAAACTTTGGAATCCATTGCGCTGCACATGACTTCACTTGCAGGGGTATGTGCCTTCTCCAATGTATATGAGGAGGACGTACATGAAGGTATTGAGCTGAGCATTTGAAATTCAGTGTCATTTGCTAGTCCTTTTTTAAGAATCAATCTTGAAATGGGCACCTGCTTGCTAGTCCCATGAATGGTCCTTAGAAGGTCCGGGGGACTATACTTGACCTCCAACGCCAGTCTGTGACCCCTCATGGTTGTAATCTTCTGGGGCCACCCTCCAGTGAATGCAATCAAAGAAATGAAAGCATTTGCAACTTGTAAAGCCTAACTAATGAGCGTGTACTGTTGCAATTATTGAAGAATTGGTCACTTTGCATGCATGGAGCATGGAGTCACTAGAGATGCATGGAGTTGGGTATCAGGTTCATGTAGAAATAAATTCCTGCATACATTCTCTTTTCAGTGAAAATAAATCTCAATGAAAAAGTAGTGTACAAGTATACCACTGAATGTGTGCAAGGCATTGCAGTATTATGTGTATCAAATGATTTTGGTGAAGAGCATGATAAGAAGTCAAAGAAAATGTCAGTGATGAAAGCTTTTTACTTCTTTTGTTCCATCAGAAGGACATACAAGTCAGTCATGGTGGGTAAGGTTTCCTAAATTGTGTCTCATTCAGCCTAATAAAGAAGTTCAGCCTTGTGTGCCAGAGATAAGTGAATGGATGTACACATTTCAAATACATAATGTTACATAATGTTACATAATGTTACATAATGCCACAATCCACATGGCCAGGAGAGCGTCAACATTGCTGTTGGGCATACACCAAAATGTACCAGGGTCATGTCAAAGATTATGATGGGCGGATTATTGCATCAATGATGATGATGTGGCTACATGTAAACACAACGTTTTGGTGTGCAAACATCGGGAGGAAAATGAGCCAGATGATTTGTTGCATTGTTTTTATATGTGCAGGCTAAAAAAAAAAGGCATGTATGATTGTGACATTTGGCAGGCATGAGCCGAGAACATGGCACTGAGTGTGTAATATGTAAACATTGCGGTCAGTTTGTGGTCAGCTTGGTGGTAGGTACTCTTGATTTCTGCTGTGATGCTGACCGCAAAATGTTGTTATGAGATGATGTTGGGATCACTAGGGGATCACCAGAGACTCCAGACTTTCTATTGCAATGAAATGCACTTCCACTTGAAAGCTTTTCTCTCCACCAGAACTGAAGAACTTCGCCAGAACTCAAAGAACAAAGTGCAGAAATATGGCTGTGATATGTACAGCTGGGTGTACTTCAGCATAACTTTGCATGAATTTATCTTTGTGTTTGCATATATATTTATCCTACTCCACTGCAATCTCTTTCCCTACTGACCACATGCAAGGACCCTGCAAGGACGATCATAGTGTAGCCATACATATATCGAAGTATGCATAGCTGGAGTTCAATATGAAAATTTGATGGATGGCATGACATACTTTTCAATAACACGTTGCAGGTATGAGGCAGACTGGCACCAGCATCCCTTTAAATGTAAAATGCTGGACGAGATCCCAATATATCTGTCAGATCCATCTATTGCACTGTCATATTGCTTCTGTTTTCATTTAGTTTCGATGTTTATGTGGCGACACGTTGAATGACCTTTGTCCAAGGTCACGGGGATGGCAGGGGAATCCCCTACTATAATACAACTCTGGAAAAATGTTGGGTGTTAAAGTTATAGGTTGAAAGCTGTTGGACGATGCCATGTGGAGATACGTGACCTAATAAAGTGGCTATTTTAGGCTACATCAAAGTGGTTTTGTCAGTTTTTTGGGCAAAAGCCTTTTGTTGGAAGGATAACTAAGTAATCAAGGAGTGCCCCTGACCTGTAAATGAGCAGAGGACTTGCCAAGGGCCTGAGGCCGACTGTTCTGGCAGTACTCGTGTCAAATAGGTCCTGGCTGCCAGTTCAGCAACAACCATCGCTCATCGCCCCATGACCATGCAGCCGTCCTCCAATGGGTTTCCTGAAAGAGTTTATGAGCTGCATGTTGTGTTTTGGTTTGCACTGAAAACAGGCACTAATCCCAACTGCACTGTTGCCACTTAAGAGACTTGGTATATATATTCAGGTACTTATGGTCACTAGAAATTGTAAATAGGAGTAGAGTTGTATAGAAAATATGCCAGAGTGTCCATGGTGGCGTCTGGCAGCATCAGCAGGCGAGTATATCATCATAGGTTGAACATAGCCACCTCCTGGGGCCAAGGAGAGATTTATACCAACCTCAGGGCCTGGCTTTGATTGTTGCCATTCCTTAAAACACATGGAGACTAGCATTTCAGAAGTCAATGCACCTCACACATCGAGCCCCTGGTTGCCCTGCCCTGGTGTTTATCCACTACACATACGGTATATCATGTTGTTCCTGAAAATGGTGCAAAAAAGGTAGCAAAAAAACGTAGCAACTTATGAGAAGGAGAGAAAAGGTAAACATGTAGGGCTGTCCTTCCTTGGCAGGTTGACAAAACAGCAGACCCAGCTGTTCCTGACTAAATGAGATCGTGTCGAATTTATTTCCCCAGTGCAAGATTTAAGGCATGTAAACAGAGAAGGTGACTGTGATGTAGCGATTCTGAGTCCTGTTCAAACAAAACTTCAAATCGATTGTTTTAGTTTTCACTGAAAGCAGAGCCTTGGCAAAGTGGGAGCTTGGCTCATTAATTGATATTAGTGGTGAATTTATAGAATGGGAATTGTTGAAGATTGGCCACACACTGTGCCAGATGAACATTTGATTAGAAACCCCGAGGCTAAACGATCAACCGTCAACAAATTATGATGATTTATCAGCTGACCTTGAAGTGACCTTGAAGTAGCCGCTGGGTGACCTTGAGGTGTCAAAGGTCACTGTCCTGGCCCTAATATTTCCATTGAGTGAATATGGTCTATTGAACCTACAATAAACTGGGCTGAGCAGTTGCATTCTCCTGCAGACAATAGCTGTAAAAACACACAACAGCAGATGTGAGCTCGGCAGATATAGACTCAGAACCCTCGACGCCAAGAAACAATAATCATCCACAAAAAACACGACCTCAAAGCAAAAAGGATCTCAAAAATGAAGGTGATTGTAATATAGCCAGGTAAAAACAAAGGGGTTAAGGATAAACATGTATTGCTTATTATACACAGATCATTTATGCTTTTGGGAGAATAGTGTAGGAGGGGTAACTTTGTTGAAGTAACTCAGCCATAATCATTGACAGTAGAGGAGCAGTCCATATGCCCTAAGGTTATAAATACCTTTAACTTTATCTGCCTGCAGTGCCCTGGAGCTCATTGAATGTTGGTAAACCTCTGTAATTAGGGTCATTTGTTTGATACTGTACACCTGTCTACGCCTCCCCGTGCCGTTTGATTGACCTCCGAGGGACACAAAAAGGGACTAGCTCTCTATAAAAGTGTTGCACTCGGACAATAGGTGGACAAGGGTCATTTGGTGTCCAGACCCTTTGGTCCCTAATCACTGTGTGTTATGTGAGGCTGGACAATGTATATTCAAGATCTTTAATTATGTGCTTTCTAAGCACCCTTTGAGGGCTTGAAATTCACTGATGCACCTTGGCTAATGAGTTTAAGATACTTCACAGATAAAAAGGGTTTCCTTACTGCGATTGTTAATGCGCACTGTACTAATAATGAACTGCGGGGCTATTAAGAATAATTGAATATCTTGGTGTGCTACTCTTTAACCTAGGAATATCTAAATATTCCTAGCTTTAACTGTAAGTCTGTATACTACACAATAGGGGTCTTCTACAATGGCGGATTGTTGTCGTGGAGATGAGCATCTTAACAAAAGGTCGCAAAAAAGAAAATTTCCGTTGCAGGAAGTCTACTTCAGTGCTTTGGCTTCCTCCGTTATCCACCAGAAATAAAGACTGTTTAAAATAAACCTCCCTAGGCTGTGCCATTTAGTGACCTGCACCTGTATCTGCCAATGTGAAGTCCACAAAGTATTTGTCTGTGTATGATCATGATTTACTTAAGTAACAGGGTCTGCGTTGTGTAATTCATTGTAATGACCCAAAGATCTTTCTTGGTTTCATGTCATGTCCATGGCAAAGGGGATTAAATGCATCAGACGTAAGAAGTCTTATTCTATTTGCCGATCGAATTTCAGAATTTGATCAAGTCTGCTTGTTGTTGTTCCAGCTAAAACTGCTGCCTTGAAATCATGAACCAAGTCATGAACGCTGTTTGCTTTCTGTGTGATAAGACTCTACATTTAAACTCGAAACGTTCCAGGAAAATTTATTTTCAGTAGATTGCTCCTGCTGTCTTGGTTTAGATTACGTTTCTTGGTGTTGGGAGTTGTGCTGTGATTTGTTCATAGGCTCAGTTAAGACTTCCATCTTTATTAACGTCCATGTTGTGTGCTTTGGAGGAGAAATATTAAGTTCAGATTGTGGCTTTTTCTAGGATTGTTTTACCATTCTGACTTTTCTGGTTTTCTCCTTGACTTTTCAATAGCCCATTGGGGGTTTTATGCTGGATGGACGATTGTTTTTCTGTGTGTGTGGTCACCTGAGGAATCTGCTAAACACATAGACAAATGGACAAAGTTGCATGCCCATAGGTTACTGCTGCTGCTCCTGTTGATGCTGCTGCTGCTGCCGCTGCTGCTGCAGCAAGTGCAGCATGTGAGGGATGCAAAAGAGCGAGATCCATCATTTTCTCCTCTGCCTCAGCAGCCCCTTCCAGATGAGCAGATTTTGAGCAGTTTGCGGTTAACCTTGTTAGCACCTGAACACTCGACCATCCTCAACACTACTCAACTATGTCCCCTCTTAAATCTCTCCAAGAAATATCAAAGAGTTTCCCACGATTTTTTGCTCAACGCCTGCTTGTAAATACACATAATAGGTGTATTTTACTATGATTGGTTATCTTGACAATTTGAGCCTGTGAGATAAGGATTGCTTATAAATCTGTAGAGAAAACAAGAAACATAACTTAGCTTCTGTTTTAAAAGTTCCCTTTTTGCTTTGAGTTAGTCTTCTCTTCAGTGAAGTTCAGTCCCTTGGCATTGATCCCCTCTGGCAGTAGAGTGCTAGGTTATTCCATCCAAAGCAAAGCAAAGCCAAGGGGCCATGAGATTCTTTGCTGTTTTCTTTAGTTAGGAGTGTGTAACTTTTGTGAAGAAACATAAATCTGTTGATGCCTTCAAGTAGTTCACATCGGGTGCCCTGCACTCTGCTTGGCACAATGTCACTTTTATCACCTTGGTCAGGATTTACCTTTTCTTGAGCTTTTAAAAGCTGGGTGCAATGGAAAGGTGAGACTTGAAGATAGCAGAGCCCACTTTCTAATTTCTTATCTAACTTCCTACACGACCGTCGCTGGTGTCAGGTGAATTGGTTGCCTTATTCATGGCCTCGTAATTTCATCCAGATGATGATGCAGGTGAGCATAAAATGTCAAGGTCTCTGATAAACACTATCTTGGCATTAAGACAAATAATTTGACAGGCGTTTTACTGAATTACCCCGTCTTGCTAATATAATCCGCACTCAACTATATTCAGCGTGGGTCTGTGCACAATTGTAGCTAGATTTGCAGGCTAAATGTGTTGTTTATGATATTTCCTTAGTACCTTCTATTGTGTCTTGTGATATATTTTTCCCTTGTAAGCGCCTAGGGATAAAAATGTTTATAGGTCACAGTTAAGCCCGTTTGGGCTGGGGACATTAATTGTTTCTTTTATTGTAATTGTTTCCATTTATTGTAATTGTAAATGCGTGAAAGATGTCCATGTGACTATAATAAAGAACTTGCATACACACATATGTGTAGGGATCTGCACAAGGTTTGCATTAGACCAGTTGCAGTAGCAGTAGTAGTAAATACAGCAAGCCAGAAATGTTCTGTCGGCAGGTGTAAGATGTATATACATACAGATGAACATTAGACACCATGGGGTATTGCAGGATATTGCAGGAATGGCATGGGGTGAAGCAAGGCACAAGCACTGATGACCTCCTAGCCCCTGACCCATCTCCAGGTGGGAGGAGGGCTCCTGATCTATTGCTGCGGAGGCTGAGGTGTACATCCTGCCTATATACTGCCCTGCCCACGGACTGCCCACTAGCTGTCCACTTGAAAGGAAAGACTGCTGTAATAGCCATGACCTCAAGCCCTGAGGTCATCACGTTTACCTGAAACTGCCACTACATCAAGCCAACATTGCATGTCCACCCCTTACACTACAACTATTTTGCCATTTTGTAGCTCCTGAGGGAGATCTGATGATAACTAATGCATGCAACTTTGGCTTAAAGTTGGTCGTGAGCTTCGCTCGGATGTATATGAGCTGTTAATGTTTTAAATTCAGCATTTAATGTTATTTGGAGAGCTCGCTAGGTTGAAATTGTGACACAGCACTGAACCCTTGCCCTGACCCTGCCAACCCCACTCACAGCCTGACACGGGTCCTGCCAGACCAAAGATGATCTGGATATGCAAATACAGCCATAGCACACCTGAGTGAGCTAGGTGCACAAACATTGTTCTCAACTGAGTGCACTCTAATAGTAGGGTTGTGTTTGTTTATTATTTTTTTGTGACTGGGGGTTCAGGAGGCTAGGTGCTAGGGTCGTGTCAGGGTTGGAGGTCGAGGATTATAAACTGAATCATTTGCTAGGTCAGGAGGTTGGCTGGGGTACGGTGACAGGCTGTAAGCGTTGTGTCTGTGCCTATATCTCTACTCTATCTCTCTAACTTGCAAAAATCTTTAGGGTAGGAATCCTAGGGAGTTCTTGGTTGGGGTCACATTCCCCATGCCTTATGTGCCCTCTGAGATCCTCTGCACTCCATGGGGCAGGACCCTCGTACCATTCCCAGCCTGTCTGATGCTTTAATAAAGATCAAGATTGTCTCTTGTTTTTGGGGTGCAAGAATGTAGATGCACCTGACACTAGGTTCATGCAATGATGGTGGCCCCTTTCTTCTCACTTGCCCTCCCAGCATCTCGTGTTGCTGATTGCCATGTTGAGATGCGCCCTTGTAATCATACCTGAAATAGTTATCAGTTTTCATGCTGATGTTGGTGTGTCATAACGTTGAGGCTGACTTGGGCAAGACCTTTCATCCTTCAGCTACCCTCTATCCACAGAAATTCACAATCCATTGCAGATGTCATTTTTTTTACCTGACCAGATGGTGCCAGATAATGTCAATCATTGGCTCTTGGTGGCAATTGGGACCTGACACCACATTTTTGTCCACTCCTAACCACATTAGGAATGTTATACGAGAAAAATGAAAAAGAAAACAGACTCTCCTTGTGTTTATTACAAGCATACTCTGATCCTGTATGAAAAGAGGATTTTGATAAAAAGCAAGGATTGTGATGAGAGAATATGTTGTGAGTTGGTGGGAACTTGTGATGTATTTTCACTTGGTGTATGCGAACTGTTATGAAGTTCTTTCTAGGTGTGTAGCCTCTATGAGCAATGGGCTTTTTGAAAGGTCAATGACAGACAGACCTCTTGAGGTGAATTGGTCAAGGTGGCAAATATTCTGCAGATTTGTATATGAGAGCATTTCAAGACTGGTACAGAAAGTTATTTGTCCAGAAGCAGTTGTGGGTGTTCTAAATTGTATTGTCAAATGGGAAAGTGTTGAATATACCATGGATGTATAAGAATCAGAATCTCTTTATTGTCTTTTCCTGTATACATAAGTTATTATCATTTCGTATAAACAAAAAAAAGTAATGAATGAATATTATAAGAAAGCCCTAATCATTGTATTGCTGAACAAGTTGCTGAAGTTTGTTATTTATACATTTGATGTTATTTCAGACATTCTGGCGACCACCCTGTTCACATTCCGGGATTATGTATGTGAGGATGACCGGCTGAAGATCCACTGTCCCTTCGGAAGCACCCTAAGTATCCAGAGTGCCATGTATGGGCGCCAGGTGCCCTCCAAGGACATGTGCCCTGCAATGGTGGACACACTCTGGTCCCAGGATGGCAACTACAAGCCCGAGCAGCAGGAGGTGCTCAACTGTGCTGCCAACTCTTCACTTCTTGTAAGTAGATTTTTTATGACAATTAAGAGTATTTTTGGTTTTGGAATAAGTACACTGAAGTCTGCACCATTATAAGGATATTATGGAGCCCTCTATGCAAAAAGCAACAGAAGTGAAACCAAAAGGAGAATTTCAGATTTATATCAGGTGTGAAGGGATCTTTGTTGTTACTTTAAATATAGATGAACTGCCCATTGGTCATAATTTCACATTTCCCCATAAATCTGGCCCTGCTGTCCAGTAGGCCTTGCCTGGGGATGTGGAGGCTCTTAGTGACAAAACAGATAAAAGGCAATTATGCAGACGTGAGGCAATATTGTGACCTCATCTACAAATAGTGAGCCTCAGGACAGAAATGGTGGCCACTGTGGGGACAGACAATTCTTGCCTACATCTAATGACGTGGCAGGTATTTGCCCCAGGCACACTGTCTACATGGCCACAGGACTTGATGGGCAGGCAGCTCTAAGTTCTCTCTTGTCTGCCTTCGACTACACCAGTTCTATGGACGCTGTACAAGTTCTCATCCACTATATCTTTCTGTCAGACTGTCAAGTCTTGATTTATTTTCTACAAAACGCAGTAGTTGTCTCACCGAACCACTCGTTATAAAAAGAAACAATTGCTATCTGTCTGGGGAATGGCCTCTCCATATTGTCATTATCTTAGCTCTTTGCAGCCGTCCAATTTCTTTTTCCATCTCCTTTGGTTTTTATGTTGTTTTCTAAAAATGCAAATCACACGAATCCTGGAAAAAGCAACTGAGTCACTGGATTCACTGTTCCAGAGAGAAATGCAACAGGATGTCCGGTTCTCTAGTTGTGTGAAAGGTCTCTATTACATTAAGTGTGAATCAGGATGTTCGTTTTATACAAAAAAACGAGATGTTTGATGATGTTTTCTAGGGATGTATACATCTTGAAACCTTCATACTTGCTGTTGGTACGAGTAGGTCAGTGGCTTGCACCAAGATACATTACTCCAATGTCCTTATTTGCAAATGTCGATTTCTAAGGTGTCAAAGAACAACAGTAATCATAGCCCATGACATGCTACAGGTGGATGGATGGATAGCCATCATGTTCCTGATTAATAATATGACAGGGCCAGCTTGTGTGACAGGTCGGGACCTTTCATTGGTCGAGGTGACAGCTGAGTCCTACAAGGTCCACAAGGTCCACAAGGTCCTCCAGGCCCTTGTACTTTTGACGGTGACCTCTGAGAGAGGACCTTGCCGGAGTGCCTTGCGGGTGATAGGTCATGTGAGGAGTGTTGTCAAAGTGTCGGACATTTAAGAAACAAAGAGAGAGGTCGCTCATGAGGTCACTGCTCAAACGACTTCACTGGAATCTGCCATTCTTGTGTACACATAGTACTACATACAAGATGTACTCATGGACAATAGAAACCACTGCAAATAGGGTATGTGGCCTTGTCTTGGTGTCTATGCTCTACATGTGTAGCATTACATGCATTGCAACTGTGCAGAAACCAAGAATCTCTCGTACATAGAACTAAAGATGTACATCAATCATGCATGGAGGTTGTGCTCCTGATGTGGATTGCAAAAGACATATTGAAAGGACTCTGGAAGCAATTAATGTCAATAGGAAGAAGTACTTTGTATGATGAACACTGACTAGCTAAAAGGTCGATTGGAGGAGCGGGACAGCTTTTATCGCGATGAACTGACGAGAATAAAAGGTGTACTGAGGGCATGGAAGCCCTTGGTCGACTCTCAGTTTATTGAGGGATCCAACAGAGGTCATGTTAGGTGTGTGATCAGCGGACCTGATTGGCACTTGATAGCAGGACTGCTTTGTTAAAATTGTCCCCAGCCAGGCAATAAACGAATCTGCAGACTTGCTGATAGGATCTCCGCTAAGTGTCCTCTGATCTCTGATCTCCTATTTCCTTGCACTTCGCAAGTGAAGCGACCCAAAGGGACCTTGACAGTCTGTTCAAATAAGGTCCAGGGAATCTTTGACACCTGTGACCTGGAGGGTCTACTGGCTTATTGCTTTTCCTGTGAGGGTCCTTACAAGTGTCTGGGAGAACTAACTCTTGCACCATTGTAGGACCTCCATGGTAGGACTACTAGGGAGTAGATAAAGAAGTTTATCAGTCCTTAGGAACAGACTTCTAGTGCCACGGGATCATTGCCCTCGACCTGATAAATATAAGTGCAGTGCGCTCATCTATCACGCCTCTACGACTCCCTAGAATGCAACAGTTGTCGGATCCAGTTTCCTCCATTGTTAGAATGTCACTGCCACACACATAGATCATAAGTATGACCTCCTGGATCACAAGAACCCGTTTCATCATTCACCGACCCTATGCTCAATCTATAGTCTATAAGGTATGAAGTAAGATGAGGTTTCACAGGTCCTAACACCCATTACCCTTGTGGCTGGATGCCATGACCCCAAGATATGTTCTTAGCTTTTTCTCTTTATTTCATGTGACAGGATGAAATTTTAAAATGTCCTCCAAATCATGGATTGAGTGGTGGTTGTGGTAGTAAAGCAATTAGGTTTGTTGGGAGTAAAGCGTTATTTTGTCAGATTTGTTTAAGGTCGAATTACTTACAACTTAAAGATTGTGTCAAGACACACGAGTGTTGGGTTACTGACCATTATTATCTGAATCTGTCACTCTATACTAGGAAAAACAAAGAACACCCCATTGAGTTTCTAGTGTTGCAGAGTGACTGTTCTTCTGGACTGGTCAGAAGTTAAGAGGTCTTGAGTATTGCAGGCATGTCGTAGCTACAGGTCAGAGGTTTGTAGATAACAATAATCAAAGTGCTCTTAGAGTGCCAAACAGATATAGGTATGCCATGAAAGCATGCCCTAGCTAGCTGGGTTTCTGTTGTGAGAGCAAATGTCAACGATTGAATATGGCCACTTAAGGCACATGTCCTTGAGCCCTTGCTTGTGTGGTGATAAAGGGGCCTTCCTGTTTGCCCTCGTTGCTCAATAACCATCGAGATAAGCCTTTAATCCAAGTGGTTTATCTTTATTAATTGCCTAATCATCCTCTGGGGTAAGTTTGCTATAAAACGCCCTTCTATATATGGCGTAACACACTAAATTCTCCGAGATATCAGCTGATTTGTTTCCATGTTAAAACCTACATTTGCAGGTAATTTGGCAGTGGCTATTTTAAGAGTAAAAGTAATAAATGGACCAACCAGCAGAAAGTACTTCATTGCAGTCAAACATCTCAACACTTATGCTTTTTTTATCTGTTCCATGCCATAAGTTTTTTTAGGCGAAAACTTACCTCAAGCTGAACGAGTACCAACACCTGTAAGTGATTACATCATGGGAGCTCAAGTACATAAAAATGTTCTTGTGTGATTGAATTGGACCGCAAAGTATGTATATAGCATTTCCAGTGTTATTCCTGGGACACCATTGCACATTGTTGCACTGATGATTGTTGTGGTTTTCTTATTTTTCTCTCTCTATATATAATAGGGTACTTGCAGTGAGCACTGAGTACTCTTAGCAAGGAAGTCGTTACACTTCAGCACTTGATCCTGATAACTGTTATGAATGGGACATGTGATGCAAGGGATCACAGGTCGCGTGCCTAAGTGACAGTCAAGCTGATTATCTTAATTGGTTGGGGTAAATGATACTGTATAAAAAATTGGTAGGGTGTAGAATAGAGAAGTTGTTGCATTCTAGTGTATGCCAGGGCAGGAGTAGGTCTATATTTGATGGCACCTCAAAGGTGACCATCATGAAGACTTGTGACAAGTTAAATGCTGCTTTTAAACTGTGCTCTTTGCCTCCTATTCAAGCAAAACCAAAACCTTTTGAAGCATTGTTACTACCGTCTTGATCTCCACTTGATCAGAGCAGTTTGAGATCTTCACCTCGTGGCAGAACTAAGTGGCTGTCAAGCTGTATGAGAACTGCTGCAAGGTTTAGGTTCCTGGTATGCGGTGACTTTTGCAGTGATTAAAGTTGATTACATTCCATGGCCTGCAGCTAAAGTGTCTTTGGACCTTGTGCTGTGTGTTCAAATATGTTTCAAAACTTACACATGATATTTAATGATAAAGCTCTGGTTTCATTTCACATGTGGCTGCAGTTTGATAAACGCCAGATAATTTCAATCTCAGTCGAGTCTTTGTGAAAGCAGTGGTCATGTTGACTTACAGTGCTCGACATATACTGTAGTTTGGGGAAGTTTTACGAAGTTAGGTCCGTGGGAGGAGGTCGTCTGTCAATTACTTTGGCATCATGGGGTGCTTGCCCCAGCTTCGATTTTTTTGCAGGGGGTTGCAGTCAACCAGCAGGCCACAATGGGTTCACCTGTAATTAACTGGGGTTACCTGTCTGTACACAGTTAGCTACAGACCTTGTTACCTGCCTAACATCTGCAGCCCGTTTCACAGCCGAGTTGTTGGGATCTACAGTCCCAGAACAAAGGTCTCTTCGTGGCAGTTTATAAATTAGCTTGAAGTTGGCCAGAGTATAACAGTGTATAGCCCATTAGCTTTTAACTTTCACTCAATTGTCATGGACCAGCACAGGCATGCTCTGTCACAGCCATACACAGTTACCTGTGTTGTGTGATAACACTGTCCTCTTTGGCCTATGGGGTTTTATAACACAGTCTAAAACTAGGTTTCACGCATTCCGTGAACATTTTATGACAGAAAAAATGCACCCCAAAAAAAAACCAACCTCGCAGAGTATGTCATGCTTAAAAAAAGGGTGTTAAGGTAAATTTAGGGTGAAACGCGTGGGTATTTTATTCTTTTGTTGTTCATATAACTTCATAATTCATCAAAATGATAGGAATGGGAACTTCCAAACTATGTGTTCCCTTTTTCTGCTATCAAAAGACATTGGTATTTCCATGTATTTAAGGCATACTGGTGTTGAAATTGAAATTTGAATTTTACTGTGTAAGTACAGAAAATGGTTTATGGAATATGACCTTAGGGTAGTGCAGTGTTCCTGTTCCCTCACCTGCACCTCTGCACCAGGTTGATAAAAGTGATTCTGAGTGATTTATTCAGCTCTGTTCGGGTTTGCATTACTAGTTGGGCTTCTCCCATTACTGTGTACTTCATAAAAAGCCTGTTAAGAGCCACAGGGTTCCTTGACTCTAAGGAAGTAATTAGAAAGGCAAGTTTGTGATTGACGTTTTGACGCACACTGATATTTACTTGTGCCAAATTAACTGAGTGGTAACCTGCTGAGAATGATCCAATAAAACGTGCCCGAGTGATTTTGTTCTTTGTGGGAACACATCGAAATGATACTTTGATTATAACTTTTTCCTATTGTTAGATTGATAAAGGTTGGGAGAAGACTCAGAAGAGAGGGACAACAAAACGGTGGTGTCCTTGCAGTGACCAAGAATGAGTGTCACTTGTATCAACAATTTTTCTAAGCTAATCAAAGTGAGCAAGCTATGTGCAAGTGCCAAAGAAAACACTAGAATATAAACTGCAGTGATTGAAGTCCTGGCTAGCTGGGCTCAGTAGGTTTTGGGCACAGCTTGACACAGACCACAGGTATGACCTGAGAAAGTGCATGGGGCTGACCTGACACCCTTTTTGGTCCAGCACCCCAGGGGAGGTGGGTCCCAGGAGGGGTGCACCAAAGGGTGACAATAACATTGACCATTGCATCTCATGAATATAAAAGCAACTTGTGGGCAGTGGCAGTAGTAGGAGTCCTACACTGATCCTAAATCACTGTAATTATTTGGTTGATTTGTGGTTTGAGGTGGTCAACACCTGGCAGAGGTCTTAATGAAATGATTTATATGTGTCACCGCCACAGGTCACATATTTTTCTGTCCATGCTGAAAAGTAACCCAACAATATACATAGTATTTTTGCACCTGACACAAATAAAGTGTGTGTTACTGTCACCAAATTTCTTCGGTAAAAAGGGAAAAAGGTTCATTGACTTAGGTTATTGAAGTTAGTTCGCAGCATCACACAATACTTGTTTTGAGAAAGCCATGAGGAAAAACTGCTGGCAGGAATAATTACTGGGACAGAATTTTGCACTTGTGCAAGACAGCGTGCCTCGAGCTATGTACCTTCAGTTGTCTGTGTGAGAAATTGAGGTTCCATGGTCTTCTATTCAATTTTGTTTTTCGTTATTTAATTTTCCTTGGATTGTATAATATTGCATCGGTTTATTTCTCTCATCTACCTATAGAAAGCATGACAAATAAGATTGTTCCATGGATACCTTCAGGTGAAAGGACACCTTAATTAGAAAACCCCTATATTTATGTACATTTTGATCTTTCTCTTTCATGTCGAGTCACCTTAAGTCATATGAGCTGACATGTTAGTGAAGTCACCAAAAACAAGTGTGATGACAGACCTCCCAAGTTGAAGAATGCCTCGGAGGGGATGTGAGTTCATTTGGGTGATCAAAAACCATGTTCTACGTACATGATAAAGTAAATGAATGGATATTAGCTGTACCTGAATGACAGATGAGCTGAATATATTCAGTGAAAGCGAAGTATTTTATTCATGGGTCTCAAGTCACAATAGTAACCCTGACATGGTCCAGAAATTCAGCATGTAATTAGTCATCAATTTCCATTGCCGTGGATACCTAGGGCAAAAGGTCAGTAATTGGAGATCCATATAAGTCGAAGGTTGGGTATCTAAAATATCAGGTATGCATCTGAATAATACGAAACACGAATGTACTGATTGAAGCACTTCATTCAAGTACATTGGTGACAGTCACTGATTTGCTTTGGTTTATAGTTGTCTCAGCGAGCTGTATATCCAATAAAGGATTCTTGTTTTGAAAGTATTTGTTTATGCACAAAACCAATTCCAACTTTAAACACTGGTGCTTGCCTCGGACCGGTTTTGGCGTTTGGATATTGACAGTAGTGTAAATATACTTCGTTATAAATGAGCATAAGGTTTGACACGTTATGATCAAACTGTGTTTCACAGTTGGTATCAATTTCATCAGAACTCCATAGGGGCTCTCCTCCATCAAATTCATTGAATTGATCCTTAAGTGCCAGAGGTAAAATACATACACAATTGTGAACGATTGCATATACTAAGTGCAAGATAGGTAAAATGCATACACAATTGTGAACGATTGCATATACTCTGCATCATCTGATTTTCTACACATGCAATTTTTTTTTATTGTATTTGTGTTTTACTACATTTAAATCCAAATGTGCCAGTTCCATGGTGCTGCATGCCAGCTGCTGAAGGTCTGCACTGTGCTACCATCTCGTGTATTCTCAAATCGTTCGTGACAATGAATAGAAGATTATTGGTTCTCCGCTAGGGGCAGCACCAGTCAATGTAACCACGCTGGTCACCACCTGGTGTTGAATATTGCAGTTTATCACTGACATTCCAAAATGCCCCATAGAAGTTCCAGAGTCGTTTTCTCCGAACTTTGCTTTTAATATACCATTAAAGCTTTCGTTATATTAATGATGATTCATATCAAAACTGAATGTGCATAATTGAGGGAAGCTTGTCGCAGCTCGACGAGCTCTTGGATGCAGGATGACTGTACTTAATGCATGAAGGAGCAGGGTTGATGATGATGACACATAGACATCCAGCTGGGGCTGCTGATGCAGCAAGTACGAGTCATCTATTGCACATCGTCTCCAGATGCCTTCACTAGCAAAAGCAGTGATGCGCGAGACTACCAGGAGACCTGTGCCCCCCGACTGCCCTCTGGTCACATGTGATCTTTGAGGACAGCTGGGACCGTCCCGACAACATGACACAGGTTGGAACCGTCACCTTCTATGCAAAGGAAATGCATTTTTGAGGTGTGACGGAATGCGCCATTAAATGCCCTTGCCAACCGAAGTTGGTCTTTTATACGTGCTCTACCTTGGAGTAAATCAAATTTCAGCCACAACCCTAGAATTTTGTTGACCTCAGAATGCTTTGAGATTTCCCTGAGGTTATCTAGGCCCTCTGTTCACTGCCTGTTGAAACGACTGCAGCAAATACCCTTGCTGTTTATAAATTAGCAAGATATCAGGCAGATAAGCCCATTAGACAGGTCCTTGTGAGTCAACATGGGGTTAGGGGTGAACGAATACACCCTTGAGGGACCCCCTCCCGGTAGATTCTACAAACTATGATGCTGAGAGCCTCAAATAAGCTATGTCCATTAAAGTCCTTGAAGGTCCTTAGCTGTTCTTACTGTAACTCGAGATAGCTCATACGACTAGGCCTTAGGGAGAAGTCCCTTGAAGTGAGAAAATGGATGACATTTGTTCCTTTTACGAATTCGACTGTCCCTGATGTCCTTTTTAAAACATGTCGGTGCGTTTTACGTGGTGAGAAACTGCAAATGGGAAATGACGTTTGTTTCAATGATGCAAGAGATTCTAAAATTCTCTTTCTCTCCTGAAATGGCTTCACAAAGCTCAGCTGCAGCAGCAGGCAGGGCCAGATGTGCCGGGAAGGAGCTGGAATAGCCTGTCGCCAGGACCTGTTATAAACAAAGGACTTAGTACAAAGGCACTTGAGCACCCTCTCACATCATATTGTGCTCCCTCTCACATCATATTGTGCCGTCACCCTGGCACGTGGACCCCGTGTCAGTGCTGTCACATGTCTCTCTAATTCGGTGTCAACAAAGGCCTCGTGATTATGCAGATGTCCCGCTGATACCCCTTTTGTGCTTAATTCAGTGGAAGTCAGCTGCAAAAACTAGCCACCAAAGAAAAAAAAAACGACACCTCCTCTGGCCCCCATTTTCCGAAAAATATATTTTTCCAATAATTTTTCGCCTGAGTTCCTGTGTAATTGGGGCATGTTTGCAGATGTCCGCCTGTATGTTTACTCTGTCAACGTTTCAAAATGTTGCTTCCTAAACCATTTGAGATGACCTACTAAACTGATGTCGGTATTTCGTTGGGTTCTGTCAAAACCCCAATAACTGTAGGGTTATTATGCTGCAAGCTGCAACACTAATATCAATTTAAATGGGGAAGAAACCTTGTTATTTGTAGCTAAATAGCATCATTAGCACAGAACTCACCACAGGAGACTGATTAATGATGGGTTTCATATGGCAATATTGAATTGATAACGCTTTAAGCATTGGCTCCCCTGCTAGGGCCCAACTGGATATGACATATTATGATAACATATCGGTTTTTCTATAATAAAAGCATATATGTCGTGCACTGTTCAAGTGGCAACTATTCAAAACAATTTAATAGTTTGTGACTGAATGCATGATGATGGCTTCACAATGCAGACCCCCAGTGTTTGATCCTTTGCTCTTTTGCTTTGTCAATGATTTATAGCGTGCTCAGTGATCCAGAACCAGCACCTTAGAATCCCACATGACAGGGGGAGGGGCTTGTCTGTGTTTATCGATAAATAATAAAAGACGATTCAGTTGAGTTGCTTTTTGCCTTGGTGAGGCTAGTCACCTCTGCCCTTTTGGGGTAATATTTACAATCAACACAATGTTAATTCCTCATGCATCAGTTGTTGCCATGGTCATCTTCATGTCAAACCGTGAAGTAGGCCTATGTGGACTTCACATGGTGGTTTCATTTCTGTGATTTTACCCAGAATTGTGTTTGTGTTTCTACCTGCATGTAAATATTGGGTCCATATCTTTGTGTCTCTCTACCTTGTGTGCGTTTTGTATTTCCTGTCATTTAGATATGTCGTGGTTTTTAATAATTAGCTCTTCCTGATGTGGCCTATCGCGTCAACGCCTCTCTTTATCTCGAATTTAGATAGGAAACTTACAACGGAAATTGTAATTCAATACTACAGTGTCAATTGTCAAATTCTTTTAGATGCGTAGTGTTATCAGGTTGACAATCACGAAATCGGGATTAAATAGTTACATGTAGGTCTAATAGGATGCACATGTTGTGGTCCCATGTGATGTTAGAAAAGGCGCATTTCCTCGCGGGATTTCTTCACTTGGCTGGCCCTACAAATCTTCCTTGTTGTTGAGTAGCACAGGTCCTGGCGCAGGCTAGTTCAGCCAAGCCTGACTCATGCCACCGAGCCTGGCATTTTCTCCTCAGGCAGACCCACGCGCATCATACACAGGTTGAGAAGATGTGAATCTGCATCCTGCTGTCTTCCTTTTATCGTCTTTGTTGCACCTAACTCGTGCATCAGCAGTATTTTGCATCGCTGTCAACATGATCGAATCGAGGACTTAGTGTCGTCTGCTCTGGTGGATTCGAAAGAGCGGCGTTTGTTTTGGTTGAACTGGCGCGAAGTGAAGGGAGGGCAGCTGCTCCTTAGACAAGGCGGTCGCTGCCAGGCAGTCAGGATTTACCCCTCTCACCTTGTATTCAGGGATATTCTGGGTCAGGGCATACCTGAAACCCTCTGGAAACATGGCCTCACCTGGCCGACCCTATCTGCTGCAGGTCTTTCACCTTTTGCTATGGCTGGTAAGTCTCTATTTTTACATAGCACAAATACACATCTGAATACTACAAAGGTTTCATTTGCTTACGCGTTTGCTACAGAAATAAAAAGCACTTGTTTTTATCATTGATGATCGTTGCATGCACAATAACTCAAGGATATGTAGATTACATTATAATTCCTGGGGTTTGCTCCTAAACATTCCCATTAATCGAAACCCTCATGGAGTGAAACCTGACCACCCATGAAGTTCATCCTCCGATACAAAATATGGTAAGTCAAATGAAAATATGGCAGCATCTGCCAATAATATTTATGCCCTTCTTGATCTATGTTCCGGATTATAACTTGAAATATGAAGTCTGGGTACTGAGATAGGTCATAGTAGTTATCCTGAAGGACCTCAATGTCAAGTCTTGTTAAGGGTCAGACAACCAGATCTCAGGTCAAAGGCCCTTGTTGTTCAAAGGCTCCACTTGACTTTTCGAACCTAAGATTTATGACTTCCCTTGCAAATTGCACCCGATTTGGCCATTTTAGCAATTTGCTATTCGTGCTTGAATATTAGACTGACCTAGAATAAAATGGAATGGTACCAGATATGACTGGAGAGTTAAAAACGACATGAAGATAACATGTGGATCAAATTGCAGTCTTTTTCTGTAGATTACGTAAACAATTTACAGCCACATGATCTACTGAATGTCTTATCAGTCTTAACAAGTGTTTTAGATGTCACAACAAGAAGTCCAAACACTCGAAATTTACAACAGACTATAATGAGAATCAGACGTTGGCAGACTAAAATGATACATTGAACTGTATAAATTTCTATATTTTCTGAAACATTTAACAAATCAAATAGAAGTTGATGGAATCACTTGACTTTGTGTGGGAATTATACTACTGTATCATTCCAGCGTATGGTGTATAAGAAATATCAATGTACTGGAAAGACTGGGTTTATGACATGTATCAATGAACACAAAGCAAGGACAGATCTAGATACGAGCAGCTGAGCATGTAATATTTCAATAGAAAATATGAATAGCTTCAAGCAGTGAATATGTGAGTGGTACTTGATATTCATCGAGGTTGTCAATCTTTATCACTCATGATGAATTGATATGGTCCATTTTTGTAACAATCTCAAGGAGAGATAATGTGTCGGAAAATTTGTCTAGAAGTTATGTAATTTAGAGCAAGACCTTCTTGGCATGATATATCCAAACACAACAGTGGGGTGAGGTTGAGTTACTTGAATCTTCCCCAAACTGTGCACCACTGACCAGGGAGTCACTGGACACACTAAGCAGAAGTGACTTTTGAGGACGTCGATGACAAGATTGTGTCAAGTAACTGACACATGCTGAATGTGAGGGACCAGCATGGGTGATAAGGAAGAATAGAGAGTTGAATAGCAGAGACGAAAGTTGCCAAGACTGGAACGGAGGATGACTGGACTCTATTTGTTATCAATGCACAGGAGTCATGGCTGTTGATCCAAAGACATTGGAGCCTGTGTAAAAATGAAGCCGATAAGCCTTTGGCTCTACTGATAAAAAGCTAGGCTAGTTATCGTGCAGTGAATGTGAAGTCTACTTTAGTTCAGTTTACAATGGCAAAAACAACACAGGGATTGAAGAGGAAGGATAGCATTAGGATACTGGCACGTTTGGAAAGTCCTGGGTCAATGAAACAAGGTGTGCCATGGCAGTGTCCCGAGCCAAGAATGTGTCCAGGGCTGTAAACAGTATGAGTGAGAGGATGTATGAAGGGCTTGCCTCATTGTGTCTCCTCATTGTGTTTCATGTAGGCCCTCGTACATTCATGGATAGGCCTGGATCGGGTTGCTACTGTCAGTGAATCTGCCATGCTCAGCTGAGTGGGCCAAGTGATATATGGAGATGTAGGGAGAGCAGAAGAAAGTGACACCACTTGTCTTCGTGTGTGAAGCGAAGCTAATCAGTGTTCAATGCCTGAGGATCTACTCAATGGGTGGTCCCCGAGGTGCCATGTCTTGCATGCAAGGGAATTTCGTGGACCCTTAGGTGTCCCAGAGGTGTCTTTGGTGGGCCATAGGTGTCCCATAGGTGTCCCATAGGTGTCCCATAGGGGCAAGGTCCTTTCCAAGTGACAGACTGCAAGGTGAGATATGATCAAAAGCAGAGCCATGGGACTCTTCACTACCTGCAGGTGAACTAGAATTACTAGATGGGGCTAATTAAGGCGACCTTGGTGACATGCATTCATCAGGTAGGCAGTTAATATTAGGACCTTGGAGAAGACCTTTGACTGACAAGGGTGTAACCTCAGAGTGCAACGTGTTCTAGATAACACACATTGAGATCCAGCCAATAATGACTTTAGAAGACCTTTATAGAGGCAAGGGTGTAGGATTTCTGCTAAAGTCAACGGTGCAATGATTTTAACCCAACATTGCATGGTATTATAGTAGAGGCAGATTCACAAGGGAAGTAGCATGCTTTTCAATATCTGCTGAGGCTTATATCACGTTTAAAACCATTAGATATGTGCAAGCTTGCACCTTATGTATGAGGGGATAAGCTTGTGCTAGCTGGTGTGAAGTGGTCACCTGTGGATATGTCAGTGCCTTGTTGTGTGCTGAATGCATTAACCGAATACAAACACTAATTGAAAAGATGTACATTCACAAGGTGCAAAATGGTCTATTATTGTTTTTTTCGCACATGTTATACCTTTGGGCCTAATTATCTCCCTGCTGAGTGGTTCCCCAGGGCAGCATATGTTGCTATTACAGTCCACCCTGCGGCATGATCAGAGTGCTCTTGGATGGCCCTCCTGCATTGTACATAGACGCTGTCATTTGAGTACAGCCGATCGACTCTCTTGTTTGGGGCAAATGATGGATGCTGCAGTTACAGGTCCTGGCAGGGTGACAGCTGGCACCACCTGACTCTGCTCACGTAAACACCAGAGATGAAATAATAAACACGCTTATTCCCTTGTTGTGCTGGTACCTGTGCAGCGTTGGATTCTGTTGTCCACACTGTAATAACTTTTTGCTGTATGATAAATATACTGCCCGTACAGTGCAGGTACAAGGGGGAGGTTGGTTCTTGGCTAAGTGGAAATGGTGGTATTTCCATGGTGTTGAAACAGCAGAAGTAGTGTCTGGAGAGGCTGTACCTGAAGGTTCGCTAAGAAAAACCACTTTGTCAGATTTATGCATTTTTCTTTCAATTGGTCGCACCAACTTTGACATTGCTTGACTTTTTTTCTGAATTCTTGTCATTGTGCAAATGAAGTTTCAGTTTAATGCAATAAAGGCTGATGTTTCTCGTCTTCAGAATCCCTCCTTTTGCCATGTAATCAATCAGAAGTGTCATTTTGTTGAATAAGTTGCATTTATTTGGCCACACCAAACAGTTGCAAAGGTTAGGTAGATTCTGAGTAAGTTTGAGTGATTGCTAAAGCCAAGTTGTTATGGCTTGTGCTTGGCGCAGCAAATATTGGTGTATGATGGCTCAATATTTCTCCACAGAAATGACAAAGATTGATTTTTATTGAAATCTGGTTGTGGTCCAAGCCAACCAAGAGAGATGACTCAGCCTGCTTGTGCCCTAGACATGGAGACATCGCGTTTTACACGCCATAGGGACAATACTGCCTGATTACTTTTACTACAACGCCTGTTCCACCAGCTTTAGTTCCTGGAACTGTCCCAGTCTCAAGAGGTGAATTTGAAAGTTGACAAAGCCCAGGTTTGCACTGAACACGGCTATAAGGACCTCAAGACTGACTTGTTTGTAGACACCCCATGGAGTTTGTCCTCTTAAAAAGGCTCATTCATGGCTGTGAGGTCATGTTTAGAGAACCTTTCAATACTTGCAAACCAACCCCTTAACTTTTTTTTTTTTTGCCTTCTTTTTGAAGTTTTTTCTGGCGTGGAAATTCATGGGTTGGCTGACTTAAGGAAGGCCATAGTATATCTGCAGACCGAGTCATGTTTGTATTTCATGTTGATCTTTGGCATACTACTTGTGGCTTGTCATGTCAAAATGTTCTTTGCTACATCTTCATCCTGTCTTGTACACACTGCTCCATACTCTTCCTGCCCGTGGGTCCTTCCTGCTCCCATCTAGAGTTCTTTGTCTCAACACCAGAAACCGCCAATTACCCCTAGAGCTGCATAGTACATGTCTTGTGTGTTGTGCTATGAACCGAGAATTCGAATGAATGTGTTCCAAAAAAAACCACCAAAATGCAAAAGAGGTGCTGTGCTTTCCTACAAGCTAGACAGACGAATAATATCATATTTGTCATCTGCAGTGGGCATCAAGAGCTTTCTTTTTCCTCACAGATTTTCCAACTTTAGAAATCCCAGACTGAGCAATTTATGCCCTAAGGCTGATGGGACAGGGCTTAGCTGAGCTGGCCTGGTGCAACTGTTCCTCTTGAGTTATGCCACTTTGAGGGGCGATGTTATCGTGTTCCATTGCTTTGGTATAAACTATATACCTCCTCTTACTATACAGCCAGGTGAATAAAAGAAACTTTTGTGTGAATGCTATGTTGTTTGGTCTATGCCTCTGTTCTCTTACATGTATGAGTTGCATGCACGATGTTAAGCCAAACCTTATGCATGTCGTCTTCTTCGGAAAGCTGCATCTTCACCTTGTATCATCACGCAGTGTAGACTGTATAGCTTTGGGTGGTCTGTTTATACTCCTTGACTGAATTATCCTGTAAATATTTGTGGCCATGTTCATTGTGGCTGGCAGATGGTACTCCAAACCAAACCAAAAAGAGGAGCGTGGCAGGAGAAAAAAGTCAGGGGGCCACACAATTAGGGACCTTTTTTTCGTGGTACGACCTCGTTTGGGCTAAGTTAACAAAGGCTAGAAAAAACACTGGTCTGCTGTGGTTAACGAACTGATACGGTTTAGTTTTTGATCCCTGACGGATGGTTTAATGGTTCATTGTGCTACGTTTTGGAATGCTTCGTGGGTACACATACTAATCTTCTCTAACTACAACATTGGACCATACCTACCAAACAAAAACAACAAGTTTTCTGGCTGGTCCAGTCGACCATATTTTTAGGCGTTTTTCCTGAAATTTGATATCTGCGGACTGACCTAATGCATGCTCATCCATATGTCTGGAGTTATCGATTATGCAATGTACGAAGTATGAATTTTTTTCTGAATATATGTATTTAGGAATATCACATTCTGACTTGGCTTGTGAGGAAGGAACATTGAAGTGCCCGAGTTATATGCATGTAAAAGCAGTTAATTATGCTGTCCAGGGCCTCTTTTGTCAATCAACATCTGTAGACTTGGGCTCTATTTGATTTGCATTCCAGGATTCTCTCATAGGATCTAAATGTTAATTCCCATCTCTTCTGGTTATAATGTGCTTCTTGTCTCTTCAAATTTAATTCTCAGAAATGCCAAGGGCTCTGCTTGTCTCTTTTGTTGGCATTGAAATCTGGGTCTTTTTGAAATATCAGGCTTGGCATGGCTTTTAATGTGAGTAAACCTCATCCTACTTTTTGCATAAATGTTTGAGTAATTGGATATGACACATGAGATAGGGCTTGATTGACATCATTGTAATATGAAACCGGACTTTCTTCCTTTTCAGTTATTACTAGCAAGGTCGAAGGGCTCAATAGATTTACACTGGGGTAATATGATACCCAGAGAAGTTGCCTTCTTGTGCAACTTGTGTCTCCTATTGCCCCTGTTTGGATTGCAGTCAGTCATAAGGGAGTCTGAAAACCGTGATAAGTTTAACCAAGTGGAATCATGTAACACGGGAGAACTAAAAGCTGAATCAAGTTTGCTTCACTGAACTTTATAGCTGCATATTCTACGTACAGAATTGAAATGTCTCCTACTTATTTCTGTCACCAAATAGCCAGGACCATATGTAAACTCTTCTGTATTTCAGACTGTGCACACAGTACATATAGTAGTATATATATACTAGACAGGCAATTTGGGACTGATTCTGCATTGCTAAAAGCAAGGTTACATTCAACCAAAGGCATATTTCCTTCTCTAGTCTCTTGATGTAGGACAAAATGAAATGTCTGATTGGATTGACGAGTGCATATTGCAAAGAAGTCTGAATGTTGCATGCGACTACATACTTCGTTTTGAGAACGGAAGCAAGTGAAGCTCTACTTGCATTGCTATGAAATAGGAGGCATGTGAAGCATTAGCATATTTATGATGAGCTAGAGGCAGGATTTCCTTTTTCGTGCCTGGATCATTAAGCAGTCGCCTGCTAAGAAGCACTCCGTCTGTGGTTCTAATAAAAGTCCAATGGAGTCGTTGTGCAGCCATGGTTTGCAGAGTGCATTGAGTTGCCAGTGAAGACACGAGCTCTGCCATCTGTGGCATGGTGAAGGCAACACATAATTGGCAGGGACACATTCACTAGCCTTTCCATCAACACAGGTCCCCAGTGTCAACTTGGGTCTGCTTCTCCGGATGTGAGGCCCACAGCATCCAGACCAACTGTCCTTGCCCATGATAAATGTTGCTTTTTGAAGCCTAGGTGCATTTTGGATTAGCCCTGGCAAACAAGTAAACAGTGCATTCGTTACAATTATCAACACAGCCAAGCTGTGGCTAAAATTTACTGTTATATTAAAGTGCATTCATGTTGGATGTTAACACGTTTCATTGGTCTACTTTTCGTTTTTTATTGTAAACGTTTAGTAAATCTTATTTAAGCCAGTTTTAGTTTGCTAAAAAGAGATTAAAACACTTTCTTCCAACTGCTTAAAACGTTATGGCATAATCAGATTCTGTGAAATCGCATCTTGTAAATCACATCTTGTAAATCAAGAGAACCTAGACGCTAAGATATTTCTTCCTCATGCCTCTTTGAGTAACAAAAAAGTAAAAATAAAAGAAAAGCCCTGGCACGTGGCAACCAGTGCACTTCTTTTTTAGTTCTTTGCTTATTATTCTGTTGCAAACATTCGCCAATATGCTTTACATTTTTTAGCATGACTCCCAAGTCATAACCACAGACTGCATTTACTTGTATTACAAAGGTGATACAGAATATCTCGCAAAAGTGGCCTATCTCTTGCTACTTCCTGTGGCAGGGTGTAAACAGTTTACCTCAGAGGGGGCAGGGGATTGAATTAATGTTGAGATCAAGTTTATCTCAGCAGTTGCAGTGATTCTGCTTCACCTCACCATTGATAGGACTGCAATCTGTTCTCAAGGAATTGAATTCTTAACTTAACATGTTCAGCCTGGTGCTACTAGCATGCAAGAAATTCTCATTAACCAGGATTAGTTAGAGTATTGTGATGGATGGATGGAGGTTTAATTGAGCAGAATAGTTTTTTTTCTGAGGAAATTATGTAAAGGAATCAGTCTTATTCATGTATTAGTTGAGATGGTCGCAGAGGAGAATACCAAGAAACTGAGCTGAGTCAATCCTTGTCTCAGCATGTTAGTGTTTATGAGCCTACTCATCTATGATTAATCAGGATCACTTAACACACATTGACAACTGACAGCTGAAGTGTATTACATATGGCATAATCCACAAGCTGCAGTGGCTACTGTTGGTTGCAAATGCACAATAATATAACAGTATATAGATTTTGACATGACATATAATATCTTAATCCACCCGTTCTCGGCTATACAGTGCTGCCTGCCATTTACTGGAGCCTAATCAGTATTGCCAGCCATTAAGTAACGTTAGGCACTCACTTGGCACTCTTGCAAGCTGGCTACATAACTAACTCCAATAAAATGTTCGATTA
Source organism: Alitta virens (assembly GCA_932294295.1). Taxonomy (NCBI): domain Eukaryota; kingdom Metazoa; phylum Annelida; class Polychaeta; order Phyllodocida; family Nereididae; genus Alitta; species Alitta virens. The sequence continues at coordinate 69,325,779 of OW028573.1, forward strand.
CTGTGGGGTTACTTGATCAAGGCTTTTAGCAAAGTATTTTACAAAAGGAATAGAAAAAAAAGAAGGTTTGCTTGGAACACAACTCTTTGGTCAACAAGAAGGCAGTGCACGCCTGCGTTGCCATGGTAACACATCCCCAGGGTAAAAATAGACAGCTGAAGTCGGTGAAGACAAGAATCACGGTGGTCTGTGTGAAGCTTGCATGTTGTGGTCAGTTTGTTGGGTTTCCTTAGATCCATTTGCAGTATGACACTAACGTTCTCTCTTGATTACAAACATGAGCTGTGATTGGAGCATGGACGTATTATACTACGTCCATGATTGGAGGGCAAGGTCACCGGAAGTGCTCTTTGCTGATAGAGGTCAAGACTGGTGCTCTGCTAATTACAAGATGCATGTTCCTGCAATTAGCCACTGATGGCTGTGCTTCAATTATGTATGCAGAAATGCAAATCTATGAAGTTGTGCCTTTGGTACCACTAGCGAATGTTTTAAAATCATAACCTATGATATAGCAAGTTATATATCATATACATTATGCTGTATATTGGTGATGCCGTTGACGGCGTTGAGGCAATAGGTTCCCGGTCATTCTTTGGGGAGCTCCTGTCTTCATACGTTAATTGATATTGTACAGTTTATGCATACAGGATAGGTCGTCTGTTTGATGTGGTAATAAATGTATATATTCTCAGTGATGGGTGGCTTGTGAGTAAACTTAAATGCATACAACTCCTGGTTTCTCTGCATTTAGCTGCAGGTTCAGTTTGTTTTAACGTTTTAGTCGCACTGGATTGCTGATTAGGTCTGCCTCCAAATGCAAAGAATATCTTATTTGGAAGATTTACCTGATGTTGTCGGGATATTACTCCTCTTATTAAGTGGCGTTACATAGTTCTTGTGAAGAATGTGTACAGGTTTGTATAGAATAAACGCTAACTCGCTAACTCTATCTCATCCTTAGAGTGGTTTCTAAACTTTTTAGGCATTGAAATGTTTGTGGAATTAATAGCGAAACCTTGTATTTATTGAGAACTTGTTTTGAGCTGTTTAATTGCTGCTATCCATCACTTTGAGAATCAAGGTTAACCAAGGTCAAGGCCCCCAACTCAGTCCTGCTGGGATCCTGATGTTTCAGACACAATTTCGCATGGGCTTAACCTGCTGATTCTGGCCACACTTTTCCATTAGACTTTACTCTCAGGTACCATCAAGTTGCCTCATCCTGGCTGACACATCGTCAATTTCTTGATGTCTCGGACTTAGGGGGCTTTATATTACTAGATACATCACGAGCAACGGGTGTTTGTGTACAAATGAAGATGCTGATCCCTTGCTAACCACACACCTGGTTTTTTTATTGAGCCTGGGTGGCAAGGAAGTTGAAAACATATTTTTGAAATCATAACCAGCCGTAGATGATGCTCATAAATCACATTTATTTTGACAGATGAAATAAACTGTTGACGTGCATCGAAAATGACGTATTTCGTCGCATCTCAAAATAACTCCATGCTGTGTTCTTCCCATCAGGCGCGATTGTCATTTTATGAGTTGCCTATTTTCAGGAAGTTAAACGAAGTTGCCAGTAATGAGCTTAATTTATAACCTGTGGTTGGAAAAAGCACTCTTCATCCTTTGTTGTAAATTTTGGCTTTTTGTTTTTGGAAAAACATGTTGCGGCAATGAGCAACCAATACACTACAAAGGCACTGGTTGGAAGACTGATGCACAAACACCACAACAAAGGGTTGATAAAGATGTATGCTAGATTCATGCTCGAGTTGGACAAATAAAAGCATGCATGATAGATCTGCTGTCATACATCATTTGTACATTCTGGTTCCATGACTGATGGCCTGGTATTATTTGATGCCAAGTGAACGTGAAAGGATCAGCATGACACAAAAGGGTATCTAAGGTTATATGACGATTGTTTGCATAAGGCATTGCAGGAATGGGCAAGACTGTCACCTTCTATGTACAAATCCTACAGCTCTTTCCTCTTATAACAAATCTCTGTGGACAGATGTGCTCAACAGCCACACACTCATCAATAGAAGTGGAGACAGCCATATGATCTACCGCTGCTGGCAATACAGCAATGTTGCAGCTTGCAAGGACATAGAAGTTCATCTAAGGTCTGCCACTACTAATGAGTATCTGATATTGCTCTGTATCGTCACTAATGACTGTAGAAATGAGAGATGTGCCTTTCGAGGTTGTCTCTATGGGAGGAAAACTTTTTTTATGAAGTAGAATATATGCAGAGTTGCAGACATTTGACTGCAGTGAAATGACTGTCATTTCAAGTCACATTCAACTTCACGCTTGGGTTTGATTCTAGAGACGTGACTCGTTTATGTTCCCACATTGGTGTGTGTGTGTGTGATTTTATGTGCAAAAGCAAGCATATAGGAAAGAAGAACAAAGCAATAGTATGGTTGGTTCACACCAACGTTTATTCAAACAAAAATATGCTTTGATGTGCACGTTTTTGCATTTGTGATGATCCACAATGAATGTCAATCTTACGATTCGGTGAACTTCAGTTTGGTTTGAATATTTTGCCACACACCAGGCCTATTATAAACTGCAAATATTACTCTGAATTGTTCAAAGGCAGAGTAAATAAATTTCGTATTAGCAAGGGGATTTGCAGAGCAGAAGTAAGAAATCCTGTGCATCATTCTTGTAACTGAGCTCTGGCAACACTAATGGTTGCAGTTCATGTTTATTGGATGTTTCTTCCATGTTACTCCAGGTTTGTTGCACATGTGGTCCAGGAAATTTACTTAGGCAGACCTGGAATGCAAAAACACTGTGGGAACTATGTATTTTTAGAGAAATGTTATACCTTGTTTGATAGAACTCACCTCTGTTACCCATTGGCTTCCTGGTTATTGATGCTGAAAACTGATAAGGTAATCTTTCTACAACCCGCATACACAATTTGTACAATTTAACTAGTAGTATACATGTTCTTACAAATTATGAAAAGAATGTGGTCAATTGTTGAATGGAGATATGAGTGGGCTGTCGTGTTTCCCTTAATTTTGAGCACAGTTTTAGATGTCCCAATTATAGTGTTGGGCGATTGTATTAATGTAGAATATCGTGATGTGGCACTATCAATATGCCTTAGCTGTAATCGGAACACTGAACATTCCTGAGCCTAATGCATGTGGGAGTGGTCTATTTCTGGCCAACTTATGGTCACATTTCATTGGTCTCATAATGCTCTTATCTCTCTCTGGACATGACTGCATGCAGTTCACAGTCCTTAGGAATCAGCAGGACTTGGGGATCCTGAGGAGATGACCTTTGCAGCTCAGTTGAGACGTCTGTCTAGACTCAGCCAGCGTTTAAAACGTTCATCATGCAGCGTTATAGCCTTCCCAGGTGGGGCACCCGTATATTAGGCATGTTTTTCTCATGATGCTACCCTGGCTTGGGCCCATCTTCACACTTACACGTAGAATCATGCACATATTTGTGTGCACTGTGCCTTGCTCGAATGATATGCGGTGCCATTCATCCACTGGTATACAATGTAAATAAACAAGAAAGCATGATCACAGATAGGCAGTGGGGCAAGGGCTCACATATCACCGGATTGGGGTCTGGTGGTGATGTGGATTAGGCCAAGCCCTTTTTGGGTATTTATAAATGAACACGGGGCTATTGTAATGGACAATGGCCAGTCTAACTACAGCTATATAAGCTAAAGGGCTCTAGTAGCAGATGTTCCTGATGGCTGTTCGGATGGACATTTGGACCACTAGTGAAGCATCTCTTCTTGATATGGCAGTTGATGAATTTGAAGTAAAGACCCCTCTTTTTATCATTTTCTTTGCCTTCACTGTGCCTGACAGATTATGGCCAAGATTCCTGGAATTCTGCAGACACCTTTCTTATAGCATGGCAGCTCTAAATCATGACTGCACTACGTGCTCTGTGAACATGATGAGGTTGATGAAGGGACTTCACCTAACATGATCTTCAGGTTCTCTAACCGCGCCATCTGTGGGATGTTATGAACATGTTGATAAGAGGCATCTGCTGAGTAATCTGGCGCTTGATGAAGCTGGTGTTTCAGGCTGATGGAAAGGTGCCCTGTAGTGGTTGTTGACCAAGTTGTTCTTTGCTGTTGTATACAAAGGGCATCTGGAGCGCCTTGCTTTACGCCTCTGTTGCAGTAGCAAATGGAGTGGGGTCATGTGGAGGACAGCAATTTGTCTACAGGAAATTGCAGGACACTAAACCATTGCCCACAAGCAGTTAAGTATTGGAAACGTGGCCACGCCCTGATTGTTTCAAGTATTGCATCTCACAATGTTTACAACGCCTGATATTGACAAACGGTAGCAGCAGCCGCAACAATCGCCAATTCCTGGCAAAGCATCTCAATTGCAATGCATTTTTCATGATTCATCAGGTCTATGGTCCCCTGTATGCTCGTCATACACGTTTCATGGTGTGTTGATGGATCCAGCTATTTTTTGTTGCAAAAAACAAGGAATGATAAATATGCTTTAGGAGGTGCGATACATTGAGCATTATATCCTTGTTAATGCACCTTAATGAAATATCAGATGCTCCATATCAAGATTTATTGATCTGTATGCCTCGATGACTGAAACGAAGTTTGCATCATCAAGCGAAACAATGGCTGCATTTAATTTTTCTGCTGTTTGGCTGCTGTGTGTCTCATTTCCAAGCGATGGTAGCTTGTGTTGATGGACTGTGTTGTAACAAGAGCGGTATCAGGTCGTCACTCAAGAACCCCTTGCCCCTGTCCTGTCGTAGGGTTGCCAGTGTGTCCCTTTTGGTGTTACGTCACATAAGTCAGGGTAATGTCCCTTTGTGGGGCAGGGGGGAATTGCAGCATTGTAGTGGTAAATAATTCAGGTGGTGAAGGGCGTTAGTCAGGTGGGACAGCATCTACCTGGCAATATGCTTGTTGGCTGGCTGTTCAGCCTGACTGTGAGCTAGCTGGGGTTGGCTGATCACTTTCTCTTCTGACATTTACGAGCAGGGCAGGGCGTTGCACATACTAGCCATCTAGGTGCTCTTGATGGTCCTTGCAGTCCCTTTGAACGTGCCTGGAAACCTGTAATCTGCTATGCTTGACCTGCACCTGCTACAGCACTGACCATGCAGGGTTGGTCACTTTGGAGGCTTCACTTCGTACCTAATTTCAGGGAATTCCATAAATCTTGGAGGCGGTGATCCGTGCAATACGAGTGAGGCATTGCTATACCATTGAAGTAGCGTTTATTGGTGGACATGGTTGCCATAGCTTCTTGTTTGTCTACAAGAAAACCAATCTCCGTGTGAAGTGACTATCTAAGCAGCTAAGCATGTGGCCCTTGAAAGCATCACTCCATTGTTTGTCCCTGCGGGGACCACTTGAGCTCCTCCTAATTTACTCGCCTTGTCAGGATTTTGCGGCTTGTCAGCATATTAGTGAGATTACAGGAGGAATATGAAGTGTTGCTAGTGTCAGTGGTCGACCTCACTTCCGTGCTTGCGTGAGACACTTCCCATGACCCACAGTGATCCACAATGATCGTGTTTCCATCAATAGACCAAGCAATATCTGATGGGGCGCTATTCCCAGAATCATGCGTGCCTATGGAAAGGCCGGGCCCATGAATCATCTACATTGTCATCCCTGTTGAATTCTCATTTCAGGAACATGGCAGTCTGAGCCTGTTGGAGGCTAATGTGATTTATAACTAGCTTACATGTAGTTGGCTTCATGTGTTATTTAGTCCATGTTTGTGTACTTTGCTCAACACAGGGCTGCCTGTCCTACAAATATTCACACTAGAATGCTTTTAGGAGCCGATGATCAATACGCTGCCTTTCTTGATGAAGACTAGGAGGATGGTTGTGCCAATGACCTTGGGTCAGCCGAAGGTCAAAGGTCCACCCGACCCTGACAGGTCTACACGAGGAGGAAGGTGTCTCGTTACTGCCACAAGAAAGATGGCATCCTCCCCGTGTAATGTTATTCTGCGATGGACATTGTTGGGTGGCAGGCTAATCAGTTGCTTGGTCACTGGGACTAGTTGATTCTCTGACATGCATGGTGATGGTGAGGCCCTGAACGAAACATCAGTGTTGGAAGCAAGGGCCTTATTTTGACCATGGACTCCCATGTTTTGACAGAGGTTCTTGTAGCCCCCACACCATAACTCATAACAACAGTGCCCTTCATGATTCGCAGCATTTTCGATTTGATTATATGGCCCTAAACATCGGATGTGACTTGTGTTGCTAAGCAACTCAAGCAGCGAAACAATGCCAATTGTTATGTCGCCACATGTTCTGCTCGATTGTGCATGCACATCTAGTGTGTTGCTCCATGTGCTGAGCATTTTGTCAGCATGCTGTGTTGGGTCCTGTAAACAGATCAAGCACGATGAATGAACCGAGTCACCATCTATGATGGGACTCCATTAACATGGCCATTATTGTGCCACACGAACACGTGCGTTCTGCTCCGTTGATAAGATCAAGCATGCAGGTCAATGTTTTATGGAGTTGTACTTGCAATTTTTTTTCTCTCGTTTTGTTTTGAAATATGGAGTGTATAAAGGAGTATTTGTGAGCGTGTGTATCTGTCAGCTGCTGGAGAAATTAAGTCATTTACTTGGAGTTGCTTGTATTTTCGTCTGCAGATGGTGCAGAATGGCAGCTGCACTTCTGGGGCATTTCTGGGCTAGATGACTAAGATGCTGAGGTTGCTGCTGCAGAAGTCTTTGCAGTGCTCCATGGGAATGATTGGAGTGCCATGCCATGCACGATTGCTGTGCCCCCATGATTGCGGTGTTACTAAGCTTCACCATGACATCTCCCAGAGCCCTTGCGCCGGTCATTTCATTGCTGGTCCAAATGGCTTGGAGTGGCCATAACCTGCAAGCCTGTGATTTACGTCTCCAGCGGGAGAGGCAGTTCTCCATGACTGTAAAATGTGCTGCTCTGTCGGTGCACTTGGTTGAAGCCACCAGAATAGGGAGTGACCTCATAACAGTGGCACAATCCCTCCCCTATTGTGATCGATGTCGTTTTAACAATGTCAAGACTAGATCACAGGGTTCTTTTGTTTTTAGCAGTGAAAGGGTGACATTTATCTCTTAAAATGATGGTGTTGTGAAGTATTTGCACACACAACAATGCATGGAGATGAAATGAGCAGGTCGGCGGACTGGCAAATGATTAATCGAGTATCGGTGTCACTTTTCATTCTGTTGTAATTTTAAAGTGTGGGGAACAAACCTCCCACTTGCAGGCGTAAAAAAAGTCCATTGACATGGTGTGCTGGATGCAAACGACATGTTAATTCCTCCATTGTTAGCTTTCCGTTTTTTCTACCTAGGGCAGGGCGACCGATATCTGTTTCAATGGGGAGTTTGGCACTGGTGGCCGTGTTCGTTTTTGGGCCTTAATGAAAGGGGCTGATCAACAAGTGGTGCTCTGGTCCTCAGGGATGCTGATTTGCCTGTTCAGTTGCTGAGTCTGCAATGGAAGCCCTAAAAGCAACAGTAATAAAGGTCGATTGTATTTTGACTTGCCAAGAGGCAAGAGCTGCTAGCTTGGATAAACTAGTTCATCCAAGCTGCTAGTATAGGGCGCAGAAGCCATGTTCCCTGCCACCCCATAAGTCAGGTGCAGGTTGCCATGCAACGTAATTGTTCGAACTGTTACTCTCAATTTCCAGGGAGCAGGTCGTTTGCTGCATCGTGCGTGCTAACTCCCGTTTATTACGAGACTCTCGTTCCATTACGGAGGTCACTTGCCAGGCTCCGTGCGTTTTTAATGTCCTTTTATTGTAATTGGTTGTGTTTTCAATACAGCTGACCGGCGACAACTGGTCCGAGTTTGTGTTGAAGTTGTCGTGTTTGCTAATGAAAGTTAGGTTTGTTATTTAAAGCAAAACTTTTTGTAACCTCATACGTTATATTTTGTCCCGAACAACAAAGGGGACTGTAAATCCTTTAGATGTGGATCAGTGAAAAGTCCACTTGTGTTCTGCATTGGAATCTACCAGACTAAGGATAGGAAGCCTAAACTGAACAATGTTGACCAAGAAGTCCTGTTTTTGTTGGCCACTAGACACATTAATCGTTTATAAAGGAAACATAACTTGAATATAATGTTTACCAAAAGGTACACACATTATGTTGGCCAGGGGGTAATGCTATATTTGATATAATCCTGGTTGACCTAGAAGGATATAACCTGTGGGTTGGTCTTCTAAGACAGCACGAGGTACACTGAAAAGGAGGAGTTTTAAAGGGCACAGCTGGTCTTAGAGAGAAGCTTCCGGTTCCCATGCAATCAAGCAGAAAAGAGTCTGTTAGGAGGTGGCTGGAGAATTTCTCCAACACTTGGCCTAATCAAGTGCGAAGGCTGCTTTACCGAGCCACCATTCACACTAACTCTTAATCAAGGAGTGAAGAAAAGCTGGTGCAGCCTGGGGCCAAGGTATCCCTGGCTGATTATCTGATAATTGAAAGCAGGTCTTCAGATAAAACCCATCGTTTGTACTTGGAGTATTCCGGTTCAGGTAGCTCAAGGAGGTCTCATGTGATATTAGCGAATAATCATGCGGATACACGATCACATGGGATGGATGACAAAGCTAGGAATTGAGTTGTGGTACTGCATTCCAGGTTGTTTTTCTTATTGTGGGTTGGTCTCATTTGATGGGTTTTTATATTAACCTTTTCTACAATGAAAGGAAGGAGCAGGGGAACATGAATCACCTTATTTTATAACAAGGGTTCCCTTCAACTTCCTTGCCTTATAATATTATGTCTTTCCCGATTAGGCAGTACATGTTATCTAAGCCATTTCGTGGCTTACTGTGAAGCTCTCTTGTTGCAATTTAGGATCACCCTGACACAAATAAGTGAATTTACAATGCGACTAAATTTGATTTGTTGTTTCAGGTGGTGCTGGACAAGTGTCAGGACAAGAGGAAGTGCACTGTCAGGGCCAACCCCAGTGAGTTCGGAGAGGACCCCTGCCCCGGAACCAGCAAATACCTAGAAGTGGCTTACAAGTGTCGACCAAGTAAGTGGCAACCTCTTGATATTCTGCTCTTTCTCAAGGAGACCAGCAAGAGTCTCTTAGTCCAGTGGTCTACAAAATGTGCTATTAGTGCAGCAGCGTTTGTTCCATTGATTTCACAGCAGCAGTAGCCTTTCCTTGGTCTGCAGTCTACACTCATCAGCATAATAGGTGAGGGGATGTAGCTGAAGCAGGGCATGAGGACAGTGTGGAAAGCAGTGTGGATAGCAAGGATAGCGAAATAGGTCAACAGTGCCTGGCACTGGTTTGCTTTACTTGTGGGCTATTCGCAGCGTGGGGGAAATTGCAATGGGATTGCCTGGGATCAGAATCCGTGGGCAGCGTTGCTGATCTGGCCGACAGTTGACAGCCTATCGGACCAGCCCACATTCGGCTTTGTCGATAAGAGCAATATTGCAGAGCATCCAGGTCATTCCAAGCAGAATCATGATTATCTACGGTGAACTGGCAATTTGCATGTCAAACAGAAGCTGTGCTGTGGACAGCTATGAGGTTGTAAGGCAGCTTTTTCCCCCTCTCTTCCAGTCAATTCCATTCATTGAAAAGGACCTGTCCATCTGAATGACTCATGCAAAATTTTGGCCAGGAAATTGAATGGATTTCCAGGACCTACATCTAATCTATGCAGTAACTGGGATATCGGTGGGATATTCCTAATGTAATTGTTTGTCACATTGGGAAAGTTTGTCACACCGCAGGGTGTAAAGAGGATCTATAAAAGAAGATCTTGAGGCAATGTGACAAGTGTAAAGGACAGGGCCATTTGGGATGCAAGTGCAGTGTCTACTATGTCAACAGCTCCACACTCCCAGGTGTACCTATGCCCCTCACAGCAGCAACAGCAGCAGGAGCAACAACAGCAGGTCCTTGATGGATTGGAGACCAGAATGAGTGGACAGCTGCAACCTGGGATGCTTGGACATGATGTTGGTTTTCCACGGACTCCCTAGATGCTAGCTGGGCAAGCTGAGCCACCGCGATGGACCTCTCTCTAAACTATCTCTGCTTTTCATCTTCAGTCTGACTTGCTATCTTGAAAAGCAGCTCGAAACTCTCACTGGTGCCCTGTGTCCTCAGAACAAGGGCATTCTCCATCTCTGCTCCAGCCTATTTGCTCAGATTCAATAACACTGTCTGGAGCCCTTGGCTTTTGGCACATCTTCATCATTCATAGTCAACCTGGAGTCCAAAAGAATCCAATTTAACATTGAGAGGGTGACAGCTGAGGACAGTGATTCTTCATTTCATTAGAAACACTCTGGTGTTTATGTAATAAAAGCCACCTGCCCTTTACAGAGATTGCAGCACAACCAAGTCACTTAAATGAAAACAAAAAGGTCTGGAAGAATCAAGAATGCGCTAAGAGCAGTAGCATGTCCATTTAAGGGATGTTTCCATTGCATTGGACCTAGGCGAGGGTGATCTGTTATTCTTGACAAGAACCAGAGTCTTCTTAAGAATCAAATTGAAGCATGAGTCACCAGTTGATCAGCAAATCACGGTTCATCAGAAGGTCATCATGTGGACTGCAGGGCTTTCCTTTGCCTCCCATTGACTCAATATTGAGGACTGTGCTGCTCAGACCATTCAGCCATACATGAAATTGAAGTCTTTATACTTACGACAGATCCTGCTGGAAGACCAGTTTAAAGATTGCCAGAATTTTGCAGAGATATTCATATAATATAATTTACAGCCACAAGGTAGCACTGTCTGGCATCGTTATAGGTAGCAGGGATGGGGGATGAGGGTTGCTGCTGAGTATCCATTGGGGGATCTCTCCATCTTCCTAATAAGGTTAGCATGCTGTAGCTTTTCTCGCCATGCAATCAATTTGCTAGGGGTGATAACCCATGCCCCTCTGTGAGACAAGAGGAATCCATATGAACCGTATACATGTTGTGGGCTGGAGCACCACCCAAATTGACAAGATGTATTCACAGCCTGTAGCTTCAGCATGTCCTCTGATTAATAGGAAAACCCATCAGTGATACCTAGGCCTTCTTGTGACTACTGTATCTTGCTACTCTATCGATTGGTAGGTCCCAGAGTGTCACAGAACCCAGAAGACCATTATGGAGAAGGTGCAGTTAACGTGGGTCGTTATGTGTTCATCATGAACCAGAATATCATTTGTTACGTTCATATATAATATGGAATGTCCTAATACGTGATGTGGTAAGAAAGAAAGAGGGGGCCCAAAAAATGCATCTCAAATGGAAGCATGTGACACCTCTGCATATCATAAAGCATTGCAGCATGCGTGTGCAATATCACCATGCATGCAAGGGCCAACCTCACACGAAACATCAATTTTTTGATGTGGTGAGGGACTGGTGTCTGTATTCGCGAGTCTCTTGTCATTATGGAGGCAATGACAAAAACACATGCAAGCAAGTATGCAGGCTGTCGTGCTTGCCAAATGAAGTTCTTGTGTGCAGTTTGGCTTCTTGGCTTGGCACAGTCCTGCTATTAGTAATGAAATCGTGAATACCACTGTCACTTCTCTTCACTTTAGTATTGCATCCCATATAGCTTCTGTTATTTACACACTCTATAATGTTCGTTACAATGACAACACCTTATTTCTGCACTTATAAGACCATAGGATGGAGCAGATGTGATTAGATAACATTGCATCTGACAAACACCAATCAATAATTGGTGTCGTGAAAAGCTCTTGTCAAACCCTCGTCCCAACTTTAGAACTCATCCATTAGACAAATGTTTGCTTGAGCTGGGAGCTCGTTTAGTGCTTTGGTGTTAAAAGGAAAGTGGACTGATTAGGTGTGAATGACTTTCAGATTATGAGGCCAACAAAAAGTTTTGCAACACAAATAACCGGAGAACATCTATTACTGATTCCTGGTATTAATTATGTTGAATTTAAAAACAGTTGACAGTTGAATGTGGTTAATGTAATTTCTTTCCATTGATAGGATTTTGATGTTTTATTTTTGTTTTCAGGCGAATTCAGAAAACGAGTGGCATGCGAAGGAAGCGATCTGAACCTGCAATGCAAAAGGTCCCATAGGATCGCTATTTATTCCGCTGTGTTTGGCAGAGATTCTACAGGAGACTTGGAATGCCCAGCAGCACCAGGAGTTAACACAGGTTGGTTGGTTGCTTGCATGAACGCTTGAATGCTTTGCTTGACATTGCTTGACATTGCTTGAAAAGCTGATCGAACAAGGTGGTGAGTCTGTGCATTGGCTTTAGTAGCTCTGACCTGCAAAGCACTAAGAGGGTCCAGTTAGAACGTTGGCTTTTAAGATACCAGAAGCAACAATTGCAACAGCAGCAGTTGCAACAGATGCAACAGCAGCCTAGAGATGTGGCTAGCACTAGTGACAATTCCTACAGCTGCTGCTTTGAAGGAGTTATTGGCCTCACAGGTGGTAATGATGATAATTCCTGCTGCAAGCGTGATTTACTTCTAAGAAGGCAGCCAAAAGGATGGCTACCAGGTGTCTGTCTCTGGCTTAATGGTCTCCTAGCTCTTGTGTAGTGTGTAACGACCAATCAAGGAGATTGCTTGAGTGCAAGAGACTCTTGCTAGCTGCTGTCAATGGTACGCGAGAGCAAGTGTAAATCTAGCCACCCTTGTGTGTTGTTCTGCAGTTACTATTCCCTCTGATTAAGTGTAGTCTTGTCAGTCTTGTGGTATTCATTTCACCAGTCTGTGACATTTTGTCCCCAACGTATATAGACTCACCCATGCATCTTATTGCTGTGGTGTGAAACGTTGCATAAAAAAGTTACAGGAAAAAAAGAATGGAAGTGGTTAAAAATACTTGGATATTTGCAGATGTGAGAAACTGCAGCTGTGCAGTGTTTGTTCTTGCCTCTTGCTCTGTGTTATACTAATGGTCTGACCTCCCATCCAGAGAAACCACTCATGGAGGTCCCATGCCCAAGTCCTATATTGGTCCTCTATTGGCATTGATGGTCTCTTTGAGTGATGGACAGGCTCCAGGTATTGATGGCAACATTGAGCTGTTGGGCTCTACATAAGGATCAACACAAGTCTTAAGTACAACCGCAGGTTTAATACAAGTACATGTATAGAACTGATAGAAGAGCAAGCCATAAGGAATTTCCGATTATCATATCTCCTATACATTGTTCTTTATGACTAGAAACCCCAGCAGCGCACCTAATGGTTGCAAATAGGCCTAGCTATAGATACTGGCACTGCATTCAATCATTACCAATGCTCTACCACTCAGTTATTTTGAGGCAGAGTATGGACGACAAAGGGCTTAGCCAGAGGATGTATTGACATGGTACTACAAGGCACATGTGTGTGTGTCCCTCGCAGAAACAAGATGGCTGCTAGCTTGTCGATTGGTGTTCAGAACTTCAGACATGGTGATGTTCAGAGTGGAAAGCCCTCAGAAAACAGATACTTTGATGTGACTAATAATAAGTGCAGCAGAGAAGGATGTAGTTTGATGAAAGTCCACTGATGTGGAAATGCTGCATATGCCTCTGAAGATTCTGAAGATGAAAGAAATTGGCACCGACCTATTGTTGTGAACTTATGATGGCCAGCTCAATTGGTATATAATTGTGATATGATATATAAAGACTTACTCTGAAGCGATAATCTCATTCCAGTGTCAGTTCATGTTGATGTTGGACTGAAGTTTACATTCAAATGTTTTGTTGTGATGTGTTGTAATTAAAGTAGGATGTTTCAGAAAATTGGTGTCACTAGTACACCTTATCAATTTTAATGTCACTTTTGACAGCCACATACATGTCATGTAATGAGGTTGATGTGACAAAGACATGTGACTGGGAGTGACTAGTACTGACTGCTGTTGGTTTCTCATATCCACTTCTATATTTCTGTTTCTGGAAATGCTGGGGAAATTTTTTCTCATGAGTATTTGTAAGTGAAGAGAGTAACGTAATGCATCATAATTATGAAGTGTATGCAGATCACTTTTCTTGTTTCCTTGTCTATGTTTGCAAGTCATTCTATGGCCATGGTCTTTTGATCATTCCCATGCGTTATTATGCATGTTGGTGCTATACATTTATATTCCATGTTCATAATTATAGTGTGCAAATTATGGGGGATGTATTTAGCTCTAATTACCTCATACTGTAATTTCCTGTCATTTTGTTCCTTATTGCCAGGGAGAAATGAATGTCAATCACCCATTATCAGTCCAACACCAAACATACCCTAACATATCCTAGTAAATCAATGAATCCTGGAGGAATCAGGCTGGAAATTTGATAGACTTTTAGGGGTACTTATGACCAGGGGTCAGTGACCTGTGGTCAGAGGTCGTTTCCAACCTGGGTCACATGAATGATAGATAGATAGATAGTCATACTCTTGGAAATGATGCAGTATAGTCAGAGACGTATAGTGTTGAGATGCAACACCGCGAGATACCCAGTTGCAGTAGTGATGAACCGAAAGTGATGACTCAGTTTCCTAAGTTGCAGGCGATTCTCTCCACAAACTGCCAATTTGGCCAACACAAAGACAAGCTGCTAATCTCATCATGAGCCCTGATGAAGTGAAAATTGCATGAAACTGCTGTGCGTTGTAATGAGCTTGCTTTTTCCTACACTGTGCACCAATGGCTCGCTTCAGTCTGATCACTAAGTCATTCAAGTACCTAGAAGGGAATAGCCATTCCGAGCTGCATTAGCATCGTTATAAACGTGTCAATACAATTACTGAGCCTCCTCGTTGTTGCTGTTATAAAGACTAGTTACAGTGCTGACAAGCTGGAGATGCCTATCATTATTGGCAGGTTTAAAGAAACTTTAAAAAGCCAATACTTGTACTCGATTTTTGTCCTATGGAGACTTTCCCTAAGAAACTTACATCGCATGGGTAACGCCCACTGTTTGATAAAGACAAAAAAGTTGGTAGATTGTCTAGCAGACCAGACTTGACTGTGCCCCTCAAGACCAAATTTGCTTAAAATTAGCTTTGTTAGTTGCTGTGGGTGGAAGATGACTGTTTTGCAGGACATTCCTTAGGGACCATTGTCTTGTCAAAGTAATGCAATGCAGTTGGTGGCCACAGTACTAGGCCTTGCACTGTAGTTTACAGTTTATTATACAGTGGAGTATAGTTATTGTACAGTTCATGTTTGTCTTCCTTACACATTATAATTTACCTCGTCCGTGACCTCACAAGATCTAATTGAATTAACATGAGAGAGTAAACCAGAATGGTAGTGATACCTGTGATGCTTGTATAATGCAGAATTCGGCCAAGGTATACCCCTGGCAGGGTAAATAAACGAGTTTGAGAAAAGTATGTTTTGAATTACATATCACGTGAATGTGAGACTTGACAAACAATGCAGAGGTTATGGTTGGTGCAGGGTGGACCCCCTTGTCATGCTTATCAAGTTTGCTTCTCTGTTTGGCCTTAGAAATGTGAGAGTTGACCTTCATGCTAATCTCTCTTATTCAGAAAAGTTTATTGTGTGACTTGAGAATTGACAGGGCCACGCCTTCTACCAGACATTTCTTTAAGATCCCTATTTATAATTCGATGATCAATGAGTATTGCTTAAATATCATAGATGTCGGTATGGAGCCTTGTTTTTATAGACTTGTTGGGATCCTGAAGGCATGGTAGTGACTTTTGAATCCTTGATCCTGACAGCAATTAATAAATGACCCCCAGCCAGCATGTGGTAGGCACATGTGTTATATATCCAAGGCAAATGAGCACTCTAACAGCCCTGGCTTTTAAATTGCCCTTCGTATACCTGCCCTGATGTCCAGTTGACCTTTACCTGCTGAGTGGTCAGTATACTTGACCTTCAAATGCAGTGTGCTTGTACACCAAGGTCAGGCAACATGGGGCAGCATGGATGTGTGCAGTTGATTGGAGCAGGGGGTCTCAAGAACAACACAAACAAACAGTGCGAGGACCTTTCCAGGTGTCCCGAGCCCCCTAGATCCCTGCATGTATTGACCCAGTGGATCTAGCCCTGATTCAGGCTTGCAGTCTAGTTGCAGCGCACCCCATTCATTACTGCTTCATTTATTACCAGAAACAGCTGCTCTGATGTATCGTTACCAATTCGCTCTCTCGTTTTGATCCTGCTGGATAATAAATTACCCACTCCAGTCGCTCAGCTTCAGAGCAGTTTTTAATGAAAATGTACTATCAGGCAAGCAAAACAGAGTGAGTGGTCTCGTTTCCACAACGTGTTGTTTGTTACAGACTTGACACTAAACTGCTTTAGAGCTAGAAAATGTGAGGGTTGTACCTCCTTAAACATGTGATGATAATCCAGTTGTAGCAAAAATGTACTGGTTTAGTCTGAGGGTTTGTGACAATTAAATGGGTTAAGTGTAAAGGAGAAGAGGCACTAGAATCTGCACTGAATCTGCTCTGTGGAAACGCATCATCTTTTTACTGCAGTGGATGTCAAACTAGCCTGGCATGTGTGGGGGATGAATTACATTACATTGGAGATAGCACACGGCACTTCTAAACTACCCAGTGAAGTATCATAGCTTACATCCCAGTGGGATAGGCACAAGCAGAGATACAGGCCTGCAAGGCTTAATCCAGTTTGCTGCTTGGGGAGATGTGGTTGCTGATGCTGCAGAAAGGGATGCTCACGTGCAGACACGGATCACTCTCGCCCTCCAGATACCCCTTTAGGATTCAACGCCTGCTCTGCAAAGTCTTGGCAAATACGCAACTCACAAACACTTAACTCTGAACACACATACTGAGGCTAATCTAGGAGTAACTGTATTACATTAACTAAGATCAGTTGCTTTCGTTAATGTGAGATATATTGCTGAAAAAGAAATACGATGCAGAGGAAAGGTGAAAAAATATCTCAAGTTGCTAAAGAATTAATGGGAGTAAGACTCTAAAGAGACCTGTCCCAAAGGGGTTGTCCACTCCACTGCTAACTTTCCCATGAGCATTAGGTGAAGAGAAGACGAGACAGTGATAGATCTGCTCCTATTCAGACAGGTATCAAGCAAGTAGATATACTTTGAGTGCCACTGACAAGTATACATAGCAATAGGTCGGCTAGAGTGGCAGTCTAGTTACCCCTACATTCCAAACCCTTACGATATACACACTTAAAAGTTCTTTCAGGCTGTAGTAGTCTAGATTGTGCAAAGATGAGAGGGGCTTTGGTAGTCACGCCAGTGATCTTGCAGATGCCTCCTAATTGTGCCTCGAAATTTGGTATTTGAAGAAGTCAGTGCTCTTCGTTGTGCCGATCAATCGGATTGTGTGACCTTTGCAAGTTACATTGTTCCAAGAGTAGCATGAAATGGTAAGCAATGGTGAAGTGGATTGGCATGCAGGGTTCGGCTCATTCTACAAGAGTTCCTATGAACTTAGGCATTTTTAGGTTCTATTTATAGCCCAGAAGTACTCTGTTCTTGGAGGTACCCATCTACCAGGTGAAACCCTCAGACAACTCAAGTCTGGCCAGAGTGATCATCAGTGATGAGGAGTGTCATGGAGGCAGCATCTCAAAGGCCAGCCTCAGCCGTCGACCATCACATTTAGAGATCACAAACTTCAAAAGTCGGTGTGAAATCCAAGTGACTGACAAAGTAAACTGGAGTGGCAGGTTGATGAGAGGTGTTCCTCTTGGCATGGTGCCAGTCTGCTGCAGCAGCTGGTGTTGGACTAGATGGTCACTCTGGCAGAACATTTGTAACCCCCTCAGGATACTGCTTAGCTGCTCTTAGCTGATCTGGCCCTAGTTAAAACTCAGCTCAACTCTGGTGCATGTCAACCTGTTCATATGATCTCCACGTGAGGTTAACTGATAGTCTATGCCAGAAGGAAGTATGCTAATTGCCAGACAGAATGCCAGTACATGTAGCTGTTCTAATTGGCTGCACGTTTAACATTATGCTTTGCAAGGGATAAAGAAAAACATAAAAGACGTATGGTGAATTGGATACATTGTTAGCTGAGAAAATCATATGGTGAAAGTTAGCAGTGTTTATGTCAGTTTTTTTGTGAGAGCTGTATAATGCCTTGCATTCATTGTTGATTATGCGTGGATTCTTCTTTGGCTTGGGGTTGAAGTAAATTGCCAGGGTTTTATCAGAGGGTGGAAAAAGACCCGTTGCTTGGGCAACAATAAACAGGAGTGGCAGGAGATGCTAGACGGACACCTGTGTATGTGTTTTGGGTGAGGGGTACAGATATGGGCCCCAATCAGGGTATTTGCCTTGCCCAAGTTGCCCTACCTGCAGAGCTACACAAATGTTGAGCAGAGTCATCTTCTACCTCTGTTACCCAGCAGAGCCTCAGCTTCCCTGTTGTTTTCATTGCATCTTCTCTTGCTCAACACGTATCCGGCATGCTTCCCCTCTGGGAATAAGCTACCAGTCAGTGTGAGTGTCTTGAGAGGAAATCCAGAAATATGACCAATTGGGCAACAACAGAGAATGAGCCAGTTCCTAGCTCATGGGGTTATTGCTTCCGTTTGTGATGGAGAGAAATGAGATGATAACTGAGTGATTTGGGTGATGTTGATTAAGGGCTGCTGCTGCTGTTGCTGCTGCTGATGTGGCTTTTTACTCAACACCCTTGTTTAAATGGCCCCATCAATCGTGCAGGCAGACAGGAACCTCATGTTAGAGGGCTTCAATCTACCTCAATTGCCTGATGCTTTGGCTAATGCTGAGAGCCAGGATGTTACTCTTGTGATATTCAGTGAGGAAAGAACATCAAAAGAGAAAATGGACCTCTTTCTATGCTGAAACTTCCACTGCATTCTCCTCTTTACATCTGTACATTACTTGGATGGTGGAGCTATTCCAAGTCGTTGCTTCAGCCGTTCTCCATCACTCTGTAGATTGTCTTCAATTAGCTGGTATGGTCAGGGACTACTCTCTCCCCCATCTATTTTTCTAGGGCTAAAACCATCTGCAGCAGGCTAAGACTTACACCATGTCTAAGCTGATAACAGCCATAAGAGGTTTCTTCTGTTTAGTTTTGCATTGTTTATAAAATACTCAATCTTTTTGTCTTCGAGCAGCATGTTTTATCTTCAAACTGTAAATTGTGGACTGTGTATGCCTAGTCTGACCATCATTCTTCGGATGTATGTTGTTAACAATGTAATGAGTTTTTACCAGTGTAAAAGCTGAATTGTTTAATTATTATTATTTTTTTTTTCAGAATGCCAAGTACCATGTTCCCTACAAGTGGTGATGCGGGAATGCCATGGGAGACGAAGATGTTCTGTTCCAGCACTTCAGTCTCAGTTCGAGCTTGGACTCGCTCGGTTCAGCAACCTCTGTCCAACCAATACACCAAAATACCTCAGTATTGTCTATGCTTGTGGTAAGTTGCAAAAGTGTGTTTTGTACCTACAGGAATATAACACTGCTAAAAACCCAAAACCATTGTCAGACAGTGAGACATTATTGATCTGGCCTTGTGTAAGTTGTATTGCATTGCTGTCCGTATAAAGCGAGTGGTCAGACAGCCAACAAAAATTGGAGCATCAGGCATGAAAGGCCCTTGTCATTGTTGTCAGAGTCCTCGGAAATCCTCGCAATGAGGCTTGTTCGGCTGTCCTCAAAAGTCGGGTCAACTGCCACAAAGACCTTCGGAAGCAATCAGAATGTCTTATCAGTTTCATCTTCAGCAACATTCAGTTTCATCTCTTTGTAGCCTCAGTTTTCATCAACCATCTGCCATTCCAGTATTAATTTCCTGATAAACATGACTGGGCAATCCACTTAATGACAACCAGATAAACAAATTTATTGCCTCTGATTATAACATAGATAAAACAGCTTGGGAACCAAATTTGCAATTTCCAATCAATAATCTTCTCCTGCTTCACGGAAAATACCTTTACTTTTTTTACTTCAATTTTATTTCCTAGCTATTATAGTACTTTTAAAATGTGTTAATATTAATCACTTTCAATGGATAACTTCATTTTGAGTTTAGCACTTTTATTTCACACGAGTAGAAATATTAGAAATGATAATTTTGCCCTTTTATTGTTTGCAGTTCCCAAGCGCATATTGAAAGAAATGCGAAAGAACAAAGATGAAGGCCATCCAAATAGTTTCTGTGAAGAGGAGCCGGAAACGACGTCTGCAAAAGTGGATGGCCCCGTTGAGGATGAGTTGCCTGCACGTACAGAAGCTAGGACCACTCTCTTCCCTCCCTGGGCAGTTCTCCCACCATATGAGGAGGGTTCAGACAACAGAGATGACGAAGCCATCTACAACCCTCCCCCATCCACGTGGGACTATGGCGGCCGTCATGTGGAAAACCATGACGAACCTGCACCTGGCACGAATGACCCGTGTAAGAGAAATTGCCATTGTTACCATGTCCTACTATTCCGTCTGTTGCCAATTAAATTTTATGCAATTGTACTCTGCCATATCTGTATTATTTTGCACTGAATCTTCAGGTGCACCAGGCCTAGATGGGAAAGTTAGTAAAGACTGCATGCCGAAAGGACCTGGCGCATCTCAGGACAAGGAGGGCTATATTGGCTTCATTAATGACTGGATTGGAACAGTCAGATTTATTGAAGGTATTTGAATTTATTATTGCAATTTAGCCCGAATGTTGTTTGCTTACTTTTCTGAAATAATTAAGTAACTTAATGTTGCAAATTTATTTTCAGAAAACTTAGAGAAGTTCATCCTGTACCTCCTGCTTGGACTAATGACAGGCATCATTCTGTTGCTTTTGTTAGTTATCTGTCGCTTGATGTACACTAAGCGTAGACATGAAAGACAAGCCAAATTAGAGATCTCGGAACCTATTCCTAGCAGTTCGCACAAGACTGAAGACTTTTCACTCCTTGACAGGTCCAACAGTTTAAATGATGGCATTGAAATACTGAGTATTAGTCAGAATAGGCCACCCCCATATGTGACTCCACCTGATCCTAGCTACCGGGGAGATGGCACTGGCACTTTCAGGAACAACCCCATGGATGAGGACCTGTCTGGTTCCGATGCCTACAACAATGACTTTAGGAACATGTCAGGCACAGGAACCTTCAGGAATGAGAGCCGTGGAAACCAAGCAGGCGCCACAGGAACGTTCAGGGGAGACAATATGGGAACCTTCCGCCATGAAGGGAGCCCCTCAACATACAGAAACAACACAGGAACATTCAGGAGAGATGAGCCTGGGAACACAGGTACATTTCGCAATGAACAGGCTGGTGGCGCAGGCACTCTCAGGAGTGATAGTCGGATGGGGCGCGAGACAACTCCTCTGATGGAACAACAACCGCCAAGCAGCAATGGCTTCCATGCTGAACATGTAGGGGGAGCTAACACGCTGCCCCGTAGTCAGCCTATGACCCATGATGATGTCATAGCCGAAATTTGGAGCCAACCTCCCCCACCTAACGGCAGTGCCACCATGTGGAGTGACAATCACAACAGACCTGGCCCCTTCCCCTCCGACTCCAACCGTAGCCTTAACAACAACTACTATGGATGACAAGAGGTGGAGAGTGAGATTTGGTAATTAGTAAACTGGACTTCCTCGCAGTCTAGCCGTAGTCAGTTATAAATCTATATATGGCTTATAAGGCTTGTAAAATCTTGCTGGTAGGAAGCTACCAACTCTGGCGCCTATGAAAATTTAGATAAATGCAACATGTTATGAAACATATACTCTAATAGCTGCACTTGTGTGATGATTTGGGTTTATTTGGTCTTCTTTGCAAACTCCATCATTTTATTAAGCCAGTCACAGTATATGAATAGACAGTTGGTCATATGAATAGGGTGGCACTCAGCATTGATGTTTTTTTTCTACTTTTGTAATTTATTGCATTTATCTTATTATATTAAGATCGGTTTCTCATAAAATCCTTGGTATATATTTAAATATTACCATTCAGAATGTAAAAAAAGATTCTGAATGCTCCCTGATCTAATGGTGCTAAGTTAGATGTATGGCAGGGCTAGTTTTGTAGATATATGTGCCTTGCTTGTCCTCTTAGATATTTAACTGCTAAGGAGTTTTTCCATGTAGATACAAAGCACAAAGGTTATCTTTTTGGTTCCCTCTCACTTTGATTTCTATTATGGTTATGCTTTAAATGCACAACATATCAAATCTTTTTTCACAACCAACCATTCAGATAGAACCGAAACATGTCAGAAGACCACGAAAGCCAGTAGACCTTAATCCCAACAGGATTGTTCAGAATTTAAATGAAGGAAGAAATGCAGAGGGAAGCCTGTTGACCAGGTCATAAATCTCACTCTCCAAAATTGTATTATAATACGACTATATGTTTATGTGTTAGTTATTGTTTGTTCATGACAGTGTATTGCAAGTCCCAAACGTACTAAGCAGTACAAATGGCAATATGACTTGCCAGTGATTCTTCCATTTTATATGTTTCACCATGGTGCTCGCATCCATCGTTTAAAGGAGATTTGTGTGCAATGCCTTCAGTCCAGTTCTACTTTGGCCAAGTCATGTCTCTTTGTCCATTTATGTGGTTAATGACATTCTTTTCACTTGTTACATCATACCAACCAGTTTAAATTGTTATATGTATCATACAGGGATTGCAATTTTGAAATGGGCTGCGTGAGTGACTATTCGTTCATGCAAAATCACTTTTTGGTAAATTTGCATGAGATCCTGCTCGCGGAATTTGATCAACGATTCATATAAAGTTATACCAAGCTTTAAATATGAGTAAGAGAACAATTGCAATCAAAGGTTAGCTGATATAAGATGGGATTTCCCTTTATCATGAGGAAGCAAATGCTCACGCAAAATCTCATTTGCGTGTGCGCTGCATGAGCGTTAGCTCAAGTCAAATTTCAATCCCTGATCATATATGAAAAATAAAGAAACTTCCATGGGTACCTCATGCAAATATACCCTTCATTGAAGGTCGTCATGCTAGATATAATGGTTGACCCTTAAATTGTTTTGGTGTTTTGGCAGGTTAGTTTACTGAATGAGTGGTCTTGTTTTATAATAGCAAATTGTTATAAGTATTGAACGTTCTGCTTGGTACACTAAGCATGTTTATGTCAATTTGTTGAATATGCGCAATATTTTTGTTTGGGTCAGTATGCTTAATTTATAGGACTTTATTCTTGCTATGATATTGGTTGAATGTTTTCTGATTGTTAAGATATAATGTGTGGCTGTGTGAGCTGCAATTGAAATGTAAGCATTTGAATCCTTGAGTGATTTGCAATGTGCAAGTCTTGTGACAGTTTTCCAAAGCATATAAGAGGAATTATAATCTAAATTGTGTAAATTAATATTTATATACTGTCAATAATGGAGAAATCTGTAGTGTTTACTTAATTTCCCCAGACAAAACAAAGAATTCCTAAGTGGCATTGCATCCTACTTATCTAGTCATATATCTATTACAAAATTATGCCATATAAAGTAATTTAATGTATTTGAAGATGTGTAACTAACTAGGTAAGAGCTTTCTGTGAACATTGGTATTGTTCAGCTTTGATCATCTTGACTAGCTCAGGATAATATTTGTCAATTCCCACATTCTAATTTATGACAGCCTACTGGGCATTGCTTGGTATTGGTTCTCATTTGTTAATGGAGGCAGCGCATATTTTACTGTTTCTGCTAATCATTTAATCAATATTTTCAAGATTGGATTCTTTCGAAGTTTTGGTAGCATCAACTCACACCAATAATTTCAGCATTTATCAAAGTTGGTTGACAGTTGTTGGAAAAATGTGATAGTAACATATTATCATGTCAAAATTGGTATTTTAATATATTGGTCTCTACTCGCCTAAACATGTACATATTCATGAGTGAAATTAAACATTTGTATAGTAGTGTATTTATACTTTTGTACATAGAAATGGTCTGTTACATCTTGAACAGACAGAACACTGTTAATAAAATATATCATTTATATATCTTTCGTTAGGGTTATTTCTTTGAATAGTCTGAAATTAATAAGCATAACAACTCCAGATAGAAGACAAATAATTTAATTATGAGCAACACAACTGTACAGTATTTACATTTCTGTCGTAGTAATACTTGCATAATTGAATTGAATATCACACCATGGGTGAATGGTGACATTAATTACACAATGGCAGTATGAACTGATTTAATTGTTATCAGTGCAATAATCATCTTTTGCCTGGGCCCCAATTAATGTTATTCAATCCTTGAAACTGTCTCTTGAGGGAACTGTTATCTGCCCAGGTGGAATCCAGGTATGAGTCATCATTTTCCTCTTCAAGTTTCTGAAATTACAATGATGATAGACCTTATAGAGGATGACATTTTATACATATTTTGCACATGGTCCTCTGATATAAGTACTATACAATATTAAATAAAGTTATAACAAAATCATGAAATAGCATACAAATAAGATAGTGATAATTATGCATTTACTTCCAATTACAAGTAATTTATTAGGTTACACACCTTCATGGCTTCTTGTCGCTTATAAAAGTGAGCCATCATCGCTTTCTGCTCTTCTTCATTCACCACAGGTTCTCTGCCGGGAGCTCCTTGTCCTCTCTGTTGACAAAATCAGCATCAAGCAAAAAATTAACTCGTGGTCATAGCATTCAAATGCATATGTAAATGCATCTAAATATTCACAATGCAGTGAACATATATGACAAGTGGTTTAAATAATGTTTACCATCAGGTGAAAATTGGGTGCTTAGCAACCTCAGAAAATCGTACTTAATTAAAATTGAAAAATATCTTTTATTACATTAAGTGATTTAATACTGGAAATTTGGAATTGGGTAACTAAATATTTGGCAATGTCATTATATTTGTCAACATAAATATCTAATAGACAGAACAAACTAAACACTTGCCTTCTGAAGTTTGCAGATAATCTTGGTTTTTTCATTTTTACCAATGAAGTCACCAAGTTTTTTGCCACGCGTCATTTCTTTACCCGCCCACCACAGTGAGGCACTCTCAATTTCTATCACTTCTAGAGCAGCCTGAAATGAGATTAATTTACATGTATCAGTAAACGTTACAGAAATTTTTGTAACTGAGAAATGCAAATGTTCCATCTTCCGTGAACATTACTTGTAAAATGATGTTTTTACCTGAGTACCAGAGAGGTCTTCACTATTTTCAAATTCCATACGGATAGGATCATACGGTGGGAGATTCATCGGGTAAACTATTGTAACAGCACCCCGTAAAATGTCTATGGCCTCCTGAACGACAGCCAAACTCAAGCAAACATCAGCTTTCGCTTTTTCCTGGAAAGATAATAAAGTGTTACATATATTGGTGGTGGCAGTGATGATCAGCAATTATTTGCATCTTCTGCTATAAATATTGCAAAATAATCATGTTTATCCCATGAACTTTAATATATACAGCAATGTACCTTTGATATCATATCTTTTGCTTCCTTTACTGTCTTCATAAGGACTTCCTTCATTTTATCATTAGGAGCTGAAAAATGAAACGACTAGATGATCAAATAATCTAAATACATTGGTGTACAAGTTGCTAAACTTATCAAGCTTGATCAAATACATTTAACTTGCGCAACTGAAAGTTTGTATCCCATGCCCCTTGCCACATTAACCATGTATACATGATGAGGGTCTGGTCAAAACAGCCAAATATAAAACGACCAATATACCAGGACGGCCAATCGCAAAAACGGCCACCATACCAAGACGGCCAAAGGATAAAACGGCCACCTACCAAAACGGCCAATTGTACTATTTTCAGCTTTATATGCTTTCTCATCCATCTATCTTATTCTATACTATATATATACATCTAGCCTATATGAATTACTTAATTGTAGATATTTCATAATTTATATAAAATGAAATATATACAATTAAGTAAGTCATATAGGCTATAGATGTATATACATGATCTATAATATAAGATAGGTGAATGAGAAAGCATATGGAACATGCAATTTTAATCCCAGTTGGATTATTTTCAGAAACAACAACGAAATATTAATAATTTATATAATAACTGGATTTTCATGATCAAAACAAATTATAGACAATATCCCTCTTTAATATTTACATATTTATCAATGATGAAAAAGCATGATTTACCCCATTCTTTGTATCATTCAAAATGCTAATAGCAATTGACATGGCAGATTGCTATTCTGTATATGAAATACTTAATTGTATATATTAATATGCATAATAACCAAGAATCAGTTGAAATTCAGAGTTTCAATTCATGCTTTTGATCAATGATGAAAAAACATGATTTACCCCATTATTTTCATCATTCAAAATGCTAATAGCAATTGACAATTTGACATAACGGTCATGGCTGATTGCTATTACATATCTTTATTCATAAATTAGCTATTTCAACATAAAACCACTGCACTGCTGATGTAATCAATTAAGATAAGATAAATTAATTTGACATAACATTATATAGACTCTTATGCTACTGCATAAAAAAGAGTATACCTATTTCTATGTTGTACTGTTAGGGCTAACCTTCTTCCATATCTTAACAATGTATAATAATTAAATAAAGGCTGCTGCTCATCATTCATAATCTTATCAACTTGTCTCATAACATTTGTTTTTAAAGTTTGGTTTTATGTCTGCCTTTAACTTACCACATGTCTTAACAATCTGTTTCAATTTAGCTTTATCTTTAAAAGAACTGATTTGTAGAATAGGGTGAGAAGTTTACACTCAACATTAATGTTTCTCATGATTCTTAAAAATAGAACCCATTGTACAAATTTGATGTACACTATAGTTCTATTAGCACTTATCACTCTGTCACAGTCAAAGCTTCTCTTTAGAAAATCAATCACCATTTCTTTTGTCTTCTTTACACTGAGATATGGATTATTATATAAACTGCATAATTTTGCATCAATGATACAGTGATTTTAACTGGTGATTCTGGGTAAAATCAAGGATTATGATTCAAGGGAATTTTTAGGTTAAGTGGAGTTTGTCTCATGGTGTGATAATTATCTTAATATACCTAAGAAAGCATGTAATATAAGAAAAATATGAAAGTACTACTCAACACACACACACACATATATATATATATATATATATATATATACATATATATATATTTATATATATGAATAAAAAAAAAATACTGAGTTGGCCGTCCTGGTATTTGGCCGTCCTGGTAATTGGCCATTTTGGTCGATTGGCCGTTATGGGGGTGGCCGTTTTGGCTAGTTGGCCGTTATGGGGAGTGGCCGTTATGGTCGTTGGCCGTTTTGACTCTACTCCCATGATGATACCTCTAACACAGCTGAAGACATTCATTCACATGTAATTAAATGCTGTACACGTTGCAGAATGATCATTATATCAGCAAAAAACAAAGATAATTTTTTGCAAGTTGCAATAATGTTCCGATCATTTCCAGAACAATGCATGTGGCGCCACCCAGCAATGGCAGGTACTAAATTAAGAGACTGGCCATCTCACAGTCATGACTTGTGCAATAAATAGATACATGTAGTAGGCAAGTACATTCTTACCCATTCCATTCCTTCTACCAATGTCATCCTTTTGGAAGACATGACCACCACTAGGAATGCATTTGTCAGCATATTCATCCTTCAGCTTGAGGTCTGTTACTTGCTCTTCAGTCAGTCCCTGCATGTTCGGCGGAAGCAGAATGCCATGATTGGCAAGAGTGCCAATTTCTGAAAAGGCAAGGAACATGAAAATTAAATTCACGCTTCAATAGTTTCAGGTCACACTACCTCACTAATATATATATGACTATTTTTTTTTCTATTTTTTATTTTCACCAATCAATGCTCAATTTTGTTTATGGTCGTAAACAACACACACACACAAAATCACAAACAGCTGGTAAAGGGGGTTACACCCAAGCGTCATATTAGTATATAGGCTAGACACAAGTCTTGACGCAAGACCCTTGATCGCACCTTTCCACAGGAGAGGGTCTAGGAGAATTCATGGGAGCAAGGATCCCAGTGGGGGAGCAAGGAATTTGACTACGTAGAAAAGTTTATACTTATTATTAGAATATAAAGACGCAACATCGTACTGGATGAATTTTAAAGAACAAATTGTTCGCCGCTTAGTTAAAATTAACGTGCGCAGTGATTGACCTACTTTTGTCGCCTATCTCGCAATGCTTTGATATCTACTTGACCCTCGTCTACGACGCGGCTTGAGGGTCTAGGCCTAGACTGGGTTAGACAACTAGTCAACCCTCCCTATAGTTGGGGACCAGAATCAATTAAATTACCCCCCATTCTGCTCCTTATCCTAAATTGCTGAAGTACATTTTAGTTCGAGCTGGAAAGTGTGTATCGAATGTTACTTTTGCCTATGGTTTTTTTTTTCTTCTTTTTCTCTAGTGAGCTCAGTCCTCAGTGGGCAGAGAGACCGACAGACAGAATCATTTATTTATCACAAGCAGGGGCTGTGAGTTCCCTGGGCCGCTACGACTAGCTGACGCAGTACGCAGGTAGGGGCTGCCATTAGCCGGGAGGGATTCCTCCCGGTAGCGTGCGCATCCTAGGCTTTAGCATTGAAAATGCGTGCACCGGGAAAAAATAGCACAGCCAATCAAAAAATTCAGCATTTGGCCAATCAGCCATGCGGGATAGGTAGAGGCGACCTGCCTATCACGTTTACGTAGGTCCCAGCCAAGGGTTGTGAGCTAACATGGATACAATCCCTTGTGGTTAAAATCTGACAGACACACACAACCCCGGGCAGCTTGTGATACTCGGGCCCACCGAGGACTAATTATATAAAGTTTACGTATTTATTTTGATGTGATCGCCTTTTTTGTTTGTGTGTATGTGTGATTATGTGGCCATTTCTGGGTGATTCGAACTCATGAATGACCCCACAAACTTCAACATTCAAACTCACATCACTGCAGATTAATTAAGGCATCCCTTATAGTTTATCACAAAGCATTCCACAACAATTAAAGCTACAATAAATTTTTGGACAAATTTCATGCATATGAATTATGATACCTGCACATATCCGCTGCACTTTCAGCCTTCCATTGTATATTGGCACGATTTCAGTCAGCAACTGATCATTAGGTGCATCAGTCTTTGTTTCATAGAGGAACTGACTTTCGTCACCCTTCTTCACATGTAGTTTCACCATGATTCTTGCTGCAAATGCGTCTCCACACAGAAGTTTCAGGAATGTGGGCGATAACACAGAGGCGTAACACAAACAGATCGGTTGCTATGGCGACTGCCAAACAATCGATAGCAACAGGTGCCCACTGAGCGTACCAACTACAGTGCATATCTACATAATATCAATTCCTCCATACAGAATTATAATTCACTGTCAGTCTTGAACCAAAACACATGTTTGCAAATGTTTGGAAATCACGATATTTCCACAAGATGGCACTGTAGCGATTGCCATGACACCTACGGGGTTTTTGCTTTAAACTATGTTTATGATTCGCTGGGCAGCTGCGACCACTGACCTATATACATGGACAGCTGATCACCCCTTTTGGGGTGAAGCCAGACGTCCGCCATCTTACCACACCACACCCCTCAGCACCCCTGCAGCCCTTCAGCACTGTCACTGGTGCATTCTGGTTTTATTATTTTCATCTAATCCTTGGACAATATCATCAAAACAGAGCTAATTAATGCCTCCAATATAATGGCATATATAATAATTAATCAATATAGACAGAAACTTCATAATAAGTTTATTTAAACAAATTTGCAAACCATTCAGTGTTACATACTG
Source organism: Alitta virens (assembly GCA_932294295.1). NCBI lineage: Eukaryota > Metazoa > Annelida > Polychaeta > Phyllodocida > Nereididae > Alitta > Alitta virens. The sequence continues at coordinate 69,355,635 of OW028573.1, forward strand.
TTGTGGACATTATCACAATACACAGGTCTGATATATCAAAATATTTTATACAAATAACATTCATTTATTAGAAAAAACATTCATCATCAAATTACAAAATATCCACTTTTTACATATATATATAATTATACATGTACACCAATAAAACACTAAAAATCTCACACACAAAATCAAACAAATCTATCAACCCAATATTTTCAATTCCATCATTGTAATGGTAAAGTAATCATAACATTTAAGTTAATGAAATAACATGTTACAAGTTTTGTGTTCTGTTTCTCAAAATGTCCAAAGCATCATATACAGATGTAATAATTATTGGTGCTTGAAATGAATTAACTTTGTGTACGTTTTCCGTACAAACCTGCCTCTATTGATTTCATTGTACCTTTTGGTGAGATGATGCAGTCGAATCTTTGAGAAGCAGAACACAATGCATTTGATGAGTGCAAATACATGATTGGTCTCTGGGTCATTTTCGAACATGTGATCTCTCAAATCATGAAAAACATTAGGCCCTAACACAGACAGCACTGACAATGAAATATTTTCAGGGATATTTCGTGCCCGTGGTAGCCCATCTGAGGTCTTTATCAAATGCTGGAAATGCCTCTCAGTTTCCAGGCACACTTTAATAGTGTCCATAGAGGGCTTGATCAAACCGCCTCTGTCCTTTGCTCTGATAAGGTTGTGGGTAATGTCAGGCAAGAAATTTTCAGAGATTAAAGCAGAGAGGCATTCACCACACTTAATACGTCTCCGCACCATAAGGACCACATATCCAGCCATGTAGCCAACTGCTACCTCTTTGAAGACAGACAAGGATTCCAAGTCTGGTACTTCTGTGTGGTCGTCTTGTGGTGCATTGACTTGCGTAAGCTCAGGATCATGCCTTCGTGCAACACTAATGTCATTGGTAGCATCAGGAACAATTGCTTGTAGCTTTGATGATGAAAAACATGGTAAAATACTTGTGTTATCCTGGGATTGGCAGTTACCTGTGTTGCACTTGACTTCATGACGCACCATGAGACGTTTGTAGGTGGCAATGAAGTGCCTCACAGTTGGGTTGTTGTTGCACCCACCAGATGATCGAACTGCTGCAAAGAAGAGCTCCAGGTGATCTTGACTGAATTTATAAGTTAACAAATAGGACAGAGGGCTGTCAGCAGACTTTACATATTTAATGTAAATTGCTTTTATTGATTCTATGCAGGCCAAAAACCCAATGAATGCAGTTTTTCTCGTTGATGAAGTCAATGGTGTACCATTTGGATCCTTCAAGGAAGTTATGTAGTCACGTGCTCCATCAAGAAACGATAACATGGTTGACTCATTTAGTGACTTTATTGGAGCTTTGTAACCTTTCCCCAAAGGATTCCTAGAGTTTAGAATATCGAACAATCTATCAAATTTCTCAATAAACAAACATGTGGGGTAACAATCATCAAATTGAGGTAACTGGAGCTCTTCTTTACAAAGACGCAATGCTGATGCAACAGAAGCACTTAGAGTTTGACTAGCCAGATTAACTTTCATTTTTTGACTTTTCCAGTTGATGTGAGCCTTTTTCAACTTATTGCCCAGATGTAGGCCCTCCTTGTCTTGAAGTTTATGCAACTCTTCAATGTACTGCCACATGATTTTATTGCCATCTGCATCAACAATAATACCACATGAAGCAAGTGTATTTCTAACTAGCTTAAGCATATGGCATACATCAAGAATTACATAAACCTTTTCATCTGGCTTAGCAGGGTTGGGGAAGCTTGGATTCATGTTGTGTGGATCAAAGGTAGCACCAAGATTTTTCATCATTGAAAAATGACAGGATGGACCATCACAAGTAAGAGATGTCACTGTAACTCCAACATTAGTCAATTTCTCAATACATTCACTTACTAAATTGGCTCTCTCACTTCCAGTTAATGAATGGATCATAAAGTGGCCTACTGGTAGTTTCCAGCTACCTTTAATGCATACAACCATAAAAACAAGTGCCTCACTGGCAAGAGGGGCAGAATCGTCATCAATTGTAGTACCCATATCAACCAAGCCGACTAGTTTCTTGCCATCCCATTCAACATGCTTTCTGATGGCCATTTCATCGATCATCAAGGCTACAAGCAATGGCTCACCACTTTCTGATTTTGACTTGAGGAAATCAAAGGCATGCTTGTTAAAGCCTGGATCCCCATCAACTCCTGTGTACCACGTTCTGATTGTGGATGGGTGAGGTAAAGCAAGATCAAAGGTTTCCCTTACATAATTATATGCCTTTGAAGAATAATAACTTAAGGTGAGGGCAAATGATCGGAGCTGGTCATCATAGGCATGTTGCCCACCTTTGCCCTCCTTTTTCTTCAGGAGCCTTTGCATGACCTGCAAAGGTATCCCCGTGAAGGTTTTTTCCAAAACCTCTGCACATGTAGCAGAGATAAGGTTTTGGTCAGTTATTTCCTTCACAACACTTTTCAAACAGTCTACCTTTTTCTTCAACCGCCTTGATTTTTGTTGCTGACACTTCAGTTTTTTTTGGCAGCTGTTCACTTTCTCCAGGGCATCATCCAACTTTCGCTTTAATTTGGTTGGGCTGGGGGTGCTGTACGAATGATCAAAATGTGATGCACTTGGAGCTGGATCAGGAGTTGGATCCCCAATGTCATGGTCAATTTCAGTGCTCACTGTTACACGTTCTTTTGGTGCTTTTCTGCTCTTTTCCTTCTGAAATACAATAGTCAGCTTTATAATAACATATTTCACAGCACTATGCTAATAGAATGATATAGTTATGAAATGTTTTTAGCAATAATTATGAGAAATAGGACAAGAGTCACAAGATACCTTTATCAAATGATCCGGAAAGTTGAACACAGTTGGTACTGCATCCTTCCTCAAACGTGTTGTCTGTCCAGTTCTGTCAAAACAGGAATCATCAAAGTGATCGGAACAGAGAAGAGATCTGTCTGTGGGTTTGTAGTTTTCCCTTTTCAGATTATTTACCCAAACATTGCGTCTATCCAAGTCTTTTGGAAATCTGTATTAAAAATAATTAAAAAACATGTATTTAACAGTAAATGAATAAAATAGAATATAAAATAGAATAAATAAATGCATTCATCATGAATTTTATAAGACAAACTGACAATATTCCTCTTTTTTTGAATTTTCATAATTGAGTAATTATCACAATAAAGACAATTATTTATCAACAAAAATGATCAAGTGATTATGGCTCTCCGGACAAACAGCACCTTTTAATAAGATTATTTTGTTATTTACAATCTGGTTCTCTTGTTAACCCCATATAGGTCTGCTCCCTCCCATTAATTTTATTGCATACATACTGTAACACTTACTTACTTATTGCCAGAAATCCCCCAGGATTGTCATGATCACCATGAAAGCTAGTTTGTTACACTATTACTTTATCACACACTGGTGCTAATAGGTGAGGAGAATTACATTTACACGCATGATCATGGCAAGTTATGGATAGTTGGATGCACGTGTCTTATCAATGGCATGCTTATTACAGGTCAAAAATCCATTTTTACAACAGAACAGTGATAAACTTTATATACTTACAAGTGAAATGTTTTTCCTGGAACCTTTCCTTGTTGATTAGAACAACCCCAGGCAGCGCAAACTGGCATATTTTCATAAAAATTGGCAAAAACACAAAAACATGATGCTGACCTCAGTTGAACTTTAGTGTAACAAACAGGGGGGTAGAGGTGTGGTAAGATGGCGGAATGTCCAGTTCCTGTGGCTTCACTTATCACACCCCCAGATGGGGGTGATAAGCGGTCCATGTATATAGGTCAGTGGCTGCGACTAGGCAGTTCCCAGCCAATATCAGTGATAACGTTGAAAGTTAATTTTTGGTGCAAAATGGTTATCCATCGTTTAATCAATGTCGGTTGGTTAGTTTAGTATTTTGGTTTCTCAGCTTTGGAGAGAACTATGCATACATTGCATAGAGATGTATCTCTATGGAACTATATGTAACTCGAAGTAGAAGTATTAGCATGAATCTTTTCCGGAAAATCCTAAGGTGATTTGGGATACGCTCGGGCACAGAAATCTTTATTTTATTTTATTTTAACCCTGTAGAATATAAAAGGCATTAAAATGGGCCAAATATATCAAAACACATCATAAGGGTTATTTTTACACTCAGTAAAAATTTCAGCTAATTTTGATTAAGTGCCAGCTCTTGGTGAATTTCATAATAAAGGGATTTAGCCAGACGAAAATAGCTAAAATTTTGTAATTTTGGTCAAATTTCAATTAATATCTCAAAAACTATTTGGGGCAAAACTTTAGGATTTGACATGGTTTCATTTCTCAAGTAGAAGTATTAGCATAGATTTTTCAGGAAAATCCATGACATAAACTGGGAAAGTTCAGAAATTTAGGTGAGTTGGGATGAAATAACCCTTTAGCTGATACTATATAATAATTGTTAGGTAGGCCTATTTTTTTAGTATTTTATTTTTTAATTTATTTAATAAAAAACAATAAACTTTCCAACCTTTTTATTTGAACAAAATCGTTAAAAATCAACAGAAATAACACATATTGATACAAGAGCCCTTACACTGTACCAGTTTACACTTTGAAATATGGAATCAAAAAAGTTTCTGAATTAACAGATATATCTTTCGTTCCACAATCCTTTACCACTTTACAAATAAAGAATTAGGACTTCACATGGATATCAAATATATGATGGAAAAACCTATATTTTTATGTATTAAATGACCAATATTGCAGCATTTTCGTTGACCCAATAGAGGAATTTAAACACAGAGCACTACAGAACTTCACAATTTCTTGGACTACCAAAAGCAGAATCAAAGTGTAACGTCATTGGATAAAGACACTGTGGGACTACAATGTGATCATTAAGTGGTTTAAAATGCTACCAAATACTGGACATATTCTTTGATATTATATTTACATACTGACCAGACCAAGTGCAGTTTGAGCCATTTTAAAATTTTAATTTCAATATCTTTACAAAAGCATAACCCAGAGCAGTTTAAAATACACGTGTCTAAGATTCAAGGAAATTTGTGCAGTTTTTACTTTTTTGACTAGACAAAATACTAAAGATAATTGCAACTTTCTTTATAAAAAACCACAGGTCATTGATAGATAAGCTTATTTGCTCCCTTCCCCATACACAATGCCCACACCCAAGTAGTGTTTAAAATTAAACAGTTTGTCCCTGAAGGAAGACAACTCATCGTACTACTACAAAAGGTCAGAAATAAAATCAAGTACTTCGAGGTAAAACTAACCCAGAATCTGACAAGTAAAAATCATTCACTATTAAAATCGCTACGAAACACTAACAAATAAAAAAATCTGTGGGTTGGTCACACATGTATGTATACATGATTAAATCACTGAATTTCAGGTGAATTCAATTATTATACAAGCTTATTATTCTGGAATGACATGGGATACAATTAAAGTATACTGTACATAAGTTGACTAAACAATACATTATATACATAGCAATTTGGCAAAGGATAACATTTAATACTATGCATACACACTGAAGTTATTGATTTTTTTTACAAAAGTACCAGTGTACCTGGTACCTGACAGTCATTCATTCACAATGAAGCATTATCAACAAACATTTGAGGCCAATGAATCGTGATAGTTTCACATATGAGCTTTTATGAAGACTTGTTTTGGGTTTATTAACAACTTTGCATGCTCTGAGCAGAGAATACTGTTTCATCAATATCAGAACAGTCTATGCAATAAACCTTTACCTTTATTGTTAAAACAAAAAGCATTATTATGGATGCATGAGCAAAGTACAACAATTGTGTGCAGCATAACAAATCCTAAAAGTGTAAAATCACAGAACAACTGCAAACTCCATAACAGTGCTTTATGTTCTTATATTGAAGTACAATGTACATACATTGTAAAAGAGTTCCTCACAGGATGACCGATATGAAAACATCATACAAACTTTATTTTAATAATGTTACCACTTCTGGGGAACTATATTGTTTGAATTTTTTACTGGCAATATCATTCAGCATATCCTGATGTCAGTGTTTGGAGAGAATATAAAATTACATCTACAAATGTATGTGGCACTCCCTCCGTAAATTATAATACAGTCCATCCTGTGCAGATCTCTCACTTGAGTCCTTCTAAATACAGCTTCTCAGAATCTTGCACACAATCATGATTCAGGTAATAAAAAAAAATATTTGTTAAGACAAGCACAAACTAAAATGAAAATGAGATCCATAAAAGGAAAAAAACAACTATTTAAACACCTGAGAAACTCAACTGCTAACCTTTTTTTTTAAACAAAAATAGTTTAGTGGTAGCAAACTGTACTTGAAAACATGCTAGGTAATTAATTTCATATTCAAGAAGTAATGACCAGAAATTCAGTTTAAGCACAAAACTACCTTCAAGCAAACTGGAATTTGAAAAAAAGCACGACTTTTTCATTTTTTAATTGGTATAGTATCAATGTATATATCATATACAAATTTCTACCTGAAGTCAGGTTTAAATTTCATTATAATAAATCAATCTTTTCCGTATCAGTTAATACAGCAACATGCTAGATAAATTTACAGAATATCACCATTTTATAGTCGCACTGTGAAATGACTCTTCAGGTTTTGCTAGAATGTGGCTGTTGTGGACCAGGACACTAAGAGATCTGGACGGACAGACAAACTAAAACCCTACCACTAATGGAGTTCAAAGAGGGTGAAAAAGTTGAATTCTCATTTTACAAACATGTGTTCCAGAATCTAGACATGTCCTATGTCCCAACACGATTCAGTTGAAAGCCAGAAATAATGATTAGATCTCAAATATACAAATATCTTTCATACCAGACATGACATGAGTGATAACCTGCATAATTAACAATACAAATGTATGTACAACGTCCATAAAGGCATCTGGTTTGAGGGAGCCCTTGTGTGACTAGTCTACCATGAGGAGTGTATTGTATGAGTATATCAAGTATCAACAAAATAAGTATGGTAGCACAGGCACAAACCCTTTTGCCACACATATATCAATATATATATAATATATATATACTAATCAAGCGCCTGTATGTCGTAACATCACAAATGAATTTTCAGCACGAATTTGTACTGGTAAACACTACTGGCTTTGCGGTCAATACCGAAGTGCTTCTGTTACATGTCATATATTGTATAAATTGTACATTATTATAAAATTTTCACACATAAAGGTGACTCATAACGAAGGCAATTATGCCGTGGCTAGCAAGAGTACTACGTTACAATATTGCGTAAGACTATGTGAATGCCCTTGCAGTGCAGTAAAACAATCAACCATGCAGATGTGGGATAAAAAAATTCCTGCAGGTATCAGGAATTTTTAGAACCAAAACCAAAGGCAGTTACGAATCTTTCTCACTTTTATCAAAACTGTGAGAAGTGCAGCCTTGTGTAGGTTCAGTCCAACTTTAAACAAGGGAAGCGCTCATCCTCGAGTGCCTTAGTCTGTTCAGATTTGGTTCACTCCATCGTATAAACCTGGCAGGTGAAACAAACCTGTCATATCTTGCCACCTCCCAACTAGGAATGATCACTATAACATAATCAAGTGCAAAATATTTCAGTGTTAGGAAGTTCTCTGTGAATTGTCTTTTGATGCCTCTGCCATCAACACGCCACAGAGCCACCAATGGTCAGTTCTCACGCCGTCCTCTATTTGGACCACTATCATTACACAGCCCAATTCCCAACTGTCTCCTCGTTCTGTGTTTCGTATTTCATACATCAGTGTTACGGAGCTGCAGGTCTTCTGGCAATCCGAGCTGGCGCATTCGTTCTGGTGTGAGACGATGGACCTGGGGTCGAGTTACAGAAATAGTGGGCGATGTTAGATGGTCCTGATTCGTGTTTCCTTGCCGCCCTACGCTGTCGCCATTTCTGTCCTCTGCTTCAGATATCTGGAAAAGGTGCATTCATTATTACATCACATGTCCACTTCAGGGCAGACCAAATAGAAATTTCAGTAACACACAGCTCATGAACAATGTCGTAATAGTGTTTTCAAGTTCCTCCATGCACCCTCGTTTAACTGAATTATATATTACCTCTGTTTTCACAATTCAAATCTGTACTTAGTGATTTGTGAAACTATATTTGGTCCTCCACCACCTACATCTGTACAAAACGGTATCTCCAAAAGGTCCAGTGAATCCTGTGCAATATGTTATGCATTAATGTGATCGTGTTTTCACTTACTGACATACACTACTGTGATAAACAGATGTTACTGTGTCTCTATTGAATTCATTGATTGGACTGACGCTGGAAATATGGCACTCAGTTTGGTTTGAACTCTTCCATCTTTAAAATGACATACTAGTTCACCAACAAGTCACCAACTATCACTAAAAGCAACATTTGAATCAAATTTAATTTCAACGCAACAGTTGCCCTCCTAACATTTGTTTATGATCACTCTATATATAAATGAAATGCAAAATGTATTAAATGTTGATATTGGTATGTTTTTATGCGTAGTGTAAGTTTCGATATTGTTTTGTGGAATATTTCTGCATACATGCAAATCAAATTGGTTATTTTATTGAACGCCTAAGACAAATATAGTGAAAATTCTATACCAATTCCCTATGACACTTATAGCAATATTATCAAAATGGCTACTCAGCATATTGCTCATCAAAAATATAACAAAAACACTTTTAAAAATGACAATCCCTACTGTAAATATGACAGAAGAGGAATACTAATTAGAAATTAACATACATAAAGTTTATTCACAAAAATGTTTGGATAAAAAAAACTGTATTTAAAAATTCACCAGTTGAAGGCCTATGCATGCAAACTCAACTACTGTATGAACTATTATAGGTATCCGCAACCAAGGGCACTGTTAGCATGTAGAAATATATCAATATCAATTCCCCAAAAGTTACCTTCAATTCACCAACTTATTTCCATCATCATCAATTCACGTCATCAAAATTCAGTATTCTGGCAATTCAAACATATCATAAATAATTCTAAAAATTGTTACCGCATTAGCTATTTACTTTATTGTGAAAACTAATTAAAGTGTAGTTTATTTATCATGCAATTAGAGTGAAGGTCAGTCCTGTAGACCATGTGAGACAAAATATATTTTAATAGCGGTGACCTTTTTTACCTGGAAAATATCTGTCAAATGGTAAAAACTGAAAATAGTTTGGACAGTTAATAAAAAAGTTTAGATGTTCCTTGAAATCAAAATACATGTACAAAAAAAATCAGCAGGATCATGTTATACACTGCTAAACCATGTCAAATTAACTTGTAAAAGAACTACTTGAAATACCTCCTAACTGATACAGGTCCTATATTACTTGTTATGCTAACTCAATCTTTAGGCAAATTATATTACCTCGGGAGGAGGTGGCGGCCATTTAGGAGATTCTGGAACCGCGGTGGGATCTGCTGCCTCTGATGGTTGCATTATCGGTCTCTCATCTTGCGATTCGGCGCTTTTGTCCTCTCGGTGTTCAGATGGCAGAAACGGAGTGCTTCCCCCAAACTGCGTACTTCGAACTTGCAATACCTCCAAAATCATGGCAATATCTGTGCTTAGTTTGTTTTCTAGGCGCGTTAGTTGTCTGCAAGAGAACAGGATTAATCAGCAAACACATAGACAATTAATAAAAAATTTGATGTTGCTGTTGCAAATGGTATTAAGATGGCACCACTAACCTCCCAAGATTGTCCAAACGATGCTGGACATCCTGAGGGACAAGCTGGTTGGCATTGGGAGGGAAGGGCATGGCAACGATGCTATCAAGTCCTGGCTGCTGACCATCGTCCAGGTGAGAGTGGCTGGAAGGACTCGACACAGGTAGAGTCATGCTCGATGTGGATTTAGGTACACTGGAGCTTGAAGCAATTGTCTGGAATTTAGACAAGAGCATAAATTAAGTCATTGCGACAGGTTTATTTATTTTAGTTATAAATAGCGTAAGTGTACCTTACTCTGTGATGGACCTAACTGCGTGATTACCCTCAATCCTAATAAACAACTAGTGCCCTAGGCACATAAATTAACAAGTGAAGTCCCAATGCAGACCCTTGTGAATTATTCTAATTATAAACTGGCAATCTAAGCTTAAACGACCACAAGTAAGCCCAAAACTTACCTTATGTTGTTGCGGTGGGCTGTTCTGGTCAGCCTGTGAAAGTAACGGCATTAGTTCTTGACTTCTACGAGCTTGGGACCCTGTTAAGGCATTGACTGCGTTGTTGAAGGCACCTGAAAAATCAAACATACATGTGGCTTTGGTTTTTAACATATGCCGTCAGTAAAACCACTTTTATCTGCTTGATAAAAGAAGAAGCAATCACATCTTTGATGCCTCCTTTGCTGCAAAGAAACAAATATTATACAAATATCATGCAAATATACTGTTTAAATGGACATGCTGATAATAAAATCAAAAAGTAAGAATTATCTTTAAAATAAGCTGAAGTTTAAATATCAAAATTTAAAGAGAAATTGAGAGGATGAAACAATTTCTTGCAATAAATCATCTCTATGGTAAAATGGTTGTTTTGCAAGTGGTGCGTTCTCAAAGCTTGCAAGATAAGTGTTGATGTGCAATAAGAATGGTAAACTGCTGACATATAATGTGGATCTATTATTAACTTACTTTATGTCATAGCCATATTCCCTGATTTTAGATTCATTATTCTCTACAGAATCCCTTTACTTATTACCAAACACAAACATCTACATACATTCCCATTCTAATCAAAACGTCTATTGACACAAGAATATTCGTTCCATTCAGAATGTCCAACAATTTGTTGGTTTTACAACATCCAACATAACAACCTATACAACATAAATCAGGGAATAGCACATATCTTATTTATATGTTGATTCATGGAATTAATAAGATACATACAAGCCATAACATCTACGGTTAATGGAAATGAACATTCAGTTAATGTTTCAACAGGTCCGCAACCAGCATACCAATTGCCGCAAACTATTCATAACCAATGCTTCAAAGTATCAATTTATAACAAATGCTTCAACACCAAGCAAAATCCTGCGGAAAGAGAAATTGAGCTACAGTTAGTGCAGAGTCTAGTTGACTGAAATAGTGTGCAAAAGCACGAAGCAACCCAGTCCGGTGCATGAGTTAAGACAAACTTCTAAGCTGTTGCTTTTAAACTAGCAAAAACACAGCTGAAGGACCACTCAATCAGCCATGACTGAGTGGTTAAGCATTTCCTTCAAAGGAATAAGGTGCCATAAGGTTATATTGGTTAATTAGAAGTTGCTAGGAGAGCAGCAAACTTGGAAAAAAAAAGCAGTGGGTTAGATTGGCAAACAAACAACTGGAGAGGACGAGGAGGTGCTGCAACGGCTGTGTGTGGCCAAACATACCACCAGAAGGATGGACCACTAGGCTGATCCGGTCATCCGAGAGTTGTGGGCTGCTGCTAGACTCCCCATCCTCTGCAACCCTGACCCCCTCCTCCTCGTCATCCGCTGAGATGCGGTGGGTCAGGTCGCTGAAGCTGCGGCGCAGTTTGTCTGCAAAGTGAGTTACCTGCTAGTACACACACTACTTCACTGGCACTAAAGCAATCAGCTCTATGCTTCAAAAGTACAATACCTATCAAAGCTGAAAATATTGATCTTGGGAACAGGAAATTCTTGTTTAATTTGTCCTTCTAGTTGTTCAGTATGAAGCTAGTAATAGTAGTATGAGTGATTAATACAACTAAAAATGTTGTTTCCTAATGATTAATAGTTTTTTTTATGTTCACAAATACATGTCAAGCAATGACAGGCTGACAAGCAAGCTATACTGGACATGGTTACAGCCATCAAGAAAAAGAATAATTATTTGTCGCTTGAATTTCTGTGTGCTTTTAACAGAAATCCACAACAGTGAGCAGGCAAGGACGCAGGTACAAATGACCATACTTCAATTTAAGAAAAGTAAATCTAAATCATAAACATGTGTTGCTATAAATAACATTAAGAATGTAAAACTAACCTGCAATAGTTGACAAGGTGCCTGAGGCTCGCTTTTCCTTTCCTCCCACAAAGTCGTAGTTAGCCGGGGTGATGTCTTGACCTGCCTTTTGTGGTGAGAACTCCAGGATGCCTGCACCACTTGTGTGAGTCTCATCCTCACTCGACAAGGTCATAGATTTCTCATCATCATCCTCAACTTCTTCCATTTTTCCCTGACTGATTTGCGACACCACATTGTTAGGTTTGAAACTCTTGTGACTTCTCTGATCTGCACCAACAAAGTAAGGTTAGATTATATGGCTTGAAGCAGCAGTAGAAAATGACATAGAGCAGTATCCTCTGTGGATATAAAATGAACATGATCTGATCTGCTGTCACACAACACATGCCTGGTAAAATGATACAGCTATTTATCATAGATGGCATTCGATTTACATCACTTTAACATGCATTCATCTAAACATAGTCTGAGTCTCTGCTCTTCCCTTAAGTGCTCGTCTGCCATAATCAGACAATTGTTATGAGTGCTAACTATTAACATCACAATATCAACAATGGCTGACTGTGGCATGTGGCAAGGATACTTAGGAAGAGTGGCTCGGCTCATCTAAGCAATTGCTTGCTTAGACTAACACTGTATGATCATTTACTAATCATATTAGTCACCTGCTATATGAATTACTGATATTTCATACAGAATTACAAGAGTTAAAATGAGTTATTACCACCAGAATCAGTGCCAGGAGTACTACTGGCCGTTGTGGATTTGCGATAGATGGAAGACTTGCTTCTTCTATTTCGTAGGAATGTGTATCGTGGTGCATCTTCTGTAGGCTCATGTTGACTTACAACTAACTCCTCCTGGAAACAAGTCAACTGATTAACAAACACGTCTAAATTTCAGCACCTTTACGAGGCAACCTTGAAGATTCTTTACTTTGGAGCTGATATCAGTAATTAGGAAGGTTATTTGGATAATCTAAAGTATTCACAAGTTTTAAATTTTCATTATTTTCCATAGCTAGTATTTCTTGCATTATACATATACAATAGTTTTTGTCATGAATTACAGCAAAGACATGGTTTTGCTTATACTTACATCTCTTAAATCGAAGGTAATTTCTAAGTTTTTAACAAAATGCTCAGCAAACTCAGGGTACATTTCCAAGATATCAAGGAGGTCATCTCGATGTATCTTATGCAGGTCACAGTAGGTCAAGGCACGAACATTACAACTTGATTTCCCAATAGTTTCATGGTGACAAATATTTTCACCGAAGACATCATCCTTGCCTGTAAAGGACAAAGTGAGGAATTATGAAGAAATATAGACTATCAATCATTGTATCAATTTGATAACACATATACAACTGTCATCTATCAATTAGTTAAATTACTCTTTATCAGTAGCAAATCTATCATTGCTAATCAAATAATCACATTTTATAAAACTGTTTTTGCATGGAATGAATAAGACAGTAAACAATTGTCTAATGCTGTGAAACTGCGATGTTTTGTAGGGCAGCAAAACAGTAAAATCTTTAAGTAATTCCAAGGCATTAACAGATGCCTGTTTTCCCCTGGATGTATTTACAAACACAGAGAAGTATTACTTGAACCAAGCTCTCAAGACCTTCTGAATACTCTGACAAAAACGGCAATGAAAGAATTATTTTTGCGAAATAACTCTAACCAGCAGAAGAGGCTGAAAGTTCATCAGAAGAGGTTCCCTCAAAGAAAATGTGTAGTCAGCTTTTTTTGTAGTCCAGGGTTACACCACCCTGGTGGGGTTACACTACCCTGGTGGGGTTAACTAATCTTATCAACTGAACCTTGATCTTTTTCTTGTACATCAGAAAATATATAAAACAATGCACAGTATAAGCCAAGCAATAAGATGAGACGGGTATATTAATATCAGGGCTCAGGTATATTGAATGAGAAAGAATTTCAATGTAGGTCATAACTCGCTGCACTGATGTTGTAAATGTGCAAGGGAAGAAAGAAGGTGAGATTATGTTACTCTATGTTTAGATTTATTTTATAGAAAAGAAAAAAGACACTTAACTTACCCAAAATGGCCATAACAATGTCATCCTTGAGAATCTCAATGGAACCTCTGGATATGAAGTACAGAGCATCAAGGATGTCTCCTCGATGCACCAAGGTGTCACCAGGTGGCACATGGGTGGTCTTGAACTTCATTGATAATGCCCGCAGACAACCTGGACTGGCTCCTGTGTGAAGAAGGATTTTTAAAAAATGCATTTGTTAAGGGGCATATTTTTTCAGATACCAGTTTATTTTGTCAAGAATAATTCAGACTTGAACATACCTTTGAATGCTGGACAGTTATTTAGAAGGTTTCTGTTTAAATGAAGGCAAATATCTGCTTGCAGACACTCTGGAAAACCTTTCAACACCTACAACAAATTCTCTCATCATCAGCCAAAATAGTCGAGTTTGGACAAGCCTGAATACCAGCATGGCTAAAGTACAACTGTGTGTTGAAATCTATTTCATGCTTACAAGATGACCAGTTCGAATACAACCAAGAACTAAAACATTGACGCAACTAGACCACTGGAATGCACCTGTAAGCTCAAGCATGTTTGTGATCTAAATCTGATCCTCACAAAAATCTAAGGTATCAAGAGAAAAAAAAGCGTGTTCGCTGCCTATCACCCTTGTGCTTGTGCCTTGAACTGTCCTAAGAACCAACACATAGGCGAACACACAACTGTGTCAATTTTGTAAGCATAAATTGATTTTCACGCTTATGTTTTAAGGTTTAGATTTCTATTACTGCAGCTGTTTTTAAATAATATACAAGTTTATTGGATGCTATTGTGTAATTCATAAATTAGGTTTACATCAAATTAAACAATATCAACTTTTAGGTTATGAAATTATTCAATTGACACAAAAAAATTTGGATTGGTTGAGTGCAGTTCTCCTAACTTGGAGTAAGGTACCATTGAAAATATCAAAAACGAACATATATTGTCAAAAACCACCATACAAAAAATAAATGAATAAATGAATAGTAGGGTTACAAACCCCTTCATAATTAGAGGGAACCTGTGATCCATGCAGATGAACATAAAATATCATTATGGTAAATCAGAAAAAGTGCACAAACACAAAACCCGCGGACTAACTCAGCTGCTTTTGTCAGGAAGTTTGTTATTTAATAACCCATTGCTCCCAACTTACTGATGCATTCCACTTTGTCAAAGTAGAAATCTGTTTACAGTTTCATTTCTTAAACATTATAGAGCAAATTACTGCATTTCTTAGTTTACTATTCATCTTGTTGTGTAGTATATCTTGTGCTGGTAATTAATTGCTTGTCATTATTACATTAAATCATTAATTTTCATTCAGTGAATGGACTTTTACAAAGACTCATCTGTCATTATGCCATGCAGAGGGTAACCATTATTAATCATGCGAAAAAGAGTGCATTCAAGAAGTTAACACAAGATTAAAAGATATGAGAGGATAGAGCAGTTAGCAGATTCCTATTGGAGAGTACTCACCATGTTCATATCAATACCATTAGTATAGGACCAGGCATGCTGAAAATACTCTTCCAAGCGTTGCCGAAGGGGGTTAGGGATTTGGTGGAATCGAATAAATTCTTTCACTTTTTGCATCTGGGTGTGGTAGCGCGCAGTACCAGAGTAGAGTCTTTGTATTATGGCGCTCACATTACCAAAGATGCTGGCATACATGAGCGCTGAAAAGGTAAAATGGAAAAACAGGTAAGTCAAACCAGAAAGTCACACCAACATAAACCTGTTATGTTTTTAGATTCTGTTTGACACCTCACAAACTCCTGAAGTTAAACAAAAAGTTAGTTAGGACCAGGTAGCGAGCTGGATTAGCTGCGACTCCAGCATTTGGTAATGTGGATTGCCCATCTCCCTGAAACGTCATGACAACTACTGATCGGAAGATATCATCAGATATCATCAGAAGACTGCATGTTTAGGTTTTTCTGTATTCCTTTCATATTTTCCACAGTAATTTCTTGAAAAAGCACATACCTAAAGACCTATGACCCAGCAATGCTGAAGTGGTTGGATCTAACAAGAAGTTAGGCGAAGGCACGAGCAAACAAACAACAACTTTTATGGTAAGCCACTTTGGTTTAAAGGGTAGTCGCTTGTGGTCTAACATCAAAAGTTTAGTGTGTTTGTTGGTAGCTGAGGTTGCGCATAACAAAACACATACAAACAAGACACTCACCGCTGTAGAATTTAAGTCAATTGAATCTGTGTTTGTTGCTAGGTAACGTATAAAAGATTCAAGTTTAAACCGCATCTCAACTGGAATTTTATGGAAGTGTACGAATTCATGTAGTTCACGCATCTTAGCATGATATCGCGCAGACCCTGCATACAGTCTTTGATAGATGGCATTCACATTACCAAATATGCTGGCGTACATGAGGGCTGAAACAAGCAAAAAGGTCCTTCAACACAGGTCATATATGTCATGCACAATTATGACAACATCCCTACAGATCTGTTAATGTAAAGCAAAATAGCTAAACTGGATGTAACTGGTAGCAGCTAGACACCAGGTATGACCAGACCCTGAACCTGTCCTTCCAATGAAGGAAGCACTGGCCATCTGAACATGCTCTGGTGCATTGGTCAGTGAGGTTAATGGACATACATGGCTATTCCTGTATTCATGTAATGCCAAGGATGACAAACGTACATGGCTGAACAGGTGAGCTTGGTGGGTCCTTTCACTCAACTCACCACGTTCATATCAATGCCGTTGGTGTACGACCAGTGATGCTGGAAGAAAAGCACCAGTCGGGAACAAAGTTCAGTGGGAAGTGCGTGGAAATGCATGAATTCACGGAGGTTGGTAAACTGAGCATGAAAACGAGCTGAACTGGAGTACAGTCTTTGTATAATAGCAGTTACATTACCAAACACACTGGCATACATGAGCGCTGAAAAACAACATACCACAATTGTGAGCTTTCGAGTCTGTCACCATCACTTAACATTAGCCATGTACTTACATCCCACAATATTGTGTACATACCTCTTACAATAATAAACTTTAAACTGGTAATATCTAGTAATCATTTAGAATAGCATAAAAGCTGATATTTCTTAGGCTACACAATAATGTAAAGTAAAAATACTTACACCCTATCAACATGACGCATATGGAAAATACTTTCTCAGAGTTGGTATTGGGAGAGACATTTCCAAAGCCAACACTGGTCAAACTGGAGAAGGTGAAGTACAAGGCTGTGATATATTTCGATTTGATAGAAGGACCTCCTAAAGTTCCATTATAAGGCTGTTGGATCTGTCGTGCTAGTTCATCCAGCCAGCCTATCTTATTCTCAGACATTGTAGGTCTCTCCACATTTCCTATGGCATACCAGATGCATGCTAGCCAATGAGCTATGAGTGCGAATGTGGCCATCAGAAGAAGCAATACGGCTGCTCCATATTCAGAATATCTGTCCAACTTTCTGGCCACTCGCACCAGTCTTAGCAAACGGGCTGTCTTCAGAAGGCCTATCAATGTTGTTGTCTGGAAAATAATATAGCAGAATTATGAAAAGATCACTCACTTGGACATTACCAAACTTGTTTGACTGTTCCAGATAATTCAATGTCAACTGAGCTGCTTGGTATTCATAGATTTCCTTACCTCATCAGTCTCTGAGCCAAAGAGAAGGAGATCAAATGGTATTGCAGCTACCATATCTATAAGGAACCAGCCCTTGAAGTAGTGTACAGCTATTTTACCAGGATGACTGACAACCTCATCATTTTTATTAACGTAGGTTGTCCGGAAATTGATGAGAATGTCAATGATGAACATTACATCAACAATGAGGTCTATGATGGTGAGAGGGTCTTTGTATCGACTATGCGCGTCATTGTCGTCACGTTTTTTTTCATTGAGCAAGAAGGCAGCCACATAAGGAGTGAAGATGGCCGTATATATTACAAGAATGAGAATGAGCCAGTCCCAAACTGCTTTGAATGGCGAGTAATGAAGGATCGTGAAGCGATGAATGCGAGGAGACTGAAGTTTGTACTCCGGCAACACTTCTGCACCCAAAGAGAGAACCTGCAATAAAAAAACGTAGTATAAATTTGCAGTCTAAACAAGCCCTATAAATATAAATACAGCATCATGGCAAACTTTGGTAAAGGGTAATGACATAAAACGTTCACAAGATTCACTTTTAATCAAAGAGGGATTGATAACCATGCCTTTAGTTAAGTGCAAACAAAATGCATAATACATATTTATACATAATTATACTCCACGAATACCTGATAATTTACTAGTACCAATTAAATATGCATATCTTACCAGATATATACTGTTGAGTTAATAATTATGTACATTCCTTTTTATTAAGAAACACATGCATGGGGAAATCTATTCTCTGTTAATTCAGATTAAGGCTGTAGTAGTTTTTATATTTGGACAACACATACTCACCACAACCGTCTTTGGTATGGATTTCTAGATTAGTCCTAATTAACCAGGTATGTTACTTGTTTGTCATTTTACCTGAACTGCTAGCATTGTGTGGTTAACATAAATGTAATCCTATGATCTCAGTTGCTAAATGCACTATCATAAGTATAAACTGTCATGCTGGGATCTCAAGTATATTAATTAACCAACAGCTGTCACAGTCGTGGAAAACCACATTTATGAGACAGCGCCAACTACCAAAGGACTAACTGGAAAAAGCAACAAAGAGAAATTAGATGAGCCTATGTTTCTATCACACAATGACAGCACCTGACCCCAAAGTTGTCATAAGCCACAGCGAAGCCGGTGTCAGTTTCTATGGCAGATTCTATTGCAGATTCTATGGCAGATGCTATGACAGCTATTATGTTTACCCTAAGGACTTACTGTCGTGCAGGTCTCCTCTTGGATGGCTCCAGGGGAGCAGGTCTGTTGGGAGAGGACTAGAGGATCCACAGCCTCCACAACTTGCACCTGGATGGCCTCCTGAACTAAATCCTGGTACTGATGATGTGACATGATGCAACTCAAAGCATTATCATCATCATCATCATCATCACCATCACCGTCCTGTAGCATCAGTAGCAGCCACCTTCTCTCTCTGCTCTCCTCCCTATATCTAATTAGCCTGGCCTTGGTGATTCCATGTCCCACCAGCAATCTGAACATGTCCCTACTGGCTCCTCTGTTTGCTCTGTGCAATTGTGCTTATAATGCCATATCCTCTGCCTTCAACTGAACCACTCTCTCTGATCCAGTAAAGCTGCAACTGGTTTTGGCTGAAATAGTTCTTTGAAGGAAGGTCACAATCCTTTTCATTGAATAAAGCCAGTAATCAATCAAGCTCAATCCATAATTCCAATGACTTCCCACTAAAATGAGGCTAAAAAAACAGCACTGCATAACAATAGTTAAATGTCCAACGTCACAAAGATGGGCAGGTGTCCTCTGCAACTAACTTTTTACATTCCCAGTCACCTAATGATAATGACAATGGCCCACACATAGCCTTGCAGTAATGGATGCTGATATAATTCCATTCTGAAACTTGGAGCCAAGTGTGAGGTGCTTAATAGGCAATAATAATCAAGCAAATGGAGGCTCAAGACAAGGAGACCGACCTTCAAGTTCTCCACTCCGGCTTCGGATTGAGCTATTTCCTATAACATCCTCCTGACCTTTTCTCCATCGGAGGCAAGTAGATGGCAAGCTGAGATTCAAGGTTTGCTTCTTTTTGCCACAGGTACAAACAAGAGCATCAAGGACTTTGACGCCTTGTTATGCAAGCTGGACACGATCAGTCCATTATCTTTAATGTAAACCACAGGCTAAGTGACGCAATGCACCTCTCAAACGGCTCCTTGCATTTTATACGTCTGGCAAAGATTCACTGCCCACAAGGTAAAAATATACAACTTCAGCCACATGCAATCTAATTTATGTGCATTACAGATGAATTTATTGATTCTCTTCATAAATGACCTTCACCAGTGTCCACCATACATGCTTATAAATAACAGTTTGCTTGATTTAGTGGTAAGCAATTATCTCATTTATCTATGAACAATAAATTGGGATGGTGGTGGGTGGATTAGGGCTTTACGTCCTGTATTTGTGCATCTGATGTGCTAATTAGGACATGCAGTAACCATGGCAATGAGATGATGGATGAAACAGCCATCCAACTTAGGCTCGACTGGGAATCGAACCCGGGACCCAGTGAGCTAGGCCCCCCCACCCCTCAAAGATTTGGGTGTTACTTCAATGTAGTAGCTCAAAAGACATGACTTTCCTAGACCCTTTTGAATTCATCCTAGGCATTTCTGGTTCCTCATTCCAGACAGGCAACAGTTTACCTGAGCACATTGATCTGGGCAAGCTTTACGTGAAGTATGCGTACCTGAGTGAGCATTTTTATACCCTAAATTGCCAAGCATGCTTTGGCCCTGCAACCCTATCCCCTGCCTGAATAGCATCACAGTCTGCGATAGCTGCTTTTCACCCTTGTTTTTTTTTCTATTCTAAGATGCACCAAGCCGGAAATCATCTGACCTGGCATCAACCTGCATCAGCAGCTGGGCACCCATCATCCTTGTCAGTTTGTTTCCACAGCCCTCTCTACTTCAGTCTGTAAACCTAAGTACAAAAAAAATTGGGATGCTTTTCTATCTCAGCAGGTTTTACTTGAGGGTTTTACTGATGCTGTATCATAAATATCCCTAGTTCAGTATCACGCTTTACACAGGCAAGTTCCCGATCACTAAGATAGGACATTTTCCACGTCTCACAATGCCTCAGAATTAGCAGGAGGTGTCCTTGCATGGCAACTTAACCCATAAAACTACTGGATTTTCATCAAAATAAGGTCAAGTTCTCTCAACATCATGACCATATGCCCTAATGATATTGGCACCAGTGAGGCAGCAATGGATTGGCAAGAGCTCAATTCTGTACTCAGAAACATTCTTATGATGTTTACAGCATTCACTCATTATCCAGATATGTATAAACATGCATTGATTGAATAAATATCAAAGTAGCTTGGATGACCAAGATTCCCACTTTTAAGATGTTATTAACGCGACCTAAAGTAGTGCTGAAACAAGATCTTAGCAAACATGTAATGACTGTAAAGATCTCACGAAGAGAGCAACTTTGATGAAAATCAAATATCATAAAAGTGTGTGATAAACACAAGGACTACCTCAGTTAAAGCAGATCGTCTTCTTCCGTGGTATTGCTTGGCCTCCTCACTGATGCTATCCCTGCGTCTGAAACGCCCAACAATTCCCCAAGACATTCCAATGATTCCAATGTTTGTCAAGTAGTTTCCATAGATGTGAGGTAATAGCTTCTTCAAAGCTTCTCCATACTGCACTGACCCAAACTGCATAAGATCTAGTATTGTCTTGCAGTGCTTGTGCTTGAAATGAGAGGGGTGCAGTAAAACAAGTCCAAGTCTTTGGTTTCACCAAGTGCTTTTCAGCATGGTCAGTGCTCTAACGCTGCCTCATCATGTCAAGTATTCAGGCAATGTGTGCTGGTCGGACTGACCCATGTCCAGTTGACTGACAGGCACCCTGCTGTTCAAGAGTGGTTAGTACAGTAGCCCTTGATGGTGCTGCTGCTGTTTCCGCTGATGCTACTGTTGCTGCTGACCATCAGTTAACACCTCACAGACCAGAGCTCACAGACTGATAACTTCACAGACAAGCAGCTGCAAGTTGGAGTGCTCTCTGCAAGTTGAAACCAGGTGAACAAGCTTGGGAGAAAGACCCAAGGCGTGATGGTTGGCAACTCATGACGCCAGCATTTGCCCTGCATACCTGACCAACTGCAGCAGCTGCTGCTACTACTGCACTAAGATGCAGGATGCAAGATGCAGGAGGATCCAAGAAGCCCGCCCTCCTGCTCCTGCTGCTGATAATGATACCTCCCAAGGCATCATCTTCACCTCTCTGCAGGAAGCTTCACTGATTCACAGAGATGCTGACAGCTATTTATCATTATGTGGCTTTGGTTTCCTCAAACCAAGTACACAGTGTATGCATTGTATATACTGAACATCCACATGGCACTGAGCAGACCGAACATTGGTCACTTAGTGTAGCTGAAACCAACGTCCTCTACTAATGTTACATTTGAGTCAGCATGCGGTTCATTGTACTTGCTACAGTAAGTATCTAACAAAAATATCCACAGGAATATGCTGTCTTGTCCCAACATTAGCTAATTTCGTGAGAAAAGGGCAACCTTTGTCTTCAAGGCCAATTTACATACAACTGTGATAAATATAGTAATAGACTCTATGATATGATAGGGTAATACTTCTGCTCTTCACCTATTATATCATGCTAATAACTGGCATGCATTATATAATATGTTACATACATGAATCTCTACAAGAAGGTCTTTGGAATTACTTTGAGACTCGGCATTCTAAGTATATATTTATGTGCATTCTAAGACTTATGGTTAAATGCTGAGATATAGGGGTGTTAAAGGCATCCATTGTCACTAATCAAGAGGGAAATTTCATCAGACCAAGCGGTCAGTGATATATGTAAATGCACAGACCATGCGAATAATTATAGCCTAATCGCAAAAAGTAATAATTGCAGTAATGTTTATGTGTTGCTTAAGGTAAAATCTCATGGATTTCATGGTAGGTTAATAGTAGTAATTCATTAGGGTATGATTTATTTCATAGAATATAAGAAGACAAAAGTTGCTGTAAATCTTATGATGTAAGCTGGACTAGTCTGGGGCGCCTTGACAGCATTGTCACTTTTCGTGATTTGCACCCAAAAAAGCTGTACGTTAAATTGGGACCAGTTAATGACTATGGAAAGATAATGTAGAAAGCAAAGAGGTATAAGAGATTTCCAAAGATAGATGCTACTCACCTGATGTCGCTTTGGGCCAAAAGTCTGTGGTAGTCAAATAAAATCTATCAGATTCTACTGAGACCACTAAAGCACACTGATTTACAAGGAGTCACATCACATACATGGTTTGGCAACTTTCTTCTTGTATAACCTTACTAACTGTATTGATCGACAAATTTCAACACATATTGCACGGCCTTCAATGCTTTCAAACAATTATTAGCAAAAAGCCACAGTTAAACTTAAGCTACATTTAGTCAAACTAATCAAATGTGCCATTATCTACATGTCATTTCATATTCAATTGATGCATTCACTAAAACAGCTGTGCATTTTAGTAGGGGGTGTCAATCACAATACCAGGTGGTTAAAATACTTGGCAATATTCTTGCAAGTTCCGGTTCAGTTAGTAAGTTTATACAAAACAGTTGGACAATTCACAACAGGAATTACATACACATAGTCTAATGACACAAACAAATCATTTCCAAAAAGACCTATAGCCACTTTCACATGGATTGTCTCATCACGTAACATCTAGCGGAGGCAGCCGACTGGATGTGCCAATTTCTTTGGTGGAATTTTGTGGAATTTGAGAAGACTTTGGTGTCTGTGATGTGTGATTACAGAAACACAAAACACCAGAAAGACAAAGAGACCATTGGAGTGAGCATTGAACTGACCTGGGCCACCTTCTCGGTCACATTGTGTTTCATATTCTGCATGGGCACGAAGATACCAGACGTGGATGACACCACACTGTCCCGATCAAACGAACTGACTTTGTTCAGAAACTCGGTGTTCAGATTGCCCATACTACTGGACAGTCGCTTCAGTTGGCGGCCGGTTAGTTCAGAATCGCTAGTGGTCTGGTTCAAGGGTCTGAGATAGTCACCCAGGGCTGTATTGTGAACAAAATCAATAAATATGCATAAAAAAAGAAGTAAAATCACCACCAAAAGAGAGCAATACATGCATGTATGTAAGAACAGTTGCTGTAACCAAGTAACCAAGAGGAGGCATGCACATTCCATCCTAAAGTAAGTCTTGAAAAGAAATGAAAAGTACCAAAATGGCATCTAAGTCACCAAACTAGAAAATATGAAGGCAAGCAGGTATTCCATGCACCGTTCCCTGTGAGGAAAAATGTGATACATAAAACATTCCATACAGGCGATTAAGTCTTCCAACCAGTCACTCACATGAAAATCGAAAAACAGACTGTAAATGTACTGATAATGCAGCAAGTGGTCAGCCCCACTAGGATAGGAGTGCACCTTAAGCAGGAAATAAAAAAAAAACCAAATGATAAAAAGTGCCACATAACTACAATCACAAAAAGTAATAAAATAAGGTATCTCATATCAAATCATGCAGTAAGTAATTTATGCATGTGTATATACTAAATTTAACTCTTAATCATTATAATAATGGAATTGGAATAATCAAGTCAGTTCAATGGCTCTCAGTGCCTCCGTCTAGTGGTCAGACCAAGAATTAGAAACGTGAAGTGCAAAGAACTGACACCATCCACCAGAAGGCATCCCCTACATCGCTAGAGTTGAATCAAAATGGAATCACATGGAGTGATGACAGTGGCTTTTGGTAACACAGCACATGAGACCAGTAGTTAGTGCATTAGTAGGGCATATGAAATGAAACAGGAACACCGTATATAGGATAGGATGGGAAAAAAAACAAGGCAAAGAACCCTCGTAGCTGCTGATGACAAGGACGAGGAACAGCGGCCAGGGTTGCTTGCCATAGAATGATCACCTCTGGTAACTTGGAAGCAGTGTGCTTTGGAGTCTGTGCGTGCTGACTGGTCACTGTCAAGTTAAGGCTGGATTTGGACATGGGATGATGGCCTGAAGGGCTGATCAGGCTGGATGGATGATGACTGTTGTTGATGCTCCACTCTGGCTGCGACGAATGCCTTACCAATGGAGTTACTGCGACAAAATATACACAAACAATCAGTGCCTAAACGAACAATCACAAATTCACCACAAACATTGATATATCTGAAAGTAAGAAGTCTCCAAATTGTTAACTTTATAAAACATCATCCTCATTGATTCTGCTGCAGCTGACAAGCTGTGAACAAAATATTAACCTTGGAAGCTACATACTTACCTAACTTACAATTTTGATAATGTAATTTAAATTGCAAAGGTGCCCATAAGCGAACATGTTTCAATTTTAAACTGTAACTTAAAATTGACAAAACTCTTCAATTAAAATTGTGTCATATAAATGTGAGATGGTATTGTTGCAATTCGATTGAATGTGACTTTTTTACAGAATTTTGCGATTGGCTTTGGGCTCGTTTGTGGAGAAGTATAGAGTTGAGAAGCTGGATAGATGAGAGACATCAGCAAATAATAAGTATAATGATAAATAGAGGGGCGGGCCAAACATGGAAGCCAGACATGGGGTGAAAAGCTACTCACTTGCATCAAGTGTGTTGGCCCGAGGCCGCCCATTGGGCTGTTGTGAGGACGAGATCTCTGCAAACCAAAAGTGCAGACGTGCCCGTCAACAACAAATCAACACGTACGGGTTAGACCAGTAACAAGAATCTTAAAGCATATATTCAGCCTTGCCAGTGCTGCCCTACGTATACCGCATGCAAGTGCTATACATGGTATCTACAGCCAAGGAATCCAAAGAATACGCGAACAGCTGGAATGAAGCTACAAGTACCAAAGATACCACCAAGGGTGGACTCTAAGTGACATTTCATTGCAAGCTGCGATCCACTCATTACTAACACAATGGTGTTCATGCAATGGTAATGGGTAATATTACTGTGAGGTTCATGAAACTTGTACCTCGATATCTAAATGAAAACTAACTCTATCACCTTTGTTGGTGAACTAAGTTTACTTACTAGGCACCTGCAGGTAATTGCTACATGTATTTGATCGTTTACATGTTGATTTGATGGTGTCTTAAGCGTGAATGATTTGGCAGAAAATTAAAAAAAAAAAAAAAGGGAAAAAAGAAAATTCAATAAACAGAAAATAAAAATAACCATATATATTGGAGAAATGGCAAAAAACTTAACCATGAATTTTATGAAAGCAAAAAAATATTACCAAAGCATGGCCAAAATACACCATGTCATACTGAACAGAACCAATAAAAATTGACTAAATCTCAGAACTGAGATTATAATTTGTGAAAATTAAACAAATTGCCATCTAACCTAACACACACCTGTGACAATGGAAAGGCACTTTTGACTGTGCATGTAAGTTTTAATTTGCATGACTGAACTATGTCTATACTTAGTGTGTGGTTTTTACTCTGCTCCAGTTTGTGAACTTCTCTTAAAATTTTGTGTGGAAGAGTATACTTTTAGTATATGCATTGCAATTCATTTAATTCAGTATTTACACAATTTTAAACTAATTTGTACTATTTACACATCATTAACAATTAGAGAATTTACACAATGGTGATGATGCTGTGCAGGTTGGACATTTCATTTGTGAATATACATCGATCAGCACAAGTTCACAAGATGCACATTTCCAAAGCTGCCAAAAAGAAAAACTCACTCAAACAGCGGGGTTTCTCTGCAGTATCTGGGAAAAGTAATAAACATGCTTTAGGAACATGCACTAGCTTATATCAAGTTATATGCTTTAATAACTGATGCGCACGATTTTTTTCAGAATTGCACTCGTCATTGTGGCAAATATTGGTCACTCATGTAAAAATATCGTTACAACCGGATATTTTAATGCGTTGTTTTGCCAGTCTGTCACAGGAGAAATGTTATTGTATTTTCCCATAACTACAGTTGTATCTGAAAAGTTATTAATTAGCGTATAATTATGTTAATTCTAATAAACCAAAACCAAAAGGTTCTATGCAGCCACCTAAGACTGCTGCACTGTAAAGCAACTACAAAAACTCCAGGTGGCAGCACTAGCCTATCTAGTCATGCTGCAACATCATGAAGGCAAACAACACTAACAGACTTTTCCAGATAAATAACCGTTAAGGCATGAAAGGAGTCCATTAGCATAAAAGTACAGTTCATTAGAACAGTAAGTGTAAAATTATCTAGCAACTTATCACATATACTATATAAAAATTGGGGATAAAATTGTTACATGAAAATGACAGTGTAATGACAGTATAGCTAGAGCATAGAACAAGGCACTCGATTAGAGTCAGCCAGACAGTCAACAGCAAGGACACAGAGAAAGGGTCATGGGAAGAGTTTTTTTTTTTTTGTTGGGACACCTGTAACTCTTTCTTAATGCAATATGTATGACAACCTGGATGGTATAATCATAACTATTCATCTCTTGAACTTTTGAAATTTTGTGGCCTTGGCAAGTTACCTGAACTAGAAGACATGAGCCTGTTAGCGGGTGATTTGGAAGAGTATTCTAAATGCTCCATCGAGGAGGCACGTCGCAAACTCATCTGACTGCGCTGCCGGTTTTCGTCGTCCGACGTTTCCCTGTCCATGGGCGACGTGGTCGGCAGGGCCAACATTGTCTGCAGGGGTACGGCTTCTTCCGTCTCCGAAAGGGCATTTTCCACATCTTGTCGACGTCCTTGTGACGAATTGACTTTGCCAAGATCTCTGCGTATTGATGGCAGCCGAAGTTTGAACGTCCTATGTCGATCTGCAAGAAAAGCCACAAAAATAAATGTAAGCCCATAATTCCTGTGCAACAACATCTATAAAGGTGATAGCAATTCATCACTTCTTAAGTGGTTAGACATACTGTTTCTGAGGTTGGAGTTTTCGTAACTTCTGACTGGAGCATTGGTGATGTCTTCAAGGTTGAGAATGAACAGGATGACTTCATTCGATTCATTTTTAACTGGCGCGACGAGCACACTACACAAGAACTTCGTACCTGAAACAGACAAAAGAACCAGTTGTAACGATGTTGCACTGGTATTATCACACCAGCAATATTGCATTGCATACTAGGGGCAATAACCTTCCATGCAGAGAGTATCAGTGTGATTTAGTGAGTTCATGGGCAGTCCCTAATCCTGCAGGCTCTCACGCACTGACAGACGTGACAGTACAGCAATTCCGTTATCTAAAAGCCAGTAATATATCAACCGCCTCTATTTACCTTGACTAAACACTGGGCATGGACCACTTACAACATGTGTGGGGTTTGCTGCGGGTATTGTGATTAGAAAACCATGAACTTTTGGCCCTCCTATTTCAGAAATCAGCATAATGATAATACCAATATAAACACAGTTGACCACTGACACGGATTAAGATAGCAGCTTGATAAAAGGACACCAAGGCCACCCCCTGGCTAGGAAAGTAGAGAAATTCGCAATATTTTTATCATCATTTGATATGGCAATGACGACTATTATGACGTTATGAGTAAGTTGAGCTCAACCAGGTGTGTTGGATTTATTCCAGGATCAGTGACAACATAAATATAGTCGATTATTCAAAATCTCTCAACTATAATTAATGGACGTAATGGAGCAGATAAAGAAATGGAAATTAAAAACTGTGAACTAGACACCACGTCTATCGTGTACCAACAAATTAGTAGCCCAGGGCTCTGAGTTTATCACACCTTCATAGCTTTACCGTGAACGCCAGGTGTCAGCAGGAGTCAGTAGAACTGCATTCACTGCTTGCAAAGCACAATGCTAACAGACAAGAGGGGAGCTGGCTCATCGCCAGACCAATTTACGCCTCCAAATGCAAGCTCGTGTCACGCCTACTTTCACCTTTATGACCTTGAATATGACCAAGCAATAACCTTAGCCCTCAAGCTGGTGTAGTTACAGCTGCAAAAGAGTGCATACACCTGGAACCAATTGCAAAATGTATGAGCCACAGAATGATCTAGGGACCATCAATATAAAATGTAGTTACCATGGCTCTATTATTGTTTAGTTACTTTATATAGCGGTCAATTAATCAGTCCATTAGTGGCAGTATTTGTCGACACATAAAACATACGCCAGTGGGTCCACTTAACGCATATCAGTTTATTTTGTGCCATCCGATATCCAGGTTGCTGTGACTGCACTCAACCAATCTTCATTACCTTTTCACACACATCAGATCCGTCCTGGGCACCGTGTTTGTCACAACAGAACCATGTTTGTCACAACAGCTCAATGTTTGTCACAACAGATGATGACAGATCTATGTTTGTCGCACCCCAACGTACCATACCTGCTTCATGCTTGGATGTCCTAGGCGGCTCCCTTTCATCTACCTTCAATTTGCAATCTCTACCTTGCCTAGGGCTGTTCAATATTTGGCAAGAGAAGAACAAATTCACTCTAGTTCAGTTATTGGATTGCGTCTGCAAGTTTTCTACGCTCGCCTCAGGTTAATAAACACTATCCTTGGCTTATTTCAAGTATGATTGGGAGGGGATCATGGGACTCCAGAATCAACTGCCACCGACAGCAGACAAGCTGAGGACAGCCACAGGCAGCAGCTTCATCATTTGCAGGCTAATCCCACTGGTCTTACCAATATTAAGAAAAGCAAGAGAAAAACGATCTCACGTGGAACTCAAGTGCATAGAACAACATATAAAGAACTTGCAAAGCCAGCCACCGATGGTTTGTCGCCGTTTTGTTACTATCAATTCACTAATAAGTTTAATATGTATGACAACCTAGATGGTAGAAAATCATAACTAGAGCCTATCGGCTCTGAATCCAGAAGGGGGTGTTACTCTAGTATTGATTACTGATAGTACCAACTGGACCCTCCCTTTAATTGCAAATGGTTAAATATGAAATAACTTAGTAAAGGCAAGAATTGAAAAGGTTTTACCTCATAACTTTCATATTTTATTGTATTTTACATTAATATATAAGGTAAATTCGCTCATGCATGTCAGGATGAGTCAATGGCCCATAGAAGACTAGTAAACACATAGAAGACTAGTACACACATAATGTGAAAGGCATCTGCATTTGACAGGTCCCTCTTTGACAGGTTAAGGCTGGACATTGTTCGATCCTTAACGATTCAATATTATCACGATAAATTTCTAACGATACATGATATTTATCACTGTGAAGGAGAACTACAGTATAACTGAGCACACTCTGGAACTGTGTGTTCCAATGAGAGAGGAAGAAAAGGAACCGATTGTTTTTGTTGAGAGAATAAAAAGAAAAACATTTAACATGATAATAGTAATTGGAGTGCCCAATTATCAAGAGACTTCATTGAATTCATTAAGTGTAACCTGGGATACCCAAGTGTCATTCAGTTTGTAGTGTGTCTTGTTTGATTTCTTTTGCTTACTAATTTGTATTGTTCATTTTTCTTACCCCATTTTTTTTCTTTTTTTTCTTCATTTTCCTTAAAATTGATTTGTCCTTGTTCTAATCTTAATATAAATTATTTCTTTTCATGATATTTTTTTGTTCAGAAATATATTACATTGTATTGATAAAGGCATATTGATAAAGGCATATACCCCCAATGGAAGTCAGCCTGCAATTTTTTTGGCCTATATATATATTTGTGAATTGTAAGAATGATATTGTTATTGTAATGGCTAATAAATGAATCTGAATCAACGCTTCATGTAATTTGGATTGACACATAGTTATCCTAGCTTAGCTTTTGAAAAATAATTGATCCCTGACCGGGTAAAAACAATGGCTGCTCCCTGGCCGCGAGTCAACCCAGTGGGCGCCTGGGGTGCCCAGTAGGTATCTTCACACTGATTGAGTATTTCTCATGTCAGCTCAAAAACGGCCTCTAAAGTAGAAAACTAGGTTGGAATAAGTCAATAACATCACTTTCCTGGCATGAAATAGTCTTGAAAAGTTCAAAACATAGCCCAAAAGTCAACCGGAAGTTGTCGGCGAAATGTAAACAAAGCTGCAGGAGCTGGGCTGGCGAGCGAGCAAGTGCCGGTAGGTGAAATGACGAACGCTCTGGGCCCCATACACCTTAATTTTAAGCATATTTGAGCAAACTACTTATATCTTTCTCAAAAAACGAGCGAAGAATGTTGCTCAATGCATTTTAAAGTATGCTGCCCTATGTGACACTGTTCAGCTTGATCTCCACTGAGGCTATTCATTTGAAAATTTTCCTGAATGTTCACTCTCTCACATCTATAAGTATAACCACTGTGAAAAAATGTGGCACATGCTGATTCCTATATGATTTGGTGTTAAGTTTATTTTCTGAATATAAATTCATTTCAGGGATCTATGGAACTATGGATGCAACTTGGCTGAAGAATTCTGATACACATGAATAAAAATATATATTTCTTAAAAACTTAGTTAATTGCAGCAGTCCCATGTATAGATTTACATATGTGCATGCCTGCATCCAATACATGTGAAGTATGCTATTTTACACAATATAATAAAGTTTTTGTCTTTAATTTTAAACTTGTGTATGTTCTCTGTACATTCAACATTTCCAAAGATTGGAAGCAACGTTCGTCTTAAAGACGTCGTCAGATGATGTCTAAAAGACGTCATCTGATGACGTATTTTAGACATCAGATATTGGTCAACTAAATACGTCTAAAAGACGTCCCCTGATGACGTATTTTAGATGTCAGATATTGGTCAACTAAATACATACGTCTAAAAGACGTCCCCTGATGACGTATTTTAGATGTCAGATATTGGTCAACTAAATACATACGTCTAAAAGACGTCCCCTGATGACGTATTTTAGATGTCAGATATTGGTCAACTAAATACGTCTAAAAGACGTCGTCAGATGACGTCTTTTAGACGTCTCATATAAGACGTCATTGAAGTTTGCATATGAGACCAGTATGGGCTGGTCATGAGACGTCTTGCACAGACGTCAAAATGATGTCAATGAGACCACTTTTGCCCACTGGGGCTCATCCTCTGACAATATCCTGAAGGCTTGCTTTGCAACCTTCTGGATAAAAACTAAAGGGACAATTGTATTTGATTAGTTCCATCGCTCCACTGTTAATGCTTACAGTAATCTTTAAGCCTTAATATTACCAATTATAGCAACTACAAATGACCACTTTGTAGTGATAGTTTTAATCCAACACCATCCGAGTGGCTGTGACATGACCCACTTAACCTTTCTGAGAACTCCCATCAATCGTTCAGGTGCAAATCATCGATTATTTTTCTTTATTGGGTTGCTGAACAATCATGCTCAAATTTCCTGCCAACAACATCTATTTAAAGTGTCTATTGTAATCATATGTATTGCAGCCAGTTACCGATCGATACAAAAGACAATAATACGCTAAATAGGCATGATACATCAGCTTCATTTTAACCTGATATCCTTTTCATTTGGTGCAATGTGCTCTTTTATGAAAATCACTGCTAATATGGTAGGTTATTGATTAAGATCAGATAACCTATACAGAGACAGGCTACCCTCAATGGCGCAGATTTCTCATAAGCTGCACTTGGTGTCCTCAACTAGTCCCCAACTGTCCATACTGGACAACGCACAAGCCCATCAACGGCAGTTCATTTATCAGGGCTGATGCGCAGGTTGTGCTCCTTCAGTGGCCCTCAGTGTGTTTGCTCCCATGGCCAAAATAGCAGGGCAGATTATCTCGGTCCGGAATACTATCCGAGATGATTTGATGTGGGCAAAACAAAAGAGATATATGGTCGATAGCTTCAGCAAACACGACATTCATCAGCCATCTGCACTGTGATGCTGGTGGGAAAACAAGATTTATCTCATCATCTGCCCCTTGTTTGTGTCTGTGACAAAACGATGAATGAACATTAGTTTTATACCAGCACAACAACTTTAATTAGCCTCCCCCTAGCTGGCCAAAACATCTACCATAAAAATTATCTTTTGTGTTATTCAGCATCCGCAAATGTGGGTGTGAGAAATAAGTTTAGCACCACAAAAGGTGAGACCAAGATATAATTGAGTCAGCACATATCGCAGGTGAAACGGCTTTCAGATAATTCTCTTACATATTGTAGGATTCCTGTATATAAGCTTCTTTTTGGTAGCAATCCAAGTGGTAGATTTGTCGATCAATACCAAGCTCAATAACATCTCCATCCTTAGCTGGGGAAAAAGGTGGAAGACAAAGGTTTTAAGATCTCTGCCAACAATCAGTGTTGTGGGGCCAATGGGGTGACCATCCCCCATCACCATCCATTACTTGGTTTAGTTTAAGACAGACAACAAATCGAAGACGCCCAGGTCTGTAGTCTCGTAAATGCCGTTACATCAAGAAGGTCGTTGTCTGAAGAACTGAGAGACCAGCAGCATCCAAATAGAACTTTTAGAAGTGGGATGATGCTACTCAGTACAATCCCCGCATCTCACAAGTTGTCACAACTACAAAAGCAGTCTTGAATGATGAGCACTTTGCTGCAGTGAATAGTAACCCCAGTTTTCTTCCAGCAGCTATATTTCATGTCGACTAATTGTAAGCATTTCCATTTCTTGCCCAGCAGCAGAGAAGTACAAAGAGAGATAATCAATGGTGACAGATGTAAATCTGAAAAGATCTTAAACGGAAGATCAGAAGAAGCCCCAGGGCCTTGGGTGGCAGACATGACACTTTACAGAGAAGACTCAGAAGAAGAGGAAAGTCATTCCATTCACAATGTGATCATTTTATGTTGACTTAAAAGAAGCCTGGGGGTCTGCTGTGGGCTGGGAGACATCCTGTGAGGACAAACAAGGGAGATTGAGTGCAGATTTAGCAAGAATTGTCAAGATGGTCGACTGAAGGCTGCATCAGAGGTCCCAGGCATGCTGTGTCTTGCCTCCATCTCATAATCGCTGCCTAAAAATAGGGCGATCAAAGGGCCCTCGCTGGGCACAGGCCTTCCACGCCAAAAATCATTCCTACACACAAACCATCTTTTTGTTGTTTCATTGGAATGTCTCCTTCAGCTTAACAGCAGCACACTGGAGCTGGGTGGCCCACTTTTTCGCT
The DNA here is from genome assembly GCA_932294295.1 of Alitta virens. NCBI lineage: Eukaryota > Metazoa > Annelida > Polychaeta > Phyllodocida > Nereididae > Alitta > Alitta virens. The sequence goes on from OW028573.1 coordinate 69,389,572, forward strand.
TCAATTGCCCCTAATGGAATTTCTACCTCCGTAAATTTGATCAACATTAATATTCCACAAATTCAATATCTTCGCACCAAATAAGCCATCTAATTAACTATTTAATGTTATAAACCAATATTAAACTATCCAATGGCATGTGAACGGATACAATTTACACCAGCAAATTGGTTGGGCGGATGGTAGTATTCTTGGAATTCGCATCCTACAATGAGAGAGCATTCCATATGACCTTGACCTTGCTAATTCTCTCATTTAATGCGGCAATAAACTGAGAGCAGAATTATGCAGGTCTCCGTGTAGTATTGTATGCCACAATGCAAGCAACATCATTGTCAGATGCAGCTATGCGAGACCTGTGCATGACTTATGAGCAGCAATTCAGACATCCTGCAGTTCTGCAATATCGATTGACATTGTGATAGGTTTATGAACAATGCCCTTGAAGCGCCGGCTTATCAGCAACAGGATTAAATATTGAGCAGGGCTATTTAGTGGAATGGAGAGTATACCTTGGAGCCTGAGAGGGATTGAATAAGCCAAGGCTAACATCAAACATTTATGCAAAGTCTAATCTACTTGAAATGAATGCAACTGGTTCAAGATGCAGCCTGTCTGAAACATTTCCTCTGCATGTTGATACGTGAGATATTCAATGGATGAGACCCGCTCATGTAAAGCAGCATCCATCTCATGAATACCAGTCCACTGGGAAAGCTCAGTTTCAAGAAAATAAGAAGAAAAAAAAGCCAAACCACAGACAATCTAGAAGACTTATAGACATTCCTGAATAGCAACGGACGTCCATCTCAAACGCCTTTTCAATTGTTCCAGCAACAACTTGTTGCAGCTCAAATGTCAGATTGCCACATCCAAAAATCCCTAGCACCACAACGGAATTTTTGCAGACCTCAATCCCCAGTACACAAGTCTTCCAGTGCCTTTCACACCTTGTAACTCACAAGTTATATCGAACAGGAATTTCGGACATTCAGCACTTGCAATGAGAAAGCTGCTAAACAAACAGACATTTAAATGGCAGGTGTTGCAAATAGGTCCTCCATTTTTTCTTGTTGCTAGATTGAAATAGTTGTGCCCAATCGAGATATTTAACACCTTTTAACATTCCTGGTTGGATCATAAAACACACCCAAAGGACAGGTTTAAAGGGCGTTTATGGGTAATTCCATTCTTAGTGTTCTCAGAGAGGAGGCCCAAATGCATGCCCAGAATACATCTCTACATTAATTGTACTTTTGAGTGCAGTTCACGGTAAATGCACTTCTCTTTGGATGTCTGTTGAACTGTACATGGCAGGCAAGTGAAATGCATGTTTTGGCTGGGGCACTTGGCAAGCCTGCCTTTGGAACCATCAAGGGAATGGCAAATCACTGCATCTATTCCAGCAAGCACTGCTCTGCAATCGATACAACTCTTTTTTGCTTCTTTGTGTTTCTACTATTGTACTGGCCCCTGTACTGGTCCTGCTGAGGATGAATAGGGGACAGAGATGTTGGCTGCAATTGGTATAGTCAAACCTCCCATATAAACAAGGACATAAACAATCCCCTTTGCAAGATAGGTCACGTCATGCTGTTTATGTTATGGTCGTGTCACTGTACTATCTAAAGAGACATCGTAACACAAGGGCCAAAAAGCAAAGAAGGCCAAGCAGAAAAGCTATCAACATGCAACTTTTCTGGGTTGAGCCACAAGGGCATGTCACAACATTAATGAGTTAGACCGACACTGTAATCTTCCTTTGTTCTCCAAACTTTACTTATCAAAGTACAAACCCCCACATACATCAGGCAACATGACAATTCCGGATGTCTTTTACTACAGGCTGCCATGCAAAATAGTACGTACAAGGCTCAATAATGTGGAGGATGAACTGCATGACACAGCTCAAAGTAATGTAGCAGCAGCAGCAGCCACAGCAGCATCAGCAACATCAGCAGCAGAGATGCCCATGCACCGCAATGTAGGAGAATAAGGGGACACACCTTGGCGTTTGGTTGTTGCGCGAGTTGGAAAATCTAATTTGGCAGGACCGATGTAGCTGCCATGACGGCATGCTGCTGCTGCTGCATCCTGCTTCTGCTGCAGGCGGTGTAGATGTACTGCAGGGGAAGCCCTGATTGCGACCAACGTCGGAGAGAGGTAGACACAGAGATGCCCCAGGAGGCCCTAGAGTCTCCCTCGTCCCTCCCTTGTCTCCATTCCTGATATGTCACTATCAAAGAGCCCCACGCCATCCTTTGACATGCTATTACAAGAGCTGCCACTGAGCTCGCCTCGAGTCCTGCAGGAGGCAGCGTCCTGTAGCCTAGACAAGTGTCCTTAGACCCTGCTGGAAGGGACCTTACTGTACCTTCCAATGTTGCGTGCTTTCATTGTGGTAATTACTGAGAAGTTTCTCCAAAACTTACATAGCACGCCATAGCTATACAAAACCTTTCGAAATGAACTGCATTTGACTCCAGCATCAAAGGAATTGTTCCGCTAACCTCCATTATCCTTGGAACAGCTTCATAACTCTGTATCGTATGTTTTTATGACGGAAAGGCATACTGGAAAAACACTATAGCAGCAACTGCAATTGAAGTCTCCAGTATGCATGTGCAAATTAAATGAAGCCCCTGATGGTAGGTCCGCTAACCTTTAGCATCAACCAATAACTGGGTGTAAATGGGATGGAACTCCGATTGAACATGCCAGAGAGCAATGCGTCGTGAATGATAGGATAGCAGTAATGACAGCACACAGAACCATGGACCCAGTGACATTGCTTCATTGATTTCAAGAGATCCCGTTGACGTCCAGCTAGCCCCAATTCACCATGGGCCAGACAAACACTTCACCATCCTCTGCATGGGCGACTTTACCCTGTACTTTTGGCATGTCGCTTGAACTATTTCTGCATCAATCACTGTGGATTGCACCTTGCATGTAAACCGCCCATTGCCTTGTGTTGCCTAATATTGACCTCCATTAATCTAATGACAATATGCAGACTAATCCCTGCGTCATTGTTCTGCCACATTTTGTGTTATGTAATCGAAAAGGGGAGGGGAAGGCAACTCGCCCTGCGGCGCGACACAGCCGTATTGGACAAGGGCCATGTCATTTTTCAGGTAGAAACATGTTTGTCATTAGCTTCGAGTAACATCTCAAAAACAAGGCCATAAAACATGCGACCGCCAAAATACCAGCATAGTACGATGCATCGTAGCTCATTGTACTCCATAGTAAGAAAGGGGTATCATTTTCACGGCGAGCAGGGCTCAAGTAACATGTGTCATTCATACAACTGGGCATTTCCAGCTAGAGGCAGCCAGAAGGAAAACATGCAGCTTGTTTGCAGCTGGCTTGCCAACGAATGCGCATGGTATGAATATGCAAGGAGAGATGTAAAGGTAATGAAAGCGATGAGGGGACGACCCAGTTAATGAAGACCTGGCAAGGCAGATCAATTGGGATTCCAATGATGACGCCATCTGTCATTCACTTCCGCTACCTTTTATGTCAACAACAGCACCTCCTGGCGGTAATCTACAGCTTTTCTTTTTCCCTAGGAAACATAAACAAATGCATCTGCACCCCAGGCATTAATTTCTTCAGCGTTCTTCGGGGTCTTTTTACAGTGGCGCATGAATGGCACACGCCACTGTTGTCTTAGTCATGTAATATTGCTCCGGAGTGTTGAACTCCCTCCCACTTGTGCTACCAAACAACACCGAAATAAACGCATTGACTGCAAAGCCAACCAAGCGATGGCCACAGGCAGCACGCCCTTCCCCAGGCAACTCTTGACTTAAGCCCCGTTCCCACATAGCCGAGTTACTCGTAGTCAACTCGTAGTATTACGTAACACGCCTCTCGGGCCCAACTCTTACTAAACTCGGCGATTACTCCTTGCACTCGAGAGATGCTCGGCGAGTAACTCCTGAGTCTCGTAGCGAACTCGTGAGATTTGGAGCCGAGTTTGCCGAGTCTCCCGAGTATGCCGTGCTGCACGGCACACTCGGCGAATTATCCAGGAGTCCAAAAACTCGGCCATGACTCGCCGAGTTACTCCTCGAACTCGCCGAGTTACTCCTCGAACTCGCCGAGTTACTCCTCGAACTCGGCGAGTTACTCGGCGCTATTTTCGCTCGTATTACACTCGGGGGGGATGTTCAGGAGTGCGAGGAGTAACTCGGCGAGTTGTAGGAGTAACTCACCGAGTTGTAGGAGTAACTCGCCGAGTAACTCGTCGAGTTCTACCTTTAGTACATGCATCATCAGCGTAGGGGGTCGTATATAATATAAAAGGCCGCTGCTCCTCTAATATCAGTCCGATTTTCGTCAAATAAAGATTGTTTTGTAGTATAATTCATAGTGATTCCATACGTATTTTCGGATTTAAAAAAACCCGAATATTAAGCGAGATATTTGTCTGAGAAGGCAGTTGTCTTGCGGTGGCTGCTGCTCCATTTATATTAATCCGATTTTCGTCAAATCAGGACTGAATTGTAGTATAAATCATACTGATTCCATACGCGTTTTCGGATTGAAAATAGACCAAATATTAAGCGAGATATTCGTCTGAGAAGGCAGCTAAGTTGGCGGAGGCAAACAGTGGTGCTCTCGCAGACGTCCGCGCCCGGACTGTATCAATGCAGGTAAGGCTGAGCGCTACTTTAAAAGGCTGCTGCTCCCCTAATATTAGTCCGATTTTCGTCAAATAAATATTGAATTATAGTCAAGTTCATACTTATTCCACACAGATTTTCAGATTGAAAATAGACCAAATATTAAGCGAGATATTTGTCTGAGAAGGCAGGTAGTCTGGCGGCGGCAAGGTGCTCTGTGTATGGCCCGGACATGAATGGTGTGGTATTTTTGACCATTTTATATACATTGTTTGGATGAGCTTTATTGCAATTCATTTCTACTCATTCTGCCAACTGCCATGACTGTTATTAGCATTTTGAATGATACAAAGAATGGGTGTAGAGCATAGAGCAAATTCAATACATGTGTCAATTGCCTAATTGCCTAAATTGGGGTTCTTTGACCTGTCATTTCATGGTTTGTTCAAAGATGACACAGTAATTGCTATTAGCATTTTGAATGATACAAAGAATTGGTGTAGAGCATACAGCAAATTCAATACATGTGTCAATTGCCTAATTGCCTAAATTGGGGTTCTTTGACCTGTCATTTCATGGTTTGTTCAAAGATGACACAGTAATATGACATTGTCTTGATTGTCATTCACAATTACAAAAATATGTAATTGCTTTCATTAATTAAAAGCAATATATTTAATTGTAATTACCAGGCAATGATTATATTTGTATAACTTTCTTATCTTTTTGTGTTAATTTGAATCTTATTGTGATATTATGATCAGTATAAATTTGTGTATATTTTGTAAAATTTAAATCTAATATTGATATTGTAATTAGTATTTGTGATTTGATCTGTGATTTTATTTGCTATATTTAATTAACTTATACTGGTGCTCCCTGAAGCGTCCGCGCCCAGACTGTATTAATGCAGAAAGCTGAGCGCTTCTTTAAAAAGCTACTGCTCCCTTAATATTAGTCCGATTTTCGTAAAATAAAGATTGTTTTGTAGTATAATTCATAGTGACTCCATAGGTTTTTTCGGATCGAAAATAGACCAAATATTAAGCGAGATATTCATCTGAGAATGCAGGTAGGCTGGCGTCGGCCTATCATTCGATGGGTGACTCGTCGCTGTCGTAGACACCTTGCTTCACCCGGCGAGTTACTCCTGGTACTCGGCGAGTTACTCCTGGTACTCGGCGAGTTACTCCTGGTACTCGGCGAGTCACTCCTGGTACTCGGCGAGTCGCTCGCTGAATCCGCCGAGTAACTCGGCGAGTAATTCGGCGAGTAACTCGGCGAGTCACTCCTGGTCATTTTTTCCGCAAAAATTCGTCGCCAACTCCTCGAATTTTGGGTGTTACGTAATTTTTGTTATTACTACGAGTTGACTACGAGTAACTCGGCTATGTGGGAACGGGGCTTTAGCCATGTAGCTCAAATAGCTAAGTTCGGACATCAATACCATTCGTTAAAATCCATGGTTTACCCAGGTCCTAGCATCCATAAAACATGATGGGAATTAACATCATATTAGTTTTTCAGGCATTTGCGAACAGTAGCACATAGAGAGCAATTTGCAGAGAGTTCACATTCCCTTTTCGATCTACAGCAGTGCACGTGCACGTCAGCCAAATTGTGTTTTCATTGTCGGAAATCAATAGTTTTCACTAACATTCTCCCGACTCAGCGCATTTTGTAGTGCTATACATTTACAGGAACCTTTTAAATGTAGAGCTCTCACTTGCATGGAGAGCCTGCAACACGTGGTTGTACTGGCATCACTTTCACCCACACATCATCTCACTGGGTCAGCAAAAAAAAGTTCCCATTCACACAAGGAGATTTACATAACGCAATATCCCACCAGAATTCCGCAGATTTATTGGCTGAAGCATTATCCATGCGCAAGATATCAGATGATAAGAAACCCCGATTATCTTAATTGCTGTAAAAAGGTTAGGCAAGCATGTATTTTCTCAGAGCGCTCAAGGCTGTGTCAAGGACCACAATTACCATATAGCCATGGCAATAAAGCTATGCACCCCATCTCGCCGCAGAACCTTTATTAACTCATGCAATAGTGCAGGGGCTTATGCCAGGGCTTGAGCAACCCTGGTTCGTAGTGTGCTTCAGACAGACATCAGAGCAACTGAAGCCAGCTCATTTCCTTTTATTAGAGATTCACAAACAACACCATGCAGCATCGTGCACAGAATATCATCCCAAGCAATTTCAGCAGAGCCTCCTTATTGCTTAAGGACCCTTCATGTTATATAAACCCTGAAAGCAGTCCTCAAGGAGTATGGCATAATAACACACAATTAAATGCACTTCAAAACTCCAAGCTAGAGGCAAGACTTATGGTGCTCTTTTTCAGCCTCATTTGAATCGATAACGTGAAAATTTCGTTGGCTTTTGTTAGACTGGATGGGGACTACAAATGAGTGTCGAGTCTTTGACTGAGGGAACTTTGGTTTCTGAAATTTCAACTTTAAAAAGAAAAATTAAAAGACTGAAAAATCGTCAATAAATAGCTGCATAACAGTGCCATCCTAAGTACAGACAAATGCACCGATTGCTAAAAACTGGACAGGAGCCAGGCAAGTCTCATGACTTCAGAGGCAGTGGACGTGTCTGAGCAGAGATACTTGGTCAGGTCCTGCACTCAGAAATAACAAAACAACTCTTCAAGAGGGTATTAGACCTATTTCGCATCGCTGGTGGCATAAGTGGGGAAACATTCAGAGGAAAAAATACACGGAAGATCACACATTGATGGTATACTTTGTTTACAGGCCAGGACAGTTACACTTACTAAATAATACGAAGAGCAATTGATGTTTCTTGGTAGAGCCAGACCACTTCCACCAACACCCTGCCCGCTGTATATAACCAGGTACACAAATACAGGACATTCCTAGCAATACTTCCATTCTTGCCAATCTTGAGTGCAAACTGACCCAGTTGGGTCATCAGATCATCTGACCAGCATCAGCAACACAATACACTGAGAGGCACCTTTCGACAACATCGTCCTATTTGCGTTCAGTGCTGTACCATCCGGAAAATATGGCAAATATTGGCAAAGGATAGTGACAACGGATAGTGCCTACAAATGAAAACATCTTCTCCCTGGCAGTATATATTAGACTATTTTTCTTTGTTGTTGATTGAATCTGCTGAGCAGTGGGCTGTTGGCCAATTGCTCCTCAAGAACATATACAATTATTCATAAGCTTTGCCTTATCAGAGGTTATGCATGCACCAATAATTATGTACCTGCCTATCAAGGTGGGTGTATTTCGCTCGCACCAGAAAAACCATACATTTGAACCTGATTCTTCCAATACAAACCTATTACTCACAGCAAAATGCATCATACCTCATATCAAGACGCACAACTGCACTGGTTGGCAGTGACAGAATGTTGTATTATTAGCGAAGGGTCTACAGCACACAGGCATGTGGGCATATCTCTTTGGCTGAGTATATCTTCTTGATACATCTGCGACATGCTTGAAAGGGATTCTTCCTTTTTTTTCAAGCAGCTTATTCCTTCACCTAGCACTCACCAAGTGAGCTTCATCACTCAAACCCCCCTGTATTTAGCAGCTGCTAAAATCAATGGCCACCCCGCAATGAATCAAGGCTTCAGCAGAGAGCCATTTTTCAGGACAGTGTCCTTATTACTAAAAGGGGTATAAGAAATCGATCATTCAGCTTCGTGGAGGCTTTATAGGGCGTCACTGAACACTTCCCTGAAGAGAAGACTCTAGCCATGTAAATGCAATAGCCATAACTGACCTAATAGTGCTGCATTTGCAAGTTAGTGCACAAGTTTCATCTTGCATAACCAAGTGCCAACGCCCTTTCATCAATACAAAATGCTGCATAGGTATATTTCACTATTTCTTTGACAACCCACTCAAAGAAGCAAAACATACAGGCGTTTAAAAGGAGAAGATAGAGCACAAAAATCTATCCTATTACTACCATTTCGTGTTCAATAACTTCAATTTTAAAGCACATTTGGGTCGTCAGTGTAACGAATGTAATTTCGAAGGTTCTCCTTAACAGATCAATGTGGATCATGTAATATACTGTAAACATATCCTAGCTCTCCGCCAATTTGATGTAATGATGAGCAGAAGACTTGATGATAAGTCGATTGCAGATCTATCGTCAATGTGATCTGTGAGACTGTGCCATTGTGTGGGAGGGGGTGGTATAAATTACAGAGGAGCCAGGGGGTTGTTTGAGGGGGTCAGCGTCGAAAGTGCACCGAGACAGAAGTTGGTAAATCAACGAACGCCAAAGAAGTGGGCCTGATCGAACACAATCCAGCCAATCAGGCGAACTAGCTTTTCTGCTGTTCTCAGCAAAATCAATGAAGCCATCCATCAAAGCCCATGTCGCCACTTGACCTCTGCTTCTCTTTTAACATTACACAAGGCCATACTTTTTTTTATCAAGGCACTTTTTTCTTCTTCTAATATCTCCTTTTTTCCCAAAACACTTTGTCTCTAATTGAAGTCTACTATGGCATAACGTCCTCGCCACCACATTGCACAAAGAAAATTCTTCAAACAGCACAGATGAAATTACCCGTACTAACTCACACGAGACCTTTGCAAAGACTTCAAAAGGTGGCCTGTCTTGTGTCAAATTGATATATTCTGGCAAATGCATGGCTGCTGAAGATTGCACACATTTTTTACTTTATTTGCAGTTTTGTAGTCAATAACTTGGTATCTTCATGCTTCGTCATTTCTTCTTGCTAGGCAATTTACCCCCTAGATAGTTATAAAATCATGTGCGTCACCTAAATATGAGCATACTGTAATATATTGATTATATTTGAAGATAATTTGACTAATGACCTCGTATGGTGAATATCCAGGTGAAGCAAAGCTCAATTTCAGCAATCCTAATTCATTGCAAACCCGAGGCAGGCTGTGAAGCAAAAGATGAGCCTGGTAGCCTAGATTCAGTTCTTGAAATGAGGTTAAGTGTCTAGAAAACAGATGGATGTCGACTATCTGGCTGACCCAGGACTGAGTCTCCATCATCATGGATAACCTTGTTAGCTAGCTAGACAAGCGCCGGATGGCTGACGATGTTGTGTAACATGAAATAAGAGCTGCATGCATGCTGCTGAGGTTGCTACACAGGATACCTATTCTGATGATGATGATGCTGCTGCTGCAGCTGCTGTTGGAAACAATGTGCAACGTGACTGAACACAATGGATTCAATTAAATAAGAAATGTCTTCATTATCTTCAACAAGTCAACCTGTTCTCCCTTCTTGCCAGGCCTTGCCAGGCATGCTTAATGGCAACTTAGGTACGGCAAGTTTATTAAGTCAATCAAGGGGATAATACGACCGTCCCCATTAGAGTTGCTCGGAAAGCTGCTTGAGAAGATTACTCCATCCAAACTGAAAGACATGTTGATTACAAAATAAAAGAAAACTAAAAGGCTTCAAGCAACAAGAAAGAGTCTGCTGCAATATTCTCTCTCTCTCTCATATCTCTATCGTTTTGACTGACAGCTATCTGATGAATCAGTACCGCTGCCAGCCCTTCCCAATAGTTTAAGCTCAACACTTCGGACTTGTTTTGATTGAAGACTATGTACAGCTTCTTAATCTCCTCTCAACCAAACTAAAAGAAAACAAAGAAGCAGTATAAATACCACAAATTAGTAAGCTCATTGGAAACTTAAAAACAAGCTAAAAACATAACCATGTAATTCTATAACAAATGTGTCTTACTTTACGGTTTCATCATGAGCTTGTAGTTTACTACTACAATGGTGCATATTGAAAAAGGAATGGCATTATTCAATGGGCATATTCAAACAGCAGACCACAGACAGTAACCTTACTGATAACTAATAACAAAAAAGAACACAACCATGGAAATTTATAGTAATGTCATACAGCATCATGTCTAGGGCCAAAATCAATAGTTTTCATTATGGTCTTCAAAAAGGAGGAGCATTATACCATCATTTTTAAGTCATATTCATAAGAGCAGAACGTGGCTCCAAGGCAAACCTAATTCAAATGGCTAAGCTGCTTCACTCACACAAGGATGTTTGCAACACGCAATGAATCAATGGTTGATCCTGGCCCTCCATGAAAATCCTTTCTAATCAGGATGACCTTCCTCAGATGGAACACGCAGAGCCCATTGCTTGGCTAGTGAGGATGTGGAAATCCCCAAGCCCACAAAGGCATTGAGAAGATTAAACAAATACAGGCTAAAGATATAAAATGTAGTGTGTACTATTTCTTCTTGTACGCATCATTGGGGCAAAGCCCTTACGTCCATGATTGGGGCAAATGACCATTTTATACTTCTTAGAACACTAAAACAGAAATATGCACATAATTACATATTTTACCAAAGGTGTCCAAAATATACATGTATTAGATTGTGGCTGTGCTGTGGTTAGCTATTTCGCCTGCAAGAAAAATACAGGAATAGAAAAATAGTCCTTTATGTCAAAAACAAATGTAGCTGCACAACCTTTACCCATATACCCTTTGTTTAGAACGAGCCCAGCCTATCAACGCTCCCGTTGAAGAAAACTGTTTAGTTAGTTCGTGAACCGATAGCTTTGGTTTCTGTGTGGTTAACTTTGACAGGGATAACATTAGGTGACATTTAGCACGAGCTTAAAGGCAGCCAACTATCCAGGCTTGCCTTTTTTTCTGCTTGTCTCCTAGGCAGAGCAACGGCCTGTCTGTCTGCAGCAGGCAGCTCCAACCATCTGTCTAGGGAAACACCTAGGGCAGCAAATTGCACTATAAAGAGTATGGAGAGAGCAATAGATCAGGACATGTGGCAGAGTAGCCATCTCCCCACACCCACTGAACTTGCCAATCCTTTCTGCTGCTTCTCCCTCCTCTGACCTCCTCTTTTGTTCCTCAAGAGCTTGTAACACTCACGCTGTACAGCCTCTTCGCCTCTACAGACCTACTCTCAAAATAAACACTTATTTACCAACCCCACAGACTTATAACATGTGCAGAGAAAAACACAAACTTCATCAAGAAACAAAATCCAATAGCAACCACTTTGTGCGTTAACGGCTTGCACTCATCAAGTGTGAACAACAAAAAATGAACAGGGAGACAAAATACCCTAACAAACGAATTTTAATTCTTATGAATATTAAAGGAAACAAGGGATTAAATTCCAATATTACGAACAAAATGAGAAGCTCTACTTAATACAACATGAGATAACTCAATGCGACAAGGCTGAAGATCTCTGGCTTCATCTGTCTGCTGCCCACAAAATCCAGGCAAGCACAAGTTTCAAAGAATCTAAAAGTAGTAACCATATTACATGCTGGCCATGCCTGCAGATTTTAATTTTTTTAAATGGAAATAAATTACGGAGGAAAGTAAACATTGAACACACTCAAGGTGTTGCATTTTTGGAGGAGAAAAAAATACTTAAGCACACACATGTTCTTCATGACCCAGCATGCATTAAGGACTAGTTCTTGCAAGGCGTGAAAAACTTGCGATGCCAAGCACGGCACAAGCAGTGGCCAGGCACAGGAGGAGAGAACAGATGCATTAACTGGGAATAATTACGTAAATCAACCAGCCTTACAAGAACCAGCCAGGCACACAGCATTGGAGCAGATCTGAGAGGTCCTACTTGTATTTCTCTAGGTGTTTTGTATAACACCAGCCTCTGCATTGTGTATTGTGTTTTCAGGTACACTATCGTGTGTTTGTTACCGTTGTAGCCTGAATTTACATTACGAAGGCATTTTGCATTCCAAACACTGTCAACAAAAATCCAGAACAACATTTCCACCCAACACAGCTGAGCTTGCCTGATAAGATTTTCCTGTCTTGTTATCCCAACAAATTCACCCATGCTATTTTGATTGCAGGCATCAAGGCATTGGGCCAGATTCCTTCTAAACCTGAGTTCTTTTCAGTTTTATAGTCAAAGTACATGCAAAGGTCATCACGTTCTACTTAGCAAATGAGTGTTTTTAGTGGACTAAGCTAAACAAAACAGGCTGTGACAGCATTTCGATCTCAGATCTTCGTTTCAAGGTGTATTTTCGCAAAGGCAGAAAGAAAACAAGGCTAATGTCAGTAGGTAAATAAGTTAGCAGGTGCGGGCCTGCTCTGCTAAGGTTCGTTGACCCAGCACTCCACGGAATACGAATGGAAGCCCTGTTAAATGTTACTCGCAGCAAAATGGACATGAAGCGCCATACTACATAGCCTTGTTTCCTCAAATAATACAACCAACGAGAGGCTTATTTTCCAGTTTTCCAGGTCAGGGTTTTCCATACAAATAATCACTGCTTTGCAAGGAACCACAAAATGCTGGCTGTAAAGCAATTTGCAAAAACAGCTGGTGACCTGCAATGCTGAACGAGACTACAATTCCCTCACCTTGATGGAATCTAAAGAACTAACATAAACTGTAGAAAACATTTGATGAGCTAAACAAAATTCAAGGCCTTAGACTATTAATTACCTGACAGATAAAGGGAATGATGCCCAGTGGTTTCCCCTACAAGAATACACCAAAGACTTTTCAACGGTTTTATAAATTGGTTCAATGGAGGGGATGGAAATACAAGACATTCCAACAAAGCAGTAAAGCTGACAGAAGACCACCATGCTTGGCTGGCCTTTGAGGCAAATAATAGGTGCGATCGATTCACCGGTCTAAGGCAAGGAGGTCCTCTTCCTCTTTGCCTAAACACACATTAACTGAAACTGCACACAAGCGGAGTCGAGAAAGGGAAGTTGCAACAAAATCCCTTCCGCAGTACTTGCCCTCTTAGCTGCTTATAGTCTATGCATGGTACATCCCATCACTTGGTGTGCTGTTTGCTCTGTCTCTTTTTTGCTTCGTGGTCACTAAAGAGTTGAGAACAACTTTTTGTTCTGCCGCAGTTTCAAAGCACACGATACTCTCTGCCTATGACCTTATGCTTCAACAACAGGAACTGCCCAGTAAGCCCCTTTTCAATTATAGTTGGAGACCAGAAACAGCTTGTACTGAGGAAGTAGTGCACCTTCGCTTAGATCACTCAACTGGATAATGTATCTAAATATAAAGAGTCAAGTATATCATGGCAGTGACCTTTGAGGTACACGGTAAGGTGGGTGTTTTGCAGCTAAGGTCACTCAATCCTAGCCAAACAACAATCCCAACTGAACTCGATTGACTTGTACAAGGCAGCTAATTCTAAAGTTGACCAAACCCCGGGGTTGATGACACTACAATCCTGGGTCAACGAAAGAATTAGTACAGATTTGTTCAGAACTAACAGTCAGTAATCTAAAACAAACGAGGTCCCCATGCTCCCAGTAAATAGGCACGATCCTGTCAGAGCTGGTCCACTCAGGCTCACACAGGGACCCTGGTTAACAGGCTAAGCATTAGACTAATCCGTTTGCAAAGGCAAGGGCGTGTGAGCTTTCAGTCCCACCTAGGCTAACAGTGCCACACCACAGGTTTAATGAGCTTCACTGCACATTACACTGCAGGCACCTGTCTTTTCAAACCGCCTGTCGTGTTCAAATCCTGTCACGAAAGTTTATCAACGTTTTATTATTAATTTTAAACACTTAATCACAAAAAATATATACATTACATACCCCTCAAGTGCATAAGTAATCCTGATATCTCATCTATGTAAACACTATACAGATAATCCCACAGTAGATTTACCAACTACCTTGTACCTGCAACTCCACTGATTATCTGAAACATTTGTGACTTAAAACAAGCTCCCGGGGGCATCATTTTTCCTTGAAAACAAAATCAAGCTGCTGAATTTCACCCATGGATATTTATAGTGTTCCCAAATATTTACTAAGTCAATATTACTGCATTTTTGACGTCATGACCTGGAGTGCCAGCTCCATTTCAACAGGCATCCCCCAAGGAAGGCCCAGCCTGTTGAAGGTTTACACAGCATCGGTTGGGCAACAGCTGAACTGCAATCATTCAATGCTGGTGAACATGCTTGGGTTGGAATTCAACACTGTTTGATATTGGTGCTGTGAAAATGGTTAATTTTTGTTGATCTTTCTTTTATATTGAAGGGAATGAAGAGAGATGACCCATCAGAAATAGTTTCATTGACCCTTTGCATCAGTCCCCATTGCAATAGGACTTGACACCACCACAGGTAAAAGTCGAAAACACAAAAACAAGCTGACAAAGTGACTTTCTTGTACTAAAACAGTACAAAGCAAAAATTGGAAACTGTCTGTCAGTCGACCAACGTCCATGTTAACACGCCCATACATGTACTGGCAGATTTTTCTTTCCAACTACATTATATGTAGACAGAGCGACTAAACAGAGACAATTAGCCTGGGGTGTGCTTATCAGAGCTGCAGAGTCCAACTGCATGGCGTTATGTGCCTCTGTCAGCGAATGCACAAAGGTCCTCGCCTGTCCCTTGAGAGCCAAGGTCCCTGGCTGACGTCATTACCCGGTAATGACTATAGCACCTCGGGGACTCCAGGAACCAACACAACTTTTTGTCTCCACTGACAATATACCTTGGGCTGAGCTGGCTGCATGTCAGCTCTGCTTTCCAGAAAAGCACAATGCGTCAAGTCGTCTACAAGCACCACCTTGGCTTACTGATGAGCTACTCAGGTAATGCAAGGCTCATAATCAGTGAGCAAGACCCATTGTCAATATATGCACAACACTTAGAACTAACCAATAAGCATCTTTCTACAATGTCAAATGCACTGAACCACCGTGTGTGGCAAGCAGATATTGACAGAAGCAGAATCCGATTGATTCATTCAACATCTCAATATCGACGTTTGCTTGTTATTCCGGATTAATATGGAGGATGAATCTGAAAATAACACAAGGTGACTAACCTAGGATCCAAAGTGTGTGCTCTGCGGATGCCTAAATATCATAGATAAACTTAGCACCACACTAAGGGCAGTTGCAGTGGGTGGGGGGTCAGATTTTTAGGAATTTACGCCGCACCTGGGCATAAGATAAAGCATTAAAACATTTTTTTTGTAGCACTGCTTGAACTCAGGATAAACCTCTCCTCTTTCATTTTGAAATAGCAGCTGCCATGCTGGTGGTCAGCACGCAATGTTCATTTAAATTGATGTGTTTGTCACACGTTTTTGCTGATTTGTTACAATGTCAATCACTTTTATCGATTAAATCTTCCATACAGCAATTGCATCGCCATAAATCACCACGATCACAATCCGATGCTTTCTAATGACTGCAACTTCGCTTTAACTATGATGAAACTGACTAATGTCTAATAGTTCCTCATGAACAAACCAACTAAAGGTCCTAGATTATTAATTTACAGGCTCCATATAGAGTTTAATGAAACACAGAGAACCGTTATACTAATGGATAGAGCAATCAGCCTGTATGGAGAATAGGAAAATGTATCTTAGGAGCTACACGCTTTGCAGTTGCTATACATGTTGATGGTGGTCTAGCCAAAAAGGAAAGGCTCGTGGGAATTGCAACATTAGCATTCTAATCTTGCTCCATGGCGCACATTAGCTAGACCTCCATCAAACCATTGGGTAAGCAGAAGGAGGAACCATAGGGAACCTTGTCAGATTCTGCTTGGTCACACATTGGCAGGGGATCGTGTTCCACCATATGCACACAGTTTCGTCCTCAGCTGACAGGCCTGTCTGAAATGGCTTCGTTATATGAACACTCACACTGTCAGGGCTTAATTGGGTCCGCCCAATCCGCCCTTTATGCCAAAATCTGTTGTTTTAAGACTGCACGCCTGGTGATCGTTCTAAGGACACATCTTCTTCTGAACGTGAAACCAATAACAAAGAACATAAACTGCAACAGGACCTGGCCCTAAACAAAATCATTAGAATGGCGTGTTTTACTACAATTTCATTCTGGCCTTATCAGTTAGGCCAGGCTAAAAGCGTAAGAAATAGCCACTGACACGTTAAAGATGTAGACCACTCGATTTAAAAGTACAAATCTTATCGGCTAATCCAGAACGATATCTGGATATCCAACCAGGTGGCTAGCAAGTTTATGGAGGTGGTAAATGGGCACCAGCAGCTAAAAACAGCAGAGTGTAGGACAAGGAACCTCAGTGAGCCAGATAAGCTGGAACACAAGGATCCTGTTGAGGCACTGCCACTTTGAATTTGTCTAGGTGAACCTGACATGATAGGCAGAAGCCTTACAGGTGCTCCTTCGCACCTGATCTCAGCTTTCTCCATTCACCTTGCAGATAATGCTGACGGCCCAGACACCTTGGCCCACCGCTCCAAGCAAACCAGTTACGGCTCCTGTCCGTTTCCATAACAACGTTCTTATGACCAGCCCACGTGACCGCCTGTCAAAACCAGCAGCCAACCTGTCACTTGCACCTGCATCAAATCCACAATTGTGTAACTTAGATATTGCCAGCTGCCAAGCCAGGCTACTTGCAATTTTTTCTTCTTTCCTCCTGACAAAAAGAATTTAAAAGCCATCTAAATGACAAAAAGATTGCCCCTGGCTGAAATCCATAATCATTAAAATGAACAACAACAATGCTTATCAAAGCAACAAAGTTGGCAATAATTTTTCATACAAGTCACCCATTATGATGGGCGTCTGCATCCCATCAGGTTAAATCAAAGCAAGAAAGAAACTTTTTAATTTACATTCTCAAAAACTGCAAAAGAAAAGTCTTCGCTTAGAACTTGCAAACAATGATTCATCTAAAGTCGACTTAAAACACAACTATGCTCTTTTCCGGACGAAATAAAATCATATTAGAACCATGGACTACAAGTCAGCCTGAGTGGAATATATTGATATCAAAGCTTAAGCTGAAGAAAAGCTTCAGAGAGATCCTGGAGACTTAACAGCAGCCATAAAACGGCGGGAAGGAATGTAACATAAACTCGGATAAAATGTAACTTATTTCTAGCTTGTACTGCAGGTGGTGCTCTTCTCCAAGCATGCAGCATGATCTTATAGCCTGGGGCGCAACCCCCTTATTGATGGCTGGCATGCCTCCTTCGACCTTTGGCAAAGTTAACCCTTCTTAATGCATGACTTGCTTGCTTGACAATGACCGAGATAAAACATCGAAGGCTGTTGTACCTGTCACGTATGAGGATAAGCCATCTAGCTAAAAAGGCCCATTAGTACACGACATACTGGAGTCAGGCAAGGAGCTATAATGTTCCCCCAGATAATAAGACTATATCCTCCAACTATTCATTCATAAACAGCACAGTCTACCTCACCAAAGCACGACATGTTATGATATAGTGATAGTATTCACACAGACATGTAAACGTACACTGTACATACAAATCTGCTAGAGATCCAGCAGTTGCACCCACTCCATCTGTCCAGATTAACCCCTGTTACCCCCCAGCAAGTAGATTAAACACCAAGTCATGAGGTTATATCAGTCTCCTCGCGTCTATATTTAACCAGCCCAAACCCAGGACGTCTGATCAGCCGAGGTTTCTACGCTTCATAAAGTGGAAAAAAAAGGGAAATATAAAGGTCTTGTTTACCCTGAGTGTAAACAAAGTAATTACAAGCTTTATAGCAGTATCACCACGACCTTCAGACAAGTATGGACTTGAAAAATAGCAATGTCATAAACATTAAACGACAGTCACCATGCCAATTTATTGTTAGTCATAACAGATGCAGCACTTCACCGCAGACCATTGGTCAATTCTCCATAATGAAGGACCCGAGTACAGGTCAGTCAACAAATAAAGTAGCCCACAACTGTCCGGTAACCATAAATCTGTGGCCAGAGACCACCAGGGCCCGTTGGCATGACATTGATCATTGGCTTTGGTGAGGAAACACTTCTTGTACATGTTAATCATAATTGGAAGGAAGCCATCATCTGACATCACAATGAAGATACAGAAACCAGGCAACACACAGATGCTTACACACAAGGTATTGTACACTGACTGCAGACTGGGTGTATAGCTAAATATTTGTCTACACTTACATGTACCTAGCCAAGACCTCATTGCAATGCGTCCCCTGAGCAATAAGGCTTCATTTGTTGGCCAGGCTCAGTACTTCTCCCATCATTGATTGCCAGCCACAGTTCAATTCCCTAACCAATTTCAAGCTCAGCATTCAACCAGGGGCAGGAAGGTTGTCTAACCGCGGGCTGCACTGTTATGTGAATTAGAGGATTGCTGAAACGGATCCCACCTGAAGCTCAGCCTAGTGGAAAGTATCGGTCAATATCTTTGATGTCTTTGTAAGCATCTCTGCAGCAAATGCAGCAGCCTTCAGGCCTGCACTGGCCACTTCATGCAATAAAGTAGCCGTCATGGTGCCTCCTTCCACTCAGTGCTCAGGCAAAATCGATGTGGCCCCAATAACAGCCAACGAAATTGACATACAGCATCGGATGATTCAGGTCTGCCGGCCAAAATAGATGCAGGATCCGAATCCAACTGTCTGCAGGGATCAGATAGAGGAGCCGCCTGCCATCAAATCAAATCATCCAGTCTAAAGTTCATGTTGGAGCCAAGTAAAAACACCGCCGGGACACCAAGATCACGTACGTTTAGAATGATGTCACCAATGCGCACAAAGCACTATTATTTGTGCCCTTCTCAAGATACAAGAACTTGCAGCACTGGTAAGGAGCAAGACTTCGTTTCCTCACATTTGATCAAGGTGGTTCCCACAACACGCGAGTTCCATATGGCGAATATAACGCCCCCGTTGGGTCTCAACAGGAAAAATGTTTAGGTGGCTAGAGCAGGATCAGAAACACTGGCCACTTTCTATTGTGTAAATAGAAAGGTTGGTAAGGGAAGGCTGGTCCTGGGAGAGGGTATCTTTGAGAGCTGGGCTTGCAGGTGCCCCGCATTACCTGCCATATCAACCCGCAATGTTTGGACGACGAGGCGGCTGGCTGTAAAATAATATTTCCCATGAGGAAAGTCCAAGGCTGATCAAGCAGGCCTCCTCAGCATGCCCTACGTCTTGTAGGCAGTCTGTAGTGGGCAGAACCAGGTGTGTTACGTTATTAGTTATCTTTTTGGCCTAGAAGAAGAAGGCTCCTCTGCTCATCCCCACTGGACTCTCCTCAGCATCTGCCTTTTGGAGGACATGACAAGATGGGTGGTTAACCACACGAACAGGCTTGCCCTCCTTCTACTTCTTTTCCTCTTGGTCCTCTTTACCTCCAAGGTATTCCCAAGGTCAGGTGAGGACCACTGCTAAAACAAACACCCCCTGCTCTAACCTGAGGGATTCCCTACCCTTAAAATAAGTGTTGTTGGTAAGACTACAGTAAAAGTGCACACTTATAGGCTGACTCACTTCTCTGTATAACTACCAATGAACTGGTAGAGACATCAGACACATTTCTTGATATAGATCTCACGTCAGATGATACAAAGCACATCAGAGAGCCAAACCCCTCTTCAAAATACATCTGCACAAATATATGCATCTGATATTTTGATTTCTCCATCAGTCATAGCCAGAAAAAGCCAAGAGTGAGTTGACATCACACCCTGGGGTCATATATGACAGATTGGGTGAGGTGTAGACACTTGATCCTTGGCCCATCGTCATATGCATCCATACTATGCATACTCTCGACTTAGTTTTGGCAGAGGGGCTCATCAACATCGACATCCTGTATCTGCGTTAAATAATCACATGTCCTCCCTCTTTTTCTGAATAAACAAACACAGCGGCGATATTACTTTCATATGTGCACAAGATCCAGCTTGTTTGAGAAGCTACCAAGTGTGAGGGCCACCGTGAAACTTCAGGATCATTGCAGCCATTACCAGCAGCTCATGGCAACCTCTACCAGCCTCAGAAAGCCAAGCTTTTTCCTTGAAGTTCAGTTTAAAAAAAGCTCCCCTTTTTATCCCTCTTTTCTCATTTCTTGCAGAGTTAATTAACTGGAACATGTTCATGCATTAATTGGACATGTAACAATTAGGACCGAGCGAAGTAATGTGTGAGATGACTTAATTAATGGAATCATTACGAGACGTCACAGTGACAGTAATTCGCCTTATTAACAATCTAAATTTAGCCAGTAACATGTTGAATCATGATTTGGAACGATGCTGTTTTCATAATTTAAAGATGCGACGGATTTAAACTAGGGTCGTCATTGATATCAATTTTTCATTCGATATCGATATCAGTATTAAACTTTCGAAATTTCAATATCGCAAAAGCCAGCAAATTTTGTATTATCAGCATTCGCAGTTAGAAATGGGACCACTAGTATATCTCCCAAGTCATTGTGAAACTATGTACCTTTAATTTGATAACTACTAAGCTTATTTGTTAGGCAATCAGTTTGCAATTTGGGGTGGGGGCTGTGTAGTCAAGTGTTCATAATGGCACAAATGTACAATTATAGAGGATAATCAGAGAATCGAAACATCAATTGTTTCCATTTTTCAACCCAATATAATTATTTTCTTGATTCATCAATATACAGCATATCGATGACAAACCTAGTTTAAACTTCAGTGGAGGATTTAATGATGAGTTATATTTCAACCTTAAGCAATTAAAAAATCGTATTTTTGATTAGTTATGAAAAGAGTCAGATGAAATGTTGAGTCTCTCTTTGCACAAGACTTAGTGCATTAGCTGGTGTGCCACATTATTGATGGGACTATCTTAGAAGAGAATCTAGGTTGCTCCTGTTTGCCTTAGACTTCTAGGTAGGTTATAAGTACAGCAAAGAACTGGCAGGTTATCAAAATTTGCCTTGTAGAACCTACTGGTATTTGACAGCTTGGAGGTATTGGATCTCCTGCCAAAGTGAATGTTGTTGAAAAGATGTTTCAGAATTTTGAATTCCTTGATCAAAGAGCAAAACACCAATATATTGTGTCTGAAGTTTCTTTCAATCTGACAACAAAGATGACAACAACAAAGACTGTATGACATTCAGATACATGCTTAAAAGCACCCAAAGAGCAAGCCACATGTCATGATCTTCGCTACAGTAGATTCATTAGAGAACAACAGCACACACTCCATCTATTTTTAGAGCACAGTGTTTCTAAAACGATCCTGATAATGACATATGCCAAGGTTGTCTAGAGACTTAAGGCTATCCTTTATTGACTGAGCTAAAAATAGATGAGTGAGGAGGAGATGGGGAAGGCAACGCACTTGCTCAAGTCAAAAAATTATAATTGATGAGTAATCAGAAGTCAAGGAGCAAGGCTTGGGGGAATCACTCAACGGTGACTTGGGACAAATGTAGATCACTGCCAATTACTTCGGTCATAGCCTTTCACCTGAATTCGATCAGTAATAGACGTCTGATCATCATAATCATGAGGAAGTCAATAAAGGTTAGATGCCTATTTATTTGAGATCATGAAGCAATTAGGTAATATTTGAGATGACAACTGGAAGAAATTTGGTAGAACCGATGATTATGGACATTTTCTCAATAGGGTTCAGAGCTTTAGGTATCCTGGGTATATCGATGCATTCCAACTTGTCACCCCCTGCATCCACCCCCTTCCTAAGTATTGGCAGTTTACCTGTATTAGAGTCCTGACCTCTCAGCTAGGTTAGAAGCCATCCATCTTTGCCCAGTTTGACAGAGAAATGGTTGAAGGTGCATTACCCATAATTACAGTGGCCACCCCGAGGCGACCTTACATTGCACTTGATATATGAAGAGGGTGATTGCCCTGCATGGGGCAGCTGCTGCTGCAACAGCAACATGGCCACCACCATCATCAATGCTGCTGCCAAGTACTGCTTGGGCCAGTACAGGGCCTTGAGATACTCCATGAGATACTTATCTGATCAGCCCAGTTGGTGATCACAAGAGCCTAATGATGGCTTCATGGTCAGTCTGTCACTGATCTGCCTAGTGATCACTGGCCACCCCTGTCATCCATTAATCCCATGACACACTCCAATCTGCTTTCAAGATGTTCTCAAGGCTCTCTAATGGCCAGAGCAATGTTATTATGTCAGTTTGCCTTTCATAATGGTACGATAATACCACTGCAATGGGTAGATCACTTAAGGCTACTTGCAGTGATCCTTCAGTGATTTTACAGCATAGACGTAATAGCATACCGTCATACACATCCGTTATATGATGAAATTTCACATCTGAAAACCATTCCGTGACATTTTGCAATTTCAATCATAGTAAACATACTACGCCTCCATATAACCTTCTGCAAGTTATGACTAGTATTGACTAGTTTTAGCTGATGCTGCATTTTTATACCCCGAACGAGAGGAGAAAACAAACTTGAAATTGTTTATGAGCTCCAACCGTGTCATTGTAGCATACTTTTTGAGTGAAAAAAGGGGACACCTGGGGAGGGTCAAGAACAGCTCAGCCACTCAGCTTCTTCCTCCAATGTACAGTGTGCGATATATGGTACCTTGCAAATCACAGGGCTCCATAGATTGTATAGAGAAGGCAGGGTTAAGCTTACAAAACAGCGTACGATATTTTACAAGGTTCTCCTACAAGATAAGTTCCACCAGCATCCAAAACAAATGTGCAATATCAAAGAATAGGCTGTGATTTATACCAGAAAGTCATTGGATGTCATTTGAAAGGCCTTCATTTGTATCGTTTTCATATTATTGCAATGTTCCATGACTTATTAATGTACGTAATGATGATTATGGCAGCAAGCCAAGTCTCCACATGTTATCATCATGAGTAAGGTCAGTGCCTAGGTATTGCTATAATTAGTCCGTCTAGCAAGCAGTGAGGACAGATACAAAGTAAGTTGTTCAATCGAAGAGCTAGCTAGCTGCTGCTTGTTTTCAAGGCAGGCCTGCCTCAGCAGCAAGACTCAGGTGGTTTCGTAGACCAGCATCTATTTTCTCCTTTCTCCTTCACACAGGTATACACCGTGCATTCCAGCATGAGAGATGCTGCTGTTGGGGGTCCATCTATACAGACGAATGTCTTTCAACCTGCAGCGGATCTACATATCTAAGAGAAGGAGGGCAACTTCATACCACATGTGAACCACAACATGTCAGCCACTGTAGGTTGCATGTTATCTTACCTGTCCTGTGTGCACCATGGATCAACTACATCAATATCTGCCACCCCCCCCCCCCCCATCAGGCATCATGAAACAGGCTGCAGCATGCTCCCTGCTGCCTCTTTGGATCTTGCATAACATCTGACATAGTTCATCCGATAGACTGGCAAACTATTGGCGTTCTCTTTCAAGCTATTAACCAGAAGCAAAGCAAGCACAGTTTACATAGTAATAATAACTTCAAAGGAGGTTTCAGTTATCACTCAGAATATCATAAACAGGCCGCTCCTCCTCCACATTACTAGCACTGGCAGCTGAGACTGTTTTAGACAAGCAGTAGGATAAAAAAAGTGAATAAGTACTTACCGTCCTTTTTGTAGTAGAGGACTTCCACTTGTTTTTCTTCAAATCCACACAGAGCATCCTTAATTTGTCTAATTGCATACTGTGTAGTGAGGGGGCCATGCAGGAAGTCACATAAACATGACTTCTGCATAACCTCCGCTCTGGAGTAGCCACAGAGTTCACAAAAACTGTCATTGCAAAATATAATCGGTTTGTTTTTAACTTGAGCATTGGCGATGATAAAGTTTCGATCTGCAATTAAATAAGAAAAAAACGCCATGAGCATGTTTTCTAATGATCGTTAGTTCAGGTGCAAAGTTCATACAAATAAAATGTTTGGCCAATAATGTATCAAAATGAAAAATGTATAAATGATCAAACAAAGGCATCCACTCTAACACTCCAAAGCACGCAAAGACCTCAACATATGAAGTATACAGTTAATATTCTCAACTAGATCATATCACCATATATATGGTTTATTTATACATTTACACCAAACATGCCCAACTTTTTCACTAGTAAGTGACAATACTGCCACAACAGGACTCGCTTGTGTTAGTCACATTTCTGGTAAATTGGCTTGGTTCATTTTAGTTTCAGATGTGAAAGCTTGTGCCTGTATATGCCTATATTTTGTTCTTTGACCAAATCATCAAATGAACTACACCAAAGCCGTCTTTTGTCATGGAGACCATTTGATTTGATTTTCCAATAGATGGGCAAATAAGTCACACATGTATTGGTGTCAACAGTTAGTTTCATTAAAAACGGCCCGTCAAATTCAGCCTAGACAAAGCTAGACAACTTCTGCTACATGATGCTGTCTGGCTTTAGCTGGTACTCGAAGCCGGATCTAAAAGTACATATTTATGATATATTAGATAAATTGTTTACATTTGCCATGGTTTATATTTTCAGTGGTGGTAGGTGTAAGCCGACGATTAGCTAGAAGTAGACAGAAGCAGCTAGCTTTAGCCAGTTATAGCTACAGTCAGGAATAGGTGGCTACAGCTGTCAAGAGTTGACCGTATTTTATGAAACTAACTGTATCAATTGTTAACACAAGAAGCATCCCCATCTGATTACATTTATACAATACTGTCTGACAGTGATACGGGCTTAATAACGCCAAAATATCTAGTGTTGATACAATATATGTAATAAACTGCATCATCGTGATTGGCCCATGAAACCGATCATGACCTTCATATACATCATGTACTGGAGAACTGCATTACCTTCTTGGCATTATGATCACATACTATATGCCACACATTGTCATTCAAGGTGCACCCTATACAGTGTATACACAGCGCTAGCAATATACAGAACATGTGGCACCTTCATTTGTGTACACAGTATAAAGTGAGCATCCATGTTCATCATAGCTGCTGCATATTTCCTTGGCAACTGGGCATATAATAAACTTTACATATTATATATATATAAACTCAGCGAAAATTTTAAGAGAGCTTAAATTATATTTTTACATTACAACCATACATCATTTTATGGCGATAACAGCTGATATAATTAATTGATTTAAGCACAACTTCGAAGCTTTTATTTCACCGCCAATAGAGTGTATTCCATTACTACCTACTGGTACCTAGACATATAACCCAGTGAATTAAATTTAAATTATTTCTACTACAGTGCATCATTCTATGACCGACATATCGTAAAAGATTATTAAGATTAAGTAACTATTAAATAAAACATGACATCTTATAATGAATTATACAGCATTGCTGAATCATTGCTTCAATGAAAAATCAAATACCGCAGTTCAGAACTTCAGGTAATGTTGAAAGACCAGCAAAAGCATTGAGGGCATTAATAAGCCATTATACAGTGTAAAAGCATGTACTTCTAAAGCCCAATAACTCCGAGCCAGGAGCTGGAGCAATTGTGTTGCTGGAATTAAATGAAACACACGATCCCTCAGGCAAAGTTCAAGCATGAAAAACCTGATGGCATTACAAGCAGTTCTGTTCAAAGCTGATAAGGAAGGCGAAATTTTGACAGCAAAAAAAGACAAAAGTATTTATGATGATTGCTTTTATTGCCAGCAGCCATTGCCCTACCAGTTGCTTTTTTTTTCCAATTGTTAGATTGTAGCATTAAATTATTTATTATAGGGATAATGCAGTAAATATTTAATTCTTCGTTATGGATGTACATTATATTGAATTACTGAGGAACTTTGCGGGATTATAATTGTCAACTATGATACTTACGAACATTGCTGTCACCTATTTCTATACAGCAAGGGACATAGACAAGGAAATATAAATATTGGAAATAATCAAATCTAATTAGCAGTTATTACGTGACCATAATATTAATAATTATACTGATGATTACAAACCTCCAGGTCAACTGTCCACAAAATCTGAATTCATTAACTATAGAAGTTTCCTGACCTAATCATGTCTCATTATTAAAGGAAAGTGATTTGGTACTAATTCAATACTATGCCAAATGTTGCCAATAATACGGCAGAATACACTATGCTACAGAATATTTAGCCAGTCTCCATGTGCAGCCAAGCTTCGGTGACAGGTAAGAGAGTAGTACACCATGAATCACAAAATGATCCATGATGTCATATTGACTGATCGATCCAATTGTGTGATTCCAGGAAGTTGGGTACATTATTCAGCTCTGCACGACAACAAAATATTTAGGTAACCTTCTCGCATGTCTTACAACCTGTACAGTGTACACACATAGCAACAAACACAAATTTTAGCAATTAAGGACTGAGATATGTTCCCCAAATCCTCACAATAAAGCATGTCTAGCTCTCCCAAGCCAGCAATCAGTTTTTCTTGTTTAGCACTCCTGACACCTAACTCTACCTACACATACACTATACTAATCCAAAATAACCTAATTAATTCCTGTCATTAATTTGCTTTGGAATGAATGACAATTAAGTCGATGAGACGGACAGCTGTCATCCAAAAAACACCTGAGTCAAATTTCCGATAACAAGAGACAGGATAGCTGTTTTGTGGAGATGTATCAACTGGAAAGGTTTCTGATGTTAATACACTCATATTTCAAAGTACATTTTCAAATTTTTTCTTCAGTTTCCTAGAATTCGCGATGTATGAAACGGTTTGAAGTTTACATACATGTATTAGCCCAGATGGTCCAACCACTATAACTATTAAATCTGTCCTACATGCGGACAGTTGTTTGATGAAATTTCTCAGCAACTGCTTGAGATATTGAAACAAATTACCCCTGAGATATCTTCCTTAGTGATGGCCCAAGGTTTGGAATTGAGCATTTCATCGTGGTCCTTGAAAAATCCACATAGATTATCAGCATTAATTTGGGAACAAAATTCAGTTTTCTGCTAAATGCTTCAACGTTCCAACAAAAATACAAGAATCAAAATTACATTACTGCAAAATATATACAAATCCACCAAAAAGGCTGCGGCATCCCCAACTTTTTATTGCAGCGCATTAAAAGAAATGCGTTCACATGCATGACATTGGGACAAACTGCAGTCCTTTTTAATTCATAAAATAAAGACATCATCTGCATCTGACCTGCATTTGGATCTGTAGTATTTACTACAGAAGAAACTATCATACCATCTTAGCTTGTAGTTTTAGTTTTTATTCCAAGACATACTCTCTTATAGCACTGGCGCCAGTCCAAGGAGCTGGACCGAAAGGTCACCCATGAAAATAGAGGGAATTTCTTGCACAGAAGATTATCATCTTGTTATTGCATGGTATATCAAAAACTCATTACAGATGCCACAGGGAGAAAGGTGGCCAGCCCTGTTATTAGCCAAACTTCGTAAGTCAATAATATAATGACTTCCTCAAACATGGAGGCAGTTGAGCCAACAGAGAACAGTAGAGCATATACTTTCTCTCTTGCAACACTTAGCCCCCAAAGACGGATGACTCGGCAGCATGACACAACATTTGCATAACATTTGCATAGTGATCACCAGAATAACTGGAAACACTTGCAAAACTGCTAACTATGCATCCACTGAAGT
This sequence comes from Alitta virens, assembly GCA_932294295.1. NCBI lineage: Eukaryota > Metazoa > Annelida > Polychaeta > Phyllodocida > Nereididae > Alitta > Alitta virens. Next base: position 69,417,643 of record OW028573.1, read on the forward strand.
AATTGTCATTCCCTCTGTAATCCCACTTGTGCATTCGCTCATTCCTGCTTATTACCGAAACTTTTTACTAATCCAGGCACGCGGCCAATGCTGATGTGACAACTTTTTAACAGAGGACTATTCATCGAGCGACGTTAACTGTTATGACATCCCTCAAACGTGTGAATTGAGCACTTCAACACCAGCTGTTATTACTCAAAGTCAAAATTACAAAATTCTCCATTCATTGATAACATGACAAATGGAGCGGAAGGACAAAATTGTCCCCAAGCAAGGCTGGGGGTGATGTAATGCATTGGTGAGCTGTCCATCAATCTGGAGTGAGCTCAACAGCATCTGTTGGTTGCTGCAGCAGTAGCAGCAACAGGATGGAGGGATGGATGGGATGAGGGCCTTCCTCAAGGTGGTTCTCTCTATTATCACCCATCGCCCTGACATGCTAGGGCGGGAATTTTTGGCAGCCTATCTTCCTCGTTTCTTCCCAACAGAATTATAATCTCCCCTTCGCAAATACTCCAGAGGTTGTCAGTTTCCAGCACTTCATCATGCAGTATTGATTATCTTCCTGGAACTCTGCTGCTGGAAAACAAGCAGTCAAGACAAGGGCCACCACAAGGTTCTCCTCTATATCTCCACATATCTGCCTAGCTTTGCAACAATCTCAGCTACGTATTGTCTGTTAAAATTTATCATTAAGATAGATGCCTTGACATGCCAGTTCACAGTAGGGCAGTGGTTATATCTGGAACAAAACAATAGCATAGAGCAGCTCACTGCATGGAACTGGTAGCCACCTGCCATCTTGATTTTTAGAAGATGGGGCTGGAACTTCAGAGTCAGCCAAATTGAGTATACCAATCACACAGTAAATTACTGACGCAGCACTTCCTCGAAATGGCGTGATGACCAACCATTACTATGCAATGCTGTACAACCTAATTATAGCAAAAAAGCAAGGACAGGATATATCTGGACGAATAAAACAACTTAACAAGGCCGGTCAGGCATGGAGGCTTGCATGGAGGTCTGCCAGGTCTGTCAGGCAAAGAGAATGGGGAGGTGCATCAAATTAGCTAATGGTTTGGACATGGGCCGCCTTGGTCTGGCATGGCTGGCGGAGGAAGGATGCTGCTTCATTCCTCTTCACTGTGGCTGCCAATTACCAATGTTGTCGTGATGACCCAGCATCAATCATTTCTCAAGCCACAATAAAATAAATAACATGCCTTAGTCCGCGAATCAATATGACAGAGAGGATCTGCTTGATCAATCATCACTCAAACAGCTCTTCCTCATTATCACACCATCAGCAAAAAATGCAGGCATGGAGGCCATCCTGCTGAATCCGCCATTGGGCCACCTCTGTTTTGGTGCCACATCCACTAAAACAACATTCATCAACTTCATCATGCATTTAAACTTTCAACACATTCAGATAATTTAAGCATGCATGCAGATTAGCAGCGAACTAACTTCCACCATGATTCATCTCTATAATCAATGTACTGTTTACATTAGTCCTGACTTGTTCTTATATTACCGTTTTTTCTATTAATCAATTTTCATACTTTACATTTTTCAACTTTGAGGACAAGCGCCATAATTCACCTTAAAAGTGACCATTATAGCTACAGGTAAAAAACACCAGCTGCTTCAACATCAACGAGTGTTGCTGCATCTGCAGGAATGCTATCCAGTCAGGATGCATCCAAATCTATGTCAAGATCAATAACAAACAGCACAAAACACAAGGCAATCTATCATAAACCAGATCACGGTGTTTTTGTTGCTGTCGATGTGGAAGTCAGCTGGCAAAAAAGTGCTGACAAAGAGTGACACCTCGTAATTTAGTGTAGGCAGAAACCTACAACCATGGCCGTAGATTACACGGCCTCTGGTTTGATGTTATCAGATTATCTAAGATTACAGCAGCTGCGCCAAATCTAGGCCCCAATCCGATTACTTACACATTTCGATAGTAAAGCAAGGGACATCTGCTTTCATAATAACATAATTGCGACTGTAACATACAATTTGTGACATTTTATTAAGCCTCGTAACTCATTTTGGAGACAAATGCATTAAATATTAATAGACGAGGCTTCAGCCATTCAAATCAATGGCAAATGTACTTAATTTCCATAATGCGCTTTTATACCAGGTTTATTCAAATAACTATTTAAACAAGGTTGAGCAAATCCACCTGAACTAAAGCACCACTCATCTTAATGCTATTCAACAGTCATTTTGATTTATTCTTTCGTAGTATAAACTGTATTAATTTCACATCATTTACAGGGGGTCAAGCTGGCTGTCAGGGAGATTGCTCTTGGTGATGTAGATCAAACAAAGATGCTAATCCAAGCTGCTGTGGCTGCTGCAAACGGGCACCTCAAGCACAGTGATAATCACATGGCTGCCTTGATCCGTCTCAATTAATAACATCAGCTAGACAGCCGGCTGCAAAAGCAATGCCACCAGCATCTAGATAACTGACAGGCATGCAGCAGCAGCAGTGGTAGCAGCAGCAGCAGCAGCAGCAGCTATTTTGGGAAGAGCAGCACATGAGATACACAAACATGCACCCTGGACCAAATGTCTACATGAAATGATAGCAGGCAGGATGCTGTCCACGGCAGCTGCCTCCAACCAATCTGACGATACTGCATCCTCCGGAACAACCACACTGATCCAGGCTGATTTGATTTTTGCCAATGCTTCCCAAAGCTGCAGAAACAGAGTCCCCCTGGGTAAGTCCTTTCTGGGCAGAATATTTGACAAGCATCTCAGAGACAGCCTTGGGCACTTCGGTCAGAGATATCGGTTGATCATTCTGCAAATGAAATGCATGAGGAGGCATCTGGGGTAAACATCTGAAGACCTGTTATTCTGTTGGGGTAGATGATATGGATAAGCAACAATCCCTTCAAGATTATTACAGTTTTTGCAAAATGCAATGATATGAGCTAGACCGAAATATTGCTGTTATTTGAAAGCACGCCGAGGCAGTTTGTCGGACTAGATATGAGCCTTACCATCAGACTGTTTATCACAGAGGGATATAATCACAATGACGAAACAATGACGAAACAATCAAGAGTACATTAACGTCATTGAGGACGTGGCAATGGCACCGAGGTTACGTCACTGGAATCGGGAGAACGGGAACAATGATAATGACAGTTGGTTCAAGGCTTGGCTGTCACCTTTTGCAGACATCTGCATGTTTGCATGAATGTGTCATTAATTAGGCGGGCTACTATTGCTGCAGGATCCCACAGCTTCATGCACTTGCGGACCACAAGGGCATCAATATGAGTGCACTCCCCAGACACCCAGCAAATCACAGCCATCTTTGCTCCGCATCGATCCCACTCTTGGTTACAAGGAATGCGTCTTAGGAGACACGCACTCATGTCCGAACCAAGATGTTTATCCCTTCCCAAAATAGTGGCAGGTCAATAGGAGAGAAATCGCTGATGGCCAAAGATCACCCAGTGGACAAGAGCACTCTGCAGGGTCCCCATCATGTTCAAGCCTAATGCCATCGAGGATAATAACATTAACCTTGTGATGATATTGCACCAATATTGGCATCCAATTATGTAGAGATGCTGTATTGCTACTGGAACCGTGATTTCCTCCAGCTACAGAGAAAATGCAGCATACTTCATCACCGAGTACTACGGTTAGGGCAAAACAAGAGGCTATAATTAAACGCCATACATCCAACAAAATACCTGACCTATTTTTCTGGGCTTGCTTCACAGAAGCAAAGGCAAGGCAGGCCGATTCAGGCACCCACAATAAATACGCAAAAGGTAGCCAAGGATGCAACGCACTCAGTACAGTGCTAAGTAGAACCAATATTGGTTGCATACAGAGCAACAAGGTGGTATGTGTAGGCCTTAGGAGTCGCTATGTCGTTGAGATAGTTTCTTTTAGCTGCAGAACATCCCCATCCAGCATCTGCAAGGGTCCCACGAGTCACAGAGCAGATATAATCTGATATGAAATCCTGTTGGTCTCATACATTGGTTGCCAGTGGTTGGGAAGAGGAGGGGGCTGCAGCAACCATCTGCTGGAGCTACCAAAATAGATGAACGTCAACCTGCAAGGCCTCCTCATTAACCCAACTTCTGAGAGACCATAACACACCCACCGACCATGCAGCGGGAGGAGTTGAAGTGGGCCTCATGGTGTCATGGACGCATATAGACTGAAGGTGTTCAGAAAAACAAGCAGCAAGGCTCTGGACAGCATCAGTGTGATAACATGATGGGCCACATGTAGCAGTACTACAACAAGTCTTGATGTTGCTGCTGCTGCTGCTGCTGAGCTTGCTAATAATATTTGCCCACTCAGCAAAAATGCACGCACAAGTCGTGCAGGTCAATCATGCAGTGCAGTGCACGTGAGTGCATCCCTGTTGGAGTACTACTGCTACTGCTGCAAATACATCATTGCCATCGAAACTGTAGAATGACTAGTGCACAAACGAGGCCAACAGCTGCACCAGGCTGCTGCTGCTGCATCAGAAAAATCACCATTCCTATAATAAAATTTCACCATTCCTCAACTTATTTCTTGAAGAACTATGCTCACTCTATAAGTAGCTAAAGCACGGCACTGAGGCATTCTTTGTTAGAATTTCATAAGTTCAAGGTGTTCACAAGGACACGTTAACAAGCATACTTCTAGCTGCTAATCAATAAATCACACCCTGCCATTATATATCATATTGAACTTAAAAGCCTCAAAACTTCACCTGAAGTATAACTCACTACAGTGTATATGTATCTGTGATAGTGGTGCACATAATACCTCAATAAAATAGAATCTGACAGACTCATAAATGTGGTAATTGGGAAATTTTCAAAATGAAAATTGTATTCACTGCAAGTCTGCAACTTTCTGTACATATTTCAATTGAAACATGTTTGTGTACAAGCAATTTTTGTAATCACATAGTGATTCCACTAATGGAAGCAGGGGAGATGACATTTCATACGAAAATTGAGTTTCATATTGAAATGTCAACTATCATTAAGTCAAACAATATGGGTAATGTCATTACGTCCAAGTTATGGTCCATTGCATTTAATCTCGGGAAAACTATGGACGGCAAAATGTTACTGCTATACATCTATTTATAGTAATAAAAGGCCGTCTGCATGATGAAATATTATTGGGTACTGAATGGATGATGTCGGAGGCAAATGAAACTTTAGGCTGAGTGGTCAGCCGGTGCACTGATGAGTCTATTAAATGATTCAAATGAAATTGAATAAAGAAGCAAGAAAAAAACATAGCGTAAATATATTCAGTCACAGATTAAATTTACATGAGCCGAGTCAAAATGTATGCATTTGAAAGGCAACTTTAGCATGATTATTTATTTTGTTATCCCCCCCCCCCCCCCCAAATCGTATTTCTATTGTATTGGAATATGCTCGTAGATCATCTTCCCCCCCCCCCCAACCCTTCCTGTGAGAGTGTCAGAACCCCTGTTTAATTATTTCCAAGGGTTCATTCCCAGTAGACAACAATGCCACCAATCGCAAATCAACAAAATGCAGATCGGTAATAATATTGGCCTTCTTGCTATGAATGCTGGCTGTCATTTCATATTCCTTACCTAGTCAACAATATGTGTGATTATACATAGAATGTACTGAATGTCAATTTTAAAGACGCGGGAAAAATTTCTAGAAGAGGAGTGCGTAATGCAATGCTTCTTGCAAGGACAAACCATCTGCCATTTGCATCCGCAGCTGACCCGCCGACTGTGACTCACCCAACATCAGAAAGCACACGCTCTTTTCTTTGACATAAACACAGCGCAATGACAGAGCACAGGCATTCATGCGAAACGTATTATCAAGGAACAATCTTTCATTTTCATTGCAATACACACGAAGATAACTGACTGGCAGGGGCACTCGAGGCGCACAGCAACTGCCAAGCAGCCGTCGATCATTCATCCTGTGCAGTCTGCAGCAGCCGACAACAAATATCGCACAGAACGACAAAGAACAACCATACTCACTTTGGCCATCAAATTTTCGGATAATGGTATCGATGAAAGTGTTCGGTGGAGCAACATGGCCCCTTCTTATAGGCATTTTGAGGTAAAATTCCTACATAAAGCTGGATAACTCGCTCCCTCACGTTGCCATCGTTCATGTATTTACAATGGTGCCTCACAACGCACTGGTGTTACTCCGCCCGTCCTTTTTGCTGTCTCAAAATATCCTACCGCGTCTCAAAAATATCCTTACCGCGTCTCTGACAATTAATCCACTAAAGTCTCTCATGTTGGTTCTTTGTAATTGTATACGGCTAACATCAACATTCATGGACTGAGTGGTATAGCGATGCTTCCTGGGTCCCACACAAGCGCTGAATGTGTGGTCTGCCCAACCGAACTACTTGATGCGGGCCTGCTGCTGCTGCTGCCGCCATGGCGCTCTTGTCGCAAGATCATCTACAGCACCCACCTTGTGATTGCCGCCTCCAAGCTGGGGCAATGGAAACTAAATTTTCGACTTAATTTGCAATTTGGATTTTCCTCTGCCACAGCTTATTTATTTAGGCCTACTGTCGTACTGACATATTTACGATGCAAATTATTCAATGAATTAAATTAAGAATTGCATTTGTAATTATATTTAATTACTCCCTTTGTAAACACCCGAAAAATATGAATGGCCTATAATAGATAATATTTACCAATGAAATGTGTTTGTCCAATCAGATCTCTCAGACTGCCAATATTTTATTAGGGCCTAGATATCTATATATTTTGGACAGGAAAAAATTATATTGGATTAAACAAAATTATATGAGATTCAAAAAGTCATACTGGACAGAAAAAAGTTATTTTGGATCCCTGTCATTTGACTATATCCAGTTATGGGAATTAATAGGTTTTTTTATAGTTATCTGAAACAGATGCAAAGTCGACCATAGAGTTATAACACCTCGTCAAATATAGCTTTTCTTCCCATATATATATCAATATATTTATATGAGACTCCTTGCCACAAGTCGTATGATATTTTCTTTTGTATATATATTGTCTGGCTATTTAAAAAATCTATCTAAATTGTGTAGACAGGGTATATACCTATGCATAAGGGTGCTCTAAAATTGGTGGTTTTTTTAAAATGCTTTCGAAATATTTCTCCCCGGAGCTTTTCCCATTGATAAAAATCAACTACCATGCAAAAGTTCAGCTCCAAATTTTGAGTTTAAGCCTTGCCAACACCCACTTGAAGTTTCAATGCTAATCACAAAAAAAGGAACCAGGTCTTAAAAACGATAACAACACACTGCTCCTTGGGAAACCTATTTCTAAACTTGTTCAACACAGCATCCTCACCAAGGAAGATGTTCTCAAACATTTCTTCTATTTTAAGAAAAAAGCACTGCCTTTGTAGCAAACCCTCATCCCTCATGCTTGTATTGCTCAGCAAGCGTACGGAAACAGTAACGGATGGTGAGAATGTCCATAAGCTTTCCTGGCCAGATTATATTCACTCAACCAGAATGCTATCTTAGTCTTTTTGTAATAGTAGGATAAATTTATATCACAGGTCAATTAGTAGTGCAATGAAACTTCAAACTTGGCTATTATATAACAGCGTATTTAATATTAGGTTCACATAAACTCATGTAGGACACTTGAGGAAACCAAATTTAATAATGTGATCACAAAGATCAGACTATTTGAATATAAACAATGAGGATATAAGGCATGTAGAGCAAAATGTCACAAGTTAATTTGAGTGCATTCTTCCATTTCAAAATAAGAATAAACTGTCACTTCATACTGCGCATATTGTTGACACGCTATCCCAGATTTTTGCAAATGCAAACTTTTTTACTTTTATGTAAGAATAATTTAAATGTGTGTTGAGAGCTACACAAATAAAGTAAACATAACCTTTTAACTGAAACAAAAACCACTGTATGATGGTGTTCGAGCCCATACAAATTTAAAGCTATCATACCGCATATTTCAAGTTTGATGGCAAGGCTTAGAATGGAGAAATTCACCTAATTTTTTTCACAAATTTCATAAAATGACAAGTGGAATGGGACAAACTCTGGGGAGCAAGAGTTTTTTTACCTTCAGTTATTTTGGAGCTTTCTACTATACATTAAAACAATCTTTACCCGACACAGACCTTGTATCACAGGATATGTGCGTATAACAATATTATACTATGCTTTGTATGAATACATATATTATTTTCATACATCTTCATAAATGTTTGTTCATAATGTACTTTTAAAAAGAGCAGGTCTCTCTGACTGTTTCCATAAAGTGAAAGAACTGGGACTGAACATTGATTTGTTAATAGTACTATATTCGCTATAATTCAGTCTTCTGTACATATTCTGTAGTCATAACCTATGTAGTATTTGTAGTGAAAGATGAATATTTTTGTCTCTTTCCATTTTTTTGTTTTGACACATGATATTGAGGTTGTCAATAAATTATATATATGTATATTTATTGTGCTTCAGAAATCGCCAAGAAAGGCCTAGATCACGTGGTCTAGTATTTTAAATTGATGGCATGGGATTTTGGAAACAAATAGAACTCGCCAAATGTAGCCTTCATAACTGCAGAATTTCCTGTAACAAGAAAAAAAAAGAAAAAGAAAAGAAAAAAGATATCTGGCAATGTAAGCAGCACTTCAGATGTCAACGTACAGGAAATATGGCACTAAGCAGAGAAATGGGAGTGTTTAATTTTCCAGTGTGAAATGGAATGAATGCAAATACAACAAAATAATTTATATAAAAAAAACCTTCAATATAAAGATGTACCAGACTTGTATGTAGTTGACAGTAGATATTAATGACATGTAAACATACTATTAATATTAAACAAATATATATTTAAAAAATTGACAGGACTTGAACTGCTGCACTCCCCATGTGGTCAACTAAAAGAATGTGGTAACTAAGGACTTTATCCAAAATTGGCTAAGCTATGATCACTGTAGAGCTTATTTGTGTGAATTATCATGATTTTGGAAAAAATATCTTTTCATCTGACATTATTTACAAAATAATTACATAATATATGCAGTCTTAAGATTTCATATATATATTTTTTAAAGATATATATATATATATATTTTTTTTTAAATTTTCACCAAAACAAAGTGTTCAACATTTATGTGTGATACAGATCCCAATCTCCTATATATCTGGCATTGACAAAGCTTAGGTCTAGACGCCAGATATAAAAAATCTTGGTCTAAATTAGCATTGATCTAATTAAACCTACTCTTGCACAACAATGTGCTGCCTTCAGCTTTGGTGAATTACCCACGCAGATTTAAAACATTAGACAGTTTTAAAAGATGTTTGCGTATCGGATATATATATTCTTTTTTTTTCTTTGCAGTAATTTTAGCATCCTCTAGATGTCAGCATTGACTTGCAGATCTTCTTCCTCCACCCTGTGCTGCAGTGTGCATTAAATGCCTGTCTACCTGGTTCTGGTTAGATAATCAGCTCACCCTCTATTGAGGTATCTTTGTATTACCAGTAGTAAATATTAGGCCTGCATTTATTTCGCTACGTAAATTCAAAATTATATTTTATACATTTTATTACCGCTGTTTGATAATGCCTGACCTCTGTATATATATAATGGTTGAATGGTTCACCCAGCTTCTCAGTATGGCAATGTGAAGTTGAGAAGTTACGGCAGGTGGCAGCATTAGCAAAATTTAGCCTCCTGGTGGGATATTTGTTAACTAATGAACGGAAGTCTGGAAGCTTCGGTTTGACGTCATGTAGAAAACTCGAGAAAACTGTGGAGGTTTCTTTTCGTAACATATTTGACAGCGAACTGAGCTGACGTGTTAGAACTAGACAGTCATTGAACGAGAGCCAGTGCGTCAGGAACGCCTGAGCAGCTACGAAGATGGGAAAGGATTACTACACAATACTAGGCATCACTAACAAAGGTGCCACCGAAGATGAGATCAAAAAGGCGTATCGCAAAATGGCACTCAAATACCACCCTGACAAGAACAAATCGCCGGGTGCCGAGGAGAAGTTTAAGGAGGTGGCTGAAGCTTACGAAGTTCTCAGTGATCCCAAGAAACGTGAGATTTATGACAAGTTCGGAGAAGAAGGATTAAAAGGAGGAGCAGGAAATTCTGACGCAGGACAAGATGGGGGCAACTTTACGTACACTTTCCACGGAGACCCCCATGAAACTTTCCGAATGTTTTTCGGGGACGAGAATCCTTTCGCAGGCTTCTTTAATTTCGGAGGGCCTGGAGGAGGAGGTCCCAGCAGCAGTCGCATGTTCTTCAGCACAGGGGGTGACCCCATGGACGTTGATGACGACCCTTTCGGGGGCTTCGGAGGCCTGGGTGGCTTCCCAGGGGGACCTCGTATGGGTCATCATGGGGGCGGGGGCCGTAAAAGACAGGACCCTCCTGTAGTCCACGACCTTCATGTATCATTAGAAGAAATTTTCAAGGGGACAACGAAGAAAATGAAGATCACAAAGAAAGTTATATGCCCAGATGGGCGGACTGTGCGGCCTGAGGAGAAAGTATTGACTGTTGAGATCAAACCGGGTTGGAAGGCTGGCACCAAAATTACTTTCCCAAAGGAGGGTGACCAAGCTCCTAATAAAATCCCTGCTGACATTGTTTTTATTGTAAAAGACAAACCCCATCCTGTGTTCACCAGAGAAGGCTCTGACATCCGCTACAAAGCAAAAGTTGGTCTACGAGAGGTAAGTTTAATACAAACAGAACTTTCTAGAGCTTACTTGAACTACTTGCCAAGTGATCTGAATCTGATAAACTTCTACGTCATGTTTACATATATTTATGTACTGAAACCTGGGAATGTGCAGGGATAATGTCCATGACCTAGGTAGTGACTCAGGGCTCAGTTGCAGTATTTAATGAATTAAATCTTTGCAAGCTGCACAGGCTCAAGCTGAGTCAGTTGCCAGAGAATGCTGCTGAGGGTCTGAAAATAGCAAGATGTGCAAACATTGCTGAGTTGGCATAGAACCCTTGAACAAGGCTAGACACTTGGAGGATGTTCTAGCAACTCTACAAATATTCGCGTACTATATCCTTCTAAATTTTGGCTGGCTAAAATAGCTATTGAGAAAGGGAAGTTGCAGGGGAGGGCTGAAAGTATGAGCTGAGGAGTTAATGCATAGTGTAGTGTTTGCAGAATTTAGCTATGTCAGCAATTACTTGACAGGATAAATGACTGTTGTTCTAGAGTTCTTTGTTCGGGTTCAACATACCATACAATGTGTAAGTTGGATGGCTGTTTCATCCTTCGTCTCCTTGCCATGGTCCCTGCCTGTCCTTATTAGCCCAACTGGTGCAGAAATACAGGACGTAAAGCCCTAATCACCCACCCCACCATACAATGTGTGTATATTACTGACATTAACCTTTAATGTTTTGCTGTTTTCCAGGCTCTTGTCGGAGGAAATGTAACTGTGCCAACCTTAGAGGGTCGCCGGGTGCCCTTAACAGTCAGAGACATTGTAAAACCAGGGACACTTCAGAAAATTCAGGGTGAAGGACTACCTCTTCCAAAGCAACCACATAGGCGAGGAAATCTTATCGTGGAATTTGACATTCGCTTCCCAGATCATCTTTCACAGAGTGCTAAAGAAATCCTGGCTGATACTTTGCCAAGGACTAGCTATTCATAGACTAATGTTTATTTACTTTATTTGTATATATAATTATATATACTTTATAATTTGTAAATTATACCATTCGCAGTCAAGAAATACTCTGCAGTATTTTGATGTTTTAATCAAAAAGTATTATGATGGCTGATGAAAACTGTGCTGGTGTGTAAATGAGACTGTGCATTTAGCATAGTTATCACATATCGATCGCATGAAATGGACAATTGCAAAGTTCTGTCATAAGTATTGTTACGCTGGAACCTTGTCTGGGAGAGGAGGTTAAAGTTCTGATGTATTCTGATGTAATGCCAAGTTAGTAAACTTCAAACCAAATGGAAGTCCTTGTTTTGTATGTTTACTTTAAACAGCATATTTACCTAATTTAATTACAAAACCTGTTGGTGTATGTTTGTCTGTGTGCTGTATGTAATGCAGTATGTGTATATTTTGAATAATTTTATTTTGTTGATACAATGAGTTTATGTTTCTGTTACACTTGTTGTCCAGCTTTTTCATAATCTGGAATATTGCCTGTTTGTTTCATAATTATGAGAATGGATTGGTAAAGCTTAAAATAAAACTTATGATGCAAATGTTAAGTATGTATTCTTTTTGTCTTTGGTGTCAAAGAGTTTTATGATAAGATTGATATTATCAATGTGGCGTCAGTTACGACTAATGACCTCCATGGTTGTACATGTGTTCAATAATTGACTGATTGCTATTGAAGACAGTAGTGTTCAAGTGGTAAAGACATGGTCAGACCACAGTGCCACTTTCTTGAGACTGCCCAAGCTATGTAACCGTTGGAAATCATAACTTGACCTCAAACGTGGCAAAAAATTTCCTTTTCATTACTCTCGATTATTTTAGAAAATGCTCTTTTTCAAAGCATGTGAATTTCATACAATTATTTTAAGGAAATGCTATTCCTTCGTCGAAAACATGTGAATTCCATACAACTTATTAAAAATGTTAGTAATGTTTCTAGAAAATGTTTCATTAACGTGATTCTCGTAGGGTCTGTGTACTGAACTAGCCTTACAGTGATCTCCCTACAAAAGTCTATTTTACATATACTAAATTTACATTCATTGTGCCTCCAATGGAGCATATATAAATAACCTTGTTTCCATGGAGACCAAATCGGACAATGGATTATAAAACGTTCTCAAGTATATTTTACCAAATGTTTTAATTTCACAATTTATCAAGGGATTTGCTACTTCATGGTCGATATTCTCTGACAATGGCTCTTAAATTTCAAGGCAATATCTCATCATTACATTGCCTGCAAGAGTGATACAGAAGTTCCGAGCTTTTCTGCTATAAACCAACAGCACATTAAAAAAATAAAATCAAAATTTTGCATCAAATAACTATGGTTCTAACTAGTTAGTGCCAGGCTGCCTTTTTGATACATGTATTTAAAATACATTTTTTAAGAATACCTATCATAGTCTCCTCATGTACAACGCTTTTAGACAATTATTTGTACAAATCCTCATGTACAACAATTAGCCATTATACATGAACTAAGCTGCGCTGGGATTGGTAGGCAGCCAGAAAGTGGGCGTGGCCTGAAGCGAAAGCGTCACGCCAGAAATCATGATCTGATTTGCTGTGTATGGTTTATACTTTATCAGTTTTCATCCGATTTTTATTCAAACATTTTCTGAAAATAAGGTCTTCATATACTGCATTTAGATAATTGTAGACGGAGCGCTATTTTTTTCCAGTGAATCATCATGGGGAAATAGGAAAACTGTTCAGTAGACATTTTTATTTGACACGTACAACATTTTCATGTGTACATAATGTCATGTCTCGCATGTAACCATTGTATTGTATGTTGGAACCATCAAACCAGATATATTTATTTGTGATGTGACCACTATGACAAAGGTTGGAATAAAATTATGTTCTTATTTTTCACGATTAACTCTTTGGATGCTTTAATTTGATGTTTTGGATGAATGAGTCCGAGAAAAACGGAGATAAACTTGAGCTTTATTACACAAAAAAAAAAAAAAACCACTACACTAAATGTTGTGAAACTAATATTAAAACCAACTGCAGCCAGTCTGCAGCGAAATGGGTCAATAATATGGAACTAGAACACTCTTAAAAATTATTGTCCGTTGACAGACAATGAGTGTCTAATTTTAACAATCCCACTGTTGTGTAAACCAGACAATTGAAATAGTTCAGAATTTCAGACAATCACAATTGTCTGAAAAGCCGAACAATTTAGTTCAAAATAGTCAATCCTATTGATCATTCATCAAAATTTAAACATTCCAAATGTTTGATGTTTAGCTGGGATTGTCTGGAAGGCATGCATCAGCCAATTTCATTGTTTCGGTTAGTCAATCATATTGTTCCGTATCTATACAGTTTTGCACATTGCAATTGTGTAATTTCAGGCATTCTAATTGTCCAGAAAATTTGTATCAGACAATTGTATTGTTTGTCCAAGTCAATGATATTGTTTGCTTGTTTTGAACACTTCAATTGTTAATTTTCATACAGACAATTGCATTGTATATCCCGGTTAGAAATCCAGTCGTGTATCTTCATGGACGATGGCTACAAGCAAGCCAAAGAATCTAAGGGCAAGCTTTTGAAAATAGGTCATGTACTTCAGGATCTGCTATCACACTTTGAAACAGCAAATGCCTACATGAAGTCGTAATCAATAATGAGAAGATTGCAACTTTACATTTAGAATCGCTGGATAGCCCACGTGATGGATAAACGATCTTCCGGTTTATATCCTGACTTCAAGGAGTTGGTGAACTTCGCCTCAAGACAAGCGCAGGAGAGGACTGATCCTATATAAAGTAGTTCAGAGTCAATGTGTATTATGTAACCAAGATCACAAACTGGATGTCAAAGATTTAAAGACATGAAACCAACTGAACGTTTGCAAGTTGTAATCAAATTCTTTGTGAATTAATGTCTAATCACTCCATTCAGAATTGTCGTAAACAAAGAACATGTTCTGTTCCAGGTTGCAATGAGCGACACGCAAAATGTATCCTCATCAATCATCAAAGCAGTTATTTGGTTGGTAATCGTGTTGGAAATTATGAAAGTGGTGAAAATATCAGAATGATAAATGCCAGTGTAAGTACAAATTCTGACATTCATATGCCGGTGGTGGCTGTCACTGTCAATGGTAAACATATGGTAAAAAGGACGCTTGCGCGTTGCTTGACACAGCCTCTAGCAACAGTATTATTTCCAAATCTTTGTTGACAAGTTGGAATTAAAGGGTACTGATGTAATATATTCACTTTAAACTTTGAGCAGTGAAGAGAATGTTAAATCTTATGTCGTAAATAATTACTCTTACTTGAAGAGCATACAACTAGTTGATGGTGGCCAAAAGGTCCATTTACTCATCGGTCAAGACAATTCAGAAGTACTTGTCCCTCTTGAAGTCAGAAAGGGTAAAAGGGGAGAACCTTTCGCTACTCGCACCAGATGCTGTAGATGGACTAACTGGCAAGAAGGTACAATCACACTTTATTAGTTCCACATCAGTGGAAGCCAAGGTAAAACAATTATGTGAAATAGAAAATTTTGATACAATACATGATAACTTTTGTGTTGACGATTGTTCGAGGTCTGCCAAAGGTACAAATGAGGTAGTCCATGTTATTGATGGTACAAGTCAGTTGCTTCGTGATCATGATTTCAATTTGACAAAGTTTGTGGTCAATGATTCTGATGTATTGGACAAAATTCCGGTTGAACATAATGTAAGTGAGGATGAAGATTTAAATGCTAGCACCTGTAGCAAAGTGTTGGGCATCAAGTGGAAGTTGTCAAATGATGAATCCTGTTTTGATAATACATTAGAGCAATGCTAAGCTCCTTGTAAATCTCTCACCATTCCTAGGCTTGAGTTGCAAGCTGCCGAGCTTTCAGTTCAGTTGGAAAGTTTGTTGAAGCGGAAATGGATATCAAACTTATGGACTTGTATTTCTGGACTGATAGTCAGATTTTCTTGAATTGCATTGAAAATGATTGTAGGAGATTCCAGGTCTTTGTTGGCAACCAGGAGAGTCTCAACCATCTCAGTGGAACCACATTCCAGGTTCAGAAAATACTGCAAAAGGCTTACTGACAATAGGTCAAGATATGAAGTCCACGAATGTCAAGTTTTGGTTAGAAGGACCTGAATTTCTTATATCTTACAATGGTGACTGAAATCTTACTCCACATGACACAAGTTTACCGGACAATCATCCTTAGATCATAATGGTGAATGCAGCATCTGATCCTGCTTTCGTGAGTTTTACAGTTGAAGATCCTATGCCCAAACTGATCGATTACCACTCTGTAAGAATGGATTTCTTTGTAATGCTGTGTGAGTTGGCTCCTTAGGCGCAAGAACATATTGAGAATAAATATATCAGTCCTTGGATGTAGTGAATTTTCAGTCACTGAAATTAAGGAATGCATACCAGAAATACAGCAAAGATACAAGTGGTTATACATGTTCAAAGAAATGTACAAGTAGGTGACCTTGTGTTGACCACAGAAGAGAATATGCCTAGTGGCGTATGGCCTATGGCTCTGGTGACGGAGCCCTTGAAGGTCCTGGGCCTCCACGCGGCGAGGGTGGAAACACTTGGGGTGAAGTCCTCTATCCCCAGTGGCTAAAGCAGGACAGTACGCATTGCACAAGCTGCTCCAGCTATCCAACGCAGACACTTATTGATTTTTTACATGCTTCTGGTTTCTACTACCAACTATAGATAATCAATCTTACCCTAGAGAGCCTCTACATAGCCCACTCAGGTGCTGATGAGGCGTTAAACAATACCACTACCTACCTACCTACCTCTGGTGATGGAAATATTTAAGAGCAAAGATGATCTTTTGAGATATGTGAGGTTGCGTACAAAATCCACTTCATTAGTTCGTCCTATCACCAAGGTAGTACTTTAAATTGTATGTTTTTTTATTTTGTACCTATGCAGTTTATTGTCATGTTTGAAGTTAAAAACCTCCAAATGAGGTGGAGTGTTGTGAATTATATCATGTCACAACATGAGTTGTGCGGCTTAGGCAATTCCTGGTGCAAATAGCTCCATCTATAATTGTGACGCACCATGTAAAAAGGGGGCAAATGGGTGGATTTTTCAAAAATTAGTTTTTGATGGCAAGTAATTGTCTAACATGTGTAGTTTATGGAAATGTAAAAAATTTCCAGATATCTCAATATTTAGTGGTCATTTGGGGTATTTGAAAATTTGATGTTTTCGCGCACATAACCACTGAGACGTAATGAGCAGCGACACAGGCACTTGTTAAACTATGCATTACGTTTTATGGCATATTTTCGTTATCTGTTGTTCAAAACTTACGTGATTTGGATATGTGATAATGAGGTAACTTTTCTATACTCAACTAAAATTGTGAGCTGCTACAATAATCACTTTTTGTAAAATTTAACATTAAAATTGGCGTCTTACATAATTTTTTTCAGCATGTGCATTTTTTTATACGCAATTTTTTTGAGTTGTGTTTTTCATTACATAAATTACTCTAAATTATATATATATTTTTTACATTACATTTGAATCTTTTTTGCTATTATTCGCAAACATTTGCGAATAAACGCAAAACTATTCAACTCCTTCTAGAACCAACATTACATTTGAATCTTTTTTGCTATTATTCGCAAACATTTGCGAATAAACGCAAAACTATTCAACTCCTTCTAGAACCAATTGAGCAGAATAAAAAAATTATGTAACAAAAAAACACAAATTCGGAAAAAAAATTATGTGGCAAAAAACTTTAATATTTGCGAATAAACGCAAATATTTGCGAATAAATGCAATATTATTTAACTCCTTCTTGAACCATTTGAGTGAAAACGAAAAAAAAAAGTGGCCAAAAACGCCAAAAAAAAAAAGTTGTATGAGGCACTAAAAGGCTTCCATATATGAGAGTTAGAACATATAGAACTAAAAGGGGACAGCACTAATTTTGATCTAATGCTAAAATTATGACAAATATACCAAATGATAGCTCAAAGGCTCTACTTTAGGTATATAGCTAATGATGCTCTGAGTATTATTTTGGACAAATTGGGGGACATCATAAAAAGGTCAGTTTTTCTAGAAAACAAGCATGGTGACCCCTCTTTTTTATTGTCTCATATAGATTATTATAATAAGTTACAGTCGGGTACAATGTTATATTAAATTCATATGGCTGGACATTTTTTAATTGCAAGATTTGTAAAAAAAAATTCCCTTAAAAAATTAGACTTTTTGAATTGGCTTGCATTTTCTTTGGATCCCCTGAAATTATTGTTCTCTTTTGAGTTTCTAATGAAAATGGTCTCAAAATGTTCCTGAAAGTCCACTGCATGCAATAACATCACCTGCTTTTATAGTTATAGCATTGCAATTAAATTATTAATTATTAGGCTGGATATGAGTCGGAATGAGTGAGGAAAAGCACAAGAATAGAAAACATCCAATAATTTGAAAATTAGCATGCTGACCCCCCCCCCCCCACCCCAATTTGTTTCCATATTTTAGCTTTATTATCCCAGGCAGAGGTTTGAGGTAATGCAGACCAATTGTAGACTGCAGAACTTGATTAATTTCTTTATTTGTAGATCTAGTAACATTGCCAAGCTGTTCCTAACTTGACACTGTTGACTTTCTGTATATATACTCCATTAACAAGTTATACATGTAGTGTGTGTGCAGGTGGATTTGTCACACTTAATTTCTGAAGCAGAACTCCAACGCTATTGTATATACATTGATATAATTTGGTATCTTATTAGTCTGTATGGCCAAGTTGTGACTTTTGATAGTCTCATTGACATGTCTCAACTTTGTTTGAAGGATTTGGGAAAACATTTTTACAGATTATTTTGCTTTTCCAAAGCAGTACTCGAATACTACTGCACCTACATGCTTTGTTATTATATGTCTAAAATATTTTATTTGTGCCTTTTGGTGTCCTTATGGCCATAAATACTATAGAATATTGTGAAAAATTCATGTTTTCTAAAGCCTGTATCAACGGGGTCTCACCTACTAGTGTACCTAAACACATGTTATTTGTCTTCTAAAATGTCTATATCGTAATACTTTAAATTTCGAAGCTTCATTTTGACATATATTGCCCTTTCTTTTTTATAATTGTGGAAATTATGCAAAAATTGCTGAACTTGTGTTGTTTGCTACATTTCATAACCCCTGGTACTCTATGATACACTGATATCACAAACCTTTGGAGAATTAAGCGTACAGTGCCTTACAGAGGTATCCTGGACCATGCATGCTAGCAAATATGCCCCCCATTATAATTCTTCTCATGACATAAAAGACACATGCATTAATCACACAAGTTTTTTCAGATGAATATTTAATGATATCAATAAAAAGATGCAGAAAATCAACTATTATATACAGCTGTAACATTATGCAATCACATGCATGCTAAATCCCTTTAATCAGGCAATTTGATAAGATGCTATTGTTGAACCCAGAATTCTTTTTTTTTTTGTTCAGACATACCCTACTAGTCATATAGTGGTTATACTGGGGAACTTTCATTTGATATTTTCGGCACTTATCAGGTGAATGCAGGAATCTGATAGCAGCTGTTGATAACTTCTTCTTTCGGCCCCACCCAGGTTGATTAGCCACTGTACCTTTAGCTTTGAATTTGCGAAATAATGCATCCAACTGTGTCTTTTGAAATATTCAGTATCTTAGCTATTTTTGTATCATTTTCCTTGCTTGTGCAATGCCAAAATCTCTTCTCTGATGTTTTTGTGAGTATTCTCTTGTTTGAGCCATGTCTCCAGTTGACAATGACATGAATCTAATGATTTAAGGCAGTGATTAAAACTGGAACACCAGCACTCAATAACCCAATTAAAGCTGCTTGTTTTCAGTTTTTGTTATTCACTATTTGAACTGTTTGAACAACCCCAGATTTGCTAATCTGCTCTTTTATGAGTGATTGCATGTAGGGGTTGAATAATTTTAAGAAGACAGCTATAATTAAAAGTAGTATATCGTGATTCATCAGAAAAAAAAAACCTTGTCTCGTATTTGTTTAGTTGGTATATTTAAAGCAAAAAAAAAACAGCTAATATGCAAAAAAATCACACAAAATCAGGTCATGCCTGCCATTTGAGTGCACGGTCTGACTAAACTTTAGCCATTATTTTACTCCCTGGGTAATATACTTGAAATAAAAAAATCTAATATTGTAAAAAAAAAAAAGATAACAAGAAAGGTGTGGTGTCCTGTATATGCTGAGGTAAAATACCCCACCCTTAAGGAAAATGTGTACCATAGTGTGGACACCTAGCCTATATCATCTCATCATTACATCTACCCCTGCCAGTTGGTCATGTAAGCTGACTAAGCTTCAGTAGCATTGAGGCATTTAACAAAAAAAGGATAATGCATGCCTGTTATAATGAGTGAATGAAAAGATTAGAATAATTATGAAAATAAATCATCATTTTCCAATTTCTGACTGAACTGATATCTTTGAGGTCAATTTATGATTATTATGAATAAATATATTTAAGAAACACATGTGATAGGTCAAGTCAAGTGCAATCCCGGCAAAATTTTGAGACATTGTTTATGTCTGGGCCATTATTTCTTGATACATTTTGTATTGTTGCTATTTTTTGTTACATGGTAGACTATTTACAACAAAAAATGTCACAAAATAATATTTTGTCAATCATTGAGATCATTGAAATAAAAAAAGCCTGATTGTATCCAGGTCAGCAGGTGCTTTCTAGGCCAGAACAGTCTTCAGGCTTAAGACTGGCCCAAATTTTTTTTATAATTACGCATGCATGGCTTGCTTGCATTTTCCCGCCAATTTCGCAGTTACGACGTCACCACCCGTAAGCCCCCTTTTCCCGTGGCGCGCCACAATTTATGCTACTTGGGTTCATCATGCCTTGAGAGACCTCTATTGCTGATGAAAGTTGTAGTTGACCCAATTAATGCTCAAGAGGAAGTGACCCAGTTAACTGTAGTTCAAATATTTGTCTTTCACATGCTGGTCACCATAGACAACAGTCATGAGGTTTATGATATGTCAAAGTCAAACCGGTTACTAAACTTTATGTAAGCATAATTTTTGTCAACATTATTCACGCGATAATACTGATAATGTTACCATACTGACATCGCGTGAATAAAGAGTGGCAAAATACAACCCCTACTACGTGTAGTACTATAATAAGACCCAATGGTTATGTGGTATATTTTTATATTCCCCACGAGTGGACAGATTGGCCAGGATTCTGAAGCCAATCTGTCCACGAGTGAGGTAATATAAAAATATACCACATCCACTTGGGTCTTATTTATATCCCACAATTTTCACTTTTAGTTGACTTGCCTGGCTATGCATTCATGTAGTATAGAAAAAATTCATGAATATTAATTTTTGACATTGACCAATCAGAGCATTGCATAACTGTCAACAACGTCATCACCTCAAAACTTTCGGGGACATTTTAAAATTAATAAAGGAATTCACAAATGATATTTACAAACCAGTTGTTAAATATTTCTGTGTGGTCAAAATTTGTTTTGGATAGAAAACGTTTATTATTTGGTTTTGATCAATTGTTTTACCGAAGCGATGACGCTACTTTGACGTTGCCCTTAGCAACACACATATACAATGGCTTGTATCCATTGAACTAGAATACGTGGAATGGAAGTCACGTGACTTGTGACGTGCCAGATCGACGCCATTGCTATGTGTTGATGTAGGGCAGAACAGCCAAATGGCGTGTGCAGACGACCACCGGTATTATGGCCAGGAACCAAAGAAAAAAAGACTGGAAACAAGTGGAACGGAGTGTTTTGCCATCAACTGTAAATCATACAGGAACAGTATGACGCAGGCAGAAGGAATTACCTTCCACAAGTAGGTTTTGTTCATGTATTTTCGAGGTTACTTGACATTGCGAACTTAGGAAAAAAACGGCAATCCAGCGCAAGTGGATTCGGTTGCGGCCCCTTTTAATGACCAAATCTTGCATATAATCACTGTACCTTTGTCGGTCCTGTATTCAGATTTATTAGTATTATACATGATAAATGCCCAATTTCGCCGAAATCCAGGTTATTAGAGTGATTTAAAAGTGTCCGGCGACCTGCTTATCGTCCATTATTGCTGACATATGACATGAGGTAATTAGTGTATTGACCCGATTCCAGGTGGCGTCAGGGTTAAGTAAACATAAACACATGGTCGTCAACAAACCCGCCAAAATTCTGAACAGTTAATAAATACATTTGTACATCAGTACACAAGGGAAACAGATTATATAGTTACGGTTTTTTAATTTTAATTAAGTTTATTACTTCGCCTCTATGAGTATGACAATAAAGGATAATCTGATCTTATCTTGTCAGATTTGTAATTATACTTGGCGGGAGATGACACCTAAAGCTTAGACTAAAATCATGAGAATTTACATATATTAAAATTTACATATATAATAATTAATAATTAGAAATTAGGAAATGTATCCTCCCCCCCCCCCCCCTAAATTCATAAAAGGGAGTATCCTTCATTGTAACATCAAGTAAATGCAACTTTCGTTTATGCTAAATGAAGATAATATTGTTGCACTGAGGGGCAACAAAAAGCTAGGAAAATAACGTTAAATTCTTTGAGATACATGTCCTTTACAATCTCAGAGTGCCGAAATTTGGCCCCCACTGGTTTCGAACTAACAACCTTCTGACAACTTACCTGTGCCTGACAGTCTTACCACTACTCTACCGAGACACTTGTCTTTAAGTGTGACTTAATTGTCTCTGTCAATCTTTCATATACTATATTTAGTGCAAGAACCTAAGTTGAAAAGTGATTGTATATTGATTGATTCAATTTCAGTTATTTTCATTGGGGGGGGGGGGGGGAGCATTGCAACTTATTAGGGTGTCAACCATAAAGTCTGTGAAATAGAAAATCATCTATATATATGTAAATATGCCAAAACAGGGTGAATCCCACAAGAAATGCTGTTCGACCAGTAACAAAGTTTAAATTTTCCCAAGTGGGTCTTGAACTACCTCTGGCGTTATCCAGGACTTGCTATATTGCATCTTAAAATTCCAGCAAAATAGGCTATATATATCCTACTACATTTACCAGTCATGTCCCAATTACCTGGAGATCAACATGGCTGGCTGTTGTCATTCGAGCACCTCCTCACATAAATAGAGCAATTTTTTTTAATTTACAAGCTTCATCAACAGGGTAAAGGGATTGGAGTTAAGTCTTTAACTGTGATTCAACCTACTGCTTACTGTATGACATGCCTTTATTTTCGTACAAACGGGGCCCTGCAAATTTGATCCTGCAAAGTGTCTGATTTTTCCAAAAGGGGAGTCGCCCAGTCTATACCTGACCAGTGTCCAAGATGTCCTAGTTTAATTATGACCTCCATGAAGTCCCCTATTCTAAATTGGAATTGTCAGGTTTCAAAATTAAACTTAAAAAATATTATTGCCTTTATGAAAAGATTGGCTTTGGCCTAGCTTCACACAATGGCATACACCATGTAGGTATATATCTATATAACAAAATACTTGTCCATGCTATATAGGCCATTAATCATGTTAATGACTTAGCCAAATACGAAATTCGTACCCGCCAAAACGGGTCCATTCGTCACTCGAAAAAAGTCGGTTCGTCATCCGAAACCGGTCTGTTTGTCACCAATATAATGATAATAGACCATTTTTATTTTTTGTCACTACCAGTGACGAAACGACCCTTTTCGGGTAACGAATTGACCACATTCCAGTGACAAACCGTCCAATTTTTATGGGGGCGAATCGCGCAGTGACGAATCCACCTGTTTACCTATATATATACCAATTTGGTGCCTGTCCAAGTTTTAAAACATCTCCAATGTGTATTTACGACAAATTATTATAATTTTTTTTGGTCAGCACGTCACAATGACTTTACATTATTGGATATTGTGCTTTGGCTTTGCCCACTGTGATTAAAAGTGTCCTCCCATTCAAAATTAAACTTATAACAAATATTATGAAATAGTGAAGTAAATTGAAATCCAATATTTTTACAATATGTATATATGTGGTTGTGTTTTAGATTTCCAGACAAAGTAAAAAACATGGAACTGTTCGAAACCTGGGCCAGGAACTGTAGGCGAGACTGCGATCCCACGGCAGGCTCCAGAATATGCAGTCTGCATTTCGAAGAGCAACAAATTAATAGAACCCTTCAAAGGGCCCGACTTAAAGAAGGGGCATTTCCGACAATTTTTGAGCTCCCAAAGCACTTGCAGGTACAAATGCATGTATATCACAATATCAAATGTCAACTGATTTACTTGTGTGGTAATACCTGGAGGTGTAAGATGTGCCTATAATACATCGTATTCTGTCTGCATTGTAAGTTCTACATGCATGTTATCTAATACCTTATAAAAAGTTTGTATGGGTGTATTATATTTGTAAATTTATACAATGCATTGTTTTCAGCCAAAGATTACCCAGCAAAGACTATCAAGAACGAGTTTGCAAGCCCTTGAAGCTGTGGAAGCTCAAAGTGAAGATCCAAATTCACGAGTATGTAATAACTATACGTCAGATAAATGCATAATTTTCTCAAGAAGTTTTTTTTTTTTTGTTGGTCTAAGTATGATCATTACTTTAGGTTCAACATACTTTTGTTTT
The DNA here is from genome assembly GCA_932294295.1 of Alitta virens. Lineage (NCBI taxonomy): Eukaryota > Metazoa > Annelida > Polychaeta > Phyllodocida > Nereididae > Alitta > Alitta virens. Next base: position 69,442,114 of record OW028573.1, read on the forward strand.
AGCTTGACCATGTTTACTTCACACATCAAGATGATGATGACAGGTTACTGCTAGTGGAAGAGGAAAATAAAGCTCTCAAAAAACAGCTTCGGAATGCGAAAGTTCGGGAAAATCGTGCCAAACACACCTGCAAAGATCTCATCCAGCAACTCTCAGAATCTAGTTTGATCAATGAAGAGCTAGAAATGAAGCTATCTTCATATGCAGGTATACATTTCAAATACTTAGTTTGATGTCTTAAATGTTTTTGTGTTATATAGATAGTGATAAGCAAATTTTAATAACTAAAAACTTTGTACATGATTGATAAAAAGTAGGACAAATAATGAATTCTGGTAAGATCTTGCAAATACTAGATTTTACAATTTAAGATGTGACATTTGATATTATGAAAGCATTTTAACATGACATTTAATTTAATTTTTTATTTATTTATATCTTCTTAACTATTTGCAGTTATATTCTACTTCCCATACCAATATACCTTGTAACAAAGTGTTATTTTATTTTCTAGATATTCCTTGTGAACTGCTGAAAAAGTCTTCCAACTATACAGAGGACCAGCGCAATTTTGCACTTACGCTTCATTTATACTCAAGCAAGGCATATCGATATCTGCGGGATATAGTCAAAATAAATCTTCCAGAACCAAGAACATTGCGAAGGTACAGTTCTTAAACTTGAAAATTCACTAAATAAAATTTAAGACTATGCATATTATTACAAAAATAGGGGATTGTGACAAGATTTAATGTTTCGATCTCGTAACATTAACAAAATATAATTAACAGGTGGCTGGAGAGAATTGATGCTGAGCCTGGTCTCAACCTATGCATGCTGGACAGTCTGGCTCAGAAATTGAAGGAAAACCCTTCCGACTATAGAAAGTAAATATCTTGTTGCCTTTTGGTCTAGTAACAAATTACATCATTTAATTCATTTATCAGTTTCTTTTTCGGAGTTTTGTTTGAGAAGTTTTGTTCAAGTTGTAGCAGCAGGATTGGCACATTTTTTGGGAGCAAGATGTATTATTTCGAAACATACTAAGGTAAATATAAGGTAGATGTAATAACAGGCTATTCTGACAAATTAGTGACTGGATATTAAATTTACTTATTGTACAAAGCATGTAATTATTTCTGATTAAACTTTCCCAAAGTGGGTTGCCCTCTATTAGCAGCATAAAATATGACACATACTATAAATTTTCTTTTCAGTTGCTGCTTGTTGCTGGATGCCATGGCAATTAAACAGCAGATAGATTATGACACCCACAAACAGAAATTCACCGGGTATGTGGACCTTGGGAATGGGGACGAGTTGGATTGTGAAGCAAAAGAGGTCTTGGTGTTCATGCTCGTGGGGTTGAAAGGTCATTGGAAGGCCCCAATCGCTTACTTCTTCACACGAAGCTTGCCTGTGGAAGTACAAACTGAACTTGTGACGCATTGTTTAAGTAAGCTTCAGGAACTTGGCTTTTGTGTGCGAGTTGTAACCATGGACGGCCACGCCACCAACAAGGCAATGTGCAAGAAGTTCGGGTGCAATCTCTCTCTTGATGACATAGCACACTTCAAACCTTCTTTTCAGATAGAAGGTGCTGACTATCAGACGTATGTGATGTTTGACACATGTCACATGATTAAACTGGTACGGAACACTCTGCAAGCGCTGAGACACATATGGTCATTGGATGGACAGATATCCTGGCAGCTCATATCTGATTTGCATGAAACCCAACAACAACTTGGCTTACGTTTGGCCAACAAACTTGGAAATGCCCACATCGACTTTCACTCTCAGAAAATGAAGGTAGCCTTAGCTGTTCAAGCACTTTCTGCATCCGTTGCTGCAGCACTACAAACTCTGAGAGACCTTGGTATGAAACAGTTTTCGTACAGCGGTCCCACTATTGAATTTATCAAGGTGATTATTTGTTCCATGTCAATAATGATTTAATTTTATGGCACTTCTAATGGTGTAAACCATCTAATGAAAGTAATCTGTATTGAAAGAATATCTATTCTCATTATTAATATTGATTACATGTAATTTTGCAGAGAATTGATAGGCTGTTTGACACACTCAACAGTAGGTCTACATGTGCAGCTGGTACAAAGAAGCCCATTTATCTGAATGAATGGCAGGAGGTTAAACAATTCCTCAATGAGACGAAGAACTTTCTAATTACGCTCCGTACAGTTGATGGGAAACCATTGCACAAATCGCCCAGGTAAGACATTGCCCATATCAAGAATTTGGTCTGGTTTTCAACTTTATTGCACTTTTATTTTTGTTAGGGTTTATATTGAATTTAGTAGACCTTAAGTTATCATGGTCATAAGACTAAGGTGCTTGACCTCACAACACCCAAGGTCATATACCTGGCCAATGGTTATAAAACCTATGATGCTAGGTAAAAAAAGCACCATAGGCACCATCTATAGCAAGTGTCTGAAAGTTTTTGGCCACAGCTATTACTATTGTGGAGACTTTAAAAACAAAACTAAAAAAATAGCTTAAACTTTTCCATATGTTTACAGGGGTACCTGTGTTATGGGTCTGTGCTCGGCAATCGTCAGTCTAGAAGGACTATTCCAGGACCTCCACCAGTCACAGGATAATTTCAAGTATCTTCTGACTTACAAATTAAGCCAAGACCATCTGGAGCTGTTCTTCAGCGCTGTGAGGCAGTGTGGTATGTCAAGCTAATGTTATTTTGCTAAAAACAAATATAATTTTGAAACTTTGATTTTTACTAGCCATAATTTTTAGTTTAAATCTGGTGTTCATAATTGTATTAATTTCAGGTGGATGGAGCAATAACCCTACAGCACTCCACTTCAAATATATCTTCAGAAGACTCTTGGCTAGATCCGGCGCTCTTGCAGTGTCACCTTCTGCAAACGTATCTGCCTTGGAGGAATTTAACATCACCAGTGCCGCTACTTCCACCTACCTACCCCCTACCAACTTCAGATTGGACAATGACATTGTTGAACCTGGACAAGACCTTGACCTTGAAACACCACCAGCAGAATTTCATGGCCAGTTGAGTCCCCTGGTAGAGAACGTAGTCGTTTACATCGCAGGTAATTATACATATTATCATGGGGTACTGATATTATGTACTTACATTAGCTTGCATTATGTACTGGCATTATTCCAGCATTTTTTCCTCCAACATAATTTTTCATATTAGTAGTAATTTAGTTTAACAAATTCATTGCCTATTTATTTGTTTGTTTGTATACATTCTTCCTGCCCTGTTATGCAAAAACGCCTAAAGTGACGTTCCTCTACCCTTGAGGCGTTGCGTTAGTACAGCGTGTATTCTGTCACGCAGTGTTGTCCATCCACTTTGAAATCAATCTTAAAAGTTTGATATTGTCAATAAAATATCTACTGAGTATACTACTATATTCTCACTGTCATTGATGTCTATAAGTAAAATGAAGTAGAATCTAATCCAATACTGCTCTATATATCTTCAGGATGGGTTGTCAAGAAAGTCATGGAAAAGCTCCTGTGTGATGTGTGTCGTGAACAGCTGGTGACTACAACAGCATCAACAGAACACCAAGCTGCATTTACCCTGCTGAATGCAAAGAATTGTGGGGGTTTGATAAAACCAGCAGCAAGTGTCATTGACATTTTACTATGTGCCGAAAGGAAATTGAGACAGATTACCAACATTCAAAACATTAACAGGTCGTGCTCACAGCTGAAATTGGAGAGTGCAGTTCTTTCTCAGATGGGATGCAATGCGTTTGAAATGGATGATCATGCTAGATCAACTACTGTTGGAATAAACAATCACTATTATGACCTGGTTCGTCTGCTAGTGAAAACTTACTTCAATCTTAGGTTCCATCATATTGTACGCCTTCACAACATGAAACTTCAAGGAAAGAAGATCCGACAGAAATGTACAAAGTTGGTGTTGTTTAAGGGACAATAATGACATTATGCTTCCCACTTGTAGACTCTTTTCTCACTGAAGAAACACTGAAGATTTGTTTGATGCAATTATCATTTACAAATGTAAAATATAGAAATGAATCAACAGATAACTAGTTATTTAGCAATTAGCATAGCGGCATTATATACATGTAGTTGATGTGGACATATAGAATAGGCTTGAGTTTGACAGACAAGATGTAATTTACTTTACTATCGAAATGCTGATATGATATAATGCTAGAGTGTAAGCTGCTATGACATTTCTGCCAAAACTGTAGAAAAATACACTTGGTGATTTTATAGAAAAACACAATTTTACTGTATTGATAAATGAAATAATGTACTAAGGTAAGATTGTCATATTAAGATTTTCAAATCATTGCAATCCAGGTGATATCGATTAGGTCATTCATAAATTATCATGATTTGCCTTCCTTTCTTTTTTGGCTGGCTCATATATATATTTCTTGTTGTATTGTTGTATTGCATTCGACAAATTTGACCTTAAAGTTTGATATTGTCAAGCAAATTTCTACTATATTCTCACTGTCATTGATGTCTATAAGTAAAATGGAAGGATACCTATTTTACTTGTCAATGTGTGCTAATGAATTATAACTTCACTTATTACAGAGATCTTTGTCAATTTGTATTTGAATGAAACTGAACATATTCATTAAAAAAAGGGACATGAAACATACCACTCAATTTGTACTTATTATTGGGATGCTATAAGGCATTGAAGACATCTACCCATTTAAAAAGTTAATTTAAAAAAGGTGTAAATTAAGCGTATTATGCAGGAAAAAATTACCAGTTGCCTTGAGCCCTGACTTTCTAGTCCTAAGGGCAGCCAAGCAGATATATATATATGTGATGTGTCACTTGGATAACACATCGACATGCAGTAATGTAAAAAACAGGCTGCGCAAAAAATAGAAACCTCCACTTATCCCTGTATTGGCCTCAAAATTTCAGCCGGGATCAGTCCTGGGGCAACGCAAAAACTGCAGTTAATGAATTGCATGGGCACTGCTCTGATAGGCACCATACAAAAAAAAAAAGAACTACAAATGGCCCTTACAATTATATTCTGTGACTTTTTAAAGCAGGTTACAAAAGTGATCCATGTTTTGTGCCCCACACGCTGACGATCGAGTCCTAAACACAGCACATGCCACACATGCTGTATCCCATAGCCAGGGCTGGTCATATAACTTGCGGGGCCCAAAGCAGGGCCTAATTTGCCTCCTTTTTGCTTTTCAATTATAAGCATGGCCTAATATTACCGATGTGCGGGGTCTTTAGGTGCCTTGCTTGCGTTGCCCTATGACCGGCCCTGCCCACAGCAATTTTATGGTTGTGTAAGTTGCAATTTTAATTTTGATCAGTGGAACTAGGGGATGGGGGCACTTTTGGTACCATTCAAGCACCCTTTGGACAGTCTCTTGAATAAATGTTGATAAGGGTATTTGATCTCTTTAGCTTCTCGCATATCTTCTCAAGGTAAAATTTTAAAGATCAGTCTTTCGAAAATTCAAAGGTTACATAAAAAATAATGAAATAACATTTTGACCTCTACTATCACCTTATATTTTGTCACATTTCACATCATGTAGATGGATCCGCAAAACTAAAAATTGAATAAGACTCACTGGTGGTTTTATTTAGGCGATGTGAGCGCATCATAGAGAGAAAAAGAGAGAAACGTTTATTTGACCATCATAATATGATGCGACCACCTTGTGCCACTTGTCCAGCTTCCCTGCACACAATAAACAATAAATAATGAAAACCAAGGTAACCATCCAAATTTATTGTGGCTTAGAATAGACACCAGCTGATAAGTGTTAACCATCTTAATTAAATTAATGAATCGAAAATAACATCAGTATGTTTATAATAGCTAGTGTACTCATGACTTTGAGAAATTAGAATCATATATATATGTCCAATATTTTAATTAAGCTTGACATAATATTATATGTCCAATAATAAGCTAAAAATGACAATTGAGTGTAGAAAATAAAATACCCACGTGATTTAGCTGAACCTGTGGAATACTTTCACTTAACCATAGACATAGTATTTTGTTGCTAAATATATATCAGATTTGAAATATCATAATCATTTTAGTATTGGGGTTGTCAGCAAATTTATAACAGTCAAAAAGCAGTTTTCACCATTGCCGACGCAACTTAAAGTGCCCGTTTTTTTAATTATATTGTACATATGATCTTGTTACTTGAACCATTTGCTTCCCCAGGTCAAGACGGTTCTGGCAATAGGTATAACATAATTGTAGCTCTATTATTAACGGAGCTAGGCCGTTTTATGTATGATTAGGTCACTGTTTTCCAGCTATGCACGTGTGTTTGTTGACGTCCACGATCAACACATAGCAATGGCGCCTTGCGGCGCACGTCACAGACAATGATAACCAATAGGCTACGTCCATTCCACTCTTCTAGTTCAATGCTTGTATCTGTGGACTGAACAGACCATTGACTTACGTTTTTTGGTCCCTATAATCCTTAATTCCGGTCCGATTTACAAAATTCAAACTTTCTTAGAGAGCTGACAATTTTATCTGTTGAATGGTAGTAAAGCCGTGACTGCAAACATTCTGCATCAACAGAGTGATAGATATCACTATATTCTAAACCCTCTCTCTGTCAGAATGTTCTAGAATAGATCCGCCCCTGGATGTCACTATTGATGTCCACAACTCCGGTGTCGGCCACCAACTCGGCGTCAGACACTGTAATTGTCTGGAAAATTTGTGTTAGACAATTTCATTGTTCAGTGTGGTCAATTTATTGTTCCATGAATATTTATTGTTCGGTCTCATATCAAATTGATTATCAAATGTCAGGAATATTTGTAAGACAACAGGCAAATAATTAAATCATTATATTTATTGAAGAACCATGTAACAAAACATTACACTAATACCTAACAGTTTATAATACATGAGCATTCAAACACACATGTGTAACTAGCAGATTGATGAACTGAAATAAATTACTACAGAATTACGAAAGATACAACCATTCACTGTTAGGTTACATTTATGTATAGGCCTATAACCACTGAATATATCTCTACATGGCAGAATGATCTTAACAGGACAATAAAACGAATATCTTGACCCTTGTGGCTGATTGATATCCTCTGCTATGCTAACTGCATGAAACACATTATGCTGGCAACCAAGTAATTTCATTGCTGAGGCTCTATGACCTTGGAAAAGGTCAAGGTCACTCTGCCCTGTTATATGTGATAGACTGATGTGATAAACAATCCCTGTAAATATAAAGGTATGTGCAATCCAATTCTGGGAATGAGGTCCTTCAGCATATCATCAGTTAAATGAAGAAGAGCATAGTCATCAATCAGTTCCTCTGCAAAATCCAAAATCCGTGAGTATGCTGCAAAAAAAAGGACAAACTACATGTGTAGAAATGTTGCAGCATTTAGATTGTCAAACATGTAATAAACTTCACAATTACAAAGTCATTTACCACAGGTGGTTATTAAGAACTAATTACCTTTAAAACATTGTATGAATTCAGCCAAACCCCATTCTTCCAAAGTTCCAAATATTGACTCACAAATGCATCCAGGCTCAGTGAAATCAATTATTTACTCATCAAGAGCGTCTGGTGCATGGTTGGTTGTGCAATTTAACTGTCTTCACACCAGACAACTGTATGGGCAGACAACCAAATTGTCTAAAAAAACAGACAATCATTTTTTAGAGTGAACTTAAATGACTACTCAGAAGGACAAAAGACACAGGGTGGCAGATTTGCTCTGTGCCAAATTCAATCCTTTAAGCATTCCCAACAACAGTAGATGCTGTTTTGTACCACCGTAATAACCGATTCCTTGCGCAGTTGACAGCTGATGTCAAGAGCACCATCAGGACCAAACATCCAGCCCAGGTCATGGTCTTGGGTGTAGTGGCCTCCGAAGGCAAGAAGATGCTGCCCTCCAGCCTGGACCTGAACCCACTGGAATGAACTGTGTTGGGCATTTCCTCTGCCAATATAGGAGTAAATACTAGAAATCCGATTGGAAGAACGATGTCCATTTATTTCCGGAAGTCACAGACACCCAAACAAAGTGTCTCGCGAAATGTGCGCCGTAACGAAAGTCTAACGTTGTGGCGTCACCAATTTTACCTTTTTTTTTTTTTTTTTTTTTTTGAGAACACACTAGAGACTAGAATACTAAGAACACACTAGAGACTGGAATAATAAACACTGATATATAGATAGAAGAAGAACAACAAATACAAACATACAACAACCTCAAGCAGGAGAGATACATGGTAAGCAATGAGTCACTTTGGTTGGCTAGTCAGTCACATAATCGTCGAGATACTTTGGAGGCTTCCTGTTGCGAGAGGGTCGCACTGGGGGGGTCGACATGTCAGGGAAGTGCACGGCAGCAGAGGAACCGGGGTCCTGGTCGGGGTGACAGCCTGGGGTGCCGGGTACAAGGGGTTCAGACAATTGCAAAGGAACAGGGGACAACTCGGGTAGGTGATCATTCACAGGAGGCGGAATGTGATCAGGGACTGGAGGTGGGGCACTGTCGAGCGGATGTGGAACGGAAGCGGATTCTTGACTGTCGTCCTCCTCGTCCTCGACTGTCATTGGGTGAGGAATACCCGGAGACAGAACGCTTGGTGGTATGGTGAAAATGTCTGTCTGTCTGACGCGGTATGATGTGTTCCGCAGCTGTGAGCCCACGAATTTATGGATTGAACACCATTGACCATCGACTGAGGTGACAATGTACCTGTCTCTTCCACGAGTTTTGTCTTTGTCTGTGAGTAGGTACACTAAGTCACCGATAGTAGCCTGAGCACTAGGGGCACAGGGTTTCCCACGTGACTTGGAGATCTGGCTGGGTAGGTGGTTGGCACTACGGCGATCGTGCTGCTGGGCAATGATGGTATGGTCATGGAGTGGGATCCTGTCATTGGTTTGTTGGTCGCGATGAAACAATAGCTCTCGTGCAGAGAAGCCTGGGGCTCTGATGCGAGAATTTAGGAAGGATGTTGCAACAGCTAATGAGATTGCATTCAGACGGTCGTTGGTGGGAACCACTCGTAATAACTCATTTTCTAGCTCTTGGATAGCTCTTTCCGCAACAGGGTTTTTGTTCTTGTTTTTAGGATTGCCAAGCTCTAATCTAATATTGTGGTTGAGTAGTACCTCATCGTTGGCCAGGGCTGCAAAGCCTGGAGCACCATCGGTTCGAATGACAGCAGGGGGACCTGAGATAGGTATAAGGTCCTGGCATAGACATAAGAGGGCACCACGAAGTGATTCATGTCGTTGGTCAGGGAGAATAGTGGCACGGGTGTAAGAGGTCACGATTTCTCGAACCACGAGCACTGATTTTCTATCACGTTGCATGATGTCTGCGGCAAAGAATAAGCCAATGGTTTCTGGTGGCTCCTCTGAGGATTGTTCAGTTGCATGGTGTGGAACTTGGCGGAGAGAGGCACATTGATGACAGCAATTGGTCGTATCTGCCACCGCGGATAGTAGATCAAGTGCAAAGAAGTTGCGTTGGAATGCTAGTGACAGTTGGTGGGAGTTAGGGTGATTGAGCTGTATATGGAGTGACATTAACAGTCCATGTAGTACAGAACGGGGCACTACAATGCACTCACGGGAAACGCCCAGGGGCTCGGTGCATTTGACGACTATGAGAGCATCCCTCGATACGGAAGCGTACTGTAGGTAACGCTTGATATCGCGGATGTTGGTGGCCTTTTTGGAAGGTCGAGTACCTTGTCGCAGGTGTGCCTTTGTGCGTCGTAAATCGGAGCACTCAGCTTGAATGGAACTCCATGTGGCGCGATTGGTGTAAGGTAGCTTGGTAGAGACATGAAGGCGCAGAACACTGGCACCGGTTGTATGTACAAAGGAACAAATTTGACACTCAGGAGATGTACAGGGGAGGGCATTCCGACTGGCGAAGTCCGAGGGAAGGTTAGCTGACAGCAAGGTGTTGGACAACTGACTGATATCGGCTGACAGTTGATAGAAATGAGGTTAGTCGTGGACTGGCAGAGAACTCACCCCTGCATCCATATAAGCGCTCATAGGCTTGAACACAAGGCTTGCTGTCAGTTAGGATCCTTGCGGTGTGTTTAGACTGTATAATGTAGGGGCTGAAATGCTTTACTGCCGCTGCAATGGCAAGAGCCTCCAGCTCACAAGGTAATCAGGTCAGCTGACGCTGGTTGAGTTTGAGACTGAAAAAGCCAGCAAGAAGCAGTTTGGACTTGCGGGTGACATACAGCGTGGCACCCAGGCCAGGTTGGCGTACTGCGGCATCTGTAACTATCCATAGTTGGTCATCTGAATGAGGTAGAACTACAGTCTTGTTGGTCTTGATGATGTCCTGAGCATGGCGGAAAGCACTGATGTGGTCTTCTGACCAAGGAATCTTATCAGGGGACTGAAGACCAGATATCAGATTTTCGAGTGGGGCCAAGACAGTGGCTGTTCGGGGGATGACGCGAGAAAGAATTTTGTACGCTCCGATGAAAGACGAAGTTGAGGCTTAGAATACTGGTCGACTTCGGCGAATGCGGTGACAAGACGAAAGCCTCCGGACTGTTTCTTCACCAAGAAGGAAGGATTTAAATACTCCACAGATACACCCACCTGTTCTGGCTTAACAAGAACACCCCTGGACTCAAGGTCATCCATCTCACGTTGTAAATCAATCAGATGGTCCCGATTGTACTGGGGTATTCGGTCCTTTCTCTGAGGGGGTTGGTTGGGACCGATGTTTACGACTGCTTCGAAGGGACCACAAGCACCATTGTAATGTTCGATCTTGGGGTCAAATACAACGTCATATTTGGGAGGGCACTAATCACCATTTGGCGGATGGTGGTCGGAAGGATATTGGCAGGATCAACCAAGACAGTGTCACTGTGATAGGGATGAGCTGGGATCAGTGGCTTGGGCTTTGGGGGGGGGGGGGGCATGTTTCTGTGGCTGCTGATGGAACAAACAACTCATGTATCTGGCAGAACTGCTCATTCTTACGAAGGAATTTTGGCATACTGTCCAAGTTGGGAATTCGTAGAGCACCCGACACACTTTGTAACACAGTTGGAGGGGGCCACAGATCCTGTGGATCAACATATCTAGCAGATGGGGCATCGGCTCGAGGTTCGAGTGCGACCTCAGAATTGGGTGCTATATCAGTTGGGATGGATAGTTCGACATAGTCACCAGGCCAGACGGTAGTGTTGTGGGGAGGGGCACGCAGAACAAATGCTCTGCGGGCTGTTGCGGGCCGTTATAGTGATGTGTTGGAGCCATAGGGAAGCACGTCGCAATCTCCTATTCTGACTTCACATTTGGCAGGCCGAATGTTTAATTATCATCTAAATGAAAGACAACAGTGTGTAAAGTTTCAAAACTACCATTCACCAGTTATATCAGTCACATGTGGAGTACTTCAGAGGTCCATGATAGGGCCCCTGATTTTGATTTTTTTCTTCAATGATTTTAGAATGCAAACCACTTATTTTCTGATCAACCAAAATTACCCCACTGCAGACCAACGAGAACCTTACACCCAAAATCTTCACTCATCATTGTCCTCCACAGATGGCAGCAATATAACGGCCTTTATTGAGCTTAACCTACGCAGATAAAAAGCACGTTTAACACAATGAAAATATTAACCAAAAGATCACCACCTGCAGGTAGCCCCATGGGACTGGCTTGCGTTGTGCGTAAGCCAGTCCCAAACCCATGTATTGAAAAACCTCGGGGGTCGCACTTCACCTGATGATTGTAAACAAACTAAAAGGAGTCGGGCCATGTAAGACCCCCCAAATTAATCGCCAAATACTTAGCTACGAGGGCGCTAATAAATAATTGTTGTTCGCTACATTACCTACTTTCAGCATCAGGTTTTTGCTGGAAAAGTTGCACATCAAATCTAACAAGCGAATGTCCGTTGATATTTTGATGAACTACGCATGCGTAACTAGGGTTGGTGACGTCACAAATGCAGAGCACGTGGGATCATCAAGGTGGCAGGAATCTGTCGACCAGCTCTGAGCACTATGAGGCAGCGATCTGATCAAGATTGCCTTATAAATTCATTTATATTATTGGTTAATAAGTTGAACAATAAAAACTTAAATTTTGACTAGACTAAATTTCACAGCAAGACTCAATTCATGTATTTAAATGTGAATTTGTGAAAAGAAATGCATGAATTTCCCATAATTTTGTGAAATTACTTAAGACAAATATCATGTATGCATAAATTATTTGTGGCCGTTTTCAGATTTACATAGTGAAAGTATTAGCCTGATATTAAGTTTTCATATTTTCCATGACATGCCATGCTACATTGTTTACACAAAATTTTGTAAAAAAGTCAAGAAAATGCATCAATGCAAAGTCGGGCTCACATTAAGCGATTTTGTCGGCCGACACGGGGCTGGCGATTTTTGCGCCGATCTGTCGCACAGTCAGTTGCCCTCTCACACTACGCAAATTTTCCTGCCGATTTTGCAACGTTGCAGATGAGTGCTTAATGAGGGTAATAAATGATGCTTCAGCAATGTGCCCCCTGTAAACCCAATTAGTATTAATTAGCTGAAGTTAGTGAGTGTAAATTGCAATCAATAATTAAATTGCTATATAGATGTATACTCAATTTATAATTTGTTCAATTTAACTACTTTTTCAGTGCTGTTTTAGGCAACATGATGTAAAACACAGGCACCTGCAGCAAAGGTTTCCTTATTAAACATCATTTTAGCATTCATGTAGATATCTATCAAGCACTAATTTATTATAAATACACTGGATTTCAATCAGACTATTTTCCTTTTTTTTGGGTAAATACATGAGAATAAAATGCAAACCTCACAATTAAGACCGTGGTTAAAATAGACATACTAATAGTGAGGTGTTAATAGTGTGGTTTTTAAGGCTAGGCCACTGAATAGCCTGTGAATGAATATTTTGGCAGTGTATTTGCCATAAATATTCATTCACAGTATAAAGCCTATTCATGTCCATTAAATCATCACAATGGCAGTTAAAGACAGGGAAAATTATAAATATAAAACAAATACACAAAGAAGGTGCTCAGGAATGCTGTATTTTTATAATTAACACTATTTAACAATAATTTAATGTCTTCCTTCTAGACACCAGTGAGAAACACTTTTTGCCTTGGCCTAGATCTTTGGCCTTGGCCTATATTCAGAAACTGCTCATATTTTGCCTTGGCCTTCTCACCTGACTTTCTTTAACTAAAGACGTTCATATCTTTAACTCACCTGAAGATGTTGGAGGAGTGCAAAACTTCAACTGGCAATTACTTGGCTTTTATACATGATAGAACAATGCGGTTTTTTTCTAAATAGTTCATTTGTAACTATCTTATCATCTATATCCATTAAAGCAACACAATGAAAAAAAATACACTAATACCTAATTTATTGAGAAAGAAATACTGATGACAACCCTGAGGTTTATGTCGAATCTAAAATTTGCAAGTGATATAATACAGTATTATGGCTATTCTAACTCATTGAGACCGATGTTTGTGCCTTGTAGACTACATTAATTACTCAAATTTTTACAAATTTATTGATCTATTAGAAAAACATATAATAGCATAAAACGATGGTATTATTTATTTTTTCAGGGTAGTTAGAGCCCAACATATAAAGAAAATTAGTGTCCCGAGCGTTAAATGCCCAATTATCAATGTTCTGCCCCAGCCAATAAACTTTCAATAATTGTCAAAACGAAGGAGCCCCTGCTCCGGTATGCTTGCGTTATAGGCCAATTAGAACAATTATATAATGAATTTGCAACTTCTAGAAGTGGCATATTAAATGATTGTTGAATTATGTTAAATTTATAATACATTAGGCCTATATTCACCAGTATTAGGCCTAACCTGTACCAAAGAAATGATGAAAAAATGAAACTTACAATAGTATTAATACAGTTATTTAGAAGGTTGTGAGTTTTTATATATGGATGGTGATTGTCGGCCGATTTTCTTTGACATGCCAGACTCCTTGCGATGCCGATTTTTATGGGAAATCGCGTCGGCGGGTCCATGGATGCATCTTGGATGAACTAGTTTATCCAAGCATGCACACTAGCGCAATTTCACCCTGCATGAAATTACGACAAAACCGCATAGTGTAGTCCAATCGACATGGGCCTATTTAAAACTAAAATGAGTCAATTCAATGCTGGAGGGAGAGCTGAAAATTTCATTATAGCTGTGCTTTCCCGCCAGTTTTGCACTATGACGTCACCAAATTTTTGTGACGTAATCCTCCTTTACTGGAGAGCAATCTTGTGACGTCACCATTGCGAAATTCCTCGCTTCATAAAAACAGCTCAGCGTGTTTTCCGGACATTTTATGAAAAATTCAAAGAAAATGAAGGCCTTTAATTAGTAATTATTTAGCATAGATATAAATTATCAATGGTGGTTAATCGGTATATCGACAGGCGCAATGTCATTGCAATAAACTAACATCACAGTTCAGGTTCATGCATTCCCCAAGGTTTTTCAATAGGATGGTTTCAGACTGCCTCGCCAGCCCTGCATTGCGAGGCAGTCTGTTCGGGCTACCTGCAGGTAAAATAGTCAACTTAATGGACCTCTCAAAACCCTTCGACAGCATCCACTGCCATCAGTATCGAATATTCTGACCCAGTATATTATCTATGACGACTTCGTAACCAGATGAAATATGAGGATGAAAAACTGGAGTGAAACAAGGATAAATGCTATCACCATCTATCTCACCCTGCAGATAGACTGGCTGGCTTATCTCTGGAGTAAACCAACTGTAATGCTGTTTTATATTACCATGATGCATTGACAATTTGACAGTTATCATATCAAGTCATCTGATGTTCGTTAAGACTGACCCAGGATTAGCGCCTGCGTGGGTGTTGTCGCTGTGAATTTTAATTGAAACCATTGGCCGTCTATTGCTCATGTATTGATTCCACTTGTGAGCCGTGCAAACTATTGTTTTTTTAAATGGGGGATAAAATTATATCTGAAAAATCCTCAGGTGTTAGCGGGAGACATCTGCTTAAATAATAACACAGAAGGCAGAGAGCAGCATTTGAAAGCCAGCCTTTGAAGTTATCAATTGATGGATATGAAATATATGTAGAATATACGCGGTCATACATGTACATCACTATATTGGTAGACTTCAAAGCTGAAAATCAGCATCAGTATGAATAGTGAGAATGATTCAACAGATGCTGTACACAACCATGAGCTTGATCAAATGTCGAATGGTGAAGAATCCAACTCGGAAAAAACACCACTCCACACAAACGAGGTAAGACGCAACTATATTTAATTATTTATACATTTGAAAGACATTATTTTGAAAACCTGGACACCCAAGTGCAGATGCTCTTTTAAAGCCAAATGTAGGCAGCTGTTCAGATTGTTTGCTAACGATGTAGTTTGCTTCCTTGTCCTTAATTTTACTTTAAAAATCACTTAAGCAAAACATCAAATTTCCTGTTCAAAGATAAATAATTGAGCCGGTCCATTGCAAAAGGGTCTCATTAACCACGATACGGATTTTGTTTTTGTCTGAAACTGACTGAAATTGAAGAGTAGAATTCCTTAATTCAAATGTTATTATGCATTAGAGAATTCAATCTCTCATGCATGGGCGCAGATATTTTATTTTTCTAGGGGGGGGGGGGGGTGGTGAGGGAGAAATCTGCCAGGACCAAGTCATGAAGAGATCTTCATATACATGTATACAAAATGTCCAGCTTTGAGAGAAACTGCTCTCAGCCTTACAACGCAATTTAGACACATCTCTAATGGTTACTAAAACTGGAAAAAATAAATAAATAGGACAGCATAAGTCAAATCCAAACTTCTGCCTGATAAAAACGCTCTGTATATGCAGTTTTTTTTTGTTTTTTTTTTTGGAGATGAGTTATTTGTTCTTCTACCAATAAGATATATATCTACAGATATTTAATACTGATATTCTTTGCTGTGAAATATACAGGACTCGATCTAGACATTTCTAACCCTAGCCTCAGCAACCGCAGTGTGTGTAAAGAATTGGGAAGTACGAAAATCTCGGATTTTTATTATTATTATTATTTTTTTTAATCTCCATATTGCAGACGCGATACATTTTACATAATTGCGATTTTTTAAATAACATGTCGGGAATGGTCTAGTCTAGTCTAGTGGAGATTATCTTTCAATATTGATAAAACAGTCTTCATGCATATTCCACAGCTGTTTCTAAATAGTATCCAATAATTTCGGAATTTGCAACATGAGCATGCTCTAATGAAAGTCTGTAGGGTAAAGTTGGGTAATATGGGCAGCAGTATAATATGGGCACCTTGCAGTAGCTGGACGCTGTCAGGGGTACATGCTCACACCTGGTTGAATTTTCAAGTATATTGAAAGTCAGAGCAGGCAGCACATTTGAAGCTGCAGTTTTGAATGATATGCTGACTTAATTTTTTGCCTATCATTTCTTTCATTGTTTTTATTAAGGCAAAAAGCCTGTAGAATATGCTTATTTGGTGTAGATATATCAACCTGTTTTTTTTTTTTTCATAGCAAATACTCTTTTCTTTGATTCTCACTCATTTGCAATGGTCAAGTGAAGGCGCACGTTGTTGAGTAATATGGGCACAGGTGATAATATGCATTCTTTAATAATACTTATTGTCAATCAAAAATATCATGTTGTAAAAAAACAATCAAATGTGGATAACATCGGATACATATACACATATGGAATGATCTAAATGTAAATATTAAGACTCTGCCCACACTTAATCAGTTTAAAAATGCTCTGAAACTACACTACCATTTCAAACCAAATTCAATCCCTCCATGCAAATTCACCATACTAGAATAAGAATGGGTTTTAGTGATCATGCAAATCAATTAACTGTACGAGCATAATATTATTGACAATGTATAAATATTTAGCATTGCGCTGACCCTGGCATTTTTAGTCATTTCAGGCGGGGGGGGGGGGGAGGGGGAGATTTGTGTGTGGCTGTCAAGTGCAATATATGGGGATAAGAATACCAGGCAACATTGCCCTGAACCTGCATGGTCATTTTAAGGGATTCTTGGTGTTCTTGTAGAGCTGTCAGGCAATAATAATAGAAAATCTGAAGTAATTCTTAAATTGTTGTGTTCTTACACTCCATACTTTATAATGACCGCCATAAAATTTGTAGAATTAAAGTGCATTTATTTATAATTATGCAATTATCTTATTGATATATTCTTCGAATAAAAGGCATTGAAAACGAAAAACATACCTAAATAATAGGGAAAAATGAGCTCACCTGTGATTGCTTCATTACCCCTTGCGGTTTTGGAATCAAATAAGACTGACAGGGTTGCAATTAAGATCTTAGATCAAACATCGAACATTGTCAGATATGTATTTATGTGAGATTTAATCTAAAATAATTGAAAACAAACATGATTTCTTCATGTATTTCAAAATCAATAGTTATTATCACTTCTTCTAGTCACAAACACCATCTAATTTTTCTGTTTTGAATTATTTTAGGATTACCACATTGCAATTCCCTTTGGTGGAACACGAATCACATAGTTCATGTACAATGTCTAGATATTCAACTTAAAGAACCGGGCATTACCATGAACTACAATGCAAGAATTAAATATTGAAACTTTGAAACTTCAATGAATGTCCTTTCATGGGTTGTTCAGTTATGATAAATAGCAAGTGCCATATGTGCAAATTTTGTTTGGGTGAAAGTTTGGCAGGCTGCCTATTTTGTTGCCTATATGTGTGCATCTAATGATTGAAATCACATAAGGCCATGACCTCTGTATTTAGCTTGATTGTGCTGAAGTCAAAGTGCAGTATATTAATAATTATACAAGTCTACAGTTAGTAGCCGACAAACAATAGATTAATATTTTACTTCAGGATGTGCCCAGACAGGATGTAGCAACATTGTAGAATGCCTCTGCCAAAGGCACCGAGGATTTCAAGGAAAATTTAGGTACAACTTGTGGCATGATTCCGTTGAAGTAATTTCGACCCAGTTCATCATAGTTACTACAAAGAAACATAGGCTGTGCGACAGCAAACCCTCCGTAAATGGCCACCTAGTACACAAGCGCCATCAACATTGTTCAAAACCTCTTTAACAAATATAGGTAGTTCAGCAACTAGACATTATATCATCTTTTGTATATTATTCTTGTCAATCCAAGACCATCACAATTGATAATGTTTAACAAATTCCAAATCAATAGGAAGCACATAGAGCAAACTCAGATGGTGTTTCTTGCAGCTGTGTGAGATGTTTTTCGAGCAATTTTGATATCTATTTTACTAATAATCTATTTTTATCACCATTCAGCTACATGTAGAGTACATGGAGTTTACCATGCCTTTCTTGTACATGACTTTAAAGGTTAAACCCTAGATCTTTAAAATTCTTACCCCATTTGTATATTTCAACTGCCTTTTATGTATGAGGCAATATCAATACAATTCCACTGTAGAAGGTGATAATGAATATAATATTGTATAATATGTACATGTATGTCATGTTTAGTATCAACATATTTTATTTTTGGTATCAATCTATATTTTGCATGAAAAACATGTTTCTGAGGTTAATTATTCTGATGATTGTCTCAATAACAACCCGGCCATAACAGACATTGGAATGGCTTGTGTAATCGCAAGTGTCACACAGCGGGGCCCTTCAGAGGGTGAAGTTTTATGCATTGAGTTGAGACTTTGTGTATTGTTCAGGGAAATAGTAGTTTTGGCTCATTTCCCTAATTATTTAGGTGATATGTAATGTCTAATATATGAAGAATACTGCAATAAGATGAAATATTAACATATAGACTAACCTTTTATGGCTTTCATTGTAAAATATGGCATACTAGGTTGGCGAATGTCGGAAATAAAACAATTTCCAAAGACGGACATGAATTTTTCCAAGTGATAACAATGACTCTCTTCCAACTTTGTTCGCTGAGGGTTAAAAATCATGTCAGTATTATAATGCATTAGTCATGTTATACTCATGTGATCCATGTATTGGCAGTAAACAGAGATACAGTTTGTTGTCTTAATTGTGTGGTTCTGTTGACGTACGTGAGGTGGTCCATAGGCCTATAACATGTAAAAGTGTGGTTCCACTCTACAAGGCCAAGTGATAAGTTGAATATGTGAAAGTTTCACAGGGGGAACATTAAAATATAAATTCTACATGTTGGTCCATTTTTTAATATTAAACATGATTCTTTCGTTCAAAGTTGGATGGCCATGGACTGGGAGTTCTGGCAGCCACTACCCTCATGGTAGGAGAGTTAGCAGGAAGTGGTCTCCTTGCTCTACCAAAAGCTGTTGTAAATTCAGGTAATTTGTATTAAAATTTCATATGTTGCCTTGATTATTAACCTGGGCTAAATTAGAGGTTCGTCTGGCATATAGATCTATTTATGCCAAATAAAGAGTCTGCTGACACATGATACTAAGGTAATCAACGGGCATTGACGTGGTATAAGGTCTTTATTGACAGTACCCAATCAGAACATGATAGAGCTCACCAGCCAATGAGATCAATAACTGGTATTGGTTTGTTGACACAGCACTTTCTATCGAAAGCTACCAAGTTATTATTATTGTTCTGTAATTTAGAGAAGTCCTCTAACCTCTAAATCATATAGAGACCCTGGTTTATTTTCAACATACTTTTACAGGTTAGTCAGCTAGTTATTCTAAACACGGTCAAATTGTAAAGTTAGTGAAAGTGCGTAAAAAGGTCCGTCAATTGTTTGAAAGTTAGTTGCTTGGAGATTTTCAATGATGAATGCAATCACTTCTGGGTAGTGCAACCCAGCTGTAATCAAAGTTTTGTGTGGTTATATCTGGATTCCCTTTTAATTTCAGGTTGGGTTGGAATACCACTCATTGCATTGTATGGAGTTCTAGCAGGATATGGTGGGATCGTTTTAGGCAGGTGTTGGGACATGGCCCAAGAAAGATGGCCGAAATATCGATCTGCCACTAGAGACCCATACCCAGCTTTAGGTGAAGAGGCATATGGAAAACCAATGAGGTAGGAACTCCAACATCTGAAAACACAAGTCCAAGAAATGTGGGTAACACTGGAAAATTTCAATCATCAGGATATAGTTGAATTGATAGTCTTCTTTTTTTCTTTCTTTCCAGATATGTTGTCAGGCTGACACTGTACCTCTTGCATTTTGGAGCTTGCACAGTGTTCCTCCTGTTGTCAAGTCAAAATATTCAGTCCATTTTGAAAAATTGGGGAATAACACAACTTTCTTTCTGCCATTGGCTTCTCATCATCACTGCATTATTGATACCTTGCACCTGGCTGGGGACACCAAAGGATTTCTGGTATATGAATGAGCAATGTCATTAAATGAAATATGCATGCATTTTTGTTTTCTCCATTTAACGGGTATATGATAATTAATGATTAACATAATTACAGTGTCATAAATTTCACATTTTTCAGGCCCATAGCAACAGGAGCAGGTGTTGCAACTGCCATAGCGTGTCTCCTAATAATCGTTGCCATAGGAACAGATCCTCGTAATATCAAACCAGTCCATTCAAACATAAGTTTCCAGTCATTTTTTCTTTCCTTTGGCACAATTTCATTTGCTGTTGGAGGGGTCTCTATCGTTCCAACAGTTCAACATGATATGAAGGAACCCAGAAAGTTCTACATAGTTGGCATCACGTCATTCTCCTGTAAGTTCAAAAATTTCAAATACACTTCGGATATACACGTATAGGCCTCCTGTTATTCATTATCTTCAAAAGCACCCCAGCATTGACTGGATGATCTGGCATATCAGCATATTGAACGTTGTAGCAATTTTCATTAAAATAATATTACTACTCCACCCCCATGCGAATCACTTATTGTTGTCATACAGCAAAGTTGATGTAAAAGCAATTTTTTGAAAAGCACGGATCTTAACACTAAAATAGCTTAGTAACATGCCTGCTACATTTTTATGTAGGCCTAGTTCATGCACAAATGCCTGTCACACCTTTCATACTGCAACCAGGCAACTTGTCAATTTTCTTATTTCAGTGATGGTATTAATGTATGTGCCAGTTGCTGCTGCTGGATACTTCGTTTATGGTGATGCAGTGTCAACCAACATTTTGCAGTCATTACCACCAGGGGGACTACGGTTAACTACGGAACTTCTCATCACAGCCCACCTGGTGTTGGCATTCAATATCATATTTAATCCAGTAACACAAGATATTGAGGGATTTCTTAATATTCCCCTTTGTAAGTTATCTAAAATTAATTATTGTGTTAACAAATTTATTTATTTTTACCTAAAAGTCCTGGACCTCCTCGTGGATATATATTTTTCTATGAAAGATGTCTCTCAAGATAATGCTTCCCAGAAAATATTAACCCCTAACTGATAAAGGGCCCACAAGCACAAGATCTCTCACGTGTGACCCCATCCTGGGCCTATACCTTCTTGTTTATTACATTAGGATATGTTCGACACCCCAAGCATGACCCACATCGTTCGGCAGAAATCTAGTAGTCATCTGAAAGTACCAAATTAGAGCAACAGATGAAAAAAAAATTTGACTGTAGTTTCACATGCAAAATCTTATAACACCTTAAGACCTGATAGGAAGGTGTTTGGACTGGGTACACACACCAGTAAATGCTTCAAATGTAAATTACAAACTTAAATAGAAAAAAACAATTCAAATTTTTTACAGGGTAACATAGGTCTGTAACAACATTTTGGTTCATCCAAAAATTTGATTGAAATTTGATTAGCATTTACTATACATAATTTGAAACGAAGTCATACGTGATCCATATGAGTTAATTTTGTGCAATGGTCCTGCCTTGAAAAATTGTGGCTACAAGAATTGGCCTGGTACACTTGAAGCAAGCATTGGACAGCCAGACTCCCAGCTGGATGTTGTTCGGATGAGACGTTAAATTGGCGGTCCCTTGTATTCAGTGTCTACAGATGCTGAGGCAAGTAAAATCCCCACCCATGGAGTAAATGTGTAACATGGGTGGACTCCTCTCTCTCTCACCTCATCAATCAACCCTCGATAGCGGCAAAAACTTGCCTTAGAGGGCTGCACTTCCCATATCTATCTATCTGTTTAGAAGTCTTTCATTAGGTATTCATCAGGGAATGAAACAGGATTATTGACCTAATTTTAAGTTATTGGTGGACGAATAAGTGCCAATGAAAAGGTGTATCTGCTAAAAAAGAATGTTTAACTATGTTTCCATCAGTAAAATGGTGATTCTAACAATTTAGAAACCAATTTTGTTTGGCAGATGCTTGTTGTTAGTGTGTGGCAAACCAGCATGGTGTGATACCCAGAAAACCTGTTTTATCCGTTTCTTCGTAAAAATGCAGCCTCCATTTTTCAGTTTTTGGTGCTATATTTTACAAACGTTCACGTTATAAAGTCTTGGGGCTCCATAGGCTTCTCAATTCTGCTCCAAGCTTCATGTGCACTAGCCACTGGCCAGTCTAAACCAAACTGGACTCCAAATATCAAAAGTCAGGCTCTGAGTACTTAATTCACATTCCAAGTTCAGAGCATCCACATTTCTCCAAGGTGAATTCAAATCAAAACAAGAGAGACAATATTGCTATGCTCCTTTCCAACAGATATGGACATAATGCACTTGGAGCCAAGCCCCTAATCAGCAACCATAGTTAATTGGCATTATGTCACACCAAGCATACCACAAAGAAAGTTGATAATCAAAAGAGCACACAATGCACTCAGGCTTAAGTTGAAACAAAGGAGTGCAATCTGCAGCTCTGTTAAGCTGGCTGACATTTTGATGATGCTAGGGCTTAATAGATTAATTCCTATCAACTTCAAGGGCTCTTTACCATAACATTCTTGACTAAGAACAAAGGCATGCCCTTATTATTGTACATTTAATACTTCTAATGCACAAAAATTGCTTTCATGCTCTCATATATTAAATTATAAAACAATAACTTTACATGCAAGCACTGTTGCAATGATACTTAATAACTGGGTTCACTGAGAGGTGGTGGCAGAGGTAATAATGAGATGACATGCTTCCAGGTATATGGCTACAATATAGTGACTAATAAATGACTAATAAAAGATACACACAAAAGTGGGTGGGAGAACTTTACAACGTGATACCTCGATTTCTTTTGTAAGATGAGGGTAATGTCATTGTCTGTTGCACATAACCCAGTGTGACAAATAAGACAATATAAAGAAGTGGTCACACTTGGATTACCTTCTGTTTTTGGGGTTTCTGTCACTTCAGGATCAATGTTTTTGTGAAGCAGTAACCGCCAGGACCTCCTTCAAAGTATGACACATATGCTTTTCGTGTTGCGTTTCTTTTGCTTTTGAGGTATTATTTTAAACCTGTCACCTTATTTGTAAATGCATTAAACGTCTAAAATAAACTTTTATAATATGCTGATTACTCATTTCAGCTTTTAACTGGCGAAGAGCCCTCATCAGAACTACTCTACTAGGGATGTTACTGTTTGTGGCTCTCTCAATTCCAAAATTCGGCGCCATTTTGGATTTCGTCGGAGGGTCTGCTGTGTGCTTCCTGACATTTGTGGCACCACCTTTGTTGTATCTGAAGTTTAAGAGCATGAAAGGTGACTGGAAGGAAACGTAAGTAGCATTTGAATTGAACAAAACATCATTAATAAAAATAAATTTATTTGGAACTTTGCTAATAAGGCTTGGCTTCCAAATAGGTACAAGAGTGTTTTGAATATCACAGGGATTGTAAAAGGAGTTTATTTACTGTAGAGTGTAGAAAGTAGTAAATATAGGGGTATTGAAAATTCAAACACCAGCTTTATATAGATAAAAACAACTGAAAACAGAATGTGACAAATGATCACTCGTTTCACTGGATATTATTTCTATAGTATAATCCAAAATAAATGTCCTGGTCTTAGTTTTACAAACATGTCATGAAGAAGCACAAAAGCCCAACTTTCTTACCAGTAATAGTACAAATTGACTTCAAGTTTCCTATCTTTGTAATTATTAAATGCCATTATCACACCATTATGGCTATTTGTTGTGGTCGCAGAGAAGCAGCAGAAATTACAATGGAGAATATAACAAACTTCAGGTTATTTCTTACTCTGAAGTGTTTTTATCAGCTAGGAAGTTGGAATTTGAACTGTTGCTTACATTTCCGTTCATTTTGCGCTGGTCCATTTGTGGCAACATATGCCCAAAAAAAAAGTGGAAATTTATTGTGAATCTTAGTATTATTAACTTTTTCCTATCTTTGATCGTTTGATGACCTCTGCAAGTCTTCCTGTTTTTGAAATGATAAATCGAGAGATTAATATCGATATAACATTCAAATCGATCTATTATCATCTCATTCTTGTAGTTAATTTCATAGACTTGGAAACCAATCTCAGAGGGACTGCCTTAACCTATGGGAGTCCTGAATTCACATGACGTCCTCTGGGGGCTCCCAAGTCCATGAGATTGGTTTCCAATTCTATGAAATCGGCTGTAAACGTATCAATGAAGACTTCATTTATACAGGTTCAGTAAATCACCTTATTATAAATGTTAAAATGTTGGTTACCATCTTCTTTGCAGTACTCTTTCACTACAGGTGAAAGTCTTGAACGTGATGGTGATCATCGTGGGCATAGTTGGAGGGATAGCATCATCCTGGTCTGCCTTGTCACAGCTGGCTTCAGTGGCAACATTTCTTCCTCCGTGTTACGTCAACATGACGGCAGCTGAAGGTCATTGACCCTGCGTAGGACAATTCAACAAACACTTGTACACTGATCTACACGACAAAAGCTTCATCCAAATCCATGATAAATAAACGGCATTTCCACCACCTTCGTCAAAATTTATACAAGCACCCACATTTTGCAATTTAATTCATATAGCAAAAATTATGATGTGTTGTTGTTTCATCTGAGACGACTACATTTTTTAGCCTTTTTTTTTTTTTTACAAATACAGCTGTTATTGATTTAGCCGCAGCATTCGTTGTTTTTATTTTCAAATTAAACTTTTGAATTAAAATCTAAAACTTGGTGTGGATGGTTAAAAATGGAAAAAAAATTCTGATGTAATATTAATACTTTGTTGTTAATGAAAATATATGATATGACTTTGATTTTCCAAGAAAAAGCTTGAATGTTAACGTTTAGTTATGGCCCATAGCCTTTCGCAACCCCCTCCCCAAGACTGGCACTTCATGAGGCTCGGAGTTGCCTAATACTATGCGGAACGCAGTGCTCCTAAACAAACTTCAGGGTCAAACAAATTGACCGAAGATTTCATTAATCATCCAGCAACCCGCACACTCATCCAACAATTTTGAGACAAAAACAAAACAAAAAAAATCTGTTGGGAATTTTTTTAGATATTTAACTTTAGAATTTCTGGTTTACCACACCTTGTTTATTTACATATAATATGATATATGCCAATGGAGATAACAGTGCTAGATTTTATCACCGTCCTTTGCCTACAGCAAGTTAAAGCATTTTCATGCTGTATAATGATGCAGTACACAGCAAGTAAGCTTCAAAACTTACAAATACATTTGTATTAGTCAAACTACTGCTTCATGTTTTATTTTTAAATGCGGCTTGGCTTTAATTTCAGTCATAACTGTTTTGTAGTCTTGAACATTAGTCTACTGGCGTGCAATGAATTGGATGATAATAGCAATGATTAATATACTGTACTGAATTTCAGTACATGTTTCATGTAGTTTGTTTTGTTTAGTTCCATAAAAGCAGTCCTGCTGGAAAACTATCTTAGACAACTGCGCAAAAGGCCCCTGTTGTTACGAGAACTGTCACTATTTTTTTCAAGTGTAATTTAAGGACGTGCCAAGCTCGAGAAACCCCAGAATAACTGAAATTGGATTTCTGGCAACATCACATTGGATAGCTCTCTTCTGTCCCTAATATGCCTGAACCGAAACAGTTTTGAGTTACACCACCTGTTGCCAACTTGTTTTGCCACTTCTATTAAATGATTTTCTGACATGGCATGTATATGTTGAGCAGTGAACTCTTAATAGGATAATGAAAATTGCTGTTGCAGCTAGATACGTCGACGAATATTGGTAGATGGACATGGAACGTGCATTATTCTAATATATCATTACACTAGCTCCAGTACCTGTGTCCATTCTCACCATTTCACAATCCATATTATATCAAATCATCCACTGTAAATAAACAATTCTGTGAGTTACATATACTTTTCCCTTATGACTGACCAAAGAATCTATAAACTGTCAATAAAATCATCAATGGAACATTTCATAGGAATGAATTAACAGGAAGTCAGTGGTAATTCGACATCAGTTCTTGACTTGACATGATTGATGTGCTGTACTGAATTTTAATACATATTTCATGTTTTTTTGTTTTTTTTGCTTAGTGCCACATAAAAGCAGTCCTGCTGGACAACTAACTTAGACAACTGAGCAATAGGCCCCTTTAAAACCCCCCACCCTAATATTCTACGAAAATTCTGTAAAGCATGACAATGAAAAATATATTGACACACCATGTCTATGACTTCATTCAAGAATGCAGAGTAAAGTTGGATAACACTGTCATGACCAATCTCACAAATTATCAAACAGCTACAGTTAGTTTCATTAAAAACGGCCCGTCAAATTGAACCTAGACAAAGCTGGACAACTTCTGCCATACGACGCTACCTGCCACTAAACGGAACTGTCTGGCTATAGATGGTTACTCAAAGCCGGATCAAAAAATACATATTTATGATATATTAGATAAATTTCTTCTATTTACCAGGGTTTATATTTTAAGTGATTGTAGGTGTAAGTCGACTATAAGCTAGAAGTAGACAGTTATAACTACAGCTAGAAACAGGTGGCTACAGCTGTCTAGAGTCGACCATCTTTTATGAAACTAACTGTACCTCTCAAAAGACATCAGTCATCTAGGCTACGTAAATCCCCTCTATTATATCTAATCTTGGATATTTTAAAATTTCGTCACAATTCATACATAAATGAGTATCTTGAATCCTTCTTTTTACGTAATTATATTCAAAAAATTACTTTTCCTACCAGATTAACCCACAGACATGGTTCTTAAATTAATAATCTCTTGGTTAAACTTTCTGGTGATACCATTAACACTACTTCTGGAATTATCTTATAGCATATCTGATCACTATCCATGTTTCCTGATACTAAATTATTTATCTGTCATGCCAAAGGAAAAAAAAATATCACAATAAGTTCAAGTTATGAATATGCCCTGCCTAATTTAAAGGAAGAATTAATAGTTTTATGTGATATAGATAATGTTGATAAGGGCTGTAATGCTAACCCAAATGGTAATTATAAGCTAAATACAATCATAAAGAAAGTTACTAATTTCCAAAAGCACAAACAAAATGTATCTCAAGTTTAGATCAATAGATGAAAATGACCCCAACTACAACACTCTTAAGGTTAATTTAAAGATATAATACTATACTAAGAAGAAGTATTCGTTTAGCAAAGAAATCATATCATGAACTATATTTTAATAGATTTAGAAATGAAATAAAACAGACTTGGGGCATGATGAGTTCCAAAATTAATAAAACCAATAAGAAAAATTAATTTCCAAATATTTCCTGATAGACAACGAGTATACTTCTAATAGGCACCACAATATTGCTATGGCTTTTAATGAATATTATGCAAATATAGGATCGAAACTTGCTAGTTAAATTCCAGATGGCATTAAAGGGGAACTAACCCCTTGTGCACTTTACATCTCAGAAGTTAGCTTGGGTCCATTGAAAGAAATCCACGCTATACATAACTTGAATATGTGCACTGGTAATGAAATATTCTGCATTTATTAGCCCCATGTTGTGAACTACGGAGGCCCCATTTTCGACTTTCCCGGAGTTTTGCACTCGCCGGAAATACGTCACTGTTTACCCTTGGTCTAGGCCAATCAGAGTCAAGTAGGCAATCAAACCGCTAGCCTGGTCTGCCCGGCTATCAGATGTATGTAATTTGGGTCCAGCTTATCAAACTGCTTGAGTGTGAACTGGCCAGTTAAGTGTCAAAAACAGGTGTTAATTGCACCTGGGCCTTTGTTTAAGAGCAGGTCCTGGTTAATTGCCATTCAACAATTTCAGACAATGCAGATGAGAAACAATGATTTGATCAATATATATGTAGGCTAATTGGCCAGCTATGATTAATGAAACAATTGTGTCTATCTCAATAGCATAAGACAACAATTAACACCATTGCAGTGTGTGAATAAGCCAAATTGTGTACTAAGGACATTGGGCAGGGACTAGTATGAAATGCTCCCCATTTACCTTAGGATATGAGGCATCCAAATGTGGCAAAAAAAGTTGGAGCCTCAAATTTATTTTCTCCAGTACAAGTCACAAAAAAAATCATAAAGTTATGTATCAAAATTAATTATGTTAATAATTTTAGAAAATTTATTTGTCAAATATTCACTGCTTTAATTGTTTGCTCTTATTAATTTATTTGAGCATTTTTATTTTATTTTTTTTATTCATGCTTTTATTACTATATTTATGTACTTCAAAACTTTATTAACAAGAAATTGCTTAAGATTTTATGCCTGCCAGATAGTGGACATAATTAAAGTTATACATTTGTAGTTATAGAAATAAACTTTGTTCATTTGGTATTCAGTTATGCTCAGTTGAGATAGGTCGCCTGTCATTGCATGTATGCTTTAAATAGCAATTAGGAATAACCCCAATGTGTATCAATTACAATTATATGACATATACTGTCTACATTTTAGGTTCTAGTCATGAAACGGATGCAATCGGATTGCAATCTGTGCATAAGTTAATTTACATTGAACCTTCACATCACAGAACTACACACTAGGGCATAAGTTTCGGCGGGTGGTGCAAATTGCGCTATTAATTTGCTTAAAACATTACTAAATTAAGCTTTTAATCTGATTTTTTCACTGCAATATGTTCTTTTATATCTAATTGATCTTTTAAAATTAAAACACTTCTTTTAGAATTAAAACACTTACCTATGTTCCCCTTTAATTAAAAAAATACCTAAATATACCTTCAGAGCAAATTTTTGAATTTCGACAAGTAGACAGAGATAAAGTAATTACGATTTTTCAGTCATTAAAGACTAAAGATAGCTGTGGCTTTGATAATTTATAAAAGTAGGAATCTTCCCAGACAAATTGAAGATTGCAAAGGTGGTCCCATTTTATATGAAAGATGAAAAATATAAAATTGAAACTATGTCCCAGTACTTCCCAGTGTATCAAAGGTCTTTGAAAGTGCTTCATGATTACTTTAACTCTGTCAAACTATTCTATAGAAGTCAGTATGTTTTCAGACATATGCATTCAACAGAGCTGGTAGTTTTAGAAATGTTCTAAATAGTAATTGAAGAGATGGATAAAAATGAAATTCCATTAATATATATGATTTATCAAAGGCCTTAGATATAATGGATCATGAAGTACTTTTACACAAACTACAATATTATGGTTTAAAACAGACTGCTTTGAAGTTATTAAAGAATTATTTAACAAACAGGACACAGTATGTAGTTGTTGATGATGTAAATTCTGCCAAGTTACATTTTTTAATGTTGATGTCTCTCAGGGATCAATACTAGGCCCTCTGCTGTTCATTATCTATACAAATAATTTGATAAATGCAACCTCAGCCTTTCATCGGCTTGTTTACGCCGACGATACCACTCTAGTTGCATCACCTAATGCTTTTCACAGTCATGATAGAACAATTGAGATAAATATAAATGATGAGTTGGTCAGGCTAAACAAATGGATGAAGGCAAATAAGCTTTCCATTAACAAATCAAAAACCAAAGCCATTGATTGATTGATTGATGATTAATGCAGATGTTGCTTTATTCATATCATTGATTCATCAGTTAATTACAGTTACACGAAAAAAATAAAAAACATAAGCTGATGTCATGATCTTCCACACCCCACAGTGAAGAGTTTATTATCCCCATTTACGGATAGAAGATAGCTAAATAGTTGAGTAAAACTAGGTGTTATGAATCATTTGGAAAAAAATGCCTCTTCATACTTTACTTCACATATATAATTCCTTGATTCTATCACGTTTGACCTATGGTGTCTTACTGTGGGGTAGGAAGTGTCAACGTGTGTTTGGTTTACAAAAGAAAGCTGTGAGGATTCTAACAAATAGTAATTACAATAGTCTTACATATTGACTTTTTAAGTCTCTGAAATTATTTAAATTCCATGACATCTGTGCACTGCATGACCTAAAATTATGCTATTAATGTATAAATCACATTCTCCCAGAATATTTTATTGATCTTTTGCCATTATCACCAAATGAGCATCATAATTATGAAACAAGACAAGTACATAGATTTTGATTGCCATTAATAAACCATGAATTCACCAAGCAAAGTAATAAGTATAGATATATGAGTAATTTAAATAACATGTCTATCAATTATAAAGAAAAATTATAACAAGCTTTATATCATATACAAAGTAACTGTTTCCATAAGCGTAACCTCGGTAATAATAGCCAGCTGCCATTCATTCATTTTTCTTTATAATAGTTATATTACGTAATATCCTTAATTGCAACATATAATGAACGTTGATAGATTCCCAATTGTTATATTTGTTCAAGGCCCAACCATAATTAGTGTCCCCATACTCATAACATCCCATTCATTCATTTATGTCATCATTGATGAAAGCAAGTGCTATGTTTATAATTTTTGTTGTTTAAGTTTGAAATAATATATAAATATATTTATATGAGTGTGTGTGAATCTTGAATCCCTGAAGGTGGTCCACGATAGCGAAGGAATACCTTCTTAGTGGGGTCTCCTCACATTATGTATGAAAAAAATGAGCTTCAGTTATATATATATATGTACATACTTGTAAAGGATTGTGAAATAAAATTAATGAATCTGAATCTATGAAAAAAAATGCATGGGTTACTAATTATAACACCTTACTAGACTAGCACATGCAAATAAATGTAGAATTAAGCATACTTGAATAGTGTGAATGAATATAATTCGTGAAAATGACTGGTTGTAAGCAAAGGGCAGTGATAAGACCTAGCATTCAGATCTATTTTGGCTGATGATATATGACATGTTATATGTAAACAAACAAGGTGTGATAAATCGAACATATTAAAGTTAAATTTCTCAAAAGGATCGTATGAGAGTGCAGTTTATGGAAATATAGATTAAATTCGGTTTAAAAAAACCTGAAGTTTGTTCAGGAGCGCTGTGTGAGGCAGGTAAAAGACCCCATGTGTGAAACATGGTATAGACTCCAAGCCTTGCACGAGCTACCGCTAACTACAGCAGAGGGCTTGGGTGCGTTCCACTGTTGGTGCTGCCCTCTGTATGCTCTAGAAGTGTGATAAAACAGAAAAGGTGTTGCAAACTCGATGTTTACCCCCAGATAGGTTTTGAATGAGGTTTGTCACCTTTCTTAGCAAAAGTGCTATGGGCTATGAATTATCCGATTGTGTTTTGTTAACTGTAGATTGTTTTAATGAGTTATGATTATTCATTGCCTTGGTAATGCTTTGGGTGTGCCTGGCGCATCCTGGCGGGGATTGATAGCTGTCCAGGTTGTGATAAGCACGTGGCTTCAGCAGCGGCTTGTCATCTTTGCTGAACCTGCTCTGGTAAATTAGGTGTGGGTATTTCAAAGCTCCACGGACTATACACCACGCACCAGCATCAGTGTCAGCAGTATCAGCAGCAGCAGCGGCAGTAGCATCAGCAGCAGCAGATCCAGTTCTCGGGATATCATGTGTGGCAGCAGTGCATCCAGCGACTGACGGAGAGTGCCGCTTGAATTACACCTGACGCGCAGGCTGTGCATGAAAGAGTGAGACTGACCCCGGCTGGTGGCTGGCTGCATGGATCACCCACTAGTTGTCTCTGGCGGTCCCAGCCCCTGATCACTTGGCCGTCGGCTGCCAAAGAGATAGCAGTCAGCGGCTCCCTTGTGTGCAGTTGCACTCACGCTGTGGAGGAGGTGTGATATTTATTAAGTAATCCCAGCTGCTGAAAAAAACAGTTCTGACAAAAGACTTCATGGGCATCCGTCGCGTGGTTATTACGTAACTGGGCTCCAGGTGCCATCCGGACAGACATGGTGGAGTGGGTCATGAGCCTCGACAAAAGGTAAACACGCCTACTAAATTGTACTAAATCATTCTCTCAGATGCATGTTACCAGAAGACAAGACAACTTGACATTTAATGTAGAGTAAAGACGCACCTGATATCTTTTGAGTTGCATCCGCGCATGCAGATGCACTGAATGGCAGCTGGCTATTATTACCGAGGTTACGCTTATGGAAACAGTTACTTTTAATTAAGATGTAAATGGAGAGGAGGCGGCACCTTATGTTGATGACAGCTTTGGGAGTAGCTTTGCTTCTCTTGTTATTAACCTGCCAATTGTTGAAAATGACGGTGCTAATTGCAACATGTTGCATTTCTGTTGATATTGGACATTTCCTATTGGATATTACATCATTTCCATGTAGTAATAGTAACATAATGCCGTTGCTGAGCCATCTCAGGCTCATACAGCTCCATGGACGACAATAGCAGATGAAGGAATCATGATGTACAAGCTTATTCATCACATGTGCAACCGACAATGGTAGCGAACTATAGTTGATTTATAATTCTAATCCATTGTACGTGTAAGTAAAATATAGTGTATTCTTTACTCTGTTGAATTTCGAGAGCTTAGGAAACGTAAACAAAGTGATTGAATGCTTAATTATATCTGCAACACATGCTTCTTCCTGCCCTCATTACAAGGAAAACATATATGTTGGCTTCCTCATTACATGATCGAAAACAGTCATTAAAATGTATACATTGTGATTGTACATGCAGGCTATTTTGGATATGGTATATTTGACACCTATGCTAAAGCTGGTTCCAAGAAATGGAAAACTCTGATATTAATCATATATATTTTAAGGCCACCACCCTATTAGGGTTACCTCCCAATAGGACCTATACATTAGTTCGTAAGCCCCAGTGGCCTTTGCACCTGTATTACTCTTAATGGCTGTTCGACGTTTTATTTGTTTGACATCAGGTGACCTTACTTTACCTCCCATAATGCATCTTACTCTTTTTGGTGTTCGCATTGTGCAAGGCACGTGGCAATGAGAAGAAATTAGCTAATGAATGGTCATTAGCAGAGCAATAAACTGAGGGAGGAAGCGCTTTAAATATGGCCCCAAAAGAGACTGTTAATTGCAGCTGACCTTTAGGGAATGATGGATAAGCCTCGGAGGGGGAATTGCGTTTTCTCAAGGTTGTATCCACAGGCTGATTGCTGAAGTTAACCTGCAACTGTAAGCCATGGGACTTATAATTATGTGGAATTATGGCACTGTCATTGTTCTCCAACTATAGGCAACTAAATTACACTGTATCCAGCACCATTCCATGTCATGTCAATAGGCAGCGGGTAATTTGCTCCTAATTCACTATGCGTTATGTGGGCTAATTGGTGTGAAATTGTCCTCCCCTCCTTGTTTTTATGCTGAGTGTACAGTCTACGCCTGTATGCAATTTGGTCATGTGTTTGTGAAACCCATGGCCTACTTAAAATGGCTAATCTGAGTGTAGTTGAGAGGCCATTTGCATTCATATAATTGTGTTTCCGACCAATGGCTGCAATATCAGTATAAAGAATACAGATATGAAAGTAAATTGTATGTCTTCTCAGAAGTAATTTCCTAAATCATAACTCATATGCTTCTTAGCAGTTTCTTTTCGAAAATGACACTCCATGTCAATTTTTATAACCTTCGAGTAGTTTTGCAGTTGTGGCTTATTGAGCTGTGTAGTGCAAGGTTCTTGTATTTGGGTGTTCTTGGAACTAAGAGAATGATCTGAAGGCTTTCTGACTAGATGGCCACTTGTGTCTGTGTATGCAGGGCAGTGATTTGTGAAGTGCATGCCCGTTACTGATTTACGAAACAAGTAATTGGAGGTGGCAGAGGAAGGGCCAGTGTGCTTATAGGCTCTGGCGGTGTCTGATGGCCGGCCTGTCTGCACAGGGCTGCGTCCCTTTCAAAAGAACCACCAACGAGAAGAGAGGAATTCTGGCGCACGTTTTGTCAGTTCTTACAGGAATTTGATGTTATCGTCGTCACGCAGGCGATCATGTGCACATCCAATTAGGGCCCCCTTCTCTACCTGCAACTGCTTGCAAAAAACAATTAACAAGCGACAGCAGCTGATGTGCCTCCAGCTAGGATATAGCAGCAGTCTCAGAAGCATCCTCGGTGCCTTCAGCTGCGGCTGCAGACAGCTGAGATACAGATGATCTGCTCGGGGCCCACTGCATCCACATCACTAGATTACCTGCATCACCAGAGTCGGTCAGGTGAGATGCTGAGCCAAAACCAATGGCCGAGGCAGATAATGCAGAGAGGATGGATAGAGTGGCCGTGAGATCTTTGCAGCTGAGTGACTGTCTTGACCACCCTTGTTGCAACTCCCTCCCTCCAACCTCTCCATCTGCTGCTCTTCACAAACACATATGTTGATGAGACTGACATCTTTGCTCTAGCACTGTCATCTGCAGGAGGCTGGACTGGCTTCGTCCTTTCATTGTGTCCTCTCCTTCCCTACTCCCATTTGCACTAGCTTTGATGCCTGCTCAGACGTCATGTTTAGATGTCAGTAAGCATTATGCTGTGGCCCAGTGCAGAGTAGCAACATCTTCCTCACAACACTTACTTATTTCTAGACATAGCATCTGTTGTTTCAATCTATTAGGAGCCTGTTGTGTAGGTGTTGTTGCAATGGCTTTTGGATTGTGTCGTAAGGGTCGTTATAGTCTCAGGTATATAGATTTCAGGTTAGAAATTAACTGTTCTTACAGTCACACTTATGGTTTCTTTAAAATCTGGAAACATGCCAGAACTATCGACACACTCTTCTTAACTTGTAACCGTCTCATCTCTAATTTGTGATATACTTTCATATCTAACTCATATTTTATTGTTCATGATCATTTCGGTGAAAAGCGCTTGCGATTCTGTTGATTGTTAACCATACTTTACTGAGCTTAAATAAAATTGTACTTACTTACCTACTTACCTTCTTACTTACTTACACAGATATATAGGATAGCTTTCTACCATCCATGATTCAGCAATATCTGCGATAGATGAAATTGTATTGGTTTGCGGATTCAGCAACCAACGTGCATGCATGAAATGAGCATAACTTAATTACTAGATGGATTACTCAATCTTAATAGTAAACAACACATGTGTTCAATTTGTGAATGGGATTAAACAGAGACCAATATTCAATTTAAATCCGCCATCTAACGAAACCCAAACTGAGGGGAAGTAGCGTGGTCTCATGTGGCCATCAAGCCGAATTATGCTCAGAACCAAATCATGTTGCATAACAGAGCTTTCCTCTGGTTAGCCTATTATGTAATAAGGACGCAGTCTAAAGGTAATCCCATGCAGGAAACGCTTCAGTTACGTCTACATGAAATTTTGCATAATTATGAAGTGAATGTCCGTCATTAATCTATTGTCCATATACATGTACTGATGCAGTGGCATTATTATTATGCAGTGTAAGAGGGAATGCATTGTACATGGACTGCATCAATTGATACACCTGCCTGTGATCTCAAGGGTCTAATGCGTTCTGTAATGGACAGTTAACCCATGTATACAATGATCATGTATATGAATAGTGGACTTACACAAGGAGTATAAGTACAAGATGTTAGTATACATGTATACAAGACCCAAGACATTTTATTTACCTATTATAAAAAAATAGTTACAACTGCATTCCGTGGTGTTAAATAAGCCTAAACGTTATCATGGTTTAAATTACATTAAAAAACAGTTGCAAAAGGTATAGGCATTTTAATATCTATTAAGGCTCATATAATAAATTGTATAGAGAAGCCTATGGTTGTTCCTATAAAATATATATATCTTATTTTTGTACCAGATCTAAATCTATAGAACACCTCTAACTTAAGATATCCTACTGCACAAGAGGTACTTCTATGATCAGGTTTACTATTTTATTGGAGGATTGGTACAGTTTCGTCATCACTTTCTGTGCATGCCCATATAAGGTAGTTCTGTAGCTGTGTTGCTCTATGACCAGTTTCAGCCGATTTTAGCCAAATATTGCTACCAAATGTATGCAAAATGCATAAATTAACATTTTAGACATAAATGAATCGATAACCATGGTATTTAACTGCAATAAAACAAGCTACACAACATGGGTCTCACAAGGGATTGACCACATGGCCTACATTTGACTGTTATTTAGTCCAAGGAAAGTTGTCCTATAAATAGCCTGCTGCAGTGGCCAAATGGTTTTGTCTTGGTATGATTAAAAGTAGGGGTTGAAGGACCTGGGTACAAATCCAACCAGAGGAAAGTTTTTGTTTTTTTTAATAAATATGTTTACATGTCATTCATTTAAAGTAATTTTTCCATTTACAAAAAAAAAGCAACCAAAAAAATCTTTATTTAGCACAATCTACAATAATCTCAAACAAGTCTGGTACAGGTGTCTTTTTTTAAAGACAGCTTTTCTTGTTAAACTACATAATAAGCTATTGCATGATATTTTCATTTCAATAGAAAATTGAGAACTCTCTCTAGAAATGTTATCTGAAAGATATATCTTAAAATTCCATAGATGTAGATTCAATGTTTCATTGTTTATGAATGAAATCAGAAGTAATTGTGTCTTATAATTGAAATTACTTTTTGTGTTAACATGGAGTCTTATTTTTGCAAATATTTCAAATTAAATTAACCCATCTGCATCCTTGCTTCATATTATTTTGGAGTTCAATATATATTTTGTCTCTAATTCTTTGGCTCAAACTATTTCATGGTATGAAAAAGACATTGATTTTTTTTAATCTCTTTAAAAATAAGGGTAGTCTGGAGTCTCTGGACAGAATTGCAAGGAAACTCGCTCTTAAGATAAGACAAGACAAGATAAGATAAGATAAGATAAGATAAGATAAGATAAGATAAGATAAGATAAGATAAGATAAGATAAGATAAGATAAGATATACTTTATTCGTCCAGGCGGAAACTTTCGGTCGTACAATAGCATCGCTCAACAAGTTAACAAATACACTTAGAATCTATTATTTACATTATGGAAGTTATGAAACCAACTGTTTTGATGTTACATAACTGTAGTATCTTACACTCGATGGTACAAAACTGTTGCCAAATCTAACAGTTCTTTGTTTGGGTATCGACAGTCTTTTACAGGAACGCAACAGATGGTATTCTCTGATGCTCTGTGTCCTTAAAGATCTTTAATGTCAACTTGTAGATGCGTTCGTAGTAGATGTCATTTAGACTTTGCGTATTGATACCCAGTTTTTGGCTATTTTTGCATATTTTTCTATGATCCTTCTTACTGGATGAACCAAACCAAGCAGCTATACAAAATGGCATGACTGACTCGATAATAGATCCATAGAACAATGCCAAGATATCACCATCAACTCTTAGACTGGCTAGTCGCCTGAGATAACAAACTCTCTGTTAACATTTTCTATAAAAAAAAGTTTTGAACATTTTCATTAAAGGACAATCTGTTGTCTATGTACACAACAAGATATTTTTAACTTTCGACGATCTTTACACTTTCATTTTTAGTAATCAATGCATCATGTGCACTCACACTTGTCCGAAAATCAATTATGATCTCCATAGTATTTTTTACATTTAAATGTAGAAAATTGGTGTCACACCATTTTACAAAAGTTTCTACATTGTGCCTATAAGAACTTGTGTTATCATTAACTATGTTGCCAATGATCACTGTATCATCTGCGTGTTTAAGTAATACACAATTCTCACAACTGACACAATCATTTTCAGACGTAGCCCCTGTATTGGTAACAAGTTGACTAAATCTAGTACAACCAAATTTTACATACTGTGGCCTCCCAGTGAGGTTGCTATTGATCCAGCCATAAGGTTAGAGTTTACATCTATTTCATACAGTTTGTTAGGCGTGAGGTGAGGTTTGATGGTATGAAAGGTGCTGGAGAAATCAATATTTAATGTTATCTTAAGCAAGTTGACATCAAACACTGTTAACAAGTGGGATTTGGCATTAAATTACTTCTACCATTTATTTGTACAAAATATGTACATACTGTAATTTGACTGTGAATGTCACCAGTGGATTATATTTCATCATTATAACACTGAAGACGTTTGAGCATGCATGCTAGCATTGCAATTCCTTTTCGTGAGTCATGACAAGTTTCCGCAAACAAGACGTTAAGGCTGAGACCTTGATGTCTAATCCTCCAGGGACATAGCAGTGTTTGGTGTTCTCTTACTATTTGGTTATGTTAGATGTCTGATCTGCGTTTCTACACGGAATTAAGGAGGACCTTGGGACAGTGGGTGACCGTAATCTGGGTGGGGTAAATCGATGGCCTGGGTAGCGGAAGAAGACGCAGGGAAGGAGGCTTTGGCAGATTATGGGGCAGCGCAGGGTTACACAAATTCGTGGACGTTGTGAGATTGTGTCAAACGTAGAGCGACAGGTAACATCCTAGCCAGTCGGTTGTGAGGAAGCTGCCTGGATCTGGCTACTCCCAACCACATGCTCAGCTAATGGCAACAGCAGCTCTCAGCAGCAGTAGGGGCACCAGCACCGCCACCACCATGTGCACCAAGCTTTGAGTATTTGGGGAAAAAAGCGCCAAGGGAAAGTAGAGCTTCCCGCCAAAGGAAGGAAGTGGCTGTGTAACTTCACTCCTAACGTCATTTTCACAACGCTGACATCAATCATATGTCATGTGCTACAAACAACGTTCCCACAATTTTTATTTTATTTTTTATCTGTCGTTTTTGAAGAAAATAAATTTGAACGCAACGGTATTAATAATAAGCAGTCTAGAAGGCAGTTGTATGTCAAACGCCATGCATTGTTAAAACAGTGTACTTTATATTCTCCCATTGAGCCTTCACGGAATAGCTTATCAAACTCACCGCAACTGTTGTTTTGGCACACGCTAAAGGCACTTTAAAAGAGCATGTGTTGCGCACCGAAAACAAAAACATTAGGCTCTGCTAATGACCATGTGCATATGCTACAGGCTTTTGACTGGCACTACTGCTGCTGCTGCTGCTGCTGCTGCTGCTGCTGCTACTACTACAAGATCTAGATGATGCTAACTTAATCCTAATACCGTGCTTGGCATATGTTATACAACGGTCAGTAGGTCACTCGTCGACTGCAACAGTTGTAACCAATTCCATTGTAATCAACGAGTATTTCGTAATGCCCTTTACACAAGCTAACCAAACTAACGGTTGTGCACGTTTTGTATAACTGCAGACAAGATGCAGGGACATTGTATATTAATATGCACCTTGGCAGAACAGTACAAGTAGACGCGACTGCTGTCACCGTACAATTGTCATTCAGAATGTAGGGACGTGTACATATTTTATACAATATAGAATGTATTGTATTTTGTATTGTATCCAGCTACTGGTTAGTCAACTCAGACCACCACCAGTCAGGTGTAATATTGAGATTCGTCTCACTTGGATTCCGCCCATGTTACACATTTTCCCCAAGGCTGATCTGTTACTTGCCCTAGCATAGACACCGAGTTCAAGGCACGACCAGTTGAACGTCTCATGCGACATCCAGCTGCTGAGATGTAGCATGAAGAGAAAAATTAAATGTGCAGAATGCTTAACCTTGATGTGATGCTAACTTGTCATGTCATCATGTAGATCCATAAGATAAGATAAGATAAGATAAGATAAGATAAGATAAAACTTAATTTATAGTCGGAGCTGCAAGACAAAACAATAAAACATAAGCTATTTTTGCATGTTCTTTCTAGCAGGTGGTTGTATCGGCTATCATAATCATTGCAAACTAATCGTATTGCTCTTTCATTTAGTTTCTCAAGTTTCTTGTTTTGTCCTATAGTGAAAGTATTATATACAACTGTACAATAGACAAAATTAGACGAAATAAATGATTCATATATATATTCTGAGTTTACTTGTGTAATCAATGTGTTTGCATAATCTTTGGGAGTGCATTAATTTGTTTTGCTGCCTTTCTGCTGATAATTGATATATGGCAGTCAAAATTTAGTTTGTTGTCAATGTTGATACAGATTCAGACTGTATTTTTTGATTGTCAATCTCAAAATCTACGGAAACATTTTCTCTACTCAGACATATCGCTTGGAATTTAGATGCATTTGCTTTCATAAAATTATTTTTGAACCATGAAATTGCATGAGTGGAAGCCACTTCTAGTTTGTCCTTTATGACCATTGGGTCTCTGTGTGCATAACATAAGGTGTTATCATCAGCATAATTGTAAATGCTGCAATTAATAGGCCATGCTGCGAGAACTACTTAATTCGAACAGAAAATCATTTATGTTAGTTTTACAATTTGATTTCTATTTTTTAAGTAGTCCAATATGAATGAACAGGCTTCACATGATAAACCATATGCATGTAACTTTGCAATTAATAGGCCATGAGGCAGGCTGTCAAAAGCTTAAGATAAGTCCAACATGGCAGTTATTGTCAAGGTGACCTTCATCAGACTATGCAGCTTGGATGTTTACAATGTCAATGTGCATCTCCCTCATCTTCCTTGACATGCCCAAGGTGGACTGAAGCACTCTAGAGACAGAATGATGAGCCATGCACAATAGCCATGTGCTCTGTAATCAGATTAGTATTATTGCTAAGGGGCAGGCCCATGTTTCTGGGAGTTGGCCTTTTCAATTGACTATTAGTTAGCCCCGGTGCTGCGTTGTAAGGACTGCTTTGGAGGTAGGTATCGGAGTTGACACCATTTACAGATGACACTTAAAGGCATTCTAAAAGGTTGTGGCATTTAGTAGACATGTAGTGGGTACAGCCCATCCTCTATTGCCTACACAAAAGAGCAAAATGAAACATGTTCCTGAGGTTTGGAATTAAACCTCTTGTTATCAAGGCTTTTGCTGCACAGCCTAATGTGTAGGAGACTGCGGTACTAGTGCTACTGCACAGCCTTGCAGAATGCGTAATTATTGGCCATCGCTCAGTCACCAGGCAACAGGTCTTCTTCTGCCTGGCATTTGGCTTATTAGACACTTGTAAATTCAACAAATGACGCATAATCGCCTTACTCAAAAAGCAAATGAGCCTATAGTTGGTTGGCTGCTGGTATATAGGAAGCAACAATGCTTAGAGCAGAAAATAAACGAACGACGAGATGTATTATTAACAAATTGCATGTCATGAGCGACTCATAACTCCTTTGTAGCATATAAGAGTACCTACCACCTACATAGAAAGTGTTTCTTGTGTGGCAGTTGTAAGCCTAGTTGAAAAACAAAATTATTAATGAAATCACTTGCACATCGCCGACTCGTGTGATTTGAAGTAATTTTGTGCTTAGACATATTATTTCCGTAAAATATACACATGCAGTTAAATTGGTATTTTTTAGTGAGATTGCGGAATGATAAAATTTTTTTTTTATGCATGGTCATTTAAGTATATTTTTGACGTAGAGAGTAATAACTGTCTTCCATACATTGTGTCCAAGGACAGCATGATTGCAATAAAATCTGAAACGATGCTCTTGTATGTGGTTATTGTATTTAGTGAATTCCTTCTCAAGTAAACGGAAATCCGATCAGGTTTTAGGATAGCATCGTGCATATTCTGCAATATATATTCGTGCATAGACACATGACATCTTAGGTTTATATATTGTGGAAGTTTTATTTTTAAATCGTGAGTAGGCGGTTTTTTTGTGTTATTTTAAGCCAAGCCCCACCTTGCATATGTGACCATATTTGCAACTGTAAATACACACAATAATACTTCCGTAGTATGGACACTGGGCAGCAGGCTTCTTATAGAAAAAAAACCTCACAATAATTATTTCGTTTGGTAGTATGAATGCTGGGCAGCAGGCTTTGCACAGAAAATAAACCTCAATAATTATTTCGTTTGGTAGTATGAATGCTGGGCAGCAGGCTTC
The DNA here is from genome assembly GCA_932294295.1 of Alitta virens. Taxonomy (NCBI): domain Eukaryota; kingdom Metazoa; phylum Annelida; class Polychaeta; order Phyllodocida; family Nereididae; genus Alitta; species Alitta virens. The sequence goes on from OW028573.1 coordinate 69,484,385, forward strand.
TTACAGAAAATAAACCTTACAATAATTATTTCGTTTGGTAGTATGGACGCTGGGCAGCAGGCTTCGCACAGTTGGTAGTATGGACGCTGGGCAGCAGGCTTCGCACAGTTGGTAGTATGGACGCTGGGCAGCAGGCTTCGCACAAAAAATAAACCTCACAATAATTATTTCATTTGGTAGTATGGATGCTGGGCAGCAGGCTTCGCACAGAAAGTAACCACCTTTTTACCCCATTTACAACCCAACATGTAAGGCTGCTATCAAACATAAAAGACAGCCTTAATGTTGTCTGGACAAACACAAATAAAGAGGTCTAATCAAATTGCGTGACTGCTTCACTGTCGATAATGCTATTGCATGCCCTGTTAACCATACTTCGTTTGTTTAGCCAGGCACATAAAATACTTGGGACTAGAATAAAAACGAATGCGTGGTCACGTCAGTTTTTGAAGTGTGACGGAATGCTGCCAAATTCGATCAGCAGACGGAGTCTTTATCCTATACTCTCATCATGTGTTATCCCACTGTACTGTCTAATCAGCTGGTCTGATTAGGTGATACTTTTCCGGATTACCTGTCAACTTCTAATCAGGTCATGTGTAATAGGTCAGAAGCGCGGGATTATGTGTGATTACGAGCATGTCGTGTATGTTATGACTGCCATTTATTAGGTACCACAAGGGATTTACACAGCTGAGATAAATGCACAAAGATATAATCCCATGTAGGTTTCAGACTGGTGCTAGTCCTGACTGTGCCAACATGACGAAGGTTCTGTGAGCTTGCTGATTGTAGCCTGGGGCACACAGCGAGATCCGTGATAAGCCTTGTTTCACACATGCTTTGAAACCTAAGTCACATTACACTGTCCGTAGGTATCAGGGCCATGGAATCTACCACATCAAAAAACCCAAACGCACAAGTCATTATGTCAAAGATAGTGGGGACAAATTTCATGTAATAACAGGCATTCCTGTAACAGCTGAGGAGGCAAGGGGAGGCGAAGGTTGACAGGTGATGAGGATGCAGATAGCCAACCAGGATGAAGCAGCAACTTGAGCATGTGAGAGGCTTATGCTCTGCTGTCAGTTGATTTCACGAACAATGCACGGTCAGCCCATGGACTGCATGGGGACAGCATGATGACTGGGAGAACTAGGTCGATATAAGCCTAGGGCATGAGGTCCTTCTCTTTGTGCCGCATGCACAGAAAGCTGCCTGCTCCGAGGCCTCTGGTTAACCATGTCTTGATGCAGTTAATATTCCTTGTGTAAGATCTGCATAATTGAATCGCAGCAGGATTTCTAAATGCGAAGGCTGTAACAACTGGAGCACCAGATGTCAAGGTCCATAAAAATGTTTGAGACCCCTGTCTAGTTTCAAGGCCACCTCCAAAATCAAACCATAACATTGCGCCCCTGTCTATCTATTTGTACTACCAGATTGTATGCCATTTAATCCTAATTAGTCATTATAGATAACATTGCTGCATGTAATAAAGCCACATTATTAAAGCCACATAATCCAATAATTAACCTGAAAGAGTAGGATCATATGTATAATATTGTCCTGGACATTTTCGTTCATAAATATTTCCACAACTACCCCTTGTAACAGTAGTGGCTTGTTTAAGGTTGTAGTATATAGCAACCGAACATGAGTGAATATATTCAAAGAGCAAAATGTAACACCCAATTTGATAATTCTAGTCATTTTAGATATTTAATCATCCTTTGTCTAATTATCTGACTGATGGATGCCTACAGTGTACGACTCAGTTTCAACTACAGAGTAAAAAAAGCTGAAATTAATTCAAAGTCAAACACTATTTAATGAACGCATGTCTGGAATTTGTCAGGAGATGGTTGAAGTTAGACTTAATTTAAATTGTAGCTCTATCTCAACAGTAAAAAAACCCGACAGAACCAATGAGGCACTTCATTGCAAATGGTCCTTCATATTTTTTTCTAGCAGTGCAAAGATTCAACTTCAAATAAGACCTATGCAAGGTTTACTATATAGGTCTTTTATTTTTATCTTTACATAATAACTTCTTCTGAATATCGATATTTCCAGGCTGGTATTTTTAAGGGCTACAGGACAGCTTTTTATAAAGCTTACCACTGTTGTACTGTAGTCTAGGGTAGCTCAAAGCCGTCTTTACTGGTTTGTCCTCCGAGGTCTGGTCAGACTATTTTCCTGGAATGATTAGATTTTCTTGCACAGTGGGACACGCCAGGTGGGGCACATCAGGCCTGCATTTGTCAGTGCAGGTGGCTGTTTCACTCTTTTCACTTTTCTTGCTGTTTGACAGAAAACCCAGTTGTATGTGGATATTGAACTTTCCTGATATTAGAGGCAGTGTCCTCCCTGTTAACGTGGCCCTTGTATGTGGTGGGCGGTCAATGGCCGACCTCAACTGGGCAGGAAATCACTGCTCCAGTCTGTCTTATTGGCGCAAATGTCGGGATAAACCCGCAATTCTTCCATACTAAGAACCATTCAACATCATTGCAGGGCCACGTGCTCCTCACAATTGTCCGTTTATGGATGAGGATATTTGGTCTAGCAACACAATTATCTTGAGCTGATATGAAGATAAGTTTCTGACACCCATCAACGTATGGTGCCATATTATGGTCAGTTTCTTGTTTATGAGAGCTATCAATAAGAGTCTAGCACATTTGGCACATTCCTTATGACTCTATTGAGATCATTAAAAATAACGGAATATTTGTTAATTAATTAAGGCAATTTTTGTGAATGTACTTCTTCAGACTTTTAGTGCAAATCAGAAAGTTGAAACCCTGATGACTAACATGACTTTCATGCACTCTCTATTTCTTGGCTTATTTTGTATACAAATTGGAACAATTTGTCCTTGAATGACATTTGTGCATGAGGTAATGACAGATATAATAATAATAATAATAATAAAAATATATATTTATTCAGGAAATATGCAGTTTCAGATAAAATCTGTTATTACAAACTGGTCCTGATATGAAATAAATATAAATAAAGACAATAAGTATGTACAAAAATATTATAAAAGTGAGTAAATAGTTAAAAGAATTATGCAGTTAAAAGGTTGCGTAAAGCAGATTTAAAAACATTCACATCATTAATGTTCTTAACATGGGCTGGGAGATCATTCCATAAAACAGCACCATTGTACATAAAAGATGACTTTAAATAACTGGAATTACCTGATGGCACAATTACATTCATACTCTGACTAGATCGCAATGAGTAGACACTTTGTAAATCACAACCAAGTACAACATTATTACAGAGATAATCAGGAGCATCACCATTTATACATTTATACATCAGTAACAAAGTAAAATAATTTCTTCTTTGTCGAACATTCATCCATTTTAATGTTTTAATGATTTCAAGCCCACGAGAATTGATATAATCAAAATTGTCTGATACAATGCGGGCTGCGAAATTTTGCAAACGCTGCACCTTGTCTATGTTATAATTATAAGTGAATCCCCATGAACATATACAATAGTCAATAACAGGCTGAATGGAACTTAAATATATCTTATTTAATACATCTCTGGGGGCAACATTTCTTATCCTGGACAGTTTGTTTACACAGCAGCCCAAAGATGAACACAGCTTTGATACATAAGGATCCCACGAAATGTTTTTATCAATTTTGATACCCAAATAATCAATAATATCAACTTGTTTAAGAACATGATCATCAAGAACAACATTCATAATTGAATCATTTCTCACATAGGATGATGATATGGTCATTACATTACATTTATCCGCATTCAGAACAAGACGGTTTGCATTATACCATTTTGAGACTTCCGTTATACTGGCTTGTAATTTATGTTGTACTTCGAGAGCTTCGTTACCAGTGCAGTATATGACAGTATCATCAGCATAAAGATTACAAGATGACAATGAAACAAACTGGGATAAATCATTGACATATAGCATGAATAAAAGGGGTCCAAGCATGGACCCCTGTGGAACACCAATGTTTAATATAGCATTTTCAGACTTCTTGTAATTAGTAACCACTTGCTGTTGTCTATTACACAAATAACTTGAGAACCATCTCAGCTCACAATCGCAAATACCATAATAAGACAATTTTTCCTTCATAACATCATGATTAATACAATCGAAACATTTTTTGATGTCTAAAAAGCACAGTCCTGTTAACAGTTTATCACATATATTGTCAATGCAGTCATCAACCACTCTGATGATGGATATCTTAACACTGTACCATTTCTAACCGTAGCCAATACTGGACATATGTTATATTTATCTTATATTTGTACAGCTATAATTAGACAACCTTCTCATGCGCTGTATTGTTGGTGGCTTGTGTAGTTGGCAAAGAAAGTAGGATGTGTTATCCAGCTTATCCTTTCACATTTAGTAGGCGTCTTTTCTTTCCTCTTTGGACCGTTCCACTGACTCCCCACCATGTGCTCACCTTGTGCTTGGCATCAGCTTGGTAGTTAGCTCGCCATATTGGTGTCACGCGAATGACAAGAGATCAGTGTAGGTGGCGTTTCTTAGAACCCGACCTCTCCTTTTTGTGAGCGTAGGCTGCAATTTGCTGTAGGGCTGCGCCCTGTCAAATGCCCCTGATGAGGAAATCAGAATTTAACGAGCTATGTTTGGTGCACGGAAGCCAACTAACGTACTTAAGGGGTCCTGACCCTCTCTGCCAGGTCACAGCCTTTGCACCAAGCCACTCCCTTTTAAAATGCAGCCTTTGCAGCTGTAGGCATGGGAGCTAAAGAAAATGACATGGCCTGCCCTGTTAGCTGCATGCAGTTATTGTAAATAAAGGTGTGTTTGGAGTGATCTTTCAATTTTACAATGCAAAATGAGCCATCTACGAGAAATTGTGTGAATGGTTGGTTATTTCTATGAATGGGGAAGTGATGCCGTTGTCCCTAAATTCTAAGGTATTCTGAATTTATGATACAAATGTATACGAAATTGTTCTTCCAGGCTATCAGACCATAGAACTATATAGTTCTATGATCAGACACAAAGAGGTACTAGCTCATATTCACAGCCGCAGAGAGTACATGTCAAAGTCAAAAGATAAGCAGCAGCTCTGCATATTACACTGTAACTGCAGGTGCGCTCGGTTCTTCCTACTCATATCAATTACGTTTTTCTTTTTGGATTTGTTTTAAGAGAAACGGCCTAAGACACAGCCTAACAAGCAGTGCAGCGTAGAGATAATCTCAGTTGAAAGAAAATGTGAGCTAGCTTATTCTTGACTTTATCTCAACAGACATCTTACCTCATAAATATGTATCAGCCATTGAACTGATTTGCACAACCAGCTCTATTCGTTGGGTCACACCATTGAGCAGTTTTTCATGCGTTCCTTGGGCAGAATAATGAATTGGAGAACTGCAGATGAAAGACGAAGAGGCTGTGCACCCTGTTTATGGGCAACCAGCACTGATGGATATGGAGCGAGACAGGCTGCAGGAAACTTGCGATGGGCTATGACAAGGACGTGGTTTGAAGCCACCACTAGATGCATTGTATTCTGTCATGCAACTTGCGGGGACCTACATAACTAGGACTGGAGGCATGCTGCTGAGAATATGATGATGTCGCGATGTAATTCTATATTTAAGTTTTAGGTGAATGAAAACTCATTGAATGGCTTGCAGATAGATAGATAGATAGAATTTATTCAATAACATCAAAAGGGTGTACATACAAGACTGAAGTGCAAAAGTACTGTTTTAGTGCCATTGGGATAGCACACTAAAGTTCGAAAACTTATTTCCAGTGTGGTCCCTTCTAGATATCGCAGCATCTGCTACGGTGTGCGGTAAATCGACTGACTCAGCGGGTTGATTTGAGGCTGTATCGACTGCCCAGATGGCAGGCATCTATCCTCTCCCCATTTCATATCGACAAATTTAGTGCCTAATCAGAAATTAATGAAGGTGCACTTCCTGCAGAACCCAGTGTTTTTGTTGCAGTGACCTCTAGGGTGGCAAATTCACATGACCGTTTGCTGACATCTCAATTTAGGAAGCCTGCCACTCAGCTGGGGGCATGCCTTCAGGACGAGAGGATCTGATGGAAGGTGTGTGTCAATAACACTGGAAAATACCAATATCCAATACACCTACAGAAACCTAACGCCTCGGGTCCATTGGCTTCTTGTGAGGTTTTTGTCTTAAGCCCTTGGAGCTGTTTCATAACAGCAATGACCAAACTGATATGAATCAACGACAGCAACCTATGCGTTTTTCTGAAACTTGGCTGGCCATCAATGTTGGTTAATTGGCAGGGCAATGACCCAGGCCCTCAGGCATCTCGGATAATGACGGCGCTGGGAGAGGTGTGGCCCTCGTTACGCACGTCTCTTCATTTTGTATCTAGCGAAAATTTGATAAGAAGAGGCCCTGATAGATTATGATGAGACTAGATATGCATGCCAAGTCAGCAGATTGAAGAGTTAATTAGCCAGCAGGCTGACGTTTCCCTTAAAGCCTCTCACCTTCTATCTGGTTATACAGCTGCGGGACCTGAGAAAGCATCATGAGAAACTAACATTTGTAGAATCTTCCAATGTGCTAGCATTGATATTAAACTGTTGGTTATAACCCCAGGAGAATTCCTCCTGCAGTTTGCTGTTGTTTAAGTGTTTTGTTGGACCTGATCCTGACTCTGTGTCAGCAGCTTAACATCCGCATCAATGGCACAGATGGAGAAAATGAAATCGGGAAATGGCTTAAATATTGTTCTCGTCTCCCTGGGAATATTATCCTTATATTCAGTGTAAAGAGAGGCGTTTATATTTAGTGTAAAGAGAGGCGATCGATCCCTTCTGAGCCAGTGCTGTAATCTGCAATTTGATCGTAATCTCGTAACGAAATCAATGCTGTTGGGGAAAATTGGATAAAAAGTAGCAGCTGAAGCATTTTTCAATGTGTCAGGGCATTTGATTGGATATCACTGCAGTGTATTCAGCACTGTGACGCTCCATAGCCACACTGCATGTTCCTTCGCCTCAGCATTTTCAGCTATCGCTCAGTTCTACACCACTTATCACTCAGTTGTCATTAAGTTGTGATAGTCTAATTGCTCATTAAGTTACGATTAGCTCCTAGATGAGAGACTGCAAAAATTTACGTGACAATCAGATGATTTTAGGACTGTTTCAGCTTAGAAGAACCACATCCTCGTAATGAAAGGCTTTGCCACTCTGCAGTGATGGATGAGTTTGGCTTTAACTGGATTCATTTGACTTAGTTCTGTTGGTGTTGCATGTTAGCTGTAGCCATTTGAAGCATGCAAATTGTATGGCGGTTGGGGTCGACTTCTTTACTGACATGGAAAACGCATATTAGAGGTCCCTGTGCATAGGACTGAAGGCCAAATGAAAAGTTTGGGTGTTTGGTGTTTCTCATGGTTTGAAAAATCAGCCTGGCAGCATGATTACAAACACAAACGGCTGTTGTGTGTTGTACAAAGCAAACAATCTGCGGAATGACTGGGTGCAAGGATGTGTGAAGAGAAGCCTTTGAAGCCAGGCACTTGAGATTCCCGTTTGCAGATGTGAAGCCAGTCTGAAGGCCTCATTCAACAGCTCATGGCTTCCCCTTTGTGCCCCACACTTTCCCCATTGTTTGCTCTGGATATTTCAGCCAACCCTACAAGTCTGACTCTCCCTCAGCCTCTCACTCCGTCCACAGTGGCAAAAGATCATTGACTGTGAGCCATATCGAACTCAGTGAAGCAAACTGACTGCTTATAGATTCTTAGAGCTATCTCATGTAGCTCCTATCTTCGACAGTTTGGTGTCTTCTCTTCAGTTATGTCTGGCTTGAAAATGAACCATAGTCGAGCTAATGGATAAAATATTGACATATCTTAAAGACATCGTTATAATTTAGGTAGCAATAATTTAGTGAACCGTCTCAAAGCCTCAGAAATAATGGGGAAATTTGTTGTTTTTGATGGAGAAGGTCAAATATAATGCGAATTTTCTATGGATGTAGATCTCCAAATATTGACGATGATGTTCTGTGCACATTGATACATATATATTGATAATTAGATCTGCATGTCCCACCTGAAAGCTTACCGGACATAGAGTGCAAGTAAAGAGTCACAGCGAACCATAAATTCATCCAGATGCAGTGGATCATATAAGGTCACCTGAAGCCTATGAATACCTGGTTGCAGGAGTAAATAACATGGAGGCAAAGTACTAATTATTGGCATACAAAAGGCTGCATTATGCCCTGTAGGGAAGGAATTGCTGGCTGCTGAGAAGAGGAGCATCAAAGATGGGGTTTAACTATAGTGCTTACTCTATGTGTTAGAGAGGCTGAAGGTGAGATGACTATGTGCTAGAAAGGTAGAACAGAAGCCGAGTGAGTAGGAGAAGGTGGATGAAACAGGAGGAGGAGGAGGTGGTGGAGGAGGAGGTGCAGGAGGAGGAGGAGCATCCGCATCAGTAGCAGCAGCAGCAAGAGGGGCAAGATGACTGCTCCTTTGGTTCCTCTGGCTACTTCACTGTTACAAAGCCTTCACATCCCTTTTAGTGGAATGTCAGGGTGTTATTACTTTGATGCTGTTTCTAATAATGGCCTGTACAATGGAAGGAGGCAGGGCTGCTGCTGCTGCTGCTGCTGCTGTTGCACGTATCATCTCCGTCTTAACATCTGAGCCACTAAAAGACACAAGTTGCATCCTGTGTACACCTAGTTAGACATTGTATATAAAGTTAGAAAATAGACACCTTTGGATGAGCTTAGATGAGTCATGATTCTACTTAGGTTGATGATATGTGCAGTGAAATTAGTTAATAAAACGTCAGGTGATGACTGTACATACGCACCTGTGTATTAATCCATAGATTGCTTAGCTGGTCACGTCTTGTCAGCTACATTTTTTCCATATTGGAATTTTATACGTCAATGTCTATCCGATTTCTTTTTGGGTCATCCATGCAGGATGTTGCTGTGTTAAATTTACAGTGAAATTTTATTTATTTTTTGGCTTTATGGTGCAACCAAGAAATGTCATAAGGTAGGGAGGGATATCTGATAACGTCTGTATGTGTTGTTCAAGACAGTTCTTAACACAAAATCGATCTTAAAGTAATGCTTACCTTATAGGAATTACATTTCCCCTATCTGGGATGATTCTGAGGTAAATGACGAGAGACCTGCACTTGCACAGATAACTGCAGCAGTCCAAATAACATGTGAACATACAGCAGTTTTAGAGCGAGCATGGATAGTTGCATCCCCAGAACGACTTTTCAACCTGATTGAAACATTTGATAAGAATGGCATAATCACCCCAACATCTGGGCAATAAACTCTCTTTTGACCAAAGTTTACCCCTTTTCTGTACAGTTGTAATGCTATTTCTGTATCTTCTCCACTAATGGCCTGTATAGCACAGACAAGTAGGAATGGGCTAGAAAAGTTGGTCAATTACATTACAATCTTTCTGATCTGTCTCTTTCACCGCTGAACTGTCCAAGCTCGCTCTAAAACTGCTGTATCTGTACAGTCTAAAGTAAATAATAGTGTCAACAAGACAAATGTAATTTCACGGAACTGGCGACGCAAAAGGCCATTGCAAAGAGCATCCTTTTGTTATTAGAACACACATGAGTCAGTGTCCATAAAAGGTACATGTTTTTAAGGCAGTGGCGACTTTGCCAATTACCTTTTTTGGTGTGTCGTGCAGTGCTGCTTTCACTGTGTTTTTATAATGTGCCCGCAGCCAAATATCAAAGCATTTTTTACATCTTAGTTGGAGGTAAGCAGTCATTTCTTAATGGCCTGCATCCATTACATATTGAATATTGTTGTGTATATGTTTTACCCAACCTCTCGCACTGACCTGAAATGTCATTGTATCTGATCGTATAGTCGGAGAGTGATTCTAAATAGCACCGATTTTCAAGGAATGTCATTCTAGTTGGTCTGTCGCCCTCCCCCGCCATCCTGTCTACAACAGCAGTTCCGTCCGGCCCTCAATCCCTTCAGGATGTTTGCTTTTCAGCCAAGGAAGTGAAATGCGTGTTAGTATGGATGTATAGTTGTTAGTTGTGACCAGTGGTCAGCTTGCTGATCAAGCTCTGGCCTTTCATGAACTTCTCGCATCCAGTCTCTTGACCACTGGTCATTTTTCAGTGTCTCGTTAGGAGCATTTACTCAGGATTGCTCTTGCTAATGCTGGTCAGCCGTGGATGGCGTTTTCCTTAAGTGAATTGCCAGACAGTAAGAAGAAAAATCTCTTATTTGTTTGTTAGATACTGGAAGTTAGAATAACTTCAGTCGTCAAAGTACACAGGGTCTTTCGTGTTTAAGCAGTTTGATGTACCGTCTGAAACTTCACCCATTTCAAGGTCATCTTTTTGAAATTGTTAGGCATTGCCTTGCGCACTAGGTCCAAGGTGCGACTGTTCGTGTATTAGCTCTTCCACGTGTGCAAGCCGAGCTATAGGCACTGGACATGCGGACTCGCATGGTTTGATTTGTGGTTGCCTAGTGCATGCTTGGTTGTTGAAAGTACATATATTGGCATGCTTATGTAATTTTTCACTATTATTATTATTATTATATATTGTTACTAAAATAGACAATATAATTGTACATTGATTCCTGCTAAATACCCTGATGGTGCCTTGCTTTATTCATATGCTTATAGTTGTACATAATTCACATGTAGATGTTTTTAATATGTAACTAAATTATGTTCATGTAGATTGTTCTTTTATTTTACTTCATCATTATATATATAAGGGCGGGGACCTAGCTCAGAGGTAGCACTCTGGGCTTCCAACCGCTGGGTCCCGGGTTCAATTCCCGGTCGAGCCTAAGTTGGATGGCTGTTTCATCCTTCATCTCATTGCCATGGTTCATGCCTGTCCTAATTAGCCCAACTGGTGCAGAAATACAGGACGTAAAGCCCTAATCACCCACCCATCACCCACTTTATCATTATATTTATGTATATTTATATTCTTTATCCTTGCATTTAATTTTTTTATGACACATGTATCTTTTTGATGATGTGCGGTCAATAAAATTATTATACATATATATAATTATGTGATTACTCCAGGTACAAATATAGAATCACAAGGTGATGATAAAAGGTCTATCCATAATAAAGATGGAGCATCTCCTTCACCAGTAATGAAAGTCAAGAACAGTGTACTCAGGTGCCCCCACATAAATTTACAGAAAGGCCATAGCTGCTCGGCCATTCTCAAACTTACGAAGAAGCATGTTGATGCATTGGTACAAAAATTGCAGCTGCTACCTGGTTATCTGACTTGTGGAGTCCTGGTGAAAGGGCAACCTCATCTTATTGTGTGATGTATGGTACAGGAACCTGTGTGTGATTGGACCTTGAGAGATGAGGTCCGGTGACCTTAGATCCCTTGTTTGTGCAACGTGTCTTGTGTTCTTTTGGAGAGTTGGTTGCAGTGGCAAGATTGTCTTGTAGTTTTAGCATTGCCTAGCTCTGTAATAGCATTAACCTGTTATTTGATAACGTTAATGCGATAGAAACAGTTCTTGGGATCGGTCAGACGTGTTTACCATTTGTTGACACGATTGAATGTGCCATTTATGGATGTCGCAACGCAGTCTGCGCTTGGTATTATTTATTACATTTTCCTCCCTCAAATAAGTGACCCAAAAATAGCCAGCTGGCCCTTAGTTTGATGAACCCATTATTCTCTGACGGGTGGGCGACTATTAGGTAGATTTGATAATTAATCCCAACTGCTGCAGCAGCAGTAACAGCATCAGCAAGAGTAGCAGCTGCAGCAGCAGGCAGGTGTAAGGCCATGACAGGTCTCAGTGATGTGTGCCTTTTTCGAGCGCATGAGGCTTTTTAATGAGCTGTAAGCGACGACAAATCACTCTTACGTCAGTATTAGTGTTAGCTAATGGTATTGATTTTAACTGCCTTGTTTTGATTTAGTACTACTGCGTGCTGAAGGGGGTCAGCAGCTGATATGATGACAGAATTTGAGCAAGCCATTCCCAATGAACTCCCCATTTCCTTCTGCCATGTTTTGCAGTCGCCGTTAATTCCTTTATTTACGATGCAAAGTGGCGGACCTCATGTCTCCTGGGATGTGTCAGCCGGCTCCTTTTGAAGACCACAACTGAATTACTGAGTTCAAATGAGCCCTGGCTTATTGGAGCTACTCTGGACAGACGGGTCCAATTTAATATAGATCACAGGATAAATTCTACCTGAGACAAAATCCGTGAATCTCTTGGTGTCATGCAAAATCACAAGTCCTGTATTACTGATGACATTACTCAAATATAGACCAAATCTAAAGATAGCTCCTTATGATAAATAATACATACAGTACGTCGACATACGGGCGTATAATACAAAGACGGAATTCTTAAAATAATTAAATTTCATTCACTATAAAGACCACTTTGGATTAACCATTTACCAAACATCGAGTTTTGGAGGTGTCCCTCCATATGACATTTAATTATTGTGAATATATATATAGACCACCGTGTCACTGAGGCCAGAGAGGCTATGTAATACACATTTACATATATGGTGTTCATCAAATATTCTTGAGTCTAGAGTGAATCTCCTACAAACGGTAGTCTCACAGTACCTTTATTTTAATTTCGCACGAATAGTGGGGCTTTCTTCTTCATTTATTTGCAGCACTTTAGCTGGTTGTTCACACTCTGTGTTGATGACACACGGAAACAAGATGGTGTTGAAGTGATGAAGAGTGTTGAAGGTGTTCTGATGCTTGCGTGTCTGTTGCATTCCCAAGACACCTGTTGCTTCGCTCTTTGCAGACGTGAAGTGCAGCCGAAGGCTTCACTCAAAGCCTCACGACCTCCCTATTGGGAAATTGCACCATATATTTCCCTTCTACTGGTCATTTTGACCTTTCCTGCTGCTGTGTGTATAAAATGACCATTGACTGCGGTCTAATAACTGCACTGAATTGGTGTGTAACGATATTACTAGGCCAGGGCAATTTGCGCCTACCCTGAGCCTTATTCAAGGAGGTCTCACTGGGCACATTACTTCATATTCAATGGCTGAGATGGCTATATGTGTGATGACGAATAGACGAATGCTGACAAAATTCTGTTAGTGAGCATCCTTGATGCGTCACAGAAAAGAACCCCACATTTCCTGTAGTCCTATTAGCGTCGACAGAATTGCAATGAAACCAGATAGAGTAGGAGCAGCAACATTGAACTTACACTTCGACAAATTGATGGGAAATGTTCTGACACACGCAATAATAGCTCGAAAGCGATAATGCTAAATTCAGGGATTTATTTTGCGTGCAACATGATCTTTGCAATTAAATGGTGTGCCTGTGAAATTAGGCAAGGAATCAATGATATTCGCATGTGTGGTGTGCCAGGCAGAATATCGACATGAAAGAATAACATTCGACTTCGGAGAATCTAACAGTGCAAATATCAGTTTATCTCCTCCGAGAAGAAAAGTACAGTGCAGAGTTACAAAGATAAGGAGATGAGTATGACATGCTGGTTGTAAAATTGCCTGTAAATGTCTAGCTACCTGCTTTCCTATAACAGGGCAGTCAAGTCAAATAAAATAAATTCAATGTGTGAGACTTCTGCAAGTTTGCAATACATGCATATTGCAAAATGATCACATCTGACATTCAGGTGATTGGAAAACATGTGGCATACAAACATTTTAAATTAGATTGAATGCTTCAAATTAATGTTGTCTCTGACATTTCCTTAATGGCGCTGGTCGTTCACATCGGTGCCTGTTGACAACTGACAGTAATACGGTTTGGCAAAAGAAGTACTCTGACTTTACACACTTCCTCAGCCAGAGTTACTTAAAAGTATCACTGAAGTCAGTTCACGACCTTGCTTCACGTTTAGTTCATGAAAGGTCAACTGAAGTTCTGTGTGCCCTTAAAAATCTGCGCAATACATCACGTGGTTGTTGGAAGGTAAAACGGACGACCCCACGTTGTTCCCTGCGCTTTGCTCGCCACAAGACGTCAAGGCTTGAGAGGATGGAGCATTTTCACAGGCTGACCAGTGGCCACTTAGTGCACGTTCTTCGTGGTCAGCACTCTGTTGACCAGCAGCCTCTCTCTAATGCCACTATGCCATCCCCACTCTCCTGTATTGCTGGCAGCTGAGTGGTGCCCCAGTTGGTCAGACAGCCTCAAGTGTTCTACTGTTCTGTAGACGTGTTATTCTCTGGGCTGTAACTTGTAAACTTGTAACTGACTGACATAAACGCTGTAAAACTTGCCAATGCCATTTCAGTAGGGCGATGCAATGTGGACCCTTGTCGAACACCGTTATTCTCCAATGTTGCAACTGATATTAGTTGGTGACAGTTTTTAGTTCTATTTGTAACCAAATATGCATAAGATATGAACGTGGAAATGGTTTATGTTACTTTAAAGGGAACTTTTGAATACAACGTGATCGAAAATATCCAATGATAGGTATATTTCTTGTTGACATCCTTGCTTTGTTGTATTAATACATATAATACTTCTATGGACAACTGGGAATTGATACCTTCACAAACCACGAATGATATATGTCAAGCTTTACATGTTTGGCATTATTAGGAAAAATCTCGTGATTGCATGTCTAACCACATTGGATGCACAAAGCACCTTTGCTGAGGGCATGGAGGCAGGACACTGACCTGGACAATGTATGGCCAGCACTGACCTTTTATCGGTGCTAGACAATGTCTGAAGAACGATGGTGTCCTCCATCATTACTATGGCCACCAGTCAGGTGGCCCAGCAGACATCCTGTGGCCATACCACATTGTAGTTTGGCTCTTCAATTACCAGGTTGGGATGTCCCCCTCAGCCTGCTTGTCAGGATCAACACGACGTGGATGATGTAGTTTCTATATTTCATGCATGGAACGTTGCTGCAGCAGAATCGTGAATGGCCAGCAACCATCTCATCACTATGACAACAGTTCGCATAAATCTTGATGTAAAGCATGACGCATGCTCCGTCTATCGTGTATATATTATGTTATAAACATGCATTATGGCTTTCGCATAGGAAGCAAGATGAATGCTGGTCATGTGAGAACACACAAATTCCACAAGCACGGTAGGCATGTTAATTAAATGCCCACAATGCATTGGCCATGAATCATGCAATTTTTTATTTTCCTCGAAATCTGGTCAACGTATTATTATTTTCATCTTACTGGGTTTCATTCAAGCACCAATTAAATTTCAGTTGAGCAGCTTCACGTAATACATTTATGCTGTAGTTAGGCCTATATGAGGCAATGACCCTTATTTTACAGGTGGCAATAATGCAATTCTAATTTTGACATATTTAGATTTCTTATTACCTTACTCATGAAAGCATGGGTTGACGAAGCCGAATCGTTTCAGTTTAGTCCACATCGTAGACTTTGGAAACTGAACTCCAGATGACGTCAGGTGTATCCTCCAGAACTCCCATTGGTTAATAAAGCAATCCTTTAGCCAATGAGAGTCCTGGATCCATATGAAGTGCACTCAAAATATAATTGTCTGTTTTAGACAAAAAATTGTATCGCTGTTGTCCACTCAATATTTTGTTTAAATTCACATTACTTGTCCTTGGACATTGATTGTTCTAATCAAACAATTACGTTGGTTGGCTTGAACAATCATTGACTAACGACAAACTATAAAATGGCTGGTTTTAAACAAATTATTGAGTGGACACCAGCGACACAATGTTTTGTCTGAAACAGACAATCTTGTTTAGAGTGTGCTCTGGAGATTAGTTGCCAAGTCTCTGAGATCAGCTGTAATAAAATGACCCAGTTTCAACACCCGTAATATCAGTGATTCCACCCACAGCAACAGGAATAACGACACTGTAATTGATACACACACACGCACACACATATATAGCTATAGTGGCTATACATGGTCATGGAATGATATTAGAAACAGGTACGTGACCTTTACCTGGGAGTGACTGAACTGCTGAGTAGGGAGAAGACCCAACAGTGTCATCAACCACCATGTTGCACCATCTGTCTGGCTAAGCCATCCACCCCAATAATGTCACTCTGATACCACATGTATATTCTCCTGCTCAGCAACTTACATCTACATCCAGAATCATGAGCTCATCTCTTGCTATGAGATAGTAATTAGGTTGAGATAGCTTGGTGTTTCATAGAGGGCGTGGTAGAGGGCATGATTGCATTAGGCTGTTGTATCTAGATTGCACCAGCCTCAATTGCAAATTCCATCGTCCTTGGTGCACAGTGCAAGGTGGATGCACCCGGGTAATTAATGGGGAATTGCTGATTAGTTTGTGTTGCAGGTGATGCTAATGTCTGCCATCACTTGGGTCGTTTTGAGCTAATGGCTGAGTAACTCAAATAGCAGGACCTGTAGCTGGATTCTAGGAAGACAGTTGATTGGCTGTTTGGTCTCAGCAGCAGCTACAAGAACTCCATAATAGCTACAACTGGTGGTCCGACCCTCAGCCAGCCCAGCAGATGTTGCTAGACCTACAGGACGAGGAAAATGACCCTTGTGTGTCAGAGGGAGGAGGGCCCGGCCGTTGGTCAGTCCTGGGTGACTTTCAGGAAATTGGCTTGCTCTAAGGAGGCTGCTGGGTGGGCCTGGTATCATATGACCATTTAGTCAAGGTGCCACACCCTCTCCGTCACCAGAGACGCTGCCTTATGCTGCCTTATGCACTAACGGGTTTTCTTTCTACATTAGATTATCACGTTCATCGTGTCACGTTTTTCTGCACTGTCATCTCACAGTATGTTGCTCAACTCGTAAGAGCCTACAAACCACAATAAGGATGGCATTTACATAATATGCCCATTAACATATTTGGCTCTCCACGTGTCCTTTAGTCTAATATAAGGTCTCTGTTATGTTGACCTCTTATGATTCAGTTGGCATGTAAATGTCACTAGTGTCTACAGCAAGAAGATTTATTGATGCAGTTCACCTTTTATGGGCTTCTTGTGGGTAATGATGTTTTGAGAGTAACTGCTTACATTGCAGGAAATGTTGTTTGCTTTCTGATTAGGAAAACCTTCCGCTATAGGACTTGGTGACTGACTGTAAATAGGTAAATTGCAGAATTAATATCAACCTTGGTATGGTCAGTGTTACTGACTAATCAGGTAGTCTATGGTGAACACTGGGACTTCTCCATAATGATTGACACTAAAGTGACCATTGAGAGTGTTGCAGGCGCTGCTTGGTCCTTCCAGTGCACAATGAGGCAGCTCAAGATGTTTAACAAATGATGCCATGGATCACCCAGCTGGCAGTAATGGCCAGTACTAAGACTTTGTATGCAGGTGAGGGCAGATCAGCGAAGCCGTTCAGTGGTTTCTTCCAGATCTGAGTTTCTTTAACAACAGTTTCCCTGAATTACTACAGTGAGCGTGCTTCTCTGTAAGTTGATCTCAGCTATAGCGTCTTTGGATTTGAGTTGGTTTGAGGGTTCATCAAATATCACCGAAGGTTATAACGGAAGTCGTGGGAAATGTAGGGGAACTGTTAGTCAGATAGAAAGAGTGTTGAATTGGGTATAACATGGAATTAAGCTGCCTGATCAATATGAATTCCGTACTCTTCCGACAAACAATCATCCAGGCAACTCAAATGAACCAAGTTGTACAATCTATATTGGAGATATTTGGAGACATCAATATAGGACAATATAAAACGTGGCACTTTTTTATGACTGTCCAATGTTTGTTGCTGAACTGCCCTGAAGCAATCACGAAAAAATCAATGACAATCCATCTTGCTAGGCTAATGAGCATCTACCATGCAACAGTACTGACATGCTGCAGTTTTGGAAAAATCTAATGCATATAATTTCCCCAGTCTTTTCATTAATATTCATATATTGGCATAAAAAAGTCAAGGCTTTTTCAATTCGTGACTGGAATACCATTTGGATATGACTGACTCACGATCTCGTCATAAAACTATAGATTCGTAGCCAAGGGTAGTGTTGGCGTGATACTTTTTTTCCCCGTTTTGTATGCAACTTGGGATTATCACGCGAATGCTAATATGGATGTGAGATTCATTGTGGTACGATTCGTATTCAAATTGTCAGCAATAAATCCACGCATGTGGAGGCAAATGTCCCACGTAAAAACCCAGCAGAATTGCAAATATAGACTGAATTCATCACCAAAAGGCATGCCCAAGTATATTGAAATGGCATTGTAAAAAAATTAGCCACACAACAAAGATATTTTGGCTCCAGTATATGAACATGATGCTGAAGAGAAGAACCTGATGGCAGCTCCTCTGCAGAGGTTGTTGAACTGTTGGTTTATATTTGGCTTCTCTTTTTTATATGTTAATTATATTTCAGCAAGTGTGGGCGACATATCTCACAGGTCTGCTTCTATGCCATCTTAAGTGAGGGCAATTTTCCCATATTTATAAAGTGTCTGAGCCATTTTGTGTCACATGCCTAATTGTGTGTGGGCAACCTGTAGAATTTGTGTATAGGTGTATATGTTATCTAGGTGCACAATGGATAGGATTGGCCTTTTCAGAATAACTCTCCCCATCTTTTTATAGTCATGAGTACAGAGAGTTGACAGCCTGGGCTGCATATAGTGTATAATGTATTTCAGGCATCTGACCATAACAGTTCAGCACTTAAGCTTTTCAGAATCTTCTGGAGTAACTGGTCAAAAAGGTGCTGATCATATTTTCTTTCTGCTATTGTTATTCATTCATAACAGGCAACCAAATACATGTTCATCTTCATTCATAACAGGCAACCAATTACATGTTCATCTTCATTCATAACAGGCAACCAATTACATGTTCATCTTCATTCATAACAGGCAACCAATTAAATGTTCATCTTCATTCATAACAGGCAACCAATCACATTTTCATCTTCATTCATAACAGGCAACCAATTACATGTTCATCTTCATTCATAACAGGCAACCAATCACATTTTCATCTTCATTCATAACAGGCAACCAAATACATGTTCATCTTCATTCATAACAGGCAACCAATTACATGTTCATCTTCATTCATAACAGGCAACCAAATACATGTTCATCTTCATTCATAACAGGCAACCAATTACATGTTCATCTTTATTCATAACAGGCAACCAATTACATGTTCATCTTCATTCATAACAGGCAACCAAATACATGTTCATCTTCATTCATAAAAGGCAACCAATTACATGTTCATGTTTCTGTTGCTCATATTGCTGCTAGACTTGTATGTTGAGGGACATCTTGTTTGTAGCACCTCCAGTAATAATGGATAAATGTATGTGTGATGAGAGACTGACAGACTATCCAACTGCACAAGAGAATCAAAGGAAACAGTTGTAGGTGATTCTGCTGGAGGCACGAGAGTTGTCACCAAAGAGAGCCGGCAGGGATCTAGTGTTGTGTGAATCTTGCATGGTGTATTTGGCAGTCTGCTTGAGCTGGGCAGCAACGTGTGATCAATGGCTCAGTGTTGGTTTTCTCTTGCAGACCTAATGAGAGGACAGGGGAAGAGCTGGACATCATCTACTCCCGGCTCAAGGACCTCAAGGCTTTCGAGAACTTCCATCCGCTCCTGCTGCAGCAAATCTGTTACTATAGTTACTACGAGAACCTTGACCAAGGTGTCATATGTAAGTCCGGATGTTTAGTATCTTACTACCTTTCTCAATGTCATACTTATCTGGTGTCCTCACAATCACAATATTGGCTCAAGATTGCAGTTTAAGGCATACAATCTCTAACCCGTGATAAATGCAAAGCCATAATGGCACTGCCTCAAAAAGGTAGCCCACTCCTTATCTCCCAATGTTTAACAAGTTGTGAAGCACTGCCAGGCAACCCAGTCACTCACTGCTAGATTGCTTTGCTATCCTTAAGCTAATCACACCTCCATCTGTCTCCTGCTGTTCAGTGTTGCCATGATTAATCAATTCTGATCGTATCTAGGAAGATTAACTAAGACAGGGCTTTTTGCACATGTCTTCTCCCACAGGTGCGAAATTCGACTTCAATGCCAAATGGCTTTTCCCTAGCGTCTTATGTTGCTGCAATTGCCCGAAGGGTTGAATTAAGTTGCCTAAAACTCACATTGCCTGCAGTTGGCAGCGTGGGTCCAATTTCTGATGAATATCTTCTCAATTGTTCTTTTTGGTTATTTTGGCCTGGGGCTCTCTGCATGATAAAAAACGTAATGCAGATGAAATTGACAAAGTAAATCAGAATATAAACAAAAAAGTACACTTGATAATCACTTCAACCTTCATCCAAAATTAGCTACAGAAAACGTAATTAAACACCCACGTACAAGACGCTATTTGGCATGGTAAATTAAATGTGGACTAATTACTTCCTGCAAAGAACAATTGAGAATATATTCACTCATCTCAGTGATCAAGACAATTGCGCAATTGCTGCAATTAATGAACTGATGGAGATGGAATCTGTTTTTGATGAATTTGAAAGGATGCTTTCTGCAATTATCTTTTAACTGTATAATTTTATATACCATGATTTGATACATGTGTATTTAATAAAGATATATATATATATATATATATATATATATTCTATAGTTTTTAAAAGTGTAATTGGGCTTTTAAATCATGAGACTAATTGGTATATGAAGATGGCCGTTTTATAATATCCTTTTTTCCTGTCACGATCTTGTAAATTGTATTGTCATGCAGCAATTAGTTAAACCAGAAAACAAGGAAACACTGCGAGGATCCCACACACTCATAGTTTTGAAATTGCACCTGTGTGTTGCCATGCATTATACAATTTTATGAATATTTATAGAGTGAGCATGGGTGACCCGAGTCACGACTCATTTAAATATATAATTTTGTACATATATTGCTGTAACATGAGATTCAGATACATATGGTTGATTCATTTAATTCTTTCCAAGTCTGAAGATGGAATGAACTGGTCACGTTTCTCATGAAAGAACCTGAATTCTATGCAGAGAAGCCATTGTGTGAAATTGAATTGAAAAATAATTTAATCTCGCTTACTACTGAACTGCATTCTCAGCACAGCAGAAAGAGATATGATATAAATTCACTCTTGCAATTCACTCTTGCAATGTCTTTTATGAAATATAAGGGCTTTTTATCTCTACCATTATTTCAATGGTCAACTAATGCACATGAATTTTAGATGGCTAGACGTACTTTATGAATGGTTGGTGACACATAGTACCTTCCTATGCTGTGTGCTCAGGGAGCCTTTGACCGTTTTGAGCCATGCATTGTCAGCTTATGCCACCGTGTTCATTGTATGCTGCACCTGAATGGAAGAAAACATTTGCCAAGGTCACTTCAGACAAAAGTTGTCCGTAAACCGGGCGGGCGGGCAGGTGGACGGCACACTTTGTTTCCAGAGCATAACTCATACACTATTGTATGTACATTGATATTATTTGGTATTTAATCAGTTTATGGCCTACTTGTGCCTTTTGATAGTCTCACTGACATGTCTCACCTATGTTTTACGGAATTGGGAAAATTTGTTTCTGGAGCAGAACTCGAAAACTATTGCACCTACTTGTTTGGGGCAGAATTATAGTATTAGCTGTAAAAATGTCTAAATCATAGTACTTTCACTTTCAAAGTTCATTTTGATATTTATTTCACATTTGTTTCATAATAATGGAAAATTTGAAAACAAAATTTGAAAATTGTGTTGTTTGCTACATTCGCTGACCAAGGTACTCTTTGATTGCAATGAAATCCATTATTTGAAGAATTAAAGTTTATATATGTATGCTTTAAGATTTGATAACCTCATTATCATATTCTTTGTTTACAAGACATATAATGAAGGAAATTTAGCAAAATTCATATTTTCCCGAACCTTTACATCTCAATTACATTAAAATGTCTAAATAATACTACTATAACTATCAAAACGTGAACTTCGACGGGTCACTGGTCCGACGGGTCATTAGTCCGACCAGGTGTAGGTCTATGCATTTAGGTGCGGGGGTACGCCGCAAATATAAGAGCAGCAACAGATAGGACCCGGTGGGGGGGGGGGGGTAATTATTGTCTTGTTTCCTGTTGTAGTAACAGTTGCAGTTATAGTTTTCCATCAAATAAATCAAATATACTATATACAAATAAATTGTGTATGTATATAAATATGATTTATTCAAACTCTTTCATGTAAACCAAAGATCAATTTAATTTTAAAATACACATGCAAAGTTGATAAAATGAAGTATCTCTGATGGACTAAAACCACTTATTTGGACTAGATCGTCTCTCAACCCATCTAAAATCGCAAGCATCACCTTGTCAGACTCAGACATTTGTTCAAGATAAGCACTTCAATCCGTATATACAATGTACATGGCGAGAAGATGCCATTGGCATATTTGCCCTAAAAAAATGAAAATGCAAGAAGGAATAAAATAGAAAGTAATTAAAGAGATTTTTGGTCTCTGAGATATATCTCTAAAAATAAAAAGAAGGTTTTTCTATTGAAAGGTAAAAGATCATTTGTCTAAGATTATAAACCTTTATTCGAAATTACTAATCATTTATTATATCTCAATAATTTGTGAAAATAAAGCTTTTCTCTTTGTATATTTTTCTTCTTGCTCTGCTTTCTTTATTTTCTTTCTTTCTGTCTGTCTTTGTCTTGCATATTTCTCTCTGGTCGGTTTTCTTATTTCTTCCAATATTTCTACCTCTCAGTTTCTTTCTGTTTTTGTGTTTATGTCATTTTCTTTCTTCTTTCTGTATGCCTTCAATTATATATTTTTTTGGTGTGACGGTTTTGAACCCTTAACAATTTTTTCGTCTGAATAAATAAATAAATAGGCCTAAATAAATCTATCTATCTATCAATCCATCTATCAATCTATCATGCATTACATAATGTATTACAGACGGTTTTGGAGTTGTTATTTTCTTGTTTTATTGTGACTGTTAAAGTTAGCCTACTGCTAATTATTTGCAATTACTATAAAGTGAGGATTATAGAAAACCCTGCAGAAATATTAAAACTGATATTACCAAACAAACTTGTCAAAATAATTTCACCATATGAATTAGGCCTAAATTATCACCTGCCGATGATATGTTGTTCCAATATTTGTTTGCAGCAGCAGGTATAACTGGATGAGGGGTGAGCACAAGTTTACCAAAGCTATTTAATGTGCACATCCCTAAAAAATAGAATCAGGAATACATACATTGCAGTGCGTAACAAGAACTAAAATAGATAAAGAATAATAATAAGAAAAAAAGGAAGTTGTATTTGGTGATCGTCCTAAATAACCAGGGTTATCACATTTTTGTCAAATCATCAAATTGAGTTTTTCCTCTTTTTTTTTTAGAATAAATCAACTCTTGTTCGTCTTGTTATATCGTGTGCACATTAACTTTACTGATCTATTCTGTTGTACAGAGAGGCTGATAATTTATTTAATAACAAAGCCAAAAAAGCAGAAAAAAAACCTACAGACAGAAATATAGGCCTATATATAGGTTTTCATACTGCTTTGTTTGTAACGCAGTGCAATTAGGGCCTGTAGTTCTAATTTCAATTAGCGTGGCTGCGATTTGCATCCCACCCCTTCCCCCCACCCACTTGCACTGTTTACGGGCAAAGAAGCTGTATTGTTAAACAGTATTATTAAAAAAAATTATATGGTATCTTTGCCGGACTAATGAACCGTCGGACTAATGACCCGTCGGAACAATGGGCCGTCTGAATAATGGGCTTGGGACTGCCACATTACGCGCATGTATACTAGTTGTAATACATTGTACAAATAATTTAAGGAGATGTATCTGGAATGATTACAAGAATCTCCCTTTAGTTAAATATGCTGATAATTTCAAAATACACCTAAAGAAATTTCTTCTGATAGTGTTGCAACCATGGAGGACTTTACCAGGATGATTGAAAATCTTACACTTAAAGAAATAATAATTTCGCAATAAACTCTATTTAAAAAGAGCTTAATGAGCTACAAATCTAACTTGAGATACCCGATATTGGTACTCTTCTTGCATCTCTTTGAAAGAGAAATCTAATGGTGGCATCAGATTTATACGAAAAGCTATCAAAAATTCTTGGTTCCCCACTCATGGCAGACCCAGTGGTATAATTTGGGCTGGCTGTTACACATATTGGAATTACAGAAAAGGTCAATTACAGTTAGTTTCATAAAATACGGTCAACTCTATACAACTGTAGCAACCTATTCCTGGCTGTAACTATAACTGGCTAAAGCCAGCTGCTTCTTTCTACTCCTAGCTTATAGTCGCCTCCCACCACTGAAAAAATATAAACCTTGGTAAATTTAAGAAATTTATCTAATAGCTCATAAATATATAATTTTAGATCCGGCTTTGAGTAGCCAGCTATAGCCAGACAAGTCATCATATAGCAGAAGTTGTCAAGCTTTGTCTAGGTTAAATTTGACAGGCCGTTTTCAGTGAAACTAACCGTAAATCTCCCCCCCCCCCCCTGCTACCCATGACTGCCTCTGGTAGCTGGTCATATACATAGACATAGGCACTTCTACAATAATTTGAGTAAATGGTCATAAAGAGATGTTTTCATGTATTATTTAGAAAGCTGCAGGTTGATTTTTATTTGTGAATCTAACATTAAAAGATGTGAGGAAATTATTAGAAAAGAGAGAAATCCTAACAGTCTAATTAAAATAATCTGGCAAGAAACATGGACTTGTTATACATGCTTGGTTTAGCTTCATATTGTGGGTTGAATGGATTCTTCATGCTATCAAAGGGAATTTGTTGTGGGGAATGTAATTGTAAATCCCAAAGCACCTTTGCCAATAGAAAACCATGTAATTTCAGTAAAACCGTTAAGATTTTTTGATGAATCTTTCAAATATGAAGATTGTGTTTATCACTAGACGTTTTTATTAAGATTGTGTTTATCACTTGAAATCTTCTGCCGGATATTATGAATTGTTCATGAATGCCCTTTGGCCATCCACATTATGAGACAAGAGCCCAATGCATAAAATCTCTGTGTGATTCATCTATTGACAGTCAGGACAGTTTGGGCGTACCCCTAAGTGAATATTCAGTGCATATATATCAGAGATCTGTAAGACCCAAGTGCTGATGCATAGGATGCAAGGCCTTATTAGTGCGCATGCTCTTTATTTATGATGGGGACTGATATGGTTGCTTTGGTCTGTTGCAGTGTTCCGACAGGGAGATATAGGCACCAACTGGTATGCTGTGCTCTCAGGATCACTTGATGTCAGTGTGTCAGATGCTGAGGATACAAGTGTGAGTATATCCACCAAATTATCTGTCCTGTGCTGAATCCATATAAATATCGCTACATAGGGTGGTGCACACGGTCTCAATTGATGTACACTTCATGATACTGGCACAACACAGAAGGGACTGCTGAGGAGGGGGAAATTGTCAGAGCCTATGCCTGTCACACATATCAAAGAAAAAGAGATCGTCAAGAATCTGTGTGTGATATACTGGTCTACTGCTTAACTGTCTTTATTACATTGTAAATTCATGTATAAGAATAAAACAAAAAAAAACTAAAAAACTATTCTAGGGCATGATTTGTGAAAAAGAAGAAAAACAGCTACCAAACTGTAGCCAATAAATCTCAATCTGACTAGACAGGTACAATCCTTCCAGTACTTTTAGGTTGTCTGTGAAGTAGTAAAATCTTTGATATTATCTGGCATGTTGTTATCTTGGAACCTAGGTAACAGAAAGAGTTATATCGTAATATTTTTGTCTGGCATCTTCTAAATGGAATGAAGAATCTGTCACTCTGATGTATTGCCAAGGAAGAGAATATAAAAAGAAAAGAAAGTCCCTTGTGTCGGTTTATGATAATTTGTCAAGTCCAACAATACCCAGACGTCAGCTCCTGGTTGTCAGCTCGTGAGCTAAATGAAGCTATTTGGAGAGAATCTACACGATCCCCAAGGTTGATTCTCACTAGATTCTCGGCCTTTGAAAGGATGCAAATGCAAAGCTCTAAATTGTAAGATTGCAATGAGGGATAAGGATGGTGTTTGGTATACATGGAACCTTCACATGCCCTATATATTGGCTCGTGATATTTGTGAACTTAAATGTCAAGACTCTGAGACAATACATGTCGTATACTCAAGAAAGTGAGAAGCTTTAAAAGGGACATCGCGTTGCGTGTTCGAGGTATAATTTCAAGTGAATAAATGTGCGCAAATTTCGCGCTAACTTCGCGCTAATTTTACTAAGATCTGCTTTACGTGAATTCTCTCCTCCTCCTCCTCCTCCTCCTCCTCCTCCTCCTCCTCCTCCTCCTCCTCCTCCTCCTCCTCCTCCTCCTCCTCCTCCCTCTTATCCTCCTTCTTCTCCTCCTCATCCTCTCCTCCCTCTTCTCCTTTTCCTCCTCCTTCTCCTCCTCCTTCTCCTCCTCCTCATCTCCCAGCCTCCTCCTCCCCCTAATCTCATCTCTTCATCGTATCTCCTCCCCCCTCCTCCTCCTCCTCCTCCTCCTCCTCCTCCTCACTATGCAGGATAAATTATCAATCTGCAGAAATCTAAGGCCGGCCAGCCGGTAGCTCGGCCATGGATTGAAGTTCATGTGAACTTCCACTGACCCATGACAGCATTAGAGTGAAATTATTAAGAATTTTGAGTAATTCACTTGAAATTGGAGCAAAATTTACAATAAATTCGAGTGAAATTCGACCTCATATCATGCAATGCGATGTCCTTTTATAGCTCCATAAGAAAAACACCTCACCGCTCCCTCTTTCTGTGTAGGAGTATTTTGCCTCCGCTGTGTAATGCCAATTTCCTTCTTATTTTATTCACACAAAGAACATACAGCCATAAAGAACATACAGCCATAAAGTTCAGACGATATTGACTTACAAAGAATTCTAACTTTGAAATCACTCCTCTGTAATGGCACACTTCAACAAATTCCTGTCATGTCCTCTAAACTTGCACTGAGTCCAATGTCATGGCACTCCAATCTTGAACAATTTTGTGGACATTTCTGTTTTACACAATATTTCAACATCAGCCCAAACAAACGGAGGAGATACACGATGTCTTATCACTAATTCATTACTTTTTTAGAGTTTGGCAAATATGACATTCAAGTCACAGAGTTTTAATGGCTAATATCGTTTTGCCTGTCTGCGAGTCCATTATAAAAGCTGTTCGTTGTTTTAAAGAATCTAACTTAATGGAGAGGAATTTTGAGTCTGGAAATTATTGCCTCAGATTGCTCCATTAGATGTATTTTTTTTGATTACCAGATATCTAAATATCGTGTGATTTTTGGGAATTTCAATTAGTCCTATTAGTTTGTGAAACTGACGCTCAGTGTTTGTCCAAAGACATTAGGGAGATGATAGACATTAGGGAGACAATAGACATAATGGCCTTTTGTGAATACAGGGAATTTATATAGGTGGTTTCATCTTATAGTCATTTGTTCAGATTAGCTGGGAATATGGTAGGTGAACCAGAAAGAAATTATTTTGCAAAATTCTAGTTATCACTACAATACATAAAACTCCCGTCTAATAGAGTGATAGAATTTTACGGAAGTGTGATAAACACATCGAAAGTGGGATAAACGAGTCAAATGTGTGACAAATGTATAAGTGTGAGATAAGCTATATATTAGTTATAATCTTTTACCTGTTGTAGGATGCTGTCACTCTTTGCACTCTTGGAATTGGAACAGCTTTTGGTGAATCCATCCTAAACGACACACCTCGTCATGCTACGGTAGTCACCAGTGAGCACTGTGAACTGCTTCGGGTGGAGCAGAATGACTTCAAGATGCTCTGGGAGGTCAGTAATTTACTAATTTCATAATCAAATGTTCGAAATCTCACATATGTTGACGTATACTGTCTTGGCATACGCTTTGGAAAGTCAGTATGTGCCGAAGTTGCATGTTTGAAATCTCTGACAGATGATGAATATTGTCTTGCAATATGCTCTGGGAAGTTACTATGTGCCACAATTAAATGTTCAAAATCTCAAATAAATGTTCAATATCTGTGACCCATGTTGTTGCAATAGGCATAAAATGTATAAGTGATAATCTTGGAACTCGAATGATCGACATATTAAGTCAGAATTCAGTACTGGAAAATTTCCAGTAGAAATATATGGAATTCAATTGCAAGGATCAAGGTCAATTAGATATTCTTTTATATCAATAATGTTCCATTAACATTGCACGTCAGGTGAAAAGAGTGTGGAAATGAAAAGAAAGGTGGGGAAAAACTTTCATCCATCATTCGCTTCCGCTTTTTCTGTCTAATGTAATTTGATCCCAGCTTCCCACCAGGGCATTCTACTCCACTCCTGGGCAATAGGGTGTTTGCAATTTTCATGTGTGTGTACCACCTGTTTTGCAAATAAAGAAAAAGTTTAGCAGCAATTTGCATGCAGCAAATACCACAGCTTTCATGAGGAAAATGGAAATCAGCACCTTTTCTGTTAATTCGATTTTCCTTATGTGTGATTAGACTTAAAAACCAAACGTGTAGCCTATATTAAAATGATATTAGGTATAAGAAAAAGACTAAAAATACATAATATTTTACTGATAAATTGACTGAATGTACTTTGCATCTTCAATTTAGAATCGAAGTATCATTTGATGAAATGTCATTACTGTGGATTTGTTGGAACACACTTGACATTTCCATAACTTTTACATGTTCAGTAAATGGTGATATGATGTTCATAAGTTTGGTGATAATTTGTTCTAAAGTTTGGTGACGAAGTTTAGTAAGTTGCATTAGTTCATTGATTGAAAAAATAACGAGATGGAATGACCTGCTCAGAATAGACAAAAGCTGATGGGAAGGAAACCTGAGCTCATCCAAGGGCTGTCTGGAGATGCATCTGGAGACAGAAATCAATGCTGGAAGCAGCTTACTTGCAATCTGTCACATGGCAGCAGAGACAGCAAATATGTTTGGTGAACGAGCAGTAATTGACCCAAGTTTCATGTCTGAGGTCAGGCGATTGGTGCAGTGCTCTGCCCTAAGTGCTTATAGACACCGGAGTCTCTCCAACGGGCATTACTCAAGATGCTGAGATGGAGCAAGTTGCTGATGCTGCTGCTGCTGCAGTAGCAATTTAGGAACCCAGAAGACCAAGCAACAGCCACTAATGCTGTCTCGCCTCTTAGATACTAAGGCTGAAAAGTAAATTAATGAAAGGCATGGACTAATCGTCCACTTAAAGGCCTGCCCAGATAAACAGAGCTACAGAGTGCTGGGGAGAAAGGGTGCCTTAGATTGGCTCTCCTCAAGTGGCTACTGACTTTATTACAGGGATAACTGTTGCTGGTATTTTAGATCAGTCTTTTTCATAATGTACACTGCTACAACGATTTGGTGTGATCACAGCTTAGTTACTTTCAGTTCATTCTAGGAATATACTTTTAGATGTTCAGGATCACAGTAAGCTTCACGTGTACATTGGTTGTTGTTGTTTAACCTACATCGTACCATATCTTTGATCGTACTTTACAGCCTTCCTTCCTACCTATCTGAATATATTCTAAACTGATACATAATGTATATATGCACACACTATTAATAACATTGAAACTCTGTTATTCGTAAACAATCATATTTTTCATGCAGTGAATCGGCAATTTTAACTTCTTCTTCTTAAATTTTTTTAATTTTAATGAACTCGTCATCGCCGCTAAAAACTTAATTACTATTTTCAATGATATGAACTGATGATAGGTGACACTGATGCGCATATACTGTCCAGACAATATTTATTCCACCTGTTGCAAAATACCACGGAAAATGACAGGACTGCTGCCAGTCTAAATTGTAGTAAATGTATTTAAAGTAAACCATCTGTAACACGTAAACAGTGAAGATTGATGTTCTTTTTTTCAGAGGAACAAGCAGCTTATGGAGGGTGTCATCACTCCATTGCCGTCTTTCTCACAGATAGGTGAGTTTTTCAGCCTTCTTCATTTATCTCTTGTCAAAATGGCTTCTCTCTAGCCGTGCTAAAGTGTCAGCTTGCATTACTTGCACAGCTCAACCGGACACACGGATCAAGACAGATTAGCTCCCATTGAGCGCTTTGTTCAATATTCTATTACACTGTCTGTATGATAAAGGGCTGCGTTGTTACTGTGGCTGCAATTGTAATTTATTGTTGCAAGGATAAACATGCAGGTCCTTTGATAAACCTAATCAGATTTCGTAATGATTGAAAAGGCAACACAGCACTTTAGATATTTTCATTGTGTTTTATACGGAAACTATTCATTGGTGGGTGTGGTTTTTAGTTGCTTACCAGCAGCTTTGTCCACACCACAGTACATACATTATAAACGTTATGTGGCCAGTTTGCATTAGACACCTATATTCATTTGCGTCTTGTTATAATAATGTTATGATGGGCGATTCTGAACTTATTCTAGTATCGTCATCCTCAGCATCCTCATCATTGTCCGGTTCTGTGGTTGCAGCACCAGAAAATATTATACAACGTCCTAAAGAGTCTGCAGGAACAGGGAATGGGAAGTCTCGGAACAACCACGCCAAGACAGGCGGAGATCCTCCTAACCCTGCTGCCCCTATCACTGTGGTAAGTCTCAGCTTTATTCCTTATTAAACGCATATATGCAAGGAGCGTGCACAATATTTATCATGATTGTTAGTAAAACGTATGTATTATGTATAAGGTGTCTATAATAAAGTTTTAACATTTTCTTAATGCAAGGAATAAACGTCAATTTACACAATGTGCAGCTCTGATGATTGTCGGTAAAAAGTTTAAGATAAATTTGTCAATAATCAACATATTCTTCATGAAATTAGTAGACTAACACTGAAACTAAAAGAGTAAATTTATGCACAATGTGTAGATATGATGATGGTCTGTAAAAAAAGTAGATAAATATATATGTCAAGCCTTGTTCTTGGTGGCAGACACCACCACTAAATGTTAGTGACAACCTGACAACGACTGTAATTGAATTCAGATTGAGGTACAAATTGAAATGCGCCGATGGCAGCAGAGGCAGTGTATGGTAATCAGTCACGTACACAACGGCAGTCTGGTTGACAGTTCGACAGTCTGGAATTTGATGTTCAGTTCCGGTCGCCATAAGCTACAATAGTGATAAGGGCCTACTAAGAAAATAACTTTTACTGTGCAATGTATTGAATAATTTGTTTGATATGACATAGATGATCTGATCTGCGTCACATTGTTATATGCGCGACATTGTCCATAAATGGGCAATATTATTATTATTTAGGACCACTACCACATAAAATATCAGCTGAACAGATAAACAGGCATCTGTTAGAGTTTGAGGATATATATATAGTCGACCTGTCGGGTTCGGCGACACGAATTGAGCATTTTTATCCTAAAGAAACAAATCTTGTTATCTGATTGGATCAAAGCGGTGGATGGCTAGATTGCATGTGCATAATGGAAGTGTGCTTGCTTAGCACTTTCGTCATTCGATGTCTGATTCTCTAACAGTTTCTGTTCATCTTTTGTGTACACATAAGTTTGATTTCAGTCTTTTCTTACCTCCTTCGCAGGTGCCTTCCGAGAAACTTTCGCGTGCGGGCCACGTGCTGCGAACGATGCTGTTGACGCGAGCGCCACATATGATCAGGGACCGGAAGTACCACTTGAGAACTTACCGCCGCTGCATGGTGGGGGCTGAGATGGTGGAATGGATGATGCAACAGAGCTCCCTCGTGCACTCACGCAACCAGGCTGTTGGAATGTGGCAGGCCCTCTTGGAGGAGGGAGTCATTGTCCATGGTACAAGCTCATAGCCATTTAATTCTCATGAGTCAGTCTTGAAACATCTCAGCTTTCGTGTTTTTGTTGGAATTGTGTGCTGCTGCAGTGACATTTCTGTACATATAGCTTCAAAATACAAACTGGTTAAGCAAAATCAATATCTATGGCGCAAAAAATGTAATGTGTACCGAGATAGCTTATTAGATTTATAATGGCACATTAATGGAATTATCGTTATATAAAAATTGGTGAAATCTTCCTCCCCAGATTATTTATATGATTATTTATAAAATACTTGATATATATCACGCCTGTTAAATGACTTTTTTCTCAACTATAGGATATATATTTTTATGGTGTTCAAAATATGGTACATAATACTACAAATAAATAGTAGATACGTTACTATGACCTTTCTTTGATTCTGCGTTGACCT
Organism: Alitta virens; assembly: GCA_932294295.1. Classification (NCBI taxonomy): domain Eukaryota; kingdom Metazoa; phylum Annelida; class Polychaeta; order Phyllodocida; family Nereididae; genus Alitta; species Alitta virens. Next base: position 69,516,704 of record OW028573.1, read on the forward strand.
TCAGTATGTCACGAGCACCAGTTCAAGGACAAGTTTCTCTTCTACCGATTCTCAGTGGATGACCAGGGTGTGGGGGTGGCCCCCACTCACATCGACAAGAAGGCGTGTGAGGAAGAATTGCCCGACACCATCAGCCTCCTCGTCCAGATTGGCCCGGATGCCATGATGCGCATGATCCTCCGGAAGCTGTGAGTACATTTGCATAAGATATTGTCTCTGCTCTCACTAATGTTCTCTGCTCTCACTAGTATCAGCCAGCAAATCTTACAAAATCAGGCTGTACATAATATGTAATGCTTAACAGAAAAGAGTATACATTTGTGTATGCAAGTGCGGTCAAAAATTTGAATAAACCTGAACAGAAACCAGATAACCATTATTAAAGTGCACTTCATCTGTCACTAATATGAATGTTTTTCTCAAATATACTACTAAAAACCTAATTTTAAAGAAAAAATTTGGTTTCAGTCGAATACATTCAAAATACCTTTGAAAAAAATGCAGGATCTTTTTTCAAACATTAAAAAATTGATGGATCAAAAATGTTGCACAATGTAACTCAACACACGCTTCTGCCATGTGTAAGGAGATACCTTTTGACAATTTCTCATGGAAATTTTATGAGTTCTTCCAAACTTGATCACCTGTGAATGTGAATCTGTCTTTTCTATTCCCTGCACTAATTTTCAATTGAGTTTCAAGATGACCGCTCCAAAAACCTAATTATGTGAGAAAGCAGAACAATAACTTTAAGAACAGTCATTTGGAGTCCTTGCAAAGCAATTATAATGTCTACTTCATCTGCATCAGCACTATCAGGCCATTCAAACAGCACAATGTCACATGTTTGTAAGCAATATTGGGGTAGCGTCCGAAACTGCCACCAGCAACCAAGAGAAGAGCGTTTCAATGGCGTAAATGAACTCTAGAATGACCAAAAACGAATGTGCAATGGCCTGGAGAAATCTGAAATACTGGCACAGTCAAGAGACTGCTGCACCAAAAGGGCTACGAGTTAGCAAATAAGAAAAGAGCCACTATTCCAGAAAGGCCATGAAAAATCTTGCCTCCAGTTTGCTGAGACATACAAAAGCTTAACGGAGTGATGGACAAAAATTAGGTTGTTCAGCCACGGTGATGGTCAGTATGTTGGGATTGAAGCTGGTCAGGCCTTCAACCCTAAGGAAACATTGCCTACAATGAAGCATGGTGGAGGAAACAACTTGCTTTGGGCTATGTCTGAGGCAGTGGAACAAAGATGATTGAAAAGAATTATAGCCTTATGATTTATGAAAGAGGATGACTATGACAAAATTCTTAAAGAAAGCCACAGTCAGAAAATTGAAGCTAGGTCGAAATTGGGTGTATCAGCATTATAATGCCACAAAGCATACTTCAAAACTAGTGTCAAAATGGCTCAGAGAATACATAATAAAAGTCGAAATTTTGATGTAAACCCAATTGAAATATTGTGTAGGGAATAGAGAAAAGACAGGTTCACATTTATTGGTCATAAAGTTTGGAAGAGCTTCATAAAATTTTCAAAAGTATCTCCCTAAACATGCTAGAAACTTGTGTTGAGTTATGAGAATAAATCAATTGCTGTTAAACAGGCAAATAAATTGCAACAAGATATCAATTGAAGTGTATGCCCACTTTTAACCTATTGCATTTTTTATATTAAAAAAATTACCCTGCATTTTGTCAAAAGTATTTGAATGTATCTAACTGATACTATATGTTTTCAATGAATTAGGTTTTTATTAATATTTCGGAGAACAATTTTCATTGTCGTGACAGATTAAGTGCACTATAATAATGGATATCTGATTTTGTTCAGGTGTATGCAATTTTCGGCCGCAACTGTATGACTATTAGATGGAGTATCTATGTACTATGTGCAGTAGTCTCCTATGAATATTTCTTGAAATCTGCTTATATCATACAAGAAAGCCCACTACAATACATGTACTTGATTATCAAACCCAAATGTTGCCACTGCCCCTGCATTTTGTCTCCCTGTTGTCAGAGTTAAAAAAGGTCCCTTGCTCTGTGAGATAATGTTACCTGCCATTCAGCCTCATCAGCCTCATTCTGAGTTTCATTCAAGGGCCCAAGCAACAAATGGTGTGAATGGTTGCTAAGGAGCTGAATCTTGCAAGCATGGTTGTTATGGGGGGGGGGGGTCATGTGACCTATAGGTACAGTTGCTATGGTGCCATTCAGTCTCTTTCTGAAAGTGATGGTAGCCATTTTGGTAGCAAGCATGTGCTGACTTGGGAAAAATAGCCTGGGTGAAACAGAGGAATACAGGGCGCGGCCTAAAAACTTGCACTGGGCTTCTCCTCTTTGGGGATAGCTCTAGGTTACTCAAATGCTTATGAGGTCTTTGAAAGTTTTGCCACATTTAGTCAGGGGTAAAAGCAATTGGTCATTGTGATATTTTTGATCTTGTAATGTCAGACAATATCAGTGTCTGAATTATTGAGAGGGTGCATGCTGCAGGGCGTGTTCTGAGAGACACATGTCACAGAAGTCAGACTACTGTCTGCTTGCATGGTGTCTCTAGTTGAAGAAAAGTTTACAAATTAGAGATTTTCTAGTTAATACACCTCTGAAGCCACCGAGAATATAATATTTGCAGAGAATCCTCCTTCAGTGTTTTCTATACATGCATATGTATATTATGGTATTAGATGATAAGAAGGTTGGTTTCAGTTTTGATCCAGCGAGGTCATAAAGTTACAACAGAGATATATAATGGTAATCCAGAGGGACTTTTTGAATCTACAACTAATCTTGAAAAATCACATGATTTTCAGGAAGATGGGCCAGTTAATAAGACAGAAAATTTATTAGAATCCAAAATGGCACTTTCCACCTCAAAGGTGTCAATAGTCTACCTTCTCACTAAAAATGAATCTATTCGTCCTGTTTTTGGTGGCAAAGGTCAACAAAGGTGACTGCAACACATCTGTATGATCAGTGACATAATCTAGTGCTTGTATAGCAAAGGCCGAGGTGAAAATGACCGAAAGGTGTGATAAGTGTGCATGTGCTATATTTAGATCCATATTATCAATAATTTGTGAGGAAACAATAAAGTATATTAATAAAGATAATTTAGGACTATAATTACTTTCTGCAATTATTGATGCAGCTGCATGTGATGATTATCACTTGAGATAACAGAAGAGGTAGCAGTAGCTGCTGGTGCAAGTTTTTATGCCGCACCCTGTAGAGTGCAAATAAAGAGTTGTAAAGGTGACAGTTAGTTAGAACCGGAGAAGATAGAAAGAATGAGGTAGGTTTGAGGATACTCACTTATAATATAAGATACGCATACTTTGACAAATTTAGTTGAAACTGAAAATAAGCTGGAGGTTTATTTATTTATGTTAATTTGAATACTAACTAAATATGAACAAGCAAGAAATAATAGGCTAGTACCTGTCACTTTCTGTTCTTGATGAGTATATTTGAAAATATTTTGTGTTACAGTCTGCGCATGTATAGACATACCAATAAAGCATTAATACTAGTCTACATGACCACTACAAATTCTGATCTTTAGAAATAGCTTTGAAACTCACGTTTGTAACCTTTGAGACTTAATGCTTAATGATGTCTAAGTGCCTGTAATCCTCCTGTGTAGTGAATAGAAACGGTCGTACAGGCCGAAATGCATCATTCCCCTGTTCAGTTGAACGGCTATTCCTATGTATCATACATAGCCAGGTGGCTACAGGTGAGCTGTCTGTTAATGGTCCTGATTTGTTTTAGAGAAATTGCTTTAGCTGTTGTTTAGGGGTCTCATGCAACCTTATATATTGGCTGTATTGTCCCTTTCATCTATCTAAGCATTGAAAGCAAGACAAAAGAAACAACGATTATGCCAATTTGCAATCCATAATGACACTGGGTTGTTTCTATATTTAGAATAAATGGTCCAGTTTTGGTCATTTGCGCATTTCGTATGAGTGGGTGGCATGGCAACAAGATACATGAATTGAGAATTCATTATCAAGTAGATTGAATCAATTGAGTGGTTAATTACATTGTTGTGGTTGCCAAGGATGATTCCTACTAAATGTGCCGCATGCAATTAAAACTCTCTTTCTTATTTTGTATTGATAACAAATACTTACTCTAATATACTTTTCTCCAGCTTTTATCATTTGGTCTCCAAATGTTCAGTAAAAAAAAGACTATGCGTCTAATATTAATATTAGCAGAATGATATTGCAGGAGACTGCACCCCTGCGCTTCTCTTGAATTACAAATAGGAGAATCACAGTAGTATTTACACAATGTATAAGGTAAAGGTAACTAATATAAAAACTAAACCAAAAATATAAGCCCACTTGAACATATACACAGTGGTCAAAGTGATCATATTATATATCTTAATATGGATCAAGGTTATAGAAAATAATACCGAATAAAACCAAATGTGTGTTTGTTGAACATGTACTTTTGTAATGAAGCTATTAGTGGTTTATAGAGTGCCAAATGAGTGGATGATTTCACGCAGGTTTTTGCTAATGCATTGATTGTCATGCCATTCTTTCAAAATTGACTTTAGTTAGCATAAATGGATGTTTGTACTCGTTGCCCTTGCAATTAGGCCCCATGAGAGAACCGTGGAGGACCTTGAAATCATATACGAAGAGCTGCTGCATATCAAGGCATTGTCGCATCTGTCAACAATGGTGAAGAGGGAGCTGGCTTCTGTGCTGGTCTTCGAATCTCATGCCAAGGCCGGCACAGTTCGTACGTAGAATTTCCAGTCCATTATGGACTCACTTTGCACTAAAAGCCTCCTGGACCCACATCCTGAGGGATCCATTCACATTCCATTTCACTTGAATCATTTCATAATCAAACCATAGGTTTTCAAAATTCCAAACTGTATACATTTGAATGCCTTTTTTCTTTTCAGTGTTTAATCAGGGAGACGAAGGCAAGTGTTGGTACATAATTCTCAAGGGATCTGTCAACGTTGTCATTTATGGCAAGGTATGGAAGCAGCTACAAAAACATTTAATACTTAGGAATAATCTCTGCAAATCAATCTTACCTCACAATTACCATAAGTGGCCATTCGCTCTGTTTGATCTGCTTGCACCAGAAAGACAGGACTGTAAAAGCAACATGAAGTATAAATTGATCTCTCTTAAGGGGGGGGGGGGGGGACTTGCTATTCCCAAAATCCGCAACAAAGGATAAAATGGACAGTATTTGGCTGTAATGCCTAAGATCAGAGGAATTCTAAGAGAGACTCGTGTTTCATACAAAACTGCTCAATCATACCTTTTTGCTGCGCATCCTGGAATACTTGTTTATTGCTTCTGTTCTTCCGCTGAACAACAAATAACAATCCCACATGCCTTGCCTCTTCTTCTTTATTTGCTGTGCCTTACTTCACTGTTGCAATAAAACATTTCTTCTTTCCAGGGTGTTGTTTGTACGCTACATGAGGGCGATGACTTCGGTAAACTGGCTCTTGTCAATGATGCTCCTAGGTTTGTTGATCTCTGTGTTTGTTTTAATTGACACACTATATCTTTAAATAGTACAAATGTAGCTATGTTAGGCGATAAGACGACCTTCTCGTGTATAAGGTTTAAATTGACCCCAATTTCCAAATTTGGACAAGGTCAATGATAAAAGTAGCATTATTCTGGCCATTTAAACATGGATAATCTGTTGATTTAATTATTTATACCAGAGCTTCTGACAAGTAAATTCGTCTTAATGAAGCTTTGTACTTACTTTAAATTGCACTTAATATTGACTGGCAACTACATTTCAGGGCAGCCACAATAGTTTTAAGGGAGGACAACTGTCATTTCCTCAGGGTTGACAAGGATGACTTTAACAGAATCCTTAGGGTAAGGAACTGACTAATTACTCTCTGAAATTTGTAATTTTTAAAAAATTCTGATGTTTCTTTGAGATTTAAAAATTGTCCTTCTGCATGGATTTTGCATTAGTTTAACTGACTGATTTCAGGATGTCGAAGCCAACACAGTGAGATTAAAAGAACATGGTCAGGATGTTCTTGTCTTGGAGAAAATATCAACTAGTACACAGAACCCTGATGGGACCATACAGTCACATTTTAAGTAAGTGTACTTAGTTCTTGTATTACATCTGCTAATATTAGACATTAATAAATGTTTGTTCATCAGTGTTTGTTACAAACTTCTTTATAGAATATATGATCTTCTCTTTGTTCCAGGTATTCTGTTATGGCAGGAACACCAGAAAAAATGCTGGAACATTTACTTGAAACTCGTATTAGTAAATCTGATGATGCATCTGGTTGGTACACTTCCATTACAAGTAATACCAACTAATATTTTGTAATTATTTGACCTTGCATAAGTCTTAGTTTCTTTTTTTGGTTTAATGTACAACTTTCTGCCCTTTTCTTTTTCAGACACATTCCTTGAAGATTTTCTACTGACTCATGTGATCTTTATGCCAAGTAACCATTTGTGCCCTACCCTCATGGCCCAGTATCCTTACAATTATAATGATTAACTGCTGCAATTGTCATAACATCTCCGAATTCTGATCACAAATTTCTCACATGTCCACCAGAGGGAGATTTACATGCCCTCTGTTGGTTAAGTTGTCAATCGATGTTAATCTGACTGAATTAATTCTTCATTTATCATAACTGACATTTAGGCATGGTAATACCATGAGAAATTTAAGGTTGTAAGATGCTCCTTAATGAGTATACAGCTATCACTCCGATGTAGCAGGACCGGGCCCTGAGAGCGACAGTGTGGATTATGCCCTGACCAATAAACGGAGAGTAGCCAAATTTGTCCAGGAATGGTGCAGAATAATTGGCAGTGCCTTTTGGGAAGACCGAACAATTAATGCATTCTTAGAGGTATGTTTTAAATTTTGGCATTTGATAAAATTTCAGACCTTCACCATATAATAGGTCGGATGACCTTTGTAAAATAATTTCATCTGAAGGGGCTGTAAGTTTCAAGTAGCTGGTTTTCTTTAAAATTACCGTCTTAATCCTAATAATATCTTGTTTATATACTGCATTTTTATTTCTTATATTTTAGGAACTCCACAGTGCCATGACCGAGGATTGTTTAATTTTCCCAAAATTAAAGCAGGAAATTGATCTCCTTGAATCCATTATGCAAAAGAAATGCAGGTCAGTAACAGGTTTGCCTATAAGCTGAATGTCAACTAACACCAAAATCTATTTGAATGTTTCTTTAATAAAAACATGAAATGATTATATACAAATAAGTTCAATGAGAAAACAAAAGAAATAACAACATCCAAAGTTAAATGAAAATGGGTTTACATCGTACATTCAAGTCACCACATGGGATTTTGAAGTTCATGCTTAACAGTTGCTGATATTCACATAAGGTATTTTAAAGTCTAAGAAACAATGCATGCTTTAAAGTCAAGAAACGCTAAACCTTAATAAAAAGAAGCATAATGCAAAAGTGCTGCCAAGAAGACAGATAAGACATCAAAAACACTTTCCTCACTGATAGGTAATAGATATGAGATAAATGTAATTACTGAATCATTCAAAACAAACGTTTAACAACAACAACAAAGTCTTAATAAATTGACATTACAGTGGTTTCTATCGACTAATGTGAAAACATAGTGAAACACAAATGACTATATATATAATGCACAATTAATGTCTGCAAGGTTACCTTATTTAGTGCTCGGACAAGTGTTTGTGTTAATAATGTAAATAAAACAAGCAAAATTTACAAGTATCTCTTAATGAAATGAACAGCAGGATATATTTCTTCTCGTGTGACAGTTCTTCTAATGGACTCTTCTAGATGGTCGTTTCATGACGATACTGCAAGAAACCAGAAACCAGAATAAGAATCATTCTGCAGGAAAAGATCTGGATAATTTCACAATAATATAACACAATATGGTAAAAATTTATAAGCATATCCAATACACCATAATTACTATTTTTGTCATTGCCCACAACAAAAATCTCACACAAAAAACTACGACACCTTCAGATGCCAAGCTCTCATCTAACTAAACCCAGAAAGTCATTTCTTTTGATCAGAATAAGCAAACAAAAGCATGCAATGAAACAAACCAACAAAGCAATCAAGTCAACTACTCTATACGTACCAAAATCTGCAGAACAAAGCAAATGAAAGAACTTAACCAAAGTTACTGGTCACATTAAAGCAGTGGCAATGCAGCTTGGCTGAAATTTCATTTCACCAATGTTAGGTTGCAGTAGACATTCATGCTCCTTCATTCAATCTTTGTGGTTATTCATACATAGGAACCTGTAGGACAGGACTGAACATTCATTTAGTATGATTGGTTAATTGGCATGGAGAATTGAAAGTGGCAAGAATAAGGTTTAGGTTGGGGGGTCCTGATGTGTTAGCGTTATAATGGAATCATGCATGGAGTGTCTTGGTGTGGTCAGGCATTTCAAAGGGATTATATGCGCATAATCATGTTCAGGTCATGTTCTCACAACAAATTTCTTTGCCCACTTGTACTTACTTCTTGGTGCTTTAGCTGTGGTTGAATAATCAGAAATTTGTCGGATGACTCTTCGAGCATGCTGTCTCGGCTCATGTCATGTCGGAAGCTCTGGTCAGCAAAGTAACCACTGGAGGCTGTGGAATAACGTGCTAGACTGTCCCTGCTTATGTCATGACGACCTCTTTGAAGGCCTTTCTCATTCAGACTGCGAATAAGAGAGTCTCTATTGATGGGTTTTCCTGAAATTGCTGGTGGGTCACACTCAAAGCTCGAGTTCAGAGAGCGAACTTTATATTCACCCATAATTCGGCTGACATCAGGGTCATCGTCTGAAACTTCACCAATCTCAAGGTCATCTTCAGTGTCTGTGTAGCTAGTAATGGTGGACCTTCGATTGAAAAACTCATCCTGGATATAAGCAGTGTGTACGATGTCAAGCGCCTTCTGTAATTCATCAATTGTGGCTGCCGAACCTCTCTTTTTCCACCAACGTCTCATCATGTCATTCACTTGGTCTCTGATATTACCTGGGTTCTTTAACTGAATGTCTTTGATCATTCTAAGGGTGTCAGCATCACTAAGAAGACCATCAAACAGAACCCAGGCAAGGTCTTTCCAGTTACTACCCAGACGGAAGAACAAGATGCTTTGGCGTCCTGGAGATAAAGGTCGATCAGGATTCACATCAAAGTCACTTTCGCTAGCAAAAGACCTGTTTGCAGAAGCAGCTGAGGTGGATAATTTGTTTTTCATACCTCTCAGTGTTCGACCACGAATTAATATCCACTGAGGGGGTAAGAACACATCATCAGAGGCCATCTCATACTCAGGAAGATTTTTCATAAGTTCGGCGGGAGGACGTTGGTTTTCAGACATTATTGCCATTTTCATGGTCTTGGATCTTTCTACTGTCTTTTGGTCAACTTGCTCTAACCACAGTCGTGCTGTGGCACTGTACTGGTCTAAGTCTATTGGGCCTGGTTCAATGTTGATGGGTTTGTCCTTCTTCTTTTTCTTCTTTTTGGGTTTCCTATCAACGATTGTAACCTTTTTAGTTGACGGTGAGACTGGCTGGAATGCACTAAAAGCATGAGGAGCGATAGGAGCATGGGAAAGCATCTGCGGTTGATGCATAAATGCTGTTGGACTATCTGCGCCTTCAGTGTCAGCTTCTCCTTCTGATTCTGTAAAAGGAGCAGGCTTATTTTTCTCTCCAAACATCTGAGCAACAAGTGCACTGTCATCATAGCTGCCATGATAGGCACTACTTCCGTAAAGTGCGGGAGGGTTGTTTGGCCGATACACGCCTCTAGTGTAGTGAATGGGCACATCTGTATCCCAGATGGGTCTCCTAGGTTTTAGTTTCGGTTGGTGTTGAAGGCTGTCTGTGATTGCTTCCATTGCAGCATCTTGAAGTGAACGTTCTCCCTTTACTTCCATATCCTGTACTTCAGCCTCACTGTGGATGCCGACATCTGAGTCACAATCTGGTTGTTTTAATGCCTCAGAATCAGATATAGCACCAGACGTACCTGAAATAATAGATGATTCTAATTAAGAGTTTACCTCTTTGTGTCCTTGAAATATATATGGTTGGTAGGACTGAGTCATAATCGTAAAAATGAGGGAATACTCACCCTCAGGGAGTTGTCTTTTCTTTTTCTTTTTACCACGTATGGAGATCTGACGTTGGAAATTTGATGCAGATTCATCTTGCTGTTCAGGTTCATCTTCAGTTTCTCTCTTTGCAACTTTTGCCCCAGGAACAGGAATATAGTCATCTTTATATTGGGGTTGCTGACTCTTAATGTGGGTTTGTTCATCTTGCATTCTTCTTGCATCATCCTCCAAAGGTTGAACATCATATCCTGGCTTTCTTGCAGCTGAAGCATACACAGGCTGAGGACGTACCACTGTTGGTGCTCCAACAGTTTTACCAGGGACCTGTTTGCCCCATGACCCTTTCGTTGAATTCTGTATTTCTATGTCCATTTCATTTTCATCACCTGCATAGACTGTTTGTCCCTCTAGAGCTACCTTCTGTGCTGTCCTTCCAGTCTCCCACGATGTAGGTTGAAAACCTCCAATTGTGGCATACTTTAGAGTTTCTGAAGTGTTGCTGTCAGTCATTGAAGCCAATATTCTCTGCATTTCAGCTTCATGTTCTGCATTGTCTTTCCATAATTGGGAAACAGCTTGAGCTTCATCAACAGAAGTGTTTGTACCAGCTTGGACAGTGTCCCTTGACTTGCCCCATTTAGTATGAGAAACTGGGCTAGCATTTTGTAGAGCAGGTTGTCTCACTTCAGGTGTATCCTTTGTTGACATTTCATGCTGCACTCCTGGTTTTCCATGAGAATATGCCTGTGCTGAAATTTCTTTGACATTTACACCAGGAGTTTGATGAACTGGACTCCCAGACAGTGGCGATGAAGTATATTGTGACCGTTTAAGCAAATCTTTGGGCTTCTTTGGAACCGCTGGCTTTTGTTTGGATATAGCATTCGTTTTGGCAGTTATGACTGTGGTAGTCACTTCATCAATGTTAGTCTCATGGATACCACTGGCTGAAGGCACAGGTACTGTGGACTGATCTTCCTGACCAATTGGAGGCTGTCTTTGACTCAATGTTGCACCTTTCCTCAGTTGCATGTTAGCATCATCATTCAAATATATTTGGTTTTGGACATCCATGTTTAATTTTTGCTCTGGGCCTTCCATAGCAGACTTATATTGTCTATTGATATCCTCTAGTGAACCTGGGGATAAAGGCTCCTCTCTCTCAACTTTGCGTCCAGACCAAAATCCTGCCTTTCTGGGGCCATCCTTGTTTTCTTTGACTGTTTCTTGTCTGTCCAGCTTTGATCCAAAAAATGTTGCTTCAAGACCTTCAGGAGTTCCTATGCTCTTTTCAGAAGTGTCCGACCTTGCCGGGGACAAGGGATCAAGGGCTGACTGTTGCATGTACCCTTGTTGGCTGGTCTGTTGAGTATTAATAGACAAAGGCACAGTGACTTTCCTCTCGCTGTATGATCCATGTTTGGCATAGGGCTCTTGATCATAGCTCATTATATCATCAGCTTGTTTCATTTGTCCCTCTTGAGTACTAGGTGGAATATTTTCAGACACCTCCGCAACTGTAGCTGACCTGTCAGCAGTCTTCTTTTTCTTCTTCTTTTTCACCTCCATGCCATCTTTTTCTTTCTTCTTTTTCTTCTTAGGCTTTTCAGCAGGTGCCTCTTCTCCTGGAAGTACTACTTCATCTGTCAAACCAGTGGCTCCTGTATGAGAGTCACCTGGCTGTTGATCCACAGACTTCTTTTTGGTCTTCTTTTTCTTCACCACTTTTGTTTCACCTTCAATCTCTCCTGGCACTGAGCTTGTGCTCTTCTTCTTTTTCTTTTTTACTTTTCGTTCCTCAGCAGCTGCACTTATCTGGGCCACTTCATCATCTTCTGCATCTAATAGATTCTTTGTGGTGGCTGCAGGACTGCTTGTGGCTGGTTTCAATTCAATGACACTAAGCACACTCCCCTGGTCACTGACACTACTACTAGCTTTGTCTTCACTTGACACTGAATCAGATCCAAAACTTCTTCCCCTATGCTCTTTCACTGCAATCTGGCCAGCAATAAGTCTTTCAATGTGTTGTTCATTGGTTTGATCCAGTGGCGAAGGATGCAAGTCTTGTCTGCTACCAACTGGCTCGAAATTTTCGTCATACTTTTCAACCTCTGAACTGGTGTCCAGCTCGCCTTCTTCAATTTCAAGGTATTGCACTTCATCCTTTTTAGGTTCATGTGTTTCAGATTTGACCACAGTTGTTGAAACTGTTTCAACTTCACCATTGTCGCCTACTCTTTGCTCCACCACTGTCACTGTCTCCTTGGTGTTGACAGTCCTCACCAAAATACGCTCTGTACTTGTTCCTGTGTCCACAATAGCCAGATGTTCTTCTTCCTCCAAGTCATCTTTACTGTGTGTAGACAGTGGAGAGAAGGACTTGTCGTGCTGAACATTAGCAGGCTGCTCTGATACTTCACTGCTAGCTTCTGTTTCTCCCTCTGATTCTTCTTCCTCTTCTTCTATTGGCTCTTCAGCTTCCTCGATTGTTTCTGTTAAAAGGGGAGTCCTTCTGGGACTCATCCTCCTTCGCATCATGGCCTTGCTAACAGAAACAGACACTGGTTGACCAACTCCTCCATGGGCAGCTGTGCTGAGCTTACCCCTTTTGCCAGCAGGTGATTTTCTGGCCTCAGCAGCCTTCCTAGCAGCCGCAACTTGTGCAGGATCTACTTTTGGTCTAGGTTTTACTCCTTTCCTTGATCCAAACATTGCCTCAATTGGTTCAATGGGACCAACATCTTCCAATTCATCCAACTCCTCTACTTCGGCTGATATTTCTCCAGTTTCAAAGTTGAATTCTCCTTGATCACTACTGCCACTGCTACTGTCAGTGCTCTTCTCTTCATCATCCTCCTCCTCTTCTTCCTCATCCTCAGATTCATCCTCAGTGGCAGTTTCTAGTTCTTCCTCGGCTTCAAGAGCACCAGGCTTTTCATCCTCTTTGATTTCAATTTGTTCTCGTTGTCCAATGTCCTGAATTTCAGCCAGAAGGTGTTTCTGATGTTCAATATGAGTGATAGTATATTCAATTTCTTGCGCACTTTCATTAACAGGTGATATAGGTAAATCTGGTGTAATGCCTTCTCTCTTGAGCTCTTCTGCTGCATCAATGTGTTTCTGGATTAAAGCTTGTTTTGCCTCTTCCACTTCTTTGCGTGAAGCAAGTCTTTCTTGAGCCCTGAGCAGCTCTTCTCTATCCATGGCCTCAGCCTCAGCTAGAGCCTCTTCTAGGGCATCCGTTTTAGTCACTATCTTACCAAATGATTTATAGGGCTTTGGAATTGAGGCACCAAGTAATTTACCCCCACGTGGAGGGTCTGGAACAGGAGCTTTGAATTCAAAAACTGTGGGACTTCTAGCTGGGGAAGTTGCACTGGATGGACTATACAGAGATCTGGATGGACTATACAGAGATCTGGATGACAACCTACTCCTGTGTGAAGGACTGTCATAATTTTCAGTGTCTGATGCTTCGCTATTACTTTCAATGCCCACTGGCGGGTGTAACATGAATGCCCTGCGAGCTACACCTTTGGTAGCACGATTGTATGCCTTGGGTACCTCACCAGTAACTCTCATGTTGAGACCACTACGGGCACTACTAGTTTCACTGATATAGCTCTCTGGAGTTTTGGCATTTCTACGTAATAACTCTAAGGGAGTGGGAGAAGTTACATCTCGCTCAGGACTGGATGTTGTGACACTGACAACACGAATGTCATCCAGAGATACTGCCTTTCTTTTAGAACCAATCTCTTCATCCAATTTATTGTTTTCATCCTTGCCACTTTCAATATTACCATCAGTCCTTTTATCATCATTTGCAAAAGCTTCAGATGTATGTTTCTTCTCAAGCTGTAATTGAGCAGATGCAGAAGCACTAGGAACAGCGTCACTAACCTTGTATGGCTGTGTGGCAGGCTGTCTCGTGTGCTGGGTTCGCTGGCGTTGGTACGAACCGAGTTCATCTGGAGAGTGTCGCCCTGCTGATTCTTGATAAGTTGCCTCTGGCGTTATGGAATAGTACATATCATGGGACTGTGGCTTGCTTGTCATCTGAGACAGAATCTCCATTGGTGGTCTCTCTTCTTCCTCTTCAGTCTGGTAGTCTGACTCTTCAGATTCCGACTGTTCTCTCTCCCCTTGTACACCAGAGGCGTGGGAAGCAACACCAGACACAGAAGCATAGGTTGACTGTGCTGTAATGTAGTGTGACTGCACTGTTGTCTGGCGCATTTGACCCATGTTACCTACATGGGCTGAATGGCCGACAGGACCTTCATTAGCCATCTCCACAGTGGTAGCAGTGCCGGGTTTCACATCCCATTTATTTTTTTCTGGAGTAGTCACTATCTGCTGAGTTGCTTTAGCAGCAGTGCCAGTCCTATTCTGTTGCCTTGGCTTTGGCTTTGGACCGGTCGGACCAGCTCTCTCTTCATGAAATGGTTCTGGTAGCTTTTTCCGCTGAGTAACAGGACTGTTCTCTGCAGACTTGGATTCTATTGACTTTGCAAAGGCAAGAGCTTGTGAAAAGTTCACATATGCAGGAGCATCAGGACTTTGTTTTGGGGACTGTACAACTTCGTCTTCTTCTATCACAAATGTTTCCTGCAATGCTGGTGGTGGTGAAGCAGGGGGAGGAGGAGGTGGTGGTGGAGGCTGAACTGGCAAGGAAGGGGGTTCCTGAGCTGGCCTTTGTGCTGATTGTTTACTTGATTTAGGTTTCTTCTTCTTCGTTTTAGCCTCAGCCAGAGCCTTCTGTTGTTCTTCTTGGAACTTTAAATGCTGTTGTTGCAGCTCTTGCTGTTGGAGCATCAGTTGCTGAAGCTGCTGGTGGATACTCTGGAGTTGATTTTGGTTGAGCTCGAAGTGCTGGAGCTGCTCCATAGCTTGTTGCAACTGTTGCTGTGTGTGTGCTTGTTGAGCTTCCAACTGTTGCTTGTTCAATTGGCGTGCTGAGCTGACATCATCATCGTCCTGAATTTCATCATTCTGGTATATGTGTTCATCATGGTAACGTTGTTGGGCTGCTTTGTTTATAACTTTTCCATCTGAGGTCATGTCATAGACTGTCTGCTGTATGGCATTTCTGACAGCATCTCTTTGTACTTCAGACACATGACTGGATTCCATTTCTGTGCTATCCATGGAGAGATCTCCTGCACGATATCCATAATTTCCAGGTGTGAAACCAGGTTGATAAGCCTCAGACTGGGCAGTCTGCACAGTATCAATACTGAATGAACTGTACTGGTCATTGTCTGGGTATCCCGTCTTGTCAGTATTGAGCACCAAATTCCCTTGACTGTCACTTGATGGAATAACACCATACTGGCTTGTGTCAAACTGAATTGTGAGTGGCGTACCACCATATCCTCCATACTGGACCTCAATAGTACCATTCTTGCCAGGAATTAAGCGAATTCCTGCCTGGCTCTGTTGTCCAGTGCTTGGCAATCTCTCTGTCCTCTGATTGAGGCTGGTAGTTGACTGATCTCGTGACCTACTTGGAAGAGGCGGTGCAGGATCTCCCTTCAAATTTTCATAAACAACTCCTTCATCACGATCTGATCTGAAGATATTTTCCATTGATTTGGTAGGTCTTGGTTTTGGTCTGGGTCGTCGCTTCCCTTCCATGGACATGTAAGTTGATTCTGAGCCCTGAATGCTTGTGATGTCGCTGACACTCTCTATTCTGTCAGCATCTCCATCAAAATTTCTTCTATGCTTTCTGTCCTTATTAACAATATGTCTTAGGTCATTGTTTACAATAGTGGAATCAGTTTTCATTGAGACCTGAGTCATGTGATCCTGCACACTAATCATACTGACAGAGTCATCAAGTTCACTGTCATACTGAGTTCCATAACTTTGTGTTTGCTTCCTGTCATTTTCATACTCAGTTCCATGACTGTGCTTTTTTTTTTCAGTTTGCTGACTGGAACTTGTCTGCTTTTTGGGCTTATTAACTTTAGCATATAGAACACCAGAATTTTTGTCATCTTCCTCATACCTGTCACTTTCATTTGATGATGGTGGCCTTCTTCCCTTGTGACCATGGCCATGGCTGTGGTATGGATCACGATACTTATGACTCTTGACTGGATCTTCAAATACAGATGACTCAATGGTTACACTGGAGTTGATGGATCCTTTGGAGTGAGATCTGTGCATTGATTCAATAGTTGGGGCAGGAGAGATGGAACCAATTGATCGTGGTTTTCGGAATATGTTGTGACCAGACATCATTGATAGGTCACGACTCAGCAGAGTTGATCTGGAGGTGGAAACAGCAGGGCGAGGATTCAACATTGCATTTTTCAGCACTTGCTTGGTGACAGGATCGAAATCTGGGACCACATCAATGGGCTTGAGCTTTTCATCATTTTCTAAGAACGGACTAGCACCTATCTCGAGGAGCAACTCCACGATCCTCTGGTACTGATTCATGGCAGCAAGGTGGAGGGCAGTGTCACCATAAACATTTTTCTCATTGATGGCAACACCAAACTTGATCAATACTTTAGCAGTCTCATTGAAATACTCCTTATCCCTCATACGATGGGGATTGTACTGATTTAGCACAACACAGTGCAAGGGGGTGTTTCCATCGGAGTCTTTCAAGTTCACTTCTGCATCAAACTGGTCGACCAGTGCTAAGACCGTCTCCACATGACCGTTTTCTGCAGCCAAATGAATTGGAGCCTTTTCACGCTTGTCCAGGTAGCAGGGGATCTTGATGTTAATGTTGCCCACATCGCGAGAACAGAATAGCTGGATGAGATGGATATGTCCCTCCTTCGCTGCAATGTGAGGAGGGACAGCATCCCACTGGCCTTTCTGATAAACATCTGCATCATACTTCAGCAAAGTTCTGACCAACTGCAAGTGACCATACAGTGTAGCCACATGGAGAGCTGCATTTCCTCGTCGATCAGGGATCTTTGGATCAGCTCCCTTAGAAAGAAGCATGCGGGTCATGACCTTGTCTGCTTTCTTGACCGATATGTGCAGTGGTGTTTCTTGATTATGGTCACCAATATTTGCATCAGCATTGGCATCCAGCAGAATCTGCACTGTGTCGTAAAGTCCCAGATCTACAGAAATGTGAAGTGCAGTCACAATTTCTTTGCGTTTGCTGCTGAAGATGGTATGATGCACGAAATTTGGGTCGACTCCTTTATCCATCATGTACTTCATGATGCGTGGGTCTTCTTGACGAGCGGCCAGGATCACAGGGCAAGCGAATTTCTTGGTGGGCTTGTGCTTGATGTCCGATACACATATTTTCTGTATCTTCTTATCTGCCTTTAAATATTTCTCAAGGATAGACTTTAACTTCTGGAGGTCATTTTCCCGAATAGCATTCAGGATCTCAGTCCCATAGTCTTTGATCACCGTAGTCAGCCCCATCTTGTATATTCTTCGAAAGTCTCTCAGATGATTATAAACATGCAGTTGTTTTCTGAAATGCAATTTCACACAAATTAACATCTTTCTTAGATTCAATCAAATGTAAGCAATTCAACAGTGAAATTCTGTACCATATAACTTCCCCAACGTGAGTCTTATAATAAAAAAAAACACGAAATTTACCCACAGTTCTATAAGAAACTATTGGTCGACCTCATTAAAGATGCTCATATAACATACTTCGAAGGTGAAATGATGATATAGATAACTGACCGATAACGTCTATAAATATTCAGATAATAACGATAAGCTTAGGGGACCATATAAAGCTAGCTATATTTCATGAATAACATATAGCTCCGGCATAATTGGGGTCACCACACCTAATTCCGTTTGATCAATGATCTCTTCATAACAATTGACATCGAGCAACGCCCAGCACTAATCCAGAAACATCGCATGCAATGCAGGCATCAGTCAAGGAACACTGGATGTCTGCTTTTACTAGTAAAACCATTCACTGTCTAACCTCAAAGGCTATCTGTCTTCAGTGTGTACCAACTTGTCAGGCAACGTGAAAGTATTGGCAAAGGAGGCTGATTAGATTTGAAATTTTAGATACAATATTGTGTTGCTTCAGTGTCCAGTTAAGGCATGCAGCCTGTCCAATTTCCAGGAAAAACCATATTAGATATAATATATTTACTTATGATGATATAGTGACACTTAGGTCGCAGGTGTGCAGCATTACGTCTATTCAAATTGCAAAAACTCCAGAATATAGATTAGCCCAAGGCAATTGCAATGTGATCCACTCAACCTCCCCCTTGGTCTAGCTGCAAATGAAAATGTTGTGTCATGGGTGGAAGGTCGTGAACTATGGAAAATAGATAATGCATTGGTAGCACAGCACAAAATAGAGAAGCAAAAGCTATTGTCATACGATCTGAATACGTCCCTGGTCACCTGCACGGTTTCTACAAGGTTCAGAGTCAGGTGACCTCCACAGGTTACAGGCTTATTTTACAGTGTCTGAATGCATACCGGATATTGTTGTACAAAAATGTAAGGTAATCCTGTCAGGCGTGCTTCGCTGGTGCAATTAGATCGACGGGACACTGGCAAAATTTTAATAAAATTACAATTATATAAAGACACCCATAGGAAAGGGAGTTAATGGGGGTCAGGAGCTTCAGGATGGCAATATGCACCTGCTTGAATTGTAAACAAGGTTGACAGAGAAATCCCTTTGCCTAATGAAGATTAAATCTTCCTGCACCCATGCATCACATTGTTATTACAATGTCACGTGGCTTACATCTATTTTGTAAGCATTAGGGTTCACAGGTGCGCCGCTGTGTGAAAAGCAGGTTATATAAACGCCAAAACAAAGTGATGATTACTTCAAACAACTGCCTCCTTTGAACCTAAGTAATTTCGCAACACGCCATCTTATGTTTACACAAGCACCATGTTTATTTTATCATAACTGTTTGAAAATCTGCTAAATAGGTCTATCACCACAGTACAGTATGTTGACAGGACAAAGTCGCATTCACTTGTGGTCTATTTTTAGAATAGGGGTTTTCCCGGGCAGTGCTTGTCTTGACTAGTCTTGTTACTTGCATAACATTAGCATACAATGATTCACACGAAAGTCATTACATAAGATAAGTCAGATTGTCTAGTATACATTCACAAAATCTTATTTGCTACATTGTGATCACTGTGATTTTCTGTGATAATCGGGTCTTTTTAACACCTGCGCATTTTTATGAAGTTCCTTAGCATTTTTGCCACAACAAACGTACCTAGCTTTCTTCCTTTTCGCTATATCCATAACGTTTGTGACAACATAAGTCTGTTTGTATTTCCATAGAGTTAATCCTTAATTGTAATTATCCAGCCAAAGTAGCATTAACAGGCATCCAAAAGCCTTTGTTTGACACCAGGCTATGCTTTGTTGCCTTGCCTTGGCTAAAATAAAGTTGACACAGTGAAAATGGGTGTGACTGCTCAAAATCCTGACACTTTTTGTCTGTAAATACTATGCATGTTGTTCAACCTCAGGGCTTGGAGAAGTGTCGCTGTTTAGACGTCTATTCCACCTTGAGGTGAATGTCTATAACATTGAATAGCATAATCCTATGTCTCCTAGCATCTGATTCACTTGGTCAGGTAGTTCGGACTCCTATCTTTATGTGTGGGAACTTAATAAGTCCATATCAAAGTTCAAGTGATTGCATGCCAAGAACTTTTTATTACAGTGCAAACAAAAAGTGAAATTTCATGCTCTACTTGGAACTGCAAACTATGCCACAAGCAAAATAAAATACATCCCAATACATAATCTAATGAATAATGTGCAATGAACGTTTGTAGCATTCTGTGTCAGTGGACATGTGCAGTCAAATTTATATTAGGTCCCAGACTAATCCCATCGATTTATTGATTACCCATATCGTTACATATATAACCTGCTAGAGATCGTGATAATCTACTTCTGCATCACTGTTTCATAAACAAGAATGCGAGCAGTGTAACTGTGATTAATGTGAAAGAAAAAAATAACTCATCGATAAGCTTAGAATAATCACGATCTTGAAAACCCCTGAATTATGAGATAACAGGCACAATCAGTGACTCACGTAGACATAAGGCAATTACATCTTTACATTGAGAACAAATTACTTGCATCGTTGCATTGCGGATGATTTCTGATTACAAAACTGATAATAATGATTTATCATTTCAAATTGCTTATCACAAAGAAGATGTCTTAGAAAATGATATAGTTCAGGTACAGAGCGCTTATCAGCGATTATAACCTTGGTTCTGTGCTATTTAACCAATATCAAAAATACGTTACCCTGGGGATGGTACCAAAATTTCACTGTTGGTTATTGCTGTTCTGTATGACATGTTAACCTAATATCCCTTAAACTTCTGAAATTACCTTCAATACGTGAAAATATAATTTAATACGGCTTTGACTTTGATGGCTGGTTATTGGTTTTAAGTATAATATATATATACTGGTTTTAGGTATAATTTTATGTATGTAATGTACTCACTGTTGTTTTGGGTTGCATTATTGAAATTCTTCCGAAACTGCAGTTACTATATTTGTCGAAATGGACTCTGAAACAAAAAGAAAGAACAGAGTTATTATCGATAATTAACATATATTAATAGTAATACATGCATTATAAAGATGCATTGCCTAAAGTGAATCCTTTGAAATTCCAGTGTTTTCAATGCATCACCTGTCAGCCATGCAGGTCAAATAATTTACCCTCAGGACACTGAGGACAGATATAATTGATAAGGGAGCACAGCCAAGTGCATTTTGGGCTATTATGATTTGCATGCATGAATACAAGGAAGTGTCTCTTTGTGCTGTATCTTTCCTTTCTTTCCTTAACTTACGTTATTTTGTGAGGTAATTTACTTCCATCAAGAACACGCAATGTTAAGTGCTACAGCTTTTAAGGAGGAGAAGCCAGCCAGTGAGACAATTAGTGCAGTCCTGTCAAGTGCAATTGGGTAAACCTCAGCACCACTATGCCATTGTGATCAACATTTGGCAGTCTGCATTGTACCAGATCCCAGCTGACAAGCAATTCAAATGCAAACACCGTTAAAGAGGGGCACTAGAGCAAGACATGCAATGAATACTCACCCTTCGTGTCTTTTCACACAACTTAAGATTTTCCCATAGTCAGAACTGACACAAATACAGTTAAGAAGCTTACTTGAAATTATAATAATTTAGGTATGTGTCATCCCTAGAGTTGATGACATATTTCGTCATGGAATTCCCAAAACAAAGCTTCTGATGGATATCACATCTTGGATCAATTTATCTGATCCAGTGGCTGTTGAATGAGTATGGAAATGTTTTCCGGCAAGTAATTGACCACGAAATTTAAAAGAGTAGGGAATAAATGTTTGTGTATCATTTGCAAATTCAGCTGGAAGTTAAAAGTGGCTGACGTGATCCCATATGACGTGTTGGTGCTCCAGCCAGACGAAACAAAAATGCCTTTAACTACAGGTGTGTCCTCATACCTGGTATTACCAAACTGTAGATACATTTATCATAAATCCACTGGTCAACACTTACCTTTGATAGCAGTGGTCCTTTAGAGGGTAAATCCTTTGTTTATCAACTCGACTGTTCAAACGTGACCTCCTTTACACTTCCACTGGCTCGACTATCCCAGCATTCACACAGGTAAACTAGGTCATGACTAAAGCGTCACCCAGGCCAGGCTGATGGTACCTGTGCTGCCACTAACGGTCAGGTATGGTACTTGGCATCACTGGTATCAGCAACCGCCATCTGGTGTTGTGTGCAGAAAACTGATGGCTACAGCTCTATTACAGCTATTACACAGCTTAGAATACATTGAATTGAATTAAATCGGCGTAACTCCATTAATTAGTAAAATAGCATACAATCTGATATATCACAGTTACCACTTAGGCAATACTCTATCTTTGCAGCTAGTTGATAGAACTGTTAAATTTGGTTAAGTGAAATGATAGTAGCACAACTGTTCAAACATCATAAACGGATTTCAACATTTAATACCAAACTGTCTCATTAGGTGCACTTGTAACATGAACTGATTTAATGACTAACTTGGATTTTTGAAAATTTGACAGCACAAATTGTTAGGCCTCAGAGAAACTAGCTTTATTTTCACCTAGGTATGGATATAGATACATATGGTGCTTGTCCTTTAAGACCGTAACTTTATTAAAATGCTGATCTCCTAAGCTGTTATTGCTGATTAAATTATTGATTTAACGCAAATATCTCCACCTTAATTACATGTATTGCATTGAGCCATTTTGTTTCCAGCAACGGAGTGGCTACAAAACAGACCAACAACAGATCTCCAATCAACAGGGCTGCAAGAAGACTCTCTCGTTGTGAAAGTTCCTCAGATTTTGATAAGAACTTATTAACAAGAACTCCAATAAAACCAAAGGATCCTTGTACGTTTGTTGAGATGTTTTTGTCACCAAATTAGGCGTTTTAAGATTATTATCGACCTTGTAAGACGTTGATAATGAAGAAGAATTGCCGCACCTGTTTCTTATAAAGGCTTAATAGTAATCGAAGTCCTCTAGCCATCTTTAAAAATGATAACACAACACTCGGCATTAAGCTGCAATATGTTCCGTTTAGTGCGTCTGGTATAAATTGGTTGTAGACGTCTATGTAATTTAGTCGATGTGATTTTTATCTATAATACATCTGACATGTACACCTTTTTATCATTACCACAAAAAGCAAAGTGTAAAACATTGCAGTCGTTCATGTAATTGTGGCCTGTTCACTTTTAAGTGCACATGCATTTGCCTTGTTGTTTCCAGTTATTTTCAAAGTTTACTGTGCTGATCACACTTACACAACCTTGAAATTACCAACTGACGCTTCAGTGGAACAGATTATCAGGCATTCTGCTGACAAGCTGTGTGTCGGTGCTGACTTCGTGCTCTGTGAGGTCAAATCTTCAGGAGGTGAGTTATACAGACCGCCACTTGTTTGTCACATCACATAGTATGTTTACCACACATTGGGTTATCAACGTAATGTACTTATATTATTTAATTAAAATATATATATATATATAGATTTTATTGACATGTAAAATATCATAAGTGATACATATGTCATTCAGTTAAAAGATAACATGAAAGAGACATTAATGTAAATACAGAAAGCAATAAAATTTCAGTGAGAATAATTAGGCGTTTTAATTATTAAAAATTAAAATTTAATTAAAATTACACACTATTTATTTCAGAACGTATTGTCATGAAGGACGGCGACCTAGCAGTGAACACTGGCCTCAGTGTGAATGGGCGAATGTTTGTAGCACCTCGAGATCATGTGGATTCTCTGGTGAGGTCCTCTTATAAATCTGTCCATACTCAGTGTACAAAACTTTCAAACTTATGAGTATCATATTACTTACTCGTAATTCGTAATTGTTGTCTGGTACATGGCCAAATGTGCCACGTGCGTTTTCCATGAGAAGGATAAACGCATAGAAAACGCATGGTTTTTAGCTAATTATAATGAGGCAAAACACATGCGTTTTCCATGTGTTTATCCAAATGCATGGAAAAGCACGTGGCACAATTGGCCATGTACCATCGTGTGGTGCTACATAAATAAGAAGATAAACTTGTTTTCAGACTCCTCTTCCAGAACAAGAATACTCCATCCAGACTGGTATTGCAAGTTCGTCAGTCCTCGAGATATACAGCTCAAGAGAGCTGGCTTACAACCTCACTCTTTATGACTGGCAGTTGTTCAACTGTTTACACGAGGTACACTATAGAATTTAGCTAGCTGCTAGCATTAATTGGCGTTTGATGCTTTCTCTCCTTGATTTACATCATATGTCGTTAATACCTGCATTATACAATTTTCAGTATGAGTTAATCTACTTGGTATTTGGTCGCCACAAGTTCAACCGCATCACTTGCAACTTGGATGTATTTTTGCGCCATTTCAATGAGATCCAGTTCTGGGTGGTGACTGAGATGTGCCTGGCGACTAATCTGAGTAAACGAGTGCAGCTGCTGAAGAAGTTCATCAAAATTGCATGCTAGTGAGTGATATAATAGATATTAATAAATAAACAAATAAACGTGTATAGCATTTGTTCCAGAAATAAATTGCTCACTTGCACCTGTATTTGAAGAAACCTATTGTTCGTAGTATTGCAAGTTCTGAATAAGTGAGTTTATTCCGGAGGCGAGGTGCAGTTAATGGCTAAGAAGGCACAAGCTCAAATTTGTTGATAAACTGAGACAGGACGAGCAAATTTTTGTCATTGCTTCTGAGATTTATTGCTTATTTACAGATTTATTTGCACGTACTCTCTTACTTCTTTGTACGTATTTTGTTGGTTTGACATCATGTGGCAGTTGTACAGTGCTTTACCATTGGGAAAACTAACGGGACAGTTTTTTATTTTTGCACCTGTCTTTATACAAACATTTGTGTAACATTATTATTATTATCATATCATTTATTGAAACTCCATTCGTTTCGCATTCATGGTACTCGTATCTTTTCTTATTCTGCAAACATTTCTTATTCTGAGCAAATATTACACAATGTGGGACGGTTTCATATTGCTCAGAATAAGAAATGTTAGAATATAAGATGATAAAGAAGTAAGACGTTCTGTCTCCATAGCAACCATAGAGCTGTTTAGTTGTTATGTTAGGAAACAAGAATCTATGAACGTGCAATTGGGCGCCTTGGTGGGACCTATGTGTTATTGCGTAATGACAGACTGCACTACATAGTCACAGGACTGAATTGTCCCCCTTTGTTCATTGCTCTTCTTTAAATGAGACTCAAATCTTCCGTCTCCCTTAATGTTTGACCTTGGAGAGACCTTGGAGAAACGGCCTAATTTCTCCGAGGTTTGACAAACCACAGGTTCTGGAAAACAAAACTATTTTTGCCCTACAAAGCAAACCTGGAATTAGTCAAGTTATACTTTTTCTTTGTATTAAGTCCTTGTACAGAACTTCAAAGATGGTGTGTGTTGTAAGAGTATATATAAGTTATTTGCCCCAACTTGCTGACCTTCTCTAAATTTCTCGGCTGTTTAACTGAAAATACTCCAACTTGTCTCTTTTGCAGTTGCAAGGAGTATCAGAATCTCAATTCCTTCTTTTCTATCGTCATGGGACTGAGTAACATTGCTGTATCGAGGTTATCTCAAACATGGGAGGTGAGATCTCAAGTTTATAAAATTGCATCCATAGCCAATAATATATCCATATTCGTGTGGACATTTGTGAAGACTTTTTGGATCTCTGTATACATATTATTTCTCCTACAGAAACTGCCAAACAAATTGAAGAAGATGTTCGCAGACTTCGAGATGATGATGGATCCATCCAGAAATCACCGGTCTTACAGGCTAAGCGTTGCTAAAATTGAACCGCCTATCATACCTTTTATGCCTCTCCTTATGAAAGGTAAGACTTGGTGTTATATCATGATGCAGAATTAGATTGTTTATATCAGTTTTATAATTCACTAATGAGTTTCACATCACATTTTGAAATTCTTTGTCTGAGAAAAGCTCAGCTTACTTCACCTTTGTTAACTTTTCGTTTTTCAGATATAACTTTTACCCATGAAGGCAATAAGACTCACTTTGACGGACTGGTCAATTTTGAGAAAATGGTAATGATAATCCATATTTTTAACAATCTGTTCGATTATAAATAATTTACAAAAGTTAATTATCAGTTTGTTCGTTTCAGCACATGATTGCTCAAACATTAAGGACCATCCGGGTATGCCGAAGCAAGCCATTAGGTAAAGCAAAGTTTACCAACTTTGTATATTATTTTAAAAAAACTATGATATTTCATGTTCACACTAGTTAGTTGATAAGGTTTGAAAATCTAAACATTATTTTCCAGATATTGAAAGTCCATCAGGGGTGAAAAACACGACAGAAATACTCAGTTATCTCAGGTAAATTTTAAGTGATCACAAACCTAGCAGGAACGAGTTTCCATGTGAGCTGGTTGTGGAAAATGTTTGTAATCTAAATGAACGGTAATAATTCTCATTGCAGAAACTTGAAAGTCATTGATAACCAAAGAATATTTACTCAGCTGTCCCACAGACTAGAAGCTCGAAGAACATGACCAGGATTTCTAGTATTTACATTGGTGTGAACTGACACTGCTACACCCAAATTGTGAAGTTTTTTCTACAAATTGCTTTCATCATACTACCATAATGAGCCTAAATCAGTCATGTCTTCATGAACATTTCTATGTGTTTAGTTTTTGCATATCTCAGATTTATTCAGACAGGGGACCATCACAAGATGGCCAGCATCATTTTATTTTGAAGAAGTTTACCAATCTTTATTGTATGAATATAGGAGTTTAATGTGTTAATTATTGTTGTTCCATTTCATCCCAGCTTCTCACATGATATAGATCTACCAAATGTACCTTTTTGTGATACTTGTACATCTGTCTACAAGTGCTGTGAGACATCCCAAGTGCCATTACATGCCTAAGCTTTTACATTTTTGCCATCCAGACAGCATATTGCCTGTCATGTTTCCTCTTCTTGTTGATATCATCCAAAAATAACTCCCTTGTCCATTGTTCTTGCCCATAATTGCTTGCAATATTTCCAGTTAATATATTTGAATTGTATTAATTATGCACATTGTGTATCTTCATGTCAACAATACTATGTAATCCAAATGTACAATGTAAGTGTTCCTGCATAATATTATGTTGATTTATTGAGTAGCAACATAAACGCATTTTAAATGTCATCATAGGAAAAGTGCTTGACTAGATTACGATAACAATAGCACGAAACATGTTAATTAAATAATGAAACAATGCAAGTTCATATTGAGAAGTGACAGGTAGAAGGTTCACTGTAATTTTCTGCAATTTACTGATTTCAATTAGGGGCGTCACTTTCGCTACTCAGTTTAATATTTTAAATAAAAAGGCTGTGCAGATTCTTTAAAATAATGTTGAGGAGGGTTTATTTTGCCTTTGCCATTGTGTGGGCTGGGCTTTACGCATTTATTTTAGAGATTCATGGATCCATGATAGATTTTAATAGTCATAACTGTATCTGATTGACTTCAGACAAAAGGTACTGCTGAGTTAGAGTTTATAAGTTCTGGTGCTATTGTACCGTATTTACCCAATACTACCCTGGGCGATTGATATTTAAGAGTGAGGTTTTGATTATGGCAAGTGTCCAATGTGGTTCAAAACTGTCTCTGACATTAAAATGAGGTTGAATGATAATAAAGACCCGGTGGATAATCTGGCACTTACGGTATTTGAACTGCGTTATGATGATATATGTATACTTATACAAATAACATTCTTTGTTTTAATAAAACGAAATGAGTCATGGATTTCATTGTATGGAACGTTATTATTCGAAACAATAAATGATTTGACAAAACATAGTGTTTCTATCTCTTTGATGCCTGAACTTTGTATCAAATTTTCAATGTAATAAAATGTACATGTTATACGGTTGCATAACTCAAAGGTGGGGTGATATTTTAAAGTCTTTATTCCCCAGATTCAGATTCAGATTCTTTTTATTTTGCCAAAAAAAAAATATATATATATATATTGACAATTTATTTTCATATTTTCATTCATAAACATAAATATATTTTATCCAGGTGGAGAGATCCATTAATATTACATAGTGAACATTAAATCAAACACAATATGTATTGGAAAAGTATTATGAAGAAGCAGTAGGATGAACATTTATACATATATAGCAATTTTCAATACTTCAGTCTGCAGAATAAGACGCTACAGTGCTATTTTTCACATATTTCTTAAATCCATCTAAGCTATGTGTTTCTAGTTTTTCTCTGTAAGTTATGGACATATTATTAAGGGTTTTGATAAATCTATAATTAATACTCTGTTTTGCAAATTCATGTTTAATTAAGGGAAGTTGTAGTTGACCAGCTATTCGAGTTTCATAGTAATGAGGATCATCTCTAAGTGGCAGTAGCAAATCAAGAAATACTGTGGCAAGGCATTGTTGAATAGTTTATGGCAGAATTTCAGGTCACACAGTGCACAGATATCATGGAATTTTAAAAGATTTAGTTTTTTAAATAAACCACTGGTATGGCAATTATTTTTACTGTTAGTAAGAGCTCTGACAGCTTTTTTTTGTAAAATGAAAATATTTTGACATTGCCAACCCCAAAGAAGAGCTCCATAGTTTAAGTGTGATAACACGAGGGAATTGTATATATGTAACAAGGCACAGAGAAGCAACATATGTTTTAATCTGTGCATAATGCCTACTGTTTTTGACAATTTCTTTGTTATCATATCACGGTGAGCTTTCCTATTTATATGTCTATCTTACATTATGCCTAGGAAGTTAAATTCATTGACAAATTCGATAACAGAGTCTTCTATTTTAATAGTAGGAATTTGAACTCTTCTTTGTGGTGCATGGAAAATCATTGCTTTCGTTTTGCTTTTGTTAATAGATAGCTTATTTACCTTCATCCAATTGCTCACGCTGACCAACTCATCATTTAGATCTCTTTCACCCTGAAAAGTATTCAGGGAAGCAACGAGAGTCTATCATCAGCATAAACAATTGGATGAAAGACAGAAGTAGCGTTGACAAGGTCGTTGACATAAATGATAAATAAAAGAGGACCAAGAATGGATCCTTGTGGAACACCAAGCTGAAGTGGAACATGATTAGATTTGATATTGTCTACAACATATTGCACTCTGTTAGTTAAATAGCTTCGAAGTAATTTAACTGAAAGATCTTTCATGCCATAGTGTTTTAATTTAAACAGAAGTATTTCATGGTCCAGTGTATCAAAGGCCTTTGATAAATCAAGATAAATATTAATGTGTACTTTTTTGACGTCCATTTCAGTGATGATTAATTCTACCAATTCTAACGCGGCCAATTCTGTTGAGTGAGAATGTCTGAATCCATATTGACTTTTGTAAAATAATTTCAGAGAACTAAAGTACTCATTAAGTTGATCATGAGTAATGTGTTCAAAGACCTTTGATACACTGGGAAGCAGAGACACAGCTCTATAATTTTCGATTTTATTCTTTTCATTTTTGTTGAACAATGGAACAACCTTGGCAATTTTCAATTTATCAGGGAAAATACCTGAAACAAAAGACTGATTTATCATGACCATGATTATGTCACAAACTTATATTTTCACGTTTTGAGGTAACTTGGTTGACATCATGTCAAACCCACAAATGTTTTAAATTTTTAGAGACTATTACTTTTATTATAGTTTTTCTATTTGTAGTATGAAACTCAAAATCTGGGGCAACTGGAAGATTCATATAGTTTTGGAAATTTATTCCATCCGGGGTTCTAATTGTCTGTGCTAATTTTAGTTCCTGCTTCAGCATAATATTCATTAAATGCATCAGCAATTTTCTGTTTGTCAGATATATAATTATTTTCCACCACAAAACATTTTGGAAATTCATTTTTCTTATTTTGACCAATGATTGAGTTAATCATGCCCCATGTCTTTTTGATATCACTCTTATATTTAGCAAAATATTTCTCATAATAAAGTTTTTTGGCATGGCGAATGCTTTTCCTTAGTATGCAATTATAAGTCTTTAAATTTGTTTTTATATTACTATATTGAGGATCCTGAACATTCAAGGATTTCAATTTGATATAAAGCTTGTCTCTATAGGCTATGGACCTGATAATGACACACCTAAACACAAAACAGTGTATAAGTACCAATACAAAAACATCATGATAATATTGTATGTAATACTAAGTGTGACATAATGCACACAATATAATTACAAATACATGAAATGCATACCTCTAAGAATGTTTCATATACTTGAGTGTTCAACCCTCAGTGCACAAGGAAAGGTATTAACCACAAAATACACCTGAGATATTAATAAATAATATCAGTAACTAACTATTACTAATTTAAGATAACAATGTATAGTGTAAAGTATGCCCACTGTATAATAAAAGTGCTTGCCTCCTAAGCCAGACACTTAGACCATAATGAGCCAGCAGAATGCATGTAATACAGCTGTTGCCTGCACTGCCCAAAATGACAGAGGTTTTAAGCTGCCCTCCCCATACATGTATACACCAAAAGTTACATTACCAGGCATGTATGTAAACCCTAGTGGCCAACATGCTAAATACATTTGTAAGTAAAGAAAGTTAAAGACATTTTTCTCACAATTGTTGTGGATATTTGATTCATGGGCTTAATTTCTGAAAATTGAAAAGAGTAACATATAATTATACTAATAACAAGCAACAGTAAGAAACACTATAAAGAAAATATTTACAATACAAAAGTAATGAGGCTATTATCTCCGTGACACCAAGCATGCTGCCAATCAGTTTATGATACTACAGACTGCTGTGCACTATACTGAATTAATACATTTTTGAAAGGTGGACTATTCTTGATGAATTTTGCAAAAAAATTGTTAATGGAAAAACTGTTACTGTTCCATGTCATCACTCAAATGCGCTACTTCAAGATATCTTATATTTCGCGGAATTTCTGCCAAAATGTTAAATATTCCAACTATTTGTGAGTACTGTATCTCGTTAAAAAGAACTGTAATACAACATTCTAGTTTATCACACCCGCCATACCCAGGAAAGCTTACTTGAGGGACCCGCCACAATTGTTTACAGCAAAAATGAATGGATTAGGATAGCGCAACCCTCTGGGATTGGTCCATGTCAGGTGGGTGGGTGGATTGGGGCTTTGCGTCCTGTATTTCTGCACCTGATGGTCTAATTAGGACAGGCAGGGACCATGGCAATAAGATGATGGATGAAACAGCCATCTAAGTTAGGCTCGACCAGGACTCAAACGCAGGAACCAGTGGTTGGAAGCCCAACGCATTACAAGTGCCAGTGTCATAAATGGACCTTCTGGAACGAGGGGGGGGGGGGGCATGGGGGGGCCATGGTCTAAATCAGGGGGGCCAAATGGATAATATAAATTCGATATAGCATATGATAACTTAGCTATTATCTGACTCGAGATGCATAAGCCAGTGATTGACCTCAAAAAAATGTATTATTCATAACAGAACAGTGGCAGAAGTTTTTATATTTATCAAGGCAAAGGTCAATGCTGCCATGGAACAGTAAAATATTTACCAACTTTGTTGAATATATATCCTAGCGCCATTCTAAGATTCAGCATGTAATCTCAATGTCTGTGTAGATAATTGTAAATGTAGGTACCTAGCTCCCTGATTACCATGTACCACATTACACAGTACAGTAATATTGCTAAAAAGTTGGTTTTCCCTAGTGGTGTCATTTAAACAAAAGAGTCTATATTATTAAAAATTAGATTATGTTTTAAATGTATGCACTACTGTCTATCGCTATTGAGTAACATGCCTAAATGTAGGTTTATAATGCCTGAAGATTATGTTCATACAAGTAAGAGTTTGTCCTAATACATTGATGTGGGAGACATGGACCTTGCATGGTGGGAACCACTGTTATTTTTGTAAAGAACAGTATTATTTGTAAATATAATACTGATGGCTGTGACTAGTTTCAATCATGCATTCTTAGATTGGATTCTGTATAAATTTACTCTACTTCAGTTTAAGGGTTGTGGAACCTGTCATTGGGATATTTAAGCAATGCTGACTGAGAAAAGATTCATGCATTTAGCAATGCTGTAATAAAAAGTTTAATTTAAAAAAGAGCCTTTTTCTTTTATTAATGAGTACATCAGGGCCAGGCTAACCTCAACAATGCAATTAATAAACCCATACATGTCAGAAGAAATGGGAGGTGGTTTTTAAGCAAAATTTAATTACTTCACTAATGTTGCAGTCTTTCAGACCACCTAACTTTAATAGACAATTCAGCCTTGAAATGTTGCTAAAGCAATCTTACAAAGTTGTGATCCTAATAAAAATGTTATAGTGATTGCATGGGCAAATGGACAGAATGGTGCTGGTAATCTGGGAGCATTTGTAGCAAAACAAGGTTTTGAAATTTTTGTTGAAGGGGCTTGGCATCATATATCATCTGAATCCTTGAGACCTGTAGATTTATATATTTGGCGCCATTTTGTCTGATGACGTCATGAGGGTGAAAAATGTTACCATGGTAATAACCAAGTCTGAATTTCAATACACTCATTGTGACATCATCAAAACCCTTTTCAATGACCTAGAATTTGGACTTGCTTAGTTCAACTGACCTGGCATATTATCTCTGAAGTATATATTTTGATGATCAAACGGTATCCAAGGTCCAACTCAGAAATCGGAATTTTCTCAACATTTTTCACGACTTTGTTCAATCTGAGCCCAACACCCTTAAAGCTACGTCAAAGTAATTGGTGCCATTGTAATTTTTTTTTGATGGGCTTTAACTTCATATATATTCTATTTGGGTATTCATGGCAAGTGATTGCCAAGGCAACAAAGTTTGAATTTCCAAACAATAACAGCGATATGAAGAAAACCATTTTTTTGTGAACTAGATTGTGAATAGACTTAATTTATTTCACCAGGCTTATTGTCTCTGAAGTACATCTTTTAATAGTCATGTGACCTAAGAGGTCAGAAATATGAATTTTCCCAACATTTTTCACAAAATTGTTGAATCTGAGCCCAACCCCCTAAAAGTGGCGTCAAAGTATATGGTTCAGATTAAGTATTTTTTTGATGGGTTTTAACCTCATATATATTTTATTTGGGTATCCATGGCAACTGGGTGCCAAGGCAACAACTGTAACAGTGGTATTAATAAAACCATTTTTTTTAGTGAACTAGAGTGTGAACGTCACCCCATCCCTTGGGCTCGAACCTCATATATATTGTGAGTATACATGGCAACTGGTTGCCAATGCAAAGTTTCAATTGCCAAACAATAGCCCAGGTATGACCAAAATTCATTTCTGTTGAAGGTCCCTAGTTTGATTCTTGGTTAGACGGTAAATTGGAGGTGTCTTGTTCTCAATGTCTATGCTGAGGCAATTAAATGATACAACATATCGACGTTGGTTAAATTTGGAATGCTACATATCTAAGTAATATATAAATTATATATAATTCTTATATATACAGGATAGGGAGGCAAAACTTGTAAAAATCACTTTTTATGCACAAATGGGCCTATTGACTGAAAAAGAATATTAACAAAAAGAGAGATAAGACAAAAAATTTAATTTTTATTCAATATGGCCTCCATTTACCGATTCAACACGGCCTCGAAAAGCTGTGCCACTATACTACGAAGTCCATGGACATCTTGGTCCACTCCTTGATGGCAGGCGATAGGGAGTCTTGTTGGTGGCCTGTTCTAAAAAAATGCCCCACAAAGCATAGTCCAGCGGGTTCAGGTCCTGGTTGAAGGAGGGCCAGAAATCTGCCAGCCAGAAGTCAGCAAAGTTGGCAGCATAACTGCTGCATCTTCTTGGCTGTGTGGCAGGAGGCCCCAGCGTGGATCCACACATAGTTGCCCTCAGGGTAGTTGGCCTTCATCCATGGCAAGACGTGGTACCTCAGGACCTTGTAGTAAGTCTCTGCACCTCTTCTTTCTCCAGCCTTGAAGAATAATTTGGGCATCTTTTTGCCGTTAGAGGCCACTACACCCAAGACAATGACCTGGGCTGGATGCTTGGTCCTCAAGGTGTCTTTGACATCAGCTGTCAACTAAACAAGGAATCGGTCATTTCGGTGGTTTTAAACAGCATCTGTGGTTGTTGGGGATGCTTTTAGCATTGACTTTGCCACAGAGCAAATCTGCCACCCTTTGTCTTTGTCCTTCTGAGTGAGTAGTCATCATAAGTTCTATTTCCATAACATTGACCCATTTTTTAGCTGACTGGCTACTGTTGGTTCTAATATTAGTTTCATAGTATTCAGTCAAGTGGTTGTTGGTTTATTGCTTAAAGTTCATTCCAAGTTTTGCCTCCCCACCCTGTATTTATGTATATTTATATTTAACATATTTATTTACCCCCATAAATTTTCTCATGACTGTCACCCTTCATAGATGTAAGACCCTTCTGTGTATCAATTGATTAAACACTGTTAAATGTTACATGGAAGAAGGCCTAAGGTGGCCAAGTCCATTGACATCTATGAGGGTTGGAGCTTAAGCAAAAGAAGGGCAAATCTTCTGGAAAATCTTGATATCTTTTAGAAAATATAAAAAAGCAGCAAGGTCTAATTTTGCAAAAAAAATGGTTCATGGAATCAGCCACATGAAATCTAGATCTGATGCATGGTGGTAAGGTCCGCAAATTTCGTCCCACTGCAGATGGGTTAACATGACCAATTCTAAGTTAGGCCAAAACTAGCATCAGCAAGTTCACTGCCATGCATTCCTTAGGCAATGTCTTTCCATTTTTTAATTGTTTCCGTGCACAATAACGTATTATTGAAACATCTGCCATTAACTCACTGAAAGGCTCTCAGGGATTATTAAAAAATTATGAACTGACCAATTTGAAAATTGCTTATGTAATACATAGTGAGGCGAGCCTCAAAGCCTAAAACATGAGCAATACTGCTTTAAGAATTTTGAAAATTCTAAAAACGAAAATTAACTTTCTGTCACATTTCCATTACTGTTTCTTTTTATTCACAATTTTTGTTCTTTTTATTCACACAGTACCCTAAAGCTGAAATGATAACGATGATTGTTTTTCATCTTCTGAGTGGATAATTCTTTCACAGCTTTATCCAATTTTGTCTATATTTCATAAACTTCGCTGACACCCATAGTGCACAATAGCTTACCATATCATCACTCCAGAGCCAAATAGGCCTATAATAACTAGTTAACTACCATTAAGACTTTGGCCAAAATTGAATTAGGGTGATTTTATTTGCATCACTAGATATATGCATCCAAAAATTCCTACACTCAATGCATGGTATTTAATGGACAATCACTTTAATAACACCTGGTTTCGGCTGTTTTGCCCAATTAAAAAACCTGATTGTAATGTGACCAATGGAACAAGTGAAGAGAAACTTCGAAACCCCTGCTAAATCCAGGTTAGGTCTGGCTTTAGCTAATTTTGTCATAGTGACAAATAGTGCTCATCTAAATCAGGCACAATTTCAAATAAATGTAAATTGTATTCTCTAAACTGATGAGCATTTGGCTCTGAGCACACCAGTAATTTTATGCTATCATGGCAACTACATTGAAAGGTGTGACGCAGAGATGTATAAGATAAACTGAGCAATCCAAAAAATTCAAATGAATTCCACATACGTAGTGCAGAGTCAGTTAATTGCAGTGTTATTATTGTATATCACTGTGTTTGTCATTCTGATAAAAAGCTAGGATATATTATATAAAAGCTAGGTTTTATCAATATTCATAAATTACATATATTCAAAGTCTGTATCTTTATGTATAACATTGAAAAAGGAAAAACTGCCTCATTGAGTCATTTCATTCAAAATCTTTTCATCAGCAGTATCAAATTCATCAATAATCTACTAGAAATATACATCAATATCATTTGCCCTTGTACGGAACTGCTTTCTTACAGAGAAACATTCGATATAAAGGTGCCCTCTTATTTAATTGCATGACAAAATATGTCCACAGTAATCGTTCCTACTATGCTTATTTAAAGAATATTCATGCATTTTTGCTATCTAATGATATTGATATATAAATATGTATTGCTATGTTTTACATAATATCTTATAAATTCATATGTACACATTTTAAAGCTGTGTAACTTAGTCATCATATGTGTGTATAAGACTGTAAGGTAATCTTGCATACTAGACATATATTTGATGATGATTATAACTTCTTCTTTTTTTTATAATTTAGTATACCTTTTTATTAAATACAAAAAATATACAACAATGATGTCATATAAGAAATATTTCCTTTTTGGGCAATATGCCCATGCCCTAATTTGGAATAATCTGTAATGCTTTACACAGAAAATTGACATTCAAAATGACATTTTATTAATATCATCAAAATAAAATTTTATTATTTATCAATACTAAAGAGATCCTGTTGCTATGCATGTAAACATAACTTGTAGCCATGACAACCAAGTTGCAGAATATATATATTTATAGTTAAAATAAATTAGACAACATTACACCAATAATATGCGACAATCTCCTCAAAATTTCGTATTAAATTGAAAAGTCAATAATGTAGGGCCTGCTGAACCATGACAGACAATTCAGATTTTCCCACTTTTAACATAATAAGAAAAGTAAGCTCGGAAAATTTAAAAAGAAGCATCATATTTTGTTGTGATTTTTGTTTCCATGACAACCAGTGCAAGGGCTGATCAGATATGATTTACGAAATGGAGGGTCATCCTTAATACTTCAAAACTTGACGAATGGTTTGTACCTCCTGGAGCTCAGAGAGGCACAATATAAATGAATTTTTTTTTTTAAATGAGCATTATTTGGTTGTCATGGCAACCCCTAAACCGTGTCAGAAAAAATTGTTCAAAATTTTTTCGACATGTTCAGAGTGTATTAGTTAAGGATATCCATTAAACGTTGACCAACAAAAGTGGTGATCTAGTAGCTAATAGGGCAAATATGCATTTATTTCTAATCTTTTCCATCCTAAATGCTAACACTTGATGAACTCTAGTCATTCAAACTCGCATAACTCTAGCCCCACACATTTCCCAGAATGCCAACATTGCTTAAAATAATCCCTGAAAAATTAGGAACAAAATTGCATAATAGCGGAATGATGCCCAACAAGCAATATGACACATTAGAATCTATTATAGCTAGTTCGTGCCACTTTTTCATCTTATTTTATTTTTAGGCCTAATTCAAACTCCCATAACAGATTGCCAAAATGGTTTAAATGAATTCCTAGAATGCCAGGAACAAAATGACATATATTATAATTTCATCACCAAAGTCCCAGGGAATCGTAATTGCTCCCTGACTAAGAAGGCCATTCATACAATATGCAAAGTTCAATACAACAGCCATACAAGTAAGCTATTTTACAAAATGGGTATTTATCCAGCCTTATTTAAATACAAATGTTTGTCTATTGTATCGTAGCATCAGAAATCACCATGAAGTAAAAGAAAGTATAAATAAGTCAGACTTTGTATTAAAAAAAACTTATGAAGAAAACTACAGTATATTGCTTCCTTATGATGTTAATTGTACACCACCCAATTGTTATATCAGATGCTTTATTCTAGTGTACTATGAATTATTATTATGAGAAATTTTAACATTTTTGTAACACTTGTATTTTACTTTTATTTTACTTTTTTCAATTTTGTTCAGGAGCTCTGCAACACTGTGTACCTACACGTGGTATATGATGGATTAAGAAAATGTAACAACTTAATTATGCAAATAAACATCTCCTCTACTCCCTTTTTATTTAATAAATAAAGTGGCAATGTCAGGTGTCAATATTTTTAGCAAACCAATAAACAAGAGGTCATCCTAAGGGGACATGTTGTCCCTCAGTGCTCATCAGATGCCACTCCAAATAGCTGTCCATGATATCAAATACCACAATATAAAACAAAAATAAATTTTTATTACCAAATGCACTAATATTATGAATCAGTGGGATGTTGAGTAATGCACAAACAAGCATGTATGAATGTTGGGACAGTGTGTACCTGGCAGCCAGTCCCTGCAACGCCAGACTGAACAATAGGGTGCCTGACATGGCTGCCTGGAGCAGAATGTTGGACGCGGGGTGTGTGTTTTTAGAAACTCGGCGGAGTGCAGCTAGGGTGAGTGGGTGTGTGCTATATTGCAGCAGGTTGAAGCTGAGGTGCAATATCTACAGCTATCTAGGCTGATGGGTTGTATCTGTGCACTGCTCACTGTCTGGTAAGTTTCCGATACATGCTTGTAACTTTCTGCTCATATCCAGGTAACAGAATACTTTATCATGGGCTTCAATTGTGTTTGCCATTGTTTTGAAGACTTAATAGAGATACCATTAAGCATTACGAACAGCAAGCACTGTAGCGACGTAATAAAACGGTCTAGTCTGAGGTAATACTAAGGTCCTTGTTTTTAACTGTGGTATAATAGTGTGTGTGTTTTTTGTTTTTTCTTTTCTGTTCAATGACCCATGGCAAGGTCACTGTACTCAAACACAACAATGTTGCTCATACAGCCAATGTGCTCTCGATATGTATTTACACTTGTGATGTCCAACCGTTTTTATTTCAGATGACATCATTCAAATGACAACGGATGAAACACAATCTTTCTTGGTGAAATATTGGGACACGTGATACCTTGATGGATGTAGATAATATGATGTCAAAGGCCTGAAGCTATTATATCCAGGAACTGTAAGACTATGTGTAGTTTGTATACTAGAGTGGGCAGAGCCAGTTTGAATGTTTTTGGATTTAGGTCACCTGCTGGGCTGTTTCAATGGTGAATCACTGCACGTGCTATTTAGCTTGGTCCTTGAGCTGAGTGCCATATGAATTGTTGTGTAACACTTAAATGAATTGAATCATCAGGGCAATATCAAATTAATTTCAGCGAGGATTTAATGAATGTTTGCCAGCATATTCATAAATTCATAAATTACTATGAAGAGCAATGCACCATGATGGATATTTAGACTGTTTAGACTTGCTTTTAAGTGAAACACTTCACCGGATACTCATAATTTAGTCAAGTACTGCACAAGACCTGACAAAATGCCAGTTGGAAAATCGACCATTGTCTATGACCACTACCAGTACCAGTGGGAGAAGAGACTGGTCGTGTTTTTTCTCTTTTTTGGGACATTGCTGGGAGTTGGCAGTTTCATATCAGACGTTTTCAATTACTTGGAGTTTGCTTCATACGAAAGTCAAAACAATTCTGGATTAATTGGTCTGCATGACATGGTTACGACATTTTTTGCCTTCATAATAATAGCAGGGATTATCTATGGCGTTGAACTCATCTTTATGCTCGTTGCTTTCGGTGGAATGTGGCCTCGTAGTTCGAATGGAAGGCAGGCCATCATGTGGACAAGGGAGTTCTTTTCTATTATTGATTCAATATTATGTGACGTTTCTTTCCTAGTCCTCTACTACCTGTCGTTCGGTGTGGGGTTTTGCCCCATGCTACGACAGATGAGAACACTGAGGGGCAAAATAGCTGTGGCCATGACTGCAGTCCATGCTGTATTTGCAATCGTACAATCTGTGTACTACAGGAAAGTGGTGGGTCGCTATCCAAGTAATTGTGAGAGACTCCTGAAGAAATTCTGCTGGGTGCTGCACACTTTGGTGGCTTCTTTTGCTGTTTTTGTCCTCGTCGCAGCCTACATCAATTACCCCATCCATTCAGCCATGACCCGGAATCAGTTTCGTCAGTGGGGTTTTGGAGAAATGCAGACTGCTCCTGTCTACTTTGTACAAGATGTAAACGTTGCAGACGTTATTCAGAAACAATTCAACGCCACGGGAGTAAATTTGTCATCAAAGAATCGCACTTCATCAGACTTTGACAGCAGATTGAATAGGATTTTACAATGTAAAGGTCTCCGAACTGGATTCTACTTCAGTGATCTCAAGGACATTTTGGATGCGGAAAATGGCCTGCTCAAGAGCTTCAATTGCAGTGATGTCTTGCCTTCATTTGAGTTCATTTTGGAAGACCAACACAAACCTATTTTAAATCAGGCTAATTGTACAATTCATGCTAAAGTTAAATATGATTTTCAGACTTCTCTTATAACGTATGCAGTTGGCTATGAACTGCGACCTGTAAATACTCCCAATGAATGTTATGAAGGGTATTTTAACATGGCGGAACCTGAAACTGCAAATGTGGCTCCTTACAAAATACAACTTTCCCCTGATAGCACAAGTCACATAAATAAGGCAATCATGGGAGACACTTGCTCTTTGTTAGGCTGCCATGGCAATATTACAGGGGCAGTAGAAAACTTCTTTTCTTGCATTGACAGGCAGTGCTTCAGATACAACACTACTGGTGAAATTTCTATTGTCAAAGCAAGTGCCTTCAGGATTGCATGGAACGTACCCACAATGACATATCAATCAGACCTTAAGTCCCTGAGGTCCCTTGTGCAATGCCATGTTGGTGTCAAGGTTGATTCCACAGATTTGAAACTTTGTCAGAATAACACAATCAAGTATTCAGTTGGAAAGAAATTTGCCGAAAGATGTTTTTAAATTTCAGCATTTTGTTTGTATTTTCATACTTTGTCATCAATGAAAATAAAAATGAAAACTCTTCACTGTATGTAATTTATAGTGGATGGTGGGGAAACCAACAGGCAATTTTGGTTGAACATATCATTTAAAAGAATGATACATTATGATAATTTACGATTTTGCAAAGACTGTCATATTGTATATTTGAAAGTATGGTGGCCCAGGAGTAAATTTTCTGGTGTGAAGCTTTCGCTCCCCGACAGTAGGTACTTTCGTACCACGAAACACCTTCGCACCACGACACATCTGCACCTTCGCACCATGACACATAGTATGTGTCGTACCACAAAAGTAACAGAGCTATTAAAGTGTCGACCCGACAGTGTAGGTTTCGCACCACGAAAGTGAAGGCTAATTCAATTAAAGGGAATTGTTCCCATAACATCAACTGTCTTAGTAAGATAAGCTATTTTATCTGAATGACAGTTGTAACTGTCATTTCTCCCTCCACTCAGAGCCCTAGCTTAATACAGGTAACTTATTTTTGCATAAATTTAACATATTGTGCATCCTAAAGATAACCACCCTGACAAATCAACTGCATGGGAGTATGAAGATAACAAGTAAAGCTCTCTCTAAAAAGAGACCTGTACAAATGTACCAGACTTGTTTGATAATTGATATTATATATATATCTTTTATTCGACAGCTTCATGTCATTCATGACATATGTGTCACAATGTAAACAGAAAATACAAAGTAAATGACATACAATAACAATTAAAGAATAATAGAAAAGTAGTAAATAAAACTAGGTTCCAGCTATGATAACGATTTGTTACAATACAATAGCAACATAATAATGTACAGTTTTCAATGTAAAGTTCAATCTTGTTATATCTATATATATAAATCATACAGCATTATCCATAACAAATGATCTAACACATAGGTAATTAGAAGGAACGTATATACATGTATCTAAAAATATACAAGATCAAAGATATGGTACACAAATGTTTATAATGCAGAGACTCAGAATGATGGTCAACATGTTTAATGCTAGACGATGGATGATGACTTAAACGTTTATTATGCATCAATATTTACCAGAAATTTTCAAAGGGATTTTAACAACTCAGGCTCTTTTTATTTCATGATGGTCTTAAATCTATCTTCATTGTTTAGTTGCTCAAAATTATCTATGTAATCATTAGCTACTTTAAGGAGTAAGTTTATTATGCGGACATACTATGAGACAATGTTTTTCATCTTCAATTTCATGCATAGTGCATTTTAGGCATAGCCTCTCAACTGTTGGCAATATGGGATTTTCATGTCTGCCTGTTTCAATACACAAATTATGTGAGTTTACTCTAAATCTGGCGATTTTATTATACATTTTTCTGCTTAGGTTTAATAAGAGATAAGGTTCTAGTCTATAATCAGTCTTGAAGAGTTTATATGTTCTAAGTTTTGGCTGTAACGTGGAATCATTTAATTCAGCTGATATAGTTTCCTGACATTTATCATAAATTTTAGATTTGAATGTTTTAATAATGGATTCCTGCTCATTATTCGCAAGTCTTAAATGGTCTCTTTGCTGGTAATATTCATTGAGTATATGAATAATTTTTGCAACCCAAGCATAATTTCCAGAAGTATTAATCTCTTTTCGCTTTTTTCAAAATTTTTTAAAGAATATTATTAGCTGGCAGTTTTTCCAGTTTAATCCAGTAGTTGATTATTCTGATTGGTTGCCGCACATGTAATGGGAATCTGCCTGTCTCACTATACACTGCTTGTGATGAGGTCTGTCTCCTAACTCCCAGCATATTTTGCTGATATCCTAATTGTACCTTTTCTAGGTTATTAACAGGTTTGTGACTGGACCATAGTTCACAATTATATTCAAGGACTGATAAAATATATGTGTCAAACATTTTTAGAGCAAGTTTAGGAGTGATGTGTCCTAATCCCTGCTTAGTGTCACTTTGCAAAGCAAAAAGTGCTTTTTGGGCTTGTGTAACAAGATAATAATTTTTATATGCCTGTTACATTTGTTAGTTAACACATGTCCTAGATATTTAAAGGTGTCATCGTTTTCCGTTGTGTATCATAGTAAAATTGCTTTTGCTGAGTATTGCCTTATTTCATTATTTTAGTCTTTCCTACATTAACAATGAGATGCCACTTTTTGCAGAATTCATGAAGGGAATTTATGCTGTTTTGAAGAGATGTTTCAGAATGTGCTATTAGAATTATATCATGAGCATATGAGATATGTGTGGGCATCAGAATATTAAGTGCTACACCATCCAATTTATTCATATAGTTAGGCAGGTCAGATAGAAATTCATTAAACAATTTCGGGCTGAGAATTCCACCTTGCAAGACACCATAGCTGCTATCAATTGGATCTCCAATTTTGCCTAAATTATTAACTCTAGCTTTAGCTTTGTCATACATGCTCATTATTATGTTAAGCATTTTATTGCCTATAGTTTGATTTATAAGTTTATAGTACAGAGCATTTCTATTGATGTAGTCAAATGCTTTTGTGAAATCTATGAAACAGAGATAAAGAGGCTTAGGTTTTTGCTTTTGGTATCTAATAGATAAAGACGCAGTCAGTTGTGCTCGCTCCTGGAGTAAACCCAAACTTACAAGGGTCATCAAGATTAAGAACCTTATTTTCATAGTAAAGCCGTGCATTTAAGATAGAGTCAAAGATTTTACCCATGACAACATTTATTGTGATTTTTTGGTAATTATCTGGATTAGACTTGTCTCCCTTTTTGTGCAAAGCTTTAATTAGTCCTTCTGACCATTGAGCAGGATATTGACCTCAAGTATGTAGTTAAACACAGCACAATGACATGAATACAGGTCAATTCGTCGACACGCAAATTCGTCAGGATACCAAGTCGTTGACACATTAGAAGGCCTAGTACAAATTTGTTGACAAACCAACTGATATAAGACACAAACTTTTGACAACAACCAACTCATTGACAGGTCGTTACCATCTCGTTGACATATTAATGCAAACTGTAGACAACTAATCTGCCAGGTTACCATTTCGTCAACAAACCAGTTAACTTTATCATGGAGACATAACTTTATATCCACCGATAAGAGGGTCCGTAGGCAGGAATTAATATGAAAAAAAGTAAATTATTTTGTATATCTTATTAAAAATTCTGAGTATACTCATATCTAATTATATATTGAAGTATATATAGTTTTAATAAATAAACAAAGTTTGGCTGTCTATCCAGGCAAATAGATCATGCGTACAAGGGTCAACGAGTTGGCAGGACCAACTCGTCAACATGTCAATGACTTGGTATGGCCACAAGTATTAGTTAGTTCAAATTTTCAGGCCGAGTGCTTTCTTTGTCAATGAGTTGGTTGCCTGAATGTCGACGAGTTGGTTGTCAAGGAATTGCCTGTCAAATATTTTGCTGTCGACGAGTTTGCATTTCGACGAATTGACTTGATACCTAATGACATGTAAACATATTTAAAAAACAAAAATGCTTTCCTGGGACTGGACTCGAACCCCACAGCATTTTGAATGTGGTAACCAAGGACTTTTTGCGAAAATTAGCTGAAAAATCTGATGATATATATTGTGAGTTCCAAGGAGCTGTATGTATTAGCAGAGCCAATAATGTTTGCCAAAGTGGCCATTATTCCAGCACTTTTTTTTTTGGAGTTGTTCAACCAATTTTGGTCAGTTGGTACTTTTGGGCAAGACAAACATTTTGACCCAGTTATACTGACCTTGACTCATGCCTTTAAGGTCACAGTTTACTTTTAGATGAAATTGTGTAAATTTCACATTGCAATAACTCAGTAACTAAAAGAGCTAAAGATTTGGGCTTGAAGTATGTTTGTAGGGCGTAAACGTGTCTTCAATTCCCATCAAATTGACACCCTGAATGGGGTAAATGGGTGTACTAGGGCAGGGTAAAA
The DNA here is from genome assembly GCA_932294295.1 of Alitta virens. Lineage (NCBI taxonomy): Eukaryota > Metazoa > Annelida > Polychaeta > Phyllodocida > Nereididae > Alitta > Alitta virens. The sequence goes on from OW028573.1 coordinate 69,561,034, forward strand.
ATCGATTTGTGTACTAGGGCAGGGTAAAAATCGATTTGTTTACGAAATGTGAAGAACCAGAAGTTGTGGAACTGAGATGAGCAAAATTTATGTTATGATCGATCTATTGCAGCCGGTTTTTTGGTGGTGATTGGGTGAGGGGTTGCTGAGATATGGGGCTTGACAATTTCGCTATTTACCCCAAAACTTTAACATTTTATAACTTTGGTTTATCAAAATGGGACTATATTTGAATCACATGCAGCCCTTGTGCCTATAAACTTAGATTAGTGACATGAATGACCTTGAGTCAAAGGTTAAAGTCACATGTGACCTTTAACTTTATAATAGTCGAATCTCCCTTCGTATTAGTGGTAGATTTTTTAATAATATAAAAATGTAGGTATTGGGAAGAGGCTTCAAGATATCACATCGTATAAAGTCAAGATCAAATGTACAAATTTGGTGATTTTCTAAAATGTAGATTCCTAATCTCCAGATCCATAACTTTTAACCACTGACGAAGAAGAGGAGACGTCGCCGAAAATTATGGTCAAAATTATGCGAAATCTCCTGGACATGAAATCCATAGTGACGGAAGGACATAAATTGATGGAATTTGAATTTTCTGTATTGAATAATCAATAAATAAATAGGTACTCTGTTAAAATGATTTGTGATATGGTTTAGCTTACAAGCATGTAAAAAATATAGGAAAAGTCAGTTTAATAGCTGCGTGACGGAAGGACATATCTTGCAAACAACCTCAAGACTTCTGATTACATATGAGGTTTTCTGTGAATTCAACCGCACAATAAGTTTGATGGCAGAATACAGTGTAATTCAATATAGACAATAAGTACTATATACAGCAGCTTACTTCCAGTGTGACGGAAGGACAAAACCGTTGTGAGAGAAGGACAATGAGGCAACATAAAAATTTGACACTCAATAAATCATATGTAATGAAACTCAAATCATATTAGAGACATATATTCAAACATAAGATAATTTCTGATTTCAAACGACTTTATTTTACTTGGTAACATGCTATTACTTACAAAAGTCACAAACAAACTGGCCAGATTCGTAGCCAGCAAACTACATGTGCCCACTGGCTACAAGACTGGCATTTTACCCAACTCTCTCCAAGGGCAGAATTTGAAAACAAAGAATTACAATATAAACAAGGACAATCAAATTGTCAAAGCTTGGTACTCACATTTTGGCAGGAAAATCACAATTTAAACATGATTTCATATATATATATTAGACATAGCAATCATAAAAACCCATCACATAACAACTGGTATTTTATTTTTTCAACAAAAAGTTGACATTTCCGTGGATTTCATGTGAAGGTAAATTCATCAATAGTTCAGGGTGATTTTAATTGTATTTCTGCACTTTTTTCACTCAAAAATGTTTCTTATGTAATGTTATTGCATCCGGTTGTCATTTATGACACAAGAGGTTAATTGAATTAACTACTTAGGGGTAATTACCCCAAATGGGGTAATAGCTGATAATATGCTATAATCATGATGCTGTGGTAGCTCCATGCTATAACATCAGTCGGAATGATTGGATCTTCAATTGACACCCCGTTCCAACACCATCAATGAACCCATAGGGTAGTTACCCCAAATAGGGTAAGGTGCTATGACTTAAATCTGAATGATAAGATCTTCTCCTAATTTGGTTTCTATACTTGTTGGGACAATGCCAGCATTTTTATGACCCCATACCCCTTTGGGGTCAAATGCTATAACTTCATTCTGAATGTTGGATCTGCATCAAATTTGGTTTGTATACTCTTGTTGATGCTGACATCATGTCAGAACATTTTCACTCCACCTGTGTTTATTTGCAAGAGCATATTTAGTGCTTATGTGAAACTCAATTTAGGTTTAGAGAGGGAAGAGGTACTATAGCCGATGTAATAAGTTACTCTAAATCTCAACCAAATCCTACGTTTATATGCTAACTTAGATGCAAATTGTTTTGACACTGTGTGTTATGTTTTTCTCTTTTTGTTAAACTTTTGTATCCTACCTGCATTTAAATGGTTGTTCTCTATAAAAGGTACAATAGTCTAAATGCTGTTATTAAATGGATAGCCATATGTTACTGTTGCATTCCATCTCATGGCAATATGAAATAGATCACAAGAAGAAGCTCTTAGCTTTGGACCCTTTTATGCTAGCTCATTTTGGTGTTTAGTTTTAAGATGGAGTCATAAGTGCTTATGACTCCATGGTTTTAAATCCTGACCATTCATCTTAGCTTGGAAATGATGAAATGAAGTCATCGTTTATTATTTGTGGTCTACCGTAACACATTCGGCACTTTTTGTTGGGTTAGAAGACATGTTTGCATTTTGCATTGGACTCCTAGCTCATGTGAAACAATATTTGATAAAATTTCAGCTCTCCCAATTCACTGCAGCATGATCTTTTCCCATTTTAATTATGCTAGTCAAGTGACACTTTCTTTGCCTTTTTTGTTTCGAAAGATTTTTAAACATTTTTAAAATGGCCAAAAATGGTACATTTAAATGGTTTTGTGTTTTTGTTTTAAATATAATTTGTGGTTGTGGAATGTCTTCAGTCAAACCTGCTGCCTATAGCAGCCACCTGTACAATTCGTCGGTCTGCTGATAAAACCTTCTATCTCCACTTTTCATGAAAATGTGTTTTTGGTGGAAATGGACAGTAAATAGTGTCTTTCACATTCTGATAAAATCTTGTACCTCCAGCACTAAAATTATAATAAGGAAAGTCTTGTCAAAAATCTTGTATATCCATTTTACTGTAGAATTGGTCTCATAAAACCTGCTAATCACCAAATATGTACTTATCAAACCTCCTAAGTCCGTTATTTAGCACAAAGATTTTACGACATTACAGAAATGCTTTCATATAAAACCTTCTATCTCAACTCAAAACATTATGACCAGTTTAGACAAAGATGAAGTAGTCATGCTCGACCTACCAGCCTTTCATACAATTGATCATGACATTCTTGTCGAACAATCGAACAAAAAATTTGGCATCAAAGGCACAGCTCTAAAATGGTTCACTTTTTACTTGTCCAACAGGCCACAATCAGTTGTGATTAATAAAAAAGAATCATATAAAAAAAACTGCTGAATCATGGTGTCCCACAAGGCTCAAAATTAGGTACAATATTGTTTAACTCTTATATTGCTCCATTGAGAAATATGCTAATGAACAATTAATTTTGTCATTTAAGCCAGACACCCTTCCCAACCATGAGAGTTTATTCACAAAAATTGAAAAATTTATTGAGGAAATAAACCTTAATAAAACAGAGTTCATACTTATCGGTAGCCCACAGCAACTAAGAAAAATGAAAATTAACTCAATTCAAGTTCAGGATGCTACTATAAAATTAGGTTAAAAACCTTGGATTCATGTTTGAAAAGTCAATGACAATGGAATCTCATGTAAATTACATGTGTAAAAAGGCATTCATGAACACAGAGAACATCTCAGTTATAAGTAAGAGTTTTAATAAAGAAGACACCAAAACTTCTGTGAAATCTCTTGTAATACCTCATCTGGACTATGGAAATGCTCTCTTGTATGGTATTAATGGGAAAAATTTAAGAAAATTACAAGTAGCCCAGAACTCGGCAGCGTGATTGATAGAAAGACTCAGGAAACATGATCGCATTACATCAGGTAAAAACTTCACTAGCTGCCAATTAGTTTCGGAATTGAATTCAACATGACTTGGAAAGCTCTCAACGATGAAGTGCCATCTTACATATCAAATCTTGCTCTTCAACATCATTCCAGAAACAAATTTGTGGCTTGCACTTTCTCATTCATTGCTCCTCAGCTATGAATAAATTACCTGAAAATATCAAACGGATATCCACCAATGATGGCTTTAAGAAAATTAAAAAGTCATCTAAATCTATTCAGAGCTACCTATGAACAATACGCTTCCAGGCTGCATCGTAGACAAGGGTCTAAGCGGCGAACAAAATAGTTTTTTTAAATCCCTCAGATACGACATTGCATCAACTTATTTAGTACAGGGACCCATAGCTTTGTTCTTATGGTTAAAGTGAACTGATCTACGCTGTCAAATTCCTTGCTCCCTCACTAGGATTCTTGCTCCCCCGTTTTCCACAAGACCCTCTCCTGCGGAAAGGTGTGATCGAGGGTCTTGCGTCAAGACTGAAAGGCTTCTGTAATCTGAACGGTGGTTAGCAGAAATCATTTCCAAACAGGCACTATACAAATTTATTTATTATTTATCTATTAACATGCTTGTCCATTAGCTTAAAAAAACCCCCAAAAAAAACTCCTATGTCCTCACTATCACCAAACAAAATAATTTATTGGAATATGATGAATAAAATAACATTATAAGTTCAAAAACCGATTCATTCTAACGAAAAAATTTACAATTATACCATAGTAAGCAGAAAATATTTTTTGCTTCTGTAAAATTTGTAAAAATTAAACACAAGTAGAATGGTCACTGGCTGTAGATAGATGGCTTCTACATTTCATTTTTGTAGCATCACCAATATGAGAAAACTTGAGAAGATCCAAGAAAGGGCACTGCGCCTACTCTATGATGATCCTGCCTCCAGCTACCAAGAGCTACTCACAAGGAGTGGAACCTCAAGCCTACATGTCATATGCCTTAGGATGATAGCCATGGAAGTTTATAAAAGCTTGAACAATATAAACCCTGAGTTCATGTGGGAACTGAATATAATTTCAGAGATTCTTTTAAAGTTGATATCCCCTCCTTTAAGCCCCCTTTAAGACATTAAAATATGGAAAATATTCATTCTCATGCTACGGTGCTCATCTATGGAATATCTTGCCAATCAATATAAAACAAAGTCTAAGTCAAACAAATTTTAATTTTAAAATGGTGCTTAGTTCCTGGGATGGTCCCAATTGTTCATGCAGCTATTGTGATTTTAAGCCATGAGATGGGGTCTAGTCAAGTGGTCCGCCCGACAACTGGTCCTCTGACCAACTCGCCCGCCTGTACAGCTGGTCCGCCGGTCAGGTCAACTGGCCCACCAGAAAAGTCATCTGGTCCGCCACAAAAATTTGGAAAAAAAGAGGATTTTTCGGAAATTACTAGGAACTTTAAATTTTGAAAATCGGAATATAAATGACCAAGTTATGCTTGATTAATGACGCAGAAGGTTACTCCCTTCATATTGGCTGGGGAGGCCGTTTCGGTGACGTGTTAATGGCGGACCGCTTGCCCTGCTAGAGGGGACGGGGCGGGCGAATGCCGTACTTGCACCCCCGTGAAGCCACTCACGCCGACAGGCTGCTTCCCGGCGGACGGATTGACTTTGAGTTGGTTGGGCGGCGGACGGGCCGTCGGACAACGAAAATGTCGGCGGGCGAGTAGGTTTCGACGGCGGGCCAGTAAGTTTCGACCGACGGACCAGTCGTCCTCAGCATCGGCCCAGTCGGTCTCACGGCGGGCCAGTCGGTTGCGGACCAGTTGTCGGGCGGACCACTTGACTATACTCCCATGAGATCTATAACTTCAGAACAGCCGTCTAGCCCATTTATATCATACTGTGCTGAAGCAGTATTTTACATTAGTTATAAATTTTCTTAGTAGTAGAGTCTTACCGATACTAGTCAAATTGCATAGAATGGAACCCTAGCAAGGCTATAATGTAGTACTTGTACTGTCTAACAGTGTGTATAATTAATCAAGTGAAATATGGAAACTATTTTCATTCTCACATTTAGAAATATAATAAGTAATTTCAAATTTTTATACATGTACAGTGTCAGTACATCAAGCTTTCCTTAGTTACTGTCCGAACGTTTTCAAAATTAAATTGACTTGCACCCCCCATGGATTTGAAGTCCACAATTTGTGTATTTTCAAAATTTCAATGACCGTCAGTCCTTCCTGGAATAACCTTCCAGTTTGGCAGCCTTCACTGCATGAAAATATAAAATTTCCATAAACATAAATAATCTACAATTCTTTTCAGGTTTTTGGTACAGATAGATACTTCATTGTCAGATACATGGATTTGAATCCCTGAATATGTGTGTTTCAGTGAATGGCACCCAACTCATTCTTGCTAAACCTCCCAGTTTGGCAGCCCTCACTACTTTTAAATCAGAACACAAGAAAATTCATTCACCGCCTTAACCTTATACGCTGCTTGAACATGAAAAAAGATTTATATCCAAAAGTTTCATACATAGATTTAAAGCCTAAATTGTGTGTTTGAATGTCACGAAGCCCATACTGGCTTAACCTCCCAGTTTGGCAGCCCTCACTACCTCAAAATCAAAATACAAGAAAAATTTATTTTCGGTGGTAACTATATATGCTACTTGAAGTGTCATACATGCATTTGAAGCCCAGAATGTGTGTGTTTGAATAGCACCAAGCCCATTCTGGCTTAACCTCCCAGTTTTGCAGCCCTGACTACCTCGCAGTAACTTTATACGCTACACACTGAAAGCGATGACGGTCCACTGAATACTTATAGTAATGACAATGTAATTGACAGCAGCCTTTACACAGTTTCTGTTGGAAGTAATAGTGCCACGGTGTCAGTGGCTAGTTCTGATTCAGAAATGTTAAACAGTGTAGGTCAGTCAGATAATTTAGTATTTGTTCAAGAAGCAACACATGATCAATATGGTAGTGACACAATATCTGTTACTGTGTGGTTCAGAATCTGGTGTTATTGACAATAAGACCATTGCTGATGTATCAGGTTGTGATGTAGCTGATGAAAAAAGTTTAAATTTAAATACCCAGGTCTGACAATTTTTTAATAGATAAAAATTCATGGAATCAATTGTATGTGAGACGTAAAGGCTATCTTTTGCCAGTTGGTGAGTGGCAATCACTTTTTTCTAAAGGTATCGAAACCTCAAACAAATGTTGTGTATTTGTATATAAACGCCATCAGGTAGGTCAGAGAAAAAATTGTAGGATATTTTCAGTATCAGGTCACAGCAAATTTAAAGTGATGATTTAACTAATATTGTTATTAATGTTCTGCCTGTTGTTGAAGTGTTTTATAAATGGTCAGCTTGTCATGATATTCAGGAAAAAGAGGCATGTTATATTAGGAAGGAAGAAAGAGATTTGTTAAAGGAAACATTTGAAAATGGGAAAATGTCTGGTTAGCATTACAAAAAAAGTATTGTCAATGAAGGAAAGAATCTCTAATAGCAGGAAATTATAATAAAAAAATCTGTCGTTCAAAAAATTGCTAGCGAGTCACGTCAACAGTTTAGATTGAGTAAAGAACTTGATGATAGTCTTTTGAAATTAAAATATAAAAATAACGACATAAATTGTAAAGTGTATAAATTCATACAAGATATAGGTTTATACCCACAGTTTATACACATGTATTGTTCAGAAAGCATCAATATTTGGCACAAGTTGTGTGACAAGACACCTTACTTCGATGTCACTGGAAGCATTGTAAGGAAATCCATCCAAGAAAAGAAATTCTTGTATTATGAATTTGCTATTTAGATCTCTGAAAAACATTTATCAAACCCAATAGCAATGATGATAAGTACATTTTACTGATTTCTTAAAAAAAATTATGTATGGTGTAAAACTTTAAAAAAAAGAAGTAAAACTGCCAATACAAATTGTTTGTGATTGGTCCACAGTTATGATTAATTCTTGCTTGGATGTTTTTAATAGTGAGACCATCGATTTGTATATTGAAAGATGTTGGAAAATTCTAAATTTTTCAGCCAATGAGCAACAGCTGAAGAAGACTGTTTTGTATGCATGTTTGCCTCTCACACCATATGAATTAGATTTAAAAAAAAAAATCTGAAAATTTGTAGAAAGAATTTTTTATTTGAAATGTATGTGATATCATGTCATATAAATTGTAAATCTTTGAAAGAGGCAGAAGAATTATTAAGAGATGTAATTATTGTTATGCTTTCAAAGTTTGAATCGCACTCTGTTGTCAGCAGCCTGAACAGAGCTAAATCATTCCAGAAAATCTTGAAAAGAAGTGAGGTTTCAGATTTGAATGATAACAACTTGATTTCTTCTAGCCCTTTTAAAGATTGGGTTAATGACATAATTAATAATGCCAAACTTATATTGTAAACAATGAGCAGAAATCACCTAAGTTGAATGTGTTTTACTGTCCTGATTATATCAATAACATTCTCTTACATTTCATTCCAACATACCCCTTGTGGTCATACATTTTGCTCTGTAATGACCAGTTGAAAACTATGTACCATAATAAAGGTATTATGTACATTGTGTAAATATTTTTAGCAATTTTACTGTAGCTACGACTCAAGTAGTTATAGAGCAACGTTTCAAAGTTGTTAAAAATTTTGAGAAATGTGGAAACAATTTTACCAGATTTGATGACATTGCCGAAAATCTAAGACAGCATTGTCAGGCAACTTATTAGGATGCAATGCTACAATGCTTGAAAGTAACACCAGTAAATAAAAAAAAAAGAATGCCTCTGTTGCTCAGAGTGGCAAAGAGAATTATGAATCTGACACTAGGAAATCTGTATTACTTGGTAAATACCAGCGACCACCAAAAAGGTGTTAGTAGTATTAGTAAACAATTCATTGGAATTACTAATCTAGGTAATACCTGTTGGTTTAATTCATTATTACAGGCAATAGCTAAATCCAAACTTAGCACTGATATTCTTACGAATGAAAGCGTTATGCAACATGTCAATGCTGACTCAAAATATCTATTACAGCTGTTAAAAAGTCTAAATAATGGCAGTGGGCATATCGATAGAAGTGCCTTAAGATCATTTCTGTTTGGAAACGATAGCTAATACATGATGTCAATGAGTTTTGCTTAATGTACTTCAGAGATTATCTTGAACAGTTAAGGCCACTTCTTGTGAAAAAGAAAATTACCACTTGTAAGAAATGTGGTCATTACGATTAGAAAATAGAGACTGAATTCTATTCTTGATGACATGTGTAGTCTTGACTACATTGAATGTGACTGTGTCTGTGGTGTAGGCCAGAAGAAAAGTCAACGTAGTGTATACTAATGCATCTTCCGGTACACTTTGTATTTTACTTAGAAGATTGATGCCTGTTAATTCCTCACCATTGTTTAAAAAGAACACAAATAATGTATCAATAGATGAAGTTATTAACTTTTGTCAAAGCTAAAAAGTGTAATTGTACATAGGGGAAGTATGAATGCTGGACATTATTTTACTTATGTTATGACATGATGATGATGAAGAAATTGAATCAGAAGAGTTTTCAGGAGCATGGGAAGCAGTGGTACAAGAAAATTGTGTTTTTGTTGTATGATTTCCTGAATACTAAAAATAATGGAAATTAAGGAAATTGTTGCTTTACATAGGCCTTTTTTGAGGCTATTAAATATTTGAAAATTTGGAGTATGGTTGTATATTTAGAGAAGATTTCTTTAGAAATGTGAATTTGGATATCAAAAACATACAGGAATTTGATGGATGGGTTGTCAGGTTGTGACAGCTGTGCACATGGTATACCTATTGTAAGTCATCTAGTCAGGTTTCAAGTATTGTGTGGTGCTATTTGTGGCAAATGTGAAAGTTACTGCTCAGATACGTACAAAAACATATTTGATGTATCCGAAGTTACTAGCTTGTCCCTAAAAAACTTTCATGCTTGATATAAATGCGGACCTACCTCCTTCAAAAGTCAATGCTGTTCTTGCATTGTTAGGCATATTATGCCAGTAAAATGGAGAATGTTACTGGTATATCTCAGTTTTTGCCACCATACATTCTGCGAAGTTGGATGTGTCAATTGGAAGTAGTTTACAAATTGTGCTGTATTTTGGTAGTATCAGATGATGACCTTGATGGTCCCATATATATAATAGTGATGGTACATTAATTTCAACGCAAATAGGCAGAACTGATGCTTTATTGTAAGGAAGTTATCTATTTTGTGAATGATAAGCTGCCCAAAGTAAAGAATTTTGTCAAGCATGTTAATTGCAATGATCAGGATATTTTGCCTGAACTTCAGAAAAACAATGTCAAAAGTTATCCTGCGAACAGTGATCGATATAGAAATAATCTGACAAATGAGGAATGGCTGATCCTTCAGTCTGACACAGCTTGGTATAATTCAACAGTTATAGTTTTTACAGAAGTAACCCTGATCTTCCCAAGCCTTGTGTCCCTCTACTTCAAACAAGTGGTATATCCTGGTTCGAATATGATTTTGTTATAATTCCTGTTAATGTTAAAGATATTCATTGGTTTGTTTATGTTGTACATGTGGCAAAAAGGACCATAAATTTACATTTGTACCAGCCATATTTAGAAGATTTTGAATTTTTTTTTGTACATGTATGTCATATGACAAAGAAACCTTGTGTTCAAAAGTGATATTGGTACCAGTATAATGCAAAAATTTTATGAGGGAAATAACTTGCCATTTAGACACTTTATTTCACACATTTTGCTACCAAAACATATCCACTAGCATAATTCTATAGGTCTAGGTTTTTTTCTTTTTTTTTTTAAAAAATCATCTTTTTAAAATTTTGTTTATTCTTCAGTGACTGTGCTAAAAGATAAACCAAGCGTTATAATATATAAGACACATATTTTATGTTTTCAGGAGGTCAATTATGACAACCTCCCATTGGTGTCTACCCTGAATCATGAGAAATATAAACATTGGGTGACACAAAATTTGAGGATGGGAGCCGGGCTCAGTGGTAGCATGCTGACGACTGAACTTCCACTACCTCAAAATTAAAATACCAGAAAATGTATTGTCTGCGGTAACTTTATATTCTATTGAACTTGAGAATAGATAGATACCCCAAAGTGTCAAGCATGGGTTTGAAGCCTAGAATGTGTATATTTGAATAGCACTAAGCCTATCCGGACTTAACCTCTCAGTTTTGTAGCCTTACTGCCTTGCTGTAAGAAATATACAAGAGAAAAAAACTCGAATAACTGTGTTAGAACTATAGATATACATTTAATAGCTAGGTGATATGCATTTTTTATTGGCTAAAAAGTACTAAACCAGGCTTAATGCTAATTTCATTATGTGTAATCAGACTGGTACCAGGCTATCGTGTTCATCACATGCTACCATTAAACACAATGCTATGACCAAATCTCATTTCTAGTTTGGCAAAAAATTATTTAGGGATCATTTAAGTGCACATTGGAAACTTTACTTGATTTTATGCATTTTTCTTGTTATTAATCTTAGCTATATGCAAAAACTTTTCACTTCACACAATACAAGCTGTGGGTGGATATAGGTAGTATTAAGGCTTTAAATGCCCTAATCGCACCATGCACAACTCTATCGTGGTTCCTATATTCAGTAGACAGATATAGTGGTTAGGGCTGTCAAACTGGGAGGTTTAGCCAGGATGAGCTGGGTGCCATTCAAACACACATATTGTGGGCTTCAAATCCATGTATGACACTTTGGGGTATCTATTTACTTTCATGTTCAAACAATGTCTCAAGTTTCCATAGTGAATGATTTTTTGTTGTGTTTAGATTTTAAAGTAGTGAGGGCTGCCAATCTGGGAGGTTAAGCCAGGATAGGCTTGATGCCATTCAAAACACACACATTTCAGGCTTCAAATTATATGCATGTATTATACATTGTAAAATGTTAATGCCAATTGTATATAAATGTACGAAATTTGTATTTTGACTCATTACTCTATACCAAATTACTGATATGAGTGAATAAAAAGCCTAACCTAAACCTAAATATCTTAGAATAAGCCGGCTATATCAACTGATATGTGCAGACTACAGTCGGTAGGCCTACTGTGTGGAAATATACTGTATTATATGCATTCACTAGAATTATTTATTAGCTAAAACCGTCAGTGAAAGGGGGGGGGGCAGGTTCTTGGTACAAAATTTCTTCTGTGGGTGAAAGTTGGGTTCTTTTGTAGGGCGAAAGTAGGTAATTTCGTAGAGTTGGCACTGTTCATGGGGCGAAAGTGACTGTCGCCGAGTCTCAAATCACTCACCTTTGGGATCCCCGGGAGCAACTAGTTTTTCAAAAACGAAGATGTGAGGAAACCTACTGGGCACCATAAGACCCGGTGGACCTGTAAGCCTTGAGCTCGAAGGTACTTTGCTACAGGAGCCAGCAGAGCGGTAAAGTGGGCGATATTGAGGCCGAACAGCACGGCCTGAAATTGCCATACCCGGCCCTCGACAACCCGGAGGAAACATTGGCACCGACGGGACATGGAGATAAGCATCCGCAAGGTCTATAGAAGTCGTGAACTCCCCCACTCGCAATTGCCACCGAATGGAGTCTCCATACGGAACATCGGGCAGGAGATCTATCACCGGCCTGAAGCCTCCCGTCATTTTTGGGACCACAAAGAGATGGGAATAAAAGCCTGGAACCGACGGGTCCGCTGGGACCAGGGCCTGTTTGTCCACCAAAGCCTGCACCTCAGTAAGTAATGCCTGATGGCGGGCCAGTCGCCAGGTAGGTGGACAAACAAGGGAACGTTGGATAGGTTCGGATAGTGAGCCCAATGCCAACAAACCCTGGCCTAGAAGTTGCCGATGCCAGTCCGTAATGGGCAGGTCAGACCAGGGTGAGTGGAGATGAAGCAGATGAACTCCCACAGGAATGTCAGGTACGCCGCTTTGAAGCCCCAGAGGCGAAACCTCTGAAGATGAGCGAGTGAAGGTGACCCCGTCAATGTCCCTCCCGTGGCCCTGTGGACACCGCGAGGGTGCGTCTCACATGCCTACAGCGGCTGCCTCGGAAGCGCCAGCGGCTGCCTCGGAAGCTCCAGGGGCGGAACCACGACCCCAGCAAAACCTCTGAAGATGAGCCAGTGGGACCCAGCCCCTCCAGACAGGCCAGTCTCCTCTTCTAGGTGACCCTGTCAACATCCCACCTGTGGTCACCACCAGGTGCGTCTTACACGCCTACAGCGGCTGCCTCGAAAGCTCCGGCGGCTGCCTTGGAAGCTCCAGCGGCGGAACCACGACCCCCGCTCTGGGACAGCTGTGGAGGCAGGGCCGCAGAGACCTTGGCTAGAGATGAGCCCCATGGGTTGAATTTGCAACCAATTCTGGGACTGCGAAGCAAAGTATACACCAAACTGCCATTCAAGATTAGCAAGACAGGACAATTTAGCCCTGGCCAGGGACTCAACGTCGCTTATCAAAGTTGGATCAGTAGGCTGCATTTGAGGCCCAGCCCACTCTCTCTCACCAGTGGAGAGGCAGGCAGGTTTCAGGTCGAGGCCAGGGCCAGTGTGGTAGCGAGACTTAAAGTCCAGTACCCAGGCAGACTTCTGCAGGGTGCAGGGCCACAATGGGTGTTGGGGGCCGGTGTTGGTCCGAGGTGGACCAAGGACCACCCCAATAGGCCCTCATAACAGACTCAATGCAGGCCTGCGTCAGGGGAGACAGGGGAAGCGCATGGCGCTTTCTCTCAGGAGGCAGCGGTAAAGAGGCTGGGACCACCAGGCCTAATTGTAAACTACATCAACAACGTGGTGCCAGGTCAAAGGTTCCACTGGAGCATCCGGAGCAACGGAAGGACCAACCAACGGGTCAGGATTGCTGGAGGAATAACGCTTCCATGACCGGTCATCCGAAGAGACTGAAGAACGGGGAGTACGAGGCCCTGGTCGGAAAGCTAATGCAGCAAAGTCCAGAGGGGCCCTCCGAGGGGGCCCAAGGGGCTGGAAGGCAGCATCAGGAGTGCCAAGGCGGAGGAGGGCCCAAAACCAGTGGCAGGCACTACCAAAGAGTGGACTGAATGCTGGGATGATACCGGAGAGACAGCTGACAGCGTAGACTCCACACCTGGTGAATTCTGGCAGCAGACCCAAGCAGGGTGAAGGACACAGCGCTGCTGGCGGGCGGGTTGCAGTGGGCAGTTAGCTCTCAGAGGACACGGGAGTGGGGCCCTCCTCCCAATGAAGAGAGGTCGCCAGTAGTGCCGAGCAGGTCATGGGCACTAGCCGGGCATCCGTGGAAGAGGCTGGAGCAGCACCCCCCTGGTAACAAAGACCAGGGGCCGCAAGCGTGGAAGACCGGGTCGGCGATAAAGGCCGGGAGGCCCCCTAGCTGCGATGTAGACAGTCTGGGCGATGGGCCGCTATGACGGGGAGAGCGGGCCCGGTCGCTGGAAGTTGGTCCTCTTTCGCCGAGGGGCATGGATGAAGGGCACATCGGAACGCAGCGCTCCACCTGTGCGTCTCCGATTGCCAAGGGCAGTGGGGAGACAATCAGGCGAGGATTCAGCCGTAGGTGTTTTACAGTGAAGACACGCTTGTGATGTCTTTAGGGGCATTCACACTATCACGTATAAGATCGAGCTACATATGACGATGGATGGATTTACTCTTGCTCCTCCTTGCATGTCCTTTATACGTGATTCACTCACCGAGTGATTAATTGCTTGTAGTTACGTAACTTAGTTGCTCGGGGGTCTGTCGTAGACCCCGAAGCCGCCGCCAGGAGCCGCCACGCCAGCCATTTTCGATGTTTGGCTGAGCCAGCCACTGACTTCCTGAGCGGTTTTAAGCCATTAGCCGCCATCAAATATGTAAGCCATTGCAATATAATCATGATAATGGGAGTGGGGAGGACATATTGCAATTGACTCTGTGGCAAGTTCAATGGAAGTGTCAACTTCAAGGTCCCCATGAATTAGGCGTAAGTGCAATTAGCAATAACTGTGTAGATTTGATTTGATTATATGTGAATTACTGCTTGATTAAACCCACAAGTTTAAATATAACTTCATACCTCCTCTGAATGATTTACCATTTTACCCCAAGGTGTAAGTTCAGCTTGGAGTGTTCAGATATTGTATACATTTTATTTTATTCAAGTTATGCTTTATTATAATAGAATTCAAAATAAATATCCACTTTTTCATAGTCATATTTTTCTATAAATGACATGGAACAGCATAAAATGCACAGAAATGTTGAAGCATCAAGTCAAAACCCTGTTTCTGGCTGATAAAAACACTTCAGTGAAACAATCAACTTGAGGGACTGGCAGCCTTTGAAGAGTTAATTGCACATAGTACTGATAAAAACACTTCAGTTAAACAATCAACTTAAAGTTTTGCATTTTCCATTGTAGTACTGAGAGGGGTTTTTAGTAGTAAGTAGTAAAATTTTATTTAATGTCGTTTTTGATCAGAGTCAAAATAATAATAGGCCGCAAAAGCGGCCCCGTAGGGGCCGCCCGTAGGGCTTTGATGTTTAGAGATTGGCCAAAAACAAAATCTACTGTCATGCTATTCTCAGATGACCGGATCGGAACTATGTTGTCCTAATTAATCTGCGCGGCCATGATGCGCAAAATCCTATAATGACCTACTTACGCAAAAATGATTCTTAACTTAAGATGATACAGATCTACCCAACAAATTTGAAGAAACTCACGTTAGAACACTGTTAATCATCAGTTCTATGAGATTCAAGACAAGACAAGCAGTAGAACTATGGTTTTGAATGTTCCATGGGAGCTACGTCCATTGCCGTGATTTTCCATAAAGCTAGCCAACTAAATGAACGTTCGACCAATCAGAGCAGAGCTTATTTTAATTACTAGGTCATTTGCTAGGCAACGGGCTCTAACAAACTCTGTGATTGGCCGTGGCGCTTAGGTTAAAAATCAATGCGCCGTCATCAGCTGGTCATGATCCGCGCTGACAAAAAAGAAGCCAAAACTTTTATTGATGACGTCACAGAAAAAGCCTTTGGCGCCGCAGCTAGGTAAACATGTGTACGTACGAAAAACGATGTGTTCGCTCAACCGGAACGATCGCGATTATGGTTGTTATTACTTGAAAATGGCATCAAACTTCAAAGTATCATTTTAGTACTAATTCTACAACTCCTGCGGCCTCTCATGCACATTGCATAATCATATTACAATTAAAATACAATAATGACAAAATAATGACTCAAGCAAAATGCTTCTGTACGACCTATTCTACAAAACAATATAGTACCAGAATAGAAATTTTCAAATAAAGTAAAAATAAAGAGAGCATCTAAAAATTTCTACTATCGATAATGTTACATGGCTCTACAGTTTCAGCACCAAGGTTAAATACAGTGTCTTTGGAGTGTAGCACCAGTGTTGGTAACTCTGTCGGCAAGCATCCTACGTACGTTCTAATGTACGTGGCCATCCTTGTCCAAATGTAGCCTATGTCAATCCATATGTGCTCGCCATCCACTCGTGTCCACTCGTAGATCGTCGAAAGACGACGTCCGGCGAGCGATATACGATTGCCCCACGTACGCTATGATGTGAACCAAAGAACTGCAGTTCTTTGATGTGAACGTCCCTTTAGCCGAGAGTATCAAGATATGGCGGGAAAGAAGGTAAATAGAAAAAAAAAAATTCTTCATTTATGAATGTCATCGAATTATTTTTGGCTACCAATTAATTATAATATTTTAGTGGACTGCAACCTTCGGCCACCACAATAAAGCGATAACCCACCAGATGGCAGTTAATCAGAGCTTGCAGTGACCTCTCTTGGCAATGTGCTGCATTAACTTCCGCTTGGACGAGACCGACGAACAATTTGACAGTTGACAAAAGTAGTGACAGGATTGTGAGATTGTAACACACCGACAGGCAGACAAAGCAAAGATGTCAGCCCGAGGAAGAAGACTAGATTTAAAGGCAGGATTTCGAAGGCCTCAAAAAACTGAACCAGATCAGGAAAATGTCCATCAGGCACTGCTGAAAAATGCCCGAAAAAGCGGCCAACTGAACCTGTCAGGCAGAGGCCTCTCTGAAGGTACACAACTGTCAGATTTACCAATGAGGATGACTTTTTTTTATTTTGGATCATGCTAATTGATATAGCTACATGCAGACACGTTACCTGCTACAGGCTTAAGAATGGGTCTTGTGCACAATTCTGCACACTATATATAGTATAGCTGCCACAGATGCCCAGGGAAAAGGAGCCTAGCTTTTTCAAGTTTTTGTGACAGAACAAAATTTGGCATGAAAGTTTGAAAAATAATTTATATATTCGTAAAAAAAACACTAAGTTCATGAGCTTTAACATAAGAGCATAAGAAAACAAAATCATAAATTTATATAGGTATGAAGTGATTCAGCACACTTTTCAAATATTTGCCCTGATTTTTTTCTTTATGGTCAGTTGTATGTCATTGAATGATACACAAGGTAGCAATCATTAAACACTATTGATCCTAAATTGTTTAACACATTGGCCTGTAAAGTCAACTCGTCCGCTGCCAAAGCCTACTCGTCCGCCGCCTGATACTGACTCATCCGCTACCTGAGACCGAATCGTCAGCCATCCCACCGCTGGCCGCAGTAACCGTTTGCTGACTCGTCCACCGGCAAAAAGTCAACTCTTCCTGGCGGATGTCAGCGGCAGCATCCAGCGGCTGAGCCCCGTGTAGCCGAGCATCAGCCCTACACAGGCTACATCTCCCCCTTTCATCATGCAAATTCAATTGGCATAGTAATTTCAATTAGCTATTTACCCCAGTTTTGATCAAACTGGTATCAATTTAGCCAATTGCAATTCGTAATTTCTCACCTTGGATTGAAATTAAGAGCCTGTTTGCAAATTACAAAATGAAAACATATAGGCATTCAGTGATTCAGTCCATGTGATCCTCAATCATGGTCATTCATTAAAATCCTGTAGGCCTATAAAATATCCACGGCCGTGTGCCTCGCTGAGGTCAGTAGGGCGGCGCAACAACGCTGCCGCTCCCTTTTTGCAAAGGACCAGTTACTTTTCTGGCGGACCAGTTGACTCTTAGTGACGGACCAGTTGACTCATAGTAGCGGGCCAGTTGACCACAGGTAGCAGACAAGTTGACCTGACTGGCAGACCAGCTATACAGGCGGGCGAGTTGGTCAGAGGACCAGTCGTCGGGCGGACCACTTGACTAGACCCCAGCAAGGCATGAATCAACAGTATTTTTGTATTTGTCAGGTATATCAAACTATGAAAAAAGTAACTTCAGAAATCTGTTGGGGTAAAGTGTTAATCTCTGACATTCATTCATTGACCATTAATATGCATTTTGTCTTTTAGTTACCCTTGATCATGTAGTTAGTATGTCACCTGATGTGAAAAGTATAATAGATACAGATGGAATAGATATGAAAATATAACTAGATATATACTTCCATCATTCTTTGCCAGAGCAATACTGTAAAGTTTATAAAAGTGTTACACTCCTGACCGACAGACAGATGCCTTATTAGAATGAGTAGTATGGAAAGAGAAGGTGTACTTAACCAACAAATGCTTGCTTTTTAGCTTTAGAGGAAGTAAAAAAAAAAAAAGTAGCAGAAAATACATTTAATACAATCAATATGTGGTAGTTGCGGTGGAAAAATCATACAGAAGGTTATAATTTTTTTAAATGGTGTCAAGATTTTATTAATTTCGAATTAGGTTCTTTTGGGCAAGGACTCAGTTTCTCAGGATCGATGGTCTTCCCCTTACTGAAATGTAAAGTACGTAAAGTATGTTAATGCTATATACATGAATTTCAATCCAAGGCACCGATTATGGGAAAAACTTGTATAATACATATATTTAAAGGCTCCATTTTTACAGTGTGCAAAATACCTTTGTTACAAGAAATAAGAAATTTCTTTTGAACAAAATTAGCTCTTCAAATTGCTATATCTTTTCTAAAAGTAAACAGACACAATATGGAGTTCTAGTTTTTGTTGTGTTTGATTAATTTTCTTGGCAACCACGCTTCATGAAGTGTGCTAAAAATTATCAAAAGAAGAAAATTGCCCTGTTGCTTCTTTTTTTTTACCCTGGCCAGATATGTATAAAGTAATTATAAGAACAGATTTATCATATATCTATGTTAGGTAAGCCCTCAAAAATAGGGTCAGTAGTTCGGCTGAAGAAGAATTTGTATTAAGATATTCTGAACCGTGCACAAACTGCTCGAAAAACTTTAGGATTGGGGTTTGTTAAAATGGGTATAGTTCAGGAACTGCAAACAAAATTTAGTTTTTCTCTTGTATTAATTAACAGAATTTACAGAAAGTTAAACAATTAAGTCAGTAACCTAGATTTATCATTTAACACAATATCCCGATTTATTCAATGTGCTGTGCCTATGCTTTGAGCAAGCACTATATAGGTAATCATTGTCTTTCCAGTTCCTCCAGAAGTGTGGCGCATCAACCTCGATGTCCCTGAAGAAAGCAAGACTGTGTCACTTGATAACACTGATGACCGCTGGTGGGAGCAAGAAGATTTGCAAAAGTTGATATTGGCATCAAACCAGCTTAAAAGTTTATCAGAAGATATTAAACTGTTGCCTGCTCTTAGTTTGTTAGATGTTAGTATGCAATGTATTTTTGTTTTTCTGTTTATTTATTTTTCAGTACATATTGTCAGATATTTATTGAATTGCTTATACTGTCTGCAGGTACATGACAACCAACTGACGAGTCTGCCAGAATCCCTGGGTGAACTCAAAAACATGCGTAAACTTGTTTTGAACCACAATCAGTTTACTTCCCTCCCTGACTGTGTGCAACATCTTACAGATTTAGCAGTGTTGCAGGTGTACCATAACAAGCTGTCGGAAATTGGGTACTTCATTGGAGAACTGGTTTTTCTACAAGAATTGGTTAGTTCTTTCATTGATTTATGCTGAATGACAATTTCACAGTAACTTGAAAATTATCCAACGTCATATAAGTTTAACTTTGTAACGTTTGAAGAGGTTGTTTTATTTGCTTTCAGGATCTCTCAAACAATCAATTGCAAACGCTCCCTACAGCTATTGGATATCTCACAAGAGTGACAAAACTAAACCTTGCCAATAACCAGTTGAAAGAATTGCCCGAGGAACTGAGTTGTATGGACCATCTCACCATGTTAGACCTCACTCATAACCAACTTACAAAACTGCCGAAAGACATGGGACAACTCAAGAATCTACTGCAACTTTATCTTCGACATAATCGTTTGACTCAGCTTCCAACGCTAATCAACTGTACTGCGCTGAAAGTGAGGAAACACCAAAATTATATGAAAAATCAAGTTCATAATTGGCTGATATTTGTACATAATTGTAGTGCTGTTACTGCTGTATGATTTCAGGAACTACATGTGGGGAATAATGCAGTTAAAGAAATTACTGCGAATCAGCTTGAAAATGTGCAAATGGTGTCAGTGCTTGATTTGCGTGACAATAAGATATCTGTCATTCCCGATGAGATCACCTTGTTGCAAAACCTGGAACGACTTGATCTCACCAACAATGATATAAGCAAGTAAGTTGAATTACAGATCTTTTATGCACTGAGTTTTACTGTTATTTCCAGCATACATGGTTTAAATTAATCAGAATGTTGTTTTTCTTACACACAATTGAATAATATTGAACACCAAATCATGTCAATTTACATGTTTTTGTTGACCATGAAACATCTTCCTTTACAGTCTTCCGTATGCACTAGGTACCCTTGATAAATTGAAGTCACTGGTGCTTGATGGAAACCCAATGAAATCAATTAGACGGGATATTTTAATGGTATGTATGTTAAATTTATAAATGTCAAATGGAGATTCCTTTAAACAATAACAAAATTTAGTCGGAAGAAAAATGTTCCCTGAGTGTAGCCATAATGACTCCACCTACAAACACAAATATTTTATGTCATTTGCATATTTTAATGATGTGACTTGTACGACAGCGAGGGACCAATGAATTGAAAAGATACTTGAGGAGTCGAATGGCAGAGGAAGGGGATACAGGGATCAAGGTCAGCAGTGGAACTTCTCAAGGTAATAGCGGAATCATCGGAGAAAGGGCTGATCTTGATGAATTTGCCATCAAAACCAGTAAATGCTTGGATTTCAGGTGTGTATAATCTCTTCTTATGGTCTTTTATTGTTGAATATGCATTTGTAGTATCTCTTAATAGAATTAATAGTGAGCTAATCCTTTCAGAGCATCAGACAATACAGGACTTATAATAAGTCTATGTATTATTGTTTTAATTTTAAGCTTTGGTGTGTTGTGAAGTAGATGCTATTTTTAATTCAATGCGAAATGTTTCAAACTATCTGATAGAGACACACTGACACAGATAAATTATAGAATTCCAATTCATTGCTTTTCTTTTACCAGTGAGAAAAATGCAACAGAGATACCAGAAGAGGTGTGGGGAGCGGCAGGAGATACCGAAGTCAGAGTAGTTAACTTCAGCAAAAACAAATTGGAGTTTTGGCCTGAAAAGTATGTTATCCTATTCCTCGTAAGAAAAATTGTATTTTGAGGTGTTTGCTAAATTGACATGCTTATACAATGTTATGCTAATCATTTGTATGTAACTTATTTTGGCAGAAGCCTGTGAGGTAATGATTCAACGATTTATTGGTGTTGCTTTGTTTTCAGGCTAACAACAATGACAAGTATCAGAGAGTTGAACTTAGCTGTGAACAGATTTTCCGTCATTCCCCCTGACATTGGCAGTCTCACAAATCTCATGATGTTAGATCTCAGGTGAGTTTTTAAATTCAAGTTTTGATAATTGACATCATTGCAAGCTAAACTGGAAATTAATTTAATTGAATCAATGAATCTGATCATGCATTTGATGGAGAATTCTTTACCTTTAATTTTGACATCTTTAAATGACTAAAGTTTTGTAGCTTTTTAACTTTATATCTACAGAAATAACATGCTGCAAACATTGCCCAAAGATGTTGGAGAGTTGAAGCATTTACAAGAAATCATCATTTCAGGCAATAGGTAAATAGTCAACAAGCAACACCTGTGCTATTTCTTTGTGAGCATCTTCTTAATTCTAGTATCTTTATCTTGAGATCTTGTAAATGTCTAGCTATAAGTCCCCTGTCCATCGCATCTAATGCGAAGTAGGTTGATTCTGGCTACTAAATTATAATGTATTACTTGCCAATGTGAAAATAAGTCAGTTCAGTTCACTTCTTCACAATAATGCATTTAAATATACACTTGTTTTAATTTTGCAGATTTGACGAGATACCTACTTGGTTGTATGGGTTGCCAAAATTAGAGATTTTGCTGGCTGCAAATAATAAAATCCAAACCATAGACTCAGAGGGCTTGAAGAGTCTCCCTGCCCTAGCAACCTTAGATTTACAAAACAACGACATTGCTCAAGTACCTCCTGAACTGGGAAACTGTACGCAAATCAGGTAAATACCAGCGCAACCCTAACTGTTTAAGTGACTAAAAAAGGAGTGACTTTGTCGAATCAGATTCGTTTAGTCTAAATAAAAAGTACTTTAATCTTGTATGTTAGAGAATCAATCTCGTATGTCAGAGAATCAAATAAGGTAATTTACAATACACATGCAGTTATAATTGACTCTACTGCACAATGAAGTTCAGACATGTGTGGAGCTTGCCTAATTTTTCATGTGAATTTTTTGTAATTTTCAATTACAAAAACCTGAAGGTGATTTTAGCTTCTAAAGTGTACTATCTTTGTGCTAGCATCTACAAGTATATCTTTGAATGGGTGGTTATCTTATGAGTTACTTAGTACTTACATTTAGAAGTTTCCTTTAAATACAGGTCACTGCAACTTGAAGGCAACAGATTCAGAAATCCAAGACTTGCAATATTATCAAAAGGAACCAATGCATTGTTGGAATACCTTCGAGGCAGAATTACTTCCTAACATACACGTTCTTTCACTAAAGTACCAAATATGCATTTTCAAATTCAGCTGTGATCTTTTTGCTTTTTTGCATGTTTTTTTTCTTTAACAATGCATGTAAAGTTACTGTTATTAAATTACTCTGTGGCTTGTCTATAAAATCATATCAGGGATAAGGTGAGAAGGTGTGAGAATTTGCAAAAATTTTTTTTGCTGGAGCTTGTAATTTAAAATACACCACAATATTCAGTTGTCACTGGAATAATAAAATATCTTTATCCACTCAATTTGAGTCTGAAGTTTGTATACATAATTAAGTTTCCAAAAACACGGTCAACAAACGTAATTGTGACCCTTCTGATGCCAATTCTCAAATGGAGACTAAACTTTTTATCATTCATCCAAGCTACAATAGGACATATATATATAACACATACACTAGATTTATGAAAGGGGAATAAATCCTAGGTTACCTAATAATTACTGCTGTTGCCAGAACAATAATGAAGGACAAAGTACGCAGATATATATTGAACATTTTTAATGATTTAAAAAAGATATAGATAAATATATCAACATAGATCAAGTAGATATGGCAAACAATTTAACATCCTACAAATGATTGATTACAGACTGCAAAAACCAATGGAAGTTTATCTTTTTAACATCTGAAGAATTATAACTATGAACAAATCTATACATAGACATTTGCTGCATGATAATATTTACAAAACTAAACCACCATGTAGTGGTTATTTCCAATGATCACTAACATATGGCGGCAAAAAAGGAAAATTAATCATTCCCAATAGTTGGGTATAAGTCCCATAACTTCTTATAATGTTTTTTTCAACCAGTATCACATGCATGCTCTTTTTAATTTAAGATGATATCAAGTTGATTTTCCGGTAGTGATGAGATTCAAAGCTTTTGCTAGTAAGTCTGCCGCGGTGCCAGCATCTTCGTATTGTAATGCACTGATTGCGTGTTTACAGAATTTGATGGCTTCCTGGTGTTGTTCTGGATTTAGAGATACTGCACCTGCAATACAAGAATTCCAATATTTTGACACCATGTTCTATCTGCACACCTAAGTATACATTTCATTCTTCCACTGTATGGTGAGGATTCTTAGGAAAACTTCCAAGATTAAAGACTAGTGAAGAGATTGCGATTTATGCGAAACATGCAGGAAACTGATTAGCCTGTTTTTCAGTACAGTACAGCTTGGTTGGTTGTATGGGTTGCCCAAATCTTTACTTTTAAAATTATTGACTATAGGTTGTAATAGAACATGTACTAGAATCCAATAATAGATATGGAATAGCAGGCCACTTGACAAGCAACTTTCCAAAGTTGTACCATAACACATTGCTACTTAATACTTGCCAGAGGGTCTCGGCTGAGTGTAGCTAAATGCCTGAGGAGCAGGAGGTTTAGCGGCAGGTGGTGGGGTGAAACTAGAAGCAGGTGGATATGGAGCTGAGGATGGAGCAGTTGGTCCTGGATCTCTGTATGAAGAAGACCCTGCAGAATAACCTGTGGCTCCTGCATAACCTCCCGAAGTCCCAGATGATGATGATTCTCCACTAATGTCAAATTCATCATCATCTTCCCCACCAACAGGTCCCGCTATTGGGGTCTCACCCAACTGCAAGCACTTGTGGATGTACGCAGCTTTCCATTTTGCATACTTCCTGCTTTTCACTAACTGTAATGAAACAATAAAATAATTTGTGATATTAAGCAGCTTGAAGTACATTTCAGGAAAACTTTGCAGACTGAATAAGCCATATTTTAAAAGAATTTTTCATGGCCATTTATATAATTTCCAACACAATTTTAAAACAATTACAACTTTTAACAGCCTCCACAACGAGTCCATCCTTTGCAGCCATCCTAACCACCTTTTCCATTCATTGAATATAATTATTCTAACAAAAAAAATTAAATTTTAGATACATTAGTCTGTTGCTCCAGAATCAACAACAATTGTTTTAAAAAAAAAACTGAATAGAAGTCTTTGAAGTCATTTAGTTTAGAGTGGACTTTGAAAAAAATAAAAATTTTCCAGGAATATCTATGATTGTGGGAACCCTGATAAGCTCATAATATGCCTGTAAGATATACATTTGTATGTGGAGTTAAGAACTTACATCTTCTGCAAGTTCTCCAAATGTTGTCAACACATCCATCAGCAATCCAGAGCTGTAGAAGGATTTTATGACATTCCTGGAATCAGGGAAAAATACAAAAGATTTAACCAGTAATCTACAGCCAACATGGTCTCACAAAATGGCCATTTAGTTAAACAATGACACTCACTTTCCAAATCTTCCTGCTCTGTCTTCATTGTCTGCATAGAGAAATAATTTAAGCGCATACTGTTCAACATGTGCTTGGCCAACAACTTCATTGTGTACAGCTTCATTTTCAGCATGGATCTTTTTGAACTGTGGATAGAAAATAATCATTTGTAAAACATATATTCATATTTATCATTGAATGGATGCTTAATTAAGCTAATTACTCTTGGCATACCTCTTCCAAATAATCCATCATTGAAATAAGGAACTGTTTGGCTTCTGGACTCTTCCGGTCAATTTCCATGGCCTTCTGAAGCGCATATAAACGACCTGAAATAGCAGATGATGGCTTAAAATCTAGAAAATGACATAATTATTTAATTAGAAATATTCATTCACCCTCCAAAATGCACAAAAACAACAATTTAATATCACTGTGACATATAGGTAAATTAAGTTGTGTTTATGTTACCATAGTTATCTTTAGTTTCTACGAACTTCTGAGTCATGACAATTTCTAAGGGTTGGTTGGTCAAAAATGCAAAATTAAATAAAATTTCATCATATATTATATATATATATATATATATATATAGGCGGATCCAAGAGGCTAAAACTTCTACGTAACTGTTGTGTATCACCTTGGTTGGTCTATATATATATGCTATCTAAACCCAAAACTAATAGCAGGGTATTTAACTATTATTTTGACAAGTTTTAGAATTTCATTAAGTAGCTCAAATAGCTGGTTTATTAGCAGGGGTTTGGGGGAAAAGAGAAGATAAAGTGGACGAGGAGCAGCCTCAAAGCATGGAGCTACCAACTCAAAGGATCGGGTAAAGTTGGGGTTAAGTCGGTTATGTCGGGGTGGCAGGGGGAGGTTTAAGTCAAGGGACAGACTTAACAAATATGCTTAATTGGGGTGGAGACGGCTTGTCAGATTTTTTTAAATACATGGCCTGTTTAATATTCATTTTTGTAAATGTAGATATTGAATCTTACAGACCCGTGTCCAAAATTGCATGACAATTCGGGGGGTGGGGCACAGAACTAACCCTTAGCTACCCTTCAGTGAATCATCAGTAGGTCTGCTTATCCCGTGACTAAGAGTCAGTCTCGAATGTTTACACTGAATGCAGCACCACACACCTCTCTACCTCCGTAATACACAATTTAGGACATCATTACATCGTCATAATTGCACAAATACTCACAATAATAGGCGACCACTTCATCTCGTTTGTCGTGCTCAGCTGCTGTCTTCAAATAATGTTGAATTGGCTTATACTGAGAAGGAACTGCTGGCAAGGAAGCCATTGTGGCCGATTTCACCGACAGTTTGTGAAATTTACACGAGATGGCAGCAGCATTACGTCCGAATTACTTTCTGGCAGGTGTCAGCAGCAAAAAATCGGTATTGAACACTAGCGCCACATTCAGTCAAAACGGCATATCTGTTAATTATCTTTCTTGCCCTTCTGTATTATTTTTCATCCACTGGATAGCACTCCAGCACATTCGGTTAAACGGCAGCCTGTGTGCTGATAGCCGTTTAACTGGACAACAATAAAGAAGTGTAATAGAATATAGATAGTCAAGCCAAAAGTTAATTATTCCCGCCCCCTCCCCCCAATCTTCTGAAGTTTGGCCTATTCCTTTGCCCGGCTCTGCCGCAGCCATATCGAGGAGTGTGGCCTGCTTCAGGAAGATATCCCCTGATCATTTTTTTTAAGCTTGCTATCTGCTTCGCAAAAATCATCCCCACATCTAATCAAGGAGAATAATACAGTAGCATTTAATATTGATCAACATCATTCAGAACCAGGATGCTTATGTAAAAATATGTTTATTTGCTTTCACAAAATACTAGATGTAACATGAATACAGACATATGCTTTTTCTTATATATTGTTGTTCATTCAGCAACAACAGATATAACTTTGACACGCTGTTGAAAGATGGTCACAGATCTAAAATACATCAAATGCATTTAATCAAGGCTTTCCAGTTTTTTTTCTCTTTTAATAATATCAGATCATATTTCCAAATATGATGAAATTAATAAAGATATAATGAATACAGCCGTAAATGCTTTTAATTTGTCAGGAAATAATCAGTGTGCCAGAAGGGTTAGCTTAATACCACAAAAATAGCTTGTTTAGTCGTAGAAATAAGTTTCATACAGAAAAACACCTTGCTGATGTGTAAAGAGTAAAGGGTTCTGATGAGTGCATGTTACAACCATCTTAACCAGTCAAGAAAAATAAAA
This sequence comes from Alitta virens, assembly GCA_932294295.1. Classification (NCBI taxonomy): domain Eukaryota; kingdom Metazoa; phylum Annelida; class Polychaeta; order Phyllodocida; family Nereididae; genus Alitta; species Alitta virens. The sequence continues at coordinate 69,588,314 of OW028573.1, forward strand.
TTATGTCTAAAAATGAAACAACTCATATATATATAGGCCTAGTACAAAGAAGCTAAAAAATAGCAAACATTATAACACGTAATTCTGTGCCAGAAATACAAGCATTAAATGCAACATAGTAAAAAAACGTTTCACTTTCACAAGTTACTGACCTTTTCATTTTGGTCAATGGGTCAATGGGTCTAAACTGCTTTGTTGTATTATAAAAGACACAATAAGTAACAAAAAGATAGTCATACAATATCACAGAATACCCAAATGAAATTAAATGCTGTATAATAGTTCGGCCACATCTTTTCTTCACTATGACTTGAAAGTTTTCTGTAAAAGAATGAAAAATAAAATGAAAAAAGAGTGACATATATACATACAAATTTCTGAAGTTTATAAAAATAAAGGCGTTACATGAATTTATGAGGCAGAAAATGGAAATCACAAAACTTACCAAGTAAAAGTGTACATTTAAATTTGTAGGTTCACACATTTCAATGGAAACGTAGGAATGCACCTGAGGATTAGATACTCCCAAGCACATACCAGTTCCAGGGTTCAGTAACATGTGCTTCTCCTGAAATAAAACCATCATCAATAATACCAACCACATGAAAATGTCTAATAGTATTTTTATTTTATTTAATTCTTTTGCTTGTGTCTCGTGATAATAAAATAACAGCAATATGAGTTCTTTATTTTTTCCCTTGAGAAATTTCATTCTTTTTTTATTTTTCCCTCTATTTTTCAAATTTCTTTATATCACATTTTATTTGCCTGTAATTCAATAATATGAAATTTTTAAAAGGTTGCAAATTTATATCTTCAGTTGCATAAGCCTTGTAATATACTTCTTCTCAATTTCCTTTGTAATAGCATGCAATTAAGCATTACTTGCCTTGCCAGTCCAGGTCCACTCCTGCGAGCCACCACCTTGGTGACACTTCATAAGCCTTGGGAATGTCTTGCCTCCTCCAACACTTTCTGTATCCATACATAACATACCTGCTAGCACCATCTCCTTTTTCGCAGTGGTAGACCACAACTGAAAATAATATCAGTATTTTAGGTGAATGATGAACTGAGGAAGCCAATTCATAGGGGGGAATGCAAGCAGTTGCATCATCAGCAATGGCTGTTCAAAGAGTCAGGGATTTGGAAGGCAGTCAAAATAATAACACCACCACTAAAAGGGTATAGGATGCATCAGTGCATTGTCCAATTCTATTTATTTCAATTTTCTGTTTCAACTAAAGTAGCTGTCAAATTGTAAATTTTCAGAAAACACTTCACTGCAATTCTACTACAATTATCACATGCAGAGGGATCCATACCTGGTCTTTGTTGAACCCTTCACATCTCGCTAATTTCAGCATTGATTTCTTGTCATAAACCTTCTGGTCGGACACAACGCACAATCCACTCTGGGCATGTATAAGCTGAAGAAGAAAAACAAACATTTAAGATATCCTTTTCCAGTGGACACGGATGATATTTCACCTGTGGATTTTTTCCACTTGCATCACATACCCTGCCAGTATGTAGAATCTTGGGTTTAACCTTCATGGGAGCACCAACGCCTTTCAGAATATTTCCACCTCCACGCTCAGTAGGTAGCGTTTGTTCTGGATAAATGTTGTCCAAATACCACTTGAACGATTTGCAGTTGAGCGACTTTCGAAGAGCAACTCGGTCGCTCACATCCCCATATGCTTTTGTTTTGGCATCAGGGCGTTGCATAAAATAATACTTCTGCAAGATCCAAAGTGGTAAAAGCAAATGTAGGGCGTTACCATTATCGAAATGGCAAAAGATATAAATCTTGTAAGAATGTTGCATGACATTTCATTGCACTATACAAATGATGTATTGCATTTCATTGCATTCTAAGAAACATGGTCAGAAAAAAAAAAATCACCTTATGTTCATCCATCCACACATTCACAACACGTAATGAATTTTTTGTCATTGAGTCGGTGCCATCAGGTGACCCATATGGACGTCTTTTTCTGAATATATGACCAACTCTAGAACAGGGAATAATATGAAGGTGGCCTCCGCATTGCCAAATCTATAAATAGACACATGTAGTGATTGTAGTCATTTACACTAAGTAATTATCACAGTTGAACTGAGTTTGTGTATAAAATATAAATTCTATACACAGCAACGACCATACTTACTCTGAAAGACATTTCTAAATTTTCACCTCCCCACGTGTCCATTCCAGAGTCATATTTGCCAAGCTCATAGAAGTATTGCCTGTCCATGGCAAACAGTCCCCCTGCCATAGTGGGAGTCCTAAAGTAAAATTGTGTAGTGAAATAACATTGCACAACCAAAATAGCGGGATGAGTTATGTAACCACCTATTTTGCACTGGTGAGACCTACTCATTTAACTGAGCTACACCAATGCACTTCTAAGCACAAATGAAAACTTACAAAATGGGGCTAACAAAGTCTGCTTTCTCTTTCAGCAGTTTTTCAGGAATTTGATCCCAGCGGAAGTGTAGACCCCAGTTAAACCCTCCACGCACAAGAGGAGACGGTTCGTAAACCATTGTGTCATGGTTGATTATGTCAATGATGGGCACAGCAACATTGTGTCTATCATCCTTCACATGTTGTAGCAATGGTTGTAGCCAATCCGCATTCACTTCACAGTGGCTGTCGAGGAAGACCACAACCTGCAAAGAGTCAATACCAAGGGTTCACTGCTGAAATGCCTCACAAATCATAAATTGCACAAACTTGACATCAATTGCACAAAACACACATTTAATGAAGACAAACATTTCAGACATGACACGTACCTCTCCCCGAGCATGTTCTGCTCCTAAAATTCTTGCTCGAATGAGTCCTTCTCTTGTTTTGGTACGAATGAGTCTGACTACAGGTAATTCTTGTGCAAGTGTGAATTCAAGCTGTTGCGCTAAATGAGGTAAATCACTCTTGTCATCCACAAGAACAATCTCCTCAAGCAAATTTGCCGGAGTTCGTTCTATCACAGTGTGCAAAGTTCTCATCAGTGCCGACCACGCTTCATTGTAAAAGCATATCACAATACTGGCCTTTGGAAGTATTTCTGACCAAGACTTGGACTTGCAACTGCAACAGTATACAGACAACACCATTTCAATGCTTTTTGAGGTAAAATTGAAACTTTTCATGCCAAATAACCAGAAATAATTGCTCATGCATTTAAAAGCAAATAAAGTTGAGTTCAATGTAACAAAAATATTATTCAACATTGCAAACTATTATAAATGAGAATCATACTTACAGCCTATGCCGAGTATCTGGAATTTCTCGGGTGTTTCCAATTCGATCACTTATGAGCTGGTTAAATGCATAATGTCTGTAACCTGAATCAAGATACAGTATTATAGACTGTAGCAAGTTGAAAATATAAACTGCTAACCCATAGATACATATCTGTTACAAAAACTTTTGAGATGGATAATTATTAACAGGAATGTACTGGTGTCTATGACTGTACCTTCATCACGTGTTTTCTGGTCCTCAGCAGAGTGGATTATCCCAAGCTCTGCTAAGTTGTTGGAAACTGAGTTTTCCAGCTCATTTTTCCTCTTAGTTTCAGACCAGTCATTCTGTTGCTGTATCTTTTGTCCATGAACCTGTTATAAAATGTGATCCCTTTCAGTGAGTAAGCTCTCATGATTTCAAATCAAGTATTTAAACATTATTGTCTGATCTGCATACCTTATTAGGAGAAATTGCAAGCAAGTTGTGCCCATCCTGTGTCCGCATATAAAGGTATATTACCACTATCCATACTGCTGAACTAAAGATAATTCCATAACAGAAATAACGTTTGTAAAGGCGCATCAGAATGCAGATTGTTTAACGTGATAATTGGTAGTTAGGCCCAGCATAGTCACAATGTCCCTGAAACAGTAAGAGAATTCTATTATTACACCATTGTTCAATCTAAGCTTTCCCTTTTATTTGAATGTTTGGTGTGAACCAATATAAAATATCTGAATCTGATTCCAACCTGCTTTTGACACACATTTTATTTTTTAAATCCACAATTACCACAGGTACCCAGCGTATACTACAATTATACATATATATATATATATATATATATATATGTCTGACAAAACATATCCATGGTCTGAACTCATCATGAGACGGCAGTGAATTTTCTGGTGCTGCCATAGAGGCAGACTCAGCATGTAATTTGATGAACAGGCAGTGTTCCAACACTAAATCTCTGATGTTTACAGGACGCATGGCAAATAGTCAGGTCACCTGGTTGGCAGATTCGGCCCAGTTTGTTTAAACGCCACTTGCAACCAGGAGCTGCTCTAGCATACTATAGACTACCTCAAGAGAGGAGGGGGCGTCACCCATGCTTGATTAAAAGAGATCCCCCTTTATCATTGTTAATTATTTACTATAAACCCAAGCTCAGTGATAACTGGTCATTCTCCGATACGTGCACAGTTATTATGGCAGTATGCAAGGTAAATACTATCAATCATACTAAACTGCTAAAGCAGTGTATTACTGTAACTTAAGTTATAGTGTAGTCATTGGGCTGGGCATTTTACAAATTACAGAACTTCACGAAGTCTTAAAGTTAAAGAATCATTTATGACCATTTTGTAGACCTTATCTGGGATACATGAAACAGAGCCAATGTATTATATACCTTGCTTAGCCATCAGATGACTGCTGAAGAAGCCAGCATCAGTTGAACTGCCTCTTAAAGTTTACAAACATCAAGCAACTCCCGAGCAATAACCCTGATTGCAGCCCTTGTGACACGTGGCGCCACCTGACATAAACACTGAGCAGCTGAGTCCATTCGCTCCAAGCACCCTGTCCATTCTGAAGAAGCTTTTTGATTCAATCACAAACTCTCAGATCCAGTTTCATCTTTTTATTACACAAAGATACACATTATTTAAAAATACACATTACAGTCATGGAGTATTTACATGGAGTTTTTACATAGACTTTACGTTCATGATATAGATAATTAAGACAAAATTAAGTATGTACACATGTATTGAGATCTGTATAAAATTTGTGTACACTGGGTATAATTGACAAACTTAACGGACAAATTTACATAGACAGATAGGCATCATAACTCTACATTGTAATCATATTCATACTCATATTGTGGTTTCACATAAGTTTCATTATTGCTGCCGATATTAATTAAACCAGGGCCATAATAATCTATTATATAATGAGAACCATCTGCAGGTCCAACAACCTGAAAGAAACAGAAAGGTTTGAATGATGAGATGTACTTTTTTACTGATTAATTTTACTATGGTCAAAAATGTAAGTCAGCGTCTATTGTAACTCTTTGCATATAATATACACACTTTATATATATAAACATTGACCTTCCTATTACACATAGTTCTTACCAGAGATTTATATAATATATATATATATAATACTGAGATGTTTCTAGTTACCTGAAGTCCTATAAGGATAATATCCACAAGCTGGCCTAAGAGCATGAATCCAAAAGTGCATAGCTTCAATAAACCTGGAGAAATGTAAGTAAATTACAAAATATTGCAATCAGGTGGCCTAAACTTGATTATATAATGTCAGTTTATCACAATAAACAATAATTACCTATTGCAGGATAGCCCAAGTAAAATCTGTCAACACCAAACATTCCAAAAAATACAGAAAGTATCAATGCAACACTGAACTTCTTGCCATTTCTGAAATAAAAGAAAAAAAGAAAAGAGTGTTTATAAGGCATTTCAATTGACATTTAAAAACGCAAGGAGATCATCCTTCTTTACCAGACAAGTCACTCCATATTATATCAGGGATAACTTCAAATGAATGAAACCAGCATACAAAATAGTCCAGTATGGCAATCGTTCAATTGCTTATCACGGTCCTCTGGCACTACCCATCAACAAAAAGAAATTCTTTGAGAAGTAGCAATATCCTTAGCACTTGACAATGTGGCAATTGCATTTTATATGTAAAAGAAATATCCTGTAATTATTTAACTTTGCAATGATAACTCACTCATCTATTTATTTCTTACCATTTCATTTGTAAGTATTTCATATTGTCTTTGTCGGCGAAAAGCTTAATAGCTTGTGTTTTATTGTAATTTTATCTTCACCGACTGGAAATAAATTTTGTCTCATCTTATCTTTATCTTCCAGCAAAGAAACGTACGTATATTTGCAAGGAACATCCCTATCAAAGCCAGCTGTGGTTCCGTCATGCTTTTGGCCATCACAGAATATTTCAGGGGCTGGGTAACAGTTCACTTGAACTCTTTGCAATTCCTTGGTACAGCCGAGGGGTTGCTGTGTATCAGGATCAATGGATGGATCAGCACAATAATATCTGAGAAAGTTCAGGAAATCAAAATTACATCTTCCTTAAAAAACCTCGATCATCTGTATCATAGACCATTATCGCAGAAATCATGCTGAGATATGTGTGTGCGTACTTCAACCAGGGCACATTCTGAGTGTGGAAACAATTTTAAACATGCATTACAACAAGTGTCAATTTATGAAAGTACCTGAAAAGGTTTCTAGACCTCATTAATTGATATGCCAACACATTAATTGATATGCCAACACATTTACTATTGTAAACATTACTGAATCTGTAAGAATTCATAATACTTATAGAGGCCACAATAGGCACTTGTACCATAATTTTAGATGTACTCTGTTAGTAAAAAACATGTTCGATTTGTGAATTATTGGAATACGCTGAGTTATGATGTTGGCAACTTTCAGTCGGTACCTCAATTTGAAATGCTTTGAAAAATATTAGATTTGAAAAAAGGTAGGGCCAACTAGGGGGAGTATCAATAAACTAAATTCAATTAAACATTTAATTATACATGCACAGTCAAGTGAGAGTATGGTACACAAGCAAACTATTCGGAATGTTATTGATAAATGATTCGTAGTGTTCAGTTGTAAGGATACTGTCCCATGCGTAGGTCCTTGCACCGCACTGAGAAGTTTCCACTTGGACTGGAGGAGTCATCTGATTTCATAGCATTTGATATTGCACAGTCAAGACACATCAACAAGCACCAGACTGTGGTACATTTGACAACTGTTCGCCAACTCCATCTACGTGCCATTTTATGTCAATTTACGTCCTTTACTACACGTGAAATCCACAAAATTTAACCCATTGTTTACATCAGTACATCCTCGCACAGAAATTACACTTTCTTCACTATCATCCAGAGGGAAGCACGTGCCATACTTCGAGAGCGATCCTGGCGGGAAATGAGACGTTCAGAAAATAGTTCCAGATAAACGAGAACGTTTTCTGAAGGTATGTTCGGAATATATATTATTCATCTTCTCCTTTGCTGTATGAAACAAAAATGCAAATACGTGTCAATATGAAGGACATCTAAATCCGTGGGTTTAACAAATGCGTATTTGGCCAGTATTTGGCCGGAATACGCGGAGTAATTTGTAAATACCTACCAGGAAATAGCGCCACCAAAATCGCATTACTTCTGTTTTCGCTCACCCAGGGTTGTGTTCAGTGTTTCGCTGCGAATGTACGCATAGTTTCTTCGACTTCGTGTCTGTTTAAGTGCTGGATTTATATCCATACTGCATTTAAAGTATTGCTGTATTGTTTTGGTAAGTAATCAAGTATCGATCGGGTGCTCCACAACTTTTAAACATAGGAGAAAACTTGGCTTGCTGCCTGTGTTTTGATGCGTCGAGAAGCCAGGTTAAAAAGTATTCAAGGTACACGCCTACCTTGCACTTACTGCAAGTGGCTTCACTTCTCATTACTTCAACCTTGTGGGGCATTGATATATGTAATGATAAGAAACTGATTCATAACAAGCCAGTCCTGATTGAATATATCATGAATGATAAGTGATATTCACTGTCACTCAGTCACTGACAGTGACACTGAGTAAGTGATTGATTTATTTTATTTAGTCTATATTTTAGATCTTTTTGAAGTTACAGATATGTATTCAAAATGTCACGATGTAAGTAATAAATGAAGGACCTAAGATAGCAAAAGTCAGAAACTGACTTAGATTCCATTGTGGTCCTAGTTTCAATCTTCTCTAGTCGCTAGTCAGCACTGTCATCTGTGCTAATTTCCATGGTATGATGCTTTGGATGTTAGATTAACTAGGAAACAATGTTTATGAATAAACATTAGATTTTTAAAAGAAGGAATGAAGGGAGGTGTCTCTTTGTTTAAGTTTTTTTATTTTTCTTGACACATGGTTCATACAATTTTACACTGATACATTCAATACAGTTATGCATATACAGCTGTACATAATAATTTTAATATATTCAATGTCAAGAAGGGAAACAACAGAGTTGCATGTGGGGCAGAGCAATAACCTTATGCTTTAATAGGCCTATGCATTAAAACATTAAAAAACACATTAAATGAAATTGAGATTTATCATGTCGTAACATTATAAAGTCATATTGTTGAGTTTCACAAAGGATTTTTCCCTGTATTTAGCTCCTCAAGTTCATAGCATCCAAGTTTTGTGAAGCTCCGTTACTTTCATTTATCCCATGCAAACAGATTGGATTGCATTGTACTGATTTTAACACATTTCATTTCAGTTATATGGGGTTGTGAAAACAGGCAACATGTCATTGTATGCAGGTAAGCTTACTTTTTTTTCTAATCAGTTATCAGGTCATGAATATTGGCAATAGTTTCAACATGTTCAATATTGTTTGGGATTGCTTCATGTTTAATTGGCAGGGATAAGTTTAAAATGCGGGTATGAAAAAAGATGAGTGATTGATTGAAAAAAAAAAAAGATTTTGACCTGCTGATTCTAATCAAATGTATGTAGTATATACATAAAATCAATGGGTTAGAGCCAGGTTGAGGTAGAATTGCATGACATTTTCTTCAGTAGTTCAAACAACTGATGAATTGCACCAGACATATTTAATCTACTATTGTTAACAATTTGAGAAGAGTGGTTATCTTTTCAAAGGGATATGTTCTCCTTCAGAATTTAAGAAAATGCTGATGTTTCATGGGGACCAGATTAGTTTATCATCATGTGTATTTATTGACAGTGTGCTATTCTAGCTTGTGTTACTCATGGCATGATAATGATTGGATGCTAAAGTCCCATGCTCACCGGCCATGCAAGAAAAAAAATTATTGAGGAAACTTGAACACCTGACATTACTCTGTGTTCACTTTGTTTTTGGACTTAAGTCTAATATCAACCCATGACGTCATATGCTTGGATTCAGTGAATGATGTCACAAACTAATTACTACTTCATTTTTTATTTTTTTAATCGCCCCCAAACCCCCACTAAACTACATTTATGTTATTCTAATTGTGCTACAACTACAAAATATGGTAAAAATCACAATATATTTATATATAATAAAAAACAGAATCACTACAATGTTACTACACCATTGGCACTTTTAAGTTAATATTAGACTTGACCCAATTTTTTTTTGGATTTTTTTAGAGGGGAAGCTATTGCTTTTCTGATCTATGAATTCCAATAACTAGGAGAAATGACAGAAACATTACTAATAGAACTAGTTTGAATTCACGAGGTCAGTCAAAGGAGTATGACTCATATGAGTTTTATAGAATTGTGTCATTAGATGGAATAATTTCTGATTGGATTACATCATGTGAATGCTTTGTAATGTGCATGGGAATGACTTGGTGACTCAGTGGTGTAGCTTTCTTTTAATTCAGTACTTAATCACTGATAACATACAGTGTATACACATTTGGATGAGTGCCTTGTGTTGAAAGAAGTCATGTTTACTTCACAGCTGAGAATGTCATCATCTTTGTTAAACACATATATATATGATGTTACATTTCAAAGCATTATGTAACATCTTAATTGTGAAGGCAAGTTTCTTTAGTGTAACAAATGTATGCTGTGCTATACTGGCATAGTATGATACAAGCATTGCGTTTGAAGTTTACTGATTATTGATTTGTTTAAAGCGTACTAGTCATGAGTCAGTGATGACTGATTGTCATTGACTATAGCTGCTGTTGTGATAGATATCACTAATTATTCAATATTAGTGAGTCATTAGAGCCATTCAATGGGTCATGTTTCTCACGCTGCTGCTGCAACAGGTGATGGGAGAGCATTGCTTCTCATGTGTCTGTAGCTGCAGGGCAACAGGTGAGATGGGATGAGGAGGCAGGTCATGATAATTTCTCTGCTGCATAATGCCTACATTCAAGAATAAGAGAAGTCCATCTGAGCCGAGGTGCAGTCGGGGACACATACAATACCATACATTGTGTTGAAGGAAAGAGCATGTGCTCTCTACCTGTCATTGGGCAGATAAATTATTGTTACCATGACAACGTGCATGATGTGATGAAATTAAAATTATTAAGTTCTCACAGTTTTTATTTGTTTATTTGATATAATGATGAGAGCATATTAATACAAATCATATTAATGATTTGATCTTGCGTTATGAAAAATATAACGTATTGCACAACATCGTAGAGTTTATGAAATATCTTTCTCAGTTCAGATTTGCAGTGTTATAACAGATGAGAGCCACTAGTCACTTATAAAAAGGTTCTGGAATAGTTTATGTATTCTCACCTGCATTCCTAGTGTTTAACATGGCCAAATGGCCATGTGGCCTTGAGAAAAAGTCACCATGAGTGGTATGCCTAGTTTATGGTGCTGTCTGTTGTACCAGATGTTACCTGTGAGTCTGTCAATTTCAGCGGCATCTGATCTTGGCATCGTGTCATTTGTTTTTTTCTCTGTTAGAACTTATGTACTGTATTCATCACATGGTCTACACAGATTGGTTTTTGTCTTTTTGATAAATGCCTTATAAACACTCTTTTCTTTTTTTCTTTTATTTCCTCTGGGGAAGTCATTACTCCTCATTCTCTTTCATTGCCAATTCATCATTGGTTATCTTAGCCATATCAGGAGCCTGATAATGGTCTTCACGAGTTAATGGGGAAATAGACAGAACACCAATGACCATGCAATAGGATAATACGTGGTTGGAAAAGACTGTCTTTCCTTAATTACAGCTTAGAGGGATGTGATGCTGTGACAGTTAATTGCTGGAATCCAAATGGTTTCAGATTTTATAATTTGGGAGAAAACGGACTGATGAGATCTGCTCGTGCTCAGAAGTTTTCCGTTTGTGGTGGATTGGCAAATTGTTGGGATCGATATAAAGGATAACGTTTCGGTTGGAGTTGGTTGGTTCTGCAAATGACATGCTTGGGGCAAGAAGGGCTGCTTTGGCATTGAAAGTCTGGGCCCTTGTGTTGAGGTGGCTGGCCACTGTGGTGCTTGCTTTGGCCACTGAGGTGCTTTGCAGGTTTCTTGTGTCCTTTCAGCCTCTTCATCCTCTTTGCTTCAGCAACCGCTCTGAGATGTTGGCCACAACCACAACACACAATGCCCATAACTTGTAAAGCTGGCCACTCCTGGGTCCCCCAGATCAATACACTTACATTGTGGCTTAAATGGATTAGGAACAGCTTGTAAGAGGCTGCTCCTATGATTATTGGGAATTTCCACAGTCATGGCACAAGTAAACTGTATATGCTGCCTGGCATTTGGCCTGATTTGTTGCATTTTATTGCCTCATTTCCCTCTGTGCATTGAAATGATGGATTATGCATCATTTTCATCGTATCAATGAGTAAATGACTGTTATAGAGCTGCACTGTGATGGTGTTCCATCAGTCACAGTTGACAATTGCATGCAGTGTAACCAACACTCAACTGCAACGAGACGAATTAAAAAGGAAAACTAAAGATAGAAAATTCTACTCATGATTCAAGAAAGATCTTGGCATTTTGTCATTTGTAATCAATAAAAAAAAACTACAGGACTTTGAAAAGACGGTAATTAGACTTTGCTAATGTGCTCTGACAGAGCACACAATGTCGTGTAAATGACTTTCGACATGGTATTGACAATGAGCAAAGAATACCTGACATTTGTAAGGTAATGAAAAAGGTTTCTGTATTTAATTTTTAAACCTTTAGGGTTACTCTTTATGCAGTATAAACGCTATCAATGTTGAGTGCAATTTTGAGATAATACTCGCCTAAATATTTTATATAAACATCATGAATTGAGTGCTGTTGATAATAACTGATATAGTATAATGTGTTGGTCCCCATGAAGTGATATATATTGGTCTAGCAGCAATGTGCCTTGTATAGAGCCATGTTTTCCTAGGTGGACAATGTAGAAGACATCTGTAAAAGCTGAGTAAATAGGCCTACATGCTGTCGATGGCCAACTCGGGACAGGAGTTCTTAGCCCTGTACATGTCTAGGCTGCTATGCACTAAGTATTGGTCTATTGGACACTTTCAAATGCTTCGTTGGTTTTGGCCTATAGTGGGAAGTAATGATTCATTGACCTCCTTGGCAATTCTGTGGCATTGTACTATAGATTTTGGCTTAATTGGATTTTGTTGCATTGTCCAGTTGTCAGATGGGAAAGTGGGAGTGGTTCTCAGATTCTGGAGTTGTTCTTTCAGAATGAATGATGGTGTCTGTTAGAGGTTTTATATAATATTTATATATATCATATTTTGGTCGATATATGTAAGAAATTTAGAAAAGTTTGTGATCATGTACAGAGAATGTGATGGTTATGTTCTGTCAGATGTTTCAATGATAGTGTCTGTTACAGGTTTACCTCTGAGCTTTTAGTATAATGATATATGAATTTTAGCAATAAAAAGCGTTGTCATGTACATAGAATATGATGGAACCGTATGTGCCACTGTTTCTATTCTACACATTTCTATTATGGCTTATCATGCCTACGTTGGCAATGTAGTCAATGGCTAGGAGTGAGGAAGCTGCTGTCTATGATGTGGAACTTGTACATAATTAGAAGATCGTAAATATGGCTGGGGAAGCCTGAGGACCATGCAGGTCATGAGTGGCTCACTGTGGCTGGGGGATTAAGCAGGGCGCAGGTTGCTCTCCTCTGTTTTATGTTTCTCAAGGGCTGAGAGGGGCTCTAGGTCATCTGTGATGACTGATGAGAGGGAGAGATGTCCATCCACTGCTCACGTTGGTCACTGGTCAGCAGCTGCGAACATGTCCTTATACTCAGCAGCACTGTTAGCAGTGTCAGCATTTTGTGTTTGTATAACGAGTAGAAGTGGCAGTTCAGTTCTTTTGCGGGTCTGTTTCCAATCTGTGGATTTGTTTTCACATTCTTTTAGATTATGGGTGTATTGAATTTGACAATTAGCTCTACCATCCACTCATCAAGTGTACGACAAGGTGTACATTTACAAAGCGTAGCTCTATTTCCAAAGGAAGAAAGATACTATTTACCTAGGCAACAAAGTCAGTTACATAATTACATAGTATGTAAAAATTTTGAGGTAATTGATATGTGGACTTAGTAGATCATTCCTCTTTTACAGTGGTCTTGTGTGTGGAGTTACTTTAGACCAAACTCGCAGCACCTTTATGCGCACTACTTTCAAAACTTTTAGTAATGTATCATTCCGCTGACAGTCGCGATATTCAGAATGGGTAATTATGGCAGGCACCTTTTGAGCTGTGGAGCTGCTGTGACATGCCTGACGATTTGGCTTCTCACTCAGTTCTCTGCTACTGGCTTTTTTCCATGCCTCAACTGGAGACCTGGAAAGAGAGAGAGAGAGAGAGACACAGGAAAAAGGTGGCAGTGGAAAGTGAAAGCTGACATTAAAAGGGCTGAGAGTTGGGTCGACATGTGAGCTCTCTTGCCACTTTACAGGTAATGACCGTGCATATGCCAGGGCACCAGGGCACCAGGGCTGAAGTCACTCCAGGCTATGACCAGATTTTCTGCAAGAAAAATAACACCATCGCCTGCCAATCAAACAGGCAATTCTGTGGGTCTGGTGTGGCACACACAGCTGATCACAACTGAGGGGTCCAGTGGTTAAGGTCTAGTATCTCAGCTGGACGTCGGTCGCATGAGACGTTCTATGTTGGGACACGTAGAAGACCCCACTCTTGGGGTAAATAGGTAACATGGGTAGGACTTCAAGCCTTATCTAGTCTCATCATTACGTCTGCCTCTGACTCAGCTACAGACCAGTAGAATACATAGTAACATCTCTCCCATATGACAATCATTCGTCAATAGATCTCACTCCATGGTCATAGTTGACTAGTTGTTGATTCCTTATGAGTACATCTTGCAAGTACCACTTTAGTGCCCCGTGTGTATGATACTGGGGTGTTGCTATGAAACAAGTCATACCAATTCAATTCAATTTTATTTATTTACTTCGCTCAGCTTACACAATTATAACATATAAATAATACTAATATTATTGAGTAGAGCTGGGTGACCCCTCTAAGATGTTAAGGTACATCGCTACTGAGGGACCACCCAAATGCCTTATACAAAGTTATGTACTAAATACATGGAGCCAGTGGACTGACACAAGCACAGTGGTTTTTGGGGAAAAGAAAAAAATAACATCAATCTAATTAGCGTATAAAAGAGGATGGGAACCAATGGCCGGGATACTGAGGAGAAGACCTGATCACAAACTTTTCTACCAAGGAAGGTTGTTTGCAGTTGCTGCATATATGTTATGTTTGCATGCTGAGATGCATTTAAAGCCCAAAAAGTCACTTAGCTAAGAGAAAGTTGCAATAAAACTTCTCCACGTCTTTCTGTGTTCCTATAGGCATCTGAGGGTAATTATGGTGACGACGGTAAAAATTACTGTAATTGCCTTTGCGAAATTGTTGTGGAAACTTTGCAGAATGACTTGAAGAACAGGCTGCACCATGAGATTAGCATATAGACAGTGTAGTGTCAGTATAGTCAGCAAGCAGCAGCACTATGGTGTAACAGCAGCAGACATGCAGGCAAGCCTGGGGGCTTGATTCCAGAAATTAATTTAAAGCAGACAGATGATGTGATTTATTGGCAGGAGACCTCTTGCAATTAAATGTGCTTTATGTGTTGCTTGTGGTGGCAGCTGGTGTGGGGTTTAAGGCGTGGCATTTTGCTGCAGAAGAAAATAGTATGGGTTCGGTTGCTATAGGAGACCATGTTGGGTGTGTTTACTAACAGAGAGAACATTTGGTGATGTAATTGTGCGCTTCATTTAAAAGAGCTAGAGTGCTTGGTTCCCAGGCTGCCCGAGCCAAGCAGCTTTCATAGTAGAGTGACAGCTCACAAATTTTCTTGCTTCTTGATCTCCAGGGAAGATGGATGAGGTTCGCAATTCAAAGGAAACTTAGGTAATTGAAGTGGCTGGGAGACTTTTACAGGCTCGGTCAGGCCTTGGGGGACCATGCAGCGTGATCATTGCAGATCACTCACTGCCTTCGCAGTGTGCCTTTTCCCCCGGCCCTGATCTCTTCAGAAAACCTTGAGCATCCATAAGCACCAAGGAAGACGCCACTAAGCCGTCAACAAACTTTCATTCGGCTAGCCAGTGTCACCTTCATCATGGCAGCCTGCATGTGGCCTTTGCTCTGCTTTGAAACCATCCTCCGACCTTCTGTTTCCTGAGATGTGAAACCGCACACGCCTTGCCTTGTCTTGCACATTGGCTTTCCTCATAGCTTGCCTTGCCTCACTGTCTGGGCTTCCTCCTGTGTTAAGTCTATACCGTCTTGTTCTGCTGCTCTTTAGCAGGTCAACGACCTCAAGGTGTGGCTCTCATGGGACCTGAGTGCTGCTGCTACTGCCACTGCCAGACTGAAGCATTTAGTCACTTTTGAAAGCCGGGCATTTGGTGGTCATTTGGACTAGTGCTGCGGTGCATTACGCACAATTGCAGGTCTTGCTGACCACTGGTCAGTTCGACTGCTGGCTCGTTAAGGGAGGCGGTGGGCAGGTCGTACTTATAAAGGATAATTGATTGGGCTCTTTGATGGGCCGGGATGGATGGCTGCACGAGGACGGCTCCTACTTCCACTCAGTCCCATGCCTGTGATCCCCAGCCAGATTTTCGTGTGACTACATACACCGTCTGCCCACTGCCCCATGCAATCCCCTTCTGTGTAGTACATAGCCAATTGCTTTCATAGATTGCTTCTGCTTTTGTCTCACGTTTGCACCGACTCTAGCCACGTCTGTTTTCCCACTAACCATGTTGATGGTCACCCCATCCGTTAAGCAGCAAAATTAAATAGGCGCTGTATGGTATATACTTTCTGAAAGTACTGGTACATTTTTAAATATGTGAACATATTTTTAACTCGTCTTAATACTTTTGGTGGGCATTGTACTAAGAGAAAAACAGTTGAATTGCTAGTGACTTCCAGTACTGTCATTCCCAAATTTGCAGTGCTGATGATTGGTGGCCCATAAAGAGCAACGAAAGGAAGAACTGAAAGAAGGAAAAAGAAAATCGTTTACAGAAAATCAACTTAATCTGGGTTGGATTGTCTGAGCTTGTTTGTCACTAGATTTCATTTGCCCCACTCAGGCTTGCTGGGGTGATTGCTTTCGGTAATGAATCTAAACTTAATTCAGGTAATTTCAGCCATCGAAAAGGCAACATGACCTCAAGACGATTAGCTACAATAAGAAGTGATGGATTTGTGGAGCTTTATAAGCATTGCTTCTATGGGAGTGTAGTGAATGAGTGGCTAGCGAGCTGGCCTGCTTATTAATCCACTGCAGTCTCAAGCGATTTCCAGATGCGACAGGTGTAATTTGTGAAGCAGCTAGCTCGGCTTGGTCCATTGCTCTGAGAACCTACAGGTGGCTGCTGCATGTGTGCGGCTTAAGCTGTCAGCATTTCTCAGAACCCTCCGAGCATTGCTTTCTATGCTGAACGCATGGTCATCTTAAAAAATAAATAATTGAATGAAGAATTAGGTTTATTAAATGCCACTGTTAATATACCAAAACAAGGCTATTTTCGTCATTATACCAAAAGCATCATTGTATACATTCGCCAACCATGAACACAACATTCATTACTCTAAGTGCATGCATTTCAGCTTGCTACAAAATGAAGCTGCTTTATTGTCATGTCTATATTGCATGGAAATAAGCACCTGCAATACATGGAGCGCTTGCATAATCATCATGTTTATGTAACTGCATGGAAGTTCTGACTTGAACTTGTTATCTGCTTATACTTATTGTAGACAAGTTGGGCCATGCATTGAAGACTGGTTGCATTTTCAAGACGAAACTATAAAACGTACTGCCGTACTTTATAGTCAGCAATGGTTGTGGACTTATAGTAGTGCCCCATGATGAAAAAACAATGCTAAGGCAAAAGAAACGTACATATGGAAGGATATGATCGTTATCTGAATATAAAGAAGGTGTGCATCATACAGATTAAAAACACACACTGCGAAAGTTTGTAGGGATTTGTACATGCCCGGGGATTCGAAATTGGGAACCTTGGGGATTGGAGAGGGCTTTTATGTCTTGAAATATGTCTTGTAATATCCAAGTATCTGGAAGTTGTCAGTACCATGGTATAAAAGGTATTTGTCTTTCAGAATTGTGGCATCATTTTGCTTACTGAGAAGGGACTAAGTATCTCATGGCTCTTTGACAGTAGACACATTGTCCCTATCTTGAAACTGTTTGGCATGAAGCTACCAAACCTTGAAATCCCTTGACACTGAGTTGGATAGCATTGTCTGTTTGTTATTGGGTAAATTCTAGTGACAGGAAGGAGACAGTGTTTGCACCTGGTGCAGGGATTACTTGACAGGGCCAGGATTACTCTGGGGATGGTAGCCCAGCGATTGGCAGCATGGCTTAGTCCGTTAAACTGGCCAGCGAAAAACAGGAGGGAAAAAAAAGATCTCCTGTCGCCCAAATACCAGACGCTGTTGGAGCAGTTGGCAGGTTCGCTTAGCCTAGCAACCTCTTTATTCTTTTTTTCTAATTTTTCTGTTTTCATCTCACAGGATCGTGGTAGATTTAACACTGGCCCCTTACTCCACATAATTTGATCAACTAGCCCATAATTTCTGTAAAAACGTAGCTTTTATAATCCCCAGTATCTGAGATGAATTGTCCCTGGACATTTTGTTATAGTGCTGGGGGCTTTAAATTATATCCCTGGTGTTTGTCTTTCACTTGGAAAACAAGTGGCTGGTTACTATCTCAATACATTGTCTGTTTCATCTTTAGCAGACTTAGAGTCTGCTATGGTGTCATGGCCTAGCGGTAAGGGTGTTCGCCTGCAAAGTGCAAGGTTGTAGGATCGAGTCACCACCACCATGGCATGGAGGAACTGAACAGATCCTCCGTAACTCTTTGCTCCACTCCACCCAGGTGTAAATGGGTACTTGGTTGCAGCTTGGATGATTTATCCAAGGTTACAGGCAGAGATGGAAAATGTGAGTGCTTGACCTATGAAGCGCTGTAATTGGCTGCATGCTGGGTGTATGCTAAGCCCCAGGGAGTTGAGAAAGGCTCAAGCTTGACCAGGCCTGCCTAGGGTGTAATTTGTATAGTCGGGTGAGCTCATTCACGGAGATAACCGACTGTAAACCCAGACATTTACATTGAAGTATCCGAATGTATTGTCTTCTTAGTTTTTCCGGCAGAGCTATTGTCAGTGCTTTAGCTACAGCTGGGTATTGGTGTTACGACAGCCAATCTGATAATGTTCTTCCGACTGTCATAGTTAGTCCACTTGACAGGTGGTGTCCGAAGGTTAAACACAGTTTCTCTGCTTCAAAACATCCAGATGATACGGATGCCCAGCACTGTATAGACTTGTGGCCTTAGAGAGCTTAACTGGTGGTTATATGAGGGATCCTTCTATCCCGAACATTGCATAATAAAATATTAGGGTGAGGGGGAATCGTGACCTGCATCATTGGTGACGAAGTGCCTGTTCTTGCTGCCGATGCTACTGCTGCTGCTGCTGCTGAGGACATACCGTAATCATGGCAAGAGGACCCGCAAGAGGGCAGTACCCTTGAGGTCCGTGGCTGGGTGGCTTGAAGAGGTATGGTGGCGTCCAGGTCATGACCTTCCAAGCCCTAGTGAAGAACAGCTGCTAGTAATGGACTTGACCTTGCTGTCTAATTTGCTGCTAGGTAGATTTAGAATGAACCAACCTGTGACACTAACGGTCACTTAATGTTGCAAGGAAATATACTCCAAGACCAACGACCGCTTTTTCCCCTGGACAACCAGCCCTTTGCCTCACCTCATCTCGATTCATCATTGGCTGATCTGTCAATGTCCTCTCGGCCAGATTGAAAACTACACAAGGGCGGGGTTTGCAATTACCCCTTAATTTGTGTGTTTTGCCCATGTAAGGCTTGAGATTGTTTGCACTGGTGCAGTTCCTTTTGGATGCTTTGGTTCTAGCTCGCTGAAGTCAGGTACCAGCGTATTTTGATAACCTGTATCCTCTGAAAGTAAACCATGAGTTTGTGATGGAAAATTGACTATTTCTTTTTCGCAAAGTGGCAACTAACCAGTGGTAAGGGAATGTTGCATGGCATATCTCAGAAACCCCTTGAGAGCCTTATTGAGTGAGGGCAGATTTTTTGGGAAGATGGGGTGACAAGTGTGTTGTTGGGGTGAACTCTGTCCTGCGTGTCGTGTGTTATTGATGCGAAGGTAATGATCGTTCGATCCGTCGACTTCCCAGGGCGCCTCCTGGTGAGCCAGGTCGCTTGTTTCGAGTGTTTCAAGTCTTTTACTTTGGTGCAATGTTCTCTAACAACTTAAAGTAAACTTGTTGGATGGGTTAGAGTGGCCCTGTGCACCAACATGAGTGTAGCTGCACTTTCTATGTATCCTGTCTGGAGTAAAACTGGATCCACCCACAGACTTTTCCCACCCAATCCTCAATCGATAGCCAGCGCCAGCCCAAGGCTGAAAGTGCGAAGGTTTACCTTAGTAATTAGGACACACTCAAGCGATCGGCCCTGCTGGGATCAAAGGAAATACAAAGAAAAAAAGTATGTGGCTAAACCTGTGCAGCCGGTTGTTTGAAAGCCTATCTGTGTAGTTTGAAATAGCGGTTGCCAGTGGTTGTCTTGGGTCGTCCTCTGTTGACCCTGTGTAAGATTACATTTACCTACCTAGTACGTATGTTGTAAGAGGCTAGGATCTAGGTAAAATAAAGAAACTTAGCACAGATAATGTTAAGTTCAGTTGAATCAGTACCCATAGGAATGTTATGTGGTAAATATGGCAAGATTTATAACTGCAGTTAGTTTCATAAAAAACGGTTGACTCTAGACGGCTGTAGCGACCTGTACCTTACTGTGATCTAAACATGCTAAATCTAGTGTGCCAGTTAAATGTGGCAGTTTATCCACAAGCAATGGTATTTACCAAGAACGAAACAGCCATTCTACCATATTCTACCATATTGCACATGTCTCCAACTCAAGCTTTCTTTGATATAGATTTATAGACTGGAGCATCTCAGTTATTTCAGGAAGTCGTGGGATTGTTTAGGCATGCAATTGGTGGAGTTTACGGAACCTATAACATTGGAACTATGTTAAGACATCGATCATATCTCTGGCTGTGTAATCAGAAAGGGCAGGGAGGTGACGCTGATCAATCTTCTCGGTACATTTTGCATTTATCCACAGCGCCTCAATTCCCTCCTGTTCACCAAATCCATTTATTGAGTGCGTTGCCATCCTCCGTTTGCCTCCCAGCCTTTCCCAATTTGGTGCAATTATACTGAATGGCTGGTTTATCACATCACATCTAGACTGGCCCCTCTGCTCTAGTCATAAATTGTGTTGACAATTTAATGGTTCATTTCGACTCCATTTAATTCTGGGCCTCTATAGATGTCGGCCAAGATATCGTATTATGTGGTCTGGTAGCCTTGTGGGCAGTAGAAGATTATATGAGTCCTCCATAGTCTTTCATGATGTGATCCCAATAGGGTAATACCATGTATTTGGAGAATGTGCTCATCATATTCTGTTGGAAGCAATATGTTCTTTTGTCATGCTTCAAGTAATGTCAATACGAGGCCCGAAAACAACGTCCTGGGTTTAGTCTATTTACGTGTTCATTAGAAACTGGCATCCGTTGGTCATGTTGTCCCTTCGATTAGCAGGGTGGCACCATGGTGGCACGAAGGGAGGCCGAAGCTGCTGGGTTGATATGGATCTATGCAATATACAATACACTATTGATTGGGAGGATGCTTCAAAGAACTGCTTCTTATTCCATGATGGCCAAACACAAACAGTCCTTGCCATTATTCCGTACATGGCTTGCCTCGAATTGTCTTCAGTTCTTCAAACAAAAACCAAGACAATATTTCCAAACCAAAACATAGCTGAGCGACCAGCAATTGTTTGCCACACTCTCCATTATCTTGCAAACTCAGTGCAGTCTTTTGTATGGATTCATTCCCTTTTTGTTTCCTTTTCCAGCAACAGGTTTCTGTCTGAGGTTGCTTGAAATAGATCTGGGCTATCTGTCCTCTCAATCTTGTATAGGCTTTGTAATCGTGTCTGGGTGCACTCAGGCAACTGTTGCTCTTTTATAAAGGAACATACTGTTATGCTGGTTACCAGATATTAGGAATTCATATGAAGGCTAATTGCACTGCAGACCTTAGTGCACCTTCAATCTGGCTACAACGCCGACCTTCCAGCCCACACATTTGTCATCTTTATTTGCCTTGTGCAACATTTGAATTTGAGCAACTAATTAATTCGTTTGATGCGGCTGCATGATATGCTTGCTGGTCGGCACGGGACCTGGTGGTGTCTGCTGTTGCCCAAACGATGTTGCAAAAAACAAAAATCGCGAAATCCCAATGGTGTCTCATTAAATTACAGACGCTGTCTAATTCAGGCTGAGGTGATGCTGACGTGACGGTGCATGGCTGCTGGATGGAAAGTTGATCTTGGCATTTAATGTGATATGGTTTCTAATCACTTGTGAAAGAGGTTGTGTGAGATGGGTAGGAGGCCCTAGGGAGGAGGGAAGATACGATCAATGATGTTCACATTACATGAACATAAGAAAGCAATAATGTTCACATTCCGTAGCATCCATATCGATTACTGATAATTTGATGCTCCTGGTGCATTGCATGGTATATATTTCTGTATTTACCAAGCATGTCACGCTGATTGCCAATATCATTGAGCCAATGGTTGTCATGTTGAGTTTGGGCCTAATTTTGAATTGCGTTGATGTCACTGAATAATGTATTGCAAATCCAGCCAAAGGTCATCTGAATTGCGATCTCGAACCATACCATTACGGATGACACTAGAGATGGACTAAATAACCTGTGCAGAAACTCTGGGAAGACCTTGAAGGCTCTGGTGTGATGTGTCTCTTGACGTGATCAAGTGTCACAAGTTCCAGTACTTATCCTCTTTTTTTGTTGGTCAGTTCCAGAGAGTGACTGGTAGAAGATATCTCTAGCGAGAGTTCATCCAGTTCCCTTTTGATGTTAATGTGTGCTGTATGCCATGTATGCTTGATTACTGTGCATACTAAGATGTCAATCCATTGAGTGAAAATTCTTGTATAAAGCTTCTGAATCTACTGAAATATTGTGTTGGCCTATATCATATACTGATAGTATAATAGTGGCGACCCAGGTTCGATATCCAGACTAGACAGCCGCCTGAAAGTGCCTGTAGACCTGTTTGTTTCTCCCAAACAAACTACACAGTGGCAATCTCCCACTGGAGCCTGGGAGGACAGATTTATTTGGTCTAAGCGGCAGCACGTGCCATGTCCATTGTCCAATGAGTAGCAGCTTCGAAAGGAGAAAGTGGAATACAAATCTCTTGCAACTGGTTACACCTAATGGCGCTTTGTCTACTCAGTGTGACAGTGTATGTTTCTTCATTTCATCATGACACGTCCTAAATGACTGTCTCATTAGTTGTAAGTCGTAATGTTTCCTATATATAATTCTAAGTTTCATAACATGGAACTTAACTAATGTGTGTGGCCTTAATCAGGGATTCAAGGTTCCCAGCCGTTCTAGAAATCTGGGGAAATCCGGAAAATTGGTGTAAACTTTCCAGCAATTTGAAAGAAAAAGAAATTTGAATAAGGAAAGTTCTTGGGATCTGAGATTGCAGCGAAAGGAATATGACATAGTATTTCGATGTTTGGCACACCACATGTCTGCATTGAAAATTCTGGAAATGTTGTTTTCACGAAGAGCTTGGAATCCTGTGAAATAGCCAGTGCAATGTTAAAGGAGTCCTTGTAATATCGACACCAACAATGTACAGCTGAAATAATATAGAAAATCGATCTATCCATCCTTGGTTTACGATGTGGTCATAAAGAGATACTGATACTTACTTTTTTGGCAACTTAAAACGTTTACTGGCTGTTGTAGCCTGTTTCATCTATATGTCACTTTATTTTATAGGCATATATATTTATTACACAAATATACTTAGTTTTTTACTGGTCTGTGTAGATTAGTTAGGAGTAAGTTAGGCAATGTTTGTTCCAAATTCAAATACCACTTTCAATTGAATTATGTCTTTATTTTGAGCTAAATCCAGCTGGGCATTATATTATCTCTTCTGAAAAATATATATTGGGCGGCCATATTCCCAGGTCCCTTGCCTTGTGAGGCAGCATCATGCATGGTTTCCTGTCAGAACGCACTCCCCTGCCATTTGTCATCCCTTAAAAGGTGCTGTTCATTGAAAGGAGGACAAATTAAGAGATGAAGCCAAGTGGAAGATGCATGCAATGCCTCTAAAAACGTTTATGAGCTCATGCTGCGAAAGTGGGTTTCATCAAATGTGCATGAAAATAAGCGTGACCAGAACATGCTCAGGTGCTTGATTTTTACGTCTGTGCAAATCATGCCGTTTGTCACCTGTATTTGTCACCTGTATCTGTCACCTGTATCTGTCACCTGTATTTTTTGATGACGTTTAATGACGTGTTTTGTAAGCTGTAACGTCCATAGAAAGGAAGTGACTGATTCGGGCATCAAGTCCATAAAAATATATCAATGGTAAAAACGTTTTAATAGCCTAAGGCGGGCAATGTTTGTTGTAGAAAAACTCACAGAAAGTGTCATTATTGATCACTTTGCATGACAGTCTACTTCAAATGTTTCTGCTTTGTTCAGATTCTGATTTTTCCCCTCACTACTTTTCTCTTCTAGCTTGGAGCGGTATTGTCCTAATATTGCACTAAAAGTCGTGTGGTAAGGTGTAGCTTTTGTCATATTGATGTTTCTAGTTTGAGGTAACATGTAGAGAATGATAGACTTCACAGGGAATGAAAATTTCAAATAGCTTCAGGCAGTTATAGTGTGGCGCTCTTGGGTCTGTATGATATCAATCTCTTAACCATGTCATCTCCCAATCTTTTAATGGGTCTGGGTTGATTACGTGTCTCATGTTATATTTCGATTTAACTTGATGTGATAAAAAATTAATTTCACATGAGTAATTTCTTTTAGATATTTCTGACATCACATTTCTGATAGATACTACTGACTCTCGGCAATTTCTGCCAGCAAAAAAATGTTTCTATTAATAACGGAAAAACTTTAGAAAAACAATGAAGAAAGATGGAAACATATTGAACACTAGTTGTGGTTTTAACCCACAAATCATGACAAATATAAGCATTCTGCAATTTACTCTCAAAAATGGTAATCTAGAACTTTTTTGGTTGGAGTAATTTTGAATGGGGTTCTACTCCACTTGTAGTTGTAGGGTTATTAAAGTTTTTTTTTTTTTTTTTTAATATGAATAAAATAATAATATCATTACAGCAATTTAATGCCTTCACAATTTTAAGATCCACGTTTTTATCACGGTGAAATTTATGTCGAGGACAGCCTCCCTGACAACTCAGACAGACCCATTAATTTCGTTTACACTGTTTTTAGTCTTATTTCTTCATAATCTTCTTTTTGAGTCCCAAAACAAATGTGAAAGATTAGTCCACGTCGACAAGAAATTTCTGAGTCATCGGTAAGCTGATGTTTCTGAGGTCCACTGAGATGAAATCCATGCAAAATGAACAACTCGATTCACAGGATCAGAAAGAAAATTATAAAAGCATGAATATCGCCATGATAAAGTCTGTCTGGGGGCCAACTAGAATCCCCAGTTGTCTCAGAATGACTCCGATAAGATTCAATTGAGTGAATTCGTTGAGAAATATGTTTCATGTGATTGAGGGAGAACGGTCTTCTCATCTTCCTGCCTCCCTCCATCTCTATTTGTGGCTGCTGAGGCTGTTGGAATTGACTGAACACTCTAGAAATGGGTCAGAATTAAGCTGCCTGCAAGCCCTGAAAGCTGGGATGCTCTTTATTAATGAGTGGCGTTGGAGGCCAAAATATGAAAGAGAGGGAGAGATTAATTGTGATCCCAGTATCGCAGACTCACTCTAGATATTCTATTATATTAGGTGTTTTTTCTCTCAGGATTCTAAACATGTAGAAGGTCATAACGAGAGACACGTTACTCCTCACAAAGGATTTTTTTAAAATCAGATCGTGCTAATTAAGCCGCGTTTCCTTGAAGGTATCCGATGTCTTGATGCCTGTAGTGGTTTTCTACATACCAAGGGATAGAATCACAGACTTTGTTTTTCTGTTAGAGGCTTGTAATGATTACATTTTCAATCCTTGTTTAAAACAAAACTAGTCTATTGTATTATGATGGAGTATGCTTGTACGATGAGTGAATTCTAGTGAGGAGTTCCGTTTTGCTCACATTCATATATGGAGGTGCATGTGTGAGGTGGTGTTACAGCTGTGCCTGGGGGAGAGACTAATGCAGAGTGTTATGATGGGAGGCGGAGGGAGGATCGCATCAGTTGTGGGAACATCATCACTCCCTCGAGTCCACTCACATTTATGACAGGACATGGAGAAATTGCTCCAGCTCTGCTCTGATCACTTCAATTGTAATGTTCTGGCCCTTCATATTAGATCTGAATTGCCTAGCAAACCTCTAACTATCCTATACACACAATCTCCTCCCCAACTCCTTGTAGGTTTTGTATGGCACGTCCATCTGAGATGTTTCTGTATTCCCTGCATCTGACAGGCCATATTCCTTTCCTGTATACATCACTGGTCATGAAATATTCATTGCTATACTCTGTATGGCGTCCAGAAGAATATGTTTTGATTCTCCCTGCACTTCTTTTCTTATTACTGTTGAAAAATAAACACCAGGCTGCAGCGCAGAGCAGTCTGTTCCTGCATTTCCGCATATTTCTCTGCAGACGTGAGCACCAAATTCTCTGTGTGATCATAGTGTCTCACAAAAGAGCATTCAGTTGACTCTATAGTGTCTGGCTGTAATGAGTAAAATTTGCTTATTAAAACTATAATGCCTGGAGCGGTAGTGCTGTGCTTACACTACTTAGGAATTTTGTTGAAGATTGCCAAAATATGGCTGTGTGAGTTAATTACCTTGTGGTATGCGTCAATGTATATAATGAGTCATTCTGACTCAGAGTTAAGCATTTAACTAGTATACATTGTACAGTCATAATGCACACAATATGTCGCAGTTGGCAATGTTTGTATTTTTTTTTTTTTCTGTTCAAACACTGCATACTTGCGACGCCTGCACTAAATACCTGCATGTGGTATACTTTATGCATGCTAAGTATTTTTCCTGGCACACTTCTGACTGTACATTAGCTGCAACATGCTGAGTGTCCAATACGTACTGTGTTCATGTGAACAAATTGACATATCCCAGACACAAGACTATGTCCCACACCTGGTCTTAGTTATGGTGTAGTTATGGAGTGTGTATGGAGTTGATCATAAAGTTGTCAACACCTGGCTGCCCGTATATTGTACACAAGTCATTTAGTCATCCAGGTATGCTAATGCACGCCTCCATAATAGTTGTAGGATTTTCGCAATTGTTATCATCTGCTGCTGTCATTATCAACAAATTGCTAGGCAATTGTCAGGTAGCAATTAGTACAGAATCTGATGAAAATGTCCGTTCTAATTGCAACATTTGCATGGTAAAAAATATGATATGCATGCAGCTGGTTTGTCATTTAATGTACATGTACCATGCTCGAGGTTCCCATGGTCATGGCGAAAAATAGAAAATGTTAATAAGAAATTTGTTAAATCTCATTTTGCCCGCCGAATTAAAAAAATAAAGTCAAGGTTTGATCCTATTTTAACATTTTTAAAGATGGTTATGAATAATCAAAAAGCTTCGAAAGAACGTAATCTGCATATCATGATAATGGTTCGAATTTCGTCTGCAATGGTAACAC
This sequence comes from Alitta virens, assembly GCA_932294295.1. Lineage (NCBI taxonomy): Eukaryota > Metazoa > Annelida > Polychaeta > Phyllodocida > Nereididae > Alitta > Alitta virens. The sequence continues at coordinate 69,615,560 of OW028573.1, forward strand.
ATTTCTGCAGAGATTGATGATGGAACAGCTACACAAATATTCTAATCTAAACATACGAACTCAGGTTTCATTGCAAATGAGCATCGTTTATCCAATCCACGTTGAGAATAAATTTAAATAGTTGTAATGGTTTACTATAACGTTGTAACTGTAAACGCCATTGTATGTTTTGGCCTATACAAAATTGTCGTCTGCTTTGCTACATTCCACTGCGGGTGGTCGTCAGTTGGAATACACGAGATGGCAGCAGTAGTTACTGGTGCTTGTCTGCAGCGCTCCCACGCTGAGAGTATCCAAATGATAGTTTCAATCTTGTTGACAAATATTTATTTTTTCTTTTCAGACTCAAAGCATGCATTGAAGATTTTAGAACAGCTTCAGACCAAGCTCGTAAATGGAGACGACTTGAGCGCGGAGGCTGACCTCACCAATCTCATTTATATGCTTGATTCTCCCCTCTTTCTGCAGTTACTTAATATTCAGGATGCTATTCAGATACTCAAGGAAATTCATCTGCAACGGCCTCTCAGGTTTCTGTTGTTTTCATTAATTTGCTTCTTGAATTACACAGTTAATTTCGTAAAGCCTCTCGGGGGGTGAATTAAATGGCTGCAATGAAATTAAAAGCCGCTTTTGAGACAGGAAATTAAATTTTGCATTGATATTGCAGATAAATTTAATTTTGTATGCATGTTGTTGTTTAATACTGATTCATTGATTTTCTAGTACCAATGACTTTTCGATTAATCCCATCAATGGCCAACTCACTGTTGAGAATGGAAGTCCAGATAACACGATGGGATCCCTGCACAGCTCTGGGACTGTCAGCTCATCAGCAACAACCGTCAAGAGTCAGCCTGTCAAAACAGAACCTGTCCACAGCAAACACAATTCCATTGCGAGGTATGCAAAATATGAGACTGGAATGGAACGACATTCGATTCCAGTGGTTTGGTGTATCCAATTTGAGTAAAACAAATCTATATGGCTTTCTATACTTTTCAAGCGCTGTCCCTGTGGAGTGCGAGTGAACAAAGTCTAATATTTTTGAAGTAAACATCAGTCTTTCTGTACATTTACTCATTCTTCAATGTTTAATTTGAAAACTTTGTTCGTAAACAGTGGACAATTTGAGCCAGAACTGCAGGCTGCCGTAGATCGTTTAGCAGATGGACGACCAGTCGATGTGATAGAATTGTATAAACCAGAGAACACAAGCCTGGGCTTCAGTGTGGTTGGTCTCAAGAGTGAGCACCAGGGAGAACTTGGCATCTATGTGCAGCAGATCCAGGCCGGTGGTATTGCCGCAAGGTAAGAGTTTTCTTTGTTTTATAAATGTATAAAATCAGCACTAGCATCTGGTATGAATACGCTTGTTCCACTGTGTTGCCCTGTGTGTGTGTGAGGAATAAGGTTTGTAAATGTAATGTATTCACCTGGGAACAAAAGTTGTTATTTACTGTCTGTTGAGCCCAGTTTGTTGTAACTTTTTTGTATACCAACTGGACAGTGGACATTGAAGTAAAAATGAGCTGTAGTAACTCGACTGTGGCTAAATGCACGTAATATGATGAGTGAAACTGGTCAATGGGCGATATTTGCCCAAGGAAGACTATACGGTATACTTCATGTGTCTGTAAAGAGGGAGTTCTTGTGTGTGTGTGTGTGTGTGTTTTGGTACAGTGTACAATGTAATTGTTTGGACACGTAGGAGTGGGTCAATAAACTTCTGCTTGCATGAAGCAAAAACCGTGGATCTCTCCCTGGATCAGCATATACACCAGGTGGCAGCACTAGTTGTATAGAATGTCACAGTGTTGGAACCATCAATGCCGTGGTACCTGGGTATATTTTGTTCTGTTTAATAAATAACATATTCTGTTTTAAACCTATACATTATTACTCTGTAAATTCATGAAATATTATGATTGTGGGTGTGTCTATTTGGGAAGAGGATTTGGTTTTCTGGTTCTCAAATGTGAATTTGCTGTCCAGAGGTGCTTTTGACATTACTTCTGTATGTTGAGTGTTTATTCTTCATCAAAATGAGCTGGGATGTTATTGCTGATTTCATTCGTCAAGTTAATAAATGAACATGCTATCTTGCTTATGGCTTTACACAGCTGACAAGCTGAGGATGCTTGGAGTAGATGCCCTTGTAAAACGGGCTATCCATCAATCATTCACAATTGCCGTATCCCTTGCTTCCCTGGGGACAATTACTGCTGCTCTATTCTGTGGATACATTGTTAGTGCAATGTATTGCTCAGAGTATTACCTGCTTGTTGTGGCAGAGAAGCTGTTGGTACATTGCACTGAACTATGGTATCTCGACTATTGCCCCTACAGCAAAGAAAAGGCTGTTGATACCTTTCATAGTTGCCTTTCAGGATTTTGAACACATTTACTATGCTCTTAAACAGCACTTATGTAAGTTCATGTGCCCGCTGTTATATCATTTGAAGATCCATCAGTCTCCTGTTTCATCTTTGACGTGTCTTTACAAGAAAAGGGATATAAAGCAGGATATTTTCCCTTTTTTGATGGATGAACTTTAGACTTCGCCAGACATATTCTTCATAACTCTTCTGTACTTTGTGCGGTGTATTTCATGCCAGTCCTCGGAGAGTCATCATGTTGTAAAGGACGTTCGCTCGGCGACAAGACGCTGCGACAACAGCTAAAGGATATTGGGACTTGGCTGACCTTGAGTGACCTTGAAGGAGACTTCCGGTTGCCTAGTGTGTACAAATGCATTGGTGGACGCCCTTAGGAAGTGTGGAGAATGCTGTCAGCCATCGGGTCGTTTTGGCAAACTGACTCTTCAGAATTCCTGCAAGTGACCTCAGCCAATGTGCGCATCAAGGCCTGCTAATAAAAGACCTACAGGTCGAGTGAAGAGCCTTGGAAAGGCGTGGGGGATTTAAGTAAAGTGGTTTGTGATGTAGAATTAGCATTTGCAATTGAACTAGGGAGCCGGACAAGTCTGCGTCGGTGAAAGGTTAGGACATCTAAGATCCTGGAGAGCCCTTGCCAGCGTGACCAGGGGACTAAGGCATTAACTCCATCACCACTATTTGATTATGGCGTCCAGAGGTCCTCCTCAACTTAGTTTTCTTTGCAGTGCAGCCTTAACAATTCAGGCCTTTTATTCAAGACTGGCTTCTTTTTCCACAAAAGTATCAGTTGACACGAACATCCCTACATTAAGATAGCTGCTATTTGACGTTATCTCTGGACTGGCAGAAAGTTATTTGATGGTCATTTACATAAATTAATCACTCGCTTAATTTGAAATGACTAGGATGAATTCTTATGGAAAACCGTCTAACAACGTTAGTGGCTAGATGTTTGTGGAATCTAATCAAATAAAAGGGTTGTCACCATTTGGTTTGTTTCACTTGATACTATCACGTTTTTGGTTATTTGTTGAGGAAGATAAATTTGAACTGTATTGGGAATGTCGAAATTAATTAAAGTAGTTCGGTGGTGATCGTGTACTTATCCTGTTACAAATGGAGGAGCAGTAGGAGGTCTTTTTGGGCTATATATAAGGGACAGAGAGCTTTCATTACAGTCGCTCTGTGCTGTTTTTCAGCTCTGGTAGCAGATTAGACGCTGCAGTGTTGCACAGGATCATGACACTAAGTCACGATGTCCCCACCTTTGATTACTTCTCAGCTTTCCATTGCATGTGGCTATGTCATACATCCAGTGCTTTTTTTGCATGGGTGCCAACAAATTTGTTTTTGAAAAAGTTTCAATTAAATCACCCCCAGGCCAGATGGAAGAGCCTGTGAGATGATGGGTCTCCTTTGCCTCCAGCTTTTTGTGAAAAAAAAAAGAAAAGAAAAAAAAAGAAGTGGCCTATGAGTCAATGAAGTTTGAGGCTATTTGGAGCTGAAATCTTAATTGCTCTTGCGTGATCTAGATTGACCGATTCGCCCTCCAAATGATTCTCGTTCTTGGAGGAATCTGCTGAGCCATGAACATTAAGGGGAACCGCCTTCATCATCAAATTCAATTTGCAGTCAATTCATAGGGTGGTGAAGAATTTCTCTCAGAGGAGGAAGCCAGGAGAGAGGGACCCCGCTGGTTTTGCCTCGGTGTTCATTAGAGCAAATGGCCGGAATGGGATAGTGAAAATGAGTGCACGCCAGACGGACCTGCAGATTGGTTTGTGACACATGAATCGCAGGTAAACAGGTCAGATGAAAGATTGATGTAAGGCGTGAGAGCTCCAAGTTAGTTTGTATTTACTCCCTATATTTCCGTATTGGCTTGTGCTGGGCTCACAGTGAGCCCTTGGACTTGAATTTGGGTCTTGTGTGTGTGTGTGTGTGCCTTGCTCATCAGCTGTGTTACTTGACTCACTGTTTGGTTTGGGCCTGCCCAATCTTCTGCTAATGGCTTCGGTACATAACTTTTCCTCTGGCCTGACACTTCTATTCTTGAAGGCACCATAAAATTTGGATCCAGGTAATTACGGTATTAATAGCCGGGCGTCCTGCTGATGGGCTCTTAGCTAGAGAAGCTGCCTCGTGGGGATGAACCATTTTACGATTTATCTCGTTGAGGTCGTTATATTCCCTTAGCCAAAATGGAAACTGAGAAGTCATTCCAGCGTCTGTTACAAAAGCAACGGTTCTTTTGACAATTCACGTAGTTTGTTATTGCTGTTTATGTGGGAAATTTTACCCAAAATGAGTACATGTTTTCAAGAGTCATTGTCTTTATCCTGAAACAAATTTGGTTGCTGTGAATCATCGTCACATGTGCCTTTTCCCCTCCAGTCTCCCATTACCTAGGCTAGTTTCCAACCAAGTGCAGTTGTTCTCACATTCATTTTAATGTTAGTGCTCTTGATGAACCCATGTTGGCTAGATTGTGTACTCTCCAAATTGCACTGCTGCTGTTTATATTAGGGAATTAATATGTTGTTGTGGCTAGATTAATCATGTCATACTTCGGCTTCTGTGCCTAATGCTGTTGACACAGGTTTTATGAGGTTGAGTATCGGATATACACACTTTTTACACAGGCCGGATCCTGGAATATAGCTGCCAGTGATGGCTACAATTGGTGGCAGATGTGGTATGGCAGTTTTGGTGTTTGGAACAGCATTGAGCAGGTGGTCCGGATGCCCTGTCCAAGGGGTCCCCTGCTTTAGTGGTCATTGGTGGTGCCTTTATGATCGTCAGATCCCAAGTGACCACTGACGGACATTGGTCAGCCGTCTGGGTCAGTGTGGCTCAGCATGGAAAGTGTGACATTGCAGGCATAATGAGAGAGTCTTGTGTGAAATTTAGCTGGTTATGATCCCTCCCCACTGGCTGCCCTGGCCAGATAGGGCAACACATTTCTCCATAGAATACAGTGGTTGAGCCTAACAACTGACGGCAAGGGCCTCTTATTGATTCCTTGCAGAGCCAAGTAGCCATGGTTGATCAGTTTAAGTCTCCATTATGTCTGGCTGCACCTTGGGGGCATTGCTTTTGTTATGGTCAGATTTCACTCCATCTTCATCCTTCTCATTGTTGTAATGATATGGCATCATGTCTCATAACAGTCTCATTGCTTAGTTTGCACCTGGGTGATGGGCAGGTAGGGATCAACAAATACGCCCTGTGGCTTTATGTGCATGATGGCTTCCCTGGTTACATATTTGTCCAGAGCATCTTTGCTTTATGATTACCTCTTTTCGTGACAGTTACCGAGTTCTGCAGTCCTGTCAGCCATAATTGCCATAATGAAAGACATCACAATTCAATCCTGAGTTTGGAGAAGAATTAAGCATTGGGATAATTGCCAATATGGGCATTCATTCGAGCCAAATTTACGCCATTTAAATGCAGGGACTGATTAAATCCTTCTGGGACAGAGGAGTTATGGTGCTCCACTAAATTGTTGAAAAACTTGGGGGCTTGGAGAGGGTAATTTGCGATCATCTGGCTGTTCCATTGTGGGGATCTTGAACAAATATTTTAGCTTCAATCTTGATGGACTGGTATAGGGTTGCTGTGTGTGTGTTGCTGTGATGAGGTTTTGAATTTCACGCTTTCATTGAACGTAAAGTAGATTGCATGAAGAGCAGTCCCATCAAAAGATATGCTGGGATGGGAAGGCCCGGAAGGGGGTGTTCCTGGGAACTGAACATCTGCATCACTTTGATCACTGTTCATGCTACATCTCCAACCCTGGCGAAATGCTGCTTTTTCCCTTCGTGGTGGTCGCGCCCTAACACATGTAAGTTTGCGGTTCATCAAATGAAAAGAGACATCAGAAGTATTCAGCTGCACCCCCTTCCTTCCACTACTCTGAATGTGCGGGACCTGAGTGCACTCTCACACACTTCCATCTGAGATGGGCTTTTCGGACGTGCCATCATCTCTCCTTGAGAGCCTGTCATTTCTCATGGATTTTGTCCCGCTTCTCCTGAAGTCCCCCATTTCCATCTGTTTACTGCTGGGTACACGATTTACTAGTATGCAACTGCGTATAAGAAAATTCAAATTTGTACAACTACAGTATAAGTGGTGCCCAATGTCTTGTTTTCAACCGGAAGTGAGCTAAATAGGTTCTGAAGCACACTGAATTATTACCTATTGGGCTGTGGAACGTTGTGGTAATGGCATAACAGCACATAACCAGGCACTATGGTAACATTAAGCCCACACATTGAATTGGATTTTCACCTGCAATCCTTTTTTTCTCACATATATGTGGAGTGGCTAGAAATATCCATCAACTCCTTTGTAATGCCAAGTACGACCTGCTTTCATATCGGATTATATACGCCGCCTACCATTATGCCCTGCAGGGAGGCAGACAAATATGGAGTGGATTATTGTTAGCCACGAAAGCTAAATTGGTCAGTAGAAACATTTTTTCCAGCCAAGTGACCTGGCATGCCTGGCCACATTAAGCGGGCTTTGTTTGCACTCTGCTGGATGCTTTGCAAAATGTGTGTGTGTGTTTGTTAAGCCGGTCTCGCTGCGTCTTATGAAGGACGTACAGGCAAGCGCCCATGCTTAATGTCAGTGGGACGGTCAATTATTGATGATGGGAACACAAAACGCCAATGGTTGATTGATCGGTGCACTGAGGCAGGCGTGGCCGCCATTCCAGAGGGAGGTGCTGCTGTGATGTGCAGGCCTCTGATATGCCTTTGACACTTATCTCAGACTGGCTTTGGTGGCCAGCATCTGCTCCTTCAGCTCCATGGATATCGAGGACTCCTGGTGCAAAAGCATGTGAGCAAGCTCCCTGAAGGACGCCCGCCTACTAGGCTTTGCAATTTCCAGAAGAATTCAAGCTTGTGTTAGTTTCATAAAATACGGTCGACTCTATACAGCTGTAGCAACCTATTCCTGGCTGTAGTTATAACTGACTAAAAGCCAGCCACTTCTGTCTACTCCCTGCTTATAGTTGACTGAAAAAATATAAACCTTGGCAAATGTAAGAAACGTATCTAATATATCATAAATATGTACTTTTAGATCTGGCTTTGAGTAGCCAGCTATAGCCAGACAGTTCCGTTTAGTGCCAGGTAGCAGAAGTTGTCTAGGTTTAAATTGACAGGCCTTTTTTAATTAAACTAACTGTAGCTGGCAAATTGTGGTGCATAGATGCAAGAATGTTATGCTAGTGTGACAAACATTCTGATGTAGAAGTGAGAGACGTTTGTTTTACAAGATAAACAACTGTTGAACATCCATGCATTCTAGACAAAAGGTGGACCAAACACTGATGTAGTCTATCTGTCCATGTGTACTTTGAAGCAACGTATAAGTAATGCCGTCGAAGCAGCAGCCAATCAAACGGCCCGTCCTGATTCATATTAATATGGCAAGGGGGGAGCTACCGGCTGGCTTGCATAGGCAATGGCCATGTGTGTATTGCTTGCATGCCGGGATGCTTTTAGTTTGCACAGAGCAGTTGGTATGAGCGTGTTGTAGGATCACTATGTGTGTGCGTATGAGGATAGATGCTATGGGATGCTAGAAGCAGCAGCATCCCGTCACAAGTGGCTGCTGCTAGCTGCGATTGCCGGCCTGCTCTGATAATTACCAACAGAAGCTGAGCGAGTGAGTGAGAGAGCGCGGGCCACTGCCAGACGTCTCAACTTGGCTGCCGCTCGCCCACCGCCCGTCCACAGCCTCTACTCAATACATATCATTGTCATCATCATCCTGCAGCAGCAGCAGCAGCTGCAGCCAACTGTAGCATCAACGTGCATGGAACTTGGCCATGCGAGACTGCAGGCATGCCTGTCTACCGTGATCACGCTGCAGGCGGCCTCGCCATGTGCTAGGCAGTTGCTGTGTGCTTCGTGCTAACTTGGCCTGCTGCTTGCTAGACTTGTCTTCAGTTCGCCAGCAACAACGCTGCACACTCGGATTTACCTATGGTCTCTGGATTACTAGCCGCAAGTGTGAACTGAAAACCTGTGCACCACTACAAGGCACAAGCAGGTAATTACATTAATGCAACTATTCACCCTCAACTTATTGGTGTTAGTCTGTCATGATGGTGCAGTGAACAGGTCCACCTGGACCATGATGTATTGGGGATTGACCACTTCAACCTCGCTATGATGCGCACACTGAAATGCTGTATATACGATGTATCTAGGTCAGTGAGGCCTGATATGCGCAAAGCTAGCAGGCCAGTGGTGTCATGAACTCCAGGCAGGCTGTAAGATATTGATCCCAGTGCAGGCAGCTAGCAAGTGGTGTGGTTCACAGGCCACAAACCTCGCCAGTCTCCTGCAAGTGATCTGAGAGCTGGTCACGGTGTCCTGTTAGCCATTGACTGCTGTCTTGGGTGTACACAGTCAGGCCATACGACGCCCCTGTGTGTTTGTGACATGTATTGATGGGACTGTTAGCATGAAACAGCTGCAACTGACGTACTTTTCGCCTTTCAATGCATCTAGGTGACCAAGCTGCTTCTTTACAACATTCACCAGCACAGCATTTCCTAGGTTTCCTCTGTGTTGTTGCATTCCAGCCCAGGAATCAATGTATATGGCGTAGTGCACCCACTGCACCAGCTATTTTGGCTTGGCACTAAAGCGATTCTGGCTGTCTACATACGAACGTCAGCACATCAAGGCAAGTCTGTGACAAGACTCGCCCATTTTACTAATGCGGTTTAGAATGCACACAGAGTCAATTAGATGTGAAGTGTGCCACATGTAGATGCCTTCAAAGGCCTGCCTGCTTGCTGGCTTTTGCCTCTTGTCTTCCAGATAAGCCCACCAGCCTATTCCACCTCGATCTCCTGTTGCATTGCCTCCAGAAACTCCCAGTGTATTATTGCCCCTGGCAGCACTTAAGTGCAGGCCGCTGTGCAGGTCATGTGGTGTGATAAACCATTAGAAGTGGTCTGTGACCTCAGGTAGGATGACTGATACTGCCAATAACATGGCATTTGTCGATCTGGCCAGTGGGCCAAGTGTCTTATCTCTGGCTTCAGATTTGGCATTCACTGTTTATACTGGCTGTTCAAATTACAAGGACAAAAATGCTTGTTTGGTAGCCTAAATCAATCTTAGATGATGCTGCTGCTACTAAGGAATCTTGGTAATTTGATGGAATACCACATTAGGCACACTATGTCTTTACTCATTAGGACTAATCCCCTCAGTCACAATCCCATGCAAATGCTTCATGGCACACTTGTACTGTTTGCTGCGACTTTGCTAGTATCCAATAAAGCATGAGCTCATTAGTTCCTCTGTTTTGGGATGTTATGGAAGTGTAATTTGAATGGGAAGTAACTGGATGGCAGCTCATTAAGACAAGGTGGGCCTGTGCCATCAATATATCCATGAGGAGCAATCATGCTTATTCATTGGGCTTCGTTATGTGATTACAGGTTACTGGCAGAGTCGCTGATGCTTTCCTTCCAGCTAGTCTGATTAGGTCTCTTGATATGAGTCATCTGAGCTCTTGTTCATCTACGTCTACATCTACATAACGCGACTTCTTTTGCTCCATTCTGACGTCACCACACATTACTTGCGTAAAAAAGTGTGTGCTTGGGGAGGGGAGTGGTACGCAATAATTGCGTTGGGTTTCTGGGAAATCGTGTTACTTAAAAGGTCCGCCTCTAGCCTGTTGCATTACGCAATGTTCGTGATTCCCTTCCAGAATAATTATGTTAAGTGTGACCCCATGACCTGCAATATCGTTTGTGACTCGTTTTACATATGCCTCCATCTATAATGGGACTACATGCATTTATATTTCGGAAAAATATTTAATCTATGTAAGCGCTGATTAATACAATTTGCCTCCATTTATATTACTGTCAAAATTGTCGTGTTAATTGACTTATGTCTTACGTGTGCAAGGTGTTAATGTTATGAATAACAAATCATAAACGGCATTCCACTTCCTGAAGTGTATTATATTTGGACTGAAAACTATCGTTTTGGCACTGTGCCTTTTTTAATTTAATCTTGTTTACCATGAACTGCCAACCCCAGTGGGCGTGCAGCTTAAAACAGACATTTAAAAAATGTAATTTACGTCATATGGTTTTTTTTTGTATGTAATCTTTAACATCGTGCTATCCTTAGGTTCAGTCATCTATATATTAAATATTGTGGGTGCAAGATGGTGGTGCAAGATGGTTCCTCGGCACTTTTAGGTGAGTTGGGCCATTTTCCCATGTGAACCTGGGAGGCTGTCATCGATGTGATAAGGATCTACACCGTTGCGAAAGTTGTAGCATTTTTGTTAACATGCCTACATCATTACAGGACCTTTATTTCCCTCCAGCGAAGCAAAGCTAATGCAACTCACATGTCCTGACACTGCAGAACACCTGATTTTTGTGGGTGGAAAACATCCAAAGTGATGGCTTGTCAGTTTGCCCCACCCTCAACTAAAAGATGTAGAACTTTGCCAAGTTGCCCGGGCACCAATCAATCAACCCCTCTGGTTTTACTCGTAGTGGTTGAGTGTACCCCCACCACCCCCAATCATTAACGATAAGCATATTGCAGGGTAATAGTGGCTTACAAACTGCATGAAAAATAGCCCCAATAAAACACATGGACTACATGGATGTAATAAAGACATAAGGTGAAGGATATAAAGCGAAATATTGACTGGAGGCATGCGAAAATGTCTGACATGTATATGTCGATGAAGTATTGAACCTATAAACCGACTAGTCATTCAACTAGCTGCATTGTATTGTGTGAGTGAGTGGATACATTTGAATGGACGTTATCTCTTTACACCAGAAAATTGTTACTTATTCATAAGTGCGAGGATTATGCATGGGCCAGCAACGAGGCTCTATTATTTGGCTGTCAAAAGTGTATAGTAGTTTGCTGTAGGGACTGGATGGCGTTAGTAGTCCTTCTATAGGACTGATGACATTTGCATTGGTCTTTTCAACGTGTTTCAATTGCAGTCAGCTGTGTGTTGGCAATTGGGAGCCGAGCAATTTGCATAGTGAACAGGCCCACTGACATAGGCAGCATGCTGAAAACAAGCAGTAGCAAACTTAAGCAGCAAACTGAAGCAGCAAACTAGAGGCAAGCAAGGCTGCCAGGACCGCAGCTGTCCCATGCCTCTTGCCTCTGATTACATTTATTCTGTGTTTTTACCCGAGAGCAGGAATCAATGGTGCCCAGCTAAGTCTCCAATCAATAGTTCATTGCATTGTCCCACATTGGCCATCCACTGTATAGCATTGTCTGGGCTGCCTATTATTTCAGCACGCTCCTTTGAAGTTGCTTAAAAACTCATAACGAGCTGAAGATGTGTCCAGCAGACCACAATAACTGTATTTGCGGAAGATAATGTTGATGGCATGTGGCTTTGGCTGCTATTGACGGATATAGAGAAGGCAAATATACTCTCCATTGAATTCAGATAATTGGCAGTAGTCGTGTTAAATACCACAAACAATCTGAGTAGTAATTGGAGATCGTAGCGCTGGCTTTATTGATTGTGAGATTTAAAAGCAATTGGGAGAGGAATATTTTGCAGTGGTTGGCTTGGACGGCCATGGGCAGACCTGGTATTAGGATGAAGCTATGTGAGATGGGCTGGCTGATCCTGTCTCTGGTTAAATATTAAAACGTCCCTTGTTGCTGCAGAGCATCCATTTTCCACGCAGCAAGGCCTGCCTCCTCCTCCTCAAATGACAGGCTTGACGTTGCTGATGATACGTCCTGCACGTAGAAAGTCGCGTGCTCTTACGTAATATAACGTCGACTGTTTAACTGCGTCACGCCTCATTACGACTTCCAGCGGATTACTCTGATTGTTTAATTATTGCTGGGACGATAAATTAATATTTTTGCAATTGGCTGTGATTGCGTTCTTCCCTTTATTAAACGAACGACAGCAAACCTATCAATCGGATCTGGCGTTATGAAACTGCTGTATTGGGAAATGCCCCTGTCTTTGTTATCTAGATTGCCATGGGAACTATTTGCTGGTAATGTATTGCTTTATAGCTGCATAGCCAGGTCTATATCATCGCTTATGCGGTATATTACTGTCTGTGATGGACATTTTATGTGCATTTTGATGTGAGCCCAGATGGCATAACTAATGCACTATGTTGTGATTAGTTATTCAGCATGTCAGGTACTTGACTCCATTACTGTCTGGCAGATCATGTGTAGACCACCTAGACTTTTTATAGTAAAAAATGAATTGGGATGTATCTGTGTGGTGTAGTATTACAACATAATAATGCCTGGAATATGTCTTATGTTATTCCAACTTCATAATGTAAATCTGATTTTTTACGTTACGCAGGAAGGAGCAGTGTATTACAGAGCAACTGCAAGCTTGCTGCTCAGTATGTCTTTGGCCCAAGGCTCAAGGAAAATGTTTACAGAGGGAAACTGCGCAAAGACAAGAGACATAAGTCTGGAGGTATGATTGAAAGTAGAGACGTCATGCATACTGCCTGTGTGAAGTCTTGACATAAACAGCCCAGACAGTGGAGCTCTTTACAAGAACACAGTGGGGAGATAAAAGAAACAGAGGGAAATGTCAGCAACTTCAAATGCTACAGACGTGTAGCATATTGTTATTCCGGCTTGTAGCAATAGTTGGCTGGTGCAAACTGAGCAGGTTGTAGCACACCATGGTGGTGCTGTAGTCGATGAGACTTGTGTTGAACTATGTTCAGTCTTGGATGTTCATCCAAGGTTCAGTTGGGGCATGCTGGAAGGCAAGAGTTGCTTGGGGGCTGCATGGTCAGAGCAGAGAGAAATGCCCCCCCCCCCCGTCTCCTGCCCTCCCCCAAACCTTGCCCAAACCCCTGAAATGATAACATCCCGTGGTGCCTATGCTATTATTAGAACGGGCTACACGGTTTGTATTGATCTGCTCTGGGAAGACCTTACATTGCGCAGAATGGGGACCTTAAAATCTCATGTTCTCATTATGGGCCCTAGTGCAGTCCCCAGGGATCTTGATGTTCATTATGGGGCCCTATGGTCTGACACGAGGTCAATAGCTGGCACGTTACACTATTGAGAGAAGGTGTTTGTGCGTCCAGCCATTTGATCTATGCATTCCTCTTTTCATCTGACCTTTGCTTGATTGATTCTTGGTATCCTTATAATCTCGATCCTGTAATCTGCTGATATTTGTAACGTCATTATCAAATGGGTGCTTGTGTTTTGTAGGTATTTCAAGGCTAACAAAAATCAGCATTGTAGCGGCTTTGGACTCGTGTGTGTTTGTCGTTGTGATTGATCAGGTGTTGATTTGTTCCCTGCACTCAGCCAGTCCTCAAATGCTGCTATTAAAGCCATGAGAGGAGAAAAGCTTCTGTTGTGCACATGTCACAGGATTGGCATTTGTCATGAAGGATGTAGCGGAAGACTGGGCTATAAATAGAAGTGATAATGTGCTAGGAATTCGGAGATTATATTGGATTCCACAGATACTCTCTTTTAGCTTCTATCTTCGGCCTTGTCATTGCTTTGGTGAAGGGCAGCAGTGCTAGCCTTCCTGGCGTCCTATTGAAGATGCTGCTGCTGCTTCTCAAATTCAATCTAAACTTTGACGAGTATCCGATATCAGAGCCAAGGCAGATGCTGCTGGTCTGCATGATGGAAGAGCCACATGACATGTTAGCATGGCAGACCATGGCAGAGCCTGGAGGTAATAGAGCATGGATACAAGTGTCATACATTGGCGCTATGGCCTTAGCATTGATCCCTGGCAGCCAAATGCCTTCCATGGATAGTGAGGCTGTGTCAAACACCCTCCGGTAGTCTAACGTTGCCAATGACGTGTTGTAATTCTTTCAGACATGATCGCCAGTGCATGTCCCGACTGGCTTGCAAGCCTTTCAAGCTTTGCATGGTGTGATTAAACTCTGTTGGGGCTTTAGCAGCCAGCCTAACATCTCAGCTCATTAACCTTCTCTGCTGCTTGCAAAATAAATGGGAGTACCTCAAGAGTCATCCGTCTTGCCAGCTCTAAGCCATCTGTATCAATGGCGGCAACCAATGATCTCCTGATCCCAGAATTATTTATGATGCTCTGGGCTTCACTGACTGATCGATTAAAATGTTTGGTACACTTTTATGACACGGTAACGACAGGAACCTTTTATTAATTACTGGGTGTACCCAGTAAATGAGATGGTGCTGAATTTATGGATGTCCAAATCATTAGCATTGGAAAAACTCATTACTTGAGCTCTGCGAGTGTTTAGCTTTCGTGTTGGCAATGGAATATATTCAGCAAGCGGTGCTCCATCGATTTGGATGGATATCTATGAGATGTATTCTGAACGCAGGCTGATTGATAGCTGTTATAGGAGATTCATAACTACAGTGATTTAATGACCCTCGAATTATTTGGGAGAGCAACATCTGGTACAGATTTAATGGTAAATCCTCTCTTACAGACATCTGCGTGCTTCGATAATGTTAGAGGGTCGTAAATTCGGATGGAGTGCTTGTGGGCGAAAGTAGATGTAGAGGATGGAGTAGACACATTGTCCTTGCTGAAGAGCCTGTACAACATTAATTAGATAATGCTCTATGGAGCGAGTAAGTGCCAAGTGAGATGGAGCTGCAGAGGCAGGCCAAGTGGATGGGATGCGGCCAGGGCCCCAGGGATGCTGCTGACCTGTTCATGGCTTCATTTTCTGGCTGACAGGGCAGGTGAACCCAGAGGTCAAACTTGTTGCCCCGATCCCTCCTCACCCATCTCATGAGCAGTGTCTTCACGCCTCCTTCACGTCTAATATTGACCGTGCTGCTTGCGGATTAACACACATTTAATGCTGTGAAAGCAATACCTACTAAGTCCCACTTATCCTAGGGGGATGCAATCTAGTTGGATGCAATGTGAGTGCTGTGAGGGCAGTCTTGCAGAGATGGGTTAGTTGCTTCCCTGGCTGGAGATTCAATGTGTGGAAAACTATAGACACGTGTACAGCTTAGCGCAGCATTCTGCTGCATCTATAGCTGCACGAAGAGGCTTTTAAGCAGACAATGGCTAAATGGCTGGCAGACAGTGATGGCTCTCATACTGATGACCTTCAAAAACCCTCGACTGGATTGCTGGCACCCACTGGCACCCTTGCAGTGTTGCTGTAGACATGGGCCGAGTGATGCGGCAGGCACGATCCATACTCTAGGCCAACATCACTTGGGATAAGTTGTGTGCCGGCCCGCCACTGAATGTTTACTCAATCCTATTATTGCCATGCTGCTCAAAATACCCTCTGAAATACCTCGAGGATTTCTCACAACCTGCAATCAATAGAATTACAGCAGAGCGTTCATATTTCCTTAGGTTTGACTGCCAGATGCACCCAGTGCATTATACTAGGGTCAAGGTGATGGATGGCCCCTCAGCCAGGCTCTCAGGCCACCTGCACTGTAACCAATGCTAGGCTGATGGAGCAATACTCCACCCTCCTGAATTATGGAAAATCTCTGATCTACGTTATGAGGCAATGTTATAGCCCTCTGAGAAGAAATAAACAGCCCTGTTGAGACGAAGTCTTTGTGGTATTGAGTCGAAAATCGAAACGAGTTCACTGAATAGATATTGTTCTCTTGCTGATTGTAAGGGCTTGGGTGCTGCCACTGCTCTGTGAAAGCAAGGAATAAATAGAAAGGAAGGAGATAAGAATGAATGCATGGGATATTAATATGGTGATCTGGCATTTGATAATGTACATGCCCAGACGTTTTTATCTAAATCATATTTTCCTTCCTTTCATCTTAATATTATGTAATTGATGTAAACTACATAATGAGCTTATGTTCATTTTATCGACTTCTTTTTTAATAAGCCAGATTGCCTAATCCAGTCTCATGATTCGCCGAGATGGAAAAAAAGATACCCAGTTGGAACAATATATAAAGATGTTGGCTTGTGATATATGGAAGGCAAACACTGCCATGGTGATGTTGAATGCATGCCTTAGACAGCAAGGTATCAAGGGATTGCTGGAGACATATTTACAAAGTAAGGAGAAAAAAAAAGCTTGGTTAGGGAGGGCTAAGTCCACTTCCTTTTGCTGCTTATCTACAGAGAACATAATTCCAGGAACAAGCACTACTTAGCTGGTGGCAATAAACCTGGCTGACTTTGAGATAGGGACCTCGTCCCAGATAACGTCTCTTCTTTGCATGCATGCTGAGACCTAGGCGGTCCGCTCAACAAGTCCTACGTTGCCAGTCTCCTATCAGGCGAGTAGCAGCTATCGATAGTATTGTGACCCATAAGCAGTTGCTTTACAGTCTAACAAACACAGGCAAATACTTCCGCAATGTTATCCACCACATTGTCTCCCAGAACCTGACGTTGTGTCCCTGGCCGGGCTGACCCCTCGCGTGCCTTCTAACTGATTCGAAGACGTCACCAGCTCTCAGGGTCGTTTCTGCGAAAGCCATTGTCAGAGCGGCAGACAAAAGAAGGCTAAGAAACCTTATTGGATCTCCTGATGGAGAGAACTCTGCCACAACGTCACAACGTCAGGCAAGACGCTGCGCAATGCTTCCTGCCGGTGCAGCCGGACATGCAAAATGTACATGCAAAATTAGCCCCAATCCATGTTTTGTATCCAGGCACACAGGCTCTGTGTTTGATTTCGTGGGCCTCCTCGTTTAATTCTTGCCTCTCGGCAAGATTGACATGTTCTTACCGTGAGCTGTGGCTTCCTTAATGTGCTAAGTCATCATTACAAAAATGGCAGGAATTTGATATTCTTATTAGGTGCTTGGCCCCAGTTTCCCTTAATATAAGACACAGGGAGGATGAAAAGGCGTAATGAGTGCGTGGAGGTGGAAAACTGTTTAGAGGCAGGGAGATGGAGTAGAAGCATTTGACGCCTTTGGCATTCGCTGATGGTATTGTTGGTGGAACTGAGTGAGGTCATGCAATGTCTCTTGTTATATTTGGTGAGGTCATGTACAAAACAAGACCTCTGGATGTGGAAGTCGAGCCTATAACGAAGTGCTCTACACGAGGAGTATTGCTCGTAGACCACCGAATGCAGTAATGAGATGACCAGATGTAAGCACGAGGAAGTGAGTAAATTCTCTAACAAGGCCATTAGAGACATCGCTGCAGGTGGATTCCCCTCTGCAGATGGATAGATGGTAGAAAATAGAGATGTCTCTGAATTATTCACCGTACTAGCTGTCCCTCTTGAGGCCTTAAATGTCCCTCTCCTGATCCTGTTGATCAAACAAAAAGTTATATAGATTTATTGCGCATCTTCTAGGATTACTGTGGAACTTCATGTAAGCCTGTTTGGTGCCAACTTTGACAAACATGTCGCGGAAATTGTGCAACGTTTGCCCTGCATATCTTTTGAATTACACGTGATACACATGATAAACCAACATGGCATTTGCCTGAAAGTCAAATGAGGCCATTACCATAGCTATCATGGCAATTTTATTCAAGCCTATGTGTTCAATAAACTTCGACATTACAGGGGGTCTTATTAAGCACTCTGTGTATGCATGATAAACTTTAGAAGCACCTATAATAAGGATATTCGTGTGCAGGGGACTATAACTACAAAGCATACAGTAAACTGACCTCCAGGCAGGGTTGCCTAGCACTGTGCTAGGTAATCATGCAAATTGCCAGTTCCCCTCAGAAACGTGGTCAGGCGACAAAGTCAAGTCCCAAGAAAATAGTGTGTAGCCTGAGGCGAATGGACTAGTGGTATCTGATGAAGGAAAGGAATAGTAGTGGTCAGTCATGCAGGTCAGTTGCAGAATGGACCACAAGGCACGGCACTGGCTCCATTAATAATGCAGTATTGCCATGCAAGGCAGGTCATTGAGGCAGGACCATGGCTTGTGGCTGCTTGGACATCCCATCTGGGGGACGGTGTTGTCCACTTGGCATTCATCTTTGGTGCCCTTGCCTTCCACATACTGCAAAAGACTGGAGCAGAGCACGCAACTGGACTATTTAATGAGAGGATTCATGACTGGAGACTGCTTTGGTGGCAGACACTCAGCTGCCTTTGGCCTCCTTTAGAATCACTGTTGGTTTTCGTCACATGCTTGTTTGGTGCTTATCACGCAACTTGAGCTGCACTGCCTCCGCAATGTGCTGAGGGAGAGGAGTGTTCCAACCTAACGAGTGATCTGACCTGGAATAAAGGCAAAGTAGTTGCAGGGCATGCTGACTCTGCTTTTCCTCTTGACTGGCAGACTGGCAGACTGTTTGACTGCAGACTTTTTTGATTGTACCCGATCCTAATACGTTCGTTGGCTTTTTTAGAGTAACGAGTCATTTTGAAGACAGCAGTCAACTCTCATGAGCTGCACTGCAAAACGTTAGAGATTTGAGTGCACGATGCCTTGACCTGGTGCGGTGGTTGCCATGCAAACTCAAGGGTCTTTTGCCTTTGTTCCCTCTCTGCCATTTACATGTCTTGCGTGCCTCAGCATAGCATCATCTGTAGTGACCTGCACTGTATGAGCGGAAGGAATAGACTCATTAGCATCTCCTGCAACATATGCAAATAAAGGACACCCACACAGAATGGCTTCACCATGTCGTCCTTGAACTTGTGGCCCAATGGACGTTGTTCACATTGCCATCCCCTAAGAACAATCTTAATTTTAGAACCGGGAGAAGGGGGGGGGGGAGGGCTTATCAGCTGCTCAACAACAATGGCTGTCTTCCTGGTTGTTCCTTCAGCAGTAGCATCAGCAGCCTGCAGCATGGACATGACCTAGTCTATTTATAGGAGCAGGTCCTGTTGCTGATGCTAAAGGCTACTTAAGAGGGATAAGAATGCTGCTGATGATGAGGATGGCAGTCTTAGGTGGCATGAGGCAGACCGCTGTGCTCTTGCAGTGCTTCCACTCAGGACTGCTGCCTCAGCAACTGCAAACAAGCTGTTCGCCCTGGATTGATCTTTGCATCCATTCCTGGCTTGTCACTGGCCGCCTTAAAGCTGGTCTGAGTAAATACCAATCGGTGTCAGCTGGCTACAAGGAAACGCTCCCTTGCTTTATATATGAGGTCTCTAGTTTCACTGACAGTGCTATCCTGAATATCTGGCCAGGCCAGATAATGCATAATGACAATCGCGGTGACATTCATGGCCACGTGCTTCTGTATATGTCCTTGCATAATGTATTCATTAAAAGGCAACCTGGCAGCATTGTCCATAGCTGACAAGTGATTTTGCAGCGAATGTGTTGTATGGATGAGGGGCAGACAAATTGTAATATTACGTGTCTGAAAGGCATCAGGCCTGCAGCAAGGGGCAGAATGGGCTGTGTCACTGGGCGGATTCCTTATGCAGATTGATGGCACTGGGTGCGGACAATGCTGGTCACTGGCAGACCTTGTGTTAACTGGCATCCACAGCCTCTTTCCAAGTGAAGGTCCAGCAGCAGCTGAGGGGCAGGTCCAGTGGCAGGGCGATGCTTGAGGGCAATGCAGGCCATCTCCATGACTGGCTGTCCCCGGCGGCCAATGCTTATACTTGACAGCTGGTGATATATCAAACGCTCCTCATGCAGCATGCCAGCCAGCCTGCTAGAAATCAAGCCAATAAGGGCAATACATCCTTCTGGCTGCCTCCAGCATTCTGCTTGTCAGCTCACAAAAAAATGCTTCAGCACCTTGAGCTTGTTCTCCGTCTCCTGTAATATCCTCCCCAGCATTATTGATAGTGTGTCATACGTGGGGCGCTGACTCTCGGTAGTCTGCTTAATTACTTGCTCTCATTTGTAAGACCCAGCCGCAGACAACGCTAAATACTTCTTTTTTATGTGGAGAAGATTTGTCATATTTGGCAGTGAAGAATTCTGAAAGTTGCGAAGAACTTTTACCCTCAACGTGGGCGGATAAATTACAGCAAAGGGGACCGTTAATTTGTTGGAAGCAGAGCATACTCGTTTTCCAAGGTGATGATGATGCGTGTCAGAATCTGGCATAACTATGTGCGCGTTGGCTGCGAATTTTGGCATCGTAACATTTAATTGACTAATGATACTTACTCTGAAAATAGAGCAAAATAGAGCATCCAATTGATTTGAAATCGATGTCACTTCCAATGACCACACCCCTGCTGCTAAAGCTCAGATAGTAGTAATTTTTACAGTTTTAGTTCTTCATGTATTTTAATGATGTGTGTATTGACTCATTAACAATTTGTCATGAGGACTAGATTAATTTTTAAATCTGAAGGGTTAAAGTTGAATTTTGAATGTGCTTAAAATTGAAATGTGACTTTAGTTTACTTTCTGCTTTTGGTAGTGTTCCCTGAAATTCTTAATATGTTATCAAGTAGGTACACATGTGTCTACATTAAAGATGTTTTGGTAACATCAGAAAATATGTCTTTCATCACAGTGTTTTGGAGCCTCACCACACATTGACTGGTATCCTGTCTTCTTTTTTGTGCATTTGAAACTGCTGAATTAGATCAATATTGCAGAGGAACACATCTGTTAGGCGTGTGTCCTTCCATTTTGTCTTGTACAATGAACCTTGGGTGGCTAGCTCTGAAAATACTGACCTTTGCGATATGGAAGACATCAAAGATAGATTTTCTCTTTACAGCAGAACTCATAGACTTTAAATGTAAACTCCAGAGGACATCATGTGAATACAGGTGTCCACTGACTGAGGAAGCACCCAAGCCGATGTTGAAACTGCTGTAATAGCTGACACAGAACGTGTATCAAATTCGTTGCTTAGTGGCATGACATGCCAAGGTATCTCGTTTTAATTGATGTATCGCTGAATCTGGTTTCAAAAGAGCAAGGAGCATCATTATCAAACCATATATAGTGTTACACAATGAGCAGAAGAAAGGCACTTTGTAGGTTTTCATGCGAGGATGGTGATTTTGGATATCATGTGCATTAAACACAAGTGAAGATTGATTCAGTGTAAATATACCTTTACGTGGCATTTCAATGTTTGAGTGAATCAATCATATAGTGTTAAATGGCCGTATAGGTAGTTAGAACATCAATGGAGACTTCTGACATGCTAGTGAGTCATCGTGTGAACCGGGGGAAATGCCTACTTCACCAGTTGCTTGGATCTTGCATGCTGGTGAGGTGTGGATTTCTTTGATCATCGGATTAAACGGAGGCTGTGATTGAGCTCGCTTCCCTCCCTCTGTATGAACTGTGGTCCATAAAAACAACAGACCTCTGAGCCACAGCTCTGTCTTTTGCAAAACAGCCATTTCACAAAACCTTCAGCAACGAGAAGCAATTTGGTTTGGCCGGCCATGATTGCCACTGGTGAGGCCCCAGCTGCCTGTTCAATAAACGGTTCGATGCATTCCATGCATTTCATGGTTGGCGTAGTGCTATTAGCTCCTCCTCAATATGGAGGAATGCTGGTGTGGAGTGTTGCACCTGAGTTCTGATTCAGTCAATACTGGGTTTATCACAACCGTGTTTGTCACACTCAGCCTCGACGGTCTGTTAATGCAGTCTGCTATTAAAAGCTAAGTGCATTTTTTAGGCAGTATGGTGGGGCTATGAAGCCTCCCTGACTAAAATTACTCCATTGCTGGCAGAGCAAGTACAGCTGTGTTGTCTGTATTGTTGTATACTGTATTGTTGTATAGTGACAATACCTCTTTGTTGTACTCATAGTGAGTATACACAAAGAACTTGCATATATGGCAACTGGAGTTAAGCCAGGCCTGATATGTCCTGTGTAAATGCATTGATGGTTCTGTATCGCTGGGTGTGACTAAACCCACTTCCTGGCTATGCAGTGACACAGAGATGCCCTAGGCAGCTCCTTCTGTTGATGCTATATATGCTGCTGCTGCTGCTGCTGCGATGCAGCTGAGGCACACAGGGTGGTGATAGGGATCAATGGGGTCATCTCTATCCCAGGGTAGAAGGTGTTCGTCCTTCATGTGACCTTGGTCAGCGGTGTCCACGTTCTCCTTAAAAAGGCCCCAATTGGTCGTTAGTAGAATGGCGGATCAGATGTTCCTGTGCATTGGCCTTTCAGCATTTTGCGTGTCTTACTTGGTGTAGTGGGCACACTACTAGTAAACAAAGTGGCCCAGTGGACAAGGCATCAGCAACCTTTATAGGATGCCTTCATCCGGCCATCGCTTCCTCTGCAAATGTCACATTGGTATTTGGAGCTTCTCAGCCAACAGAGCCAAGCAGAGCCGTACGGTAATTACATGGTTAAGCTGGTTTCGAGCTATCAAGGAGATATTGAGGCCCACGCGGAGTCCTCTAGAGTCGTCCACGTTTGCAAATGGGATTTTGAGGAACCTCGTTCACAAGCGCCTGAGTGAGTTCTTATCCCTGCTCTTTATTTTTGTGCCTAAGTGAGAAAGGAAGAATACCGTTGCCAAATGAATACGATGGAAAAAACGCTAGTTCTGCTTCATGCTTTTTCCTTGGACAGTTTGGGAAGGTGTTTAATGGGCTTTTCTCTTGCCTTTGGGTCTGGTCTATTTGAACACTCTTATGGACGTCTTAATATACACCAGGGGCCTGGATATTTGAAAATGCTAATCATTGCATGCAATCAGTAATATGACAATTGCAACATGTAAGTCTGGCTTGTCGTTGGTTTAATAAATAGGTAGCAATCTCCCCCTTCTGCAGTGGTTTGGTGTTTTTCTTGCGGTTTATGCTGAAACCAATTAGCCTCATGTGTCTTGTATAATGGAGAGAAGGTGTGTTTACAGTTGAACCAGGAGGTATCTGTTCAGTGCTCATTCTTTGTTTTGGGTTGTGAAATGAGAAGGAGTGATAAATAGCGGTCAGTGTGCTCTGGACAGATTGACCTGGTGCTCCAGGGGCAGGGTGAAACTCAGACCAGATCTCCCCGACCTTTGTTTGTTTGTCTGTGAGATGAATGGGCAGGACCCTCTTGCTTGTTGACGGTATTGTTAGGAGGAGGTCAGTGGCGAAGAATGTGATGGAGAGCGGAGCCAATGGTCAACTTCAGCTGCACCCTCAACTTGGCCTCAGCAGTCTTAGTGTCAGTCTTCCTTTTAGTGGCTCATCCTTGTCTCTCAACCTTGCCTCTCAGCATTGCCTCTCAGCATTTGCCCATCTTCCTTTATTCACTGAGTGTTCTGCCGCCCCTAGTGTGTTCTGTGTAACTGCACTATTTGCCTATGGCACTTGTATACTACCAGAAGCATCAGCACCATTCCGTTGCTATTGGCTTTTGCGCTGCATTGCATTGTTAGAACAGTGCTTGGGAGCTGCTGTGATAGGATCTCGATGGAGCTGGGTTAGCTCGCACCCCTGACTAGCTTCACTGACCTGACCAGTGTAATAGGCACTACTTTCATTTTCTGGGGCTTTATTTAATGTCACGCTGGCAGATTGAATCTTTCTACTTTCACTGTGGCTGATCTGACCAACATCTATAGACCTGCCTAGCAGTGCATTGACTTGCCTTCTCTGGCTATTAGATTCGCTATGTGACCTTCCCCTCTGCTGTCTTCTTACTTCAGTTACAATTGAATGAAATATATGGAGTTCCTATGGATGAATTTGATAGCCACGTTGGCCGGAATGGCATTGAGCAATTTCTTAATTATCTTCATAATGTAATTTTAACCTTTAATTGGTGTATTTTGATAACATAATTTCCTATCTACGATTCGGTTGATAGAAATAAGATCTATTTGATAGTCTTGGTTGTGTGAAAATAATACAACAATCCATCATTATGTATATTTAATGCCAAATTTTTGTGGACGACTTGTAATTTTCGGGAGTTATTTGCAGTGTCCAAGCAGTCATTACTACTCGGTGCAGCTACTCATTGCAGCTACTCATTGACGTCGACCACTCAGTTCGACCATTATTGTTTGAACGACAAGAATGACCTTTCAGTGCTGCTGAATACTGTATGCCACTCACAGACGGTGGGCATAATGAATTGAGTGTGCTTGAGGAAGATGGTCTTGCAGCTGGCTAACCATTGATGCATCCTTCTTATCTCGATGCAGTGATGGACTGGCTGCTGAAGCTGGTGCTGGTCTCCCCTGTCTCCTTGGAGTTCATTAGATTCGCATAACAAGGGGATTCCCGACAGTGCACGGACATGGCCTGTCAAAAACCACTCTTGAGACAGAGAGCATCAAACAGAGGAGCTGATGTGTCAGGGATTGTCTCCCCAGGGCCTCGTCCTTTCTGCTTTATTATCTTGCTATTCTGCTTTACTGCCGAAAACCTTTTGTCATCCACTGTAAAGCTTGCTGCAATGACACGTTTATTGCATCTTGTCATATTGCTTCTGAAACTGGCGGCCTCTTAAATAGCTATGATTTCACTGCATTCCTTCCCTTCTGTCACATTTAATATTACTTATATGCCGTTGAATATTGTCATGCATTTGGCTGCATTTCATAACTGATATCTGTCCAAAAAAAGAATACCTCTTCCTTATGGAGTGTTGCACTACAAGGGTGATTTGGAACATGAAACCCAGTCATGCAGGGTCGTGAATTGTTTATGCAAAGGACATTGCATTCGTTGATTTGTGCATAATCTCAGTAGCAGGATGGTACATGTACCGCGACAAGGTTAAGAGGGCTACTGACAAGATGTCCAGGATGATTGGTACAAATTTGTCTTTGTGGGCCATTAGGCACAAATTGCATATGCAGGGATTGAGTGTGATTGGTAACTAGGGAACTAAGCGCTAGTAAGCAGCCATGCCAAATGCCTGAAAATTCACCTTGGTTAAGAAGCTGACCTTATGGCCTTCTGATTAAATATGCCATGAAGGAAGACAATCCAATCAGCGGGTCAGCAAATGCACTTTCCTGATGGTTAAGAACAGGTCCATAATCCAACCAGGTTTATGGTAAGTGAGTTATCAAGCTGCCATGGCTGTACAGCCTGACTTGGTCACTGCAATCGACTCACGGGGTTTATGGGGCTACTTGCAGATCACCCTTTCACTCAAATTGTCTCTTGCAGAGCTGGGGGATGAGAGTAACAGCATTTTGGTACTGACAGGGAATTTGAACCGCCTCACAATTACATCCCCGATCATTTCAGAGGGAATCTTGTAAGGCACCTTCAGCAGCTGCAAAGAGGTAATCTTTTTAGGCGAATGTGTGCCCTGTCAATATCGTGGCTCCCGGAGACGAAATTGGAGAAAAGGTAGCCGATCAATGCTAGATTAAACCAACACGTGAAGCAATTATTGGTGAGCAAGTTTCAGACAGTCCCACCTGTCAAATGATTAGTCGGCACAAAGACCTAATCCGCCACTTCCTATTGACAGATTCTTCACCATTAGAAGCCAGCAGCTGAAAACTGCAGTCAGGTTTTTGGCAGACCTTAGCAGGCTCAGATGTGTGCTTGTGTTTGACCCGCCGCCTCCTTTTATAGTCATATTAGGCTGGTTTTGGAAGATCACATGGCCTGTGCTTGCTGGAATTGGTCAATTTGACACTTTTGTGGAAGGGCATGGGGTGCTTCCTGGCCGGCCCTCTTGCTCTGATGGATTGCTTTGGATGATGACCTGGGAAGCTGACCTTGACCCCGGCCAGTCTCAGCAGTTTTTTTCTGATGTCACTTCCTCCTGTATTATTGATGATTCTTGGACCCAAAGCCACCTCTATAGGATGGCACAGACATGCAATTAAGGGGTGCTAGGTGGCGGTCTGTCATCATGGCCTTGTGTGCAGTTTGTTCGTGGCTCTGTTAGCAAGAACATTAGTCTCTGGCACGAAATGGGCTTTTATCAATGGATTGAGCCAGGATGGCCGTTGTTTTTCATGTGATGTTAAGTTTTTCGTTGTGAAGTTCTGAGCACTGTGAGCAGATGTACACTTCACAATCCCAATGAATGATCAGTGCAACTTCATCGGAAGCTCAGGGAGACAAAGGGGGAGGGGGGAGACAGTGCTGGTGTGGCTGGCGCCAGATCCCTTTCTCCCTGGTTTATTATTCACGGCTCTTGACCTCAGGCCCTTGTTTAGGAGCGCTGTGTACTGCAACGCCTGACACTTGACGTGCGTTTCAAAGTATCTGCACTGACGGTCGCTGTGCTGCTGTAATGGAGGGCACAGTGTAGCCGATAAATACCTGTGGGTTGTACACCGGCTCGTGCAATAAGTGGGAGATCCGTTGAATCATGAATGTAATTAATTGGAGCTATATTGCCTGCAAAGAGCTATTTGCTTTTCCTAAAAATAATTTTCATCAATAAATGTGTATACAGGTGGAAGTGTACTATACCGTGTTTGCACTACAGAGTATGTACTTGCATTAGAATAAATGAATAACTGTATTTAGTTTTTCCAAGAGCAGCTGCCTCAGCTGCCTCAGCGGAAATCAGCTCTGCATTGTGGAGCATTGTTTTGTATGTATGTGAATGGGCTAATGTGGTGTTCGGTATCAAGCAGAGATGAGCAGCTGCATAAATTGGGATGTAGCCATTAGCATTCTCAGGACTGGATGATGTTTATAACAAACTGCCTGGCGTCCTGTCAGCTAATGTGATGCACTAGCTTGTTATCGCTAAGGAACAGTGTCATTGTGATCGGCAGGAGATCTTGTCAGGCTATATGATGCTCACAGACGTCAGATCTTCTCCCTGACAGTCGAATCATTTGCCTAACAGATATTTCAGATGGGTTGCCTGGCAGTGCCTGCATGGAAGTCAATAAGGCTGGGAGCAGCAGCACTAAGCCCTTGCCTAATAACGAACGCCTATCTTGCTCCAATAACAGTGGGCTGCCTTGGAAGACGTGGCGTGCCTAACGCAATGGCCATGTGCAGCTTCACATAAATTCATTTGCCTGTCAGAAATCACGTGCGAGTGATTCTAGGAATGATTCTTGGAATCGTGGGAAGCTCCACTTCAAAGGAAAAAGCAGGAGAGATGTAGGAAGGTGTTCACCTGTGACGACTGGAGCCGGTTTGTCGTCGCCTGCTGCTGAGAGGAAGATATCTCCTCATCAGAAGAGAAACCTTGTTGAAGGAATAGGGGGGGGGGGAAGGTGGTTTATCAGATAGGGATTTTGTCTTTCCTTTCATCTGCCTTTACCCTCCCCGATGAGATGGCCTACGTGTCCATGCATTGTTTCGATTCTCCTGCACTCTGTCTTGAAGATCAGTTGCAGAAAAGGCAGCCAAGCCAGCAAAGAGGAGGCTTTGGCCAATTTAATCAATCAACATGCTTAGGTTTGTCTCAGCCATCATCTGGCCCAGGCCTCAATTGCTTGTTGTCAAGCGATACTCTTGCTCGAAGACCTTGCGAAACTTAATTTTGTTGGGCAAACATTTCCTCCCTTGCATAACAAGGTTTCTCATTAAAACTGGAGTATCTTGGCTGTTGATTGTTTGACTGCGTCTAGGTGAGAGCTGGTAGGTCATGGCTGATGAAGACCGAGTTCACGTGTCGTTGCGGCCATTATGTTGTTGAATTCATGCTGCTGCTGCCTGTGTTGTGGATGCAGGACCAACATTGGTTATTAGTCAGGTGTAGCCCACATCCTCCTGACAAGCCGACATGGTTTGTTTACTCGGCGTATTTTGTCCTCTAGTCATCGTGAAGAGTTATCTGTTTCGAGTCGTGTTATCATGCAGTCGATGGCCTGCTGGAAGACATGATTGCCTGGCTGCTGACAACGATTCTTGCTGACGGCAGCAGCCACAGAGCAACGTTGATGGCAGCCAACAAATATTTGAGCAGCCTCTACCTTCGGTTGCTTCTCCGACCAAGGACTGGCATGGTTGTTTTCAAATGCTAGACCTTGAACAGACCCGTGCACATATTTTCCTCATGAACGTGCTTGAGAATAAGTTCAGAATATCTTTAATTTTAAAACTCGCCAATACCTGCTATGCTGACTAAAGCTCTGCTAAGTGTTGCGGTTGTTTTGTGTCTGGCATATGCGTTGATGTGTTTGGTATATGTTTGATTTTGTAGCTTTCTTTGTAGTTGTAGTGAAGTTCACAAAACTCATGAGACAAATGGAGAGAATAGTAGTAGAGCTGTGAGAAGTTGTGCAAAGGCAGCTGAGCGGTTTTGCTTAGCAATCGTAGCTGACACTTAGGGTCTGATTAGGCAATATGGAGGGCTGAGTGACAAGCGGTGTCTGCCCCTGGCAACACGAACCAAGCAATCTGGACGACCCTCGATATTCTGCTGCTGTGGCTGCTGCTGTTGATGCTGCTGCTGCTGCTGTTGCTGGTGCTGGTTCAGCATCCAAAGGCCTGTGTTGCGATTGCTGCATGTTTTCCCTGACTGACCACACTCCTATATCAGTCCCAATGAGGCCAGCAATTCGTCATTTGTCTTGGTCTGCTCGGCCCAGTGGTCATCTGCCACTTCTTGTCCGTCCAGCAGACCTTAGGGATACGTCAATGAGTGCTCTGTCCAGTCCTGTCCAGGCTGCCCTTTCCCTGACTCGCCTTCTCTCTGGCCATCAGCGCCTGCATAATGGAATGGCCTGTCCTTTCCTTATGTCTTCGCTGGATTGAGCTGGCTCACTGGCTTACACCCAGCCTTTCATTTATTCCACATTGTGGTTTTAGTGGTTGGCTGTAGCTACACCTCGATGTCCTGTCGAATACTGTTTACCATCCATCTATATTCATGTCATGCACGTACATTGTGAGTCTGCTGCAGATACTTAGGGGATTTGCATATCATTGAACGTCTGAGTACATTGAAGGTCGTGTCCCAAGTTGAATTGGTAGCAAATTAGACTTTATAGGCCTAATAAGGAGGGGACAGGGTAGCCTTTGGAAATCCACATTGCAATTTAACATGTGCCTGGCATGCTTTGGGTGCCTGATTCACTTGGGACCCCATGTGTGCCTTTCTAAAGCTTTGCCAGCAAACATGATTTGGTGGTGCGGTCATTGGAGAATGGAAGTTTGGCTGAAAAAAACTGGAGGAGCCGATAAAGAGGTTAGGGCAATCGTGTGTTTCCTGGCTGGAACTTATTTCCACATCTCCAATGGGTTTGGTGGGGTCGTTGGCTTGTTGTTGGCGTCAAGTGGAGTTTGAGGTTTGGGAACAGTTTTTGTCCTGAACAGACTCAAATCCCATGCGGTACACCTGGCTCCTCCCGGCTGCCTACAGTGTTTGTCCTGCATCTGATCAGAGTCTTTGGTGCTCTCCTAACCAGTCAAGAGGCTCTCTGCCAAGCAGGCCGAGCTGCAATGGCACTGGTGTAGTTGACAGAACACACTGAAAAGCCTCACGCCTAGACAGGTCCAGTGCACAATTCCTGCCGACCTGTTTGTCGAGGGAATTTTCCAGTTTGCGCCTCATCCACAAGAGGCTGTGATTGACAGACTGGCGAAAAGAGCCCCGGGAAAAGTGGCAAATGTGCTGCAGCAATGGAGCAGGAGATAGGCGGCCTGCTGTCATGAGAGTGGCTGAGCGTTCAGGGTGTTGGACCTGATTGCCAAATTAGATCATGGTTTGTAAGATGGAGCACTGCACACTGTCTTCAGGGAGTCCTGTCAGCTGGTGTTGCCTGCCTTGGCAGGAAATGAGACTGGAACTAGACGTAAAAAACTGCTCCTAATTATCCTGCTGAACCAGCAACTACACAACCAAGGTGTCAGAGGCTCCCGTGGCCCACTGTGCTACTTTTCTGACCTGTGGCTGCTATGAGCTGCCAATGCTGTCGTGTTTCAAACCATTATCTACCATACTCACATTATACTTATAGATGGCTACAAAGGCCCACAGACTGCCCTTAACAATTGCTTATTTTTCCCCAGTATGTTTGTGGCTCTGGTATTGTGGAGAGACATTGCCACAAATTGCAGGTCTGCAGACGGAGTGGAAAAGATATTAATGGCAGAGTGGGGGTGGGGTGGGAGAGGCAGAGAGCCTCTGGTGACAGGCTGCCTTGTCACCACATCGATTGCAATCAATAAATTTCTTGGTGTGAAATTGGCCAAGAGGGTCTTGTTGTAGAGGTGAAGCCTTGTGAAAGGCTACCATTTAGCTTCCCACTGGTATTGGAGAGGATCGCAGGCCTGGGATGACGCCCTCAATCCCTGGCATTATCCGCTCTAAAATCCCATTTCAGCTATTGCATTAAATTTAGACAAGGCTGCTCCTCCTTTAAAGATTTATTACTTCAACAGAGTTACCTCTGTTCCTTGTCGGTGCCATGTAAATACATGAAGCCTTGAAATGTCGTTTCTAACCGTCTTTAGAATATTAAGAAGCCTGTAATAATTCCGTTTAGAGGACAAACTGCGAGCTTGGCTGCGGGTGCATCCTTATTCTTACGCAGCTGAGTGACAAGCTTTCCATTCTACAACCTCACACCGAATGGGTCTCTACCGACACTTTATTAAGGATGGCAGAGCGAATGAAGGAAAGAAGCTGAGCAAACAGATGACTTGTTCAATTATTCAGTAATGGTCAGGCTATGGGCTTCAGAGGACTCCCATGAAAAGCTCAAACTGGAGGCTTGCTTATGTAATCAGCTGTAAGGAGTTGACAGACCAGCTGGATGAATGCAGGATGCGGCTGCTGATGCTGCTACTGGCCAAGATGCTTAATGCCCATGTTTTGTGCCTCTTTTATGCTGCCAAATATGAATAGGATTTGATCGTCTGGGAACAGATCTCACTGGATGCATGGGAAATAAATAAGATTTGTTGTAGAATGCTGTAAATTGCCCCTACTAGCAGTCCCTGCATCTCAAGTTGTGTAGTTGGCTCACAGCATCCCCATGGTGTCCTGCACATGTTGGCTGTCTATTAAGATAGTGATTACTGGATCAATGGGAAATATGGAGTGTGTCAGGTGGAGGGGAAAGACTTGCATGTTGCTTAAGTTGCACAGCAGGCGTTGTGTCACATCAATATACGGTCAATCGAGGCTGCAATACGCCTGACTAGTCGCTCTAGTAGGAAGTCTTTGACCTTTTGTCCTCTGCACAGGTTTTGGCACTTGTGATATTTGAATCAGATCACGAGATGCTACTCTGATAAAAAAAAAAAAAGTTTTGCGTAATGTGGTGATGTCATTTGTTTGTTTACAATTAATGACACAGTGATTAAGTTTCGTTAGTGCACCCAAGTTTTTAGTTACATTAGAGACTAACTAGTGATGAATGGCTTTGTTTTTGCATCTGAGGATGTATCCATGTCCCAAGCTTTTGAATGATGTGGAGCATCTTGCTTCCGTGCTGCACCCGAGTCCTTTACTTGTCACCCCTTGTATCTCACGTACATAACTGTACGAAGATCAAAGACAAAAAGATCAATCGGATGCTGCTATCCATGGTCTTTGGTGTCGATGGGGTTCATCATCATCCGCCATCTTCGGAGTCTGCATCTGGAAGCTCTGCATCAGCAACAACAAGCATCATCATCATCAGCAGCACTAGGCATGATGTGAAGGATTACCTGTGGATTGCAGTGATCCCCTCCATCCCTTGTTTGGCGGCAGTCATGGTGTGACCAACTAATTGAGGATTACTGAATCAGATTGGTACAGCTCTCCACATGGATCTTGATTGTGTTGCATCCGCATCACTTGCATGTGGAGATGACTTACAATGCCCGTTTGCTCTATTGTCCTTGTTAACATGGAAGGGGCTGCCTCAGCAGCATTTTGCTCATTTGAAGGGATCATTCTTTTTTTGAACACTAATTGTAATGGATAACGTAATATCATATGATGTGCGAAATGTCAAGCCGTGATTTGCCCTTCATGTATTGATGAAAGCCATCAGCTCGGGCCTGTGTGATATGGCAGGTCAATAAGGCACATGGGTTGTGTTATGCCATCATATTTTGGCAGTTATCCTAATGCCTGTGAGGCAATGCTTGTCGGTCTGACCGATGCTGTTAATGTCAGCAGCCTATCTCAAATGATGATTTTAACAGAAATGTTATGAGTGACGGATTAAACTCTTTCTGTGCTGTAACTGAATGTGATCGGACAATACCAAAGACAGACAGCTTCAACGTTCTCTGAAGTGATTCCAAACTGCCCCCACTCTCTCTCTCTTTTTATGTGCGGTTCCTTCAAGATCTTCATGAAGGGAATTTCAGCAGGTGTCACTATTGGAAAAGCAATAAACAGAACGTCTGTAAGAACATGAATGGGGGAAAACAGGAGCTGAAATGTGAAATCGATTCATTCCATGTGGCGTTGGTCTGCTGCAGATCTATCTCTGCCTTGTTTAAGTTCTCTCAATTTCTAAAGAATTCAACAAAGCAGAAGATCATTAGGAGAGACCTCAAACCCATTACATGTGATATGGATCGACAACATTTGGCCAGCTTATTATGCGATGTGAAGGTATGTGGATGAGATGTGTTTTGGTATATAGATTGAGGAATTGGGAATATGAATGTTTCATAATTTCACATAAAGTAACACCAGGTAAAAGGTGGCATAGTTGATGATTTAATCGATAGGAAAAAGCAAGAATAGCAGATTTTCTGAAAGTTCATTCAAACTTTGGAATGGCTTTGCTTGAGCCTCCGGCAACATTCGACAACTCTGGGAAGGGCCAAAAAAGAGAAGAGAAATTGATGACAACAAGCGAAGTAAATGGCCGGCCTACTTTGATGGTCCGCATTACGTTGTGTAAAATGTATTGCAGTCATTAAATCCTGTTTGCAAAGACTGAGCACACTTAACACACATCTAAGGACTGAATTCTTTTTGTCCATGTTGCAATGGAAAGTAATGTAATTAACGTTGACAGTAAGGAGATTTCAGTTTGGTCCGACAACAGAGCTCTCAATCAAGTGGCTTTTTCGTGGACAGCAAAATTCAATTTGGGAAATATACTTTGGTGTTATCTCCATTGGCAGAGAGCTTTTGAAGGAACCTTACGTCTGGTGTAATTACCCAAGCATTGACAAGTTTGCGTTTGGGTGGCTTTTGTTGAGACAGACCTGACAAGGGTGGCTCTAGAGGAGGATGGACTAGTCCAAGGAAAAAAATATAGATGGTCAATGTGACTATTTGGTTTCTGTGTACTACACTATGGTTAACCTTGTTATTGACGAAGCATTGGAAAAATTTGCTGAGTAAAAAGGTCTGCTAACCTAGCTGGGAAAGAAAATGTAAAGTTTGGCAAAGAGAAAGACGCTGATGAAAGACTTGGCAAGTCCTTGTGTCTCCTGCCTCTGTGCCTCCTTCATCTAATGCCCTGTCTGTTTGATGCCTTAATTGGCGCACAGGTGTAGAACTGGAAACGATCAGCTAGTAAAACAGATCTTCAAACGACTAGCCCCAGAGGCATTTGCGCCTGCTTCTCCAGCGGTGCAGATCCTTTGCAGTGGACGGTTTGGGGCTAATGGGAGATGAAGGGCAAGAAGCGCGTGCTGTTATTGGGGTGAAATATGAACACTGACCAGGAGGGTAGTGGTCAGCACTTACCGGGCAGTCCAACCCTGTTAATGTCCACTTTCCATAAGGCGCAATTATGACCAATCGTTTGGGCTGACCTGTAAGGATGGAGCTGCTCAGAGGCAGCCCTGAAGCCCTAGGGCATTAGGTTCAAAGGGACCAACATCACTGCTGCTAGAATGCCTTTAATCATGACAGAACCGACAACTGTCACATGGCAGACATTTGATTAGCAATGGCAGCATCAGGCAGCACCAGATCATACAGCTACAGGGGGTAAAACTGCATAAGGACACACACTGTCACACAGGGTGTTGTAGCATGCAGCCCACCTGTATAGTACTAAAAGTTCACACCACTCCTTCTGCCGAATGTGTGTCTGTGTGTTTATCGATCCTGACGTGCTAGATGCCAACAGTGCAACCATCAGGCAGGTCTGAAAGAACAACATTTTGGCCTCACTGTTAGGCGTTGTTGTAAGGCTTCAATCACTGTGCATGATTTACAACCTTACTGTTTCCCCCGTCCCCTGACATCGAGACAATCATCCTCAGAGCTATAACCACCATTAAGCCTTTGCAGTTGATAGAGCAAATGGTCTTACCATAACACAGCTAATGGAGAAAAGGAGATTCAAAATTGATGCTTACGACTGACTGGGGAATGGTTTCTAGTGGAAATATTAAATGAGAAAGGTAGTTTTGCCTGTAATGGTCTTTGAGATAAACTGATGGATCTTAGCAATTAGTACATATTCATCAAAGAAAATGAAAGAAAATCTTTTAAGATGAGTGGATAAAACCTTTAACATGGCATAAACAATATGGGTTGTTTCATTCAGTGAGACAAGGTGTAATGGGATTTGTGGGCTGGTGCTGAGGACACCGTGATGACATGGAGGTCAGGCCATTTGTGGGACAGCAGGAGACGAAGGTGCTCTAAAGAGAATTGTTTTTCTCACAGACTGGACAGCCTAGTGCTGGCAGTGGAGTGAGTGGGTCTGTCCGGCATATTGATGATGCTATGTCGTGTTCTGTGAGGCTCCTTCGTGTCTGATGGATAACGGCAGTCCGGAGACAATTTGAGTTGGTCTTTTTTGTCTGGCAAGACGTTTGTGTTGTATGTGGATTTGGTTGAGCGTTTAGGATGAAGGAATAATCAACTGCAGTCGAGCAGTGATCATGAGGATTCATCATTTGCGCTGCATAAGCATTCACCCACCATTAGGCACAGGCTGCAGCTCTTGATGCTCTCTACAGTTCCATCTCTGAGGTCGCTGCATCCCCAACAGGCAGTTAGGCTATTGTGCAAGCGATTATCATGATTCTGTGCACTGTGTACAACATGTATACAGTGCTGCTAGCAATCGTAATGTATGGGCCTTTCTAGGAGGCTTTATATGGCCCCCTTCTCTAAGACTTACTCAGCCATGTAGTAGGTATGTGGGATTTTACTATGAAGGAATTCCATTCCCCTTGAATCAGTTTTTGGTTGTCAATGCATTGCTGCCCGATTGATTTGCCTCGTAGGCAGTTGTATTCTGGAAGAGATGGTGTGGCTGAGCATGGAGCACTGTCATTGTCTTTTTGGAATTAACACCGTCCTGGTGGTGAACACGACTTGACTGTCAATTAAGTTACGTGTGAATTGAGGGAACACTCCCGCCTTTCTTAATTAATTGCCCGGGGAAATCCCATATTCATGAATATCTCCTCTTGGGATTTTTAAGAAGCTGCCAGGACTCCAATTGTAGTGACATGGTGTTATGAAATGGCAATTGCCTTGCGATTTTTTTAATGTGGCGCCACTGCCAATTAATTCCAGACGCTTCTGCGTTTTACAAAAAGCCCAGATTCTCTCTAAACGTGATATAATAAAGAATATGAACGGCTGATGTTGTCCATTGAGTTGAAGAATGTTACCATGTTACGTTATTAAAAATGCGTGACAAGAAATTTTGCTTTCATTTCTTATTCATCAAATAGTTTCTCTGATAAGAAGGTGTTGCAAAATTACAGCAGTGTTACAAACAATGAATCTGAAAGTTTGAAGTTGTGATAAATTTGCAAACGAGTTGCTAACTCAAGAAATGTCAAGAAACTTTTCATTTAAGATATGATAGTATTACTTTTGCTTTACATGTGTATTAGAAATATGATAACTTACATGTCTTCAATTTCTTCGATATACGCAAAACATATTCGTTATATTTTGACATATTTTTGTTTTGTTGCAGAGATGGACGGTTGGTGGAGGGTGACCGCATCTTGGCCATAGACAGGCAGGTGCTGGACACAAACATCTCTCACGAGAGGTCCATCCAGATCCTTCAGGCTGCCCAGGGCCACGTGGAGCTTGTCGTAGCCCGCACGCCCATCAGCCCACCTGCTGTGACGACGGTCACCACTGCCCAGGTGTCAGCCAGCCCACCCAGACCCCCTGAAGCAGACAGGGACAGCCAACCCCTTACCCAGCCTGATTCCTCAGACATGGTCGTAAGCACTTTTTTGTTTCTCTTGAAAGCTCAGTTATAGTTATATCCCGAATAAATGGGAGTTAACTAACATATTTGTTGGTTAAATTCCAACGCCGAACCAATATGTTAGTTAACTCCCTATTCGGGATATATTACTTTAGCTCATGTTATCCTTGAAGTACTCTAGTATTCAAGTGTGCTGTTATTAGCTAGACCCACTGACGTCGAAGTGGTTGCATTACACTGCAGTAGAGAAGCAGTAGTGTTTGGTGTCAATATTATACCTTTCCATTTGATGAAGATGGGTAAAGAGAAGAAATTGTAATTGAAGGTTCGGTCCATTAGCCCATTGCTTCGTCTGTTGTACTTCGTGAATGTATTTTGAGAGCGTCCCATTTTTAGTTCAAGCTTTTCATTTGCAAAATGGCTTCATTTGTGTCACTGAGAACTTGCGGAGGCGTGCCTGGCAATGCCTGCAATATATGTAAAGCTCCGGGTAGCTGCAAGACTTTGGAACTGGCGCTGTGTGTTCTAAAGGAAGATTTGTGACGTTGTTGAAGACGTTGCTAAAGACGTTGCTGAAGACGTTGCCTTTAAGTTGATCCTGCAGAGGATTAATTTGGAGTCAGGCCTCCCTCGAGCGGGGATTAATAGGGACTGGACTGACCAATGGGCAGATTAGAGGCCGCCACATGTTTCTTGATGGGAGGTTCTTCAAAAGCCTTGACCAACTATCAGTCGACTGCAGGCTTAGGCATGGGGCCTTAAGTGGTGTTCCTAGAGTGGTGCACCGCTGCCTCAGTCCCACCCTCCCTCGCGCCTCTTTATCGATTAAAGAGTTATTCGGGAATTGCTCTATGATCTTGGATCATCTTATGATGTTATGTTCTAATAAAGCAGCGGGTCCTTGGCTGGCTTGTTCTTCTTAGCTGAAGAAATTGCCAGGCCGATTGGTCCCTTTGTACTAAATGCCTTCGCCTGATCGGAATATTAATATTGGCGATTGGTCAAAAGGTTCAACGCTTCTGAAAGGAACAGAAAGGACCAGGCCCGTGTGAAGCATGACTAGCTCCATCTTGAAAGTAGACGAGCTAAGTGGCATTGATCTGAGTTGACGTCCACCTTAGGTTTGCATCCAACTCTATCAAAACGCATTGGCCCTGGGTCACTTGTCATTTCGCCATTCATCTGCTTGATAGACGCGTGATGGATGCTGAGCTGCTTCGTTTCAAATGTATTTCCCGGCTCATTTGATCCCTGGCCATTCCTAATCTTTGCTATTGTTTCTCCTTCCACGCAATGCAATACATTAGAAGGCGCTGATTGTGCAAGCCTCCTGTCTTCAAGTCTTGCTCCGATCGATGCCAGCCTTTTCTTTGGAACCCCGATAGTCTGCAGTGGGACCTTTTTTTAAAAAGATGTTGGTGCCGGAGAAATATTTGATCGATATGTGTAGCACTGAATGACTATCAGAGTACAGCTATGGGTGCCTTTGATCTGGCTGTAGATGAAAGTCCTAGACTCTGCTTACATTGCATCTACCTGTCTCATAAGAGAGCTGTGGTTCTTTCTGTGTTGTTAATATTTTTGATAGACATGCAGATGAGGCTCCTCCTTATGATTAAACAAAGCTGTTGTACTGAACTTTAATTTCAGGTGACTTATTGTACCGAATAGTTCTCTGTGACCTGAAATCACATGTTGCGTTATATTGAATGCTAGATATTTCTCTGAAATTCTTGCACCGGAAGCTATACTAGTGTTAAATTAATTCCTGAGAGCAGTTTCGTGTATGACTGAAGTTGTTGGTGATGTACTGCTAACGTTCCTTATATGATTTGCTGAAGATTTTTTTTTCTTCTTGTACAATAATACTATGTCCATATCTTTCTCAGCAGGGGTTAAATTTCGAGTTTGATGGAGTGAAGATGTCAGGCAATAACTACATCATTAAAATACCTTATATTCTAAGTAGCAAGGTCAGGTCTTTACAGGTGTGTGTCAGTGGTGCCATAGGTGACACAGCGAACATTAAATTATTAATGTTTACGCCACGATAATATTACTGTGTATTGCGCATATATATACGTGGTATTGTGTTGTATGCATTTGTTACTGTGATAATGTGATTTACTTTGATTTGAATTGCGCATGCATGGCACAATATACCAAGTTGATAATAATAGGCAGTGGTAGTTTATTGATGCTGACATTGTGTAAAAGAGGAGCACACAGCTGCATTGATGCAAACAGACAAAGCTCATCAAGAGCAATTGCGTGAATCCTGAGAGACACACACACTTCACAGAGATACATATAAAGCAGATAGCATGGCCATGAATATGCTTTGATTGCTTGCCAATGCTTGGACAGCAGGGACATAAGCACACGGCTGCTGTGAATACACTGCTCTGTTGTATAACGCAAGGAATATATAAGAAAGAAGTCTATCCACTACCAGGAAAATGCTTGTTAACCAACGACGTGTAGGAGTTTGCATTTGTTTTGCGTGATTTGAATATTAAAAGAAACACTCAAATGCTAAGATACAACCATAGTGGTCCCTATTTTCACGTTACTGGCAGTAGATGAAAGTCCTAGACTCTGCTTACGTTGCATCTGCCTGTCTCATAAGAGAGCTGTGGTTCTTTTTGTGTTGTTAATATTTTTGTAATGTAACATTTGTGGCAGATATACGTCAGATGCCTCTTTTGGCACCAACAATAGGGGGACGTAAAGCTGATATGTGTAGTAAGAGATGACTTCGCAGATTTAGTACCATCCTCTAATTAAATGGTCATGGGACGCTGCTGTGGCAATTAGTGTTGTGTTCATGGAAATAACGTGGTTTGCATCTCCTGATAACTATTACATATTTGATCTCTCATACTCCTACGCTACCATTTGCTGCAGACTATGTGGAGTCAATGTCGGTTCTTTGATGTAGGTACATGTTCAGCTAATGCTTATATGCTAGGT
Source organism: Alitta virens (assembly GCA_932294295.1). Lineage (NCBI taxonomy): Eukaryota > Metazoa > Annelida > Polychaeta > Phyllodocida > Nereididae > Alitta > Alitta virens. Next base: position 69,654,848 of record OW028573.1, read on the forward strand.
GCCACCTGTGTCTGTGTTTTGTACCTGAATGTGGCAAACACCAGGAAGCTGCAAAAGTTGCCAAGAAAAAAAGGTTCATTGAGACGTGGCTCATTTTCATTTACCTGCATCCGATGCATGAAATAGAAGCAAGCTTTGATATAAGGAAGAGGTCAGGGCCGATGGCTGGCCAGTAACTAGCTGACCACTGCAAAAGGTCAGGGGCTAGCGGCTAATTGCCAACAGTAGCAGCAGTGCGCCTTGTCGCAGCTGCCAGGTCGCTCATTACACCTGACATTTGGCTGGAGAAATCATATCGCCTGAGACCAAAGCCATGCTGCAACATGACCACTGGCTGGTGCTTGACCAGCAACGGACACACCCACGTCCAATTGGCTGGTTTGAAGTCACAAAGCTATGATGACCATAAAACGACTGTCCGGCCCCCAGCAGTGTCCATATCAATCTTAACCGCTCACTGGTCAGCTCTCTGGTCAGGCTGGTCAGTCTGGCAGCTGCAGGATAATGGCAATTCTTCTCCTTTGTCAAGCAGGGTTTTCAGTGCTTTATTCTTCCATTCCTTCAGAGGGTCCAAGTTTCTAAACCTTTTTACGTCTCACGCTGACTGACTGCAGTCGAATTTTCTGCCTTCCTTGCTATATGATTTGACGGGGTAGGACGACGGGGTGGGACTCCAGTTTGACACTAATATTGGCTCTAATCCAAACTGTTCCTGTAAAAGACTCGCTGAGCGTGACAAACTGATTCTGTCGTCTGTCTGACTTATGCAATCAACCAAATATAGCTGCTGGAAAGAGCTTAGATCAGCGTTTTCATGAATACTCTATCGTTGGTGTCGTTCAAAGTACGACGAAAATAACCATGACTGAATGGTTCATTAACTGGTAATTCATTGGTGGATAAACAGAATGGCTTCTAATTCTGCCAGGTTACTAAGGCAAGAGGACATGGGCGACTTAAAAGGGCATCAGTAGAGACCCCACTGAACCAGCCTATCGATAGGGCCCTGGGCAGGTATGGATGCAATGGCATGGTTTGTGGTCTAACCGACTGACCTGCCTGACCTGCCTCCATCATAGCACGTGAACACGGGACCCTGGTCCATGTCTTTGCTTGATAAGCGCTATGGAACGTGTCCCAGGTGAGGCTGGTCCCAGCCCAGACTGCTTGAAAAGGGAACATTGGCGGACCACTAGCATGACCCAGTGCCATGATTCAAGCAGCCACGGGCCCAGCTCCTCACATCCTTGTGATTTATGTTCCATCAACTGGGCTTGCACCTCTGCTCTGCCTCTCACCTCTCCCTCATTAATGGTCCGGCCGAACGTGTCCTGCCTACCTCCCCCCATTCATCCTCATGGGCCACTAATTGTTTTATTTGTAACCTTACTGCCCTGGTCATCATCCTAGCTTCTTGATAACCACATACTATGATCTTCTGCTTGCATTTGCTTCCTCAACATCCCTATAGCCTACCTCAATAAAGTGACATTCGTCTGACCTTATGGCCATCTGGATGCCCTTGGGCATGTTCGTGCTGACCTTACTCATCTGTAATGTATCATTGCTGGTTTCTGTGACCTTGGACCCATCTGTAGTGCCCTCTTCTTGACATTGTATTCCTAGTGGCGATTTTGCATCTGAAGCTATGATGTTATTATGCAGCACCAGGCTTAGTGTATTGGCCTTCCTCATTACTTATCTGCTCTTCTGGTAAGCTTCATGTCTCGCTCTCTTTATACCTTGGAGTATGTTGGTGACATTTGGCTGCAGCTTTGAGACAGACATCCTCGCATTGCTTAACCTTGGCTTACCCTGTGTCCAAATGTCACTTGTGAATCGGGTGTCTCTTTTTTCCTTATCCCTTTGTACTAAGGTATTCTGTCAGATGAGGCTGCTGCTGCTATTGGTCTTTTGTTGCTCACATGTGGAAGATGGCTGCTGTGTCCTGTGTGTGTGCCCTGGCTATTCAGTGGGTGATAGATATTGCTATGTGTTAAAGCCCTGGGATAGTTGCTGAATAAATGGAGCCCGGAGATTCTGTTGTTGACAGCGAACAGGAAGGTATGTGATGAAGTCTGTTGCCAAGGACGCCTTACAGTTTGAATGATATCAGACTTCCTTTTTGGCAAGATATACTGGGGACAGTTGATTGTGCCTGGCAGTGTTCGTGTGCTTTGCCTCCCTTCGGGTTTATTTCTTTCTCCCATTTCCAACTGAGTAATGGGGAAATGGACACATCCATAAATGGCTGAGAAATTGCATCATAATTCATCTGAGTGTTTTGCTGATGTGGATAATTCCCACTTGGACCGAGAACTGTGCTGGTGAGACCTCCACGAGAGTGACTATCAACACCTCTAGCCTTGAAGCCGAGGAGGCAGATGATGCAAAGTATTGTCTACAAAAACAACTAGATTAGCGTGAATCTTCTGATAAGCACCGAGTCTATTCAGTGGCCTTGGGAGTCTGGCTCCGTAGCATGCCATTAAGACCCGTGAAAATACGTTAATCAAATGCATGTCTCATTCACTGAATCTCTCTCCCAACCATTGTTGAAATATTGATCAGCCCTTGGCTGGATTTGAGCTCACACACAGGTGAATGAGTGGCTATGCCAAGTGTGTCAGTCATCTTGGTTAGTGGCAACTTAGTGCATATTAATTCTGGGTTGTTCGCCATTCCTTTGTGACTTACAGTTACTCCATTGAAGGGAGCACCCCTTGCCAAAAGACACCCTTCAGATGAAGCACGAAGCCCATTATAACATGGGCCAGATGCTCAGCAGGTCTCCCTTGAAGCTGTAGACCTCTCATGCTCTTATTCTTCTGCTGTAATTAGGCGGCATGGGTGGTTTAGCTACCCCCCTTGATGTCTCCTTAAGTAAGTTATGTCTGATCAGTTTTCCAAATTACCTCTTACTATCTAATTAGGACATATGGTTCTGTTTGAGATGAGTTTTTGTCAAATTATCGTCTTGTGCTGTGTCCAATTAGCGCATCCTCATCACTTCATTGCTATGTAATTAATGTTCGATAATGATGTACCCGGGATTCTGGTCCTTGTGTTACATTAATTTATACAGTGGAAATGTCACGTTTTGATGGCTTGTGACATTGCTGAGCAAGTCTTCGGATTTTAATTGCCATATTGAATATTATTTAATTATTTAAATATCTTTTTTGACAATCTGATAGTATTGTTCAGTTGCGGTTTCCGTCACAGGGACATCTGCAAATATGTCAGTCTTGTTGCTGTGAGAGTCACAGCCATAGCCTTTGCAGGTGGTTGTCGCCACTGCACCGTGCTGCCACCTCGTGTATTTCGCAATTGCTCTGTTGGTTTTCTGCATAAGGCCATGGTAGGAAGGTGTAAGTCTGTCAATGTTTTGCCAATAGTGTTGTTCCGCCGCAGATAATATATGAGGGTAAGGGCGCTATTTGACGAATCCCCCAATTTCCTCTGCTCGGGTTCTTCTTGACGTTCTTAGATCCTGATGAATGGAAGAGTTTGCCTTGGATTGTTCGCGACAGGTTTCTTCCATCACACAATTTATCTTGGATGAGAAATATTCACGTGGTGGAGGAAGTCTTAAGCGACAACCGGCTTATGGTGAAAAGCGGAACATTTCAGGTAGTGCTTAAGACTTGTTTATGTATATGTTATGCATAGTTTTTATGCCATGGATTATGAACATGTAAATTATGCGTTTAAATCTAATCTTGGCGATTAAGAAAGAATTATTTCAGTAGAAATAGGCAAAAATGGTCCCTAAATATTGAGAAGAGCCGAATAGAAAGTTTAGAGTATTGAGATTCGTTGGTGACCACGGGGTAGCGGCGCTGCCATCAGTGGTCAGCTAGATTTATCGCTTCATGGAATGGAATTTGCCAGGAGGATTTTATCACCCTTAGGTGGCTGACCTCTTGGATGACCTGACTGCTCTGACCTTCCAAGATGGCCTGACCTCTACACCGCCCCTAATATATCACTAGCATTTTGGCAACTCTGGCTGGCATCACGAAAAACGTCTCTCACACTAGGGAGGTTTCAGATAAATCTCTTAAGTCAGGAATATATTGGTTCAAGTCATGAATATATTGGTGGCTATTGAGAACTCTATTTAGGTTCCTTAAGCTTGTTTAGGTGCAGTGCACTACAGTAGTGTAGTGTCTTTTTAGCATGCAACAAACTTCCTACCTTGAGTCGTTTAGTATTGTAATGATATTTCATATTGCTTCACGTGCTGTATTTATTGCTCAGGAGCATGTTTCTCCATATTGGTGGTCAGGTTATGAAGTGGTGTTGGGTCAAGCAATATCCATTATGCTGTGACCAAGTGGGGACGGGAGGGGTGCTCCAAGGGCAACTCGTGAGGCATTCTGGGGCTCTTCTAGAACTCAGCATCAAGCAGGGATAAGCAATATTGCCAAACAATTGAGTAATGTTGGCTGGCCGGGAGACTCATGGCCCTGGCCCAGTGACCTTGTCAAGCAAGGAGGACCTGGTACACCAGGGGAGAACCAAGGCAGGAGCAGTGGGGAGGAGCAGTGGGGAGGGAGCCAACCAGGTCATCAGCAACGCACTCATCAAGATTGCCCTCAGAACCTCGTGCTACAATAACAAGGAGAAATAGGGCTAAGATTTCCCATGGGTCCCCCGTTCTAACCATGCCCCTGACAGCCTTGGATGAATTTCAATGTCCATTGTTTTCAGCACACATCACTGTCTAGGCCTGTTTGTGTCATCCCTGTCCTGGAGCTGGGACACCAGTTTGTTTTGCACTAGTGTCCCTGGTGTCACAGCGTCCATTGTGTATCGCTTGCCTGTGTGTGTATATGTGGGTAATGACCGCAAAAGGAAGTTATTTCGGGGGAAATAGCCAATATTGTGCAATAATTAACCGCATTTCCCTCCTGTCAAGACACCCCAGTTGGTGCAACCACAAACTCGTTTCCTCCCAATTAATCAAAAGTGTCTCCAATTCTCATGATCATCCGCAACATTAGGATGCAACGGCAGCCATTTAATTTGATGCATTTTAATCGAGTTAAAACACCGTTAAACCATTTCCATTGCTGCTGATCAATTTTGATGAAATTCCTGATTGTCTTTTGCCGAGGCAGTATTTCATGTACTCAGGGAATTCTATTTCATTTGGCAGATGATGAGATGTTAGCGGGTCATCCTCAGGCGTCCGTGGTTACCCAATGCAGCTGCCTGCTTTAAAATCGTTATGCTACCAGAACTGCACGTTTCATCACAATTTTTGTTTGGTGATGGATGCTATATCATTTTGCGAAATTAATTTCAAATGCTTTTAATGGTTCTTGTTATGAGGCAACGCATTGTGCATTGTCAGGACAGTCATCTTAAGCCTTAAGTGGGCTATTTAATATGATGCCATCCAGTTAAATGTGAGACCATAAAATGCTCCTGCAATATTCATAAGTTCAGCTGGAGCTGTCTACAGTGTTGTTTTTTAGGAATTTTTCCATAGTAGAAGCTTAGAACATGAAACTTGTATTGTGTGAGGTTTGGAAGCAGACATCTAGATCTCCAGATATAATTGTGTCCTTTGCTGCTGAAACAAAAGGAGAGGGATGCGATAGCACTTCTGCATGAGTCCTTTGTGAGGAGGCAGATGAAACGAAGCCGAAACCATGACAACGTATTTTTCCACTCCCTATGCATGCTGCGTCCCAGTTTGGCATTGAGTGTGCACATTATTTTCCGCGAGGTGTCGCTGTAATGAGTGTATCAGCAAACACGCTTCCTGTAGGAGCAGCAGAATGCTTCGGAACAAGTGCAGCTTGTCTCTAATAATGGAATATCCTGCCCAGAAATCTCATTATGTGCCCGGGATACACAATGCTGGGATACACATTGCCTGTTTGCAATGCTCTGTGTTACAATGCATGTGTTAGGGCTTATTCTTGAGCTATGGGCTTTTTAAACCTCGTGCATCCAGAACAAATCGGATGAAAATAAATGAATTATGTAAGAGATGAAAAAGAAGGAAAACGGATAAAACTGGAAAAAAATAGACAATACACTTTGTCCAGTTGTGTGTCACCAGAGAATGCCTTGATGCATTGCATGAAGGTTCTATGTTTGACCTTTATGAAAACGAGTGGTGTAAAAGCAATTGGTTGTGATCGTGTAGAGGTATGTCACTGAATACACCATGGCAATCACGCGCAGTGTGCTGAGAATATAATATCCGGGCAAGAGTGTCATATGTCAGGCAGGCAATGTAGATATGCAACGTAGAAGCTGTCTGTTGATGATTGGGATGGAATCCTGCAGATTGGTGCTGCTAGGGGCTTGTGAGGAGGAGAGGAGCTGAGCCCAGAGGGTTTATCACATTCCCTGCAAACCATTGGCTTGACATCTTAGCCAGACTCTCTCACACGTCTCTAATTGGATGGCTGAAGGTTTATCGGCAGGCACGAGCAGGGTTTTGTTGGCCCATGCCTGTGGCTGTCGTGGATCTGGCAGACTGGGCTCCTATTACAGTGATTAGCTCTGCTGATGATGTCTGGTCTGCTGTGGTGATCGGCATGCACAAGTGCTGCCTCCTATCTCCTAGTGTCCTTCCATCAATTGCTCCCACACTGCCAAGTATTTGCTGAAGACATCCTTGTGAATTGACGAACCATAAAACCAGTTTCTTAGTTATTGATGTTGACTTGATTTGTCTGCTTTTTCCCGTGTCTGTTTTGCACCACACTCCCAAGTTCCCCTTCCTTCAAATGTAGTTCTGAGTTAGGCATCCCAATTCCCAATCTCTACATGGCTTTTAGAGAGGGAGAGAGAGAGAAGGTTCTTTACTAGAGTGAAATCGGCTCATGGCTTATGCATGTTATGCAGATGCACTGAATGGCTTATATTTTATTTTATTTTAACAAAAAAAAAAACAGCAATTTTGCTCTGCACATGGCCAGTGGAGTGGGAGGATGGAGAGAGTGGATGGTCATGTGTTTGTGACTGATCGGCGATCACGGCAGTTCTTTTGAATATTGCCAAATGGCTGCACGTCAGGACTCAGTAGCATACCTTGAAATTTTATTACCTTCTAGTGATCATTGGCTAAATATGGCTCAGCTGTAGCCAAACTTGCATGTGGGCGAGATCTGCATCTAGGAAAGACCAAATAAGTTTGGATAATTACCCTGCTGACCAACTGGCGAGACCAGATACAGCCTTCGAGTTCCGCTGCCTTTTACTGCATCTGTTACTGCTACTGCCACTGTCACAGCTAACATCCCTTCTGCTGCGGAGGCAATTAGCACAAATGCCCAGCAGGTGTTGTCCAGCCAACATCGTACTTTTTCCTTAAACGTTTTCTGTTGGTGCTGCTGCAAGAGGATGTAACAATTCACTGGGGTTTTAAGAGTGGTGTTTGTGGACACTGGCTGCAATAAAACTGATAAGAAATCTGTAGCAACAGATAGTGCTGGTGTTTCTTTTTGCAGAAGCTGTAGCTAAGGTCTACTTCTTCGAACACGCCCTATAGAAGGCTTGTTTGCTGTGCCTTAAGATGCATTATGTTAGGAGGTAAATAGGGAATGCCTCAAAGGCGCTGGTCTTCACAGCTGCTAATGACACTCATTTTCCTAATGTCTTGGTCTTCCTGTCCCTCCACCTCCTTTCTCCTTTAATGAGGAACTGTGGCTTCAATTATAGGACCTACAAAGCCTACCACAGCAGAGTGGGACGTCTGCTTGTAAACTGCTATTTGAAGCAATTTGATCACGTTTGCCTTTTGATCATGTTATTTCCTGGCACCTAACACTGAATCCTTACGTCACTTATGATGGCTATATTTATACTAAGATTATTCTTTGTTGTGTTCAAGATAGACTTCTACGTAAAGTACAGGAGCAAATTACATTTTGGGGAAAATGTGATAAATATTATGCAGATCTACCTGGCCTTGACGAACTTGTAGCCGTACGACTGCAGGCAATTACATTACTCTCGCCCACCACGTTAGGCGTATAGATACAATGTAGAACAGATCAGATTTTTAGTGAGATTGAACAAAATCAATCACTAAGTCAGTGGAATCAATCCAACTATGTTTCAATTTGGAAAGGGAGATTTTCGTTTTATTTCATTTGCTGCAGTGAAAATACCCTACATTCTAAAACGACTACTTACTGTCTTAATCGGTGTATGATTTCTGTCACTGTCAGCTTATTAACAACAAGCACAGCCGTAATTAAGAAAACTATGATTAATTTTCGAGATTATTCCTCAAAATGTCTGCCTTGAATAGCTATTTGCTTCATACCTGTTCCTTGTGCAATGGCTGACCGTGGACAAAGTGGACGACTTTCCATCGCCTATATTGGGTTAGGAAGAATAAATTGAGTTCCATTTGTTGGATCTTCGCATTAGGTCTGAGAGAGAAGAGATCAAAAAGAACCTATAAGTGTGTTTGTAGGGACACAGGCTCTGCGTGAATGATTCAGTTCTGTATGAATAACCTTCCTCGCTCGTTCACATGCTTTCTACTCTCAATTCATCCACTGTCCAGTTAGTTAAAAGAAATTACTGCAATGGCTCCTGTATTATCATTATGGTTTCGTGCGAAGTCTATTAGTATTACATGTAATGCGGGGAAAACTTAAAGTTGGTAAATGTAATCTAATGCAAGTGATTGGCAGCACAGGTGGCATGCAACTCATGGTTCCTTAATATGCTTAAAGAGCCGTCTTTCATGGCGACATGGCTTGCTGAGGGGGGATTAGAGACTTGGTGGAATGGGGCTGGGATAAGAAGAATTACAAGGTTATGTAGAAGGAATTAGAGGCTTACATGCAAGGACTAAGAAGTGAATGGGCCACAATGAATGGCCTTGTTGGTTTAGGATGTTTGTAATGCCAAGTTGATGTTGAGGAAATTAAAGTCATGTTATTGATCAGGTGTTCGTGATTTGCCTGTTGAAGATTCTAGTGATTGGAGTGGAGTTAATACTCTTTTTTGTGTCAGGTTAATACTAAAGTCTTAAAAGTTTAGTGACTGTTCGACGTTTCTAAGTACATTCGTTATGTATGGATCTTTTTCTACTCGACTAATCATTGCTGGCATCTCCTTTCTGGGACTGAAGCTTTGAAAGTAATTAAGCTAGTTTGAAACTTGGAAAGTTTATCCACATCAGTCTGCAACAAGTGGAATAAAAAAACAAAGTTGATAGCATGCCACGTTGCGAGGGCAGCTGAGGGGATTCCTGACTATGTAAGAGGGTTTAGACGTGGAGTGTAAAGGCTTTGGCTGGAATTAGAGAGTGTGGAAGGCCTAAGGCAGGCTGGCTGTGCTGACCACTGGTCAGTGCACAAGAGCAATGAGATTTTGAATAGGGTGGATCGAAGCAGGAAATGAAAGGGAGTCTAGGAGCAAGCCGCAGTAAGTCTTTGGCTGAGAGACCAGTGACCCAACTGACCAAGTCCTGTAACTTGTCCTCTTCTTGTCCAGCTGTAGTGGCAGTCTGAAAGTGTTGGTGATGGCGATGCTGGGGCCATTAGCTTACTGTTGCTGATGCTGCTTCTCTGACAAGACAGACATGTAGCATCTGCCCAGGGAGTGCTGCCTCCCTCATCCCCAATCTGGTTTGCTGAGTCTCCTGGCCACTTGTGCCTTGATTAACTCGGCGTTGATACGATCTGTACATCATTTTGCTGCTGCAGCAACATCTTGGCCGGTAGGGCATGGGCACACCGCATGGGTAGCAGGGTGGAGATGACGGCTGATGCTGCTGCTGATGCTGCTGACACATACTGACAATGATGCCATCGTACCTGGGCCATCAGAGCACAGGGAGCAGGCCTCACTACATCATCACCTCATATCTCAGCAGCCACTGGTCCTCGCCAGACACCACTGTGAACATTTTTTGATGGAGGATGGTTTGTCACTTCATCCATCAACTGTGACATGAAAGAAGATGCTAGGAGAGATAGACGTGAAAATCTTCCACCTGTGGACTCCACGCATTACCAGACACCCTCAATTGAAGGTTTTCCTTGAACTTATGAGCCATTCAGCTTCTCTGTGCGAGCCTGCGTTTCCAGAGAGCAGATAGGATTAGCATCTTTTGCTTTATATCAACATTGCATTAGGGAGTCCCTCCTCAATTTCCTGACTGCATATTCCAGTTCCATAGAGCCAGAGCTCAGTCAGGGTTCTGCTCTTTCTTCGCATACATTGTGGACTTTCCTTGAAGTCATCCTATTGTGCGTGAGTCAGTGACTTAGGCTAGACATTTTCCTCTGACTATTGGATTATGAACAAGATGAACTCTCCAACATCAGAGGACTGTGACCTCTTCGGGGGAGGTCAGGACATAGGGTTATACTGTGGGGCTCTCTTGCTGGCCATGTATTATGTCAACTCGAAAAAGAAGACTTTCAGGAAACTGCCTGTGCTGATAGAGTTGCCTGAATGCAGTCCACACCACTCTCCATACAAGGGGCCTCTCTGCCCAACGGTTTGTATGTCTTTTTGTCTTGTCATCACTGGCCCGTGCTGTCAGGGTCTGTAAGCACCGCTGATGGTGGTGGAGATTCGTCGTCAGCTGTGAGCACACAACAGCTCTATAGAATGATATACAATGAAGTACATTAATGCATAGCAGTACATAATGACATTTACCTTCAGCTGCAATTAATGCAATTAATGCAATCAGTCTTATCCTGTCATTAACTGAAGTGTTTCGCATGTGTAATTTAGACAGGTGGTTGCCTTTCATTTTGGATTTAATGCCGCTGTTTACTTTGACTTTCACGAATCCTTGCCTTCCTACTCTGCATTAATGTAATTATCTACCAACTACATGCAACGTCTCCCATCTCTAAATCTTAGGTGGATGCGAGCTTTAATATGTGTTGAGATGGCTAATCAAGTTATGTCTCCTTTATTAATATGGAGACGCATGGGGTGGACGCTGCGTAGCTTCTTTCCACTGAGTTTGTCAAGACTGATTAGTATGTCCCGGTTTTTGCACCCAAATATGGCAAATTAGAGGCATGGATGTTGTCATATGCTGCAGCTTGAATTAATAAACCTTCAGTGGATTCTTTAGTGTAAGTCTTGAATATAGGGGCCCTTTAAGGAGTGAAACCATACTAATATGCTATAACAGACGTTGTAGTAATATTAACCTCGTGAAGTGTGTTAGTTCCCTGTCATCAAGGATTAGTCCCTGATGGTGACAATAATCAAGATTGTCTTTAGGAAACCTCCAATACACAGAAAATATTCATGTTAATAATGATATTTTGTAACATAACATTGTATATGTGGTTGAATAAATATCTGATTCCGAATAAATAATGTCCTCTTCCAGGTATGTGATGGCCACGTTTGCTTGTAGTTTAGCCAGTGTGTGATAAACTAATAACATAGCAATTGCTGTGAGGATAACATCTATGCATCCACTGTACCGATGACCTCCATTTTTTCTCAGTCCCCAATGAAGTGACACACTTATTGTTCTTCTTGGCTTCATTCTGTCCTCTGAACCATTGCGTTGCATGTGGGTTTTAATCATATTGCCCACGTTTAATCATATTGCCCACGTTTAATCATATTGCCCATGGTGCATTTAACTGCAATGGGGGGAAGGCCTTGGCAATTTTTGTGTCTTTCGCTTGATTAATCTCATTCCTGCGAGCCTGCTTATTTGTTTCTGTATTTTTGAATTGATCCCTCGTTATGGGACAGCAGGTAGCCTCAGTGGTTTGCGTGTTTGGTTACTTTGGTATATGTTTTTGCCCATTAAACATGAGTTAGAAATCTAACCCTGGATTAGACATCTATCTCTTCACACATCATGCACATGGAGGTCCCAAGTGCTTTTGGCAGCATGGCAGTTGTTGGATAACTAATGTGGAATAGTGGGTCCTGATATACCAGTTAACCAGGCTATACCTCTGCCTACCATACATTTGATGGTCTGCATCTGCATAGATTTGACAGCAAGAGGCAATTGGGGGACTTTCTTAGTACAATGTATTGGTCAGTTGGGTGTCACTGTGAACGATAACTGTCACTGGTATAGCCTAGTGTATAAAAAGCGGGTTCAGCTGCCTGTGTATATTTGTGCAGTAGCCTTTCCTGCTGGGGTGCCTTCAACTGCCTTGTAGTTTTTGACCATGTTCTGCCTCCTCATGATATGCCCACTCACGCTCTCTAGTGTGCTAGGTTTACTGCTCTAGGTTCAGTGTCCGGTTTACTGTATATTCGCTACAAAGGAAACGGATAAAAAATGAAACTTTGGTGTAGAGGAAAATAGGTAGAGCTATAGCAACAAAATTGACTGCATTTAATTACATTACCGTGAACAGGAAAGGTACATAATGGGTGATTGGACGAGACGTTCAACCTGAGCAAATTGAATTTGTTTTCCTTGGTCTATGTTATTTCCTTGGAGGAAGTTGAGAAATTTAACCAACCAAATGGATTTATTCTCTCTTAGGACCTTTCTGTTTTCAGCAGGAGCAGAAAGATGTAGAAATGCGAGCTCTTTGAAAAGCTGTTGAGTGGGCAGAATGCTCAAATATCACACCGAGCAATATCATGTAGCAGCCTAATAGAGCTGCTGGAATCTTGGAAAGTAGCTCTGAAAGGCAGCGAATTATTGGATATGATTTATGGAAAAGGAACAATTAGGATGTGACAAGTTGGGTCCTTTTCCTCCATATGGCTTTGTCCTGCCCAATGCAGCTTGTCCCAGGTTAGTGCCAACACTGTATGTGCTGTTCCCAGGCCATTGCCTGCCTGTAATGGGACTTGGCAGGGTAGAGTATTCAGTTGAAAAGTAGATGCCTTGCCCTAGCAAGTGACTTGAGGCTAACTTGTTGAAGACTGTGTAGTTTGTCATGTTCTGGAATGCAATTACACGTCCACAAAACACTGCTGCAGGCAGACTACAAGTGGAACAGCAAGTGGACCTTATGACCTCTTCTCCTTCTGAGTTGTCGATGACCATCTCATTTGCCTCATGTTACCCCAAGCCTACTCGTCTTGTGTGTTCTCAAGAGCCTAACTCCATCCCTGTCCAGACTGATGGGCTATTGCCTCCCTCTCCTGCAACATAGAGAAGCACAGCCTGAGGGCATCCTATCATATCTTCCATATATGCATAGGCATAGGCAAGGTCTATCTTGACAACAGCATGGATGGCCTTTGAAGTAGTCTAGTATATCCCTTGCCTTTGGATAAACTAATGTGGAAATAATATTGGGGCCTTTTCAGCAAGAGCAGTGTTGCTTGAAGAATCAGTGCAGTTGCATGCACCTCTGATGCATTTGCTTTCCGCTTGATTTTTTTAGCGCCCCAGAAATGTTTTTGTGTCATTGTGTGGGTCGTGTGACGGATGGCTTTCTCTTCTAAGAAGACTGCACAGATTGCTTTTCTTGTGAGAATGGGACCCATCTCTTCCACTACCACAAGCAGCAGCAGCAGCAGCAACCCCTGATGGATAAGCATCTCCGCATCCCTGTCTGATGGCCGGACGCTATTCCACGCTACATTTCTCCTCACCGTGCTTTCTAAATCTTCAATAAGGGGAAAACAGCCATGGAGAAAATGGGGACCGTGATTGTGAGCTCTTATAGTGGGACCCACAATGTGGTCCCACATAGCATGATCTGTATGCAAGTGTTGCAGGCAGCCCTTTCATTACAAAGCATGATACATTAAGCATGGTCTTTTGATATGTGACCTGTCAAGTTGTGCTAACAGGCATAGGATTCTCTCTCATTCTGCATTAATGACCTGGTCATTCCTGGTTTTTGCTTTCTATTAAGCCTTCTTCTTTGTGCTTTAAATGCATGGTAATCATCAATTATGTGAAACTAGGCAAAATTCCTGTTATCCACTGGGATTTGACAGTAATTGCAAGGTCGGTGTCCGGCCAGTGGTCACCCTGAGTAGTTGACCGAAAGATAAAAGAAAGACATATATATATATATATATATATATACACATATTCAAAAGTCATTGTATTATTTCTTCAGGTTTATTCTCTTGACCATATTAACCTGATGTACTTTAATGTCAGGTGAATGTCCAGGAAGTGGTTAACTTGCAAATGCAGTTCCAAGTAACGTTGTGCGTTGTTATGACGCTGTCAAACAAACCTTTCTTGTCGTCCATCATTTCCTGGTTGAGTGGAATAAAAAGAAAAAAACGGCGAATCGTGCATCAGAAAATGCATTAGAACCTGTTTGCTTGGCAATCGCTTTCTCTACAATGTCTCCCCGGTTCATGCCGAGTGTAATGCAAGAGAAATGGCATCTCAGCCTTGCATAAGAGGATGCTGGTAGTGTCACCTACATCCTTATTAATGGTAATCTGCCCAGTCTTTGGTATCATTCGCCTGCTGTATCAGTGCTGATGTGAATGTAATTAGGAAAAGAATATTTAGCACTGTGAAGGATGTGATGTATAGTTTCGTTGCTAGGTTGCAGGAGGCTGTTGGAAGCAAGGGTCTGATTAGAGGGCCCCTGGGTGTTGCTTGAGTGGACCTTTCTCTGACCTTGCTTGACCTTCTGATGACTTCGCCTCCTGGGCTTGCTCCTCACAACCTCAGGGCTAACGTAAACATGGAGCATTACGCAGAACCCATCGTAATCCAAGACTGGATTGCCCTCCTCCTGAGATTTCTGATTTTCTATCTGTCCCTCATGCTGGCTGCTTTTCCATCAATGTCTTTCGGTAGTTTTAGGCGATTCTGTCGTCTGAAACCTCTACTTTGTTTCTCATGTTAAGCTTCTTTTTCTTCTTTTTTTTTTCTTCAATTTTTTTTTCTTTTTCTCTCTTCTCTCACTTGTACTTACAGGATGTCATCAGAGACCAGTTGCTTTATAGCAACCTTCGATAGATTCTTCTGGTCTGTTGAGTGTGTCACTGATGATGGGCGCTTTGCTTCTGCTTGATTAACCAGTTCAATTACCGTCGCTCCTTACTATGTTGATGCTCAAAATGTTTGCCATCAATCAGTAATTGCAAAGATAATGTGTTCTTGGTTGAGATCCTTTTTATGTCGAGCCAGCTTTGAAAGCTTCGGGGATCAATCGAAACATGGCTTCAAAGCACTTTTTATGGTTAGTTTAATAACTGTGAATTAAAATTAAATTTTTGTGTCCTGTGCATATTGCTGGGAAGCTTTGGCTGATCAACCACAGAATGTTAAATATTTTACTAAACAGTTGTTTCATGGTCGTTTCAATATTCTTGGTGTCCGATTGACACATCATTTTCAGCAAAGAACTACGATATTTGGCTTAACAGTGTCTGTTGATTTGGCGCGACATGTTAGCTCCATACTTGGTCTCTTAAGTAGTTTACCATTGTGGAATCACGTAGCATTGGGCATTTCAGTAGTGGTCAGCTCTTGGACCTTCGGTGGTAGAGGTAATTCTTGCATATTCAGAAGGGAAACTTTTCTGTTGGTGTAAAAACAACTTGGTTACTTTTCCTTGGGTGTATGTGAGGCTGGTTGCATTGATCTGTTTCCATTTGTAGAATGCCAGTGGTAGCACTTTTGTAAAAATTACTTTTTTGAACCATGTCTTTGTGAAACTGTCTCGTACCTCTCAGATGCAGTTGCCATGTATTGTTGTACGCCAAGATACAGAGATATCAATATCCCACTGTTAAGGAATCAAGATGATGGAACTGCGTGTAAGGAGGGGAGGTGATGAATTATATAGCCTCTGGCCCTACTTGGCAAAGCATCTTTGCTACTCCTCCTTTGAAATGCTTCTAGAATTCCTTTGTGGTTGGTGCCTTAATATTTCATCTGAGAGATTCATTCGTTTGGAAAAATTTTGGGAATTACCTTCCTTGATCTCAAAGTGTTTGATTTTTGTGTGTGGCACCTTTTTAGTTGAAGAAAGGCGTTTGTGCCACCTCCAATGAATGCCTGAAACCGGTTTCTGCACTCAAGATAGAAAAACCCATATATCCTGTTTCCTTTTATCTCAGCTACCAATTAATTCAATTGTGCCTTTTTAACCAACTGGGTCACTTCGCAACAATCCCCCGAAAGTGAGACTTTATAAATTTACCTTCATTTGTTGCTTGCAGTTAAACACAGAATGGACTCAGTTGGAAGTAATCGATTTAATCAACGATGGTTCTGGACTGGGATTTGGTATCATCGGCGGAAAGAGCACAGGTGTTGTTGTCAAGACAATACTGCCTGGCGGAATAGCCGACAAGGTTAGTAGATTTTTATAAAATACTTCAGAATATTTATGGAGAAATGTGATAATTTATAAAATTCTTTAATTTTGCTTTAGTAGCCTGGTTGTTGGATCTGTACAGAATGCTTGCAAGTGATTCAATTTTTTTTCCCGCAGGATGGTCGCCTTCACAGCGGTGACCATATTATGCAAATTGGTGATGTCCACGTTCGAGGTCTTGGGTCAGAGCAGGTAGCCACAGTCCTACGACAGTCTGGTAGCCATGTTAGGCTGATTGTGGCTCGCAGTGTGACAGACCCCTTCCCCCTGACACATCCTCATGCTCCAATTATACCCACAGATCAACTAGATGAACATCTCCACCAACTTTACTCAGCACTTTTGGCATACGAGAATGCTCAGCATCTCGGCCTTACACCGGAACAACTTGAACATCTTAGTATGATGGGACACCTGCCTGATGGCCTCTTGCATGGACATTCTGTAAGTACCTCCTTTGAAAGACCTCCTCGGAGTATTTGTATAGGTATGAATTATAGATGGGTGTTGTGATATTGCGTCAAAATTCATACCGTTTCCAGTGTTGCTGTCTCAGTGGATGGCAGCTGCAAATTGTGCTGTCAATCTCGAGACTGAGAGATTTGTTATTCTTTTGTGAGAGTGGCTTTTTCATGTATAATGAATAGCCGCCATGAATTATTTCTTTGAAAAATGTATTGCTGTGTGTCAGTGGCGAGCCAGAGGACATTTGAGACATTGCTGAGATTTTTAAAGCTAACAAAAAATGCTGGTCAGCAGCTGTTCGTTGAGCATTACTTAGCCCTTGAGTAATGATCACATATATACTTAGTGACTGAGAGCTTGAATGCCTAACAACCAAACACATATGCAGTTTAGAACATACTGATATAAAATATAACAATTTGTCACATGTAGGATGTAATATGGTGGCCGTGGCCAGGCAAGGCCGGAAGAGCAATGAGTCATACGCCTGACATATTGTGCCCATGATGCTGCTGATGCATCTGATTCATCTCACCTGACCATCACAAGAATTTAAATGTTATCATAAGTCATTCGTACACATCCTGATTGAAATCATTAAACTAAAGTGAGCTTTGAAGATTCTTATTTTTGTGAGATGAGTTTGGAGCTAACAAGTAGCAGCAGGTGAGCCTGAGTTGCAGCAGCAGCAGCAGGTGTATGTGTGTGAGTGTGTGTGACCCATCCCATAACAGATTAATTTCAGTGTTCCAGACAATGTGTAATATTTACCGGCGCCCTAGCTACTCTGTCATTTCCTTAGAAAATGTGCAGATTTCCTTTTAAGGCAGCAGGCAGCCAGATACAAATCGCCCACAGATTTCTGCATTATGACATTTAAACCAGTGGCCATTCTAAATTGTAGCTTGCACTGAAATCTATGAAGATGCTGCTGATGATCTCTAGGAATTCCTACAATCTCTGGATGTTTCTTGGATTTGCAAGTGCTTCATAATGTGGATGTGTTGCCTTTTTCAGCCGTCATTGGAAGAGGCTCAACTTCATTCTCCCGATGTGGAATTTTTTGAGGCAGAGCTCGTCAAAGGTACACAGGGTCTAGGTATTACCATTGCAGGATACATAGGAGAGCGAACCACTGGTGAGTTTCCTTTCAATATAATAGTTATCTGGGCACAGAAACTCAAGGGAAATGAAATGTATCAGAAAGGTCAAAGATGACAGACATTGCTGGCAGGTTTGGCTGCCTCTGTGGAAGGTTAAAGAAGTGATATGGTCCTAATGCAGTAAAAACATATCTTACAAAAGGAGTAATATCTTTAAGTTCATCCAATAAGCTTTCTCTGTCAAGTATGCCATATCAGATTATGTTCGCCTTTGAAATTGCCTCATCTGGCTGTAAAGAGATGGAGGATAGCCTTTGACATGGCTGCACTGCCGCTGCAGTCATGGACAAATATTAAGTTTTGCTCTAGGTTACTGTTAGGTGGGCTTGTTATTCCAGGTGTGATAGGCTTGTAGGGTTCGGTATGTATTTGGACTGTGCACAACTGAATACCCTGCATATATGAAATTTTGCTTTGCAGAAGAGTTATCGGGTATATTCGTAAAGAGCATAGCTGAAGAGAGTGCTGCAGCCCTTGACGGTAGAATACAAGTCAATGACCAGATAATACAGGTGAGAATATGTGCTCAATTTAAGTTTGCCGAAAATTGTTCTGCAATTGCCAAACTTTTGATAGCAAGTACAATGCTTCTTGAAATGTTTCTTAGGTCGACGACCAGTCCCTCGAAGGCTTTTCAAATCACCAGGCTGTTGAGGTTTTAAGAAATACAGGTCAAGTAGTTCGGTTAAAACTCGCCCGGTATAAACATGCAACCAAATATGATCTTCCACAATATCCAGGTAAGTTGTGAGACGTCGACTATGTACACTGTAAGCCATAATATCATGCTGGATTGATAGCATTGGTAGCTGTTTACTGTTTTGACAATCATATCTCATCTTCTGGCATCGCGTAAAATACTTCTTTGCTGCATGATAAACGACCATAATCTGCTCAATTTATGCATGGTCTTAAATTTGGAGGGTTATTGATGGAGTGTTTGCCTCATATTGCTCCTGCTTATTAAAAAGCGTTATTTGCTGGGTGTATTGATTGGCCTGGTATGATCAATATGGTTTGAGTTCTCAGGTTGAAGCCTGGCTTAGACTGTCATTGTGTACTCTTCCTGGGAGTTTGACATTCAGACATTTTTGTCACTCTTCTATCGTATGGAGTTGTGATTGAGGAAGATTTTTGCTGGGGAGATCCGTGATGTTTTTGAGTTGAGCTGGATTTGATTGCAGTGCAACCGTGGGACTCACCTACTGTGGAGCAGCAGCCTCAGCTGCCGATGCAGACCACTCCCCCTCCCGTGCAGACCACCCCACCTCCCGTGGCCATTCCTTACCCTGATGATGATGTGGAGAACGAGGTCACTGTGAATACTGAAGCCAACAATGGACATATCAGCCTGGAGGATATCACGATTTTGCCTGAATTTGATGACTACAGTGAGTAGCCTCATATAATTATATACCATGCCAGGGATTCTTCTTACTGTAAATGTACAGATCAAAAAGGTGAAAAATAGAATTTTTGGGATGAAAAAAGAGAAGGCGAAACTCCATTGGAGCAACATTTTGATATCAATGCAGGGTTTTCCAAATGGAATATTTTGGCAGAAGCCACCTTACGTTAGTCTTGAAGTAACAGTAGATATGACTGCATTAAAATTTTCAAACCTAGGATGTGTGGATGAAAGTTATGCCTACTCAGGACTTCATTTTAAAAGCACAAAGCCTCTGGCAGAGCTGTTGTAAGACTAAAATGATGTTGAGAGTCATCTGTGAAGCACAACAATGTGTCTGCAGGGATGCCTGTTTTGCAAGTGCTTTAATTTTTCGTTGAAAGGTATGATTGAATGCCCTGCTTTAGATCGCTGCTGGGTAGTGCTCATTCAGAAAGAAACATCCTTGGAAAATCAATTAAGCTTCAAAAAGAGTTGCTATGTTGTTCTGATGGACAGCAGCCCATGCAAACAATGGAATTTCTGTGTGATACGATCTGTTATCACTGTATACCTTAATGCCAATGCCGGGCTCACTATTGAATTTTGATGTTTTCAGGCCAAGAAATCACTCCAGAGATTGAAGAAGCTTTGAAAGGCAAATGGCAGAAGATCATGGGAGATGATGTCCTGATTGTGGTAAGTTACAAGGCGAGGTTGCCTTACAGCCCATTTGATAGAATTGGAAACCAGAATCTAAATTCCAGATGCCATCATGTGAATCCTGGTCTCCAGTTGGTCTCCAGTTGGTCTCCAGTTGGTTAAGGCAGTCCCTGGGCTAATAGGGATCCTGGATTCACATGACATCCTCTGCATTATAATTTCCAAGTCTATGAAATTGTCTGTAAGAAGAATTGGAACTTGTCTAGAATGTCTAGTTTTAGTACTCAGGCATAGATTAGACATTCCAAATATATTATTCAGGGAGCCTGGTGTGACCTCATTAAGCTTGATACAGCAGTGGTTGTTGGCATAGTAGGCGTGATGATATTTATTGACAAATTAAATGCTTTTATATCACATTGAGGAAGGGAAGGTTATCTTTATGGTAATATTTTCATGGTCCTTTGTGTGAGAGGTAATCACAGACATTGGGTTAAATAACCAAAAAGTGAGAATGATAAGGGCTGCAGGTTTATTTACCATTCCAAACCATCATTTTAGGTGGCTCAGCTGTCCAAATTCAATCCATATGGAGGTCTTGGAATAAGCTTAGAGGGTACCGTGGATGTGGAAGATGGGCAAGAAAAACATCCGCATCATTACATTCGGTCAGTGCTCAGTAATGGTCCAGTGGGCAAAAATGGCAAGCTCAAGAGTGGTGATGAACTGCTGGAGGTATGTGATGTGATGAATCATGAAAGTTTTAGGAGTTGCTTCTTAGCAGTCCTGCAATGTCTTGCTCTCCTTTTTCAGGTCAATGGACAGTCATTGATAGGACTGAATCATGTGGAAGTTGTAGCAATATTAAAAGAACTGCCAGAGCATGTGCGTATTGTCAGTGCTCGGAACAAGCCCTCACCATTGCCTGCTCAACCAGACTTTCTTTCTTCTTCCTATGCATCCATATCTGCTCCTGCTCGGCCTGCTCAGTTGGACACTCCACCTCCCATGGCCAGTCCTGTGCTACCATCCAGCGTATCCAGCAGCCAAGAAGTCTACAGTCCACAGCAGGCTGCCCACCTCGTCAAAGCCAAATCTGACCAGGCCTTGCACATATCAAACATTGCCTTGGCATCCTCACTGAACAAAATGAAATCACGATCGTTGGAACCACTCACTAGTCTGGCCATGTGGTCTAGTGAGCCCCAGGTCATTCAGTTACACAAGGGAGACCGTGGTCTTGGCTTTAGCATACTGGACTACCAGGTGAATTTCTGTACATTTCTATTATATTTTTAGGGGAATATTATTGTTGCGTGTCAAACATAAATTGGAAAATTTTATGTATTTTTTTTTTCCAGGATCCAATGAATCCTGATGAAACAGTGATAGTGATTCGCAGTTTAGTGCCAGGTGGTGTTGCGCAGATGGATGGCCGTCTTGTGCCTGGAGATAGACTCTTATTTGTAAATGACGTTAACCTTGAAAATGCCACCTTGCATGATGCCGTGACAGCACTGAAAGGAGCAGCACCGGGCATTGTTTGTATTGGTGTGGCAAAACCAATTCCTCTGCCAGAAATTGGAGAAAGCAGCACAGATGACTTTGTAAGTACTGCTAAACTAAACAATAAGACTTAAGAAACCAAAATAAATGGTCTATTAAGTTGCATGTAGAATGCATCTATCCTTGGAACCAGCATGTTGTAAAATTCCTGAACTGCCATTTATAAATACTTTAATTATCAGTTGCCTGTGTATGTTCCTCTTCTCTTTGCCTTGATTAATGTAGTCATTATAGTGATGTAAATACTCTTTATACTCTTACCCAATATGAATATTCTTCGCAATTGTGATATATCTCTGACGACCACATCAGCAAATCTGCTGATGTGGAAATTTCTGTCTCCTTCTCTTTGTATTGTTGTAAGGCACATCCAGTCTGTGGCCATGGTTTGAATGGCTTGAAAAATGTAAACTGAATATAGTCAATTAGTCATGGCCACTGGCTGGAAGTTGTCTTACTCGAAACATCGTGTGAATGATGTATCTGACTTGTGGTGGGTGTTGTGTCTTGTGTCTGACTCTAGATCCCAGAAATGGAAACATTAGAGAGGGAGGATCGTGTGGCTCAAGGAGTTGATGAAGTGCGAATGTCTCCAGATGCAGTTTTAGCCGCTGCCGCTGCTTCTGCTGCATCAAACGTTACAGATTTGTCTCCTCCTGAAACTCCTCCTCCGCCCCCACCCATCGACGGACCTCCAGAGGAGGAGAGCAGCAGCTCAGATGAGGACCAGGTGCAGGATGACACTCGCAAGGTCTCTATCACCAGTCCTACTCTGAAGGAACTTAATGCTCAGGAGATGGACATAGAGGATGAGGAGGTGGGTCTTGGTGCTCGACATATCTTCAGAGGGCGCCACCTCATAATAAGGACTTAACCCTTACCCAATACACTAACACCACCTACCTGCTGCCTCAGACATCATGAACTAATTTTTTTTTTCTCACCACGTAAGGACATTTTGTCCAGCCAAAAAACTTCAGCAAATCCCATCCATGATTCCACATTCATTTCATCCTCATTCTAGTCAAATCACAAAGAGAAGCAATTTCAAAATAGCCTCACATAATCTATAGAAACATCATACCTTTTGGTGATGATATGACCAAGTGATATGTTTGACATTTAATTTTTGTAATTTTTTAGCCTGCAATTTTTTATCTTTTGATCATGTTAACCAGATTAATTTGTTAAACGACCCATCAGATTATAGTAAACTGAATGTGCTTCCCTTAACATTTTTCACAGACATTTGATGTAGTCCGTTTTGATTCTGATGATTAATTTACCATCTCTTATTACCATTCCACTGAATTCAATATGTGCATGTTTTCTTTGGTTATTAATGTATTATTTGATGAATTTGATAATTGGTGGTAACCTACTCTGCATGAGTGTTATGGTTATTGTAATTTATTACTGATAGTTATGAATGTAATGTAAGTTTTATAAGAGAAATCTCTTTTTGATACGGTTTAGTACAGTTCATGTAAATGTCTATTAGTCATGACGGTGGGGGTGTACATAATAATTTTCACAAATAAGTGCAATAACAATACTGTAAATGGCACAAAGGCTACTTACATGGTGATATAAGGTTACGCGCTCTGTAAAAATGCTTAGATAGCTGGTGGAGGGTGATGACCATTTTGTATATGTTGATTTGTGGCAGCTTGGTGATGGCCAAACACAGGAACAGCCTATGCTTCCTCTGCTGCTGCCATCTGTCAAGGTAGTCATATTATCTCGTTTTATGTACATTCAACTGCAATGATAGCATTGTTGCATTGTTAACAAATGCACTATTTTTATATAACTACCTGCAGCAAATTTATTTATTTTCCAATTATTACTAACATATATATTGCTATGGACATTTATATTTTGTTTGCATAACAGTGCACCTAAGTATGTTGGCCTTTTTAACAGGAGTTTGTTACTCATTTGAATTTCTTTCTGTTAATTTGGAGATAAAATACCAAATGTAAATGCTATAGGTTTATAAGATAACCAGATGGGATGGGTCTTACTCTAATTATTAATATATATTGGAGGGGGATTGTTGATCAACCGGAAACACAAGTTTATACGTGCTCAAAATACTCATTGTTTATCTGAGAACACACAATCTATGTAATTTTTTAATTAACATTTGTAAATCCCTATCATGTGTTTTTTAAATATACTATTCAGAAACCAAACTTTTTTGTTCATTTTTGATCTTGTTCAAAAAATGACAATTGTCGCTGTTAAGACATATTGCTGGGATTGCTAGTTTTAAGTCTGCATATGACAATTGGATTCATGTCTTGCCCAGAATATAATGGGATATATATATGTACATGCATGTTGGTGTGTGTTTGCTTTATTTTAAGCATTTTCATTTAATTTGCATTTTAGTTCAAACTTAGCGCATGTGCATTAAGTAGAGCATCTTGGCGCTGGTGTTGGGAGCATTGCAACTAAGCATCTTGGAATATATTAACCGGCTGGTACTTAGCATTTTGACCTGTTTTATGTTTTGCTTTCTATTAATTCAGTTTCTGTGTTCTCATTGTGTGTCCTTGTGTGGTGTTCAGCAGAAATCTCCTTTGGATCCTGAGGAACTAATAACGAGAAGCCAGATTAGGAGGTCAGAGAGCAGCAGCTCATTTGGCAGTTCGTCATCTGAACAGGACACTTCAGTGTCGCATGCAGATGAAGACTTGGTCAGTTTCATGTCTGCCAGCAAGACAGAAGTTGAAGGGGAGCAGGCAGGAGGGCAGCAGGAGGAGATGGCCACTCAAGAGGAAATGGAAGTCACTTGGGACTCCACTCTTGAAAGGCGCAGGGTCATCAGTCCTCATATGTCGTTGGTCAATACAGAGGACTCTCCTGGCCGCTCTTCCGCCAGTCCAATGTATGCCTTAAACCTGAGCAGTCCTGATAGTATGAGCAGCATTTCACTGTCGAGCCTGCTAAGCACGAATCGCAGCCCTGAACCCTCTGCGCCTTGCTCAGATCCTGAAACGCCAAGCAGTGCGAACGGCACCAAGCCGGCCTTGCCACCTAAACCCAAGTCGCCTTTCATCGACAGCCTGCTTGCTCAAAGACGCAAGGTGAGAAATCCCTTCATGAGGGTATTAGTACCTGACAACCAGGGCCCACCACAGCAACTCTTGCACTTGAACAGCATCATTTGTGCACTGGTGTCTGGCAAAAAAGTTATCATACACATGCAGTTTGCACTCTGATGAGGGACAAAAGTAATAACTTGATACAGTTTGTGAGCTGTTAGCAAGAACAAAACCTGCAATTGATTATTTATCTGTATGTAGGTACAAAGGCATATTTTATTATTTAAAACAGTTATATGTAGGTAGAGATAAACAAGAATATGGTGAGTGAATTATCTTTTTATATAGGTTTCACTGTAATGTCTGTTGATGTAATTCACCAATAAAAATCTAGTCGTTTCATGAATGTCTCAGTTCAGTCACCGTGTGAAAATTTCAGACACTTAGTGACACTTTCTGACATTACTTCACAAAACACTTGTTAGTTTCAACACACACAAGGTGGATACTTATAGATCATTGATAAGTGAGGTGTTTTATTTCTTAAATGTAGAGCAGTCTCCTAAAGCCTGCAAACAATGGTAAAGTTGTAATTATTGTACAATATTTTTGTCCTATATCTGTGTGATGTGGTGCACTCTCTGGTTTGTGTTTTGAAGGCTAACGGCTCTGCTTTTGTTTTATATTTGTATTTGTTCCGAGTTTTTTAATGCTTGAACATAAATTAGTATTGAGCTTAAATCATGTTGTGAAATTAGGAGGCAATATGATTAAGAATCAGTGCTTGGTAGTTGCATAAAGAAGCTTTAATATAGAATAGCTGTTAACAGTTACACTAATTAAATGCATGTCATAATTATTCAAGTTACTAAAGAAACAAAACTAGCCATGACACTTTTTGCAAGCACAATGTTGGTCTAAATGCACATTTCACAACTTTAAGCAATTGCTGCTAAAGTTCTGTGTAAGTTTGCATTTTCTGTTACTTTTAATTACAGGAATTGGATGTAACCTCTGCCTCTCCACCTCTGCTTTCCTCTCCACGGAAGTTTCAGTCTCCGACATTAAAGTCACCTGAACCAGCTCCTGTAAGTGAACAAAACTCCATAAAAGTTGTTTCGAAGACATTTCATGCAAAATTATTAACCACTGAATTTTGATATGGTAATGTGGGATTCAATTTACGATAGGACAGGGATAAGGAACATTTTGTATTGATGCTGGGACAAAAATAATCCTCACAAATGCCATTATGGCCAGTGTTGGCTTTGGTCATTTGTGAGACTATAGTGTTGCACCCATGATAGTGTAATTTTAGGGATTGTAATAACATGAATTTTGTTTTTCCTTTTTAAGGCAAGTCCTCCCTTGTATCAGCCTCCAACCCCTATCACTACCGCAAGTGACCTTGTGAGTGCATCAAGCTCTCTTTCTGCAGCAGTCGCAGCAGCAGCATCTCCTGTGATGTCTTCATCCTCATCTCATTCCTCACCAGTGCCTTCACCCCACTCCAGTCCCAGGTCACACTGGTTTGGATTCGGGGACATTCCAATTCTTCCTGCTGCCCTTGAGAGAACCATCAAAATCAAGAAGGGAAATGATCAATTAGGTATGCGCCTCAGGCTAAGTCAACGTTAGGTCTTGACTGATGAATGAGTGAATAGTCTCTTGGTCTTCCTATCAACTTAGAAGTTAGTGATTTCACCAGTAACTTTAGCCGTGAGCTGCTTGCCATTAGGCATCTTTAAGGTAGTCATCTCATGATTAAATTGCTCCTTTAATTGGCCGCTCATATAAAAAAGATAAGAATCTTACTGAGGTGCTGTATATATAGTACCTCCCAAGATTTTGTGGGTGGAGAAACCTATCTTCATGATTGCAACTCAATATTTATAGTGATGCTATTTAAAGGTTAATAGAAGATGCTTAAGATATGGAGTTGCTCTGCTGATATAAATCAGAATGACCTATATACAATCTGACGTAATTACATTAGGGTAGTAATTATTTGTGTATTCACTGAAAGTTACACCATTCTGACTAATGCATTTCCTCATACTCTTTTAGGTATTACTGTGGATGCTGTTGATAAAGCTGTTAATGGTTGTATTGTAAAACAAGTGCAGCCTGGAGGAGCTATCGAGAAAGATGGCCGCATTATGGTTGGCGACTATATTCTAACAATTAACAATGAAAGTTTGCGGAGAATAACCAATGCTCAAGCTAGGGCTATTTTGCGACGTGCCTCCTTGCTTGGACAGGATATAAGGTTGGTGATTTGTTGTTCTGCAGAAATTTTCTCTCAAACGCATGAAAACTTGCAAATTAATTTAAAAAAAAATTCAGCAGGAAAATGGTCAAACAAGTTAGTGTATAATAATGATAAAATGAAAATATGTTATTCTTCTTTGTTGCAGTATCACATACGTTCCAGGAACAGATGCTGAAGTTCACAAACAGTCAGCCTTGATAACTTTGAAAGACCAAGGCCCGCCACCTGCAATTAATCAACTTTCTCCAAAGTTAGTATTTCTTACAACTGGTAGTTCTGACTCCTAGCTAGCTTGGCTACATGTCCTATCGTTATGTATCCATGAGAGAATGTTACTGGTATTCTTACTACCAGCCTTTTTATCTTGTATTTGTGAGACCTTTAAATAGAATTCATTACTCAGAATTCTGCTATAAAGTAAATAAATCTTCATTGCTTATTTATATTGCATAAAAAGCTGTTTCCTGATGAGTGACATTTCAAATTAGCATTGAAAAAGTGTTAATTATTGACGTTTATGATATTGCTACACCTCAGGATATTCCCAAAGTATTATCGGTAAGGGGATGCACGCACTTTGCTGACGTATGATAACACTGCTATATTTCACTAAGTTGTGATGTAGTGATTTTCCTATTATGACATGTTTGACAAGGAACTGGCTACAGAATGCACTTTATTGCACATGATGCGTATCTCAACAATAAGGAAATAGATTATAAGGAAATAGGATCTTTTAGGCATAGTGCTTCGTAGTGAAATAAAAAACTAAAAAAACTAGTAAGTTTAGATCAAGCAGATGTTAATCATCGGCAAAGCTGCTTCAGTTGGCTAATTTATTCATTTGCTGAACAATGAAAATAACAAGCATGGATTTGAATCATATATGTACTGCTGCAAATATATTTTAGAGTAAGTAACACATGCCCTTGTTGAACATGTCAATTATTATTTTATCACTAATATTCAAACTTCTAATGTGTGTGACAAATACTTCCTCTCTACTCACATTCACCACTATTATATTCTTATTATATGAGGTATGTTGTGCAATTGTGATATGTTGAAGTGTAATGAGTACTATTTGTAAAAGATAACTCTTGAATAAAAATGTTTGCATTTTTTGTTTGATTTAGTAAAGATAAAATACTGTAATAGCTTTTACTTCGTCGGGTGTAATTCCTACTATTTAGAAGGACTGTATTACTTCTGTGAAGTGATGGGATTGATAGTATTCAAACAAAAAGGGTTAATTATTAATAACCGTGCCATTTCTTGTCTTCGTAGATTTTAAGTTTGTGTCTTAAGAGTTTTCTACTCACTCTACCACCATGTCATATTTCTTACACTGAATCATTCACCACAGCTGGCTTGTAGTGAAAACACTCCAATCTAATTTAATTGTCCTCATTTCTTTTCAACTGACAGATGAACCCAGCTATGGTGATAATCATATTTCTGTCATTGTCCTAAGTTGTATAATTATTTTGTTTTTTGTCTTTCTTTATTTGTGTTTCCTTTCTGAACAGGGTGTGAGGTTTAGTATTTTTGTTAAAGATTATTTTGTGTTGTTAAATTTTGTTATGAATTTAAGTTGCCTGGTTTGGATTTCCTTATGGGTACTGGACATGGGTTGTGTGATAAAAATCATATTTAGGCTGTCCAACCAGTAATTGAAATTAAATCATTTACATGTGTACAAGGCATCTTGATGTGTCTGAATGTCATGCACCATGCAAGAGAGTCCTAACCAGGTTGATAATACTATTTTCAGCTCGAGCCTATCCCCGATTGGCAGCCAAACAAGTGAAACATCTCCTGCATCACCCACAAGTACAGATGGAGGGCGGTCAGCGTCTGATGCCCCGCCCCTTTCCACAACCGCAGACAGCAGTCACAGTGCCTCGCCCACCCACAGCGTTTCATCAAGAACATCTTTAACATCCCCTAATCAAAGCCCAATTAAAATGGCAGTTGTCCCTCCTCTTTCACGCAAACCTCCAATCTCAGAATCTCCCCCAGCCTCCGCATCCCCATCCCGCAGCATCTCCTCACCCGCCCATAGCATCGCCTCCTCCACTGACACTGCAGCTTCTGTAGCCATGGCCACTGCCTTGTCTACCTCCTCACATTCCTGGGGCCAGCCCCACCTAGTGGAAATTCACAGAAACCCTGGTGAAAGTCTTGGCATCAGTATTGTAGGTGAGTGCCCCTAGTGGAAATGTCGAGGACCATCTGAGAATTGCTTGTGATATGTATGAAAACCATCCCCTTATCTATGGCTCTAGCAGTCATTTCTAAAATTTCTATTAATAAAAATTGCATTAAAAAGGCCTTCTTATGGTCAAAATGGCCGTAATTATTCCAAATCTGCCCTTTAATGCCAACCTTTATAAGATTTCGGAATTACTAGGTAGTCTGTTGACATATTTTAATGGGTCATATTCTTATCATGATGTTAATTTAATCTTCACTGTAATAGTTGAATTACAGTGAATGACTATTTCAAAACTGAAGTGAAACAATGAGACTTCCTAACATGCACATTATTTGAGAAGTTAAGAATTTTCTCTTTCAGGAGGTCGAGTAGAATTGCTATCGCCTGCAGCAGATGGCCAGAAGACCATCTCAGGAATTTTTGTGAAGCATGTCCTTGAATCAAGTCCTGCAGGCAGAAACACCAATCTAAAAACTGGTGATCGCATTCTGGAGGTTTGTATTAATATTCAAATAACTGAAATAATTTCTAGAATCCTTTGTTATAAAAGTTGCATTCGCATGTTGATAGGGCATTAGGAAGAAGTAAACGACCAGCTTGTTATGAGGAATGAGGGTTGCTGTGAAATGTTCTCGGCTTCCCGTAGAGGGTTCGTAATAGGCAAAACTGGCTTAATAGGATGCAATGGAAATGTGTGATCAATGGGGAATTCACATGCCAAATTAAGATTGAGTTCACGGGGACTGCCAGACATGATGTTTGATATCTGGAAGCCA
This sequence comes from Alitta virens, assembly GCA_932294295.1. Lineage (NCBI taxonomy): Eukaryota > Metazoa > Annelida > Polychaeta > Phyllodocida > Nereididae > Alitta > Alitta virens. The sequence continues at coordinate 69,684,670 of OW028573.1, forward strand.
AGATGAAGAGGCTTATTGTTCTCCTAGTAGGCACTTTTTAATATCGATTGAAGCCTGGAGCTGCAGATGTGTTACAACTAAATCCCAAGGTCTCCTGTCGTGAGTGGAAAATTGATATTTATTGATTGGTGGCCTTGCGTGGACAACAATGCTACTTTGCTTTAGATTTTAGTGCTATGGTGACAAACCACACTGACCCATAGTAAGGTGTTTATCGCGAACAAGATCATATCTGTTTGCAGTGAACTCCACCTACTGATTCTGTTTTAAAATCCAATGGGTGGAGTCACATGACTGCTTTCAGGCTCTTGTTGGCAGCACTTTGGTTTGGCCAATTCTCACTCTGTTGGCTGATTTGATTTTCCTGAAAGAAAAAAATAAACTGAGGTACCTAACAAATGCTGACTCAGCTTTCACATTGGCTATCCCACTCAAGTCAATTAATTAATATGGAGTATAGTTTTATCAGCTTTTTGTAGTTTCTTGGCATTTATGTTTATTTTTGTTGTTACAGGGAATAGACGCAGTCATTATACCTGTATTCATGTAATTTTCAGGTGGATGGCAATGACCTCCGAGAAGCTACTCATGAAGAGGCTGTGGAAGTTATTCGTAAAGCAAATAGTCCAGTTCGATTCCTGGTTCAGAGCCTTGTCAATCCACCGCAGGTACCTTTAAGGAAGCACTATGCTTCATATAAAATTTGTGATTAGTTGCGCACTTCTTTGACACATGCTTTACCACTTAATATTTTTTTAACTTTATGCTGTCTTTTAAGTAACACTGCCATTCTCACAAAGCTCATGTGTGTCACGTAGTGCATAACGTAATTGTCTTTCTGCTGGTGTGACGCCTTTCACTAACAACTTTAGCATCATCTCACAATCTTGTTTCTACCTAACGTAGTCCGATGAGGAAGAAAAAGAAGAAGATGATGAATTGCAGGTGGAAGATGTAGGGTCTCTGTCTTCATTAACTGCTGATGACACTGATGCTGCTGCTCCTGCATCTGTTGCTGCTGATGCTGATCTCCCCTCCCCTCCTCTAAGCACAAAGCCTGTAAGTTGCCCTCAGCTGGTAAATTAATATGTCAGCATCTGGTGTCTTCAGCCTTCTGCATGTTTTGTGCTCTGATGTTCTCATCTAATCTTTCTATCAATGACATTGTCTTACTTAGACAACAACACTTCTGCTCTAACATCGGAGATATGCAGGACCTGTGTTTTCTCTGTCAACTAATTACGTAACTGCGCTTGTATGCATCACATTTATGCCAACTTGGCATAACCTACACTTTCTAAGCTTTTTTATTCTGTGCACAATGCCTACCCTTTAACTGCTTTACAGCGTTGTTAAATTGTCTATATGCTAAATATGTGTTACTTATATAGATGCAGTAAGTAATAGTGTAGTGTGCTCGTCCTATAAAATAAGATTATAGTGTACAAATGTCTAATCTCATTAAAAGACTATTAAGGTGAAACCACCGTCATTTTTGATCTACTGATCTACTTCTTGATTGTCTGAGGAAAAGTTGGTTTGAAATTCACCCACTTATTTTGCACATAATACATTTTAGTGCTTCTGCCGTCTTTTGCCAGAAATACGATAGTATGCTGCATTGTCCTTAAAGGTTCTTAGAAATAATGCAAACATCGAAATTGAATTTATAGAAGTAACTTGATGAAATTGCTTGAAAGCATTCCTTCTTCAAATAGTACTTCTTTGACAGTACTTGCTGAGAGATCATGCAATTGTCCTACATATCCTTAATTGATACAAATTAAGAATAGTCCTGGTTAGTTTAGAACCTTCAAACCAAGCCAGCGATATATGCATGAAGACTAATAAAAACATTTATAAACATAAAGTGAGGCTTCATTTCGTGTTTCTATTTTTGCGAGTTGATTCGGATAAGCTTCTTTGAAATCCTTGATGTAGAGACAAACTAGCAATCATGCATTAGTGTGTGATGTTACTGTTGTTTTGCAGGCACTTAGTGAAGGAACGTCTCCATCTCGTGATGTCGCTGCTGCTGCTGCTGTTGCTGTTGAAGAACAAAATGAGGAGGAGAGTGACCCAGAAGATGAGTGGGGATACACCTGGAGTAAGTACTCTGCCTTTCGTTATCTCCCTCTTGTTTGATCTACTTGTTTTCTCCCAAGTGTACTGCATGAGGTCAATGATGTGTGAAAGTCGACTTAAGAACGCGGTTTATGAGGTGCTTCAGCCAACAGACTTCCCTCTACTTGTTTATCTCTCTTCGAAACTGTTGTCATGGAACAAGAAGTTTATAAGTAGTCACTTGGATACATCATGCTTTTTGTTCTAGTTATGTGCTCGAGATTCGGGTACGAGTACGCCAAATCACTGTTTAAAGTTGGTGGTTTTGGATTGCATGTAACAGGCTAAATTATTTTCCAATGAGAGTTATTTTAGTAGAGCTAGATTGCATGCAATGAAAAATAAAATATTGGAACTAAATGTGACGTCTAAATGTATCAATTGTTTACTTTTCTGTCTTTAGTGAACTTTCTTAACCAAATTGGTGATGTTTTAAAAGATGTCTAATCAAAACATGGAAGTATTGATCTTCTTCTAATTCTGATACTGTATGCCAAAGTAACTTAATTCTGTGCCACACAGAAATTAGTTGTTCCTGTCAAACGCATGAAAGAAACATAATGGTTTGTCTCTATTCTTAGACGCTAGCTTGGGGAGTGGGAGTAAAGGCAAATAGAACTTTGCATAAGAGAACTAACAAAAAGGGTTGTTGGGCAGGCCATTAAGCCGCATGGAGGTTTTTTTTTATTGGGAGATGTATTGCGGAAACCGTGCCTTCGCAAGCTCGGTCAGTGTGCTCTTGTGTAATCCGTTTGCAGAATCCTGTGTGCGGCGGATGTAATATTATCTGATGGATGTTTGCTGTTGAATTGCTAATGTACTGCTTGGCAACATTCTGGAAAATATGAGAAGGTCATTGAATGTGTTGTGTGTATGGGCCAATATGAAGTTGGTGAAGAGTGTTATAAACAATGTGGAGGACATTTTGACTGTAAAGCAAATGTTTGCTTAGGAATATGGTGAGCTATGGTGCTATTTGTCATGTTCATTTGCGCAGAACCTTAAGCCAATTATCTACATTTCCCTTCTGCCATACACATAAAAAATAGGATGTGTTTTCTGCTGACTTAGCTGAAGGCTAGAGATGGAGCCTAGCAAGCTAGTCAAGCAAGCAAGGTTTTTTGTGCTCTTGTGTAACAGTCGGTGATATGTGTAGGCTCAGTGAGGCGCCCTGAGTGAGAAGACTGTCATCACTCCACCTCTGCTTAGCCTCTCATCTTGAAAACTGCTTGGCATCTGCTGCTGCAAAATTGCTCTGCTGTACTTGAATGTATTTCTTTCCACTGTTTCTCTAACCGGAGTGTGTTGAAAGTATAACCCTCAACTGAAATGCTGGCTGGTATGCAATGCATTAAGATAACGCTAAAATGGTAAACATGTATGGACACTTCATTTATAGCTTCTTTAACAAAAAATACAAACACTACTTCTATGTATAGTCATCTATTATCCATGTTACCCATACTCGTTTCATTTACCCGTGTTATGATTATTCATGGGTAAATGAAACGAGTATGATGTGCTAAGCTGTGTCAACCTTCAGTGAAGAATCTAATGTCTGGTTGTGTCAACTTGTATGCTATTGATTCAAGAACTAGTGTTCCTTGTTAGTATGGCTGAATTCATGATGTGTTTGGAATAATAACAATGCTTAAAGCAGCCCTACACATTTCCAAGCCTTGGGCTCCTCAGGTGCAGTTGATTGATTGTAGGATTTGTGAATGCTATGCCCGAAATTTCCTCTGGCGAAGGTTGCATTCAATGTCTTCTGTAGTTTTTGGAAACTTCTCTGAACAATACCTACTTTTCTATTGATCTTGCTGATGCTACTATAGGATTTTTGTTCAATGCCAAATGCCTATCCTAGGACTGCCATAGGGCATATTAAGATCTATATATTGCCTGGTGTTGTAAATTCACAATGGGATAGTGCACACAATCTGGAAGCTTACTAACCTGGTGTGCACATTGTCAATAATACATCCGATGTATTAGGCAATTCTCTTTTATTGGTTGTAGCGGATTTGCCATAGTCTCTTCATGCATGGATTGTTTTGCACATCCACCAACACTGTCTGTACTCTGCAGGGTACATTGTTCAGGCTGTTCAGATCAGAATATCTCCTCATATCAGAACTGATTCTGGTTGCTTTGTACTCTGGATCTAGGGTAGTACAGGAGAAATGCATTGTCTTAAGATAGTCTCCCAGTTGCAATGTTGTCAGCATTATGTTATTAGGCTGTCTAGACTGATGATGTCATTCATAATTATCAGATGAACTGAGATGATACTAAATAAAAATTAATGTGTCTTGCATCTTAGTAAGAACTCAAAATGGCGCTGGTATGTGTACTGAATGAATCGAATGTTTAACGCAATTGGTGGTATCAATTTCAACTGGACTAAATTTATTTCTAGTGAGAAGGCAGATCTCGTCATTGGCCTGAGTCATGTCTGATGGTCAGTCTCGTGACCAGCTAAAACCTGTGGATTGAATTCTGATGATTATCAGCAGATTTCAGTCTGTCTCATGAATGACATCTGCATTGGTTTCCAGTTCAGACTGAAAAGGTTAAATCATGCTCTTGCAACAATGTGTGGCGGTTTTGCATCAATTGATATCATTGGCGTGTTATGAATCATTGTTGTCTTTTCGGCTTTTGTTACGTGTGCTCTCGATGTTCTAAGGTCCTGATATTTACAAAACGTTCAATTATAGGCGACACTTCGCTTGGAAGCTATTTTTGTTTTGTTTCGAAACCTTCTATGATGTCATACCGACGTCAAAGCAAAGACATAAAAAGGGAAAAATATAAAAGGAATGAAATTCGAAACGAACGTCGTGACAATAGACATAGACAGACCTATCTGTATTTCAGATCATCACTATTTTAAGAAGGATTATATATGGAAAGGCTATTTATGGGATGGAAACAAAAATATTCAAAGTGAGTCATGCGGACAGATATAAAGAAGCCAACATTGGACACAACATTATTGACAGACCATATGTAATTAGTGTCGACAGCAGTAACTTAATAGATGGCTGTAAATACATATAATCTAGTTATGTATACTTAATGTCGTGCAACAGGCTTCACACTTGAGTCACGCGTGCCAAAGACTTGGCAAAGATGTTACGAATGCTTGCAAGTATCGCATTGAGCATGCTGTGTCCGCAGTGCCGCAGAACATGTATGAACATTGTATGGTATTGTAATAACAAACCCCTGTGCATTGTTATTAATAAATTGCATGTTAAAGCAGAAAATGGATGAATGATGAGGAGGAGTTGATTGATGAAGCAGCAGGTGAGATGCAAGAGGATGCAGGGAGATCAAAGTGCAGCGCGTATTATGGCCAATGATCAAGGCAACCGAGTACTAAGCGGTCACCTGTCACCTCTGGCTGGATCGATAAAATGATGCGGCTCCTGCTGCTGTAGCTCCATCACCCTCACCCCATCCATCCTCTGCTACTGCTCTCCTCCGCTCCTGCTGCAGTGCACTCAGTCCGGCTGCATGCATAACCTTGCTGGCTGGACTGCTGGTGTTGCTTCAGTGCTGTTTCTGTGTCATGGCCATTTCAAGTTATCATTGCCTGTTGGTATAGCTTCTGTTGGCAGGGCTCAATTGTTTGTACAGCTAGCCGGTTTTACCAGCCATACTGGCGTATTCGGACAACCAAATATTAGTGTAGCCTTACAAATACAAAACCTTGGTGTCTGCAGAATATCCCATATAATATTGTATCTGGGGGTCCTGGGTGTGATCCTCGGCCCTGGCCCTCTTCATGAGAGCTCTGCTGCATGAGACGTCAAATTGGTATATAGTGCCTTGTACTCGGTGTCTAAGTAAACACCCCCCCCCCCCCTCCCATCCGGCCCTGGAGTCCATGTGTGACAATGTAAGGACTCAAATCGTATATTCTCATCATTACATCAGCCTCTCGCAATCGGTCATCCCAGCTGATCGTCAGACCAGTATCATTGAGGCAATGCAAAGAATACACTCGAAATATCCCTGGATCAAGAGTGAATGATCTATGAAACCGGACTCAAGGGAAAATAAGACTCAAGAAAATGGACTCGAGACTCACATTGATCCAGACTCAAAGCTCTATGAAACCGGGGCCTGCAGTAATATTGTTACAGGCATCAATTTTTGATACTGAATCAACTTAGTTCACTGAAACCTAATTCGAGTTGAGTTCATTCTTGTTTGGAGGTAACCGTGACATTGAAACTATTTCTGTAAAGGTTAAACTTCCTTTTGCACTAATTAATATGCCTCCAGTGGTAGGCGAATTCCCGTGCAGGAATCTAGGTGAAACGTCAAATGGTGAAAATGCAACAGATGCCAGCAGCAATGAGACTTTTTTCACGGGCAATGAAAGCCTTTATTAGCAGCAACATTTGCCAGAACGTTGGCTGGGCAATTTTTGGAACTGATGACGTCACAATTGGCATGACAAGCCTATTATTTCGGATGATAATGGATGCGACGCAGGCATTGCTCTTTTGGCATCCAACAGTGATCCGCCCATAACTTGAGAGCTGCAGCCAACGTGACAGGCTGTCACAGATCTTCGCATGTTTTGTTTCCCGTTCGACTGGCGGGCAAAGGTTAAAATGGCAACAAGCCTTTTGTTTCAAATCTTGTCATTTATGCTGCTGGGTGATAGCGCCAGGAAATCTGTTCTCATGAAGTCAGTGGCCCGAATGACCAAGTCTGTCGGGTCATATTGCCTACATCTCATTTTGCAGACAATTTTCTTTAAAAAACAGTAGGACAGTCAGGTGTTTTTTATTGTTGTTCTGTGGATGTCTATGACCATAATATTGCAAATATGTAATAAAAAGACGGATGTCTGGTAACAAAATCGGACTTCTTTTTATCAAGGATGATTCGGTAATAATGGTCGATTGCACTAAATCTGATCTTTAATGAAGCCTACGAGAAGAGACCCACCCATACCTTGGTTTCATTAACGTCACTGGTTTCATTTATGTGAATTTAAGCATTAAGGACAGAGAGGCTGATGATGTTGTCAGAGTGTCATCCTTGTTGCTGATGGTATATGAGGACCAGGCTTGGTTGCTCTCATGTAACAAGAGCAAGTAGCCTGCTGGATTGGCTCTGACACATTAATCAGCAGCACATATTTCATCCCTACTTTGTTATTAATGTAATGCCATGCTGAGGGGCTGAGTAAATGTTTGGCACATAGATGCATGGTAGCAACACCATCGGCACCAGCAGCAGCAGCAGCAGCATCTGAGGCTGCCTGCTGCACTGACTGAGCATGCCTACTGGGTGCGAGCGGCTCTGGCTCATTTGAATATCCCATTGCTCACTGGAAGCAGAGGCCGCAATTTACATGGAGAAGCCATGAACCTGACTGCTAGCGAGTCGTACATTGGTAGGTAGAAGAAATCTTGGCATTTCTTTCTTCTCTTAGTTGTAGATTTGACTGTTAAGAGTTGTGTGTAGTGTTGGGGTCAGCTGTCTCCCCCCTCAGACATGTCTGCCAGTGATGCTGATGCTGCTGCTGCAGAGGAGGGAGGATATGGCAGCAGTGATGCTGGGTTGCAGGAGGATGGGGAACAGGGTGATTGAGTGATGCTCTTGTACACAACTCATACCCTGGGCTTCCTGCTAACTTCTTTGTTGTGTTCCTTCTAGTCTTGCTTAACTACAAACTCTAGGTTAGCATTGATCCCAGGGTTCTTGTATATTTATTGTGTGCGTGGGAGTACGGTCACAGGGCATGTGGGAGGGGGACCTTGCCATGTAGATACACTGGGTATGCAATGTAGCAAGTGAGGGTCACCACCAAACTTGCCTTGTCAGCAATATGACGACTGATCCTCCCAGGGCCCTGTCCACGGCTGTGTTGTGTTGTGTCAGTGTGCAGCTGGGTAAATATTTGAGGACTACAAGTGAAGCTGATAGAGCCAAGAATGTGGAGTGTAGCAGGAGGCAGGCACAGCATCCTGTTTTCGCGTATCAGAGGATGAGGAGGAAGAGAAGAAGGCCACCAACCACAGCAGCTGCCTCTCCGCTGCCATCGACTGGTTGGCATTCCGAGAGACGTGTTACCCTGTTTGTGTAAGTCCCCAGGGACCAGTTTCATTAGCATGGCCTTATCTGGTCCTTTCATACACGCAACCGCCTCTTTGTTGGGGTTGTGTGTACAGTGGGAATCAGCACAGTGGAAACAGTGATTTATCAGTCTTGACCATTGTCCAGCCCTGGATGCAGAATATAGCGGAGACACCAGAGACATGAGATGGAGAGGTTAGAGTAGACCTGGCAGTCTTCATCAGAGCCCTCCATCACATCCTAATGCCATCTTGGCCTGTGTCACCCGCGGACCCTACCTCCTTTGCTAATTGTGTAGCGTGTCATTACCAAGGCTTTATGGCCCTGTCTTCCTCAATCAAGAACTCTTTTTATCACCCAAACCAGCCTGCTCCTTAATGGCTTTTTCAGAAAGCTCTTTGCAAAAGCATTATGAGAGCGATGTGGAGCGCGTGTAAAATTTGCTTTGGTTGGTAACGGATTCAGAATCCCGGAGCACGTACTACCTGAAACCTACAATTGACCGAAATGTTGGTGTCTCTGCCTCACCTGAAGCTGTTCATTAATTACAGTGTTCAAGACAAGGATGTCATCTCATCCTGCGAAGGAAGATGGTTAAACCTGTAATATGACAGTCTCTTATGTTATCCGACTCCTGAAATAACTTGAAATGATATATTCTTTTGATTAGTGTTCTATACTGAAATTTCTGTTGCACTCAACATCTGGCTCTGCTTTTGGTGTACATAATGGCCTCCTACTTTGCTTGCTTCCTGCTCAGTTGCATGTATTCTGGGTGGCATCTCTCTGTCGAACCATTGCTCAGTGTTGGTGAATGGTGATTCAGTGTTTAGCTCGTCAAGGCTGAAAAGAGCAATGCAAGTGACGGTGCTGGTGTTAATACTCTGGATGAGGTTTGCTCAGGTTTTGCGCAGGTACAAGCAAGTGACACTTGTCAATAGAACTGGAAAGAAGATTGATCCACCTGAGGCAGTCTGCGATTCCCTCCTAGACTCTAGGTATTGCTTCTGCAACCTAGAGATGCCGATGTGTTATTGATGGAAGTCGTTTTAATGAAAAGTGGAGAAGACATGACCGGTGAGCCCCACCGTCTTACCGTCTTCTCGATTCCTTTCAGTGCCATCTCATTGCCATCTTAGTACCTCTTCACTATCTTCTCAATGTTGGTTGTCATCTCTTTCTTTATTTACATGTACCCCAGATGCTCTTCCAATCACTAAGAACAGGCGATGTATATTTGATGGTGGATTTTTGCCCTCAGAAGCCAGTCGTTTGTCTTGTGCAAGTGTTCTCCTGGCCCCTTCGGCTTGTTAATGTTGCATGGGAGGACGAGGCAAAAATGCAAAGGCAGCCCGGGGCCAGCTGCTAGTGATGTTAATAAGGAAGGACTGGGTGAAGATGAACCAGGTGGCCATGTGCACCAAGGGACTCTACTTGACCCTCAATCATGGCACAAGGAGCCACAGTGATGTCTGCTTAGCCTTGCAATTACTTACTCAGTTACTGGGCGACAGGGACAGCCTCAAGCTTCAGGGCCCACATGTCCTCTTCTTGTCTTGCCCACGGCATCTTCTATTCCTGCTCCTATTCTGCATGAGAAGTAACCACAGGTCCACAAGGCCACTGCTGCTGCCCTTTCCCAGTTCTTTCCCAGCTTTTATGCTTTTCTTTCCAAACGCTGCTCTTTCTTAGCCAATCTGTCTGACACAATCGCGTGATCTTTTGGCTATACTCCCCCTACTGGAATCTCCAGCCAGTTTTTCGTGACCCCTGACTGTGTTGGTATTACCGGTTCCCTTAGAATAATCTAGTAACCAAGCAACACGTGTGTGCAACTTTGGGTAGGCGGCAATTATCACAATTTTCACAATTCTGCTTTGTGGTTTTCTCATTGCACACCTTTCAGGTGCAGGGAATGCATTTTATTGATTTATTCTGAAAGCTTCTTGTACTGGAATGAGTGAACATATCAGTCCATTGGAGCAGTGCCTTTACATTTGTGTCTTTACATATACATGAATACACAAGTATAATTTAGGAAAAGAAATTGACAGCACATTGAAAATGTCGAAGTGTACTCTAAATGGAAAGTGATGTCAATATTACCCACAGTTAGTTTCATTAAATATGGCCTGTCAAATTGAACCTAGACTAAGCTAGACAACTAAACGAAACTGACTGGCTATAGCTGGCTACTCAAAGCCGTATCTAAAAGTACATGCAGCACCATTTGGTGCATAAGTTGAGAGTTACACATTTGTCATTTTTTGTTGAAAATATGCATGTCTATCGCACATATGAATTTATTTAATGTATTAGATACATTTCTTACATTTACCAAGGTTTACATTTTTCCGTGGTGGTAGGTTTACACCGACTACAAGCTAGGAGTAGACAGAAGCGGCTGGCTTCAGCAAGTTATAGCTACAGCCAGGAATAGGTTGTTACAGCTGTCTAGAGTCTACCATATATTTTATGAAACTAACTATATATATATTAATGCTATATTGTGGTAAATGGTAGTCCAGGCAATATCACGGATTATTCGATTAAGCCTCACTCGCGAACAGCCATTAAGTCATCTGTGTCATACATGAGGTTGGAAAAGGTGACTTCGCAGTATGAAGTAGTAGGGAGGTTGGCTTTAGACCAGTGTTGTGCCGTGACTGATGGATCACTGTTGTCTTTTCACTAAACAGTCACTCAGTATGCAGGAGACTTGGGAACGTCTACTCAGCATGCTGCTGGGACATGGAGAGTGGCCCGCTTGAAAGCTCTGGTGAAGAATGCGTGAGCGAGCAAGACTTATTTGCATTGCAGCTTTGCGTTTCTCACCCATCCATTGCTGGACATCTTGAAGGCGTCCAGTCCCCACATGAACTTCTAGTGGTAGATTCACTCTCACAAAAACAGAGTCGGTTAACCCTACAAGTGGAGTAGAGCCCTATGTCAAAGTTGCTCCCATAAAGGAGTATAGTTCTACCCCTATATTGAGAGTAAAATGTACCCTCTGTAAGGTGGAAAGTTGCTCTACAATAGGTGGTTTAGTCGGTTCGATAGTAACATTACACTTTGCAAAGGGTAAATTTTATGGTCAGATGGGGTGGAAGTCCAGTCAAACCTCAGTTATCCACACACCTTCGTCCCCCAGTTAACTGTGCGGGTAAATGAGGGAACCAGATAACTGAATATATATAAATGCACTAAGTATATTTGTTCCCAGTCAACTGGGTGTGGATAGCGAGGGAACCGGATAAGTGAGGCCCGGATAAATGAGGGTTGATTGTAACTCCTTTGTTGAAGCAAAATTTGCATAGGGCTCAACTCCACTTGTAGGGTTAACCTACCGTTTTTTCTGCGAGTCTTACTAATGTCGCTTGAACATGAGAGCTTTGTGATGTCAGCATCTCCTAGTAAAGAGTCCTTTCCGTATCTCGAATTCCCTCCATGATGTTCTTGGAAGCCTAACAGAAATCCTCATAAGATTGCATAGAATAGTGGCCCAGATTTTCTGCAGTAGCTCTTGCAAGCTTTGTTTTTTTTTAATCTCGGCGGTCTGCAGTCACGATGATAGACTGACTTTGACAATGTCATTTCTGAAGAACCATATTGGGACACATTGGGGACATACTGAGACACGCTGGGACCGTCTTGGACCACATCTCCCGCCTCAGACGTGATCAAATAATCACGGCAGTCTCTAAGTGCTCTTTTCTTGGGGGCCCAAATCCACATTATCTGTGACAGGTCCTCCTTACAAACAGTGCACCCTCATCTTAGTCATCTCATGGCATGAAAGACACATGATGCCAATCTCTAGCCAGATTTATTTCCAGCTGATCTGATTGTGGACTAAGGTTTTTCTTTGAAAGGGAACTAAACCCTTCGGCACTTTACTTCTCGATGTTAGTTGGATCCATAGAAACACGTCCACGCTATTCATAACTTGTATATATCAACTGGTAACGTAATATCTGGCATTTATTAGCTCTCTGTTGTGAACTATGGAGGCCGCCATTTTCGACTTTCCCGGTGTTTTGCACTGGCCGGAAATACGTCACTGTTGTCCTAGGTGAGCCAGGTATTGATTCAGTTTTCCGATAGAGGGCGTATTCTAGAGGCCCTGCATCGCAGTCAAAGTTTCACAAACAGGAATGAAATACACTTGAACCTTTGTTATAACTCAGCTACCCAAATGTCAAAGTCATTGTTTCTCAGCATGAGATCATGGGGCTGTAGAGGCCGTCATTTATGCATTGATCATTAATTGCATTGTCTCAAATTGTTCAATGACAACTAAGAGCATGTCACAGTTCTCACCAAGTGTCAAGTAAATTGTCATTGAACAATTTGAGACAATGCGATTAATGATAAATGCATTTTATAAATAGAGAAGTAGGGAACATATAGTTTTTAAATGTGCGACAATATCTCAATGTACCCTACTTAAATGAAAAAGTTGATCTTAGTGCGATTTGGTAATGAATTTATTCTGCTAATCTTGTACAGAATTATTAAAAGGATGTTCCTTTGAGTAATTTTCGCAACTCAATACAGTACATGTATAAATTAAGCTTAATTTGAACAGACTAACTTGAAATTTAGGAACAGATATATAAATTACGAATAAAAATAAGTGTCAGGAATATAGGATATTAAAATTATAGGTATGCATACAATAAAATTCAAATACATTTGTATAAACTCCAAAAATAGTTTTGATAGTTTTTAATACCTTATGGTTTCATTGTAGTATTATAATGATGTTCATATATGCCCATTGTACAGTCTTTTGTTTATTTTATAACACCCAGGCTTAATTGGGGGGGGGGGGGGGGGGCAAGTGCTATAACCAATACAAATCACTTCATTGAAATTATTTCAAAAGAAGTTCAACTAATGCTATCTTTTCAGACTGTTCTTTTCATTATATTCCAATGAACAATGAAATGATTAGTTGCAATCTGTGCAGATTTAGGAATTAATTTTCTAGGGCTCCAATATACAGCTAGCTACATTCAATACTTAGGACTTAGGACATAAGTGACGTCACCAGCCTTGCCGTGTGCAATAATGGCGGCCCCCAGCATTTCGGCGGATGGTGAAAATTGCACTTTTAATCGGCGTAAAATCATACTAAACATGACTTTAAATAAAACAAATTTACTACAATTTATTTCTTTACCTGTTATAGATCTTTTAAAGTTCACATGCAAATGTCCTTATGTTCCCCATTTAATGTCAGGTTCAGTTGCAAGTTTCATCCTCGTCTTTGTTTTGCTGAGTATCCTTACTTCATGGCTTGTGTTAGTATTGTTTTAGAATCAATGGAATAACTGTAAAAACTTTTTATGTACATTGTTCAATCCCAGTGATGGAGACAACTTACTTCATTGACTTCAGTAAAACAGCATTATTAAACTGTCCTAGTTGTGATGGGTTAGTCATGGTGAAGTTATCCTAAAGTGTAGTTCTATATACAGATGGTTCCCATGATAGCCATCAAATGTAAATAATAAGTTGATAACATGCAGGTCTGTCTGCAGGATCGATGCAGCCAGCTGTATTGTGATTTGGCAATTTTGTTCCATTGAACCAGAAGAAAGATGGAAAGGAGCCTGAAGGAGGAAATTATTGGTTCTCAAGGAAATATCATGTCCTGATATTCAATTTTCTTGACAGTTGTTGTGAAAGCTTGTAATTCTCTTGACAGATTTTTACCTATTTCTCAACCAAGTATAATAACAAATCCATAAGTAGGCTGTCATGCTTCTGATACAATGGTGTTATTATGATAATTAATGGCTGACCTCTCATATCCAAATGGTTATTAATATAATTGAACTGTTTTGATGTCAGATGTGCGAATTAATGTGTTATGGTGTTTTGTATGACATGCATTCTGCGTCTTTCTGTTATGTTCTCAATGTGCCAGCCAACTAATTCACATGTTATTACTGCTGATTAATAACTGTATTACCAAATTTCTACTGGGATACTTCATGCTGAGGTATAATTAGGATTTATGCAGCAGTTTTCTGGTTTGTGATGGATGGGAAGCGTTGTTGGACTTGTCATACTAATGAGTTCGCGGAATAACACAAATGGTGTTGGCTTATTTCTCCAGGGATGTTGTCAGGGCTGTAGGGATGCCGGCCTCTCGGGTATCTCTGGAGTGCAGCCTAATTACTCTGCAGAATGAAACTGCTGTTGCTGCCCACTGCATTAATTGCAATATTCCGGAAATGCTGGAATTAGTGGATCACCACATGTGATTTTGTTCTGAGTGTGTTGTTATAAGCTCTTGGTTTGATTGTTTTGTTTTTGTTTTGAGAGGCTCTTGATGCATGGAATACCAACAACTTTCCATTATTAAAGCAGTGATAAAAAAAAAAAAAACAAGCTTCAAATGGTAATGGAGCATCATATTGTTTTACGACATGTGGTGACTTATCTGAAAATATGAAGCTGTTTCACTGCCGTCTGATCCCAGGTGTTGGAAATCTGCAGTTTATGTCTGTGGAGTTAAAAGATCAGCAATTAGCGGCTACTTGCAGCAGCCTAAAATAGCTCATAGGATGGCATTGTTTTAGCCAGATGAAGATAGGTTGCAGCTTAAATGAAGACATATAGTAATCCACCAAATAAACGGCTGGAGTGTGTGCAAGTTAAACTTACCTAGACCTCTGTCAACATATTGCTGCTGCTAAACTATCTGCCTGTAGCTGACTATAATTGAAGTGGCCCATGATTATGAATTTACACTAATATTGGAGCTCTGAAGCCATATCATAACTGGTTATATCGCATAACATTTAATTTTATAATTTTAGTAGCTTTGTACACGATGTTGGGTGTCAGTTCTTCGTGTAGTTCCTACTGGCCAAAGCTAGCTGTCGTACAACGTTCTTTATACAAGGAGTAATATTGGGGCAACATAGCTGTTGGAGCTGTGCTGCTGCTTTCTTTTACCAACGTTCCACACACGGCCTTCTTGCTGACATGGTTAGACACGCCATATTCCCATAACATTTTGAACCCCACTGATCAAAACAACCAAAGAACATTTTTCACCTCCCTTTAGTAAATTATCTTTTTTTCCTTTACAGAAATAGCTATGTTAGCAAAGGGGGAGTGGTAAAATGATCCGGTCATAGAGGGCATACATTTTGCAGATCATGCATAAATAGCCAATGTCAGACTTGTCCCCACCATGAGCATGCTGCTGCTGTTCTGCAGGAACCTATATGGTCAGGGGAAGGCTAATACATACATCAGGCATGACGTTATGTCATTTCTGCTGCTGCTGAGGCTGCATTTAATGCATGACGTTGTTTGTCATGGCATCTGGGTGACCACTAAGACTCAGTTGCCAGGCAGCACTCGTCAACAACTGCCAGTAACTGATTGGCTTTGTTTGTGCCTCAGATTGCGAGAAGGCCACAAAAAAAAAAAAAGTCGATAAATCTCGAGGAATCTTGGAATTAGACGTTGCTTGGCTGTGACACCGCTGCTGTAAACCCACAAATTCTAGGTGACCCGTTTGTTACAGTTTCTGGCTGACTACTGAGGCATTGGGGACAAACGGACCTAGGGTTGAATATCTAGTGGCATTCGTGTCATTGTAAAATTTTAGAAATTGTTATTTTTAGTGTGCTTTCTCTCTCATATTTTGTTCCAACCCCGCTGGGTCCCGGGTTTAATTCCCGGCCAATCAGTTGCTGATGTGAATACATGGTCCCTGTCTGTCTTAATTAGCCCATAATTTGAACCCACCGTCTCATATTTTGTACCCTACTGTACAGTTATTGTGATAGTTAATTTGCCTGTGCTGTTAGCTATAATCAGTTTGTTTTGATTCACAAGAGACTTATGTGTTCTGCACATGTATGGGATTTAGGCCTCACCCTCAATGTAACGTCTCATAGGGACGAGAAACAGTGGAGATCTGGCGAACCCTGGGCTTCCGATGAGCAGACTTGCGTCTCAACCACTTAACCAATCAGTTGCTGATGTGATATGCTGTTGGCTGAGGCAATCTCTTGTACATTTAATTAAAGCAATACATGACCAATAAGAAATACCTTCGTCCGGCCACCCTTCACACTGACGTTGCATTGCACAGTATTCATTCCTATTGGTTGCCATCCAACCAATAGGAAGTGCAAACAAAGGGAAACGAATGTGAATTCCTCTCCTCAAGTCTTGACGTCATAGGAAGTAGGGGACCCCCAGTCAGAGGAAGCAATTCTGCTTTTGTGCCGAGATTAGATTCGTCTGTATATTTACCGTCGTCTGCTTGGCATGTGATTTCAGCTGATTTGCCTTATGTCCACTGAGTGACAGCATAGAAGCCGGAGATAACGATGACATCTAGCGACTATTTAGTGCAAATATACATGCAGTGCTGTAGTCGTTGAATAACTCAATATACCGAGGAAGGACATTTCTGATGCATTGTCAGCGGTGTCTCGTCCTGGCATTTTTATTTTTTTTAATATGTCACATAACTTAATTGTATTCTCACCTAATACACCAAAATGGCCAAGTATTAGTAGTAGGGCGTGTTAGGTTGCAAGGCAATTGCCAGAATATGTCCAGCCTTCATGTATTATGCACTGAATGGGAGAGGTATTCGCCAGAATGAGACCTCCAGGGCAAATGACATGTTCACATGTTGCAGAAGATAAAGGAGCTTACTTGAATGTCTTCCCCACCAATATGATAGCTGCCTTTAAGCAAATCTAGGCCTAGTTGCTCTTAGTGTTTCTGTAAGGAAATCGTACTTATTTTTAGGGGGTATATACAACTTCTATGTAGTTGAATCATTGAATGAACATTGCAACTGAATGCTACATTAAATCAATGGGATTTAGAGTTGATCTTGTTTTGTACTCAATATATTGTGTCTCGTCTCTACAAGATATTTTTGTCAGAAGCTGAGATGCCAATTTGAGTATGAGAAGTATGTTGTCCAGTCGACCTGGAGCAGTAGTGGGCGGTGGTCAGAGAGTGGTCGTTGTGGGCAACATTAACAGTGAGCAAGACTAGAAGGAGGTCCTTGTGAGGTGGGAGTAATAATGAGTAGAGTGACCAGTGGTCAGCGGCTAGTTTGTACACGGTGTCTTGGTGGTCAGTGGTGCTGCTGTTGCCTTTTCTGCGTAGATTAATGCCGGACTTGTGTTCTGTCAATTCTGGTATGGCAGCTCATTAATCCCGGATTAGCAGGCAGAGCGGCCTCCAGGTGATGCGGATCACATGGGCGGCTCATGCAGCAGCAGCAGCAGCAGCAGCGGCGGCATCCTTGCCTTCGCATCTCCCATCACTGCGTTCAGAGCATCTCTCTTTGGATCTATAGACGGCTGCTGCCTCACCTGAAACCACCATGACTCCAACTATGCAGGAATATTTCAGCGACTACAAACCCAAGGGTAAGCTATTTGTAGGCATGGTTTTACAGCCACAATCAACACGGGTATATAGCTTGTACAGTGTACATTGTGATGTTTGTTCTCAGCAAACCCACTGCAACCGTGAACTGGCAAGTGTTGCAAACTTGTAGAGTGACATACCGCGCTATGTTAATTGCTTTAGGTAGTGCATGACTTTCATGCTTTGGCATCCGTAGCGAGTTCAGTTTCTTTAGTAAACATATACAACTAGATATTGAAGATAAAATCAAGGCTAGCCTTGGAGTTATGTGGCCATATTTCCATTGTAAGAGTTTATCGATTGGTAGTTCATTCACTCGTACTTAGTATTGCCTCCCACTCCAAGGCTATGTTTGTAACGCTGTGTACAGGCAGGGTCCCCTGTGAATTGCCGCCCAGATCGTTTACCGCAGCTCTGCTCTTCTTGTTAATCAACCGGCCATGTCTCTTGTGCGTGTATGTAATGTGTGTATGACACATGTATCTATTTTCTGCTGTCAATAAAATTCTATATATATGTATATATACACGTACGGCGGGGCATCATGAAAGAATAACACCATTTGTACACAAATCCAATTTCAAATGTAGGGTGGTCCTAGCAGTGGGTCTGTTACGATGATAAGTATTTGATATAGTTGAGACAAAACATTGTCTTAATTGGACTAAACTGTGAGTGTAAAGATTTTATAATTGTGGTCAAAACCAATGGTCTTAATTGCCCAGTGGGGTGACCCCCAGAAAGATGCCCTATATCTCAGAAAACAACTGTTGTACAGAGAACAGTTTCTTTTCTTGGTGTCACTCTATCTGATGATATCATGATACTCAGCCTGACAGAGTGCATTGAAGCGCCATAAGTTCTGCACTGTGGTACTTAGTGCAAGGCAGTTACAAGATTGGTAAGAGCATATTTCTGGCATCACTTAATATACTTCTGATCATCATGTAATTACTCTTGCTACACAGTGCACTTCAACCTCTTGCTTTATTAATTTCTATGAGGAAATGCCTAATTCTATGTTTGATGGCAATTATCTATATGTAACACAAGGAAAGCTAAGGAAATTCGAGAATGTGGGTAAATACAATGATTGGTCATTATGGTCAAAAATACCTGAATTTCTGCAGCAACACTAAAAAAATTCTGGTATAAGTTCCTTTGTATATTCCATGGAATCAGTTCTTCAGCTGAAAATTAAACCATACATATTGAGTGGCATCCTAATAATGGTGTCTTACATGTACTAAGTTTTCTTTCCCTATACAAATCCTTCCTCTCTAAAGTAGACTCATTTGGTCGTCAGATTGCAGGCAGCAGGTAGGACGATAAAAGCTGCAGTAAGCTGTTTTGAACGGACACCCAGCTTTAGTTTATTGCGGGTGCAGCTTTTGCTAAAGTCTTCACTGGTCGTTAAATTTTGTAGCCAGCACTTTGTCTTTACTGGCAGGAAAAGGGAGGATTTCACTTGTATATTGGTGTCATGAACCAACCTCCCAAGTGACCAATGTTTTCCAATTGTACAAAGAGTCTGTTTAAGCAATTCACATGAGACGTTACATTGGTTATTCAATGTCCATTACAGCCAAATGCATAGAGTTGGAAACAAATCTCATAGACCTTAAAGCTCAACTCCAGAGGACGTCCTGTGAACCAAATGCATAGAGTTGGAAACAAATCTCATAGACCTTAAAGCTCAACTCCAGAGGACGTCCTGTGAACCCAGAACTCCCACTGACCAAGGAGTCCCTCAACGAATTAGAATCCTGGATTCACATGATGTCATCTGGAGTTTAGCTTCCAAGTCTATGAGATTTGTTTCTTTTGGGTGTAAGTGAATGTGTAACCCAGAGTTTACAAACATTATCAGCTCATCATTACGTCTGCTTGTGAAAGCCAGTGGATCAACCGACAGTTATCTGTCACATCGCCAAAAGGATACAAGCGGCTGTGTCCAATCAGCGGGATCAATACGAATAACACAACGTTCTGTTTAGAACTCTTCAATATTGCTCCCTTTACAAGGAAACCTTAATTAACTTTCACAAACAGCTAATTAGCTGAGGATGTGCAGAGACAATTGATCGATGGTGTGTTTGATGAATGTAGATAACATCTCAAGAAAAAACTCCAAGCTTGATTAAAAGATATTTTTGTAGTCGATAATCTTCTGTTCAAATATGTAAGAAAAGTCATCATCTATGGTGATAATAAAGACACGCCTTAGTTGATAGGAGTCACGCCCAGGTTGAAATGGTCCTCCCTGAGTGACCCCAATCCCTATGGATTAGCTGATAGGATTATCGCCTATAGATTAGCTACTAGATTAGTGAGCTGCCAAATCTTACTTAACAATGGTCATATATAACTAATGCAATGTATTGTTGTGGCCATTTGTACATTGTTCGAAGGTCACCGAAGGACCATTGTATAGATATATATATATATTTTGATAATACGAATATGCTTTACAGGGCTGGGGGAATATTGGCCTGTGATAGATCGTTGTTCTTTTGTGATAGACAAATACAGCAGTTTGATCCCGCTAGTGTTAATGTCAGACCTGAGAACTTTTGGAGAGATTGCTAACATGCAACCATAGCTTGTATGCGTCCTTTTGCCTTATGAGAAGTGAATCAAACAGGGTTGTCGCTCCCAGGTCGTACACTATTCCATGATTACCTTGGGATTTGGTTCACATTTTCCATGATAATGCAAGTTAAGTTAGGTTCTCTGACTCGGCAGTCTCCTTTCGTCTGCATAGGCAAATAGTGCTTGTTCCACTTCTGATCTGGTTTTAATCATATGTTCATGGTGGAGGAGCATGCCAGAGCAAGATGGTGGATGCATGGCTCTACTCCCAGCCAATCCATCAAAACGTGCTTCTCCATAGCCAAGAATTGCATTGCAGCTAGCCTAGGCTTTATTGAAGCATTGGCAAGGTTTGTATTCAGGCTGGCATTCAGGATATCTTATATAGAGGAACAATGTATTCAATGCCCATGATTCATTTCATAGCTGTGTTGGCAGCTTACTTTGGTTGTACATAGTGATTCGTGAGCATTCTTTGGCTTCATATCAATGTTGACCTTGTCTTTTTATTTACAAGGATATTTTATGAAGCATCAAACGTGAAACGGATCGGTTTCATGCAATGTCTTTGATCTCAAACGTAACCATATCGATTTTTGAGTCAACAACTCGACTGTCATCTAGCAAGGATGTTCAACTGGGATAAATTTAGCATCTTCCAGGCCTTCATCTCTCTCATCTTTGAATTCTTGGAAAGCTAGTAATCCATACATGTTGGTTTTCTGGGATGTCGACCTTTGGAGTTTGTAATGAGTCTCGATAAACGAAAGATTTTCTGAGAAAACTGATAACGCAGAGAGGGAAAGAACTATTATCGTGAAATCTTTGTGAATAGGAGCAGTGATATTGATTATACGCTGTCATATGGGTCGGCATGTTGTTTGTTGTCAGATGTACCTACACAGGGTGGATGGAGCCTTAAGCCGAGGAGTGATTCCAGGAAAATTGCTTCGTTTTATGTAACGCCCACTCCTTGTTGCTATTTTTTTTATCTGGTTTATTTTAATTTCACGATGTGTTTTCATTCTCGGAATGACGTTTTTATTGTCTTGAATTAACACCATTAATTATTATGACATCATCAACGAATGTAATTGTTTGCAAAGAGTCCCTGTGATGAGTTGCTTATAAGAGGAGCAGCATCAACATGGTTGAATCGATCAAAACATTGCATCAATGGACGGGGGCGTTTGTGGCTACACACACTAGTCTCTCCTTTAATCTACACAAGAATTACTCAAGCATATGATGCCCAAAAGTGCTGAGAGGTGTTTTGAGGTTAGGCGCATCAGCTGTTTCCGACAACAATTGACAGTGTCTGTAGGCAAGCTGCTATCCCCATTCTGCCTTTCAAAGTGATACATATCATTTGCATGAGGAGGTATAGTTTATCACATTATATGCATATTTATGAGTATGTAAATGGGGACGTTGGACAATCTACGTCGCGAGAGCTTCTGTGGGTCACACAGCTGGAGCCACGTGGCTTCTTGTTTAATTATCTCAACAGATTGTGGACGTCTGATGGATTTTACCTGGAAAAATAAATCTGCTAGACTGATGGTGTGTTGAATAAACAACTTGGTTGATTTTTGCAGCATTCCCAGAGCTCTGCAGCATCTGCCATCGGCTGTTTTGGTTGTGGCAATGGGATTAGAGTAGTCCTAAGAAAATGCAGCATTGGCAATTGGACAGCAGCAAGGCATGCTGCAGTGAGTTACTGTGGCAGTTGGGGAAATCAAGGCCAGGGAATTCGCAAGCACCTCATCAGTCTTTCAGTGACACAACTTTGACAGGCCCTGAATGGCAGCCAATCTCCCGCTACAATTAATCCGGCCAAGGCACACTATCTAGAGCATGAGGACGGTTTGACGCAACAAAAATATGAGGCCGTTTTAGCCAGGATTCTTCTTCCCCAGGTCCTATGGTTGCCCATAAAGCATTGATGGGCCGGCTCAACCGATGGGTGTTGGGGATGCTGGGAGGCGAAGGGCCTCTGCTGCTGAATCCTGTGTCGATTTGGGATGTGGCCCACATTGAATGTGCCTGCCATGGCAGCCAGTGGAGTGAGAATGAATTGTTGCCATTAAGCCAGCTCAAGGACCAGCGCAGAATCGAAGGCAAAGAGAGACATTGGAAGTGAATACACTGTCTCAGTAACACACCACTATATTTTGTACATTAGATATGGGAGAGTTGTCTCATAGAATGGCAAAGCAAATTGTTTGGATTCTTTTGTCCTTCCCGTTTCAATCTTAGGGTTGCATTATTTATGGGACCCGGAGGAGTTGTGTTGCCTGCGGCTGCTTCTGGGTTTCGTGTACACCAAATAGCTGTTTTGTATGAAGAATTGCTATTGTTCCTTCTGGTTAGCCATCACTCAGCTTCAAGGAAATTTTGCAAGCAAACAAGAGGGTATTGATTTGAACAAGAGAACGTGCTATTAAAAGCCAAACTGTGCATTAAAGAGGAAGGCTTGCATTAGCATCCATGTTGTACTTGCATCCATGCACTTCCTGGGCTGGTTAGCTGCTAATAAGCTGTGTGATGCAATGCATAATCTAGTTGTCGTGAACATCCGTGCAGACGCCACCTAGTGATTAGTCTGTGATTACGTGCATTTGATGGTGTGAATGGTAGCACGTCATCACATCCTGCCATGTCGAAGCCATCATTGCCAAGCCGTCATTGCTATGCCAATGGTCATGAGCTGTCATGCCAATGGAGCGAGCAGTGCTTCAGAGGACAGATGAATAATTCAGCATAATCCAGAGCTGTCACAGCAGATAACCGGCAACTCTTGGCTCTTCCCATCTCCCCTTCTCCCCTGTGCCTTTGACCACTTCTTCTTTGGTAATCTGTGAAGTCTGCAGCCTATCTGGTCCTATCTGGCTCCCTGCACGTCCAACCATTCACCATGCAGAGCCAGCCACAAACGAGCTATATTGGCGTTTAGGCTGTCTATCGATTTCTGCAATGGTGACAGTTTGCTTGTTTCCCCTGTCCTTTACATGCCATACACTGCACTGCCACGCCCTACCACCCTGACCAAGTTGCTGTGGATGCCCTTTTGCCAACAACCCAAGCCTTACACCCTTCGGGTTCTAGTGAGCAAGGCTCTCTTCTGTGCCATGTCTTCTGTGCCATGCCTCATGGTGTGTGCTAACATGCCATTTTCCTATCTCCTTTCCTTCAGCGAGTATTTTTATACCCTATGTTTCCCTATACGTGTATGTTTCGCAGAGTATATGGGCAGACACAAATAGTTTTACGACTGTCTTTTAGGTGAGGCAAATGTAAGTTGTTGTACATTCCCATGCCGGTGTGCAGAATTTATGCTCGAACAATTAGTCTAGCTTCAGGTAATCTCGCATCATGTTCCAGTTTTATTTATGTCATAATTCTAGCTCGGCATTCACTGGCGTTCTGAATGTAGAAACATGTAGCATTAATGCTCTCCACGGATATTGATATTCGAAAACTTGTGGTCCCTTAATGGCATTTAAGTGATCTCCATTCTCTGTCCATTTAATTTGACTAAGAGGCGGCCCACGTCAGGGTTTATTGCCAAAACATGTGCTTGAGAGTGTGTTATTGGCTTTATGTGGTCATAAATATGAAATATATGGATATTTAGTGTTCTATGGTAGCGGCCTTGCAGCGTGTTGGTGGAGCCTAATTACTTCACATTGTATCATGGTTTCCTCCTAACTATTCAAACCTACGTCACTTTCATCTAGGCTACCAGTTTGTCACATTGTTGTGCTGGTTTGTCACAACACTTAAAATGAAGGATTGTTGCTCACATCATAAAATGATTTAATGGGACAGTACGTAAAAGACTGATTGTGTTACGGTAATACAAGAGGTTAATGATTACTTGCATCCATTGGTTTGTTACAGTGTTTTCCTTCAATTAGAACTTGTGCTCAATCTAGTCTATTTATCAAGGAAATCTTTAGTGGCTAAAATTGATTGATAGATATCTACCATTTGTACCAAGGTTATACCATGATTCAATAGTAGACTCCATGGTTGCATGTATATGAACATATTACCATTGAGGTTACTGACCATGGTATAATTGTTTTAAAAGTTTTCAGCTTCACTTAAATGGAAACTCGGCAATTGTGTGAACTTATTTCAATTAAGCTGTGTGCCTCTGAATGAAAAACTCAATTCCTGTTTTTTGTGTTGCAGAGCGATTACTGAAGCAATATGGCGAACTGGCAGGCGAACTTCACATGGTGGAGCTTGACCGTACGAGCAATGGCCTCGGTCTTTCTCTGGCTGGTAACCGGGACCTTGGGGTCATGAGCATCTTCGTCGTGGGCATCCAGCCAGACAGTCCGGTGGGCAAGGATGGTCGAATCCGGGTGGGAGACGAACTACTTGAGGTAAGTACCACTTGAGTGGTCGAGGTGAAAATATTGATTTTGCCCATGTGAAATCAAATTGAGGTTCCTTAGTTTTCACTCACACAGGAATGTGTTGTTATATCGGCTGTAACATCGAACAGTCAGACAGTTGAATAAACACTAGAAAAAACACATAGCATTAAACATTTGCTCAGTTGTCCATTTGCCCAAGGAAAATGCATCCTGAGCAAGCTGTTGTGGCATGGCTCTTACTATTTCAGCAACCCAAGGCTTAACATTAGTACTCTCTCCAAATAATGTATCTAATTTCTATGGAAATGGGAATTTGCCTGAATAATAGCCAATTGATTTAAAGCTTAAAAGCCCTTCTGTTTATGTTTCTCTTTGGAATCTAGGGCCCATAATAAATATTGGCTGGGATAGTTTCTGTTGGAGAGGAAGTGAAGTACTATTCTAGAAGCCTTGAAAGGCAAGGCAATTATAAGAAGGACGTTCTGTGAATTAATCAATACTTTAAAGGAAATTAAGAGGAAATTGGTTGCTGACCCATTCTATGTTGAAGTAGTCCAGCTGATGTTGTGCATGTGCTGGTAAATTAATTGTCCATTTAAAAATATGCCTGTAATATGTGATATGTCTAGGCTTCACGCATTAGATATTGACTCTAATTGCCAATATTGACCAGACTTCACTTTGATAGCAAAAAAAGGCAGTTGTTTTAGCTGTGATAAATGATTAATTCAACATTCAATATGTATATATTCTGTATATGAAAGATAGCAAGATGTCATATAGTATTTATTGGCATTGAGGCTCTAGTTGCCATGAGAACTCCACGTGTCCATATTGACAAATTTCACAGGGATGCGTGTTCATAAAGATCATGCAATATTTAATGGGAGATTACAGGAAAAACATGCCACCATCTAACTGGCTTTGTTTTCAACTTCAGAGTGGCTTTTGACTTGAATGTTTTGAATGATACATGCTCTTTCTAAACTCAATGATTACTTAACCTTTGTAGTTGATGTTTAAAAGATGAGTATGCATGAGCTCTCTGTCTTCCAGAGAACTATATATAATAGACAATTCAATATTACCACTGTGGAGGTGAATCTCAGCTATGTTTGTAGAGTTGATGACAGCATGGCTACACACGACTCTGTCTACAAAATTAGCATGTGCAGTGGCAAAGGCCTTGCACAAAGAATTCCTTTTTTGGCATTTGGCATACTACTCGTCTGTTATGGGCGTGTCATCATGGGCTGCACTTGCCCTTAATTTTCCTGCTTTCTTGTGCACTTTTGGCGGGCAAATACCTGTTTCCTGGCAGCCTACCATGCTTCTTCTAAAAATACTCCACATTACGCCTCAGTGAATCGATAACTGAACATTGTGATAAATTTGTATCACAATGATATCAATGATGTCAATTAAAGCACCTTCCTCATCTGTATATGAATAGCTACAGGTGAATGATCTTCCCAGGAAAAAAATTGTCATTAATATGCACTATATTATGCAGCACATTTCTTGCTAGACGATTGATTGACATTGTGCTTAGGTTTTTTTCTTTTGTTGTCAATCTCCATATTCTACTGAAGCATCTTATGTTTGTTCTCTGAATAAAGAGTGATGCATCTCATTCGGTTATAAATGCATAAGTGTAATCAAATGACTGTATTCTTTGGAATACCACTTAGGATGACATGATACTCTTATGCATTTTGGCATACGTAATATGAAAAAGAATAGAGTGATGTTAGTCCCTTGTGTTGTTGGCCCAGCACAAGTACACAGATATCGTTACATCATTTACCTTGCAGCTCTAAGCAGGGACTGTGACCGAGTAGATTGAAGCGGGATTAGGGTAATCCCTGGTGGATTTTATGCTGGAAGCTAAGTAGGGAGTTGGTCCTGTGCCAAAGTGGATAAGCCAGTGGTGGTGGTGATGTAAAATGTCATCATCGGGACGAGCCTGAAATAATTTAGAGCTGGCCTTCATGATATACAATTACAATTAACTGCCATGGTATATTCAATGGCTGCCCTTCATTGTATATAAAGTAAAAGCTACATTTACCATAATAATAATATTACACATGAATGATGATGGCCATCCCTCATATATTATGTACTAATGTATTTAAACTGAACCTTCACTGATCATTGAGAAATATTTCCTTGCCGGCCACATCATAATGTTCTGTTGTAACATGATGCTAGGCAATGTCTAATATGGATTGAAAATGGAATACTGCCAATCTTCCCAGACTATGGAACACATTTTTCATGCAACCATGCAATTAGCTCCTAATTGGCTATGTTCTCAGCAGGCATTTGTTTGAAATATGAGATCAGATGAGTGTTTGGGTTTAGAGCTCACATCACAGTACATCTGTACTACTCTTAAGAATAAGGAACAATATTCCTATTATATTAATTGATAATATTGCTAACTTTGTGTTACAATATTATATATTGAGCATGCGTTGCTGTAGTGTGTAATAGACGAAAGAGAATAATCAGATATTATTGTGGATATTGTAGCATATTATGATTGTGGGATACACTCTGTGGAATTCCGCCTCCCGAGGGGGTCATGCTTCAGGCCTGCCATAATGTTAATTTTCTAGAGGGCCGGGAACACGGGCAAGCCATCAGGAGAGGCACATGATCCTGCTGCCTCATATTTCCATTGCAGTTCCCTTCACTTGTTACTGAGATGCAATCAATAAAAGGATCTGGGCAAGAATTTAACACCAGTTGGAACAGGGTGGGCTCGCTCGCTTGAGCATCAATTGCTTGCTGGAGTATCATCTCCTGCCTCGGAGGCCTGCTGCTGTGAGCCTTTTGCTAAGTACTTGCTAACTACTCGAAACTACAGCCTGGCAGATATCATTCCTGTTTCATTTGCCTTTAGTTTCCTGGATCAATCAGCCTGACAGGAATACAGTAACTCAGTCCACAAGCAGAAACAAGAAATCAATTGCTGAAGTAATCTCGTAAAAGCTCACTCCTATCCATTACCAACAATCCTTAATTAATCCCCTGGGTATATGTATCTCAAAGTCTAATGACTACTATTCTTTTACTTTTTCTTTACATATTGGTCTTTAATGATATATTTTTTGCCGTTCAGTTGCATTCAACAGTTACAATATCTTCCAATATGTTCATCTGATACATTTCATTTAAGCATGGTCCATTTTTTGGCTCAGTTTTTCTGAACAAATACCATGGGAAAATGGGTGATGGTTTCATTAAAGTCGTTATGTGCTTAGTGCCTTATAGTCCACCGAGTACGAATACTAGGTTATTTTTAGCATGTTATAGCAAGTATTCTTATGTGACTTGATGAATGTTTTTGGTCATGTTGTTTATAGCATTCAAGAGTGGAAATCAGTGCAGGAGTAAAGCTATTCATGATGTTTGTGGCAACCATGCATAATAGATTAATACATGCAAGAAGTATATATGCGGATGATAATGTACTTATTTTTCTGCTTTGTTACAGATAAATGGCCAGGAATTGTATGGCCGCAGTCATTTGAATGCATCAGCAATCATAAAAGGCATCACAACGCCACAAGTTAAAATCATATTGCTCAGGTAGGTATTTGACATAGAACATAACATATGGAAGACACAGATTGGAGTGACACATGTTATATATCTGTTTTTCTACTCCGCCTGATTGTTTTTTGTGTGCATAATATTAAGAGGATTCTGTGCTGCTTTATATAAAACCTTACAACGTATCCCTGGGTGCATCAGATTGATTATTGGGGCCTTATCCTGCAGATCGACTCTTGAGAGCCTATAGATGCTCTGCTCTAATATATGGTCTATGGTCAGTGGTTAACGGCTGTGAAGGGCATGCCCACAAAAAAAATCAATAATCCATGAGCCTCTCCCTAGGAGGTTGTGATAGGACATCTTTCGTATGTAAACTATCAATATCACAAAAAAAGGAAAAAAAATTTACTCATATTGCTTTTTGACTCAATAGCTTTGCTAAGAAATATTAAGGCTTGTGTAAAGCTATATATCATAAGTATAGGTATGTACAGCTACAGGTGCACTGAATGCATTGGACTGGACTGCAGTATATAAAGGCTGTGCTGCAGTGCTGCACATTCAGTGGTAGCCACCTTGTGTTGAAACTGCAACAAGCACAAGGTGCCACCTGGTGGTAATGCAAGTATCATGTGAAATCGCTTGGTGTTTAATGAAATAAAGGACTTAAATTAGAAAATAAAACTGGTCTTTAATGAAGGTATTAAAATATAAACTTAAGCTGACATTGTATCTTTGATTCTTTTCAGACGTGAAGACTATTTGTCTCACATGGCTGTAAAGCCCCTACGCCTTCCTCCAGTATCATACAAAGTGAGTCATTAAAGGATTTTTATTTGCTATTTTCCAAGAAACTTCTCTGATTATAAAACTATTTGTTTTTATTACTCATTTGATATTAATTTCTCATTCATATTTAATGAATTTTTACGTTTTATAGGACCCAACAGAAACATTAATTCAAAGAAGACCCCATCTAAAATCTCGAATTACTGCAGATGAAAATAAGGTAAATATAATTGACAATGTGCTACTTATGTTAAGCGAAAAAAGAGAACAGACACTCTCTGGTTGCCTTTTTTATTTTGCAAATTTTCAGTGTTTTATTTTACACTTGTTACAGGACTCCTTAGATGATGAATCTTCCATATCAGAAGGCAATCATGTTTCCAATTCGTCAGCTACAACAGATTTTTCTCAGTTTCCATATGCAAAGTCAATAACGTTACATAAGGTGAGAGGAGGCTGTATGTCTTATAGGGTGATTTCATCGCTCAACAAGTTTATGATGTTCTGCATGCTTGTTCAATTTGATGCTGACCGAGTATTATCATTTGTTCAAATCTGCTGTTTGATTTTCAATTTGACTCCTGACAGAGTACTGATTCCTGATGAATATTTTTATTGCAGGGTCCTATAGGATTAGGGTTTGCTATACAAGAGGGCAGTGCTGATAGTAAAACAGGGATTTATGTAAAGACTGTCACACCTGAAGCACCAGCACACCAGGTGAGCAGATGGTCGCGCGTGATTAAAGTCAAGAAGAGTAAACGCTTATCATAATTTCCGTGTATCACTTCCACAGGAATTTCTGTTTCCTGTGTAACTCTTGACTCACGTACCCTCCTAGTTTTTATTGTTCAAAAAAATTTTTTTTTTTAATTTGACCTGAGGTTTCTCTTTTTGGCAATAACAGCTTTACATTCCATGACAATTTTTATTTGAGATTTTCTTTGAATAATGAGTCAGTTTCCGATAATTTCCTGCTGTTATTTCAGTGTGGTGAAATTGAAGTCGGTGATAGAGTTTTACAAGTTGAGGACACACCTTTAATTGAAGCAACTTATGACATGGTAAGTGTGCCTTCTATGTATGATAACATCCTGTGTCTCGTCTCTATACTGTAGTGCAGTGTGTTGCAATGTGTTGCCAGACTTTGTAATAGAGATATCTATTTATCAATACTTCTTGCATTTTTTGGGAAGAGAAGGACAGTATTTTGCTTCCAAGGAAAAAACAGCATACAAAAAAAAGAAGTTATTCTATGTTGTTGTTTTGGCATACTTGGCATGAAGCAGCGCAAATAAACTGAAAGGTTTGCAACAATTCAAATCCCAACTTTATAGCTAATAGAAACATTTCTGGGAAAGAAATATCTTGAAGTTTGCTATATTCTCCATTGTAATTTCTGCTGCTTCTTTGTGACCAAATGGCTGTAATGATGAAAAGTGGCAAAAATTCATCATTGCAAAGATTGAAAAGTGGTAGTTAATTTGTGCACAGAGGAGTTTTTAGGGGTTAGCAAATTGGGCTTTGACTTTTTGGTAGTTTGCATCGATTTTGTGCTTCTCCATGACATCTATGTGAAAATAAGACCAAAAATCAAGTGAATGTTTATTTTGGACTATACTATAATCAAAAGACATGTATTCACCTGGCACTAAGAAAACTTGCGGTCTGAAAAAAAGGTGGTTGCAACGCTTTCACACTGTTTAGTGGGCATGTCTTTTGATGAATCACCACGTCTGATTGGCTGAACGGCCATTAAATTTATTGTTTTGATTCTCGTTATTGGTACATGTCATTCATTATACAAAAAAAAAAAAAAATGTTTGGAGTTTACCTGAAATCGGGTAAAGTTATCTTATTAGGCAGGCAGGCAGGCAGGCATGCAGGCAGGCAGGCATTTCTCAGCTGTTGATTGTGGGGATGTGGAGATGCTGATCTGATTGGTTCGAAGAATCATTAGAGATCAACCACAATTGTATCTCTTTCAATAGCATTTGTCACTCAAAATGATACAATGTATATGAATTCTGTTTTGACAGCTTTACCACTTTCAACCATATAGTGTGACCTCCTTATATCGCGTACCTTGGGAGACATAATAATACAACCGTGATATAGCAGAGGTATTCTAATTAGCGCGGTCCACCTGCCACGCCCCCTTACGGAGATTTGCAGTGTGTTCGCTCAACCGTAACGATCGCGATTTTGCCTGCCTGCTCGTTACGCAATAGTAATTAAGGAGCTGATAACCGAACAACTTAAATAGCATGTAAATACAAAGGTTTATTGATATAGACTCCACATGATAGTAGTTTTAATTGAGATTAAGATTTACAGGAAATACTGGATTAACTACATAGGCCTATATAATTACTACCTACTATATGTTTTATCACAATACAACAGGGCAATTCCTCTGTTATCTGGTCTTAATTGCACTTCACAATACTGACCCTTGACAGGTCAAAGAGCTCTGGTCTAGGGTTCACAACAGTGTGAATTGCATATATATTCATAACTATTGAAAGGTGTCAACTGCTGTCAATCCATGTAAAAACAGGACTAGACCTATACAGAGATATTCAGAGATATTCAGAGACAATAACAACGGCGATATTGCGGAGGTTCGCGTTAATTGAGGCGCGACATAGAAAGGTCAGACTGTACAATTATTGTTGTTAGCTACACCTGAATTTTGAATATAGTCATACATTTTAGTATAGGGTCTGGCTGTGTTGACAGTATAGGTCTCTTTGATGGTCTTGGCACTGATTTGCAAGGCGTGGCCTCACAAATGCGACTACCTGGTGAAGGGATCAGGTGACTGTTACAGTTCTCCATTATGTGTGTACTCAAGGGAGGTCCTGTATGCCTAGTTATTGATTGGTCTTCCTGGATGATATGCCAGAAATTCATGGTTATTGACGTTCGTAGGTATTGTGCAATGGCCATTCTTAGGCTATCAGATGTAGTCATTAAAAATGTGATAAGGTGTCCAGACCCATATATTTCATTATTGGTTTTTGAGAGGGTATTTTGAAGTCTGAAACATTGAAACAAACATGATTTATAACTATTTGTTGGTCAAGAGGTGTGGTGTTACCTCAAAGAAGGAACAATTTAGGTGACAATTGTTTCACAATGGACTTCTCTTCTCTGGTTATTGGTCCCTGATAAGTGATAGGATTCGCTTTTGAAGACTGCAAGTTATTGCACTTGATTACGAAATGGTTTTTAAAGTTACATTATAACAGTTATAACTATTTCTCGATTTGCATAAGTTTGTGTCCCAATGTTATTAATAGATAATATGAGAATTCTTTATTTTTCTGAAGAAACATCTCACACTAGTCAGTTTTCATACAAGTAAAGGCCTTCCAATTCTATATAAAGCTCCAGGGATAGATTGAATTACTGTTTATTATTTTTTTTACTGAAGCCATTCTGCTGATTGTCAAAATGTGTAGCCTTTTCCATGCTGGATGTGGAGAGAAAATACCTGGAAATGACTGGGATATTTTAGATATGATTTGGATCACAATAACAGCCAGTCCAGGATAAGTGCTGATGAAAATGTGTTGAGGTCATTGCCCTATGCTCACACCTTAATGGGCGTTGTAGCTGTTGCTATTATTTCTGAAGTGTTCGGTAAATTTGGATAAGCCTTTTGATCATTGTGTAGCTCTAACTGGTTTGGGAGGGGACTGTCTGTCTGGTGCTACAGCTGCTGCACTGCTGCTGCTGCTGCTTCTAGTGCTGCTGCTGCTGCTGCTACTGCTACTGCTGCTGTTTGTTAGATGGGTGCCTCAAGCTTTGTCACTTCACTTGTATAAATCCTGATGCTGCTGGAAGTGACAGTCACTTGTGCACGTTTGAAACGTACATTTCTAAGAACTGCTTGGTCATTTCTATGAGGACATCTTTTTACCTGGACCTTTTGGAAGTTCTTCAGCTGGAGAAACTTTGTTTTATTTCTAAATGAACAATTGCACTTGGGAGAGCAGATGTGTGACTGTTGTGCAGATAACAGCGGAAGCCTTTTGTAGAAACACCTTTGGACTTAACAGGTAAAGCTATTTCCTTTGAGGTTCCTTCTAGGCACATTAGTGTACTGTTTTCGGCGATTGTCCTGTTCTCGCTACTTCTTTCATCTTATTTTATTGCATTTGTATGGCTGTTGCATTTTGTGATCAGTTTGGGTTTACTAGGATTTGATGATCCAGCAAAATTGCCAAACGCTGCCACATTGCCACATCCTTGATTCAAGGCCTTATCGGTCGCATTGTATGACAATGTTCTGCTCAGATTAAATTGTTCGGCCAATTGTTAACTGTGAGCCTGTGGGGCTTCCTGGCTTCATTGGCATTGCTCCAGCAGCATCTAACTTGGATAGTTGTTTCTTCGGTAGGTTTCTGGAAATGGTTATGATGCATTACTTCAATTCAGGTAGCATGCAGTGGTTCGCTTGGTCTCCTGCAAACCGTCTTATTTTATGAAGTCATATTTCACTGGTTTTGCTGATTAGGAAATGTGAAGTATGAAGTGTCTGGACAGTTGCTATGTGGACATGCTATTGATAACTAAGCGTGAACGCTTGATAACAGATGTGGGCCATGTTTATGATGCTGCTTGGACTTGTTTCTAGGAATATTGATTCTCAGTGATTACTGCCTGACTGTTCTATTTTATGACCACACGAGGATTATAATAACTTGAAATATTTATAGGGTGAATCAATATTGTCTGATGTACAAGTTCATTGTTTGATGGTCATTTGTTTATATTGTGGCAAATACTTGGATGGTTGTATCATATAATGAAGTCTTTATTTTACAGGCTTTGGACCAACTCCGAAAAACAACTGGTACAGTAAAACTTGTGATAGCAAAACCGACCAAAGCTGAAAACAACAACACAAACTCCATCCAGGACGAAATGACTAAAACAGACGATTCTGAGATTGTTACCCAGGCCATCGTCCAGGTGCAGCCTG
This sequence comes from Alitta virens, assembly GCA_932294295.1. Taxonomy (NCBI): domain Eukaryota; kingdom Metazoa; phylum Annelida; class Polychaeta; order Phyllodocida; family Nereididae; genus Alitta; species Alitta virens. The sequence continues at coordinate 69,718,663 of OW028573.1, forward strand.
AGCAACCAGGTGAGTGCCATGGTGATATATATCGTCATCCTTCTTCTATGTATGCAACACACACCTTGTCATAAAATATCCTACGAAGACCACACCTATTTTCATGCATTCCTAAAACAACCTGAAGACGCACATCCTTGATACAATAACCTTTGTGAATGTCATTAACTCTTAAAATCTGGTTTGGTGGTTTGCTAAGCAGCTGAGGATGAGGTAACTGCTAATTCTACAGAGGTGGAGGAGACAGCAAATGAGGTTTCTGCATCTCCTCAGGATGAGGAGGGTGAACCTCCCCAACCTCAGGATGCTGAACCTCAACCTAAGTTAGCACCTCAACCTGAGGAGGTGATACCTCGGTCCCCAGGTATGGATTCTCTCAATTCTCAGTCACCTGTGTCTTCTCTCACACCTTATGTTTCCTGTACACCTTCCTATGGAATTCAAAATCACATCTGTGCCCGAAAATCACATTGATAAAACCAGTGGCAGCTCCAGCACTTTGCAAACAGCTCTTTTGATGAAAAAAATTGCAATAATGCAGTTATTACAGTTTATAATATTAATTTATATATAAAATATAAATGTATGTATGGAGGTGTCACTGGATAAAACCTATATGATGTAGACTTCTTAGTTTGCTCTTACCGCCAGCACATAAACTTTTTGTTTCTCTGCACAAGACAGACTATTGTTGACTTATTAATATGAATCACTGTGTCACTTTGCGAATTACAATATTCAGTGATAGTGAATACATCCCTGTTTAAAAACGGGCAAATTGGCTCATATAAGGATTATGAAATTACTCAATAAATTGGTGGTTCTTCAAAGGGGTGTAATGGCATTTGCTGAATACTGTATATTTGTGTTTACACTGAAATATAACCATTAATTGACCTTTTTACTGTTCTGCAAATTTAATTTGTCCAAACCCAGGATAAATTTTACATTTCATAAATTCTGAAGATTTTGTGATTTTACTTAATTTTTATATTGTGATTTTGATTATTTTATGGCAGTTTGCATTTTCTTTGTGATTTTCTGATTTGTACACAGGCATAGTAATTGTGATCTAATGAATATAGAGTATCTACGTATTATGTCTTGCCTTCCAGTTTTGTTGTTCTATATAGGGTGGGTTCTTTGTAGGGAAGGGGTCAGAAATAAGCAAAGATATGTCGTTCTGTAACGGTTGTCATCACACGGTAATTACGAAAGCCAAAGGGGCATTAGCTTAATTATTTTGGATGTATTAAGAGCAACAAACTTACAGATGAAGGAAGTAATGCCAATACATCTGGGGAAGAGGCTACTGCTGAATCAGATGCTAAGGTTGCTGAGGGTGAATCCGCAGTTGCTGCAGCTGCTACAGAAGAGAGTAGTGATGCTAAGGGAAGTGATGGAAGCAGTGGTGATGCTAAGAAAGCAGATGGTGACGATAGCAAGACTGAGGGTGATACTAAGACTGAATGTCTTGAAAATGCTGATGAAGGATCAGAAACAAAGAAAGATGAAAGCAATGATGAAGCCAAGGCTGATGAATCGCCTGCTTCAGAGATAAAGGAGGGCAGTGAACCAACAGTTGATGCTGAAGCAAAAGTTGAAAATGCAGATACAGGTAGCTGAGTAATAGAAACTGACTTTTGCTATTGATAACTTGATAGATAGATAGATATGTGATGATTTTCTTGTACTGAGCAAACCTCTTTTTTTTATGAAAGAAGGCAAACCAGCATCAGGAGAGGCAACAACATCTGCTAAGGGTGAGGGTATGAGACACTGATCTCCCTGCCACGGAGTGAATCACGTTTGAACGTAGTTGATAATATCATTAGCACCAAAACCCCGCACCTAGGTGTCCCAATATTCACATACAATTTACCACAACCAGCTGAATTGTAAGATACATCACTGGGTAAAGGTCACATATAATGCATACATCCATACTTCATTGCAGTTCCAATTTAGAGATTGATGATACAATCACTTATCAGACATTGTTCGCTGTTCACAACGGACAGTTGCCCTGCCATTATTGCTGCATATACAACAAAGACTAAGCATTTCTGAAGTTATCAGACACAGGTTCACCATTATGCACTACAAAAGCCATAATCAAGAGGCAACCATTACAACATTAGCAAATTAGTTTCAACACTAAATATTTTACACTGATTTCACCCTGGGTTTGTGGGATTTAACTTCCCATAATCAAAAATTCTTGCAATGACATGGATAACACCAAAAATTGTATGCGTTGTTGGCCATCAAATTTCCAACAAATTACTTCTATGCTTCATGTGAGATCAGTGGCTTAATGCTGAACAATACATACTGTTGATCAATCAATGCATTGGGTGTGCCCACTGTTAAAAACCGATAGTATGTCATCTGGTTCTACATCCAACTTTTTTTATTGGTTCTTTTGGTGTGAATCAAGTATTTTCAGATTATCGTATTGAACCTTCATCCAAGTGTTTGATGTCATACATTATAGAGTTCATAGCTTGCATGATGTACATAAAAAAGACTGGAAGCTATTGGGTAGCTTTATCATTAATGTCATTTTGTGATAAAAAAAATTCTCTTTATTTGCAGCCAAAGAACAAACACCTGTGATTCAGGAACCTGAGGTGGATGTGAACCCCGCCACATGTCCGATAACACCTGGAAAGGAATGCACCATTGAAATTCAGAAAGGAAAATCTGGACTTGGTCTTTCGATAGTGGGAGGCTCAGATACTTTACTGGTAAGTCCTATTTGGCCGTATACACTACCTTTATTTGCCATGGTGTTTACTTTACAATAGGATACAGACATATTACTGTCATTCGCTCGCTTCCTTTGCTTATTTCTTGTACAATTGTATTCCTGTGTAACTGAAAGAAACATTTCTCTTCATACGGTACACACTGTGCTAATGGCTTAGATGCAGTTTGTCATATAATGTTGTGCACTTTTCATACCTAACCTTTCTTAACTTCTTGCGTTAATTCACTAATCAGCCAAAGTGGAGTGAAATGGTGAAGGTTAGTAGATGCACACTTCCAAAAACATGACACTTCTGTATATTTTATTCATAGACAATTTGTAGTTACTTAGCCAGTTTCTTAAGCCACTGTCACACGGGCCGGTTGTGCCGTAGTGAAGCCGTAGTATTACGTAATAGTTGCGGAAATCGCTACCCGGCTCCAAGCCGGCGGCCCCAATACGGCCACCCGTGGATACCCGTGGATACCCGGCAAGCACCCGTGGGACCCTTGGCCCAGCCGCGAAACCCGGCCCCGGTAGCCGGTTGTGCCACGCTTGCATGGCACAACCGTAGAAATCTCACGGGTGAAAAAAAAAACAAAAAAACACGTGGAAGCCGACGGGTGACCCGTGGAAGCCGACGGGTGACCCGTGGAAGCCGGCGGGTGGCCCGTAGGAGCCGGCGGGTGGCCCGTAGAACCCGGCGAATTATTCGTCCCTAATTTCACCCCGGCGGCTTGTTGAGGGGTTCTACGGGTAACCCGGCGGCTTTCACGGGTAACCCGCCGGCTTTCACGGGTAACCCGCCGGCTTTCACGGGAAACCCGCCGACTTTTTGCTACCAGCGTCAGCGTAGGCAGGGAGGTATATACTGAAGGCTGCTGCTCCTCTAATATTAGTCCGATTTTCCTCAAATAAAGACTGCATGGCAGTATAGCTCATACTGATTCCATACGTATTTTCGGATTTTAAAAAACCCGAATATTAAGCGAGATATTTGTCTGAGAAGGCAGTTGTCTTGCGGTGGCTGCTGCTCCATTTATATTAATCCGATTTTCGTCAAATCAGGATTGAATTGTAGTATAAATCATACTGATTCCATACGCGTTTTCGGATTGAAAATAGACCAAATATTAAGCGAGATATTCGTCTGAGAAGGTAGCTGGGTTGGCGGAGGCAAACAGTGGTGCTCTCGCAGACGTCCGCGCCCTGATTGTATCAATGCAGGGCTGAGCCCTTCTTTAAAATGCTGCTGCTCCCCTAATATTAGTCCGATTTTCGTCAAATTAAAACTGTATTGTAGCATAGTTCATACTGATTCCATCATGTTTTCGGATTGAAAATAGACCAAATATTAAGCGAGATATTCATCTGAGAATGGTGGCGGCCAGGTGCTCTGTGTATGGTCATGACTTGAATGGTGTGGTCAATATTTTTGACCATGATATATATACATTGTTTGGATGGGCTTTATTGCAATTCATTTCTACTCATTCTGCCAACTGCCATGACCGTTATGTCAATTGCTATTAGCATGTTGAATGATATAAAGAATACAGCAAATGCTCAATACATGTGTCAATTGCCTAAATTGGGGTTATTTGACCTGTCATTTCATGGATTGTTCAAAGATGACACAGTAATTGCTGTTAGGATTTTGAATGATATACAGAATGGGTGTAGAGAATACAGCAAATGCTCAATACATGTGTCAATTGCCTAATTGCCTAAATTGGGGTTCTTTGACCTGTCATTTCATAGTTTGTTCAAAGATGACACAGTAATATGACATTGTCTTGATTGTCATTCACAATTACAAAAAGATGTAATTGCTTTCATTAATTAAAAACATTGTATTCTATTGTAATTACCAGGCAATGATTATATTTGTATATTGGTTTTTTTTTTATACATGTGAACATTCTTATCTTTTTGTGTTAATTTGAATCTTATTGTGATAATAAATTATTATTTTGATCAGTATTTGTGTATATTTTTGTAAAATTTAAATCTAATATTAATATTGTAATTAGTATTTGTGATTTGATCTGTGATTTTATTTGCTATCTTTTATGTACTTATATGTACCAAATATTAAGCTAGATATTCTATATTATATAATAAGCATATAAATCTATCTGTCTCTCTAAACTATCTGTCTATCTACATATCCGATTTTCGTGAAATAAAGACTGAATTATTCAGGGAAATGTGTAGAATTTATATAATAGTTAAAGGTGGGGAAAATTAATGGAGTATACTAGGCACAAACAAGAATATTCTTGTTAATAAAGTTAGCAATACCTTATAGAGTATAGATATGTAGATAGACAGATAGTTATAAGATCTTAACCTAATAATATGTTACTATCAATAATTCATTGATTAGTATCAATAAAAAACGATGATAAAACAATGTTTGTTTGCTTGTTGCCAATAAAATTCCGACTTGATAAAGATGTCTATGGAGCTATAACAGCTATCTATAGATAGATATACTCTACTTTAGAGTAATCATTTTAGATATTTATTTCATTTTATATAAATTATCAATATTTCGTTGTTGTTTCTGAAAATAATCCAACTGGAATTAATATTGATATTGCATGTTCCATCCATGATCAAAACAATCTCCCTCTTTAATATGCATAATAAACAGGAATCAGTTGAAATTCAGAATTTCAATTAATGCTTGTGATCAATGATGAAAAAGTATGACTTACCCCATTCTTTGTATTATTCAAAATGCTAATAGCAATTGACATATATAGGTTAATTGACTTTACAAAACCAAAGGAAAAGTCCTTCCCATTGGCCAGTTGGCAGAATGAGTAGAAATTAATTGCAATAAAGCTCATCCAAACAATGTATATATAATGGTAAAAAATATTGACCATACCATTCAAGTCATGAACATACACAGAGCACCATGCTGCCTTCTCAGACGAATATCACGCTTAATATTTGGTCTATTTTCAATCTGAAATTCTGTGTGGAATAAGTATGAACTCTTCTATAATTCAATTTTTATTTGACGCAAATCGGATTAATATTAAAGGAGCAGCAGCCGCCACCAGACAGCCGCCTTCTCAGACGAATATCTCGCTTAATATTTGGTCTATTTTCGATCCGAAAACACGTATAGAGTCAGTATGAATTATACTACAATCCAGTCTTATTTGACGAAAATCGGACTAATATTAGGGGAGCAGCAGCATTTTAAAGAAGCGCTCAGCCCTACCTGCATTGATACAGTCAGGGCGCGGACGTCTGCGAGAGCACCACAGTTTGCCTCCGCCAACCTAGCTACCTTCTCAGACGAATAACTCGCTTAATATTTGGTATATTTTCGATCCGAAAACCGGTATGGAATCAGTATAAATTATCCTACAATTTAGTTCTTATTTAACGAAAATCGGCCTAATATTAGGGGAGCAGCAGTCTTTTAAAGTATACTCCTGGAAGCTGTGAGTTACTCCTACTACTCGCCGGCTTACTCCTACAACCCGCCGAGTCACCCGTAGAACCCGCCGAGTCACCCGTAGAACCCGCCGAGGCACCCGTGGAACCCGCCGAGGCACCCGTGGGACCCGCCGAGGCACCCGTGGAAGCCGCCGAGGCACCCGTGGAAGCCGGCGGGTAACCCGGCGGGTGACCCGGCGGGTAACCCGTAGCGCCCGGCGGGTGCTGCCCCGCCCCTTTTTGCTGCCGCCAAACCGGCGGAAAGAGTTGTTACATAACTATTACGTAATACTACGGGTTCACTACGGCAAAACCGGCCCGTGTGACAGTGGCTTTACTTCATTATTTGTAGCATTAGATATTAAGTTCACCCTGTATTAGCTATACATGTGTAGAGAAACATAACTGTCGAATATTTATTTGTCACTTTATTTGATCGCCTGTAGAATGGCAGTGCCAGCACTGTAGCATGGAGGTACAGAAGGTGTATATAAGATTCACTTGTCATCAATTGTCATGGTGGTTATCTTCAGTGACCATGAATATGCCTAAATTAATGGTTGAGATGTATATTACTTCAGCATTGAATAGATGATAAACACTGTTTTGTAACTGTATTTAAGAAATTCAGTTCCTGTTAAAGATTCTTCAGTCTTCGTTTATTTGTAATTTCTTTGATCACTTTAAAATGCGGTATGCCAACTTGTCAAGGCATCATAAGAATGAATAGTCTTTCTCTGCTGTTATTTTTAGAATGAAATAGAAGTATTGTAGTGTATGTTGGCTAGTAAAAGTTACAGAATAGTGCACATTTGACTGTTGGTAAAGAAAATCTGCTCAGTAGATATTATGATTTTATTAGATTTTATAGTTTTGAATATCTCCTGAGCTTCTCTCATATTATCTTCGTAATGTGCGCCAGATGGAATCCATAAAATTTACATTTAATGAATACCTAAGAATGAGTTATTGATACCGATATTTTTCCATTTTAGGGTGTGATTATCATTCACGAAGTTTATGAGGATGGCGCAGCTGCCAAAGATGGCCGTCTGTGGGCTGGAGACCAGATACTTGAGGTTTCAATTTCAATTTTTCTTAATTTGTAATTTTGCTTCACATGTTTGCTGATTGATCTGTTTAAACAGTATGACCTTTCCCTATAATCCCGATGGTCTCACAATTAATCATTTTGTTATTCTGTACAGGTTAATGGTGAAGACTTGCGTGAAGCGACACACGATAGAGCTATTCAAGTTCTACGACAGACACCTGCCGCAGTAAAGATGTCGGTGTTCAGGGATGAAACGCAACTGAAAGATGAGGAGATGTATGAAGTCTTTCAGGTAAACTTCTTTTTAATCTCAAATGACGCATGATCGTGTTGGTATTTGTTTGGATCTGCAAATATTGTAAAGCTATACTGTGATGCTTTGTCAGAAAGAGCCTTAATTGTGCTATAAATATTTCTAAACTGCATCGATTTATAACTTTGGAACTGCTGTATTTGAATATTTAGTAATGAATATTTTTATATTTCTATAGGTGGAGTTAATGAAGAAGCCTGGTAAGGGACTGGGCATCAGTATTGTCGGCCGAAGAAATGACACAGGAGTTTTTATCTCAGACATTGTCAAAGGAGGAGTTGCAGAGGCTGATGGTCGAATGATGCAAGGCGACCAGATTCTTATGGTGAATGGCGAAGATCTCAAAGGTGCTACACAAGAGGAGGCTGCTGCCCTGCTGAAGGTACTGTGGTTAAATGCTGATTGCGAAGTTAGCAAATATAGTGCATACAACACAGTTGACGGAATTATAATGTACTCTCAGGTTACAAAAAACAGTTTGCTCTGACAGAATATTTATTTTTGGTATTTTTTCCCACAGCAAATGCATTCAACTGGCGCCTGACACAACCCTGTGATATATGTAACATTCATAATTTATGGTTCCTAACTTTTTTGTTAGGACAGGAGTTTGTCAAATTTATACTTTGTTATTTGGCTGCTTCCTGGGAGGTATTGTGTGATATAAATGTTGGGTACATCTGACAAACAGAAAGATTTTTATTTCATTTCAATGGGGTAATGTGTTTGTTTCAGACTTTAATGGGGCGCATCCAAATGCAACTCAGGAGGTTAAAGGGATCTCGATCCTCATCAAGACGGTCCTCTGCCTCAAGCAGCGAAAAAGGCATGAAAAAATCAGAATCAGGCGGACACAAGACCAAAGGCAGACATGGAAAAAGTGAGTCATTTTAGTCTGGGTGTTTCTGATGTGAAGAGATGAAAAAAAAATACATTGTTTGACCGTAGATGACTTTTAGATGCCAATAACTTTAAGATATGATTTGAATGCTGTCTTTTTTAAAGTATGATTTGAACCAAAACATCATCTAACTACTTACATAGCACTTGATTTCATATGATTTGTATTTTGTCATATCCATCAATTTGAATCAAAATTAATCAAACATTCTCACCAATATTATTTCTGTATCATGTTTGTTTACTCCTAATTTTCAACTCATGATTATGTTTCCATTACGAAGTGTACAAACGAAACTTACAAAAAAAAATTCAGCTGGTGATGTTTCATAAACCATTCATTTGTTGGATGGGCAAGCAGACAGGAAGGTTATCTTTGAATTTTCTTTGAATCTTTGTTTACATGTAGGATTTTGTTTTCCGTTGCTGCATTCAGATGGAGAGGAGGGTAACTGACGGGCACAGAATCATGTGTGCACTTACACAGTAATGATGTACTTTGCACATTATCGTATTGACGTTTTGCATTATTTGTGTTACTTTGTGACGGAATAGTTGTTTGGACTGTTATATTTATTTTCTTTAGTGACGTTACTTTATCCTTTATCTCTCATTTTATGTTTCTTATCTCTGTTTGACACCAATTCTCCTCTTTTTGAACAGCTTAAATCTCTTGAGACATTTGTATGAACCAATATTTAAATCTGCTCGTATCTGTCTCCTGAATGACTCTTCAGTACTATTTGATAATCCAATCTTATGCATTTTGACAATTGGTGATTGCACAATGTTTCAAGAAATCTCATTCTTTCACCTTTTCCTTTATATATCAGTTGTTCTATGTTATACCTACATGGTAATTTACATGATAGTTCTGGTTTAGTATTATTTTGTATGAGGTTAATTACGGTTCATTCACAAATTTGACTTTGTAATTTTGATCTATAATTTTGATCTATAATTTCTATACATTTGGTCTATAATTTCTATGCATTTTTGCTTTCTTCATACTTTATCTTTTAATTGATTGCAGTTTAAACAACTCTTCAGAAAGTGGTGTTTCATAAAAGAGAAAAAAAACTAGATAATATGCCGTTCACATCACCAAATCTTTCTTTCTTTTCCACAGGTCTGCCATCATCCAAAAGCTACTAGGACTTGGTTTACTTACATTGCTTCTTTCATCTTCAATGCACAACATTACAGCAATTTCCTCATTTACTACTGTTGTATTTTTATACTCCACACTAGTTTACAAGTCGCTACTTTGTTATTAGCTTGTTGTCCGAGGTGAAGCATTAATTGCGACCATCCAGAATGTGCCCAAGTTATCTTGTTCTAAAATTGTCTTTTTGATAATCAAATGTGTGGAAAGACATGAGGATCTGATTTACCATATATGCCAAAATATTAAGTCCTAAAAACTGTGATAAAAATGCCTGTGTTGAACTGAAAAGTCTCCCAAAGGGGACAACATGAAAAATTGTTCGAAAAAAGCAATTCAGTGTGGCCAAGTCAAAGAGCTTATGGAGGATTGAAGGATTAAGGAAGGTTAGCATCTTCTCTATTTGTCATGCCATGTTGTCTATAATTGTCTTTGATATCCTGTTCTTCTCTTCTCAAACACATTTGTGCCCATGTCTCACCACCAGCTTTGGATTGACGGATCATGCTGTGATCACAAATGCATTCGTTGTTTTGCACCATACCACTATTTAAGGACATTGCCCAAACTCTTGTGATCCTTATTTGCTTGATTCGTGTCTGTGTTCTTGTGCCTCTCTTCTTGTGTATAAGATCATTTGTTATGACCATGTACTTTGTTTCTTTTTTAAGGGTTCATGTTGCCGTGAATGTTCTTCTTTGTTTTGCTTGCATGTTCCAAGTGGTGTTTATCTGAGTGTTTCTTGTTTGTATACGTGTGGAATTTACATAAGTAAAGAAGATCCAGAAAGAGAGAGGAAGTAAGATTAAATAACAGCCACAGATTTTGTGGAAAATTACATTTTGCATCACGGTGTTCTGGAACAATCATTTGAGAGTTTCTTGATCTTCAGATCGACAATGTATATGTGTACACTTGACAAGTATATGACTACAAAGAAATTAATTATGAACAATTATTAGTTGCCTAAACATTGCTAATGACATGAGCAGTTTGTTTTATAACAAGTTAAAGGAGTGCTGCAAGTTGTGTAGTTCCGTTTCCCCACGAATGTCACGGGTGGTGAACTTCGATGTTGTGTCAAATCTAAATGGCGTAAAGTGTTTTCATAAGTCAGTAAAGTAAACTTGCTTATAGATGTACTTTATTATTATTAGGTTGGAGCAATGAGGAGGTCCGATTGGTAGAAATACAGCGGGATGATGATGGATCGCTTGGTCTAAGCATTGCGGGAGGAACGAACAACCCTGGTGGGGATGGTCCAATAATTGTGGCCCAGATGACCCCAGATGGACCCGCTGCCCAATCACAAGAGTTAAGAGTAAGTTTTGCATAACACAACATTATATTCTGGTGTTCTTGTGATGGCTGTTTCAGTCTTTACAGCATGTCCAGTGTTGTTTGACTAAACATTAACAAAATAATATTGCGCGTTTGATAAGCTGTTTATGTTGTTTGTCGAGTTGATGTTTATAACACACTATTAAAAAATGTTGTCTGTTTGTGTACTATTATTGATGTTTAATCAAAAATGAATGTAGATTGTTTGCCAATCACTCTTTAATCAATAACAATCCTCTTTAGATTGGGGACCAAATTCTCACCATTAACGGAGATCCAGTTGAAAATCTGACTCATGACGATGTAGTTGATTTGTTGAAAGCTGCTGCCTCCCCCATCCTGCTTCAGGTTATGCAAGGTACCATATCTTTTGTTAAATTCCTGGGTTTATATATCATGTTCCAATAGCACGAGTCTACTCCATGCACCCTCAACTAAGTTGTTTCGCTATTTAAAGAACTCAAAGATCTTGTCAGTTTTAGCAGTCCCACCCTTTTTTGCATCATGAAAATATTTACCTCCATAAAAAAATGATTTGAAGTCCATGACAACAGAATAAGCCAGTAAAAATTGACGAGCACCCTGGCCTAACTCATAACAGGTCATTTTATTATATCATATGATAGCCCAGATTTTGTAGTTTCACAGAATGACAAATTTTTTAGATGACCACCTAGGGAAAAATTTTCCAGCTCTGTTTCCATGGGAACAAAATTGATAAAAAATTAAAATAAAAGAAAAAAACAATTACAAAACATCTATGTTGAGTGTGTATTAATCCTGCACCTTATTACATTTTCTTGTTGTGTTGAGCATGTATTTTTCATTTATTTTGTTTTGAGCATTTTAAGTTTTGTTTTTACCAATTCATGGTTTGTGCCTCAAGCATGTTGTTTAACCTGCATGTTGCACTGTTGTCATTTACGTGTTCAAATATCCTTTGACGTTAAAGGCGCCATAGAAAACCTTTACACGATGCATCAACATCAAATGTCTGCCACCATGAAAAAACTTTAAAAAAAAAAAAAGGTTACTAAAAAGCCATATAGAGGAAAATTTTACGGTACACATGTAAATGACAACATGTACACATTGATCCTGGCAAACAGAGATTATGAATCTGTCTGCAACATCCTTGTAATGTTGTGGACAACAAGCCAGCATGGTATGCATGTTATTTCAGGGAATGACATTGTGTTAGGCACAGAAGCTAGCCCCTTCATCCAGCGCAACCAGGGCCTGAATATACCACCTTCTCCTCCTTCCATCCCCCCAGATAGTTCAATCCTTGAGTGGAGGTCAGTGACAGATAAAGAGTTTATAATAATTTGTTGCATGATTTACTTAACATTGCACGATAATAATGTGATGATTGTTGAAATATAATGTAGCAAGCATGATTTGAGTTTTTGTTGTCTATGTGATGCACTAGTTTTTTTTAAATTTCATATGTTATAAATGGTTTAGAAACTTTTCGTAACTAATTCAAATATGTTGGTGCGTTTGTAGAGGACTTATGTGATAGAATTGACTTTCTTAATTGCAGTGGCAGTACAGGTGAAGTTGTCAAGACGATTCGGTTGGAGCGAGGATCCGATGGGCTGGGCTTCTCCATCGTTGGGGGTTACAACAGTCCCCATGGCGACCTGCCAATCTATGTCAAGACCGTCTTTGCCAAAGGGGCTGCCGCCGAGGATGGTCGTTTGAAGCGTGGTGACCAACTCATTGCTGTAAATGGACAAAGTCTAGAAGGAATTACCCACGAGGATGCTGTGAACATACTTAAGAATGCACGGGGCACTATTGACCTGACCATCTTGACCTAATCATCCAAGAGTGGATATGATTTGAAACCTTACCATCAGCATTAATGAACTAAGACTTATACTAAATAATTTGCAATGATGCTAGACATCACTTGGCTGCCTGTAGCTCACTAATTCATGCTTTCCTCACATTTCTGAATATTTACTGAATGGTCACATTTGTACGCTGTTATCAATTTTCACTTGAGTTTATAGCTTTCATTTTATGGGAATGATTTTTACATTTTAGGAAAGTTCTGTTGTCCAATTAATGTTATTTGCTCCATGACTAACAGTTCTGCCCAATAGTAGTGTCACTGAGAAATTGAATGTATATATATATATATATATATATATATATATATATATATATATAACAATCAAAGAATCTTGAAAATGAACTTTTTAACATGATGTGTCCAATTCTTTGTGCTCAGTGTGCACAAGACTTATGGTGTGATTACATTTTCATGACAAGTCACTGCTTTGGTGAAGTTGGGAAAAAAAAACACAAAGTTAAAAAACTGCAGAGTGTGGATGAGACAAATTTAGAGGCTATGGGTGAATTGTATATAATATGCCTTAAAGCCTGAAAGTTGTATTTGGCCGCTAACAAATTCTTTAGTATTTGCTACCGTCTCAGTGAATGTCTAGGCATATTTGCTTGAGATGTTCCTGTCATGTTATAATTAATTAGCACTAAAACCACACACAAGTGTATAGGATAATTTTGTACTTCCATTGTCGTCATGCCATGTTTGTTGCTACGGAGCAAAGTCAACTTGTCGAGTCACTGGCAAACCTGACCGTGTTACGTCTGTCTAAATATGGGCAACCAAGCCCATTGTGTTTGATTTAAGTTCTACACCTTTAGTCTTGTTACAAGTTGATAGCATACCTATAACTGTCTATGTTCCACCAAGATAATAAAGTACAGGTGTACGGATTCCCAATTCAAGGTGTACATAATATATTTTTGCTGAAATTAAAATTTCAACCTCATGGAATGAATTTAAAGATGTGTAAATTATTGAGGAATGATAATTATATGTATATATTTGGAAAATTGAGGTCTGGTTGTTGAAGTTGATTTGGGGATTTTGCAGTACAATTATAATTATGCTTAAATTATTCAGCATGGAAAAAATTGTGTTAAAGGCCACTGGACTTCATATTTAATGCTGTTTAATCCAGTGACTTTTTATGAGTTGTACTTAATATTTCAATTAATCAAATCTTTTTTTTTTTTTCCTTTTTAAGGCAATCATCATGTCATTGTCCACATTTGTATCAAACTTTTTTACATTAGAAAATGTAATGTGTATACACTGATTAAAATGAAGATGTACAGCACACTTTAGTTGATAAGTAGGTTAGTCGCTTATCAATGAGAGGAATTTTTGCTACGAAAGACATTTGAAATTCATGATTTGTGAATATTTGAAGAATTGTACATAGTAAACTGTTGGTTTTAATTTAAGTAATTATTTTGCCGGCACCTCGGAATATGAAGTTGGGCAGATGTCTTTAGTAGTAATTATTCAGCCTTTTATGATTACGAGTTTGAATGATATGGTTATTATAAAATTTTAATGTTTTCAGAAGTTTTTATATAAAGTTGTGAAGAGAAGGGTTACAGCATAGTTGTTAATTTCTTTGTTGATCTATGCAAGGTGATGACTTTGTCCGCATTGAACTAGGGAACACTAAGTGTGGAATTGATCGGCACAGTGCTCTTCCAAATTTGGTGCAGTTAACATTGAGTTCCGTGAGGATGAGTTAAATGTTATTGCTGTTAAATCATGTACTACTAGTGTCTTTGAATACATTTGTTAAATTAAAATATGTACAAAACATTAAATAATCTGTTTTTATTTTGTTATTTACAAAAAAACATGAAAGGAAATATGATGCCTATGAATGATACACTGAGTAACCACATACTGTACAAATTAAATGAAAAGCTGGTCAGAGGTACTTAGTTTCATAATTAGCATAGCATCTAAATTCATTGGCTAAATTACGAGAATGTTTTGGTTGAAAATTGCATATGTGCACTCCTAGAAATTCTTTGGCCATATCTTCCATGGAGGCTCCTGAAATACAGAAAATATAAAATGGGCATACATAGTACTTCATGCACTATATTTTTCACACACTTTTACAAGGTGTACTTATTTACATAAGCTTTTAAGTAATAAATAAATGCAGAAAATTACAGGGTAGGGTATGTCTAACAATTTGGGTCATATTTACCTGTGCATAGAATAACAGGATTCTTTGTTAAGAATTTAATGGTCTGTGAAGTCTTGGATAGACATTCTTCTGATAAGAATGGGGGGTCAGCCACCACAACATCAAAGGCTTCTTGCAAAGATCTGTGCAGTCCTAAAGGATTTTTGTAATCGTAATATATGAAGTCCTTGCCAAAACTAGCAAAACGCTTGTCATATTCCAAAATGACTGCAGAGCAGGAACCTGGAAGCATTTTTCTTAGTTTGTGGTAAAGGGTGGGACAGCTGACACATGCAATTCTGGAAAGAAAATTGCTAAATGATCATCTATAAATTGGTGTTGTCAAATTTTTATGAAAAAGATACGTGTTGCTATATCACATTTATTACCTGCCTTTTTCCCCAGCAATGTGCAAGGCTTCCTTTGCCAGCATCTCTGCTGTTTCATCACTGTACCAGAACTGACTTAATTGCTGGAAAGAAATCGTGCTGGTCAGTGGCCAGTCATGTAAAGAATCATGGAAGCTCATGGATGGGTACGTTCTTTAAAGTCTGCCATAACTAAATATATTAAATATACAATTTATTATTATATAAGAGCTCATCAAGAAGTGGTACCACTGTTACAATTGAAAGAGCAAAAAGACCTAGATTAATTTGCTATGGTATTACATTGCACATCACTATCACAAATTATTTACACATTATATATCACATATGACAGTTCTACATACCCAGTCCTCAGCTACCATAGGGGATTCTTGACAATTCTGGGCATCATCTGCCACAAGTTCTTGTGCTGCTTGTTGCTCAGCACAAAATTCTTGCAAAGCAGCAAGCGCATGGCTGGACAACCGTGGTGTGTCATCATCACTGTCACTCATTGTGGAACACTGGAATAAGAGAAACACATTTTTGTCTTATCATGACTTATGTGATGTCCAGAGCCATCCTGTACCCCAGCTAGTCCAGAGAAGCTCAGACAGAGCTCTATCATAAATAATTTCAACATCTTGAAGCTGTATCGTGAATTGAATTTACCTTTTGAAGGATCCCCTAAAAGCCGACTATGGTATATTCATGGAACTGTATATTGCTTCGCATAGAAACTTCAACCTGTCATTGAGTGTCAACAAAACCCACGTGCGAGCTGTCAATTTAAGTTCATGAATTATCACATAGGTGGCAGTGCAAACCGTTTAAAAAAAACGGTTTTATGGTTGTATGAAGAGATTGTGGAACTCGTGAATTTACTGGGCTAGTCTATAACAACTTCAAAATTATCATAACTCAATAACAGTGCATGACACCATCAGAATATCGAGCAATATGCAAAAATTCAAGCGATACTCTTACGGCAGGTGGCGTGCAGATCGCCATCATCATGGCTTTGCTGGGTTGTTCAAGACTTTGGTGCTATCACAACTAGGCTATTTATTTCCATATAGCTGAATGTCAGACGTTGTTGTGGTACAGTATAAATATGTAGGCTTTAATCTAAATTTTTGAAAAAGAAAATGTTCAGTATGTCATGTATTTATAGAGATATTGGGTGGTGTCCTATTATCGCTACGTTACGTTACATAGGCCCTATCTTCTGAATTGAGATGCTCAGCTCAGTTGTCAATATCACTTTGTTTTACTGTATTGGGTTTTGTGTGCAATTTGTATGACTGGCATATTTTTACTAATACTAGTTATTTGTGTCAGCACCTGATATAATTAATGATGATATTGCCCTTAAGTAAAGATAATACCATGTTTCTATGTAGTTATTATATATATTGTTAACTGTTCATATCTATGTATTTAACTTGATTTATTTGTCTTCTTATTGGGAGGGGGGGGGGGGGTCATTTGCAGCTTCCATAAGCTTGAGGCTCACCTCCTATCAACAATAACCATGATAACATTCAACTGAATAGTATTTGTACTTCATGTTATTACTTTGTCCATTGTACAATTGGGTATTTTGTCTAATCCATCTGTAACTGTTATTGTTGTTAAATTAACCATATATATATATATATATATATATATAATTTCTCAAATTCTAATAACATGTGTTTAAGCTATCAATATATAGGAGTGGGGAATGAACCCTATCAGTCTCTGTAATTTGTCATTTAACTGTAGGCTGTGATTCAAAGATGGCTTCAAAAGAATCCATATTCAAGTATATCATTGTTGGTGGGGGAATTGCTGGTGTTACATGTGCTCAAACGGTAGGTATAAATAATTCGAGGCATATTTCTTCATTATTCAGTCAGTATAATGTCAGGCTTTTATTATATAACATTCAATCATTCATGTTGCAGTTATCTCATCTTTGTCCAGATGATTCCGTTTTGCTGTTAACAGCATCACCTGTGATTAAAGCTGTGACTAACTTCAGAAAGGTACTTTTATCTTTAGAATATGTTTCTATTCAGTGCCCCTGTTAGTAGGCTGTTACTATATATTAAAAAACCGTTTTTGTGTTTAGGTTACACAAAGGCTTGAAGAATTTGATGTCGAAGAGAAATCTGTGGATATTCTGAAGGAGATGTGTCCAAATGTTTCTGTGATTGAAAGTCCTGTTGAACGCCTGGATGGTGAGAAAAAGGTAGGGCTTGGGAGAACTTACTGGGAAGTGTTGTCAATGCACACATGATGAGCAAATACTTTCATAAATGACAAACTTTTTTGTAATCAATTTGCGTGTTACAATTTAGATCATCTATACAAACAAGGGACACCATCAGTATCAGTATTTATGCATATGCACAGGAGGATCTCCAAAGGTGCGTTTTTAACCCGATATTCAGATACTCAGAATATCAAATCATTCACTTAGGCCGTGTCGTAAACAAGGGTCTGGTGGATATTATTAAAGCAGGGCGTGATACGCAACAAAAGTAGGTCACTCACTGCGCCCATTAATTTTAACTAGGCAGCAAGCAAAATAGTTCTTTAAATTCTTCCTGTACGACGTTGCATCAATTTATTTAATACTGGGGATTGTCGACTTTTATTATCATGATTAATATAAAGTTATTTATATACATTCAGATTCCTTACTCCCACCACCAGGATTCTTGCTCCCCCAAATTCCCCAAGACCCTCTCCTGCAGAAAGGCCTGATATGAGAGGGTCTTGCGTCAAGACTGCTGTTTGTGCTAATTGCTAACTCTATTTTTTTGCTTGTTCATAGCTCATTGCCGTCAACCATCCATATGTTCTGGGCATTCGTGATACAGAAACAGTCAAGGTAGATTTTATGCAGTTTGTCTGTTGGTTATTAATTGCAGCTAAATTCCTTGTAACACTGTGTTTATAGAGATTTCAGCATGTTGTAATTTTGCAGGTTTTCCAAGAAAAACTAGGTTCAGCCAGACGGGTTATGATTGTTGGAAACGGTGGCATTGCAACAGAACTATCGTAAGACTTTAGTACCTGTTTTATGTCAAATGCAAATGTGCGAGCACCACAATAATTTTTGTAAGATTTATATACTGAACACGTAATACTTTACTGACTGCAGATTTGAAATAGAAGGATGTGACATCATATGGGCAATCAAAGACAAGCACATCACCCACACTTTTATTGATGCTGGTGCAGCAGAGTTTTTTAAGCCAGAGTTGAGCAAGGACAAATCAAAAAATCCTTTTCCAACTAAACGATTAAAATATACTGCAAAAGGTTTGTGTCTACATCAAACATTTCTGAAAATGTTTAAATGCCCTACACTGAGCCTGTTTATCTATTTTGATCATAATTTTTGTTAAGATGATGAAGGTTCACCTCTGATCAGTAAGAAGTCTCATATGGGTACAGCACTTGGGCCAGATTGGGCAGATGGTCTCAAAATGCATGGTAATGCTAATGTAAGTAATATCCACATTACATAATACATTAGTGATATCAAATTTAGTAAAGAACATGTTGCATGAAATGTATGTAAGAGAAGATAATCTGGAATAATACTGTATGCATTTTACAGGGTAATTACAAGCTTCACCTAGAGCATAAAGTAGAGGTTAAAAAACTTTGGAATCCAACTGAATTGAAGGAGGCCAAAAAAACACCTCATGAGATTGACCTTTCAGGGGCATCTTCAAGTAAGTCCTTTCATCACCAGAATAAAACGGTGTATAAGAACTATTAATTTGGCCTATTAAAAGCTGGAATAAATTTGCTTGGTTCTTTGAATTAATTTCAGCTGAATGGCCAGTTTACGTGGAGCTGACAAACGAAAAAATATTTGGCTGTGACTTTGTTGTCAGCGCAACCGGTGTCATTCCTAACACACAACCATTTCTGTCTGGAAATAAGGTTTGGAGTTTATATGTTGCTGTATTTCACTCAGTTTTATATCAATGAATTATTTAATTAATTGATACAAATTAACAGTTCCAGATTGCAGAGGATGGTGGCTTGTGTGTGAATGATAAAATGGAAACAACAGTAGAGGGCGTTTTTGCTGCTGGTGATGTATGCACTGCCACCTGGGAGCATGCAGAGAACTGGCTTCAGGTACATACTCTAGCAATAACTTTATGTAAGGCTTCTAAGCAAAATGATTGGCATGACTGTTTTTTTCCCTCAGGGTAGACATACATTTTCCATCAGATACAAATGTGGTCGAGTTGCACCCTGTCATGTGCAAAACAATTCACATGATCAATGTTTTAAGAAAGTCTCATCTATACCTTTTTATATTCAGATGAGACTCTGGTCCCAGGCAAGACAAATGGGGGCTTATGTGGCAAAATCTATGGTTGCCAAAGATCAAGGCGAAGACATCTCTATGGATTTTTGTTTTGAGCTTTTTGAACATGCCACTAAATTCTTCAATTATAAGGTATGACCATCTTCCAATTTTCACCTAATCCTGCGAAATTTGTTATAGATCAGATGAGAGAAACTATGTAACATAAGTAGCGATGTCTACATATTTCCCAATTTTATTGTCAACAGGTTGTGTTGCTAGGAAAATTCAATGGACAAAATTTGGGAGAAAATGTGGAACTGTTACTCAGGGTCACCAAAGGTAAGATTTAAACTTTACAATATAGGTCTCTGTTGCTTTGGGCTTTCAAAAAATGTTGACAGTTACCAGATATTCATAAATGTAAATCGGGTTATAAAGATTCATTGCTGTGTTGGTAACCAGCAAATGAAACATTATTTGTCAAACAGATCATCTTCATTATAAATGAATTTACCTCTATCAACAGATCAAAACAGCTGAAAATCTTTGATCAGTTAAAAAAAATAAAAGTGTTAATGGAACTAGGTATTTACTGCAAAAGCTACTGCAGATTTTTGTGATAAAATTTGGAGAACTCAAGAGTTTATTGTTGGTGTAAATAATTTGCGCATTGGATATGTCAGAAGGACCAGTGATAGTCATGTCAGATTTAAATATAACAGACTGTACTATGACATTTTTCCCTCCATTATCACCAGGTGACAGCACTTAAAAATCAATTCTTATAGCCTCATTCTGGGCACTTCTTGACTATCATCAGGTGAAATGAGGGACTATTTTGATGTGGTTGAAGTTCAGCCACTGTTTGGGGAGGTAGTGGGGAGTCTCCAGAATGGTTATAAAATTATCCAATTTAGTAGATTGCCAAATTATTATTATTAATATTTTTAGAAAACACGACAAATAGGCAAAAATTGGACTGTGTTTGCTGAAATTGGTGCAGTTCTTGACCTTGCAGGGGTGAGACACTGTGTTGAGGCCTCTGTTGTAACTGGTCTGTTTATCTGTCAGGAGAGCTGTCAGGTCTAGTTGTTCATTATACTGTCCTTCAGTGAAACTTTCTTATGTGGTGTACTACTGTAACCATTTGGTTGTAAGGAAGTTTTGATGTGCTCCATTTCTTCTTTTCTGTCATCTTCATCAGATACATATTACTGATCTCTTGTGTTGGAGATGGTGATTGGAGTCCAGTGCAGATATTGGTCTGTATGTCTGAACACTTTGGTTTTGGTGGTGTCATCATCTTCTAGTATGACCAAGGTTTCCAGAAACGGTAGTGCTCCATTTACATATGATTCCAATTGAAATTTAATGCATTGGTCTTGTGAATTTACCATATGCAAATGAGGGACATGCTCGCTTGGCTAGCCTTGTACCCGCATTTCTGAGCGTGCTACTGCCGCGCGTCTATGCCGGTAGCTATCGGTGACCCCACTAAGACCTCTTGTCCGGCCGTGTTGTCCGTATAACCTTCCATGTAGATTCTGTGATTCCGTATTATCCAATTTCCACGATTTCAGATGGTAATGACAAAATGACAAAAATATATTTGTATAGCATACGGCTTTGGCGCGATAAATGGAATGGCGACATGACACACCTTGTGGGTTTTTTACAACATTTATCACCAAACCATGTGCCATGATGTGGTTTGCATCTTTTACAAGCTTAGAATTTCCACACATGGTTTAAGTGCATATTTTCTTAATTTGCAAAACACAATGCATCTTCATCGTTGCGTTAAATTAAAATTTCAAAATGGGTGAAAGTTATTTCTCTTTGGCCATAAATCACACTTTGCAATTGTCACATAATTTCCTCTATCACCCTTATGTAAACTGAACAATTATCTTGAATGGGTCTGCTGAAAAACACTTTCAGTGGTTTGTTTGATGCTGAGATAATATGACAGATTATTCTACAGTACCAGATTCCTCTTTTTTCATGCCTGAACAACTTGCAGGCAACAAGAGAAGGGTTAGCAAATATCTAGTAATCCAATATGCACATTGTCAAAAAATGCAACAAGTCTTGAAACTTTTTGTGTTGATTTTGACATGAAAGCAAACAAAGCTCTCAGCTTTGTGTTTACATGCCATTGACTCGATTTGCAGTGATACAACAATGATGTTTTACCTGTTTAATTTGGAACCAAGTCCTGTGGTTTTTAAAACATGATTTTTCTCTCTCGCGTACATTTTCAAAATCTTTGCGATTTGGTGTTATACATACACATTTCAAATGAAAAACTCATTCCTTGAGGAAATGTTTGAGAACAGCAAGAGCACTGAATTTAATTGAAGCTTTTGAGCTTTAAAAGTAATTAGTCCCCAAATATGGCTTGACAAATTGGAAATGAGAGAGAAAAAATGTGCACTCAAGTATGACTGGACAGGTAGCTTGGTGTGTTAGTCTGTCGTTTTCCTAATAGAATGTCACATGAAATCAATGTAGAGTGTATGACAGCATTTTGTAGTCCTTGTGTAGTGGCTGTGTGACTCCTAGTGTCAGGCTCTGGGTGTCTTTATTAGTTTCATAATTACATCCTGTGACGAGGGAAGAGTCTTTGTGGTGAATGCTCATTCCAGCCATGCTGTTATATTGTCTTTTTATCATTTTCCTTACATACTACCTGTCTTGTTATAAGCAGATAATTGGCAGGCCGGGGTGACAGGCGACTAATTCTAGCAGTAAATGACAGTTCAAAGGCGTTCGGTGGCCATTATATCTGAGATATGGGATAACAAGAAGCAGCAGACTCTCAGTCACTCTCTGTATATCACAGTGGAACACGTGTGAAGGTGAGACAAAGGCAGTTTATATGATTGGCGTCAAAGCCATGATTAAGATGACAATGTCCCCTGGCACTTGGTGATAGGAGCTAGGGCATTTTGGCATGGCCTTCCCTCCACCACAGTCCTCACCTGTCTGTTGAGGTCATTACAGACGACCTCCAGCTGAGAGAGAAGGGCATCCAAGGTCATGCACCACTGGAAGATCTCCACATGACCAAGGGCACTCTCTGCTCACTCTCTCTGATTTCAAATGTCCCTGTGTTTCAAGCAGTCTTAAGTCACAAAAAGACCTCACAGGCATGTGCCTGACGTCGTAAATAATATCCCTCTCTTTTTTGTCTCACTATGTTTGCTCTTCACATCTATCATATTTACTTCTCTGGGATTTTGGTACATATGTACAATGTCCTCTAGCTCGTACAGGACTTCTTACCTACAGCCAGTTGTAAGAAAGTCAAGAGAAAAGTTAAACTCTTTAAAGTTAATTGTATGGAGAAGGAAAAAAAAGTATTGTGCTGGAGTTTTTATTGTAGGACCTACACCTAGCATCTTGAAAAATAAACTTGAAGGGTTGAAAGGTCATGTATGACCTCAAGTCTCAATGGAGCTGTGCTGTGGAGTCTA
Source organism: Alitta virens (assembly GCA_932294295.1). Taxonomy (NCBI): domain Eukaryota; kingdom Metazoa; phylum Annelida; class Polychaeta; order Phyllodocida; family Nereididae; genus Alitta; species Alitta virens. Next base: position 69,741,864 of record OW028573.1, read on the forward strand.
AGAGAGTGGTTCTATAGAGGGAAAGAGACCGGGGATGTGGGCTCAAAATTGCCATCAAGTTGTGAAGGGAGCTGACTTGGAGGACCAGGGCTACACGACCTGCTGCCTGTCTTCTCTCCTTCCGTCCTCACCTCTGATCTCATTACTGCTGCTAGTTCACACCTTAGCCGCCAGGGGAAGAACAAGAATGAGCGCCACCTAGCGACCTTTTCCTCATCAGTCCGTGCTAAAGAATGGGGAGATTCGGCTTGTGGTGGAAAAGCTCCAATAGATCATGGAGACTTGTCTGCACTTTGGCTGGAGGCGACAGACTGCAAAGATGGCTCTATTTCAACTCCTTTTTCTTAACATTTTTGCGCTGAGCGAGTGTTGTGGCCTGGTCCCCTAAGCCACTCATTAACTCAGCTTTTCTCACTTGTCTTTTCAAGTTTTTGGCGCGACTGTCTGTCACAGTGCACAATTTCACGAAATGATTCATTCTTTTGGAATCCCCTTACGTCTCAATCGGACCACCTAAGTGCGACCAAGTGTTTCTTACATAATTAGCCAATACGATTTTCTTTCGAAAGTACCAGGCCCCTTCCCGTTGTATTATGTAAAAACACAAAGAAAACCAATATTGGAAGAAGGCGGGAAACTGTGCCTGACAAAGGCGGCCAGCCAAGCAAATTATTAAATCAGCTGGCATTTCAAAGCGCCATGTAAATTGTAAACCTCATTTGCTCATGTCTCCGGGGCAAGTGCTTGATTGATAATTCTCAAGTGGCGCAATTCTCCGACTTGATTACCTAGGGAGTGTTTGTTTATTCTATTTCTTACTTTTATGCAATTTCTCATATTTTCTGAACGACTGAGCTAATATACTTTGCTAAAATGGACATAACAGTCTTTGCATTGAATTCTTAGTGGAGGCTGGCCAAGTTTAGCACTGGTGCCAAAAAATGTCAGTTTGCTTTTGAGAAAATAAGATCCCTTATTCACATATAGCAGGTCATTTATATTGAATGCGATAACGTCCTTTCTTATTTAGACACAATCTTGGGAACCATTGTGATATAAAATGCAGATATACTAAATTTGGCGGTGTCCTTTACTTGGCCTCTCAAGTGGTATTTGGTTTAAGACATTCCAGAAGTGCTTTTTCATCCTCGCAATTATGGATACATTCTGAACGCTAAATCTGCAAAGTGTGTTTTTTGCTTGATCACCCAGTGAAAGTACAATGCTCTTTACCAATCTTTAGTTGATTTTTAGAAGACCAGGCTGCAGTAAGACCCCATGTACAATTAAAGGGGGCAAGTCCAGACAACCAAGGCAAATCTAGGAAATAAAAAAAACATTTTGGTTATTTAGGCTACTTAATGTATTCCAACGTCTTGATGAGGTGAAAATGGTACATGACAAGGATTGGGATCCAAGACCTTCGAGAAGCTGAATGATGCCTTAACCACTGGACCTCCAAGTTGTTTTGCAACGAATCAGTAGGAAATAAGGCATATGGGTAGAAAGCACATGCTTGGAAACTTCGGAAGTAAGTTTGCTGGTTGGAGACATTTCTGGTCTTCATAATGCTGGGCAAATCAGGCATCAGACAAGGAGCTGCACCAAGACATCAGCAGCTGTTGGCTAATCCTCCTTAATGGAGTCCAGTTTTTCCCTCCCAGATGCAGCAACATCCTCCTTCGTCTCAAGTTTAAATCCCCCCTCCCTTAAAAAAAACTAAATAGTGCCTTGTTGATCCCTGCAAATCCAAATCCTGGCAGATTTCTCCCAAAGGATTTGATGCAGTTGCCGAGAAATTTTCCTAATTGCTCTGCTGATCTGCCCAGAATCGTTGCATCATCCAGCAGCTGTCCTGGTCAGCTTGCTTTACTGTGTGCATTTCCAGCAGGCTTTTGGATGTTTTGGAGTTGTAGTAGTTTCAAGGTTTATTTTTCGCATGCTCCTCCAGGCTGTTTGATTTGTTATACAGTGTAGTTGGTTTGGCTTGCTTTGAAATTATCAGACTATAGCTTGTTAATGATGTAACTCTACACAAGCACACATGTAGAAGTACAAGGCCTTTGTCCTCGATGTGGTTTTATGTTTCTTTAAATCTTGGCAAACGTGGAAAATTCTGCTGTTCCAAATTGATGTTTGTTGTCATTGGGAGAAACTTTATATTGTTTTGACTGGTCCATGGATAAACGTTGGTTTAGTGATTACCTAACCAGGTTGCCACATGGGCGTTTGTGTGGGAGATGTGAGGTGGATGTGTGGGGGATGTGTGTGGCATTGGAGGGTGTGTCTCCTAAATCCTGCTGCAGTGTCATGTTTGAGACCCAGGCTGATGGCCTCCAATGATAAACATGTTGATTGTGAAGACAAATGAAAGGCATACAAGCCCCGAATATCTGCCCTGCAGGGAGAGATTAACATCCTATGCATAGGAGAAGGAATCCAATGTGCCTTCATGAATATTAAACAGAGTGTGCCAGAGAAACTTAATGTTTGTTGCCACTTTGTAGCGACGTCATGCTTGTTTGGCATTCCTAATATAAGCCAAGTAAAACCTTGTGTTTGATTTGTAGAAGTTCTACTTTCAACATCTTGAATTTGGTTGATGAATTATTTACAGTGGGTGCCTGTTGAATGCGTTGTGTGTAAAGATGAACGATTGGATTATTCATTGGAAAACATTTGTACCTTGTATTGGAAGATTGTATTGGAACTCTTAAATTTGAAAATGTTGACTTTGAAATGACAGACTTACCATATTGGATGCATATTTGTATGTTGCCTTTGCTGCTTAGTGGGTAAATCAGATGAAAAATATTGATATATTTGGTGGAAGAATCCTGCACTAGGTGGCCATATTGCTACCCAACCACCATATATTGATGAATACTTTGGTTTGTAAAAGAAATCGTCTAGGACTTTATATTGTATTTTCTTTTATATCTTTCAGGTTTGGAGTACGTGAAGGTTGTGATGCAGAACGGCCGGATGCAGGGGGCGCTGCTGATCGGAGAGACCGACCTTGAGGAGACCTTTGAGAACCTCATTCTGAACCAGATGGACCTGAGCTCCTTCGGAGAGGACCTGCTTGACCCAAACATTGACATAGACGACTTTTTCGACTGATGCGGAACCCTCCAGCTGCCCTTATCTTCCTGCAGATGACCTGATGCAATCTCGGCAGCATCAGCAACCACCCCTTCCCCTCTCCTTCCGGACTTATCTGCTTGATATCCTCACATATTGTGTGCTCACACTGACTTTTTCTCTCCCCAATATATTTTTTCTGCCCTCAGCCATCCCCGGTTGTTTGCTGTCCTCCTAATCTTTTTTACTTTGTGGGTTTGCCCTTCCTGAGCACACCGGGCAGTCTGGTGGCTTCTGGTATATAGCAGCATCCTCTCTTATACACTGTAAAGTTCTCAGAAAGCCAGTTATTCTTTTACACTATATATTGTAGGTTTTATTGCCTGTAGATTGGAAGGATTGTTAGTGTGTTATGGTAGTGAGATCATACTGAAATGGGCAGACTTATGTAATATTTTTACTATTGTCTGTTATCAGTTTTTGTATACATTGTATATATATCTGTAAATAAACTAATTTATGAAGATAATGTCATGAGTCTTCCTTGGTAGCATTTGGCTTGCTTTTAATCGGGTTGTTGCTCGTCATGCCACTGACTCAGGAGATGTCCATAACCATATGGTTATTACAAGATATTGCCTCTCATGATCATAGAAATCTATTCACCATCATTCTGATTATTCTGGTGGATCATATTATCCGCTGCTTATTATTACAAATGTCTTTGGAGAGAGGCGGAGGTAGCAATTTTCTGGCTGGCTTGGCAATGTAGTTCTGCAGTACAGGTGCAAGCTGTTTGTTTACATGTTACATTGTGCAGATTGTGCAGTTCCAAGCAAATCAATGTCTGCCTGTAGGCTTATTAGCAATTTCATTTGATTTGCTTCAGCTTGACTGCTTTTTATGGCAGGTTAAAATGCCCTGAAAGTTACATGACATTGTTTCGTTATAACTTGCTCTAGTTCATCCAAGGTTATAATATATTTGCATCTGCCAACCCAGACTCAATCCTCATGGATTTAACTGAATGAATTAGCAAGACGCTTAATAATTAGTGCCGTTGAGTTAGGTTTTTTCTTGACTTCTTGTGCGAGTCATTTTGTGTTACCAACATCAACAAAGGGAAATTCATCTACAATTGGAAAGAAGTTTCAAAGTTGTACTGGTTCTACGTACACTGGATTACCCAGCCAGCTGCAGTTTCTTGTGTACTTTGATTTCAACTCTAGAGATTCCATCGAATTAACTGCTTACCTATTTTTTATGCACTCACTAATATTTTTCACCAACTTGGGCGTTAAGTTTGGTCTTTTGATGTCAACTGCACCGTAGTTAGTACCTTCCAGCAAAATCTGAGTGCATTACAGCCTTTTGCATTTGATGTGACAAACAGGCTGATCATTCCCAGAAGCTATTTGATGGCTTTTTGAAAGAGGCTGGCTTTTTTTTCCTTTTGCTGTCTCTAAGTTCTGAGGTTCTTGAGGACATTCAGTTGCTGCTGCTGCTGTTGCTGCTGCTGCTATTTCTTCTGCTGCATCCATATGCCTGGATGGGTCGCAATAGAGACGAACTGATATGACTCGCAACTTCACAACAAGAAATTGTGTGATAAACCATGTGGATAACTCAGACCACTATTACCGCCATCTACAATTATCAGCAGAGCACTCTAGCGTTAAGCATAGTTGCATCAGCTGCTGCCTTTCTTTTCTTGCCTCCCTGCAGCTGCATCTAAATTGGTGTCCGCATCACTTCACATCCCATTGTTTACAAGCGCCAGCTGGAAGTCTCTTTAAAACATTCTGCGTTACATTACTGTAGAAATTCAATATTTCTTAGGGAAAATCTTCCTTTGTGATATTAAAAAAAGCTAAGATAAAAGAAAAATGCTATAAATATAATGTATTACAACAACAATTTTATAAAAGGTGCATAAACGCCCACTACTATTATATGCCCAAAAACAGTAGTCCTACTGAGATTGATGTACGCCATGTTGATCACCACCTCCATGAACCGTTAACAATTTGAGGATTTTTAGGGGGCCATAAAAGTGTCAATAACTCTGTTTATGGCTATATTGACTGTACATACAAACTTCTCCAGATCAGGTGTCACTGTCCTCCTGCGCCTTTGCTAGCCTTGGGGAAAGATGGAAGTTTCTTGGGCGGTTACCACCATTAGGGACTTAAATGGCCTGTCATATTGTTCTGTGAGTGGCACTTTAGCATGGCACTTTCTCCCACGAAGTGTCGCAGACAACCAGAGGTGTGACAAACAATCGCGATCGTTTCTTCAGCGATTCGTCATAAGCGGAATTAGTCGAAGTCAGTCAGGCGTGACTATGAGCAGTGAAGCGTGATTGTTGCTCGACCAGGCTGCGAAACATCGATCCCGGCTTGTCCATAACAGACGAATATAGTCCGATTCAAAAATATTGATGCAGTTGGCTGTGTCACACACAGATGAGATTGCATCCGCATGAATATTTCACACTGGATGAAGCTCTCTCATATCTCAATGGACAATTTTCATGCAAATATGCAATTTATTTCCGCCCCACTTTATATCCTAGACCTCTAGCATCACGAAATGTTTGCCATAATCATTATGCCGCAATATATAAAAGCAGCGGCTCAATAATAGGCTTCATGAATGGACATTGTTGTCAAGGCTATTTTGGAAAGAAGCTCAATGTTTATTGAAATGACTCGAAATAGCGCGGACATGTAATCTGCAAATATGAGCTTATATATTTCAGAGCACTCGTAAATATTAAATAGTGTCTTTTTAAACTAACCGATGCGCCTCTATTATGTTGAACTGAATGTGAAAGTCGGGGAAAGAAGGTAAAGCCTTCCGGGGATCCTGTCAGAAACAGCCACGATTATATTAAAGTCAGGAACCATTTTTAAGAATACCATAATACAAGTGTCTGGTCCACATATTTTTCTAAGTCCTTGTATTGTTTAAACAATACTTAGCTGCCAGCTGTTTGACTTGTTTCACAGTGGAGGCCTAGAAGTTTGAAGTCTAGAGCTCCACGTGAGCTATTACATTGTATAACAAGAAGAGCTAAGGATGAACTCATGCAGGATGTCCTGAAGCCAGGTTGCTTGCAGAAGCTCAGCTTTCCTGTATGGCCTTCATCTTTATTCATAACTCTTTAAAAAATACAGGAGGAATATAAACCTTCGTGGTCCATTCTCTGCGCTCTACTCAGCCGATCTTTGCATATGCAATGTTTGCAGACGATATCGAGCGGCCGCGGGAAAATTGCAGACGATGAAAATGATCATTCTTTTGTGTTTGCTTACGTGACGAGAAATCGTCAACACAGCTCATCTCTCTCTCTCTCCTGATTTATAAATGGCAAATATATCGACCCATGTTGTTTCCACATAGTGCAATAACTGCTGATCTCCACCAAAGTGACACCGATGTTTCTTCTTTGCTAATGCTGATGGAAAAATTGTTTGAAGCTTTTTCTACTCGACGGTGTAAACCATTATAGTCACATTTCCAGATAATAACATGCTCTATGAGCCTGTTTGTTTTTTTTTGTATCATTTTTTTCCTGGAATATTGCTTTAGGTAAGCATGGATAAAAGGCATGACAAACTGGAGGTATACCATTATGGATGGTATATTAAGCAGGGTGCTTGACGTAAGCCATTAATCATGTTTTACGAGTCTTGGACGAGAGAAAACAACAGCAGCCAATTACCCACTCATTTCGGACTGAAAAAGCTCAATATTGTGTCTATTTGTAATTGCTTCATTAGAGACTATTGTATGCGAATGGTGGTGACATTATCAGGTCAAAGAGAATGTAAGTGTGTCGTTTATATATAGATTAACAATATAACTGTGCTATCAAGGAAATAATGACCATGCAAATCACCCATTATATGACCATTGATACCATAGCTCCAGGCTAATAAAGCCAGACTAATAAATGGCTGTGGCCTGGTGGAAAATTGCTTCGGTTTTGCAATTCAATAAAAAGACTCCAATGAATGTGGTGGAAGCCTAGCGGGTGCTAAGTTGCTGCTTATTTGTAGTGTACACAGACTGATGAAGTTATTTGGGCAGAACCCCATTCATGGCAAATGTATAAATCAATGTTTTTTTAATATCAGAAGATTGTGTGTAACCCCCTGCCATCACTTGCAAGATTCTTCTGCCCTGTTCCATGCAGCCGAATATGAGGCAGACCTAATGCATTTGCCATAAAGGATATTTGAGGGCACAGATTTATCCCCGCCTTGGAAGCACACTTGTGCTGGGGTCTGCTGCTATGGTTATATATTGCACTCTAGTGTGTGACCAACCATGCCACAGTTGATCACACTTGCCTGTCCGGACAGCCTGCTATATGGTGTGCAGTCACAGAGCGCTTGTGTGGTTTCCAAAAGCCCTGTCCACATCCATCAGCCTCCTTGCAGGAACCTTGCAGGAACTGCTTCTGCAGCTGCCATGGCTAATGCTCCACCATTCCTCACATTGCTGCTGAATAGTTTAGCCCACACCCCAGTGTGTGTACACTGTACTGTAGTGCGTGACCTATATGAATATACTTCCGACACTGCTTTCTATGAATATTTAAAGCTGTTCATGGGCTACTTCTTCGTTACATACTTTCATGTAGTTTGATAGCGGTTAGGTACCAGAAGTACTGTAGCAGATGTCATGATGAACTGGTATAGCTTATCAGCACCAAGTGACATCATTTCCGTAGTATAAATGCAATCAGTATTGTTCGAACGAAGGTCATCATTGTGCAATGTGCATTGTTTAAACCGGCAACTGAGCATGAGAGAGGTTGGCCACACTCCATTAGTGCAGCTATAACAATGACCACAACGTTTTTCTTATTTACGTACTGTAGTGCGTGACCTATATGAATATACTTCCGACACTGCTTTCTATGAATATTTAAAGCTGTTCATGGGCTACTTCTTCGTTACATACTTTCATGTAGTTTGATAGCGGTTAGGTACCAGAAGTACTGTAGCAGATGTCATGATGAACTGGTATAGCTTATCAGCACCAAGTGACATCATTTCCGTAGTATAAATGCAATCAGTATTGTTCGAACGAAGGTCATCATTGTGCAATGTGCATTGTTTAAACCGGCAACTGAGCATGAGAGAGGTTGGCCACACTCCATTAGTGCAGCTATAACAATGACCACAACGTTTTTCTTATTTACGTGGTGAAATCTGTAAAACCCTTCTCTGTAGTTTTATGTTTTTGATTTACTTAAACACATTATACGAAAATGTGAAAGTGGTGTTACCGAAAGTAAAAAGATGTAAGCTGAAAACAATGTTTCTTTTTCACGTAACCGATTTCGTGGAAGCCTATATGGGCGGTAAAAGAACATAAATTGAATTAGTGTAATACGTTTGTGTGAACTGAGACTGCCTTGGCATACAAACAAAGAGGAATAAGCAGTAAAAGAACAAGTTTATCTGTTCTTTTTCTGAAGATGAATGGGCAATATTAACAATACAATAGCAGCCTTTGAAGGAATTTAATTGGGCGACCCAAGAGCAATCAATTTTATCGTGTGGCGCAGGCAGCTTGGAGAGCAGATAAAAACATATATGGAGGATTTGGCGATTGTTCAAATGGAATTGGGAGATGTTGACCTTATCTGGCCAAGCACGTCTGGCTTTGTTTGCTGTCCTTAGTAAATACATTAAATTTTTTCTCCTTCTGTCCTTCTGTGGAGCCATCCATTGCAGCTCTGCATGGCCATATATCAGAATTGTAGTCCAGAGCTGCTGGACTGGGTGTTAATCAAGCCAAAAGCTAGAGAGTAATCCAATGAAGAGTTGCATGGTCATGATAAGGAATCATTACAGTCAGTTTCTTATCCCACCCAGGAAATTACATGGCATGAAAACCATCTCTATCATCATAACTCATCACCATACATGTCATTGGCAAAGAGAAAATGTGATAAACGATCCTCCCCATCAATGCTCAGTAGTTTTTATTGTCAAATCCTGCTCATCACTCTGAAATAGAATTAAATTCGCTCTTGCCTCACTTTATGGCCAATATAACATTCGACTATTGTGCACTGTGGACATCTGTTCCATTCTGTTGTCTGGCCTACGTGTTTTGGTATTAAATGAGCATTGCCCTTGGTTGCCTAGACTGCATACGAATTGACCCACCTGCCAAATGACCAATTAACGCCCTGACTGACATTACATTTTGCCTGATTAACTGACTATTGACTTCAATTGATCTTGAAAACATAGAGGCTTTCGTTGTGATTGTCTTGATTGATTTCTTGCTCCTAAAATGTCTTAAAAAGACAAAAATTTCTCGTCTGGAATTTGGCTTTTCACTCTTTGCCTTTTAATGATCGATGGGATTGAACTGAAGCATTTTATCAATTCTCTCCTTTGTTTTGACATTGTAACAGCTGTTGAAGAAAATCAATTTGAAACAAATGGCAATTATTTTTATTACTGCACTAAAACTTCGAGCTTTAAACTCCCGACAAGGCTAAAAGCAATTCACGAGAAAGCCTAACATCCAATTCTCCTCAATGGGTAGTGGCTGTGACACATGTTTATCTAATCTGACTAAATCATTTGCACCAAGGAAATCCCACATGGATGAATTACAGTTTAATTGACTCTATTAAATTGTGCTTGGCCTGAACCTCTTTACTGTACACACGGATGTTCATAAGCCTTTTGCTGGATAATAGGAAAAACCCTTCAGTTTAAACTGACACAAGGTATCAGCCTCATGGGAGCACCATCAAAAACACACCTTAAAAGATACACATAAAAGATCATTGTAATATTATACAACACTGATAGATGTCTTGACATGATCCACTCATTGCTTTTCATACCATGTAAAATTCACCACCTATGGATTAACAGTTATGGATTTACAGCCTGCATGATTAAAACATAATTTTTGTAAAAGAAGCTAAAAAGTAAAAACACAAAATAGAACGAAACAACAAAGGTAAATGTGGTAACAAAAACAAAACCGCACCAAAAACGAGCTCAGTGTAATGATCAACAAAATTTGTGACAAACATAATTGGTAGCTAATGTGCCCTCCTCTGCCTTCAGCACACATTAGACAACTGCCTCATGGACGTGAATTATCACCTTCTTATTGCCTCGGAAGGATGGCATTTGAGCAGCGGAGCAAATGTCAGAACCTGCAGAGTGATTTGAAGACTTCCCCAAACCCTCTGTAGATATCAACAGGTTCTCAATTGGGCAGTTGGGTTGGGCGGTCAAACCGATGCTACTTCACAACTTCGTTGATATATAGCCTTTCTAGGTCCAGATTATAAGATATAGGGCTTCAGGTAGAATCTACTAAGCTACGTATGGTTTTAAAGTCAGGCGAATCTGAATAATGTACAGTTAGTTTCATTAAAAACAGCCCGTCATATTGAACCTAGAAAAACTAGACACCTTTTGCTATACGGTGCCACCTGCCACTAAATGGAGCTGTCTGGCTATAGCTGGCTACTCAAAGCTGGATCTAAAAGTACACGCAGCACCATTTGGTGCATAAGTTGCCAGTTATGCATATTTGTCATTTTTTGTTGAAAAGATTCATGTCGACTGCACATACATATTTATGATATATTAGAATTTCTTACACTTACCAAGGTTTATATTATTTCAGTGGTGGTGGATGTAAGCCTGTTGGTTAGAAGTAGACAGAAGCGGCTGGCTTTAGCCAGTTATAGCCACAGCCAGGAATAGCTGTCTAGAGTCGACCGTATTTTTCTAAACTTACTGTACTATTCCTACTCATGAAGTCCGTATTTCATAAAATAATGATGTGGAACACATCCTAATCTCACTTATAAGACCAGACATTCGTGTATACTTAGCAGTAAGTGTAGAACCAATCAGTTTTAATGTATACCTCAATCTCAATTTGTGCCAGGGTGGTCGTGATAATGTTCCACTGTATTTTTATGATTCACCAGTTTAATCTCGAAAATAGAACAGACACCCAAGATGAACTTTTTTAAGCAGCCGTGATATCTCCATGCGAACACACTAAGCCCAGCCAGTGGTAAGCCATTCGTCTCGTGGGAAGGAGGCTGCTCCAGTTCGGCTGCATGATTGTCCGTTTGCAGCATCCTCATTATTTTGACTTGTGCATCTGCAACTGATGGGCCGTTAATTACCTTCTCATTTGTATTCCTCTTTTGAAGTATGAGTTGCGTGCTGCATCTGCTAACCACGGCCAACCTGAGCTTGCCAACCCGAGCTTGCCATCCCGAGCTTGCCATTCTGAGCTATCCTGAGCTTTCCTGAGCTATCGAGATACAAGGAAGGATGAGTGAGCTCATTGTTCATTAGTCCCTGGCTTTCATGGTCTGCCACACGAAAGCCCCTGCAAATTATACTTCCATATCTTTCGTATCAAGTTCTGGTGCAATCACAAGGCTGCATGGATTATATCAGGTCTTGGCTGTTACACTTTCATATTCATTTCTCATGTAATCAAACAAGCTGTATGGGCATAGCTGATGTATCAAGTGTAAGCTAGAAAATACGATGTTTTGAATTATCTTCAATTGCATGAACGCAAGCTTACTGACATTTCGGTTCCACCTAATCGTAATTTGTATCGGGCTACACACAGTAACTGTATCTTAGATCTTACAACGTGTGATAAACTACCATACGATGTGTGATAAACTGCGAACGAAAAAGATAATATATAGTTGTTGTAAAACCATATAATATATTATCCAGCTGTAGTTTATTCTGAAACATTGCCATGTCATTAAGAAAAGACAATGCACCAGCCAAACTGCAGCTAATGAGCTTGAATATGCATGGCCAGGACTCAGAAAACAGCGGTGATGACCTTTGTGTACATTGTATACGTGTGCGAACTACATGGTCTACATCTCTGATGTAGGCACTGATGAATCGGTATGTATGCGTGCGTGCAATACCATAACTTTTTATGCATCAAAGTTCATAAAGACACAGAAACTTCTGCAGTAAGTTCAGACTGTTGATGTAGTCTTCAAAGTATTCCAGCAGGCAAAGGAAATGCTGAATGTTCATATACTGCATGAAATGTGATGCCTATCTTGGTGCAAATTTTTTTCAATCTAGTTCTCCTACTATACTGTTATGGCAATGCTAATGGGATTGCCAGTATTCCAACAACTGATGGCCCCTTCCCATGCCATTAGGATCCTGCTACTGAAATGTTCCTGGCAGGTCCCACGCAATTTCTGTATTATGTTCCACTGCATCAGGTGTACTGTGGCAGATACTTAGGCAGCTAGTAATGCGATAGAGGGATGCTGTCCATGACAATAAAGCAAAGTAGAGACAATGACAAATTGTACAATACTATGAGTAAGCTAGTTTGTCTCCGAGGTCATTGTAAATTAACATTGCATGAAGGAGTTTATGTATTACAGCCGAATGCAACGAAGTGCACCAAATCTAGTTCAACGTTGTCTTGTGACATCATCTTGCTGAAGTGAGTTGTAAAGTCAATTTAAGGACAAGATGGTAAAATACATTTGCAAACAGAATTAACAGGCAAAATGATTGTCTGTAATTGGCTTTAAACAAAGAGCAACCTTAGTGACGTTGGAATCACACGTGCAAAGTGAACTTCATAGACTACACTTCGTTGCATTCGGCTATAAAAGACTTCTTATACTTGCCTGAAGCAGCAAATGGTTCTCACTAAGGATAAGACTAAAATAGTAACAAGCATTTATTATATAAGAAGTTTTTCCCCACAAGTAAGGATTATGGACCTATCGATCAATCATGGGAGTCATTATGCCAAGAAATACATACACATATAGCTATTTTTGCCTTGCCTGCCTCAATTCTGACTCATGAATATTCCTCATAATCACCATTTCTTGTACTCCTCCCATTAAATGGCAGAGGCTGGCTGGTGCAATTTGAGCATGTATAATTGATACATGAATACACTAATGGGTTTTGTCATATTGCTGCTGTGGGAAAGAAACCCTCAACAATTGATTCTCATGCTGGGAATTCACATGAGTGATGAGAGGAAGCTCTACTTTCCAAAAATCGAGTTTGCTTTGATCATTATCGTAATTCTCAATAACGCATGAAGACATCTTGGCGAAACTCGAGCGACATTTGGCTGCTGGAAATTGCTGGAAAAGTGCAGTTAATTCCGACGTAACAAGATGGATGGCTCCATCAGCCAGACACTAATCCATCTTAAAGAGCGGATTTGGGCAGGAATAGGTATTGTGCTGCTTCTAACTCAGACCAAAGACAAACATATGTTCTGTAGGCCTGCCATGGGGAAGGAAAAATGCCTGCCATCAGGCGGTTTGCTCTGAAATGTAAATTGTCTGGGGCTGAAAGGCAGCTGCTGATGTATTAACATGCAGGATAAACACTAGGCAACCGATGAATATGTGTCAACGGGAACAGGCAGCTCGCATTTCAGCTGCTGGAGCAGTTAGGTCGGCGGAGAGATATCTTTTGAATGCCGAACTAATTCATCAAGACGACCAAGTGCGTTTTCATGTGTCCGTCCGCGCCCTGGATGCCTGCTCAATTAGGACCAAGGCATGTTGTTTAGTGAATCCATCCTTCCTGCAAATGGCCCTGTTTGGCATACGGCCGATGGCTGCCTCCCATGCAAAGTGGGTCTACTGCCTTTAAATGTTCATGGGCAGCAAGTTCTGCTATAACTCTTATTTCAATTGCTGCTGGGCTTATATGCGGCACTTCCCGCACACCATTCTGCAGATGTTGTTTGTTCTTTACATTGCGTGGCATCAGTTGTGAGAGAAGCAAAACACATCTAGATGTTGTGATAAAGTGACCATTTGTGGGCTGGCTGAGCTGCCTGAATGCAGTTAATGTCAGAATTGACTTGCCAGGCACGAGCAAGGGAGGGAGAGGGGACTAGAGGGGATTAGGTGGTGCTGTAGATGTCAGCTAGAGGGTCACACAGGACATCCTTGTCACAACCCATCACAGCCTCCTGCCTGTTCCGTCACTAATGACTCACTCAATAACAGTCTTGTGTTTATAGTGCTATAGCACCTGCTGTTGACATTGTCTATGACCTGAGACGATCATTGCGCGTGTGTTAGGCCAAGAGATGGTGGGTAGGTCCAGGAAGACCCAGGAGGGCGTCTTGGCGCTTATGGGCGATTTGGTTGGCCAGGAGGATGTGTAAGTTGGGGTCATTAAGGCCATGGCTTGATGGTTGTCGTGATGGGAGGTGTTAGCATCTCCCTGGCGACCCGCTGACCTTCCAGCCTTTTGCCTAATGACGACGGATACAGGAGTTGGGCCTTCCAGGGCGTCACTAATGAACCTGCCTCCCCAAACCTTAATAAGAAGTGATGACCCGCGGAGATGGACGATGCTTTGGCTGCTTGCCTCCCTCTCCATCCCATTTGCCCGTCTCCATTATGTCCGATTCGTGTCTCACGTCTTGCAGTCGCCTGCGAGTGGAGAATTGCTCGTGAACGGATGAATTGCCCCTTGCTTTGCAGGAAAGCCAAATTAGCACAATGTATGTCACTCCCACACAGCCCTTAGACGGCAGACGCGAGCAAAAGATCTTGTTATATCGCTGTGAGGAGAAAAACATCTTCAGTTCGAGTGCAGTGTGAGACTTCCTACCCGAGGATGGGGGAGGGAATTGCCAAGAATCGCCTAATACGACATTTGCTTTAGCATATGTAATGGAGAATGTGTACATATGAAATATTTCCCCTCATTTTAGTTACTGCATGCTGGGAATTCCATTTGCACATGAGATATGAGAGCGCAGCAGCCAAATTGATATGATGAATGTTGGTGATGGCGGCTTCCAAGGTTGGCGCCAAAAGGCAGCGTTATGGAAAAGCAGGCACTCAGCTGCGGTGCTGATGTTTATGATAGGAGGACATCACGTTGGAACATTATGAATATTTGAAGTTATCGCGGTGAACGTGACAGTTGGGGTTGAAAAATGGCGTCGCCTAAAAGAGCTTATCGTTTGAGTCTGTCGCCCAGCAGGTCAGCCTGGAAGGCTCTTGTCTGCCTCTGAGTTAACGTTCTAAAAAGATGCACGACGCTCAGGTCACGTGGCCTCATATCTGCGCATGCTCAGTGCCCCCCAAACCGGTGTAAGTGCTCGATCTTGTTAAGCAAGCTGCGAAAATAGCACCTAGTATAATACCCCTGACCGCTGTGTTAATGCAAACAGCCCTGGGTATATAAACCATTGTGATCATGTTTTACGACATGCAAGCCTCCATAATGATGTAAATGTAAACAGCAGCAGGCCGCACGCAGGTCCTGGCAATCTTTATTAAGCCGGCAATATTCCGAGAGCCACGGGGCTTTGTAAGCAATCATGTTGCGCAAATGGACAAGTTCTGCAGAAGTTTGTGCAAAGCATTTGCATAGCAGTTTCAGAGCAGAGCAAAGCAGAGCGCAAGTACAGCCAACAGGAAAGACACGTGGGAGGAACGGAAGTGTCACAATGCTGCATTGTAGGACGGCTGCTGTGATTCAGTCTCGCGAGACTCTACGAGACTAGAGCATCCGGCCAAATACCATTTAGATAGAGGAGAAAGGGTCAGTGGTCGGTCTGCACACAGAGGGGAGCCTCTCTTTGTACAGTTGCGGATGAAGTATGTTGCATGGTTCATCCACAGAGCAATGGCTTGGGTGAGTGAAAGGGTCAGTCTGGTCTATAGACCATTATAACTGCTCGCCTGATGTAGACTCCCACGTCCTTCCTACATATTGCGTGGTCTTTCATCATTTGCTTCAATAAAACTAATTCTCTATGTGCAATAAATCAGCTGTAAGCTGGGAGCAGGCGCCTTGTTTGAACAGGGACACAAAAGACTGCAACGGACGCAGTAAATTAGAGCCGTAGTGTGATAAACCATGGCTGTCAGGACATTCATCCTCTGTTATTACATGCAGAGGAGAAGGCACCACAGCGGGGAAGCTGGTGGAGGACGGATTGTCCAGTGTCCTGCAAGGTTCATGTGTCTCCCTAATCGTTGTATCGTTGTATCGTTGTATGTGGTGAATAATTGGCGGTCTGCAGAGCGTGTAGGATGAGGAGACTGAGGTTACAAGTGATGGATGGGGGGATGGGTGGTCAGGGATGATCGCTCGCTGCTCCCTCCGCATCCCCATCAAATAGATACTCGTTCAGGGGGAAATTAAGCAAGCCCCTCTGTCTCTTATCTCCTCTCTAATCAAAGACGGGCGAACCAAGGTCCTTGGCCTCCATGGAGTCCTTCCATGGTAGTCCGCTTTCGCCACCACTGAGCTAGGCCCCATGAGATCAGCCGAGGTCCTTCCAAAGTCCTGATGCCCCTGTGGTGGCTTCAGCGGCTGGCTTCACCGGCTTAATGATAAAGCCAGAGACAAACGCTGTGATTCAGTCGGTGTCAGACTGATGGCCGCCTGCAATTCATATGAAGGGCCGAGGTCAGCGCCCAAGACTGACCAGTGCGCCCCCTTGCCTTCTTACATGCCATCAATCTCTCCAGCGATTCAGGTCCGCAAAGGATCCGCCATATAACTGCCAACTGCTGCAATGAAAGGGCGTTTGCCGACCCCCAGAATGGCCCTAGTTGTAGGTTACCCAAAGGTTAATAGCAGAATGACCAAGACTGCCGCCCTTTGTCCTGTGAGCATACTGCCCAGATTCATAATATTAAACTCAGGGGCACTCTATTGTTTGGTACTCTCGTTTGCCTGCTGGTAAAATTTGATAAATTTTCTCTTGGGCCACATTCTATATGCATAAACACACATCATCCAGGAGCACTCGTGATCACTGTCTCCGGTCCATGGCTGCTGCATTTAGCTCCCGACTAATTGCTGAAGTAATTTACGGCCGTCTGGTTATAGATAACAAATTGTCAGCCAGGGAAGCTGAAAACTTCTGGCAAGGGATGAAAGCCTGCAAGACAAACTCCATGATGTGTATACAAACTCATTTCGTGACAGGTTCTTCTTTGAAGTTTGCAGTTGTGTGGCTATGCACTAATTAACCCGGGCCGTGCGCGTGATTTCATTGATTGGGTCAACCCATTGCTGGCTACCTGCAGTGACCGAATAGCCAGTGGTCACTTGGCGCCCTGCCATCTCTGACCTTGTGGCCTCAGACTTGAGGTCATATTAATATTTCAGGCATGGCGTTGTGGAATAATGACAGCTTCGCGTTGCTTGATGACGCCCGAGGACACGCCAACCTCAGGTAATGCATTAGGTGCGCCCCAAACATGCGCTCTGTCAGCCTCGGTGCTAAGTAAGTCACAAGCTAAAATGGCCGTCTATGAAAGGCCTTCTGTTTGCAGTCAAAATGATGCGTGATGCAGTCATAAGTTTATAAATGTGCGAAAGTGTTGGAAAACAACACAGACGAGGGTTCTCAAATGCTAATTTCCTACATCAGTGAATGAACTCCTCCTCCTCCTCCTCTATTAATTCATTCCAACCACTCAATCCGGAGAACTTCATTTGTTAAGAAGAAGAATTATATAATATGTATTATTTATTCATACACCTCAGGTACAGAATAATGTCCTTCTTTTCATGGACTTTTGCGAATGAATTATGACCAGTGCATGACAGACATTAGGTAAATACAAAGCAGGATGAGGTCACCTGCATGTGGTTTCAACCACCGAAAAAAGCACTTCCCCTTTAAGCAAATATTTAAATGTATAATAAATATGATAACATAACTTCCCCACGCATACTTTATGAACTAATGATGTCATTTGTAGCGACACACTATAATGCACTTGCTGGCATTGCACTTGCACTTCAGTGCACTGTGGCATGATGCCAGAGGTTTTTATTACGATCAGCAATGGACCAAGAGCTGTGGCCAGACGCTGTGAGTTCACATGCAAGAGCGTTGGTGGAGGTTCTGTGGGGACTGAAAATGAACTGCACGCATGCTTGGAATTAAGAGGGCAGTGGGTTTGGATTTTATGTCCTTCCAAGGACCTGACCATTCAATGTATAGTCTTGCGAAGGTCCATAGAAACATGTTATTTGTCCTCAGATTAGGCTATAAGTTTCTCTTCGGGACTGGTCTACACAATTTTGTTAGAGACATGCATATTATTGTACTCAGAAGAAGCAAAAAAGTTTCTTATATGTCCTTTATTAGAACTCGCAACACGTGCGAAACAGTAAGAGCATTAACCTTCCACTTCGGATGCATCTGCTGGGGTCACAATGATGTAATACTAACAGAGATGCAGACGCGTGCAGACAGCAGTCTCCGTTGCCAGACGACGTTCTGATAATGTGGTAAAAGTCGGGATTTGCCCGTTTCCTGGGCATGGCAGCAGGGTTATTCAGTGTTATTAGATTACCAATATCAGTCTGACAAGGCAGTTGCACGCGATGAACCCAGGGCCAGGGCAGACGTCAAAACCACATGCATGGCGGCCAAGGCCTGGTCTACTTGGCACGGCCATTTCCTGGCAAGTACTGCGCATGCGCGAGGCACAGTAGCGGTGCAGACGAGATGTCTACGGAGACTAATGACGTGCCAAGTTGCTTGAAAGACAACAGATGGGCCTTGGGCTCGGACATTGGCTGATGGTCAAGTTGCATGACAAGTCCCCCATCGAGGTCTTCTGCTGCCGCTGATGTCTCCCAAACCACGTGACCTTCCAGCTGACCTTCCAGGGAGATCCTCTCCACACGATATCTCCTTTTCACTTTTTTTTTATTATCTTTTTCAATTTCTTATATAAGGTTCTACAACATGGTATTTTCATTTAGAGGCACCACATATCTTTTCATTAGCATTTCAAGCGCCATGGTGCACCCGCTACACATATATTTTGGCACACCACATACAAAACGCTGCCTCCTCAATATAAATGTTTGTGTTGCATTAATGTCACGCATATATGCTAAAGTTCTTTTTAGCCTTTGCTTTCTCAGTTCTTTAGGGATTGATATCAAAGCTTTGCCATATTGATAATGTTTGCCTGATGCTGTCTGATCCACAGAAATCGCAAGCAGTAAAAATTCGCCTGCGAGATGTGACGTCATATCCGATCGACCACAAATTGTGAACAACTCGTTTGAAGGGACAATATCAGCCCATTCAGGACATATGAGGGCAAAAAAAAAAATCACTGAATAATGCTTGTTTGTGTTATTGAGGCTTCTTACGGTAGTTCTTGGGGCATTAATATAACTCATTTGGAAATATCACATCTGGGGGCCCAAGCTTTGTCTTGGGAGCTAGAGGACATGTGTCCTCAGTCATCATTTCCGCTCAGTCTTGAAGGATGGTCTTTTTGATGTCTTTCTTCATTCTTTGTATGTTCTTTCTACCCTTATTACCTGTGCAGTGTTTCATCATACCTGAAAGCCCCAGTGAGACATATATGGTCGGTAAATTATTCACATGAATTAGTAGTCAGAATTACATAATGATAATAATTGCATGGGCAATACAATAAACTATACGGAAATGCATTTTTTGTTAGTGACCATATTAAATGGTAATTTATTGAACAGAAGAAGAGTTTAAGTGCATGTTTAAGTAGACAAACTGCATTTCTCCATAATATTATGCAACATATTGAATTTTTTGTTTTCTTGTACCTTTATACAAAGCACATCGGCTAGATTCCGTACCGAGGCAATCTTATTAACCAACCCATAGTTTGAATGCCCACGTGGACCCAATCTCATCATCGCATCATTACATCTGCCTCTATCATCCAACACAGCCAACATGAAAATGCTTTCGAACTGTTGTTTTATTCAGTAGTTCTTTGTCAATAAAAAAGAGCCCTTTGAATGGTAATTCATTGCAAGAACTCGAGTTCTTTTTCTATGTCATATCAGCTAGACTACTTCTTATTCTTTCATGTACAAATCTTTTTAAAAAGGCTATCCGATATCATCTTGCATATGTTATGAAATACCGTGGATATTTTTCTTTTCAGCGTAAAATCAACAAAATGAGCTGGTGAAATTTTATATGTACAATGAGTGTATATTTTGCTTTATTGTATGAAAATTCCCAGTCCATTTGAAAACAACAATGAACGTACATGTACGGTTTCAGAATACATGAACATGTATTTACATTTGACAGGTGAAAAAAAAGAGAAATATCAATGCAAAGAATAAAATGGCGAATCACGAATTTAATTTAAATGTTTTGTAGTCTTGTCATAATGACATACGTGTTTGGCTCTTCCAAATTTCCTCCAGAAATATTTTTACCTCAAAACTGACAGTCTGCATTATGTGATGAAATTCGTCTCATATTACTTTTGTTTCACTTGCATGTCTTTATATTGCAGACATTGTTAAAATTTCATAACACTGAATAAGAAAAATAAGTCAGGTTTGATATAAATCCCTCTGATATCTATTAAGATATCTGTGATCGGACCTAAAGGAATTAATACATGGTGCTTCTTCTACTCAAATATGCTTTAATACTGTTTGCGTTTTTTGTATTTTAATGAATAATATAGTTTAATTTGTATTAGTAGTAGGCAGAGTTCGTATACAGGACCAATTTGTCTTGTCTAATTAATAAGACTGATTTTGCAAAAATTGTGTTCATGTTTAAACTAATTTTGATAAATAAATTAATAAATTTTTTATATATATATATTTTTTTAATTTCAAATATATTTTAAAAGGGTAGCTAGATCAGCCGAAGCTGTTTTACACCCGGGCCCTTTACAGCAGTAAAAAACAATAAAATAATAAATCCATAGATATCGATAACAATTAAAAACCATTAACAATAAATACACAAACAATAAAATACACAAACAATAAAATATAAGTTATAGCACCAACACTATCATTCACTCATGGGCTGCATTCTTGATATAATTTTTTAGCTGTACTTTAAAGCTATTTAACGTATAACATTCTTTTAAGTTACTTGGTAAATTATTCCAGGTTCTGGCTTCTCTATAGAAAACATTTTCTTGTGAAATTCACTTTCAGGAATTGGCAAGTATAAATTCATATCATGTTGTCTTGTTCTTTTATCTTTAATTTCAATATCTAAAACTATATTATTTGTTAAATATTGAGGAGCCAGTCCATGAATACATTTTAATATAAGTAAGGTTTGGAATACATGATACCTAATGAGCCCAAAATTAATATGGAAGCATTCTTGGAAGTGTATAATAAACTGCATAATTCATGACGCAGCCACCTTTCATGTAAACAAGAATATGAAAGTGACTGACCCCAAGGTGATAATGATCTGCTGTATTCGACATGGCGCTTGGAATGAGTGATAGTTGAAGGCTTTCAGCGACTGTCATGGACATGTACTCATTATGGGCTCTGTGTAACATGTTATTGGAAGAGCCCACTTGTGCAGCCAAGACCCACATGTGACATCTGATGGCGTAAGAAAGAATGAATGCAGCCTAAGTCATCAACACTTCTGTGCAAATCTTCGCTTGAGCCCGTGTCAACAGATGCCAGGAGCAGAGAGGAGAAGACAGATCCCTGTTGATTCAGATTTTCCGTTTCCCAACGAGCTTTTTGAGCAGACACCCGAGGACAGACATATGAGGAGATTGAAGTAAGATGCGAGTTCTTCAAAGACACGAAATGACATCAACAAGACATCAACATGTCATTTCTCTGAAATCACATCAAAGACGAGCCTTTAATTGCTTGCAACATTCCTGCAAAAGCCCAGTACAACATGGCGGAGGACTGCAAAGAAGACTTTAAATATCATAAAGCGCCTAATTCATTTTCCTTTGCCTAGCAGGACCTGCTCCACAAAGACCCCTGTGTTGCCATTCTTTATGGTGTTTATGTTGCTTTGGGAAACCTTCCACTTTCCATTTTCTCTGCAAAAATGTCTGGGCGGGCATCATGAAGCCTTTTCTTTCACAAAAAAGGGAGCCATGGCTTTCACAGCCGCCAACAGCCATGGCCTGCTAGAGTTACAAGAAAGGATGGGTGCTACTCTCCCCTAGACTTCGCTAACCATGAGCCAGCATAAATCGCCCCTTTTTCACCCCTTCGATGGACATGTAATCTGCCTTCTTGCAATCTTCAGAAAAAAAGTCCTTTTCATATATGCAGCATGAGAAAAAGCAAGCATCAGAGAAAAAAATGTGGACAGAAAATGTCGAAGTTATAGCAATAACTGATACCTACAGTAGACACTAGACAACCATAGGTCATGGCTGCCAGAAGCTTAGATCGGGATTTCTTAAGTTCTATATCATGTTTGATCCAACACAAACTGCAAAAGTGTGTATGGGAGCACTATTTGTCATTCAAAATTTATTATTAAATTAACATACTTTCAGGATGTATTTGAATTAACTCAGTTGTGCATGATGGAATATTGACATTAAAAACAATGGGCTACTTACTAGATTGATTTTTGATCATAAAGTGACAAATTAAGATTTTGATTAAAGCAACAAAGACATTGGTTGACATTGAATTAAACCATCAAAAATGGCAAGTTCAACCAAATGTAGTTGTTCGGTGGTCACAGATTCAGATTCAGATTCTTTTTATTTTGCCAAACAAAAAAAATATTTACAATTTATTTTCATATTTTCATTTATAAACAATTGTTTCGCAAGGAGACCTCACAAAGATAAATATATTTTATCGCTAGCGTGAGGCCACCTGAAGAGATCTATTAATATTACATAGTGAACATTAAATCAAACACAATATGGATATTATTCTCATCAGTAGTAGTCTCATCAACGTTACTCATCTCAAGTTAAAGAATATATTGCTGAAAAGTGTTATGAAGAAGCAGTAGGATGAACATTTATACATATATAGCAATTTTCAATACTGCAGTCTGCGGAATAAGATGCTACAGTGCTATTTTTCACATATTTCTTAAATCCATCTAAACTATGTGTTTCTAGTTTTTCTCTGTAAGTTATGGACATATTATTAAGGGTTTTAAAACCAATCCATACCTAATACTCTGTTTTGCAAATTCATGTTTAATTAAGGGAAGTTGTAGTTGACCAGCTATTCGAGTTTCATAGTAATGAGGATCATCTCTAAATAGCAGTAGTAAATCAAGAAAATACTGTGGCAAGGCATTGTTGAATGGCAGAATTTCAGGTCACACAGTGCACAGATATCATGGAATTTTAAAAGATTTAGTTTTTTTAATAAACCACTAGTATGACAATTATATTTACTGTTAGTAAGAGCTCTGACAGCTTTTTTTGTAAAATGAATATATTTTGACATTGCCAACCCCAAAGAAGAGCTCCATAGTTTAAGTGTGATAACACAAGGGAATTTTATACATATTTTTTAATCTGTGCATAATGCCTACTGTTTTTGACAATTTCTTTGTAATCATATCATGGTGAGCTTTCCAATTTAGATGTCTATCTAACATTATGCCAAGGAAGTTAAATTCATTGACAAATTCGATAACAGAGTCTTCTATTTTAATAGTGGGAATTTGAACTCTTCTTTGGGGTGCATGGAAAATCATGGCTTTCGTTTTGCTTTTGTTAATAGATAGCTTATTTGCCTTCATCCAATTGCTCACGCTGACCAACTCATCATTTAGATTTCTTTCACCCTGATACACATATTGATACCAAAAAATGTGGTGAATACAACCATTCTGGTTTTTACAGCGATTTTCGTCCACATGCCCCGATGAGTGAGAAACACATAAATTATGTTTTCTTAATCTAATCTAATAAAAATGTAAAGTGCATTTGTTATTATGAATCGCAAAGTGCTGGGACGACAATATTAGTATTTTTAGCAGGAGAATTTAGAGGTCAGTGCCCATCCGTGCACATGCCCTTATGAGTAAGTTATAAATACCATATACAAAACATATTTCCTGCATATAATAATTTAAGGGATCAGTTCCGGATGCAATATCAGTTTTGTTTTTTGCTGGAGAGTTTAGAGGTCTGGAAGATGGAGATCCCTAGCAGCACCTAATTCAGGGCTCAGTCTATTTGCTCTTCTCTGTTAGTGTTTGTGTTCTCCAACTTCTCAATCTCTAAATCTTTCTGTCAATATTAACCCAATCAAATGAGATGACGTACACCCCCTAGCCTGACTTAATTACTTGGGTAACCAAAGAAGCTGTCAAAAAGTCAATGTGGCTCCAACAATATCTGCTGCTTAAATGACAGTGTGACAACCCTAGTGGGCTAATAGTGACAACCTCAGAACTATTAATTCCTATTGAATCCTAAGTTCAAAGCTGACTCACACTAATCCCTTCATAAAGACTATAGGCTGCCAGACAAGGCCAACTTCAGTGCACTATTTTAAGGAGTAAAATGATACTTTGCAGTTCTTGCTGTATTTTGATGAATATATGCCTTGACTGTATTTTGAGGAATTTTTGCCATTCAGGTATTTGATATATGATATTATGTTATTATTATCCGGAAGCAAATTTCAAATGCATTTTACAAGTCCAAAAGGAAAAATTATTGATATTATAAAGTTTCTTTTTTATACATTTCTGTTCCTCTATTCTCTGCACCTAGTTACTTGGCATAATATAAAGACCAAAAAGCCGTATTTAATGGGCAATAAATACGAGGCAAATTTCTTATTTATTTATACAATATATTGGTATAAAGACACACATATTTTGTTTTTTTATTAATACAGTGCACACATTTCATATTGACAAGTTTACTCAGGTTTCATAGCCTAACAATATACATTTTGTATCCAGTTGCATGCAAATGTCATCCATTGTGATGAAATTGTAAAGCAATCATTAATTTAATTGCTGGATATGGAAGCAGAGCATCGTATTTCTTGCGCAATTGATGAATATACATATCCATTTCTATAACAAATTAATGCGCATATGCAGAGATATGTCACTAATATCTACTTTGTGGGAGATCTATTTTGACGGAAATTGTCTATTAATTTCTACATACAGTATATTAACACTTTAGCGATAGAATATGATTTATCTGAATTTCTGAAGCGAGTGTCATGTAGTGCCATGTAATAAACACTGGTTATGAATGAAAATTACATCTATGACAAATCTTAGTGTTGTTTCACTAGATAATTTAGCAATTCTGATAATTGTGAAATATCATCTTCATTTCCCACTTTAACAAGGTCATCAATCACTGGAAAATAACATCATCCTGATCTATGGATATGATGTAATTCTTTGACATTTGTGTTGGGAATAATATTAAATGGAGATCATTGCATTATGCACGAATTTTTGTTATGCACGAATTTTTGTTTTTGAGCAAACTTTCAAACGTCACCAGGAAAATTCAGGTAAAATTAATGTTGATGACAATGACGTTGAAAACTTTTGTTTTGAAACAATGGTGAGCTGATTACACACAGGAAATAATTGATCTGTGAGGAGAAAATACAAGCATGATGACGAAAAGATAATTTTTGGATGGGGCCAAAAATAATTGGTGTGACAATAAATGCATGTGTTGCAAGTGTGATGCTTTGTTGCCATCAATCATGGCGGCCAGGGGACTCCTAATCTGTTTATTTGCCCTGAAAAATGATTTGTTATAATTGATGAAATTCCCCGGGGTGTGATTGTCGTGTTTGTCATACGCAATTGCTAGACGGGGGGCAAATAATCCTCTTGGAACCCCCCCCCCCCCCCATCATGGCCCCTTTGACACGAGGAATCCGTTACCTGAATACGTTCCTTAGGAATATTGATTAGAATGTCTCAATAATTCATAATGGAATGGATTCATTCTATTTTTCTAATTCACACAATATATTCTAGTTTGGGAGCTCTGGCCTTTTCAAGACCACCCGCTGAATTGTGTGTGTGTTACACAAAACACATTAATCAATTCTACAGGTCATAGTTTCCCTCATAAATATATTTATTTGCAATCGAAGAAAAATTGGATATCATCATGACTTATATATATAGGCCTATGTATAAGTGAGACTGCGTGGAATTGTTCATACCAAACTTTCTTGGGCATGGCTATTTATTGAAGTTGGCAGAGACTTGAAAGTCATTTACGGTACTTCTTGGACTAGCTTACAACAAAACCTGACCATTAATTCTATTGCTTATCATCTGACAAAAAGATGGTTTGTTCCCGATCTAGTTACTTGCACTGCAGCTGCACAACAGTTACTGCTCCTGCAGGCAAAATATACAAATTGTGTAAATTAATAGCCTTTATATTGAGTGTTGCCTCTTTTGCTTCTCTGGGACATATCAAATTATACAGGACCAGCAACAAATAGCGAGAAGGCTCCGAGAAACTCTCTTTCAAGCTTTTCCATCGCCTTTTTGGGAGCAATTTGTAAGCAGCGTCTTTACTCCTGAGCTTCGTGGATTGCTCGCTTGGTGGAGTGGCTGGAGCCTCTCATTTACATATTCATGAGGAGCGGCGCGCATGCTCAGTGGCTATATTTATGTCTAGTGTCTCCCAGTCAAGCATGGGACAGCTAGTAGAAGCCACGGCTTGCAATGGATACGGTGGTTGTTGTGTCATCTCTCTTGGCTTTCCTGCTTTACATGAACACCCTGCCCGCGGAGTTTGCTTACGATGACAGGTGAGTGCCGTAGATTCAGCGGGAGAGGCCTGCAAAGCGGGCACGTTGCTGCTCCCTTGTGTTTACAACTGACATGTAGCCGGTGTGACTCAGTGACACAGTCTGACTCGAAGCAGGTCGCAGAAATCAGCCACGGACATGCCTTTTCTTCAGACTGTATCAAAGCAGATGAGATCAAGTTTCTCCATGCTTTATTATTTACATACCAAGTGGAGTGGTAGCAGAAAGGACAGGTAGACAGGAGAAGTTCAAAGTGGGAGATTTACAGGGATCTGTCAAGTGGGGGGGCCACCAGCTGCAGTCAATCTGATCATGAACTGCAGTTCTGCAGGTTGTCAGCTCTTAATGTTACATGAATCGTGTGGTAAATGGGTACTTGAGGTAGATTAGCCTTATTTGAATGTCACATGATCCAGCCTACATGTTAGAATATATACTAGATTATACTTTTGAAGGAAACTAGGCAGGCGAGACATGAGTTAGATTGCTGGGTGAATGAGGTGTCGCCCGGGGGAGCTAGCAACTCTGGCGCAGGGTCCCGCTCCCCACCTGTCTTCTCGTGTTAAAAGGGCCTCCCTTGGCTCAGAACAACTTGCCAAGTTCCTCTATAAGACACATGACACGCACTTTTATAAGCCTTTATTTCACTTTTATAGGAAGACATGTGATGCTATCTTGCCCGGCTTTACTTGCCCTGAATGCTGCGATCGTGTAGATTGTGCGTTCTGTTGTTCCGTTAAACAACATTTCATTTGCTCTTTTTAATTTGCTCTTTAATTTGCTCTGGCCTGTCAGGATGTATGATCTAGTATGTACCCAATCTGTTATGAAGTCATAACATTTGCTTGAGATATTTGATCACGAATTTCCCTTATCAAAAGCCTCTTTGATGTGCGTGTCTGGGTAGAACATGTAGTATGGTCACACCCACACAGACAGCAAATGAATGAAACTCGTTATTTCCTATGACATCTCTTTTTTGATTGTGCCTGCTAGAGACAGAGCAGGAGATTGCCCTTTAGCTAGACGAATGGATATTGTCTCAGCACTGTTTGACCTCTCTTCTTATGTGACATAAATCCTGTTTCCTGCTTGTAGAGTCCCTCAAAGCCCTCTTAAGGTAAACACAGTCAGTTTGACCAGCTTAACTCCTCAGTCTGTGTGGACTCTGGGCTGTTACAAGCCAGCCTGGCATTGTTTTCTTAGCGAATTGATGATGTGTGGCCTGTGGCTTTGGCCCTTGTTTGTTCTCAAACAGTCCAGGTGATTTTGTAGACATAGCGGTGGATGGAATCTATTCTTTGCAGGTGTCTAACTCACAAGTTCACCCTCCATAAGTCACAGGTTGAAAGCGGCCCAAGGTCACCCTCTCACACAATCAAACAGCCTATTCGTGTCTGGCTGGCATAAATAATTCCACTTAAATTAAGCAGTCATACACTGCACAATGGTGCCATCCTTCTCTGTTATCATAATTGCCTCTTCAGGTTCAAGTATGAGAATGATTTTGTTATTGTACATCCACTGAGCTGTCCCGAGCATTCCTTAAGAGTGCTGGGTCTGCTGACCCTTTCATTCCGCCATTTACCCCTTTCCTGTTACACGGACTTGCTTTTTAGGCATTAGCGGGTTGCGTAACATCCATGACACTAGCTGTCAGATGTCTGTTGCAGCAGCATCCTTGTGCATTTCCTTATCAAAGTGGACCTAAGTGCACATGAGCTTCACAGAACCTTGTGGCTTTTGAGCTTCCTGCTGTGGCAATATACTCCACACAACATAGATCCATATAACACAATTTACTCCACTCCGCAAGTTTATATGGTAGCAATGCAGTTGTCTCAGACATATTTCCTCGCACAGCGTGCCTTTGAAAAACTGCACACTTGAACAATATAAACGTAGCAGCGAATTCTGCGGCGCACAATGCCTAGGCAAATGATACATGTGGAACAGCGACACTAATTATCAGTAATTATGGAGCTGTACGCACCGTGGAGGCATAAATCAGAAAGGAAGACCTGGCTTTGCCGCACCACTGCCTCTGAGGCTTCTCGGCCACCACAGACCCGTGTAGTCCTTCCACAACAAGAATGCGGCCATGTTGTGGTTTGCTGACCGACCAGTGGTCTTGTCTCGCTGTCGTCCGTGCTGAAACTCCAGCCGCTGTCTTGAGCGAGCCAGCCAGAACGAGACAGCGGCCCAGTGATGCCATCGTGGAAGGCAATGCGATTAAATGCCGTCCCCCTGAATCATTGATGAACAACAGATACTCGAATGAAACCAAAGACCTACTGCGTTTGCACACATGCTGGCTGGCTAGGTAGCAGCAGTCTAAACCTTCGGCCAAGACATTAAACTGGCGAGTTGGAGAGGATCCAAGCTCATAGCATGATGAAATGCCGCTGTGCTTTAATGTCTGTAGCAAGTGCAGATGAAATATTAGTGTATTACATGTGTATTACATGTGTATTGCATGTGTATTACATGTGTGTATGAGGAAGAGTGTAGCTGACACCAGATGACATCACTTTATCACTTTCTGCTGAGTTGAGGAGGTCCATTTGGTTGTGGTCAGTCAGATTGTGGCCACTGGTCATTGGGGTCATCTGCTGATGGAAATTGGATGCAGAAGACGCTGGTCTGTCTGCCACAATGCAGTGATCTGTCTTGGTGGCCTTCACCCAACTAGGCACTGCTCTCCATGCCGTGGGGTCTGTGGTGGGGATCTTATTATGCCACCCATCACTCAGCCATTACCCCTACAGCCCCCTTGACCCCTTTTCTGACTTAGTGACCACTGGTCAGTCCACAGCCGGACGTCTCATTCCCTTACCCCTGCGTATGGTCCATTACAATAATCACAGACTCGCTGGCCCATGTGCAACAAGGCTCAGCACACAAATTGCGGCCCAATGATTCCATCAATATTTGCGTCTGCTAATCTGTTTTGGCCCCTGTTGGTGTTGAGATAATTATGACAGAACAAGTTATTCGGAAAATTGTGAGGAATAAGTGAAGCGAATTGGCCATTTGCCTTGTTATAGCTGCCGGAGAGGCTGCTGCTTCTTCTTCTGCTGCTGCTGTGGTGCAATGTGATGGGGGATGCGGAGAGGGTCATTTATTAGGTAGTCATGATGGCTGGTCTACCTGGTTGGCCGTCCTAAGCTAGCTTGTATATAGCAGACAGGGCGCTTGGTCCGTGCACTTAGACTGTACCTTAGCTGATTGAGGGGAGACATGCAAAGTGGCCATGTAGCAGGCTGGGGCAGTAGCATGGAGGCATTGGGGGCCACGCAAGCCTTGCAGTTACAGTTGCATGAGGGATGGCGAGGGTTGCATAGGGATCAGGTGGCCATTACCCCACTCTAGCACTCCGTGTCATGTAGGTGGCCCACCACGGGGTAACTACCCTCATGTTTTGCGCACCCTGGCCGTCATGATAACAAGTGAAGCTGCTAATTGAATCAACTGCTGTGTTGTCCGACTGTCATGGCCAGGTTAGTTGTGACCCACTGAATGACTTTGAATAATTGATCTGTGAGCAACAACCACATGCTGGCAACTCGTGTCAGGCCTAAGTAAAGAGGTGGAGTTTTTACGAGGGACTGAATTCTTGGTCATAATTCGCATTGCTGAATTATTCAGTGCACAGCCTTCCCGGGGACCTCAGCTGCAACAGTAGAGCAGCATAACACTTGATATCAGAGTTCCGAGGCTCACCGATAGTGTCAGAAGTCACCGAAAGTGCAGCCAAGCATGCCAGCCTGACATGGGCACCTTGCTGCAAATTTACTGCACATGACAGTTCCTTATAAAATTGATAACCTCTGCTCAAAGGCTGGACGAGAAACTCTTGATTACATCGCACGTATTTACATAGTTCTTTTTGGAGGGCAACTTTTTGGGCAATATGTCTTAATTATTACAGGTACTTGCGATGCAGGTCCCTCAATGGGGCCTTTATTACTTTTTACCTTCGTCTCTTGTTGTGATTATAAATATTTGTATAAGAAGAGTGTGTGAAATGTCTTGCTTTACATACTGAGGATACGGTATGTTATGCAGGCCTGAGAGTTTATCTAAGGTGAAAACGGTGTAATCGGACCGGTCTGCTTGTTGTATGCAGTACATCAAATGCAAATATCTACGTGTCCAAGGGGCTGGCTGGTGTTCCCCTGCCTTATACAGAAATGGTGAAGCACTGTAGAGGACTGCATACCTGCGCAGAATGACAGCGTAGCAATGCGCCTATTCACAACTACTGTTAGTTATTTGTCCTTGTTGGATATAATCTCCTTCAAGATAACATGAAATTCAAAGCTCTTACAAAGTGTTTGCAATCAATAAGGCTGCGATACTAAGGACTGTGAATTATTCATGTCATATTGGATGCGCAATGTCTACTTTGGCAGAGCACTTAGTGCAACAACTGCCTGCAGCTCGCTACCTAATCACTGATAAACCTGTTACATGCACGCTTTTTAAGTTTTTGACAGAAATTTTGTAACTTGTCAAATTTTAGAAGGTGGGAAGCCTCCAGTTCGAGGGATCAAATTTGCGGATAGGTTTCCTTTTTTGTTCCAGTAAATAAATCGAATAGGTAGGCTTCAAAAGAGCCGAGCGACTGTCAGGTCATGTGAAATGAAGATGTTTCCAAAAGGTGGGTGTACTCAACCTGTTACATAGTTTAGAAGAGAAATAAAGTTATCGTAAACTTTATGAATGATCCTTTGTGTGTCAGAGGGGCTAGCGGTGCTTGAATAATTGTCGCCCGAGGATATTGAAGAAGGCTTGACAGGGCCACTTCAAAGGAGGAAGGCAAGGCCTCAAAACCTTGAGCCTAGTTGTCTCTGACCTTTCCTTAGTCTCTCTGTGTGTCTGTCTCAATCGATGAAGAGAGCATATTGTAGATGAAGGCTTACTAGGTCTTTACAATGGCTTCTGTGTTTTCCTTGGCATTGGTCTAATGGTCAGCCTGGCCTCAGCCAGTCCAGTAGGATTTATAGGCTGACCAATATGGCGCTCGAGTGACCAGGTGTGGACTGGGGCCACTACATCAAAGACGCATTGAGCTGGTCACTTCGAGTGTCCACTATACAATGGAGAATGGCCATAAGGGCCCCGGTGGCCATTACCGAAGGGTAAACAGGTATTCATGAAGATCTGTTGTCATCTGCCTGGAGGGTGCTCCACTTCTACTTAGCTGTGACCAAGAGTCCAGTGAACTATGATGTGTGACAGTAAAAACCAAGAAAACTAAAGGAAACTTTCAGAGAAAAACAGAGGCAAGACAAATGACGACCTTTATCTGGAGTGGAGCACAGGAAAGCAAGATGGATGACAGAGGGAAAAAGCAACAGACAAAAGCAACCAGTAAAGTCTTATTAGGGCTGAAATGTCGGCCATTCATTACAATCATCGGTGGAGCTGGCTTAGTAAGCTGAGAAGGCACAAACAGGTGATGGCAGGGGCTGAGTTCGTCTTCTTGCTTGAAAACCAACAAACAAACAAACAAACAAATCTGACTGCAAGCAGTCTGATACTGGTGTTAGATGCAAGCAGTCAATACAACTCCATTTCGTCCCTCTAAGCCCTGACTTTTTATTTTTAACTCCTCTAATCGACATGAGGTGTGCTACTCAGGTACAGCAGCACGCATGATGACGTCACAATCTACCTGTAGGAGAGCATTGTTATTTGAACAATGCAACCCTTGGATTTGTTCCAGCAGCAACAGAGGAGGAGGCATGTGATACAGTGCACTCTAATGGAAGGCAAATCCATGTCTATAGGTGGCTTCTGTTGCTTGTCCAATTTTTGTCCTTTCTGCTTGAAAGCATATTGACAGGCTGTGGTGTGAGCTGAAACAGTTGGACAGTCCATTAGATAAAGCAGGCCAGTGGAAAATGCTTGCTG
The DNA here is from genome assembly GCA_932294295.1 of Alitta virens. NCBI lineage: Eukaryota > Metazoa > Annelida > Polychaeta > Phyllodocida > Nereididae > Alitta > Alitta virens. The sequence continues at coordinate 69,774,479 of OW028573.1, forward strand.
CACAGGTTAGAAGTTTGTTTAGTGGGTCGAGCAGGCTGAGGGCTGTTGTGCTATTGTGAGAGCATTGTGTGCATGTCACCAAGCCCCATCGACTGGATGCGGTCAATACAGCGCGAGTAAATCAGTCCAATTGACCTTGCAATGCTGTAATGTCCAGGCATACATTACAATGGCGGCTGAAATTGATACCAACATGAGGGTGGTATAAATCACAGGGTGACTCCAGTAGCAGTGTAAACCTATTGCTACCTGGCCTGCAATTCAGCTGGTAGGAAAGAATGGGTGTTTTCAAATTGCGCACTGTGTTTATCAACACCTGTAGCCAGCTACCTGCTTTCCTCATAGCTTCTAAGCAGCATTGCCATGGACTGCCTTTGGTGCCTGTCTCTAATGGCATTCGCGGGGCGGTCCTACTCTGTAATTTATAGAGGACTTTTTTGGCATGGTCTGCGTCATGGCCTGTGAACCGGCATGACGTGATAGGGACATGTCAGTCTCTGGGGTTAATGTGATAAGTAGGACGTTGCTGTCTCTTCTCTTTAATTCACTTAGAGAGACACGTTACCCTACACCTTTGGCGAGTGTCATCCGCAGTCTAACTCTAAATCCTCTTTATATAACTTTTCTCCATTTTCTTTTCCATTTAATCACTTAATGCAGTGTTCGCAAAAAGTCCTCTTATGACATGCAACCGTAAGCATTGTAAAGACAGCCTATTTCTTTTGCAGAATGTAGCTTCAAATTTCTTTGCTAAACATTGGTCTTTCAATAATGTCAAATTCAATGGCTGTGGATGACTTTTTTTCGTATGGCGTTATAGGTCATTAGCAAGTTGCAAAGCCGTACTTTTTCAGTTTTTCTGTAATTGTATGGCGTCAAATGGAAAAAAGTTAGATATAAACGTGATGATAAAACTGCCATCCTTTATGTGAGACCATTATTGATGGTTTGCAAAACACAATGGATTGTAACACATGTCCAATATGCATTTGGCACAGGATTATGATCTTGGATGATACATTGTTACCATATGCCGTTTTCCCTGTGTGGTGTGCATGTTTGGCTGCAGTCAGGTGTGCATTATTTGCATCATTGTCTGCATGCGTGTTCTTACTGGGCCTTATTGAACAGACAGGTTTCTGTAGTTGGGATGGATGGATCATACAGCTCTGAAACTGAGATGATTAGTTTTGGCAAGTGGGCGAATGCTTCTACAATCGTGGTGTGTGCCATTTCACAAAGTAATCAGCTTTGAATTGAGTGGGCACCCTCCCCTCAAACTGGGCTCTGACCAATTTTGGGCTGTCATGCAACGCCAGCAATTAACAGCAGATCTCCACAAGGTATTAGGGCCTTGTAACGAGTTGGGCCAGCTCCATTGCTGCTGCTGCTGGTACTGCAGAAAAACAGAAAATCCCAAGCTGCAGCTAGCTGCATAACAGACATGTAGCAGAAGTTATTCAGCATGCAGTTGTTATTCCTCATTCTAATCTGCTTTGAAATGCTGTTACAAGTGCGGGTCTTAATATAACAAAGTAGAGGTTCTCTTTCAGTTGCCAGTACAAGTTTTGTGGGGTTTTTTTCCAAGGCACATTTTTACAAAGCCACATAAGAGACGAAACTAACATCCGTGTTTACTTTGTTGGCTGCAAATAAATCAAGTGAAAGGCGCAAGGGGTGCTAGGGTTTCCAACTGCAATATCCTCGCTGATCAGACTTTGCGTTTGGGCCCTTTAAAAAAAACCCATAGAAGTCAATCGCTCTCAGCCACATCCGAATATTGCAGCATGAGGATGAAGAGCTATTAAAATCGTTGTGCAAACAAAAGCTCAATCGATTATAATCTGTGAGTGGCGATGATTCATTCGAGCGGAGTGAGGCGGATTCAGCCTCTGAGACATGTGTTCCTGTAAGATAAGCCTAAATAATATGAAGAATTTATCACCGTTGCCATAACAACCATTTAATATTCCCTTAATTCTAGGAGGCAATGACAGCCCTATGGAGATTTATCCTGTGGTTCTGACCCATCCCATAGAGGGTTTGATTGCTATCCTCATAGAGCAGGGACTGCCAGGCAGGGTTGCTGAGCTCGGTGGAGTATTCCCAGCAGGGATTGGTGATTGTGCAGTCACATTTGTTGTGCTACGTAAGGAAATCATGCAGAAGTGGGCATTGTATCCATCAGCCTCAATGACTCCTTGGAGGCAGGCACTCTGCCACGCGTTTCTCTGCATAGATCACAAGACTGCTGCTGGCGGTGCTGGCTACAAGGCTACTGAGATGAAACAGGCAGACGGATTAAGCAGCTTTGCCTTCGACATGGCCTAACAAGCTTGCTGCTGAGGCTGGCTGGGTGAGAATCGAATGTTGTTGCGCCAGATGGGCATATGGGGACTTTGATGATATTATCTTAGAGGCTGGGTGAGGCAGGCCAGCTCGGGATCCGCTTAATGCAATTGTGTCACTTGCGCCATTGTTTACTCTGCCGTGGGTAAGGGGTCTGCCGGAGGGCCCGAGTCAAGGGGGATGAGTTAAGGCCCCATGACCCAGTCTCCCAGGACCTTTCAGACCTATCTGCTAGAGGGCAGGCGGCTGCACACCCATCAGGCGCCCATTGCTCAGTGGACCTGATGCTCCCCTCATTTCAATTACCTGCCATCACTTGGATTAAGCTTGCCTATCAATCGTCCAGCAGCAGCAGCAGAAGTAGCAGAAGCACAGAAGCAGCAACAGTCACTTCAGATGGTAGTAAGGCAAGAGCAACAGTGTAAGATTCCTGCTGACTTGTTTGTTCATGTTCTCCTAGCTGACTTGGCTGTCAAAAAGGCTCGGCTCCCTCAATATGGCCCCTGACCCCCTAGCAGTGACCCTTGACTATTAGAGCAGCTAGAGCCTGACCCGCTCTCATGCCTCGCTACGGACTCTTGTTTTGTGAAAGAACACATTCAGTCTGAAGACAGCTCTCTCTATGAAAGACTCCACCGCCCTCTTGTTACTTTCTGATATCAAATTTGACGTTGGCTCTCAAAGATACTTGTTAGGCAGGCTCATGTTCTTAAGCAGTCTTTGTGGACGTCCATAGCCTTGGGTGAAATAGAAAAGGGAGAATTCCTCTGAGTTTAGCTAATCAAGGAGAGCCGCGCGATTCCAATTTGTTAGGAATTACATTTGAGGAAAGCCACTTCAATAGAATTTCTTTCCTGTCAACTCTGCATCAAGTTGGTGTTTTGCACGTCATCCAATCATCATAACGTCTGCCAAAGGGAAATGAAAGTAGAATTAAAAACGATGTTTGTCAGGGGAAAACATTGGTTGGCAGGAAAGGTAGAGACACATGCATGGTGCTAGCCATGAATTCCACGTCAATGATTGAAACGTTTCCAATTGAAGGCAGCCACTTCGGCTCGATTTGATAAATTATGTCCCATTACGGGAATCATAGGATGACGCCCTGCATTATAATTCATCCATCAAGTGAAGATGGATCGTGCAATGATCTCTCAGCTGTTGCAATGCTTCTAAGCCTTTCTATTGGTTGTGATATTAATTACTGGACGCCCCCTGGGACCAGTTGCAAAGTATTTTCTGAAATCAACGGCATCTTGAATAAGCCTGACGATGGCAATACAAGGGGTCCCTGCAGGAGTGCTGTTGGTTTGGTGTTTTGCCAAGCATGACAGAATGCAGTGACTGTGACTGGTAGCCAGCAGCACCATGCTAGGACATGATTAGCCTATCCAAAAGACACTTGATCAAGGGTGATTTTTTATTGCAGATGTGTGGGGAACATGTCACTTGGCAGATATTTCCCTGGCCTGACCTGGCCACATGCATCTTTAGGGGGTAGTATGACAACACAGTGGGTGAGAGACGTGTCCCGTGGCCTTCCTGGCTGTAAAAATGACATTTTTAGAAAAGGCTGAGACAAAAGGCGATTATGTACAGGTGTAGCCCAGGGGTGGATGTTGATATTCGACCAATATGAGTGAGGTTCATGAGATGACTTAATGTCCCTTTGGGGTGATCCAGGTCGGAGGGTGTTTGTCACGCCCTGATGTCTGGCTTACCTGACCCTTAATGCAACCCCACGACCTCTTGCTCGCCCACATTTACCCTTCACCCTTGTCCCTCTTCTTAGGGCTTCATTCTGCAACTTTTCTCTCTCCTTTTAGGGCTTTTTATTAGATAAAAAGAAGGGGTTGAATGGAGGCTGCTGCATGTCTCTTTAATTAGACGTTCTTACAAAAAAAGATGTCACATGGAAGAGATACCAAGGGAGGACTCCTGGAGGGTTAAAATGTGACCTTGTGTGTTGGCAAATGGCTACAAGAGAATGTTCTTTATGGCTCTGATGAGTTGACGTGTTATGACAGGTCTGTGCTATAAGCCACATGGCTGTGCTGTATGTATTCTGTGCTAGCAGCAAAGGCTTACGGAGTTCATCAAAATGGAAACCGCGCCAAAGCTTTGATGCAACAGCAAAAAATTGCAGCTATCCTCTGTGTTATTGTGTTGCATAAACCAGACGCTGTGTTGTTGTAGACCTCATCCATGCAGCCGAATAGACATATTCTGTGATTTGCCAGGCAGTGCAACCTCCTCTAAGGTCAATGGCCAGCCAAAGGCTTTACCAGGGGACATCTGTTAAGCTTTGCTCTGGCCCAGAGGTCACCCAGGTCGTTTTCTTGGACCCTAAGAAGTCAAGAGGTCCTGTAGGGAGGACTGGCCGAGCAGAACTCTGATTGGATTAATAGTGATCATCAGGAGACTTTGCAACTGGGGAAACCCTTTAATTCACTGTTCAAACAAGGCATGGATCAAAGGCATGGATCAATAGCAGTCCCTCAAAGGGATGACTTCAAAGTGTTCCTTCCCAGAAGTTAAGAGAGTTAGGCGAATTAGAAAGTCTAGCGAATTACGAAGGACCATGTCTGACCTGTCTGACCTTGTATAGCTGCAGTGTCTATTGGAGGGGAAGGGGACTTGTGGAAATCGTGGGACTTTGGTCCTTGTTGACAGTGGGGATGGCTCACGTAGTGGCTTCTGCAGCATCAGTTCTGTCAACAAGATGGCAGGCAATGATACGGAGCAGAGGCACGGGCCATATAAGCAATGAAATTACTGTGACAACAGCATAGCAGAACGTAGGCAAATACAATTACCGGGAGTATCATCACTGCATGTGGGGAGACACTGCCTCACGTCATCTGCACAGGCTCCTCTTCAAAAGCAGCAGCTAGTGCTCTGATATTCCCTCAGCTAAACGTTATTAAGTTTGGAGAGAGGAAAAAATGATGTTGATGATATTTATGAAAGAAGCTGAGGCTGCTGCTGCTGCTGTGCGTGGTTGATGTGAGGACTGAGATGCTGAAAGGAAGATGCTCGCGGTCACCCTTGAGGATGGAAACATCAAAGGAACGCTTATTAAACGCAAGGGCCAAGGCAGGAAGGCAACTAGGACATTTTTGGCAATGTGTTCTCATGTCCCAACTTGACCGTGGCGTGACCTTGGCTATGATCTTGTTGCCACTGACCTTTTAGAGCAATTCCCACGTGCCCACGTGATGTGCCTCTGGTGACAGTCCCTTCAGCCTCTGACGTGCCCTTTACTTTGTCCTCTCATAGCTTATTGCAATACTTTGTCTTCTACAGGGTAATATAAGGAATTAAATTCTGCCTCCAGCATGTGCCAAATCCTCCCAGCTGTCTGAAATGTCTTGCAAAGCAGGCAATACGAAACCATGTTGTGTTATTTTTTGCTTTTCTATGATTAAACACACAGCATCCTTTCAATGGGAATGATTTGAGCTGTTTAAGACGTTGCAAAAGAAGACGTTAGACAGACCATTTGTTTCCCATGAACATTGTCTTGGCGTTGTTTAAACAATGTCTATAGTAAGCTCACATCATTTGAAGTGCTTTCAAGTGGCTGGGATGCGGCTGCTGCTGTTGTTGTGCGTGAATGATGTTGGGAAACAAGTGCATGTGGAATTGATGCGGAGCAGCATCGTTTGCTTGCCTATCTGCATGTGTCAGGGGCTAACTGGCTGCTGCCCACCCTCTTAATCACTCTGACAGGGATATTGTTTTTCCCCATCAACAGACCTGCCAGGCACAATGCATGTGGGTCAGCCACTTGAGGGAATGGTCTCTCCAGGCCTCTGCATCTGTTTCTCTTGCTGTTGATGCTGCAGTTGCTGCTGCAGCTGCTGGAGACTTAACTAATAGAATCACCTGCAAGGCTCTTGCTCCACTAACAAGCTTTGTCTTCTAATTTCATCAAACTAATCACGCATCCTGGGATTCCTGGGCAACTGCAAGGAACAAGTAACATTGCATGGGGAATACCTGCAGGGTTACCTTCAAAAACACAGGCATGGCACTTGAGTTACAGGCAGATCCACAAGCATGGCACTAAGTCTAGATATGACGCCTCAAGGACAAGAAAACCATATAGACTACAATGTAATCAGAGAAACATGAAAATCCTCTAAACTCCACCACAATCTCTTGTGTAGCAGAACAGCTTGCTCGTCTTCTCCATATCGCTGGGGGCTGAGATTACCCGATATTGTTTGCAGCATTGTGGAAGAATCAGATGAAATTTGTACTACGAACTGGAAAGATTGAAACTGTACGACCTATGATATCTGTGATTATATTCAACAAAAAGCCTTTTTAGAGTGTATATGTGCATACAAATACACTAATGCAGGTTTCAAATGTTTGTTGCATGAGAATAAGTTTTTCGCTGTAAGTCGAGACTGTATAATTATTCTTGATAGAAACATGTTCTCTTACTTTTGTGAGGCAACATACAACATAAATGGCAAGTATCGTATGATGCATCGTTTATAAACAGAGAGGAGACGGTGTATCAGAAAGAATTGGCTTCCTATAGAACGGCGCCTTCAGTATAGATTATGGCGCGAGTTATGTTTGTGTGAGCACGGTTGAGGAGGCAGCTGTTTTGGCAATGCTTTTGCAGTGCTTTGTACAAATGCTTGACACGGCTGTGAAGTTGAGTGAATCAATGAGCCAGGTCCCGTTACCTGAGTCCTGAGAGAGGATATGCTGCTACCTGTGTCATGTTACCTGTGCACGCCCTGTATATACTTGACCAACCATTGTCCTTGACAAGCATCTGAGCGGATGACCCCAAGTGCACATCAACGCACAAAGCACCTCACAGACCATAACAAACGAGCCGGACCCTCCACACTTTAAAGGACCAACCTCCGGCATAACAGACATGCAAGGTTATGGGGAGTCCATCTGCTGATTGATAAAATCTTTGATCGTTGGTGGACTCTGCTGCTCCAAGCATTGACTAAATCGTGTGTCAATATTGCCAGCATTCAACTCAGTCGCCTCCCACATAGACAATTGCTTCACGGCACAAAATCAATGGGAAAGCCTTTTAGAGATGTTTTGCTGTCTTAGTTTGTCTTTCTTTTCTTCTTATTTCTTGGCATTTCTTATAGTTAAAGGCTGTGTTGTGTATACCTGGCACTAGAGTTATTGCCAACCACCTGTGGCCCACTGGTCCATTTGCATCGTCCTTTGGCATCTTTTTATGGCTGCTGCTGAAGCTGCTGCTGCTGCTGCAGCAGAACTCCATGTGGCCTACATTAGTGCTTGGAGAACGCACACAATGCGTTTTTATGGGCATTGAACTTGCAATGGAACAGGTGCGGGAAGGGAAGGCCATTGATTGTTAGCTGCAAGTTCCAATGCCGCCTTGTAGATTTCCCTTGGTTGCATGTGAGCATCTCAACTCATGCAAACGCCACGGCTGCTGCTGCTGCTGCTGCTGCTTCGGCTGCTGCCTCATCTGCTGCTGCTTCTGATGTAAGATTTGAGCTGTTTGTGCCAGAGGCCCATGCATGTTGAAAACTCGCAAAGTCGAGTCAACAAGTGGTGTCTTGGAACACGAAGAGAATAATGACGCAATTGTAAGTGGTATATCCTTTTGCAAGCCCTGGCAATCCTTTCACAATTCCTCACTCCCCGTGGCTTCCATTTACTCTGCTGTACCTGTGGGCAAATGCTTGGAACGGGTTTGATTTTTCGTGATTTGATACACTGTAATTTTGGTGTCTGGCGGAGGAAGAAACGCTGGTGAATGGCAGTCATTTTGGCCCCTCTCCCTCAAAATGACACAGCCCTTAAAAAATGGCTGCGATGTGTCCCTGGCGAAGCTGTAATTAACGCGAGTTCACTTGGTGTTGATGTAAGCCTACACAGGACAGCGGGAGCAGTTCAATTACATTGTAACAGGCCCCACTGATACCATCGCTGTCTTTATACCTGTTCTTCTGCATACCTGTGCCTCATAACACTCGCATGTGCTCTTTTTGCACGAAATCCATACACACATTTGAGCATTGGAGATTTTGTCAAGGGGAGCAAAATGCTGTAATCATGTTCATTGTTGCTTGTCCATTAGTACGGCTAAGTTGCTTATTGCGAAAAAACACCCCAGAGAATTACTGTAGCAAAAGGACATAGGTTTGGAGAATGCTAGATAAACAGAGAGAATATGCCCAAGAAACACAAGTGACACGGTCCCACAAAGCCCCTGCCTCAGGCCAACGCCATTACTTTTTTGGCATTGTGAAATTTGCACCTTCACTAAGTTTTCTTTCACGTATCTGACAAGCAATCTCGTCCTGGCAAATATTTCCTGTCGTGTTTTGTCTGGCGGTCCATTCCAGCCCTGTGCAACTTGGATTTTGTTGACGTTTTTTTCTAACTCTGTCTCCCCTCTTTGCTATAAAAGCAGCGATGGCCACAATTGTCCTATCGGGTAACCATGGCACTGGAAGGGCCAGCTAGTATGCTTTGTTATAGTTACCGGGCAACAGGGCAGGGTGTGTGTCACACTACAAAGCTCATTCCCACAAAGTATGACCAGGGGATCTGCTCTGGCCTGCTCTGGCCTGTCTAATACTCCTGGCGTGATTACATTTTTGCTGCATCTCAGACCTCTGGGTCATTGCTGTATTTGGGGGCTGCAGTCTCTGGGCCCGAGGTTAACTCACTACATAAATATTGCATCTTCAATCTGGCTCGGTGAATTATGAAGCATGAGGGCTGTATGCAGGCCTTGCTCACACAACCTGCATGTATGCTGCATGGTGCTGCGTGGTGCTGCATGGTGCAAAAGGCCAAGGGTTAATGTTCTGTCAGTGGTGCTTGTGTGCTGCCAGCGGTGCTTGTGCACGCACCACTGGTGCTTGTGTGCTGCCATGCAGTGGTGTTTGTGTGTGCACCAGTGGTGTTTGTGTGTGTGCACCAGTGGTGTTTTGTGTGCACCATTGGTGTTTGTGTGTGCACCAGTGATGCTTGTGTGTGCACCAGTGGTGCTTGTGTGCTACCAGTGGTGTGGAGCCTGAGAGAGCCTGCTACCTCATAAGACTGTCTCAAGAGTAATACCAACAGACCTTTGCTGATTATGACAGCCTCTGGATAGGCAAATGTGGTCCAAGTGTGGTCCGAATGTGGTTCAAGTGTGGCCAAGTGGCAGTCTGATGTTGGCTAAGCGTTTTGTTTGAGCAGTAGACTGCAGTCTGGATGGAGTAGTGCTTCATTCTGTGTTTGGTAGCAGTTTTTTTTAACCCCTCGATTTTTCTGTGTGGTCTGGAAAGGATTATGTATGATTTGGCCTCGGCTTCAGCAAACCAAACTACCTGTGATTTGATCAATGTAATTCTGAGCGATGCATGATTTGACAAGAACAAGGCTTTTTGGCATGCTGCCTTCCTGGCAAATAGCAGTGGTGTCAAACTACACAATCCCACAGAGCTAATCAATGTGAAAACACACCAGCCATGGCTCGCCAGAAAAATTATCATTCGATTAATTTGGGCGCCGCCGAGTAACATTAACACGGGACCTGGCGTGATGCAAAGGTTACCTGATGGGCGAGGACTCGTCAGGTAAATGCGCTGTCAATAATTGGCGAAAATTGCTCTGCATGAGTAGGGTAAATATTGTGCAAAACTAGTGTTACTCGCGTGTGTCTAGCAGGCATGATGCATGCATGATGCATAAGCATGTTCATAATTGAAAATGTCTAGAACGAGCGCAGATTGAGCTAGCACCACAGAAGCCATAGCAGGCCAGTGGCAGACCCAAGGGCTCTGGAGTTCCTCTGAAGTTCCTCTAGAGTTCATCTGGAGTAGCTGGATGGATGGCCCTGGTGCATGGTTCTTCTAATCCCGCTCCCCAGGGACTGACACTTGGTTGTCATCTGCAGGTCATCATGCTGCAGGTGCTCGTGCTGCAGGGAGTGCCTGAGTGTCATGCAGCAGCAGTAGCAGCAGTGGCAGCAGTAGCAGAAAGGTTACATTGGACAGTGGTTGGGATGCTGAGCAGCATCCTGTGGTGCTTGAGCATCCTCAGCATCTTCAGCAGCTGACAGTAGCATGATGGCTTTAACAGGTCGTTGTGGCCGTTTCATGGGGCGCGGTCCAACTTGTGAAGATGCCCTAGAGGCTGTGGCAACTGGCAGGATGGCACTTGGGGAGCAATTATACGCCCTGTGAATTGACTAGCAGGAGCCACTTAGAGGGAAGGCGATGCTGCCTCCAATGCTCTCTGTGGCTGCTGTATGGTGGATCATCTCTCCCAGCTGCACTTGGACCAGAAATCTGCTTGGTGCTTCTGCCTGATGCCAAAGCTGAGTTGATGCTGAAGCTAGGTTGATGCAGAGCATGATGCCCGGCCCTTATGATCCCCTGCATCTCATCAGGCAGGCTGGGATTGCTGTAATGGAGCCTGCTTTCATCTACGCATTTCATAACGCTGCGGATGATCATTAGGTTCGACTGCCATCACAAGATCAAACTGCCTCGGCTCTCTGAGTGTTCTGTGTGCTTGGCCCGAGCTGCAATCGTGTGACTTTCACAGCCAGGCTGATCTCTTAGGCTGATCTCTCATCTCTTTTTGATGGGATCGCTTTGACTGCACCACCAGACAAGCAGTCATCTTGATTTCAGTGCAAAATGGAGCCACATGACTCACTGCACATATTTAATAATCTCTTCAAGCTGCATTTGTCCTTCACCTGTCATTCGTCATTGTGTTGATTTTTCTGCATGGGGGAAATATCCAGTTCTCAATTTCCTCCTGCTGTAATTTTGAAGTCACTCTGGAAATGTCACATGCTTTGGCTAAGGCAGAAAGATGCTCCGCTGGAGACTTAATGATCAATTTGGCTTAATGACTAAATCCTGAGATTTTCTGATTGCTTTAGTGCTCGGGGATCCCAAGAAACCGCCGAGCCTGGAATATCTGCACTGCATGAGCTCAAGAAAGATGATCGAAAAAAGCTATTAAACACGCGCCTTTTCATTTCCCTGTCATGTCTTAAGCATATCACCACACTGCAGTAGTGTTTGGAGATAAATTCTATAAAGCTGCATTTCACTAATTACTAAGGAAGACTCAATATAGTTGAAATGCTGTTTGCCTCAAAGTAAATTGCCTCGTCCACGCATGAGTCACCCTCTATGTGCGTGGCATGGACAACACACAGGTTTCATTGTGGACAACCCACTGCCCCATCACTTTAACTATTTGCAATTAACGAAATTGGACATTACCTGCTAGGAACCCCTCACACTCTGACTGAATATAATGCAGCATAATAAAGCAGAATGTCTACAAAGGGAACGTGATTTTCATACGTAATTTTAAGAACCGTTTACAGAAGGGTCATATAACTGGGGATTTTTGTTTGCTCATTGCTTCAATAGGACATACGGGTTATTTATGGCGCAATTAAACATGGAAATTTGTTATGAGAAAGAGTGCTGATATCTGTGTACTTCTCATATAAATTAAAGGATTTTTCTCTGTGTTGATTGAGAGCTGGGAAATGATTTGTTTTGGTCATCTGTTTGCAAAGCAATTGCTCATTTCTGGGAATCCGTGTTTGGCTTCCTAGAATCTATTTGTATTTTGGGCTGTGAGGCATTGTGTCATATTTCCCAGCACTCTCGCTTAATGGGCCAAAGACATGTAACTCTTTCTGGCTTTTTGGACCAAGCCGAAATGACTCGGCAGTAATGGGCCATAATGGTGTAGTAACTGTTAGGAGCGTGGTGCCAACGATATTACATTAATGTGGTTTATCAGCATGCAGCAGTTACATTGTAAGAGAGTGGCTCTAGCTGGCATATTGGCGTTTTCATATTGGGCCTGCTATATCCTGTGGCTCTTTGCAATCCTGCTTTGCCTCTCACCGAACTAATGGCCCCCTCTCTCAGCCGTGTCACGCAGTTGTCAATATGGCCAGCGGTTGCCGTGATGCAACAATGCGCTGGCTGCATTAATGTGCAGGGGATGGCTAGAGCAGAGGGCAGTAATGGAGGCTAGAGCCCTGTCCTCGGTCCTCTGCATTTCCATATAATAATGCCATTCTCTTTGCTTGTGGTCACACACAGCTGCTGTGGGCATTGCTGCATCATGTCCATGCATCATGTCCATGCTCTTGATGGCAATTGTGACCAAACGCAGGGTTCTAACAAGTCTCGCTGCCAGCTAGAATCCCTTGTCCTTCAAATATTTGACTATCACTCCCTTGCTTTGTCGACTGGCCGGCCACATTATTTGGTCACATTCCTGCAACGGTCAACACTTGACCAAAGGGAGAAGCATCCTCAAAGGCAATGCATCCCCCTCTATTGTGCTGCTGTGCCAAATAGACTTGTGATATGGGAGATAAAACTCGAGCAACCTCAGATGTCACACCCCTCCCAAATGCTGCCTTTAACCCGAGATGACCGTGGAACATGTTGGCACTCATGCCCACCGACCATTTCATGTTGATTTGTTGTTGAATGGAAAAATAATGAGATTTTCAAATTGGGTGGTTAAGGTGATTCGCGTCTCATTCGTTACGTGCCAATAACACTTTTCCGAGTTGATTACCTTTGCGAGTATGTACCAGCCGGAGAGGTAATTAGAAATAATCTGGGAGCGGATGTAATCTATGGAAGTAATAAGGCAGGCTGGGAGGGAGGGCGGGAGGCAAGGGAACGAGTTAGTCCAATTGATATTTATTGGTTTGTGGGGCCTGCAGCAATCTGGGACTAGTGCTGCCAGCCAATAACGTGATAACGAACACCAGGGGATGTGCCTTGTTCATTTTCCACGGCCAGCCTAGACCCCTCAGTACTATTCAAAGCCCATCTGCTGTCTCGCTGGTATTCAACTGTAAGCCATCAATTCCCCTTGGCTCCACACTCGCTGACAAAGTTTGGATTGCATCCACAGCACTCTCATCATCTCTCCTCCTCTCCTCCTCCTGCCTTTTTTGTCTGTTTGGGATGCAGCGCTGGTGGAGGGTGGGCTGCAGACATAAGTCGCTGCAGTCCATTTACTGCAGATGTTGGCTTTCTGAGAGGCAGGGCCTTAACGTTATTCTGGTCCTCGAAGGATCAGTGAACAAATAGAGCAATTAATGGGGGATTGGGATTGATCTGGCCAGCGATGTGGCAGGACTCCTAATCAGAAATCTGGTTAGCCTTACACGGCGGACTCGGAGAGAGACGGTGGCCCGTTCGACGGCAGTGTGTGATTGCAGATTGCGCAGTGACAGGCCTGTCTAACGTATGGGAGTCCGCACTGCTCCTATGTTATAAAGCAGTTCAAGCGCTGGTCCTTTTTTACTCGGTGGAGACAAGCAGGCAGTCGAGTGGCCCACCTCGTGGCCAGGATGAATCGCCACCAAATTGGATTTTCCACTTGACCAGCAGTAATGAGCGCCTGACATCGATGATTCTGATCAATATCCGTACGCCAGACAACACCGGGGCCGCGGGAAATAATGCGCCCGTCAAAATGGTGACACCCTTTCATAACTGGACCATCGCTCATGGCCCGGCGATGGCTGGCAGCAGCAAAACGGCCCAGTGCCACCTCCTCTTATTGAATCTGCTGTTTGCATATTTCATGGAAGGAGCTGTCTCCATAAAGGAGCACTTTAGATGTGCAATCTCTATGACTGTTCAGGCATGGCCTCTGATGATATTGCTGCCACTGAGAGTACTGACAATTCTCTTGACAAAGCCTTTGAGCCTCTGATAGTTCTTGCTGGGGGCTCTTTGCCCTGCTCTATTTAACTGTCCTCGTCCGCTGAGTACAAACAAAGCTAAGTCTAGCATGTGTTGATCAATAGCTGTGGAAGGACAGTGCTGGCCATGGCGTGTCTTCCTTTGTGGGCTTCTCTTTGAGGCTGAACCAACTCGTGGGCTTTGTCACTCCTCTCTCTTTTATCTCTCTTCTCCGAAGATAAATCGTAGTTTGTGGTGAACACCAAGTTCGATTCACACTCAACTTTTTATCAACGACTGCACTTAGTGGCTCCTATGCAGAGGAGGATGCTGCTGCATTGAAGCTATGCCTTTTAGATTTGCTGCTGCTGCTGCTGCTGCTGATGGAGAGATGACCAGCAGTTTTTCATGCATCGTTCTGGGGGGATGCTGTGGACCCAGGTGTGGCTATGGTGGCAAGGTTAAGTAAGGTTAGAAGCAGCATCACTGCATCAGCTATGATTGATGATGCTGCAGTCTCATCCAGGTGACTCCTAACATCCTTCTGTGACCTTTGGAGTAATTCTTGGGCCAGACGCCCTTGAAGTGACCTTGTTGTCCACACAAAAACACTTTAAAATCACCGCATCGATGCACAAGTACTTAAGCAGCTACATAATGTTATATTAATCAATTAAAGCATCCTTTAATGGAATATGGTGATTGGTAAAACTCATAAAAGTGCCATCAGACTTATAAATAGTAAATGAAGGGTGGATTTAATGCAGCACATCACTTTGCAAGTCTGCCATTACTGTGTACTAATGCCAGTAGCTTTAATCTGCCATCCAAAGAAACGTGATATTTAAGATTCATCCCACTTGAATTTCTGTTGTGTTTAAAAAGGTCATTTTTGACTAGGTCATTATGTATTTACAGCGTTTAGAAGCAACTTTTTTTTTTTTTTTTTACTCTTTAAGTCGGTCTACCTGATATTTTCATATTCTTTTTCTAAACTCTTGAAATATCTCCAGGTTTTATAAGTCATGAAATATATGTTCTTGGAATGAAATGCTTGGAAAGGTCAAATGAACATTTATGTCTGGTAAATAATCGATCCGTTGTCAGTTAAATGTTATCCTATAAGGCCAAAAAGAGATGCATCAAATCTGGTGGATGGTCCAGGATTTCTGAAAACAGCGAGATAAGCATTGAGAAATCTTGAAGAATTGATGATGGGAAATGTGATGTCAAAAGAGATTTGGTTGTTGGGAAATCAGGAGGATAGATAGCTACTGGGGGAATTTCTTATAGCTGTGTGTGGCAGATAACACTAGGTATCTGGCAGTATCTTGTGGCTTTGTGAAAGACGTCGTATGCTAATCAATGCAGAGACTTAGAGGAGGAAAAACACAATGGGACTCTCGAGATTATCCTGTCTTTCTGTGTCTTTCTGTCACAATTTCTTCTTGTTATATCTTTCCATAGAGATGTGGGAGTTCCTGATCAGCTTCCCAACTCGCATGATGTGCATGCCGGTGATGTGACTAGTGGCCATCTTCATAGGGGCCTGCACACTCGGCCTGAGATAAGTCCTTATCTTAATGAGGACTGGGACTATGCAGTAATGAGAGCAATAGGTTGAGTCACGCTTTCTCCCATTATGAACATGTCGAGGGCAATCCGCTGCAGCAATTAAGTCTGCTGAAAGCCACTGACAATTTGGAAGAAGGACAAGGCAAGGGCGTTTAGAAGTCCACCAGCAGTTCTCTTAATGAGCTCAATTAATTCTGCAGTATGATGGGGATGAGGCCTTCTGCATCAGTAGCTGCACCACCAGCAGCATCAGCTGCTGCAGCAGCCTGTCTGCATCGTTCAGCTCTGATCTTGGTGACATTCTTAACAGAGCAAATTTAGAAATCTTTGGGTGGGTCGTTTTTGTTAATCATAGACATGGGGCTTTTTGCTGTCTGTCCTTACAGAGAATTGACATTGGCAGCTGGGTGTTTGGATTGAACTGCACTGGCAGTTTATTCTGCTCATTCCTCCCCTTGCTTTTTTCCTCCTACTCCATTTCCTAGATCTCTTGAGAAATATCTGCGTCTGCTAAGAGTCGCATCAAGTGCCAGTCACAAACATTCACTCGGCAATGGGTTTTCTCCCAGTGATCGCCATGTTGGAGAGGGGCAGACACTCCGCTGCGATCAAATGATGTAAGCTAGAAGGCACTTCACCAAGTCTGCATGTCACTAAATGCAAATTGCGCAATAAACTTTAGACATTTTTGTCACGACTATGTGACAAGTACAGCAATTTACCTCCGAAATTACACACAAAATGCAGAAATTTGAACCTTGACAACACTGATGAGTATTGCAGGCTTTACAATCCTGGGGTGTTTTTCTCTCTACATTTCGACGTTTCTTTCCCCTTAAAATACGACAATTTACACACATTAAACACCCTTGTCCCAATTTGCATTCCACTTGATGTGCCATTCTGCTCCAAATATATGTGATAACCAATGCTCAGACTCAATTTGCTAGTACATCAGCATAACATTAGGCTGACAATTGAAGGTAGTGTACCACAATCAACGAATGCACAAAAGGAAAAAAACATCTTTATAATCGAATGAGGTTTCATTAGGACCTATAAATTAGCATATACAGTTATGTTGCTTTGAGAGTCAGAATTGCCATAAGTGATACAAAAGTGATATGATTGCAAGGGCAGGGCATTCATCATGCACTTAAGGCGGGGCTGTGTTTTTTGCACAGCTGGGGCAAATTAAAACAAAGAGCTCTCTTCATGTTTCTCTCTTTAATCCTTCTCGAGTGTTTTTCAGACTTTCTTTTTGTTGAAATGCACCGGCAAAAGGGATGTCTTTTTCTCTTAAGAAAATATAATTTTAGAAGAGCCGAGAGAACAAGCACCAAGTGTAAATTATCAGAGGGGAGGAAAATGCCCCTGGCAACACGCTTCCCATTTCATTGCAGGGAGAAAAAAGTTGTGCTTGTGCTTGACTGGCTGCGAGTTGCTGTGGGGAAAGGTAGAGACGGTCTCATCTGATGAAAGAGACTCGAGATGTAAAGTGAGACAGCAAAATGTCACCTTCATTGTCCAGGTTATTGCCAACCTCTCAGATTTATTGGACGCGACTAATAAGCCCTTGGCTTGCAGCAAGAGCATGACTGTTGTAATTCCCTCTGAGGTGTTGAAATTACACAATTGCAAGGGACGTAGTCCTTACTTGTGTAGACCTTGTATAGACCTTGTCCCAAAGACTCCAAGGCTGTGCAAAAGGCTCTACTTGTGGTCTTTGGCGTTTTAGTAAGTCCCCTCACTCTTCACACACTGGTCCCATATTGGCACAACACTGGGATCTTGTATTGTAAGCTCAGGTTTCTCATACACACAACGGTATTGGCATTTTGTGCTAATGAAGTGGAATTAGCATTTTTTGTCCATACAAGTGGACCAGGCATCTCGACCGGCTACATTATTAGCTCCTTGAGGGCTCGGGGGCTGGAGTGGAGGGGAGGGCTGAATCAGTGTTGTGGTCAAATCGGCCAGCACCCTTTACAAATCGGCTCTCTAAGGCCGAATATGTTTACATTGAGCGTGAAGAATCGAAGCAGACTCGCCATTAATGAAGTATTGGATTTCTTGGCTGCCTAATGCAGAGCAGTCGACTGTAACGGAACGTGGAACTATTTGGAAAAACCAGCGCAAGGAAAAGGATAGACTTACACCTGTCTGCCTGCGGTTTCCATGGCAACAGCACAACTGCTTGTAACCAAGGGCTTCTCAAATATTGCGCCCAGTCTCTTAATTTGCATAGATTGTCAGAGGGCGACCTCTAGGGGCTCGAGTTTCATTCGATCCCAATCCTCGTAACATTAATTGCCCGTCTATATTGGCTGTCATACAATGCGTTTCGCTAGCCGATTATGCGGTTTAGAAATGCTGGGACAAGCATAGTGATTTGTTCCGCTGCTTCCTATTGTTACACTACAAACAGAGCAGCGTTTTAGTGGAATTGAAATATTCCAGAGGCATTTTACTAATAGGTTTCTGGCTGCACATTCAGGTGCATGATTAACATATGCCGTCACGATGGCTTTGCATATTGTTGAGAGATATTTGAGATGGGACTGTAGGTAGATTATGTTGAGGGTGCACCTGCCAGGCTTCTTTTATACTATGTGTGGTTAGACCAGGGAATCCCATGGTCTTGGAATGGGCCGACCACACACATGACATCATGTAGTCCCTCTTTTTACAAGCCCTGTCCTCTACATTTTTCCCACTAGTCCAGACATGGTAAATAAATTAATATCACGTCGCGAATATTGTCCAAATATTTGATGGCAAAGTTTGGCCCTGTTTCTGTCCCCAGGACTTGTGAGCTGAGTTTTTTTCGTGGCCCTTGTCCAAACATTAAACTGTGGCTGGCGGCCTACCTCAAGGGAACCTTAGGGGTCTGCGATCTGGCCGAATCGAATTGTAATTCACTGTCAGGATCACCTCTTGTTTTTCCAAGGCGAAAAGAAAACGTATGCTAAGCACGATGGCACAAATACAACATGGAGTTCATGGCTCAACTATCAAAGATACACCATTCTATGGCCTGCATGACTTTAACCTGTGACCATGTTTTCTTTATATTGATCTTTTTTCACACATCTTCCTCTTCATAATTGTATTTCTAGCTGCTCTGGGTATATCGCCCAAAAGCTAATGAATCAGTCTTCCGCCTATGGTCTCATAGCCTTCTCTATATATTAAGACTTTAATTAAGATAAGGACTCAATATCAGACAGGCCTTAGATCTCTCTGTGGGAGCAATTAAGTGGCACTGGCCCTGTTCTCCCCATTTGATTAAATCTCACTATCATATCCGATCATTCATTTAATCAGCCACTGAGACCAGATAATTCTCTCTCAGCTCATATTAATGTTATTAGTTTTGTAATATATTCCCCCACCAAATATGAGTGGTTTTTGTCATGAAAAGCAAAATGCTCAACTCTTACAACAGAAATGTAAAAGGCTGAGTTATGCCCGAGTGGGATGGTAAATTGCAAAGAGGAAAATAATGGAGGGC
This sequence comes from Alitta virens, assembly GCA_932294295.1. Lineage (NCBI taxonomy): Eukaryota > Metazoa > Annelida > Polychaeta > Phyllodocida > Nereididae > Alitta > Alitta virens. The sequence continues at coordinate 69,793,634 of OW028573.1, forward strand.
TGAAATTATGTACATTTTGCAAGCTGAAGGAGTAAATGGGTGTGATATGAGCCGTGAAATAGTATTTTTCAGGAGATAATCATAGTAATAAGCCTGTTTTGTTTGTGTGTTTCAGCCGTGCCATTTTGAAGAACCCAGACCTGTTGCCAGAGACGCCCATCACCAACATCTTGTACGATGACTTCTGGGGAACCCCTTTGACCCACAGCGGTTCACACAAGTCATACAGACCCGTTTGTGTGTTCACTTTCCGACTCAACTATGCCCTGGGAGGACTGAATCCTACAGGATACCACCTGGGCAATGTCATCCTGCACAGCCTGGTCACTGGACTCTTTGCCTATACCGCCTCCTTGCTGGTGCGACATCCCGTCCCCCGCGCTGTGGCTGCCCTGGTCTTCGCAGCCCACCCGATCCACACCGAGGCAGTGGCAGGGGTCGTAGGGAGGGCGGATATACTAGCATGCCTATTTTTCCTCCTGGCATTCCTGTGCTACATGAGATACTGCAAGTACAGAGACAAGCCTTCGTGGAAAGAGCCTGACCGCTGGCTACCACTAGGAGGCATGGCCCTCTGCACTGCCCTAGCCATGCTGTCCAAGGAACAGGGGGTCACCGTACTGGCTGTGTGTGCAATCTATGATGTCTTCATCCAAACAAGACTCCCCCTAAACAATCTGGCCAAGCTTTTCAAGGTGAGACATCCCTATAGAGTTATAATATACCCAAACCCTCCCCTTTATTATCTAGCACTGCTGTCAGCCTGTGTCAGGGATCAAATGATGGACCCTAGCACTATTCATCAGGGACGCATACTGCTCCTGTTGTAGTGCGAACAATGTACGAAGTCATTAAAACATGTAGATGCATAGATATCATTGATTGCTCTGAAATGTACACATAAGCTGTGAAAAACTTGCAACTTAATTGCACCTGTGAGGGAAGACAAATGGGCCCAGGCTTCATGCTCCGTGAACAGTTGACAGTTAACATTGGTTACAAGAAATATTCTGTGTAAAGCAGGTATTATCAGATTTCATACACACAAGAGACTTCTTTTGACAAGCATTTCTATTATTGTCTACGTTTGTTGATTTTTGACGCACTTTGTGAAAAAGAGTAGCAAGATGTATAATATTGATGATATAGTTGCCCTGCTTTGGGTGCAGGGCACAAAAACATTAGCGCATACAGTACTATACATGACATGAAAGCGTGTAATGCTGTGTATTGGATGCTTTGACAGTGCAATTCCACACAAGGTGATGTGACTGATGTCCTATCTATCTGAATATATCTTTGCATTTTGATAGTGTATAATACTACTGTATAGTTAGGCAACTAGACTCGGTTGTATAGTAAATTTATTTTTTGCTGCTGCTGCCTAGCTGTTTGTAGAGCGAGAAAATAAGAGGCTAGGAGTCTAAGTGACCCGGGCCTGACCCACAAACGTATGATCCTATGACTGGCTGTGAATGGGGACTTGGCGCACAGGGGCAATTAGGGAAATTTGATCCGAGGGTGGCAGAGCTTGGTATCGCCATGAAGCCGTCGCTGGCCAGTCTTTGCTTCAATGCAGCTCACTTGATTGACAGGCCCTCCTGCTCCTCTTACCGAGACGATTCTGCCGATAAGAATTCTATAGCGTTTGGTTTTTAAGCTAGACCAATAAATTTGATATCAATAATATCTGGGGCGAGCACGACTCGGAAATCCAACACAAAGAGGAGATTGTAAGCGTGACAATTAAGTTTGCATTATGCGCATCTCAGAGCATCTCTCTTGGTTATTGCAGCCAAGGAATCCCTCATGGAATGGCAATCGCCTGCAACCCATTGTGCTGTTTGATTGCGTAGCAAATAGTGGAGGGAAATTGATAGGGCAAAAGGCGATTGGCCCACGACTTAGACCTCTCACTTGTTGTGTCTTCTGATTGCCTTTTTGTGAGCAAGTTTATTGGAAAGGAGTCGCTGCAGCTCTTCGTTGACAGTTGCTGCTGTGCTGCTCTGGCTTCAGCTGTGTGGGCTGGTTGCCTTGTGGGATGGTTTATTTGCCCGGCCAACTAGTTCTGGAGTTTAAATGAACGGACATCCCCTTTCCTGTTGGCCCCACATATTGCTTGACCTGAGGTTGCCTGTGTCCCTGTCAGCCGCATTTGCCGCTTTATCTAAATTGCTATCTTCGGAAAACAGGCCACCCAGTGCCAAGTAATGTTTACTGGTCTTCCATCATTGTTTCCTTGTTGCCCAAAAGGTCAAAGGTCGTTTGTTCTATAGGAAGGTCGTTTCGGTGTGGCCCAGACAGATTGGGAGCGAAATGACCTACTGTTGGCCAATCATGCCCAAGGAGAGGTCGCTGGCAAACTGCATCTTGGGACGCAATCAGCCGGGCCCACGTAAGAGGCAACCGTCAATTATCAGCAATTTTCCCATCAAATGTGGCAAGGTGACTGCTGTGACCCAGTAAACCGCCAATTTGGACCCCCAGTCATCATCAGTACGCAAACAGATTTAGAAACAATTTTCACCAGGCTCAAGGGCATTTCCAAGGTCAAATGTAGCACCTAGTCCACAGTGTTATTTCTAGTGATTGTATTAGAGGGTACCCGGGTGGTAGTGGGAGCAAACAGATGTCACTGCTAATTCTAGACTTATTAAAAAGACTTGCTTCCTTTATGGTTGTGGCAATGTGCAGCTAATGCATTTACGTGAGAAGGCTTTTGTCCATTGCAAGTCAAGGGAGCAAGTGAGATGGTATCTTCAACGAAGGACTTATTCTAATCTGTCGACCTTGACCAGGGGCTAATTTAGGCCGATCTCGGCTGATTGCTATGATACTGCACTGGCCGAGTACAGCACTTTACTCTTTAAGCCGTAGAGTTAATAGTTGCGGAGTGCTTCCCTTGGGAACCAAACAGGCCGGCTGCTTGTTTCTTTGCGTAATCAAAGTGATAAGATCAGACGGCTAATATTGTCCACTGGGATGCCAGATTTAAGAGCAAATTGCAGCATTCACAACAGCCATGTTTAAGGGAGACTCCATGCTTAATGGAAAAGGCCGACAAAGCATTGTGCATGCATTCATCCAGGCGCCATGAGATTTTTAAGGCGAACTTTTTGATCACGTAAAGCAGAACTGCAGGAAAGCTAATTAAGCTGTTAGTGCTTTGAAGTGACACGCAGGGCGCCGACGTGTCAAACTTCATTGATTGCCCTCCTAATTAGAAGGCGTTCAAGGCTTGTTCGTTGCTGGGCTAATCCGCGCAACACGACCGGGGGCATTTGAACCACAAGGGGGTTGGTGGATTGGCCCGCTCACCTGTAGCCCCCACAGTACCCGGGTGTCAACAAGGCTTGATGACTGCTCTTGTTTCGTGTGTTTCTGCAGCAGGTGTTACAGCTCAATGGCTGGTGTCACCCAATAAGTTTAAGACGAGAATTCCTGGAGCGCGATTCAATTAGCAAGAATAGGAGCTGACCAGTGGACAAGGCGATGCTGCCTGACCATCTATTCAGAGACAGCAGCTAACCAAAGGTCTCCTGGGTGCCCTGCGTGCATTGTGCTGCCGTCCAAATGAACAACGCCATCCACTTGGGTTACATTGGTCAGCCATTAAGGCCATCGCCCTCCCCTCCTCAAGTGGCGCCATCCAGATAAAGTTTCTGGCTTATGTCATAAGAGGGCGCCACAGGCTGCCTGGCCCTCATCCTCTCTCAATGTATCGCCTGTCTGGGCCTCATAAATGTCATCAGGATTTCAGCTTTCGCTTCAGGAGCTACGAAAAGGCAGGCTGAAAGCGGAGATGACAGGAGGGCTTGCTGGTTGTGCCAGGCGAGATAACAATGAAGCAGGCAGTCAGCAAAACGAAACACAGGGCCCCCGGAGAAATCATGCTAGGCTCCTGAATATGTACTGTCATATCGCATATCTTCTGCTGGCCTGCAGTTCTGCCAAAGCTCTACTGTCTTTTTTAAATCATGTGAAATGCAGTGGCCCCGGGATGAATCCCACTTGCATGGTGTTGTGTTTACGGAGCTGCCTTGGGCTCGAGTCAGGGCACCAAGCCACTTACAGGTGCGTCCTTCTGTGCCTACTTGAAAAGTCAATAGTTGGTGGGGACAACCTTGCTGACTTCCTTCGCACCGCATTTATAAGAGAAATGCACCACAATGACCCTACGGCCGCTTGTGTTTATTCTGGCTGATGTGTATTCATGGAAGGCAGTGCTTTCCACACATAGCGGACATGGCCTGCCTGAGCTGCTCAGGTGGTTAAGATGTCGGGGACAGGGGCCATGGCAAATGTTGGGGCTGGGGTTATTATCAATGGTCTGCTGGGTAGAGGGAGGAATGCACAAATATATTAGGTAGGTGTTAGGGGGACATGCGTGTATCAGCTGCTGGGGATGGTGGTGGCCTGGAGGGCAGCTCGTGAGGACACCAGGCTCAGCATCCAAAGAAGGAAGGTGAGCATCTCAGGCCTGGGGAGGGCGGGGATTCTTTTGTGCAGGTCACGCTCTTAAGTGGATTGTATGCTCTCTCCACACTTCATTATGGCGCTTGAGTGAATCCCTTGAAAGGCTTGCTGGGAGGCCTGTGTTTGCAGATCAGAGGAGCATATAGCCAGGGTATAATAGCGGGCGTTGCGAGCACTCACTTACCCACTACATGTTCTGAATAAGGGGGCATTAGGGGGCAGGGCACTTGATGATCACTAAGCCATCTCCATCGTGCAAATGGACCGCATCCCGATCACTCGTTCACCTGCGGGTGCATCAGCATCAGCATTAGTTGCCACATCAGTAGCTGTAGCAGCATCAGTGGCTGCAGCAGCAAGACGAACAGCAACAGAAGCAGCTGAAGTAGCAAGTTGTTTAGAGCCGCCGCAGCCATGTCCTCAGGCACCACTCCTTAAATTAAGCAGCGCCCTAATGTCTCTAGAGACTCATCAAATTTGTAATACTTTGATGAAATTATGGATTCCTCAAGCCTCCTTCCTCAATTCGGCCGTAATTAAAGCAAGGCTTTGTTAAGGTGGCTGTGTTTCACACAAGTTCCAGTCCGCTGGGGAGGCTGGTCGGTGTGACGAGGAAAGTAAAGCATTTCCCAGAGCTCCCAGTGCTTAGGAACACCCAGAACTGAGACAGTTGAGAAAATGCAGGGAATTTGTGCTGCGAGTGGATGGGACCCTGTAGCCCGTCGTTGCAGGAGAGTGATGGGCTGGTTTGAGGGGTTGTGACAGTGGGCAGGCAGAAACTGACACTCAGCTCTTCATCACTTCACACTTTGTGCTCTTCCCTGCAGCCCCATCCGCCATCAGATGCTGAGCGCCTCATCCATATTGCAGGGCTGCGGGGCAAGCAGGCACATTGAGACTGAGCCATGAGACTGAGCCATGAGACTGAGCCATCCCTGCATCTAATGGCAGACAGGCAACGTGTCACACCTGGAAGCAGACTCAGGGGCCCAAGCAGGCACATCGTGGCAGGCCGTGCCATCGCTTGACAAATTAGCCATCGCACCCGCTCCCTCCAAGTCCCTTCAGATGAAATTGCTGCTGCAGCTCAGGGTCATCTTCTGTGTGTCATACTTAGGGCCAAGTGTGTGATGAATAGCTGTTGCGCCGTTATCTTTGGCACTCGTAGCAAGTGGATCTGTCGATGCTCTTAGTGATGATGGATGTTAGGATCAGAGACACATCCTGAGGACGCGTACTCAAGAATCCTCCCTTAGCGAGCCCCCCGTCCCCCCGACAGGCCCCCCCATGGAGCTGGCTGCCTTTGCTGTTCCTCATACATCACTCTGTTAAACAAGGACCCCGATCACACTACATCATCTGCCTCCCCCATGGTACCTCTTAACTGCAGCATATTGCATGAATTCGAGTGGAATCCGCCGAATATGTATGAGGCTAATGTTTCTTTCAGCGTTTGCCCAATTGACTTGCCTTACACATGGTTAGCAGGTGGGAAAACTCGGCCAAGTGTGGCAAACAATCCCATTAGACCAGGCGACAATTTCACACGTGGCCACCCACTGAGGGTGGGCACAGTCTGCGTGAAAAAGACATGTCCGTGATTAGAATTTTAGCCTCATCCAAACTGGCATCCAAACTGGCCCTTGTGTTCTGGCCTCCCATGCTAAAGTCTTCCTCAGATGTTTGTTCCTTCGGCGCCAACTTGATGCACATGTTATATTCAGGAAAATATTTATATTCCATGACAAACTTTCATGAAAATGTTGTAGCACGCACCCAGTCCCAGTCTCTTTTATGACTAAACAAACAGAAGAAAGAGCTACTTAGAGGCTACGAAATGACATGACCAGATGTCATTGATACCTATAAAGCTGAGGAGGTCCCAGTCATGCAATGCTTTGTGCTGCATTGGGTGGGGCTGAGGGGGTGGAAATGGCTGCCTGAGTTTGGAGTCTCAGGGGAAAATGAGTGTGGAAACATACACCACTACAGATCTAGGCAGCTTGACTTGGCAGCCATCAACAATTGCAATAGGATACCCCAGAGAGCCCTGTCTGCTTCGAACTGGGTATTCTCAGTTGCTAATTAGTCAGGATGGAAGGCGTTGCAGCAGCAGCAGCAGTAGCAGCAGAAGCAGCAGTAGCATCCGTAGCCGCAGCATAAGCCGCATCACTGCGTTCTCCATCAGCCCTAATGGACTGGCTGCTGTAGTCAATAGAGGACCCGAGGCGAGCTCTCATGTCCTTCAGACAATCCTTTGGTGTCCCCCCAACCAACTACTCTCTGGTAATCTTTACCCGCCAAGCCAGCCACCATGATTATACAGCAGACGCAGAACTTGTGAAATAGTTCAACTTCCTGGAAAGCTGCTTTAAGCATTATCATGGGCTCCAGTGATGCTAGAACGTTGCCTGGGGCGTCATGATTCATAATTACGCATCTCCACAAAATTGCCATTGATAAAACAGGACAGTCTCCTCTTGGCTTTGTTAGCGCCACGATGGCTGCATTAATCATACACAAAATCAGCCAGCGGAGTCATTACATGCGCGTATAAAGTTTATCAGCTGCCATGAAATTGAATCAAAAAATTGCGATGCACAGATCTATCTGCTTTATTGCTGAGCCATTTAAGTGAGTTGAGCGAGAAAGCTCCTCATAATAGGTTTGCTCAATTGTAAAAGATCTAATGCACTCTTCTAATAGCCAATAGCCAACACAATTTCCCACAATGACAAATCAAATCAATTTGAAGGGATAGTTGACCCTTCCTTGGAAATTGTATCAGAGTAGATAAGCTAAATTATACCAGTGATGCAATATTTCGACGCTGCTCTGGGGGTGATTTGTGTATTTTATATTATCTAATTGATCACTTATTGTGTTTCAGGGGGAGTGCAGAGGTCTGGTGGAAGGCCTTCTTTCCTTAGTAGCCGTGGGAGTGGTCCTCTTGGCTTTCCGAATCTCCTTCATGGGAAACACTCCGCCAGAGTTCGCCCCTGCAGACAACCCTGCGTCTGATTCTGACAGTTTCCTGACCAGGGCATTGACCTTCTCCTACCTTCCCGTCCTCAACTTCTGGCTGTTATTGTACCCGCGTAAACTCAGCTTCGACTGGTCCATGGATGCAGTCCCCCTGGTGGAGAGCGTCGCAGATCCAAGGAACGTCCTGACGCTTCTATTTTACGTCATGCTAGTCTACGTCGGAGCTTTGGTCTTACGTCACGTCCACACGTCTGCCCATCCCCTTCCCCAGAAAAACCACGTGGCAAAAACGCAGAACGGAAATGGCGTGCACCACCACGTGACAAGCCAAACGTCAATAGTGTACCAGTCAAAAACGTCGTCTGCTTTGAAGCGGCGAAATGGACGGCGCGGATCTAATAGCTCGTCCAACTCTGACGATGAAACGAAATGTCGTAACAATAAGTCTGACACTTTACAGAACATGCACATTCTCATTGTGGCCCTGGCCTTGACTGTGTTTCCTTTCATCCCCGCCACTAATTTATTTTTCTACGTAGGCTTTGTAATTGCTGAGCGAGTGCTCTATATTCCCAGCCTGGGCTTTTGTCTCCTGGTTGGCCAAGGTGCTTATTTAGTGCATAAAAAGTGTGGCAAAGATGCGGCCAGGAGGAAGCTGCTGCTGCTGGCCTTAGGATGCTTATTGTTGGCCTACAGCAGCCGGACAATTGTTAGGAACAGAGATTGGTTGACTGAAGAAAATCTTTACCGTTCTGGGATTGAAGTGAACCCGGCCAAAGGTGAGTGCAGTTCTCAATCAACCATCCTCTCAATTCGCCTGATCCCTTTCCTTAATTTACCAGTTTTTCTCGTTAACAAGATTTCTAGGCGATCTGTCGTGAGTTAGCATACTAATTATCAGCGGCCTTTTGCATGTTGATTGACTCATTAGCAATTTGAGCAAGGAGAATGGAGATGAATGCAAAGTGGGAGGCAGACAGCTAAGCAGTGCAGAACAGAGCTAATAAGTGTCTTGTCTCTTGATTGTTTCAGCATGGGGCAACTTGGGCAGCATCCTCAACACGCAAGGCAAGACGACAGAAGCGGAGGAGGCCTACAGGAGCGCCCTGCAGCACAGAGGGAACATGGCAGATGTCCACTACAACCTGTAAGTAGCTCCCTGCCTCTCTTTGCTTCTCTTTTACCTCTCTTTGTTTGGGGAGCGTGAGTACCCCTTCTGGCTTTGTTCCATTGATCCGAGCTTCCTTCCACCTTGAAAGGGTCATGGGGGAGAGATGAGGTTCACACAAAAGGTTGTGCACCGAACGAGGCTCTAAATAAGCCACTCTGGAGTACATGTGGTCATTGGAGTGCCCAAGGGTCACTCACATGTAGCATAGGTCACTCAGACACTGATCAAACCATTTAGGGACCGTTCTTGTCATTCAAATGCATACAAGGTCACTGAATGCAGATAGAGTCACACTTGACTAAAGATACATTATACATGAGCACTCCAATGCAGATCATGTCTGAGGATTCATTTGAGGTCACCAATAACATGTATGACCTTTTCTGCATGTCCAAGTGAATCCATTTCATTTAGGTGCAGTTCAGTCTAACAGACCCCTTTCTGTCCCCAGTGCAACATTTGTATGTGATTTAAGATTAGAAGGGCTGCGATTGTGCAAAGTAAATACTCACGCACGGAACAGCAAATATTTGGAGAAGATTTCAATGAAGAAGTATATGAAAGGACCCAGGGTATTCATTAGTGCTACACAATATGTCAATCTAGCTAAAATGTCTGCTAAGAGCAGTATTAAGAGTAGGCACAAAAGAGAGATGTTGTGATATAATCGGTTGGTGATCGAGGTGGGTGGGAGGGGGCTACGGTCCTGCCCAGAGGAGTCATCATTTGACAGCCATTGGGGGCATCTTTTGTGAGGGGAGTGCTCTTAGGGGACATTGCTCTGGCCAGATAAAGCATATCGGCGATGCTATATCAGATTGCTGGCTGGTCTGCCTTCTCGTGTCATGTAGAAAGTGGCCTGGCATTTGATGCAAGTCAGACCCACTGACAACTACTGAGACATCGGTGGATCAGGCCAAATTGCTCAGATATCAGCCAAGTGGATCAAAAGAGATGTTCAGCAGCTTATTGTTCATCTTGATAAACAGCTGCAGCCCAGTCAATGTTTGTTCCTTGTTGCTCCTGTGATGTTCTCCTGATGTCACTAGGCTGAGTAGTGATATCTGGTCTCTCCTTGTGTTCAAGCAACACTTGGTGCCTCTTTTTCTTGGCAGTTTTGGGACCTAGGGATGAAAAATGACGTTATCTGCTCATGTTACATGACAGGTGTGGTAGGGCGAACAAAGGCAGTCCTGATCCTCATCTTGCCTTCTTCTAGAACTAGAATAGTGGGACTGCTTCATCCTTCGCTCCGCCTCGAGCACACGTCTAGATCAACAAAAATCACCTCGCTTTTTCTCAGTAATGTTGGCCAAGCAAAGAGAGAAATAGACATATCACATACAAATCTGTGTGTAAAAAAGAAAAAGACATGTCCCACTGAAAAAGTTTTGTGTCAGTAGCGTGTAAGATCTCCGTAGAATGTAGCAGCCAAGAAGGATGGCCTAGAATCGAATACTCATGGTTGAACGATCAAGTTGAATGACCATCTCTTCCGTCTTGGTCAGTCTTGACCACGTCCACTACATGCATAATTACAGACTAGTCACCTTGACCGTGCTATTAAGGGCCAAGGGCAGCACCTGCAGGACCTTGCTGACCACTCATTGTCCGTGCTAGGTCGGCCCTTCCCCCCTCCCCCTTGAAGGACTGCTAGGCATGTCTAATTGAGGAAAGGTCACACTGACACGCAATAAACGTGTTTATGCCAGGATCAAAGTTCACCGCGTGCGTCTCAATATTCTGCAAGCTTTTAGCCTTGCTTCTCTTGGCCCTGGTGGACGATGGTTGCCTGTAGTGGCCCTGGCCTCTCATCAACCCACTCCACTCCCAGCAGCCTTGCAGTTTATCGCTTTGGTCTCATGTTTCTGTCAAGGTCGCCCATTACCATCCAAGGACATGGCCTTCCCAACTAACAACTTCTGGCATCACCGGATACTCTTGCTGCTGATGCTGCGGGTGGGTAGGTTCTGCAGGTGGGTAGGTTCTGCAGGTGGGTAGGTTCTGCAGGTGTAATACACACATCAATATGGCGAACAATCGGGTCATACGAGTTCATGACAGGCTGACAGACCTCTAGGGGGGCAGATGACAGACCTTAGGGCTTCATATCAGACCTTTGAGGGTTTCTTCACAGACATTTTTGGATGCAGAATTTTGAAGGAGCATCCTCATCCGACCTGCTGTTGTCGATCTGGGTGATAGATTGCTCCCTCTGCAATTATCTCTGCTCTGCCATTCTGACTGTCACCGCTGCAGTGGGAGGCTGCTTGCCTACTGATGGATGTGTTGGTTGAGAAAAAAAGAAAAAAGATGGGGACTGCATGCTTGTTGTCTGTCTTGTCCCTGACCACGCAGCTGCCTTTAATAGGATGTAGGAGAGAGTTGTTTTCTGGGACACGGGGTTGTTGATAGTGTCATTACCCGGCTGTTAAGGCCTGCCACTGATCGACAAAATGACCATGTGCCATGCGACGCCCAAAACACCAGCTAATCGCTCAAATTGCGAGCTTGGCCATGGACGCCAGGCAAGGGACACGGTCCTACAGACACGAAGGGCCAGTGGAAATCAGGGCTAATTTGCACTGGGGATGACACTGACACACCTGATGGTCACCTTTGTCCTGCTATAGCCACACTGGACATACTGGACATTCTCATAGAATATCGTGCAGGCCAAGCAAGCTGTAAACAGATGCAGTGTCTTTGCACTTTATGTCTTGCACACACGGAACCCACCATTCAGCCTTATAGATTTTGTCCTGCTACAATTACAGCGAACCTGTGGTTTTGGCCCTCGTCAATAGGCAGATAAAGCAGATCCCTTCTGTTTGTCAATAGAAGAATATCATGTTGGGCAGTCACCTGCGAACGCCGGTTCGTGGCCTCGGGTCAATTGCATTCAGAGAAGAATTTCTGATTCTGTTTATTCTCTGTACTAAGCGGATCAGGACTCATTGGAAGACATTCTACTTATAGTGATCTGGGCAACATTCTACTTAATGTGATCTGGGCAAGAATTTGCAGACATTTTTCGGCGTGTCTACTGTCAAAAAGAACAAGGCTCCGATGTCCTTCATTAAGAGAGTCAGCCAAGCAGAGCAGACAACTGTCTCTCCCACAACATATTAATAATGATAGTGTCCCGAAATTTGGCAGCTGCCCTAACACTTGCAATGCATACGGTGTGTTATGCTTCTGATCATATAGAAAGTATCAGTGTTTCAAGATTGTTGCCAAGACATATATCAGTGTCGTGGCTCTAGCTTCATTACTTGGCAAAGGGCCTCACAATTTGCACTTGGAAGGACTGGCTCAGCCTGGCTGGCCCAAGGATCAGAGTGGCAGGCCGCCTGACCTCTGCTACTGCCTGCTGCTAGACTGCCAAGCAAGAAGGAGGCAATTTCCTCTGCCTAGCCCCATGAATATGGCACAATGATTCAGTGGCAATGAGAAGTGGGGATTAAGCCTGTGATTGATCGCTGATAACCAGATGCTGATCCATAGAGGGAATAGGTGGGGGTCAGGCAAGTGCAAGTGACCAGGCAGCTGACCCAATGACCACTGCATGCTGGTCTGCCATGATGGCCTGCCCTGTCCACCAATGAGATGCTGATGGCTCCTGGCTGCTGAGCCTGCTCGATTATCAAGCAGAGACAAGTGATGAGCTCAGGGAAATGAACGTCATATTGAGTATTGGCGAGCAGGGTGCCAGTCCATCCCAAGGGCTTAGACTGGTCGCTTAACGTTCGTCGGGGTCCCATAACAACCGCATCTGCATTGGGATATCTATTGCTCCCCAAGTGGCCCTGGTGTATTTCGCTCATTGCAGCCAGACAGCCTGCTATTTCGTATTCATTTTGATGTTGGACTTCGTTTATGTGAATACGTTATGTCCCCTGGCCATCTAGGTCCCTCGCCCCATCGTTTTAGACCAAAAAATGATGCAAAAGTTGCGGACAGGCTTTTGATGGAGATGGGGCGGAACGATGGGGGCTGTCAGGGTCTGCAGCAGTATCTCAGGGCATCTGTCATGCAGGGCCGGTTGCTGATGTCTTGTGAGATGCGCCATGAAAGATTCAGCGACAGTTATGGGCCAGCGTTGTCAAGTGGCAGGCAGTGGGGGCCATTGCAGCTGCTCGCTTCTCCGCGACCATAATGTCTCCATCAACTTGCTTGGCCCCTCAACATCTCTCCATGTTTGTCTTGCCGGGCCCTGCAGCTTCCTCTTTTCTACCTGCAGTTTGCCTTGCCTGCTCCTTCAGTGTGCTCCTGCAGTGCCCTGGCCATTTGTGGCTTCCTTGGACATCCATTAGCAATGAAGCCATCCTGCATACAACATCAGTTCCTTGGCAAGCTCCTAGCAGACCTCTCTCTCCTAATACTTCTGACTTAATGAACCTATGCATGATACATTGCCCTCCTTGCTTCCATGGAGCTCCTTGGCCACTGCTCTCCTCACTGTAAACTACTTTTTTTTTCTCTTTTTCTTCTTGGCTCTGGATGTCCATACAGCTATACTACCTCTCTTGTCTATTTTGTGCTGGACACTCCTACAATTGGCACGCTCTTGTTCTAGTTCTCGAGTTTCAGTAGTGTGTCTGATACTGTCTATACAGATATAGAATAGTCATTAATCCAAGATGAAAAGTAGATCCACATAGTTACTACATATGATGTGCAATAGTATGTATGCTAATTATAGCAATGCTCCACTTGTATCACAAAATGTGTATGAAAACCAAACCGAAGAATCAAGAATGTAACTGGGAATGTCACAGCATTTACTGTGCACAAAAGCACCAAATCAAGTTAGATTAGAATCTAGCACTGGCCTACCTCTACAAATGAATATAGGGGTTCCTCTGGTGTATCAGACACTTCAGTCCTCTGGTCTGCCCCAGGCAATAATTTCTTGCCTCTTTTGGAGTTGGCAAGAAGTAAATTGCTAAGTTAAAGTCCAGGACATCTGCCTTTTGGGAGGTTCGAATACAGACACCTAGGGCTATAGCATGATGAGTTCACTGAAGGCAAATGGCATCAGTAGCCTGATTGTGATCTTGATTATGACCAAGATAAAACTTGCTTTAGACTCTCTATTCTTCTCTATGTGTTTGATGTTTTGGTGTGAAATGTTTCAGCTGGTGGCCTCTAGTTGATTTGGTTTGCAATTGTATAAATAGAAAGTAGCGAGAAGCTTAGGCTTGCATTCATTCAGAGCAAAATCCATGAGTTGTTTAGTGTATCTACAGGGTTTTTTGTGGCCTCTGCACCAGCTGCAGCGTCACCCAGTATTACACTGCGGATGATTGTGAATTTCTCTTGGGATGGTAGTCAATTTGCTATCCGTACTTAGTGTATATTAAATGTCAATTTACATCATGCTGCCAGTTGTCTAGTGAGTGATCTAGTGAGTAATGGGAAGTTGTATTAGCAGTCAAATTATACCGTTGTTTGATGTTGTACTGTGGTATGCAGATCCAGTGAGACCTAGCGAGTGGTCTGGCAAGTTAATTGGGGAGTCTATGGACCTTGTGAGTCTTTTTATAGCTCAACTCATGGAGCGTGACTTACACACATACAAGTACTGTACACCTGAGGAGGGGTAGTGTGAGCATCGGTGGTTCAGTGGTAGAATGCTCGCCTGCCACGCGGGCGGCCCGGGTTCGATTCCCGGCCGATGCAATTTTGCTCCCTGTCGGCAACTTCGGTCCGTCTTGAAGGTTCCGAACGAGGCAGATATGGCAGATTTGACACTGATCGCAAATCTCCAAATATCTCATTAAAGAATATTCTACGCCTAAATTGCAATAGCCAATGACAGGACCCATAAATCCTGATATTAGTAGTTAATATTGGTCGTGAAAGTAGCAGAGTGAAAATAGAATTGACCAATTATTTAGGTGTAGAATATAACAAATTATGGATGGAGAGTCGACCAATAGGCCTATGCAGTGTTAAAACTGCATATTTGTCGACTCATCATTCTCTTTATAATGTTGCCCATAGTCAGTGTTTCCAGAATTTGCTTGAAATGTTGCGTCATTTTCTGGAAGTAGGCCTATTTAGCAGTATAGTGTCCTGGAATTCATTTCACGACTGTTACCTGTTGCAGCCTTGCTGTCTGCCTGCAACTGTTGAACTGCCAATTATTGATAAAGCCGAGAACAGGATGCAGGATGATGAGAAACTTTAGCTGATAACATTATTATGTTGTTCAAGAAAGGCGAGACTATGTCGATGTAATTGAATTGCATCAGCCTAAAGTCAAGAGATATAGGACTAGAAAGAAAAAGAACCATTTGAACTGGAAACATCTTTGATATAAATTGGCTTTGCAGCTCTTTGTGGCCTTGAATTTCAATGAATGAAAGTATACGTAGCTTTCAGAATACATGTTCAATTAGCGTGATGCCAACGTGATAACAACATGGCTTGTTGTCTGCAGGTCTGCAGGTGTTGTCAGGGCCTGCACTGCAGACAGCCTTGTGTAGATGCACACATTTAAAGGCATTCAGAAGTTAAAAAGCATGCCTCTGCTCCGTTATTAGGACAAATGAATTAATTTAAGAAATAAATAAATCAGCGTCTGAAAATACTAGGGAAGTCTGCCTCAACACAGGAAGATGGCAAATTGGATTTCCATGTCACAAAGACTCCAATTTCGAGCGTTCTTGTGCGTTATTGCTGGCAAATATTTATCTTTTGAGTGCAAATTGAAAAGCGGGCGCTGAAAGCGGAAAGGGCCGCGCAGGCAGATATGGCGGCGCCAAATGGGATTGGTGAAAAGATTGGCGCGAACTGTGGCTGCGAAGCAGACGATATAGCACCAATAGCAACGATGAAAGGAGGGAGTAGATGTGAGAGAAATGTGGGCACTGGTCGCCATGCAAATTAATCGCCTTGTGAATTTTGCAGCATATTACAACAGCCTGTAGGCCCCCATTCATCAGCTTACACGCATTCTTATGATTCTTGACGGCTGTCTGCCTCCGGGCTGCTTTGAACCGTTGCCCAGATACAAGATGCGGCCATGACATGATGCGCAACCTGCAGCAGCAGCTGTACATCATACATGTTATGTTATGGCTTTGCTGCTGCTCCAAGTGCTTTTTGACAGGGGAATCTTTTTGGGGGCCAGTGGGATTTCGTCTGTCACTTGGCTAAGCCTTCTCCTTCGTCTTTGAATGTCTGACATTTTGCTGGAGGCAGCCATGTTTTCAAGGTGGCCTCTGCAACTTTTGCTGGCTTTCTTCTGCAATCCATTCTTGTCTGTTCTAATGCACCTTAGAAACACTGTCTTAGACTTGCAGTTCTCCATTTTGCTCTGAAGGTCATTTGTGTATAATGTATCACCACTTGATCTTTGAAACAAGGCTTCTTCGAACCATAAAACACTTGACGCGGAAAATTCACGCAATTCTTCATTAACTGTCACGTGATCAGACCGGAAGCGGAAGGTGTTTCCACCGGAAGGAAGTGTCAGATGCATTCACCTCCATGACACATCTCCTTCCGGAATAGTGACAGCGGAAAATGTTTCAGTTATCTTTAACTCATCTGACAGATTTATACCTTTTGAAGAATGCATTGTGCTCGCTACAAATGTGTTACAATAAATGGGAATTGTGAAAAATTAATGACTTGCTTTGGAATGAAGCTATGGGAAAAGAGGCCATTAATACCATTAATATCTGGGACATTCGAGGCTGTTGTTCTTCCTCACAATTGATTTGATTCAAGACATATCACCTTTTCAGTGTGTAGCTATATATTGAAGTTAGCATTGATGTGTGTGGCAAAGTCCATAGTTGTGATCATGGTCTTGGTTCGGTGCTTGGAATTGTTTATCATAGAGTTAGCTAATCCATTTTATCGCTAACAGGATACAATTTGTTGCCCTTAATAAGTCAGTTTTAAAATCATGTATACAAGATGCAAAACTTAAATCATCTTCAGTGTAATCAATATAAAATTGGCTCACTGATATCACATAAATATTTATTTCTTGTAAAATGAGGCTAGATGAAAGAGTTTAGGGCCTAAAGGGATTTGAAGTTTTGAAAATATTGAAAAAAAATTGAGTCGATAGAATCACATGGCTGCAGAAATTGCAGTGAATCCAAACCAGGTCTTTGTAATGACATTGCTGGTGTGTGTTATTGTACTCAATTCAGTCCCTTAAAAATTGGTTCATCGTGGTGTCTGCAGCACCTGACCGAACACCTGACACTCAATGACAAACTAATTGCAGTCATTAACCTTATTGCATTATTAAGGACAATTAGCAATTTCACTAATTAGGTCAATTAGACTTGAGTGTCATGTCTTGTTAGTTCTGACGGCTTCGAGGAGCCAGCATTTGCTTCATGCTACATTTTGCTTTGTAAATCCGATCCTATAAGTAGATAAATTGGATAATGATAGATAAAATGAGATGAGATTCGTGTGTATTCTCATATGATAAATTATCTGATATTGCATGACAAAGGGGTGATGCAGGACTGCAGTGCATACTCATGTTATTAATGATAGTACAGAACATGTGAGATTTATGTGAATATAGTGCATGAGCCAACATTTATTGCAGTTAGCAAATATATACCTTATAAGCAAAAAATGCATATACATTAATATTTTGAATAGAGGATGTTTTATGATCTGTCTGGACGGGAAGGCATTGGGAAAGCATGTAGACTCGTCCTGAATAGCCAACATTAAGCAAATAAAATACAAGTGACATCAAAGTTCTCCTATAGAATGAAGCAAATTACATTTTATTAGCAGAAATGTATTGATTTTGAAAGTTGTTTTTACTCGGAAAAGAGCAGCTTGCAGTCCACTTGATAACAGTTGACATCATTTCCTCAGACACTAGACATTTTCATTGCGGGTGATTTTTCTTTAAATTGTAGTTTGCTGTTGAAATCATGAATTTCAATGAATCATTCATGGTTTCATTTTGAGAGTCAATTTGGTCGTCCTGGAAATGACCTGCAACGAGAGAAACTGACCTTAGTTGTTGATAAAGAGCCTTAATTAAAAAAAAAAGGAGAAAAGAAATCCTCCTTATTCGTCTCAAATTAATTTTAAAAGAAAAATATATGTGAAGTTGTGATATACTGTTCTGAATTGAATAAAAAAAAAAGTAGTAAGACGTGTAGACTTGAAAATTTAACAGTAGCAAGTGGCGTATGTTTAAAATTATCTGAACAATAATTCCAAAGAGAGAAGGAGATCTCCTGTGAAGGAGGTCGTTGCTATTTTTAGCAGAACGTGGCGATTGGAATCTTACATGGTGCGGGGAATAAAGGACGGGGAAGTTGGTAGACAATGTGATGATGGCGTGAGACAGACTGCAGCATCACCCTTAATTGTTGGTGAAACGTCCTGATCACAAGATGATGAGGTCTTTCTGGGCTTTGATCAGCCTCTGCCATCATTAGCTCAGATTCTACGACCGTGTGTCTCCTCTCGTGTGTTTCTGCTTTACGTCTGCTTTCTGAGTTGTGCAAAGGGAAGAACGCGTCATTACGTTCGCCCACACGCTCCGTCACTCCGCCATCAGCGTCGTATGACGCGTCATGAAGGGCTATATAGCATACGGTGCTGAAACTGTGTTACTACGTGGCATAAACTGATAGCTTCAAACTGCAGTATATGCATTATGCAAAATGGTGCATAGAATCAGCTAAAAAATGCAGGTCATGCAATGATGGACTAGTTATGTCTCGTTGAGTGCAGGACAATTCATTCACTTTGACCTTTAAAGCAATTTTTGTTGTCAAATATTGACCTTATTTGACTTCTGCATGTTAGAAATTTTAAATACAGTTGTCAGATATTGGTCTTTCGAAGATTAAATATCAGATTATTATCAGAAAATACAGTTTGAATTACATATTCAGAGCATCTTGTGTAGTAACTGTCCTGCTGTGAGCTACATAGTCATCCATCATTTTCTGACACACCATAATTGCTTTCTTAAATATTAATATCACGTGAAATCACATGTATTCATGATTATGTAACACTGTTATATCATTGGCAATTGCGAATATATTCAAATTACTCTTCGCTGCATATTGCATATGTGACATGTAACATATTATGTATGATGCTGCCATGTAATCTGCACCACATATGCGCATAATGATAGTGTTATTACATCCAGTCCCTAGATGACACACACATGTCTGTATCCATCTCAAATATGCTGCTAAATTAATAATTGATTTCTCCATGGTATATCCAAATCATATTTCTGCACATGGCATTACGTGTGCCTCTTAATTCGAAACATGTAAATTGAATGCTATAGATATAATTGAATGACATTTGGCAATTGGTATGTATATATACAATTTATATATGCCGTTACATTTGTCAACACATGCTTATATTTATTATAATTACATATTGATTGAATTGATTAATTGTCATATCGACTTAGAAATTGAATTGATTAATTTCTTCATGTTAATTTAAGTAAATCTGGCGTCAGTTTGTGATTTCATTTGAACTCTGTTTGTTTCTCATTTGTCACATTATTGACTCGGAGCATAGGGTCCAATAATAAAGGGCTATGTCCTCAACAATAGATGAGCTCTGTTCAATTATTCATGGCCTGACGTGTGAAGGTGCTGCTCCTTAGAACTCATGTACTAAGTGACCTTTAGTTTCTTTTATGCATTATGTATTACAGGGCAATAAAAAGTGCAATATATGTCTCTTGGGGATTGTAAATCTTAGTTCTGGGAAAGTGGGATGTATACAAGTAGTAAGAGGGATTAAGAGAGGAGCTTGTATTACTGTCACAGCATTTCAATGTCTGCCAGTTTGTCCGTGTCTGGCAGTGTTTGTCAGTCTGCCAACCAGTCTGTCTTATTCGGTAATACTGTTAGTGGCTGTTGGTGTCTGTCATTGGCTGTCAGTGACTGTCTGTAAAATGTACTGACATCAAACTTCCAACTGGGAGGTACTTGCAGTTATTTTCTCTCAGGTTCCCTCGACAGAATTTCAGACTGCAACCAACGCCCAAATCGATTGGAGGACGACCAAAGGGGTGAGATTTGCAAACTCAGTTATTGTGGCAGCGTGTTTGTGTTTGGAGATGCCTGAAAGGGTATGGGGTTCTGGTGACCTCACACAATGGACCTGCCTCTCTGGCTGTTTGGATGCTGAGCTGGTGCAGCCAGAGATGCCATTGATGCTGGGAAACAGAGACAGGGATCCTGCTATTGAGAAGGGATCAATCTGCCGTCTCCCCCCACAACTTGAAGGCAGACTAATCAATTGATACCCCCCCCCCCCCTCCCAATCTCACCACTCTGTGTTTTGGCCAGGCAACTCCTCTCCCTGAGTCTTGCATTGATCTCCTTACATTTGCTAATGCCCACTTTGCTCAACTTCACTTTGGTTCTGTTCATCTGCTCAGTGGGAGAGTTCAATGCGAACTTACATAGGCATTAGTAGGTGCCACCGGGTGACCCTGCATCACGCCATCCACTGACTGCAGCATCTGGTGGTCAGGATATCTTGATTGATGGCGTTTCTTGTAAATATGCTCAGCTTTATTGCTGCTTCTGACTCCCTGCTTACTGTTCTGGCCTGAGTAATGACCCAGTCACGTGATACTCCATTGTTCGACCATTGTTCTAGTGGTCAAGTGACCTGACAAAGTAGTAGAATGCGTGTGGTGTAAACTGAAGACCAAGGGCCCCGTTATTGACCGTTTTGTCCAAATTTTTCAGCGACGTTAGAGAGATCACCTGACACATGGATATCTCACACATCATGGCTATTTTATCAGCAGCAGTAGCAGTAGTAGCAGAGGCAACAGCAGCATCAGCAGCAACACGACCCCAGTCTGTTAGAAATCCCCATGACACGAGCTGTCAGAGTGTGAATTTGCCTTGTCAGAACGAAGCATAACCTGTCAGGTGCAGGCAATTGATAATGCTCTCAGCCCTGCATGTGTATGATGACAGGGCTTAGCATCATCTGTGAGTTGGGGTGTGGGCCACCTCATTGGGTCATGGGTCATGGGGTTAGGTGGGCATGAATTTCCATGATATACCTTGCAGCAAGGCTTTGCGAAGCATCGATGAGCTGAGAGCCTACTGGGTGGCTAGCCATACTGGGGGATGATCCCTTCTGCCTGGGGATGATCCTTACAATGATCATTGTCTGATCCTCTTTGATCCTTGGACACTTGCATCTGGTCCTCCCCATTAAACATGCTTCAAACACAAGGCCTCCTTGAGCCATCCATCTCTCCGCCTCTCATCTCCCAGGCGCTTCATCCTCATACATTCTGAATCTCATCTACATCTGAGGAGCCGAGCTTTCGTTTGTCATTGAACTGCAAAACTCTTTGATGCCGCTTCTAAAGCTTCGGCTTCGTCTGATCAAATCGCTACTTTCCATGTTGTAGATGATAAAATGCAAAATCTGAAAAGATACACAAATCTCACTCGTATCTCTGCTTTTTGTCTTTGCAGAGGAATATTACTCCAGGAGCAGAAAAGATACTCAGAAGCAATAGAGAGCTACAAGATGGCCATACAATGTCGTCCAAAACTTACAAGTATGTTGCTATGGGTTTTCTTTCATTTTCTTTTGCAAACAGATACAGGTACAGATGTCTCACTAAGCCTTTTGAATGGCCTCATATCTTTTTAGCAAGATAGATAAGAAAGAAAAATTCTGTATGACATTCTATGTGCCTGGCAATAATCTGAGCTCAATACTGACATTTACTATTGCAGTGGCGTACTTAAATCTGGGAATCGTATATGGCTTGACAGGCAAAAAGGCTGAGGCAGAAGAGGTAAGGCTAAATGTCACGTTTTTATGCCGATAAAAACATCATTGCATCTAATGACATACACATTGGCTATTGCTTTTTGTCAATATTTCCTCATAATGTAGTATTACATTTATGCACAACATATAATTTCTTTACCCATTTTCAGATGTACATCAAATGCACTGATATAGACATCTCAGGTTTAAAAGACCCACGATTGCATGAAAACACCAAGATCTCTGCATTATACAATTTAGGGCACTTATATGCTGATCAAGGAAGATTTCATGTACGTATGAAAAAATTCTCTGAGATTAAGAAATGTGTCATGCAGTAAAATGACAAGGAATTTTTAGATAAGAGTCTTTAAATAATGTCCTTTGTTTTTCAGGATGCCATTAAGACTTATCATGAAGCCATTGACAGGAGACCAAGTCATTATGCGCCACAGAGTCTTTTTAATATGCTTGGTAAGACAAATTAGCATTGGTGTTTATATCTTACAAAAATTTCTGGTCTGCCTTGCTTGTATTATATTGGAAACATTGATGGTATGCATTACATTTGCATAATATTGACAAAAGGCAACAACGATGTAAAAAAAAAAAAAAAGGTTTGTTTCCGATTTCCGACCGATTATTTAATTTTGTCTTGACCTTTTTTTTGTTTTTTAAAGAAAGTAAAAACCCCTTTTTTGCTTTTAACCTCGAATCTGAGCGAAAGAACTAAAAATTAGAAATAAAATCACCTGCAACAAAGTCATTGGAAGCAAAACAATAGATTTTTCTTTCCGCCTTTATGATCAAGCATTTAATGTTATTAAATGTTTTCTTTGTAGGTGAGGCATATTCCAAACTGGACCAACTTGATGAGGCTGAGAAATGGTACAAAGAAGCACTGAAAGTGAAGCCTGATCACATTCCTGCCCACCTTACCATGGCCAAACTCAAGTATAAAAAGGTAAATATGATAAAGTATGATTTGATGTAAATCCAGAGAGCCATGTAGTCAATATTTGGGATATTTGTCCTACAACAAGTCATATATTTGGTAATTATTAAAAGCTGCCAGTACAGCTCCAGTAGCCACACAATCAATAGGTCTATATAACTGGCATTTAAACACTATTTTAACTGATATTTTGTTTTACAGGGTATGACCAGTGCCGCAGAACAGTGGTTCAAGAAAGCTCTAACTCTCGATGCGCAACAGGGGTCTGTTCATCAACATTATGGTAAGTTAGATATTTTCATCTTGAAGAAAAATGAAATAAAATAAAGTGAAATTTTGATTGGAGAGAGAAAATTTAAGGAAGAATTTCTTGAATTAAGTAGTATTTTCTTGATTGACAAGAGTATATATTGTCCTAGGAATATTTATTTGAAATAAATGAATCAAAGCCCGCTAAAGTATTAAATAACTATTATTTGAAGAAAGATTGAGAAAGTATTACGTACTTAGATAAAAAAATATATTCTGGCAGTGTAAAAACAATTCATGTCAATATAGGAATGATTTCTCACTTAACTCTTTAGTAAATTTGCAATATTTTTATGCAGGTCAGTTCCTGGGAGAAGTTGGCCGTCATGTAGAAGCTGCTAGTCATTATCAAGAGGCTGCAAAATACCTGCCTAATGATTTTGAACTTCTTTTCAACACAGCTAATGCTTTAAGGTAAAAACCTGTACTAAATTAGAACTGTTTACATGCTAATCTTTTCATTTAGTAGCTTGACAAAGAGGTTCAGCTGGCATTTCAGGTTGTTTTTTTAAAATTATGTATAAACGTGTAAGGTTTTCATTTTTTCAGGCAAGCTGGAAGAAATTTAGAAGCAGAGGACTACTACAAAAGAGCTGCAAAAGTGAAACCAGATGTAAGTCATGACAGTGTCGAGTAAACAGTCAGAGTAAACAGTCATAGTATCTTGTTGATATAACCAATGTAAGCGGACTGGGTTGAGAGTGAAAACATGATTTCTATCTCTTCCAAGTCACATGTGGATTTTTGGCATTTCATTGGCTAAAAAGATATGGGGAAGATGTTATTATTGCTTCGTATATGTAACTAACTGCATCAATATATTTGAACTTTTCTGTTGCGGTAAAATACTTGGAATTAAACACTATTCTTGTGGTAAAATACTTGGAAACACTATTGTTTTAATGATATTTTTAATGAATCTGTTTATTCCCTCTTATATGGGCTCATTCCATTTACAGGTAGCAACAGCACACATGAATCTTGGAGCGATGCTGCATTTTAATGGAAAACTGGCAGAAGCAGAGCAAAGCTACATGACTGCCCTGCGACTAAAACCTGATGACTCAGTGACTCAGAATAATCTGAAGAAACTGCGAAGCTTGATGCAACAGAAAGCAAACAAAGGCGAGACGTGACATGGTGCCTACAGCTTAGGAGGAGAGTGACTCGTTTTTGTGCCCCACTTGTGATGGATGCAGGATGACTCGGCCGAGATTGCAAGGAGGGTTGTGTAAGCTCGAGCTGGCTTATTAGCAGAGAGCAAGAGGCAGATGCATGTCATTGACACAAGAGGGCAGCATCGATAGTCAGGCTGTTTAGTTGGCATCCCTGGCAGCTACACCTACAGTCTTGTTCCAATGTGATATTAAAGAGTCTTATTGTGATATATTCTGTTGCTGGAATTCTAGTGAATGTGTTGAAGCACTTACTCTAGTGTGTATTGTCAACTTCACCATCAGTATTTTAGTCAGTTATGATAGATTTTGTACTGGAGAGATTGATCTGGCTGGGAGTGCCAGTGGTTATAAGAAACTTGTACTGGGAGTGATTAGGGTGATGAACTTAAACATTCCTTGTGATTATTCCAATTGATAAATCAAAACATTTACTTGTAAAACAAGAACACAATAATTTGTATATAATGATATTCTTTGTTATAATCTATTGATTAATGAATTTCCATTCCACTTTGATTGTGCAACCTGACCACAGCGGTACATTCCCTAGTGAATTGTTTGTTGTTTATTTGTGAGTCACAGGGTTATGAAGTGTTATTTGTGAGTTGTCACAGAAGTTTGTTTATATTTTATGAAAAGACTCACTATGTGAGTGTATTTTTGTTACTGAAAGTTGTGTTGGAATGATGTAATGTTATGAATGATATTGGTGAAAGTGTTCTATGCATAATATTACCCTGTCATTGTCAACTGAATGCTTTAATATTAAGCTTCTCTCATTGTCGCCAAAATGTTGATATTCAATCTAGTCGGTCTTATTTTGTTCTGTGGTCACAAGAATTAATGCTCATATTAAGGCAACTTATCCTTAAAGTTCTTTTAAGCCATAGAGAACCCCACAGTTAATGGTATTGTTTATCCTACGAAATAAGACTTCAGCTGTAATGTTTCTGAATGGTGCCATTTGTGCCATAGATATTGTTCTACTTGTTTCTTTAAAAAAAAAAGAAAGAAAAAAGGTTTGAAAACCAAATAAAAATGTTGAAATGACTTTTGCATCCGTGTTATCTAGTTTGGATACCGACAAACTTGACCATTTTCACGATATTGAAATTAAATCAGGTGATCCATTTCAATGGGGAGAAAAAGTAACGGTGCCTACAGGGGACACTACGATCGTAGCAGATACAAAGACGATATGAGGACTTCACTACATCATTGTTACATGGATGATGTCACAATATTGATGACATCATTAAACAATTCTTATCTGCTACAGAGACCTCTGGTGGTACTTTTCCTCTTCATTCTGGTCCCACCCTGACTCGTTCCCGTTCATGTAAGGAGACAGGTTGCTACTGTCAATCGGAAGGCATCAACCAATCAGATCACAGAAATCGCCAGACTCAATCTAAGTGTTATTCACTGGGGGAACCAGAGAGGTCCCACCCTCCCCTACATGCATTTTGCATCTGTAACTTAGTACAAAATGCTTGGTCTTTTAAGCATTATAAAGGAATAGGCAAGAGGAACATTTCTGGCTCAGTTTAATTAACCTGCCCTATAGATTTGTTTCCTATTTGAAAAATTTTCAACTCACAAACTTGCCAGACCTCATGGTCAGTTGTATCTTAGACTTTGCAGCAGCAGCAGCAGCCTTGCTTCTTCTGATGCTTTTACCTGATTTTTGGACTTGTTTACAATGGCTGATGGTGTTGATTCATGGGAGTTTAAAAGTGGTGTGAACTGTTTGAGCTGGAGGAGGACACTAAAATTGCTGAAATCCAAGGGCTTTAAATCGTACAAGACCATCAACAGGCTCGAAAAAGACCAGTAGTACTTTGCAAAGTCTTTGGCCAATGTCCCTGCACAATTATTGATGCTGGAGGAGGCTGTCCTGGAATTAACTGGTGGCAAGCAGGACATCAACCAAGGCAGGAAGGATCCAACCCAGCACCGGACCACACAGGTCTCAACCAGGAACCAGCACTGCATCTCAGGATCCACTGTCAGCCCTGCAGAATGGATCATCGTTGTCTGCTCATGAAGTGGCCAGCCTATTGCACGGACCTCTGATCAAGAATTCCCAAAAAACTTTTAAATTGCCCTCATGGCACAAGGGCTCACTTCCAGGACTGGGAGGATGAGCTGGCACAAGATCATGACAAAGATGTTTTTCTTAATGGCTTTATTAATGGCTTGTCACTTATTGATGGCAACCCCAAGGATGTACCCCCTGCTTACACTGCTAATCACCCAAGTGCTTTAGATGCATCCAATAAGGACATGGTATAGAGACTCATACAATTGAAGAAATACAAGATGGAAATTATGCAGTGCTTCCTCAAGCCCCCACCTCTAGTCTATGCCGTTGCAGCAGTCCCCATACCTAATGGTGATTTTAGGCTTATCCATGACTTGTCCCGACCACACTCTAATAGTCTCAATGAATTTGCTTGCAAAGATCCATGCAAATCTTACCTGTCCACCTTAGATCTTCAGTGGGCTTATATATCTGTACCTATCAAGGAAGATGAGCAGACACTTACAGGTCTATCTTTTACTTTTATGCAGGACAACCATCCTACATACCTGGCAGATTGAAGGCTTCCTTTTTGGTGCAAGCTAGAGCCCTGCCATATTTAATAGACTGACCACAGAGCATCCAGTGTATGATGCTCAGAAAGGGCTTCAATGTTAGCTGCTATCTGGATAATATTTTTTCCAAGCCCCTACAAAGATTGAGTGTTCTCTGGCTCTGAATGCATTGATCCCAACTGCTACGTAAGTTGGGTCTGAGGATTAACTGGAAAAAAGTACAAGATCCAAGCCAGAGCTTGACCTTCCTTGGGATTAGGATTGTCACAGTTAAAGGATCTTTATGTTAAGACCCTGATGAAGCATTGGATTTAACATTTTGGATGTTTTGGAAAAAAAGAGACTTTCAAAGACTCAACTGCAAAGCCTACACCCTTGGGGAAGTGCTTTCATGGCCAGCATTTTCAAAGTCATCAGCCTGCTTCATTTGCCTCAACATAAAATGTGTTTGAATATTCAGACCTGACCTGGTTGCTTGCCTTAATCAAGACCATAATGTTTGCTTGCTATGGGAGCATAGAGCCTGCGTTTCCATTTTACAGATAGTTTAAGTGTTGGTGGTGGAGCCTTCTGCCTGGATGATTGATATTAAGGAATTAGCTATGACAGCTCACTGGGCCCCTGTATATGCTGGCTAGCTTGACCTTTATTAATAGCAATTGTGCAAGAAACACAGCTAATCTAGCCGCACATGCTGACACTAGCTGACTACACACCCCTTCTCTTATCAGCTAAAAGTACGGACTCATAAAATGTTGGTTCAATTCAATTCAATTCAATTCAATTTATTCATGCTCACCACTGAGTGGTATGGAGCCAAAGATAAAATAAAATAAAAAGTTCAAAATACAAAAAACATAATTTGAAATACAAAAAACATACAATTTGAAATACACAAATCATAGATGTTGACCAGGGGCTATGAGCTAGTTGTGAATCCCTCCATTGTTGACTATTTTCAAATTTTGTTACAACAATATCACACAATTTTGAGAGCTTCGCTAAAGTTACATTTTCTTTCAAATTAAAGAGTTCTATCATTTTTGCCATATTCGGTTGTAGTAATACATTTTTAAGAGAGAGATTCTGTTTTGGTGGAAAAAGGGACATTCTATTATGAAGTGGTACTCATCACCTAGGGTCCTACTATCTTCTGACTGACACAGTAAATGATACCTTTCATTTCTTTCAATGTGCTTATGCCGGCCAGAAATAATTGGTAATTTATTATTGAGGCATCTAATCTTAGTAAGGGGCCTACATTGCTTTCTATTTAATAAGTTTAGGTAAGAAGCTAGCTGATGTTTTTGATGTAGTTCTGTGTAAGTTAAACATTGGCGATTAGAATTTAGTTCTGCATCTTGTTCCTGTCTTCCTATATCAGTGAGTTTGTTGCGCATTGTTAGTTTAAGCCAGTCTTTATTAAAATGTGTTAAGTCTGCATGCCAGAGATAGGTCATTCCTGACTTGTTTAGAATATTATTAACTTTATTGAGCCATGGGGCTTTATAGATATCTTTATCATACAGTGCTCTTAATAGCCTATACATGATGAGTTAGTTTGCAACATTTTTTACTGTTTATTTTTACCCAGTAGTTAAATATCCTATTCTCAACAGTTTCTGATAGTTTATGTCGTCCTAACTCTTTGAGAACTAACTTATTTGGTGTGTACTTGTGTACTCCTAATAGTTTTTTGCATAATTTAATATGAAATTTTTCTAGTAAGGATAAATCTTTAAAGCCCCAGATCTCGATCTCCGACTCACCGAATAGAAATTTGGGATATTTACGCACTTTGCCCCATGAACAGATCATAATTTTTGTCTTTAATGTGTTCACTGTTAGGGACCATTTTTCACAATATTCCTGCAATGCAGTAAGTGCTTTCTGTAATTCTGCAGGACTCTCAGCTAATAGAATGGTGTCATCTGCATAGAGCATGGCAAACAGTTGTAGATATGTGCATATATTTTCAGAGTAGATTTGCTCTGTTATCTTTGAGAGTTCACTGTAACTCTTACTTAGGAATTCCTGAAAATCATTTAGGTACATAGTAAAGAGGATTGGCGAAAGGTTTTCCCCTTGTCGTACGCCTATATTACAACTAAAAAACTTTGATGTCTGGTTTTAAACTGCGACGCAAGATTTAGCATTTTCATACATATTCCTTATGACATTAAAACATTTTCCATTGATATTATGACCTAAGAGTTTTACCCAGAGTGATGATCTTTCTACCAGATCAAACGCTTTCTTGTAATCGATAAACGCACAACACACTTTTTAATTTTTATTTTGATATAAAGTAATCAGAGTATGTAAAACAAATATGTGGTCAGTGGTGGAATAGCCACTCCTAAAGCCCGTCTGTTCCTCACCTAATAGACTCTTACTTTCTAGGTAATTGGTTATGCTACGATTTAGCAATGACGTGAACAATTTACCCATGCAGCTTAGGAGGGTGATACCCCTGTAGTTGTCTGTATTAACCCGTGGGCCCTAACCTTTGTATAGTGGTTTTATGAGACCTATGGTCCTCACACGGCATGTAACCATGTTCTAGAATCTTATTAAAGAAGGCTACCGTTATTTCCAGGATGCTATGTAGGCTATTTTTAAAGAACTCATTTATGATTAGGGTCATCCCTGCAGCATTGTTGTTTCTTTATTTTTTTATACATTTTTCTACTTCCTAAGTTGTGATTTCTTGGTTTAATTTATCATTTATATCAATATCATTTTGAGTCTGTGACTGGTTGTCAAAATGTTCTTCAAATTTACTAAGCCCTATCTGAGTTATGGCTTCATTTACTACATCTTTTTTTTTATTAACGCCCAATAGTCTTTGAGGTTTGTGGATTTTAGATTCCTTAATTTAGAATGTATTTGTTTGTTATGTTGCTTCTTAGCAGAATGTAATGTATGTTTATACTGTCTGGCCTTATGTCTGACCAAATCAAAAAATTTTTAAATTGCTCTCATGGCACAAGGGCTCACTTCCAGGACTGGGAGGATGAGCTGGCACAGGATCATGACAAAGATTTTTTTCTTAATGGCTTAATTAATGGCTTGTCACTTATTGATGGCAACCCCAAGGATGTACCCCCTGCTTACACTGCTAATCACCCAAGTGCTTTAGATGCATCCAATAAGGACATGGTAGAGACTCATACAATTGAAGAAATACAAGATGGAAATTATGCAGTGCTTCCTCAAGCCCCCACCTCTAGTCTATGCCGTTGCAGCAGTCCCCATACCTAATGGTGATTTTAGGCTTATCCATGACTTGTCCCGACCACACTCCAATAGTCTCAATGACTTTGCTTGCAAAGATCCATGCAAATATATCACTGTTGATGAAGCACTGCGTCACTGCACCCCTGGATCTTACCTGGCCACCTTAGATCTTCAGTGGGCTTATAGATCTGTACCTATCAAGGAAGATGAGCAGACACTTACAGGTCTATATTTTACTTTTTTGCAGGACAACCATCCTACATACCTGGCAGATTGCAGGCTTCCTTTTTGGTGCAAGCTAGAGCCCTGCCATATGCAATAGACTGACCACAGAGCATCCAGCATATGATGCTCAGAAAGGGCTTCAATGTTAGCTGCTATCTGGATAATATTTTTTCCAATCCCCTACAAAGATTGAGTGTTCTCTGGCTCTGAATGCATTGATCCAACTGCTACGTAAGTTGGGATTAACTGGAAAAAAGTACAAAATCCAAGCCAGAGCTTGACCTTTCATTGGGATTAGGATTGACACAGTTAAAGGCATTGGACTTAACCCCCTACATTTTGGATGTTTTGGAAAAAAGAGACTTTCAAAGACTCAACTGCAAAGCCTAGGTGGTCGCTTAAACTGGGCTGCAAATGTACACCCTTGGGGTAGTGCTTTCATGGCCAGCATTTTCAAAGTCATCAGCCTGCTTCATTTGCCTCAACATAAAATGTGTTTGAATACATTAAGTCAGACCTGACCTGGTTGCTTGCCTTAATCAAGACCATAATGTCTGCTTGCTATGGGAGCATAGAGCCTGCGTTTCCATTTTAAAGATAGTTTAAGTGTTGGTGGTGGAGCCTTCTGCCTGGATGATTGATATTAAGGAATTAGCTATGACAGTGGAGGCCACAACTCACTGGGCCCCTGTATATGCTGGCTAGCTTGACCTTTATTAATAGCAATCGTGCAAGAAACACAGCTAACACCTTAGTAGGTCATTACATCAAGGGAGCTGATAAAAACATTGCTGACAGCAGCCGACTACACACCCCTGGTCAAGCCCTTCATTTATCAGCTAAAAGTACGGACTCATAAAATGTTGGTTCAATTCAATTCAATTTATTCATGCTCACCACTGAGTGGTATGGAGCCAAAAATAAAATAAAATAAGTAGTTCAAAATACAAAAAACATACAATTTGAAATACAAAAAACATACAATTTGAAATACACAAATCATAGATGTTGACCAGAGGCTATGAGCGAGTTGTGCAATCCCTTCATTGTTGACTTTTTTCAAATTTTTTTTTTACAACAATATCACACAATTTTGAGAGCTTCACTAAAGTTATATTATCTTTCGAATTAAAGAGTTCTATCATTTTTGCCATATTCGGTTGTAGTAATACATTTTTAAGAGAGAGATTCTGTTTTGGTGGAAAAAGGGACATTCCATTATGAAGTGGTACTCATCACCTAGGGTCCTACTATCTTCTGACTGACACAGTAAACAGTACCTTTCATTTCTTTCAATGTGCTAATGCCGGCCAGTAATAATTGGTAATTTATTATTGAGGCATCTAATCTTAGTAAGGGGCCTACATTGCTTTCTATCTAATAAGTTTAGGTAAGCAGCTAGCTGATGTTTTTGGTGTAGTTCTGTGTAAGTTAAACATTGGCGATTAGAATTTAGTTCTGCATCTTGTTCCTGTCTTCCTATATCAGTGAGTTTGTTTCGCATTGTTAGTTTAAGCCAGTCTTTATTAAAATGTGTTAAGTCTGCATGCCAGAGATAGGTCATTCCTGACTTGTTTAGAATATTATTAACTTTATTGAGCCATGGGGCTTTATAGATATCTTTACCATACAGTGCTCTTAATAGCCTATACATGATGTTAGTTAGTTTGCAACATTTTTCACTGTTTATTTTTACCCAGTAGTTAAATATCCTATTCTCAACAGTTTCTGTTTATGTCATCCTAACTCTTTGAGAACTAAATTATTTGTAGTGTACTTGTAGTTTTTTGCAGAATTTAATATGAAATTTTTCTAGTAAGGATAAATCTTCAAAGCCCCAGATCTCGCATCCATAAAGCAGGATTGGGGAGATCATTTGGTCAAATTACTCTGACTGGATGTCAATGGGCAAGTCTAGATTATAGCATTTATGCGTTAGGCTAAATAGAGCTCTATGCGCCTGATTAACCTGGGCGTTTTTAGCTTTCACAAACTTGATATTGCAACTAATTTTACATCCAAGGTAATTATAATCTCCAATTCACCGAATAGAAATTTGGGATATTTACACACTTTGCCCCATGAACAGATCATAATTTTTGTCTTTAATGTGTTCACTGTTAGGGACCATTTTTCACAATATTCCTGCAATGCAGTAAGTTACGGTGGCCCAGAAGTACAATATTGCCATGATGCTCTGTTGCGTTGCTGCGGGACGTTGCTGCGGGACGTTGCTGCGTTTTGTTGCTACAGAATCGTTTTGTTGGGGCGGAATGGTGCTTTGTTGCGGCGGAGTCGTTTTGTTGCTGCGGAATTATTTTGTTGCGGCGGATAGTAATTAGTATATATTACTTGAAGGGAGTAACCTTTGCATCATTAATCCAGCATAACTTGGTCATTTATATTCCGATTTTCAAAATTTAAAGTTCATAGTTATTGCCAAAAAATCCTTTTCTATATAGGAGACTGAAGTTAACAATTTTTAAGACGCTGTATTACGTATTTAGCTTTATAATCTGTCATTATACTTCAAAAGGTAGCATAATCCATTTATTATTTCATCATGGGATCAATTGCAATTAATGCAACACAGGGGGTGGAGATTTGTAGTCTGTCAATAAAAAAATATTAACTAAAAATAAAAATATAACTATACATTTATATATATAGGGGGCCGTTTTGGTAAGGGGCCGTTTAGGCTAGGGGCCATTCCGCTTACAACAACAGTCTGCAACAACACAGCAACAACAGTCTGCAACAACACAGCAACATCACTCCGCATCAACACAGCAAGTCAGCAACATCACTCCGCAGCAACGCAACATTACTCCGCAGCAACGCAACATCACCCTGCAGCAACGCAACATTACTCTGCAGCAACGCAACATTACTCAGCAGCAACGCAACATTACTCAGCAGCAATGCAACATTACTCAGCAGCAATGCAACATTACTCAGCAGCAACGCAGCAGCCCCACAGCAACGCAACAGAGCATCGTGGCAACATTGTACTTCTGGGCCACCGTAGTAAGTGCTTTCTACGGTGGCCCAGAAGTAAAATGTTGCCATGATGCTCTGTTGCGTTGCTGCAGGACGTTGCTGCGTTGTTGCAAGACGTTGCTGCGTTGTGGAATCGTTTTGTTGCTGCGGAATCGTTTTGTTGCGGCGGAATCGTTTTGTTGCGGCGGAATCCTTGTTTTTGCTACCGTTTCAATGGAGTAGAGTCAAAACGGCCAACGACCATAACGGCCACTCCCCATGACGGCCAACTAGCCAAAACAGCCATCCCCAATAACGGCCTATTGACCAAAACGGCCAATTACCATAGGCCAAATCAATATTTTTTAATTATTCATATATTGCCTTATTATTATACATGCTTTCTGGTTTTATGTTGCAATATGTAATTTATGGAAAGTAACATAACAAACACACACCAATTCGTAGTGCAAAGTCAAGACTCCAATGGTGTAGTCAATATTTTTGACCATGATTTATACTATATATGTAATAGCAATCAGCCGTGACCGTTATGTCAATTGCTATTAGCATTTTGAATGATGAAAAGAATGGGGTAAATCATGCTTTTTCATCATTGATCACAAGCATATATGATTCCTGTTTATTATGCATATTAAAGAGGGAGATTGTCTATAAATTGTTTTGATCATAGATGTAACATGCAATATCAATTTTAATTCCAGTTGGATTATTTTCAGAAACAACAACAAAATATTAATAATTTATATATAAAATAAAATAAATATCTAAAATGAAAATGAACTTCATATACAATTAGTATCATATTGTGAAGATGGCATACCTGGTACATCACAAACTGATGTTACTGAACCACCTCCACCTAAACGTCTCATAATTCATACCTTTTAGATAGGAAGGAAATATGACATTTATTTTCATTTAATATACAGGCTAGATGTATATCCAGGCTTCAGAAGAAGATAGATGAATGAGAAAGCATATATATCCTACTAATAAAGCAGCATCACTCTGCAGCAACGCAGCAACATCACTCCGCAGCAATGCAACATAACTCAGCAGCAACGCAACATAGCTCAGCAGCAACACAACATTACTCAGCAGCAACGCAGCAGCCCTACAGCAATGCAACAGAGCATCGTGGCAACATTGTACTTCTGGGCCACCATAGCTTTCTGTAATTCTGCAGGACTCTCAGCTAATAGAATGGTGTCATCTGCATAGAGCAGGGCAAACAGTTGTAGATATGTGCATATCTTTCAGAGTAGATTTGCTCTGTTATCTTTGAGAGTCCATTGTAACTCTTACTTAGGAATTCCTGAAAATCATTTAGGTACATAGTAAAGAGGATTGGCGAAAGGGTACCCCTTGTCGTTTGCCTATATTACAACTAAAAAACTCTGATGTCTGGTTTTAAACTGCGACGCCAGATTTAGCATTTTCATACATATTCCTTATGACATTAAAAATATTCCTTATGACAGGCTACATTTTTCTACTTCCTAAGTTGTGACCTAAGAGTTTTACCCAGAGTAATGACCTTTCTACCAAACGCTTTCTTGTAATCGATAAACGCACAATACACTTTTTTATTTTTATTTTGATATAAAGCAATCAGAGTATGTAAAACAAATATGTGGTCAGTGGTGGAATAGCCACTCCTAAAGCCCGCCTATTCTTCACCTAATAGACTCTTACTTTCTAGGTAATTGGTTATCCTACGATTTAGCAATGACGTGAACAATTTACCCATGCAGCTTAGGAGGGTGATACCCCTGTAGTTGTATGTATTAACCCGTGGGCCCTTACCTTTGTATAGTGGTTTTATGAGACCTATTGTCCACTCACACGGCACGTAACCATGTTCTAGAATCTTATTAAAGAAGGCTACCATTATTTCCAGGATGCTATGTGGGCTATTTTTAAAGAACTCATTTATGATTAGGGTCATCCCTGCAGCATTGTTGTTTCTTTATTTTTTTATACATTTTTCTACTTCCTAAGTTGTGATTTCTTGGTTTAATTCATCATTTATATCAATATCATTTTGAGTCTGTGACTGGTCGTCAGGTTCATTTGAGGGTTCTTAACTTTGGTCTGACTTAATTTTTTGAAATGTTCTTCAAATTTACTAAGCCCTATCTGAGTTATGGCTTCATTTGCTACATCTTTCTACATCCCTGCAGCATTGTTGTTTCTTTATTTTTTTATACATTTTTCTACTTCCTAAGTTGTGATTTCTTGGTTTAATTCATCATTTATATCAATATCATTTTGAGTCTGTGACTGGTCGTCAGGTTCATTTGAGGGTTCTTAACTTTGGTCTGACTTAATTTTTTGAAATGTTCTTCAAATTTACTAAGCCCTATCTGAGTTATGGCTTCATTTGCTACATCTTTTTTTATTAATGCCCAATAGTCTTTGGGGTTTGTGGATTTTAGTTTCCTTAATTTAGAATGTATTTGTTTGTTGTGTTGCTTCTTAGCAGAATGTATGTATGTTTATACTGTCTGGCCTTATGTCTGATCAGATCAATTCCTATGGCTTTGTCTTTCCTAAATGTGCTTTTGATTTTAGTATATTCAACATGTAGCCTACCACAGTCATCAGTAAACCACTCTTTGTGATGCAGTCTGCGAGCAGTCTTTTTTTTTTAGTTTTTCTGTCTATAGCAATACCTGCCTTTTTAGCAGCATCAATAAAAAGATTTTTAAATTGACAGGCAATGTTATTTATATCATCAGGGCTTGAAGCACAGTTTATCTTATTTGCTAGTTGGTTGATTTGATTGTCATCAAGAGCCTCAATAAAAGCATTTTTTTGTTCTCCTTGCCAGCTAATGATGAGAATATCATCCAAGTAGCTTAGAGGTTTACATGGTCACATAAAAAAATGACAATTGGCAATTAATATGTAAACATTTATGCAATTATAATGTGCATTTATAATGTGAAATTGTGCAATTAAAGTCCAAACCAAATAGTAGGAGTAGTTATTTAGGGAGTTGTTTTGTAAAACAGTCATTAGGTTGAATTTTTTGTTTATCTTTTCTTGGTGGTTTCAGCAAAGGTTAGTGCTCTGTAATATGCTATTTGTTGGTCCAGGGTATCCACCAGGGCACCAGCCTGTGAATCTGTGATTTGAAAAATGATACACAAGCACGAGACATGTGAAATTTTGTAATGCATTCAAAGTATCCATAGCGAAGGCTGTGCCAGTGAGCAGAGAAAACCAGTAAAGAAAATTACCACTGCTATGTAGTCTGCCAATACAGTCACTGGTAATATTGTCTTTCCCAGGTACATGGTGGCATCTTATCTCAAAATTGTAAAAATTCGACCAAACAAATTCCTGATGTGAATCATAATGATGGGGTTAGAGCAGGCACCCTTGTTAATTGTAGCCTGAGTATATACATTGTCTGTGAGAAGGGTGACAGAACTATTGCATAGCAGGGGGCCCATATGTAAATAGATGCAATAGCCATCATGGCCTCTTTAATATAATATGCTGATCTGCCATAGCAGGGTGGTCAATGATCCAGTCAAGGTAAAACCAGTCATAGTTGTTAAGGGTGGCTCCACCTGCCTGTGATGAAGAGTCTGTGTTGATTACATTTGAGGGATGTTGTTCTGAGTAGAAAGGGGCTTTGTTGAAGACTGGCATAAAATGTAACCACCATTGTATGTCAAGTTTGAAGTCTGCAGACACCTTGACTTTATCCATTACATGCTTTAGCGGCCGCATGGTGTCTAACAAGCGCTGGAAAATCCCACCTCCTTGGACAACGCGTGATGCCCAGGCCAGCTTGCCAAAGAGGCACTGTAGCTGTTTTAACGATGCACGTTGCTGCTGTGTAAAGTGCTGTAGCATAGCACAGAGTTTGCGCACTTTATCTGCTGGGAGTCTTAGAGTTCGTGAAACTGTATCTATCTCAATGCCTAAAAATGTTAATGCATGTGAGGGGCCCTCTATCTTTTTAGAGATAGCAAAGCCAGGTGATCTAGGAGTTGAGATAGTGCACTGTATATGCCATTCTTGGTGGGGCTAATGATGAGAATATCATCCAAGTAGATCACTGTTTTCACTCCTTTTTTTTGCCAGTATTTGCTGTATTGCTAGTAATAAGTGATGAAAACATTCAACTGAACGTCTTGCTCCAAAGGAAAGTCTAGTGTCTATCATGTATGTGGGCTTGCTGTCACCTGTAAATTTTCACTGCAGCCCAAGTTTTAACACTCCTGTAAGCACTTAGTAAGTCAATCTTTGTCAGTGCAAGAGAGGGCCCTTCATTGTCCTTGTTTAACTGTTGTTGACTGTTTTTTGAATGATGCTCCATATTGGGATACTGAGCATCACAGCCAGGTGCCAGACATTTATGTTGATATGTGCAGTTATACCCAAATGAGCACTTTGACAGATTGTATTGCCTGTATGTTTCATTGCCTTTGTTAGAGTTGGCATTTTAGGGTTGGAGGGGCGTCTTGGCATTTGGGATCGGGAGTATAACTGGCAAGATGCCGTGCGGGATCGGACATCAAGATGAATTTCAGCCAGGTGGATGTTGTCCGCACCCCAGGGGCAGTCACACTGTGCCTGCCAGCGACAATACTCTCGGTCATAAAGTAAAATGGAGGCCAAAGTGTATTTCAAAGCGAAATCTCCAATTTTCTCCATGTATGACAGATATTTGTCACAGTCACATGCTTTGAGTAATCCCTTGATTATCAGGTCACACATAATCCTAATAATAGATCCCATCCATTGGAGAGGTGTCACTTGCTCAAGTTTAGGTTTGTAAGTACCGGTACGAATGACCACCTGCTCTTCCCCATCATTGCCCATGATTACTTTTTCACGAGGGGCTTCATACTGGCGAAGATAATCGACAATGTCAAGTTGTTTGTTCACTTATTAATGCTGCTGCTGCTGTAGTAAACGCATCAGGGCTGCGACAGGTAGTTGGTCCTGCTGGGGGACCTCACGATAAACTTACATAGGTGTTGTTTGTTGTGAGTCGGGTCTCTGCTGATTGCTGCTGCTGCTGGTTGTACTAATTAGGTGCTCTAGGCGCTGTTTCTGTGCCAAGGGGAAGATCCTCATAACATCAATGTCTCCACTCTCATTAAGGAAAAGTCTGCTTTTGATTTGAACCCATTTCGAAACAATGGTGTCAACACTGCCTCACTGACACCTTTACCAAGTAGCCAGCCAGTCTTTCAAGGAGGATTCTTCAGTTGATCCAGATGGTTGCTGCTGCTGTTTGCTGCTGTTTGCTGCTGTTGCTGCTGTTGCTGCTGCTCCTGGACTTTTCCGACTGCTGGTGGCATAGTCTGGTGATGTAACTGGGTGCTCATGACACTACGTGGAGTATCCTGGACCCTAAAAGGTGTAGGGGCAAGGGGCCTGCAGTTTGCCACTGTAAATCCGGAAATAAATTCCTGGCCATGTTCCAGTTATAGTCTGAATGCTGCATATTATTTTATGTATCATCCATTATGTCCTTGGAAAATAAATTCCAGTAATGCAAATGCAAAGCAAGGATTGAGATCCAGAGAGAGATATGTGAATGCTTAGCAAGCTAGAAGACTGTCTGACAGGAAGAGCTGGGTATAAAGACAATTAAGGGTTATTAGGGTTTAAAACAAAGGGTATAAATGAAGGATGGCACAGGCAATAAACCCCAGCTGCACCAAAAGTCCGTCCATTTAATCCCCCTCTGAAATCAGAGGTAGCTTTAATGTCAGCCACACACTCTATATATAATGTGTGTAAACTATTACTTGCCTTCTCATATGTCTAATGTGTCTCATCAATTTGTATCACCCAATTTTGGGAAAGTCTGGAGTTTGTTGCACAGCTAGTCAAGGTCATCCAGCTGCAGAAAATTATCTATGTGAATGACCTTACTTTGATTTTTACACTTTCACTCTAATTGTTTAGAATTTAATTTTGCTTCTTGTTACTATGGACTTGGGGAGTTTATCTCTTTTTAATTAATTGCATTGTACTATTGTATAATTGTGATTAGTTGAACTTAAATGTTCTAGTTGTTGTCAACTAGGTAGATTAAACTTTTTTGCCATTACATTGTCTTGTTTATGTTTTGAACACAGAACTGCAGTTCTGTGGTTTTGAAGACCAAATTTGGATGGGTTGGGAAGTGCACTGTAGTGTGAAGCTAATACGCCAAGGGCAGCACCAACTATTTCCAAAAACCCCAGATGGCGCCACTAGCACTAGTCAACTGACGGACCAAAGGCTTTCCTGGCTGTAAATTTCTCATTTATCAGTATATATATATATATGTTTTCCCTTATCATAAATATTAATGTAGTAATAGTGTCTTGAAAAGCTTGGAACTTTGTTTCTATTCTTTACTACAGAATCAGCCAATTTAGCTAGACTACATTCATAGCCAGGCGGCTCATATCCTGCCCGCCCTCCAATCCATCATGATTACCACACCAGTTAATACAAAAAAGGAAGTTTTGTTGAGCTTATTATGCATATTCTTAAAACACCAACATAGCTGTACTACTCTCCAGCTGTCCCCATAAGCTCCCATATAATTCATCAAGCGGTCAAATATGTCAAATCACATAGGGACCATCATCTGATTGAATAATTCAGCCAGAACTTGGAAGCGCTGTATTGGATTAAATTTTTAAAATGTTCTTGGTATACATACAGCACTTACAGCCTTCAGTTGCCTTTATTATTTCTTAACCGATAACTTGTGTCTGCTGTAAATGCCAATAAAAGTTTTACATATTTGCCATTGTGGTTATGAAATCCGAATTGCAGAACAGCCGACTGAATTCCCTTTGCAGTAAGAGAACTCAAATATTCCTCCAAAATTCTTCTTATTACTTCTTGAATCGTCGTTTTTCTTTCATTTCCCTAGAGTACTTCACATACCTTTTTTCAAAAAAATTTTCCTTTCTCGATTTATTCTTTCTTTCATCCTGCCATCTTTAATGGTTTACAATGTCTAATTCATTTGATCCGAATTACTGTTTTGAATTTAGATACATTTTTTTAGCATTATTCGGA
The DNA here is from genome assembly GCA_932294295.1 of Alitta virens. NCBI lineage: Eukaryota > Metazoa > Annelida > Polychaeta > Phyllodocida > Nereididae > Alitta > Alitta virens. The sequence continues at coordinate 69,833,634 of OW028573.1, forward strand.
CAATAAATTGCTATACCGAAATGTTGGTAAAATATTTAATCACAGCATATTATTAAGTGTATTAAAAATTTTTTAAATATAATTATTTAACATTCTAAAATTTATTTTAATGAATTTACATCGGTTTAATACTAGAATTTTAATGTTCCTCCATTAGACTTGCTCGAGAACAGTTTGATAAAGATGATTTATCAAGAAAATCAGAATAAGATGAACAGAAGGAACCTTATAGCTAAATCTGGACACAGTAAAAGCAGTGGTCAGGGAGATTGAGATTGTGAAGCAGAGGTAAAGACAAGCGATGTGGAACAGCTTCAAGAGTCAAGAAATGTATCAGCGATAGACAAAGAAGAGAAGAGCACAGTTTGGAACATCCAAGTTTTTTAATACTCATACAGTCAAGTTACCATACACAGTATTAGTAGTAAATAGTAGTGGTAGTTGTTAAATGAAAAAAGTACATGTGAGATTAAGTAAGAATAAAGACTACATACAAGTCCCAGAATACAAGTCAAACCAAAATATAGAGAGCTGAATGTGTGCCACGCGATTTTAACTACAGGTGCATAGAATCAGCCTTGAGTAACGGCAGCCTAACCAGGTTCTCTGTTGGCTGACTTCATTTTCTGGTGAACCATGAACGGCAAAAAAGCGCTACACTGAACACTACGAAGGGCATCCTCACAGCTAATACGCTGCTGCTCTACATACGTTTTAGGCGCCACCGATCTAACTACATAGAAGTAAATAAAAGTTATCCCCTAAACCTACCACAAAATACAGGTTACATATATAGATATATATATATATACTTCTACCCTCCATATGGATACATGTCATTTGCCAAAACTAACAAGTACGACAGGTTTTAATACAAAATCACATTTTAATATCTCCGGTTGTCTTACAAGATTGTAAAAATTACCCATGCTTTACATTTATATTATTCTGCATTTCATATATATATATATAACGGTAACTTTATTTCCTTGTAGCATCAAATAGTAGATGAAATGAACAATCTTATGTCTCAATAAAAACAGCTAAATCTTTTATTCAATAAATAAGAACAATAAACCGGATAAAAAAGCTACAAAAATTCCAACTTTAGTTTGTTCCCATAAAGTAGGCACATGTACAACCCTGTGCAGCAAGCAAGACTAGATACTAGCTGCTGCATCAGGGCTCAGATCTTCAATAATGTCAATTGTACAACTGGTGGCTTAGCGTAATTAGCCATTTCAGATACAATGCTTTCAGTATTTCTTACCGATTATCCCTAAAATACAATAATATAAGATACAACTATTTATCATAAAATATTACAACTGGACACTATTTTACATAACAATTGTCCTATTTATAATATAATACACATTACAGGATTCTCCACATGTGTGGGTTGGTTTTGATGTCTTCTTCAATATTTGCTAAAACAAAAACTCTGGTTTTGAGGGAAGGCCTGAAATCTACTTTGAATGATACTAACACAACACTGGGGCATAATCTGCTGGGAAGGAATAAACTCTGTACATTATCATTTACTGTCTATGCAGTGGGGTATTACAGTAAGGGTGCAAGGAGCACTGGGCCCTAGCTGCTGCTTATGCTGACTAGTTGATCACTATGCATTTTTATTGTCCTTCATCTCTACAACTTGCAATACCTGACCGACCAAGGTGTAGTGAGCGGGATGCACCCAGGTGCAACTGACAGATCACCCAAGACAGGGAGCATCCAGCCAACCAGCCCCTGGCAGCCAGGCATTGTGGCTGACCATCAGGGTCAACGATCACAGCCTTTTTGATTTTCAAAAACGATCAGAAAGGACCAGAGAGTGCCTCGACTGACAAGTGCGTAAGACGGCACTTGCGGTTGTGGGGCCACCAGCCAGACTAGGTGCCACACTCAACGACACCACACATAATGTTGCATACAATTTATAGTGAATTAACAAACTAACACAGCACCACAAGTCTGACTGGGAGCTCACCCAGATTAGTATTCAACCTGTGCACAGCCAAGGATTTTGTCAAAGATTTCCTAAATTTAGTTAAGGACAGTAATGAAGCACTGTTAATTAAGACGTATTGTTAGTGTGGAGAAAACAGTAAAGACCAAGTTTTTTTCAGCACTAAGGGTCAACAAAACATGAAACAGTCATGAAAAAATGTACAAGCAGCTCATACACTCGTTAAAGATAGTGATACACAAGACAACCATGCTAGTCTTACATCAGTGATTACAGGGTCTACCCAGCAGAAAACTAATTATTAAGACACTGCAATGTACACATCAACCCTATAATTAGGATAAAACTTTGAATTTTTTTAACATCAGAATCAGAGCTGAGATACTGAGCTGCCATGCTTCAGTATAGCTTCAAGTCTAACACAGAACACATTATATATATAATATATATATATATGTAACATCAGAATCCTACCATTCAGCTATCTTATAAATGTATACACTAATATATCACGCTAATGTACAGCGAATTGAGAAAATCTTATGAAAAATAGCAATTTCATTACAATTGTTGGATTCACTATCACTAAAATCTAACTACCATATTTAAAATACACAAATTGATATAGTATTTCTTAACTGCTATAAAAGCAGGCACTGGACCTTTTTGTTCTTTGAGTGGTAATGCCATGTTGTTCCAAATATATGAACATCCTTTCACAATGATTGTCTGATTCCCCATTAATTAGCCAAATGTGGTAGTGGTGATGTGAGAGTCATTAAATTCCACATCAGAAACGAGTTACGTGTACGAGGCCAGACACGGCATAATAAAGAGTGCACCAAAAGCCACAATAATGATCAAAATACGGAGGGGCAAAAACTGAAACCACAGAGAGTAGCAGATGACAAATAAATAAGTCGAAAGGGCGTATGGAATGCCATGTTGAGGAGAAATCAGGAGTAATTAACTAATTGGTAAAAAAAAGAATGGATCAGCAAATGGTTATGTGGACAACTTAATGTTGTAAACCCACAGACCCAGCATACTGTGTAAATGACTGAAATTAACAATTCACAAATATATCAACAGGAATCACCATAATCTAATAAAATAAGTTTCCCATCACAATATAACATCTTTTTCAAAATGCAAAAATATATATATAATATATATGAAACTTCATCATTGCAACATTTAATTAACCAGTACACTATGTCCCAAGATTATTACATCATATTGAACATTCAAAATGCAAAAATAGGAATTATAAAAACTGCTAGTTTAATTGCAAAATGACATAGTCTATGGTACTAAAACTGGCTTTCAGAAAAAGCTATGAAAATATTCTGCCTTAGTTCTCTGTCCCTGGGATCCTGAAGTCAAATCTGCCACAGGCCTTTTCATAACTTTTGCAAAGAGAGAAAAGCCAAGGTCCCCAGCATTATTCAATGTGCATAACAATCCAGTATATACAGTTGCACAAAATTCACAACCGTATTCAAATCTGTACAACATTGAAGGATAAATTAGAACACAAGCACATCTACCTAGCTACAAGGAATTAAATTACAACAGATTTGATTATGCTATGGAGGGCAGCTTTTACGATGCACCAACATTATATCAGCAGCTTGGAGGGGTTACACAAATAAATTACATCTGTTATTACCTTGTATATTCACAAACTAAAACACTACGTTGAATAAACCCTTTGACCAATAAATATAGACAATTTGTCTATTTAAGTAATGATAACATAAAATCTAAACTGCGCCATGTCAGCAGGGTCGTAACTACAAAATTCCCATTGACATGACTGTGGTAATTCTTAATTATTACATCTTTGGTTCAACTAAATGATAAAATAAAATAATAAAAATGACAAGAAGCTCTCATGAGCCACCTTTCATCAGGTAAGCTGCCAACTACAACAGATACAAGCAAACAACATCTAAGTAATGTCACCCAGAGCATAACAATGCAACAGCGTTTCAGCTACTCAATATCACAACCAGCCTCTAACAGTCACACTGTCCAATATGAATATTAAAATCTTGTCTAGCACCTATCATTATTTTCATTAAAATGTTGATACATACAAGGGTACTAGGAACTATCAAAGGTGGAGGGACAATAGCAGACCGATAATCGGAGTGGTTGTGACACTTAACAACAATTTCTGGTGAACCTTTGTGGCAGATTTGACTTGGAGTTGTAGCAAGGCCAGCCGGCTTGCAGTGCACCAAATTTTTTTTTTTTTCACATCACAATAAAATTAATTGCACAATCCTACACTCATTCTCTATAACTGGCCATGTTTCTAGGCTAGCAGGGGCTACTGCACATGCTTAATTGATTCCTGAGTGAAACGTGTGCCAAAATGGGACATTCTCAACATGCAGGGCTGAGTGAGTGGGCCACAAGAGGCAATGATGCCACTTCACTGAAACACCATTAACAATACAATCAACATGTGCCAACACTGTACATAACAGATCTACACTCTGCAATGAAGTAATAACGTAACAAACATTGGGGTAGGTAGGGCACTAAATTTGGGAAGTTTGGTGGCAGGTGAATGCGCTTGGGGTCTACTTAAATGAAGAATAACCTGTACAGCACTTGGTGGATGTAAGTTGAGTAATCACAGCCTTATTTGAATACATAGTCCCAGGGCACGAGTGAGGAAAGTGGAGCAGGGCTGTAGAGGTGGACTGCTTGCGGGCTGGCTGGTGACACCACAACTACACACCTGCATCGCGAGACAAATTATGGACAATGGCAGAAAAAGGGACTTTTTTGTCTTTCTTTTGGATCTCAGGAACAGAGACTCAAGAACATCAATAGATAAGATGACACTGGAGCAATCTATACCACATATTATACATATACCAATTTCTATCATGTCAGAATCAGGCACCAAAGGTTCAGCTCCGGCCAGATGAAATGGTGCCACTAGAAATGTTCTTTCAACTTGGGACTCTTCAGTGAGTAATAGTAGTCTTGTAATAAGGCGCTTGAAGTACGAAGAAGTCCAAGTGAAGATGAATTTTCTGCTCAGAAGTGCAGGGCTGGTGAAGGTGTAACACAGCTAAGTGGCATGGCTGGATTGCTGTCCTAGGTTGCAGTCGCTGCTGCATCAGATCACTGACTTGGTGAAGGAAACCCGAAGGTGGTGGTTGTTTCCAAGGTCGTAATTGTGAAGAGCCTGAAATTTGCGAGTCACACTTTTAGTAACCTCTCATTCATACACTAAGAAAACAGCGAAAAACAGAAACTATCAATCATGATACTCATACCATTAAGGCGGAGATTGCTTCATCCACAGCTGACATCTGGATCAGAGCCATCTTTCTGTCTTTCCTGCAATAAAGCAAAGCATTAATTGATGACATGACCAAATTTTATATGGCATCCATGCATGCTACCACAATTTTAAAGAAAGGAAAACCACAATGTAGAATCACACTTGCATGAAATTACAAATTTCTGAATTTCCAAAGAATAAAGAAAGGCAAACTCACTGGAAAAACTTAAAGGCTTCTATGGTTCCATGTTCTTGGAAGATGTTTTTGATGTCTTCTTCAGATACATTCGGCCTGGGGAGATGAAACGGAAGCATGGAAAGTCTGTTCAGTTTCATGTTCTTAAGATTTAGAGAAATCAGACTTTGAAAACCAAAGGGGAGTACTCACGGAATGTTGGATAAGTGGAGTGTGGCTGAAGGAGGAAAAATGTTATGATGATTCTTAGAGTTGGGTTTCTTGAACCTATGAAGTGGTGAGTTGGTGTAGTCTTTCGTTAGACCGGCGTCCTGCAAAGGATCATCAATACAGTGTAACTAGGCAACAAAATGCAAGAGATTAAAGCCAAGAAATACCAATCTTTATTTATTGTTTGATACTTACTGGCTGACCCTCCTTAGGCATCTGTACAATTGAATGCTTTGAAGGTGCTACCTTGATTTGCTTTCCCCATATTTTTACTTTATCTAAGTGGGTCAATCCTGCAAAGAATCCAGATGTGAAGTCAAGAATTACACACAAAACCAGAAAATATATTTACTAAGACTTCGTTTTACAATGTATGAATATCAGAACACAATGCACCTCAAACAATCGACTATGAGCTACTAAATAGAGATAGTTTCATTTTAATACCTTGTTGTGCCTGCATGGGGTCCGCAAATTGCACCAATGCATTGTCTTTTTTGTTGAACATAATTTTTACCCGATGTACATCCCCATATACCCCTGCACAAAGAAAGAAACATTCCAGGTAAGGACAGATTCACATTCAGAATCTAACAGACACACCAGGTAAACTCTCCATACTGTCAAACCACATTCAAGGTCGGAACCCTGTTGGAAATGGCAGCCAGAAACTTGTAAGTGCAGCTGTATCTAACGCATGAAATTAAGGCAGAGACATGCTGCTAAATAGATTATTATGAAATCTGAATGAAAGAAAAGACAGTACAGACAGTTTACCTTATGTATGTGTTATCATCACAACACAAACTTAATTTTTCATAGATTCTATATTCTGTATTTTTACTAATAGATGAGTGTGGAATTAAAAGTGTTAGTCATGAGATGTTGCAAGATTTGAAACTGCCTGAAGAATATCTGCGACCGAGCAGAGACACGAGCTACAGAGTGATATCGCCTACAATTTATCTTCAAAAGCTTGCAGATTACTATGAAGGCAGTACTTCAAATATATATAAATATATAAATTAATAATTTACAGCATATCCTAGATTAAATATATGTATCTATGTCCTATAGACAAGAAATGAAATAAATAGTGCTTAAACATACCAAAAAGGGTAAAAAGAGCATCGGGCGTGACCATCTAAGTCAGAGCGACAGGTTTTGTATAGCAGAATGGAGGAAAGGCGAAGTGTCCGAGCGAACGAATAGAAGAATCCACATTGGATAACACCAGCAGTATGAGTGGGTTGGGAAAAAAGAAAAAGGGCATAAAATCATTGTGAATCATGGTCAATTACATGTATATATGTATAAAGATATGTCTCAATCAGGCAAGATCACCTAGGAAAAATACACAGAAACATTGGCATGATTAGCGGTCTCAGCCTCAATGTCCATAATAGCGACTGGCAGCAACCTGCAAACGCGATTCGGCATGAGAACCAACATTACTGGGTGTTACATCATGCAGTTGCAAGAATGAAAACATGGTCATGCATGTTATCAGAACGTCAGTGTCAGAATTCAAAAGTGTTCAGAAAACAAATTTCAATTCAGCTAGGGCATTAATAAAGCATTCAGAGGAACACGAGATAATAAGCATGCCTCCACAAAAAAACATCAAAAAATAAAAGGCTGGACATGAAAGACACCAGCAACATAACATTGAAATTGTGCGTATCGTATTGAAGTTGACTAATCATGCCCACTTGCTACTTGCGATAATTAGTTCAGCTAATAACTAATCTTAAGTGTTGAAGATTTATTAAAAATATCTTTGCGTGTGAACATTGTGTTGGATGTGTATGTGTGTGCAGAGCAAATGTCTTGATTCGGGGCAAACTTATTAGGGTAGGCAAAGAGTGGGTGGATTACTTTCTAAATAACATAAGACTTAACTGAATTTAAACAAAAATCTACAAGAAAATTGGGTGGACAGTGGGAAAACAACCACCAATAGATTGTTATTAGACAGGTTCAGGTAGGTGATAGTTGTCACACAAATAGGCAATTATTGTTTTCACTGACAAAAAAATTTGTCAATAGAGTTTTGTTCATTTAATAAACCCTGGCACAAAGTTTGCACTCTCAAATAAGACTTTATGGGAATGGCACATCTCCAAGTAAATTCAATATACATTTTATGAAATATACAAAAGTCCATGGAGACAAACAGGAACTGAAAGACAAGCACAATATTAACCATCTGCAAGAGAAATTGAGAAAACAGAACTGAAACTTAAGACAGCATTGCTATACCAGGCACTCTATAAATAAATTTCTATAGTTTCCTGCGAAACCAATCAAACGTACAGCCGTTCATCATTCACATTATTTCTTAGTTTACGAGAGCAATGGCACAGACACATCAGGATGTTAATAAGCTGAAAGTAGTTGAAAGAGACAGGTATAGCAGACCGGCTTAAGTGTTCTATCGACATCGTCTAAATGAATATTTTTTTCTTAATGGAAAATAAGAATAGAATCAACATCAGTCGCACATTCCCCCACCAAGCAAATCACCTACAAATACAAAGACCACAGGTAATAATGAGAAATAGCGAGGATCATCATAACATTATCACACAATGATCATCATTCCAGCACTACAAGTAAACAGCAGCTCAGTGACAGACTTAAATGTAACAGACAATATCTATGTAATAGTGTAACATGGATTATTGTGCCATACCCATATATTATATGAGTGTTAAAATATTCTAGGTGTTGTAGCATTGATAAATCTATATTCTGTGCATTTATCTTAAAAGATGTTAATTTAGAGTGCGCTAGCTAATATGGAAATTACAGTTCACTTTTATAAGTCAGAATAGTTAAAATACAAGAAAAGAAAAAATTGACCCATTGAGTGCCCAATATATTCGTGTAGTGTGTAGTTTGTATTTATGTTTGGCAGGATGCAGTATAATACGGGGAGGCAAAGGAATATACCTGCTCATTGAGGTTGGAGACTAGAAGGACGGCTCCTGTGTGGGGTTGGCCGGGGAATCGCATACCTGGATGACCCATGCTCTGTAGGCCTGCGAGGTTGAACGGAACAGCTGCAAAAGAGAAAAAAATATTCAGTATCACACTAAAATCTAAAAGACAGAAAGACTTTTACCATCACCTATGACACAGCAACAATCCATTCCATTTAATACTGAAATACGATACACCAGAATATTTCTTTCTTCCTTTAACCCATCTTTGACTATCCTCCATAAATTAAAAACTCGGAAAAATTCATACACAATACTGGTTTTATTTATATTTTTTCATATTAGCATCCAGATAACATCAAACAGGAGGAAGCAGAGCATGCAATCAGTCTCCAAATGATCTGAGAACATCATTCAGAGTGAACAGAAAAGTCACTTGTTAATTTATAGAAGATGCAGCTGATGAGAATACAATTCTTTTGACATGGCTACAGCTCCATCTAGAGTCTAAAGAATTAAGCTACAACGTGCTGCCACCTGGCGAATACTCCAGAAGAGAGAACACAGGCGAAAAAGACAGAAGATGCTCAGATGACATGCCTGGCGAGAGATCAATTGGATCATGAGAATACATCACAACACAAAGCTGTGCGCAAATGATAACCTACCTTGAAGCGCACCAATACCGACTATAATGAACAAAAAGAAATAAAGCGCCGGTTAATTATGTGACCCTTCAATACAAGCCGACAAGCACTAACGTTAACATCACAACAAATAGACATTGAATTCAGCGGCTAACTATGGCCCTAAATGTATTAAATGGACAATGAATAAAATGTTCTTAAAAATATGCAAATTAAAAATGACCCTAGGCCAGTCATGCAAGACAATGAGCTGAACTTACTGTGCAGGGCTTGAGCCCATTCCAAAGGCAAAGTGACTGTACATGACTACATGAGCTACATCTATAATTTATAAAGCAGACATGCAGGACAGGGGGACCTTCACCATCTACACACCTACCTTATGCAGAGCATGGTCCTCTGGCCCAGGGACCCCACCCTCCAGTGATGTGAATGTGTGCAGGGGGTAATTTTATTTTATTTTAAGGAAATGATTGTGCAATTGTGCAGGGCAGATTACCACAGACAACATGGTTTAGTAAATGCAGACACGAACAGGCTGACGGTTAAATTGAACTTGCACGTTATTTAATTGAGCTTGATAAAAGCGCATCACAGTGTGCATGTTCTCCAATGGGCTGGAGAATGCAAGGCACACTTTGCATCTATGTTACATTTGGTAACATGCAAACCACCCAAAGTTTTTGCTTGACAACATCTGTCGGGGGCTGTCGGGGATAATTTTATTTTACCAAATTACCATGGAAACACGACTGGAAACTGCAGTTCAGGGAATCTTGAGGAATGACCACATGGGGCCCACTGGGGTAAAAACGAGTACATAGACAACTTAAGCATGTATGGTGAATCATGTGCCACATAATCATGCATGGGATGGAGCTGCTGAGGCAGAATCACTGGAGATGAGGTCTGCCTGGGATGTCTGTCTTGCTGGGAGGACCAGGTGCATGAATCTGAGAAACTACGTACAGCATGCACCAAGCAACTAGCTACACACAGACACACATGAAAGGGTCCCACTCTCCTTGCTACCCATGACAACCACGTTTAGGTTAGCAGGTGAAGCAGGAGAACTTAGTAGGGGATGCGAGCAAAAAGCAGCGTACCTCCCGGGGGTGCGCCGTATGCTGTTAGTGTGGTTCCAAGACCAGGCATGGCAAACGGTGACGCCAAAACACCATGGGCACCTTGACAATTAGGTAAATAATCATAATCATGCTATTAATTTCAACTCAAAAAACATGGAGAGTTTTAAACACAGAGGATAGCATCAGGTGAGAGTGAGAGAGGAAAACTAGAGAAACAGACAGACAGACAGACTAGTTAAGAGTGAGGGGACCTAGTGAGGCAGAGGAAAGACACAGCTAAGTGAGTAGGACTGGTCAATGTAGGGCAGTTGTTGGACTATGGGCGATTAGTGCTTTAGCTATAACTGTGGTTAGTAGGGGTGAATGAATGAGTGACCTGTTTCCTTGATCTCTTTTCTTGGCACCAAGATCAAGAACAGTCCTGACCATGCTGCAGCTGCTGTACTTGCATTCACAAAACATATGCACATATGCTGCTCCTAAGACCACATATGGCAATGTATCTATGTTAAAGGGACTTCCAGGAAATATAGCGTGATGCCAGATCCGAATAAAACCACCTGGGCACTTCCATGCCATGATATTGTTTGTAAGGAAATACTTAGTAAATAGGGGAGGGAATGAAATGTCAGTGGTTGGTTGGTTGGTAAGAAGGATGACCGAGGGATGGGAGGGTTGCTGAGACTGGCCATGGACTGACCAGCAGCAAAGGGCTGTTCCCGAGGCACCAGGGCCAGAGAAGAGATCCAGGCAGATGCTAGATTGCTCTACAACCATCCAACCGCCGCCATACCTCAAATGCCAGCCTCATTTTTCAAGCGGGTACACTTGCTAGCATCCGTTCTGTCATTTGTAACCATTAGCTCAGCACTGAGGTATGGCAGGGTTAGGATGTCAAAACTGCCAACCAAAATAATCAACAAGCTAAAAGCAAACAGACCAGCTTAGCTTTGGTTCAGAAAATCAGATTATAAAGACTCCTAGAACAAATCGTCTTTGTTTAGGGCATTACAGTTTTTAAGATCTTGAGACAGATTTAGATAGGTGGAGGAAATGAAATATTTGAAGTCATAAAAGTGTCAAAGCAAAAAGTCAAAACATTTCATATGATTAAATGTTCAATGAAACATGATCCAAAGCTGAGCAATAATGTTAACCACATCCACTAATGAATGTAAAACACTTAAATACTGTGAATAAAGCGGTTGATTTGTGTTGTACTGTTTTAAATGCCAATCCAATCGGTAAATTAATTCCATTAGGCTGGCTCACAATCTACATTAATCACCTCAGCACACTCGCATTAAGGTGATACTGCAGTGCACGTATGCAAGCTAGGCATGAGCTTATCTTAAATTGCATTACTGGCAATGATGCTACGTACCAGCAGCAGCAGCAGCAGCTCCGTAGCTGAGTGCAGCATCCATGGGCAGGGTACCCTCTCCTGACGGCAGGTTGGGGTTTGTGTAGTCTCTGGACTTGTCATTGTTGTACTTGACATTCAATGTGGTCAGCTTAGAGAAGTCGATCCTCAATGTGCAACATCCATTGTAGATATTCTGTGAATTTAGTGACTGAAATAAAATGAAAAAAAACACAAAATTGACACATTAACCAATCAATAAAAACAACAAAAAGCAGTAATTTATGATGTTAGACGTGTCAGCCAGGCATTTTAATTAATTTCAACTTCACTTCTAGATTATGGATTTCGCATCGACAAGCCACAACTGTGCACCTGCCAGCACATGGCCTTTTGTTAATAATCATTTCAAGCTGCAATGATATTGGTGAATTAACCTTTTCAATGTAATCCACATAATTTCATGATGGCTGTTATTGTTGACAACAGGTTGCAAGCTAGGATAATAGGAAATACAACATCTGTGACATAATCTCAATATTTATGAGTAAAGCTAATGTACAAGGCCCCCATATGTTGAAATGTTCATTTGATGTAGTGTCAATAACTTCAGTCGTAAGTCAGCGAGTAGAAAAGTTTAATCCACAGCACAGCCACTTTTAGCTGCAGTCCTTTTTAAGAGCCAGCCATGCCTCCATCAATTCATGGGACTTAGGGCCAAAGGGGGAAGTGCTGGCTTCACCTTTGATATGGGCTGGATGACAGCTTAGCTAGACAGGAAAGGCAGCAGTCAGGCCCAGCCTTTCCTGGCAATTCGTGCTGGTGACAATAGTCAGCCATAAAAAAGAAGCGACAGGGAGTTGAGACAGTGTCCTTGGGGAGCTCTCAGGTCGTGTGGGGTCTGATTGACGAGGCTTGTGCATGCCATTGACACATTAGCCACTGTAAACGTCCACTCCTCGTTCGACTCGAACACTGGTGCAGAGTCAAGGGGCCCCAGCACGCCTCATACCGCTCCTGCTTTCTTGACATTCTCATTAAGGCTGTCGCTTGGCATGATGTGCTGAGTTCAAGGCAAGCACAAAGCGCCTACCAACACAATGACACATGGGTCAAGTCTGGTGAACCTCGAGTGGCGACAGACCTCGGGCAAGCCCACTATCCTAGGACCATAGAGAGCTTAATGCATGATTCTTGTTGACACTTGAGGCATCTAGCCTACAAAGAGGCATCCCATGGCTATTTCTCCTGAGGCAGTTTGACTCTTCCACCACCTCTTTAACAGGATATCCCTCTGGCTTCCCTGAAACCTGTATCGATGTACTGTCCATTTACACCATTCGATATAATCCGCAGTGTCTCGTCTGCAACGAACAGTCCTTTAAGACAAGCAGAGGCAGAGTCTCATTTGGCCCCTCTTTCCTAGGGCCTGTGTAAATATGACTTGTTATTCTATCCTGGTGGTCTGCGAAAACCACCAAGGGCCAGCGAAAAGGACCGGCTACTCGCACCTGCTTCTGCCCTTACTATGGCTCTTCTCTATGGAAATCAGTCGATGGCAGCAGTGGGCTCCCTCGCAGCACTGCTTGTTTGTAAAGGCTTTAATGGCAACAGCCATTCAGCCAGACCACATCTTCAGGCAGTAAGGCTGCACAATGAAATACATCACTTCCTTCACCATTGTCATCAGCTTTTTACCTCTGCCCAGTAGCCAGCAATTACATCTACAAATGCCACAGCAATCCTCTTAGGCCCAAGGTCTTTACTGCACATTGAATTTGAAAAGCTTTCATCAATTACTTCACATGACGTCTGATAGGCCATCAGAGCTGAATCATGTCTCACAAAGTCTATGCCCACTTTTTCCCCGTCGAAGCCAGTAGTTTTAATTTGTCTGTTTCTGAAATCGTGTTCATTGAAGGATTAGGGAGGCTCCTGTGACACTCAAACAAATAATTAATGCTTCAGCAAATTGGCTAAAATATTGCAGCGGCATTTGTCGGCGAAGGCATGTCGCCTAATGGGAGCAATGCGCATTGACGAAATGGAATGCAGCAATCGTAAGCCTGTTGAATGCGGTCGCAGGGGTATTGGAAGGGCAGCTTTGCTTTGTGAGCCGCAGTATATAATGTCATGGGCCTGGTCAATGTGGAAGCGGTCAATGAAGCCAGCCATGAGGCCAACGTGTCTATCCTTTGTGAGCGATCATCATAGAGGAAAGGTCAGTGAGTTCCTAGAGACTCTGTACACAACCGTCAGTCTACATTGGCAGCCCCATCAAGGCTCTAATGCATAGACACCACACATCATTAAGCCACAGGGGCCAAAAGCCCACTAAAGCACCTGAAGACTTCCATGAGCCTAATAACATGGCAATACATGGATCAAAATCCAATCTGGTGGGCAGAATGCCTCGCGGGCTTGTCTTGACGACCTCGATCATGCTGAGCTGTGGTGATGAGTCCGCTGTTAAGTGTGGACAATAAAAGACAAACGTCACGAGCCATAATATTGCGCCCTGTGGAAATCCTCACATCGTTTGCAGCAAAACATCTTGAAAGGTCTAGTTTTGCAGGCGCTCTTCTCCAGGTCTTGATATTGGCATCAACATTGGCTTTGAGTGTACGAGATGACAACCAACTCGGCAAGAGGCTTTGATGTAACTCTTTCCACAAGAATCGAGCTTTCTTTTGAAAGAGCTTTCTTTAAAGGCTTGCAAATTGTTGTTGGTGCAATGTGCTACAAAGAAAGCAAGGTAGGGAGAGAAAGGATGAAGAGATGGCGGTCATTCCAGCTTCCAAGGTCATCATCCTATTTCCAAGGACAGTGACTGCTACCTGCAGGATTCACCCCAACCATTTTATGTAATACCAAGCCCTACCACATATGCCTAGTCACTGTAATTCCCTACTTTAGCCGTCATTATGGTCACTTTGATCTACAGTGCTGGGTTTTTTGTCTGAAGATCTGTCTTCCTGTGCGGCAGTAACGTCTCTTTCAAATAAAACAGCAAACAACCCCAATAGCTACAATTTCCCCAACATCACTAGCATGATTTCGCCTAATTCACAAGAGAGGCAAGTAAACCTATCCACCCAGACTCTGAAATTATACACAACAATTGGACAATTACACAGGCAATTTAAGTATCTTGTTTAGGTGACTGTGGGCATCGGATCCTTTCGTAAGCTGTTCTATCCCAGAAAGAGTGTCAAAACTGACAGCTTCCCGATGTCATCATTTCCAGTTGGGCACATCTGCAGGATTTGCAGCCGGGCTCATTTTGTGTGGGGCTGGCAAACTGCACTTGAATTGAAATTAAGTTAGGCTGGTTTGCGGGACGAGCTGGGAGCGGGTTAATGCAGTGTAATGGCAGAAAGCCACTGGTGTCTACACATCAAGTGAAACTCATTCTCATGATACTTACCACTTTAGCTGTTTGTGCCGCAATTGGATCTGAATATTCGATGAGGGCTTGGAATGTATCTGCAAAGAGGCAAAACAGCATAATGAATAATTGAATCACCATTTCGCAAATAACACAGCCCAAGGGCGTGTGCAAGACACTGCGCTGTGCCACTGGGTCCTCCTTTGTCTTCTGATCACAACCTTACTTGCACTCATTACTGCTTCATCAAATTACATTTCTCCAAGCAAAACAATTACGACACATAGATATTGTCTAGCCAGATTACTATGTTAAGACCTTTAGATCTCCCTACATGGATTCCCGAGTGACAAACTTAATATGCACACACTAGACACGGGTCCAATTTAGGGAACACCATTAAAGCAGACTAATGAAGGACTGGGAAAGCAAAACGCCGCGGGCTGTGACAATTTCAGTTAGCCAGGTACAATGAAGTTACAATCACTAAATGCAGAGTTTAATAATGTAAAGTGTAACGATCCGCGTCTTCCTGAAATCACACTAGAGTTACAGCATAATGTAACCAAGAGCATGGCTAGCCTTGGCATTGAGTGCTGTGGCTTCATTAGGCTGTCTCTACATGGACGTTGTTCTACCTATATCAAACACAGCGTGTGGTTTCTGTTGTGGTCCTAAGTGGATTAAACCTGGCGAAACACAGGACTACAAAGCACGTCAGATTGAGTCGTTTTAATGAGAGTGGCGCAAAAAGGATAGCTGAGTAGAATTACCAATGCCATCACACAAGAATGACCGTACATATATGCACGCAGCACAGCGTTGCAGAATGGCTGCAATCCGACCTGCCTCTTTCATCCATCTATCTCTCAAATGCATAGTGTGTCACCCAACCTAGCAGAACAGAATAACTGGAGTTCATATCAATAATGCCTGGACTCCAGTGTAACCTTAAACGAGCTTTGTCAAAACGACCCGGTGTTTTATGACACAGCACATGACAGAATGATATGAAAATGAACAGGGTTTGCATAAATGATCAGAGGAACTGAAGGAAGCATATGGCAGCATTTCACCTTTGCAGGTTAAGTGTGATGGAGATGGTAAAGGGCAATTAGATTGGTGATCCCGGTTAAGGACACCCTGTCACAGTAAATCAACATTATCGGGGAGTTGTGACCAGTTCAGCGTTGCGTGGATGTCGAAGTTAATGCGTTTGTCCCTGTCGTGCTTAATGGGGGTGGACATGGGAGTGGAGGCTTCAACAGACAGCATTATGTGCACTGCTATCTCCATCCTTGATCTGGTGCAGAGGCAGCCCAGTAATTGTCACGCTCTACATACGGTTGCCAATGACGCCTATGAATATTTCATGCAATCGATGGGAAGAGACGGTCGTGTCATTACAAGCGTTGTGCCGTGTCCATGCAACAGGTTGATCAGCCATAACAACTTGTTGCCTGTGTTGCCTTTCAGCCCCCTCCCATCTTTGCATGTGTGTTGTTAGGGGCCTAAGGTTTGGACAGTCTTGTGTGCTGGTCAAACAGAGCCCTTAGAGCATCACAAGAGCTCAGGGACTTCAGGTCACGATCTGACCACTGATCAACCTTGGCCTGATCAATGACCTTGCTGAAGACACTGTGGCCAATTTCCTGTCATCAGAGCGTCACGCCAGCCACGCCGGCCAGCCAGCAAGCCCATAAATGCTGGCTTTTTGTTTTATGGCCCGATCCATCTGCTGCCGGGAGGGAGGGAGCAAGGCAGGCAAACCTGCATCAACAGCATCAGCCATGGAGAATGAATGGCAGATGAATAATTCACCAATCTTTGGTTTGTGTTTGTCACAGCTCACTGGATTGATAGCAGGTGAGGCAATGGGAATCTTTTGTGATGGTGGCTTTGTCATAGAGCTCTTGCAGTATGGCTGGACAAAGGCTGTGATTAGCCAGGGCCCTGCACTTTCTGATGCACTATGTGGGCGACCTCATCCATCTCACGGCCCCATGAATATTTTACAGCCAACTCGATATGAAGGTGACCCTGGCCCTATGTCCAACACCTGACTCCACTGACTGATTCTGCTGCTTGCTGCCTGGCTGGCTGCTTTGGTCAGTCTCGCGGCCGCCTGACCTTTCCATTAGGCATGTCCTGTGGTCAAAGCTGGCCATAGCTGCCTCTTATGAAATTATTACAGAGACTGGAGAGAGCTGCGGCAAGCTCTTGGCTCATCGTGGGCCTGTTAATGCGATCAGTTGTGAGCTGCATTGACACCTAGCAGCAATGGATCGCCAGGCTCACAACACCATGGCTTGTAGTGCGCAGAAAGCATTGCAAAGAGTGCCACAGACACCCACTAGGTGAAGAAGCATAGGCTAAAAGAGTCCTCCCTGGCAGACCCTAGCCCACATGCCAAACAGCGGGCGCTTTTGTTGGGCTCTCTTCTTTATTACTCTTGCCTGTTTTTCTTTACCTATCAGTTCGTTTGCTGCCAACATGCCTCTGTTTACTTTAGACGGTCTTCTACATGCTAGCGAATCACATTCAGCCCACACACATTCTTCTGCCTTTTATTTCTGCATTAGTTATGTTTGGTCACTAACATGGTGTTCAAACAAACAGCAATTGAACTTTGGATGTTGGGTGAACTCCTTGTGCATAACCTATTTAGAAACATAGGCTGTAAATAGAGAGAGTGCACTCTTGCCTCCCAGATCACTTTGCCCTTAGACGACGTCTTCTGTGTTTTAGTGTCAGTTTACAATGCAGTAAACCATCACACGACTCTCAAATGTTTATTGTAGCACTCAACAGGGCCCTCTCCAAGCCAATGGGGGCAAGCCAAGGACAGCAAGAGTGGGTAATGGCATTCCCTCGCACTCTGCTGCTCTCCTTCTACTAGTTCTAGGCTCCTGGAAGTTTAAGCAAGTTAAGGAAAGTGGGGGGGGGGGGGGGGAGCGTGGGGAGGCAACCTAGTGACATTTTCTCAGAGAGTGCCCATGTGGCTACAGAGCCTGTTGCTGATGGCTGATGCGGACGTTGAGTGCCTTTGCAGGACATGACCAATTAGCCGTGTTTCTTGCTGCAAGCTTTGTACAACACGAAAGGCAAAAGTCACAACCCCAGGGGCATATCGCCCCCCCCCCCCCCACCTGTAGAACCACCCCCTTGCTTGACATGCCCCTCCCCTTTCCCAACACCTGTAACGCACGCACATTACGTTTTACAGCAGCTCTTTAGACTCTTCTCAGACATATGTCCCCAGGTAGTAACTTTCTTTCTTTCTCTCTTGTCACCGAGTTACCTGCACAGCAAACTCCTATAAAATCTTTTAAACATCTTTCTGAAATACAGAAAAAAGTTGACTGAAATTCATACTTACTGTTCTTGTTAAATGTAACTATCCGCAACACCTGGCCATATCTCGAGAAGATCTGCAATGAAACAAGAACAGCATCAGCATAAGACGGTACAGTATTCTAAGTCGATAAGATTGGAGAAAGCAATACAATGTACTTTGTAAGAGACACAAGGCAAGAGTAGAGGAGGGGATGCTGCAAGGAGCGGTCACATTATTCAGACTCAGGCAGCAAGAGACGAGAGTTAGACAGCCACGGTGTTGGGTTACCTGCAAGAGATGCAGTTGAGTGGCAGGAAGCAGGGAGTTGCAGAGGCAGGTGAGCTTGGGATGCGGAAGTGGGATGGTTAGATGCTGATCAAGGAGGCTCGTCAAGTGGCCTCATTAGCCAAGGCATTGTTATGTGAGGCGAGTTGCCAGTGTTCCCAAAGTGAAGGCCTGGCCTCCCGTCACCACCTCGCTGGCTGGCCTGCTCCTGCATGCTGATGCCTCCCAGCTTCTCTAATCACTACAAGCCAGCTGAATCATCAGCACCAGCTTAAGACACTGAGCCCACCCTGTCAACCCTCTCCGGGGGCTGCCATAATCAGCGACTTGGGAGGCTGGCTCTCTCCTCATATGGGCAAAAATGCAAGCATTGGTAAACATATGCAGTGGGTCCCTGGGGCCATCAAAGGGGGCAGGACCTCCATCAGCACAAAACGAGCTGCCTGTCTTCTCACCTGACTTCTTAGTGAACCTTGAGCGTTTCACTTTCTGCAACTCCAGTTACCAACTCAGCTGGCTGGCAGTGGCTGGAAGGGATGGGCCTGTGGCGCCTTTCTACCCACATAGACTGCAAGGACTTGGCTGCACGCACTCATGTTACCAGCAGGAATCAGAGGCTGCTGAAGCTTAGCAGTTAACTGAGCATCTCTGCGTGACCTTAATGGCATCTTGTCCTGCAGCCCATGAGCAGCTCCCCAGCCAATGCACAGAGCATTGTGATGAGAGACAAGCAAATGGCCAAAAGGTCACATTTCTTCTTTTAACAATGACAGTGTCCAGCACAACTGGCCAGTGTCCGACTTCAAGCTTCAGGTTTCTTTACCTAACATCCTGTGCTGACCATTACTGAACAGCCTGGCGCAAGCCCATCTACATTGCATAAGAGGCAGACGTGGTCAATGGTCACTCAGTGCTGTGTTGTGTCCAGTGCACCATGAGTACACAAAGCAGCATCATTACCGTATGTAATAGACTAGTAGTCGACTAAAAAAAACACAAAACTAATGCGATCTTTCAATTCAAATTATTCCTGCCAAGCTGACGCAAGATGCAGGAATGCTAATTGTGGTCGGATTTTTTACAGAGTCACGGTTTCCTACTATTTTAATGATGTGACAAATGAGGTTTCAGTCACAAGGACTGTAGCGGGGGGGGGGGGGGGTGGTGATTAAAAAGTCACAAGACCACTGCTCTGTGACTGTCTGTGACTGAAAACTGTGACTGCGGAGCTTGTGAGGACAAACAGAGCCAATGGCAGGATGCTCTTTTGACAGTTGTGATGAAGATGGCTTGGTGGTCCTGCTGCAAGGCCCCTGGTGTCAGAGGGTCAGCCAGCCTCTGTGGGCTCCATTCATCATCCTGTGTCCCACAACCTTTGATATCAGAGCCACCTCCAGTTTCAAAGGCGCACACACCCATCATGCCATCAGCAACAGGCTTCCTCGCCTGACAATCCCTCCTTCGCCCATAATCAAATCTCAACTTTCATTACCAACCATCTTTTCATTATAAGGATACTCTGAAATAACCAAAAACTGTTTGTTCTATCTGCATAGCAAATCTATGCAATTATCTGGGAATGGATTTCATGGCAATGCAGTTGACTTTTGCAACTTCTACAGGCTAAAATCAACACTCAGTTAATTGATGGGAGGGCTTTACAAGCAGTGGTTCACACAGGCTGAGTTAAAGAGAAGGGGGGGGGGGGGGTGGGTTGTAGGTGATGAATCTAGCTGAAGCCTGCCCCCCTCCCCCTCTTTGCCCAGTGTTACAGTGTTACAAGAAGGCAAAGACGAATGGGGCAAGGCTGGGGTGAAGCATGTTCTTGGCCACCAGTTATGACCCGAGTGGCACCAGGCTTGTCAGGAAGTGGGTCTTTTCTTGCCCCCGATATGAAGCACGTCTCCTCCATCATCGCATGTCAGCTAGTCACAGGAAGCTGTCACAGCATTGCGAGTTAAGGCAAAGACGGGGTCGGCCAGGAATACATGCACCTTTGGGGCTTGGGGATTTGTCCTGTTAATTATTAAAGATGGAAAATAGAAAGACAAGGATGCCTACCTGTTTGAGGACATCGATGGTGACTGGGTACATCATGTGCTCTATGATGACTCTGAGCACGACTTTGGGTTCCTCCATGCTCCCCATCAACTGCTGGGCTGCTTGCAAAGCTGCTTGTGCTCCGGCGTTCTGCAAAATAAAATCAACGGCCATTATCACCAACCAAACCAACATTATTATCCCAGTCCTCCCCTCTGCATTTAGCGGCTAAAACGTGACATCGATGCTAAACCCAGTGCCTCAGTTCCACAATGAATTCCAAATAAATTGAGGAGCGCTTCCTTTAAAACTTGCGTGGCAAAAATTTAGAAAGCTGTCCTAATTAATATGGATTTAGTGAAATTTCCTGAATGTAAAATCCACTCTGATATACATCAATTATGTTTTGGAAATCCTGAACGGTGAGCATTATTATGTGGCGTGGCAATCAATACTGAAAGCAGCTAGCCAGATCTGAATACCCAGGCAGAACAACTACAAAGCAGAGAATATTAAGACATGAACAATGTTAACTACAGTTTGAAACATCCTTGGCAAAGCAGCAACTCGTGGAAATGCAGAGGGAACGCTGGAAGTTTGACGAATCGATGAGAGTGATGCAACAGGAATGAAGCCACCGGCTGGTCGTCACTAGGTGAATGAAGCTAAATGATCAGGCCACGCAGTCCACAGACTGATAGAGTCAGATAGACCCGCTAACTTTAACGGAAATTATCAGTAAATTAACACGATATGATGTCGACAAGCGCCACTACATGTTGTATACAGTACCTTCCTCAAATGGACCAGGATATCATGTGAGAGAACATGTCCCGGCCGCAAATACCCATCACTTGAAAATATACACGCTTTTACAAGTGACTAGTGAGTCATGCTGACCCGCTTTTGTTAACTGTTATAATATTGATCCTGTTGGTGTATGAATAGCACGGCCTTATGTCAGCACTTCATGATGTATACGCGTCAGGTATTCGCATCAGCCAGCTTTCATTCAGCAGCTTTCATGCAGCATATATAAAGCATTAAAGGAGCATTGTGCGCTTCAATAAAATGGCCCAACATCTGACACGTGAAGCCAACCACTGATGGAGAGATAATTAAAAGAAATGTCACATCAGAAAGGGGTAAGGTGGTATTGGCTGCTGTTGCTGCAGGCCCTGGCAGGATGCTGCGGGGCCAAGGATGTCAACCATCATCACAGGTATGAATAATTCCCAGTGGGCGCCCACAGCATGTTAGTGAGATTTGAAGGAGTGTGCATGCATGATAAGACAAGAGAACAGCCTCTTAAACAGCATCAGCAGCAGCTGCAATTAGCAGTGCTCCCTCCCTTTGACAAATCCAAAGTTTTTGCAAGTACCTGCATGTGAAGGACGTAGGCTGACTCCATGGCAAGCAGCGGCTGACCACACTGGTATGACTGGTAAACACTGGTAAGAGTGCAAGGTAAGAGTGGTAGACGGGTACGTGCTGTCCCAGTCAGTCGGAGCTGAAGCACTGATGCGGACAGGGAGGGAGGAGGGGAGGGATGGAGCGACGGCGGCTAGCCGGTCATCCCCATCTCGCCACTAACACAATCAATATCCCACTAGTCGAGCGGATTAAATTTTCATGATCACCGCGCAGCCATGCTCTGTAAGTGATGTGGCCCCGCATGTTTACAGACGTCAACGGCCACCGCAGAAGCAGAAGCAGCTAATGCTAGAGGGGCAGTCAGCAAGCCCTCGGGGGCACCTAACACAGGCCCCCTTGCCCAAACAAAACCTTAACCAAAATACACACAATGCTTGACTGACAGACTGACTGCATGGGATGGGACGAGACTGAATGACTGGCTGGCTGACTGACTGCACATGTCGCCCCGCTGCTCTCTAAAACCAGACCATCATACATATAATCACCGGCTGGGACTTTTTGTTCCTGGGGGGCAAGAAAAAGCCAACGACATTTGGGATGGCTGAAGAGAGCAGCTGATGAGTTTTCCAGGGAGATTACCATCCTCTCTGGAACACGATCGCTTCCAGTACAAAGATCAACAAGATTGTAAGCTGCAGCGACCAACTCCCTACAGCAGCTGCGGCGGCCTAACCAACGATCGCTCATCGATCCTAAATTACTGGCTACGCTTTTAATCGCTCTGCACGCTCTATTAGCATATTGCCGATTCAACTGCCCATAATAAAGAGAAAACAAAGCAGTGGATCGATCGGACAAATGTGGGTCTTTGATCAAGTGCAGGTGCAGCAAACAGACTTACATCACACCTTATGTACACGCATGCATACTTGTGGACCACAGGGCCAGTGCACATGAAAGCACATGAAGACCCATGGTCAAGCATTAGGGGGGGGGGAGCACTTGTTCAGTTATTGGTCAAGCGTGAGAATTCAATTAGGGCCAGAGGTTATATATGCCAACGCGCCCTATCGCCATCAAGCGCTCATGCAAATTGAATTATAATCTTAGTGTGCTGCTCGGTAATGGTGGGTAAAAAGTAGAGGAGCAGAGGGCTCTGTGAACTGGCCACCAATGGCCCTGATACAATTAAGGCAAAGGCAGGATGGTGAGAGAGATGCCCCTGGCTACGACTCTGATCGCAGGCTAGGCCAGCATGATGAGCCCTGCCCCAATGCTTGGATGGAGTCGGCTGCATCTCCAGCAAGCTGGTCAGGGCCATTTGGGGCCACTTGAGAGTCTCTCGGTCTTACTGGGTGACTAAATAGTTGGAGGAGTAGCGTGGCATTAACAGACTGGCAAGGACGCCGCTGGGCAAACTATGAAAGCTGACAATCAGGTGATGATAGCAGGCGGCGTGGGTAGGACAGGGGGGAGGCAGGAAACCTGTGAACCCCGTGGATCTCAAGGACTGCAGGCAGACGGCCTCCGACAGCACACGACTCTGGTGGGCGATCAAATGCAGCCCAGACCTTGTGGGGTAAAGGCATGCCACCGCAGCAGACCGAATTACAAATCTTGTGAAATCTGCCTGGCTCTCTCCAACACCTCTTAACATGCTTCGCACAAGGCAGCTAGCTCAGGGCTGGCCAATATCGACTTGCTGAAGTCACATTAGTGATGGACCTGGCACAACATCAACCCGCTATCTGCATCTATTCCTTGCTGCCAATTGCATGTTGCTTTTGTAGCTCAGAGCACAAACGAAATGACGCTCACTTGGCGCTTTTGACAGGGCGTTTCACAAACCTATTAGTGGCAATTGACTAATTAACTCAGCCTACATCGATTGTTAGCAAAGTAGCAGAGGTTTTGAAGCACAAAGCCCCCTGCTTGGCAGCCTTTGTTTGGCCCAACAGCAGCAAATGCTGCGCAGGTAGTGATTTCACAGAGCTAGCTAGCTGGCTGCTCAGAGGGTTCAACAAAGAGATTCAACAAAGGAGCTAGGCGGATGGGACTTACCTGACTTGAGGATTCGGTTTTAAGCTGCTCGTGATTGGAGAACTGGATGTAGATAGTGCGCCCTCGGATCTGGGGCTTGTGTTCTGTGTAGTAGTTGGCCATCGTCGTAGCAGTATTGATGTCGGCCATCTCTAGCAAAGCCTGAAACCAAAGCAACAACATTCGTGAATATGTGATGTTAGCTACATCTGCGTTCTCTCTACACAAAGCTTTAATGTATACTCGCCTTCCGCAATTTGACAAAGTGCACAGGGTTTGAAATGGAGAGAAAAGAAAACGAGAAGAAAAGGCAAGGAAGCCAGGGCGCTCTGTTCACTGTGATCACTGTTGGTTGGCTGGTGGTAAGGAAGGGCCTGAGGAGAAAGGGCCAATCCGCTTCCTAAAACAATTATTCCAGGCCATTCTCTTGTAATTATAACAGACTTGCAAAAACTGCAGACTGGGAAGCTGGCATATGGGCTGTGTGGGTTGAAGAGGACTATTCGGATCCAGAGCATCCAGTCAAACTGCAAGTCCCTGAGAAGTTTGGCAGCATCAAGAAGGGGGAATCCATCATTGATCACGGCAAACACCATTAAGTGACCTGTTGTCATCAAACATTCAAAGGCGCCGATCCTCTTTCCCTCTGAGAACTGTTTCATTTCCTGCATCCTCGCCTTTCAAAATCGACTATCCTCCTTACTCCCTGCGACTGGCATTAGCAGGAGGCTTAAAGTCAATCCCTTTATATGAAGATAAAGGGATATGGTTAATGGTGTAAAGCAGGAGTTGCCATGGGGACAGGCAGAGGTGTGTCATGTGGCCGCTAGATAGACAGAATGAATGAAGAATGACGCTGCTTGCCAGTGCTTGCCAGTGCTTGGGAAAACCTCAAAGGAGATCAGGGGATTGCCTTGCCAACGCACCCTATGGCCAAATTGCATGGCAGCACAGCCTTTTGACGGGAGACCCTGCTGCTGCAGCCTGCTGCAACTCTTGCAAATGGCGAGAATTCACATCGTGTCACACCGTGTCACATCGTGTCAGACGTAATATTGAACTGCAAGGGAAGGTCCCCCACCAGTTAGTCAGTCGTGTGCTGCAGTGCCTTGCACGCATGCATGGCCTACCCCCCTTCCCCGCTTCTTTCCCAAAATGCTTTCGCCGTAGGACAGCCAGGTCACCTGTTTCCTGCTGCAGGACGCGCTTGGCCTTTACTCGCCTGTCCATCTTGGCTCATCAAATAAATAATGAATACAGAACAACATCATTATCTGCACCTTCGTCCCCAACTCCATACAAAACCATCAATTATGCACCTGAAAAACTCACACAAGGGCCGACTCGGAGGCTTGCAGATGTGTTCAGCGCTTGGCTACTACGGCTTGGCTACTATGGCCTGGCTACTATGGCCTGGCTACTATGCACGAGTTAAATGAAACAAGGCAAATGTTGACTCGCTCATTCCTATTAGTGTCTGCTTTCATCCTCTTACTACTGAATATTAATTCCTTTGTGGTGCGTACACGCATCTTAAACTCTTGCCTGGCCTGTGATTCTTGGGCTTCATTCATTATGGAAGGGCCATCTGCCTGTAGAGACCCAGAGGGCCTTGATGAGGGCCTAGCACACGCAGCGCCACTGCTTGGGCCACTGCTCGGGCGCTGCCCTTTTCATCCGCTTTCTATTAGCACCTCGACCGGCTGAATGGAAGGAAATCACGGCCATATTCCACAGGTAATGGGTCATGCCAGTCGCCCCAGCCCAACTCCATATCTGCAATGAGAATATCAGAGGAGACCCATTGACTGGTGCCCCAAGCGCCCACCCGACCTCACTCACCCAGCATCACTTACAGTAGCCCGCTCAGCATCTCTTTGCTGCTGCGCGTTTCATCTGGATGCAGATAACACTGCAAGAAGCAGCGGCATCACACAAGGCTCTGCAGGTCACCTTGATTTTATGCCACCATGCCATATTCAGAGAGCACCGTCAGAGAGCATCATCTCCCCCCCTCCCCAGCTTCTTTCATCATCGTAGGCGCCTCCTCCCCTTCCCCCCTCCTCTCCTCCTCTCCTTTACTTCTCTCCTTTGCTCCTCACTTCGCAGTTTTTCAATTTTCCGCACCTGAATTGGCACTTTGAAAGGCGCCGTGCAGAGCAGAGGGGGGAAGACGAGGCGCTTCTCTTGTCTGCCTTTGATTGGCGACAAAGTGACACCAGGCAGGGAGAAAAACTGCACAGGAACACTATTGATCCCAGCAGGTGTATTAAATCTTTTGTTGGATTTGCAACAGAGCGCAATGTCTCCTGCGGACACACTTCTCATGATGTAGATGGGAACAGAGTGGAGAACATGGCCAGTAAGCCTAGCCTTTCATCAATACAGCCATTACGTTCCATTTGTAGACAGCAAACCCCATTCCCAGTCAGTGTGGCCTTGATTTGTCTGTCACACATCTGCCATGATATACAAGTCCCATATATGCCATGTGCACCAGCGTCTCAAATAAAACCGACCAGAAGGCCATTGTGGGGAAGCAATTGTAGCATTTGTCTCAGCAGGCATGCCGCCAGCACCACAAAGCTAGCACAGCAAGCCCCGCAAGACATCGTGATATGCCATGATGATAAGGCAACAGTCTCTCTGTAATTCGAGCAATCTTTTTGTTGGGCAACTTGCAACTAACTTTCAGGGGCCTTTTTACACGAATCTTGTGAGCGTTGGAAAAGAACGTCACTTTGTGTAAGGAGCTGGCGTGATTAGAGGAATGTGAACGTGTTCTAATTAAGGCTGGAGACATGCGAACGGCCCAGCTGGCTGCACGGCCACCTACCTGCGAGGCACCACACTCCACCAAACAGCACAGGCACCAGACCCAGCACCAGGCCCAGCACCAGGCAAAGCACTAGGCAAAGCACTAGGCAGCTCGATTCGCCAATAAGACAGAAGGCCAACTCAGGGACATTCTTGACAGAAAGAAAGAGGGGAAAAAGGGACATCTTGTCTCCTTCTCTTTCCCACGTTTACTCTTTCATCTACTCCGCAGAGCTTTCATGCTTCTGCACTTCTTGAATTTTGCTCAATATTCGCATGCTGCATTCACGAACACCTGTGTCACACCACGCTCACATAAACAACATAACTGCCACGTCAATGAAATGTGTGCAGTTGATGTTGCTGAAGCATATTCTCAGAGTTAAGCAGGCTTAAAATTAAACCTGTTGCACATATATAATGTACATATGTATCAGTTTCGCCTTATAAGCCGCATATGCTAGAATATGAAAATATAAGCCAACTGCAAAAGTATGACACATGAACTATATATAAACATGGATTAATTTTCTTGCTCCAGTTTGCAATCTTGTGGCAGGACGGGATGGGCCGATGGCGGCAGCAGCAGCAGGAGATGCTAGTGACAGGATGCAGGGCATTAAAGAAGGCACACCTGTCTGTCCTGTCATCAGCAGGGATGAGGAGGCAGACAACGTCTCACCTGCCCCATGCGTCTCATCACGTTCAGTCCAGCTGCCTGGCCACTAATTCCCGCCATATGCAGCGCGCCTTTTGACATTGACTGGCACGTCCTAATTATCCCCTGCCTCATCAAAACACACCTGGGCTCCCTCTGCTTCCGTAGCCCTGCTTCCTCAACTGCATCTCTCCTCCATCTCCTTGTGATCCCTGGGATCTCCACTCTGTTTATCCCATTACTCAGAGCAGTTTATCACACCTCGCCATACACACAGCACAAGACCCTTCCACCTTATCTTCTTGTTCTTAATGTTTACAGAGTTAATCATGCCTATCAATTGCCCTGTCTCCTTGGTTTACCTTTACATTTGAACAACACACCCCACCTCCTTCCATCCTATTAATTTGACCCTTTTTTCAGGCAGTTAAACGGATCGGTAATTTTGTTTATCACATTTCACCTTCATTGGCAATTCGAGATCATCCCATTTGGAAGCATTTGATGAGCCATTCTCGTTAGCCCCCGATGCATGCAACACCACTTACAATTTATGTTTATCGCATTGTTTGGGCTTAATCTGCAATTCCCCCGTTTACATAATTCTGATGTAGTCCATGGGCGGCTGAAATTGTCCATGCCACTCGTGCGAGTTCATTCGCTCTTGATTGTCTCCAGTATTTGCAATGACTCGGGCATACACGTTTATGGGGTAGAGAATCGACGATCAAGTGTTGTTGTTGGACAACAAAATATCATTTTATTATGGAGGGAGGGAGGGAGCGACAGAGCGACACTGTCAGAAAGCCTGGCTAACGAGTGAATTTTTATCATCGGAAGCTAGGCAAGCATCATGGGACCTCTGAGCAATCATGAAGCCCTGGCAGGGTCAATATTTGTCCAAGTAGTGCTGGTGTACATAGGACACAAAGGCCCCGTCCACCTTAATGACGCGCCTCATTCTATGCAATGTTCACAAACAAGGGCAGGTCGCTCGTGCGTCCATCCAGCCTTTTATACAGATAGGTGAACTTTGTGCAGGCGGATTGCACTCGGTGATTGCTTTGTCGTGTTTGTGCATCGGCTGTTGCTGTATCTGTAGGGCTGCTGATACAGGTCTCATCACTTTGAGGCTGAGTGATGGTCAGGGCTGGCCACAGAGTCCTCTGCTAATGTCGTTTGGGGGGCAGGGTGGTGTGGGCGTTCTCACCTGGTGCGGCCGCACTTTGGTTTTGTGCTGGAATTAAGCGATAGCCTGTCAGAGAGATGTATGAAGGACATATCCCCTCCGCAGCACCTTTGACCAGCACCTTTGACCGAGCGTTCACCTGACCTGGGCAGCCCGTCAATGTCCACTCACCAGCCTTGATAATGATCTCACAGGTGTCCAACTCTTCAGGCCTGAGCGATCCTCACTGCATCTGCAGGCAGACTGCCCTTGCAACCTCCCTGGTCATCAAATTGCGTGAGGCCAATAGAGCAAGCGCGTGGCCAAATCCACGCAATTCGCTAATGCATTTCCTGGGCAAAAAGTGTCAAGCGTAACGTGAGCGTTTCACAGCTCTTCTCAGCTCATCACCATTTATGCCACACAGTGGAACACACTGTTCACCACACACTGTCCACTGTGAATAGACTGACCACTGTGGACATTCATCTCTTGCACGCCACTGCTGCACAGCTGTGAAATTCACACAGCCTAACAGTTCACTAAATTCACACCAATGTTTCCATAATTTTGCCATAGTTTAAATACGCAGCCAGTGCGACGCCAGTGTCTGTCTGATTGGCCAAAAATAGTGCAAACTCAGTACATAACAAAATTGCTATACAGTGCAATGCAACCATGTTAATCAAATGAGAATTCCAGCCATCAGTTACAGTTCAACTGTGCACCATGGCATGTGAGCTGCACAAATCGGTACAAAGCTGCATTGTTTCAAGTTACACAGCTTCTTCAGTTTCATTCTTTATTCCTTCTTCATTTGTTTTATGATGTGAAAAGTAGGCCAGGTTATTGCATGAAGGTTGAGATGGAAGACGTGCCACGGATTAAATTTTGTGTGTATTTAATTTCACATGGAGAATGCATCACCATTTGCGGAGCTGTGAAGCAGGGCCCAGTTGCCTAATTCATGAGGGGATTGATGGAAAGGTCAAGGGGAAGAAGAGAGGGGACTTGTTTACCGGAGGCGTCAGTGCGTGTTTTGAAGGCAGCCTGACATTGGCATCCTGTGGTGGCAGGGACACATCTCAGGGCAGCAGCAAAGCCCATGATGAGATACAGAGTTGGGAGAATACATCAAAGCAGCTCACTGATTATGGATGGCACATGCTGCGCAATTGTCAACTCCCCTAGGCCTGGTCTGACACATCACATCCTAGCAGGTCGTCTCAGGTAAAAAGAGCCAGCCATCAGGCTGCTGCCCTGGCTTGCCTTGCTTGCCCACCCTGCTGATGCTGCAGCCACTTGGTCTGCCACACGGTCTGCCAATGGGTCTGCCACTACCGAGCAATGATGGGTCACCTCAGAGGACAGCTGCTTTGCCTAGCTGCCTGTCTACCAATTGACCGCTCTTAAAATGCTGCAGTGACAAACTGCCAGTGAAGCAGAAACTATTTTACGAGCGTCACATCATGTCTACGCAGCCGCCCAAGCACATAATGGTCGCTAGGCATATTGGTCCCCTGGTGTACCATCCTAATCCATACTGACCTTTCAGAATTGCACTGCGGATGACACCCGTTGAGCTGCAATGACAATTGATCAGTCCTCTATACCAGAGAAAATAAGGCAGTGTCGCCCAAAACGGGAGTAAATAGACTTACTGGGAAGATTCTCAGGCCAAGCCAGTAATGATGCGAAGTGTGGTCTTATAGCACACGTTCTGTGACACTGGGCTGACTCGGCTGAGCAAGATGAACAGTGGCCAAGAGGTCAGGAGCTAAGTACGATCTATTGGTTTGTTTGTAAGAACAAGAGGAGCCAAGGAGCAGAGCGCAGCCCTGGAGGACGCCCTGAGTGGCGTGAGTAGACCCACGACGTCACTGGCGACGAATGTCTGGCCCCACTAACGTCCTTGTTTCCTGGTCAAGCAGGTAGCGTATAGAGTCTGGCGGTGGCCTCCCCCTCCTACTCAGCAACAAGCAAGGCTACCGACTGGCTAGCTAGCTGGCTGACTGACCATTGTTTCAGACTGTAGACGAGACCTAATAGAATTCCAAAGCGGCTCAAGTGTGTTGCTTTGCCGTGTGGAATGAGGCCGAGGGCTTTGGCAGGACTGCGGGAGCCACGATGCCATGCCCATGATTCCACATCGACTGTTATTGACGGGGTCGTTCAGTGCAAACACTCAGTGTCGTCTGTGAGAATCCGGCGGGAATGCGCTGCTCCTCTCTTATTCCAAGCACACACTTGTGGGGCCCGAATCTCAGCCAGTCCGGGATCAATGAATCATTGGCCACACGGGCATTTAGTGTGCATCCCTCGCAATAGACAGACACTGACAGCCATGCCCACTTGGGTTACAGGTGGCACTGGCTGTCTACGGCGCACATCTAAATTAACACAAGAGTATCCATGTGAACCACGGAGTGGCCTATCAGCTTTCGTGACATCGAATGGCCCGAGTTCTAGTCTTCTAGAGTTCTTCAGTAATGAGCAGTGCAAGGCAGGTAAGCATGGCCCCCAGCAGCCATGGATCACCTTAGAAGCAGCAACTATACAGATCCAGAGGCAGTCAGCAGGACCCCTTTAGCCAGATAACAGCTTATTGATATTCTATTAAGAAAGGGAGGGCGAGCGGCAGGCCCTCTACTTGGCTCTGACAAGCGGGATCATGCTCTGTCTAGCTCTGTGCTCTGTGGATTTGTGGAGGTCGCCAATCATGATAGATTGGATGCAATAATTGCGCCCGCCCTGGATGAATTGTTTGCTGAAAGCTCCTGGCAATATAAGCCGGCACATCAACTCACCTTTACAACCATTTCCGTGTGGACTATCCACGTCTGTCCCCGACTGGCTTTACCCACACTATCCCTATTTCCAACCAATGTCGCAAGACATAAATCAACAAATCAATAGTTTCTCATTATGTTGAAAACTACAGCCATAAAAGACCATGGAGGGCCGGGACGACGATTCAATTGGCACTATTCGGCTTCGTCTATCAGCCTTGGGAATCAATCTTCACAACTCTGGCGGTGCAATATTTCTTGCCAGTCTAGCACAACACCTCGAATAATGGGTGAGTCGGCTTTCCGTCCCCTGCCCTATAACTATCCCTTGACACCGTCAAATCAAATGCCAGGTTCCACACAAGCATCTGCTGGGGGACCCCAACCATATTGTTTTCTGCAGTCAACTCCGGCACGAGCCAATTATGGCCCCAGGAAAGTAAATTGTGAGTGATGAAGACTTGTTTTGCCTGGGCTCCCAGGAGCGTATCAATGTAGGCCACTCATGGGGCTGTCCCGGTGAGCCAAGTCCACTCAACAAAAGTGCACAAAAAGTAGCTGTTGTTGCTGCTTTAGCTTTAATCCAGCCAGATGACCACGGTGTCCTATTATCTGTGAGTTTGAGGGGATTACAAGATGTCCAAGAGGTCGGTCTAGATTTTCTTGTTGCGCATTTGCGCTGTTAACACTTGCGCGACGGATTATGGGATCAAATTGCCTGCAAGTTGGGGTTATGAAAGCTGCGTGTTGATGGAGTTCTGGCTAAATCAGATGGCAAGCGAGGCCAGGTATTAGCGAAAGTGGAGATGGATGGGCCCGGGGAGACAGACGCGGCAGTGTAGCTGCTAATGGCACTGACCTGTTGCTGGTGCTGCTGATAAAGCTGGGCACTGCCTCCTGCTCCGATATGGGGAACATGGGGTAGCATCAGGCCCGCATAAGGAACCAGGGCAACTGCAGTCTGCTGCTGCTGCTGATGATGATGCCATCTCTGTGCCTCCAGGTCGCCATTATACGCGTAGGTCATTTTTCGTGGCCAGGAGCATATCACAACGTAATCCCCTGCATCACCATTATCTTCATCATCATCATCAGCCCGTACCGTCCAAGAGAGTGATGTTTCTGTGATCTGGCCACTACGCGCATCCTGCCAGCTACGTGCTGATAGGTCCTGCCTTCCAACCTGCCCTACTTGGCCAAGGTCCACACGAGGTCAGGAGGCCGCCACACAATGCAGCTTGAGGGCCTCACCTCTGTCTCACATTCATGCACTGTGTATTTGTGCCTTAGAGCAAGTGGCTAGCCCTAGACCATCTGGTCCCAAGCACCGCGTGTCTCAACCTTTCCTTGACACTCGATCACATACCAGTCTGACAAAAACACAGTCCCTGATTTAAGGTCCTCCCCTTAGCTCAGATCACAGTGATCTTTGACCCATCCTATTCCAACATCTGCTGTCCACTGCCACTGCCATTTTCAACAAAGTCCGCAAAGGGACCACACAACTGATCACCATTCAGCACACACAAGTTGATGGCAGCAATACACGGCCCTCCTATCGTGTCCATCAATTACAAGAGAATGGAAGGAGATGGTTAGCCGTATCAAACTGCTGCACCAGTCTCCCTGGGATACCGCATCCTCCCTCAGCCCACAATTACGTTAGATCTACATGAGCCTGCTCTAATTGAAACAATCATGTCACCCTGTAACCATCATGAAATCATGACAAGCCACATGAACATTCAACTCGCTTCACTTTGCTCCAGTCCATCTTGTTAGTGTCAATTCTTGGCGTTTCATCCCTAATTTAATGTCACGCCCCAGGGCCACCAATTCCTCTGACACACTTTTTAAACAGACAATTCTGTGGGTGACAGGTGCATGCACACATATGTTCAACACTTCAAGGGGCTTTTTCGTGTGTTTAAGACAACAAGAAAGCAGTCTCTGTAGATCTTTTGACTAGAGGCCATGTTGTGTTTTATGTGAAACTTATTCTTCATAAGAACGTCGCCCAGTATATAACACAGGAAGACAGGCAATCCCCTCCCAAGCCCTTGTTGTTTATAACTAATACATTCAGTATGCTTGGAGGCACTTGGCAGGGGCAAGCGTCCTTACAGGCCTATTGTTCTATGGTCATGTTTTCATTTCTATATATATGTATATGGCTAATCGAAAATGTAACCCAGAGTGAATGAGCTGCGCCCACTGGTCATTGATCTAATATAAATGGGCGGTTTTGGCAATCAGTTTGTGCATGACCTGAGGACCATTGGTCAGTATTTAGTTTCTGTGCCTCCCTGTGACATTTATGTTTGCCAGAATAACATATGCACATGACAACCATATGCATGCACACAAACAGTGTACTTGAGTGGCAGAAAGGGGCCTTGGAAATACCACAATTAGTATTGCTATTTGAGGCACACGCACATACCTTGAAGGCTGAAATTATGTCCTGTGTCATTTTAAAGGCCATCCCTATTAGGCTCAACAGCACAACAAACGCAGAGCCACTAATTGCTATTGATTGAAGTGTGTGTGCATTCCAGTGAACTGCAACAACACGATATTTGGTGGCCCCAAAAATATATGACCATAAAGAGAGAAAATGGTGCGATTGTGAGAGAGACAAGTGAGACATAAGAGAGACAATGAAGGGGAGTCAGGGACACACTGGGATCCTCCATTCATCATCATCAGGACGAGTGTGCGCTAATCAAGGATGACAAAGCCACGAGGACACTTAGTGTGGGAGCGACGTGTGGCAAGTGCTCCATTCCAGGCACCACATGGCACACCTTGTGACAACACCTGGCTACCTACAGCACCACACAACTGGGTAGCCAGCCCAACACAACAAGGTTCCTTGCTTCTGCTGCCAGGCTAGCTAGCTACGTCAGCAACTCCTTGTGTCTCTGCCACCACCATGCCATCATCATGGTAATCTCACATTAAAGGTGCTTGTAAGAGACTTTGCCACAGACTCAATGATCATGTTCAACAGGTACCAAAGAGCATCTCTTTGATGGCACCTGCAATTTTCGGCCTATCTATGATCAAGAGGCAGCAGTCATTAGGGCCAGGCAGATCGCAGTGCACGGAGCCCCAGGAGCATTGGGAGAGGGAGGGAGTAGAGCTGGAGGTAGCTCCTGTAATTGGCCGTCTTAATAACAGCGCAGCTCTGAAAGTGTGTTATGATGCACTCTGCAAGCAACCAACATGGACAAAACCGAGTTCTTTCTCCCTCTCAAGAGCAGTGTTTAAGGCAGAGAGAGGCGGAAACGGGTCTGCAATGAAGAGATGGGCGGGATGGAGATGGATTAGGGGGAGGCAGGGCAAACTGCCTACAATATGCTTTTCTCTAGGTGGGCCAAGGTTAGCCAACCATCCATTCTGCTCGTGTTTACTCGTTGGCCCGAGGCCTTGAGACTGGCTGCCTGCAGCACCCCACATGACCTCCAAACACTGACTTCAAGTAGGCTGAGTTGCAAGCTGAGTTGCAAGCCTCAGTCACTGGCACCAGTCAGCCCTGCAACTGTCAGCAGCCCTGCTTGAGCATCCTACCAAGTAGTGCCCAAATGCCTCTCTGCATGCCTCCCTTGCCCTATTGGAAGCACATGGGCGCCCTCTCGGGTCAGCCAGGTCATATTCCAATGACATTCCAGGCAGTCCATCGCAACAGGAGGACCTATCAAACGACCTCCTCTCACACGAGCCACGGCCAATTTATTGCAGGCAATACTTGCAAGCCCGTAAAGGACATACACTCACAGCCAACGACCCTCCACCTTCCTGTTAGAAAGACAGAGAAGAGTTTTATAGCGATGTCATGAAGGGCTAGAGGGCCATCACAAGTGCTGACTGATAGGCCCAGCCACTTCTTTCACCTGGCTGATTGAGTGTAAACATCTGCCCCTACAGCTTCTTCCTTCCCCTCTTACTAATGTATCAAAAAACCTGAGTATCTATCTGCATGTGCCTGGTGCAGATCTGCCACAGACCTTTCTGTCAGCTCCATCTTTAACCTTGCTTTTAAAATAAACCCTCCAGTTGGAACAATAAACATGCAAGGAGCAATGTTGTCTGTAGCTTGTGTATGGATGAGGGACTTAGCCACCTGTACACAGTCATGAAGCCCAGTAGAACAAGGCAACATGGCGAGGGCCTCATATGCTGAGTGCACAGACTGCCTTGAGCCACCCAGTCACCCAGTCTTTCTTTGCCTTGTTCCTTTTCGTCTTCTATGTAACTAGAGAAGCCTCTGCTGCTTAATGTATGACGTAGGTTTTTAAATCCCTCATTGCTGATATTAAAGACATCTGCTATTTCCTATCAATATTTAATCATCGCTTCCTGGGGACTGACAGACATTACATCAGCCTAATATACACTCCTATTACAAGGAGCCCCCCCCCCCCCCTCCCTCTCATCTTCACCTCGCTATTCATTAAAACAAGCAATTGGCGACATATTCAGCTGAGCACATGATCTTCACACAAGGTTATCACATCTTATCAGAGAGCCGGGCAGCAAAACAGTCTAGGAAACTGCTAGAGGCTCTTTCATAAGACATGACTTATGGGATGTGGCCTGACAGGCCAACCAAACACTCCACATAAGCATCCCTCATCAAACATGCATGTTGCTACAGAAGAAGATGAAGGAGGAGAGGGCTGCAGCCATCTTGCTTACCCAGGGAGACTGCTGCTGCTGCTGCAGTACAGTTCAACAGTTATTCAGGGATAGTCATAAAGCAGGCAGACTACAAGGCAGCCCCCCAAAACTGCCAATGGGCCTCCCTGGGTCGAATTAACTCCCCTGCACTGTATCACTCAGCATGATGCATTTGGAAATGCGCCAGTCCCAAGCTGCACACGAAACAATTCTCATGCACTGATTATTATGCTGCAGCAGTAACTCACCATGCATAAAGACCTGGATCGCCAAATGACACACGGTCATCCTTCATGTATTTTTGCCCCAACCAATGACTCATGCTTTAAACGGCCCAACATAAATACCGATCCATCACTAAATTTAGCAGGTTTTGCAGGCGTACGCGTCACTTTTTGACAGAGCTTCAAATCCACAGTTATCTGATTTACGGTACAGTCTACATGGGCTAATCTACGCCCTGGGGTGGCTGTATTTCAAGTTGAGAGAACATACACCAACTGTCAACAACAAGTCCATATCTAAGAAGCAATGGGCCGACTTCTGCCTACTCTCAACTACAAGAGGTTCCTCGTGCAGCTTTCCACTCCGAGCCAGGGGAGTACATTTTTTAGCAGCAGGCTGGGGATGTAGAGCACATTTTAACATTAGATGGCCTGGTTTCCCAGCCCAGCCAGGTGCTCACAAGTACAAGTTAAACTCCCGCATGTTGTCTCTGGCAAACACATTTCCACATAATGCACTCAAAGAGTTTTGTGGGTATTAAACAAAAAAGCCCGAGGTCTGTTTGGACGAGCATTCAACACAAATGCTGAGTCTAGCCTGGTGAAGCAACAGGATACATCAATTTCTGGGGCAGTGTAACTGCTGCTGTCAGCAGGATGTCCAGCTGACCTTGGTGATCCATTAAACCCTCCAACTCTGCCCTACACTCAGTATTAAACAGCTCCCTGGTGCCTATTATGCTGTCAAGTCCGGTTCGTCATAATTCTATTAGCAGCAGTAGAAGCAGCAGGCGGGTTGATTTAAAAGCTGTCGATGTTAGAACAAGATAAGTTTAGGTGCTGCAATTGTTATTGACACGCTTGGCGAGCAAAAAGAGAAGCAAAGAAACTGAGACAAGGTGCAGGGGCCCGTGGGAAGCAGGCGGCGTGTTGTTTTAAGGCACTCGTGATTTATCAATTCACCAAGAGAAAGCAGCGAGGTGTGTGCCTCCTTTTTACATGACAATGTCGAATCAATCTTGTCCTGTCCTAGGATGTCACTCAGAGCCAGGCTGGCTGCAGTTTCTGCTGCTGCAGGAGGTGAGAGAAGATGCGGGAGATGCTGTGGTCATGCAGACCCACACCTGTAGCGCATGCAGACCTTTTTGTCTCGACTGCAAATTCACATGCCACACAAGCTCACAGTCGTGCTTCACTTTGAATTTCAATTCAGCCCTTTGCAGGGTGTGTGTTGGGAGGACTTCCGAAGCTTTTAAGAAGAGAGTTCGATTCATGACTTGCAGATCACGATTCCATCACAACTCACAACATGCTCTGTTGACTGAAGGAGTGCTGTTGTTGGTCTGTGTACATCTGGCTTGAGTACAATAAAAATACACTGGCCAACTAGCAACGTCCTGTGGCACCAGCTCATCCCCACACTTAAACACTAGTATTCATAGACTCGGGACACCAGAGCTCCAAAAAACCCAGCACCATCCCCCTGGGTGAGAATATTCATAGTGCAAACTGTTTAGCATGCTAGTTCCTACAACACACAAACATATACAGCTACAGTGGTATGTTTGGACCAGTTCTCCTAGCTCCCATCTCAGTTTTGATTCTCTTTACACTTATTTTCTGCCTGCACGTCGAAGCGGACTGGTCTAGGATGACAGATCAGCAGATACTTTTTTACAGCTTGGTGTAGGTGGCGTGCATATCAATTGACAGTGTTGTAGTGACACACCAGTCCCTTGTCAATCATCCCTGGATTCCAGGCAACCTCCTTGGCCTACTTTCTCAGCTCTATTCAGTGTATTCACCCGCATAGTTTTCTTCTTGAAGAACTTTCCCTTTTGGTATTCCAGCATTCTGACTCATCCAGTTGAATTAGAGCTGAGAGGTCTTGGCCTGCTGCGGAATTATTCCAGCCCTTTTTCAACTATTAACACGCCCTACAAACAAGTTGGTCAGGGGACAAAACACCCACCAGCACAACACAAATTGAACACAGTGAATCATTCTCAATGCAACGCACTGATGAGGTTCAATCTCACATTTTTCAAACCCATTCGTACCCAGGCACTTTGTATGCGTGGCAGATACATTAAACAGCAAATGACCATGATTCATGAGATCTAAAACTTACTGTTATAAATTACTGAGTAAATTGTAACAAATGGAGTGGTATTTAAGCGATATAAATGGCGCAATTACCATTGAATTTAGTCTATTTAGAAGGGGCGTAGGTAGGCAATAGCCAATACTGACCTGGTTTTTCTTCTTGGCAAGGACTAGGTTTGTCATGCGGCCGAAGGGCAGACCAAGTTGGATGATCTCGCTTTCGGTGGCATCGCTTGGCACTCCTCTCAGATGGAGCACTCTGCTGGGCTTGGCCGCCTGGATCTCCAGTTTGACCTGAAAAGAAACAAAAGTACAAGAACGTCAATCCACGTGTCAGATATGCACCAGGCGACCTCAACATCCTTTCAGCCTTGTCGCCACAATTACACGCTGTTAAACACAGCCTTCATTGCTTCTTTAATTGAAACCCTAATTGCCAAATTGGACATGTGAAGAATTCGATCAACTATAGCACAAACACCACACCCCAGCCCGGGCCAGCCATGTCATTCTAAGCGAAAAGCCTGCATTGAGAATCGACAAACCAAAGGGTTCGTTTTGTGGGGGACCTGCCGAACGTGACTGCAGCAGAGGGACAGTTTAATGGAGGCGAAAGTTGAGGGGAAACTTTTAAGTAGGTTCTTAACCTATGCGAAGGAAACTGTAGTAGGAGAAATGCTACTCCATTTTCTTGTCCTTGCCAAGGCAGAGGTGTCATTTCCCCGAAGACCATTTAGGGTGAATCTATTGCTTCCTGCTGCATTGGCGTAGGGAAAGGTCATGCTGGATTAGTGGCAAATCTCACAGCCCTCCATGCTCATTACGGCGCCAGGGAAAAGGTCACGCCCATGTGGAGTGAGACGGAGCCTCAGCTGTCAGGCCACTCTGGACCCGTCTTGAAGCAGCAGCAGCAGCAGCCAGCTCAGCAGCAGGTCTTCTTGCAAGAGCCAATCTCTCTGAGGACTCTATGAAATGCTCCGACAAACAATATTGCACTCCCCTTTCCCCGGAGTCCCTTGACAACAGGACAAGAGGAACAGGGCGTTTTGATGTGAGCACATTAGGTAGTGCGCAGCGCCTCGTGTTTTTCTGGGCCATTTGCTGGCCTGATTGTCATCCAAGTAGGTGTGGATGAGGCAGGCGTTGGGCAGAACTTCTTGATGGCGTGTTTCCTCTCCAAGGCATGGCTGCGAGTCTTGAACTGTCAACGCCAGCCCGTCCTTCACAACTCTGACAGCTCCGTCTCAGCCATTCACACCCTCTCAGCAGCACCACAACCAACATTTAGTCACACTGTTTTTGGTATAAAAGAGAGACAACGGAGTGCAAGGAGTTGTCCAGACTGCAGCAGCAGCATCTGTAGCATCTTCCACCTGTGTGTCTTTCTGTCTCCAGCTGCCTAATGTACAACACAAAACGTGTCTCTGTGAACAGCATATACACAACTGTGCCCGCAGCCACAAGAGCTGGAAATTGCAAAAAGCAACGTTTGTAGGCACAGACAGCTTCTAGCTTAATCTTCCCCCCATCCCCCACAATACCTCTGCAATTACACTTCTCAAGTGTTACGTGCACGACGGCTTTTAATCGAAGCTACGCTTTTAAGAATCAGCCTGGCTCATACGACAAGGACTATCATTCGTAGCCGTCCATGGGGATAATGACAGTGTATCTCCTGTTTCTCCTCTATCTTTTCATCTCAGCTTAAGGCTGCCTACTGCAGGTGGATCACAGCCGCAGTTTTCAAGTTGCCATGACTCTGCTAATTATGCAAAGAGTATTACACTGAACACTCGGGGATGATTGCTGTCTGTGCAAGGTCCATGAGTGCTCTGCATAGAAAACACACAAAACTGTTGTTCCCTTCTGTAATATGAGCTAGTGAAAGTCCTCCAAAAAATGTTCGTTTTGTATATCATGTCCTCAATAAGTATCCGTTTCTCAAAAAGGTCTTGTCCTCCATTTAAAAACTAAGCCACAAGGTTGCTTGTATATACTATAGTCAATGTCCCTGGGTAGAACAATAAAATAGCTGGATTTTATGACTTCCATTCATGAAAAACGAGAGAAGATTGAAAGAAGCCACTTATCACCCTCCCCTATTTCTCTATGCCTCAGTTGAGCTGAAGTTGAGAACTGGTATTGTGAACAGCAGCTGCACCCAAATTCATAAGGAAGAACAATAAGTGGTCAGCCAAGCTCTGGCTGCTGAACAATACTGACGGCCTCTGGGGAATACAAGCAGCACACTATAAAGGAGTAAAGAGAATTGCACAAGCTCCAAAGGGTCTTTTGATTGGAGAACTCTTGTCTGGGAGCATTCTCACTCCGCTCATGGCCGTCTCATATCTGAGTGCGAAGATGTTCATTTCCCAGTGGGCCAAGGGGGGCCTTGAGTGGCAGGCTCAATGCAATGCTGCACTCTGCACCTAGGCACATGTTACACCAGAGCCAGCAGAGCCACTAGAGCCACTAGAGCTGATCCCTTTGTGCAATGCTGCAACACACAACGGCTATGGTAGAAAAAAGGCAGCCACTACAGAGTAGTGAGTTGGGTCATGATAATGTCACAGCAGCTCTACTATAACCTATTCCAGCATCACCCCCATTGTACTGGTTTTGACATAATATCACCACCTGTGCACAACATCACAGTGCTGCTGCCTCCATTTCAAAATAATAGATTACCCTAGCAACCGCAACAATGATATTTTCAGGAGGATGTAATTTTTTATCGACCTCATTTATTGACGGTTGGCTTAACTCTTCCCTAGATGATACACATTGCTTGCTATTATAAAGCTGCAGTTGAATACACAATAGCAGTGTAGCACACATGAAAGTACAAGGGTATTACATGTGCAGGGGATGTATATTGGATGTTAATATACATGTTCAGAACAGCTCAAATTCCATTTCGAGGACGGAGAAGAATTATACAGTGGTAACAGTTCAAAGCAATCTTCAAGGCAAATGTAAAACTTGCTTAAGAAAACCTGTTTGCCTAGGGTGAGCAAATGCGTTTTTCTACAGCATAAACTGCACAACACATACACATGCAGTGACATATCAATGGGATTGAATGGGGTCTATCCATCTTCCGTATTTAATAAGTATGATAATATGGGAAAGAGCATTATGGTAGAAAAGACTCATACATCTAATTCATACTTCTGCATGACAAATGTCTAAGTTGTTTGCATGGCAATGAAGGAAATTACACCAATCGTCTGGCTGAGCCATTAAACATATTAATGCACATAAGTGAAATCACATGGATATTGCAAACTTTGTAAGCCTTTGTCTGTTGCTAGGGGTTTTCTTGATGCTTGGGAACTTATGAGAAGTATATTTTCTTTTAAATGGTGTGAATCGTTTGCAATCATCTAACACATTATACGGTGAGATGATCACCTGGCATTAGGCAGACTTGTCCGGGCATGAATGGAGGCTGTGCAAGCAATATCAAAGTCCACAGAGAGGAAGGCGTCAATGCTGCTGCAGCAGCAGTAACAGCAGCAGCAACAGCAGCAGCAACAGCCGTGTCTCTTAAGATTAAGCCTAGCATTAGGTCACGTTGGCAGGCAGTAGAAGTCACGCAAGTTCATACATGATTTTGACCACCAAGTAAGAATAATAAGTCAGTAAGCAACAGCAACCATCATAAGAAGCAGCAGCAGCAGCATCAGCACATCTTTTGGCTTCTGGGTTAGAGACGACAAGTCTTTTTGTGTGCGCAATGCTGCGGTTCCTCTGAGGCCAAGCAAATGGCAGTCTTTGATGTGAAACTCGCAAAATTAATGTGCTGCTCAGATATGCTCTTTGACAGGCGTTCGGGTGAGGAAGCAAGAGCACTGGACTGCACACGACTGCAAAGATGTCCTCGTAAAATCGCCCCTAACTACACACAATGGCCAGCCTGCAGGCTAAGAAAAAGCCCACAAACTGCCTCAGACAAAGGGCTCCCCGAAGGAAGATCTTAATGTCGTGCAGCTAAGCCCGCCTCAAAGACAACACAAATTGACTTGAATATGTGCATGCAATGTAAGTAAGCTATGTGCATCTGCCAGGATTCCCTGCTTGCTAGTTATAGTCACATTGACAACTATAAAGGACTTCTTCCAGGAATAAAACTAAGCGCATCATACACACCAACAAGTCAGCGCTTCATCTGACATCATCACTAGCAGCAAGACGACCATCCACAGGGAAACCTTAGTATATGTGGGACATGTGGTGGTCATCTGTGGCGGTCATCTGCAGCAGCATTATTGACCCATGCAGCCAATAGCTGCAGTTTTGCTTGGACAGTCCGTGAGAGCATCCCATAAGGCCCCGCAGTTATTCAATCCAAGGGGCTCACAAACGCATTTCCCACTTAGAAATGCATCAATAATTCACTGCCATTTGGCTCTATGGTTCTGTTGGCCATTTCAATCTGCCAGAGCCTAGGATTAAAAAATACCTACGACATACAATAACGGGCAAGTGGAGCTCCCAGTGCCAATCCTGGCCATTAGCACATGAATTAGACATGAGTGCTATGGCTGTGTCATGAATCATTGTCCCCAATATTTTATTGGTAAAGGGCTGGGCTAAGGCGGACTGCTGGTTCTGCAGCATGCCTCCTCATATAACTTACTCTTACTGCTATCCTATGAATGATTAAAGCAGCCCTGCCTCAAGGCAGCCACTCCCTATACAGGCCATGGTCACTGCGGAGTCCATCAACCACACAATAGTCTGCGTCTGGCCATCTCATAATAGTGGTGTATTGTGATCAAGCGGACTTGAATCAAGCAATGGACAGCACTTAAGCACCATGGCAACTCTAAACCTTGGCTAGTGATGGATCAATATTAGCAAACAATAGAGCAGGTGACATATTTGGTAACAATATACTGGTTGGGTGGACGAGTAGAATCCATCAAAGTGCTGTGGAGGTGGATTGTACCTGTCGCTATTGGCCTGATGCTTCTATTAATTCGCTGTATGCTGACAATGACAGTGTGGTCAGAGCAGCATAGAGCTGAAGGCTGGCCAGGAAATCTGCGCTAGCAGGACCAAGGCGACTGGAAGGCTGTTGAATGGAGCAACTCTCCAACAGGCACGACTGTCACTATACATTCGTGCGGGCAACAAATCCACACAAGCTACACAGAATTAGCCAGTGTTTGGCCAGCACATTTTGCCAACAGACATACGCAGTCAGTGAATGTGCCAAAGTGGATCGCCCTGCGGCCTACAACATGCTGTGGCATTGCTTGTCGTGCAAAATACAGGTACTTCCTGTTTAAACAGCCAAAGAGATGTCAGAGTGAAAGACGTGGGTATAAACAGGAGAAAGAGAGTTGCACATGCAAACACGAGACAGAAGTAAAACGTTTAGAAGGCGAAGACAAAGCAAGACAGGTCGTTGACATGGAATGTGTGTTGTGTGTCACCCACTGTCAATGGGTCTGGCTGAGGCACAATGGCCTTGCAGCGCCCACTGCCTGTACCCCATTCACATCCCCTGGCAGCCTTCATCGCCATGTATCAAGCCCAATCATGGTCATACACAGCCAAGCAACCTCCATTAGGCGGAGTACAGCAAGGTGGCCCTTTTTCTCCCAACCATTGCAGCGTTGCTTGTCCCTCTGTACTTCACAGACACAAACATAACATCTCTAAGGATGCCACCAATACAGCAGCAGCAGCAGCAGAAGAAGCAGTAGAAGCAACAGCAGCAGCAGCAGCTAGTGATCAAGCAGTGGCTGCAGCTTCCACATCAAAAACGAACCAAGACACCCCACTGGTCATTCCACCAAGACACACAATTTGCGCCGGGCTCAAAAGACTAATAACTTGGGAGATCCGCTTACAAAGGGTCATGTATGTTGCAAACTGAGGCAGCGAGGAATTCCTGCACTTGGGTAATACGACACTGCAGTTTATTGAACACAGCGAATTAAAAACAAAGACGACAGTTCTCTGTCAAAGCGCGGATCAAACAACATTCGTGAGCAGAGATAATTCGACTCTCCCCAAATCACCCGAAGCCTGGCTGGTAATCGGAGACAGAAATGGTCTTCGCAGCAGATACTTCAGCACACAATTCCATATCCAACTGCTGAAATTTCAATAGGAAGTAAACGAGTTCTTGCCAGTAATGTGATGCGCCTTATATGTAGGCAGACTTTAAT
Source organism: Alitta virens (assembly GCA_932294295.1). Classification (NCBI taxonomy): domain Eukaryota; kingdom Metazoa; phylum Annelida; class Polychaeta; order Phyllodocida; family Nereididae; genus Alitta; species Alitta virens. Next base: position 69,878,462 of record OW028573.1, read on the forward strand.
CTTGCCGATATGAAGCCGATTTTTGTTGCTCCGGTGTCCTTTGTGACTTGTGCTTTAATAGCTAGGCTCCTTTTGCTATATGTATTCGAGATTAATCAGCGGCTTCAGCAGCAGTTTTTGATGGCTGCGATAAGATGACACTGAACACGGCTTGGCTCTTGCCTAAATTACCAGCCCAGAAAAAAGAGAATGGCTTATGGAGAACATATATCTCTTTTTGTAGCTTCTATATGGCCATTTCATCGAGCAGCTTCCAGTGGGGTCCTAAACGCAGCACAATGGTTAGGTCATCAACAACTGGGGGCTGTGATTAGCCAAGAGATGCTGAGGAGGGAGGTTTTGTCTGAAGGCATCTGCACTGATGGAGTTATTGTGCAACACACCTGAGACAGTCTGCTTGGACAAAGGCAATTGATGCCAGTCTCCCGGAGACCTCAGTGTATCACGCACACTGGCCATGGGCATCACAGCTTGTTTGCCTGCAGGTCTCTATCCACATGCCTCATTGCAAGGCTCAGCAACAAGGCTCAGCAACAAGGGTTCTCAACATACAGCTTGGCTGGCTCTCCGGTGGCTCCTAGGAGGCTCTTTGGTGCAGAGCTGAGCACACGGCACACCTGACATGCCAAGGCCCCATGCAGTTAGTTAGACTAAAGCAGCACAATGGCCAGTCTAGCTGGGGTAAGTGCAGGGCAATCTTTGATGTTTGTGCTAGGTGACCTTTAGATTCAGCAGCATCGGCCAGAGCCATGTGCTATGCCAAGGGGACAGGCAGCAGCACAGGAGCCCTCGTCTCTGCCTCTGGCTCAATGTGACATTGCACTGTTGTCCTGTCATATATTCAGAGCAAAGCTGGCTGCTCTATGCTGGTGCACATGATGACATGCATAAATCATGCACCTACAAGCAACACTGTCGCAAGAACAGACTCCAAGGAACCAAGGCACTTAGATGACAGGTCGGCAAAATGGCCTCTTGACAGACTGATGGTTGCTTTGCCTCTAAACATATTAACACACGCATCAACCTCTTGTGTGAGTTGTGCCAAACAAAGGAAAACCTGTCTTCAAAATAATTCAATATGTGCATTTTAAACGTCATATGTCAATGTTATCTTTTCAAAAGGACCACTCCCTGTTGTATACTAATTGCAAGAAGTATGTCACGCGATAATGAATTAATATTATACAGCCAGAAAAAGCACTTAGGCAAGGCGAGAGGCCAGGTCACGCTCTGTGCTGTTGAGACTTCATGATGGAGGCCATTTTTTACCTGCTGCAGAAATAAAGTCACCATGCATCATTGTCCAAGTGACAAGGCTAGCATACACTAGGAGGGGGAGGTTTGTGACCATTAGTTGGTGGCCTATTTGACAGGACCCCAGTGCATATCCTGAAGAGCAAGGTTGTTGCCGTTACAAAGCTCCACATCCCAAGGAAATCTGCCATGGGGGCATCCTCGCCAGCCTGCTGTCAGGATACTGCGTCATAACACATGTCACAGGACGTCGTAGCAGGTGAATGGGCCAAAAGGAGGCTTGAGTGCCACCGTGACAGACAATGCCTGCTGCCTAAACTCAAAGCAAGGTCTGCATGGTAACTTTTTCAGCTATTTCATTTCAAGGTCGCGAGGACAATTCATGGAGTTTCAGCAGCTGAAGAGGAGGGGGGGGGGGCAGGTGATGGAGCTGGGCTGAGGCCAGATCTCCTCTGCTGCAACAGCAGCCTGTTCATGACAGGAGCCACTGAAGCCTCAGGGCCAGTCCTGCAGCCATCTCACCAACCCATGAATAATACACCAAAGAAGGCTGTCGATGGCCCCTACCTTGGTCAGCTAAAAGCTTTGATCCCTGAAGCCGGCTAGTTTTGATTAGTTCGACCTAAGCAGAGTCCCCGCCAGGCAGGCAGTGCACTGAGTGGCAGGCAACAGGTCTCCCCTACCCCATGCTCTCTGGCTAACTCTCTTTCTGGTTGCTTGCTGCTCGTTCTACAAGCATGTTTGTTATCCTTGGCCATGGCTATCATCTTCCCCCATGTTTCTGCATCTGTACCTCACTAACTTCTAGGCAAACCTCTCTCCAAGGCCGATGCTTCTCTAGCCCTCCGGCGTCTTATTATTTGTTCTCTTTATCAGCCTGGACGAGGGGAACCCCACGAATCGTGTAAACCTGGTGGGCGAATTGTTATTGTTACGTAACAAATACATATGCACCAGCTTCCGAAGAATTCTTACTTTTGCGGCACATATGAGAAATGCATATCAGGGAGGCTTCGGATGAAACACAGTAGCAATCTACAAGCAGCAACAAACAAATACGAATTGGCAATGCTATTACAATAAATCACTAAAGCTGAGGTACACAAAGAGCAAATTGCAGAGATTCTCCGAGCATAGCATGGTGCGTTTGATGAAGGGGATAGTAAAGAAATGAAATGAAGGGACGAAATAGCAGTGGAGATGAAACCGAAGCGGAGACAGCATTTCCTGACACGTAGGATGTAATGAGACGAGGGGAGGAAGAGACTTGTGGCCAAGCTGCGTTGTCTGCTCCAGCTTCCTGCACCTTATAAAGATTCACTGGGCTGACCCTCGTGATAGCTGCAGTCATTTCTGCACCGCTGTCTGTCTTCATGATAGTACTCATGTTTCCGCTAATGCCTGCCACATTGGCTTTGTTTAGAGGTTCTTGACCTGTGTCTGCCAAGAATTAATATGACTGCAGCCTGCTCACGTCGCATCCCCCTCGCGTAGGGCATAATCAGCAGCTATTAGGGGATGCGAGACATCTGCAGGAGCAAGAGGGGAGGCTGTGTCTTTTGCATGTACCCTCCATATGACATAGACATCGGAGCAGGGGCTGAGGAGGCAAAAGGGCGTTAGTGTCAGCGTCTTTCAGACTGCCTTACATCAGCAAGCGATGTCCACAGCGCCCTCCTAATGACCTAACTGCCCATCTCCAATGATCTGGCTCCCTTCTTCTCCCCCTCTGAAGTGTGATCCCAGCCTAGGCCAGTAAACTAGCCAACCTGCTTAATGCCTGACAGTGTCTGGCAATGGGCTGCCTGCAAATTACTCTACTCATATTCGACCTTTCCTCCAGGCGGACCTTAGGCAGACCCCGTGTCAGGCTGGTGCCTGCCTTAGCCCTCCCTGATAGCGCCCCGTGCCCCCACCTTGTCCAAAGCACCGAAATATGGCTAGGGCCTCGATGCATCAACAATGGAATCAATATGCAAATCTCTTATTCCACTGTGAATGTAAGAGCGGCAGCTGCAAACATCCCACTGGCAGGCCTTGCAGAATGACACAAGACATATGCAGCCTGGCCAGCAGTAGACAGAAGCAGGACCCCTTATGTAGTGAGATGCCACTCAGACTCATCCTCATACAACACGCTCCCATCTTTTGCAGCAGCAGTAGCAGCAACAGCAATATTGCAGCACGTCACAACCGCTTCCTCTACCACCAGCAACAATCGCCCAATTAAATCTAATGGAAAACGCTATTTAGTTTAATAAATTAAGAAACTAATTTGTTTGGGCATTGTGAAGCTTAAACGCCAACTGCCATGGCTTTTGCCAAATCCATTATGCTGATGCTGAATGGTTTAACTTGTTGAATACTCTCTGCTCCTCCCATGAAATGGAAAAGATAATCAGGAGTGATTGCAGCAGGTATTCGTCCGCATTTTTCTTAGCAGAGGGCAAAGATAGTAATTAGCAGGCGAAAGGACATTTGACAGAGTAATATGAGATGGAAAAGTAGCATATGGCCAAGTGCTTATCCTATTAAGAGTGGCATTAGTCACTGGCCAGTACTTGGCTATCTCTTCAACATGTAAGGGATCAGGAAGCCTTAGATATTGGCCAACATTAAGTGTTTCATCTGGGCGTTAAGCTGGCCCCGTGTCTTGTGTTATTTCCGTATCAGAGTGGCCATCAGATCCGCACGTCTCCTGCTTGGGGATGATCAGCATCAGCAGCCCACGTACTTAAGATCACAAGAACTGGAGTAGAAGGCTGTAGCACTGCATCACAATACATCATCCCACTCCCATTCGCTTAATAAATACATTGTACGAGAAGATAAACGCCACACGTCTCATTATAGACTGCACACGGCAGCTGCGCTACATTACCATGAATCCATGATCATTTTTATGTCTACCAATAACAGGCCATTTCGCGTTTTTAGCAGGAGAAGCAGAGATCCTACTGCTATTCTGTTTTTATGCACTCTGCCCTCGTACCACATGCAAACATCTGCCCTTAGACTGGGGGCTGAGCAAAAATAGCAGGGACTTACAAAAAGCAGTGAGTAAAATCTTAAATTGGAAGCAGATAGTGCGGGTGTATGAGGAGGGGGGGGGGGATGGGGCTGGCAAGATGTGATAAACAGGATTACAAAAGAGCCCGGAGCGCTGCAAGGCTGCAAGGGTGTCGGCTCATCCGCACTCTAATAACTGGGCACCGCACAGATGTAGTGTTGACACAAGGCACCCAGGACATCTATGCTTCCGTAGCAATCATCATCTCTTGCAGATTCTCTGCAGATTCTATGGCTGCCAGACGACTGCATAAAAATACAGGTTGTTCCCAGAGGTAAAGGGGTCAGGTGTTTGCTTGCTACCAGGATCTGTCAAGTGTTCAGCTATTTCCATAGCTGCAGCCCATTGACTTTCTCCGCGTAGCTCTTAATCTAACACATAGGGTCCCAAAACTTGTGCTACATGTTTGTGTTTTTTGGCTGCGGTTGTTTTAATAAACGAGGCGGTGCCTGTCTTGCTTGTCAAGAGCGTCTCACATGAGTCTTAATGAAAGTGTCTCACAAGATCCTCTTTGGCAGTTGCCTGTACAACACACGGAGATTCCCTTACTTCAGTTCATTACTCGAGTCTGCAGAGCTTGTTCTGTTGGCTGACACAGTTGGGTGACATGTTCTACTTCTTTCTTTTCTAATGACAAGATTCCAACAAGCAGCAGACAAGGTGGAGGAGCAGAATCATGAATGCGAAATAAACTTGTAAACCTGATAGCATCCCTCCTCTTTTATGTCTGCACACACGCGAATATTATCCGCACATCCTGCACCGTAACAGGAAGCAAAGATGCTGCCATCGATTGGAGGAATATAACTGGCGCAGTGCTTTTAATTTCTCGGATCTTTGTATCGATTGCACACCTTAGCCACACGTGTAACTGTGCGAGTGCACATCGACCATATGTAACCCATGCAGCAGTCTTAGCTGGCACGCATGCCTCTATTTCATGCACTTGCTATAGAGCTCAGATAAAGGATCTTGGCAGGCATTTCGAGAGACTTTCTCAATGCAGGCCGATTGTATTATCATACAGCATTCTGGGCTCAAGGACACTTATAATTCTGTGATGTTTATACAACAGGATCTGAAACATCTGCTAAGAACACTGAGGTACTCAAGTCTCACATCCTTCATTCATTCACTTTGATTGATAAGGAGAGAGAGAGTAGAATGAGTAATGGGCTCAAGCGAATCCAGCACTTACCTTCTTAGCATCATTGTTGCTTTCCAGGTTGGGTGTCTGCGTGGGGCTCATGCCTGTGCCGTTGGTGACCATGGGCGAATGGGACAGCAACTCTTCCGAACCACGCTGCAACAAAAAACAAAACAAGTTGAGTACATGCACAATAACCTACAGAGCGTGAAAACGATTCAGGACTGCACTGAGTCACCTCCATAACAGAACCTCAAGCATGGCAATATGGTCGGTATAATGTCATGTAGAGCGAACAAACACGTGGGGACCACAGGAGCAATGGCATCAAGGGCAAAATGGGTCCCTAATGCCGCTCAATGAGGAGGTTGTCTGAAGATCTCCTTGCCGCAGCAGCCAAGTCCACAACAGATGCAGCAGCAGATCTGCATGCAGGTCACTAGGGACATACACCACCATATAGTAAGTCAGACTCAGTCTAGCTGGAAGCAGCATCTAGGTTACAGAGCTACAGGTGCACAGTAAACCTCCCTCCCTACCTCCCACACTAGCAGAGCATACAAGACAAGCATGACTTACAGAAGATGCGTCGGAGTCTGAGGCTGTACCAGAAAGCTCCTTCATGATGCTGAAGATGTAGAGAGAGACAGAGGATGCAAGATCAGCCTATTGAATGGCTGAGAGAGGATCCAACAGCTCAGAAGCCAACCTGACAAACGACTGGCAGAAGAGGAGTGAGCAGCCTGTGTGTGTGTGCAGGCAGCTGCAGGATGAAGATGCAGGCTGGCTAGAGCGGCGAGGATTGGTGAGAGACTGGCACTGGATCGCTGCCTGTCTACAATGTCGCTCGATGCGGGCAGCACTGGCCGCCCCTCCTCCTCTCAGTGATGCTGAGGCTGCTGATGCTGTTGCTGCTGGCGCTGCTGCTATGCACGCGTCCCATCCCACAGAGCCTGTCTCACAGCCAGTCCAGCATCGTCTCAGCCTTCCTAATACCTGGCTACACCATCCCACTTTCCACGCATCGCCTTTTTGCTTTGCATGTGTTTTTAAATAATCATACGATGAATGGAACACGCATTAAAGGCCAGTGGCACAAGCATGTTGTCTGCCTAATCGCATAAGTTGCAATCATTTACTAGGAAAGCCATGATTTCCCCAGAGGTGGTGGAGCTATCAGTGTTGTTGGTCATCGCAGGACACTCATTGCCAGAGAACACACAGAGGGACTGCTGCAATGTTTTGCTTGGCTCGATCCCCGGGACACATGCTGATTAACAACCCGTTAGACTGCTTTTTGCTTATGGCTTAATCGCCATTGCCCTAGCTCACTTCAATGGAGCAAGCAGAATATGGGAGTGGCCTGCTACTCGTGCCCAACCACGGAATCATTCCGAATGGCCATGGATTACAAGCCATGCAGTCCCACAGATTGGGTCCAACCGTCCACGTAGATGGTCCTGGCCACTAGAGAATGGTAATAAGAAGACTGGACACTCGCCCCGGGGTCATCTCCATCAGGAGCACTGCAGCCCTGTAACTACTGGCCAACAGAACCCCTAATGCAATTCATATGGCTCGATGTCCACCCAATATGCTGCTGCAGCTGATAATATTCTGCAGAGAAAAAAAGTGGGAGCAAGCAGAAGATGGCAAGCAGAAGATGGTGGTTAGTGTTAACCCTTTGGCGTGACCCACAAAGAAGCATGTCCCACCTGACCTCATCAGCAAGCCCTGGGGTCGTCCCACTTTGTGTCCTCTTGGCCCCAGGACCTTGCCTCCCTGCAAGCTCACGCAACAAGTCACTTGGTCACTCAGGCGAATCAGAACCCCCTCCCCCATTTCTTTTCAAAAAGAATAAAAAAAAAGTCACAGCACCCTCCACTAAATAGCATTTGCATTATGTAAACAAAGCAGCATGATCACATGATAAGGAATATGAAACTAGTGCTCGACCCACTGCTAGGCTGCAGGGCAAACAAGCAATACAGGTGCAATGTGTTCATTTTGCTCCGCCATTGACACACAACCATTCTTCACGGATTCTTACGCTAGCCATATTCTGACTGGCCTATCTTTATGAAATCAAACTAATTTGACAGATATGTGGCTGCAGGCACACTGATCAGAGTATGTGCAGTATAGGGATAGGCAATTTGTGCGAGTGAAGACACATGCAGCCAAATCAGTCATAGAACCTTAGGGACTGGAAGGCTGGCTGGCGAAAAAAACATGCAGCAGCAGCCAGGCAATGACACTAACGCACAAGAGAAAAGATGATATCATAATGGCCACACACGATAGGGGAAGGTAATTACTAGCATGACGTATGTCTGTGCAACATCTCCCTCCCCGTGCATTGCGTAGAAGCTTCCTTCACCAAGCATTACGTCTCAGTGCGGTGACAAACATAAGATGTTATAGCCAGCTGCCAGCAATAGCCATGTAATATCATTTGATGAGCAGCATGGAGACGATGGCAAAGTAGACAGGCTGTCTCTTCTCTGAATAAACTACATACATCCAGTGGCTTGCTTAACATCCCCGTCACATTCAGACCAGGATTAGGCCAAGTCCTGCATATGAATTCTTGATCAGCACACTCAGCAAGTGACATATGAGCACGGCAAGCCGGAAAAATAAGCAGATCAAGAGGCGCCAGTGGCCAGCTAGTGGCCAGCAGGGCAAGGTAGGGCATGCTAGAGCTGCTCTTGTGGCGGAGAAAATGACCAGGCTCACCTTGACCATGGGCAGAGCTTGAAAGCCTTGGAGTAGAGCAGAAAGAACAGCTGGTCTTTGTGTAGTAGATAAGTGATCAGATCATGAGAGCTGTGTGTGAACAGAGATATGCCTCCTGTAGCTCCACTGGCACCTATAGTGTTGTTGGCTAAAGAATGAACCAAGACCTTCCTTCCTCCAGTCCCTGCTAGCCTGTAATGGAGGCCGGTATTTGCACAGGTTTGTTTGTCCAATGACACTGTGAGTGCAGATTGGTCTCCTTATCACAGCCAGGCCACTCCCTCTTGACACAGCCACGCGGATCAACCTGCAGCCAGCTCCATGCTATTCTACTCAGCATAAGAATAAGAAGGCAAACAATGCACACAATAAAAAGCACCTAAAAATCGCACCTCATATCCTACCAAGCAAAGTACTGTTATCATGTCTATGGCTCTTTGGAGTCTTCAGAGAAGCCCTTCACGCAATATCTTAACCACCCTTACTTCCATTACAGTCAACTAAACTTTTGATCGTGTTTATTGTAGAATATCGTGAACAACACATGCCAAGAAAAGGTGGCCAATTTCCCATCCATTACAAACATGAGTGAGACACCTACACAACAGGAAATAATGTGCACGAACCTTCATGTTTGCCCAGAGACCTTGCTAGCCATAGCACGTAGAACAATAACTGCAAGTGAAGTCCAGCAGAGCCAGGAACCCTATGCTGGATGCATTGTGTTGTAGCTGAATGCACCCTCAAACAATAGGCCCACACTGGGTCAATTGTGACTTCATATTATACCCATTAGACATTCATTATAGGGCATGTTGCACTGGAGTTTGACCCCATACGCACCGCTATTTCCCATTGATTGACAAGCAATTTGCCCTGGCATGGATGTTATGGGGGAGTCGGGCTAGAATGATACATTGCCATGGGGGTCCTGTGCTGTTTACAGCATAGCTCTGGATCTTCCTCCAATGTTTATAGTATCTCGAGTAGGCCAGTTCTGTTTCATCGCAGGCCTATCTTTACAAGTCCATTGACCTTGTAGCTAATCCCTAACTACACCTGGACACTATCAGAATAACCTCAGCCGTCCCTTAAAAATAAGTCCCTTCTAAAAATACCCCCTGCGACTGCAGACGACTTTGACAGGTAGGTCACTGAACTATTAAAGCAGCTATCAAGCGGATTCAAGCTGTCCCTTATGTAATTCCTAGATCCATAACAGCTGCGTGTGCTAACCTGTTGCAAGCCTCGATCGTTCAACCTTAAAATGTTTGACTTGGCTTCTCCAGTAGCATGAGACATTGTCAAAACCTGCCAATTTAAATTTCCTTTGCAAAATTATACAAAGCCGATGAAATCTACAGAGCAAACAAGCAGCCAAGGATTAGATGGTAATGCATTCCACTTCTTCATGAGCGTTTTAAGAAAACCTTAAGAACCTTAGCTCTGTTTACCTTATTGACTATCCCAATCTAATATGCCACCACAACAGAAGTTATTAAGCAGCCAATGCAATTAACTCAAAACCAGAAGCCAATATTAACATATTAAGGCTATGTAAGTTGTTGAGGAGTTTAGGGAGGTGTGGATTAAGGCCAATAGCCGGTTATTGCGCAGTGGATTGCAGCATAATTCGCATTGTGGGACGGAGTAGTAATGTTAGGAGTATGAGGGGGCTTATTTCGGCCAGCCATGGGCCAAAAGCACACTGCCATGTAGCATACATCATGCGAAGAACAGGACACATGCAAATCATGCAGGACTGCTGATGTTGGGAACAACTTTAGGGACATCCTACTTGAGCAGCATCAGCAGTAGTTGCATCAGCAGCGCCACACCTGTGTAGCAGAACACAGGGGGACATTGCAAGCAGCCTGCCAGGGGTGCCAAGCAGAAGCAAAGAAGAGATAGAGCGCACCTACCTTATGAGAGACGGTGATGAGAGGGGCAGAGGAGACGAGGGCAGCGGCCTGCGGAGGAAGAAAAGGAGAGGCAGTGGCAGCAGCAACAATGGCAGGCGGTGTATGGACAGAGAGCATCATAGTCCAAAATAAATTCTCACTCCCAGCTATAGCCCTTCCCGGCTGTGTTCAGCATTACAACTGCACAATGGCAGGCCTCGCTTAGCCTACTCTGGCTTTATCCCACCCCTCTATCGATACCAGGACAGATTTGCATATCAGGTTGAACAATAGGGGCGGCGCGGTTGAGTTGCGCTGGGTGGTGTTTGGCTGGCCCATTGATCCAGGCGTGGAGCGGACTCATGTAGGAGGGACTCGTTGCCAAGGGACCATAACAACAAATCGCGCTATTGGGACAAGCACTCTCAAACATGGCCACATCCATTTTTAACGAGCAGGCCCCAGTGTGGAAAGCAGGCAGGTAGCCATAGGTAAGCTGTGATGGTCCAGGTGTGTGATGCTGTTGCAGCAGTAGCCGTCTCTACCTGTCCCATGCAGGGGACAGCAGCTCACCTGACAATGCAGTCATGCGTCACATAGCCAAGCAACCGTGACCATGGCAGCCACGCAACAGCCTGTGCCTGCATCATCAACTCCGCCATCAGCACCAGCATCAGCAGCGGCCCATGACTCCCATTAACCTCTCTCAACAGTAGCATTGTCCACACACACACACACCCCCCCCCCCCACACACACCCCCTCCTGTATATTCTAGCTTTAATATTGCCCCAGGCAGGAGAGCCGTTCACAGGCAATGTTCCCGCTTGCCTCTGGGACCTGCATCTGCATCAATAATGCAAAATGTCAACGGTCTGACAACAGCTTCCCTCCCCATGATCATCACAATGTCAACCAACATTTTAGCAAACGCCGGATAGCATTGAAACAATCAGCAGAAATAACAGCAATTTATCTGGCAAAATACTACAACATTAATCTTGCATGCGCCCAGTCCTGACAAACAACATCATATCACTATCAGAGCAAGGCAGTTTACTGGGGAATTAAATTGAGCCCGGGGTTTTCCATGCGTGTCAGCATCATTTGACTGGGGCAATGCAGTGAGTGATGATGATGTGGCTGCTGATGTAGGCATTAAGCTGCTGGTCTTGGTGAGCAAGATGAGATGATCAGCCCAGTCAAGTGCTTCATATACAAGAGTAGGATCTAAGCGATTGCACTCAGGTAGCAGCAGCAGCAACAACAACATCAGCAGCAGCAGCAACAGGATGGCCAGCAGGTGCAGGCTCACTTCCTGATCACTACACCTTGTATGCCTAATCAGCTTTGTCCAGCCAATCTCCACAAAAACACAACAGCTCTCCAGGACAAGTTTCCTCAGCCCCAAATCACACACCACACACAACATCAATAGCAGTATTTGGAAGACCAATGCCACATTGTAAGCTTGCCCCAGGGACTTCAATCATCTTCTGATATTTTCATTACCCAATTTAATAAAAATGTTCCTTGCAGCTACAATACCATTTCCTCTAAACTTCAAAGTCCCTAATGATGGTAGATACCTTTCATTTTGACACTGACTATTTCATAATATGTGCCTCATTAACCACCAAGTTGCTAGGCTTGCTCGCTTTTCTGCACATGATAAATAGGTAGACAACACTTGAGCAGCTGAGAAACAATTGTTTATAGGACAGAGTTGAGGGGAGTGTTTTGAGAAGGTTGTTGGGCTGCAGAGCTAGGAGGAACTATCGCCCACCTGGCTCTGTCTTTATCACAATAACAGGCTAATCTGTCGAGTTTTTGAAGCCGCAATTGGCCATCATTTGTGTGCTTAATGATAAGCCTATGTCTGTTTTCACGAAGATTTGCCCAGGCCCAAAAAAACAACAGACAGCTAGCTCATTTCAAGCTATTCCATGCAGCCATATCCTCAGCACGCGATCTGTCATAATGTTCCGCCTTTTTCTTCACTTTATTGGTTTGTGCCAAGATAAATGTTCCCAATACTTGTCACATTTTATCAACCGCTCTATCAGGTTATGATCTAACTCAAACATATTACATGGCATAGGACTTGACTCAGATTGCTCAGGATCAACATGTTCCGCCGAGTCTAATTACGATAAAGAGATATTCTACTAATATTTGCCAATGTCTAAATGCAAACAGATAAGGAGGACCGGTTAGAATTACTAGTGTCATCCTAAGGCCAATGCTCAATTAATACCACGTTGAAAATGTCCATCACTTCTATCAATCAGCCTGGGTCGTGCAATTTATTAGATTGACAGCCAACAGTATAGGCTCGTATAATTGGCCAACTGATAAGCAGTTATGTATATGGCAAGTTGCCCACGCAGACATATGAAGCGACAGACAACAACATAAACCTGATATGGCAATCCCATAGGTTTATAACATCACGTTCTAATATCACACAATTTTCAAGGAACAGTGACAAAACTACAGACAGAAGAGTTGAGCAAATAAGTCAGTTGAGGAATAATGAATAGAGCTGCAGCCTGTTGCGGACTGATGCCATTGATGATTGTCAATGTCATTGGTCGTAATAGGCTAGATCCAATAGGGTCAGCAATTTCATGGGGATCTCAATCTGTTGCATGGCCATTGTTATGTGATACAGCCAACCAAGCCAAGGCCTATGGGATAAAAACAAGCAGCACATGACATTATCATATGGCAGGGTCACATCACACCAGTTCATGGCGCCTCTAAATTATTCATGATTTAATTGTGCTCAACTCTGGATGATTAATGGCTAGCTGCAACTGCCAGCAATGACGGTATACAGCTACAGCAGCTAATACAGTTGTTGCAGAGTTGTATGGGGCATACTCGTTCACACGTCTTTGTGACGTGGCATATGCTAATGTTGCATTTTCTATAACCATCATTAGTCCAGTCTTGCTATCCCCGGGTCATTTGCCAAATTACTTAACCACCTTGTGGTCTCCTGGGACCTAGGCTCAACTGTCGCGGGGCCAGCATTAACAAGTCCAAAGCGCCTTTTCAATGCATTTGCAAACACTGCAAGACAATATCACAATCCTGGATTCTGCAACAGCCTTTCCCTTTTACAAGAGAGCCTCTTTTGTAACCTCAATAAACGAGTTTAAAATCCTGATGCTAGGTGGAGCTTTTATAATATGCCGAGCTACAATGACACAAGGGATATGTTCTTACAAAGGGTGGACTGTCAATATTTCAGCAGGTCTGTCTCAGCACATAATAGGTAATCCGATAGAGAAAGCTTTTCGGCCTTTTTCACAATGCGCAGGTCGGGTATAGCGGATCCAAGTAAGCAGAATTTTGTATCTTTTTCTTTTGCTTTATTTCTAACAAATGGTGATGCCCAACTGGCCATCAGCATTGTCGCCAAACAACAGCAGCAGCAGCATCAACAAGAGAGACAGATTCTGCATAATGGAACATGCGAGTACAGGCTAGATCATTACAGTCAACAAAACCCTGCAGGACACATTTGAAACATTTCACAAAGGGACAGCCGACCAAGAACTGCATTATGTAAGGGCACATACAATAAAGGTCCTCTGGCCCATGCAATATCAGAGCAGCTCCATGCCATGCAGTCCCTGTGGAGAGAAAGTCCATTAATTAAGCTCTCCTGGCTAAATTATTGCTTATTCTGGGTCAACATTAAGCGTTTGGCCTGCGCAGCACTTGGCCCTTATTCATGATATGGATGTTGTTGAATTTTTACATGGACATGCAGGACCTAATTGCCGCCCAATGGGCGCCACCACATCAATTATGACGAAAGGACATTGGTGCCTGGAGCAACTTCCACCCCCTTTCCCTCTAAACGTTTGACTCATCAAATTACTCCCATTCCAAAATATCCCTTATGTATACCGTAAAATTAAATTGTCGAATTCCCAGAGATACAACATTCCGGACGCTCCACAACAGTCATACAAAATGCCCTTAAACATAGGGATCCAGTGTCCCCAAGACCGACTCAGTAACACTGGCAACCACTGAGATTCTTGTGCGTTTACTATTGATTCAAAAATTCGAGTGGGAGGCATTTGCAAGGCATTATTCACTAGCATATGTATCGGTGTGTATAATATACAATATAGACCATTGTCTAACCTATAGTATAATATCGATTCACAAAACTATTAGACTCTAGGGAATGGAGCTAATTGCTCCAAATCAAACAAAATGCCAATTACCACCACCGCAAATGAAATAATCTAGTCCCAAATCATTAGAACAATATGGCATTAATGGAAATAATAATGGTGTGTTCAGCCAAGCGATAATAGCCGTGTGATTAGACACTGCCACATGAATAAATCATGTTATTGAACGTGTGTTATTGCAATGGCAAAACTGGCCAGCCGACGAGCAATCATGCTTGAAACGACCAGCAACACATTGGGACGAAAGATTATCCATTGAGGCAGTTAATCTTGGTCTGATAATCTATCAGGTTGTCTTCCATATGGAAAGGCATTGGCCCTCCAGCGCATGACACCGACAGCTAGCAGCAGGCAGCCTCAACACCAATATTGCCAGCCAACCAGCCAGCAACCAGCCAGCAGCAGAAGGGCCACAGGAGCAACTGCAAGGTTCATATTGACAAATGGATGTGCTCCCTTGATAAGCATTATGAAGATGAGCTAGAATTACAAAGTTGATAGGAAGAAGCAGCTTAACATGCTCAGTCACATAATCTCGTACGATGATATCCTCTCATAGGCTTCCTAAGTGACAGACGCTGCAAGATGATAATCTATGACAGGGAAAAATCCAATTTACTTTGCTAATGATAAATATTAACAAGCACCCAGAGCATTGTAATTCCAGAGGTAGGGCTCTATAGCCATATACACGAAGATCTGCATTGTTTTGAAGGTCTTTCTGTCCGACCAATGACAGGCATTTCCTCTGCTCTCGCCTTCTGAATAGTAACGACACATAAAAACAATGAATGTGTACAAAGTACCGCTGACTCATTCTGACCTTCCTATATCGCTGACACGACTAAGTTGATAAAACTTTCCCCTAATTCCCAACAATTATATGTATACGGTTAGTTTCATTAAAAACGGCCTGGCAAATTGAACCTCGACCATGCTAGACAACTTCTGCTATATGATGCTACCTGACACAATACATAACTGTCTAGCTATAGCTGGCTATTCAAAGCCAGATCTAAAAGTACATATTTATAATATATTAGATAAGTTTCTTACATTTTCCAAGGTTTATATTTTTTCAGTAAGCCAACTATAAGCTAGGAGTAGACAAAAGTGGCTGGCTTTAGCCAGTATCCCTGTTTAGTCCAAGGTTATAGCTATTATATGTGCTTCTTCCCAAATTCCCAAATATTACATGTACATTCTTCCCAAATTCCCAACTTACATTTAATTCTTCCCTAATTCCCATTTATTATATTTATTTCCTAATTATCAACAATTATATGCAATTCTTTCGTAATCCAGCAGACAGCAAGCTGCACCCAGGTGACATAACTGCATTAAATCATTCTATACTTAGACAGCTCAATATGCAGCCAACTGCATTAGTAGTTTAAAGCTCTGTGGATTTCCTGGAATCATGTTGCTTTGTTTCAACAGGTCATTCACACAAAAATTGATCCTGCTACTTTTGCAAAAGAGTTAAGCAATTTCCTCGCATAATTGCACGAATTCCCCTCAGGAAATTCAAAGCCATCTCTATGCTCAAGTAATGCAGACATTAATTTCATTATTCTTTACAATTCTTCAACTAGCACCACAATCTGATCAAGAATACGACAATTTGAGCCACAGAGCTTTATTCCTTTCTGTCAGCTCTTCCTCCTGCTGGTGAATTTCTTCTTTTTTCTGTCGGTTCAAAGAGTGCCCCCCTTGGAGACAAGTCTGGTTTACTTGGAGGACACCTCTGCAAGTTCTTATCACCGCCATAAAAGCCTCGACAAACGTAATGAGGACGAAGTGTCTCAGGTAAGGAGCATATCAGTCAACACAGGTGCTTGCATAGGGCCAATAAGCGCCATACAGAGACAAGAAATTGCTCTGATTGTTTACTCCCACATACAGTGTACAGAGACGATGTATACGCTTGCAGTCCATTAAACATAAAGACGTATGTGTCATACACTAGCCTTTGTTAGGTGTACATTTAATGGTTTGCTTTCTTCCTACAACGAAGAGGAGACGCGACCAATTAGTGCAAGTAACACATACAAGGTCTCGAAGCACACATGACCTGCCCAGGGCAAACATGATCACAGATATAGTGTGGTGTGTTCCAATTTAGGTCTACGGTACAACCCACGTGAATACTACATATGTACATATGCTATATGCACAGCAAAACAAGGGTGACTCAAATGCGGGAAGATAGAATATTGACACCACAAATGCAAGCAGAAATTGGCCAAATTTCCTATTGTTAAAGGAAACGGGTCTATCTGCCAACAGCTCAGATTTACCATAACTAACAGTCTATCCTTTACGACATGTGGGAGGAGAAGTCATTTCATAAGTGGAGAAAGCTGACGGTTGCCATTATAGCTAGCTCAATTTCCCCATGCTCATAATCATAGCAGTGTCAGGCACGATGTGTACACTTTAAACTGTACGTGCCATGCACAGCACAATCATGCTAGAGGGTAACTTCCTCTTCTAGGACTGACACTGACTTGTCGATTTTTTTGGAGAGGACCTCAACTGAAACCAGTCAGGTGAGGACCTCTTCATTTCGTCTATTTGCCTATTCTAATGATCTCATTCCAATATGAGTCATGTTTACTATGAAAACCACGCTCCATACTATAAGAAAACTCAAAATTTTTGGCGAGAGCAAACATGCCCTGTGTGACTTTTTCTCCATAATATCAAAGCTGAAATTCAGACAGTTGGGGGGGGGGGGGAGGCAAAAAGATCAACAAAGGAGAGAACTGTCTAAATAAGCATTTTGTAGGCAAGATAGCAGCATATATGTGTCATGGCCCTGCATGAGCTATTCTTAGACCCATGGAGGAGGAGGTGTCTATCTTAATCATGTCACAGGCATATAGGTCACATACACATTGCGGTGTGTTCAAGTGGAACTCACCAGGAAAACTATCCCACGCAATATGACCAAGCATGAACTGCGTAACTCACACCTATAACAAGGGTAACATTGATCTGCTAAGGGTGTTACACTGGTCACATATCAATACAGATCGATGCTAAGGCAAGCAGATCAATAGGGGTGTGACACTGCATGTCCTACATGACAATATGAGCTGGATGGCGCATGACAACCGGGGTGAGAATAACAGTTGGACATGTGAGGGAGATCTGGCTGCCTGCCTATCAGCCTGCCTGTCAAAGCTAATGCCGCCATTTCTAGGAGCCCACAATAAGCTGTTGTAGGATACCGACTCTAAGTATAGCTGGCTAGAGTAGGTAACAATAAACTCACCGCCATCAATATGTCTTGGACCTCTGGGTTGTCTTGAAACATGCTGGTCTGCTTGAGTAGGCTCCGATAGATAGAAGAACAAAGGCGAAGGAAAGGAAGACGGGAAGAGCTCCGAGCTAAAGAACAGGAGACACTAGACTGGTGTCTATGCGCTTATGACTAAGAGTTTTACATGGCTGGATCTGGCAAGCAGCAATATGGCAGGTAGGCTAAGGCGAGCCTGTTGGACAAGACATGCCCGGGCACACTTGGCATGCTGCGTCACCGAATCAAAGGAGACGCGGATTAGCTCTTGGCTGGGGGACACCTTAATAAGTCCTAACACATATGGCCCTCCTTATCGTGTATGCTGCTAAAAACTTGACCATGGCCAGGTATAGCCAACAGTACAACAAGGTGGGCTGTTGACACAAGAGCTTTTCCCCCATCCTCTCTTTGCCATCGTTTTCTTTCTGCAGCAACTTCGCCTACTCGTGTTCGCATGACAGCCATGACTGCACTGACATATGATACAAACAGCACGCTGCGCAACATTCATATATGATCAAACAGAGAAGCAGCAGAAAACCATAAAAGCATCTTTGCTAGACTCTCAGGAGCAAAGACGGCACGAAAGCCACAGACAATGGCAAGAAAAACCCCTTCTTTGTGGAAGCCTCTATGTAAAATGACAAAGCTTAAAGAGGCAAACATCCGTGAATCCCTGCTATATAATTCATGGGCCTAGACTGCTGCTGCAGAATGAAACAGTGCAAAGGACCTAGTGCAAAAGGACTAGGCATGCAGAGCATAGACGGACACAAGCGGAGATGCCATTTTATATGGTGGGATACAAAGGGTGAAATGATCAATCAGGAGGAACAATGGGCCCGGTGACATGGCCCACTCCAAAGCATTGTGGCTCCATGGAACATTGATCACAGGCGCACTTAAGACAAACACAGCATGGCCACATGGACTGCAATTGGCCAGGCTAATGAGCACCTGAAGACTAGCCACAAATCAATGGCATCAATTTGGCACTAATGAAACCATAAAGGCCACAGGGCGGAAATGACCAAGGTGCTTTCCTGCAGGCGGCAGCAGCCACGGCTCTCGGACAACTGACCACTGGCCAGTCATCAGCCAGTCCATAATCCCCTGTCATACGTATGCATAAAGACCTGTGCGCAGTCCCACTCGCAATTACTTATTGCCCCAAATCGCCCCAAAACAATGAAAGGAGCATTTCTGGTGAGGCTGGGCAATTCTTTGCAGTTGGCAGGTCAATAACTCTCCCTCAATACCCCATTTCCAGATGGCATCAAGCAGTCAGCCGGGGACATGATTCTATCTGCCAGTGGGCTTGTCAGGTGTCCACTGTTTGTCACATTCAAGCGTCAGAGGTCAATCTGCCTCATGTGGCCCACAATCACGGAATCCGTGATAAATGAATTCTGTCAACAGAATCACAGTTATTGTTTCAATTATAGTGCACAGATGAGAAAGCACACACCCATCTACTATAACTGTGCAATAACTGTCCAATTGCATAATGATATCATCCGCTATCAGAACGATCATCATTTCAATTGTAATGAAAATATAGGTTGACAGAGCTTATATACCATATGAAGAAAAAAACTACATAGCCTCTCAAATGATACAAACGATTTCATTAACAACAATCCTCAATCCACGAGTGTCAACAATCAACATTAAAGCCAGGTTGATGAAAACATTACACCGTACAACAATGTACAGGTGAGATATTGTCAGTCTTCACCATAAAAGACATTAATTTGCCAGCAGCGCCATAAAAGTTGTTAGGTGTATCATGATACGCTGCAGCAATTACACAGGGAGGTGAGAAACATGAAGACCATACAGAGCTGCGGCTGAGAATTCCCAGGTATCTGGAGAGAACAAATTGCAAGGAAAAAGCTATTAAAGCTGTGAGAAAGCTATATCAAGTCTCTCAGTCTGATGCTGGTGCAATCTAAGCCATACCATTGTGGATGAATCTCCGAGAAAGTGGTGTGAATGGAGGAGAGAAGCAGTGAGATGCAGAAAGAAGCAGTGAGAGACGGTGACTGGTGTATTTGGAGGGAGCCTGCAGCTGACAGGGCCTCATTACTGCACCTGCTACCTCTTCTCCATCTCATTTGCCATGTAATCAAATTGCAAATTTTCACCGTTCATGTTTATTTCCTCCAAAAAAAAAAACTAATTTCATTTGAAGAGTTTACAAACTTACTCATTGTTGAATTAGCTCAAGAGAAACCAGGCTATTTTGTGACATCCACGACATGACAGATAATTTTCCGGTCAAAGACCATGTGCACCTCACTCGGCTCAGCAGAGACACAATGGGCGAGAAAACTGCTCAAATCATTAATTAGGAATTCTTTTATAGACGATGCTAGGACTAAGGCTCCGGTGCTTTCATTTATATCAGTTATTACAATTACCTACAAACTAATGGCCCTGTTTCGTCAAGCCTCCACAGCCCTATTAGCTTGGCTGTCTTCCACATGACTGAACGATGTCATCAATTCTACAAATTGACACCAAATTATCTTATTTTTCAACGCCCGTAGCCAAAAAGTGATGTAGTCAAATCGAGTGGCCTGCGTGCAGACATCCAACATAGTTTAATGCTGCTTTAATCCCCACTCTAATATTCCAGGCACATTGTACCATTGACCTATAACTACAGCAATATGTTATCCGAAGAGGACACATGACTATTGATATTGCAATGTGGTATTTGTCAGCAATTTCACCCTGTGTACACTGAGCTATGCATGTAAAAACCTCATTTGACATAGATTTAGACACAGAACTGAATAAACTCCAGGGCATCCATTAAATCGCACATTGTTGAGTTAGCATTCTGAGGGCCTAACAGTGCTGTAACCGATGCTCGACATACTTGTGTGACACCCAACATTTGGCAAACCAATTCATCCCCAATTACGCATATTGGGAGCAACCCAGCCCTGGAACTATTGCTTGTGTTTAACGCTGTCTGCAACTCTAGGCAGGGGTCCTAGCTCTGAGGCAGGTTAGGTTGTCCAAGCAGTAGGGGCAGCTTGCCTTGCCAGCATAACACGAATAACTCCGGTAATACGTAGACGTTGAGCAATGACACGGGAGACGTTTGTTCATGTATTATGTGCAGGGTCCACGTAGTAGGTCTTGTCTTAGACAGGAGGCCTAGTACAAGAGTATATGGGTGGGCGGTGGCCCTTTGCAAGGCCAGCAGCAGAATATACAACTATAGTATCTGTAAGCTTGCAAGTGAACCCAAAGAGGACCCAAAGAGGACCCAAAGGCTGGATCAGTTGCTGGCTGACCTCGGGCACTTGCAGGTGTGTGTACCTCAATTGATCCCTATGTGATCACAAATCAATTAGGCTCCGCGGACTGGCCTCACAACTGCAGACAAAATGCTGGCCGCTTGACCCTGCAGCCATACTCTTGACCATACTGCGGACGGCCAAGTGGTTAAGCAGTCCAATGAGCAGCCCAGGTGAGTACCAATCAGCCGTGGACAGCGCTGGCCACAGGTCAGTTGAACAGCAGTACATTCCGCTAGAGGACGCCCTCATCAATCATGGTGAAGAAGAGAGGCAGATAGTAAACAGAGGGCGTGACTGGGGGGTCTGACCCTCGCCCCTTCACCCCACACATCTCCCAACTCAACTATCTACCCTTATCTCATTGCAGCATCCTGCAGCACCCCGGCCACCGTCAAGCTGATTGTTCAAACTGCAGCTCCTCTTGCACCAGGTTGTCTTCCCTGGTTACTTCGCTTCCTGAAGGGCTGTGTTCCAGCTTTTCCCTCCCCAATCATTCATCAACATGGTTAGTTTGCTCTACCCCCCTCGATTCACCCCATGAACTAAACACACCCCTTCAATCGATGTAAGGGATGCAACCTTGAATGTCAGCTCTACTCCAGGTCCCTTCCTTGTGAAAAAATGCCTCCCCTGTTTTTCTTTATCTCCTTTTTTTTCCTTTCTATTTTGCGCAAAGGGCAGATAATGATTTGGCTGCTGTGCTGTGTGAGGCTGGCTCTGCAACAAGTCATGCGTGAGTCGCCGTTTCATGACGTGAGGATATATTCAGACTCACCACATTGATCGTAATGACCACTGATCCATAATCCTGTTTAAGCTGAATATCATGTCCTATTGATCTAGATTGTATAATGAACTTAGCAATTTAGCCTCGTTTGCGAATGGCAGAAAAATATTTTCGTCACAATAACAAAAACAGCAACCCATGAGAACAACGACATAGGGACAGAATTGCACTTGGACATCTTTTGTAGCTTTTGTTAAATTCCAGGGTTGCAGAAGCTGTTGGTTTTGGTAACCAAGGAGAGATTCGTTACAGCTGTCTTAAGTGTTATGAGAGGAAAACAAACGCTGTTATGAAAATAAATATTGATGACTCCTCTCCTTTTGAAGCTGTCTTAATCCATAAAGCCAGGCTGGCATAGAGGCTGCCATAGCATAGAGGAAATGTGCAAGAGCATGTTGCCCAACACTTGAGGGTTCATTGAAGCGGAATCCTTAATACCACACAAATGGTGCAGAATAGCTAGTATCGAGAAACCTGTTGAGTCGAGTATAAGGCAAACACACAAGTTAAGAGGGGCTAGCTGCTTTGAATGAGGAATGTGAATGAGAGATCATACCTGGTCAGACATGTCTGCTGGTGGTGGTGGTGGATCTACACTGGACATCTGCAGAGCCGTGTGGCTGGTGATGTGAGCATGGGAGCAAGCTATGCTGTCACTCTGCAGATGTGACCTGCCCCTGCTACTTCCACAAGGCATGGGCTGGCTGGCTTGTGGTTTGCCCAGCAGCAGGCCATCACTAGGCAACATGGGTCTGCCAAAGTGTTACTTAACCCTGCAGGTGAAACAACTACCTGCTTTCGGTGTAACAAGTAACCATTGTAAATAATCATCAATTAATCACGCAGACAAAAAAACATTTCATATGCATTACTGTGTAACACACAACTCCCATACAAGGCCCTTCAATTTACTGTGTATAAATAAGTCAACATTAGTAGGGCGATCAGTTTCCAATTGGTCTTTTGTAGGGGAAGATTTCTAGCTTATTTATGCGCCCTTGTTGCATTGTGCAGAGCAAAACATCCTTGACATCCCCCATAAGGGAATACATCATTGCAGAGGAATTTAAGGCAACTATTCGGCAGGCAGGGTCATGCACAATCGGCCTGTGTGTCTCACTTGCCCACAAATAATGCGCAGCTATGTGTTGGCCAGGTAACTAGCAGAGGATCCCTTGATCGCCTCCACACAAATACACCTGGCACAACAACATAGCAAAAACAGAGGGAGAGAGAGGCTTGGATCAATAGAGGCAGACAGCCCAAGATACAACAACTGAGGAATGAGGGCCCAACTAAGAGAGGAAAAGCTCACCTTCATCATGTCCTCAGGTCGTGCTGCATTCATGTCGAAAACTCGAATGGCAGATTAGAACAAGGGCCCATCCACTAGTGTGCCTAGGCGCACTGGGTAAATATGTAGACTGGAATACTAAGCTTGTTTTCTTTTCACTTTGCATGCCATGACTTGCTTGAGTGTGCCTTCTCAAACAAACGCCCGTCCCCTGTCCCCTTTCTTGGGGGGGGGCTGTTAGCACTACACTTTAAATGCCATCCTAGCAGAGACCAAGGTTGGAGCCAATGAGAGGAGGGGGGGGGGGGGGTTAGATATATAAGAAACCCCCCCCCCCCCCACATAACCCTACCTGGGTCCCCACTGCCCTCCTCTGTTGACTTTCCCAGTCATATAGGCCCAGCAGAGGCCCACTCTGCTTACCTGCTAAACAATGCTCTACAAAGCACAGCCTTAGCACCAACATGACCCATCAGTATCTAGAACTGAGGAATTTTTCTTTCCTCTCTTACTTTTCTGCCAAACTACTACTCACTGGAAGAATGGTGACAGCAGCTTAGCCAGGTCAGAACAACAGGTTCCCTTGACACACTTGGCAATTATAGAAGATAAATTGTGATGCCAGTCATGACTGAACTCTGCGAAGAGGACAGTTTGTTGTCTTGGGTCAAACTCTCCTGCCATTGTCCCTATAATCCACAATATTTGTACACCCTGGGTTATCCAGTCTTGGCCTATTCAGATTTTATAGCTCTGGATGTATCATGCGATATATGAGACTAAAGGTCTAACAGCCATCAACCACACTTGGTATATATTAGATGAATTTCTTGGTGTATGAGCAATGCAAACATGCAAACAATCATACCTAGGCAAATAAAACTTGTGCGAATAATTCCCCAAATATTTCAAGGTGTCCACAATACATGTTTACTATACACTATACACAATACACAGCCTTTCACCCAGAAATTCTACGAGTAAAGATATTAGAAGGAGAATCGGTTAATGCCTCAAATAGAGACAAATAGAGATTTAACATCATCTTATGTATGTCAGGCACATTATGACTAGGGAATAGAATGGGACATTTTCCTTTGTCTATGTGACTGATTACAGCCCAGCGATTACATTGCTCCTTAATGACTCGATTATTACCTTCTAAAACTTCAATATTCACTAGAGTGACGTCAACATTAATAATCTTCCAACAGCGTGATTAACACTCCTTACATCACACATACTTTGGAAGCACGTATTCAATCTGCTTCATTAATCAACTGGTTTAATCCAAACGAACAAAACAGAATTTTACTATTTTAATGGCATTCACGTGTTATGAATGATCAACTGTCAGCGGCTTACAAATCTAGCTTACACATGCAAAGAGCATGATTACAAATTCAAAGAAATTAGACAAAACCTCAATAAGGATCAGCCCGTTAAGCAGGGATAAGGAGAAAATCTTAAGTTCAAGCTGAAGCCTAATGGGTCTGCAGGAGGCGTGCAGACGGCGTTTGAGGCCAGGTTATGACAGCAATATCTCTTATCAAAGGGCGAGGGGAGTTGGGTGCTTTGAGAGGGCCTCATGAAAAGGACCTTCAGGTCTCCTGGCTCAGCCTGCTAGGGAGACCAGAGGAGAGCCAGGTCTCTTGGTGGTTCCACTCAACTTCAATCAAACACGGCCTTGCGCAGGGTGGGTGGCTAGGGAAAGGGGGCAAGGGTGATCAAGATTCTGCAAAGCCAATTCTCTTCCCACATCTCCTTGTAAGATTAAAGGATCACAGCTGTCTCAACCATTCAGCACAACATTTGGACAATGATTATTGTCGCCCTGGGAATTCTGATGATCCCTCTACCAATTCAACTGGTACGGGAGGTTTCAAATAAACAAGCAATAAGGTGCCAGCTCCTGCACAGGGTGTATAATGCAGGGCGCAGCAATGTCCTTGGCCAAATCCTTAATTCACCCCTGCTTGAATGTTAATGAGACAGATGCACCAAAAAGCGTGTCACTGGAAAGTGCAGACGTTTTTTCTTTCTTTTAACGCTTGGAATGCCAAAGACCTTGGCAGCCGCGTGTGCTTTTTCACCACCAAATTGCCTCTTCATAAATTTTAATTAAAATATGAAATACAAACGGCAATTAAAGACAATGCAAAACGCCGGGAGGGGCGGAAATTGCTGTGTCCAGGCAGGCTAATCGTTGTGGTCCGACACCTGAAGCAGGTCCACGTGTTTGAGTTGATGGATCAGAAGATGGGCAGAAAGCCTGCGATTGAAGACCTAATAGATAACACAGAGGCCCCAGCTGCTGGCCATTAATTAGGTAGTGGGCAAAAGGTAAACACGCTGTGTCTTTTTCCTGCCTAGCAGCTACTTTCCAAGCTCGGCAGCCATGGCGTTTATGTTGTCTATGCAGGTAATTCGAGCTGCCCTAGACACAAGCATCTCATGGTGGGGGAAGGTGGGCAGAGTCGATCCATGAGACCAAAGAGGTGAGCACTTGATCCCAGTGCATAATCAGCACCAATAATGAACACATAGGTGGCGGTGTGTGTCTTGTACGAAAGGCTCTGGGCAACTACCTGAGGACAAGCTGAGGCCGGAGGGCGGCTCCAGCACATCACAGACACTGCCTCGACTATAAACACGATTGAGACGGATAGGTCCCCGGGCAAAATCCCTCTACACAAGACTGTGGAGCAGCACACAAGCCAGTTGAGGCACAGCAGGACTTTGTAGTGGCGTCGGATGTCACGAGTCTAGCGCTGAATATCTAGGTCATCCGGATTCGGACCTCCCCCATCCTGCGGGCTTGATCAGCCACTGAAGTAACTGAAAACCCTATGTTCTCAGCAAGTACACAAGCAGGTCCATCCATCTGTTTAGCCTAGCTATCTTTAGAATAGCAGCTGGCCAAGTGGTCCTATAATGCTGCTGATGCTGCTCCTGCTGGTGATGTACGTATACAGCCATCATGTTCTTCCCCTCGTTCTTAACTCTCTCAAGGACCAAGAGATGTCTGATGGTAAAGAGATGACATGACAGCAAATGCCGTCTCACTGGGCCGGATTGTCAGATAAGACGGCTGCATGGCTTCAACAGGTTTGATCATGGCTTTGCCATCCGGCTTTCCTCCCCATGCTGGCGCAGCATCAGCACTCACCACATACACTAATCTAGTCCCGCTAAATGGGTTTAGGATGAGCACGGCTGAAACAAGCGCTGTAATAAGCTTACCTTCGTCATGGACTGCTTTGCTGCCTAAATAGATCTGCGAAGATGAGCTGACAGAGTCTACAAGTGCAGGACGTGCTGAGTGTCAGAGAGACTGGGAATCCTGTCAATCTGACAGTCTGCTCAACTCCTACTGCAGCTTCCCCACTGCTCACTAACGAGGGACCCCATCCAATCAGCTTCCCCCATGATCACTTTTATAGGGCCCATGTTAAGTCATCTGCTCCGATAGCAAACCACGGGGGGTGATCATCTAGGCAGGGCCAGGCAGGCAGTAAACGGCGGTCATGGCCAAAGCAGCAAGGGATGCGCTCTCTAGATCTTTACTACACCTGACTGTTCTGGCATCCCAGTGGCTCAGCGTCCCTGGGCACCATGTGTTCAGGGTTAATATGATTCCCTGGCACCTGACGCACCTATCGCCGAACCCCTAGTCCATCATTTGAAACATAAAGCAGGTTAACATCATACAGGTTTGTAGCATTAGCATTGCCTGGCATCTACTGTCGCTGTTGTAGTGAAGACCCACCGAAGTTTGCAGGTAGGCAGGTAAGCGGGTAGGGTACGACTCGTGCTCCCCCATCCCCTTTCAACTTTCTCTCCCCCCCTAACCAAGAAACAGAACACTAGCAAGCAGCAGACTCACACACGCCGTGCTAAGGCCATGCTCCACGCTTAATCTGGATCGCAGCCTTCTGTCAACAACTGCCAGCTACAAATTGCCGCCGCGGACAAACCCTACTGAATAATGATCTCAACTTACGTGATCATTCATAGCTGGGACTCGGTGTGTTCCTTCCTTCTACTTGACGACCGTAAAGATGGAAATAGATGAGACAGACAAAAGATGCGGCAGCAGCAGCAGCAGAGTTGAGTAGAGAGCAGCAGCGTGGTATAGTAGTGATGAGGAGGCAACGAGTGAGACTGGTGCAGGAGGATGCAGGGCGCTGGTGGCGATGTGGTGGTAGTAGGCGCCTCCCCTTCAACTGGGACAATGCGCAGCTCCCACCAATACACCCATCATTATCATCATCACCATCATCATCATTACTCGCATCGCTATCATCCCCATCACCCTTTCACTGTTTCCACTGTTGTTTGTGCAACATGTTTCTCTCATCCCCCTGTCAACACATTGTCACATACTGTCACAGAGGCACACTCTTTTGAGTCTCGGCTAAACTACACACAATATGCCTCGCAGGTGTATTGATATGTCACCTGTTTGATTCATATGCGCTCCCTTGAATTGAACCCTGTGATCTGGCTGCCTATAGATGCTTCTAGGATGTATGCAAAGCCCAGATCAGAGTAGAAAAGTTGCACCAAGATCACACAGCACCTTAGTCTAGCTGCAGTCTCAGCAGCCAGGCCTATCAGCAGAGGATGAGCACCGTAATCTGGGGGGAAGTAAAGCTTTTCATTTGCCTTTGAACAGACAGGAAGTGATATATTCCCAGAGGAAGAACTTAGTGGTAGTCTGAGTTTAAAGTCGCGTTCATCTGCCTTGAACAAACGACGTAGATCACGCCAGATCAACATTACAAGACGGATGCCTGTTCCAAGTCTGTTCCCTCAGCATCTGAGAGGGCCCTGCTGCAGCAGCCAAACGACATGCACCATGTCAGGATGTAAACAATGCATGTCATGCAGCCTCAAATTGACAGCATCCTCCTACCCATCAGCAGAATCCTGATACTCCGATACATAACTCTATGCACACACATATATTATATATTAGCAATTCCAGCACATCGTTTATCGCTATCTATCAACTTGATCCGGTTTGTAGCCTCATACATGCTAGCCTATTCATTTGGGTCAACTTTCTGCATTAGCATCCTAATCGCCTAAAAGCATAGCGAGTGCACTTCTTTATCCCATCAAATAATCATTTTACATATGACTTCTATATATGAAGAGGTAATAAGTTAATTGTATAGGCATCTCATGTCAAATTATCGCTGCCATCAAGATATAAACAACTCTTAGGAGACCAAAGAAGCTAAATGTAATGAATCACTCTCTTTACTTGATTGAACAAGATTTGATAAAGAAGCAGGGACCGGTTATTAAAGACAAGCATCCGGTAATCTTGGGAATAAGGATGCTTAGGAGACGAAGAAAAAAAATGCGCTGCTCTGGGTGTCCCCCCTCATGTTTAGTGCAGTACGGCCCTTTTGAATGGAGCAGTGCCAGTGCACCTTACTTGAGTGGTGTTGGGAATGCTACAGGAGAGCTGTGTAGAAAGACACAGAGCAAAGCATGGCATTTACAAGATGGATCTGCAGCAGGTATTATAATTATTGATTGGTGGACACAATGCCTGACTTCTGCTTTGATAAACAGCCCCAACCTTACGCAAACAGTTGAAACGGTTTGTCATCCTCGGTGCCTAATGCGTTGGCAAACTGGCCAGGTCCCCAAAGTGACAAATGCCAAGTCAGGTCCACGTGACCTAGCTGTTATGTGGGGGAATTGAGGGAAAAAAAGCTGTTGCTATGCCATTCTCATCAATGTCATCATATGATAAGAGATCAAATTAGCATGGGCTATGGTCACGTTATCACCACAGAACAAATATACCCGATGCACATACATTTCCTGATAGCAGCGGCTCACAACCAAAGAGCATGGAGTGTATAAATTGGCTCTGAGTGATGAGGAACTAAAGCTTTCAGAACACAATATGTATTGAGACTTTAATGTTGAGCTTTTAGAATCCCAGCATCGGTGTATGGGGCTCTTTGAAATACACGACGTATGCAAATTGCTGAAGTTACACATGTGTTACCCCAGGGTGTCTACATGTGCTGTGATCCATGAGAAGCTAATCTGATGTGAACTAACCTTCAAAGCTGTCCTTATGCACAAACCATGCAAAACTAAGCCACCTTGCCTGCTTTTGTCTAAAACACCATATGCAGCGCAATGTTGAATGTCACAGGCCTAGCTGTCACATCTTGATCTATTGTTGTAGCTTCAATCAGGTGGTTCACATAAAATTCATAGGAGTTTGGTGAACAAAACAGAGGGAGGCAGGCAGCAGTTCTCAGAGTCTCACACAAGACGTAGCATCATCATTGTCATTATCATCAACAGCAGCAGCAGCAGCAAAACTTTCTATTGCTCCTGGCTGGTGCAGTTTCCAAAAATGTCCCCACATTTGTTGCAGACGTGCTTCTACCTTCTAATGAAGCGACACCTCACCCAGCAGTTTTTGGTTTAAGATTCAGGCACACAATAGCTAACGAGTGCAACTTCATTTGGATATTGCCGCAGCATTTCAAGCGGAGATGCAACCAGCTGTCATGCCACACGAAAACACTTTTTGTTTATTAGGACATTTCCCATCGCGTTCCTGTCTCACAGCTTTTAGCATTGTGCATCTGAGCGCTAACAAGGCAGTTATTAAGAGTAATTATACAGGTGTCCGGAAGCATCCATTGCCAAGGCAGTTGCCATGGGGATTACCTTATATCTTCCTTCCTTGGATGCTGAGGCAAGAGCACTGACTTCCTGTTCCATCATTTAATAATGCAAATTAGGTTAATTACATTACCGTTAATTATATTATCATACGACCATGCTCAGGTATCTATCATTAGATAACAGGTGAGATAAGCAGACTGGTAAGAGGCAAAGAACCATTTACCGTCTACTAAGACAAATATGATACACAAAAATAATATAAAAGACACAATATACAGGCATTAGAAGACAAGAAAAACACCTGGGATTTTTACCAAGCAAAACACTCGTCTGATGTCTTCACCAAAGAAGTTTAAACAGCAAGCCATAAAAAATCAAAGGCAGGTGAAATAACAAGGTCCAGTGACATTTGCACACAGACACAGACTGACAAGTGAGCTGGCTTTGTTTCCCAATTTCTCCAAGACAGACACGAACACAGGATAAGATGTCTTGACCCCAGGCAGAAATTCTTCAGCAGCAGGAGCAGGAGGACTCCTTGCACAACGCTACTTGCTCGTTGTGGAAATGTCTTGCTGGGCTGCTTGCTAAGTTACATGAATAGCTGACAGGATCTTGTTGTAATAATCAGCTAATAATAAAGGCCAAGAAACTTTCTTGTTGTTCTTCAGCCCAGGTGTTAATATCCTCAAACCATTTATCTTCTTTTCCATTGCCTCATAGGCTTTCCTTACCTGTAATGTTTGTCTGAAAGTTTATGTTGCTGATAATTTCATGAGAGTATATGTCATTTAATTGGAAACCGAATCAGTTCTCTTCTCTTGGGCAGGTGTGGATCAAACATCTACAATTTTAGTTGGTGACACCTGCACCTGGATCGCATTATGTTTATGTAGCCAGAAAAGCTGCATATTCTAGGATGACAATAAAAAGTCAGATAATCAGGGAAATTCATGCATGCTCTGCATGCTCACCTGGGCCACATCAAATATCAAATAGGTTCATAAAGAAATCAAATGGAAAACAACAACTGCTCATAAATGCTACATCATAATGCAGCCATACATTTGCAAGAGAGCACATCAATGACTGTAACACACATCGATCACTGAAGTTTCATGTATATTTCATGCATAGAATATACATGCACTTTTTCCACATTTACATAACAACACAAAAACACACAAAAAAGGCTGATCTACTAAGCTGTCGCTTTTTGTAACATCCATGGCACACTTATCCGCTCAACAGGCAACACTATAGCCAGTCCAACCATGCCAGATTCTTGTACTTTATGCCAAGACATTTGTACTTAGTGCAACAATACGCTGACACGTGTCATGAATTGATGCAATGCTGCAGCGCATAGAACATATTAACCAAACATGATAACAGCTGTTAATAAATACCCTCGTTGTTAGATTTGTTAGATGTAAGTAAGCAAATGAAACGTTGTAGTTACATGTTAAAGAGGTTTGTATTAGTTGTTAGATGTCAGACAGAGCTAGAGAAAAAGAGTAAGGAGTCACCACAAGGAGGAAATAGATGCTCCACACAGGTTTGAAGAAGTAAGAGCGGAGAAGAAAGAGCATAGAAGAAAGAGCATAGGATGGCTTACCTTCATGACAGCTTTTATATTATTGACTTGACCCAGGTAGTGCTTGATAGGCGCAGTGAGAAAGAATCGCTGCTAGCTTTCACTTCAGACCTGTCACAAAGTTACAAATATGGCCACCATCAGATTCATCATCATTCAAACGACCAGGTATTGCTATAAACAGCCGATACAGCAGAGGGATTCCACATACAAAATGAATGTATTTTACATGTATACAAGTGTGCTTGATTGCTTGTTTTTTTACCAGGCATATTAAAAAGCATGTGTGCTGTTGTGGCTATGCTATCATGGATGAGTAGTGTGGTATGAAATGGATTCAGAGGAGAGATACTTGCAAGGTGCAGCAGCAGCGGTGTATACAAACTTATATTAACGATGCTTTTCATGAATAAAAACCGAGTCGATATGATGGCAGATAATAAGCGTATGAAGCAAAGTAGCTATCCCTACAGCAGCCCCTCTCAGTTAGGCATCCTTCACACTTCAACATTTAGGCACTCTTATTTCTAAGCCTAAGCCATTAACAGCTTTATGACAGCATTTACTTAAGTGACACCACCCCATTTTGATTTCACTCAACTGCTAACTTCCGCTTTAATTGATATTTTATCATGGATAGGTGTCAAAATCTTAATTGCATTGCGTTTTTTTATGATCCATTCAAAAGAATACAATCGACTTAGGCCACTAATCAAAAGCTAAGCCTTGTGACTTTTAGTGCAATTTATATTGTGAATTGCCATTACAGTCAATGAGGAATAAATGCCAAGGCGATCGTCAGATCATGACGTTTATATTACAAGGAAATTAACTTTTTCTCAACAAACATGAATCTAGGCTATTTATACACGCAGGGCCATTAAAAGTGTACTTAAATGAGAAGTTCTCACTTGACAACCATAGAGAGAGCAGCGAAAATAGAGACTAGATTATATTAATGTATTAACGCCCATATCTAAGTGCAACAGAAAAACAACTCATGCAGAATATAATGCAAATATATTGTGATCAAATATGATAATTACGGGTGACCTCCATCACGTTTCCATGGCGACCAGTGACCTCTATCTATTTCAAAAGTGAGCGATTTAACTATTTAGTTGGGATCAAAGGCAGTCAATTGTTGCAGAGAAAGGCACGAACAAAATGATAGATAATTTGATGGCAATTACACACACCCCGTTCTGTGTCATAAACAAAGTCGCACTGCATAACGTGACATTTCGAAACAGTTTTATGCCCCGAGAGTCCACAATGCCCTACATTAAACAGGGTGACTTTGAAAAGAGTCCCACTGAAAGCTTATCACAATACGACAGTTAATTTTTTTGAGCCATGTCCAAAAAGATCGTTGCCAAAATATCAGATTGTCTGTCTGTGTACTTTAATGGGATGTAATTGCTTGCCTAGCAACAGCGTCAACATGATGCAGGACGTTGCATGGCCAGATAAAACAATATTGGAACATTACTCTCTCTCATATTTGCCTGGCCTGATGAAATGTTATTGTATAATGTCACCAACACCATTACTCATCTATTGCCCATACACTTTTAATGGGCACATTTCACCCATGCGGGCACCGCTCGTCAATTTCAGTTTCAGGGAGAATCATATGGGGCTCCATGTTTACTCCATTCAATTTCTTACTTTACCCAAACAATAGGATGCATGCTGCTTGTAACTAATGCCAGGTGAAATGTTTGTCCCACATGTCTACCTTAAACAATTTCCGCATTAACAATTATCGAACAAATTATTCGCCGTAGCTTGGCAACCTCACAACAAACAAAGCTGATCCAACATACAAGAAAAAAAAGCATATATGCGCAATACAACATACAGTAAAAAATAAACTGCATTAGGACAGCAAGACGAAGTGAAGGCAGCAACAACAGCAGCACCCATGCGCCCCCTGTAGGATTGTCCCAGCAACCAACTCGATCTCCTGGTGTTCTGACAACTCGCCTCCATAACACATAGCAACAGGACATGAGATCAACTTGTTAAGTAGAATCCCCATTTGTCTCAAAACCGCAGTCTAAATAACTACGAAATGCATGAATCACTACTCTCTAGATTCTATATCAACACTAACAAATTTACTCGGTACAAAAGCACTGGCTATTATTATCGGCTTTGCAAATCGTTGCCATAGCAACCAAATAGAAACACTACCAAGAATCAATTGCTTGAAATTGTAGACCATTAAACCGAGTCTGCAATATGCACAGAAGCAATTACCTCGCAAAAAGCACTGTTGAGAGCAATTAGACGAAGTGGGACAAGTATTGTTGTGAATATTGGATAGAAATGTCAGCAGTCACATTGGCCTGACAGGGGATATGACCCCGCCCCTCGTCTCATCATGTCATCCACCCTCCCCGGGCCTCCTACATGAGAGAAATATGTGAAAATGCATATTCCATTCCACGCCATGATAGCGATGCAACAGAGACAAAGATATCAGGTTGCCAGATCACATACACAAGATATCCTCTCCTGTAGTTATAATATCAAGACATCGATCCCTGAGTACCACATGACACATACCTGTTGCTGTTGACAACAGTTGCCATGGAAGCAGGCGACAACAAGCCAGAGACAATCTGTGGCCAATTCTGTCTTTTGTCACAAAGCTTCATATATAGTTGCTAGAAAGCTTTGTATTCATTATTCATGATGTTTTGCAAAGTGAAAGGCTTTGAAATATGCTACTTCAATAGTGTTCTCAGGTCTCCATGGAAATTAGGTGGGACCTCAAGGTCATCAAAGTATGATCAAAGCAGACCACGTCATGCCCTTCAAACAACTCGAGTTTGGTTTAAATGTTGGGAATTCTTCAGCCAAAGCCCACATCATGCAAAGCATAATGGATCACCAAGATCTTGTTACCAAACAAAGATTGTGGTCAAGATGGCAAGGGGAGATTTACAGTCCAACATTGAACAAAGCTGGACATTGAGAGGCTAAAAGAGAGCTGGACATATCAAACAAACAAGAAGGGGGGGGGGGGGGGTCAGGTGTGAGTGGACAGTTTGCCCAGTCCTCTGTCCACGACCTAGCTCAATCGAAACGTTCTCCAATTATGTTAGGACCTTTATTTGCCCAGCAGTGCTCCAACAAACACTCTGTATTGACAAGTGAGGAGGCCGGAGTTAACCAGCCCCATACACAACATAATATCTGCCACCCAGTTCAGTGAATTCCATACATAAGACCTGACATACTCCTTCGGCTCAATAACATTTCACTTTCCCAGTTTAACTCGATGTCATATTTCTTGCGTCTTGCCTCATAATCAAAGCTGAACCTTGTACCTTTTTTCTTACCCAACTACCATCCTTTGCTAAGGGAAGACTGTAAATATGTGATAAACATCAGAGGCTGGCTGCATTTATCTCTGCCCTGACAACCACCATTTGAATAATTGCACGTGCAATCAATCTGCACGAATTGGTTGTCAAACACAACTTACAGAAGATGGCGCTGTGCAGTCAAATCAAGGTTGAAACTTAGCATTGCAAATGAATTTTTCTCCTGTTACACACTGAGGAAATATGTCGGGCATGTAGTTATGGAGTCCAATAACCTAGTTTTAGGTGCAGTATGGGGCTTACACAGCAAATATTCATGACACGGGCGCACCCCAGTTCACTGTGCCTTCAAATGTATTTGATGACATTTAAATGGGACATCTGCTAGCGAATTATTTGAGCATAAAAAAGCAATCATATTGGAAAATGTTATTTATCATAAAAAATGTGCGACGGACACGTTTTCTGGGTGACCAGAATCACTAGACAGAAAAAAAGGTAATTTTCAATAGCAAATATTCCGATCCCTACATGCAGTGACTCATAGGCTCAAACTGCGCCCCCTGTCCGTGGCTTACTGCTGGGTTGTATTACTTGTTATTACATCAATCATACTTATCAAGTTCTTAAAAATTCATCTGCATGATAAAATTTTAAATGAATGCCAAAGAATGATTGTCAGAGGGCAAATTTAAAGGTCAAAGTAATGACATATAACATTTCATGAGAAATCATTTTCATGAGAAATAAATTTAACTGAAGTATCCATAAAGCAAAGAAGGGACATATGCATTTCAAGGCTACTATGAAAACTTTGTATTCAAAGTAAAAAAAATTAATACGTAATATTCTAGAGCAGTAATTTCCTTCATATGCAGCTGTATATACTATATCATCCAAAACATCAATGAAATACACCACCTTTTAATATATTTGAAAACTGTAATGTTTGATCGTCTCATTTGACTAAATAAAAATGCAAATTGGACTCAATCAAAAGATTAGATTGCAACTGAAAATCAATTGTGCACACTGCTTCCACGACGTAACAGATGAAAATGTCATAATGAGGAGGATGAATCAATGATGGGGGAATGCAATTCTGTGCAAATTTGACTGTGGTGTTGTACATATTGATTTCACAATTCTGCTGACATCACATCTGATCCATTCATTCCACACATGGCAACACAATCCAATCTAATTGATAAGAGAGATCGAGAGAAACAAATGCCATTCTCATAAAGCACATAAAATGTACCTGGCCAACATCAGACACCAAAATTATCCATAAACAAAGAGAAAAATTATTAAATGATATGAAATGAGACTCACCTTTGTTCCTGCAACCAGAAGGTCACTGCAAAAAAATAAAATAAAAACATCGATCAGGTCATGTTTGCTAAACCAAATGACATGAAACAAAATAAAAGGCTCAAGTTTCTGCTGTGAAATCAGCAACAAAAGCCTTCCACATCATGTTGCTCTCTCTTGCTTTAATGAATCTTTTATAAAGCTTAAATGTAAAATAATAAATATTTCATTACAGCAGTTAATATTTTGTTAATCAACTCAGGCATAGAAATGTTGCAATACATGTACATTTAATTCTTTCTTCGTCCCCATTATATAGAAGAATGATATTGGTTATTTAATAGCACAAAATGGAGAGACACAATAGAGTCAATTCACTGTTGTCCATCAGGTGGGAGCGATTGCATCAGGCAGACAGAATAATCTATATCGTATGACACGAAGTTATGGCAAAAGTAAATGACAGGTGATCCCATTACGAAGATGACGAGTGAGCGAGTGCCACGCCCAACAAGAGCAGTCAATAAGAAAAGTGCTCAAGACGAATAAAAGCCCGGAGCACCAAGAACAAAGATGGACATGCTGGGCACTGAGTGGTCAGCCAAGGTGACCATTGGTCATTATTGAGGAATGACCAAGGAGGGACAAGTGTATGCACCTCTGGACCTCTTGGGCTCCTCCTGGGCTTAGACTGGGATCTGCCTTGACACCAGTGCTTTGGCTGCTGAAACCGATTTCCTGATTGCATTGCCCGCTGACAGGATCGCATGAGCTGTCACCATACAACACAGTTGGTCCTATTTTGCCCCTGCAACATGTGCAACAGCACCGAATCTGATCGATATTCCTACTTGAATATTGCATGACCATCAGACACCAAATGACACCGCATGATGCTTCATTGAAATGCTCAAGCAAAATATCAACGCATGTTTAGGGCCAAAAATCTACATTAATTATTCAAGAGAGAACAGAATTACCCAGATAATCGGGCATTGTAAAATCTGCAACAATCTTCAAGTACTGCAATCATTTTCATGTACCGGCGACATCAAATAGGCTTTGATACTTATGTTCCTATCACACAAACTATCGCAATCCACAACGGCTTTAATAATCTGCCTCGTTACTCCATCTCTAACTGCATCATAACTCTGTTCTTTCAATCTCTTTCACCATGCAAATTTCAAATTTTAGCAGTGATCTCGCTTCAAAAGTTCAAGCAACATGCCTTTCATCCGGATCATGTTCATGAAATAACCTTCCCACAAATACTGATGCATTTCTTGCACTTAATTGTGGTCTGATGGTTTGTTTCAAACTTTAAACAGCAGCAAAATGGGTCAACATAATAGCAAAATATTGCAATTTATTATTATGGGTGGGATTCTCAATTCAGTGAAACTAATTTCCAAGAGTTTCCCCTGAAATGTCCCTGAGAAATACCTGGACATTTTGAGAGTAGATTTTGTAACTATTAAGCCTTATCAAAGATGATAAAAGTACTAAAACAAAAGCAAATCCATTAAAAGTATTTGATGATCTTCAATGATGATTCACTGCTCTCTTTCCCCATGAGCCATCATTTCCTCATTATATTTGACATTTCCTTATTACTGAATGATCATTATGATGCTAAACTATGAAATCATGACATTTTCTTTTGTCATACCAATCTTCCTAATTCCGAGAGATTCCCTGTCTGGAAAAGCTTTTTACCAATTACATCATATCTGGGACCAGCTGCTAAA
Source organism: Alitta virens (assembly GCA_932294295.1). Lineage (NCBI taxonomy): Eukaryota > Metazoa > Annelida > Polychaeta > Phyllodocida > Nereididae > Alitta > Alitta virens. The sequence goes on from OW028573.1 coordinate 69,916,171, forward strand.
GATGTACACCAATAGAAGTAATTTTACATCCCGAATCACTGATAATGAGGTGTAATTTCAGTACAGAGAACCAGAGGTCAAAATCTTGAAGGCAGAGAAATCAAACCCTATCATGCAAAATGTCAAGAAGTCAAATCCTTAATAACGAGGAAGTTCAGAGGAACATCTGTTCTCACGAAAGGCACAGCATAATGTACAGCAAGTGTCAGAGGTGTGACCAGTAGCAAGATATGCTTTTCCCCAATCAGCAAGACAAGAGGCTTGAATCATGTTGAGAATTAGCTCAATAAAGGAACGCGGAGAAGAACTTGTTTGGCATCTACATCCTACCTGTCAGGTGGAATTGTCCCAGGAAAGCACCTGTCAAGAGAGAGTTAAAACACTACTTCTAGAGTTGTGTTGCGACGAAGAGCACACAGTCACCGGCACAAGACAGTCACACACACTAAAACGCCTGTTCGCATCTCCAAACAGCGCCAAAAGCCAGACACAAAACGTAACCATACCATCCTTGCTTTATGCATAACAGAACAAAAGTGGCATTCTGAAAAATGCCAAGCTACTGAAGCTAAACAAAGGTCCCTGAAAGCCATATAATATCATATTTCGTTCATGGAGACATTTTCAATCTCCGTGAGGGTGACCTTTAAAGGCAAAGAGCACTAAGAATCCACCAACCAGGTTAATTCAAAACATTCCGACCTGACATAAACTGAAGATGCTCAGTTTATTGCTTCTTATCTGGAGGAGCTGAGGGCATCCTGCAATCACCCAAAATACATTTATGAAGATCATGAGAGAGGTTTTTATAGCCACCCCATGTGCATGTTCACCTGGCTGAAATTTAGAAAAGCTGTGGAGGGTAGAAGGCAAAAAGAACGGAAAAATCTCACAGCAAACTTATCTGTTCTTGATAAGAAACCAGGTCCACTACAAGCTCATCAAAGGGATCAAGTCAACTCAGTAAACATTGCTCTCACGAAATTATCTGCAAAACACTTTGGGAGAAAAACGCAGCACTAACAGGAAGACCACTCAATTGGTTCCTGTAAGCCACATTTAGCAGCAAGAAATTTGAACTGCCTAAAATCATTTCCATGACTAAAATGAATGCTACAGTTGGTATCACCTTTCAGCACGATACATCAAGCATTCAGATGATCACACAAATATTTTTTGATATCATTATAACCAAAACCTGCAGTGATTAATATCTACAAAAAATAATCAAAATTAAATTAAATTTATCAAAATACAATAGAAATAGATACCTTGTTCTTTGCAAATTTAATTAATCAGAATTCCGTTCAATGTTTCCATGCTTCAAAACACCTACTTCTGTTAGTCCGAGCTCAGAAATGACAACAGCCAAGAGCTAACCGGAGAAGAGTTCTTGCATTTGGAAGCTTCCCTTATTGTTTCGTCTACAGGTAATATATATATATTGCAGTGGCTGTGGCCCCTTCTCCCATGTAGACATTCCCCAGGGTCTGAGACTAATTTTAACGCCTCATTTTGCAATGCTTGCTGGAAGGGGCATTTTTGAGAAGCAGCAGGAACTAGCAACCTCAGCTTCTAGGGATATCAAAAGATGGATGAGTTTGCATGTCAGAGGATTCTGCTGCAGATAACAATGGCAACAGATGCCTGCAAGCCCAATGCAGCACAAATGACCATCACTCAACATACTTCAGCCTCTTGGACAACACAAGATCCTTGACCACTTTCCCATGACCCAAGGACAACATATATTCACTGCACATGGTCAATCCAACTTATCCAACTGGGCATCCCATCCTTTGAAGATAATTGGTAATGTTACACAAATTATATCAGCCGAACTACGTCGCAACACTCCGTTTATCATGGCCATCTATTTTTATCGTTAGCATCTATTCTGTAAGTCAAAACTTGTCTCCCAGAAATCCCTAAACTCCAGACACATGTTTTGCAAACCTGACTTTTTGCCTGTTATTTCCCTTGCTTCTGAGGGCTCATGACCCCTCTGCAGCCGTAGGTGAAATCGTAAAACAGGCTGATGACAGCAAAAAGCCATAATCTCATCCTGTCTTTCCTTCTATCCGCTCTTATCTCTGCAGGATAGCAGACTCCTTCAGCAAAGACACTGCCAGCTAAGCCCTAGATTTACCAAGAATTCTCACACCGAACTATTACAACACACAAAATAATCCTACAGATATCACTCTATAATCTGTACACATGAGATTCCATTGACAGGCACTGTGAAGTTTGGAGTCAATGAGGATTATAAGGCCCTGAGTTGTACTCCCAACACCTCAAACTTGTAATATTAACATGTCATATTAACATTTCATTAGGCCTAACTTTTTAATATGCAAATATGTCAGATAATTAACCAGATCCGTCATTACTCTGCCACAAGTTTCATTATATATTGATAAAAACTATTAAATTAATTTCTTGAGTTCAATTGGGTAACATAAATCATTCAACAAAAGAATACTCTTTGTGAAGTCCTTTTTTTTTCTCTTTTCAGTTAAAAGATTTTTAGTCTAGATCACACCCTTTTCTCATATTTTGGTCCAGAAATGTGACGAATGTTTTATGATCAGCTAATAAAGATTAAAAGATATAAAGGTATCTAAAAAAGAAAGAAAAGTTTAAAAGGCTGAGAGATTTCAGGACCACAAAATACAAATAAATTTCATACATCTGGTTCGTCACCAGAATATTCAAATGGCAAACATTGGAACACTGATTGCTAATGCAGTTATTTTAGGGATATACAGGAGTACATTCATTAAGCGCTTCCAGTCTAACTAGCCCACACTAAATATTTTAAACAATTTTGTCAGTGATTTCACCAAAAATTAAAAAAGGAGTGCATCTGCACCTATATCTTGTTCACAAATTCAAGCCACCTTGGCTGGTTTCTAAGAAGAACACCAGAGGGCCAGGACACAGCTATGACATGAGACACTCCCTGTTATGGCAAAGAAATCTCAGTCACTTTTTTTCCTGTATTCATGTGCAAACATACCACATTGAACATACAATGACATGTAATACTCAGTATTGTCAACACTGCAGGGCAGACAAATACACCAAATTTAATGTCTTCCAAGTGCAACGACTTCATGTTACACCAGCTGTGCGATGAGCACTGAAATGCAAGCAACCTGTCAGCTATATACACCAATAAGCTAAAGAATGCATTGTTATAATTTATTGATGTTTGGCCCATAAAATTTACAACTACAATTGCTGAAAGCAAAAACATAATGCTACATGGGCCAATATCAGAAATCAATGAAGGAATGACACAAATAACACTTAGATCATAACCGCAGACCTAAAATTGCCTCAATAAATGATTGCCAATAATAACACACAAACGATACTTCATGAAGCAATACATTACAAAAGTTTATGTTCACTACACTACCTAGTATCAGCTATACCAACCAAGGTAGTCCCCAACAGCACCCGTCATATCAATTGCACACTGCACCCTAGAACTTCAGAAAAAAATGCAAAACCCCTTCACTCAAAACCCATACATAGTGTAAATAAAACATATTTGCATTTACTTCGGCATTCAGAATATGAAGCATTGAGATATAAGATATTTTCTTTAGTAGCAGATATTACTGTTCATGATAAAATACAGATAGAGCTGCAATATATCATAACATCATTTGGCTGACTATTTTAATTTTTCAAACTTTAATTTATAATTTATAGGGCTGTACACCAGTATCTTCAAAAAGATACAATACATATCACGACAAGGTAAAACCGATACGATACGTTTCATTAAACATATCATTAAACTATATCAGTCAAAACAAATAAAAGTTTATTATGAAACCTAATATAATGGAAAGAGACTATCAAATTTGATGACAAAATCTTTATAACTTCAGACCCTTGTGTAACATTCCTACGTAATTAAAGTCAGAGCAAGTCTTCCTCCGAAAGCACTCAAAACATCTGGGCAGCACACGTTTTTCCCCAAAAACTCTGTTCTACATATCGTTTACTTGTATCATTATAATGAATAGTGATTATCAATACTCGTATCATTATCCTTGTACCGGTACAAACGTTATATCGAGAACCGGTGTACAGCCCTAGTCATTTTCCAACTGCGTAACTGAATATCAAAGTTTGCAAACACAACCAGTACAATTCTCACTAGCTTAGTAATTCAAACGCAGAGGAGTTTTACCGACAATTCAGTGAATTTAGCAATAAGCCAATCGTCATACAATTTCAAATCTCATTCTGAATTGAATTTTTATTTAAACAGAAGACTATGTCATTATGTTGCCATTTTCTTGCCAAAACATAACGCTGCCATGAAATTCCTGTCAAAATCAAAATACTATCCTTAATCCATATATTTGTGAAACTTAAAATGACTTTCCTTATCAGCTCATGAACCAGAGGTGCTTAAAACACCACATAACAGCCCCATGTCTATCTACAGAATATTTTCAGTTTTCAGAAACATGCATGATCATTACCATGATAATGATAACAATCAGAACCTTGGCCACTGTTTGCAATACATGTAGCACTATAAACTGGTTAAGCCTAGTAATTGGCTACCCTATAGTTGCCAGCTGCTAATGACATCAGTTATACCTGCAAAACTTTTTCTGGGCATAACTGTTTCCAAGGTCTTTGGTCTGTAAAAATTGATATAATTCATTCAGATTACCAGATAAGAGATTTACCACAACCAGTTGTACCAGAAGATCTCACATTGAAACAATCACAATAAACTTTGCAAAATATTTTTATAAAAGACAGTGAGTAGGCCTACAAAGAAAGTGGCAAAAGAGTGCTCTTGGCCTCATCTTGCAGTTAATGTTGTGAATACAACACGTACATTCATTTTAATGGCAAGCCAAAACATGTTTGTAAATCTTGATAAGTTGTTTCAAATGTGTATCATCAAAATTCTAATTCTTTGAAGTACAACATAATTATGTATACCTATAGGCCTACTTAGCAGCAAACAATACTTGATGATGCCCCATGTACAACCATGGGGAATCATCATACAACACTTCACAAACTATTTACACTACAGAAAGCTATTCTGAAAGAATCGCAGTCAGGTTAAAAGCACATGTACTGTACTACAGAACAAAAAACTGATTTAATTTCAGCGTCACGTTCATTCATCCTGTTGAATGGATGACTCATTGACTCAATCACATTGTGAAAACAGAATCCACACAAAATAAATGAATTCATTATGCAATTTAAAGCACCAGATAGTTTAATTGGGTTATTTACTTACACAACTATTTCTGCCATGCCGATCAACACAACCTCAATCAATATACTTCTCTATAGCAGACTATTAGGCCAAAATAACCCCAGGTACCCCAGTTGTGATTTTGTTCTTCGCGCTTCGATTTCACGAGTACGCTTGGTATGAAACGTGTTGGAAGTTGTCAAGCAAATACACGACCGATGCACAGCTTCCACAGCACTCAATACGCATCGCAACTCAGATTTAGATAGCTCAGATTCTTGTAATTCTTTAGTTGTACCCCACACCAGATTCCTCACCTGTCCATAATTAGTAAACGGCTTAAATGTGGACTTGTCGCTGATTGTCGTTGAAATGTGATCAACAACGTACAAGATGGCGTCTGCCTAGTCTCGCGCCCACGAGAATTGCTTTTTGTATTTTTTTAGAGGAATTTATCTACATATTATATTTAAACTTGGCCAAGTTTATATCAATGTTGTAGTAAAAGTATATTATTTGCTCCATGATAAAAAAATAAAAGCAATTTTTGGTTACTTCCGGTGTTTTGTAAACAAACCCACATTTCCCGCGTCACGCTTTTGCACGACGCCGGCTGTTGCACCTGTGTGTGGTCTCGGAATCTCTGCAGTGCCATGTTAGTTCACGGGCTTCATCTATAGTCATTGGTGGTTTTTACTTGCCCAGCATAGACACCATGTGTATAGCTATAGGCTATTCAATGGATGAATAAACTTAAGTGAAGGAGCAATTGGTAACACAGCATAAATATGATATTGTGTGCATTTAATAAAGAATGCCAATGGAAACAAATGTGTAAAGTTTAAGAGGCAGCGCAACGTAAGCGAGTAAGCAAAATGCAGATCTGATCATTGATGTTCATATCTATGCTGTAATTAAGGTGGCATCATTACTATCTGTAACGGGCCCATAGCCAGCCGCATGCTTTGGGTGGGTCTTTTTCATAAAATTGTGGACTTTCGATAAAAGTTTTAAAATAGCATTCCCTGATGTGGACATGGATCAAGTTGGGTGGGTCGAATGACCCCCTCTCGACATAGCTGTCATGTGGCGGGTCTAACCACAGGATTGACCAGCAAACATTAGCCACTGACCCACTTTTGGCACCATGCCCAGTTTTACATGGTTAGCATTTAAAGGTAGTAAGTAGCTCTAAAATGCACCACAGCACACCTTAGATGCTAAAGCTCCAGGGTCTTTGGTGGCTCGCCACCCGCAGACCTCCGGCCTACTTGGGTGACCAGCAAACCAGTTTCTAAAACTTGGGATCTAAGCCTCAGTCAGAACAAATTTAAGAAACAAGGATCTTATAGAGTAGCCAGGTTCTTTCAAATATCCTATTATCATATCTTCTAAATTATATATTCTATTCTTTCAAATGCACATTAATTAACCATGATACAAAATCAGTAAAAAATAAAACACCAAGAAGCTAGTTTAAGTATTTGCACTAGATATTTTGTCAATTCTAGTAAATTCCACCAACAAAGTAAAATAAAGTATAGTAAATGAAAGTGTCCCATTTCACCATTCTAAGCAGAAAAAAATATAATCACAATTTGCACAGCAATATTTTTGTTTTATTGTTTCGACTTAACATTGACTTTCGTAATACACTGTACCATTTTCAACAAATAAACCAACAATATAATAAACACTCTATGATGTTTATTTAAAATTTAGCCACAAACATTTTCCCAAAAAATAATACATCAGGGATTATGAAAACTTGCAGCTAACCAGTTATGACCAGACATTTATATACACAGATGGCAAAATGATATTTAATAAATTAGATGCAACTTGTCAGTCCTATGGTTTTAGAACACCAATCTAAATTGTATTTAAATAATGACAAGTTTATGTTTTTGCTTATCTGGAAGCTTTCAAAATCCTTGCACAACGCCTTTTGCCAAACACAACAGAGTTCCAATTTTTATGGCAGTTACGATAAGAACTGTCAATATTTCTCCCCTGTGATTAATTTCTTCACGAGACTCGATTCAATACTTTGATCTAGCAAGATCTTGTTTTACATGACACTGAACTAGTCCACATGTATGTCACATTAAAATGTCAGATAGCAGTAGTGACTGACATAATTCATTTTGCTTCAGTTGATGGCTGTGATGTGTGATCCACAGGGTGCTCAGCAGGTATTTCTCGTGAGGATGTCCACCTCCACCAAGTCACTTTCATTCGATCCCAAATTGCTTGAGGAGAGTCCAGTGCTGGTCGCACATCAAGCAAAGTAAACTGATAGTTAGTTTTATTGACTTTTCCTCCATCGTAATAGTCTATAATGTAGCGAACGTCCCGTCCATCTCTTTCTACTACCCAATCGTGTCTGTCGAATGGCATTTCATACCTGCAGGAAATAGAAGAGAAATATTATTAGTACATTTGTACTGAGATTTCCTTAACTATCAACATATTTATGTATATTTTTTTTTAAACAACAAAAAATATACAGCTGTGTTTTCAGTGGCTACATATAATTAATTATACATACAAAAATGTGTATCAAATAACTGCAGAGATGACATATCTACATCTTATATATCTGAAATATAATATTCCCAACTCATTTTTCTTATTCAAGAAACGAACAAGGAACCAAATAGAATCAAAACAGTCCATCATGAACAACACAGTGGCCAAATTCTTCAGTCACAAATGTAGAGAACCTAATATTTTCTTATTTTAGTTCCACAAAGCCTCTAGATTGGATGTGCGAGATTAAGAAACACCTACGTCCGCCTGTTGAGAAAAACAAACACTACAATACAATATGAATAGTACAGGGAGACAGTCAAGAGCTATTGAAAAATGAGGCCCTTTTTGGATAGAGATGTACATGTGGTCACCACAATGAACTTTCCATTACAGTCTTAGTAAGTTGGAAGAGTCTGAAACCCATACCATATGGCAGGACAATATTTAGGATAAAAAGAGTTTGTAATAGCGGTCTTGAGAACAAAAATATATATATTCTGTCTATATTTCTGCTGAGATTACTTCCACCAGGGGGCCACATGTTACAGACTGGAACAAAAATCCATGTTTTGCAAAATCCTACTTAGGCCTCAGGGAATTCTACACTGCATCTCTAGATAAATAGTGGAACGGAAACCTAGTTAGGTCATTTCGACTGAAACAGCACCTTCCCAATTACAAGCAGACAATGAAGTTTCTGCTTGTGATATATATGAGAAATAGCATGCCACCAGGGGTATTGTGGACATACTGCCCCCTGGTTTTAAAATGGCAACTGAAATGCATCTTGCAAGCTTGTCCTTGTTACTGTGAGCTCAAATTCATCACTGGTTTGGTACCATATACATATTGGACATTTTCTTGCTCACCCTCATTCAGAACTCTCCTTTCCAGTGCACTTAACAGCAAAGCTAGATGGTGCTGGCTGTCCCATAAATAACATATTCCTCGAGGTAACAGCCACACTTGCATTCAAGTATATAAAAGAGTGTAAAAAAGTATTTCAAAATTCACAAAATTATGATGACCTCATAGAATAATCAAAATAGGCTATTGTCAGCAGCATGTTCATGGGAACAGCAAAGACACCGAGGTCAGACAGATGCAAGAATAAGGAAACGACAAGGCAAATTTAACAAACACACACAAAGGAAATTTTTTATAACAATAAATGATGAGGAAAGTAACTAGAGAATGGTCCTAGATGACAGACAGATAAGATAAATCAATGAGTGTTAGGAGGTGAAAACAGAACTAATATTTTGTTGATTTGAACTCAAAATAGTCCTGCTTACCACTTCGGTGATTAATTAGGACTGCTCTCAGTAATGAGGAAATCAATGCACAGAAACTTGCAAAAAAAAAGGAAGAATCGACTTCATTCTAAACCATGAGTTTTAGTGAATTCTAAAGTGAAGATCCTATGCTACTTTTGCACTGGTGGCGTACCAACTGAAACCATTTCACAAAAACAGCACTGCAGAGTGTAGAGGTCTGACGAGAAGAAAGTTCAAGCACAATGCTTTGTTGGGGTACCATATAAAGAATGATATGACAGCCAGTCAACTTTAAGTGGCACAGTCTTCAAATGAGAATGTTAAGACAAATTTGCAAAATACAACTAGATATCAATGAACATACATTCAATGTAGCCCCATATAATAAAAACTAGATCTAACCGTTCTGTTAAACGTGATGTGATGGTTTTTGAAATAAAATGAAACTGAAATGAACTTTCACACCAAGCAACCACCTATATAAATGTATCTTAATTTCTAGAAGCTGCACATTTTTATACTGCATCACAGATCAGCCATGCCTTTCAAGAGACTCTGTTACCGATTAGTGTAAGCTCTATAAGGTTCATTATCTGACCTTCCAAAAGTGCAGCTTTTCTTATTTTAAAAATTTGAGAACTTATAATTGAAATAATTACCCCAACAATCCTCGAAGTCTTGCTCTTGGTGATGGCTCCTGTGCTTTTCCTCGAAAACTCTTCAACTTAGGAACCACTCCATCCCTGAAACAATAGGGGAAAATCTTAACATTAGCCCTCTCAAGTATTGGAAGTGCATTATTTAAGAGTCTATTTGCAAAATTATTCTTTAAAAACACTCTTTCTATTACCTAATGAAAGTTTCATACATCTTTCAACACAAAATGTTTCTTCACAGCACAAATAGAATTTTTAAATTCCAGCAAATGACAGTTAAAACTATAGTTATGGATTATCATCACAGCATTTGGTTTTGCACGGGAAAAAAAGTATTCATTCTAACATTAACAAGTTTTTACAGAGGCTAATGTAAAGATTACCAATTCTAAACATGTATGCTAGTTTGAATAACTAACCAAACCACTTCATTAGTGTCTTAACTTTCAAATAAAAAAAAGTTTTCTCAAATTGCACCTATTAACATTCACTTGATTAAGATATTTTCAAAGGTAGTCAGATGGATCTTTAGCTGATCTTTGGTGCACACCATCTAAATGGTAACTTGCAAAGCCACAAATAACTTAAAAACACTGGTAAAAGCATAAACTTCGCACTTCTAGTCAGCACTGAGGCTTTTAATTTTGTCTAGACCAAAAACGAAACATCATTTGAACATAGTAACAAGCCTTTCTATCTTAAAGCACAACTATTAAGTACCTGTAGCGAAGTGCTTCCCATTTCAATATTTCTTCCCATGCTTGCTCATTATTGGCATTGTGGATGTGGATAATGTGATTCATGTCATCTGGATTCAGACTCTCTTCTTTCCAGCGCCAACCTTTCCGCAACATGGCATTCCAGAACATTTGCTCAGATGGGTACACCCAGTTGCTCTCATCTCCAGCCTTAGGAATTGAGGACAAAACCCTACTAGTTGGCAATGGGAACGGCTGATCAGGAGCAGGCCTTTGGTTTGGTGGTGGCATCTGTTTGCAATGATACAAAGTAAGATATATTAACCTAATGCAATATATATTGTTATCACAATCCTGTTTATGTGAAAGGAATAAACAATCAGAACATGCTCCTAAAGACCACCGGAAATACTCAGTGCAGGCGAGATGTCTATAAATTTTTGTAACACTTTCCACTAATATATTGCTAATTTCTGAAAAATAATGTAATGTGAGCTAAAAACATACAATGTTACACACTGCAAAATTCATCACACAGTACATCTTCATTCTTCAACTCACCTAGCGTATTCAACTCTCTAGCAGAATAAAACAGCATGTAGGAGGGATTACACAAAGAGGTCCTTTATTAATTTGGCATTCACAGTTTGGAGCTCAGTAAGTACGCTATTTGAGCCACATCTTCTTTCGACCTCCTCATTATGCAATATGTGTTCTTAAGATATATGTCAGTCACTGTTTAAAATCAAAAGAAATACCATGTTCCTGTAGTCGAAGTCAATTTTGTTGCCATGTTGCACAGGACATTCACCAGTGGGCTGTGGCATTTTGTATGTTCCATCTCCTTGGGCTGCTGGACATTCGCTGACCCAAACATCCTGCGGAGGTTGTTTTGGTGTTACAGTTTCCGCGATCTGAGGGGCTGTCCTGCCCTTGAAACCAGGTTGGTGTGCTGGACATTCCGCAGGTGGCGTGTTCAGAATATTGTTGTACGTCACAACTGTAGCAGCCTGAGCTGACGTTGTTGCCCCCATTTCTTTTTGGAAATAAATTACTCATAATTCAACCAAAAATTCAGGTAATACATAGCGTCATATAATACCTAAGAAATTCATCAACTTTGATTTGAGATAATCAAATAACTGCTTTTAGTGTTAACAATTCTAACCTTATTTTACCATAAGCCTAGAGTAGGCCAAATCTCTCTGTAAGATCGGTTGACTTCACAATAGACTGCTGAAAGATAAATAATCAAATTAATTAATTTAGATCACACTGTCACTGTATTATGTATAATAAGCGTATTAAATTATAAGCGTATTAAATTAATTTGCAGAAATTAAAGCTTGCATAATCCTGCAATGTGTGTACACTCATAAGCTCCTCTAGTGCGTGATATGACACGGAAAGCTGCCAGTGAAGATATGTAACTGCGGCAGGTTGCTTGGCTTGATTGCCTAACCGAAGGACAAATCCTTTCATAATAATTTGTGCGCATAATATCGCCCAACGCAACATGCATGTAACAGGACCAGCAGGAAATTTTACTGAAGAACACCCACTCCGGAAAGAACACAGACACTCGAGCATTATTAGGTAGTCTTGTCACCAATCGTAATCAGCAATACTTAGATAACAATCTCTAAAATCACGTATAATTACTTACGAACGTTTGACTTGACCTTCTCGACGGTTCGCTCTGTTTCCAGGAGATGGCGCAGGAGATCATCATCCTGCGTCCACTGAAAGACAGAGGGCGCGACAAGCCTCAGATGATCGCAGCGCCACCATCCCAGAGAAAGTGTTTTTGGGGGGGGGGGGGGGGGGGATTTTGCTAACTGCGTTATGATTGCTCAAGGATATCGAATAATAATAAATTTTTACTTCTTTCACTTGCGTATAATTTAATATAAAGCAGTAAGACATATTTTTTATCCATACAATTTTGGAGAATTAAAATGTATACTTTTTTTATTAATTTCAACCCCCAAATTGGGGAACAGGATATATACAAAATATACACTGAGGTAAAATCACGGTCATAGCACCACAGATAAAACCAATATAAAATCACATGGTTTAGCACCGATTATATCATATGATTTTGTGCTGCTATAAAATGCTTTTGTAAGCAGGTTAAAAAGCATTCATTCGACCATGGTTTGATATAATTATCAACAGCGCAAGTATATAGGACTGTCTATAATGCCATTGCTCTCTTTAGATATATTCTTAATTTTCTGCTCTCTGAAAATAATTTATATATATATGTGTGTGTGTGTGTGTGTGTGTGTGTTTATTAAGACACAATCAAGGTACATTAGGTGACATGTAGGTAATAAATCAAAAGTAGTCAATCATATTAAAAGTACACAAAAGGAAAAAATTCATGAAATGCACAAAAAGTCCATCATTGTCTTTGTCTCGATTTCTTCCCAGGGAGAATGCGAGAATAACTCAAGGTAGCAATTTTATGAATGAGTGTACCTTACTTGTATATTATCTTGCCTTTATTTATAAAATGATACTTACATTGTGAATTATACAAAAGTCAAAGTATTTTATGTATTTCTTAAAATTGTATAACCTTATTGTCATATTCTTCGTATTGTCATATTCTTTGTATTTGACATATAATAATGCAGGCACGGAATCAGAGAAATTCGGGCCCGATTTCATATTTGCAATAATAGTCACTACAGATAAACAGAAAGAAACTGTAAGGTTACAGAAAGGAACACTTTCTGCACAGATGGTACTATTTCTTTTACTGGCTGTTACTTACTTTCTCTGTGCAGTTAAAGTTGATTTTGTTCAAACACAATACTGCAATAAGCCTTTAAAATCAGCAGAGGAAAAATAACATTGAATCTTTATTCACACCTTTCATACAGTTGATGCATGTATTCAGTCATTTAGTTATCTATAGATATATATTTTAACAGGGTTACATCATATGGTTACATATACAGCTGAATACCTAGCAATAGTTTTACAATAGAAGCAACAATCTATCAAATAATAAAATAGGTACTACTTGAAACAGCAATATAATTAAATGCAATAGAGGCAAAGTAAACTTTTCTGAATTGCTACACAACTTCGGCACTGAAATTTGTGTTCCACTGGACACCCAACTTCTCGCCCTGCTTCCTTTGTATCTTCAATGGTGTTAATGCCAAGAAAGTACCTGAAAGTAGCAAAAGTGAGTAAATTGAGAGATTCAACAACGAACATCTTGCAAAATATAAAATGTAATTCATCACAAATAATCAGGATCTACTCCCTCACTATAGATAATTAAAAGAAAGGATTTGTTACCAAGTTTATAGTAAAGTTTCATAGATTAATATTCTGGTTTGGTATAACATTCTGGCTTGGTATAATTTGAGAACTTAGACATAGACAACAATTACAGGCACTGACACCAAAAAGGGGCAGGAAACGACTCACCAAAACTCTGGAACTCTGGTTATTTTTTAACAACCTTCTGGAAATGCAACGAAGACATTTGTATAATTTGTGCCATTACAAAAAGTACAGAAGAACAAAATAGGTTCTGAAATTATACCTACATAAAGACCAACATTGCTAAAGGGTTAGGTGATTTCATTGGAAAAGTTTATATAACCTAGCAATAAAAAAAAAATGCACATACATTAGAACTGTATACTCACATTCATTGAAACCAAGAGGAAATCACCTTTTTTTATATATATATATCTAGTCCGAGGCCAGCATGTCTGTAAAACAAAGACAACTTAAAATGTCACTCTACCCTTTAAATATCAAATATTTCTACACTTATTACATACCAGGTACCAGATCATGTCAATGTAATAAAAGCACTTATGGCTTTCATTAACTCCTTCATGAGCTCACAGGCGCCCTCCAGCAGGGGCTATCGTCAAGACAGAGAATAGATTATTATGTGTACACAATTTCTCATGGGAGGGGTCTTTTACGTGCCTCAACATAGGCACCTAATACAAGGGACTGCCAAGTAATGCTCATCACAGGCGCCGTCCAGCTGGCATCTTGCTATGCTTGTCAAGCACAGTGCTCCTGAATAATCTTTAGGGGTTTTTTTTTTTTAAGGTATTGCAATCAAGTGTTTAGTTTATTACACCCCGAGCACTGATAACTGGGTTTTAGGAAGCTGAAACTAATGAAGAAATCTATCCGAACAGTTATGAGATATGATGAAATAAATATTTTGGTTTATTACACCCATGTAATAAGCGCATTAATAATCATGTCAAAATAACAATTTCATCCTGGAAGAAGACCAAATCATCATTTATTTTGTGTCACGCGCAGGAGTAGGCAGAAGCAGCTGGCTTTAGCCAGTCGACCATTTTTTATTAAAATTTTAGTGAACTCCCTCCTATTCGGAGGAAGTTCACTGACATTTTTGTTGGTTATATTCCGACTATGAGGGATATTACCACGAGCGTTTGAATTTATAGATGGATGTATCAGCTAGCTGTACTATGTATTATATGCATATGAACTGGCTTAGGCGCAAAATAAATTCAAGTGCTCGTGGATATAACCTATACTCGATTAGGCATATTTGCTAATTTGTTTTGATTTTTTGTTTTGTTTTACTGCCTTTAATATGCAAGACAAGTTCAGTTTGCACTCAGAAGGGTGTTAACTGACATTTTCGTTGGGTAACTGAAGTTAATTTGGATGGTCTCCACTGCACTGACTGCAATGAAAAGCAAAAGTTTGATCAAGTTCCTGGTATTGGTTTGATGGGATTTGATGCCAAAGTGATCTTGTGCCAGCTTTTTTTTTAGTAAATATCAGCAGTTATTGATATCATCCCTACTAATTAACTAATTAATGGTCCATTTGGTCCATCCGCATATCTGACACTGTTATGCCCAGTTACTGCATGGGATATCGACAGAGGGCGCCCACAGTTCTCTTTATCAGTTGAGCTAGATGTTTGGGTTTATCAAGGAGAGATGTGTGCCAGAGTGAGCACTGAGAGATTACCCTGTGTAAAGTCGTGATCACTGAGCTCAGCATCTCTGTCACTTGATGGTTGCTGCTACTGCTGCTGGGAGGTCATCAAAAGTTACTACGTAGAGACACTGGACTTTGTCTGCTTTACCAACTTAGGATTTACACTGGACAGTCATTGGAGTTATTAGACTTACTTTACTTCAAGCACGTAAGTCACGTTTTGTTTACACTACACTGATAAGTTTGTGATGGTCGTCAACAAAGATTGTGAGGAGATTGTATTGGAAACTCGAACCTCTTTGATGGTTCATTCATTGCATGTAAACCTTGAAGTAATGGTGTTCTGGGCATTGTAACTTTGATTATTATCAAAGTTACCAATCCAAACCGCTCCAAACCATACGTTGTTCGGTGGTCAAGGATTTAACCTCTTGAAAATGTCTTAAGAATCAGGTCGCTCCTTTAGGTAAGAACATATATGGCTCACCATGAAGTCCAGGGGCGTCGATTCAGGGGGGGATGTGGGGGATATATACCCCCCACCTTTTGGCAAGGGGGGGGGATGATCAATGCAATCATCCCCCCCCCCCTCTGAAATCCACAATTTTTCTACACACTTTTCTTTGGAATATTTGTACTAAGTAGTTTTACACTTCATATCACATACCAGTACAATTAAGTGCATCTAAAAATAGTTTGGCATTAATGATCCAGCTTTGTTTTATCTCTTGAAAAGTGTCCGCGCGTTAACTGCAGCCACTTTCTTACTTCTATACGCGAGTCAGAAAGTAACAGTTCGACAGACTGAAGTACATCGGCCTGCCCCCACCCGTCAATAGAAATTGACGCCCCTGATGAAGTCCAACATGTCACGTATCAGTTTCACTTTTCTTTTCCTCTGTAAGTTTCAACATGGACGTTTTACGTCCATGATTTCAAGTAGTTTCAGTATTATGAATGAAATTACTTGTACCAGGATTTGAAAAGGAAGAAATGCCTTTCGTGTTACAGCATTGGAGGATGTGGTTATGTCAGTTTTACAAGTGACATCACATCTAAATTAATGACGTTACTGACTTCAGTTAAAGTTTACTTAACTCACAGTTTTGTGATAAACATGTCTTTGCTCTTAAAGAATGTGATAAACAAAGCAATTAAAACTCCTGGGCCATGTTGAAGGGCCAGAAGAGGCTGAGTGGCTGGATGTATCTATTTATATTATAGGCTCAACAAAAACATCGTGAGAGCTATCTTAACTCTCACTTTCAAGTGTTTTGAAGAGTGGAGAGCCAATTTAAAAAATAACTTTTTATTTGACTTGTAGAGGTTGGAGAGACTGCAGGCAAAGCTGGGCAACTGCTTTCTGACATGAGATTCCTAATTAAACAAAGCTGAAGCCGTAGTCCATGGTGCTGAGCCATTGATGCCGGGGATGAGATTCTGGGTGCACTGTGCCTATTGACTTTTCATCATGGCGTTTTTGCTTGTTGCAATATTGCAGAGCAATAAGCGCTGATTGGTCAGGGGTCTCTGATGAATACATAGATGCTAGTTGCTGCTGCGTCTGATCCGTAGATTTCTGCTGAAAGTATTGATAAACATGTTTAAATAGAGATGCTGGTCCTGCAGGGCAGTGCAGGATGTGTTTGTTTTCACAACAGTCACTCCGATTCTGTCCTGCAGTCCATAAAGTAGAAGAATTGGGATAATCAATTATCCTTCCCTTCCGGGATTAGAGAATGTATTGTGGGGTAGGTCTAAATTTAGTTCGGCATACACGAAGAAAATGCACAATACACTATATATTGAACAAAGAGACATGCACGGATGTCGTGACATGGTGGTCCTGCCATCCACAATTCATCATTTGAATGAAAGTGTTTGTCGCACTTCGCCGAAAGCTTCATACGAAAGCAATCGCAGTAATGAAACTTTCGTATCAGTGTCCCACCATGAAAGCCTCACACATTAGAGCATAACACAGCCTGAGCCCAATGTCATAAAGAATGCTATTGGTGCATAACATTTCGTGAATATTTCATCCGTAATTGGCATTGGTGATCGGTTAGCAACCAGTGTAGGGTATTAGTGTGTTTGACGGTAGATTTGCAGAGGGACTTATTGTGGTATGAGTGCATGGGATGTTTGCTGATTCCATGGTGGCTAATTTCCGTGCTTTGATGCATTTCAGATCACAAATCGATGAGTAATTAAAGCGCACTGAGACGGGATCAATATAGCAGAGGTCTGCATCTTTTATCAGCATGGAATAAGCGTCTGCCTCTACACTAAGTATTCTGGACATAGCACGGCTGATATTTGAGATGGGAGCAGCACTCTGGTGATTCGTCATAGAGTGACTGCCCTGCAGCTTCTCATCAGCACTAAAAGCTGCCCATACAAAGCTGTTGACTTTCCCTGAAGCATATTATGGAGTCAGAAGCCCCTTGATTGGTGTCCTTCCAACTTTCCAACATGGCAGACCCGGAGGTCTACGCTGACCCCGGAGACACCCCTTTCAATGTAAGTATGAACAACACATCCTCTGGAAACAACCCAGAAAGCGAATGGTATGGGTTAGCAAGGACTTTGTGGATCTACGTAGCTCCCTTCATATTCGTGGTTGGAGTCATTGGAAACTTGCTCATCTTGGTGGTGATGATGAGGCGCAAGTTCCAGGGCACAACAACTTGCATCTACCTGCGTCTGATGGCACTTGCTGACCTCCTTGTCCTCATCATAGGAATGATACCTGAATGGCTCTCTGCAAACGAAATAGTCATCTTCAAGGAGGTCCACCCCATCACCTGTAAAATGGAGAAGTTCCTGCAGTACACTACAGGCGATGTGTCCATATGGATCCTCATGTGTTTCACCGTGGATCGCTTCATCGCTGTTTGCTTTCCCTTCTCCAAAACAGACTTCTGTAAACCAGGCAGGGCGAGGTTTTACTGCCTGGCTGTGTTAATATTGGCCACCTTGAAGAACATTTGTGTATTTTGGACTAGAGGCCCAGTTTACGAACAACTTGGTGGTGACAATAGTTCCCTAGTCCTGATATCGAACTGTGGCAGACCGCAGCCCTTCACTTACTTCGAAAAGTACATCAGGCCTTGGATCGCTTTCGCTTTGATCTCTGCAGTTCCTTTTTTGGTGATCGTCGTCTGCAACGTCATGATAATTAGGGCGTTGATAGAGTCGCGTGACGTCAATTCCGGTTCCCAGATCCAATCAAATCAGGAGAAGACGTACATGCAAATGACGTTGATGTGCCTGAGCGCCTCTTTTGCATTCCTCATCTTTATTACACCCAGCATCGCGCTCTTGATCGGCAAGCCCTATTGGGACAAGGATGGCAACAATGCTTACATCATTGCCAAAGCTGTTAACAATCAATTGACCTACGTCAACCACAGCATCAACTTTTTCTTGTATTGTGTATCCGGCGCTCGGTTCCGCAAGGAGCTTGTCCGTACCCTTATTTGCTGCGTAGGACACAAACCTACGACGTCATCCTGGGATACGACGGATGCAGGCAACACTCAACTGTACAGGTACAGGCTGGGTAGCAGCCGCAACTCCACCCCAAATTCAGTCAGAAAAGGCTCCCCTAGAAACGGCTCCGTGTACAAGAAACTTGACCTTGTCAATTCTGCTGGCAAGGGGTCAGTGGGCAGCCGTAAAGAATCTTCAACCTGAGGTCCAAATATATCACTTACTATTTACATTACCTAGTCATGTCAAATTGTCAAATCAACGTCCCACGGGTCCAAATTAATTATCAAATACGTTGACAGTTATAACATCATTAATGGTGTCTTATACTTAATATGTTGCTATGACATGGGTTTCCATGAGTTATGTGCCTGTAGTGTGTACATAAACACTGTTATTCATTCCCCAACGAGTGTTCGTAAAATGTATAGCTGGCGTCGAGATATAGTTGTGCTTGTGAGAGCCTAGTATTCAAGACCATTTTGGTTATCAGTGAACAAGTGGTCCTTAGAATCTCCTTTATATGTAAGATATATACACTGTGATTCATGTATAGTTCAAAGTGTACATCGTCTCAAATGAATATAATAGCGGAGTATCTATTGTCCGAAGCATTGAATATGCTGTAAATTGTAGGTCCACCAAATTATGTTGTACAGTTCAGTGTATCTATGGCATGATGTACACGAATCTAGGTAATTTGGCAATATATAACAAAAGTAACACAGCAAAATCTATTAAACAT
This sequence comes from Alitta virens, assembly GCA_932294295.1. Classification (NCBI taxonomy): domain Eukaryota; kingdom Metazoa; phylum Annelida; class Polychaeta; order Phyllodocida; family Nereididae; genus Alitta; species Alitta virens. Next base: position 69,935,808 of record OW028573.1, read on the forward strand.
AATTCTATAGGGTTGATAAAACTGCATATCTGTGTTTATATTGCTACTTTGTGTAACATAACGCTTTAATTTATTTACAATAAAATATAAGAGTTATCGTGCACACAATTACAATGATTACACTGAATCCTGAAACTGGAAAACCTGTGTCATACAGGACGTTAGAGAATCTTATCACAAATGAATATTTTGATAGTTTGTAAGATAAACGGATGCGGGTGCATTTGTGTGTAAATATCAGTGATAAGGTTAGTAATTCAATGTGAAAATGGTTAAAATGTACACTATAACATTGTAATGGAATTTAAACCGCGAATCCAATCACATTATTTTGTAAGAAGTATAAACGATGCCGCTTAGATAATAAATATTGTTGAGTACTGTACGAATGCAAACTGCATATTTTCAGTGATTCCATGACCTCACAGGTGACCTTGGTTTTAACATGAAGCCTTGAGTTGCAATGTTTCAGCAATATCTGATATCAAAATATAGTATCGAAAGTGTATGATAACAGTTTCTTTATCAGTAACTATGACTGCGTTTATGGGTATCTCTTTGTTTGTATTTGCACTTTCTTGGCCTATTCAAATGTACAACTGTTTATGTGCTAACATATTAAGACTTTATAGCCTCATCATGACATGCATTGTTAGATCAAACATTGGAAGCAAAATCACCATTCTGTCTATATTTGAGCAGGACCACCAACCAAACATAACAGAAATACCAACACGGTCGTTAAGCTGGTGAATGTCACAAAGGCATCCCAACTACATTGTCTAAATATGACATAACATTTTCCAGGAGTATTTATGAAATGTTTGGTCTCAGATTGTGCATTTCCAGACAGTCTGTGACAGGTGTCAGGCTATTGTTTAAGATTTGGGGAATGCATATCGTAATACTCGAATGGATTGGAATCTCCAGTGGGTGGTCCTCTGTTCAGCCTTTATAGGCTGCCTGAAAGTAGTATAGCCCGGAGGAATTCGATCCTTGTGGTATTCCATATTGTCTATTGTTTGGAGACAATTGATTGAGTGTATTGTCAGTGTCAAGACAATAGCCTGAATTGTTTTGATTTTCTAATCCCTCAAAATAGTAATTCAGGCTGATATGAAGCTGGTGAACCTGTGTGTTAGCAAATAGCTCGTGCTTCCAAAAATAAAACTACTTTTCATAAATCAATTGGAAGAGTCAAGAGCTAGGGTTATGACCATGGTCTGTTTGCTTATCGTACGCAGCAAATAAATGGCTGAGTCGTGATGCTGTTACTACGGTTACCAGGCATTATTGGAGATGCAGATAAGTTACAGCCATCACGTCTGAAGTCCAATCCTGACGGACAGAGTTGGGCGTTCTGTTTTATGGCCCTTGTCATGCAATGGAAGCAGGTTCCACATGAAAGCTAACAAGCTGAATGACAACCAGAGGACACGCTGCTTTATCCTGAATATGAATCCCATGCTCCACTTTTTCGTTTGTTTATCTTTCTTTTTCCAATTAATAAAGGAAATGGACATCATGTGTTTGAACTGGCTGCTCCATATCTGAACCTTATGAACACAACTAGTGGAAAACCTTCAAACAAGAAACTCAGAACTGTGCTTGGAACTACCCTTGTAAAAAGTAAGAGAGAAAAAGAATCTACTTTTTCTGTGGGATATGAAAGGCATGTCATCACACAGTGTCTAATTTTAGACAATGCGGTCCAGGTCCATATGGAGCAAAATAACTCTACAGTAACAGCAAGGGACCCCACCCCATACAATACTATGTGAGGGTGTTGAAGATGACTTGGCGTGTCTCTTATCTCATGTTTACACGATTCACGTAACTCTGCCATTCTGTGATGAGACAGAATACGGATTCCCACTGTAATTCCACATTATTCCTGAGACCGTACACACAGTGACATCACATGATGAATCATGACATAAACTGCATCATTCTCTCATGATCTACATTTTCACACTTTGGCCCCAACAATGATCCTTGTGGGACTCCCGGGAGGACACCCCATGTTCGCATCCCACAGGCTAATAGGACACACCCTGTGGGAACACTTTCATTGCTGGACATTTGCTACCCCTGTGTAAAGACAGACACTGACTGACATATGAGAGATAGACCCGAGTGATCCAATATTAGCCACTATGCACTGTGCTGTTCCAGATACTCAATCAAGCCAGGTCCGTGTTTATTCACTTAATGGTATTTCCCTAGAACGCCGAATCAATACACATCAACGCGTTTGCAGGGTAGAACACTGCTTTCACATTTGACTCAGAGATATCATGATGTGTAAATTGACAGGGCAGTGATAAGATTTGGTATCAATCCCAATCATGTCACACGGTTCCAGATATCACGTGTGTGTGTGTTGTTAAAATGAGCTGTGTTAGAGTGTAAATAAATAGCGCTTATTGTGAACATGACTATTTTCATTTTCTGTCTAGCAAGAACTGGTGAGTCAGTTTGAAGTGGTTTGATCTCACAACAAAGATTTCAAATGAAGTTAGCACGAAGACTCTCTGCCTTTTTCCAAACATAGAGCTGCAAAATGGCAATAAATGTCAAAGTCAATGAAAAGTGAAAGGCTGCATTTCACAAATCAATAATGCTGAGCCACCCAGACAATCAGCAAACTGAATCAGGTGTTTTTGAAATTGAAATTTAACCCCACTGTGAACCTGCAATGATTAACTAGTGCCATTTATATGAACAAAACAAGCAGGAATGATGCTATATCTTCCGAAATCAATATTCCAATCAGAGAATCACATGTTGCGGTTTATATTCTACAACTGGACATCAATAAGTGAGTTGCCATGGGGATAGCACCCATGGGATTCAAGCCTGACGTGTATGTCAGACCCTATTAATTTACGATATTTAGAAGAATATCATTGAAAACTCTGGCAATTCCTGGTATAAGTCCCTATGCTCCCATATTTTATCTCACACCTTGCAATGAAGTTTTTTTTATTGAGGGCCATCTATTGGAATACTCCTCACTGTTGTCGAACTTTGGTTCAGTTGAATTATTGAATTATACTCCTCAGATACAAAAGCCATAGGGATTGCTTTTTTGCATGTACACCGTTTGTGATAAAAAATAAATAAAAGAAGAAGAAAATGCTGAAATCTAAAGTCATCACTAGATGGTAAACTTATTTTTATTCAAAGTCACGCGTGTTCAATTGTGTTGTATGTTGCACAGAACACTGTCAGATAATGTTATCATGCAACAAGAATTACATTAGCCATGACGTTGATCCATCAGTGACGCAGATGTCAGTTTGTTAATTTAACAGACTATCAGCACATTTACTCGTTTTACCCATTAATAATTGAAGTACACAGTGCTCATGTATCCGTTAAAATTATTACCATTTGATTTATAATAGTCTGATGGAACAACTGACCTAAACACAACTACTGGAATGTGAACATGCCATGGGCTACTTAACAACTGAAGGACAGATGGATGAACAGTGTTAGTCTGAGAGGTAATTAATTCTAGAGATACAGGCCGTGTACAGGTACAATACACACAAGAAGACACAGGCATTGCAAACTAAAGAGGCATAGTCAAACTGGCACTAGGTCTGTGACTTCTAAATACGTGATGGCCTTTTGGCAGAATAGACATTATATTTGCCGCATGTAACTTATTAGTGAAAAATGGCATGCACATAGAATATCTCCAATACATGCATTTCATTATAGAATTGATCCATGGGATAAAAACCCATTTTAATTAAATTAAAAGGAGATAGAGTTAATGATCTCTGTCATGATGGGACTGAATGATTCATGGAATGAAATCACGCCAGTAATGTTAAAAATAAGTTTAGTAAGTATTGAAATGTTTCTGTAACATTGAATTAGTATTGCACAAGTGTGTTGGTTAGAAAAGCCTCTTGCACACTTCTGTTCATTTGGTTCAGCAGAGGAAGCATAATGTATTGCCCCTGGTTTTCCAGAAACTTCATTTCGTTTCTTATTGGATATATATCATGAGGTCTGTAAACAAACCAACAACGAGTATACGTGGACTGCAGCGATGTAATACACCAGGCTGTCTGGCTCCGATCGTCACGGTAATATCTTTTGGCCCACTCGTCTTTATTTTCCTGGCAAACTTCTCAGCAATATACACTCGAGTGGGGGCAGCCTTGGGCAGTTACTGTACCCCTCACCTCCCACCCCAACTGAATGTACTTCCAGCGAAGGGGTAAGAACTCATGTTAGGGGGCTGTAGTCTATCAGCTTCCATCATTCTGGATGAGTAAGGAAGAGTGAGATACGGCTGTTCTAAAATGCATATCCTTGTCCATGGCTTAGGCACAAGCCTCCTGGTCTAAGGGAAATTCTTGGGAGTCTTCGAGAGCCATTGTCAATCATTTGTTTGTATTTGATGGGATAATGGGATCAGCTTATCAGCCTCCGTCAGCCATGAGGATCCTTTGGAGACGTAGGATTTAGGCAAATGCCATGTTGAGGAACTCATCGTATTAGTTATGAATTTCCTCTCATGCAGACTGCAGATAGCACATCATGCAGGTCTTCATGCATTATGTATTGGTATAGTCCGATAAACTGCCTCACAACGAGAGCCTATCGGCACGCTTGCAAATGACAGCAATATTTCGGTCTAGTATTGATGGATAAATTTGTTATAACATGTAGCAGTGACTCGTTCTTCGACCAACAAACTGACAAGCCTGTGACTCATTGGGAGGGACAGGGTTTGGTAAATTTTGGTGGTGAAAAACAAGGTTATTCACTGTTAAGTGAATGTCGTAGGAACAGCCCTCTCTTCAACTTTCGGGATCACTTTAAAAACTCACTGGAAGTCAAACAGTTCACTCATCGCCCACTTGTTCCTCAAAAAGTCCACCCTTATCTGATTTCAGCAGCTATAAAACAATCCAAACACACGTATAAAACACTCTTGGGGCATGGTGATTTAACAAGGATGAATAGGAAGGAATCGCCTCTTTTTGCAGTAAAGTATATTTGAAACCTTCACTTTTTATATAAGAAAACATCACGCAGACAAAATACAAACATATAGGCTGCAAAACACATTTAGGAGGCATGTTGCATCCTTGCTTTACACCAATATATAATGATGAAGTGGATTCGTACATCAATGATGGCTATTACTTTTGCACTGGAGGCTGAGAAGCTGTACGTGTCTCTGACGTCAATAGACATTTATGATGTTCCCAATCTCACGTATCAGTGTGTGGCCACCTTCTCTGTTTTCTCATCATCATGTGGCAGCAAGAGAAGTTATTCAAACACGATATATCTGTGAAGGTGGCTCTTGCAGATCATCACACCTGAACATAGTGTGTGGTCATTTGTTGTATTAATGTTTGTGATGTGCAGTATTGAGCGATAGCTGAATATCAATTGATGTTACGGAATTAAAACAATGCTTCCACGGATTTTCTTTCAATTATGACAATGCACCATATCATTAGTCTATGCCATCAAGTTGCATTAACCTATTGATCTTATATCCTCCTTATTGGCCTATAATGAAAGTAATGCATTCTCTTCACAAGACTTCCCAGTTTGAGTCACAAGCCAGTATGTGACCTTGAAGACACCTTGAACAATTCCATCAAGATATTGGCCTCGCTTGTGGCAGTTGGCTGATTTTCCACCAAGCATCCTTATCAGGATCCTGCTGATCCCTAAATGATGCTCTTGACCCACTGACCTCTTCGCAAAGACAGCCCTTGATGGACAAGTCCAGGATTCGTCCTGATAAGTGGAGTGGTTGACGGAACATGTATCCACTCTACAAGGGACATAATGGGACATAAACATTGGACAGAACCCTTGTTAGTAACTGCTTCTGTTATACTAGGTTTATGGATGTAAAGTCCTGAAATGAAGGAGAGGGCAGGATGAATATGTCAGAGGAAAGAAGAGAGGTGAGTTTAGGATGATATCAAATAAGGAAAAGAAACGAACCCTGGTGAGGGGCGGAATTTCCAACTAGGAAGAAAAGGCCAAGAAGAAGACGAAGAAGAAGAATAAGAAGCAGAAGAAGAAGCAGAAGAAGAAGGAGGAGGAGGAGAAGAAGAGGCCATCTAATTGCTCATGCGTGTGTAAGTGAGGGGATGCAACGTCGCAACCTTAATAGTTTTCAGATGCATAATTTCACATATAAAGTTGCACCTAATCGATAAGGGGACCTCTCAGGAGAGTTACTTGTGGATATTGCGTGACACCAAGTAAGCATTTGTGGGTTTCAGGAGTGTTAGGAAAATTGAGAACATATAGCACTAGCAACCACACGCCATGCCAACTCCAATTTTAAACCGGAAACACTTTATAAACTAGACATCTCCCCTTCCCCTGACTTAAGAGAAAAACGAGACTGCAGTAAGCAGACATATTGGACATTTTACCATTGCGGCTTCTGACATGTTGTGACCATATGTTGTGACTCTCTGGTTTGATGTCGGTCATAAATGTCGTGGACCAAAGTTTTCAGTTGGTTTTATGTAGGCAATTTGAGAATTAATTAAGTTCCCAATTAACTTCATCAATCAATGATGTCATATTTCTAAAACTAAACAAACAGTTTGAAATAGGTTTAGTGCAGTCATTTGAAATATCCATGAGTAGGTAGAAGTTCACTTGAAAAAATTAAGGGTTTATTTGGTTATGAGGTAAGCTTTTCATCAACAAAGAAAAGGCTATTTTTCCAACAATGGTGACAATACATGTCCATAGTTTCTGCAGAATACAGTAATGTATTGAATGTGATAAACTATAGACATACAGTGCATATTATTGGCTGTATTATATGATATATTAATACCAGCTAGGTCACCTGCATAATCAACTGTTGCTGACCAGTGTTTGGCTTGGCCCATGTTTGCTGAGGGCCCTCAGGGTCTGTGCGGATGCATCCGACGCACTTCTTTGCAGAGTTCAAAAACACTGGAGCAATACGCCATGTTCCTACGCAGCACGCAACTAACTCATCTCTCTGGCACTACTTCTACATTCAGGCTCCAACTGCAAATGCACAACTGAAATGGGATATAAGGGTTAAAAATGACTTGTAGGATAACACATACTCAACGACAACAAAGATTAATTGCTCAGTATCATGTATTGTACATACCAGTTTGGGTTTCGTTTGATGTTCTAAGACACCGCAGACATTAGAAACAAACTATGCTCAACAGATGTCAGTATAAAACATTGTGTATTGGGCAGGTGCTTAGAGACTTGGCGAACTCCCTTGACTACACACTGTATTCTATGAAGCTGACCCTTTTAGTGCATGGGGTGGACATTAGCTGACCTGGCGTTGCATGCTGTAAATAATTCATCCTTTGCAGATAGAAAAGTTATAGCCCAAATGATTTGCATAATAGGTAATCTCCTAACGCGCTGACATGCAACAGCAAATCCTTGAAAAGGCTTGCATTTCTCTTGTGGAATCATGATGTTTATTGGTGATGCCATTTACCAAATTGGGTTAATTAACCCGAGTTATGCATTAAATTCGAATTGTCCTAATTGTATTGATGACCTTTATCACATTGTGACCCCTTTTTGTCATCGGTTAATGCACTTGTTAATTAATGGTCTGTGGCCTTGCTGTTTTGCGTGTCTCCTTTTTCGGTTTGCACAGCATTAAGCCAAGGATTCTCACAATTGATTGAATGTCTTTCTCATGCGGTTGGTAATCAAAGAACATTATTTGGCTTCATTGGCATGGAATTTGAAATCATCAATTGAACCATTTCATCTTTTTACACACAATAACATTCAGACACTCCATTGCAAATGCATCGCTCAATGGTGAGATTCACCAAATCCAAACTTCTATCACAGTGGCGTATTTAGAGGCGGGGGGGGGGGCATAGGTCCTCGCCCTCCCCTCAGCTCCTACATGTGAGGCCTCCAAGTCCCCCCCCCCCTTTGACAAATTCCTAAATACGTCCCTGTCCTAGCAATCAACGGGAGTATCAGGTACTATTTACAAATTAGAAGAAACACAAAAATGTCAACTAAGCTGGACAGACAGATGCAGAGAAGGCAAACAGTAATGGAGTCAGACAGCCGAAGCTTTCGCACAACTTAAGGATCCTCCACGGAGAACAATTGTTGACTGTCTGGTGTTTGTTTGATGCGGGCAGATACTAATGACTTATCGTGATGGATAAAACTTTTAATGAAATGTTTACTGTGTAATCTTTTTTAAATATTATTATCAAGGCGCAGCAAACAAAATCCTGGCGTGGAATCAGCTACAATAATTTTGTGAAGTCGTATGAAGAGCTGTCGTCAAAGTGACTAAAGGTATACATTGTAAGAACAGCCATCTGACCAGTTGTTGGTAAAATTAGTCGTATATGACAACCTTAGACAGCTGTTTGAATGAAAAGCATTTGCATTCAATATGTGACCAAAAAGTTAACCTCTTGCAAATTTGTAAGAAAAAGAATTGGTGTAATAATAAACCAATTACAATGCAGAGAACTATCAGGCTACTAGCACATTTGGAAGACAATTATACTGAAAGCAGAAACCTGAAAACTAAATCACCAAAATAGCTGAATGGCCGCTGTGTTTGCTGCCCATCCGTAATAATATACGTAATGTACTGATGAATATGCACGGCTCTTTGACAACATGTTTTTGCATTCAAGACTGCCCACAAAACACCAGTATAAAACATGTGATGCTGCATTAGAACCGATCGAATGTAGTTCAGATGTCAGATGAAGTCAAAACCCACAGGCACCATCCATTGAAAGGCATATCATGCAGACCATTGTCAAATTTACATACCCATGCTTTTAGGTGTTGTTATGATAAACGACACCATTAGACATGTCTGCAATCTTTTTAATGGCCTTTTTGCATTTTAGAGATGATATAATATTGAGAAAATGTTATGAAGAGAACTGACAACAAAACTCCTCACCATGCACGATTCAGACGAACAAACAAGATTACACTTTATCACCTCGAAAAAAAAGGCAAATCTGGCAATTTGAAATCAATGATCAATGTGAGCTTTTTTTTACTTCAGTTTGTTGATCTAGTTGTTCACATCTCCCCTTGTTTATCGCAACACTTATGCTAATGTATTGATATTGTACTTCTGTCACATTTTATATTGTTTATGACACTTAGTTCACTTGATAGCGATACTATTAATGTGTCTTACAGTGTTCCTCCTGGCCTCTCATGCACTGTAAATAGATTATATTGATTGTTTCAACATATTATTGTATTATTGTCACCTGTATGAAGGCAAATAAACTCGTCTTGAGTCTCTTGAGTCTTGAGGTTGAATAAGGGAGCCCCCCGATGGACTGGATTTCTATGGATATGGAATGTAAAAGGACCCTCCCCATTATAATGAGCAAAGATTTTAACCATTGTAATTGACGTATCAATTGGTAAAATGCCTGGGTATGACGATGTTATTAACTTCATCACAAGCTTGGACTTTAATTTATCATTTTTAAATTATGAGTGAAGCTTTATGTCACTACTAGTTCAAAGCACTAGCCTACTGTTTGTGCTTCATTTTAAATTATATTTTCTCACATATTTCTTTGTAATTCCACGGAGTCACTAGAGACTTCATGATAATTCTGCATTTCGTACCACTATCTTGAAATCACTCGCTGAAGAAAGCCGCAGAGAGTAGAACTCAAGATTGCTGATTAAACTGTAACACCATGCCCATTAGCCAACACATGCCACAATTTCTGCCTTTGCTTCTGTGTCCAATATATTTGCTCCCAACATTACAAGGTCCACAGAGGCCTGGCGCGTCCATCATTGTTGGGAGAAGAGATTCAATACTTGAACGACAGGAACATGGGAGTTGATGTAAATAAAAAGCTCTGGATAAATGTCTGACTGTGCCAAGCCACACAACACAACGTTTATCGTGGCAGAGAGTGAGTATATTGAATTGCTTCATGCCAGAAAAACTCTTAACACATCCAGTTGTGCCTTTATTTTACTCATTGGACGACATGCTAATTTTTAGACTATAAAAGTTACCACATGAAATAGTAGTCATACATAAGCTATGAGTAAGTTCTGTGGTTCAGACAAGCCCAAAGTAACTTTGGTTCAGTCGACTAACTACAATTTATTTTGGAACTGGGGTGAGGAACTGAGTTCAAACTCCTCATAACATGTCCATTGTAGTGCAAATGAGACTTCAGTTTTGAGCCATCTAACACTCATAGTACGTATACATTTCGTGACAATTAAGTGTTCACTTCAGACTTTGTTACATCCTAGTTCAGTTAGTCACGAAATATTTTGGTGAGAACCGAGAGATAAAAGTCAACACACTCACTGTCACTCAGTACCAAAAAAGAAAAAAAAAAAAAAAAAAAAGACGATATTATGATCTCTTTCATACAGCTGACCATTGTGAGTGAGCTGGTCATTTAATTCATCTTTCGTATCAATGCATTGCCCTGGGGTGGCTTGTAAGAACAGATATATAAAATATGACCTGAACGAAAGTAAGTGACAAGATAATGTGGTAGCACTTAACGCCCAGAGAAACCAAAACGTCTGTCCGTCTTGGTTTGCCCTACCCCCCAGCACCACCAGGATCTACTGCCTGCTGACTGTTTGTATAGACATAGGCAAGTAGCTCCTGACACTGGCCAGGGATACATAATCTCTGTAACTGATGCAGGTAAAATGTACATTAAAAACATGGGGGATAAGTGCATCCGGTGGCATGGAGTTATTTATGCTTGTAAGTAGGGACACTGGAAGAATCTGGCTACATTAATTTCCATGACCTTTTCAAAGGATGGCTAAATCTAAAGAAATGAAGCAATTATCTATGATTTTCAACATGACAAATAAGGATGCATGAAAGTAGAGTAAATGTATTCATGTTCAACTTTCAAATGGCTACTATTGTGATCTGAGTTATTATACAAATGTTTCTTTAATAATAATGTGAAAGACATTGTCATATAATACGTATAAAATTGAAGAACCACACTGCCAACATGGAGACACAATCTCGCAAGTACTTCAGGCCATGTTAGAACTACATATATTTATGTGAGACACCCCTTCACAGTATATAACCTCAGGCAATCGCTCGTGCTTTGTATGGTTGCCTGTACTACGTGCTTATAAGAATGGCTTCATAACATCTTTTGGGACAGCTTCTGTAACTGACCTCTTTGGTAATCATCTTGTAGTGACCTTCCAGAAACCATGACACAGTTATTCCACTACTGGTGTTGACACTGTTGCTTTTGCACTATTTGCTTATGCAGGTTCATGTGAGGAGGGGCACTTCGGCATCAGGACAGCCTCAGAATTATATGATGGCTGAAGTGGCCAGGTTCCTGCTTGGCTCATCTGTAAACATGGCGGAATTTAGACTGTGACCCACGATATCCCTTTGAACTATAGTATCATAAGGTGAAACTGGTGTACTGAATCAGTAATCTATGCGGGTGGCCAGGTTTAGGTCCAGAACAAATTAATGCAGATATCGTAATGTTCACATAACCCTTGATGCAACATCCAGTTCAATGCAAATGATACTATGAAAACATAATCATTTAGAACATCCCAATCTCTTTCCAGAATATCATTTCAAATTGTCTTGAGTCAGTCTGCAATTCATCAACAATAAAGTATGTGAACATTGCGTTTTGATTGATAAAAGCCACTGGGCATGCAGAGATAACAAAAATTCAACTTATTCACAATATCTTTTAATTAATCAAATATAATGTCTGGTTTAAACTTTATATCAACTCCAGTTTTTTTAGAGAAATTACATTGCATGAATGTATTAACTTTGGGGTAGACGGCAAAACTTAACACCAAGGCGTGGGAATTTCACTACATTTTGGGTACAGACGTCTTCACCGCATAGAGCTCTCAATTTCTAAGCAACACAGAAACCAGCCCCGGAAATGACCAAGTTCCCACGAATTAACCTCTCTAAAAGTTGCGGCGTGCAGTGTACAAACTCAAATTACTCAAGGGTCAACCCTCTCCAGACTTGCAACTTTGGTAAAAAAAAAAAAGCAGCAGGCTATTTAAATTGTAGCCCCTGACTCGTGAAACGAACACAACAAATTTAGGGCTTTTTGTACGAGGTACTTGAAGGAACGTCACAGATTTCAAGGGTAGGCATAAATAAACCAAAATAAGTTGCTTGATTGGTATAATTTTTTGGCCATTTTCTCTCAATGCTACTGGTCCGACAGCTTCTGAAGTCAGCATACTTGACCAGCTATCAGAGGGAGGCGTAATGTTGTGATGAGGACCGGACCGCCTCGGACTGGTTTAGTCTGCGGTCCGACCCTGGACTGCTAAAAAACCGAACCACTACAAAAATGCAGGAACCAGACTGTTCCAAGACCCTGGACCGGCGGTCCAAGCATTGCATGTTGAATTTATTATACCCCAGATGTTTGTCATCTTGGTTTGTTTCAGTTATTTATCATTCCTGATTGATTGACGTTTTTTTTTTTTTAGATAAATAAATATTGCAGTCATGAAATTATTAGTCTGTCCCGCCTGTCCTAAATAATTCCATACATCAAATTATGTCAAACAAAAACCAGTTTTTTTTATATTTGGGGAAACAACTGTTATGTCGATGGACCGCCTCTGGGCCAGTCCGATCTCTAGCACCGGACCCTTCACCCCTGGACCGGACCAGGACTGGACCAGTTTTGAAAATACTGGACCACCCGGTATTAAAGTGACCTAAACTTTCTCCGTTCACAGCTTTTTTTTCTTTCCAAGACCTACATTCAGAAAATGTTGGTCAAGTGTTGACCGCTGGGTTTATCACTGGAGCACTTAACTGCTCTCTGCCTTCAGCAGTGATTAGCAAAATTAGTTGTGGCAGCAATAAATCACAAGGTCTTTGATTACTACAACAGTTGGGTGACTTTTCATTCCCTAATTTACGCTATACTTGACAAACAGTGGCAACAATTAGTTATGTGCTATCAACAGAGAGCACACTGTGATTCAACAAATCAAAATGAATAGGTTTTGACTCAATTTTTTGTTTTTAGTCATTAATAATTGATAAATGTCCTCTTTGTGCTTAGTAGAATGTCAGAAGTTTCAAAGTGTCAAAGTGTCAAAGTGATCAATCAGGTCTTGCAATGCTTTCTAGTGGAGTAGATAGTCCACGTGTACTGGCTTTACCATCTATCATAAAAATAAATGACAGTGCTTTATACGTTGGCATAATGTTGGCATATGACGTCAAGCTGTCCTGTCTATTTGTCCGCAGATATGATGAATGAAGCCATAAGGAACAAATGGTGGCCTGAGCAAAGCAGGAACAACAGCAGAGCAAACCTTGTAAGTAAATGTCTCTCCTTGCCTTATTACAGATTACAAGGCTGCCACAACCTCTGATCCGATTTGCTACCACAACTAACAAAAATGTGTCATAACGTTTGTTCAATATCTGCTGAATCAACCTTCTAAAAAGTTTCAGTGAAACTGCAATTGAGGTAGTGTTTGTCCATGGACGTCCATGGTTTGTCACACTTCAAATGTAGCAAGTTTTCTGGTCTGGACTTGTTATATGTCCAGCAATAAGACAGTTGTAATATTTGTTCCTCTCTTGTTTTCCAGTAGTCAATAGTTACACACTTGCAGCAAAAGGGCCGAGCTATATGCCCTGTATATATTTGGTCTGTCAAACACTTCAAAATTTGCAACAACGACCATACATCATTTGCTGGCTGACACCATAAATGCACACAATATAGAATCAATGACTAAGTCCAATACATAAAAACTGATTTGTATGTTGCTGTATATTCTAAGCAAAGCATCTATTCTGATACAAAGCTAACATTATGTTCCTGGAGTTTGCAGCTGTCTTGATTGTTTATGCATTATGATATACCAACTTCGATGATTTTTCAATGGCATTTGCTCAATGTAATAGAATGTTAGAAGACCAACACAATAGACCTAAAAAACAATATGTGACGCCATGTGGTTTCTCATGTCTAATAACATGTCAAAGCATCTTGTGAAATGTGACCTTGTAAAAAAAAGTGAGAAGATGACGTTCGAAATTAGCTGGAAACTGTCCCAAACATCACATTGCCACATAACATTGCATCAAATTTATTTAATTTCCCAAAAAATCCATTCAAAAGGATAAAAGGAAGAGTGAACAAATAGAACAGCTTGTTGGAATTTCCATACAACTTTTATTCCATTCTTGTACAAATATTTGAAGGCACCATCTGGCAATTTTGACAGATTTCATGATAACGAAGTTGGGATGCTGAATTCTATAAAAGGCCAAGGAAGGAAAGCAAGTGGGTGCCATATTTGCAGACATGACGGACAATAGGTATTGGCTTTCTGATGAACGACCTTTCAACATGACCTAGAACTACAATAAGCACCCATGGCCAGTATGGGGAATGCTGCTAAATTCAATTAATTTAACACATACCACTATGCTGATAATCCTGTGGAACCATGACATTGCTGACAAGTAAATTTTTTTGCATTTCAATATTAGGTTAATGCAGACTGTAGTAATATTTATGTGTGTCATTTAAGAGGGCTGATTAAGATCAATGCTGATGCGTTTTATGCTGCTGACATTCCTGTCACAATTACATTACAGTTACAGGTCAAATGCATTTATTTAATCTGATTGACCGCTATTGTTATGTAGTAATAAAAACTATTGACAGGACTGGCATAGCTATATTTGCAAAAATGGTTCGTATAGAAAATGATGAATAAAGAATAGACGGTCATAATGTACATACGACAATGAGTGTGACAATGTAATCAGACAGACAGTTCACATATGATAGGAAAACCATAATCATCAGTCTGACATAAAAGTAACATCCTAATTCCTATGTTGCACACAGAGCAGCTGCGCCATGGAAACAAATGTGGTTTCACAGCTGGAATTGTGACATAACTAGACACTACAGCTCTATGGATGCGCCCTCTGCCGGATTACACGTAATTCACAAAAGTTCCAGTGAAGGTTCCAACGTAGCTAATCCGAATGACACGAAAAGCTACGAAGTTGACAAACTCTCAAAGACCTGAAATTTTCATCCCATGATTTACTTGTATCAGATTTCTTTATACATAGTGGTAAAATGTATTAGAATTAATGCACATCTACACCTGCATGTATGCACAATTTAATGGATCCCTCATTTTCACGGTCGACTATTCTTTATCTATAAACTATTTCTTTAAAAAAAAGAGAAAAAAAAAAGATCTAAAATCATGTTGGCCCACTATATTATACCAGTACATCTGGCTTGAAAGTTTCCGAAAGTAAGTGAAGGGTTATGTATTTCAGGGGCAAATTTGTGTAAATACCAAATTCAATAAAATCTGAGTATGTTATTACTACGCTTAAGAATAAACAGCAAGGTATAAAGCGAAATTGGTGTTATTTCTTGCTTCTCATTTTCGCTCGCGAACTTTGCAATTTAATTTTTTTTGGTATTTCACCTGTGAACTTAGCAAAGTGTTACCTTCGTCTTCGCATTTAACTTCTTCTATCTTCTCTTCTTCACGTGAAAATATTAAAGAGCTACTTGCGTGCTTCGTTCCTGCCTCTGTATAATCAAGTTTCATTTTGGGCATTTCTTTGCTTTATAAATATATACAAGCCCAAATTGGCCCATAATAGGCAATTACCAGGATATGTGCCCTTAAATAAAGAAATTTTAGTAGTAGTAGGCAGTACAGTAGAAATAGTAAGGGTAGTAAACTACTGCTAGCACTCCTACTAGTACTACCATTACTACCATTACTATTGCTACCACTGCTAGTGGGGTAGTAGTGGGAGTTGTGGTAATATGGTAGTAATGGTAGTGAGGTATTTTCAGTAATGGGGTAGTAGTGGTAGTAGGGAAGTTGTGGTAGTGGGGTAGTTGTGGTAGTGGGGTAGTAGTGGTAGTATAGGTAGTAGTGGCAGTAGTGGTAGTAGTGGTAGTAGTGACAGCAAAGATAGTGGAGTAGTAGTGGTAATAGGATAGTAGTGGTAGTGGGGTAGTAGTGGTTGAAGGATAGTAGTGGTAGTGGGGTAGTAGGGTAGTTGTGGTAGTAGTGGCATTGGGGTAGTAGTAGTGGCATTGGGGTAGTAGGGTAGGAGTGGTAGTGGGGTAGTGGTAGTGTAGAATAGGGTAGTAGTAGAAGTAATACTTAGTTACAGTAGATGAGCCGATACGTTAGCCAGCATGACATTACTATTAGCCTATGTGGGCAAATTTTTGCCTTTATATAATGACAGATTTTTTCAATCAATTAATTGCTCACCAATAGCCAATTTAAGTACATTTTGCCTCTCATCAGCTTAAAAGTTGGAGAAAACACAAAGGTTGAATTATTAAACTTGCGACGTTCTTGGGCGAACAAACAAATAGGGACACAATTGTCTTCAGACATTTTAGTACGAAGGTGGAAGGTGAATTTAGCATTTTGCGAATTTCTTGAAAGAAATTACGAATGTAACAAATTATTATAAATTGTGAAGTTCAGGGGCGAAAATGAGAAACAAGAAATGACACCAATTCAGCTTCATAGCAAAGTGTATCACAAGGTGCTCCAATTATACCTGTGAGTGTCAGTTCCAAAACCTGGTGCAAGAAATCAGGAGGTGGCGCTGCTATGAAGCTGAGCATAGCGACGTCTGGTGCTGGGATGAATAACTTTAGCGCACCACCAACCAAAAATAATGAATGGCCTTGTCAGTACATTACGAGAAATAAATATATACATTTACAGTACAGGAGTAATTCATTTACTCAGTCATTGTTACACAGTAAAAACGGGAGTTGGTCGTGAAATGATGTCCTCTGCAACCAATACGTCTTCTCGAGTTTTTCTCTGTTTATTAAGCAAACAATAGCCATGATGGATAGACCAACAATGACAAACAAACATAAAACTAAAGTCCATTCTTCAAACCGTTTGCAACAGTTTGTCGCTGTAGACGCTATCCTGATGATGATACACTGTGGAATCCCTTCAAACTAACGAGCTGAGAACAAACAGACGCCTAAGTTATGATAATGGACACTCCCAGTGTCTAGATTAAAACTTTTCCTTTTCAAATGAAATAAAAACTTCACATTTAATAAACTGATGGGACTGAGAACGCCCAGCTTCTAGGTTAAACCCCCGCCTTTATTAATCACGATGAAATTGCCATTGTGGTTTTAATTGATTAACCAATCTCATTTCACTGCATTTTATTTACATAATAACGCTGTGGAGCATTTGCAAGCTGGTTCCATCCTCTAAGCTAGGTTGTGACGGTACGAGGGTCTGGCTGGAATCCCTGGCTTTACTTGCTAGCCTAACGTGCAGCGTGTGGGCCTGTCTGATCTGTCAAAATGGGCTAAATCTCCTCATGGGACCAAGTAATATCCACAACGCAAGGAACCATTTCTCTATTTATACAATTGCTGCATTGTAGGCTGGTAAGCAACCTGAGATCATCACAATCAATAGTTATTGAATTAGATGAACCATTTACATTTGTATTGACAAGAAGAACACATGACCAATATCATAACAATTAGCTCTACAAAAATGGAATTATCTAAACAGTACTATTAAGGAAAATCTAAACAGTACTATTATGGAACATTTCTCCTTAGACTACCACACCTAATGAATCAGCCAATCCCACAATTAAGATAGCTAAGCCAACCAATATACATTCACGGGTGCCACTAATATTACCATTAAGGCTACCTAACTAAGGCTTCTTTGGCCTGGAGGTGGCCTTGATGGAGAAAAAAGAAAAAATTCAGTCTAGGTTTTGGCATAAACGAAAGGGTTTTGGCATAAACGAAAGGTCAATATATGACTGCTGGCACTTGGGAGAAAAATACAAGAACATGATGCATGGCCAATGGGGGCAACAAGAGACTACCAGTACAACATACAAGCAGTCAGAAGTTATTCTTGGAACTACTTTTCGGCTTCAAATGCCTGGTGGGAACAGCAGACCCCACAAGAGCTCCAGCTCCCCCATTGGGAGGTCAGTGAGGTAAGCTGTGTGCAATTTTAGTAAAAGGAGTCAAAGAGCAGATGGAAACCAGTTGAGTCTATAAGTCATGCAGAGGTCTTAGTCATAAAGCGAGAAGTGAGTGAAAGTGTCTTTTGTTTCACAGTTCTGTGAAAATAAGCAGGCATTGCTATCTCATTATACAGACACCAGAAAATTAGGTCATCTGTTGGAGATGACCAGCTAATCAGTTCACCTGTTTGGGATGACACGTCAAGTGTCAACAACCTGCAAGATTTATCGCTCCATTATTGGTGCAATCAGAGCTCTCCTGTACTGTCGGAGAGTTCCTTGACAATTGACACAGCACTGTAGAATCTACCATTGCCGTTTTTGTAGTCAAAAGGTTACTATACTGCCATACACTGATTTGTAGCTTCAGATAGTAGTATAGATCTCATGACTACAACTATTCACTGATTTTAGGGTTCTACAGCTGGCAACCCTGGAGATGAAACAGTCTTTTCGGTCCATGCAGAATCAGCCAAGCATCCCAGTGCCCAGGATCCCAGGGGAGAGGGTAGTATTCTCAGAATTTCAAAAGCTCCAGGAAAACTTCAGTAAACACTTTTTGGATGTTTGTTTTTAAATGGATGGGCCCAATGGGAGGTTCGACTGAACAGGCGCTAAAATATTGGCGGAAACTCTAGCAAAAAGGCAAATAAGATTGAACAATATGGAGTACTTTGTGGTGGGGTTGATGAAGGCAGTGGGATGAAAACGAGTTAATTTAGGCAGCCCTCCATAACGGGCCGTTTCCAAAACTTAGTGTAGTGTAAAACATGAACCTCCCACGTGACAAAACAGCAGAGCCACTGCTGGAAAATTTAATTTCAAATGAATCTGTAGTTACTTTCCAATCTATTAAAAGCTGATGAGTAATGTGCGAAGTAACGCTTTACTGAAATTAATGGCCCTGGTGTCATATGCTAAAATTTATCATAACCATTTCGAGTTAGGCACGTTACGATTATTTATTTTGCGATTTTTATATCATAATGCATCATTTAATTAAGCAATTCTCGGAACATCAATCGAGCCAGGAAATGATATCTGCATCTCTGAATGTTTTCACGGAATCCGAGAGAAAAATGATAACCAATTTGCAAGTGGAGCTGATGCTAGAATGAGCATATACATCACCAGAATTAAGATATAATGTTCGTTATCATGTCTAGACGCCAGGCATTTAATTAGAGATTCAATGGAGGTATTTGTGTAAATTCAGCCAAGATCCCTGGAGTGCATATAGAAATAGCGTATAGAAATAGAAATGAATGCAAACTTGGTTGTATAGATATATTTTTAAAGTTAGTAAGAAAGTTACCTGAACCATAGGCCCAATTAGTCTCAAGTGCATTGCTACTAGGGTTACGTATTCAATAGGTCGATTTTTAAAGTCCCATGCTTATAAAGCTGGATCCAGGTTGCACTGAAGTCACTGCCAAGTGCGATGGTACAGTGTTTGAAAGGTTAAACCTTGATCACGAAAGTCATTATAGTTAGGGATATTTTTGGCCATAAACGCAATATTTTCAAAGAAGAACCATTGCATAATCCATTGATGAATGCATTTTTTGACTAACCTGGGTAATCAAGACGCCAAAATATTGGAGGGGGGGGGGGCGAAAGGCAACCTGTTTACACGGACATGAAGCAGTCGATAATTAAAGCAAGGCAGAGAAAGTGCTTCCCATGTGATATCTTCTTGGTCGATACAGAAAAAAAAGGGAAAGGATAAAGATATGGCTGGTAATAATTGGCAGCGCTTAGAGCTTATCTGCGTGATGGGAGACAAGGCAAGATTTTTGGTGGCAGGATGGCACAAATTATGGGTGAAGAATCGAAGAGTGTAAGTCATAAGCAGAGAGGCAGACAGGCAGACAGGCATAAGAAGATGGTGGCTATAATATGGCTGAATGTCCTGGTGATATGATATTGATTGAATGATTGAAGGGGATCGATCAGAGGGCAATATGTAAGGGTAGAAGGCCCAGCAACTCTACCCAGAGCCAAGCCAAGGCAGCTAGCCAGCCAATCGAGTGATAAATTGAGTGCACACGGGGACTTATAAGCTAAACATCAATGATATTCTGTCAAATAAAAGACAGATAGGCAAGGAATAAACGCTTATCTCTGCAATAACCTCGTCTGTTAGCATAATGAATTGCATCCGCCGCATCTATTAAATTAAATCCTGCAATTCTTTGTTATTAGAGACCAAACTTGGAGCCAGTTAGTCAAGGATATCTTCTCAATTACAACTTGAGCCCAAACGTCTCCTGCACAGCACGTTTCCCTGGTATTAAAAGCCTGTAAACAGATGCAGTGACAATGCTTGCGGAGTAGCAGGCCGTTTTATACATTTTTATGGTGATTAAACCATTTCCATTTTAATGGAAATGATTGATGCAAAAGGTTTAAAGCTTGCAGCAGGAAGTCAATTAAAATAAAACTTAGAAGATCAGCTTGATTTTTTCCGACGAACTGCAACAAATTAATGGGATTCATGATCATGCAACTTGCCATCCATAAACACCTGCTTGCTACTGACTCAGGAGGTTGTCTTGAAAAATTAACATTTCAGGGTCGGATCTCATTGCCTCCTTTCATGCACTGAGTAAATTCATAATCTCCACATCAAGGCGCATGAGAAATTGAACAAAATGCTGCATGGCACGTTCTATAAAAGAGCACAGCACACAATGGAACAAAATAACAATGTATCAAAAGAGTCGTCATAACAACAGATACAATAAGTACAATCAATTTATTTTTGAATTGAATCCAACCAACTAAAGGTCAATCACATCATAATTATTAATGCTAACACCCCGCAATACCGTATTGGTTTTATCACAGGTGGATTCCACACTTTTTGTCCATTGTGCACAAAGCTATACTGTTTCAAATCGATCTGTTTGAGTGTATTAAAAGAGAAGTTGTAAAAGTGAATAATACACAGCATTAAATATACATGAGAGAATAACGCCATATGCAGTTGTATAGCTCCACCTGTGCTTTGCTACCATTTGTTCTTTTGTCAATCTGAAAAGCAATCTTCACTATTGCAAATGGTTTATTTTTTCAATTTCTGTCATTTTACAGATCTAATCCATAGTTAAATGCTTGAATAATTCATTCCATAAAGTGTTGAAGGTTGATATAAAAATCTATGATGTAACTTGACACTATTAATGAATAGCAACAGCCTAGGCCACGGCTCTTCATAGTCTTTGATATATAATATGAAAAACCTCACTCATCTAACACCAATGCTAGACTTAAATTCACAGATGCAGCTTGTTCGGAATGTCAACAGAGGCAGCATGACATGGTATGATGGAAACTGTACGTGTCTTGTACCAAAATATGAGTCAAGTGACCCTGGAGTTTGGCATTTGTTAATAGGCCTGGGAGATCAGGTAGAAGAGCATAACTGCTTTGCAAAGTAGCACTTCATCGTGAGGGTGGGATGCTGAGGGGACTGCACACTGCCATCCCTCATCTGCCTCATCCACGAGACACGTTAAATAAAGATAAGCAAACTCAAGGACGTGGACAGCAACTGCGAGGCAAAGCTTAACTCACTGAGTCAGCCCAGGGTCAAGATGTTGCTTTATTCATATAGTTGTGCAGAGGGTCATAGATCAGTCTCTGCAAATGCATAACATGTCTCTAAGCCCAACACCAAATGCATACAGTCCAGCAACTGCCCAAAGCAACCAGAAAGAGGCTGACCCTGATGGAGTGGCCCAAGACATGATGTCAGGACAGTAAGACTAATCATCAAGCATTTGGCCTGATTAGTCATTTGGTGCTAGATGACTTCAAGATGAGTCATCAGGCTTCTGTGATAAGGGATTCCACGCTATTGGTTATTGCTCATTACGTCGACTCAAATAGAGTGGAAAGTCATGTATAGCAACTATTCTTGGCGATGAATGAAATTCACAAATACAAGGACCTACTTGTCTCATTTAATCTCTTTTATAGTCCATGTCAAATTTTCTGTCTTTCTACTTCTATTTTCCTTGGGGCGTTTATCTGAATAACCCACCGTTTTCACGTTACCAAGTAGTTCCATGCCAAGAGATGTTATCATCGATGATTTGACTTGCTACTTTCAGACTTTTCTTGATTTTGTTTTCGTGTTTGTTCGTAATCGCAGGTCCCGAAGATGGCGCTACATTGATTGTGCGAGGTTATTGCGCATGCGTTGGGAAGAGAGCGGAAACTAGGCCAGGGTACTTGAAGTAGGGGAAGGAGGGGGCAGGAAGGGTTGAGCCCATGGCGTGCGACACGTGATGGAGATGCTGAGGCAGGAAAGGATGCGGCAGACGTCGAGGGAACGGATTGTGAGAAATAAACACATGTCATGAAAGCTTTAATTACCGGTGTCAATTCAACTGGGGCATTTTGCTACGTCTTCATGGGCAGGGAACGCACGGCACTGTTATTTAGATAACCCTGAGTGGAATGAATTGGCACGCTACAGCCGAATCAGTTGCTTTATTAATTCGGGGGCAGAAAGGGGGCAGGGGGCAAGAAGATGCTAGTCTCGTGGGGTCGATAGCCTCCTGTGACAGCAAATAGGACAGCCATGATACATTTGTGGATTTCGGCAAAGGGCCGTGGCCTCCGTGTCAATAATCAAGTCAACATGAGGGTTTGTGTTCCGCCAGATAGGCCTACTCAATAGAGACCATCAGGAAACATCTATATCTCCGTGCCTAAGGAAATCAATGGCGGACAGCCCCCTGCCCACCGCCTTCCTCTGTGAACTCTAATAAGCACATGACCCAGGAGAGACCAGGGGCTGATCACTATCTAGAGCATTAGTTATCCCATGCAACACAAAGATACTACACAAAAGCCGTACAAGACCTGCTTGAGAAATGGGCTAGCAAGCCGGTCCCAGCCTTAGCCATTCCAGGCAGTTTCCTGCAATGTGTAAAGCTAATGAAGCACATCTGCAAATTAGCCCCCTTGCCATTGCATGCTGTTTGCGGAGCCAGGCCTTCTGTTTGCACTATAGAGTTGCTGGTCGATTTGAGGGGTCAAGTGAACCTCCTTGCAGAAAACCTGTCTGTCAACCCTCATCACATTCAGCTGCAGCCGAAGCATCACCCAGCTAGGCCACCCCAGCCTTGCCTTAATTACTTTCCAGTTTATTTAAGCTTAACTGTGTTGTATTTCATGGTTTACATAAAGATTCTCCTTCTCCGACTGGGTTCGTGTTGCAGCGAATTTCACAAACCAATGCACATAAATTGCTTGAGAAGAAAGCTGGCAACGCTTGCCTGTTTCATTTAGAAGGATTAATTCATGTAAATGACGCCTCTCTATCCTTCAAACGGAAACTAATTCTTTTAAGTCTGATGGAATAAATTCTCATTAACCTTGAACCGTCAGGAAGTGCAGTTTATTAGAATTCTTATGGGACACTCAAGAGCATGCAGCCAATGAGGAGAATCCCTGATAAGGGACCTCATTCTGCTTGGTCTCTAGTAGTCTCCTGTGGTCTGTGGTGTCCTAGTGGTCATCAGATACATGGCTATGCATGGTTATGTCCTTCTGATACGACATTATCTCCTTCTGATCCACCCCATATCCTATTGCCCAACAAAACGGCTCAAGTGCAGCAGTTTGATCCGGGTGCATTTCTTACGTGCCTTGGTCAAGTGCAATCCAATGAGGCTGGCCCTGATGCATAAGGAGCCCTTCTGGCATTACGTGCTCTGTGTGCATTGCCTTGGTTTTGACAAGGACAGAAAACACCAAGATGCATTACAAATGGAAAATCGACCATTAATTATGATAAATGCGAGCGATCGAGTTAACAAGACACTCTCGTGCCAGTGATGTGTTACATCCCTTCATGAATATTAAAGAGAGCATAGAGTTGCAAGGACGTCGAAGCAATGTCGCTTTAATGAGATTGCCAAATGAAAAACATTTTGCAAGAGCACAAGAATGAACACATGGTTATAAACGTCCAATATTATAAAATCATATTTAATGACCAATGTCTCTAAATAAGCTTAATCAGCTTATATGATTAGCTGCCAGAGGCAGCCGTAATGATGAGATGATGAGCTCGGAGTCCACCCTATGTTACACATTTACCCAATGGGTGGGTTCTTTTACTCAGCATAGACGCCAAGCACAAGGCACCTCCAATTTAACATCTTATGCAATCGCCATTCAGCTGGGATGTACAGTTAGTTTCATGAAATACGGTCAACTCTAGACAGCTGTAGCCATCTATTCCTGGCTGTAGCTTTAACTGGCTGAAGCCAGCTGCTTCTGTCTACTCCTGGCTTATAGTTGGCTTACACCTACCACCACAGGAAAAATTTAAACCTTTAAATTTATCTAAGATATCATGAATATGTATTTGCGTGTACTTTTAGATTCGGAATAGCCAGCTGCTGCCAGACAGTTCCGTTCAGTGACAGGTAACATTGTATGGCAGAAGATGTCTAGCTTTGTCTAGGATTAATTTGATAGGCCGTTTTAATGAAACTAACTGTAGCTCACAAAGAGTGCCGTAGATTGTGCATGTATGATTTCTCTGTCATTTGTTAGAGCACAAGAATGAATATGGTTATAAACGGATTTCCAATTATGTGAAATCATGTGCAATGTAGATTGTGTAAATATGATTTCTGTCATTACACACCTGTATTGTGACACACATAATTAAGATTCGGTTACAGAACAGCAGGATGGCGACATTGCTGCAACTGATAATGGAACTTCTTCAGGTCCAAGGCTATTTGATATTTTCCTCATGTTGTGTAAAAACGAAAGTCAAGCACCTAGAGCTCACGATTATTGTGATTTCCTCAGATACCATACACCACACGAAGCCCATGGGTGAGGTCAAAATATTCACCACTCTTAAAAAAAGGTCATATTTCTTCAGGTAGAGTTCATGTTATCTAATATGTTTTTCTATTTATTCTTAAAATATATTCTTGGTAGGTATGCTTGAACATAAAATATTTGCCAATGGTCCAGTACTATTATAAAAGCAACAAAAAAAGTTATACATTAATACATTTAAATTGCCAGTACCCATTCAAGAGCTATCAGCAATCCGTCTCAGAGCCATAAATATCCTGATGTGCTGAGGCGTTGGGGATGTGGCGATCGTGGCATCAAGCCCTGTTAGTATTCCTAGGCAGTTAGGATCAGTCTTATCAGCATCGAACGCCAGTGTTGTAGGTGCAATGAAGCAGCCGGACACATCCTAGCAGCCATTCATTTCAACAGCCGATTGCCTCTCGCGCTAAGTGAGCAATTTCCAGCACCGTGACGTTTTATCGGCTGGACTGATTTAGAGGGCCAAGAGATCACGAAATGCCACTGAATGGAGAAGATCAATGGCGGAGCCAGCATCTTGGACACACAACGACCAGCATCCTAAACGCCCTAAGCACCACGGCCCACATCCTAGTCACCCGATGAATTTAAACCCAAATGAAAGAAACTTACGATGGCATCGGACACCAGTCTCGAGTTATGTGGGCAGCGTTTCGGGCAATCAGGGCAGTCCAGGCTCTGGGCCCATCTGCTTGTCTTTGTGTGGCTGCACAATCGAAACGTCGTGAGGGAGACGTGGTGGGGACGTGGTGGGGATGTTGTGCAAACCTGATGAGGAGGAAAAGGAGAAAGGCTAGAAGAAAGGGAGAGAGGCCATCCTCCTCTTTCTCCGCTAACACCCCTCCAAATCCCCCTTCCACAACACAAAGACCCTTGAACGCCTGCTCGAGCTCGAACAGCGCCGATAAAGAACGTAAAAGGTCAATGTTTCAGAGGCAGGTTGCGTAGGATTAGACGTTATTGATTAGGGCGTCTTACGCGTATTGTGACCAAATGCGAGGAAAAGAGCTCTCGGGGTCTGACATCAAAGTCACCGGTCCGTCTATCTTAGCTAGAGGCTGGGTGCTTCCTGCGTCCTCACATCATGCCCACATCTGGCCGAATTATTCATCAGTTAGGCCGGTTATCACCATAAAGGAACGGTATAGACGCATCCTTGCTTGTATGAATGTCTGGCTCGTAACGAACGCAACCACAATATAGCATGGGACGAAGTGAGGACATCCCCTTATCTTCGTGCTTGGCTGCTTCCTCGTCATTGTGTCATGTGGAATGAATAATTCTCTTTGTTGCCTGGCTTTTCTGCCTCCATTTAGGTGCCCCGGGGAGTCACCCAGGGAGTCATGCTGTGACATGCGCACGTAGTTGCAAGTTCACATTAGCTCACATTAGTTGTGACTTCATCACAACCTTTCATCAGGTGCACTAGGCAAGGAGTTGAGCGCTGCTTCTGCGATTACTTTAGGAAACACCCAAGCATCTCGACTGAGTGGCTTTCCTTGTACACGGCTCAGGAGGTGTTAAATACGACAATATTCACTGCAGCAAACTTTACCTCACCCATCAAAGTATTAGACAGCTTTCTCCGCTGCCTTATTTGTTGGCACTTTGACAAAACTGGTGGCCAGCATGTCATCACATAGAGAGCGCCAATCAATCAACACAATGCACATTGTATTACCCTGCCCTAGCAGGCTGGCCCTATTTAACACCTCAGCTACTTTACTGAATGATTGCAGTAGATCTCTGGCTCGACCCACGCTTTCTTTGAGTTTGCCTGGTCCCTTTCATCTAGACTCATTTATGAACAAGCCTGGTGTGAGATTAGAGATTGTGGCTGGTCCGTGTGACTTGAATACCTTTAAGTTGGCAAGAGAATAGAGGGCCTATAAACACTGCTCTCAACTAGCTACATGCATGCATAGCCAGCCAAGATGCAGCAATGTTGAATGACAAGTGGATGACTGGATTATGAGGCGTGTGACTAGTAGGGGACAGAGTGACTAGCCACCGGCTTTAAGGAGCCTTGGGACACGCCGTGTCATGAAGCAGGTTATGAAAACACAAGTGAGACGCTCTGCCAATCAATATCAATGGGCAGAGGAGAATCAAATTGAGACAAAGAAGGAATATTCTTGTCGACGAGGTGCTGTTTACACTCACTTGAACCTCTTCTCCTGTGTCTCATCTTTATGGAGAAGGTTCATGCTGAATGGGTCTCGAGTGCAGAGTACCTTGGCATCGAGACCACTGCGGGACCCGCAACATGTGCGAGGTGCTTGTGTAGCCAACATTAGCAGCAACGGACTCTGTGAAGATATTGATCAAAAGCATCTTGAGTTAGGGTTACTGGGTTGGAGGCTTGGATAGGCGACAGGGGAAGGCTGTGATCATCTGCCACCGTGTTGTGATCTACAGCCCATGGCACACCTGCCGAGAGCAAGCCACATTCAGAACATTTGTGGAACGTCCCTGCTATTCTTTACAGGAGCAGGGCTGTCTCCCACAAAACACATAGTGTCGCTTTTAGGCTTCTACACTACGCGACCTGAATAGGGCCACCTTCCTGGAGCTTCTTGGAAGTTGTCGAAAGAGAGAACGACGCTGACATTTAGGAGAGGAAAGAACATCAAACTAATTCCCCTGACATTTTGTTTACAGCCTTGACATGGACAGTTTTTGTGTCAGTCTTTGAAAATCTGGCAGACAATCTCCATGAATAGCGTGCAAAGAAATGCCTTGATGGGGAATCGTGAATTAATTCTCTAATTGAAATGTCAGAGACAGTTTGCAATAATTCTCATCAAGACTATTCCGCCTTTCAAAGTTGAAAGAGATGTCATTTCTCTTCTTATTTCACTCCGTGTTTTTACAACCATTGGCATTTTAGGGGTTTTAATGAAACACGGCATTGTTTTCCCAAAATACAAAAAGCTAAATAATAATGGCAATGTTAGACTTTTTGCCACAAATCTTCAGAGTAACAGATGCTACCCAGTTTTCCGTGCTGCTGACTGCAAAACTTACGACAGTACACGTCCCTGACGAATGAATTTGTGATGAAGTTATAGCGTGACACTGCGCACTTACACACATACAGGCAAGAACTAGGGCCACGCCTTTCGCTGCCAACATGCCTAGATTATCTCACAGCAGGCATGACTTATTGTTTTCGCTTATTATTTCATTCTTCGTTGCTGCTTCGTATGTTTTGCCCGTAATAATATAGGCGTGATGTTGAAATAATATTAATCCACTAAGTGGCAGTTATTTCTGGGCGTGGGCCATACAATTTCATGATTTGATTGGCTCGTACAAAAAAGAGTTACGAAAAGCAGAGATGTTGAAATAAAGGGGAGTAAAAACCAAGCGCCGTCTTTAACGCAGCGTCTTTGGCGCTCAGCAGCACGTGAGACAGCGTCATTGTCAACCCCTTCAAGCGTTATGCAACATTGTACCCCTTGTACCTTCATAAACAACTTCAAAGAAACAAGATCCTCATCAGAAGCTTAATCGTTGCGGGTTAACCTGACTTTTTGATTAGGAAGAATGGCACGGATAAAGTGTCTACACAGCGTGAGGAGCATATTCAAATAGACCAATAACAGTCATAACGCTCTGCTAATCTCTTAATTGAATCAATATAGACTTCTTCATGGATGACAATACAGATATTCCTCTGATATATTATGCATGCCGTGTCACGTCTAACAAAACTTGACGCAAAGTTCTGCATTTGTTTTTATGCCATAGCTGACATCACCATAGATCTATTTATTCTTAACACGGAATGCATGCATATAGCAGACATTGTAGGTGTTAAATTCAGACAGGTGAATCTAATTTAATGTTATTTAATTCATTATTTTTCCTAATCATTTCATGCAGTGGCATCATGTGTGTATAGGGATGCAAAATTATCACACTGTTCTATTTTCAATTAGGTTTTCATATTGTCCTGTAGATCTTGTTCAATGATCAAATCCATGTCAACCCTATACTTAGATATAAACATATAAATTAAATGAGCTTTATGATATATTAATCTGATATATATATATATATATATATATATATATTATATCTCTCCTCATCTGTACATAACTCATTTCTTAAATATTGTTTCAATTTAATCGATCAAAAGGTTAAATTCTGTTTATGTTATTTGTTGTTACTTTAAATAGATAAATCTTATCTCTGTTACCAATACCCCCAGCAGTAGGCATTTGCACAACAGAAGTGTCACAGAAAAGCGGTCAAAAAGCATTGGGCAACATTGTATGGGCCTACTAATAAGACTCCAGGAGAGGGGCCTAGTAATTTCAACATAGCTGACTATCCAGTCGATTTGATGCAGACTTACACCATGAACAGAAAGGCTTATAAGAAGAATTCAAGATATTAGGAATATAGAAAGGTGTATTTCAGCCAAGAACAACATGTTCCCAACTTTTCAACGATAAGATACGATAATCTTTATTGAGAAGTCCAATAGAGAGAAACAAAATACGCAAATCAGAAATATCAATTACTCTGTTTGAAGGAAAAAAAGGAGCACTCAACAAAAACAAGCTAATTTATCAATTTATAGTATTTCAATAAACGTAATAGCATAAATATTTTGTTGACCACCAACGCACATTCATAACAATAAGAAAACAATAAAATCTACTGATTCGATATAATAAAACAAGGCGGCATGTTGAGATTGCATTCAACAACTGACTGCATCTACTACTCCCAATTTTTTCACGAAAGGCCAACATCTTAAATCTTGAAATGACAAACAAGGAAAATAAACCCATGGATTCGTGATATTTAAGTGCCACAAAAGCTACACGGCTATAGTATGGGCAAAATAATATTTAACGTTACCAGCCTTTTTGTGTTAACTTAGGATGGAAAGATCGTGCAATGATTCTGCAGGAGATGTTTCATGCCATATCAAATATAAAGGAGCCACAAAACAGGAGAGAAAAAAGGCTGGGAGTCATCAAAATATATCGCCCTGCTATATTTTGCGAGCGCTGAATTCTGATGTGCCGCACATAAAGGACGAGAGTTTTCATCTGGGCAATATTCCTTTGGCGATGGCACCATATCAGGCTCTGGGGTCAGGTAAAAAGGCCCACAATGTCCCTGAAGATGTTAGATCATGAGGAGGGCTGCATCAGCAAGGGTAGTTTCCCACAGACTGCTCCATCATTACACGGCAATGAAGGTGTGTCAATGGGCTGCGGCTATGATTATACGTCACTGAGAGTCATTGAGAGACATCCAGAGGCGCAGGACAACAATCTAGATGACCAGAGCCCGTCACGAGTCTTCGATAAACAGTCGACATGACAGCCATCAAACATAATAGCGTCATTCAATGCTATGACAGCTGCTGCAGTTGCTGTGTCCTGCTAAACCGCAAGCTGCAAAAACAGACTGACTTATTACGCGAAGCCTTATTTTCTATGATGGACAGAAATACAGCTTTTATGTGACACTCATTGGCTATGATTGCTCGAAATAGCTGCATATGGACAAAGGAGTGATGCCAACTCCCATTGTGTAAATTTGATCTGGTAGGATGTAGCCTGGTCCTATTTCTGCCACATTGTGTTTGAACGGAAGTCTCAATAAGTTTATAATGCAGACACTGCAACTGTCAATACAAAGAACTGTAAAAAAACAGCTATGTCTAAATCCGTATGCTTTAAATGCTCAAAGTGTTCGTCTTAAGCTGAATTGGACGCAAATTGCATAGGAAGGATGCATTTGTATGGAATGATTTTGTCCTGTGCTTTTTCTCAAAAATGTTTTGTGTGCCTTGTGATCCCACACTTTGAAAAGCCGCGAACATAACGTCAACAACAAATGTCCCCGCAGCTATGACAAAAACACTTTCTGAACAAGAAACCATAATGTCCTTCTTATAATATAGGAAAGAAATTTCTGTTGTTTTTATTGCCCCTTATGCTCATAAGACACTTGATAATTTTTAATACGAGGTGGATAATGTATTTGCCACCGTAATTTTGTTGTAGCCCTACACAATTCAAATTCTCACAGCAGGCTAAGTTTTGGACCATTACCTGTTATCTGCAGTCCATTATAATAATATCACTGTAGCATTTTTGCAATCTCCGTTTCATTCCATCTTTAAATAAAGTCACAGACAGGGTGCTAAATACGTGAGATAGGCCTTCTTCTGTTCCTAAAGAGTTCATTTTACATATCTCAGATGAATAAGAAACCACAGTTGAAAGAGTGCAGCTGTGATAGTTGCATTTGGAGCATGTAAGAAGACGCTGGTAATAACCAAAGTATGGAGTATAACATGTGATTGTTAGTCAGGGCAAGGGCGACACTGCCGCAGCTTCATGCTTGCTCAATCCACCTGTCACATTGCATGTGAGTTCACCTTTGAAAATGGAAAAGATGATGAAAGTGACTCAAGCTGGAACACCCAGACTGACTGCATACGATGTCATCCGTCATTATCTCATTTCTTATTGAAAACTCTTCCCACCCGGCCCAACCAGAATGAGCCTCATATCTAAAAGTTACGTGACGCACCCAATGCAGTCTGTCAGCCAGCTTGCTAATGCATTAGGACAGGTGAAATATGCATTTAATGCATTTTTTATCTCAGCATATTTTCCTACCTGGATATGTACCAGCTCACATGTATGTATATTAAAGGAATGATGCTCTCAATGACCTCTGCTGTTGTGTTCAAATTCAGACAGAAGAAAATAAAAATATTCTGTCGCCATCTTGTGTTGAAAATGGAATTGTAAGAGAAAATAACTGCATGGAATTGTTCTATGTATTCAAAATCAATGATAAATCTAATTTTCATTTGATATATGTATTGAGCAGAATGAAGTAATGCACACTGTCCATAAAATGAATACATTACATCTGTTCTGAACATGACTTACATGTGATTATTAGAAGAACAATCCTTGAAACATTTCATGATGCCTGAAATGCATTCTGAACAGACATCTCAAAATGTGTTCAAACAGTTTTCATGTGTTCTAATTGCGGTCTTAGGTCTTATATTATATATTTAAAAAAAAAGCCCCCATGACTATGTCATAATTAAACTGCTAGATTATAAGGGCTTTTATAAATGATTCAGTTGATGTGTTGTACATATATAAATGCATAATCATTTTAAATCTCTAAATTTGTTCTATTGAAGTCAGTAAGGCTTTAGGGAAAATCACTAGACAGACTAAGCTAAAATAAAAAATATGGTTATCGATAGCTTAGAAAAAGGTAAATTGCCTCGAATATATTCCTGGATCTGTGCATTTGATACTCTAGACCACGAAATTCTCTTGCTTTAACTTACAGCCTATGGTATTACAGATACAGCTCTTGAATTATGTGAATCATACTTACTTAGCAGAAAGCAGTATGTTGATATTAATGGTCAAAAATCAGAAATGTTAACAATACAAACAGGAGTCCCACTAGGCTCCATCTTAGGTCCTTTAGTCTTCCTTTTCTATACAAATGACTTTGACAGATCCTCGAATATGTTTAGATTTGTAATTTACGCGGATGACTCGACCCTCAGTACTGTAAATCTGGAACACGAATTAGAAAATATTGGTAATGGGTTAAAAATTAATAAACTATCCTTATAAGTTAATAAGAAAACTCCATTTGTTCCATACCTTAAATAGAAGAGTACCTGGATTACATCTATACCTAGAAATTGAACGCGTTGAAACTTTTGCCTACTTGGGAATTTCGTTAGGTGCAGGCCTTTTGTGGAAAGCACATACAGATAAAATAAGCAAGCAAAATATCAAAAGTAAATGGGGCAATGAAGCGTTTGAGACAATTTATACCTTGGCAAACTCTCCTTACTTTGTATAACTCCCTTATTTTACCTCATATTCTAAATGGCATACTTCTTCCGGGTCATAAATCAAAATCTATTCACAAACTCCAGAAAAAAAACCCAGTGCGAATACGTTCTAATTAATACAAGATACAATGCACATACGAACCCCATCTTTAAAATACTTTACACTTTAAAACTCAGTGATATATTAAAATGACAAGAGTATAAATGTATTCATAAATTGAAAGGCAAGAAATTACCAGTGTTTTTTTTTTTTTCAAACATACTCATTCAGAAGTCATACAGATATTCATGATTATGCTACACGAAGAAATGATTTATTAATTACTCCAAGGGTTAAATATCAAATCTCAATATGCTCAATTAAGTATCGCCTACCACATATCATTAAAAAAAAGAAGAAGATTAGTATAGATATCTGTCAGCCATACTGCAATATTAAAAGGCTGTTATATT
The DNA here is from genome assembly GCA_932294295.1 of Alitta virens. Classification (NCBI taxonomy): domain Eukaryota; kingdom Metazoa; phylum Annelida; class Polychaeta; order Phyllodocida; family Nereididae; genus Alitta; species Alitta virens. The sequence goes on from OW028573.1 coordinate 69,969,152, forward strand.
TGTAGTCAAAATTGACCCACCTACTTATGCAAATTAAATTGTGACAAGTACTAAAAAATCTCTCGTAACCACCTCCTCTTTGGTGAATGCCATCTTTGTTTGTTTTAAAAATATAATTACCATATTTATGTACTTCTTATTTTTTCTTATTAGCCATACATTTTCTATGATTAATAAGATAACATAATAAATTAATGGTAGCAGATATGCCAGCGACATTTGTTATTAGTTACTGATACTGTACTGTATTATGATTATTGTATGATTCGTATTATGTATTTTATATGGCTGCAAAATAAACTTCTCTGTCTGTCTATCAAATTGCTGGTCGTTTACAAGCCAAGTGCATATATACTATATAACTCAGGAAGAGAAATTTGGAAACTGTTAAAAAAAAAGCGTGTAATTTGTGTTCCATTTTATTTACACTACAGTAGTAATAGGGATACTTGTAATGGAATGAAAGTACGAGGTGAAAAAGACCTATATTTAAAAAAAAAGAAAAATCAAGGTTCTATTAAAATGTGACGCAACAACAACCAAAATCAGAAGTGATTAAATTCAAGGAAAATAAGGAACAAGCAGTAAAAAAATAATGCAACACCGATCAGTATTACAGTCCTGTTTATTAGGTTTTTAATTTTTTGTGAAAGAGTCATATAACCACAATATTGATATAAGGATAATATATACACTGTATACAATTTCAATACCAACCACTAATGGTATAGTACAGGATGGGCATCTTAGATTTCATCTGATCAGAGATAATACCATATTATATATTTTTGCAACCTTGTGTCACAGATTTCAGCCACAATGACACTCCTCTCATATCAAGTATCCCTCGTATCATCGGTTTAGTCCGATCTGACATTAGCCTACAAGTATGGTGGGCGAGGAGTACACTTTCTGGTGCGAAGCTTTGGCCCTCGGATAATAGGTACTATCGTACCACGACATACCTTCACACCACGACACATGAGCTCCTTGGCACCACGACAGTGATAGTACTGTCGTACCACAAAAGTAATAGAGCAATTAAAGTGTCGACCCCTACAGTGAAGGTTTCGCCCCACGAAGGTGAAGGCTAGTTCAATTAACTGCAGGTATGCAACTTTGTAAGAATAGCGGCTCCTCCTCCTCCTCCTCCTCCTCCTCCTCCTCCTCCTCCTCCTCCTCCTCCTCCTCCTCCTCCTCCTCCTCCTCCTCCTCCTCCTCCTCCTAATCCTCCTCCTCTAAGAATATATCTTGAGTTGAAAACGACCCAAATGCGATTTTATAACCTGAAATGTTTAGTAGCATTTTGCATCATTTTTCAACTCAAGATTGTACCCAAACTAAACATCGTAGAAATATGAGATTATTATAACTAAGGGGGTAAGAAACACAGTTCCAATAATCAATTACCCAATATTATAGGTAAATCACATGTAGAGATAATCGCGCATAACCTAACATACATGAACTTAATTCATTTGAGGAATCTTGGTGTGAGTGGTTTAATCCATTCTGACATATTTTGATGTAATTAAATTTCAGTGGCCGTTGTGTCAGTGGTTTTTGCCAATCTGACACCTCACATATTATTCTCAGGGGACGTCCAGTTCCAGAATGTACAGTACTGTGCTAAAGTCTTCAGTAATACTCAAATTGATGCTACAGCAAGGAAATACATTTTATACGTGAGTATTGTGTTGCCTGCAGGTTGAACATACTTAACCTGGATGAATTACAGACTTAGTAAAACCGGAAAACTATAACAGAGCAGAAAGTTTTGTTTCTTCTGGTTCATTGGTATGGTTCGCATTTTACATAAATCTGTATGAACTGGCTTTTAGAGGCTGCCCAGTAATTTGACTGAAATTCTGTCTTAACATCATTAAAAGGTACCTTAAACACAAATATAGTGCAGGATCACTTGTTTAACACATGATGCATTAAGGTGGCTCAAGACTTTTACACTGTACTGTACATTTAAAATAATTTTATTTTTCATAGGGACAGTGTCTGTTTATCTGTCATCTTATTAAAGCCAAGTAGAACTGTTGCGTCTTTTCATACAAGTCATACTAAATTTGCCAAGAGCATTGATTACAGTAGGCTAATTGCTTGACATAATAGTGATGAATGTTTTAACCTCACTGTTTACGTTGTTCAGGTCTGGCATTTCTTCATAGGGCATTCTCTAAAGTTCATGTCTCTCAATATCATACACAGAACAATTCAGGAGAAAGTGTTGCTCTGACTCCACTTGAGGTAGTGCGTTGTTTACATTCTTAATTGTTGAAAGATAGTCTTCGAATTTGAATTTGAATTTTTTTAACAATTTGTAAGTTTTAAGCTTAACTCTTGTTTTAAATTTTAGAGCTAATGGAATCTTCCGACTAGTTGTATGTTCTCCATTTCGGACATTTCTTTATTTCCATACCATATTTCACTGGTATATTCCAAAATTGGACTAATCCGGCAAACATTTTGAAAGATAGGGTCAGGTTGTAGTTGGCCTACTGTGTTTTTAATGTATGACTGTACTGAGAACTTTGCATTTCTAGCATTCTGTGTAATTAATAAGATTGTTATTATTTACCTTTAAACTATGTTGCTTCGGTTTGAAAAACTACAATTTTGTAATTTTGATCTCCTATACTCCAAATCTGAACTGGGCAATTGCACAGTTTTGCCAAATATCATAACATTATTTTTTTTTTATAAACTGACTATAGAGTGCCACTTTTCACAATATACACAATATCCGATATGCCATTGTCTGGTTGGGACAAATACAGTGTAACACAAATTGCTATGTAAATATCTTTCTTTGAATCAACTGTAACAATGTATACGATCTACAAACGACAACATGATAACAAAGTACGTCCTGGAGTGGATGATATCCACATTGTTTCAAAAATGACATGAAGGAAAAAAAGAACTGCATTTTCATTGAGTATATCCAATGTTGTCAGCCTATAAAATGTGCATACAGGAATGCAAATCAAACTGATATGCAGATATAATGGGACAATATGCCGACAGAGCCTATCAGCACTCAGGAAGCCAACAAATGGCTTATTTGGTCATACAAATTGCATGCCAGTGGGCCATCAGGCAAGGTTTACGTGCAGATCACTATGAGCCAAATACAGTCATGTCACTTCATTGGAGTGTGTATATTACGGTGCTCCAGAAAAACTGAAGGTAAAAAAACCCTTGCTCCCTAGAGTATGTCCCATTCTACTTGTCATTTTATGAAATTTGTGAAAAAATTATGTCAATATCTCCATTCTAAGCCTTGCCACCAGACTATTGAAATATGCGGTATGATAGCAATTGAATTTGTATGGGCTCAGACACCTTGTTTTTGTTCCATTGAGTTAAAAGTATATGTTTTCTTTTTTACGCAGCAGTGCAGAGCTCTAACTATGTATAATGTGAAACAATATCATAATTTGTGTTGCACAAAGTTCAGTCTCAACATAAATTTAAATTATCAATTCTTACAAAAAAAAGTTTGCATTTGCAAAAATCTGGTATAGAGTGTCAATAATATGCGCAGCATTTGTGGATAAAACTCCTCCAAGTTGGCAAGTGACAGTTTATTCTTATTTTGAAATGGAAGAATGCACTGAAATTAACTTGTGACATTTTGCTCTACATGCCTTATATCCTCATTGTTTATGTTCAAATAGTCTGATCTTTGTGACCATCATAATTTAGCATATATTAATTATATAAATTAATACATCAAATTAGGATACCATAAAAAATAAAAGGAAAAAAAAAGAAATTTGACGTTATGGGAAATTTAAATGTAATACCACTACTAGGCAAATATGAATTACTCTAAATATCATATTTGATTTATTTGTTTTATTGTATATGTGCACTTATTTGTAGTTTCACACTGCATGAGAAATTCTTAAGTTTCGTTTCAACCTTCCTCAAGTGTTCTACATAAGTTTATGTGAACCTAATTTTAAATACGCTGTTATATAATAGCCAAGTTTGGAGTTTCATTGCACCATGGAGGTATAGCTATACCTCCATGATTGCATTACTGATTGATCTGTGATATAAATTTATCCTACTATTACAAAAAGACTTAAGATAGCATTCTGGTTGAGAACATGAAATCTGGCCAGGAAAGCTTATGGACATTCTCACCATCCGTTACTGTTTCCGTACGCTTGCTGAGCAATACAAGCATGAGGGATGAGGTTTGCTACAAAGGCAGTGCTTTTTTCTTAAAATAGAAGAAATGTTTGAGAACATCTTCCTTGGTGAGGATGCTGTGTTGAACAAGTTTAGGAATAGGTTTCCCAAGGGAGCAGTGTGTTGTCATTGTTTTTAAAACCTGGTCGCTCTTTTGTGATTAGCATTGAAATATATAAAAACATATCCTAAAGGTATCCATTGGCCATGCCCCCCAACTTATGCCCACACTTCTTCAATGTTTTCTGTGATAAATACAGCATGACAGAGACTGTTAAAGCACAGAATTGTCCCAAATATGGTTTACAACTGTTGCTCACATGCCAAAAGTTGTTTTTGGCCTTCCTGTGCTGCTACGAGAGGGAATTCCCGACTAAGCTGAAGGTAATACTGCCCTCGGATTGGCCGATATGAGGAAATGTGTGACGTCAGTGCCCCTTTTGGGTCGGAGAACTCTCTTTGAGCCATGAACGATGTTTACCTTGAGGTTATTATATAGATCAAGTGCCGAAGTCAACGGTAATTTGGGCCTGTGCTTCAAGTGGGTGGTGGCAAGGTAGTGGATCTTTATTATAGGAATGGGAAAAGCTCCGGGGAGCAATATTTGGAAAGCATTTTTTAAAAACCACAAATTTTAGATCACCCTAGTGTATATGGGTGTGCACAGATAAACTTCCACCTAATTTTGCTCACCAGTTATCATTAATGATATCACTGATGTAAGTAGATTTTTAAAATATGTAAAAAAAATAATAATAATAATTGCAGGCAAAAATATTTTCGAATAGTGGCAGTGTTCTTGTTATGCACATAAAAACTTTGCCGATTTAGATCTTAGCTTTTTCGAAGGTGTCTAAAAAGACTGCCATGCAATTTGTTTTCATCTAACAATTCAATCAGCCTTTGTAAATACATGCTTTTGATCTATAGGTTGCATGCTACAATTCTCTGAAAGTTAGTCACTTTTGCCAAACATAGAGTCATTTTTTCTACCAACTGCACTCTGTTTAGCCAGCTTTCGTGCAGAGGCAGGCCAACTCTTCTGTGGATTTCATTTCTCGGTTGCATATTGATGCCATTAATCTGTGGAGCGTTACAACGGACCACAAATAAGGTCACTACGAGGCATGACAAATGGAATTTCAAAACCATTATTCCCGGCCTTTGACCCTTTATGATAATGTGTACAACGAGTGAGTCAGTTGTACTAGCTAGGAATATCTAAATATTCCTAGGTACTAGCATACTAGTTCCAAGAACTTTATGAATTCAATACAAATCAACAGCCCGGAGATAACTTCAATCAAGCCAAGGGTGCAGGTGCTACATTTATCTACAAAAAATCAAAAGCCATTAAGAAGATATTCAAAGTATCTGACTAGAAGATGACATTAATGTCAACCTTATGGATTTTTGATTGCACCTAAATTCACCGCAGGGAGAGCATAACAACGAGCAGGGCAGGAAAGAGATATTGAATGACCCAGTTGTATGCGTAGTATTCCAAAGGGCATCTGTGCGCATTGAGTCTTTATTTAAATTGGCAGGACCTTATTAGCCCCTGGCCCAGATTTATTACAAACAATGAGAGGTTGTATTGATCTTCAATCTAGTTGCAGCTTAGCAACATCACAGAGCATTCTTAACAGCTTCTTTACAGGGGAGGCGAATCTCATATGCGCCCAGCCAATATCCGAGAAGTTGTTTGCAGTCGCTGGCCAAGCTTTAACCTGAGTTCTTCAGATCCACAATGAAGGTCTTTTACGAGTCGCATGCAAACTATCTGCCAGATATTGTCTGTCCCAAGGCGATCACAGGCCCACGAGACCTTCCTTTCATCGCTTAATAGAATTCACCAAGCTCCTGTAACTTTCATAGCTGTACAATCGATCCAACAATAGTTTTTATTTATTTTTTGCTTTTCTCAAATTCAGTATTGATATACGATTTAGTTTTGTGCCATTTTCGGTCCATTGTTAGTTAAATAGTGACTCCATGGTTAAATAGTGTAGCATTTCACCAGCATGTCTTGTATGCAATGCTGCATCAGGCCTCGAGGCAATTTGACACAGGTGGCTCATCAAAGATGCATGAGTGACATTTGAAGTAAGTGGTCAAATTCACACACACCCAACTAGTGGTGCATGGGACCACAAAATGCCGGTAAACATATCTCTAGGACAACAAAGTGTGGTGTATTTATGTTGGATGGGGGTAAAAAGCAAATGTCTAGTGAGTCGTCTTTTGTCTCATGGCAAATGTCAGCTCCTTATCCATAAATGCATACGAAGTCTGAGCGAAGTGAGGGAGTGAGTCAAGGCGAGGCGCTGTCCCCAGCTTTACCAGCCAATCAGAGTGAAGCAGGGAGGCGCCAAAGCACGTGGCCTCCGAGCAGGCCTCTCCATCTCACAATCGTCTGCTCTTCCTAGCAGAAGTCAGTGTGCGGAGTCAGTGCCTACACTCAGAGGAAGAGATCATGACGCCGTTCTTCAGAAGACACTTAATGAGTGAGGCGTGACTTGTTCCAGAGACAAACACCGCAGTGTGTGGACTACTCAAAGAGCGCTGAGAAAGCTGAGCCTGCTCTATGGTCATACTGGCACGGAGGTTCACCCCTTCGTTGATGAAGAACTAGAGACAATATTTTCTTGTTTTCATTCAATATTGAGGAATAACCAGTGGTTCGGATGACTGCTATCAGTGCGGGTGGCGAGTGTTATTGGAGTATATAGGGCCGTGATTGAACGTTGCTTGGGCAGAGCAGCCAGGCAGCACAGTTGGCCAGCGCATGCACCAGATTACTTGTGCCCCCCTCAACACCACGTGGCTGGGATCAATAGGCAGGAGGACTCTGCTGGCTCACCCTTGTCATTCTCATTGGGCTCTCCACGGTCAACACACTCACCACTCGATACTCCAAGCCCAAAAACGTTAAACACACCAGGCATCCTCTAACAGGACAAGCCCACTGCACAAGGCATTGAGGAGGCCATCCTGAGGCACACTTGCCAAGTTTGTGGACTCGTTCAGCCGTCACTGCCAACTTCAAAAGGTAAGCCAAGTTTTGTAGTTGTCGTGCATGAGCAAAGTAATTTGTGTTAAGCCCCGTTCCCACATAGCCGAGTTACTCGTAGTCAACTCGTAGTAATAACAAAAATTACGTAACACCCAAAATTCGAGGAGTTGGCGACGAATTTTTGCGGAAAAAATGACCAGGAGTGACTCGCCGAGTTACTCGCCGAATTACTCGCCGAGTTACTCGGCGGGTTCAGCGAGCGACTCGCCGAGTACCAGGAGTGACTCGCCGAGTACCAGGAGTAACTCGCCGAGTACCAGGAGTAACTCGCCGAGTACCAGGAGTAACTCGCCGGGTGAAGCAAGGTGTCTACGACAGCGACGAGTCACCCATCGAATGATAGGCCGACGCCAGCCTACCTGCATTCTCAGATGAATATCTCGCTTAATATTTGGTCTATTTTCGATCCGAAAAAACCTATGGAGTCACTATGAATTATACTACAAAACAATCTTTATTTGACGAAAATCGGACTAATATTAAGGGAGCAGTAGCTTTTTAAAGAAGCGCTCAGCTTTCTGCATTAATACAGTCTGGGCGCGGACGCTTCAGGGAGCACCAGTATAAGTAAATTAAATATAGCAAATAAAATCACAGATCAAATCACAAATACTAATTACAATATCAATATTAGATTTAAATTTTACAAAATATACACAAATTTATACTGATCATAATATCACAATAAGATTCAAATTAACACAAAAAGATAAGAAAGTTATACAAATATAATCATTGCCTGGTAATTACAATTAAATATATTGCTTTTAATTAATGAAAGCAATTACATATTTTTGTAATTGTGAATGACAATCAAGACAATGTCATATTACTGTGTCATCTTTGAACAAACCATGAAATGACAGGTCAAAGAACCCCAATTTAGGCAATTAGGCAATTGACGCATGTATTGAATTTGCTGTATGCTCTACACCAATTCTTTGTATCATTCAAAATGCTAATAGCAATTACTGTGTCATCTTTGAACAAACCATGAAATGACAGGTCAAAGAACCCCAATTTAGGCAATTAGGCAATTGACACATGTATTGAATTTGCTGTATGCTCTACACCCATTCTTTGTATCATTCAAAATGCTAATGGCAATTGACATAACAGTCATGGCAGTTGGCAGAATGAGTAGAAATGAATTGCAATAAAGCTCATCCAAACAATGTATATAAAATGGTCAAAAATATTGACCACACCATTCATGTCAGGGCCATACACAGAGCACCTTGCCGCCGCCAGACTACCTGCCTTCTCAGACAAATATCTCGCTTAATATTTGGTCTATTTTCAATCTGAAAATCTGTGTGGAATAAGTATGAACTCGACTATAATTCAATATTTATTTGACGAAAATCGGACTAATATTAGGGGAGCAGCAGCCTTTTAAAGTAGCGCTCAGCCTTACCTGCATCGATACAGTCTGGGCGCGGACGTCTGCGAGAGCACCACTGTTTGCCTCCGCCAACTTAGCTGCCTTCTCAGACGAATATCTCGCTTAATATTTGGTCTATTTTCAATCCGAAAACGCGTATGGAATCAGTATGATTTATACTACAATTCAGTCCTGATTTGACGAAAATCGGATTAATATAAATGGAGCAGCAGCCACCGCAAGACAACTGCCTTCTCAGACAAATATCTCGCTTAATATTCGGGTTTTTTTAAATCCGAAAATACGTATGGAATCACTATGAATTATACTACAAAACAATCTTTATTTGACGAAAATCGGACTGATATTAGAGGAGCAGCGGCCCCCTACGCTGATGATGCATGTACTAAAGGTAGAACTCGACGAGTTACTCGGCGAGTTACTCCTACAACTCGGTGAGTTACTCCTACAACTCGCCGAGTTACTCCTCGCACTCCTGAACATCCCCCCCGAGTGTAATACGAGCGAAAATAGCGCCGAGTAACTCGCCGAGTTCGAGGAGTAACTCGGCGAGTTCGAGGAGTAACTCGGCGAGTTCGAGGAGTAACTCGGCGAGTTCGAGGAGTAACTCGGCGAGTCATGGCCGAGTTTTTGGACTCCTGGATAATTCGCCGAGTGTGCCGTGCAGCACGGCATACTCGGGAGACTCGGCAAACTCGGCTCCAAATCTCACGAGTTCGCTACGAGACTCAGGAGTTACTCGCCGAGCATCTCTCGAGTGCGAGGAGTAATCGCCGAGTTTAGTAAGAGTTGGGCCCGAGAGGCGTGTTACGTAATACTACGAGTTGACTACGAGTAACTCGGCTATGTGGGAACGGGGCTTTAGGGGGTAACCTGACATCATGTAAAGGTCCGTATCTGTTAATATTGCGTGGCTAATGAATTATGCATGGAGGGATTTTATGTCCCACAGATCTTACAGTGGATGAGACTGATACTATGTTTATGAATGTTTAAGGAGGACGAGGCGGGCGAGGGCCATATCAGTTTGTTAAATGCCTGCCAGCTGGCAGAGCGCTGACCTCTCCCTGCTTCTGCCCACGATCTATTGAGACAGATCTTGCTTCTCATTTGGCCGGGTCACTGTTCCCCTCCACTTATCATCCATGCGGACTCCGTGCAGCCCTTAGGCGGCTGTTGTGCTCCCAGCTCCTTGCAGCCAGCCACCTGATAAATATCACTGCTCCATGCTTATTACCCAAGATGCTTGTATGTGCAGTAAGCAGTGCCCTTATGTTCCGAATAAACAAGGCAAAAGGGAGACGCTGTTATCGTTAGTCTTATATATGACCTCATCTGTGTTCTGTATTGCAGGAAGAAGTTCTTTGTGAAAGACGGAAGGACCCGCCCAGTGGAGACTATGGAGCGCCTCATGGCCAGACCGGATCTGCTACTGGTCACTCTGGCTACTCTGTTGGTCATCGCTCATGCCCTAGGTACGTGTATCAATGCCCACTAAAGCATTTTCATGTTGTCCTCTGTCCAGGCGACAGGCGCTGCGCTCAATGGCCTTCCCTAAAGGTCAAATACGTTATTTTTTCTAAGAGGCCACATGTGGCCAAGTGAAGTGAGTCCAAGTATTCTCTTTGATGGGCAGAACTGTCATCACCAGCCAGCGGGTCTTTATTATGAGCCGCCAAATGGCATCGATATCAGTTTGATGTATTGAGTTGGAATTATGGGCTGCAAGGACCACAGTTGTGACCAGCCAAGCCCAACAAATTGAGCGGAGACTGAGCCAAAGGGATGTCTCAATGGAGGGCCTTGGCAGTAAATGTCGGAGACTGGCTCGCTTAGAGTGGACAACATTTGAGATGAGAGGGCAGCAGCCGGGGTCCTGATAGCCCCATGGATGACTTGCAATATGGCCAGGGAATCAACTGCAGCAAGCAATATCCAAGTTAGAACGAGTTGTGGACTTGGTATTAGGCTGTATGCCGGCTCAGGCATTGATTTCTCATTCATCACAGCCCTTCCAGCTACTTCTAAACAAAAGGTGTAACAGTCCACAAGCAATCAGAACGAGCTTTCTGTGTCCTTTGTCCGACCTGTCGATATGGCATAAAGCATGGTGGTTTCATAAAAGCGTCTTTCCTTGTTCCCTTGGCCCCCATCCTCGCGGTAAACATTTGCAATAATCCTACTTTATGGCGGCCCAGTTGTCCTCATCGCTCATTTGTTCTAGCTAGAAGCAGGTAGTGGCCAGCTCTCCGTCGCACTTCTCATTAGCACAGACGAGGAGTTATAGGTTTAGCAGGAGCGCCGTGTATGTCCTTCTGTATTGACCAGTGCAACAATAGTTCTGAGGCTGACAGGTCCTGCCAATATTTACGCAGTACGAGGGAGTGAATGGCCCCAAGACCCTCGCCTCTGTCCTTTGCTGTATTCACGTTAATTGGCTCACATGAGGCAGCTCTGCCAGGCAGGCTAGGGGGGCCCTGGGGTGCAGCAAGACCAAGCAGGAACAGCGGGTAATTTGCAATACTTGGGCTTGTAGAACGAGTTTAATTAAAGCGAAGGAGAGAATCTGGGAGGGTGGCAGCACGCCGTGTCAAAGGGACCCCCTGAGATGTGTCTGGCCTGGTTGCAGATTACTGAAGCAGCCTGCTTTAACGACATTTGTTTGTGGCCGTGTACTTCTGATGGCTGGCAACTCTTTGACTTGACGCCGTTCTTATCTGTTTCCATTTTAATCAAGGCCATAAGGAGAAACAGGCGGGCCATTCATCAAGTCTGTCTGTGAGGAGTGTTCACAAAGATGTGCTAACCCTTGTCAATACTTAGGTTCCATCGTCTCTTCCCATCTTGAAAAATCAAATTCATCCCAGATCAAAGAATCCAATTTTCCGGCTTTGGGCAACGCTGAGGATTCATTTCCGACCTGGAGCGGACAAAGAAGCGACGACAGAGTCGGAATCAAACAGATTTGAGGGGCTGCGTGAGGAGTAAGCGGCCCCAGTGTTGATCCCTGAGGTATCTGGGTCGCACAAGGGTGAGGTGTTTTGTGCCCTGCTGCCAGGGTCTGCCCGGGGAAGCACGTTTCATCAGCTGCCCAGCGGGCGTACACATCCAGCAGCACAGAGGGACCACAGAGGCAGCACAAGGGACCACAGAGGGACCACTGAGTCCTTCAGTCTGGACTGCCTGCTTCTATATGGTCACGATTCTCCAGTTCTATTCTTCCAGCGTCTTCCCCCCCCCCCCCATCCTCCCGATCATCAGCCTCTCTTCCTTTTCATAAAACAACTGCACAGCATTCAGTCGCTAGGGCCTCCATGCAAGTCGAGGCGGCAGTTTGATCTGACATTCATGCGCTTCTGGTTAGTTAGGCGTTTTGTTCAAGCAGTTACAGCCCAATCTGTCATAACAGCCACCTCAAAGTGATGTAGAAATTAAATTTGACTTCCATTATGAAACTCACTGTAACCATGGCGTATCAGGAGCGCCAATATCAATTACAGAGGCGTTTGTTTATGTAATTAAAATGGTGATGGAGTTGGTGCGCAGGCATACAGGAATTGGTGGAATCAGAGGCAAGGGGGGATTCTCAAGAGGGGAGTGAGGGTGTGTGGGGTTATCAGAGACTTCAGAGACAGACCTGCTACAGGATCAAGCAGGCGCCAAGACAAAGCCAGCCTGACGGTCCAACCATCCTTGGCACGCGTCATGACGTCCGTCTGTTTTGAAGTCGTGTCGAACTGAGTGAGCATTGGGCCAATCAGTGAGCCCAGTGAGCTGCCTGTGGGAAGGGCTTGGTTTTGGTGGCCGCTAGATTGAAAGGAAGAAGGTAGCTGCACAGGCTAGATAAGCAGTGAGCATTTAGGGCTGTGGTAAGACGTCTGTGGTAGCTCATGGCCGTCCTTTTCGTCTCTTCTGGACTTTCTGTACTTCAAACAGCAACGTCTTACGCGGCCATGCACGGTCACGACGCCACGCCCTTAATAAAAGCCCAATCAGCCACATACACTTGGAAATTGCCTTCCTTATGGTGTCTACAAATTATCCAAAGCAATTTGACTAGAAGCAAAGAGATTTGCAAAACGGAGTCATCTTTCATGAAATGAGGCAAGGCATTTGCTTAGGCACGGACCAGGGGCCGACTGTAGTGTGGCAAACGGAGCAGATGAGAGCAAATTGTCGCGTAGTATGTCTCTCTTAAAGCAGTTTCGCTAAAAATTGGTAATATTAGCTGGTCTACCTGTTTAATTTGGTTCATTTCCCCTTCAATTTGCCGCATGAATTTCACAAACATTCGCTAACCGCTGGATGTTTGCAAATCTGCTTCTTTTGTTACCTGAGTTTATAGATTTAAGTGAAACGTGAGACAGCCAATTATTGATGGCTGACAAAACCAGTAGGACATTTACAAAAAAAACTGATGAAATGTGCATTTCGTGGCCCACTAATGTTTTTGTCAAGGCGAGGAGTATTGATGTTGGATGCCGAGGTAATCGATAGAGATATTCCTCATTGGGAATTTCATCACAAGATGAGGCCCTCCATCGCAGCACCGGTCACTGGCTGGACCATAGGACCCTTGTCTCTTTGCTTAGATTGATCCACTACACTCCATTGGAGTGCAAAATTTATTTATGGAAGGGATCAGGTCTGCTGGCAAAAGGGAGTGATGTGCAGCCTCATTTTTCCTCCTTCTATTTTTACAGGCGATATTGCATATCTATTAAGTTAGTGGATTAGGCGCTTTTGATATGGACAGCGGGAGGTGCGAGAAAGGGAGATTGGTGTCACAGGGATTAATGAAACGGAGGATGAAATGATGGCCAGCCAGCCTCCGCAGCTCTGACTCACGATGGATGATAGGCCGGCCTCCGGGTCACAACAATTAGTACGCTTACCAGCCGATGACAAGTGTTCTCATTTCCCGACGCGATTAAAAAGCCTGTCGCGCTGCGGCCGCCAAGAATCGGACATGATGGACGAGTGTCCCCCTAAAAAGGACATAGCAGCAGCAGCAGCAGCGGCAGCAGCAGCAACCGCTCGCTCCGTCTTAATGATAGACACTCTGGCCACCCTCGGCTCCCTCTCCGCATACAAAAGACGCATAAGATAGTAGGTTTTAGGCACAATGTTGGCCCCACATTAGTCTCTTGAATGGTGCAGATTATGCCGGGCTAACAGCTCCTTGATTGTGTGAGTGACAGCCGTGATGACATAGTCCCTTGGTCTAGCGGCCATCCCACTGGTCCAGAGGCAAGGCTCTAGGGCCTCATAGATCAAAGTCCAGTCTATTGTGCGTCAATCGCTGATGCTTTGCATTGCCTTCCACGCCAGTTTGGCTTCTCATGTCCTCAGGCCACTGCTACATTGTAGACATTCTTCAAGGCATACTCTGAGCATGCCTTGAGAGATGGCTTGTCACCACTGTATGTGATGTAGCAGGCCCTGAAACTACGTGGGGTCAAAGAGGACTTACATCATTCTCATAATCACTCTTCTATTCATCTTTGTGTGGACTCGCAGCGATCTTTCTCTAGCTCTGTGCAATCTCATCCTGATTGGAACTCATTTCTGAGGCGCAGGAGGACTACATTAGGTTAGGCGAGGGGGCAAACAGGCCTTAAGCCCCACATGCAGTTAATTAGGCAATCTGCATTAAGGCTCTATCTTAGTGTGTCATCCGCGAGCAATGAGTTTTGATGAGGCTTTGAATAGATCAGATGAGAACTGCGCTTAAGGCAAACGGCCCATACTGCATGTAATGAATGCCACAAACGACAGACATACTGGCCCAGGAAGTCGCTTCTCACTCTGTTTTATGGCCAGCTTCCTTTCCTTTTAATAAAACCTCCAGTTCCCTGCCAGCTGCAACATTTCATTTGTCAAATGGCAAAGACGTTTCAGCATGTGCCTATACATATATACAATTCGCCGTGAGCTTTGGTCCTCTGAGGTTTTATGCTGTGATCAAATTATGCATCGAGCACTTGCTGTCTGTCAGACGAGGATGTAATAACAAGTAGTACATGACTGTCGGGGCATTATCTGGTTCCTACAGCCATCTCTCAACGGCCTATCCTGCAGCACACTTCCTCCCTATGCGCAATCTCTTAACCTGGACAGAGGCGCGGTCGGCTGAGACCATCTGTCACTCAGGGGTGACACTGGGCTCTGCTCTGCCTCCTGTGCCTGTGCCTGCCTCCTAGCAGCTGCAGGGGATGCTCAATCTACATCCTGATCCCTTGCAGTGCGCACATTGCCATGCTCCGCTCCTTATCGCCGCCTGCCAAACTTGCTGATTGCACAATGCTTCGGCCTATTGTTCCAGCCACCCCTGACGTGCCTGACGAATTGAATGCACTGCCAACATGACACGTCGATGACCTGAAACTAACAAACTGTCAACGCCATCATGCCTGCCAGGGCCGGCTCCTAATAGGCATCAACGCCTGCAACAACCCGTGTCAACTTGTGGGTCAGGCTGAATAGCCAGCACTTGGCGTCTGCTGCCGAAAAACACATCATAACAGTGGCAAGTTATGGTCACCCTGCTCGATTCATCCTGCGTAAACTAATAGAAGGCCATCCATCTTCCCATCCGTGACACTTCGTTTATTTGCCCAGATGCGTTTTATAGCCTTGTCCAAGTGGGCCTGTTTTTGTGCCCAAAGACAAGTATGTTTTGGATGGCAGCACAATCTAGAACAGCAGTCTTGATGGATACATTTTTGCTAGCTGTCTGATCAATCTATGTCATCCATCACTTACAGCAGATCTTGCTTAAAGCAGAACAAACCTGACTCCAGAGGACGTCATGTGAATCCAGGACTCCCATTTGATGAGGGACTGCGTTAGTCAATGGGAGTTCTGATTCAAATGACGTCCTCTGGAATTTTGTTTCCAGGTCTATGAAATCTGCTGTAAGGCATGCACATGCAGCGAAAGACTGTTGTATGGTCTTGAAGGGGACTCCACATCTGCCTCACCTGTGTACCAACTGTAGTCTATTTGGTTTCAAATAGATAATCTCTCTTTCCAGTTGCTGCAACAAGACTCAAGTGATCTCTGCACTTTTTTAATTTGCAACCTGCTACCAAACGTACTGATAGACCTGTACTCTAGGACAAATAATGCAGCAGAAAAAAGTCGTCCTGTGGCAGATGTTCACGCAACTTTGCAGTCAAAAGTCAGATCTATTAAAAATGCAAAATATCTAAATAAGTCAATTTCAAGTGCCTTGGGACAGCCTATTGAGATTTTATACAAACATATTTGAGAGATTAGTGTTTGCATAGCTAAGAAGTTCTCAAAGAAAATTTGGTTTGTCTCAAACAATATCCTACAATAACAGGAGAAATTAACGTGCTTTAAACACAGCTGACGGGGCTAGTAGAACTTCATCTGTAGTAGTTGGAGCTGGGCGTCATCTAACACCAGGACAACAGCTTTTCAACTACAACACAACTCAGTCAGATTCGCGTGATCAGTGAAGTAGCAGCTGGTGTTAAAAAAGATGAAATAAATGAGGCGGGCTGAGCATTGATAAGGAAGAGGGTAGAGACTATTCTTGGTAGTTATATGAAACTGCATTCCATTGATGAAAGAGCAAACTGAAGGGATTATGGTCCTAATGAGTAGGAAGCTGCGAATGGCTGCCATTGACGGCAATTGTGCCTCACTTTGGTGTCGCCTTCCCACACTTTTCCCTCAGTGTTTACTTGTCCAATTTGCTAATTGTGAGAGGGACTCGGGTTGCAGGCCTCAATGCAAGGGATAGTCCCTCAATGCACACATTGGCCCCCATCACATTGAACGGCAGTAAGGCAGAAACTGACGGTTTTATCTTACCAGGCCATGGAGCATCATTTTCACCAGTGACACACAGCACTTCATTCAAGCACAAGCAGCCCTCTCAATGATACTTTTCATGTGGAAACAGTTTCTAGAGGCCCCGATCAAGTTCCTTACTCACTTCACAATACTCTCTGTTGCGGGTCTGTCTCGATTGGGAAAGCACTCCAATTCACCAATAAGTCTTCCTCAAAAGCAAGCCAGGCCCAAGTGGCTAATTCAATCGATTAAGCACCTTGAGCCAACTCCCCTCTCCATCCAAGCCTGTTTATCTTTTATTCAACAACAGGTGTCAGGCCAATGTATGCCTTCATCTATCAATCATACTGGGTCCCGATAATTTATCGATACGTCAGGCAGACCTGTTTAAGCAGTCGAATCAGGCGTTCTCAAACTGTCTGAACTCTGAATCAAGCATCTCTGAAGCAAGAGTCTCGAGCTCTCTCTTGCATCAACAACAGCAGCAGCAGCAGCAGCGGAGTCAACAGCATCCCATGCTGAGCAAATCATGAAGTATGCAGAACGTGATGGAGAACATCAGTGGCGCGCTTTGAGTGTTGTGACATGTCCTTGAATTATGTAACACAGTAATTCAGAGAAGCGCAACAAACAAGTGACAAGTGCAGGCTCTATGCCAGTCTCCCCCCTTCTCCCTTGCACATCACAGCTCAGCTGCTCGGGTTCAAAGATGCCAATCTGAGCCACTTATCTTCTGTATTGGCTGCTAACAACTGCCTCTATTTAAAGCCTTATATCAACAGCTTCAACAATAGCTATTCTACAGAACAACGCCAACGAGGTGCATTGGCAATATATATAACATTGCATTTTACTTCTTGCTCATATTGAGGATCAGACATCTCTCCCTTTTGGGAAGGTGATACTAGCATTTAAAAGGCAGCATTTCCAGACAAATGCACATTGAGACGTGACCACATAAAACACACTGAGTGATCACATGCATGCTCACATACAACAAAGCTTACAACATGCCTTGTATCATGCAGCCACGACTAGTGAATCTAGCATTAACAATTCAGGAGAAATGGCTCTTATTTCTCTTGTGTTGCATTTTACATGTCCTGCTTAATCTGTCAAAGAGCGGGACAGGATCTTCTGGCCTTGGGCGGTGTGTGATTCAGAAACGGTCGCTGGACCTGACCCTGGCTCCCCTTGTCTTTGGTCTTGTTGAGGCTGGTGGGCAAGATCAGAGGTCATGGTAGAAAGCCATATTAACCAAATACTCCGCCGTATTATCAAATTTGCCCAAATACAATTACTGATGTAACTGCACAATAAGCAGAAGGCTGAATGGGAGCCATGCAGAAGAATTCAACGGAAACACAAAAAAGCTTAGATCAATAGTTTTCATTTAAGTCTTTTGATAATGTTTAATGTTAATCCAGTTGTAAAAATGAATCGAGTTCAAAGGGATTTAAAAACCTGAATATATAATAAGATTTCAGAGCGTTTTCATTGGTGGGATGCCTGGAAATCACAGACAACAGTTATATCTGGCGGGCAATTTTGCAAGGTTGTGACATGAACCATATCTGCATGATGGCAGTATGAAATATTTAGAAGGTAAAAGATAAAATCAAAATGGCGGAGAGCGCATAATTTTAATTTGAGATGGCAACACTTTCATTGCACTTTATGGCTGTAGGAGTAGAGCGTACCATGCAACATTGCCTTTTGGGGCAATCATGTTCTCTCATTGGGCCAATAAAGCCCTCCTTGGGCCTATAATACCCTCCCAGGCAGAGCTCTCCTAGGCTTCTAAGCTTCCCTTGTTAGCAGACCTGTCCCGAAGCGTATGACTTTTTAATGAAATTGTTCTCATTATTTACAAAGAGGCCACTAAAACAAACCGGCCTCCGCCGACCGGGTGTACCGTTGCGGCCCTTAGCCCAATGCATTGTGTACACTTGTGCGCTAATCTTGCTGAAAATGCAGAGGTAGTGTAGGCTTACACTTGTTCAGTCAGTCAGTCTCTCTACTTATACCACATAGCAGCAGTGCAAAAAAGGCAACTGGAGTGAACAAGTCTCACAGCATGATTCAGAGAGCCAGCCATTTCGATCAAGGGATTTTTGTACCATGGCTATCTTCAATGTGGCTTGATTGTAATTGAGGCTGTGGGCTCACCTTTGACATCTAAAATCTGCACAGCAGTTTGCCAAGACCACCTATGATGGAAAGTCTTATAAATATTTCCGCTGTGCATTTTAGGTGGCTTTTACTACATTTGTCCATAGTGTTGCAGACCGTTAGCTAATTTGTGACTGGGAGAAGTTCGGAAAAGGTTTAGTGACCACATTTTACTCTGGTCAGTGGTCAGCCCAGAGTTTACATAAGCAGATCTATTGGATACCACATCAATAACCCCAGCACCATACAATATATCCATTTACAATTCATACAAACGCGGGGAATGAATGATGTTATGGGCGCGAGGAGGGCTCGTGCAGCGCCTGGTCTTTGTAAGTGGGCTAACACACTGAGTGCTCGGGCATTATTTTGCTGTCAATGGTTTGTCTACACTAGAAAGAGCCTCACGCACTTCTTGGTGTTATGCTGATGGAGGCATTGAGGCAAATACACAACACGGATTAACTAAGCAGGTAGAGAAAAGCACGCTATTTAGTCCTGCATGAGTGATGTGAGTCTATGTACAGGTCTCTCGAGTTGCTCACTGGATAGCCAGTCTCTTTGCTTTACTTGTAACAAACAGCCAGGCGAGACGGTCCAGTTGCCAAGGGACAGTCTGTGGCCAGTGCGATAATCCGTGTTGGTCACTCTGGTCAGTCTGACCCAGCCTCCCATCCTCTGACCTTATTGTTGATGAATAATGCAGAGACAGAGCGGGCGCAGCATCATCAATATATAGAGCAGAGCTTAGTTGTCAGTTGGCCCTGCTGCCTAGCAGGGGGCACAAGGTCCAGAGGTCGCGGCTAACTCCAGTCTGCCAGATCCTACAGCTCCTCCTTGCCTTACACCTTTGATCCCCGGCTCGCCTACTTTATCATTTATTGGGGCAGATTCCGCATGAATATTGAGGCAGTGTCTTTTATCGAGCGCCCAAGCCTTAGGTAAAGCAAGTCTGGATGGCAGCTGTAAATATTTGAGGAGTGAGGGAATGCGGCGGGCAGGGCAGCCGGATCCTCTGACCAAGGTCAAATTGTGGGCAATAAAATGTTCACAAGCGCGACCCCTGATGGAGGTTTCTCGTGAGCCGTTCCATTCTGCTGCTTCTGGTTGTCAAGGTCAGGCTGGACATTACCTGTGTATCAGGCCAGAGATCCTGCTGAATGAAACATTGTCCGCCGGTCAATATTTGTCCGATTCCAGAGCTCTCTGTGGCGAAGAGCCAGTGTAAAGATAGGCGCTTGGTCACAGGAACACTGCTGTATCTATTAAAGCTAATGCTGCAGCGTTGTAGGGGGGCCTTTCAGTCGGCCTATAGATGCAAGGTCTCTTTGCAATACAGAGAGGCAGAGAGTTGGCTCGTCCGGCAGACCCACCAATGACTGGCCCTGTGGTGATTGCCTGACTACCATCATTTAAAGCTAGGAATCCTCCTCCTAGGTTCTACAAAGTAACAGCAGATGCAAGTGATCATTAGCCTCCCTGCTTGGCAAATTAGATGTCGGGGAGCGTCTTGTCCCCTCCTATCATGGCCCACCTGGTCATTATGGCAACTCGCACAAGATCTATTACCCAAGTCCCCGTAACAAATGGTCTCTTTGCATGAGGTCGATTCGCCTACTTTCTTAATTGATGAATATTCACAGCGTAACCGAGCTAACAGCCTAGTGACTTTCAGCCCTTTTTAATCGCCTCTCTATTGCATGTTTGTTCCACAGCAAAAGAACTGTTTTGTAACCGTTTTTGTAGCATCCCTCTGAGCTGCGTCTGAGCTCTTTTGAAATGGTGTAAGCAACAGCAAAGTGTATGCCAAGCAGGAAACGTAATATCCATACACAGACATGGTGTTCTTCAATTGTCAGTGAACTACCACACGAGCAGAGCATTTCGAAGAAATTAGGGAGCACAGAACTTCTAGCTTTCATGCAAAAAGAACATCGGGGAATGCTGGTTGTGGTGTTTCATTTCCAGCTCCATTGAGCATGTACATGACGCAGTCACTTTTGCCAGCAAGGGAAAAAGAAGCAGCACAAAAATCGAAACATGGGAATTGCCATTCAGTGGTCGTGTGTGGTCTAATCATGGCCTCTGATGTCTTCCACTAAGACTCGAGCCTCCCCTCTCATCAGGCAAGTTTTGAGCGGGTGAAAAGCAACCGACTGTCAAATTAATTGTATACAATTCCTTGTAGTGAGCAATTGCGGGTGGTAGTCATTGCTCTGAGGAAACAGGACCAGCAAAAGAGACCAACACTGACTAATTATGTCGTTTACTCTGTAAACAAATCAAAGAACATAACTGACCAAGGGCAAGGTCACCGAAGTCATTCAATGACTCAGCGTGGACCAGTATCTATCGAGGTGTTGACATTGGTAGTTAAATATTCAGGCTCTTTCTATTGAAGTGCTTTGTATCTTCTGCGCTAGAACCGTTACCTTTACGAACCATGGCATCACTCCAAGGGATCTCTTCTTTTTTATGAAGCAGAATGGAATTACAGTTAATACACATCACTGGGATAAGTGGACAGCTTTGATTGTCAGATGGCTAAATTACTGAGTATAGATAGAAACAATTTTTCTTTGATCAATATTTTGTCTCTTCCCAAAAGAGATCAGAAAGAGAAGTTAATACCATCAAAGTTGTTTGATCCGTGCAATCGATACTAATCTGTAAGTCTGTGACAAGCAGCCCCATGTGGCTCACTCGCATTGACCTCACCCGTAATGGAGGCTGGTGTGGACTTCCACCTTTGCGTCATCCTTCAACAAGACTTAGTTGTATTAGCAACAAAGGGAGTGTGTCCCAAATATCATAAAACAGGACTGAGAAATATATGCAGTGTAATACAGAGTCGTGCATAAGTACGCGAACCCCATTGAGAAAAACACAACTTAAAATTGTCATTTGTGCTTAGGGTTCTTTAAATTAAAAGATAAGCGACACAGTATCCTTAAATTAGTGTACACTCATTAATCTGGTCCTTAAATCACAATAGATTGTTGAACGTTGTGTGAATTTAATAAAATATCGCATATTAGATGATTATTTTGGGGGGTTCACTAACTTATGCACGGCACTGTATTGTGAACTTTTCTGAAGTGTGATGAATACATCGGCTGTTGTCAATAGCTGCATGCTTGGCATCATAACATTCGGTGATCAAAGAGAACCTTGTCTAACCTTCAAAAGATAAGATACGTTTTATTGCCACGCAAAACACACGCCACAGAAATTTCCAACATAAAGATATTATGGTCTTTATGACAAAATAAAATTAGCTTGGTCATGCCATTGGAAGCATAACCGTATAAGGTTTCTTGGATTTGGTCAAAGCCACAACTACAAAGGTTTGCTACCTGGATAAGTACTGCACATAAAACACACTGGGATTGCACTGGTGATATCATCTGCTACTTTCATGACAGCAACCAGAAAAACATGGCTATGTGCCGAGGTAGTCAGCCTTCCTGGGCCATTCAAGAGTTTCTGCTTTATATGCTGTTAGGCATTGTCCCCTGGTCATAACAAGCAAGCCGAGTGCAACTAAATGTCTGCATTGCAATTAAAGGCAGAGGATCTGATGACAACAGGACAGGCCAAGGAGAATGCTGCTTAAGTGCAAGGGTCCGCATGCAAACGCCAAATGTAACTGATTAAAGTAACAGTGTAAGGGGCACAACTACATCTTGTGGCAGGCACGCTGGCCTCTCATTGGCCCCAGTCATTCCAAGGGCATCTTTCCTAATTGCCCGTTTGCTAAAGGCCACAACTCTAATTGCTTCTGCAGATTTAGGCGTTCATGGCGTGTATAAACCACCAGCCCAAACTCCTATCTGGCCTCGCATGTTTTATTCATCAATTACATGAGGTCTTTTTCGACTATGAATGATTGATATTGCCATTTAGCCTTCTAGATCCGAGTATATTTATTGCCCTGCGCCGTTCTATAGATTTGATAACTTGTCAGTTGCACAGGTAGGCTTGGAAATGAACAACGGCGTAGACCAATTCATTGCCTTATTTATAATATATCACGAACGTTACATTGATTTCTGTATTACGTGTACACAAGCGCACTCTTTTGTGCCAAGGTGAGGGGAATCTGCATTTTAAATCCTTGAATGGGTCTGCCTTGCCAAACACATTGTCAAGGTTGTCGTGGCGTATCCAATCTGCATGTAAAACAGCATCTGCTTTGGCAGTGACCTTTGGCAGGGAAAGTTTGCTTTGAACCAACCTGGAACGCTTTTGGGCACAATAAGTAAGATGTACAATAGAGATAGAGAACAAAAGTGGATAGCGTTACAAAGACCACAAGGAGCACCTGTGTCTAGCTTTTCTTGTCGCCTTCTTAGACCAATTGATGACATCCAATTTGCTAAATGAATTACACCTCTGATTCGTGGCCTGATTGGCCAGGACAAGGCTGCTTGTCTCTGAGGACCAATAACGTCTACCAATTAGGTCGAGGTATGGCCTGAGTGGGCAGGGGGTCATCTGTTCCTGTGCTACTGCACCTGCAAGTGCCACAGCTTAGCTGTACTGCCGGTCATTGCATATTGCATTGAGACACTTCTCTGTGTATGTGCCACTGTGTGTGGGCTGCGGTAGTGGCCAGACGACCACAATCCGGACACACTGGTCAGACACACAGGTCAGATACACTAGCTATCCATAATGGCTATATCCATACTAGCCACTTGTGACCAATGTCCTTGCTGTCCCCAACACCTGCACCTCGCCTAGCGCCGCTTCCCCGCCGACTTCCGCCGCTCCAGCCTCGTCTTGACCCTTCATCTGAGGCATTCTGGGACACTTCCAGGGGGAGAGTCGGCTGCTTCTAAGGTCGGCATTCTTAAGCGCTGCAGATGCAGGGACAAGGATGGATGCTGCAAGGTTTATCAGAAGATGCGATGCGTCCTCACGAGACGATGCTCTATCATCCCCTGCCTTAACTGTTCAAGGTGACCCTGTTGACTCCGTATGCCGCGTCCAACCGGCTGCTGCCACCATGGCATCTGCAATTTGACCACAACAAAAAGATCTGGTCGTAGCCACTGGTGAATAGCTGCAAGTCTCTGAGCAGGCCTATTGTGCAAGATGAAAGGCTGGGATGACGTGGGATGACAAAACACCCATCTGTCTAGGCAAGTGGATGCATGACAAAGACAAAGCCTCCAGGTTAGAATAGCTGCCATGGGGTCTTCGAATAAAAGGAACTCTGAGCCTTGAACTCATAAAACAGCCCACGTTGCTGTCGAATATGACATAACACTAATATCATGCGGCAGAGACGGTAAGGGACAAGATGTTATCTGTGATGACAAAGTAGACAGGTCCTTGCTTTGTCAAACTAAGAGGAAGGCATGACTGGGGATGCACGGATTTCGGGCATCTCGTGGCATCTCTCGCTACTGCTGCAGCAGCACCAGGTGCTTGTGGGTTCTGCCTCCCCATCTATGGGCATCAGCGAGCAGCTCCGAGGTCTGCTCTGACGTTATGCGTCATGCACGTTAATGCGTTAGGGCACGGTGGCGAGCGCACGACAGCTGGGACCTGACACGGTGATGTGAAGGCGTGCTGAGGTGGTGCAGGTCCTTGGGCGGGGAGGGCCACAGAGGGCGGAGGTCACTGACTGACGTGCTGCCTTGCCCTGCATCCACACCTCATCAGCGCGCTCGGCTGCATTACGTGATGGGCAAGACGCTCCCCACATGGTGGGGTCAGACTGGTCCCCCCAAAAAGGTCACCCCTGGCCCTGTCCCTCACGCCTCACGTCATACTTGTTCAGACAATTCCAACAGTCTTGATGTATCATCCATTAATACAACAACAGTCCAGTCCCGTCTCTGCTTGATCTGTTTATGGGTCATTGCGACTTCACAATCTATTTAATGTAATAAAACAGGGCAGTGCATCTGTAAATGTCCATTATAAATGCGTTTGACTTGGAGAAGCCAAATTGTTATGAATATTTATACATTGCTTTATTGTCTTGGAAAGGTCAATGGCTCTTATTTACAACCTGTTCCTCACATTCTACATGGATTAAACCATTGAAGTGGAACCAATTGAATGTTAAATGGATCACGTGCCTCAATTAATGCAGCTGTTGAGGTAATACAGAAGCCGTTGCGTGACGCAATGGACTCATGGTATTCTAATTCTGCATAAGTAAACCTTAGATTAGTTTTGGAAGTTTAAATAGGGCTCTCAGGAGCCTGGCTGATTCAGTTCTTTGTTGTCTAGAGAATTAGCTCACCGGAGCAGAGAGACCGCCATCGATTCTCCCATAAATTGGCTGTGGCACATGTTGAACCTTTTTAAATTAGAGCGGGGCACAAAGCTCAAATTCTTCCGAGATGCACTTAGTTATATTGAAATTGCCAACATCAAGCGCGTGAAATTGCTGCTATATGCCTTGGCTCGGAGCTACAAACACAACTGTCTGACGGGAATGGAGGCCCCGGGCGCCCGGGCAATTGCCGGGAAAGGACCTTTGAAGTCAGACTGGCAGGGCGGCCTGTGGGTCCTGTTAGGGCCTCGTGGCACCAACGCAGGTTTCCCCGTCTAGGTCATTAAAGTCTGCGCCTCTGTGTTGCCTTCCAATGAATTTGTTGCTTGACACGAAACTCATTCTTCGCAACATGGACCAACAAATAACCAATAAAAACAAGCCTCATTCAACCACCTCATTAGGCTAATGGCTTGTGAATGTGTAATGGCGAAGGTGCATTAAAGATCAATATTGACTCAAAGGCAGTTATGTATTAACTCCATAATGCAATCATCTCTGATTTTATATGGTTAGGGAGTTAAGCTACTTGACGCTCAATAAAACAGCATTGCCTGTAATCACAACATGCTGTATGAGGAGCCAGTGGAATGTGACACTTCATGGTGTTCAAAGTATTTGCATTACATTTCCCTTTGTGTGTCATTCTGTAGATGGTGGTGTAAAGTTTCAGTCTGTTGTGACTGCTTCTGACAGCATAGTCCCATAACATTAATCTTCCCGACTTCAGCTTTCATTTGTGTAAAAGAATGGAGTCCATATATGACAGTTGTGTGATTGTTCGACCAAGTGAACAACAACTTATGACCTTTTGCTATGAGACATCATTGATCCACTGACACTATCAGCAATCCCTGTTGTGTCCACGTAGTCTGGCTTTTTATTCGTTGACACTTCGGTGGGCAGCGATAGAAAGGATGTCAGTTACACGAAGGCTGGAATATCAAAGCAGTGAACTATTGTGGCTATTAGCTTTCTTTGGTTTCTTTTCTATCATGTTACACAAAGACAAAGCAGAGCTGTAGCTACATTTACTGATTGTTATGGAGAGCGTTGCCAATGCACAGACAGGGAGGATGCACCATTGCTGATGTCAGAGAGATTCCATTTGGACGAAATGGGGCGTCTTGACTGTCTGACACTGCGGAGGCTGGCGGGACTGTGCAAGAAGCATCAGCAGGGAATCGGGAGGCTGCAGATGAGTCGAGGCAGTGATGGGCAAGGTGCAGAGGCCACAGATGAGAGGGCTGAATGCAAGGGCACTGCACTGGGGATTGGGAAGGGGGGAGGGGCTGCAAAGTCTACCTCAAGAGAGCAGTCGGCTTCTAATGAAGACTGGTCCCCGCATATGGCCCATTCGCCCTGACCCCGCTGACGTGTTCGCACGTAACCTTACATCGCTTTAACACCAACCTAGGGGATTGGTTTGTCCCACCGGGCTTTGCTTCATCTCCATCATCTCTCTGCAGCCGCAACTCTGAGAGTGCGTGGCAGTTGGAGGCCACTAGCATCACACCAACTCATCAAATTAATGCGCCGTTGCCGCCTGCGTCCTGCTCCCTGTGACCCGCGTCATTAGACAGCCATGATAAGTAGCAAGACGTTGTCATTAGTAGCGAGAGTTTGCGAGATTGTGCAAGATGCTGCAAGGAGTGCAGGTGCAGAAGTTTGCTTTTCTTGGTGGTCGTGTCAGGGGCCAGGGTGTGTTTGTGATGGACTGAGAGCCATTCGCTGTCCCTGCCCTAGGCTACATGGACCTAAGCTTGTTGCCTTTGGGCGCCTGCTTGTCCAATGGATCCAGCAGCCTGTCACAGAAGACGCCGACCCCGGTGGCCAAAGCCGCTGGTCACAGTCCACTATCATTCCTTGTGTATTAATCACTAAGTGGGCCTTGTCTCACTGGGTTAGCCGTCATGGGAAAGAAAAAAGAAGAAGAAAATATCCTCCTCAATCCTCTTGGCTACATCGTTATCCTCTCTGATGCAGAATCCTTTAAGCTTAAAAGTCCAGCGCTTAAGAGATAAAATTACATCTCCTGCACACAACTACCGCTTCTCTCGCCTCTCCCCATATTATGTTCTTCGCCCATGTAATTCCTCTTTTGAAGCAAAATGCCAAACCGCTAGATGCTCTTCTCCAACTTACTTGAAATGTAACTCAGCGCTAAACCACTATCATTAGGACTTGTAATTTGATGCTATAGGCATTACTGCATTTTGTCTTCCCTCTAAAAGATGACTAATTTAGCCATGGTGCTATTACTGAATCATATGACGGATTTTTACGCAGTAAGCGTTTCAAAGTACAACCTACATTTGCCAAGCGCAGGCAATGGTCAATATGACCATGCCAAAGCCGGCCAAAGCCTGCCAAAGCTAATACTGCTACAAAAAGAGCGAAGGTTCACTTATTTGATCTAATTTGAACAGTAAATACTCACGTCCTTTTATTTGTATCCTAACTTTGTTCCAATACTTCTGAAACTGATCACTTTGTAATTGTTGCCATAAACTTGCATGCGCTTCACTGATGTCTAAATTGCTGTCCTGTTTACAAACAGCGAGCTCTTTTAAAGGGTGAATAAAAAGGACCGTGAATAGCAGAGTTGCACTAGTGGTCACCCTCATTAATCATGCCCCTCACAATAAATTGGCCCAGGTTCACTGTGGTTCGCTGTGGGGGCTGTGGAAATTGAGGGAGGCAAAATAACATGCCAAGCAAATCTAGCCATGCCAGACTTAAGCAAGACGTTTAATCCCCAGCCTAGTCCGGGCAACCTTTGAGGACAAATTACATTAAAGTCCCTTTCGTCCTGGATCAAAGAGTTCCTGCTTTGGTAACTTGGCAGAAAGTAAGACGTTTGAGGAAACCGATTGCTTTCTCCTAATGTCTGATGTTTCCGTTTACTTAAAGCAAAACTCCTCTTGCTTTTGATTTTGCAGCAGAGCATTCCCTGATTAGTTCCCAGTTGCATTAAGAGCTTCTCATTAAAACTACTCAAGTTGCAGAGACTGATTCAAATAAGGCTGACCAGCAGTTGGAATAGCTGACTGTGCTTGGCTGGCATTGGAGATAACAAAATACTAATAAGTCATTAGTAATTCTATTGAGTGGGCGCATGCTGCAATAACCTAAAAATTACTGACCGTTGCCTATATATACCAATGAGAAGTTCACATACCAATGCTAGGCTATACATAGGATCCGCAGTTGGCATCATTACAAGACGAAGACTTGGAGAAATCGTCCCATGAGAGCCACCCACCAGAGGAAAGAGCAAAAAGCATGAAGGATGCGGGCTCACAGAAATGACTGGGTGATGAAACACGCGAAGGAACAGGCCAGCAGTAAAGATTGATACTCGGGGAGGATGAGTTGGGGTCGTGTTGAGCAGGTTCAGGTGCTCTGTAGTCTGGGGAAGGGAGGCTGATTGCCTTGACCCAGGGAAGCCAAGTAATCACCAAGGAGGCTGACCTGATCACAGGCGCCGTCACGTCAAGGTGCGTTGCCCCAGCTTCATTGCAGCGTCTCACGAAACGTTCTCAGCAGAAGCAGCAGCAGCAGCAGCGGGCATGGCGTAACGTCCTCAAGTGACTGATGCCCCTGGCACACCCATCACACCCTTCCTAGAGCTGCTGTTCTAGCTAAGACGTGCCCCCCTTGCTCCCCATCCCTCCCCCCAAAGCTCCCCCTTCGCCTTGTTACGCGTCCCATTTCCTTCGTCTTGGCGCTCGCAGCGAGAAATCACGCACGTCAAAGAGTAATGACGCGCGGGAAAACACTAGGACCCAGGCAGGGTGACATGCTCAGCTTTCTCTCCACTTTTGATCTCTTGTATAAGCCATATTACGAGAGCACCTCTATTTCCACTCCACCATATAAAAAGGACTGTGAATGGTGAGCAAGACGCACAGAAAAGACTCCATATGTGATGTCTCAAACCAACACGTTTGCCTCAGCAGTAAACATCACAGTGCCCTAGACAATTCCCCTGGGCCAAGAGTGGCTTTTCTTTTCTTCAGTAAGGCACGTTTGCATTTCTTACCAGAATTATGGATGGGCAGTGTATGGCTAGCAAAGAGAATTCGGTAAGGTTAAGCCCTAAACTATTGAAATGGTCAACATATCTTACGAGGAGTATTCATAACAATAGCAGCTGACCATTGGTCATGGCCACTTGCATTATCTGTTGGCAGAGCTAAGAGCTTTGGGAGCTGGAAGACCACTTGTTGGGAATATTCAAGGTCAGGGAATGACAGCCAGAGTGGTTTATGGGCGGGTGTAGCTTTGTGGGCAGCATGGAGGGCAGCCTCTTGCCTATAGCCTCCCATCGATTAGACTAATTGTTCTTGGCAGGAGACATTCAACACTTGCCTTTCGTCTTGATCTCAATCTGCATTTGCCACAGATTCCGGCTAGTGGGCCAGTCGAGCAAGAGGTCTGCTACAGGATGCACCGGCCAAATTGTCCATGAGTTAATGATAAAAGATGGTGCTGGGCTGGCTGGCTGCCTTCCAGTCGTTCAGGTGTGTGGGCCCAGCTCCTTTGATATCCCAAATTATGCCATCTAATTTTCTGCGGGCTGCCTGGGCATCAGCTGGAAAATGCTTCCAACCACACAGCGATGCAGAGTAGCCTCAGAAAAGGAAGGCAGTGCATGCGCACTGGCCACTAACCTCCTCTTACGTAACCAGGACTGATTAGCAGCACCTACGCCTCAGTGAGCATGCGTCACCCACTCTCTCGTCAAGAAGGTGAAAAGAGGTGCTTGGCTCTTTTGTCTGGGAGGGTGCACAAAAAACCCCGCACTATGAAATCGATCGCAAAAAACCTCCAGTGCTCCATTAAAAATGCACAGCAGTCTTTTACCTACTAAGATATATCATGATTATTTTGGTCCATAACGACTACGTGGCAGAAAGAAAGCGGGGCAGCAAAAATTGGGAATCGAACTACACACAATAATACATCACTGTCTTTCACTTTAACGCGCCAGGCTGCAAAAAGCACATGTGATATATTGAAGCAAGGAAATAGAGAAATATTCGGGAGGAGTGGCTAATTTCCGCTGTAGCACAGGGAAGCCATATACCATGGGGAATGGAGGCAGCAGACTGCAGGGCGGATCCGGATCCTCTGTCTCACCTGATGATGAATGAATAAGAAATAGCAGGAATAACAGCCTGATATATCACTCCCCAAAGGCCCGGCTGACACACTGCTTTCAGTTTTACAAATCAGAGGCAAGTTTGTGATAAACTAGCGACCATTGTTGTCTGGAGTGTATGACAAACAATGTCAAGAAGTACTTAGTCCCTCAAGTCCAATACAAAGTCTGGGATTATAAATGATATCTCTAGACAACGTAAATAAAATAGTAGACATGCATCATGCATGCATATCTAGCCATAAAACGTGACCAGCAATAACCACTACCAGTGTGACAAACAATTACGTTACCATATAGGCATGTGACAAACAATATACATGGCCTGCTAAGATGTGACAAATTATTCTGCACGAATATAAGAAGTGTGACAAACTGTAATATAGCAGTGTGACAAACTATGGAACAGTGTGATGGACTCAACACCACGCTTACTGACGCTCTGTTAATTGTGACATGCAAGGGACACAGCGTCTGCGTGAGAGCTCTAAGCTAATGTAAGACAACCTAATATGCACAGCGTGATCGGTGCTATGATTGGTGTGTCAATATATCTCATAATGATCAGTCCTACCATTAAGGTGTAGCATGAAATTACTGCGGAAGTGCAGAAATAGCTTTGGTGGTAATGACTTCTTTAAATGCGAATGCACCTTGATAACTCCATCCAGTAATTACAAGTAGGTTCCATCGAGGCAAGTTTTGAGTGATAAGTCAGACACACGTGACACACCTGTATTTCGTAACATGCAATGGTTTATGACTGAATGTATAAATCAAAATGATTCTACCTTCGTATATCACCAAAGCGATACAACTGTACATTATTACATACACAAGGAGAGGAATAAAGACAAGGAAAATCATATGATGACAACAAAGAGGGTTCAATAGCTGCTGTGAGTGACAAACACAACCGATGTATACAATATTATGTACATATGTATATACATATATATATATATATATATATAAACGCTATGCAAAGAAACTTTGCAGCTTTCCAGTCTTAAGCCACTACTTCAATATTATACACACAGATCTTGCTTCACAACAAGGGTACTTGTGACGACAAATTTGATACGTGTACAATCAAACCTGCATTAAGCGACCACCCAAGGGAATGGTCATATGTAACCATATAAGACAAGTGGCCGTTTAATAGAGGAATAAATAATGAAAATTCAATGTTGGGGCGAGTTTGGAATGAGTGGCTGTTTATGTTTAGTATTTACAGCAGGTTACTGTTCTATACAGAAGGCCATTGGAAATGAAATTGAATGTATTGGCAACATCTCTAGAGAGCATACAGTCATAATTTCACGACATTACTTCAATATATATATATATATACCATTCAGGCAGGGTTGACTGTAAAGCCAAACAACTTTCACTTTGCAATACTTTTGAACATCTCAAGGATATCTTTGCTTTTCTGTATTTAGCACCGCTTTTTCAATACATCCTAATGATCCTATATACTGTTGCTGGGGAGTGTAGTGCCTTATATATAGTGCACCAAGTGTAGTGTTTTCTTTTAGAGCTCTGTCAATAACTGGTGTTGATGTTACTTTGCAGAGACGCAGTTCTGTCAGAATGAGGTCTTCAGGGCCGAGTGTGGGGAGTCTCAGGTCATCGTGATCGACAGCGCCGTCTACGGGAGAATGAGCTTCTCGAGATGCATTGAGAGGGACTATGGTTACGTAGGTGGGTGTTGAAAAAACGACCTATGACTCAGAGTGTTCTCGCAACACACAGCAGTAACAGCACATAGCAGTAGTATTGAACGAAAATGTCCTCTAGGTTGCTGTTGTGAAAGTGTTTGCGGTTTCCAAAAGATTTCACTGACCCAGAAACTGGTTTTATAATGAAAAAAATTACTTTAGTGTCATTTGCGTCATAGTATCATCTCCTATACTCTTAGTGATAGGTAGCTGATAGATTTGCTTTTGATTTAGGTATACATATACTTTATACATTTAGATCAGTACATTGTAGATGTAAATTGTAAATGATCTTCATTATTTCATTGCTTCAATCATCTGCAAAGTCCATATGGCACAGAAAGATCATTCTGGTACAAAAGTGAATGACTTGTCAAATCGCAGCAACACTAAAATTGACTACTAAAATAAAAGCATTTATATTCTAAAGCCATAACTGATATTGAAATGTCAACATCAGTCAGTTTCTGAGTCATTGAAATCTGCATTTGTTTGTGAATGGTTTCTTTTCATTTACACTACTAATTGATTAAAATTTTTACACAGTGTATTGGATGATTTATGAGTTATTCATACGCTGTTTACACAGAAATATACACAGTGTGCGTGATGCGAGTAAATTGTAAATGGGGTGTTTTTTTAGCCGAACTTAATACACCTTCAGCTATTATGGAGAACGCTTTGAACATGAAACATGTATTGAATTAGGAAGCATTGTAGACCATATATAATTTGGTAAATTGCTTGGAAATGATATGGTATGTAAAGCTCACGTGTATAGCTCAACAAAATAACCCTCCCTCTACTTGTTTTTATCTGAAATAATGATAGAATAATTAATATGTAACTGTATTATGTGACCACTGATCAAGGGATTGGCGATGAGTTCTTTTGGCTTAATACCGGTGAGTTTTGCATGTGATCACCATCCTAGTCCTTGGCTGGGGATCCTTTTACTGACAATCTGGCGAAGTTTTCTTTTGTTGCGAATGTCAATAGATATTTTGTAGTGCGTCATTATCGCGGTCTTTTTTCCTCCTTTTTTTTGAAGGCAGTTGTGTCTGCCAAGACCACCTAATTGGCCATTACTTTGGCCAGCATTTGCCAGCGAGGAGTTGGCCTAACCTGATGGGTCCTAATGAGGTCTGTGGGTTTATTTTTTATCTTGCGTCACGTGTTGCAGGACAATGCCAGGAGGACGTGCGTCACCTAGCGGACGCGATGTGTTCCGGAAGAAGAAAGTGCGAGATCACCATTCCAAACAGCGAATTCGACGCCAAACGACCCTGCCCTAAGGACCTCAAGAGCTATTTGGAGATCCACTATCATTGCCTGAATGGTGAGTGTCCCAAGTGTGCCCTCTCTGACATCCCCTTGCCCACGGACAATGCTTATATCCCGGAGATTTCCTATAGTTTTCCCGCCTGGTTGCCTGGTAATGTTTTTGTTGAGGTATTGATTTGATAGAGCAGCAGCGTGACAGGTTGATGACAGCACAGGAAGTGCCATATCATCTCAGCCTGTCCGCCAGGTCTACATTTGTGGCCATCAAGTCCAAATGAGCCAGTTCGCGTGCTGCCGCCGCAGCAGGGCTTTCTTGCAGACGGACAGGCTAGCATTGATTTTGGCAGATATCATTGTGAGAGTGGTAATCTTTATAGAGCGTAATTGGCGGTGTGTCTCCGTCCGTCGCCCTTCTTGCAAGCTACTGAATTGGGCGTCGTGGAATGGCGTGCAGCCCGTCATGTCCTCTTACAGGGTGCATGACATCACTTGCCGCCTGCCCAAGCAGAACATGGCAAGGAGATCTGAGGCTCAAGCCATGCTCCATGTCTCTCTCCCTTAGACGCTATTAGAGTTGCCCGACCATCCAAGCAAATAATGAAGGCGCGTGTCTAGTTCTTGCCACAAAAACTTTGGCCGATTAACTGTGTTGCCCGAGGGGACCTGATCAAGTGCTCCCTTTTGCCAGTTGTGTCAACTGCATCTCATCTCGAGTGTTCAAAGTTGGCAGCAGGTGCACTTTCCTCGAACTGAAAGCTCATAAAGAAATAAAAGCAATCCTGACACACTTCGCTCTCATGTTTTTGAACATTCCCAGTAATGACGCGTGTATTTTTCTCTTTCGAGTATCGTGAGATCGAGTCTAACATTTTCAAATTTACTTATTTTCCAATCAGCTAATGGGGAAAACGGTTTGTGAAGCAAAAATGAAAACTCCATTTGAGAAATTAGCATGTGGTAAAAAAAAGTTCCAGGCCTTCATTTAACAGATTAAACATGGGTTAAGTGAGGGAATTTTGTGATGGAAATTGACGAAATGAATTATGGTTGTTGTTTCAGTGAAGAGTCCTGTGGGGCTGGTGTGTCGTGATGGGGACTACGTTCAGGTGTCTGCTCAAACCGGGGTCATTGCCAGCGTCATGACAGAGGAGAAGTCATTAGGAGACGCGGCCTGTCCTTGGCTCATCAAAGCCCTGCCAGGACAGAAGGTCAATGTCAGTCTGGTGGACTTTGCCGTCACGCCAGGGGTGGGAGAGACGTGTCATGCATATGCCATCATCAGGGAGCGCATTCCATCTAGGACCCAGACCATCTGTAGTGGGGAACAGCGAGAGAGGCACGTCTACCTGTCGGCCAGCGAGAGTGTGGAGATCCGTGTCCTTACCATTCAAAAATCGGCCAGACAACGATATTTCCTGCTTAAATATGACGGTAAGACATGTTCAGCTAATTTCCTGCCATCTTGACTTCCTTTGTGTGACAGTAGCAGGGGTCTTACACCTGCGCCCTGTCAGCCCAATTCAAGAAAAGTAGGATTGATCAGACAGAGTCACTTGTAATCAACTACACTGGAGCAATTTGTTCATGTCGAGTGACAAATGACGGGCCCTGGGTAAGGTTGAGTTATGTAAAGCAACAGCAAATCCATTACAATCACTTTATGTTATTTGAAGCAATCGCAAGGCTTAATAGACGAAGTTCTTAAACATCTAAATAAATAAAACATGTATGTAAAGCAGCTATGTACACAAACAGGCTGAAAAGCCACGCCACAAGCCTGTCCTTTGATGTCCAACTTGTTTGATCCTTACACTGCCCAGTGGATAGCTGGCGTGTGTAGTTGCATTGCCTTAAGAAGCAACAAGGTGGGCACAAACATATTGCAACAGGTTACTCCATATGGCAATATATGGCCACATTTATATGGCTGTGTGTGGGTGCCTTGTTATCTCCTTGTGACTCAGCCACAGCCAAACACAAGAGAAGAGTAATGACAAAACAAGTCCTTCTCCGTATGAAGCAGCCTCGCAGTCTTCCCTGCAAATATTTGCCCGCGTCTTTGCTCTTTCTTGGCCTTTCTGAGTCCCTTTGTGTGCAATTCGTGATATACCTCACACAGGAGACATTCTTACAAATATGATGAACTAGATTCAGAGCAAGCACAAAGTCACCTCATCTGCATACAACCCTTCTCTATTCTCTATGTAAAGGTGTACTTCAAGGACCTACAATAACCTACAGTCTTAAGAAATCAGAGGTCTGTCTGATTCCATGGGAAAGAGTCAGACCTATTTTGTCTCATTAATATCGTCTCATGAAGCACATTCCTCTGTTGTGGGCTGATGTTTTCAAAGTCTGGCTACGGTAATTGCCAAGCAGACTATACGGTCCCTATTTGGTGAGGGGCAGTGCCAAGCGAAGACAAACCTGGCTTGGGAACCACATCGTATGGCAACTGGCTGAGAGAAAGAAAGGAAAAAAGTTGATGGAAACAGGACGCCACACAACATGGGAAAGGGCCGTCAGCAGGGAGGTTAGCTATGTGATTCCTGGGAACAAAGATTGCAAGAAGGTCTGGGCGGATATAGGGGGCAAAGACGGCTTGGGAAGACTATTGATCAATAGAATCAAGAGTATGCTGGAAACATTGGTCAGTGTAGATGTGTGTCCAACAAGGTCTGGCAGATGTGGACACAGAAGCGGACACAGGTCGTTGTGGTGTGCTCAAGCCTCTGTTTGCCTTCCTCTACACAGGTTCGAGTGGAATCAGCCACTATCAAGAGTGCCATAACATAATCAAAACTCAGCCTCCCTGGTCCAGTCCATCACCCAATTACTGAGCTAGAGCCTCGTCATCAGCTTTATCAAATCGTGCAAGATGGCTTGTCATAAAGGCTGCTTGTCTCACACTGGGCGCTGACTCGATAACAATCCCCACTGGGTCTGTTTCAATTATGAGAGCATTAGGAGTCGGTGGGCTGGGCTGCGACCTCAGACTCTGGCCACAGTGCCCACTTTATCCCCCGTCACAGGCAGCACAATGTGTGGCTGAGCGGGCTTTTCTGCTTGTCACCCTTGCAATTCTCCTACCCAACAACATCTTTGCTAATGAAGCAGTCACTGCATTGCCCTACTTGTCTTTCATAATACCCATACTGCTGCTGTATATGTTGTATTTGCGTTGCTACGTGCAAGTCACACCAGCCATACAACGTATTACACACATGCCCCAGGCAAAGGTGCTCCTAAGTAAAGACAGCCATACACTACAAAATGGAATTAATGTCACTGAGCAGAAGCCTTCACATGCATTCCAAGGGCTCCATTATCATGGCTGCTGCCTTTGATTTGCGACAATGCATCCCACTCAGTTTACCTCACCGAGAATATATCATCTTTTAAGGCCCCCTCATGTTCCACATTGGCTGATCTATTCAGCTCTTACCTGTGTGATTATATAAACCTTTGATGTCTTTGGATGCTTGGAGAGAAACTAAATTACCGGCGTTTAACTCTGCTTTGTTTACTTAATGCTCTAAGAAGTCGTAAACTAGGTTTGGATGAATCATTCTCTGGAAATATAATACATATTTATTTCAATCCTTTCAAATAGATGGGAGTATTCATTGGTTTGAGAGGTGGTTATCTGCCAAATGCACTTTGATTCGAGCCAGCCAGGCTGAAATTCAGGAGGTGCAGATGGCTGCCAATTTGAAGATGGCTTTGCAGAGGAATTCTGTCCAGGCCGACCGTGTAACTCAATGCAGCGATTATTCCTTGTCTCAAAGTAAAAAAGCCATTCAGTTATATTTAATTAAACAGAGGGACCAGGCCCTGCTTCCCTCTGATAACGGTCCCCACAACTGTTCTAGACGCAGACGCCTGTATGAATTAATTGATTACCTTCCCTTTGTTTTTCAAATAAAACCACATGGCTTATTAGGAAGCCAGCTCAAAAGAAGCAAAGAATCGGCCAGTGTGTGAAATGTGCTCATTTGAATACACAAATTAGTTTTGATCACTTTCTTCAAACCACGCGAGTGCAGTTAGAAATGTAATATTCACGTTTAAACAACCGCCACAAAGAATCTCAAGTCGCTGCAGAATTTCCATCAGTCTGCTGTTGTCATCATAAATTTGCTTTTCTCTCAAGTAAAAAGTTATTAATATTATCTTTGCCAGTTGCATGCACGTGGAAAGAGGCAGCAGGCGTGTGGCAAATTGATGTTTATTGAAGGGTTCCTTGTGAGAGACAGCGCGTCTCTCTTTATGGCTTGATTGAACTGAAGGCAAACAGACGGCCTCTGCATGGACCTCTTAAAACAAAAAGATGTCCTGCAGTAAGGCTATCTCCCTTTACTTTCTGTGGGGCAAACCACACAGCCATGTCACTCAGCAAATGAGGAACTTCCATCATTGATATGGACCTCCCAGTTAGGGGCCACTCCCCGCTATGCCTCACATTTCCCTTAATGACCCCACAGTGTTTGATAAGCGAACCCTATTCAAACACCAAATGCATCAGACGTATAATGAAATATCCCATTACACGGGCCTGTTCAAATCAGACGTACCTTTGCAATGTGCAGCTTGCAATCAAACGCCAGCTGCAGTCTTATTAGATTAGAATTGGACGCTCAAAAGACGGCACAGAGCAACGAAGCACATAGAATGGCACAGAAAATGGCTCAGAAAAAACATCTGCTGTTAGTGGTTGATGCAGCGGCTCTAATGCAAGAGGGACTGTGCGTCTCATGACGATACTATGGCGGATAAGTCGCAAAGTGAATCTGCAAAGTGTCTCTTTGTGTAACGAGTGCTACGAGTATTAGCTGAACAAATATTGGACGCTGAGGAGGATTCTTGGTGGAGCATCTGTAGGTCCTATGGAAACCCCAGGCAGAGGCTGCCCTAGCAACGGTATTCCAGCATGATAGATTCGCACAATGGCATTGTGACAAGCGTGGTCGTTCCTGCGTTCAATTATGCCGAAACGAGAAAGAGAGAGAGGCGGAGAAAAAGCGCAGGGCGGGATTAGCAAGCAGAGAGCCGCAGACTGAGTTAGTGAGTTAGTGGGTTGAGTGAGTAAGTGAACACGCATGAGTTGCTAGCTGCCCGGTCTCCCATCAAAAAGAACGTATTGTCGTAAATATTGCGTTTGTTGTTCTGCTTAGGACAATTGGCACACACCTCATTAAACACTCGTGGTAAAAGCAAACACAATTGACATGGCCACCAGAGAAAAACTAATTAACGTCGATGTTCGTCTTTTTGCAAAACGATTGATGACTCGACGGCATTTTGCTTGGGCGATTCCATCGAGGGAGCCAGGAGCCAGCATCACTTTAGCCGCACAAATCTCGCGCGCTGCGGATCAAAGCTGTAAAATTCATTAAGAGACATAATTGTCGGCGATAAATATCCAGCCCAATGACTCGGCTGAATGGCGCGGAGAAATGCCAGCGAGCCCAAGTCGATGTCAATTGTGTTTCTGACATCAACGGCCAGTAAAAATTTTAATGACTAAATTGCGAGATTGTTCACGACAGAATTGAGGCAAACTGTGATGTTTCAAACGAGCGTGAACCTCATCGCCCGTCAGTTGCATTTCGCTGGTGTCGTTTGTGTTTGAAACCGCTCAACCAAACTGCAAAAGACAAGCTCATCGATTTGTCAAGGAAAAACTGTTCTGGATGAACAGTTAGATAATTAAGCCATCTGTGGGACAAAAGCAGGCTAAGAAATCTACACAAATGTAATTGTCTGTCCTTTAGATAGAGACAAACAAAATGATGCCAGGCCTTTTTGCCTGGACACATTGCTTTGGCCTGACAGTTGAGGATCGGCTGTTTCCTCTTTAGTTAATGAAATTTGCGCTATCAGTTGAGCAATCAGAGGAAGCGGCTGCCATTTGTAGTTTCTGGTTTTGTGTTATCTTATACCAAGATAATTTGGATAAAAACAATAGAGCGGATGAAATAAACACAACACCACAGAGTAACATTGCCATTTTTAAAAGCTGAAATACTCATGTTCTGCAAAAAGGAACATATAGTTTTATGTGCTGCAAAAAGGAAGATATTTGACTCAAAAAGTATAATCTGTAAGGTCTACAGGTCTCTAGTTTTAAGCAACACTAGACGTCTGTAAGTGTGTCTCCCGGGGTGTTGTGTGGTAGTAAGCAGTTTGTCTTCTTGTTTTTGGCCACATTAGGGCAGCCCCGAGTTTTCTAACACATAGGAGCTGCTTAGTGGTGGTGCTCATGAAAGTTGACTTGTGTGATTTGCTGAAAGCACTGGCAGCACCAGTTGGCTGTGGAAGGTGCGGCTTATGTGCTGCAACACGCAATTGTCTTGCTGCTGCAGGTGGGTCCTCCTCCCTAGGTGATGCTTGAGAGTAAGTGACAGTGTCATGTTGGGAGCACCAAACACTGCTGCAGAGGTGCGGCTGCTGTGTGGGGGATGGCAGGCCCACAGGCTCCAAATGGCGAAGTGTCATGTCTGCAGCGAAGCTTGTTGCCTGCGAGGTGTGCACTGCAACAATACATTGGAGACACTCTGTCAGCTTCTATGAGTGATCGGCTCATCGTTTGCAGGCAAACAATGACAGGTCTTTTGTGTGCTTTTTGCCTCACTTAAACAAGCACTTCCCCTGCAATATGGATGCCATGTCAACTTGGGTGAATCCAAACCTGCCTTTATGATTTTAACGAGCTGCCTAATTCCTGGTAGATCTAATTAGAAGATTTAAAGGATTAGCGGGCATCTAATAGTCCGTGATGAATGAGACTGAGACAGGTAATTAAGGAGGGATGAGGAGTGAGGAGGTGATGAGGGATGTCAGCTCTCTGGAGGTTGAGGCACGTGTCTGCGCAGCATTCAAGACTCCTGGGGAGGAGAGCTGAGGTGGAGGGGACTACAAATGAAGCATCAAATCAGTGAGCACCTGGGAGAGGATGTGTGAGGCTGCTGCTGCTGCAATGCGTGTTGATACTGAATGATACTGAATGCATGGATGTATCCAGTCAATCATGGCTTTCTTGGCTCCTTATCGACACGGAGGCTGGCGTGTGAGGCCCAATGCACTGCGCTGCTTATCTTACGTAGGACGGCTGGCCTGGCGTGCAGACACATATTGATGGAGCCAAACAAATCCCTTGACTTGTTTAGGGAACTAGGCGGCGTCCTAGCATGCCAGCTAATTAGAAACCTATGGGATTGCTTGGGCCTTCTTATGATTGATTCGGCGAACGGAAAAGAGGCCACAGGCCACCATGGTCCCCATCACGCACTTTCCTTTGGCTCAGCAGCCCTACATCCTGCAACTCAGCATCCTGCATCAGCCCAATGAGGCCATCCTCTGCTCACCGTCCTCACTCCCATCTGCAGTCTGTGGTCGGCCTCCCCCTTTGTGACTAACATGGTGGGCTTTAAAAGGACCTTCAAATCTTCAACTTCAGACGGATGTCCGCTCAGTTCAAACAGTTCAAAGGGCAAGTGATGGGCCAACAGACAGCTGCTGGGCGGCCCTTTATCCATAATTGAAAGACCTGCATTTGATGTCCACTTGGGGCTCAGTTTAATCTTTCCTTATCATGTCTTCTTGAGGGCAAAGACGTCTTACTAAGCGAGCTTCTTCCTAAACCAACTAATTCAGTTGTTTACTCTCTACTCTTTCGTTTAGCTAATCTTTTGCAGTGCAGCTGAAGTAACTCTGGACCCATCGGAATCATTTAAGAAAATGGATGGATAGAGTGATTTGTTGCACTACACTGCATCCATCAATAGCTACTTGTTGTACTTAAGAATTTCTTTCCCTATTTCAACCACATCAAACGTTTTGAGTATATTTCTTTCCGACTGAATTTTTTGGCAAATAACTTTCCCTCTCAGCGTAACGTACTTAGCACAATATCAATAGGACCGTTCTCAATCAATGTCAAAGGACACTGCACTTCTGTTCCCTGCTTGTATTGTTAAGAAATTGCATTTTCACATGTATGCACAGGTTACAGCCAAGGGTTTATATCAGGCCTGACATTAATCCTGCTTTATATCTTGGTCGTAAGCCTCTAAAGACCGTTTGTAGTCCATTCATATTCAGCCATGCTCCCAGGCCATGCTTTACTCGGTCTTGGGTTTTCTTGGGAGTCGGTGTGCTTTAATCTGTTTCCAGAGCCTTCCAAAAACCACAACAATGTGACATTTTCCCATTCTCATCTATTTCACTCGTTCTGTTGACTTAAAACAGTTTTTCAAATTGACCATGTTTTGATTCTATTTGCCACGACACGTTAGCACTTGCTGTGTGACATTATTTCTGCTACAGCGGATTAATGGACCGTCGTGGCTTTTCCAAACAGCAGAAGTGAGCCTGTCAAGCTGTCAAGTGAGGCAACAAGTGATCAATAAGTCATAACGTGAATGGGTTATTCTTGTTCTGCTTGCAGTGATCGGTTGTGGGGATCCGCACTCCCCTGTTGGAGGGTGGATGAAACGTGAGGGCAACGTAGCCACTCTTGGTTGTTCAGGAACGGACTTCGAATGGCGCCTAACATGCAAAGGGAACAAGTGGCATGGAGCCATTAACAACTGCT
The DNA here is from genome assembly GCA_932294295.1 of Alitta virens. NCBI lineage: Eukaryota > Metazoa > Annelida > Polychaeta > Phyllodocida > Nereididae > Alitta > Alitta virens. The sequence goes on from OW028573.1 coordinate 70,010,913, forward strand.
CTCAAGGTATTCAATCGTTTAGTTTGTTTCTTGTTTCTAATGGTTCAAATCTTTAAGTTTTTCCCAATCGCTTTTCTAATCCATCATCTGCAAATGGTCTGCTTTGCTTCATTTCAGCAGGAAGCGTCGCTGGTGAAGTCAGATGGGGAGGAACTTCTCTACCATTCGGTAGGTGGCGTTTATGTCGTCCCTAACCACCTGGTGGTGAGGATGAAAAATAATGACAAAATAATGCGCCTCCTTGTGGCAGCCCGTTAAACTAAAGGCTGTGGCGTTCTCTAATTCACAGATTGGTTAATGTAATAAATGGTGAATTCTTTTATTTCAGGTGTTTCTATTATCATGATAATTGGAATTGCACTGGCTATTGGCATCGCCATTTTGATAGTTGGGTTATTCATACTAAGGTATGTAGTTTAAGTCTTTCTTGGCTTTTTCATCTGTGACTGGTTCAGATAGTGAAAAATCACTATTTGCCATACAACCTTTTTTTGTTAAAACTCAGATTTGAGATTATACTTAAGAAGTACAATTTGAAATGTGTGTTAGAAGTATTAGTTAAGCCCATGCACCATATGTTCAAGGTGGACAAAAACAGCCCATGTGACACGCCTCACTGCAACAGTGGCACTTATGAAGTAAATGTTCGAGTGTCACTTATTTTTGAAACCGCAACAAGTAAATACATTGGTAATATCAGGACCTGCAGCAGATCTGATCTCATCTTTTGCAATGACGTAAATTTTCGCAATGCTCGTGAACTTTTGAAAAGCTTTATATCGAGAAATTATATATATATAGATTTTATTGACATGTAAAATATCATAAGTGATACATATGTCATTCAATTATATTAATTTATTATTGTATTACTTTCAGACAACGTCGTCGGCAGAATGTGCCCAACAAGAAGCCGCAAGGGCAGAACACTTATCACGGGGAAGGATATGGTCCCCACCCAATTCCGCCCATAAAGCCAGACCAGGAGAGTTTGTACGCCACTGAAAATGAATATGCTTACATTTCGGATATTCCCTTGAGCCCCCCTCCTATGCCCAACACCCCAAATAAAGACGTTTACTTCAGCATAAAAAGGCAAACCAGTAACCCTGGCAACCAGTACAGTGGCTACGGCACCACTGCAGCCCAGTTTAATGTGAAACAACACACGGGGGCGCATGGGTTGCCTATTGCAGAAATGAGTCGCTATGGTGATCCAGGGCGACCCCTGCCGGATCCTACATGTGAGGATCCTCCCAAGTACTTTGAGCTGGATCCCAGTGTGGCCAAGCCAGGCGACAGTTCCAAAGGATATCGTGATAGCAGGGGCAGGCCCTATTACCCCCATCCGGTCCCTATGGTGGACCCAGTGATGATTTTCAATCCCAACAAAGCCCTTCATGACTTTCAAACGTCCAACCCTTACGATATTGGTTTGGAGTGCAGAAATAACAAATCAGTTTGACGGTCATTGCCCAGAACTTTTGCTACATATAATGGATATGGTTTTACATATGCTTCTGTATGCGATGTACATAATTGATGGAATATGAGCTTTATTTTTTGTGAAATATGATGCATAACCTTCTAAGTGTGTGAAACACACAACGGATATATCATTATTTCTTAATATGGCCTTGTACAATAACACATGTCCCATTATCATCTCCTGTGGAACGCCAAAAAGTACATTTGCCAAGGAAAGTAATACATGTACTTTGGATTTACGACGGTGAACATAGAATGACAGACGGATGCCTTTTTTTATCACTTCAGTTTCAGTGTGAATTATTTTATTTGAATAACATACATTCTGTCTCTAATATATACACAAAGTCTGTACTATAATCTCATGATAAATATTGTTACACCCAAAATAAACACGTATAATTCTATACAACACAGATTTTGTTCTTTTATGTCGAAGTGTTGTAGCATTAACGCCAGGTGGTGTGTTATTGTAGTGCCCTTAGTGGCGAGGAAGGAATTAGCCAGGCAACACTATCACCCCAAGCAACAGAGATGGTGGTGATACAGAACAAATATTGTGTCTCTTAGACCAGATAAGCAATATGATAACGTAGCACCTAGTGTTTGATCAGCTGCACATCATCTTGGATAGGTATTTACCCACTTGCAGGATACTAACAGCTTGCTCTCGGCAATTATGCCTGTCATAGTGTCACTTAGCTCAATTTAGAAATGGTGCAATGCCAGGCAATAAAAAAAGGATTTTAGTAAAAAAAAAAACGATTTTAGGCCAGATTATTGTCAATTGTACTTTACTTCTTTAGGGAGAATACAAATCAAGACTTTGAGCTAGGATACTGTTGGACCTTTAATGAATTACAGTTAGTTTCATTAAAAACGGCCTGTCAAATTATACATAGACAAAGATAGATAACTTCTGCTATACGATGCTACATGCCACTAAATAGAAATGTCTGGCTACAGCTGGCTACTCAAATCTGGTTCTTAAAGTACATGCAGCATGAGTTGAGAGTTACTCATATTTGTCATTTTCATGGTGAAAAGATGCACGTCTACAGCAAATATATATTTATGATATTTAAATAAATTTCTTACATTTGCCAAGGTTAATAATTGTTTGCAATATTTGTAGGTGTAAACCGACTATAAGCTAGGAGTAGACAGAAGGAGCTGGCTTTAGCAAGTTGAGGCTACAGCCAGTAATAGGCCACTACAGCTGTCTAGAGTCGACCATACTTTATGAAACTAACTGTAGTTATATTTACAACAAGGTAACCTATTAGGTGATACATGCATGTCTGGGGGATAGCTACATAACTAGAGTATGCATTGTGCAGAGCCCTGTGTTGGCCACTGGGGTTTGAGGTCTTCACTCAGTGTTACTACCCTTGACATGAGGTAGCCCAGGATTTCAAGTGGTTAATTAATGAGCGTATGACATGTAAATAATAATCAATCGTTGTCCATTGTCTCACCTATGCGAGGTTTTTCATGGAGATATTTTAGTTTTGACATTTAGTTCAGCACTTATAATGTGTAACAATATCATATTTAGATAGATATTCAACATAGCTCGTCAGAAAGCCTTTATAGATTCGAAAGCCTAAAGAGATTCAGCTGGTGGGCATTTGTACCTAGAGCTGCAGGTGCCTTGCACTGGGTATCTATTTAGAGTCAAGTTAGATTTCCAACACATTGTGCGAAGTTATAATCTCGCAAATCTATCCTCATTAGTGACAATAATACTGCAGATAGATGCTCTTAAGTAATACTAAATGACATATCCGTTGATGTCACTAATATGGGGAATTATAGCAATCGATTCGGGTTATTTGTTAAAATTGCTGATTGGCGTGTCATACCATTGTAATGATCCACAATAACCCACAAGTCGGTGATAATAAATAACAAATACTGTCGACAATTTCTCAGACATAACACTAACAAATGCGATGTTATTTGTGGTGAGCTGACAGATCTGTTGTAACCATTAGTCCATACTCACAGAGTGCGTGACAAGGCACCATAATACAACACAGGATGGATGGAACTATAACAGCTCTTTGAACAGGGCATTTAAATTGGCAAGAATGTAATAGGCAAATTTGCGAAAGTGACTGATAAAAATTGCAGCAGGAAAAAACAAGCCATTTCCTTTCCGTGAGTTTTAAGTATGAATATGACCGTTCAATTGGACAGTTTATGAGCTTTTACGTGGCAGACAGGTCAACAATCTGTGACTCAAGTTTTTTTTCTGTTGTACGTATCAAAACAAAGAGCCGGCCAATTGCTGCACTCTGTAGCAAACGAGAGGCTCGTCACGCAACTTGACTGTCATTTTACTATCAATCCAGCTGGACTTGTTTCTCCTATGTGTTAAAGATTCTCACACAAACTGTGTGTCCTCTGACAAGTGCTCCGAATGCACGCAATCCGCTGTCTAAACAGTATCAGATTCTCTTGCTAGAGGGGAACATGGACAAAGTATCTTCTACCTAGTATCTTCTACCTATATAAAATGCAAGAGCATTGCTTAGATGAATGTAACAGCCAATGATTCCTTAATTATAGCCAGGGGCAGGCGATGTTAGGAAACTGGAAGCAGCATGTTTTCCTCTTTACCAATATGTACAGTGCATCTTGAGTAGTCCTGGCTTGTTGCAAATGGCGTGATGGATGAGTGTTCCTGGAATTCATCTTCTAAGCCATGAACATCCAAGTTTCAGTGACGATGACAAATTCCTTGAGAGGCTTGACAAGAATATGTGGGGCCAGTAAATCATATTTCAAGAGTCGAAGGAGCACTGATTCAGCTGACTGGCTGTGACTCAGCGCAGGGGAGCTGCAGTCAAGTCTCCAATTGTGTTAGATCAATCTCAAACGTCTGCTGGAGCATGCTGGCTTGGCGGATTGCAGTCTTTTCAGCAGACGGATAACTCTTGCTTAGCGGGTCCATGTAGTGACAGAGCAGAGAGAGCAGTAACAGAGCTGCGGAGGGAAGCAGAGGAGGACAGAACAGGGGAGAGCAGGCACGTGCTTCACAGCTGCTCCTGATGAATGAAACCACCTCCCGCAACCGAAATGGACTGGCTTGTTGCAAACAGGATGAGGCTGCAAGGCAGAGTGTGCTGGGCTCAATTGGCGCAGGAAACCCCCCTTCGGCTCCTTTCTCTCTAGTCACGCGAGAACGAGACTCATAAGGTCATGTGACCAGATTCCGATGACGTCTCAGTTTCACTAAGCTGCCTAAGGATTCGGAGCAGAGGGGACCCTTGCATGACTCCCCACCTCCTTGCACTATTACATTTGCTGCTACGTGCTTCAAAGGGTCACCACAAGCATCTCCAATTCCTTTACATATTTACTGACTCACTTTGTCCCAACCGCATTAAATGGGGCCAGGGTGTCAATCTGGTGCAAACATTTAGGACACCAGAAGACAGAAAGTCAAATAAGTCGACCGGCAGAAAGTGAATGTAGCAAACTTCAGAGGTCTGGCTAATACTGTCGGCTTGAAAGGCAATATCTACAGTTATAGCCATATTGGCACGTTCCCTAAACAGCAATTTATGCTAAGCTGCTGACGGTGTGAGTAAGGCAATCTGACGTGCTAGGTGCAGCTAATGAAATTGTATTTGGCAGTATTAGGTGGCACTTTGTTCCCATGAAAGATTCATATTTTGGCTGACCCCGCATTTACGATTGGGGCAAATCCTCAGCGCATTAGGCCGTAGTGGAGGGCTACTTTTCGCCCATTAGTGGTGCATTTTGCTGGCCGTGTCACTATCGGGAGTTGTGCCAGGAGATTATTGAGCACCTGGCAGACTGAGGCAGACTGAGGCAGACCGGGGCATGCAGTGGCACTCTGAGGCAGACTGTGAATGTAGCAATATGAGGAGAGGGGGTCAGGCTGCTGCAACCGTGGAGCTGTCGGCCAGTACCAGCTGTAAGGACGGATTAGCAGGGCCGCAGCAGGAGCAGCCGCAACCTGCCATCTCAAGAACTCTTGAGGAAATTGCAGAAAGACCCAGAGCAGCCCGACCCCCTGCCCCGTGCCTGCCCTCCCACAGAAAACACTTTTGTCCAACCGCTGCAACCAATAGTGAACGGGATGATTGATGCCCAGGAAACTCATCACTGCGCACAAAACTGCAATTTCTGGTTGCATCTGATAAGCGCCCTATACAACATAGTGGCGTTGAGAGTTCCGATTAAATCAGGCCCAGTAGTTGGTATTCCTAAATCACATTGATTTCCTGGCCGTTCCCATGTGTGTGATATAAATTAGTTGATTTGCAGATGAGAGGCGTTCGCAATGCTAGAACCATTGTTAACAGCAATGCCATTTCTTGCTCATTGTGCGTCGCCGACAATAGCAGCATACGTCATGTTGTGCGACCTTCTGTATGTGGGTCACGGCATTGTGACGTCAGCACGTGCAATAAGACGCGTTAGAATTACAGATCTGGTAATCACGTGACATTAACATAAACGCCGACGTGACTTTGAGTCACCACATTGTGCTGACAAAAAGGCGAGGGAGTTAGGACCAGGCAAGGCAGACCATGAGGCTGAGGCAGTGCACCTGTTGATATGATGCAGAACGACAGTTAATATTCTATCCTGACTGCAACACTCTCTGACAGTATCCGGCTAATTCCTGCATACTAATAGATGTCACGTCAGTCAGCGACGTTCATATGCCATCTGATATTTGGGCCAGTTATAAAAAGCCATGTAATTAGTGACAAAATGCGACCGGCAAAGTGCACAGAGTTATGGACCGCAGTCACCCCGTGTCACCTGCGCACGGCTGGCCTAAGTGGCTTTTCTGAGACTTCCCCCATGACATTATATTACATTTCTCGCGCCGTTCTGGCAGCTAAATGGCTTCGTTACCTTAACGAGAGGTGTTGGCCAGCGAGTCATTCGTCATCGCTGCAGGTCCTTATTACACGGCGACTATTGTCTGGAGAGGTGCCGCCATTCTGACACTCGAGGCCCTTGATTGCATAAATTCGACTGCCCAGTGTGTGATAGGCCACTCCAGCAGGGGGCAGGGCGCCCAAGCAGCCGAGGGCCTAGGCCCTAGGTGAAGCAGAGGTCTCGATGGAAATCTAGCACCTTTCTAGGCGACTGTGGGCACAGGTCGTGGACTCTCGCTTGAATTAATGCCTCATAATTATTCACCTCGGTGACCTAGCAGGCAGACCGGCGTTCCCCGAGGTGTCAGCACGGCCGCAGTAATGAATGACCAGATTACGAGGGCGGGATGAGAGGTCCGGGTCAGCAAATGAACAAGGGCTCTTCGGCACCTACCATGTGCTGGGGCCCTCACGCATGCAGCTACACGTCAGTGGCAGGTCATCGGCCAAGCCAGGTGGCAAGAGGTCATTGCGCAAGGGCTGGCCATCATCAAAAATGACCTGCGGTTGTCCCAAGTGGCCCCTTAGCTGAGGCCACAGCCTTCAATATGCTCCCTTGCTGACTGATCGACTTCGACCAGCCTTCTGCATTAGTCCAAATTCTGCAGCTGCTGTAAAAAGCAATTACACGTCTAGAATGGAATAAATCCTGGCGCGTCGTGTTGTTTGGCATGACACCAAGGACGTCTTAAATTAGATGATACGACAGAAGGAGCTGAGTATATCAAGCAGTCCACCCTATGTCTCTCTTGCTTCCATTTCACTTTTTCTCCTCATCAATATTCCTCACAGCCCCCTAACTTCGCAGTTGAAACGTCTCGGTCGCTTTATGTCCTCTGGGGTCGTTCTTTAGCATAAGCTCCCACAGGATGCCCTATCACAGTCAACGACGTGTTTAGAGCCCTCGCGGGGTGTCTAAGGCCAGCCCGCTTGTCTGTCATACTCGGGTGGCATCTTCACACAGATGAAGAAAAATAGCTTTGCGCGTGTCACACTGCAATCAATCCGAAGGCCGAGCAAATGGCGACAGGCCAAGCCCAATCTTGTTACTGTTCTTAATGCAAGTCAAAGGCAGAAGCAAGGAGCCTGGGTTGCACGAGGCCATGCGTCTATTCTGAAGGGGAGCAGAGGCCTCCTTAAAATGGATAAGGCAGAAGGACAGCCTCATTCAATCGCGCTTACGGTCCGCTGGCACCTTGTGTATTTGCATTATTGGAAACAAATATTATTTTTGGGATTGGCCGCGGGGAGTTAATGTAATTACTGGGGGCTGGCTGGATGGCAAGATGATCTGAGACGGGTGGACGGACCACTCGAGGAGACGAGGACCAAGTCCTTGCTAATATTGTATGATGGGCTCAAGTGGGCCCCTGGCCGGCTCCTCCTTCGCAGTCTAGATTGGCTGGCGTCACAAGAGCTTGTCGGATCTGTCTCGCCTCCTGCCCTTATAGCCAACCCCGCAGCTCACATATCGCATCTTGGCTTCATCTTCTCTTATTTAGCTTTTTTCATCGGCGACAGCCACTGGATTTAGTCGCGTGTTTGCAGACGAGAAAATCAATTAGCGTGCTTGTGAACAGGCAATGACGAAGGTGTACCCAAGGGGGCCATGTTAGATCAATGTCAGCTTATTTTAACACTGGGTCCATATTAAACATGGGCGGTGCGTAACGGCCCCTGTTCAGCCTTCGTTTGTATGGATGAGATAACATTGAGGCGCTTGTACGGCCGATCTGCTCTTCCCAGCTTTGGCAGTAGCTTGCTCCTCATCCCTATAGCCCTGATGAATTCTATTCGTCAGAAGGCAGACTGACAATGGAGGCGCAGTGCAGCTTGCTAGTTGTGACCCTGAAGTGGCACTTCATTACGATCAAGCCCTCCCAGCTAGTCTGCCATTTAGACGTGTTGGGCCGCGCCATGAGGCCGGATCAGAGCACAATGCCTCTAGCTTTGCCCTTCTATTCTTATCTCTTGCCAACAGTTAGCAGCTTCAGCCTGTCCCTTGTGAAGAACACTCTTAGCGACAACTAATTAAGTGTTTACTCCTCCATAAAACTCCTGCCATAACTCAACTTGGCAATTGCCCAGCTTTTCCATTACTAATACCGATAGCAGGAGATTTGCTCGCCTCTTCAAACCAGTTGGTCCATTTGTCAACTGTAAAGCCGCCACTCGTTCATTGCTTTGGCCCTTAAATGGACTGCTGTCTCGTTTCCTGCCATTGTCATGCTAATCCTGGTCACGGGGCTGCAACTGGCGAGGATTAGGACGACTGGCAAAGACTGACAGATGTATTCATATATGCAGTGAGCAGCAGCCAGCTCTTCCCTCCATGACAGCCTCCCCTGGACCATCTAGCCCCGGACCAACTTGTCCCGGACCACCTAGTCTCCCCATCCTTCAAAGGGGCCCAGCAGTCCCTCCAGGCTGGCCCTATTGCACTTGAATTTTTAACTGACTTCAAGACAAGGTCAATCCCCGCAAGCCAAACACTCGCCGGCCTCCAAAACTAAAACATAAGACCTTGGATGGAAGCAGCCTCTCAGAACACTGTACATCTTTTGAATGTATGCGCATTTACAATCAAGAGTGTGTTTTAGCAGCCACTTTAAAAACAGGGTAGAAAATTGGCAGCTAATTCTCAAGGAAAGTGCTCCAGAAGTTTGGGAATTTTTCCATTGATCATGATGGAAAAGAACACTCAATATGACTATGGCATATATGCGCTTTGTAGAAACCGTTGAAAACTAAGAACTTGTTTTTGTCTCCAAATACTTTAGACGCATGCATGTGTTTGTGTGGCAGAAACTTGAAGCGATGACAGGAACAAAGTGGCAAACAGACTCCTGTGCTTTGTTATTTCGTGCATTTTCCATGTGGATGGGCGTTAATTACTCTAGTACATGCAATGTAATTCCTTAGTATTGATGCTCCTGGTTGTTGATGTTTCTGTGGACTGGCCAAAAACCATCTATTTTGTCAGAAGCAACCAACCTAAGAGGCTGAAACCACAGCACTGACTCCTACATGCATGGTTATCCCGCAGGGCTAAAGCAGTCAATCCATGTATATCGGAATAACATCGCTCACTGCCTATGACTCTCCGTCAATATTGGCGTACGTCAAACGTTGGTCTTGACATATATGGCTGTGGCTCTTGAAACCAGCTCTTCACAATCTTTACTTTTTGACTTGTCTCTAATTCACTCAAATGTTAATTTTCATATCAATAACCGATGCAATTAAACAGGTACTGGCTCCGTGGTTTAAAGAACTGTTTGACGATTTACCATATGGTACGAGTGACTTTTCCTAAGTAATCAATCCATTGACTCACTTAACAGTTGGATGCCTGATCCTGACTAACTGACTGACTAACTGTAGTACAAACACAAGAGGATGTCTTGGAACAGTTGATTAACGAGATAAAGAGCCAAGAAGGCATCGCATCACGTCCGCACATACATCATGAGAAAGCCCTTGGCATTGTGAGACTGAATGCAACTGGAAACAACTGACCACCCAAACATAATTCAACTACTTGTATGGCTAAAAGATAAAAGCTTTCCAACAGCCTCATTGCACAGTTATGCAAATGGTCACACGTCAGCCTAGCAGTAAGAACCAGTGTACATTCAGAACAATATATTTTCATAATGACCTCATGTGTAGAATAGAATAGAATAGAATAGAATAGAATAGAATAGAATAGAATAGAATAGAATAGAATAAAGAGATGGTTTAAAACGACAGACCCCAGTCCATGTCCAACAGTGAAAAGGTACAAGAATTCAAACAGAAACGAGTTAATTTCATGAAACATGCAAGACCTTTAGCAGTTAAAATAAATGCTATAAATACCTAATTTAATGATGTATTCATTAGCAGACTATCAATACTGGGTTTGAACTTACCGATGTAGACTATAAGCTGTACAGAAAGGTATTTATGACGCAGTATAAATGTTTTTGACAGTTGGATGGCCTAGTGGTTAAGATTCAGGCCAGCTCTTACGAAGGTTCAGTGTTTGATTATAGGCCTGACAGGTCTATAGGAAATGTATCTCAGCTGGATATTGTTGCGTCAGACATTGGCTTGGGGGCTCCTTGTACTGGGTGTCGATGCTAGACCACTTAAAAAAAAAAAAAGGCCATCCATGGGTAAAACTGTCTCGCCTCTCGTACAACAGAACAAACAGACAACCACAATTCCAGTGGACGTCAAGTGAATCCACTGGTCTCATTGATCGAGGGAATGCCTCAACCACTGCATTCACACGATGTTCGCTTGAGTTCTGTATCTAGGTCTATGAAATCTGCTGTGCCAGCACAGCTTCTGACCAGAACCAGATATTGACACTGCAATCTTTCCACAATACATAACTATACCTGGTTTAAATCATGTACACGTCTTTTCTCCCTTTTAAGAAATTCTAAGCTCACATCTAAATGCCTGTGTACATTTTATGCAGCTTTGTTTGCTCATTCATATTAGGCATAACAGTCTGGCTGTTCGGTGTCCATAGCATATCCAGCCCACATGTTCACGTCTAGCAGTTAATAGTTAAAACTGAGGACATTACTGTCAGGAAAATTGAGAATTTAGTCAACCACTTAACTGACAAATAGAACAATAAAAACAATTACATTTAATCTGACAGCATCATCAGGTAAAATATCGCTCAGCCATAGAATTATTCAGTAAAAGCACAATAGTATCACATAACTGACGCAAAGAGGACATTTGAAAAAAAGGGAAAGGAAAACGGAGACGAGCAGATAAAGAAAAAATGATTCAGTGAACAATTAATGTGGTTCACCGAATTCAAATCAATATGATGAGAATGTCAAAATAACAGAATGCCACAAAAATCAAAAATAAATGTTTTGTTTCATATTTAAATGAAAGGAGAATTAATTTACATTGCACACTGTTGATAATTAAATGAGCTGCATATAAGTTCATTATAGGCAATTGGTTGCTGCTGCTGCTGCTGCTGATGTTGCTACTGGTGATGATAATGCTGAATGTTCATTAGCAAATGCATGGGGGCAATGTGGGCAATGAAGGTGAGTAAGGGTTTGCTGGTGTGACAAACAATTGGGGAGGAGATTGCAGCCTTGTTGTAATGGCCCGGTGTTTTTCTCTGGTGAGTTCCCAACAGCGGGCCTAATGGCTAGCTCACAATAATCGCCTGACAGACAATGATTGACCAGGGGCTAGCATGCAGACAATGGACGGATGCATTAGTTACCTGACCACCTCTCTGCAATCCGACTAATTTAACCATGCCAGCTACCTGGGCCACGCACGACGCAACAATTTGGCCGACCAAGCGGATAAACAGCTGTTCCTGGCCATTTTCACATTGAGCAAGACCAGGCCCTCCCTCGATCTGCTACATTAAGCATGCACACAGCATGAAGATCACATCGATTGAAAATTCCAATTTGATTAAAAGTTCCGCCTGCCGTTCTACAAGCCTCAACAAGCAAAGGAAACGGAAACTCCGAGAGCTGCATTGTTTTGACCGCGGCTAATTTGGCTCAAATTTCATAACAAAGCAACAAAAGCGACTTTTTCCTGCTTATAATCTTGTGAGACGCACCTCAAAGAGGTTATATCACACCATATTAAGCCGGGATGTTTTCTGCTGTGTCATTTTTCTCTGGAGATGATGTTATTAATTCCAATCTACTTTCAATTCGCCTTCAGTTCTCCCTCCAGCCTCCAATATTGAATTGGATTTTTGCCCAGCGCAGTTTTGGCTGCAGTAATAATTTACAAAGAAATATGATGAGTATGTGCCGGTGGCTCTGAAGCCGGCCTGTCAAAAACATGTCTATGTGAAATTCAAGAAGGAATTTCTCCGAGTCGAATCTTTGCTTTCAAATGTCTTAGCGTTCCATTAGTGTTGACTGCAAAAGACGGGCACAACATGAAATTATGCCGTTTTGTGTACGCCTGAGGGTGGTCGCGACAGACAAAAAGCATTACATTGCACGATAAATTAAAGAGGCTGTCAGGATGTGTCAGAACGCAGTCACTGTTGATGCAACGTGCTGAGTTTGAAGATGGGCAAATGCGCACGGTGAATTGACACAGGAGGCAGCCAAGAAAGATAATGCCAAAAGATAAGCCCTCCTCCGCTCAAAAGATAAAGAAAATAGCCTCCTCTCGGGTGACCTCATATCTGCCACTGGCCACACACAATCGCCTTGCACAGGAACCCGATACAGCAGCAGAGAACATCGAACTGGCTCAACCAGCCTTGGACATGTGAAGTGGCTGGTTAAGAGCCTAGCTGAGCCAGGATAATGCGTCATACAGTCAGATGCACTTTGATATGTGAAGGCAGATGACAGAGCAAGGTGGGCAAGACGTCTCCCTTGTCTCCATACATCATCACATTCGACGTCTTCACAATAGCACAAGGTGAGGAGGCCCCCTTTCATCTTCGCTGACCTTTCCCTAACTCTGTTTTGTCCTTTTCAGAATGCTATGCAATCATAATAGTTTTAGCTTTTCGTTAAACTCCCCTGTCCACAAAGGCCCTAACCTATTTACTTGAGGCGATGTGGGATTGGACGGTTATTGGCTGGGCCTGGTCAAAGACGGCCAATATTATTTCTATTGACTATTCATGTGACCAAAGGCGCAGCACATGGAGAAGAAGAGGAGGAGGATGCAGGGTGACGAAGGCGCCCCTAGTGGCAGCCAGCCACACCACCATCAGTAGAGTTTGAGCCATGGACCAGTTAACACGCAGGGGGGTGCTGCTGCTGTTGCTGGCTGCTATGCTGGCCCCTACCCACAGCGGATCAGGTAAGCCCTTTAAAACTTTACTTAACAGTTGTTGTTTTTTTAAAGAATAAGACAGGAATTACTCGTATTCCTTCGCTTATTCATTCTATCTTGTAGAAGTGCAATACGCTGCTAATTTTAACTAGTCACGTTTTAAAAGAACATTGAAGAACACAAACTTATGGAATGTGACGTAGCTCACAAGCAATCTTCCAATCAGGCAAATCAGGTGTTGACTTAAATAGTTAGTTCTTTGAAGACCCCACACATGAAGACTTTCGTTTATTGCTCGCACTTAGATGTTCACCTTTTAGTTCTGAAGTTCTTAGTTTAAAGCCCCCTAAATGGATCACTGACAAATCTAGCGTATTTCACGAATGAGAGTTCCCATAGAAAAAGGTTATTGAAATGTGATATAACTGTGTAGTGTGTTTGTATAATGGATTAAAACTTAGTCAGGCGTATATTTTACAGAAAATTGGCATTAGCAGTTATTAATAAAATAAACAGCGTTTATGCCGGGCAATCAATCACAGAGAGGGGGATCAGATGCAAACTAATGATCCTAGATGGGAGGTGGAAACGATTTGGTGGAACAGGCTTGGGGGGGGGGGGGGTCAAATGTTGAGGCTTTTTCGAATTTACAAATCATGTTCATCGATGTTGTGTTGTGGTTTGGATGCATTAAGTGTCAACGTGTGAGTGAGCAGATGACAGAGGAATGGGTTGCTGAGGCAGAGTTGATGCGGCTGCGATGATGGGATATGACAAGGCGCATCAGTGGGACCTATGTGTCAACATCTGTGCCACATTCAGTCTGTTCCACGGTCACGTCCAACATTAGCTACAAGTTGTAAAAAGAGTCCCTAGGACCAGGCAGATAGAGCTGCCCGAGGCTTCATTGCATCTGCTTTAAATATTCATCGCCAGTAACAAAGGATAATGCAGTGTGCTACGTGGATGAACAGAGTGGGCTGCAGGGCAGAAGGGCCCAATGAACAGGTCCTCCCACCTGGCACGCTCAGCTGCCCCACTAAAAGCAGTAGGGGACATGGGAACCATATGCCTCCAGGGGACTGCTGCCGTCCCCTGCCTTCTACTGCTTTCCCTTGCCATTCAAGGAAATCACGGACACAGAACTGCCAGGACTCAGCTCTGCCCCACAGGGTTCCTCTCCTGCTATTTGTTTTATGACCGCCACCCCGATTGTATTGAAGCCTCCCTGACTGACAGCCGAATAGCGTGCACCCCCTAATAGATTCAAGAAAGGAGGAAAATGGAAATTAAAGCCCCTGGTGTGACGCTTTTATTACGTTTAGCTGGTAATCACTTAGTTTGTCGTGGGCTTATTCATCATATGATCCCATTAATCTGAAGCACTCATTATTCCAGCAGCATCATTTCGGCTCATCCTTCATGCAATCCTGAACACTGGGCTAGATTAAAATGTACTTTTTCAATAGAAGGCAGAGTCAAAGCAAACAGAGGGGGATCAGCGCAGCTGTGCTTGCAATGGCAACATGGATGGTTTGTATACCTCTGGCCAGGCAAGCCAGATGACAATGTCTACATGCCTGCTGTGTTTACTGAATATACATCACGCAATCCCCTGTGTACAGGACCATCTAATAAAACAGCAGGGCCGTTGTAGGCGTCTGGACTAATAGGCTAGCCAGCCCATGACCGATGACAGGCCCATGCACCGGTCCCATCCACTCTTATAAACTTCTCGGCAATTTCGATGGCAAGTAATATCTAAGAGATATGCCACCGAGGCCATGGCCTTTGACCCGGGGTCACGGGGTGAACGGCCAGGCGCCGATATGCTGAATGGCGAGTGGAGACGTGTTTTTGCTGCATCAATACATCAGCTTTTTAAAAGACGAAGAGGAATGGCCCCAGGGGCAGCCAAAGTGCCAGAGGTGATGATTGATACCTCGCTTGAAATCAGAGTTAAGTGTGGACCATGCAGGTCTGCCCAGCCCTACACCCCCAGTAAAGTGTGTGAGGGGCATGAGACAACAAGATGACCAAGGTGCATGAGAGTTATTGCAGCGTGGAGGCAGAGGAGGGGCAGGGAGGGGAGGCATAGGAGGGCGAGGTGTGAGACTTATGGAGGGTGTTGTAGATATGTGGCGCGAGAGGGTGATAGGTTATCGGGGGTGAGAACGTCTGGGCCATCTAGTAGCCAGTGGTTGATCGCCCGGGGCCCTTCACAACTCATTGTGGGGGTGCGAGGAGATGCGCTGGCTCTGCAGCAGGACCCGGCCGGCGCCCTCCCATCCATCAGTGTCATGCTTACAGCAACGCTAAAACAATTATCTCTATCATCCGCTGTGTAAATGCAACGAGACAAAGCCTTATGTGTTTTACGATAAGTGTGTGTAAATCGATCAATTAATGGAGACTCCCCAGTGGTGGCAGTTTGTCACAGCATATTTGAAATCGCCCAGTTTGTCACACACTCTCCATCCTCCATCTGCAAGGCATGCGCGTATATTGCTCATGCTGCTAGGCGTGCGTGAATAACGAGGACAGCCAATTAAAGAGCGTTTGAGAGTCGTTATCAGGGCGGACAGAGGAGATGCTGATGTGTTTGGAGGGGAGTGTAGCCTGGTGATAGTGTCACTTGGCAGCTGAGCCACGAAAGCTCCAGCAATATGACAATTTAAAATGATGCTAATGAAGTTAAGGCCTCGTCAACAAGCTCCTTCTAAGGTACTGCGGAGAAGGCAATAGCTAGGGAACCTTTAATCCACCAAACTCCGGCTCTGCATGTAGATCATGCCAAACACATTAGTCTCAGCCACTGAATTACATTTTGCGTTCAGCACATCCGTCACAGCCAGCATTTTAGCCTCTTAAGACTTTAAATGAAGTCACAGCTGAATGGAAGTCAAGACAAATGCCTTGCTTCACGGCCCTGAAACACTGCTGCATTCAAGTGAAGTGACAATGAATCCCAAGGCGTCGTTATCTCCAGATGTTCTTGTTTTTAACATTCACCCACTTTGACATTCTGCCTCTTTTATCATGTCATACCAGAGAATGATATTCCGTTTTCCCTTTTTCTTCTACCTGATAGCATCAAGAAACATCAAACATAAAAGCTACTTTTGCTAATCATACATGTCTCTTTAGGAGTAAAAATCATATATGGTTGAGCTCTGGATGACAGGAATGCATATGACTTTCATCTCTGAGCAGACAAATTGGTCAGCTAAGATTCTAGTTTATGGTTCGTTGTATGCAACATCATTCCTATATCTTGTAGTGCAAATGTCTACACTGCTGACAGGGGCAATGCTATGATATGTGGGATGTCTGATAAAATCTAGCTGTCTACGCAGTTCTACAACTGTACACTATCTGTACTCATTGTCCATGATATGTGCAGTATCTACACACACCTATTATGCACTGGATCAAGCAGGGAGATCCTATTGCACCCATGCTTCATTGGATCCTCGTTAGATCAAAGTGCATTATCCAATGGATCTGTTAACGCCTCACTGCCATCCCCAATTACTGCATTGTCACTGATATAGAAGCACAGGCTTGCTGCAATTGATTGTACACAATCTAACGCTGTGCATATCACTATGGTAAACAAAAGGCTGCAAAGGAGCGAGAGATACACAATACTACATATTAATACATATTACTGCAGATGGGCATCTGCATATCATAACTCTGACATAGAACATACCTCATATCAAATGCCACATGCAGGAATGATGCTATGTCACGCAACTTTACTAAGATGCAATGAGCAATTTTGAGAATCTGCATGAAGCGCAACTGCATGTGTATGGCTGACATCTGCAGAACAAGGTTTATCCCAGCGTGAAACAAGATATTCCAAAAGCTACAGAAAGATGCAGATGAAAAGAAATGACTTAATTTCATTTTCTATGTACAACATGTGTCTTCTTCTTTGTAGTGCAGGGGCTGGCTGTTTGTGTCATGGCGAACTCCAAGCACATGTTTCACCACATACTGTTGTAATAGAACATGCAATGTTCACAATGTTTCACAATGTTCTACAAACTAGTAGAGCTATGAGAACCATCCTGCTGTGTGGAATGTGCTGTGCATAGTTGTTGTGGAAGTGATGCAGTATCATCCAGTGGTATTCACAATTCCACATGCCACATTTATTTGTACCATCCGCGATGGAACATTTACAAATGAGAGGGTATTGTATTGATAATAGATGCTGTCAGAGTAATTGAACAGTAAATTTGAACAAGTTGATGAAATGGTCTGGCACATGTATAGCCCTATGGTAGGATGGAACAAGTGCAAATTAAAATGCACTGCAGCAAACCAATATCGACACAGCGTTACGAATTAAAAAAATGTTGTCAGTGCAAAATAATAGAGGTAAAACTTCTGAATTCTTTTCAAAGGCTTTTTCACGAGAGATTACATTCCTAAGACGACTACATTGCAAAATAAAAAAAATAAAAATAGAGCCGAAAATATCCTCTATGTACAGAAGAATGAATCTCTTGAGTAATGGATACCGTTGATTCATCTTATTTCAGGGAGTTACTGGATAAGCACTTGATAAAACTTCGCCTGTAATAAGAGGTCCAAATTACTGCAAAAACTTTTGTGTACATAGACGATTAATGCCTCATTGAGTTTCGCTCGATATCACAAAAAGAAAAAGGAATATTGGAGATCCGCTGAGGCCTAAACTAAAAGGAAACTGATACACGTAATCCCAGACAGCATGAGCATCATCAGAAGCAGCTTCAGCAGCAGGGAACACTGCTTAATGTGATATGGGTGGTACACAAAAGAATGGCGAACAAAGCTCTGGCAATTGCCACATGAAGGTTATTCGTTAATGATGCGTTTGGGCAGGTATTTAAGAGAATCGACATAACTATTCAGCTATTATGTATTTTTTTAATGCCAATTGATTCAGTGCAACACAGCAGAAGCGCCTGGGTTTAATGTGTAATCATGTTGCGATTAGCAACAGCCAAAGCTTTTGGGGGATGGCATTATTGAATCAGAGCGCCGCAGCCATAGAACAAGGTGATTAACATCCAATCAATAAACATTTTGCTTGCGGGATAAATATCTCCCAAGAACTACTAAGCCTGGGCTTCAATTTAAACTTGCCTCAGTTTTTAAATTTATGATCAGGAGATTAGAATTTTATAGGGGATTTAGAATAGCACAATGCATAAAAACAAAGGGATTTAAAAGGATAATGAAGCTACAAGTCTGTATGACAGCAAAAGCAGTCTAATAAACGGTCACATAAGCTCTGAGATGAAGAGCTTAATATTTTGGAAGGAGTATGCAAGGCTTTCTAGGCAAGCGAAAGTGATGTATATCAGCCATCTAGATGGAATGTTTAAAGTCGTTCTTTTGATCCATAAATTCGTGTTTGCCCAGTGATATTTCTGCCCAGGGACATGCCGAGGCGAACTCTATTAAGAGGAATTTGGCCCATTCGGTGGGCGTATTGACGGAGGCCGGTTTGGCCAGAGGACGGAGTGGGACGACGCAGAGAGTAGCAGAGCGAAGCAGACACTGCCCTGTCCCATCAACATGTTGGCAGAAACAGCGAATCAGACCGCGGGCCTTAAGTGTTTTCTGTTATTCCAGGCAGGTCGGGTTGCAGCTTGGAACACTGTGTTTAATGGGATGTTCATCTGAACAAGGGCTCTTGTCCCTTTGCCGTGGTTGCTGCACTGCCTCCAGCAGCTTTGTCTGTGCCTCAGAGTGTGCCTCGCAACTCGCAAACTTTGAATGAGCTACAACCAACGCCTGTTCTTGACAACTACGGCCCCAGCCCTGTTGAAAATCTATAGCGGCATTGCTGACTTCAACAATGTCGTAAGAAATTGCTGCCAGACTGCTGTCTAACTTCCACATACTCCATGGGCTCACTTCTCAACAGCTGTCGAGTCTGCGTGCCAGTAATATGAATCAAGGAAGCAGTTCCTGATGACAACCAAGTACACAATATGAAGGTCGTGTCACTTTCTATGGGTAATTTCGACAGGGGACGAATTGTTCATGTGGCAGTGAACATTGAGCAGGGAACTGAGAGGAGAAATGTTAGAGGAGTTCACAGACTGTTCACACACAGATGCAGAGGGGGATGGGGTCGTGGGGTTCAATATTTGTCAAGCCCCCAAATTCCGATTACATTGCACCGGCCATCTTCGCTTCCCCGCACGCCTCACTAGAGCCCCTAATCATATGAGCGAACACGAATTTGTTTAACTGCACAAGAGCAAGGTAAACGTGCCTGCCTAGCCCTGCCAACTGCCTGATGCAAAGGCCAGAAGAAGTAGAATGACGTTGCCCCCACCGCCCCTCCCCTTGTAATGAGACATCAAGTACTTCGAGCACTTATCAAGTTCACTTGACTGTACAAAGCACATCCTTTGCCTTTGAAGCTGCTTGCTGCCACCATCTTTGTTCTAGCAGCAAAGGATTCGTGTGTCTCCTGTCATGTCCCAACATGAGAGAGCGATTGAACAGGAGTTTCTGCTGCTGCCATAATCTAAAGGCATAATCGATGTCATCTCAGGTAGGACTGCTGCAGCTAGACGACAATGTCTGTACTCTAGAAGGCAAGACAAAGCAGCCAGGCAGCCACCAACAGGGCATGGCAGGCGGTGTGCACTAAGCAGGCAGAGGGGAGACTTCTGTTTCTTTTCTTGTTTGCCCCAAGATTGGCCGACGCAATAAGATGGCCTTCCAACACGCTGATCACAAATGAAAACAAGTGAAGACCGAGAAAAGCATCCCTCCACTATGTCTGCAGGTTGTCACTGCGCCTGTACAGCTTCAAGGCCCTTTTTGTCTAATTGAATAAGAGGAGGACTCATCTCAGTATAAAAAAGGGGTAGCAATGACCTGGGGAGGTCCTCTTAATGATTTACGCGCCTTTTGAAGTCGTCCGTTGGTTTATCATATAACAGCCCCTGGCCTTAAACATCAGTGGCAATTACCAACAGCGAGGGTATAGCTTACCCGGGGCACAGCCATTCACCAGCCATATCATATTTCTGTCATCCATGTAGCTATAATTTGATTGCCTCCCTTTCGAATTCTGGCGGTGTCAGCACAAGCAAAGAGGTGGTGGCAGGGCCTGTCTAGAACGGTGTGCACCCTACAATACGTCTTGCCGGAATTTGTGTCACATGGACGTCACCCCTGCGGCTTACTCAATGGGGAATTTGTTGATAGTGCGCCTACTGCAGTGCTCTGGAATGATCTGCAAGGTCTCACTTATCCCCTACGTTGAGATTAGAGGCAGATGGTCCTGAACCAAACAAAGACTGTCTAACATAAATATCCGCCTAGTCCCAATAGCTAGCACGCCGGGGCAATTTCTTTTTGACACCATCTACAGCTTCTAAATCAGCAGGAAATATTTTCCAGCGAAATATTGGTCCCTGATGACACCTTGGTTTAGTGGGCAGATAAAATAGTGTAGGCCGCAGACTTAACATGGTAGGAGCAGCTTTCACTGACTAATTGGAAGTGATAGCCAGTGCTGCGATAAAGTGTTGGGCCTGCACCTAATGCTCCCTCCTAATGGCCTTATCAGAGAGAGAAAGTTATAAGACAATTCCCGGAGCATGTTGGTGCAGCAGCCAGTGGCCTCTGAACATGCAAACACCGTCTCTACAATGTTTTACTTATTCATCAAGGCACATGTAATGCTGGTCATTTGGCCAGTGGGAGGAAGTTAGCAATTAGCATCTCCTGTTAGTCACCCCTTTGGATGCCACTGTTGGTGCTACTGCAGCAGCCGCAGCTTGGCAAGAAGCCATGAAAATTAGGCACGTCCAATGATCATCCACTTTCCATATCAACCTATACACTAATGCACTCATCTCCGGCCTCTGTAACTTTTGATCAAGCCACGTATGCCAGAAAAAGAAATCGATGACATTGGTGTTAACCCAGCCAAGAACTAGACGCCTTAGAATATGCTTTCAAAAGTTGGTAGACTAGAACCAATTAAAGAAGCAGAGTTCGCGTGAAGGCAAATAAATTCCACGTAGAGCAATTGCGTTAATGAATGTAATTCACACCTTCCAATAAGGAGTGATTGAAAACCACAGATTTCCCAGGAGGAAGAACGCAATTTATTCTAAAAGGGAATTTCGAATTTCTTAACCAGCAACACCAGGCCATGTCTAATAAATGTTCTCTTGATTGTCTCTGTTCTGTTTTTCATGTTCTGTCTCGTTCTTTACCTGTTATTTCTTTCCGTGTTTTTTTTATTTCCTTTGTCAACATGTGGCTCTCAAAATTCGAGCGGGGCTGTTTGTCACACTTCAAAAGTTTGTCACATCTTGGCGCTGTGTTTGTCACAGTGTTTATCTAAAAGAAACGCTCTCTTTAACTAGAATAAGAGAGACAAGGAGGTTGTTTTCGTTTTGTGGTCTTGGATCAGTGTTTGTTTCTGGCCAGATAAAGCCTTATTAGTTGCATGAACGACTGTAAGTCATGAAGATGGATTGGAGTTACACAGGGCGCCACAAGTCATTGAGGCTAGGTCCTTCCACTCACGCAACTTGGAACACATGCTTCATGTCTTATGCATGAGTCTCGGAAATGATTAGAAATCAGAAACGAGTCTAAGGAAGGTGTCCCGTTGCACTGGCCTAAGCACCTCCCGGCGTCCATGTTACAGGGCCCGGGGCGCATGATGGATGACAGGAGAATAAGCAGGATGGCAGAATCTTAGACTGACATACGTGGCCCCAATGAACTTCTCTTCAGGTAATATGCAGCATCCTGTTGAGCTTCGGTTGACAGGCAACCTGCCTGTTGCATGCCTGTCCCTGGCCCTCTTGTGCCTATCACCATGCCACCCAATCTCTTTTCACCATGCAGCCGCCCATCCATCAATATCACAGAGTAAGCATGGAACTGGCAGACTAAATAAACAGCGTTGTTAAGAAGCCCCTTGTTGCCTTTTATTCCAACACTGCCATAAAATCGAGTACAAATTCCCTGGCTAAAAAGTGAGCAAATAAGCTGGCATTGTAAAATCGATGCGCCAGGGCCAAGGGGATAAGTGGGCTAGGTGAGTCAAGTACAGCGCTGCATTGTCAATGTAAACGAATGCACGTATGGGCCACCCGGAGCCTGTGATAAACGCCTGGAAGGAGAAAAAAAGGAGCCATTAGTTAAGTGGGATGTGCATTAGCACACCATAGATGCTCATTCGACCGTGGCGGATTAACATCACCTGCCAGGTCCAGATAGCATCAGCAACAGACTCCCCATCTGTTGGTCGATGGGCCGCATCACCCGATCGTGATGCTGCATCGGCTGGAAGTTGGGTGAACGACTACTTCCGCTTCAAATGCTCCTCGCACCGCACTCAATATTTCGCCCCTAAAACAATAAACACGTCGGCTTGATGCATGTACTTGTCTGCACGGCTCAATTGCTTCTAGCTACGCCAAATATATGTGGCTTTAAACAAGACAACCTAAGCCCATCTCCTAGCAGCCTGTATACTAGGCTTGTAGTGCCTATAATTTGCAAGCGTAGAGGCGTCCTTAACAGGCACAACTGCTTGAGTGGGTATAGACACGGAGACTATGAAGGGCCTCAAGGGTGTCATAAGTTCTCCATGGCCTGCCCTATCTCTCTTGTCATACTGGCCATTATGAGTGGCCTGGCTCCTTTCACTCTCATGTTTAATTAATGGCATGAACTTCCTCCCTTTGCTAACTTAGAGAAGGACCTAGTCACACTTTTAGCCTTCTTGTGGTGGAGAATGCAAAGGACCGTCGTGGAAATCTACACAAACACAAGGGCTCTATTTGCAGGCAGAATCTGGCTATCTCGCAGGGTGACCGGAATAAAGCCTGTGGTCACTGGTCTGTGTTGTCAACGCCAGACAGACCTCTCCTAGGCTGATAAGATCTCGCACGCATCGCCAAAGAAGTTGGCCAAGAGTTGGATTTGTCCATGTGTGTGTGCTAGGTCTGCCAGGGCCCAGCTAGGGCTTGCGAGGGCGGTGGGTCGGAGGGCTGGAGAGGCAGAGGGCCATGGGAGGGCAGTCCCTGGTGATGTCAGAGGCAGAGTGAAGGAGCCGCGCGATACTCGAGCAATACTCAGAGCAACAAAAGCAAGGCGCAGATGACCCCAAAGATGTGCACATTAAGCCTTGTTGGCAGTGGACTCACGCTCCACTCGCTGTGTTGAGGATTCGCCTGAAAGCAAAGGGTGAAAAGGCCCGGCCTTTCTATCACCCCGTTTCCTTGTCGGTCGGTGGATGAGCCTGCTGAGCTCATCAGCGCCCCTACATCACATACACATTATGTTCAATTAGCACAGGCGGCCTCACCGCGCCCCTAGGGACAGGCCACACATCAGCCACCAATAGAAAGTCGCCCAGCCAGGCGAAAGAATACACACACGCCTGTAATGAGTAAACTTCCCGGCGTCTCATCCACGAGGCCTGCACACTGGACGCAAATTGAGGCCCTTCTCTGGGCTAACACAGCCGACTTATGCTGCAAATGACTGTCAACAGTTTCCAGTTATGGCCCTTGATTGGGTAATTTGATGGACTTATTCATCTCCAATTCGATCGATACAGCACCCCATTCAGCCAGACTCTGGCACCATGAAAGATGGTAAATCATTTCCTGCTGGTTATGTTTCAAAGTAACTCTGTTCTCATTAAATGGCTTCTTCCATGCGTCCCTTGTTCAAAGAACTTGTCTGGCTTCAAAGAATGCTGTAATTCCTAGCTGCTACTTGCATTCTAATAAGAATTGCTTCTTTTTGGCATATGGGGAGAAATACCCTCTACCAGATGTCAGCCTCACACACTTGCTGAGATTGGGTGTTCAGTTACATAAGAAAGCAATTAGCCACTGACATCAGCCGAGAGAAATTTCGTAAACTGCCCAAATGATATATGTCAAATTTTACCTGTTACGAAAATGAGTCTAACATGGGCTGGGAGAATACAAGTAAATTGCTGAGCTGCAGAGCATGTCAGAAAGCAATTATCTCTTGTGAGGCAATGATGAGAACTGTTTACGCTGGGAATTATAAGAGATGGCTGTGAATAAAAAGCATTAAGAACATTAGCACGCGTAAACAAGAGAACCGGAAACTGCACACAATAGGCACATTGCACGCAAACATGGCTTTCCATCGACGCCTTCTCGTACATCAACATTAGGAGTTTTGTCAAAGGAACGCAAGAATATATTACCATTTGCCCGATTTGGAAATAGGTGATTTATTGTTCTGGAAGGCAACTTAAACAAGCCCAGAATTTGTTTCAATAGATGAGTGACTTCTGGTTAAGGATCCTGTGTAAATAATAGATTGAGGCAATCGACATGAATTATTCTTTGATGTAATTTACATGCATTAGGTTCTGAGGGATCAGTTGGACAATTTGCTGGAGCCATCCTGAACAAATGAAACACATGTAGCTCAGCATCTCTATGCTAATCATGCAGTGGGATGCAGGTGCAGAGCCCAAGTTGCCAGCCTTTCATCAGCCTCAAAGCTGAAGCAAGGTTTGATACACTTTGCTACTTAGAGAGTCTGGGGAAAGGATTTCGTGGTTACAGATGCCCTGACCTTGCTTTTAATTTGAGAGCTGGTCATTTAAAATGAAATTCTGCCTATCAGGCTCTGCTGTTAATTCGATACACTGGTTCAGCATTTCCTTTATTGCATCACGTCCAGGTCAGACCTCCTGGTATACTAGACCTCCAGGACAGCATAACTGGGTTTAGAAGTCTACAGATAAAACATACGACTAAGGGTAGAATTTTCAACTCAATAGAAAGCTATTCCACAATTTGGTTGAATAGAATCGACTGTCAATAGGGATTTCAAATCAAGCACGAGCGGTGTTCACCATATAAGTGAATATCAGGGTGAACATTTTCTTACATCTGGTCTGGTGTGCCATTTCGGTTCAATGCTTCTGTTTTCACATGTTTGGAAATGCCTGTATAAAAGAGCAAGTCTTCAAAACTGTAAGAACAGCCCTATTCCAGGAGGGAAAGCTATATTCGGTTTTCAATCTAAACTTCCCAATGACTAAAGCCAAGTGACTCAGGTCTTTTACAGATAGTAGATTTGTAGCCATGACCCTAAGGCCCTTCCCAACAGTGTGCTATTTTCTGTTCTATTTTTCTATTGGTGATATGCACTTCATTAGCTACTTGCTGTGGATTGCTTTTTATACTCGATACAATACCAATTTATCAATACTTTGTCCTTGGGAGTATAATTTGTAGATTGGATGTGGCATATCTATCCATTATTCTATTTTCTGCCAGCTCTCTTTTACAATGGCCATATGCAATAATAACACAGGGTTAGCACGAAATGTTTCATAATAGGAGAATGCGTGCATATACATATCGAAGGGGAAGACCCAGAGCCAGAAATATAGAGAATTGGCTGCCATAGTGCCACAGTTGCCACATCATAGCACATGAACGTTAGATCTTGCAAGAGTTTGCCCAGGGTGTTATGCAGTAGATGGCAAACAGCAGTTTTTACGAGCATCTCTTGGGCTTTGTTGGTTGCACGTCTGTGCCTAATAGTTTCGTCTGACACAGTTGCGGCAGCAAAAGTCAGCAAAATGTCAGGCGCAGTATGAGGCAGCACACATGTTGTTGTAACTGTTTAGAAACGTGTCATGCATCAAATGCTTGTAATGGGCTTTGGCTTAGCAGCAGTGAATCTCATATTTGCTCTGGTTTATGGTTGGAAATTTTGTCATTAAGCCTGGCCTGCGAGAGCTATGACTTCCAATATGATCACATCGATCAAAGAATGAGGCTGGCTGAATTTATGAGAACAGTTACAAGGAGTGACGTGTGTAGACACATTAGGACAGGCAGGAGCAGGCGGTGAGGTATTACGAGTCATATGAATTTTGAAAGATAATGTACTAAAGGTCGTTTCCAGCAACAAAATTTTCCTATTACATGCTACGACAGTCTATGAACTGTATATTTACTGGATGTAATGTCTTTCCGTATAGTATAAGGCTGCTGTAGGCTTGCTTAGATTTCTGTGCATAGAAGGAAATACTGGTAAGCGTAGAGTATTTGGTATTAGGCCAACCACTCTTATCACACAGCTTTAAAGATGCCATAATTCAACGACAACTTGACAACCACGCTGAAAGGACTGCTGATCTACAGCCTACATCCATTCACAGTTGGACTTAGCTTTAGTCCCCGCCAGTCACCTCGGGCACACACAGCTCCCAGACAGGCTTACATGTTTCATCTCTTCGGAGAATTTTTTGATGAAATGAACTAAGAGTCTTTTGGTGCATTGCTCTTCAAGTCGACTTTTTTCTAAGCCACCATAGTAAAAAGACTGAGGTTTTTTTCCTTACTCAGGCAACGATTTGTCCTATCCCCGTACTCGCCTTTGATCTGAACATCAAACCCTCGCGAGTTGGTTTAAGCCAAGGCTGGTAGCGTTTACGAGGGCATCCGCGAGGAAATGTTAACAAATGACTCGCTAAATCATCATTAGGCAAGGGGGCAAGGAGACCGGGACACCGGCACCACGGCGCTAAATGATCTGGGCCAATCTGGGTGAGATAACTGGAGCACCATCCAGCAGGTCCATCTGCCAATCGTCACGAGTGCACTCGCTGTCAATGAGCCTGCTGAGCCCTGCTGCTCGCCGCATGAATAATGTCCTTGCCTGTCACTAACTCGTCTCTGCATTGCTTGCCCTGATTGGATGGGCGATAACACAAGACTAGCGATAGTCTCCACGACCTGTCGTTTCTATTTTATTAGCGCTTAAGGTGCATCTGTTGTGCCGTTCTATGAAGGCCGATTGTGATGGGTGCCGGATGAACCTGCAGGCTGTTGCCTTGTTCAGATTACAGCAAACAGCCGCACATCATAGCCACACCTGCGACACAATATGAAACACGACACATAAGGTGCCCTGTTAAGGAAAACAAGCATTTTGGATTCTCTCTTAACATGCAGCAATTATGGGGACTGGGGCAATTCCTTTACATGTCTATAATACAGAAAGAAAAGAAAGGATTTCCTGAGATATTCTAAAAGGAATCCCACTAAAAAACAAAAAACATGTGACAAATGGTTCGCCCTAAGAGCAGCAACAGACATTTTGTAAATTGCAAGAAAGCGTGAGATGTAAGAGTAGTCTGCCAAGCAGAGGTGCTAAGAAAAGAGAGCTACAAAGCCAAAAGTTGTGGTCTGAAATCAGCCATAGGCAGCACTATAGGCTGACAAGACATCCAGGAACAAACAGGCAACAGACAGCATGGTGAGAATGTCACGCAGGCAAACAGACAGGTGGATGAAAAACCATACTATAGCACAGACCAAGCTGCAGACAAAGCTGTAGTCCTAGAGCAAGGCAATCAGTGCACCCACTCAGCAGTGCACACGAGTTGTCGACGTAAAATTTTACACACTATTTTGAGGTGGGAGTGATGTTCAGCTTTTCAGACACTTGTGCTGGCAAATGCTAAAGCTGTGCTCTCTGTGTTCTTTTATTGCAGCGCATTTAAATTGGAAATTGAATTATATCCGCAGCTCTCCACTGCTGTATTGTTCTGGGGTCCCTTGCTCCCTCTTGGCCAAAGGAAAGCAAAGCACTTGCTGACGATGACATTGTTTACAGCAACCAAAATGTCACCCAGGGATCAATTTTTTAGCCAACTTTTGCACATTGGGTTTATCAGAGGACCCCAGGACACGACACGGCGCACACAAGGGACAGCTGCAGACCTCCTTAAATGGCAATCTCATGTTTCTGCAGAAAACCAGTTTTTCTTAGCAGAATCCGGCTTGTTTGTTATTTCTTGGCACAACAGAATTCTGTAACTGTAGCCCGGGGGACTAGACGTTCCTCTTGCGTTTATAGGCCCAATATCTGTAACAACACACAGGCGAATTTAGCAGGAACTACGCGGGGCCTAGCAAAGTACATCTTGGAATATGGACCAGAGGATGACTGTAAGTCAAAAGCTGGATGGCAGTTTGGCACGCCGGTCGATAGGCCACGTCTTTCCGTCTTGTAGTGTTCGCAAAAGCAGCGAATGAGAAATATGGACAGGCACGCAAAAGCTAATGTTTCCCTGCCCATCACAGGAGATAAGTTAGCCACAGTTTGGGGGGTTTGAATAAGCTCCAGGGTTAGCTTTGCGTGATGCTTAATCAGCTTTGAAATATGTTCAATCACAGAGAGCAGGCAGCAAAGCGACTGAGGCTGGGACTCGGGTCTACTTCGCGCCTAGCTGCAGTCGAACACGAGGGGATGTCGGGGGGTTGGCCGACCTGTTTGCTATTCCTTGCAAACAGACAGATCGGCTGTCATTACTGACGCGCCCCACTGAATAGATCAGCCAGTTGCCATCAGTTGCCTCAGCCTCCCTCTTTCTCTCTCTACAGTCTCCCTTGACTTTGGCAAGTGGAGGGATCTCGCCACTGTAGAACGACAGGCTCCTGTTTCACTAGTACACAAACCCCGCAATGAGGTCCGACAAAGAAGGCATTAGTCTTGATCCCAGGTCACATCCATAATGGCGCATGCTACAGCAGCCAGCCTATCTGTTAACGAACAGTATTCAGGGCTAACCCCCAGCTGTCTCTCATTGTTAATTGGCTTATGGTCTAGACAGTGAGTTATGAGAGGGATTTTCTCCTTTCATCACACAAAAGCTGGTTTGGCCTGCCCCAGATGAGAGGCGAGGTGCTGCTAGTGCACACAAGATAGCTGATGATGAAAGTGCAGGGCAATACGACCAGCAAACTATCCCTAATATTCTTCCTGCAAATGTGTCCAGATAGCGCAAACCAACAATTACTAGAAGATCAAAGGCGAAGTGAATCTGAGAAGGGCAGGCAATATTACTTGTCGTGAGGTGATGTGACACTGTGACACAGCGGGGCCCGCAGTGGAGGTGGGGCACCCAGGAGGGTCGGTCCTCCTTGCCAGACCCGCTTACTTCTTATAATCAAGTTAGAGGCAAGAAACCCAACACCAGAAGACCAGCCCTCCTCTCACTCGCAGGTCCCTTTGTTCACTTGCATCACATCAATAGTCCACTCTGTCGTGCTCTGGTCACACTGCTCCATGCTGATTAGATAGAGCCAACGCAAATTGAATGATAAACGAGGCAGCCTATAATATCAGGCCGAAGAGGGGAACAAAAAGCCACTTGGAGAAGGAAGATTGTCAGTCGCCGCCCATGCTATCATTACCCGGCTTTATGCGGCAATCAATGGCCACCGTGACCCCGTATATGCAACTGCTCATGTAGGGAGGAAACCCACTTAATTAGATATCAGGCGATTGGATTAGCCATATCCGTTGCACAAAAGCCCACGCATCCCACTCTGCAAATGCACTAATAGGGTTTGCGGCCCCATAACAAAAGCACAGGTGGACTAGTAGCGTGATTCCGATGGCCTTCGCAACAATATCGGCTCCTTCCCGTAAGTAAAGGATCGATGGCTAGTAAAGACCTGAAGGAGATCCAGCCTTCCTCCTTGAATGTCTCTCTGCAGGCCAAAGTAAGCTTAGTCATCATTCACCAGGCTGAGGCAAATGGCCGTTGTGTGCAGTGTGAACCAGAGACCGCAAGATTTGTGTAGCGCGCATTACACTCCATTTCTTTCTTTCTGTCTCTTTTCGGACGCACCCATTGTCTTAAATACCTACGCATTTCGGATGAATCATCGCTTGAAAAGCTTTGCTGCATTTGTACTTTTTGGGCACCAACATCTGGCAGGTTCACAAAGGCACACGTAGCAGATTCTCCACCATATGAATAAGCCAATTAGGCCGGTTTGTAGCTCTCGCACCTTTAGCTCTGCTTCGTTAAGACTGACATTCCACAAAGATGTAAAGCTCGACCTTCCCTGCGATCAGAATGAAGTGAGATCAATAGCTTAAAATTAAGAGAAAAAGTCTATTTTAGTCATTTCTTAAGTGCACCTGTATGAAGGATGTGTATGGTGTAGATGTGGCATGCTAATGGACAGTTAGGCATTCTAGACCCGTTCGGCTTTCCTTGAAGTTGCTCTGATCTTTCCATGATAAGAATAAGATAACCAACATCAGATTAGCCAAGGACTTTCCTCCTCTTTTGCAGATAGTTTTACCAAACCAAATTAAGTTTCTTTTTCCATTTATGGCTCTTTCTACTAAATAGATCAAGTTTTATTCGAACAGCGCACAATCTAATTAAAAAGTGATAGAAAAATCCATCTTTATACTGAAGACGTGAGGCTACAAAACAAAAGGCAGACAGCTCCATTTTGTGGGTGTCATTGTTCTTCAGGCGAAATGTGACAATACAAAACAAATTAGATTATACATCTACGAATCACGAAATCTTTCCACATCAGTCACATCCTTGGAAGTTTTCTAATGTTGTGGTATGAAAGATGCCTGAAACTAGAATACATTGCCTAAATAACTGCAGTAATTCTGCACGAACTCCTCATGGTGCTTCATGCGTTATTCGTGTCTAATGAAGTCAAACAGGATCTTACTAGTAATGCTGCTAATGGCTTGTTATTAACACCATCTGTCAGCCTAATTTTATCCCTAATACGTTAGAGGAACAGAGGCATGACAATCGCCTACTCCACCTTGCATAATCACATTTCCATATAGAAAATTTAATCACAGCAAACTTACAAGTCACATTTTCTGTAGCAAGATTGCTTTTTAAATTATCATGTTCGACCTGCATGGCAACAGGTCTAATATGACAGAGCAAAGACATTGGATTTAGTCTTTAGATGTCCACATGCATAGAGTCCCCCCTTCAGGTAGTTTCGGGTTTCTAATGACTTTTCTGGTAAGGTGACCCTAGCCTTTGATCAACACAACAACAACCAACATAAAAAAGTGACTCCACATAATGATCATGGCCAAAATAATCTTAAAAATAACATAGAATCGCTAGATGTTTTCGCAAACATGTCTGTAATCTGCCATTCATAGCAGAGATTACTGCCAGCCAATTAAAAAGGAGACAATGTCTGTCGTTAGCTGTCATAGAATCACCTGCTAGTACAATATAGTGTCGTAGAAACGGAGTAGAAAATCCAGGCACACTTTAGAAACAAGTTCATATTCTATAAATTATGCATAACAACCTTCTTTTGCGTTTTTGTGTGTCAGTAGACAGGATGACCATGTCAATAACAAGAACATTTGCATTATGCACCAAATCTGCTCCTGGCCATTCGGGAAAATGTATTATTGAGCGACTGGCTTGAGGCAAGGAGCCACATCATACTGAACATGTTTGGCATCACCTGGCGACACAAAAACTGCGTCTGTGTGGGCCCAAGGCTGTGGGGCTGCTTTAACCAGAATAAATCTAAGTCATCTAGGGGAATAGGGATGCCTGGGGCAGCTGCTGTGGTTGCTTATTGCAGTAGTTTCTTGTGTTGAATCAAGGGAAGGAACACAGGGGTTTAATAGTAGTTGCTAAGCACCCACAATAGGGCTAATGGGTGTGCGTGATGTAAGATGGCCACCATTTCCTTGATCTCCATATACATTAGTAGTGTTGCGTGTTGCAGGTGTCGGGGAGTTCTGTGAGAACGAAATGTTTACTGCCAAGTGTTCATCTTCGGACGAAGTGGTCATCATGAAGAAGGCCCACTATGGTCGCATGAAGCTCTCTCGCTGCATTGCCCGCGATTACGGCTACGTGGGCTGCCAAAGTGACGTCCTGCAACAAGCTGACAGAAAGTGCTCGGGTCTGAGGAGCTGCCAAGTCAGCGTGCCCAATCCTGAGTTCGCAGCCGAAAACACGTGCCCCCGAGACCTTAAGCCCTACTTTGAAGCAGAGTACACTTGTTTGAAAGGTGAGTCAGTGAGCGCAGTGCAGGCACGCCTAAGATTGCCCGCAGCAGCATATAACTTGCAATGAAATTCACTGGAATGATTATATAAATAGGAATCTAGAATGTCAGAGGAGATCAGATACCCGGTCTGTCTGACATTTCATGTGGATGCGCATGAATGTTAACATTTCAAAGAGTTACGTTCGCAAAGTCTGCTTGCGCATTACTTAACAAGCTGTATTCCAATTTAATCACCCCTTAAGTCTAAATTGCCGTCATTTGATTTGCAAATTACGTAAGATGGGCTTGCTACTTTCAGTTGAGAAACCAGTGGATGCTGGGTGCCACACCGGGGCATCAGTTGTGACGTCATCACACGGTTACATCGCCAGCGTTGTGACGACAGAAAGTCGCGTCGGGACGGCAGACTGTCCTTGGTTGATAGCAGCCAAACCAGGTCAGTACATCAATGTCACTCTCCACGACTTCGGCGGGGCAGACAGGTCGGTAGAGATATGTCATGCTTACGCAATCGTCAGGGAAAAAGAACCGTCCAGGAGCAGGACAATCTGCAACTCCCGACAACGCCTAACTTCTGCCTACACCACGGAGTCCCATTCCTTGGAGGTGCGAGTGTTGGGCACTCAGAAGGGACGTATGTTTCTGCTCGAATATCAAGGTAGGTGCCCAGCTCACGCTTACACGCCAGAACAGCATCCGTGTGAAAACACAGGAACAAACTCAATGCTGCTAAGAGACAGTCTTTACGAAATGACAAGTGCTGAAAGCCCGACTGTTTGTCTTTGCGCCCCCCCCCCCCATAGTCTCCTCCACTCACTCCATACGAGGCCCACACAGCCCGCCATATTCCGACAATGCCCCTATCAGCGAGCATCTTGCATTTCAAACACCCCCCACTCCCCAGCCCCTGCGTGCCCTGACTCACAACTATACCTAGACAAACTCACCAGGCCCTCACAATGCTCAAATGCCGAAACATGAGAGTTTGAAAATTCTTTTTCAAACACAACTGATTAGGCATTCGTATTGGTAGGCAGCATTAGCCACTTTGTTGGAAACAGAAGTATTTGTTCAATAAAGAAACGCTGTTAGCTGCTCTAAAACTTGTTCCTGCATCAATGACATAGCTTGAATCGACATCCTGCTTGGTCCTCCAGGCCTACAAAACATGCATTTAGATTTTAAGAAGGCATCACATGAATTTTATCATTTAGTTGTACAAATAATTGCAGAAATATTTACACAGATAGGGTGGGACAGATCGTTTATGGGGTAAATGTGTGACAAATCATGCATGCATAGTTTATCGCACCTAGACAAAAATCCATATTTACTGTTGTTTGCCATTTGTTGCAGTGCTGGGATGCCCCGATATTCCATCCACTAACGCCATGTGGTTCCGGCGGGAGGCCGACACTGCCAAGGTGGGCTGCAGGGCCTCGGGGGTCACCTGGACTTTGCGTTGTCAAGGAAACGAGTGGGCTGGCAAGTGGGATAACTGTTCTCAAGGTAGGGTTGCCTCAATTGCTACTTGCGACTGATTGGTTAGCTGGCTATGGCCATCCTGCTTACTCAATTAGACCAACCTTTTAACCTAATTACTTGCTGGTACAATTTCTTGGCGCAACATCGCCGTATAGAGTCGGTAAATACTATCCCAAAGATGGCCTTACTTTGAGTGTGGTGCATTTATGACGTTTGAGGGGAGATAAATTTCAGTGCATCGATTTGTAGACACCCTAGAGCGGTTGTGAATGGCAGGGGGTTGGGGAGACAGGACGATAAATTTCTTGGGGAAGTGACAAGGTGCAGTCTTGGTCTTGTTTTCTTGGTTGTTTGTCTAAAGCCCTGCAGAGGCCTGCGATTTACCGATTGCTTTGGGTTGCAGTTGCAGTAGGAGCCATGGAGCAGGAACCCTGGGGCGTCGTCTCCCTCCCATTCGGTGAGTGCATTTTCGTGTTTGGACAACTATAATTCAAGGCTCGCTCAACTAACCTCGGCACAGTCTAGCTAGTGACAGTGCAGTGGGAGCAGCTGCTGGATTACAATGTAACGATTGTTCTATTGATGGGGTTAAACCACCCTGGTCTGGTCAACAAGCTGGAATGGCAACCTCAATTAGACCAGCAGACCTCAGCAGAGTGGCCTGTTGAAGCGTTCTTGTAGCAGCAGAAGCTGCTCTGGTCCACGAGATGGTCTGTAATGACCACCGCATCACACATACCATAATGACCAGTCTCACATCATGTCTATTTTCTCTTGCAGGTCTGTCTGTTGCCCTAATAGTGACCATTGCCATCATCATTGGAGTCATATTTATGGTCGTGGGTCTCTTCTGCATGCGCTGGTAGGTATTTTCTTCTTAGCAACCCAAGAAGTAGAGATGTCTTGCTTTTTCGTTTACGACTTTAATGCAATCTGTAAATGGCCTCTGGCGCTGTAATGACTAGGGCGGGCATTGATTTGCTGTGGGATTGGCCAGTACATCTGGATAAAAGCTTTATGTCCTTATTGCGTGGCAGGGCCGGCCTGGAGACAATGAGGAAATCAAGTCCTATAACCTAGATGGACTATCATAAATTTGTACAAATTTCGTAGCGTAATTGCAAGTGGCTCTGGCCTTCGTGATATACTCTCTCATTTCGGCTAACATTTCCTCTCAAGCGCGATAAGGAATTAACAACTGTCTACAAACAGCATTAAAGAGAGGAAAGTAGGGGAAGGGTTCAAGATGTATTAGCCAGTCCTACCTTTGCGTCAGAGGCATTTAGCAATGATTGAACGAGCTCATTACATTAGGCGTTATTCTGTCAGTGCATATGGAAGTTGTGCATTTTTCTTGGCAGGCGCAGAAAGCGACCGCTGAGGGGCGATGACAGTCTCAACAAAGAACAGCCCTACTACGCCGGCTTCATGGGGGGCAGTGGGGGAGCAGGAGGGATGGCAGGGAGCAGCATCAAGACGTCAAGTACCGACCCACGACGCTACGTCAAGAGAGAGCTGCCCTGGCCCCCCACCCCGGAGACAGACAACCCCTACGCCACTGAGAACGAATATTCATACATCGCCGAGATCCAACTGCCTCCCAGCATGGCGGGGATGCCGGGACAGCTCCCGACAGATTATACCGGGGGAGACCCCCCGAAGTACTTCATCCTCGATCCCTATTTACCGGAAGGCAGGAACGGAGTGCCGCCTGGTGAGCGTTACGTGGCTTCTGAAAACCAGATGGCGCTTCCCAAGAGAAAAGACATCGTCGACATTTTTGCCCCTTCGAACTGTATGGGAGGACCGGCGTCTGTGTCTCATGAGCCAGGCTACTCCTACAAAGACAAAACAGACTACAGCCATCTATCTGTGTGAACGCTTTGTCTTCTCTTGGCTAATGGAGGGAATCTAAGCAGACACCTGTAGCCAAACTCTTGTGGTGACATGGCTTTTACGTGCAGGCAAACTGGCTTTGTGCCCCTTGAATTATCCATGTCCAGACAATACATTGCATACACTCTGCATTTAATTTCTGGAAACAGTGCAGAGTACAATGTATTCAAGGCGTGTCTGCTCATGTACAGAGGGCTGGGAGCAGCTGGCCCTGAGCAATCGCCATGAAGTCCTACGCCTGTGATCTCATGAAATGTACACGATGCTACCCTCATTACTTTTCTCCACACCACTTAACCCCAATAAAGGATCAAGTGACCTGGAGTGACCACAGGCCTCGATCCAAAGCACACAAATAGGACTAATAAACAGCCAATAAACTGTACCTCCTGTGTGTAATACATTGTGGACGCGTGCTGTTCATTCATACTGAACACATTGTTCATCTATAGGCTTTATTGTTTATCCTTGCTGTACACCTGCTCCTTAATAAACACACTCCATAGTCAGACATGCTAAGTCAGCCTAATATTACTCTACAGCTGTTGTAACATGTCATATATTATTCATTAATCACAAGAACTGTTGCGTCAACAGAAGCTGGCATGCAATGTGCTAATTAATGTACGTGGGATCTAACCACAGAAGAACTGGTATTGACCAGATCGTGAAATGTCTGACAGCTTGTATAACACAGTTATGTCAATAAATGCTATTTTTGTATCAAACACTGATTTACAGAGTTTTTTTTTAATAGTCATATATCTCCTAGGCCCATATATCACAAAATCAGGAGAGATTGTTTCAACAGTATCAAACTGCAAATTAAAGAAATTACATACAATGTAAATCAACTTATATTTCCAATAGAACCTCCCTTTCTATCATAGTTCATCATAGTATTAATGGTGATGTGGTCTGAAGCAAAGTATATTAAAATTTGAGAAATAAAGTGAAGTTTAAAATATAGTTGCGATGTAATTCTAATTTAAAAAGGTGTGGTCCAGTGGATAAAGGTGTTAGACTCTTATGAACAAGGTCGTGGGTTCAAACCCAGCATGGGATGGAAGAACTGGGTACTTGGCAGTGAATGGCAAATGTAGTGAAAAAAAAACACAAGCTTGAACAGGCCCACCAAGGGTGTAACTGTAGAGTTGACTGAGAAGATGTTGTGTGAGAGCAGATTATAAACCTTATATCTTTTCACATTAGACACTAGAAACATACATGTTGCAGCTTCATTCATGTCAGTCCGTCAATTGACTACTTTAAACCAGTTATATGTTATATTTGGCTGGGTTTTTATTCTGGTCATAACTTTTATTGCAAATCTATGAAAAACCATTAAAGGTTACTACCTCGACCATACATAATTCTGTTTGCACTGCAATTTTGCTTGAAGATATGCATGCATGATTAATGGCAAAAATACAAAGTATGAATCTAAGAGGCAGTAAATGTGAGGTTGCCTCATTTATGAGATTATTAAGAACACATAACTGATTAGGCTGGATTTCCATGGCCTTGAGGAGTGGGTGGTCCTATTAACAATGTGCCTTTAGGTGAGATTCTTGTACAAAATAACGGATTGATGGTCATATTCTGGTGGAACACATATTGTGACCATGACCTACATGTTCTAATCATGCTAATTAGAACCATCTCATTATACATGCAGCATGGCATGCATTAACACATTGTAGGTCCAGCACTTTGCACAGTGCATTGGAGACAATCTTTAGTGTTAAGGCCTCCATCTGCTTTATTACTTTTCACAATTCTTGGTCAGTGTGCGCGATAATACTCAATAAATATTCAGCCAGGCAAACTGACATTCATGAAATTCCAAGAATGAAACGTGACTGCACCCCACAAATTATTGTTATCGATTGCATCAAGTGAAAAATTCTGACACCTGGACCAAAAACTTCAAAAGACAGATTTGGCAAGATGGAATTACGTTGCTTCTGGACACTGTCATCACTCAAGTGCGTCAGAAAATTTGGAATTTTCTTCTTATTCGTCTGTGATTAACAGCAAATTGCGAAATCACACCAGTACAGAAATGTTAAAACATCATTATTGGGCGTATTTTTGTTGAACAAACACAGGGCCATTATTGCCAGAATTGCTCTGTTCATTTCGACGTTAAAATGCAATACTCTGTACAGCACATGGGTCTTTTCCCAAGGAGATTGCTGTTATGGCCAAGCAAGCCACTCAACTTAAGCATGGTGACTAATTACTGACATAAATACCTTTACTAAATGTGTCATTACATAATTTAAATTAATAATTACCTTCTTTTCCGCAAATGCAAACTTGTGCAGCTTTTGCTCAGCTGGATTTCGGTGGCTTGACACGTTAAATAGTCTTTTCACTAAGCAGCTCTCAATTCAGCAAGGCATAAGTCTTTCTTCTCCTCTTATTACTTATTTTGCTTTTTAGACATAGAAGATCCTAACTTACCTATTAAATAAATATTTTTTCTCAGGAAAATGACAAAAATTCAAATATACATTAAAATGCACTCAAAATACTGCTGTCAATCAAAGGCCAATAGAATTGCAGTATTCTGTTGCAGCCACCTGTTGGAAATTTCGAGAAAGTTCCTTGAAAATTCCCTATTGGAAATTCCTTGTATTCTTGCTGAGGCAAGTAAAATACCCAAGCCAAGAGGTAAATATTATATTTTGGTGGTTGGATGTGTAAAATAGTTAGTCCAAGTTGATCATCTTATCCTATAAACTGAGTTAAGCCTCAGACCAGTTGCATTGTGCTTATGAAATATTTTGTTACCTTGAGAAAATACTCAGCCTTTGTGAATAACAATAGGCTGAAGATTGTATTCCATTCAGTGCTTGTAAATATATTCAACACTACCTCATGTATTTCATACTTTGTAAAAATCGATACGAGTTGTAAATATACTTTGGTGTTGGATGAATCAGTTTATACAGGTTAGAAGCTTTCCATTCCCTGTTTGCGCGAGATTGATTCAACACTCAATACATATTCATTAAGCAGGGAACGTTAAACTGAGTAAAAATCGAGGCTTGCATTTATAGATCGCTGCTTTCTCTAAACCAGATTGATTTCTTCTGCATGGCAGCACTTCTTGTCGGAAATTGACAAGCAAGATGAATTTAGCAAAATATTTCCGTTAATCTGTTTTTACTAATTAGGTGAAATGACTTATAATGACTCGAGCTAATTGCTTTTGGTCTACGTAGCCAACTTTCTTTCATATTCGTTGATTAAGATCAGTAATTGTGGGAAACCATCCATGTTCTACCTGAGACAATTGTCATCTGGAAAACCTCTGATGTGAATAATCGATAAAATTCACAGAGGTTTTCGCTTCCTGGGCTTATATGAAATGTCTTGAACAACGGCTTCATGTCAATTTTGTCACGTGCGCGTAAATAATTAACTTGGGACAAAGGAGGGCATCCATGGGATGTGCTGCAGCCGGGAAGCTGGTTCAGAGTTTGACTTGTCAACCATTGCAAAGCGCAATTGAAATTACAAGCAAAGTGCATTATAGGAAAGAGCACCTGCAAATACCATGACGGCCATTCCATCAGCGAAGTTCGTTACTTCCAGATTGGAAACTCGCTAGATGCAGAGAAAATAAGCACTTCGCGCGCAATGAATCATTTCCTGGTATGTTGAGCAGAAAAGTTAATGCATCTAAACTTCATAAGCTCCTACCCCAGCATTATCTAGATCGACTCCCATACAATTTCGCACAATAGCAGTACAATATACTATTTCTCATGTTGTTTAGTTAGTAACACGAGACAACTCCATCCCTGATAATACCTGTAATCTATGTTCCTGGCTTTCGGCAAGCTACAACTCCTATCTTGTTGGAGACATAACTATAGGTTCTGTGAGCCACGGACGTAAGTTATCAGCGCCAAGGTGTCGTGATGTAACGCAGAAGGTGACAGGTGTCACAGGTGACGCCATGGAAGTCTTACACTCTCTAAGATGTATGCTACATGAGCGGCTGAGAAGAAAAAAAGGGCTTGGAAAATTTCTTGAAGCAAAACACAAAGGCACAAAGAAAGAATGAACTATGTCAACAATTCTACTGGGTCTAAAGCAAAGTCAGCTTATATGACCAGCTGCCACAGACAGACGTAATGATGAGATGACAAGGCTTGGAGTCCACATCATTTTACACATTTACCCTTTGGATGGGGTCTTTTACTTGCCTCAGCACAGACACCAAGTGCAAGGTACCTCAAATTCAATGTCTCATACGATTGACAATTCCAAGAATTTCAAACTAGAATCAGATAGCAACAGAAGGGAGGAAGACAGACATTCACATTGAGGCAGAAAAATATAAAACACAAACTGCACATAGATAAATGCATGTTAAATTGAGACTGACAAACCAATTTGAAACAGGAAAGCGAACCAGCAGACTAAATAACATACATAATCATATCTAATGTCACGAGAACCTACATTTTAACACTTGAATGCTGCATCGATTTCAAATCAACTACTTCAGTCACCGCAACAATGGCAAAGTTGTCAATAGATGCTTAAACCAACCTGGGATTATTAGCTAAGTTCTTTTTAATAATGACTACAATCCCCAGGTTAAATATGAATGACAGGTATCTTTAGCTTTGATCCTCTGTCAAGACCACTTGCATTTGACACAAGAGCATTTATTATTCCCCAACCAGCAGCTGATAACAGATTCCACGTAAAAGCTTCCCTCCATAATGCATGGGTCCCAGTTAATAGTAGCAAACAACTTGCCTGTTACAAGCTGCTGCAAAGGCTCCCCTGCAAGCTTGTTTAAATTTGATCCGCTAGGGTACAAAAAATAAATTAATTTTAAAAGGCCTTGTGATTAAAATCAAGGGCCCTGTGGCTAATATTCAAAATGTCAGTTACTAACAATTCGACAAAGATAATTGTTATTGGTGGCATTTTCTTATCATGCCGGAATCTAGCAAATGGGGGATTATTGTAATCTCTTGCAAGGCTGACAAGGAGGATTACATGTCTAAGGTAGAGTGCTTGAATAATAACCTGTTTGTTCACTTGATATTGATGTTCATTTCATTTCGAGTTTTAGTGTTGTTGATGTTAATGTCTAGTAATTAAATGTCAGGGTGTTTATTTGCGAGCAATTTCAGACGACAAACATAACGTATAATGGTACATCAGGGCACAAAATTTGATGTGTGTCTAGAGTATATTTAAAATGAAATACAGGCCGAATTGGTCGACCGTTAACACAAACACTGATAGACTGTTTTTAGGAACAAGTTATGCCCTTGTCAGTATCAATTTTAAATCCTGCTGAAATTAATTTTTCTGGCAGAAATATGAGCCGCGGTTACAGTCACTTTGCACGTTCACGGAAATGTCATGTGAAAAGTTCAATGACAAACACAAACATTAAACAAAAACAATTTCAGGAAAATTGGACAACAGAAGTAGAGAACTGAGCGCAATTAAATCGCCCTGCAATACGATTGAAGAGAAACGAAAAGAAGGAAAAGAAAAAGAAAAGAAAATACGCTTGAGGGAAACAATATACTGCAGTAATCTAAAACGGTGGAACTATAAGGCATTATAGCCAGTCTTAGGCATTTAAGTCTTCTCTAAATTTAATCAGGTGAAATTTCATGCTCCTATGGTGGCAGATTACTTCACTATAACACCAATCTTATTACTTTAAAAAATCCTAATTCTCGCAGTAAAATATCTTCAGCCACCATAGATGCCACTGATACCCCGGGCTGTCACACACAACTGTCAGTCTGATTTACTGATGTCAGCTTTTTCAAAATGGTTTGACTACCATAGACGGATAGAAAGAAAAACTAGAAACCGAGGCTGCCAGATTGTTAAACTGAATGGCATCTGACTTCCATTGACACAGTTTTTGCCTCTACTCATTCTTCTATTATTCTGTCCTGCCAGTCTATCTTAATACACAGTTCCCATTCTAGGTCCTGGGCCTCCATTATCATCAACTGTTTCCAGTTTAAGAGCCTCCTTACGACCTCCCTGCGTTAGACATGGCTACCCACCGTTAAGGGGCAATCATGCATAAAAGGGAGGCAGGGCGAGATGAGGAGTTAGACAAGGAGGTGCAGTCTAACTGCCATGCTAACTTCATCCTATGAAGCACTGTGAAAGAAGGTAGACACTAAACACGTTCTAATGGTGGATGTTGAGTAGGTTACAAGCTCGCCATTCTCTTACATCACATGGCTATAATGGAGCTTGGTATAGCACAAGAGCCATCACAAAGCAGAAGAAGTAGAAGTTTATATTTGATTCAAGGTGAAATGTGAAGTCAACGACAAGCTACACATCGTATAAAGCAACTTGAGGAAGCCAGTGGAGGATGTATTTAATAAATGTAGTGCTCAATTTCATAACTTCAGAAGTGGAAACTCGACCGAGAGGAAAATGCCATTAGCTTGAGTGGACCTTGAGAGACACTACACTGCGGTCAAAGAAATTAGGTTTGGAACATGTAAGCTCAGAGTAAGTCTATCTGGTACATGTATTACTTGGGAGTTTGTTACTTTAGGATTTAATACTTGGTTGCATCTGCAACAGTATATGCTAAGTAGACCACCAAATCTATCATAATCTATATGCAAATGACTGTTTACTTAGCTCATGGACGCATAGGCGAAGAGCATGCTGTGGCAAACACATCAGTGTCTAAACATTAATTTCCGAAGCTATTAAAAGTACATGGGCCACGAATAAAGCTTTCAGGAAGTGGGGGAAATATGCAGATGGCAAGTAAGAGTCAGCTATGCACGACACATTATTAGGATGACCAATTGTGAAGGTTTTGGGCGTAAAGGGGCTGGGGGTCAGCACCTACTAATTAGCTAAGAGCACTAGTGCAAAGGCCAGACAGTGACACGTGACAGTGGATTACTCCTCCATGACAAGAGAGCACAGTGACGTCACAAAGGGCTTCAAGGACACCCCATCGGAAGGTTATTTTGCCTAATGGTAATGGGCCGAGTTATGGTCCATCTCTGCAAAACAAACATATTCTGCAGCATTTCGGCTCCATGGGAAACAAGTAGCCGTCCGAAAATGGAGTGGGCTCATTCATCATCTCTAAAAGCAGCATCCCATATACCTTTGGCTTTTTGCAAAGGTTAATTGAGCTCTTTGAGGATCGCCTTGCAAATAACTTAATTCATCTCTCTGAAGTCAGTCATGACGGGCCGAACAATAGGAGCGCCAAACCTGCAGCAAACAACCGCAGCTTTCTTGCAGCAAATGTCAAAAAGAACATAATTAGATTACCTCCATACAGAACTGCCGCAATGCACATGCGAATCTACATGATTGTGGAGCCATGAATTATATACTCCATTCAGAGTGACATTTCTAGTAATGCAATTGCTATATTGTTGACTCAATTCAATTAGCGAGCCCATTCAGACTTAATATGCCATAAAATTGAAAATATTTGCGCTGTCTGCCAAATGCACGAAAAACCAACTCAATACTTTTCAGACCACCCATTGAAAACTACATTATTATGGTCGGTGAACAATTGTGTGTCTTTTCAAACCATTTTAAATTAGATTAGGAGCAATGGGACAAAAATTTAATGACACGGTGCACTTAATGATGGCTAATTTATATCGACCAGCAGTAAGAATGCGTGGGACTCATTTACTGATACGTGCCGTACAAATTAGTTGAAATTATCAGAATGACACATATTGATCAGCACTTTAGCCTTTCAGCTTCAATCAATACAGCTCCGGAGATACTATGAACACACCAGGGGGCAGCAAAGTGTTTTACACTAGTGCGACCCCTGGCGTATGAATTCTCTTCACA
This sequence comes from Alitta virens, assembly GCA_932294295.1. NCBI lineage: Eukaryota > Metazoa > Annelida > Polychaeta > Phyllodocida > Nereididae > Alitta > Alitta virens. Next base: position 70,054,273 of record OW028573.1, read on the forward strand.
CAACTCCCTGTTCCGCAGTCTCCTGCAAGGTTTACCGCCCCCCGCCCCCAAATTTACGACCAGCGCTCGTTCTTAAACACTAGCTCCTAGTTATGAAATAAAGATCAAATTCGTATTTATATATATAAAAATTGGACAGTCATATGCTGTATTTGGATTGGACAATTATCCCTAAATTGAAATGAAAAGGTGATGGATCACCATTCTCTTTAGCGTAATTAGTCTTCATAAAGTCAAATGTAACTGCTAGGGGCGCTGTTATATAGACAAATACCAATCTAGCGCCCCCAGCAGACTCTCATCTACATTCAATGTTCACTCAATAAAAACCAAAATGGATATGGCTGAATCTGCACACTAAATAATAAACTAATTAATGGATAACTGAATGGAAAAATAAATGAATATTTTTTTACCAGTTTAAAAAAAAATACATTTCTTAATTATCATAATACATAGGTCTTTCATTAATATCATATTGAATGAGATCAAATGGAGAGGGGTGAAGTCCGCTGAATGTTTACAACTGTGAGATCGCTTTCGAGACCTCAAGTGGAGTTGGCCAGTGGTTTTAATCGACCATGCCTGGATTTTCATGGAAGGGTTCGCTATATTTCCACCAGGTGGCTATGACAGAATGCTGTAACTCTACTGGCTGAAAAATTTCCCTCCCTTGGCTGTGATTGGCTGAAGCAACCTAGCAGCAGTATTTGTAGCGCATTTTAATGTTTATTTGACATCTTATCATTTAGTTGATTTCTGTTATTTCCTAGAAAAATTATATTAATGGAATCAGTTAGTTATGACCTACTATGTCCGAAAAGCAAAATGAGTAATAAGAGAGGAAAAATGTCTTGCTGAATTCCGGGCTGCTCAGTGAAAAGACTCCATTGATGCATAGGATAAACTGGTACCATCCGCGGTGACACATCTGGAATGTTTTCTAACATATGAAAAAGTGGCATAAATATACACTTTTAAAGATGATTGTCTGTTTCAGACAATTGATTGTTTTAGCTGAATTGTGTAAGCTAACCAACATCATTGTTTGAGACAAAGGAGAAAAATATACAACTATTGTCAAAAAACTAACAATATCTTGGCTGATTTTAAAAAAAATTTTGGATGGACACCATTCATTCCTAAGAGTGTAGATGATCAAGCAACTGGGTCAATGTGCCATACCAGTTGCATGATCGTATGGTTGTCTTTTAGTCTCTTTGAATAAGACCCAACTTTCATTCCATATTAGTTAGTTTCATAAAAACGGTCGACTCCATACAGCTGTAGCAACCTATTCCTGGCTGTACTAGCTAAAGCAGCTGCTTCTGTCTACTCCTACGTTATAGTCGGCTTCCACCACTGAAAATATAAACCTTAATAAATGTAAGAAATTTATCTAATATATTTATTTATTCAAATATATTAAAAACAGGATTACAACATTAAGCCAAAGCTGTTTTTCAAATTGGTCCTGTTACAAAAAAAAAACCATTAAACAATGATCATAAGAATATATATATAAATATGTACATAAAAGGCGTATAAAAAAAAAAATTAAATATATCATAAATATGTACTTTTAGAGCCAGCTTTGAGTAGCCAGCTATAGCGCCAGACAGATCTGTGGCAGGTTGCAGAAGTTGTCGAGCTTTGTTTAGGTTTAATTTGACAGGTCGTTTTTAATGAAACTGACTTCATAACGAGGGACTTCTCTGTAATATACCCATAGGTGTAATCGTCTGGTTAGAAAATCAACTAAGTCTGCTGCTTCCATCCATCCACAGGCTCCACTGCCAAATAAATTCAAAAAAATTTAATCTATACAGACAGGTCGAAAACAAAAATGTGTAGAACAGTGTGATTTTATGTGAAATATTTTGCTTAAAAGTCACAGCCCATAGACAACATATAGTTTATCACGTTTTATTTCATGAGAACGACACACACACAAAATACGTCTTGAATTTTCAGAAAGGTGCCAAATTTCTTACATGATAAGTCTTCCAGTGCTATGAACAAATTTTACTCCTTTAGTAATATTAACTTGGATTATGGATTTACTTTTCATGAATAATTGCTATTTGGCCAAGATTACTTTATAAGTAATAATACAGTGTACAGGTACATACTAATATTTGTTTTATGTATAACATGCCTGTATATTGGATAAGGATCCCTGTTACACATGCAATAATTCTGCCCTGTTCAGAAAAATATTGCCCCAACTAAGATACAACATGCATTTCGGGATCCAGTCCAATGATTTAGAACCACTGTTGTGCAGTTTGGTTGATCAGGGTAAAAATTATGGCAAAACAAGCTTTTTCATTTTTCGGGAGCCAGTAGGATTAAAATTATGTAAAAAAGTACAATGGGAATGAGTTATTTTACTGTGACCAGATAAAATCATGTGACCAGATAAAATTATGTTAAGGACATCCCAATGGTTAAAAAAAGTGGCATTTTGTTTTGTGGGGGTACATGGTAGGCTATCTGGGCTCCAGGACTATAAGGATGAAAATCCAGTTATAAGTTAAAGAGGTCATTATCAAGGAAGGAATTTAACCGGCATATAGCGAAACCCGTTTATGACAATCTTTTTGACAGTCCTAAAATAGTTGATAAAAGTGGGTTCAAGAAGTAGTGTAAAAATTCATTTTAAAGTCTCCAACCAGAAATTGTAGGTATTACACGATTCCATGGGAAGCAATTGGAAATGTTATCTCATATCAAACCTGATAATTATACAGTCTGATAGTAAGGTGGTAATCACAGCCACAACTGGCCCGAATAAGAGAAACATGCCTGTCCCAACCAGTGCCATGCAACATGATACTCTTCCTCAGTCATTAGTCCTCTCACGAGGGACCACAGGGGCACTAAGCAGGGGTGGGGATTATGTTTTCCATTGGTTTTCCATTGTTTGTCGTGCATTGTGAACAAATTCCGATTTTTCAAGCAGATTATGATGAAAGCCGCCAAGAAATTCGGAGTGACGGCCCTTATGCTTGGCAGAGCAGGCTCGCGGGGTACAAACCTCCCACAAACACAGTGAGAGCCGACCATTTATTGATACACTATGGGGGAGAATACACAGAGCTTTTGCCTTACTCTGCCATGGGAGTGGATGATGATAAAATATAAAATGCTTATTTGATTGGTTGTAAAAAATAAAAATCTCATGTTGGCTATACAAGTAGGTTATACACTAGAATCGCATGTAGGTAGTAAAATGATTAAAATTGGTAAATGGAGATGATCTTTCTTACAAGGTTAAGTTGCTAGCCTTAAGTAATACCAAAAGGTAAGGTACTATCAGGATTAAATTATTAAGTAAGGTACTATCAGGATTAAATTATTATATCCGTCCCTCAGGATATTTATATAAATGAGTATGTCAAGCTGTCTGACTTACCCATGTTTAAAGTTGAAGGAAATTTACAAATAAATGATATTTTCTCGTTCATATCGTGAGAGTTACATCTGCATTTACTTCCATCTGACTGAAACCATAAAGTCTTCGTGGCCCACATATATCGAATAGTTCACAGACGAAGCAGGTCGTCTACACATGTCTAGAAAGATTCCCGGTAACAGGGAGTACGTGATAGTGGAGCAGGCCAGATTCAGAACTGCGTTTCCAAGATTTCTCTGCCAGGATTAGCCTGTCTGATAGTGCACTATTGGCGCAGATTTGAGTCTGTGGTCTGCGGGTGGACCATGATGACTAGACTTATCTTCTAACAATGAGATGGACATTTAGGATATATATCTATATAAATAACATAACAAATAGCGAATAAATTGATTTTCGTTTATAGCCACCATTGGTAGTGTGGTACAGATTAGATTGATACCCTTCAATAGTCTCTTTGAGTGCAATGACTGAGAAGACACAACCATATTTGTTGTTACCAGACTGAGATTGGACAAACCAATTATGTCAATGTTCAATGTCTTAATGCTACAGGGTCTGAAGCTTAGTCAGCTTATATGACCATCTTTCAGAGGCAAACATAATGATAAGATGATAAGGCTAGGAGTCCACATCATGTTACACATTTATCACATGGGTGGGGTCTATTACTTGCCTCAGCATAAACACTGAGTAAAAGGCACCTCCAATTTAACGTTTTATACGATCGACATCCAGCTGGGATGTAGCTCACGAAGAGTGCCCGGGCCTGCGATCGAACCCGAGACCTTCAGGAGAGCTGGCCACGGTGGAACCGGCGTATATCTTAACCATTAAACCACCCAGCTGCTTACATTGCTTTACAATGTCCAGATATGACATTTATTCCAGTTTTTGGAGTCTGTTGTAGACTATTTCAACCCGTCTCTGTCTGTTCTTAATGTTTAGGAGAATTCCTTTGTGTAATTTGCATGCGATTCCATAATAATTGACTCGTTAAATATGACACCTGGATTTTAACTTTGTATGTTTGGTTTGATGGTACCATTACTTTACAAAGTCGCTGTGGGTAATTTTTGTTGCTAAACAACTCATCTACAACAATACTTCCTTGTGCGATGATTGAATGTTATAAACTTGGTAACTCAGGTATGATTAGTAGACTACAGTCCACCCTCGTTTTTCCATAGCTCCTAGATACTGTGTAGATATATGACGCCACAGGTCACTTATGGACATATTTACTGATCACTTATTTCATGTATATAGAACATAAAATTAAAATTTATAATATTTTTTTGGTGTATTTGCTCTGCAGAAAATTCGACCCAATTACGTAATTGTTTAATTTTCCCGAACTGCAGCTACTGTGCAGGGTCAGAAAGGTTATTTTAGAACATCTGTGGCACTCTTTGTAAACATATGCTGGCTTAATGTTAATGGCTTGAAAGAAGAGGATTTCATGGAATCTACCAAGTTAAGGACAATGAGTATGTGTAAGAGGAGAAGAGCAAAATGGGCAGTTCAGATGACCACTGGTCAGTGATGTTTCGCCTTGTTCACATACATCAAATGCTACAAAGTGCCTGCCAACCTACGACTTTCCCCCGGCCTAATCAATGAGCTTTGGCAGCGTATCTCTATTCAGGGTGAATTTTATTTTCAATTGCCCCAGGCCAGACAATTTACCCTCCCCATTTCATCGTAGCTACCCCATGCATTGATGACCAACTGTTATTGTGCAGTCCCGTTCCAAGGCTCAATGGCCATGGGGCTGGTTTCAAGGTAATAGCATCATGGACACAACTGGAGCTACTAAATGCCATTAAAGTGACACAGGAAAAACTCTCTCTCACTCTAATGATGTTTTCCCACTCTAGGTACACAATAAGATCGCCATAAGTTGCCAAATGAATTTGCACATCATGACGAAAGGTGATCACGCATCATTATATTCACACGCTAACTTATAACTATAGACGATATGCATTTTTTTTTCATTACTTATTTATTTTTTAGGAGCACAGATTTGTATAAATTCCAACTAAATGTTCATTTGTATAATATGTCACATTTCTGTTTTAACTTTAATTAATACACATAATAAATATGCAGTACAGTACAGGTATTTTTGCGACAAGATGACAGAGACATAATTTGGGTTAAATAATATAGTACAGGTATATCTCCCACTCAAATATATAAAATAACTATAACTAATAATAGGTAAAGTTGTCATTTCATGAGTAAGAGTATTTATTTCTTTGATTGGAAAGCTTAATGTGTGAATAGATTTGCCGTAAATTATGGTGAAGCAGACAATGCACCCTCCTGTTTTTAGAGTTGTATTTTAACTCATGATCTAATATGCAGCCAATAGACAAGCACTTTTACAAACGTCTGCCAAAGGAAAAGACAAAAACATGTGTTCTGTGGTGCAGCTATTCTATAAGTACAGTGACAGCAATACTAGCAACAACATTGGCACCAACAATGACAGTGACTGAATGAAAATCTACAACCCTGGAATTTATTCATTAACTGAAGGCGTCTCCCATATTGTGTCGGTTTGACATACAATCTGAAAGTTTTCATAGCATCCGTGTATATATATTCATGGAATAATGCATTTGTAGATGCAGTGGGTGTCTCCAGCATTAAGTGAAGGGGCTCGCAGGCAGCACCACCAAGCCACGGCTGCCAAGCAGATAGAGGGCTGGAGGCTATGCTAATTCGCGTCACTTTTTAATAGGTCTTTTGGAAAGTCCTGAACGAGTTCAGCAAATACCAGTGGGCACTATGTGTTGCCCGTCTTTCACATTGACTGGCTGATAATGGGATCTCATTGTTTCTGAATCACGCTCATTACATATCACCTTCGGCTGTTGCAGTCTATTGAGTGCCCTCCTGCCAAACAAATAGACTATAAAAAAGAAACAAGGTCCACAGCTAGAGTCAAGCTCATCGCTCAAATCTTTGGCTCGTCCTTTAGCCTTGTGTAATTCAGCTTGTCACAAAAGGCGGACTGCTCCATCAGATAAGCAAGCTGACAAGCCCTCAAGATCCCTATCAGGCCACCATCTTCCCCATACAAATTAAACATATGTAAGTTTGACGGAGCTCAGGGTCGCTCCTCTGTAACACATACCGCTATTCTCTCGCACCAGCCTGAGCGAGTAAATTCAGACCGAGTTAATTTCCCCAGATCAGATAAGCAAACAATTGCCACCCGTTCTCTCCAAAGGCCCTTTCGGTGTCGCCATGGTTTCCCCACACTCATATGTTATTTCCAATACAGGATGGCAGGCCTAGCGCTGTAAGCATGAAAAACAGGTTGATTTCATGTCCATCACTGTCATTCATTTTATCTTATCACAGATCCAACGCCTATAGGGTTCAGTCCTCTTCTCGACTGTTCCTACTGTTTTTTTCACCTCCGTTTATTTATCCAATTTTGCGTTTGTAGACACTTTTTCATTCTTTAGATTTTGAACTTCGAAGGGAAAAACACATTTAGTGTATCAACAGCAACCATTGTCAGCCACATGTTGAATGCTTCGGTGGCAGTGTTACACATCGGGTGGTATTTGGTTTTCATTAAAAGAACATGGCATCCCTGATGGGGGCTAAAAGGTCCTTGTAAAATATAGCACTAGAAATGAATGACTATTGAGGTAAAATAATGATTAGTGAGGTAAAGTAATGCATAGGAAATAAATATTCATAATAAATGAATTCTCACTACCCCTCCCTCAAACCATTAGAGCTACCAATCCAATCATTTCTACACCCCCTCGTCAATTATATTGCCGCACGCGTGTAAATTCCGTGCGCATCTTTTCAAGTGAGCATCAGAGGGCGCTGTCAGTGGGGTGGTAGATGGCGCTGCTTGTCAAAATGTGTGTTCTAAACCCACAGGGGCAATGAAGCAGGGTGGTGCCGGGAAATAAATAGAAGAATTGGATGGGAGGGGGCCACCCTATTCCTACCTGTCAAGGCCGCCGCATATGACACCCATGATCAGGCTATTGTCAAGGGCATTGGAGTTAATTTCGCCATCAACATGAGTTGGCGCAAGGCATTGTGGGTAGTGTGGGGTCGTCAAAAGGCCTAATCAAGCGAGCGGTGGGAGGGCGGTCGGTGGGTCATTGGCACTTGAGTGGCGCAACAGGACATCCCCAGATTGATGTGGCCGCAGTCCTGCATCTGATGAAAACCCACATATGCGATGGAAGGACTCATCAGCAGTTACCCTCCTGTCATCCACTCACATTTTGTCTGTGAATGTCCATTTAAGAGCCCCCTGCCTGTCTGTTTATCTCGCCTCTTAGATGCTCACAGCGACCCTCTGATTCAAGGTTGTGCGGACTGACGTTACACTCACCTTATGTCCTTTCAACTGTCACACTTATCTGATTGAATTTCTTTATCTCTCCCTCTAAATACTCTTCTCATTACTTTTTCACATTGTGTCTATCGTAACTAAATTCCAAAGAAAATCTGATCAGGTAGAGAGAAAAAATACTGCACCAAAAAGGTGTGGGCGAATTTCAGTTTCACAATGGTCAATGTATAGCTGCTGAGATTTAAAAAAAAAACACACCTCCGAGTGCAAAGGACTAGAATATTAAAGCAAGAACAAATTACACAAAGTTGTGTGGCCCTGGAGGTCAAACAAACTATAATATCATGTTTTATGTATAAAGACCCCCGCTACTTTTAATAATTACACTGTCCCTGACACTTTGGTATATGAGCCACAATTAATGGATGGAAGGAGTGTCCATTGCATCAAATGAAGGCCACAATATTCTCCAAATATTAGAAGTGTAGATAAAAGGCAAGATAAGCGAACCAGAGACGGTGGTTTCCTCCTACCATTGACTGTAGGATTGCTAGAGGTCGGCCAGTCAATATTCCATCCATAAGTTGAACCGTGCATTACCAGTGTTTGTGTGTTCACTGGGGAAATCAAAGGAGGCCGCTGAGAGATCTACACTTGCAAGTTGTGTGGTCTGATCTGACTGACTCGATATTGTAATCAGATCGGAGCGCCCCTCAGCGAGCCCTTCCATGGACTCCCCTAGTATGAGCATTTTAGAGGTATTTAACTAATAACACATTCAATTTACAGTGGCTGTGTGAGGCATTATTGCAGCCATGTAATCCAAGCCATGGGGTTCGGCTAGTCGCATAAATCATTTCGAGTTTCCTTCTTATCCGCGCCGATAGGTACAAATTACAAAGCGGAGAGCTGAGAGCGGAGACTGCAACAATATGAGGGAACTCATTTGAGGCAAGGACTAGAGGGCTGTGGCTAGTTCAGGCTTCTGGATCCTGTTTCAAGTTCAAAGAGACTCAAGGGGCAAGGGTGAGGCTAGGAATGCCCCTCACTAACTTTTAAGTCCTGGTTACATCACCAACTCCCCTCACTCCTTGACACCTGAGCCAAGGTGCACCATAACAGTAGATTTCAATTTGCCATGACAACAGTAAAATATTTTCAATTTGCACAATCTGTAATTATATTAGATCGTTTTTCACAGGCAGCCTTGGAGTTAATGCATCAAACATTTTTTTCTTAACTTTTGCTGCAAATGATCCCTATGATGCCAGCTCGGGACTTATCTGAAACTCCTGAGCAGTGCTCATTTTAAAAGATCAGTCCTGCTGCATTAAAGGTGCAATTAAAAAAAGATCCAGACTTACTGGTAATTGTATCCGACCATGCAATTAATAGCCTATGTCTGTGAGGTTGACATCTCTGGGAAAAACTTTCAGCTGAGCAGTTATGTGCGCGAGTTACCCAATGAGTTACCCTGCGGATGTCACTGAATGTGTAATGTGTCACCGCGGATGGTACCACTTTCTCCGCTGCCTCTAATTAGGAAAAACAAAACAAACCAGACCTTGTCATTACAAACTGACTGCACTCCAAAATGTCAATTATGACCTGCTTAATTGGCGACGTATTTCAAGGAGTTTGTTGTTAATTAAATAAACATTGCTTACAGCGTCTGCACTTAACAAAAAATACAATGAATCATACGCTAAACTCTATTCTATATGGACACCAACTTCTCTAAAAAATACTGGAATTACTAGCCATAGACTATTCTATTCTTTTATATTCTTTCTATTATATTCTACAGAGAGCAAATTCTCACATAAATCAAAAATGCTAGAACTGCTCATACAGAAAAAGAAAACTTCTGTCCTATTTTAGTCTTACTGTCTATTAGTAGTAGGTATTAAAAAAATTAAAAATATTATATTCTGTTCTATTCTATTCTAAAATGCTTCCCATTCTATTCTATTCTATTCTATTCAAGGGAAAAAAAAGCCAGTTGACTTACGTGATTTACCTTTGTTCTTCTCGGTATTAGATCAATTCAATAAATAAATTAAACAAAGAAGAAATCTAATCAGCTTATAGTTGCAGACTAACGAAGGGAGTTGCGTAACAGTTAATTGCTGTCTGATCAGCCAGTCAAAACAAAGTAAAAACAGCAGAACTTCGGAGTTCAATGAACTCCTGTGTTACAATTAGCATCACATTTTCAACGTTGGAAGGTGTACTATTTCATTATAAAATCGCAAAAACGGCATACAGAACGGTAAGCAGCCAATTGTTTATTTGCAGCCACGATAAAGTGACATTGAATTAGCTCAATGTGAGTTGCACTGTGAGAGACATTTAAAATAATTACACAGTTGGGGCGGTTCCATCAAATGATAAGAAATAAAGCATTTTCTTTTTCTGCGAATCTATTTTTCAATGGTTTAGATTGATGCCTGAAGATCCATTTGTAGATTTCTATGGAGCAGCAGCAAAGTTCAACGACCGGTTTAAAAATAATTCTGACTGTAAATTCTTGATCTAATTAAAAAAAAGAAATATTTTGCAATGCCTCAACAAAGTGTAACCCTAGCTTAGGGACCACCCTGGGTCTTGTACGTGCGATGATATCTTCAATTTACTGCACCAGAACGTTCCTAGTCTTATCATAAGATACATCGCGCCATAAAAAGCCTGAAAGATGGTGGCAACTAATTCGTCGCATTCAAATTTACAGATAAATAAATAAATATAAAGATTCATTTCAAATGAAAGTACGGGTAAAAGAGAAACTGAATATAATGCGATAAATGAACTTAATAAAATTTTCATTAGACTATGCACTTTCAGAGACAGATTGATCAATTAATGAATGAAGTTCAAAGATAAAATGCAGATAAATGAATTTGTAAAATAAGATAAGTTTGTATTAGACATCCCCAGACAGAATTTGGAAACTGATGACACATTTCTTTTTTTGTTTTACCAGACAGATTTTGGAGACATTGAATATTATAGCATCTGTTTGGTTTATTATGTCATAGTTTGATAAGGGAATGGAGAACAATAATAATGGATTAATTTCAGGATCAGTGATCAGCGTGACACCTGGTGGTAAAAGTGAGAAGCAGATTTTGTTAAGGCCGTGTAACTTTCGCGCAAATATAAGACGATTATCCGCATCATTTGGCAGATATCCAAATAAATAATGACAGTTAATCATCCTAAACATCTTAGCCTTTAATCCTCGAGTCATTTCGTAGCATTTCATCGCTTCACTGGACAAGCAACGTGTCAACAGACTGATGACAACGTTGCCGTCACTTCGACGCTGCGAGATGACGTCCAAACATCTGTCATGACGCCAAAACGTCATCAGTGGCGCTGCGTTCAATCTAATGAAATTTTGAATTGTTATATGAATTAGATAGAGATAGAACCATAAGCTTTAACTTCCACAAAATGAGTTAGATCTTTGTCAACTAATTTTAAATGCATATTCTATTCGAGACATATATTTATACTATCTTTGTCCAATAATCTACTGTTTAGTGCTTTCATAAATTTTCGAGACAGATTCGCAGATGATGTACACAGATATATTAAGAGTTATAGAAACATGTCCAACTGTTTTGGAAACGGGTTGAAATACCAATGTTAAGTTCATAAATCTCAGAGGAAGGCAAGACAAATGAAAGTCACATTGGCCAGATTTTATCAGCATGACCAACAGACTGTTTTTTTGTTGGTCGTATTATAAAATAACACTTGAGCAGCTTGGCTCAATGCCGCAAAACACTCGCCATTGATCCTGCTTGACGCAAAAGCAAATTTCCATGGTAATAAAAAAGGATTCTTGACTCTTGAAACGACAGCCTTCGTCTTTATCTCTCATCATCTCCAACCTGGGTGCATAATGTCGATTTGTAAGGCCTCTGGACTCCATTGTAAGTTCAAAACATTTGAGGAATGAAATATTAGAGAGATCAGGTAGTGTGAAGAGATGGTAACGATAGTCGAGGGACAAATTGCAAATGCCTGGCAAGGAGAAGGCTCAGGCAGCTAGGATTTCTGCACACAGTCACATGAGATGTTGCGTTGCAACAGAAAACACTAGCTCACTGATCTCTCAGATAGACTTTGTTGATGTCTGCCAACAAATAAGATCACGGAGGTCAGTCATGACACTAAACGGGACCTCCCATCTCACATAAGGCAACATAAGTTCAATTTAAAAGTTTTATAAGAATATAAACCATCTGTGGAAGGTCTTTAAGAAAATATGTTAAAATTTGAATAGGTTTGTCAAGCAAGGGATCTAATTAAGGCGTATGTTTTTTGAATGACATAAAAATAGGCACTGGAAAAAAAACCATCAATATTTCAGAACGATCAGTCACTGCTTTAAATTGGGAATACAAAATGTGGCCTTGTATGGCTAGCATTAGCTTAAAGAAGCACTGACTTGGAATTTCTTAAAGTATCCCAACGACATCCTAAAAGTGAGTTGCACCTGGCTGTCTTGGGATAAAGCCAGAGATGAAATCAGGGCGATTACCACCAAAGTTGCGCACCAAGGGGCCATATCAACCAATCAGTTCAGAGTATCATCACCTCTGTTCCATTGTGGGACATGGGCGTCCTGCTGGGCTAATACGGAATCGGCTCTAATTAATGGGAGTTTTGGCTTACAGGTTTATTCAACTGGTTTTGTATACAGATATCAGGAGGTGAAATCCACCCCACTGAATACCTGGGACCCTTGGTGGCTGTCCAACTCTGGCGCTGATTATCACACCCTAAAACAACACCAGGGCAGGAAAAAGGGGTGCGGGTTAGGGCCAGAATGTGCAAGGGTTGCCAGCAAGTTGGGCCCCACCAGGCTCCCTATGGCTACAAGTCCCACCTCTGGCTATCCGTCTGTGATGGATATGGACACCCCCTGTCAACCAGAACAGACCATTGTGCAGCCTCGTTTTGTGTCATCTGTCCAGACAATGGGAGGACACCGGAGCAGCCAGCACTGGTAGAAAAGGACGGGGCAATCACCCTGCCAGAGCACAGCCCCTGCTAGTTCTTTGTCCGCCCATCTGCTTGCCAAATAGTCGTCCGTTTCAACACGCATTAATGTTACAAATGAGAGCTGCACTATTTGCAGAAGTAACTGTTGGTTGTCCATACAACTAAGAAAACATACCGTAACAGCCGAAAACGACCATTGCATTTCTTCTACCATGAAGCATTTCTTTCATACTTCTATACATGAGATCAGTTCTAACTAGATAAATGTAGATAATAAAATGAAATATTGTTCATATATATGAGGTTAAGTGAGTTGATTCATAGTAATATTTAAAATACCTAATAGTGTTGGCAATTTATACGGAGATATAGTTATGAGGCTGCACAACCCCTTTAGGTCCATAGACAAAATATGAAAGACATGGCCTGGAGCGAAGTGTCCCCATTGCAAAAGGCCAGGAATAAAATACTCATCAGGGTGAAATGGAACACCCCAGGGTGACAATGGCTTTCACCTGCAATCAAGGCATCTGTGCAATACATCAAAGTTGGCCCTTTTTGTTCCTGATGTTCAAATTATCTTCAGATGTGCCCAGAAATAAATGCCCAAGGAGTTTTATGGACGGCTTCATTCAAAGGAAGCTGAGACTTCATCAAAACACATTTTTGCTCAAGTTAACAGGATTGAGTCTAATTAAAAGTTAACTTTTCCATCGAGTCAAAAGAGACCGAAAGTCATTATCTGGTCATCCATCTCCCTATCAACAGACATATACTTGATGGGCCTAATTTAGGTTCGTTGCTAAGAAATTCTAGGTACATTGCAATTATAATATAGGCAAACCAAATCATGCACGAGAAACAGTCTGAAGATGAATATTGGTTGTTTTCATAAAGATTTAAAGGACAACTCTTCTCACAAGACTACCTTGATAACTCTGCATTTCTTCAATATAGATGTCATATTTTATTAGACGTACAAATGCGAATTTATAAACTTTTGTAATATGGAATAACTGTATTAGGCCTACATCATGCTATACGTTAAAAGCTTGGGAAAAAAAAGTTTTATTGCAAAAATATGCGGAATAAGGAAATACAGTAAATTGGGAAGTGGACTTAAATTACATGACGAGTTTCACAAGTTTAATTATTCACATGACCAATTGCAAGAGGCAGATGGTGGTGGTGGTGGATTAGGGCTTTACGTCCTGTATTTCTGCACCTGATGGGCTAATTAGGACAGGTAGGGAGCATGGCAATGAGACGAAGGATTAAACAGCCCTCCAACTTCGGCTCGACCGGGAATTGAACCCTGGACCCAGTTGTTGGAAGCCAAGCACGTGCAAGAGGCAGACATAATGATGAAGTGGTGAGGGTAGCCTGAGTGGTTGGGTAGCCTGACAGCAGTCCTGTCATTTTTCGTGGTATTTCCCAGGAGGTTGAATAAATATTTTCTGGACAGTATACAGGCCAACTATCACCATTTTAAATAATTGAAAATGAGTAATTATGTTTTAGCAGCGATGACTTAGTCATTCAGTGATAACATGAAAAAAAATGTAAGAAGCAGAAGTTGATATTGCCGATTCACTGCATGAAAATGATGATTGGGGGAAAATATCAGCATGTCAAGATTAGTAATAGTGTGTGCACTCATTATTTTTCAGTATAAAATAGATTAAGGTAGGTAGAAAGGCTGTGAAACCGCATGCACATATAATCCCACGAAAAAATATAAAGACTGCAGCATGGCCCTCCTTTTGCGAACTCGGACGCAAATGAGGGCCATGCTTGCTTGGCTAGTGGGTGGGTGGGTGGATTAGGGCTTTATGTCCTGTATTTCTGCACTTGATAGGTCAGTAGCCTGTCAAAACTGACTTAGCTCAGTAACTAGAGTTCTATAATCAGCTGTGATGGTTGCCAAATAATAAGCAATGAGTAATATTGGGTCTCTGCAGACTTTGTATGCACATATCACCAACCTATCTACAACGATCTGAAGTAAGAGGTTTTAAACCTGTGTTCAGCACACTACATTACATTTAAAAAGTGAATTCTAGCCACAATTGTGACTTTCAATAGATTTGAATAATTGGACCAGTGCTCACAATGCCTTCGAACAGGAGCGTTTCCTGTTTCTTAATTGAACTGAATTGTCACATCTGTTATCTAAGAGATCATGGAATCACTGTGAAAGTCTGTTTGATTAATGACATAATCGATTGAACACTGACAAGAAAATACATTTTAATTTAATTGACTATCACATTCTCAGTAGATGCCAGTTGCATTATATCATGCAGAGACAGAAAAAGGTTTCTTTGCCTAACATTTAGGACACGATGGAACACAACCCTTATTATTATGTGCATGTATTTCAATTTCAGCACAAATTTCGCACACATTTTGATCATGTCAATTCTAAAATACACGCAAATGTATATCATAATTACTCTTAAATAGAATTAAATCAGTGTCCTTCAGTGACAGAGACCAGTGAAGGGCGCTGATTCATCCGCAGCCATGTTTGTCGATGGGGCTTGAAAGGAACACCCCTTTAGTCAGAAAGGCAAACAAATTTTTGTGAGAAGTCAGTGCGTTAAAATGACATTTTCTGCCCTCTTGAGTTTGTAAGCACCTGCGAAACACTGTGCTGTATGGAAGGGTAGGACTGGAAGCTGGGGTTAACAAGATACCCTGACATGGAGCCTGTAACTTTGCCCCCTCCCCCATTATCCCCCTATATGCACCCATTCTGGCCCAGCCCCTGGGGGCATGTCTGCATGGAATATTCAAAGCAGATTTTGATGAAAAATTAGTTTTGATGAAAAACTTGGTGGGATTCACTGGGCCACCTGCCTCATCAGGGACATATATGGGATGATGGGACCCCTTCGTGAGAGATGCAAAAACCCACATGGGACACCCGATATTGAGCAGATATCCCAGCCAAAAGGGCCACCATTTATCATTCTACCCTTTACAAAGGACTCCGGGTCCATTACACCTATTCTGAATGGCAGTTATCAACTAAACAACGAAGTGGCTGAAGGGCGAGAATGAAGTCATGTCAAATCACTGCAACTGAACTCCCTAACAATACATAAGTTATTATTGTTTTATGGCATCCTGGAAAAGAACACTTCACACAAAGGTTGTTGAAATGACTGGACAGCAGTTACATATGGTACCAAATTACTAAGAGGGACACAGGTACCACCATGCCTAGAATTACGTTGAGAATTCACTATTTCTAAGTTATTCAGATAAACGCAGAGGTGGTCTTTTAATGTAACATTATTACAAGAGAAGTTTTTCGCATGAAGAAATGAAAATGTCTGTAAGAATTTTGAGAATCCTTGCAGACAGAGCAGACATATTAAGCCGCAACTGTTTGGTGTTTTGTGAAGAACTGAAGAGAAAGGGGGCAGTGAAGGGTGCAGATGACGAGCAGGGGGTGACACCAGCATCTCAAGTTACCCCACCGGCGGCTATGGGCCAGCAATGGGGCAGCAAAGGGGCCAGCAAGGATTAAAGTCAATGAGTCAATTAATGGGGCAAATTACGACCAACTGCTAGCATACTGCTTGGGCTTGCTTGATGTGGCTTGAGCCAGGCAGACCCAGTGGCAGCTTAGCTCCACTTCCATACATTGGGCCACAACAACAGATCTGAGATGAAGGCTAGCCGCCCTGCCTGAGACCTCAGAGCCGTGAAAATGAATGGTTTGGCTGCCATTGTGAGTGGGCCCCAGAAGTTAGAGTGGAAGGACAGCTTTCACTGCTCATGAACATCATGACCGGCACTTGATACCTGCAGCGAGTCAATTGAAGTCGAGATGAAAGCTCTGTCAGCTCATTCGTCTTCCCCACATGTGTGCTCTCCATAAAACATATTACATAATTCACCCCCTAACATATCCCAGCCAAAGAATATCCAACGCCTGTTTCTTCTCCTTTATAGCAGGCTGTTTTGTGTGTAATTCCGAGACACGAGACAGTTAAATGTGCGTTAAAAAAAGAAGAAAAAAAGTTGACAAACAGTTTAGAAGTTCTGGCAACTCACCTGATACATTTAGTTTGAATGATATATGAATACTCTTTGTTCCTCCACAAGTATTCTACACATAGAATGATACAAAAATACCAATTAGTATTTTTCCCAGATGAATTTGTCAATGGATGTGAGCCGAAGGTTGATGTGATATATTATAAAGTAAATTTATACAAATGATTTTTTTTTTAAATAACAAAATGAAAACTCATTTTATAATTATGTCTTTGGTGCAGCTTGCAGTCATCTGGGTGGCCTTATGATTAAGGTATTGGGCAGCTCCCTCGACGGTCCTGGGTATAAATCCGGTCTACGCATTAGACTATTGTTTGTTTGCGTTTGACTAGACTGGTGGGCCTTGAACTTCGTGCATACGCTGGGTTGAATGTGACATCATACAGACCCCCTACCATATCATTTGATTATTATGTCTGCCTCTAACACTGTGTATAAAAGCTAAGCTTCAATCAGTCAACATCAGTATAGCCTTCGCAAAATTATGAGACACTGTTCATAAACGTCAACTTATGGTGAATTTCCTCCTTTTGAATTTTTAGGTTATGAAACATTTAATAAAAATACACTATTGAATTCATTCCAATATTTTTATTGTTTTTATACTTTGTATGAAATTTAATGTTGGAGTTCATGATAGAAACAAACATCGATCTATGATTGTTGTGTTGATTTGTGTCATAACCATTGTGTATTTAACTATTTGTCTTTGTTACCTGAGCTATAAAAAGTCCTTCACATTTCACTAAACACATAAACCTGCAAGAATGTGGCTAATTCGTGTAATCAATCAGCTTGGCCTCTTAAAATAACTGGACGGCGTGGTATGCCTCAGGTCAGGGTGCATTATAAGGGCGATTTTATCGATGTTTTCTTGACCCGCCTTTTCCAGCCTACGATAATGATCTGCTTTTGTTAAGGGTCCACTCTCATCAGTAGATAAGTCGACGATTGTCATTTGCCATTGTTGCGGATGTAATGGGCGTCACCTAGCGGTTAATGACGTAACTACAGCGTTGTAGAGGATACTGCACGTCATCTTACAAACGCGTGCTTGCTTATACAATCCCACACAAAGCAAGGTGGGATCAGGCACACAATGAAGTCTGAGGCATCTTCCACTGTGAATGCCATATGTCATAGGGACAAGGGAACCTCAGATTTTTCTCCAACGTCAGGTCTTCAAGCACTGGTGGCCTTCTCCTTTCACAATGGGCCAGTCTGTGCAGAGAGCAGCAAAAAGGTGGCACTGGGATGGAAACGTTCAAATGAGTTTGGTCAATTCGGGATATCATGTTATTTGGCCAAATAATGCCAAAAATAAAGTGGCGAGGCGAGATGGGCAGTCTATCAATGCGAGAAGACATTTGTGTGTACGTCAAAGGGCCAGCCATTCACCTGGGGCCAGTGTATCATTTTGCAAAGGCAGTGGGTGATTGTTGTCGGGGACTTGAATGACACAACTATCAAGGGTTCGCCAGCTCTGCTGTGACCGGAGACCAGCGGGGGTCTGATACCTTACCCCAGAGTGGAGGGCTCACTTCCTAGCCCCTAGCCACAGACCTCACGAACCCTCTCCCGAAACATATGTCACCAAAACTGGCCCCCGCAGAGGCTACAAGGAGCCACCAAGTGGCCGCTGGCCCAAGTGTTGATACACATGACGTTTTACTTTATCCAAAGAAAGGATAAAAGAAAAGATTAAAGAAAAACAGCCGAATTAAACAGAATGACCATTACATCTTTAAGTTCCAGTGTTTTCGAATGAACACTGGCAGATGGAGAATTTAACAAAAACACAGTTTCCAAAAATGCTATATAAAAAAATGTGAATTTATTCAGATTTATCAATCTGAACACCAAGACATTCTTAACATTTTTTTACATCATATACCATACCTGTATGGGAAAATATTTGTGACATGCAACAATGGCTTAATAAGCATATTATTGTGATAAAATTCAAAAATATTCGCCAGCAAGTCATTTGAATAACAACAGAGAGGCCTCCATGTTGTAATTATGACTTCAAAACTTTTAAAATGCACATGTTACACTATAAAGCAGAATGTTCAATGCCTTCTGTAACAGGCGAATCCAATAAAATTAACGATACATCATTTTTCATTCGTGCAAAAATAAGAGTGCTCCGCTCAGGAGGCACACAGTTGGTCACAGCTAAATTACAGAGGTATGTATGAGAATGACAATACTTGGGGGAAATTTATCCTCAGCCGTTACAGTCGAGGGCTGCTGGGGAGCAAATTACAGAAAAGTTTAAAGCGAATGACAGACGAAATGTGGTGGTGGCAATTTATTGTTGAAAATTTAATGAATTATAAACGGCGTTTTCTGAGAGGTAATGCTCAACAAAGCACTTAATGAGCATGTATGAGTCTGGGGGGACTTGAATACCAGCAAGGCTTCAAAGGCCTCCTGTGACATATGGTTGGGCAATGCTAACTGCTCTGTGGTATATCCCTTGAATCAAGTTGAATGCAGACAAGGCTGTTGTGTAGCTTATGAGCTCGTCTGCATCCAGCTGCAGGGGGCAGGAATCCAAGGCATTTGGATCAACAAAGAGCAGCTCATTTCTGATCCTGTCATTATCTCTGCGAGGGGCGTCCTCCTTGACGCGCGGCCGGTGGTCGCGGGGCGGGCCGGGACGTCGTCTGTTGCGCCAACGGCCTCCAGTGAGACACTCCGCCAACACTTGTGCCATGCAGGCTGCAGCCTACAAAGGTTTTGTTGAGCCGTCTGTGAACTACAAGAACTTTTAAATGATTACTTTTTATGTCACTTCTTTTTTTCCCAATAGCTTTAATATTAAAGTATAAATTATATTTTGACTGAAGAAATTCACCATATTCTCGTGGACAGTGAAAGAATGCAATTACGTATGAACATTTTATACACGAAAAATAGACAGGAAGAAAGTAGGAATTACAAAGAAATAACCGAAGATAGAAAGAAAGCAAGACAGAAAGTAAGAAAAAGAACGAAAAAGGCACACATAAACAATTTTTGGCGTATGATTCACTTTATAACTAAGCAAAAAGACCAATATATGTTTATAATATATATTACCACAACTTATACCTACCACCTACCACATGAAATTAATAAATGCAACATTTTAATCTCACCAACTCCCGAATGGTCTATTGGTCAGACCACTGCCCTGCTGAATTTTGCCAACACGAGTTCTGATCAATACATGGACGAAACTTCTAAATTAAATTTTTATGCAACGGAGTTCCAAACTCAACAAAAAACACATACAGTGGGTTGCGAAAGTATTCAACCTCCTCGAGTTTTCAGGCAGATGTTCATGTCAGCTATAATTCTATACAGGACAAAATAGCACAAGCAATCACCACAACCTTTTTTTATGGAGGTGAAATTAATTTACACTATTTTGTAAATTTTCAAACCACTTTGCAACTGTTATGTAATGTTACCTGTCCACATATGAACTCAGACACGACATTTTAGAGTAGGGGCATGACATCATGAATAATTGCATTGTTGCACTAGATTTTCAGATTTCCTTTGAGTATATAAAATGTATAGACTGGCTGGCTGGCTGAAAATATGAGGGAATTTAGTGGAGCATCAAATTACATCTTTTTCATAAGCCAATCTTTAGTTATTGTACTTAATCAATAATTAGCCAATGAACAAACAAAAGTGAAATTTTCCAAACAGACACCCAAATATTACTTTTAAATAAAGTGCCAATGATATTGCAATTTTTACTTTGGAGTTTGGACTATCCTTACCTAGAATAACGTGTATAATTTCGCACATGCACAGGTTATGTAAAATTACATTAACAGTTGCAAAGGAGCTTTTAAAGGTGCAAAATATGGTAAATTATCACCTCAAAGATTTGTGGTCAAAATATAAAAAAGATAATTGTTATGTTTTCACTTTCCATTTTTGTCCTGAGTAGAATTACAGTTGACATATTTACATGCAAACTTGACAAGAGGATGAATACTTTTTCAAAGCATTACCACTGATGAGGACAAACGCATTTTAATTCAAGTTTTAAATTATGTCAAACATCAGGAGTGGTGTTACCTATATTTTCCCAAATGGAGACACCTTGGCCCGAATAGAAAAACCAGACAATTGTTCAATAAGTTGAGAAAGTAAGAAATGCAAGCATTCTACATATAGGCACTGTACAGTTTTATTGTAGAACTCAAAACTCAGAATTTTTAATTTGAAGACACAAGTCTCCAGGAGGATCCCTCTAAGACTAATGAGAAGTCGCTATCGAGGGCTCCCGCTTGATGAAATTTTACATCAATATTGCAACTTAAAGTTAAAAAAAGCCTTAAATGATGACTGAAAGATATTGTAGTGTCATTTATTTAAAGATAAATTGTTGTGGTAAAATGTTGGTTAAATTTGGAATGTAATTATGAATTTTTGTGGTAAAATAAAATATATAAAATTCCATTAGGAATATTGTAATTTTGACACTTTCCAAAATGTAGGGTTTTTTTTAGTTTTAATCAACCACTTTTAAAAAAAATTAAAAAAGAAAGTTCAGTCTGCTCAAGCCAACCTTCATGGCATAGTTTTGATAATAAGTGAGAAAACGACAAATGGAGACCAAGAAAATATCAAAGATATTACAGAAAAAAGAAAAAAAAGGCGCGAAGAATTAATTTCAACTGCTCCCTATAGGCGGTCGCGACACATTTCCTCTTATTAGAGATTTTTCTATATAACGTTATAAGAAATTGTCTCCGTCAACTTAGTTCACATGACTGCATAATTGCAGGGTTTCCTTCTTAGAGTCTGATATGAAATTAAACGGCAATGTTGCTGTCTGTGGTCAATACGGTCCCAAGTAACCAGATAGGGCGCAATAAGAGGGTGGAGAGAGGCACCCTGTAATTTTGCTGGGGCGTCAACTCTCGCCTTGTGCTATGCCAAGTCTTATAATCGTTTAATTCGCAAAGCAGTTTGTTTGCAAATGAAATGGACTGCATAAAAGGTTCATTAAAGAGTGCTAATCACATTCTTTGAAGTGGACAGTGGTCAGTGATGGAAGGGGCGGCATGATGACCACCCTCACCTGGCCAGTGGACAGCTCCCTGGCCCCTGGCCCTCTGCTACGCATATTTAATGGGCGTCCAGCAAGCCGTTTGTCTTTGGAGGTGACCACAGCTTGACCACTGTCCCTCTGTAAGTGATCATTTGACAGGGACCTCCCGTTGCTTCTACTGTACGTTGCATGTCCCCAACACCAGCCTGACACCAGACCCACCTGCCCACCCACTTCAGTCGCCATTCTACCACTTCACAAATAAATATTCATACGCAATTCTACTCAAATATTCAAAGGCGTTGATTGATTAGATCAATCCATTTCAAGATACACCCCAAATCTCACTTATCTTAAATTGGTTACAACAGTTAAATATTTTATCAGTGGCTGACACTGTTTGTTTTATTTGTGCCCGCATAGTTGTAATTCTTTCCCAAGCATCGAATTAATGGAGACAAATATATATGCATGGGTTAAATCAAGAATTATTTCAGGCCCAGCATAACATCACTGGAATAGTTGTTCTGAGCAACAATTCCAGTGACATTGCCCTATTCTTGTACTTCCAGTTCATCACAATTGACGTGAAAAATCACATTATCGCACTGATAATATTCTTGGTTCTTTTCTTCTCACTTTGAATGCAAATAAAGCTAGGACAAAATTTAACAATTTACCAAAATTTATTAGGAAAATATTATCCAACGGATTTCATTTGGCTATAATACAGGTGTGAACAAGATACAAAATAATATATGTACAGCAAAAATGTAAGTGGAGATGAAGGAAAGTAATTTTCAAGTGTCTATGACTGTCAATAATAAATTTACTCCCTCAATAAAGACATGATAGCATATTTCTTAGAACATTTGCTCATTAAAACATGAGATATGCGCAGCCGGGAAGGCAAGTTTTAACAATTTTACAAGCAACATACATGGAATTCAATACCATGCCAATCATGCAGTTTATAACCAATTATACAAGTGATGATTATAATAGTCCTTACAGTTCGTGGATCATCATGACTTGAAGAGTGCATGGTCAGGCTTTGGTGCCAAGTGGCAGTAGAGGCAGCTGCAGGGAGAGGATGGAGAGGACCAGAGGGATGCAGAGGGCAGATGGAGAGGAGCAGGAAATCCTTCAGGGGTTGAGTGGTGGACAGGGGGATGGGGATGAGCATGGTGGCCGGGCAAAATGGGCACCGGGTGCAAAGGAGGCAGTGGAGCCCGAAGATCTGCCAGTCTAGGGACGGGGGGTGGGGGCAAACCAAACAAATGGGGCAGCCGAGTGGGCACCTTGGTAGCATCTGAGGTCCGTGTTGATGGTGAGGATGTTGAGTGAGATGATGTGACTGCTACAGCAGGGGGAACGTGGGTCAAGGGTCCGTGGCCTGCAGCGGAGACAGCAGCAGCAGCGGCAGCAGCTGCAGCAGCAGGTGAAGTGTGAGCAAGATGAGCAGGGGGGACAGCCAACTGTTGCCTGTACATGTCACCGACTAATCGCCGCATCTCTTCAAGACTCCTGGTCATCAGGATGATGTAATTACGGGCCAGCAGCAATGTGGCCATCTTGGACAGCTTCTTGACTGATGGTCCATGAGCATAGGGCATGACCTGTCGCAAGGAATCCAGGGCAGAGTTGAGATCGTGCATCCTCTGTCGCTCTCTGTGGTTGATCTTGAGTCGCAGATCTTCTCTGGAATTTGGACTTAAGTTGCGATTCTTTCTGTCCCTGAGGCGAAGTCCTGATTCTGAGTTCGAATCATCGTCAGAGTCATTGCAAGAAAGGGAGAGAGGAGATGAGAGACTGCGAGTTGTGTCTGGGTCTGCAGTCATCCCTCTAGTCAGGTCGGCAATGGTGAACTCCGTCATAGTCTCTGTGTGAATCAATAAATCTTCACTAAGAACAATAGAAGGAACGATAATCCTCTGGTCAATGTCCACTCAATGGATGATAAATCTTAGAAGTATCCCGTAAAGTTGTGCGAGTTTCACAGGTGTAGTGTGCAGATCACTGAGTAGTGCACTGTTTTGTGGTGACTTTAACAGCAGCGCATAGTCGAAAGCTCTGTCTCAGTCTCAGTGGATCGAGCGATGTGCTTGAAGGCAGTCTGCCTGGCAACCATATAGGGGGTGCGGGGAGGGCGGCGATTGGCTGTTTTGGGGCGAGGGGTGGGTCGGGGGAGGGTTGTGAGAAGTGATTTTCCCCTGAGGCAACTTAAGACTGCTGTTTGATAAATGTAGCTGCAATGACCATCGCACGTGCACCAGCCCTGCTCCTAATGACTGCCAATAAGCCAATGACTGCCAATGACTGCCAGTGGCTGCCAATGACACTTTCAGCTTCCAACCAAACTAGCGTCACCGTCGTTAAAGTCATGAGCGTTTTTAGCTTGTCACTGACGGCGTCAACGTGTCATCCATGACGCTTCTACGCTCTGACGCTTCATTGTTTAAAAGCACGGATTCATCTTCGCTTTTAGAAAAAGTTGCATGCATCTTTTGTCACAACAAAAAAAAAAAATCCTAATGCTAATGCACAAGAGCGAATCAATAATACGTGCACTAAGAAGATATTAAATCATGGAATTCTGTGCTGCAACAGATAGTTAACAGATAGATAGATAGCAACAGATAGTTAACAAAGATAGATAGACAGGTAGATAGAGAGATAGACGGATAGAAAGATACATACATAAATAAAAAGATAGATAGATAGATGGATAGAGATAGATGCAAAGTCAAAATGTTTAAATTATTTAGAAAAAAAGACAAATTGAAAACAAACATCTTACAAAAACAGCAAATACCCAAGTAGTTTATTTTTCCTCTGACATCGATACACTCATTTACAAATCCAATTACATATTTTGTGACATATAACAATATAATAACATTTCATAATAGAAGGGGAAATGCACCTAAGGTTTTTAATAAAACTTTAATAAGAGGTGCGACCAAAAAAGATTAAATAATTACAAATTAAATTTAAAAAAGAAAAGAAAGAGCAGTTACAATGCAATAAAGCATATTTTCAAATATGCGAAACTCAATTTATGCCCCAGATGGTGCTGCATGCTTTTAGATCCGGCTTTTAGTAGCCAGCTATAGCCCGACAGTTACATTTAGCCGAAAGTAGCATCATATAGTAGAAGTTGTCTAGCTGTGTCTATATATATGGACTCAATTTGACAGGGCGCTTTTAATGTAAATGATTTTGGGTTTTGAATTCTGCTCTAAGTCATGCAGACAAAAATCTGTCTGATCTACCAATATAATGATTATAATGATAAAGACAATGACAAACGTCATTTTGTCTTCTCTTGGGAAATTCGCATTTCCAGGACATTGAGGACAGAAAGGGAAAGTCAGAAACAACAGACCAACCGAAGGAAAACAGGACAGAAAATGAGCGAGTTGCAGTAAGAGCCTACCAAGAGGTCAACGGCCTCCACCCCCTGGAGGTTCCAGTTTTTTGTGTAAGTGAAATTGCAAGACAAATTCGGACATCGTGATACAAAGTGGTTGGAGATTACGAATTCAGAAAAGAGGTCAGACAGTACATTGCCACTGCCCCTAGTGAGTCTGGGCCATTAACTCTTCCAGGAAGCCATGAAACGTAAAGTTCACATTACTCGTTTTTCACTTAGTCTGACAATCGATGTATTTTGACACTTAAAAGCCGGTAAAATCTCTCTGATGCAATGTATCTAAATGTACCACAATGTGGGACATAATACAACACTAGCCCCGTGCATTTACCCCCTGGTTGGGAAAGTCGGAGAAGGGGGGGGGGGGGGAGAGTCTTGTGTCACGCAAATGCCAAGAACTTTTTCTAGGTAAATGGTTAGGACGACTTTCGGAGAAACTCCATTTGTGGCTGAGACAGACATAGTTTTGTGATTCTCTGGTATCAACATGAGAAACGACAAATTAACAACAAAAACACAGAAAGCTGAAGAAACGTCCCACTAATCCCAAGAACCGAGAAACTGCTCCTTATTTGGACAAACAGGAGGAGTCACGCAAGGTGCCGAAATGCCACCAATATTTAAGGTAAGAATTTTACCAATTGGCTTGCTTGAGAGCTGTGAGAGGGCTCCTGGTCTTATGTCCCATGGCAGACCCGTGCCTTGGCAGTGAGGCTATTGTGACATCAACCTCACAGCCTCGGTTTCCGCTGAATCCTGTCAGCCTAGTTCTCACCCTGAATGTCAGCCTCATGCTCCTGGAGAGGGCTGCTGAAGATGTTCATGTCAAACTGGTAAGTACCTGTTCTGAAAGCTCTTCGCTTGACCTAACTTGATCAGCTAGCTTCAATAATAGTATACATGTATTCTTACAGCAGAAATACCATTTTGTCAGTCAATCATACTATAGTATAGTTCATTCATAGATGTTGCCTGTCTAGTGTCTATGCACCAAAATGGTTACATGTCCCGACCAAAGGATCATGCAAAAGGCAAGTGGCCATCACAGCAAATTTTTGCTCTTTTGTGGTGAAGCACTGTTATTCTAATTATTAATTTATAAATCACACTTAAGGCACAGCATGTATACCTTAACAAAAGAAAAAGATAGGATAGACAATGTAATCAGATGCATCTACAATGTACAGTTACTACAGATGTGTGATGATGCCAGTTTGCTGATTGTCATTTTAGTATAAAAAATAAATGTACATATGTGTTGCAGTGCATCAGTGATGAGCAGGTTCCCAGACACTCTAAATGTCAAATTTTATCATATTTTTTAACCCTCAGCAAACAAAGTTCGAAAAAGGTTTTTTGTTATCATCATCATGTCCGTCCGATGGGCGGGCATAACACTTTCGTTTCCGGAGCTGAACTCTAACACTAATGCACTTACCCTTATGAAATTTCGTACAGTATTACTCTATATGGCCTAGTGGTGCCTTTTGATAGTCACATTGACATATGTTGGCTATGTTTTTACAAAATTTGGAAGAAATATAAAAATTTAAAATATTTTTGTTTCCGGAGCAGAACTCAGAAACTACTGGGCCTACATGCTTAAAACTTTGTCATAATATGTCTAAAATACTATAGAATTTTCAAATCTAGGGCAAAATTCCTACTTTTCCAAACCCTCCACACAAAAGACACTATTTACCCTACATGAATGAAATTGTATCAATAACATATCTAAATTATGGTATTTTCACTTTTCAAACTTCATTTTGATATTCATTTCATTTTGATTGCATAGCAATGAAGAATAATAAAAAAAATGCTAAAAATTTGTGTTTAATTATGTTTCCAGAGCAGAAATCTGGCATTAATGCATTTACCCTAACAACATTTTATATGTTGATACTCTATACAGCTTAGTTGTGCATTTTGATAGTCATATCGACATACCCCCGCTGTGTTTTAAAATATTTAGAGAAAAATGAAAAAACAAAACATAAACATTTCTGTTTCCAGAGCAGGGCTCACACTACTTTCACTTTTAAGCTTCATTTTGAAATTTGTTTCATCCTTCTTTTCTTTTTCTTTTTTCATAATCATGAAAAATCTGGGAAAAAAAGGCTAAAAATTGTGATGCTTCCTTAGCATCCCATACTTAGCAATGACAGCCATAAATGTTGCATAATTATCTATATTACTTTCAAATGACTCCAATACTTATTGTTTTCTTCATAGACACCTGTAATGTGTTCGGTTATAAATACTAATTTAAATGCCATAAATTTAATGCAAGAGTTAAACAAAATAGGACATCTTGGACTCTAATTAGTATTGGGTAACAGGCAATGTAGGCTAAGTGGCAATTGTTTCGGTTCATCACACACACTATAAGCTACTATGTAAACACTCAAGAAATAATAATTTTCCAAATTTTGTAAAACATAGCCAAGAAATGTCAGTGTGGCTATCACAAGGTAGGCCATATAGTGTTGCTGCATTAGGGTAAGTGGATTATTGTTAGAGTTCAGCTCTGGAAATGAAAGTGTAACGCCCAACCTCCTGCCTGTCGGATGAACACTTAACAATTTCAATGATGCATGTGTGCTGTGTGTGATTCGCTGAGGGTTTAGCTGCAGCGCAGCCTGTGTTTGTACCAGAAATTACATGTAACAGCTACTGTGCTGGAATTGCGTAGTTTTTGGCCATGGAAATCTAGCATACATGTGCATTGTACAGTAAATAGTAAAGTACCAGTACATTTTGTTTGAATCAACTGTTATGTTGTTTTAGAGTTTGTTTTTGGTCATGTTTATTACTGTGCTTTATAACTTCCCATAGTCAATGTTTTGGACAACAAAGAATATGGGTATTATCGAAGCCAAATCTTGGCCTTTGATTGGCTGGAAGAGGTGTCGAGTGGTAAAACTGTATAAGCAATTTAATCCTCGGAATAAATTGCATATACACTCTAACACGGGCAATAACTGTAACTTCTCGCATTGAATGTGTAACAGTGGAATTGCAGATCAATTAGTTGTGATTGCATTGAGTACACTCGATTCTTATGAAGTAGTAGTAAATGTAAACAAAGATTGCTCAATTTTGTCACAGTGGCTGGAAGACATTGGCCTATCAGGGAGTTTGTTGTAAAAAAGCTACAGCAGCACCATCATGTGTGTAGATGGAGAAATATGCAAATAGCTGCCACTAGGGATGAGAATTGAACATTCCCAGCGAACAGGCAACAGAAAATAAGTGGTAAATACCCATAAATAATGAAAGTTATCACTTAGAATAAGAAGGAAGATTTTGTGTATGATATTGCCTCATTTTTGTGGTGCAATATAATGTTTTGACAAACCGGCCCCATCCTTAAAGGCAAATGCGCAGGGGAGTAAAAGTGGTTCTTGACACAGCCTTGGTCTTATTGTATGCTAACTTGCTAAGTGCTGTCATAATGGAAAACGCCTGTGTTCCATCTGGAACTTTTCAAAATTCTAAAATGTCGACAGAGAAATACACTGCAATCAGTTGCTAGCTTATTAATTATTTTTGTTTTTTGTTGTTGTGTTTTTTTGTGTTTTTTTTTGGAAATCAGCAAAATACATTTTGAATCAGCAAGCAAAGCAAGCGCACCATGCCAGTTTCAACCAATGTGGATGACAGCTTTTAAAATTCTGAAAATGGTCAGCTAGGCCTACTACCTATATAAAGACACACTTGATATAGTAATGGTATGGTCATCATTTCTGAAAATGTAATTTTACACTTGTGTTTTTTTTATTCACTTCAGTTGCAGAGAATGGGGGAACGGTACATCGCAGAGCTGAGTGTCCATCACTGGCCAGGGGTTCCCAGGATAACAGACCGGACAGGCCCTCCTCGTCGAGCTATGACCAATGTGAGTGACAAACACAAGAGTATGCTTATCAATGCATGGTATATTGTCTGAATATTCGAATTATCAGCTTATTACTGTGAATGTTGCAGCTATCGGCAACCCTTGCAGCCATACTGGAGATCTTGAGGCTTTATGGTCGAGACATAGATGACATCTACTGGCATGAGGAGCACTGGGCAGGAGAAAGACCTGGCCGAGTTCCACATAGAGTTCCCGCCTTCCACCAAGAATGGATGCGCATGCGCATAAGACTCAAGAACCTCATGTGCGCCATCTCGCAGTTGCTGAAATCAATTTCAAGCAGCATGCAGACTGGAGCGCCCTCTCCTGGAAATGGCAGACCATCCAAGTGGAAAAACTTCACGGACATTGACGAAAAATCATTCGTAATAGTTAACACCCTCAAAAATGATCTTTTTCCGTTCTTGAAAGTCGCTCTACAACTCAGCTCGCGTCAAATGAGCTTGCGCTAAAAGCGATCACTCTATTCCAAGCTTATTGTTATTGACATTTACATAAATATTAATTATAAACTATTTATCTTATATCTTATATACTACTACTCAAAACCATTTTGAGAGGCGGACCATAGGTCACAGCAGATAATGTTATCAAAAGCAAGTGAAGTTAAAACTGGATGTCAGCAAAAATTATCAAAAGATCCTTGTTGGTTATATTTGTTGTAACAATGTTGGTGTCACTGACACATTAAAAAATATATAAAGCTGTTACTCGAAGTTTGTGTTGGAATTTCTTTAAAAAATAAATAAATAAAAATTGCTTATCTCTATATGAGGTATTTAAAAGACAATATACTCTCATAGAACATGGGAACAGACATAGCTTAAGCACTTGACATGCATTCCACAAGCAGTGACATCTTGAACTAACCTAATCTTTGGTTATTTCAAGGTAACAGCAATAGGCCTATAAGATTAATATTTGATTACTGTAACAGTATATGTTTTTCGCGTAAATATACACTATCACGTAGGTGCTCTGGAAAGTCTCCAGTGACCACATAAATATCTTAATCCTATTTTCTTAGAAGCAAAAGACACAATCATGGTATTAGTGGATTTTCACGGAAGGTTCTCTATATTTTCACCAGGTGGCTATGACAGAATACTGCAATTCTATTGGCTGAAAAAAGTCCGCCCTTGGCTGTGATTGGCTGAAGCAAAGTGCATCCTAGCAGCAGTACTTTCAGTGCATTTTAACGTATATTTGACATCTTATTGTTCAGTTGATTTATGTTATTTCACTAAGAAAATTATATTAATGGAATCAGTTAGTTATGACCTACTATGTCTGAAAAGCAAAATGAGTAACAAGAGAGGAAGAAAGACTTATGTCTTGCTGAATTCAGGGCTGCTCAGTGAAAAGACTCTTATGGAGTAGAATAAACACCTTAGCAATTATACCTTTCCTTAAATTTAAAACAAAAGAAATTCAAGTTAAAAAAGGTGATATGGTGATCTTGTTGCTTCTGAATCTGTAGTTGTGAAGGCTTTTAAAACCAATTGCTGTCATTTTTATGGCCCACAGGAATGGAATTTGTACGAGAATGATGTAAAACACTTTGTACGAGAATGATGTAAAACACTTTTTTACCATGTGGAATCGCTGTATCAGGTTGCGCAAAGGTTTATAAGAATATAGTCAATGCTATGCTGAACAGTGAAAATAAATTCATTGTATATGTGGCAAGCAGTGATGTGCACAAAAAATGTACAATAATTGGTAGCAATTTATTGTGGTGTTGATATTCTAACATTTTAAGATACCATAATATCAAATATAAAAGTTTAATAGATATGAAATGTGTATGAAATAAAGATATATATATATAAAACTAATTTGCTCAATTTACAGTGCTCGTCAGGAAAATGTGCTTCGTCGTAAAAGCCACTTAAATAACTATAGGGGCAGATCCAAGATATTCTCACAGAATCTTCTGAGGTAAGAGGGCATGTTCAAAAATACCTGCATGCCAAATTTGGTGCTTTGTACCGGCATGTAACTATCCAGACCCTGACAAACCGGACTAGAGATTGGTGGAAGATAATCTCTCTCTCTCTCTCTCTCTCTCTCTCTGAATTATTAAAGCCTGCAACTCCATTGCTGAACGACATCCCAATTGTGCAATTAAGGACACTACATGGCCAAATGTGCCATGTGCGTTTTCCATGAGAAGGATAAACGCATGGAAAATGCATGGTTTTTACCTAATTAAATTGAGGTGAAAACCATGCGTTTATTCAAACGCATGGAAAACGCACCTAGCACATTTGGCCATGTACATATATACCCACACTAACGTGTTATAAATTGTAAAACCTGAACTGGTAATATACATCCACTTTAAGGCATCCAGCATTACATATTCAAGCAACCTGTCTCAACTGGCAGCAAGAGATGTTGCCGTAATACGAGGAAATATCCGTACCAACAGCGGACACATACATGAAGTACCTTAATATAATAAATCATTCTCTTATCAAATATGTTCATGCATAGGTTATGAAATGCTTCACACATATGGCAATTGAATAATTGTCTGTTCCCATGTTCTATGAGAGTATAATTGTCTTTAAATACCTCATGTACACTGCATGAATGAATGGATTTTATGTAGATGTCACATTGCAACTTAGCATTATGTACACTGCGTTTTGAAAACTTTATCATGCGGTTAATCACGTGTTGGGAATGGAACATTTCTGAAAATCCCTCGCGATCTTTCAAATTTAATGCGTGGAGATTTTATTGCTACTTAAAGGATTCAGAAATGGTTATAATTTTTTGACCAAAACAAACATGCCGAAAGTTGGGTAATATGTAATAAAGCTTCAATACATTGATTCCCAAGTCAATATGAACAGTAATTGGCTTATAGCTTTATAGGTTTAAACTCAGGGACAACGAAAATGTTACTCGTTTTGCGTAATAAAGGCAGTAAAACAATAACAAACAATCAAAAAAATTAGTAAGTATGCCTAATGGAGTATAGTTAAGTTATATCCCTCATAGTCGGTTTAATAGCAATTCGGGCTTTATAACTATCAGAGTTACACATATGATGATAATGATTTGCGCTCCCATACTGTGTTAGCTTGTGTTATCAGACGCTATTTATAGATGGCGCCACATGTGCTGTGATGCGTTCGCGTTCACGCAACGACCAACACACTGCTCCGATAAATTGCCAATAATTAACATCTTCTACATCGCTTTCCAGAGACATGTTACTTAATCGATGCAATTTGTAAAGACCGCCATTACTCAACTAGTTTATAACTATTTTATATCAGATATGAGATTTTCTTCGGCAACATTGCCTACTGATTCCATATGGTGATTCTAATGGCGAACCGCCATCGACACTGTAGCTGTAACTATAGAAGCTCACTGAACCCTAACTACGGTACTCTGGTTTCTCTTCATCCACGAATAAATCTTTCGCCTTTTACTAAAGATTTCCGTGGGGAGGAACAATACAATGAGTCTATAGACAAATTTTTGAAGCCTTACCTCTGGTAAGGCAATTATTAATCAAGGAAGGCTAACCTACTGAATATCACTGCCGGACCGTGTAGTGGGGCTTGCTGAGGTTTGTCTTAATGCATAATTATGTTGTACAAACGCAACCCTTCTAAAACGCAGAATTAGTCTGGTTAACCATAATCATAACCGTGCAGGAATCACAAATGTAAACAAAAACAAATTGGCTCATTATGAGACGTTTCTTGTGTTAACTTATTTGGTATGGCAACTGCACTGGTTCAATAAAGATGTTTTGCGTTAGACATTTAACATCACGTCACAGTAACAAATTTACGGTGACAGTGCAACAACAGATGAGGTGTGATGGAATGGAATTTAAAACGTCATCCCGATTTTTGTTGGGAGTCTTATTTTCTTGTGTACAATTTTCTACAGTAGTATTTTGTTAAACTTTGGGTGGGGGGTATAACATGACAGCATAAATTCTGAATTATCTCCAGATGGAGTGAAGTGCATTACATTATGTGATGGAATCACTTCTTTTTTCTTGATTTAGGACTCATATACGAAAGCTAAGCAGCTAAGCAAGGCTCAGGCAGAATGCAGAATAATCTGGCAGGTACCTTCAGAGGGACAGAAACGCTAAGAGGAGATTAGGGCAACGTTCTAAAAGAACAGTGTACCCCAGATGCATGGGACAGACAAGATCCCTGTCATTGTCAGTAAATTGATCTAATTTTAAGGAGAAATATCATTCAATTAGTACAAATGTACTATTTCCTGAATCATAATTAGCAATATTGTACAGGCTAACAAATGACCGATACACAGCTGATTCACAGGAATTTCAGGTAATCTATGATTGCCCATGCATAAAGATCTGAAAGATCATCCATCGAACCTCGACCTGGGACATCATCCATTGAGTCACCAACTGCTACGTTGGAACACCGATCGACCTTTACCTTCAGTGACTGATCTTCGTGTGTATAATTACTACATTTGCAAAAAAATTTAAGAGCTGCACCACAATGATAGAGACTGGATTCCCCGTAACGGTCCACGCCACTAAGGCAGCAGTAAACCAGCTCCAGGTTACACAGAATAAAGCTCTCAGGGTTGCCCTAAAGGTATATTATGTCCCAGGTCAACGCAGGGTAACCACTGCAGAGCTACATCAGAGATCAAACCTGGAGCCTATTGAGTCTAGACTGATAACTCTAAACAATAAGGCCCTTCTTAGATACCAGTCTTCCCCTCTACTTCCACAATTAAATGACCGCCTAACTAGAATTCGTAGACTCCCCTTCCCCCTATCCCGTAAAATTAAAATTAGATCATAATCTCCCATTTCCCCACTAAACTCACAAAAATCTTTTCCTGTTAATCTAACATCTTCTTATTTTTATTTTTCCTTCCAGATTTCCCCCTTGATGCGGCCAGACGTGGTGAGATCCAGATCTTGGACCTATCGGGCCTTCTGACCATGATGTCCAGGATCCCCCACAAGTCTCCAAAAGCGCTGAAGCTCCTAGATTGGAGGACCTCGCTTATCTCCTACACTGCTGGCATATTGATCAGTTGCATTGATTTGAATGGTTTTGTAAACTAATGATTATTTTCAGAGGCTGCAGTGGAATCAGACTTGGTATTGGGGGAGGGGTTATAGGGTAGTTGAAGTTAACGAAATACGGTCTTTAATATCTGACTATGGTATGGATATATAAGTATGTCTAGCAAGTGTACAGGAGAATATTAGGTGAAGAAAGAGAAAATCATAAGTCTGTCCTTATGAATGAGGGAGTTATATTTTCTCCACAGTTTGGCAAGTTTTGAAGCAACATGTAGCATAAGCCTCAATTGTGCACAATATTGCTAACATGTAAGTCTCAATAATCCGTCTCACATCTACAGCATTAATAAATAATTCTTTGGGCCAGGTGCCATTATGGCATTTTAGATCTGGCTGACAACATTTACCAGGTTGTGCTCCACATCATCACAAACAGATGAATAATCACACGTGGGGTTCCTGAGGACCCAGGTTAAATTCTGATCTGCAGTGCCCCCCTTAGTTTGGACCAAAAATAAAAATAAAATCAAGAGAAAATGAATGAATTAAATGCTATTTAGTGGTATGAATTAATTTTACAGACATACTCAGGGCACTATGGACCTATTGGTCATATGTTAGGACATATACAGGTGCATGCACAAAATGGGGCAGCACCTGTCCTTCCCCTGTAAAATGAAAATTAACAAAAACCCTTTGTATGGCCTCTGCACAGCCCTGCAGTGATCTATGTCTACAAGAATCTGCTCTCCTTCCATCTTCCTAAAACAAGGCTTCTTGCCCTCTCCTCCTTGATATAACAGTTTGGTGCTTACCTATCCTCACGAAATAAAAAGATTAGGTGAGCAGCTGTGGCCTACTGGGCCAGAAAGGGCTAGAATGTGATAAACCATAATTTTTACATTGAATAGAATTTCACTTCATTCGACAGGCATTATGCCCTTATGCAGTGCACAAAACCACACACAACTGGGAAATAATTAATCAGGTTATCTATTTAGAATTTAATGTGAGAAATCTGACAGCGGAACATTGTATATACTTGTTGTGGGCTTATTCCTTGGATTCAACACAGAGCTGATCCATGAAATGTGAGGTTCTCTGTTACCTCAGAATATAAAACTCCAGTTGTGTGTCTGTTACCTAGCTACAAGTCCCCTGTCCGCATGTATGCAATGTAGGTCGGTTCTGGCTATCTGTTACCATGCTCAGCCACAGGCTTTACAATTGAGGTTGTGGAGCTCTACACCCTGAAGATTTTGACCTGCCTGTTCATGGGACAGGTAGCAATTCAGTGATTTGACTTATATCTGTCCGACCAGGCACCAGCCATGATACTTGTCCAACTTTCGTACAAAAAAAGTACCAACTTCAAACCAACATTCGTACCGCAAAAGTTACTAACTTGCCCCCCTCATGGGTGGTTTTAGCTTATTATTTCCATAAATATTAAACATACAGAGATGTTATTCATATCCATGGATGCTCTAACATAGATACATTTACCCTGCAAAGAACAATACAGTAGATGCAGTATTAATGGAGTAAAGGACAAGAAACAACCGGCGAGGGGGCATGCCGGACGGGTGCCCTGGGAGCCTGTATTTAGGCACAATTATCTCTGAATGTATTTTATCTAGAATACTGGTTAATACCTTTTTGGAAATGTGATATCGTATTTCTACAGCTTTTAATTTGAAATGCAACTAATCTTGTAAGTTATATTAGCAGGTATTCAGTGGTATACACCCACAGTAATATACACCCACAGATATCTTCACACTAAAATAGGCTTCTAACTTAGGTGTGGTCAGGAGTTCTGCAGTTTTCTCACACCAGCAGCAGCTTTATTAGTACAGTTTGGATGGAATTTTCCTAATTTTTTTTTTGTTATATTGGAGGAGGAAGAGGAGGGAAAAATGTAGCCACTTTTACAATGTTTCATACCTGCAATTTATAAATATAATTAGCCTTCAATTTCATGGTGCGAAACCTACACTGTCGGGGGTCGACACGTACGATCACTGTCGTGGTGTGAAGGTATGTCGTGGTACATAAGTACCTATCATCGGTATTTTTTTTTCAATGAGATTTGTTAACTCCCCCATAACCCAGTTCTGATTTAACTGGTCTCCCAATTGCAATTGAACATAGTTCTAAGTTTAAACCGTTGATAAATTGTTCTGGACAGTTGGACAGTTGGACAGGCACTAAATTAATGTCAAGTTCTGTGAGGAAAGACTCATTTATGATTTAAATTTCTGACCTGTGTAGTTCATGGTTGGACACAAGTTTATGCAGAACATGTCTAGGGAATTATGGAAATAAGGTACTTCTGGAATGCTTCTTTTTGCAGTAAATTTTGAAAATTTCCCCACAGATTTATTAATATATTTTCACTGGGTTACATAATCTCCTCGGAGTTTTTAATATGGCCCAGTATAAAAACATGTAAAAACAAGTAAAAAGAAAATACATGTTAAACATTGGCAGTGTTGACCCTTGAGAGAGACCTAAGGTCACACTTGAAACGTTCAGTGGTGGTGGCATTGTGAACTGCTTCAGGTAAATTATTCCAGATCCCCCTAGCCCTGCTTAGCGCCTTTTGCAATTGCTACACCTAATGTCAGCCCTCCATGGCCTCCCCCTTACCACATTTCTAAATACGCCCCTGAATATACCATAGATATACAGAATAAATTTACCAACAGATAGATAGATAGAAATGGAAAGGGCCCTCTAAGGCAAGTTGGATCACTACCATGATCACTATGCGCATACAATTTTACAGTGCTCTCTGGTGTCTTTTTCATGACACCAACACTTTTTTTCTGTCCGCTATAGGTAGGTCAAGATTACAGATCTAGCTGCTGATTACATGAGATGCATCAGATCGATCAGCACACTGATAAATCACCATGGCTGATGAAAAGTCATATTCTGACAAGGTAGGTAGCAAACTATACTTCAATGGAAACAGCACACGTGTATGTTAATCACATGTTAATGATGAGTAGGTTTACTTAAGAGCTGTATGTACAAATGTAAATTGGTATTAAACAGAATTTCTATGGTCATCACACGGACGAACAATCTCTTGTACTCTTATAAGATAAGTTTATTTCACATTTTAGAACTAGCATATAATTAATTAATAATAGACAATAATGTAGTATGCTGAACCGTAAGCACAGTAGTGAAACTGTACACTAAAATCAAGTATCAGCCTAAAGGTAAATGTACACCTTGACTGAGCTTCTAGCTACAAATAAAGACTTCCCAGAAAGTTACTAGTCATGTGATAGCCCAAAGAATGCATCACCTTACAGCAAGCCAAATAATTTTTTTTAAACATTTCATAAATTCTCTTTTACTACAATAATAGAGCATAAGAACATGGGAGATGACCATGAGTATGCTTAATATGGTGGGTCAAGGCTGGTCAGAAATTATATTAGCATGCTTGACTTGAGTCATGCCTTAGTAGCGAACCATGTTCACAATTTGGCGATCCTTTGATGAAATTCACATGCTATGTGTAGCTTAGCATTTTTGAATGAATCAAACATACTATGCACGCCCATGACACATACACAGTCATCTTTGGTAGATATCACCCAAATTAGTATTATCAATTTAAACTGAGAAACATTACTGTGTACATCATCTCTTTGAGGATCCTAACCACAGGACCATCCTTTGATGAAATTCACATGCTATGTGTAGCTTAGCATTTTCAAACTTACCTAACATACAATTAGACACATACAATATAAACTGAGGGACATTACTGTGTACATCTCTTTCAGGATCCCAGCAACATCAAGATTAAGACAGTAGCTGGAGAGGAATGGACATTCTCAGTTTACAAAAAGATCAAAATCATCAAGATGAAATTACTTCTTTGCGATTTACTGGACCTGGAGGATGCTCAAGCTTCCTCTCTCCAACTTTCGCACAATCAACAAATATTGGAGGACGACAAGCGACTTGGTGACTACCAATTGAACCCTGGAGACTTCCTTGCACTTTTTATCAGGGAATTACAGCCAGAAACTGCGAGAAACAATCCTGTGGTTGACCCAGCATGTGAATGGTGTCAAAAAACAGACCAGTTGCCCAATAGTCATCCTCGGTGTCCTTGGTGTAATCCCATGGTCCAAAATCAGACACAACCAGGTGTTAATTTCATGCACCCTCATCCGCACCCTTTCAGGCATGGACATGGACATCACAGACACGGACATCATGGACCGGGTCACTTTGACAGATGCGGCCACCGAGGACGGGGGAGAGGATGGTGGCGCCATCATCTCATGCACTTCCATGGAATGCCTGCCCCTCCACAACCACAGTGATAACGTAATGTGCAAAACATACTTCTAACCGTTTAAACAGCAAGTCTACCGACTGGAAATCACACTAATGTGTACCAAAGTGTGCGAATAATACCCGCTGGAAAGCATATCAACAAAACTTATACTTACAATATAGGGGAATTTTTATTCTTTGAATTAACACACATGAAAGTTTCCATAATAAATATGTTTGCATTATCACATAGCTGTACATTCTCAAATTATTCATAAGTCATTACAAAAATAATACGATAGTTTGTTTTTTCCATAACAGTTTGTTAGATAATGTCTCATTCACAAGCATACAAATACAATTTAGCATTTATTCCAGTTACTCAGCAATTTTAA
The DNA here is from genome assembly GCA_932294295.1 of Alitta virens. Classification (NCBI taxonomy): domain Eukaryota; kingdom Metazoa; phylum Annelida; class Polychaeta; order Phyllodocida; family Nereididae; genus Alitta; species Alitta virens. The sequence goes on from OW028573.1 coordinate 70,093,311, forward strand.
GAGAATTAATGAATCAGGTCCTTTAGATTGAGGGTGCCGTATGAAGCTTCATTAGCCTTTTGAGTCTGCGAACAAGAGCTTCAACAAATCCATAACGAGTTCTGCTCTTGGCATAGGACTGAAAAAGACAGGTTAATTGATTGAATAAGCTGATAAAAATATCTATAAAGTGCAGCAAATCAGAAAATGCTTGCAGGCTGCATTCATTGCATTCATTACAAAAGAATGTCATGGTAATTTACAATATTGCTGTGACATACCTGTTCAATATCCAATAATTTTTTGAAGAGTGTTTCATTGATACAAGTCACAGCATCCAGCTTGAGTTGTTCCAGGTCTTCTTTGGTGACTCCACTTGCGAGTTCTTCAGAATCTACTGATGGATCAAAGTCGTCAGGGGAAAAACTGGCCCTGCCAGAGTCTGAAATTGACAAAAGACATTGACCATACTATTTAAAAAAATAAATCTAGTGAGTACGATTGGTTTCATATTATGGAGCGCAAGTCCATAAAATTGTGAGTGAAGGCATTAATTTTAAGAAAACATAACAGACAGCACACATACCTTGCAATCTCCGCAAATGTTGTTTTCTTGCATTCAAGTGGAACAACGAGGTACCATGGTCGGCAGGAACACAATGGATCAAGTAGAATTCCAAATGCCTCCATAATATGAAGAGGCAATTTTCTACAATATCTGTATTTTGTTAAGGTCTAAGTCCTTATAGATTTAATTGCCATGAGTCATATATAACCCAAATACAATTTCAATTCAATGAAGAAAAAACAGTTACTGCATGGCAGGTTTCAGTAAAATATCAAAGAAGAAATTATTCCACCAAACCTATGCCTTAATAATGCCACAAAACCAACCAGCATCAAGATAATTTCTTATTGCATAGTCAGTTATGTAGAATAGATCTTTTAAGAACTGTTACTGCCAAAAACATTATCGTTCCCTTGCACAGGCTAAATTGAATCTGCAAACAGAATTGTACAGTACACAAGCCAATTATTCCAAGGATACATGACAAGTTTCTCAGTTGCTGTGTGTATGACGTGATGAGATAGACCAGTCTTCGTCGAGCAAGCTGGTGTTTCTGTTGACTCGACATCTTGTCTGTGGTGTTTGATCCGCAGAGCTGGAAGTGACAGTCAAATAAATGTAAAAGTCAATGAAACAGAATATTGATTAAAACACAAAATATATAAAATCTCAATGATAAATATCATGACTTGTCCAGATACCTCTTTCAGTTCTTCATTACTAAGAGTAGTTACAGATTCCAGTTTGCGTAAAGTTTGCTTATGGATGTCAAACACCGAAACAAATCGCATCGTTGCCTGGTGCAGCATGAATGCAATAATGCCAAGATTTGGCGGCCTCGTAATGCTGCCAATGCTGCTAGTGAAATCTGAAATATGAAAGACACCAAAATAAGCACAACTTGTACAAGTTATTACAGCTTATTTGCAGAATGTAATGAGCAATTAAAGATAATTTCCTCACCATCATTCCTGTGAAGGTCCCTGTTCATAGCTTCCATCATACTTGGCCCAAACAGAAGTCTTGACAGTTTTGAGCTGGTTCCTGAAACACAACCACATGACATTGACGAGCTACATTAAAAAATACTGCACAGAAAAACCACATAACATTTCCAGTGGTTGGTGCAAGGCCAGGTTACTTGCATATTTTTTCCCATTGTTCCTTAAATATGTCATACTGTGACACATGCAATCGCAGTGCTGCAATTACATTGATTGTTTCCCTCACAATATGGAAAGGAAGCCAAAATAATTATCACAAACCTGATTGAGATACAAGATTCCTGGCAAATGATATAACATTTGATGCAATATCTTCAATAGCTAATTGCATTTTCAATTGCATGTCTTGGTCCTGTCCTGGATCTGGTGTCAGGTTGCGGACCTAAAATGCCAAAGCAATGAATAAAATATAACAGCTACAAGAGCAGTTTAATTTAGCAGTTACTTCAGCTGATGATGAAAACCACTTACTTGCTTGGAAAGATTATCAGATAAACAGTATTTGGGCAGCAGAGCAAACATTTGTCGTTGAAGACGAGCTATGTTGCTTCGGAATTCAAAATTGGCTGTGTCGGTGAGGACCAGTGTATTGTCACTTTCTGAAAATTATATCACAACATTTGAAACTCAACCACAACAGCTTTGATGCAATGCAACTTCATGAAACATTTGATATGGTCCAACAAATGATATATTTAACACACCATCAAGAGCTGCTCGGCTGATTAAAGCTGTTGTTAGACTCAGCTCCTCCAGGGCAGCTAGTTGTGGCACACTCTGACGATCTCGCAAGATTGTCAAGAAGACATCAACATGGGCAACTATGAACTGAAGAATCTGAAAACAACCATTCGCAAGCATGACGACCAGGATTATAATAACCTATATAAGTGTTTCACTTTAACATATTAATTGTTTAAGTAAATGACAAAGTTTACCTTTCCACTTGCAGCCCGATTTTCAATACCCAGAGATGTGAGGATAGCTAAACAAAGCTTCACAGCAGGCAGGAATATTTGTCGGTATCTCTGCATTAATGTTGGCATTAATCCCCCTACTTCATTGCTAGAATGAGCAAAATAGCATACTCAGTACAGATGACATAATATGGCGTTAAAGCCAAACTACATCCAACATAATTATAGTGATTTGTATTTACCTATCCATATCTGGTCTCATCGAAAACACAGCACATTCAGCCAAACGTGCTGTTACGCCAACATGAAGTAAAGTGTGGGCACCTGATGCTGTCTGAGCCACTTTGGTGAGCAATCCCTGCAATTGCAAATTTAATACAATAATTACCACTGAACGCACCACTCAATAATGAATGTTTCGGTATCATTAGATACTCCTCACAGAGTCCTCAGTGCCAGATAAAGCCTACCATTTTAGATTCAAAGATGTAAAGCGCCTTGAGGGATTCTGGATGAGGTGAAAGGGTCATTTGTAACTGCTCATCATCTTGAAGAAGACTCTTGACTATGTGGTCAATATATCCCTTCGAGGTCATAAAGGACAGCCATTGTTGCGGAAGGTCAAAGGTCAGGATGGAATCAAGGGTTGCAAGTGCAAGCATCTGGAAATAAACATCAGTTCCTTTTGTTGACTCATTTCCGCAATACAAATACATTGTTAGCAACTTATAATATAACAATATAATATATAATATAACAAAGGTCAGGATGGAATCAAGGGTTGCAAGTGCAAGCATCTGGAAATAAACATCAGTTCCTTTTGTTGACTCATTTCCGCAATACAAATACATTGTTAGCAACTTATAATATAACAATACAATTCAATAGCATTTAAACATACCCTTCCTACATCGTGACCATCACAAACATCACGACAAACAACCTCCATCAGGTTGTCGCCATAGCTACTGATTGTTGTCAGATTGTCCTGAGTCAGCCTGTCGTAGTCTGTGTCAGCCGTTGTTAGGCTTGCACCCACACTTTTGTCCCTGACTCCAGCTGCAAAAAAATAATAATTAGAAAAATACCAAATATTTCATTAAGGATAGATGGTAAAATCTGCTTATTCCAAGGTAGACTATAATACAATCATGAAGCTAACGTCGCACAACATACCTGAATCAAGTATTGCCATGGATCTGGGCTTTTCAGCAATTTGCAAGAAAAACAGCAGAGCACCGTACAAGTTAGCTCTAACCCTTTGCTGGCCACTACCTGAAATGCAACACTTCTCAATTTAATTCATTTCAAAGACCCAGCAAATGTTTCATAGAAATCCAATGAATGCACAAACACATACTTGAAGTCATGATATGCTCGAGGAGTCCCTTGAGAACAACTTGTAAAGAGGAGAACACAGATCGCAGACTGCTGCCTTCATCAAGAGAGCTCTGAGTGACAGCAGAATTCACTTCAGGAATATGGCCGTCGAGTAGAGACACATATTGCGACAAGTTCTGGAGATGAGTCAGTTCTGAGTGGTCGGACAAGAAGCAGTGTCTAAGATTTGACATCAGAGTAAGGATCACTCCAGCAACAGGTGCAACTAACTCTGGAACTGCCTCCTCATCTGATACCTGTCAAAGAATTTGGTTAAGTATAGTTACAAAACAAATCCTCAAATTTTATAACAAAAAATCATTAGATTACTATTAAGACTCTTGGAGTGCATACTTATTTGCCCTCCTTTTGTTTTACTTCATTATTAATACTCGAGACACTGACCTTGCGTAGAAGGTCTTGAAGTACTTCAAGTAAAATATTGTGGCGTGACTCTCCAGCAAGCAGATCTTCAGGGCAAGCAGTCAATATGATCTCAACCACTTGTCTCCAGGCATCAAAGGCATGTCTTTTCGCCCACATACTCTCCTTGACTGCATTCCTAATCACTATGTTGCTACAAATATTTTGTATCTCCTGGAATTAAAACCCAACAAATATGAATAAAGATTGATACAAAATAACATTCAATTCTACCAAAGCTATACATTGCATGAAGTGGTTTGGTATTATGCATACCTGGATAGCAGAAGCACGATGATTGATGACAGATGAACCATGCAGTTTGCTCAAGTTGGACATCAGAAGATTAAGCAATCTCTTCACATCACAAAGAATGTAACCATTTTCAGTGCGTTGCTCACACATCAGTACAGCTTGTTCAATAATATTGGGCTCGAAGTATTGCAACTGCAGGACCTCTGTTGCTGTAGCTTGTTTGAAATCTACTGAATCAAGGATGCTCAAGATCTTGCGTCTTGACTGTCCACCTGAGATGAAAATGAAGAGACCAGTATTAAATGTAATTCTATATTTGAAATATATGAACGCCCGCTAGAATAAATTTCTCTAATTTCAGGATACATCATTTTGACAGTATACCTAGAAATCCTGCTGTTGTCTAATAATGGTATAAAACAAGCTCACCTAGATTATATTGCTGAATTTGACTGGAGGTCAAATTGAAGGACAAACTCTCCATATCGTATAACATGTAATCAGGTTCACAAGTCCCATCTGGTCGAAGAACTGAAAAAAAATTATGAAATAACCATTAACAAATTTCAGGTTTAGATATTCACATAAATATCAACTAAATTCATGATCCAGTGACTATACCTTTCTGCTGCATGCTAGGGTTGTCCTCCAATAGCAGAGAAATCAATCGCTGAGTATGAGATCTTTGTCTATTTACTGCAGTTTGGCGCAATTCAATTGCCACAGCTTTCATGAGCCATGATTGCTGTCTTAATAGTAGATTTTCTGCCGACGAGGGTATCTTGCCTAAAAATAATGCATGAGATAATATACATCATCATCATCTATAACTGAGAACCTTCCTTCTTAAATAAAATTGACAATGATATTCTCACCTTCTTCATTGGAATTCGGTGAAGCAAACGGCAGATGATGCAGATGTTTGTACAAGAAATCATGAGCAGTTCGAAGGTACCTCATGACAGAACTAGACGTGTCTTTATTTGCACACAACACATACACCAGATGGTAGGCTAGTTCAGCCAGCTGAGGCATGTCAGTAAGGCTAGGTTGAGCCCCACCCATTCCAACGTCTTTTTCGAGCAATGTCAAGACTGAATGGAGGCAGGTTCTCGGTGATCCAAGCACACCTGGAAGAAATATTAATTATTTAATATATGTTACATTATGAGAATTATACATGAAACATTTGTTGCTGCCAAAAAAAGTATTCAAATTTTACTCATATTCAGTTACATACCAGGGTCTTGCAAGTTAGTCGATGACACAGGCTTTCGAATTTCAAATCCAAGAAGGAAGTGGGCAATATTTGGTGCAGGTTGGTCAATAGTGGCCAGCAGAAGTCTCATAATGCCTTGGCGGGTAGCATCAATGATGTGCAAACTAGCCACCTCTTCATCTGAAGACAAAATATGACCCTCGTTGCTAACATGACAAATTAAAGTATTTTAGAAGCTGCAAACATGCCAAATTATTTCTTGTTGGTTCATTCCACTCACCTTGCTCCAAATCCTCAGGCTCTTCATTTTCCAGACAATCTACAAACCCCTGCAGAAGACTTCGACCTATGGCAGGGTCAACCGTAAACAGTCCAACCAGTTCGGGCTGTGCAAGCGGTGACTGCGACACCCAATATAAAATTTTCACGGCATACAAGGCATGTTCTCCCAAATCAGAACCATATGCCACGTATCTGAAATGAATATATAAACTGTTAGCACATGTTAATGAGAAATCTGAAATAAACTGCAGGTTTATGACAATAAACAAATTAATATACAGTCCACCAAACTGTTATTTCATGATTCATTGGTAATACCCACTTGGCAATATTGACAACATGATCTGGCCTGCCACTGCGAGGATTTATATTCAGCAAAAGGCGGTCAATTGGCGACACAAGTGTTGACACTCCACTCTCCCTCAGCAACACCATCAGTTCCTCTTGTTTCTCGAGAGTCACCTCAATCATTTTCAGACAGTACATGGCAGCCTTCTCCAGATTACTCTGGCCTGAAATTCAGTAAAACATATAAGTTAAGTTTTCATACAGAAATTGAATTTTAATTCATATTTTGTCTTGGGCACACAATTAAAAGCTGGACAAAACCACAAACCTGGAAATAGAGTAAACTTGTCCAGAAGTTTAATTGCTTCATCAATTATGTATAGAACCTTAAAAAGAAAGTTTGAAGTTAATATCAAGGTGAAAACAGGGTTTTATTACTTTAAACCACTGATGAAAGAAGATATTACAACAGTGACTTAAATAAATAATAAATCATTTATTTATGGCGACAAAACTTATATCACAGAACTTCTTCATAGCATATATTTTTGGCATTCTTTTATTCATTAAACACAAGAAGCTCACCATTCTGAGCATGGCAGTGTCATTCAACATGTGAACAAGCAGACTGTGTCCTGGCCGTTTATTTGCCACCACTGTGCCGCCAGACTGCAGCTCCACCTGTCTGTCAATGAAATCTTCTGGATCCACCTGGTGGTTTACCATCAATTTACACAGAATCTCCAGGACAGATGCCCCAACTAGCCACTGCAACATAAGCGATAAATAAAGATAAATATCAAAATGGTTACGAGAGAAATGACAATCAATGAATAACAAGAGCCAAGTTAAATCAGTACTTTACCTTTTCAGCGGGGTCTTTGTAAGCACGAGTGTTGAATTTCAGAAAAACGGAGTCTCTCAGAAAGATCAAGTAGGGATCAAACCCAGGTGCTCTATAACCGGCTCCAAGAGCAGCAGGGACATTAGTGTCAGTGAGATGGTTCAGAAGCTCAAGGAAAGCTCTGGTCATCACATATTCTTCATTCCTTGATTCAATGTCATCCAGCTCAACCTGAAAATATCCCAAATTTCTGGTATAGATGGTCATTCATATTAAATGTAAAATCAAGTATTTGGCAAGTACAATGTGACAAAACATTTAGATTTTGTAAATTTAACTTCCAAAATACCTGAATTCCACCTTGTTGCTGGACATGTGTTGCTGGCACAGTAGGTAAGATCTGAAAATAGTAAGCAACAGCATATCAACAATGTAATATGAATATGACAAACTGGTAGACATAAAGTTATTTTCTATACCAAGGTTACATGGATGCCAATAAATAATATAAAGTTTTTTTTCATGCCATCAAAAATTCAATATGTAAACAAACCTAAACAATGGGTGATGATGCCATTTCCATTGTGTTTCCAATTTTCTGATCTGGACTTTCTTTCAATTTATGATTTATTTTTTGTAATTAATGCCCGATAGACTGACTAGCAGATGATAATTTATTATGTCTTGATATATTAAGGCAATTTAAAACTATTTGATAATATATTAGAAACTTGCAATTTTGACAGACAGTGCAGCTTTAATGATGCACTGATTCATTCTCTACAAGTCGTTACCTGTGAAACTTCCAAAGACTGCCAGATGGAAGAGGCTAATTCAGGACTTTTTGCAAAAGCGGCCAATGTGTGAAACAACTCAGCCTTAAGGGAAGCTGGAATACAACAACTGACTAAACCAAGGATTCCAACGACTGGCACCCACTGTTGGTTCTCAGCAAGAGCAACCCTTGCACTCTCGTCCTGAAATAGTAACATCATAATATTTTTTAGTGAACAACAAATGATGAATGAAACGATTTATGTCGTGAAATAAAAGTAAGACTTCACATTAAGAGATATTGTAGAATGAGACACATACATGTTTAGCCACAGTGGTGATTAACTTCAAGACAGCTGCAAGACCCTCTCTCTCTTGCGGAGTTATTCCGCGAGGATGTTGTTTGTAGATGTGGGCCATGTCAGATGTAAGAGGAGCCTCTTGTCTCAAACTGCTGTAATACTGGTTGATTGAACTGAAGAAGTGGTCCCATGAAACTGTGCTTGATTGTCCTCCTGCAAAGAAGAAACTAATGTATGCAGCTAATATACCCCCCAGATATCTATGTGTAGAACAATTAAGTTATATGCAGTTGACCTGATAGCTGATAGTATAACAAACAAGTAGTTCATTAAATCACAAACCTGTCATGTAGCTATTACTTTTCAGTAAATTGAAGCAATGGTGAGCACACTGTGAACCGTTTGCCAGGCCAGACAACATCAGAATGTACGGAACATACAGCGTAGGTGGCAGCAGGTCTCCTGCTTGACGTACAAACTTGAACAGACTGATCTGCCTTTGTGGAGGTCGGTAATGGTAGTTGACAGTCATTCCTCCCGCCCCTGGAGTGGCAACTGGTTCTGGTGGGCACCAGAATTCTAAACCCAGTTGAAGTCCTAGCGGATCTTGACCATACAGGGTGCTTATCTACAACATTTTTGAAAAAGCACTAAAATACTGCACTGTAATATACATATGAACACAAAGTAAATTGAGCAAAAAGCCCAAAAACCAACCGACGATACTGATAAGTAGGGCTGTTTATTGAGGGTTATGCCTAAAATCGATACTCGAGGCCTCCAAATCGATCATTACTCAAGCATTTTCGAGTTTTCTGTGTTATTAGTACAGACGCCAAATTCTTGAAACAAGTCATACATCAACATGTCATGAACGTCGTCATACTATACACCGAGCGTTGGCGTTAGAAAAAGAGTTCACATCTGTTTAAAACATGTTTACAACAGTGGGAAACCTAATACATTGCATATAAAAAGTAGATAAAGTGTTTATCACATCATCAAAGTTGTTACCTTTTAAAAAATCGATATTTATGGGAGCTGGTCGATAATTTTAGAGCAGTAGTGCTGCCGATAATCGCGTATTTGCTCGCTCGACACAGGCCTGCTGGTAAGTTTAGTTTATGGGGAGCCTTGTTGCTATTAGAGTGAAGATTACATACATGAAAAAGTGCATCTTATCACCACGTATCACTATTAATCTTTGGGTTCCAATAACGATATAATATTCATACACCTCCTACAGTACTTTTCATCCTTCATGTTACTTAAAATTCCTTACCAACAGCATGAAGTGTTCAAAATCCCTTGGCAGGTTGGATGGGGCCTGTAAACCTTCCTGAATGTGTGCAGATATAATCCTTGCAGTCTCATCACCTCGGTTCCTGAGCTCTTTCACCTGTGACCCAACAAAACATATATCAATTTCACTGGTAATCTAAGGTCAACATTTGAAGTTTACCACATGAAAATCATATTTACCTTTAAAGGCATCTGAACTATGAAGTCAGCCACAAGATTGTGGATTTGTCTCACATAATATTGCTAAAAAATAAAGAAAACATATGAAAGTAACAGAAACATTCAAAATCAATAAAAATGTAATGATGTTAATCTCAAGAGAATATGGAAAGGAATAATACATACCTCATCGAAGAAATTAGCAGATTCCACAACATGATGTTTCAAAACCAAGAACACATTATCTTTAATGGCATTTTCTGATAAAAATTCATCCTGATCGCTGACCTCAGCTGCGCCTGCAAAGAAGAAGGGACCTAACAATACATGTGCACACTTAGCTGTGATGTCAGATAAGCATTTTAAGATTATCTAATCCACATTCTACAGACACCCACCTTGTACATTTGGATACTGCGATAATCCTCTCAAGCTGATGGACCAAGCAAATTGCACAATGGCCCTCATCGCTGCACTGTTCCACTTGTGGGAAGTTATAATTTCTCGGTGAACATCAGTGACATAATTTGCATCCACTAACATAGGGAATTCTTGAACAGCATCTGAAAATATGACACAAATGCAATCCATCCGTTAATACCAATACAGTACATAGCATATAACAAAAGAGGCACCATTTCTCTTACATACCTTCTGACTCTTCTTGATCTAAAATATGAATATCAATGGAATATAACAAGGCCATAAGAAGAGTAACAGTGACATTGTCAAATTTGCCATCCGCAGTGGTCTCCATGTTTGATTGCAAGTGATTAATAAGGTGAAGAGTGTCTTCTCGGTTAAAAGGTGTTTGACTTGCCCAACAAAACAAACACTCTGCAAGGATCAGCTTAATATTGTTTATGAATTCTGTAACCAGCTTTCGATGTTTTGGAGGTCCCAAAGCTCTCTGTTTCTGGAGTCTATCCATTTCTGTAGTGGCACTCATTTGCCTGATGAGATCTGCAATTAAGGAGATTCGCATATTAATTAGACATGAAAGTGAAGGGGACACCTGTCATTAAACAGTAGTTGTCATCATCAAAGATGGATCTAAAATTGCACATACCCAGTATGGTAGTCACAAGTCCATCAGACAGCAGTTGCTTGGTAAATCTCATAACTATTGAAGTCACCTCCTCGTTCAATTGCAATGTCCATGTCCGTCCTTCTCTGGCTTGGATCAGAGACCTTAAGGCATTCACCATACTCATGCGACCATCGTAGTATAGAAGGACAGCCACTAACCCCCTGGCAAGGCCTGGATATGATGGTTGCTGGTTTTCACCTGCAAAAGAAGTCGCAATTTATAAAAGTTGACTGCCATCTTTGTCACAAAAAATTCATAAAATTGTCAAAGCACTCAAATGTGATTAAGAGTTTTTTTTCTTCAAATCAGCTGACCTGCCATAAGAAGTTCAACTGCTGCATATTCATTAAGATCAAAAAGGTCGCTGATAATGAGAGCCTCATCAATGAAATCCTGTGATAATAATTGCATTCCTTGTTGACCTTGTATCTGGATGCCTTCAGTGGCAGCCTTCTTGACGCCTTTTCTGTAAATTTCATTTTTAGCCTGAAATAAAATAACCCTTACATTAACATGTGCCAAGAAAATGAAACTGTTCAGATTTAAGATTTTTTATTTTTAACTGTTCCAGTGATCTTAGACTTCATACTGGACTACCATTACTCACAGGGTTTTGTAAAAGTGAAACAAAATCTGGCTTGTGCTTCCTCAGTACAACTTCCAAATCTTGAATGGCATCCTGCTGTCTCCTATGAATGGCGGATTCCACAGTGCGATTCAGCTCTTTGAATGCGCTCCACATTCGAGCTCCTGTAGGTAGAGTATACAGACAAATTATTATGTGCAACTCATTGGACTCAACATTGATACTATGGAATATGGACTCACAAAACACCAAATCAGAATGCACATGATCACAACCCATTTTGCCCAAAACATTGCTAAATCTAAAATTTTAGACTCTTATCTGGTATAGCGACAGGTTTTTCAGGAAGTAAAAAGGTCTAAGCTCAATGACAGCACTTAACCTGTTAACAATTCAATGAGGTCCTGCAAGAGCCCTTTGCAAAGTTTTGTCAGTTTTGACAGCCAGTCAAGATCCACCAAAATAATTCATATATGAAACACTGGATTGCCCGGCCCAGATACATACAATGTATGTACGATATGATACATGCTTTTTAATTTCAATTACAAAAAAAAAAGATTATTATTCATAATTCATGCCGTATACCTTAATTAACCATTGTATCTTGGCAAGGAGTGCAATGAGCAAACTGTCATTCAGGGCACTAGACTACAATTTTATGTGTAGGTGTAGTTTCTGAGAATACACATTCGAAATTCAGGAGGTAATTCAAATTGAGCGATAATACCGTGAAGATGGACATTTAACGTTTCTCGCTAGCACCATTTCTGCTAATGGAAACAAGATCAACCGTTACTAAAGGGTCGTTACTGAAAGGGCATCGACTAAAAAACAGAATCAACACTCGCTACGTTGTATTTGTAAGTAAAACGACAGAAAAATACTCACCAGCGTTTACCGCCATGCTACCGGCTAACGTCTGTAAGTGCTGAATGTTACCAAAATTAACAATAGATGGTGCTCCTGTCGAACAGTAAAAATACTAATAAATTGTTAATACATCATTTACAGTAATCACTGATGCCTTTTCTGTTTATTTTAGAACAATTAAAAAGTAATTATAATATAAAGAAATTTTGTAAGTCACATTTAATATTATTAAAAATATTCAATGACCGCGTTTTCGTCAAGTTGGTGTGTCATTTTCTGGCGCCAAAAATGTAAACAACGAGAAGCTAGCTGCGTTGGTAATTGAACAGTGAATATAGGTTGGTAGTTATAATTCAGTGTTTGTCTATTGCGTTCAGATTGCAAAACTTCTTTCTTTTTTTGTACTTAGGGCAGAGTAGCTGGAAGTTTGATTGCAATTCAGATGGTTCTGTGTTTGATCGTTAATGACTCAATCACTGAATTAGTTCAGCAAACCCACTGAACACTGAATCAACCTACGTCCGCTTTTGTTTTTTGGACAAACAACCAACACTCGACAGTCACAAAATGTTTATGGCTTCAGTGTCTGTTTCATAAACTTGTATGTAGGGGATCTAATGACTAAATCATTGTCCACAAGTGTAAGTATTTGTAACTCATCTCAATGATCAGATTCAATTTTTAAAGGGCTCCAGTAAACATAGCTATACAATGTAAAGGGCTTTTAAAAGTAAATGATGAACTTCTACAAGCAGATAAATACTCTATTATATCTTAACTTAAAGCATAGCGAGTCAAAAAAGGATTTAATTGGCTCTGCTTAAATATATGGATGAAAGTCACCTGAAGAATAGTTTCAAAACTATCATGAAAAAAAATTCGTGTGTAAAAAGTAATTTTAGTTCTAGAATTTATTTTTTGTTAAAGTTAAAATATGATGATGCAGTTATCTCCCTTAAATTAAAAATAGGGGATTTGCCTCACTTGACCACTCATCGGTTATCTTTTTAATAATTTTGACCCAGCCCCATACCAAGTAAAAAAAAAAGAAGAAGCTTTCCAATGGAATTTGTGGCACTTATTCCATTGTACATGTTGAAATTACATAGGGGCTGGATCAGGATTATGCTGTTCCATGGTGAAGTTAAATGAATACCTTCCAGTGCTGGTACAATTGTGGGAGTAATGATAGATGTATAATTGATTTTTTGTTGTATGAGGTATCATATTAATGTGTAGTAAGGATTTACGATATGAGAATAGAAATTTTCATGGTCATGTTGAGAAATTTTCTTGATAATGTTGAGAAGTTATTTCTGTAAAATGATCCCTGTGATCAAAATAGTGGATTGTATACAAGCTTTTCAACTTAAGTAGTTAAGCTCACGGTCACACAAGACTTCTTTAATTTGAAACTACAAGAAAGTGCCTAAGGATGTGGTGGGGAAAAGTGTGACAACATGTTTGTCACAGTTTAAGAACGTCATCTTGTTTGAGAAGTAGCTGTGTGACAAGCAAAGCTGTGAATAGCAATTAAAGAAGTTGAGTAATCTGGCAGTCTCTGCTTGCTCTTTGTACAACTATCACTTGGCAGAGTGTGGAGACACTGCATTACACATTGGCACAAGTTCAGTGTGTTGAATCAACTTGAATGCAATTGGCAAGGTATTCACAGAGCATTCGACAATGTGTTCTCACTGGAGCATGACCAACTTGTCACTCACCTGGGCTACTGTGTTTCTCCCCAGTTCAGTTGGTACTGGCTTGCTGGGGTATTAATGAAGTCACTGAAGGGTGTAATTAGACCTCATTATGCCCTCCACTCAGTCAGGCTCACATCCCTTATAGTATTCACTTACTACTAAGTCAGTAGGCTTCTTACTTGCGCTAAGTTGTTGATGGGACATCCTGAGAAGATTCATTTGAACTCTCAATTAATCGCATCTTGGATTGACTTCTCATCATTAAGTTACAATACTTGGTCTTTCCTTCTTCGTGAACCTTGAAGGTTGGACATAATCCATCAGCTGAGAGGGTGAGTTAAGCAAGCATTTGTTTTTCGTGAAATATATGTCATGAATTGCATTATTTTGGTACAGTTTATGATTGTTCATGAAAACGTTCCATGACCATGAATGTTACATGATGAACTACATCACTTGTAGTTGTGTTGAATTTCCGCAGTACTTTAGAATCTGGATTCTGGAAGATGGTGTTCATGTAACTGTTACTATGAGATATCTGAATTCATCATAATTATATTGTGTGGTGCTTTCCCAGAACGAAATGAATATTATAGATATTGTGATTTTGGAAATCTGCAAATGTTTAATTAAATATTTACACAATCATATTATTGAAATATGTTGCTATTCCAAATATGTGATGTTTGTGCTAGGGGCATACCTCTTGACTCGTGCTAATTAATGGATTGTACATGGCACCACCTGTGTTTGGAGACCACTTATTATGTTGCTATAGTAAATTAGCATAATGCCTCGTAATTGCTTAGCATTAATTAGGACCACAATGGGTGGTAGTCTGTGAGTCTTCGGTGTTCTTGAGAGTGCTTGAGTCTTGATACACCCTTAAGAACCACACAGTTCTTCAAGTCAATACAAATGTAATAACATCAAGTGTCAACAAAATCTCTTTTGCTTCAGGATATTGCAGATACTGCTGTGCTGCAGTGCATGTTAAACAGAGCCATGTTTTGCCATGTGTTTTGAATGTATTGCATTAAAACAATGCAAGTGCATTAGAAGTCTTGAAGTTAATAAGGTCTGAACACTTAATAACACCAAAGATCATAATGTTGGCAATAACTGCATAGTGCAGACTGTAGTCGAGCATTCATGAGATATCTCGTTTGCTGGTTATGATTAAAGTTATTGAAGTATGCTCAGAAATTTATGGTATTTTTTTTTAAATTATGGTTTCTTATTTAATAACTAACCTACATTTGTCAGTTGTCACATTTCTTGGAGGAAAAGGACAAAATGTTTAAGCATCGGAGTAGTGCAATCTAAGTGCCAGTACAATATCGGTTTCATTGATTTGACAAATATCCATTGAGATGATAGATTCAATACCGTAGCCTTTGGCTCTTTGAATTCAGCTCCTTAAGGGTATTACTTTTTGGCAGGTAGTCTTACTATCACCTTAAAGTGCACATTACCCGGGTGTCATGGTAAGGTGGTCAATTTCCATTATTCCCAAAATACACCCTGAGGTCATATTCGGGTCATGCTGATTATGTTTGGATGAATGGCTTTTGGTTTGGATGAATTCTCTTTGGATGGATTCATAATATGAAAAGATAATTGCTGGCAAACAGTGCTGAAGTAGATTATTAAATTTCAATATTGATTGTCAATTAAATTAAATTTATTGCGATTATGGGAAAGGAGCAACCATTGCCAAAGTAATTTGTGGTGGGGGTGTAGGTCACTGACCTCCATGGTTCAATGCCAGGGGCTACTTTCTCACACAATGGTAACAATATACCTTGAAATTCAACTCCAATCACTGTGGGCAATTGTGGGCAATTGTACTATATGTACTTAGGGTAGATTTATAGACTGAACTGAGCATTGGGTGCAAGATGACGATAGGTATTATATTACAGTCCAAGACATGAATCAATATGGTAAATAGGCTAGACACTCGCAGGAAGGAGGAAGCCCCTTACACATGCATGAGAACAGTATACATAATACTTTTAAAAAATGTGCATGTTAGGAAAATATTTAGTCTTCATATAGTTATGGCATGTAGCTAGCCAGGGAAGTTTTTGTAGACTTCCAAAGTGTACCATGGGACCACTGTAAATTTGCACAAAGTAATTATTGGTCTAACAAACGGAATTTAATTGAATTGTGGCTGTGAAAGTCAATAATGAACGAAAACATGTTATTATCATGATTATTTAGTGTGGCCTCATGAAATGCTGGTATCTGGAATATTTTACTTTCCTTAAGTTCCCAAAAACATTTCCTGTGTTCAATGATGGAATTTCTTATTACGAACTGGCTCGCTAGGTCGCTTAATTGCATACATTTTAAATGCTGGCGAGTGGTCTGTCACTTCTTTTTCTCTCATTCGTGGTGTATGGGAAGTGTTAGCCCTCTTTGCTCTTTGAGATGTGGTCCGACGGGTGGGTAATTGAAAAGTGGTAAAGTTTGTCTAGGTTCGCTAGACCATGACCACTTCACAAAGACTGCCGCTGACCATTATTGACCTGCCATTGTCTGCATGGCTGTTGTGGGTATAAGACCATTTGCTTTATTTTCTTGCATTGCAAAAGGATTTAGTGGAAAGGACCCTGGGAATTTAGTGGTTGTTTACTTTCTTAGGATCAAGAATAGATCAAAGGGTGCCTGACAGGTGAGCCATTTTGTACTTGTGCTTGGAATTAAAGCAGTCTGGTCGTTTTTGAGTGGTTATCGTGGTACTTATGTGAATAATAATACTTATACATAATGCAATCTGAATAGTTCATGTGTTCTTTTTGTGAAATGCTCTGGACAAATAGCTTTATTCAAATTGCTTTATTATAGCATAGTAGGGATACAAATACATCACCATATTTCTAAGCATGGAGTCACAACAGACTATAGTAATCAACTGAATACTATTATTAGCTTAATTAATGTAAAGCATTCAGCTCAATTTCCTATCATACTAATCTGTGTTTCCTTAAATTGGTTGCCTGGCTAGACTTATCTTCTATGGAAATCTAGATTATGTGTACAGGTATGCAAAGTCCCGAAAAAGATATTAGTAACTGAATATCTGATGTCTCATTGCTACTGGGTCTGAACATGGAGTCATAAGACTCCATGGTCTGAAGCTAAGTCAGCTTATACGACCAGCTGTCGGAGGCAGACGTAATGATGAGATGATAAGGCTTGGAGTCCACACCATGTTACAAATTTATCCCATGGGTGGGGTATGTTACTTTCCTCGGCACAGATAAGAGTACTAAGGAATGGAAATAACATGTTAATTATATCATACTTCTTACATATTCAGTATGGTTGCATATGTGGTTGGTTTTGAATTCATTTACTGTCTGGAATGTTAAAGTATGTCTGTAGACTTATTTAAGGTATGTTATCTTCACTTAAGATCTGAGCTCTGGACCTGGCCAGAGAATAGAATTAGATGGGGTCTGTCACATTGCACTCGCAGCACTACACCGAATTCCTTTGTAGTAAATTTGTGGCTGGAGGCAATACCTGATATTTGCCAAGGAGTATTGTGATTGTAGTAGAAAAAAAGCCAATGGCCATGTGGGTTGTAGTGGACTGTGTAAGTTTGACGAAGGGCCAACTCTTCTTGGCAAGATAGTGACTTTAAACATGAAATTAGTGGAGACTTGGGCTAAGAAAAAATTAAATGGTTATTGTCAATGTAGCGTCTTATTTATTGATTCCCCTGAAGGTAAACTGTATTGTGTTATTGTTGTGGGGAAGGTATGCGGTGGGTTTTTCTCCCCTATCCCTTAAGAGTTACCGTAGTTACCTGAGAGGGTATGAGGTCAGTGACAGTATGTGGTTTTTGTATTCTTTCAACATTTTCTTTTACTTTTTTAAATTTTTTTTATTGGATTGCTTTGTCTCAATGCTACTGGCCTGAAGCTTTGTCAGCTTATATGGCTGGCTGCCAGAGGCAGATGTAATGATGAAATGATAAGGCTTGTAGTCCACATGATGTAACACATTACTTTTACCTGCTCCAGCATAGACACTAAAAACAAGGTACCCCACTAATTTCATGTTCCGTGCGATTGACATCCAACTGAAATATAGCTCATGATGAAGAGTTCTGCTCCAGGTCATTTGAGCCCAGGACCTTTTAGTGGAGCTATGCTGATAGACTGATGCCCTAACCACTAGGCCAGCCACCTGCATGACTGTGTCTTGAGCAGATACATCTCAGAGAAAGTCTTTTTAGATTTTCAAATCAAGCTTGAGTATTTCATTGGTGAATGCTTGAATCTTGGGGACATCTTTGTAAGCCCAAAATTTAAACTTCATGCATATATTTTCCTTATGAATATGATGATTAACCTCATTAATTAGGACTGATTAAAATCACTTTGGACACAACCAAAAATGTGTCCATGATATTCAGATTTATCTTATTAATTATCATTGTGACTTCCGAGTACATATAATGTATTTCCATGAATGGAGAAGGAGATGATTAGAGATCAAGTGTAATCAGATAGTTAGCATACATTTGCATTCTTGAGCATGTTGTATGTTTGACCTCGGGTCGTGTCGTGTATTGTATTGTTTACAAACATTTTTTCTAACCACATCCATGGGATGCTGGTGGTTTCACCTCCATGGTGTAACACAGTAATGGGAACAGCTTACAGGAATGTACAGTTCAGCAATAACTGACATATTTGCAGAAGAGATGCTGGTCCATGCAGGCTGTTGTTGCTTTAAAATTATATTGTGTTGCAGTGTTTAGTGTAGGAGGATCAAAGCATAGCACATACCAAGGGGGGGGGGGGGAGTGCACAGGCTCATAGGCTAAGATCAGCTAGGACCATGGCTAGGACCAAGTAGCAAGGAGAGGTTCATGCATAGTTGTGACAATACTGAACCAGCTGGGCCAGCCTTCCCAGGCCTATGAGGTCTGTTGTATTTAACCTGTGTCCACCTGGCTCATGACCATTACTCAATTATATCTGGTGGTTACTTCATTACAGTCTGGAGTACTCCAAGCAAACATAATGAATGTTGCTCTTTTTCTAATGTGTCTACAGGACCTTTATGCCTGGGATTTGTTTTTGCAGGTCTCATTACCGTGATCTGATGATGACGAAGAGGAAAAACTCATTATGACGGAGAGCAGCGCATTGTACGAATGGCTGATCCATTCAGTCAACAAGTAAGTATGATTTCTAGTGCATTTTTGTAATCTTTATTTTAACTTCTCAGCGACTCGCAAAGATTTAGAAATGACACTTCGGTCACTACCACATGTACAATTATCAATGGGAAATTATTTCAATTGTGATCAAATAAATTTATGCGGTTAGTGTTAAGATTTTTTGATAAAAAAATATAATCTTATCTAATGATATAAAATCTTCCCCATATTTATTATTTATTTATATGATTGGTTGATTTTATATGGTTTATTTAAAAAAAAGAAGAGATTTAGAAGTCATATGAGTATCATACGTTCATCTGTTCATGAGGTTTTGCATTTTCCGTTCTTTTTTGTACTTCGTGAATTGAAAACGAAATCACCAACGGCCATTCAATTTTTTTTTTCATCATCCATGCTTTTTGAAAGCCAGTCAAAATTTGGGGAAGGCTGGGAACCTGACATTGTTCTTTGTGCATGACACAACATCCCTGGGGGAACTGGAAATGTTTCTGAGCCTATTGTAATTGTAGTTGGGTGCCTGGAATTTTTGTGGCATGTGATTGTGGTCTTGAGTTACGCTTGTGTTTTGTATTTGGTCTGACTTGCTCAGAATACCTCGTAAGTAACATAATCTAACATAACAAGTTCATAACATGTTGTGTCCTGCTTTATGTGAATGCAATCTGATGCATAGCAGCTTTCATGTTTCTTCATATTTGAGTCACTGTTATTGAAAATGAAGTAAGTTTACTGTTCTTAAATTTTGCTTTTTCTTGGAAGTCGTTAGGGTAGTGGTCAGTTCCTTCGAGGGTCCTAAGTTGAAATTGTGACTAAGACTGTCATAGTGTTCATTATTTTATTTTTACTGACATGGTAATGGTTTACCACTAAGGTCATTCAGGTCGGTGCTAGGTCTGGGATAGCTAGACAGGCATAACTGTAGCGTCTGATCATTAATTGCATTAATCATTGTTAATTGTATGAGAAAGTTGTGTGAACGTGTCAGTTTATTATCACTGATCTGTAATCCTTACATTCCAATATCTTGTTATCTTTAAAATGACACAAACGCAGTACTAGACTGGTATTGAGGTCCCCAGTGAGCGCTTGACAACGTGTAACGCTACTTCAAGTGAACAGACTTGATTATTCGTCTTAGTGTTACTTATTGTTCTCGTTCCTGCTATTGCATGTGATGATAAGTCTGTAGAGTCATGCTTCTGTTGATTTCAAAGACTTTCTTTTAAGTAATCTTTCGCTCCATTCCACTCCAATGCCTTTCTAAAGTCGATCAATAAGTGGTCATATTCTTTTCCATATGTCTCGGTGAACATAAGTCATGCAATAGGCAGGGGAGAAGATAAGGTGTGTTACACTGTTGTGGTTTACTGTGTCTGTGAGAATTTCTTGCGAAGACTTAACAATGGCATGGGATAACTATGTGGATATGGAAAATTGGCTGGAGTTCTTCACTTTTGTTAGGGTGTACAATAAGAAGTAGTTGGTACAGAAAGCCTGTCTGCATTGAATATGGACATAAGTGCTTGTATTGTGTCACACGATCTGTGGATGGTCATATTAGGCTGTGAACATGCCGCAGTAAGTAGTACCACAGTAGTGAGGGACAAAGAGACGCATAGATTTCTGTAGGCTCCAATCTTATGATATTGCATTAAATGAATGAATGAATGTATTTTATTGACATGTAGAGGTCACAAAAGACCTATATCATATGTCATATCTTAATAAGTTTATTTTATTTGGTTGCAAACTTCATAATATTCATTAATTTCAGAATGCAGATGACTGAGGTGGACTCAGTTGCCCAGTGGTTAGAAGACCTCCGACTGACCACCGACACGGAATGCATGTGTGTTTTACAGGGTAAATCTCTGGCCAAGGAGTCCACAGATGTTGTTTTTGAATCTTCCAAGACTAATAAAGGTAATTTGCTTTAAATTTATGATTAAAATGCTCCTATTCAGGTAATATGCGTCTTAAAATTCTGTACATATCCAAATATACATGTCATCATTATTCACATATTTTGTTTACATAGTTATACCCTGTCTTAATGATTTTAAAGAGACCAATTTTTTTAAAGTTGACAAACATACTTTTTCTTTCTCGTGTTTTTGTAGTGCAGACAATCGCATATTTCTTATGGTTTATGTCTAAACCTTGGAAGCTGGTCTGTCCTTACATGACTTTCTATTATATACAACTTGACCAGTTAATGATTCTTAGACATGCCAACCCGTCTATTGTCGTATTTGTGCCACATGATGGCCGCAAAAAATAAGCTGAAGTAAGGACAGCAACTGACATGCTATATGAGCAAGTTCTGCTATTAGTGTGTTAACATATGGCTGGTTATTTATGTTAATTTGTCATGCCAATATTGGTATGTTGTCGAACAGGAACGGGGGAAAGTAAGGACACCCCTAAGAACAGTCCAGGTGCACTCCTTTATTACAAGGGATAACAATATATATAAGTTAAACATAATTTTGGTTCATGACATTAGTAAGAAAACCTTTTAGTGACAATACCTTCTCAGAATTTATTTTTTATTATAAATACAGGATGAGTATCAGAGTTTGACATAGTGGAGTCACTGAGCGATTATCTAGTTTTGTTTTGTGGAATAACTGGAATTGTATAATTATTTAAAGGTAGAATAAACTAGACTTTTCAAAGCTTTACAGTATGGGAATTAACTATTCAACAGCACTTTGTATCAGGGCATATCGGAATGTAAGCTATTGGTTATGAGGAAACTGAAAATTTATTGAAGTGTTCATATGATTGTTCTTTTTTTGCAGACTATATAGACAGCATCAGAGGGCGAGCACATGTTATTAGTGCTGAGTTTTCAAAGCTGTACAGGTACGTGAATACATTTGAACCACAGGGTTCCCACAGTCATGGAAAATCTTGGAAAAATTGGTTGTGGAAAAATGGAACTATAGAAATTTTAAAGAAGTCATGGAAAAGTCATTGAATTTTAGAAAGACAAAAAAAACACTTTGTCTGCAATAAAAAATGGTGATGAAGACGGCTGTAATGGGTGTGTGGAGGCTGTTATAATTTGCAATCGTTGACTTTTTTGTGCAGATTTTGTCAACAGAACGTCAGGGAAATTCTGTGAATGGTCATAGATAAGTCATGGAACTTAGTTTCATGATTTCTATGGGAACCCTGGAACAACCAAGAGTTTGATTATTGTCTATTTAATGGCAGGATATAGAAAGACCTGCTGTATTAATTCAATGAAATACACTAGATACACTAGAACCTATAGCGGCTAGTAGCCTCAAGGTCACAACAATTATATTTTTAGCCACCTCTCAGTGTTTTCCTAAATTATTTTGGGCCCGCTCTGTATCTATCTACCTTCCAATTAGGTGACAATAAACCAACTCCCTAGTGTTAGAGATTCTAGAGGATTAATGTTCATTAATACAATTTTAGAAATGTATATGAAACTGGTCTTAAATTACTACGATCATTTGTTTATTTTGCAGAAAACTTGAGAAGGAGAGATGGAAACATGTGAAAAGCAGTGCCCTGAGACTGACTTGTCAGATTCGCTCTTTACTGCATGAGTGCAATACCAGTATTCCCAATCCAAAGGCAGATTTTTCCAAGGTATTTAAGGAGGATGATATACAATTCATACCTAATTCATTTTATTTTATTTTTTTATTATTATTTTTTTGGTATGAGATGTGGTATATTGCTAATTATAAGGCAGCTGGGTGGTCTAGTGGTAAGACACTCGCCTGCTCCTCTGATGGACCCGGGTTCAATCCTGGGCTCGGGCACCCTTCATGAGCAATATCCCAGCTGGATGTTGTTCGGATGAGATGTTAAGATAGCGGTCCCTTATACTCAAGTGTCTTTGCTGAGGCAAGTAAATGTGTAACATGGGTGGACTCCTCCTCTCTCTCACCCCAACAATCAGGTTTCTCAACCCTCGACAGGGGCAAGAACTTGCCTTAGAGGGCTGCACTTTCCATATCTATCTATCTATCTTATAATGTTTGTAACATGTTTCAGCTCCAACAGAAGGTCATGGAAGGTAGTGCGAAGTTGGCGCAACATTGTGAATTGTACGTAACCTATCATTTCTGTCTAATATTACAAATACATTTTATGGGTTCGAATGACATGTAATTCATGATATTTCTTTTTGCTTGATTAGGCACTTGGACATGAATGGACACAGGCCACAGCAGGAACCTGTCCTGCAATTACTGACCCATCTTGGTCAAGCATTCAGCACACTGGTGGACAAGACACTCAGTATTTTAGTTAAGGTCAGTATAAATACTAAATAGTAAAAAAATATATATGAGAAAAGTGGCATTTAGTTAGCAAATATAAAATTTTATATAGGCTGATCATTTCTATCTTATACTTTTCAGAGGATTATTTTAAGTCTCAAGGATAGTTCAAACGCCTACAGCATCAACACTATTTTAAACAGCATTGTGACACTCGGTTTAGAGGGAGAGCACATGTGCTACCTCATTTCAAAAGAAGGCGGTGTCGGAGTTCTTTTCAACATTTGCCGTAATCGTAGTCTACAACAAGCTCATGGTGCTGCCTTACGGGCGGTTGCAACAGTTTGTTGTGTTCCCGAAAGCATTGCTGAACTCGAGAAGGTATGTTATTTGGTACAAAAACTAATTTCTTCAACCTACTGGATTGTTGTAGGGCCGGTCAGATCACATGTGAACTAGCACCCAGGAATACCAAAAAACAATGAATGATATCGCCACCGCACAATTACTGATGACGTCAATAGTAATTAAGCTGTTGTGATGTCTTCCATTGTTTTGATATTTCTGGGTCCAGGGTCACAAGAACTGACCTGCCCCCTTTGAGGCTTAATATTCAGTACAGTCCTCCAAGGACCACATTATAAGGAGGTCAGACTGTATTGTGACACAAGTAACAGAATTTGAAGTTCTGCTATCTATATATTTAGCTAATATCATACATTTTGCTTTGCAGGTTGGTGGAGTAGAGTGTCTCAGTGATATACTGGCTGAGGAGAAACAAGCAGAATGTGTGCGATGTGAGGCTGCAGGTGTCATAGCACAAATCACCTCACCATGTCTGGATTATTACCAACATATGACCGGCTTCATTGAGCACATGGATGACCTGGTCAAGTCACTTACAGGTAATTACGTCAGTCATTACTCAAGCTGCTATTTGTAATTGTAGTTATGTATCAACATATTTAAGTATGCTGAGGTTTTGTTTTGTATTTAAAACAAAGCATATCATTAACCCTAACCCTGCAATTTCAAATTTATCCTTTTCTCAGGTCTTTGCCAAGATGCAACAAATCATGAAGTGTTCCTTCTGGGGGCGGCAGCTCTTGCAAACATGACTTTCATGGACAGCATGGCGTGTGAATTCCTTGCCTCGTATGGGACTGCTAGGGTACTTATCGAGGCCTGCCATCTTGAAAAAGCCAGCACTCTCTTTGCCAAAGATCAGGTAACAGTCTTTTGTATCTATTATCTTCTAAGACCATTGACTGAATTTCTAGCCTTGTACATTAACTTACTTTTTCAGTCAACATTTTGTTGAAATTTAACACATCTGTATTTGGTATCACAGGTTGCAACTATTCTTGCCAACATGTCGGCATTAGAGCACTGCTGCATTGATATCACAGAACAACATGGGGTGGCGCTACTAGTACAGTTCCTGATGGAAGAGGTGCCCTCTGGCAACAACAAAGGCAACTATGAAGCAGAGTCTGCAGCTTGTGAAAGAGTTCAACAAAAGGCTGCTATAGCTCTGACGAGACTGTCTCGAGATCCAGAGAATGCTCAACTTGTTGTTGAACTTCAAGGTGATTAAAGAAATACATAGTTGTGGAGTAATTGCTGTGTTAATACCAATAAACTGTGTGTTGTTAAAACTTAAGCGTTTCAATTACCAAGCCATAATTGGGGTGGGGGCCTAGCTCGGTAGCACGCTGGGCTTCCAACCACTGGGGGTTCAATTCTCGGCCGAGCCTAAATTTGATTGTCGTTTCATCCATCCTCTTATTGCCATGGTCCCTGCCTGTCCTAATTAGCCCATCAGGGGCAGAAATACAGGACATAAAGCCCTAATCTGCCCACCCACCACCCAGCCATAATTTAAAACAAGCCATAACTTAGTACCCGACTATATTTTCATTTGGATTAGCAAAGATATGTACTGAGATATTAGGAAACCTAACAGGCTTTATACTCGTGGGTGTCTTAGTTTTCATGGATTTTTAATAATTTTTCAGGAATTCCACGCCTAGCACAACTTTGTCGAGATCCTGCCACCCGAAATCACAGTGATGCGGTTTTAGTGGCTTGCTTGGTAAGTTACTTGAAAAATAAAAATAAAATATTTCTTAATCTGAAAATGGATTTTTTTTTTTTTTTCCTGAAACTTTTTACAAATGGAACGACTATTCATTTATACTTTTCTTGCAGGCTGCTCTAAGAAAGATTTCAGCTGCTTGTGGCCACAGTGACTTTGACAAACAAGACATTCAACAGCTTATCACACCGAAACTGACGGATTCATACCATATGTGCTCCAACTTGGATGAAAGTTTCGTTTGAACAGAGAAAATATATTTCAAAGGGTGACAGTGGAACGACTGTACAAAATAGTCACTGCTGGTGAACGACTCTACTGGTCCGCTTTTACACTTGTTATCTATTTTACACAAGATATTTATTATATGATCCTTTTGTTATCTGTCTTTAAGATATTTCTGATCATGGGTTCACTTCTGAAAAATTGATCGTATAGTGTTTAACCCATTTCCAGATAACAGCAACTTTGTTTTACTTATCTTAGACAGTGGCCTAACTGAATGTCATGGTATTTGTGTAATGATGTTGTAATTGTAAATAGTGTTTACACTGCTTTTGACATGCTTTCTTGGTGCATGATAAGGGTCATGAGCCTGTAATGCCATCAAACTTAGTCACAGTTATCCGAATCTCAATCCTATTCTTAAGGCCATACTTTGATGCACTGTACTGATGTCACAATCCAAAAATTGCTGAAGAAAATCCGTATCCATTTAGAGTAATAAACCAAACATTGGTTTCTCAACCAAAAAAAATTATGTTAAAGGGATATAGTTGTTGCATGCATACTCCTCTGAAGCACTAGGTATCACTATGAGAAAGCTATCTTCATCGAATACATCGTAAAAATGTGTATGGCTCGCTTGCTTTGATATTATGAATAACTTGATGTCCTGTAGGTACCCTTCATAAAACTAGAACAAGGTCAGATAACTTTGAATTCCTCTCACGTATTGTTGACCTTGTAAGTGCCAAGTCATTCTCCTATGCAAACTTTTTCTTCTTTATATAAATATGCCATGACCATCCAGTTCCAAGTTGTGCAAATATGCATTACCCTACATTTTTTGGTGCGATTCGGGATTTCGAACTCCAGAAGTCTACTCCTCCATTTTACTGAACATGTGATTGTACTGTCAATGATCAGTGCAGTAATCAGATGCAGGTTATTTGTTGAAAGGGGCCTTTTTGTTTATATTCTCTGAATCTCATTTCGCAGGCCATTGCTACACTTCCTCCATGTTTCTGATATGCATTTAGTTTGTGTACTTGATATGCATTTATCTTTTTGAAAGCTTCTTCCAAATATGCACATATGATCAGTCATCACGCGTCACATGCTATTAGCCTATTAATACCTGGGACTATTTTAATTTCATGAAAAATATCTTTTATTATCTCTGACCTCACATTCCAACATCAGTGGTATAATGAATAAAGCAGTGATAAAATGTTTTTAGATTTAATGCATGTGCTGACCTATTTTATAATCAGCCACTCAGTTATTTTGAATGTAAAAATGATTTTTATGAATTTTATAAAAAATGATTTATATGGTGTTGTGAAACTGCTATATATAGCTCTAAGGAGTTAATCATTGTCAACAGGCCTTGGCTTGCCGCAGAATTATTTTGCTAAACAGATCCTCGAACTGATATATATATTTACAAAGCGATTATATTGTACAAGAGAATATATTTTATTGACATTATTCATATCAGTAAAATAAACTTTATAAACTGGAATGATTTTGTTGTGTTCTTTTCAACCCAACAGACATAATTTGCTTCATCATTTATTTACAATCTAATCACAATTATATTTTAAGAATGTTAAGTCATCCTTAACAAGATGGGAGTTAAAATATCACAGAAAACTATTGATATTAATGTCAATACAACATTGTTGTAAATGTTTGGTAATTTTATGCAAGACTCAAGATAATAAATCCACAATGAACTTGAACAAGCTATACTTCATAACAGTAGTTGTATAAAAATTATTATATCTTCATTGCTGGAGCTTGCATCCTCAAATTTGTATCAAATCTTCAAAGGTTGGCAGCTCGTCTTCCCTAAAATCAATAAAAATATTTATGTTTTCAGATGAAAACTTGGTAACCGGCTATAAAATATCAATCATGGAAAGTAAAATATGACATAGCAATAAACAATGGTGCACTTGAAATGATAATTCACTTGAAATGATAATTGCAGAGAAGTGCTGGGGTTGACATTCACAAATCAATCAGTATCTTAAGGAACCATACAACGGGTTTTTCGGTGCTAGTGTGCATATGGCAACGCACCAAAAAAAAAATATTCGCATGGGTGGGCTGATCAGCTGTGACTTCTCAAGAGTAAATAGCATATATTTGATTCTCATGATTCGGGGCAGTTTCACACCTGCCAAATTTGCAATTTAATAGCTGCCTACATATTTAAAAAAAACATTCCTAAGCCTACGTGACCTTGAACCTTAGGCTGCAAATAGATCTAAGTCGTTCATAGCAGAATTAATCCAGGGCATGCATATTATGTACACTTAGTGGAAGCCCCCATTAGCTCCCATTGCACAGTACTAGCTACCAAGTCCACCAGCCATTTTCACCTCTAAAGTAGGTCAAGGTCTTCATCACTTTTCTATGGTGCTTTCTGGGATTCATGATGCCTGTGAAATAGGCAATTGAAGAACAAAGGTCAATGGAAAAATGGACATACAGCACAGGCCAGGGAAAAACCCTCAATATCCTGGCATAACCTTATGCCTACGGATGAAAACATAGGCTGCGCTGCAGCTAAACCCTCAGCAAATCCCACATAGCACACAGGCATCATTAAAATTTGTAAGTGTTCGTCCGACAGGCAGGAGGGCGGGCGTTACACTTTCATTTCCAGAGCAGAACTCTAACACACTTTCGTTTCTAGAGCTGAACTCTTAATACTAATGCACTTACCAAAATGAAATTTTATACAGTAACACACTATATTGTGATAGCCACTTGGCCTACATAGCCTGTTACACAATGTTTATTAGAGTCCAACCTCTCCTATTTATTTTAACTCTTGAATTTTTTCATTGTTCATTATATTCTGTTAAGTGTGAAATAATACAGTGTTCACATGGGTTATAATGTCTTACAAATATCTTACTTATTAAGAGCACTCCATTCTGTTCACAGTAAAGCCAAGTGAGCATAAAAAGCATTGTCTATCCTTTTCCTGCCATTTAATTTATGCACAATA
Organism: Alitta virens; assembly: GCA_932294295.1. Classification (NCBI taxonomy): domain Eukaryota; kingdom Metazoa; phylum Annelida; class Polychaeta; order Phyllodocida; family Nereididae; genus Alitta; species Alitta virens. Next base: position 70,122,084 of record OW028573.1, read on the forward strand.
AGGAGTATTCAGTTCGCTAGAAATATCAACACACTAGCATTGCATGTTCCCTTAACTAATCTACATTTAAGATTATCATTTAACAATGTTTAAATGCCCAAAATAGTCAAATATGGGCTATGGCATTGATCCTAAGGAATATATGTGAAATTCAGCAACATTGTTATGCCACATGTTGGAAAATTTCTTACAAAATTAACCTTTAAGGTTTGTATTTACTTGTATTCAAATAAATAAAGTAAAAATACAAATAAATACAAATCTTAAAGGTTTATTCTGTATGGAATGATACTCAACACACCCATTTTAATGCCTATATAAGTCAAAATATTTTTTGCTCGCTGTTTACATTTAGCTGGCAAATTAAGGAACTATATATTATCAATTGCGATATTCCCTTCAACAGTTACTGAATTGCTGGGTTGCTGATTTGCATTAAATCTATGGCATTTAAATTAGTATTTATAACCGAAAACTTTACAGGTGTATATAGAAAACAATAATAATTATTGGAGTCAAGTGAAGGTAATATAGATTATTATGCAACTAATTATTATGAAGATGAAGGAAGCATCACAATTTTTAGCATTTTTCCCCAGATTTCCATCATTATAAAAAAAAAGAAGGATGAAACAAATGTCAAAATGAAGCTTAAAAGTGAAAGTACTATAATCTAGATATATCCTTGGCAAAATGTTACCTATCTAACGATCATAGAGTCATTGATATGAGGTTTTGAAAGTGTACCAAATTTTCACATTTTCCTTATTATATAAAATTATCTGTCATTAATGGTTATGAAACCCCAAATATGTATTTCTAAACTATTTTAGACATATTCTTATTAAGTTTTGTATGCATGTATAGGTGCAGTAGTGTGTGAGTCCTGCTCTGGAAACAGAAATAGTAGGTTTTTTTTCATTTTTCTCTTAATATTTTAAAACACAGCAGGGGTATGTCGATGTGACTATCAAAATGCAAAACTAAGCTATATAGAGTAATAACATAAAATGTTGTTAGAGTGTACGTTAATGCCAGATTTCTGGATTTTGAATGAGACCCCCAAAAGACACCACTACACTATTTTAGACATATTATGACAAAGTTTTAAGCATGTAGGTGAAGTAGTGTCAGAGTTCTGCTCCAGAAACGAAAAAAAAAAAAAGTTTTCCAAATTGTGTAAAACATAGCCAACATATGTCAATGTGACTATCAAAAGGCACCACTAGGCCATATAGAATATTACTGTGCAAAATGTTAGGTTAAGTGAATTAGTGTTAGTGTTCTGCTCCCAAAACAAAAGTGTTACGCCTGCCCGCCCATCGGACGGACATTGATGATAACAAAAACCCTTTTCGAACTTCGTTCACTGAGGGTTAAAAAGCTGGCTGGAGACTGAAGTAAACAATTCCATCAATTCTATGTAGTGATAAGATACATGTTAGCATAATCATTAAGTATGATTGTCAATTATCATAATATGCTTTATACAATGCAGAATGATCTACAACAGCATGGATAGTCTCAGCGATTAATCTATGCAAATATTGTTCTCAATTTATGAGAGAATCGATTTTTGATAAGAGTTTGTTAAAAAGCTAAGTATGTAGCACTTAGAGATAAGACAATTGAGGAACAGTATGAGCTAAAGGATAAGTAACACAACAGGATTTTTTTTTCCGTCTTAAATCTAAGGAGGTCAGTGCTACACTTCAAAGGCATATAGTGCATGAATGTACACTATATCAGAATCTAGGAGTATGTTACAATATTAGGGAAACCCAGCCATAGTCTTAGCATCAAGGAGGGCAGTTGATTGACTTTGAGAAAGAATTTGAGAGCATAATATGCAACCATATCTGCTCCAATACTCACTCCCTTGATATTTTGATTAGAGTGTAGTTGTTTCTCTCTGAGGTATTAAAACAAGAATGTCAACATGTATGACAACATACCACACAATTTACCAGTACAAAAGAATTTCCCAATTTGAATAGCATTTGCATAAACAGCTCCCATACTAAGACTTAGCTGCATTCCAGCCTAAATCTATGGGAGTTTGTATCTTGTCACAAAAATACCGAAAGGAAAAAAAGAAATAACTATTGGATGTACCGGATGTATAACATGCAGGATAAAGAGAGGCATGCATATTGGACGTTGTTCCTCACAAACTTACAGATTTGAACTTTTTCAGTGCCTCCTCCAGTCTTCTGCCGTAGTCTGGGTCGCATCTTGAATAATTGCGCACAACTCTCTGTTGAATGAATTCTTGGGCATCCTTCAAATGGCCAGACATGTTTTCGATCAGGCGCTGTTTCTCCTGCTCTGTCAAGACCTGTGCAATCACAGAAATGCAAAAAGGTCTAAAAGTGGTCAGAAGTAGACCAAGGACAAAACAAATACCGGCAGGACATAGTACTTAATGAGGAGCTTAAAGTATAAAAAATTTTGTTTCGAAACTGAAAATGTGAAAATTTTTCTGCTTTATTACTTTTCAAACTGGTCATAAAATGGGCGCAATGAACAGACTCTTGAGTCTGGTAAAAAGGCAAACATGAATCTTTCACTGGCATTATCTGTCTGATAAGCTTTTCAATTCAGCCTGTCCTTTTCACCTTTGCTATTCTTAAACGTGACCAGTATAATAAACATTGCGACAAAAATTACCTCTTGTTCACATTCTAATTTAATCACGAAGATTATCAGCATCAGCACAGATAACAATTGTCGATGTTATCTAAAAGACAGTACAGGCCGGTGCTTGTTTGAATTGCACAAACAAGCATCTATTTTGCGAGCCAAGTCCATTTTGATATAGAACATGAGGTGAGGGTCAAGAAACTGCACCATGTTATGTACCAAGCATTTGCATCACGTGTGACAAATTTGCATGACATTTCTTGTTACATGTACGCAGATTTTGCAGCAATCTGGGATACTATACTAATTTACCTCTCTCCAGAAGATTCCAACTTGGGTGTAGTTGTCATCATCAGCGGAATTGTAACGATCAACGTCTCCAGAAGTGGAGAAAGAGTGCTCCTTGTGAACTACTGCTGCATCTGGTCCACTGAAGCTGTTGGGGAAATAGTTTGGTGCTCCCTCTAAAATATGGAACAGAAAAATTCAATGAAAGACATTAAATTGGATTGTAAAGATGCCCGATACAAAAAGGCTTTGATAAAAGTAGATATCTCATTAGGCAATTTATAATGATTTATTTACAATCTTTTACCTTGGTTGTCAGTGACACATTGAGGTCCATCTCTTTGGTAGTTGCGAATGCGTGAATTGTAGGGGCAGTTGATCGGGATTTGCATGTAGTTGGTGCCCAGGCGATGACGATGGGTGTCAGTGTAGGAAATCAAACGGCCCTGAATTACAATAAGTTACACACATAAATAGTAAAGGCCTTCTGACTGAAAGCATCTGCAATGTATTATATATCCATGCTGTCCTACCTGCAACATCTTGTCAGGACTGGGCTCAACTCCAGGAACAAAGTGAGCTGGGCAGAAGGCGGACTGTTCAACCTCAGCGTAGTAGTTCTTGGGGTTCCTGTTCAGCACCAGTCTTCCCACAGGGATGAGAGGAAATTCTTTGTGTGACCAAACCTGATCAAAGCACAACACAATGTCAACATGTTTGTAAAATTTTCATGCAACCGACTGGTATAAAAATTATGTTTCTAGAGGATTTACCAAGCGATTTTCCACAAGAAATGGAACTTAAAGAGGACAAGCCAATAATACTGTCATAATTCAAGTTCTAAATATATTGACTTCTTACCTTAGTCAAGTCAAAAGGATTGAATTTGAACTGCTCAGCCTCCTTGAAGGTCATGACTTGAATGTAGAAAGTGTACGATGGGAAGTTTCCAGCTTCAATGGCATTGAAAAGATCCCTGTTGGAATAGTCAGGGTCTGTGCCTGCAAGATCGCCAGCTTTATTGGCTGAGAGGCACTTGATTCCTTGGTCTGTCTGCAAAATCAAAAGATTAATATTACAATACCCATTAAATGCATGACATATAAATCGTCACTTACACTTTGTCACAATTAACATAATAGGTTAAACAATTCTTTGCAGACATACCTTGTAGTGGAACTTGCAGTAGACTGCCTCGTTGTCCTTGTTCACCAGTTTGAATGTGTGGCTTCCATAGCCGTTCATGTGTCTGTATCCATCAGGCGTTCCACGGTCGGAGAAAAGGAATGAAACTTGATGTAATGACTCTGGTCGGAGAGATAGAAAATCCCAAAACATGTCAGGGTCCTGTGCAAAAAAAAATAAAATAAATTATGACTTGAAACTTCATGGAAGTTTTTGAAATAAACATCTTGTGCACAGCTGAATTGATCAGAGTATCTATAAAGAGTACTACAAAGAGTATCTATAAAGCCTATAGAAAGGAATTACCTTCAAGTGAGTCTTGGGATTTCTCTTCTGTGTGTGAATGAAGCTAGGGAACTGAAACAAACAGAAATTCTCTTTGATATCCACCCATCCACTATTATTGCTCCAAAGCTAAAAAAATCGCAATGGCAATGTTGTCTATCTGTTTCTTGCTGTAGATTTACATCAGACATTAGAAATATATTACTATACAAATCTAATACAATGCTGTTACCATCATTGGATCTCTAATGAAAAAGATTGGGGTGTTGTTTCCAACAAGATCCCAGTTTCCTTCCTCTGAGTAGAATTTAACAGCAAATCCACGAGGATCTCTAGCTGTGTCAGCTGAGCCTGATTCGCCACCTGAAGAGTTTAAATGGAATTGTAGGTTAAGCAGGTCTACAGAATGCACAAACTTTGCTGCACATTTCAAGCCTTGCAATTTTGAAAACTGAACTGTTCTAACACATACCAACAGTGGAAAATCTGACAAAGATTGGGGTCTTCTTGCCAATGTGCTCAAACAGTTTCGCCTTTGTGTAACGGGTGATGTCATGGGTCACTTCAAAGTATCCATGAGCACCTGAAAAAGTAAGAAAGAGGAAATTAGCATGGAGATTTTGATGACTGAGAATTTCTTCAGCTACCAATAATTATTTCCTTGTATTTGCCCAACAAAAATACAGTCTCTTATGTTTACCTCCTCCTTTGGCGTGCACAACTCTCTCTGGAATTCTCTCCCGCCCAAAGTGAAGCATCTCATCCAGATAGACAAAGTCCTGCAGGAGCAGTGGGCCCCTGGGTCCAGCAGTCTGGACATTGGTCTTGTCGCCAATGGGCTGTCCAGTACTAGTAGTCAAACTGTCAGACTATAACAGAAACCAAACCATAGATTTATATATTTACTTTAATCATGTTAATCATGTGATTTGCTTTGATTGCAATACAAATGCACAAATGACTGTCTGGTTTCTGCAAATAGCAGTACTGCCATTTAAATTATAATATAAACAACAATTAATTTATTCCTTCACTCCATGCGACTTATTGCAGTCTGAAAAGTATAATAATTAACACCATGATTGACAGCTAGATGCAGTCTGTCACTGTATCAGTGGTAGTTGACAAACACTTAATTTTATGTAGGCCTACACTCTACTATTTCAGGAAGAAAGATTGATGCAATATATGTTTTAAAGTTTTCATTGTGAGGTTTTCTGCGCATATTAAATTCACAATTTGTGACACAAATTAGTAGTTCGGCTAGTGGCACTGTCATAGCTTGACATATCACACAGGAGAGAAAAAAAGGGTGCATTTTGGACTGCAGAAAGATCAGGATGACACAAACATTTTACAGGTCATATTATGATAACATGCAATGAGATTGTATAATGCACATCTGATTTAACACTGATTGTTTCAGATAGATGTCAACATACAAAACTCTACTGTCTAGTACTGATATTAATTCAATGAATACACTCACAGCAGCCTTTGACTTCTTGAAGTCATTGAGCTGTTCAGCAGCTTTGTCCCTGTTGGCCATGATGATGCTTAAATCTTCGCTGCAGGTGCAATTCCAGAAGAAATAAGACTTCGATCCTCAGCCCAGGCACTTTTATTTCGTGGGCTGGATGAAGTTCAAGTTCAAGGACAATGACCTAGAATACATATAGCGCCCTCTTGCGAATTCATCAGTTTGAAAGCCCTCTAGCGGATTGCAACAACGTCACTCATTTCAATGGTTGTATCTGTCTTGCAGGCAATCAGGCCTAAAGTTGGGTCGTTTTCTTTTACCCAAATGTATAAGTATGTGACAGTCACCCCAGGTAACAAAAGAAGAAAAGCTGAAGAAGACGCCGTGATGGAAAATTTACAGAATTCAGCAGCCGCAGCCAATGCGGACCGTAGGCCGAAACCTAAAAGCTTGAGTGAGGTGGCTAGGTGGCTGGCTGGTGATTCTGGAGCCAGTGGAGGTGCAAGTCCACTTGCTGACACCAAAGATACTGAATTATCTGTGGCTGACACAGACAATGTAGACATCAAAGGCAATGTTGATATCAAAGACAATGCGGAGAAGATGGAGAGTCAGGAGGAAACAGTTCCAGATGATAAACCCCAGGTATTTCTTCAGCGTCTGGAGGAACTAGTTCCAGATGATAAACCCCAGGTTCAGAGACAGGAGGAAACAGTTCCAGATGATAAACCCCAGGCAGTTCTTCAGCATTTAAAGTGTCAGGTGTGCTAAATGAAACCTCTTACCTCCTGCATGCACTGGCACTGTCAATAGCACTACTTGGTCAATAGTATGGTTGTATATTTTAGTAATATTTTCATCCAAAAAGGCTAAAGTTGGCTATGGGTTTTGTTCGGTAAGCTCAGGATTAGGTAACTGGAGACTGGAATTTTTTTATTTTGACCACTCAATACTTATAAGCATTTTTAATTTCAGGGATTTGCCTTTGAAGAAAAAGAAGGGGATTTATTCAGCTGTCCAACTTCCTGGAGTCTGGCTCACTGCATTAGCGTAGATGCTCACATGGGAAAAGGTATTGCTGTGCTATTCAAGAACAAGTTCAAGGGAGTGGAAGAAATTAGAAAACAAGGTAATCTGAATGTGATTTTGAACCTGTTTATTAAACTTAATGGGATGAACAACCAGTGGCTGCATGTGCTGAGTAATGTAAAAAAGTTTCTTCTAAGTCATTGGTAGCTTTAATTCATTTTTCAAAATTGTTAATGTTTCTACTTATGTGGATTTTTAGGCGCTAAGATCGGTGGCTGTGCTGTGCTGAAAAGAGATGATAGATTTATATACTATCTCACAACTAAGGAACGATACTTTGAAAAGCCCACTTATGACAATTTGCGCAGTAGTTTGGAAACTATGAAGAAACATTGTGGTGAAAATGATGTTAAAAATGTTGCCATGCCAATGATTGGATGTGGACTTGACAGACTTGAATGGCCAAATGTCAAAGACATGATCCAAGAAGTGTTTGGAGATATACCATTAGCCGTCACTGTATATAAATTAGGGAAAGGTGCTGCTCAGCCTTCGAAAAAGAAACCACACTCCTCATACCCCAACAGACCAAGAACTGGAAGCAGGAGGTTCTGAGTGGGAAAAATCTCCTATAATCTGTGATATGGCACTGTTGAAAGCTATTTATAGCCTTGTTTATATTCACTTTTATTATTGTGTTCAGTTTGGAATTAAACTAATTTCATTAATGTTGTTCAAATTAAATTCTTTTTTATGAAACTCTTACATCAAACAAATATGGATACATTTTATATGTTATTTTTGTTAAAAATACGTTAATTTAGTTTCAATGCTTTTTTTCACAGATCTTTTTGTATGTTTAGAGATATATATTCATGTCAAACAAGTCTGTAACTTTAATGCATTACAGTATGTATCCAAGCAAAATTTGTAGTTCCGTTAATGATATAAGTGTAGTCATATTTAGGTAACAAAACGAACAATTATACGAGATTCGAAAATATAAGTTATATAATTATACTTGTTGGCATTGATCATGTAAGTATGGAGATTCTTTAATAATAAAGGTGAGGTGTATATACTAAGTTTTGACTTGGAAAAAGTCATGACCTTGAGGCTTGTGAATTTCATCGAAATAGTTATTTTTATACATACAACACATAAACTGCCGATCTAATTTTGCAGATCAGTGTATTGTAATTGTTCAAATTTTGGTAGATCACTGATTGCAAAACTTCAAATTTGGCACAAATTATAAATTGGTAATTTGTGTGTTTTACATACACCTAAGTGGCATTTTAAAGGTTTGGTGGAATTGCCCCAGTCACTTTCCAGCCTAGATTTGGAGAATACTGAAAATATATAAGATCACCAGACCAAGGACTTTAATTTTCCTGCTGGCAAAGATTGCTGTGGGAGCTGGTCTAATTTTGAGTGGGGTTTCATATGTTTATTGGTTTCAGAAACCCATCGCACATGTAGAGAAGGCCTTACAAAAGAGTACCATGTTTGAAAGATGGTGTCACTGTGTTGTCATGTAAGTTGGTTGGCTTGTACACTTATTTTCTACCAGAGGACAGCACTTACAAGTCATTCCATTGGCTCAGGAATGAGTATTGCTGGCGTTTATTAGATGAGCCAATCCAAACTTATATAGAGGGTTGAAATTTTCAGATATTACCATATCTCCAATCATCACACATCCCACTGAACTGGATTGAACATAGAAGAATGTGCTTATGAGGCAAAATGCGTATAAACCAAGAAACTGAGGAAAATCACTTTTCACCTTTTTATCACATGCATTACAGTTATTTCGCTATTTTACTGCTGAAATTAACGGAGATACGAATCTTCAAGGTCGCTCTACCCAAGGTAGGGTGGTCCAAATTAATGTATATGGAAAAAATAAATGTCTTTAAAATGTCGCTTAACAAGGCTGCCCCTTATCCTTTTATATAATGTATGTATGCAAAACTTTGGGTCATTGGAAAACATTTAGAGGTTGCTACAACAGTTGGATATTGTAATATGCATTTGTATGTAAATGTAAAAAGGGACTACACTGATCAGTGATCATCAGTCACCAGTAATATATCTCTTAAACAATGTTAAATGGACTCGCAAAGCGTCCCAAGTAACTGTTCGATTCCCCGGAGGCTGCACTGTATGTCCTTACTACTGCTGTAAATTGGTGAGCATAGTATTTACTAGGCCTATCATTATTTAAGAGTTAACAATAATTAATGGGAACATAATTGGCAGTCATTACTGTGCATTGCAATGAAGTGTAGCCAGCCACTTGACAGTCTCCTGGTGATGTCACAATTTACCATGCTCGCGTTTCCCAATCAAGCCCACATATAGAAATGGACTTAATTTCTTTTGGTCTCAATTACAGCTATTCAGTGTTTTGACTAGTAAAAAAGTGGATGAGCATGATCTATTGTGCAACAGAATTCAAAACATTGCAAATAAATTTAGGTCACTGTGTTTTAATTCTGATCAGCCATCATGCAGACATGCCAAGTCTCACGCATTCGGTGGGAGTCTCATGCATTTCGTTGCTGTCACTCTTCTGGACTTGAGTATTTTCTTCAGATTGAAACTTTAACATTTTAATATAAACTGGTTGGAAAGAGCCAAAACTCACGCATTCACCACTCAAGAACTTGGCATCTCTGCATCATGACTGATTGTAATATTTTATTTAAAATGTATATTATGTAACTTTGCTGTTCTTTCAATGAAATAATAATTGACTCCCAATCCACCAGCTTTTAAAAGCTATTAGGGAGGCACTCATACATGCACCACTGTGACGTGGCTGCCGCACTTGGAATTTGACTGATGGCCCAATCAGCTGTAATATAATATACATGTAGTTTGTCGCTATGATGCAGATGCAGTACTACTGGGTTCCTCCAGTTTTAAAAAAGTTTATTTTGATTCACCCTCATTTGTTTTCTAAAATGCGGCACCAAATAATTAATCTGTAGTTTCTGTTTAGATCACTGTATCCTTCTTAAATAACTCGAATTCTATGGAATTAGAGATTCGGCACTGAATTTATGTAAGAATTACCTCAGTAATAGACAATATGTATTTTTCAAAAACTATGAATCCGAAAGACGATTAATAACTCGGCGTCCCACAGGGGTCAGTTTTAGGACCTATTTTTTTTTATTAAATATATATATGAATGATTTTGTTAAAAGAATCACCTAAATTTCATCCCATAATTTATGCTGATGACTACACTTTTTGCAAACTCCTTTTTACAAGATAAACCCTTTTAGATTAACCATGCATGAACTTTCTCAAATAAATAATTGGCTTCTGGTAAATAAACTCTATTTAAATGTATCTAAAACTAAGGCAATGTTGTATAAATCCACCAAAGATAATGTTGAGTGGCACCTTGGTTGAATATGTAAACATTTTGAAAAGTTAGGAATTATTTTTGATTCAATAAGGTTTCCATCAAAGTTGCCAAAAATAACTGGAATTCTTGGTAGACTAAACAGATTACCCAAGCATGGAGTTCTTCGAACAGTCTATTGCACTTTGGTATTACCTCATCTAACTTAAGGCATTCTTTTATGTGGTCCTAAATGTGAATTTTGTTTTCAATTACAGAAGAAATTCAGTGATAAGAATTATAACAGACAGTGTATTCAATGCTCACACTGACCCAATATTTCAAAATCTTAGGTTAATGAAGATTCAAGATATAAAAAAAAACTTTTTGAATTAAATTTTTTGTACAAGTGGAAAAATAATTTACTCCCTGATTATTTTGTGCATGAATTTATTGTCCAGAAAAGATCTATAATATATGAAACCAGAAGTATACATCAGTATATAATTCCCAGAGGGAAACATGATCATTTTGATTCTATCGGTTCCTATATGGGATTCTTCTTTTTTCTGCTGCCACCTTTTATCAATGTGTGATTTAGCACGAATGGTCGAATGGTTTATTGCATAGTTGTATTAAAAGAATTACATATTGAAATGTTTCACGTCAGATCAGCCTTCACTCAAGAATACATGACTAAATAGCCAAAACTCTCTGCTGCTGTCCTGCAGATGCCTAGGATTGTTATACCTTTTTGTAATACTTTTCATAAATGATTAAGGGAGCATTAATGAAAGAGTGAGCATCTTGTAGGGGAGCATGTATTATAGCCTTATGACAGTTGCAACCTTAAAACATTGTTCCATTATTACCAAATTTGAGGGATATGTTCAGTTGATCATGAGGAAAATAACCACTTATATTTTTTGGACCGCCCTAACCCAAGGGCTATATATAACTGTTGATCCATTCAAATAAAGGTTATAAATGTTTACAAGGTTGAGAATAAATATGGAATGTTTGAAGTGCCATATCTCCCTAACCCTTTCATTAACATGATTAATCAACACCATCGTTAATACTGCACTATACCCGACCCCTTGTTGTTCTTGACATTTCGGATCATGATTGGCCATAGTATGGCCGAAGGGTATTGCAAACACCTGCAGCATCTGTCTAGATGTCTGTCTGTCTGTCTGTCTGTCTAGATGTCCGTTTGTCTAGTTGTCTAGATGTATGTCTAGATGTCTGTCTGTCTAGATGTCTAGATGTCTAGCTGACCATCACCCACGTATGTTGATTTAACATCATGCAACCACCAAATATGATGCTTTTGGGGTAGACCTTTGATGAGTTTGAAAGTGGGTGACCTTGACCTATTTTTTTTAGGTCACAGGTCAAAACCATTCCAACCCTTGTAGAACTTCAGTTATTGTTGTCTAGATGTATGTCTAGATGTCTGTCTGTCTGTCTAGCTGTCTGTCTAGATGTCTAGCTGACCATCACCCACGTATGTTGATTTAACATCATGCAACCACCAAATATGATGCTTTTGGGGTAGACCTTCGATGAGTTTGAAAGTGGGTGACCTTGACCTATTTTTTTTAGGTCACAGGTCAAAACCATTCCAACCCTTGTAGAACTTCAGTTATTGCCCTCAGCGTGGTACCATCATGGGAGCCAAACCCTGAAATATGACTTCTGGTAGACACCCTGAGTAGATTTAGTTTGACCCTTTCCTGCTGAGAGGATTAGTAAATTGTGCAGTGTTACTGCTGGTGTCATTTGTAACAACAAACAAAACAACAAAGGTAGTGATCCTGAACTGGCGAGGAATTGCCAATAATGCAATATACGAAAGACATACATGCTTGTGTGCAACTACAGACAGGCCGATATGATATCACGATAAGCTAGTTATTTGCCCTCAGGGGGCCTGATATCATATCGAGCTGTGGTCCACCGATCCCTGTCCCTCTCATTCCGCCCCGGGCGATGTTAATCATTATGCTAATTAGTACAGAACGGTTCTTTGATACATTGCCCTCAGGCGTTTAGGCTAAACACTGCACTGTACTTAATGACATAAAAATGTAAATAGATGTAAATAGCTTAGGGGCACGCTTCTGTGAGCTCTCCATTTTGTACTGGTCCTAGTATAGAGGTCTTAGTATATAGGTGGTTCATGGTTCATTGCTGGAGTATAACCCTTAGCACATATATTATATTATTCATTCGAACTCTACACAATGGGGAGCGAGGACGTCGGAGAGAAGTTCATGAAGTTCATGGGTGGTTCACCTTTGGAGGATTCAGAAGAGAAATATGAAACCTCTGATGTCGATTCCGGGGCACAGTCTTCTACAGGGAAAATAGACATTCACTCAATAGGGAGTAATAGTAACTGGCTAATTTTTGGTAGGCTTCTTCCCAAGAATGAAGTTATTTTCATTTGTCAGGTAGTCATTCTATATATTGTCATCATCACTTGTATTGTCAACCTCTCGATGCGCAATGGTGATAGCAATTTATGGACTGCACTCTTGTCTTCATCCCTTGGAATAATGCTCCCCCAGCCAACATTGTCAACTAGGAAACAGTGACATTTTGACACCTGACAAATCGCCCAATGATTACACCCCTGGGCTAATCTTTGAGAGCCATCTCAAATGCTCAACGACAACTCTGCTTCGCCTGGCACCACACCTGTGCTATGTCCTCTGGGTTAATGGAGCTGAATGCTCTCCATGGATTGGGTTAACTCAACCTCAGGACATGCTCATTTACACAAACCTTTGAACCAATGAATGTGATGCATAGTATATAAGGTGGCATGTTGGGTGTAAAGAGTATTCACTTCTTCTTCACAAATCAACATGACTAGCAGCCAGCTTAACTCCGAGACTCCACAAGGTGCCAGTGGTATGACTATATGCCTGTCTGAGAAAACAAGAGTCATCGCCCATGCCGCTCGTCAGTACAAGGCTGGATACATAACAATATCCAGGTACAACGACGATACCAATAAGTGGCGGAACGTACACATCGCTAAGAAGTCCTTCGAGAAAATTAAAGAATCATCATGTGGGTTACTCGATGCTCTCACGAATCGCAAGACAATGCAACTACGGCTGACTAAGAAACAGTTTCTGATGATTACGAAGTTCCAAAAGTATAACAAGGAGGAGTTGTACTTTTTATCTATACTACATCCTAAAACCGAGCAGGACAACCTCACCGATGCCACTGAATACACCCATAGTAAAACCATCAATTTACGTCTGGAAGAATTCGAAAAACTTCACGTCTCTTACGATCAACTTTACCTCGTTATTACAACACCTCAGGCTGAGGACAGTAAGCAGGGTCACCTGGAAGAATATCCAACGGTCAAGTGCTTCCGCTGGTTCATTGAAAAAAGAGGTTTTAGGTCACACACAGTGTTCCTCACTCGAGAACAGTGCGAGGCTAATGTTCAGAGCTTCATTCAGTCAGACAATGATGATGAGCCCATGGAGCCATCCACTTATGTCATCGAACCTGAACAAATATTACGGCCGTCAAAGCTCGAAATCACTCAGAGAGTATTCCACTGTCTCCTTCTCGAACAGATCGGCTATGATATGACTGACATGATCATGATGTCACCTCCAGCAGAAGTTGTCAGGAGTACAATAGAAGAGAAAGTTACCAAGGACCATGTTCTGAAGATTGTCGACGAAGTCGCCTCAATGCTCAACCACAAGAGACTGTATTTCCTGAGCGAAATTTATGATATTTTCACATATGTTGGGGGTATAGGCAAAATAGAGGCTGACATTGTAAAGGCAGTCAATCCACCTTTTCTGAAGACCGAGAGATTGATCGATTTTTGTTTTGGTCTGGTTATGAAAAAAGACCCCAACACCGCTGTGCCTCAAGTATGTGTCCAGAATCTTGTGCATAGTAGGGCAAACGATATGTAATTTTGCGAGTCTTATAATAAAAAATTTTCAAAAGTGAACACTTCATTTTCACTCGTTTCTTTCTTTTCATTAGGGTGGCCTGTGACTTTCATGTTCATGAAAAGGCTGACATACGTAATAAATTATGCTACTCTATTTAAATGAATATTGCATTAGTTGTCAAGAAAGCTTTGTGAAATTCACTAAATGAGAAAAAGTCAGCAGATTTAAGTTAAAAAAAGACTTGGTAGTCTATCTTTTTTAATTGAATATGCCTCAAGGCTGTTAAGTGTAATTTCACAGTTTCACACATCATACATCAAACAACTTCTTGCATATTTCGCAGTTTCACACATCATACATCAAACAATTTCATACATATTTCACAGTTTCACACAGCATACACCAAACTATGGAGTGGTGTGAAATGTTAAGTGTAGTCATAAACAAATTTCAGTTCACGCATCATCAATTTCTTACATATTTCACGGTTTCGTGCATCGTGCATCAAACACATATTTCACACATCATACATCATATATCACACGTCAAACGGTGAGCGGCTGGTAACAAATGTATACTACTACTACTACTACTACTACTACTACTACTACTACTACTACAATGGTATTATATTCAATTTACAACAAACAATATGACAATGTATAATAATAATTAAAAAAAAACATTTAATTGCAATATAAATTCAAACCCCCCCAACACTGCTCTACTTTACTCAACTCTACTCTACTCTACTCAACTAAAAACCGTAAGGTTCAGTGTCATATGTACCGGGTAGGAGTCGTCGCTTGGAGTATGTAACACGGAATTTTTTAAGTTCTTCCTTGCTAAACAACTTAAACTTGTACTTATCACGCCTGATCTTGCTATAGGCTACTTCCACATGGGGCTGCTCATCAGGGGGCAGAGGGTTGTTGTCAGGGTCAGCCCAGAAAAGCACTAGTCTACAAATGCTATCGAAGTTTAAGAGTTTCGACACCTCGTGATTCAGTGTGAAACCCTTGAGCTTTGTTGTTCGCTCCTCATCGTCATTTGTAATAAACGCATATGACTTAGGGCCACTGCTAACAAACCGCGAGATGTGCTGACCCTTCTTCAATTCATTTGTCCACTGCCCCAAATGGTCCCCCATGTCAGGAGTGTACTCATCTAATTCCGTGTCATCATACTCGTAAATAACCGAATCGGTGTCAAAATACAGTACCCTCCTACCCAGTTTATTGAGTACATTGAACAATCTACTACGTGCATTGGCGGTCGTGAACGCTGCAATGAATACATTCACGTGTCCCATTTCTGGTAGGAAACCCTCCGAGTGCGAGTACTCTAACATGCAACGTTTCTCATCAAGAATATGCATGCCCTTCAGAGAAATAGCGGGGTTTGTGAGCAATTTAAAAATGTCAATGCCCTGCTCGACTAGTTGGTGAGTACGATGGTTATTGTTCTCGCCGAATTTCCCCCAGAAGCTGTTAAGGAGTAGCTTGTTTGTTGCCCTTTTCCCCTGATTTAGTGAAATACTACCAGGGTCCAGGCAAATACCTTCCACTGCCTTATACTGAGCGATGTAATCGCTCTTTTCGGAGTCAGACATGTCAGCCGAAGGCCACCCTGACGCCTCCTGCTTGCCCTTCAAAAACATATTGACATAGTCCGAAAACAGACCAGGAGTCTCCTGAGTCTTGTCAAATGTTGCCCTTTCTTTGAAATGATAAATTTCAAACAGCTTTATGATTGTGTAGCCGACACTGAGGGCGTCCTGAAGGTCAATAGTGGTCCATGTACCGGTCAGGTCTCTCTTCTCGTCTGAGCAATTGCATGCTTCTTTTGACTGGGTAGTAGCACATGTGAGGCAGAGGGGGAAAAACAGCTTACCATTTAACCTAACGGGGAGGCACGGGTGATACAGTCCACGAGGTGGTCTCACCCGAGCCTGAATGATGCCGAAAAATGCACTGATGTCTGTGCCCTGTGGTTCCACAATGACCTCAGGAATACCCACAGGGAAAACGTCATTTTTTAACACCATAGGGTACAATGAGCAGATATCTGTGTACCCTATTTTCCTCCCTTCCTTGGCTTCATGGTATAGTTTGACAGCATTTACCCGACCACCATAGAAAGAGGAACGGGGGTCCAGTCGAGGTAAAAGTTCACAGGCGCTTTCTATTTCGTGGAGCATCTGGTTACTTTTCAGCATCAGTCGATACTCGCACTCCCACACAGTGTGAACCTCGAAATTGAGTACCAGCCTGAGATAGGCTAACCTGTCCATAGTGCGTATGTAGAGCGTCTTGAGACTTTCACCAGTGTGAGGGTGTCGGATGTTAGTCGAAACCTTCTCACCACCAAAGCACCACTTACAGCCATGAAAAACACAACCGTAAAATTCCCATGCAGTCTCCTTGCCAGTGGTCACATCAAGGTGATAGCCATCTAGCTTCAGCCACCCGTCACCGCTCTGGTTTCGCACCCGGTGCTCTCCACCACTACGGGCGTGCTGAATAGGTACGCCTCGTCTCCGCGACTCATATTCCAGCCAAACAATGGACGATCTACTGTGCGCGTCTATTCCAGCGAACCCGCATGAAGGCATTCGGGCAAAGGGGGTTGACTCAAACTGCATGGAGCTCACTTGAGCGCTGTCCCTTTCGATTATTTCTCCCCCTTCCCCTACAAGTTTCATGTTGTCATTTTGCAGGAGCCCCTTAACCACTCTACCATCGGCTAGAGTAACTGAATATGTTTCAGTTAGAAACATGTATCTGTATGTTGCCATGCAGACACTAGCCAGAGTGTTGTACTGCAGGGGGTCAATGCCTATGGTCTTTGTAACCCTTTCACCACCCTCGCAGACATCAACGACTTCTTCCCTCGAAGTAATACCCAGAAGCCAGCTCCTGAAAGCATTACAACTTTCCTGCAGGATATTCACATCATCCTCACAATAGGCCAGTAATTCGTTTTTGAAATGAAACACCTTCCCCCTCTGAGAGACATACCATTTCATGAACTCAGCCCGAGCCTGGGGCTTCATGGCATTCACTCTGTAGCAATAGGGGTGTGGCATTGGCCCGACATAGTCCCAGTTTTCTTTCTGGTTGAAAAAAACTGGGAAAGTACCCTTCTTCACACCCTTCAACCCGAACACTTTGGGCATCTGACTCAGGGGGAATGTGAGAAAGTTCAGGGAGTCAATCACTCTGAACTTACCTGTGTCAATCGCAACTATCTTGCTCCCCCTGTATATCACTTTGGGTAGTTTACACATGGTGCAGAAGATGTACTTTGCTATGAAGTATGCATCATACGCCTGGCCATTGTGAAAGATGAGCGTGTAACCTTCGAATTCCTTAGCAAAAAAAAATTCACAAAATTCAGTGGCTGTGGCATCACCAAAAAAGCGGGCCGATCTCATTCCGCATGCATCACTGGACATGCAGAGAGCTCTTTCAGGGTGCCCCCTAGCCGTAGCGCTAGAGGTGAGCTTTGAGCATTTCTCACATGCAGTACCGCAGTGGCTACAGTGCTTATTCTCGCGGTATGTGTGCTCAATGCAGTGTTCACACTCCCAGTGGGCGATGAGAAGATTGGGGGTGTGGTACTCTGTAGTGGGGTCAGTTTCAAAATCTGCAAACATATATTTACAGGAGACTCCCCTGGGTTTGCGTTGCCGTATGTAGCAGAAATGAACACCTGACACCCACTTCTTACAGATTGTGCACTCCCTCATGCCACACCTGTGCTCTTTCGATGGTGCATAGAAAGCTCCGCAGTCTTTACACTTGTGAGCGCTTGAACAGACACCGTTTTCCATGTGCATGCGTGCACACTCCTCCGACTTGATGAATCTGTTACATTTCGGGCAGTTATGCTTTTCATCTTCCACGGCAACACATGGAGAACTACGACACGACACACACTGTTCACAGCCTTTGTGGCCATAGCGTTTGTCGTACGGCTGAAGGCACTTTGAGCAAAAAGCGCTCTTTCCAAAAATACAGTGCACACGTGTTATTGTGTGGAAATGTCCTACAGCCCTGGGTTTCAGAGGGTCACTCACATAAAGTAAATAAATTGTGCGCTGACGATGAGCTGCACCGGCATAAATGGCCCTTGTTCCAGAGCCTCTGCTGAACACTACAATGCGCACATTGGCTTCCCTCTCAAAAGCAGGAATGTCGGTGAAGGTTGGTACGTCGCCGACATTGAACCCTACACGTGCGTGCAGCTGCTCTGCCTTCGCCTTTTGCAGCTTACGCTTAGGGTTAATCACCTGGTAATAAGCTGATCGGGCTGCCAATTGTGCAGCTCGGTTTGATGAGGGAATTGCATCTAGATCAGCTCTAGCGAGACCCACAACAATTGACCGTGCAAGGCACAATTTGTCATCATTTCCTATTTTACAAATACACCTGAACTTGTGCAGATCATCGACATAATTGAGTCCGTCTCCACGCCCAGCACCCAGAGGGTTACGTATAACACCTACATGAATTTCAAGGGCCTCATCTAGATATAGCTCATCATCCGACTGTAACAATGTTTCCAGTAGTTCAAGAATTCTAAAAATGTTAATCTGATGTAAAGGCATAAGGCCTAGAGTGTGGGGGCTATAGAAAGCTTCATTCTGAATGAAAAACCGTACAAGGTCGAAGGGGTTGTAACTCTCTCTGAGGCGCTCCAGGATGTCTTCAATCACTCCTTCTAGGCCTCCCATTATGTCGCGTAGATTGACCCCTGACCAGTTTGCATCAAGGTGCACCCTGTATACGGTCTCTCTAGCTGCACCCCCATCAAACTCTAGATCACGTATATTTTTTACATCAATGTGTCTATGGAAGTTCACCGAGTAATCAGGACCATCAAAAATCATGTTGTCTTCAAAATCACCATCACTACCACCATCATCATCATCATCAACAGCATCATTAACAATAGGTACATTTTCTCCTCCTCCTCCTCCTCCTCCTCCTCCTCCTCCTCCACCCTCTCTATCTCCTCCCTCACCCACTATGTTGTTATCATATAAAATGTCCATAAGTAGTTTCATCTCATTGCCATCATGCAGCTCCTCAAGCTCTAACTCCTCAACATCAACCTCACAGTCGCGTGTCAAAATTTCTTTCAAGCTGAAATAAAAAATAATAAAAAAATAAAAAATATGATTTAATTTCATTTATTTTTTATTTTAAAAAAAGAAGCTGTACAGAGACTTCGCGTATAATGGTATGCAATAGCACTGGGGCACAAACATACTAAACTAATGACGACTTGTTTGCTACATCAACCGGTCCACTGCTGGCATTCTCCCCCTCATGGCCATCATCATTCTTCTTCTTCTTCTTCTTCTTCACCACTGAACCACCATCTCCACTGTTCCGCTGCACGCCATGGCTCTCTCTACAGAGTAATGAAACCTTATGTCATTATCCTCAATTCATGGAGACATTGCTAAACATGCATCCTAAATTCATCCACACACACACACACACACACACACACACACACACACACACACACGCACGCTCGCACGCACACACACACACACACACCTCAAAATGGAATGGTCAGTAGATGAAGTCCCCTCACATGGATCATAATCACACTCCCCACTCATCAGGCTAGAGGCCGAGCTGGTCGAAGGCTGAGGTCTGGAGGAGAAAGAATAAATAAAAAAACACTGTTAAGCACGGGTGTACATTGTAAATAGAATGCTTTTGTTTTTTTGTTTTTTTTTAATAATAATAATTAAAAACTTACTCATTGGTTAATTTTAGTTTCTTGGGGGGAGGGGCTTCATTAGGGGCTGAGTTGAAACACGTGAAAAAGGCCTCAATCTCACGGGTCCTTTTCTGGTGATACTGTAGCTCCTTCTTCAAACGCTGAAAAAAAAAAGAAAAAATATTGTCAAACCATACCATTCCTATAGTGTCAATGTTAATTAATTAATTAATTAATAATTTGCAAGCACTGGGTGCTGATCGCGTACATACCTTGAGTATTTCACTCTCGGTTGAGCGAAGAGCATCGTCATCATCAGCAGTGTCCCACTCCTCATCCTGGACATACACAGCACCTGGTTCAATGGAAGGTGTCTGCTGTTGGGCAGCCAGAGGTCTCTGCAGTATTTCGCTCTCCAGCAACTGAAGAGCATCGTCATCATCAACAATGTCCCACTCCTCAGTGCACGCATCGTACTGTTTAACATCATTATCACCACTAGAGGTGTTTATTCCAGCCAGTGGTAATGTTGAAGTGGAGGTATCCACTGCTTGAGGCACAGAGACCCTCGAGTGGGTGTGATCGCACCGTCTCATCGGTGGTACACGTGAGTTGGTGTGAATGTCGACATTCCCTCCTCCCACTCCTTCTTCTGCTGACTCACCAGGCACCCCGGAGTCCTCGATATCGCTGTCGTCGTCGACGTTGTCGTCATCGTCAGTGCCACTATCGCTGTCAGTGCAACTGTCGTCCTCGGTGTCTGCGCCAGTGCCGGTATCTGGCTCATCGTCAGTTTCGTAATCACACCCATTTACAGCCTGTACAGAGGCTGAGCAATTGTCCTTAGCAGTAGTAGTAGTAGTAGTAGTAGTGTCAGTAGTAGCAGCACTAGTAGTAGCAGTAGTGATAGTAGTTGTAGCAGTAGTTGTCATGCTGTCAGTGCCCACTTTACTGGTGACTGTACTTGCAGCCACACTTGCACTTGTACTCGCACTTGTACTCGCCACTGCACCCGTAATAGTGCTATCACTGTCACAGCTGGCTGTTGTGCATGACTCGACAGAAAGCTGACTCTGCAGCTGCCTCTGCCTCTGCCTCTGTCTCTGGCTGCTAGTAAGACTTAGAGACGACTTTCGTGCAGTTGACGGCGTCGCTTCTAATAAAACATGGGCAGGACGTTGAACATTGACCTTAGTCTTGACCCGAGTCACATTCTGAGCACGAGTCTGAGCCCTTGTGCGAGGTGCTATGGCCTTGAGTCGAGACTCCGACTCAGACGGAGACTGATGTTGAGGTCTGGGCTGAGGTTGTGTCTGAGGCTGAGGCTGTGCCTGAGACCGAGGCTGTGGCTGAGGCTGTGACTGAGGTTGAGGCCGAGGTTGAGGAGAGTCTTTCACCTCCGTCATATCGATATCCATTTTCTCCTCGACTCTCGGCTGAGCTGCACTGACTCTTCGGGCCATTTCATTCAGGTCCTCCATAACCTGGTCCGCAAGACTGTTAGAAAGAAAACAAAAAAAGAGACATTTTGTTTAAAAAACAGCAGAAAAAAATCATGGAGAAGTCTATGAGTGTATTCAAGTTCGAGTCACCCGCCTCTACGGTTATAGCGGGGCCATCAATGTCTGGTAAGACTGTCCTGACTCTAGCCATTTTGAGGAATGCGGAAGCCATGTACACCATACCCCCTGAAAGAATACTTTATGCGTACGGTGTACATCAGAAAAAGTTTGATGACTTGGAGGCTGAAGTGACAAATCTAAACGTCCATCACGGACTGCCTACTCGTGAGATGATTGAGGAATTGAAAAGTGACAATGACACAGGCCACAGCCTACTCGTACTCGATGACCTCATGGATGAAATATGTAAATCTAGCGAAATGTGCTCTCTCTTCACGAGAGACGTGCATCACAGTCGCATTTCAGTCATCATGATATCTCAAAATGTCTACCACCAGTCGCGATACTCGCGCACCATCAGTCTTAACACTAGTTATTTGATATTGCTAAAAACATGCCGTGACTTACAGCAGATACACTTCCTCTCACGTCAGATGTTCCCCGACACTCCGAAGAGGCTAGTCGAAGCTTACGAGGACGCAACTCGCCAACCACGTGGATACTTAGTAGTGAATAACTTGACCAGTTCAGGGGACGACGACGTGCGACTGAGTACCTCAATTCTACCCTCGGACACTCTCGTGCTATACACTCGTAAATAATGGCTGAGAGAGCGATTAGTTGCATGAAGTTCTTAGAACTTTTAACAACCACTTACAGGATGACAGCTCGACTCAGTCGCACCCTATTGGCAGATGCGACCCGTGAGCAGGTGCTTTGCATAACAGAAGTCGTCCTGAACACTTTGGAAGGGAACGTCGAAGTACCCAGCAGTGTGCTACGTCAGTTAAGCAGGGGCAAGCGTGTTCTCAGAAAGGTTACTAGAATTGTTCGAGGAAATGATGACCGCTTAACTTCGTCCATTAAAATCAGCGTTGCGTCACGGCGTCAGTTGAAGCAGGTTTACGTGACGCACTACAAGACTCTGGTGGAGTTTTTAGAGCACTGTCTACCCCACTTGAAGAAATTACTGTCTACCCTAGATGACTCTGACAATGAAATTTAACAAGAAGGTCTACGTGATACCTCATGAAAAATACGAAAGTCTTATGGAGGCCAATAGAAAGAAGTCGCCAGATGAGCCAGGGCAAATGGCCCCTGCCGCTGCCATAGGCAGCGGAGCTGGCCAGTTGCCCTCCCTGCGGGATCTGAACGGTGAGCCGACTTCTAGCCTGTCGCAGAGTCGGGGGAGAGGGCTCATTGAAAGCGGTGGGGGGCCTGTCAGCAATGGAAATACATCGCTAAATGGGTCGGTGTCGATGGCATCTCCGACTCGGCTGGATGAAGACTCTGACAAATTCCCCAGCGACGCGTCTAGCAATCAGTCTAGGAGAGGTGCGAGAAGTGTGAGCAGCGACGCCGCTTTGAGAAATATTGATATTGATATTGACATTGATACTCGTCTGACTTCTACTTCTCACCGAGATAAAGCGCGTCAAATATTGAGGGCACTCATTCCCCGCAACTCTGCTGGCTCAGGGGCTCACACTATAGATTACTCTGCGTTCCTACTTCACACTCAATCTAGCGAGTTCCCTGTGCCCACTGGACATCACAAGTTTTACTGGCTCATGTTAGAGAGAGATGTTCCTCTTAGCCTAGTCTCTAACGTCAAATTGAGGCGTATATTGCACTACATGAAGAACAAATACTCCAGGGGGGAAGAAGAAGAAGAAGAAGAAGAAGAGGAGGAAGAAGAGGAAGAAGAAGAAGAAGAAGAAGAGCTCAGTCAAGAATTTGGTAACAGGGAAACCGGTAAAAAGAGTTCTTCCTCCGGTTCTGGCTCTGGCTCTGTCTCTGCCTCTGGCTCTGGCTCTGGCTCGGGCTCGGGCTCTGGAGCGGTGAATAAGAGGAAAAAGAAAATAGAAGCTACTGATGAGGAGGTGAATAAGAAGAAGAAGAAGAAGAAGAAGAAGAAGAATAATAATAATAATAAACTTAATTGGATAAGGGTCAAGGCTGTATAATGGTCCTGCCTAAAGATATAGATGCATATTTATCCAGACGTTTTTACAATCCTCGATCGCCAGCTAGTTTCACAAGTGCATCAAAGCTGCACTCCGTAATTAAGAGAGAAGGACGCTACAACATTAGTCTGAGTCAAATTAATGATTGGGCCAAATCTCAGGACATTGTCACACTACACAAGGAGGGGAGACAAAAACCTGTCAGATATAGAAGAGTCATTACACCAGGCATCAATCACCTGTGGGACTGCGATTTACTAGTTCTGAATGGAGAGAGATTTGCACGAGCTAATGACGGCCTTGCTTACATCCTTGTCACAATAGATGTCTTTTCGAGGTTCTGTAGAGCGCAACCTGTCAAGAGCAAAAGCGGGAAACATGTGTGCGAAGGGTTCAGGAAAATATTTGATGGCCCCACTAATGCTGCAGCGACTGCTGCGGCTGCTGCGGCTGCTGCGGCTGCTGCAGGCGATCCAACTGGTGAGAGAGAGAGTGATGGAGATGAGGATGACGAATCGAAGAAACTGCCTCGATTTATAAGGAGCGACAGAGGCACCGAATTTACCAACACCCTTGTCACTGCACTTATGGGGGAGCAGAATATAAAGATGATTTTTACAAACACTGAAACGAAGGCCAACTACACAGAGGCCATGATCAAGGGGTTGAAGAAAAGATTGTTCCAATTTTTCCAATACAGCAACAGTTACAGCTACGCTGATGAGTTTCAGAATATAGTATCTTCGTATAACCGTACTGTTCATTCGAGCATAGGAGTCAGTCCATCACAAGTGGCTAAGTCGAACGAGCAGGACATTTGGGACTATCAGTACGTGACTCAAAACACAATAGACCTAGCGTCTGCTTTCCGGAGGGCCATTTCTTCATCGAGGAACAAGAAACGAAGTGTTTACAAATTCGCCATCGGTGACAAAGTCAGGGTGTCTTATCATAGGAAAAAAATATTTTCTCGCTCATATGACGAGCAGTTTACCGGTGAAGTGTTCTCGGTGAGGGCAAGAAAATTTTCGGACAACGTTGCCGTCTACTACCTGAATGATTACGGGGGTGAGACTGTTGATGGTCCATTCTATTCGAACGAGCTGACTGCAGTAAGGTTTGACCCCGATGCTTTCTTCCGCATTGAAAAGGTGATCAGAACAAGAGTGAGGGCTGACGGTGAAAGTGAGAGTCTTGTTAAATATCAATCGTGGCCGAGTAAATATAACCAGTGGCTACCTACCGCAGGCCTTAAGACTCTGAAGAAGAAAAAGCAGAAGAAGAAAAACTAGGAAGGAGGCAGCAGTCATGTTTATTTACGCCGCTAGCGACCAGACTCTGGGGATCAACCCGAGAAACAGTGCGGGGAGTTTCACTGTGCAAATGCCTGAGTCATTCCCCAAACCAAAAAATACATTACTGAAAGGACAGTGGTACTTGGGGCTTATTGACATAACAGTACCCTCACTAAGTGGCAAGTGGTCCAAATGGGATGTAATGTATGTGACGTGCGCTCAGCTGGAAGGCTCCATACTTACAGTCCAGTGTTACGCTCAATTCCTCTGGGGGAAATAAAAAGGCATAACTATGCACACCTACAGCCAGTACTCTATGTGCCAGTGAGAGTGGCGGACGTGGAGCACCTGTCGTTCGAGCTCAGGGATTCGAGAGGAGACATTTTACAGGAACTTAGTAGTGAGACAGTTCAGGCCACAAGGTGCACTTTGGAACTGTTATGGCGGAGAGATATAAATCACTAGCGGCCATGAAAGCCGAACCGTGGATAGAGCATTTTCAGAAGACTGCAGGGCAGACGAGTTTATGGTCAAAAAAACCTATGGCGGTTGTCATTAAGCCTGGTAATGCGGCTAGGGGTGAGGGTCAGAGCGAGGACGGATCGAGTCAGAGCAGAGGCGAACAGAATGGTCAAAATTTACCGCTAACGGTAGTGTCGCCTATTGAGCAGTCCAACGAAATGGCTCATGCAGAACTGGCGGGGAAAATTGATAAAAACCCACTCTCTAAACTCAAGGGCTCAGTCACACCACAGCGTAAGTCAGGGACGCAACGTATCAAGCGCAAGACAGTTGGAGCGAGTGGTGCACCTAGTAAGAAAATAGCGAGGATAAACGACATATTCACTCGTCATGTCAAGCGGTGAAAAAGTTCTAGAGTCGTCAGACCTAGCCTATGAGGATACTCTTAACTTGTTCAGCGTTCCAGCCAGTAACTTGGGCGTCACCGATGTGAAATATCTCTCGCACAAGCCGGTCAACCAGTTTTCAACCGAGAGTGAAGCAAAGTTCCATGTACCAGGCGTAGGTACTTCTTACATTGACCTATCGAATGTATACCTAGCTACCAGAGTGCGAATTGTCAGGGGTGACGGTTCGCTAGTGCCGGAGCGAGGAACTGAGCCAGATGCTGATGCTGCAACTGCAGGGACGGAGAGTGTTTCTGCAGACGAGGGGGTATGGAGTGTTGGACCTGTTAATAACCTGGCTCAGGGCCTATGGGATCAAGTGGAAGTACGCCTCAACGATCGTGTTGTGACAGGTGGTCAAACAGGCTACAGCTGCAAGGCCCTAATGAACACTCTATTAGGTGAAACTGAACTTAATGACTCTGAACTAGAATGCGCAATGTTTCATAAGGACTCTGCTGGCTTCATGGACGACGTCAGTCTCCTGATTGGTTGCAACGAGGGGTTTAAAAAGAGAGCCGAGGCGATGAGTGGGAGCCGCACTGTTGAGCTTCTGGCCAAAGTGGATGTTGATGTATTCAAAGTCAACAAATACCTACTAAATGGTGTCACTATTGACATCACTCTCACGCCAACTTCCAATAGGTTCAGGCTGCTGAGCCCCAACGCCAGTAAAACTGATTACAAGCTGGAAATTGTGGATATTACTTTATTTCTGAAACACGTGACCCCCACTAGTCTCATTCTACTGGGTCATCAAGATGTCCTGGTGAAAGAGATTTCACTGGCCAAATACTTCTACACCAAAGAAGAGCTCAGAAAATTCAATCTGTCACGCGATACATCCTCATATTACATTGAGGACGCATTCAATGGACGAGTGCCGAGTAAAATTGTCATAGGCCTGGTGTCTGGGGAATCAATGAGTGGCAGCCTAGTCAAGAACCCCTACAACTTTCGACACTACGACATCAATTTCATTAACGTGAGTCTGTCTGGCACCCCTACACCAGGGGGGCCTCTGAGTGTTGACTTTTCAGCGGATAAGTATCTACATTGTTACTCGGAACTCTACAAGGGGAAACAGAATTGCTCCAATCAGGGGCGAATAACTCGTGAGGAATACAAAGAGGGGTACACCTTGTTCGTGATTGACCTTGCTCCCCAAAATCACTCGGAATTCTACCCCGTGACTCGCGAGGGCTGTGTGAGAATAGAGTTGAGATTCAGATCACCACTGGAAGAGTCAGCTGTTATGCTCACAAAAGTGACATATCCAGGTCTATTCTCAATCGATTACGCACGTAACCTCTATTTGACATGAACACAAACGAGCTATATGAGATACTTTGGAATGACAAGACAGCCTCTTCGTACGTCATGGCAATCATACCCTCGAGAGCGCTGAGCTATGTTAAAGCCGACGGCCGTGAGCGCTGTTACATCGTTAATTGTAATGAAAACTCGTACTTACGCGGCGAGGTGGGCCACTGGATGATCCTGACCATTCATGGTAATTCGAGGGAGAAGCGGAAGTTGAAGAGCGAAGATTCGAGTCTTTTAGAAGTATTCGATTCACTGGGCGAGCGTACCTACAATGAAGAAATAACTGCTTTTATGTCAACATTTAAAAGTCACATTACTTGTTCGGGGTATTTAGCTTCTACTCACTGCGGTTTCTATGCACTGGCCTATGCTTACTATAGAAGCAGGCAATATGAACCCTCATGTATTTTAAAAATGTTTAAGGAAATAACAGATGTTAAAAGTCACTGCTTAATGCTGTATAGCCAGGGTAAATTGATTTGATGCATAGTAAAAATTAAAATAAATTTTCATTCAAAGTCAGTAATAGAATCGAGATAAAGCATTATTTGCGTATAAAAAAATATTGTTTCAGCCACTTGGTATAGTCTTTTTTTCTGTATTGTATTGCGCTGTATTGCATTACACTGTATTGCACTGTATTGTATTGCGTTGTACTGTGCAATTATTATTATTATTATTATTATATATATATATATATGTCATTGGTAATTATTATTATTATTATTATTAGCTGAGGGAGAATATAGGTATTTACTGTATGGTACTGCATGTCCGTCAATAGCGGCTGTTAAAAGTAGTTTTTTTTTAATGATGTATAGTATATTATAATTCCAAAAATATTTTTTTATATATATATATATATAATTTGTCATTTAATAACGACACCAGAATCTAGATAAAGGTCTATTTATATATGTATTGTAGTCTATTAAAAAAATATGGTAAATAAAATGAAGTACAAAAAAAAAAAACACATTGAAGAGTTACGAGTTTCCATGACTGACTGTTACGGGGAATGAATGTACATTAAAACAAGAGGAAAAAAGGCGACTTACCTGTTTTAAAGCAGAGTGTTGCTGATGGTGTCGTTTTGGCTGCTGGTGATGTCCTAATGCCCACTAGTCCTGGTTGTGAATGGTGTCCTCAGCCATTGAGCCTTGTACTTTTTATACTAAATAATTAGCTGGAGGGGAGAACTGTCTGCTATGGGGGGTCTCCAGAACTCAGCCCCCATGGTCATCTCCCCCTCAGATCATGCAGGTGACATGCGCATCACACAGCTTCAGGCCATAAGTCTTTTCTGCTCAAGTGACATCTGAGCATCCCCAGTGGGTGGCCCCATGACACGCTTATCTCATGATCAAATAAACGTTTTAAGAATGCTCATTTAATACCTGTAGCATCTCAAGCGGGTACAAATAATTTTATTTAATTTTTTTTATTTTATTATATATAAATATAAGTTTATAATTTATTTATTAATTTTTATTTATTTGTTTTACTCATGAGTGTCTTATAATATAGTGACAGTGACCTGAGTGAAATTTGGAGAGACTTCCTATCAAAATTAGTGGCATTACAATCAGAACTAATTAATATATGTGATGAATAATGACATGTGTGTGCAATAAGAGTGAATATAACTCAGCCCATTGTGTCTAATATACCCTTCCATTTGGCATGCTGTGGCCACCCCCCTAGCCTTCTTTTGTTTTCATTATGTAACACACCGTATTGAGGTCAGACTGAGGGTGATTCTTGACCTGGATAGGGGTGTTAAGTGGTCATTACAGGCTTTTTGTTGGGAGAGAAAGCAAGTGGAAATTGCAAGCGGATCATTTATTGAGTGCCATGGATCGAATTGCTGTCTTTTTGCTGCTAGTGATTAGCTTGAGTCATGCGGTGGCATGGTCCTGCGGAAATGAGGGACAATGCAGTTGCGGCTTTTCGGGGGCCGTACTTTGTAAAGAGGTGGCCGCTGCACCATTCTTTGCTTCTGAACACCGGACCGGCAAAGTACTGACGATTAGGCCAGGAATGGAGAACTTTGACGTGGCGAGTCTCAAGCGCACAATAGGATTCGCTAGAGTTATAGTTATTGGACTTTCTGGTGAACTCTGCCTGGAAATTACTTCAACCTTTCCCTGGGCTCAGTGTTTGGCAGCCGATGTAGCCGGAGTGACGGTGACTTCATTGATAAAGACCACAGTCGAGATCGATTACGACCATTCACATGAACCCCATGCACCTCTCTTTGCATCCAGAAAGGCTTTAAGGGGTTATGGCACTGGGATGATCGTGTGGACGACAGTGAGCAGCATTTTGGGAGGAGTTGTGACATGCTGCATTCTGGTGAGTCTCGTGAACTTACATGCTCGCATCAATAGCCACGCCAGGGCCGACGATCCAGCAATGTGCGCGATTGATTGCTGTTTGAAATGTATGGCAATAATGCTCCTCCCTGCTCATCTGGCTGCAAAATGCTGTAATTGTACTTGGGGCAATCTACATACGCTGGAAAGAGGAGACACCCCTCCTTCAACTGCGTTCACTGCTTAGGTGGGTTTTTTTTTCGGAAATGCTTAAATACTGCTGCAAAATACTATAGTTGTAATACCGTAATACAGTAATGAAGTTTGTGTTTGGTGCAGTTATTGACAGCACGGAGTAAGAATGGTCAAAATTGAAAAAAAAACGTCATAGTCAATGTGCACTTATTTTTTCAGAGGAGAGATGGAGCCTTACGCATTTTCAGAGTCCTGTCAAGGCTGATGAGGTTTTTGTTAGCGGTATGGCTGGTTTTTCGGGATGACGACTTGATGCGCAGAATAGAAGATAGACAACTTGTTGAGGAGGAGGAGGAGGAGGAGGAGGAGGAGGAGGAGGAGGAAGAAGATGCGGTGGTGGACGACCCGTATCTTCAAGCTAATGACGATAATGAGGAGGATCGGGGTGCCCCTGACAAATTTAAACGGGTGAGGAGTAGCAGATGGCTTGATCAAGGCAATGTTATTCATCACCGGTTGAGATATGTCAGAGGCGCTCAGCCTCGAATGTGATGTCTTTTTTTTTTTTTTTTGGTAATTTTTGCGATTTTTTTAAAATTTTGTTTTTATGCACTTTGATATGTATGAAGTAGTGCCCCATTGTGTATATATGTGTATATGTATATATTGCTGTCATAGCCATGTATTGCTTTTTTTTTTTTTTTTTTCTTACTCTCTTTCTTTATTATTATTATTGACTCTTTTTTACATGTGCCACTGATCAGTATGTACAGTCCATCAATGGAAGCGACTTGCTGATTGATGCACTGTACAGTCTGGACTTTTTTTATTGCAATTTTTTACTGATTTATTTTCTAATGTCATTTTTCGTTGTTCAGTTTGTCTCCAGCTGTGCTGTTGACTCCTGTGAGGCATGTTATGCTTATGTCTACGGTGACTTTTTTAAAACTTACATTTTTACATAAACAGGAATTTTTTAACACTGACTTTTTTTCTTTTTTTCTTCATTTTTAAAACAATAATTTGTATACAGAGAAGTTGGGAATTTACAGATCAAAAAGAAAGATAATACACAAGCTGTGTTTGTCATTAACAACCCTTATCAGTACATTTAGGGTAAAAAAGGCAAACAAAAAAAGGGGGTGTACTTGGCGTGAATTAGCCCCGAGGGTGTATACAATAGTCAAGCGTGCCATTTAAGAGGCAGGCTTGTTGACTGATGCTGATGACTGCTTGCCATATTGCTCACAGCTTGAAGTCCCTTATCTGTTAACATTCTCAATGCAGCCTTCTAATTTGGGGTTCCATTTACATGGGGTAGCAAATTGAGTATGACTGTGACAGGCCTAGGGGTGTAAGGGGTTTGCTCTAGTGTCACTTATGGAAACAGCAGGCACAAAGTGACACCTAAATACTCTTAACAGTATAATGCCAATCACAGTGGGGAGTACTGAGAGATTGTGCTTTCATTTCTGACTGACTGAATTAATGCATATACACTGACTTTTATTCTTAAGTATTGTAATTTGTAACAGTGTAATTTGTAGCTCATAATTTTGAAACTATGATCTAAACTGGCTAGTTTCATGACATAGTTATAGTTCAAATGCTATCTAAAAGAGCATTATAAAATTTACATTATAGATGTACAAAAAAATAGTAAATAAATACATTTTCAGTCAAATACCAGAGTTCAATGATCAGTCACATACTTCAGAGGAAATGGAGTTCATTTTAAATAGTTAATATAGAATTCAAGATTTATTAATACACAGGGGTTTAATATCTCATTTAAAAAAAGTGTCACCGAAATTAGAACTTTAGTTGTTGAAATACCCATTGCGGCATAGTACTAATATTAACAAACTGTTTTAACTGAACAAAATGTATTGATCAATCAAATTAATCTAATTTATTCATACTAGCTAAATGGATAGCCCCGGGGTGTGCGCCTTCAAAGACAAGTTGTGTACTAATTAGCATAATGATGAGCGTAGCCCGGGGGCGAATTTGGAGGGGTAGGGATCCATGGCCACAGCTCGATATGATATCAGGCCCCTGAGGGCAAATAACTAGCTTATCGTGATATCATATCGGCCTGTCTGTAGTTGTGCAGTAGATATAAGAAATTCATAATAGTACATACATCGGTATTTGACAAATGTACATACAGACTTACACATGTAATTCTTAACTTATGGAGCATAAATATGATACTGGCATAATAATAACCCATTATGAGAATACCCACTATAGCAATTGTGTAAACCCACATTATTTAATGTGTGTGAGCTTCGATGAAAGGCAAGGTGCCTATAGTATTTAATACAATTTTATTGAATACTTGTTGCTGGGCAGCCCTTCAGTAGCGGTGACCTCATGATCTTCGAAGGGTTGCCTAGCTCTAAACCATTTATTGTTGATTATGAATTATTATTATTTGTTTATTTGTAATTGGAGCTAAATAAATGATTAATGTATCTGAATCTTAAGGTAGGTTGAAACTTATACCTTATTCAAATGTCATAAATTATTATTACTTCTGAATCTAAATATCCTCCATTGTTCATCTATATGGATATTTGGAGGGTCTGTGGCGACCTCCCCATTACCAACAAGATAAACATGACACTGGAATCACATCTGTAAACTGAATATTACTAAGTTTTCCTATTTTTAATGATGGCTTGATTCACAGATTTTTGGCACTTGTTTAATAACGCAACACTTGGATGTCATCCATCTGCGAGGGTGTTGTACTGAAATTTATTTTGCGAATTTACTCTGTTGTGAAGTAGATTACAGTGTAACATGGAGGTGACAATCCCATTAAGCCCCCTTCACACATAGCCGGATCAGACGCCGGAGTGTCCCGGAGTAATATTTCTTTCACTCTGGGGTGGTCCGGGAACAAAGCTGAAAATGTCAACAAAAAAGAAATGTTTGGTGGTGTGTACACGATGGCAATACGGTGTCAACAAGGAGCAACACGGAGAGGTCCCCGGTTGTTGCCGGAGTTAACACGACTGTCCCGGAAGAGTGCGGAGTGAACCGGATTTTGCACGGTGCTTTCACGGATATAACCGGTCTTTACACCGTGTTCATTTGTGTGGAACCGTGTTGGTCCTTGTACTCTTTGGCGTACATGGTGGTGTAATTTTCAACACGAAGTATGTCTGAGTCAATACGGAGATTCCCGGAGATTGGCGGAGTCTACTGGGAGTCTACACGGATCAACACGGATTAAATTACTCCGGGACCTCCGGCATGGCAAATTGAACATGTTTAATTTTCCCCCGGAGGCCCACGGTGGTCCCGGATTGCCCCGGACAATGCCGGAAATAAACACGAGGTCTACACGGTATTACCCGGAGTAATAGAGTGATACTCCGGGATGCTCCGGCGTCTGATCCAGCTGTGTGTGAAGGGGGCTTTAGACAATGTTTAACTCAATAAGGAGCTTATTTAAATCCTCCACCTATTTTTCTAACTGTGTTTGCATGGATACATAACTTTCAACAAAGTTAAGTGAAGTTGTTTTGTTTGTTTGAAGCAAAGTGGCATTCCACTCACGTAAGCTCGATGGGTATACAGCACAAAAAAACCTGGTAGTACATACTGATTAATAGTATGTTTAGCCACACTTTGTACTGAAGCATGTACGTTAGAACGTTGATTGTCATTCAGAGTGAATACCACCTCCGGGTACTTAGAACAAATTTCACAGCTAATATAAAAATAATCGCTCAAGATCATTTCCCTCCATAGTATAGGTATATATTCTATTTAATCTTCCATAATGCATGCTCTTACATTTGTTGACGTTAAACGGGAGTTCATGGAGGACAGACGTCAGACCATCTGGCCATGCCTGATCATATCCTTCGTTGCATCAGAGAATGTTTTTTTTTTAGCTTTAGTCCGTCTTTTCCTCCTCGCTTATGTTCATCTTATTCTTTATTCTTTTCTCTTTTATGCTTACTGTCTCTCCTAGTTTCCAGTCCTCTGGTATGCCTTTTTTGTGGACAGTTTTGTTTTGTATTTATGTGCACACTTTTAGTGTTTCATCGTCTGGTCTGGTCCTGTGGCCTTCTTTCTTTCTGATTTTTTTCTTCATTTTCTTCTTATCCCTCATCTCAATCCATAGTTAATTTTCACTTGACCTTATTTGTTTATCTGTTCTTCTGTATTATGTGTTCTGTCCAGTATTGTGCCGATAGTAATCCCTCTCTGCCACTCTGGCCTGGTAATATTTCTTCGTAAATAATTTGCTATGTGTTGTAACTTTTCAGGTTCCATACGTGTTTCTTCCTTTCCATCTACTGTGTCATAATTTTGGCAAGACCTGCTTCCTCACTTCCCATATGTTGTTCCTGGAGTTATTGCTGTTTCTGAATTCTGGCTGAGATTTCTTTGTCCATTCTCTTTATTCCTCCTCTATCTGTTTTCTTTTGCTTCTTGGGCTGGAGTTGCTGTTATTGTGTTGTGGTCGCTTTCTGCAATGTTGCCCCTTTTAGTCTTATGATTCCTTTTTCATTTATTTTCTAACCATCTTGTCCTCTTAGCAGTCCTGACGTGAATGACCCCTTTGTGGTTAACATGTTGTTAATCTCAATCTACTACTACTCCTACTCTCCATTTATGTTGGCATATAGTACATTTAGCAGATTATATTGATTTTGAAGATAAAGTCGGTCTCTATATTTAATTGAATTAAGTATGCATCTTGTTATCCACTGGGATCTCCTTTGTTTATATTTAATTAATCTAATAGTTTTTACAGGTAGACACAAATTCAGTCCTACAGTAATGAGTTTGTTTAAAATATCATAGTTTTTTGATTGGATCAGCAATATTATTCAGCATTATACCCAGTGTCAAATGTTTCAGGTAGAACATGGTTACTTAGATAATTTCGAAAAGCTTGTATGGTATGAGAATGATTTTTGTAAACTTTGACATATTTGGGATTACAGTTTTCAGTTATGAGGTAATCAAGAGTAATAAAATATGGTATTAGTGATCAGATATGTCCTGCAACAAAATTCTGGCACTAGTGTTTGAAAGTTTTAGTAAATTGTCAATCAGGGTGCCATTTCTATTTGCAAGTCTAGTTAGGAATTTAATTTTAGGTAGATAGCTGCATGATATCAAATTATCAAAGTAATTATTAATATGACAGTTTTCTTTAATTTAGCAAATCAATATTAAAATCACATCTTTATAATTTTGAAAAACAATAATAACTTGAGTAATTTCATTTACACTTCCTCGTGGTGGTCTGTAAATATTAACGATAAATAATTGTTTATTTCTATTTGAAAAAAATATATAGAGCTATTGAAGTGAATAACCCATCCTACCCATCAAATTCATTTAGTGTCTCGACTAAATGCTACACTACCATGTGCGCAACATTGTTTACACTTTGCACCCTTTTCACGCGGCAAGTACTACTACCAAGTACAAATGGAAATGGCAGAAACTGAAACCAAAACTGCTTATCTCGTTATTTTTTTTAATAATGACTCATTTTCAGTAAGCTGGACGAAAGTAACTTAGATGCTGAATTCTGGGAAAATGTATAGCTACAATTTCTGGCTTATCATAGAAATGGGTCCTTCCAGCTCTAATTATTGAACACTTTGGAAACACAAAATAAAGAAGTATTTCATTAATGTGATACTCAGTAATAGGCAGTTTTGTTTTTAGTTATTGCAATAAAATACTTGAATTTGAAATTAAATGTATTCTATTGGCTGAGTGGCATTTCACCTGTTTTTAACCCTCAACAAGCAAGTTCGAAGAATGTTTTTGTTATCACCAGTGTGCGATGGGTCGGACAGAGGCTTTCGTTTCCCGAGCAGAACTCTTACACTTACCCTAGTGAAATGTCGTACAGTAATACTCTATATGGCCTAGTGGTGCCTTTTGATAGTCACATTGACATATGGCAGCTATGTTAGAATTGATATGTCGGACAGATACTGAACAGTGCCTGCATCTATTATGCCGGATTCGCTAAGGGTTTTGCTGCAGCGTAGCCTATGTTTGTGAAATTGTGATTCCTACACTAACTTAAACCATTTGGTTGTTTCTAAAATACATGAATATTTCAGCAGATTTTAGAGTGCTCTATAGACAGTAGCAATGACCATGGGGAAGACAGTATTTTAAAAATTTAACTGCTACTTGCTCGGACCCTACTCTCCCAAGGTAGACCTGATGGCTGTCACGACTGATACAGACAAGTTAAGACAATGAACCTTCAGACTAACTGTCCCAATGCTAAGTCTGAAGCTTTGTCAACTGATATGATCAGCTGCCAGAGGCAGACATAATGATGAGATGGTTTAGAGTCCACACCATGTTACACATTTATCCCATTGGTGGGGTCATTTACTTGCCTCAGCATACACACTAAGTACAAGGCACTTTCGATTTAATGTCTCATGCTATCGACATCCAGCTGTGATGTAGCTGTGTATACATTTGTTGTACTGTTTCCTAGCAGAATTGTACGAACCCGGGTGCTTCAGCAGAGATTACAGAGTTATGCCATTTCCTGTTAAACTTAGAAACTGAATTATGGACAAGAATTTTGTTAAATTTTGCTGTACCGTGTACTTGTGCAAAGCTAACCACACTTTCTTAACTCCAGGTCAACTCCACTGGCCGAACTAGACCTGATGGCTCTCATGACGAGAAACACAAAAGTTAAGACAATGAGGCCTCAGACTATTGACATGTTTTCAATCAGATAATGAGTTCATCATTAAATGAAATTTGAAGTAATGTACTGAATAAGTGTAACACTAAAAGCAATTTGCCGATGGGTTGTTATTGTTGCAGCAGAGCTGGGTTGATGATTTAGTAAAACTTATTAAAAAATATCCATTATGTTAGTTTTCATTGATATCATACACCAACTGGGTGAGGTTCTTTGGCTAGGTACAACAGAAATAGTTTTCTACAAAATGAATTTGACTGGGGCTTTTGAAAAAATTGGTTTTAATTTAATTCATGAACAATATAATAATTATTATCATAAACAGATATATGACTTACTGTAAAAATCTCACTGTGTACAAGAACAATAATCAACATCAGGAACTGAACATGTGGTGCTACTTCAGTTACACAAACTGATTGAAGGATATTTTTAAATACATGTCATAGTATCAATCATTAGACTGACTTGCACAATTAGTAAATCCTAACATATAATACATGTGCTTTGATTATGCCAATTTTATTCTTGGATTTGTGCCAAAAAGGAACTCTGAAACAATGATGACGTCTGTTCTGGCTACAATAATTATATCTCCGAACTGTAAATTCTAAACTCTGGTATAATTTTGCCTTCCAAATTAAGCACAATACTGGCAAAACTGTTGTGCTTGCTTAGAATTATGGTTGCCAGAACAATATCAAGTGGGCACAGACCTGCCAAATATCATTAAGTGCATGCCATTCTGTTAATGACCACTTTCTGTTAAGAATTTTCCATTGTTGTATTATTCCAATGCAACGTTCCACATGAATGGGCACTCTTGCAACTGACACAGATTCTACCAATTCTGGAATATCGAACTGCGGTTTTTTCTTGAGAAAGTGCGATGTGATTAACTTCACACCATCCTGGGCAAGAGCCTTCTTATTAGTCCAACCCCTCATTGTCTGCCATGATGGCATCACCCTTTCGCAGCTGTTTCAGAAGCTTGGTCGATTTGATTGTGATGGTATTGTCACTTTCACTCCCTTCCATTAAGTCAGATACAAAATTTGGAATTCCTGTATAGTTGTGATTCCAATGATTGCTTTTGCATTGCATCAGCCTTTGTATTCTGAAAATGAAGCTGCTTGAAGCTCAAAATCAGAAAGTCTTTCAATTTCAAATTCAGTGCAGTCTAGAATGGTTAATTACCGCATCTGCGTAGAGTTGTTTGAAGGATGAGGGCATATGCTTTTGAATCTTGTGCTTGCTTATCTACATTGGAATCTTAGTCAAGACCTTGGTCATCAACTTGAATTAGGTGAGCCAAATTCTTGAAACTGACGAGTTACAAGATCTTCATTCGCACGTCCTTGTTTAAGTTTTACTAGAGTGAGAAACACTTCATCCCAAACCGCAAATTTGTTGATGGACCACATTTTGAAACCTTATCTGCAGCACTGTTGTCTGAGCCCCAATACCTAAGGTTGGCAGCTTGTGGGTCAATCATGTACTTCACAAAGTACATGAGGGCATCATAGGAGTAAAACCCTGTCCAATAAATGTTCTTCGTCACTATTTACCGAAACGTGAAACCTTAACCAAACAAGTTATTTTGTCTACAGGTGTTTGAATCAAGATGGTTTCGTTTTAGGTTTCTGATTGGGGGTTTCAATAGTTCTAATGACAATAATGTCTGCTGTGTGTTGTAGTCAGTGAGGCATGCTCATATGTACCTCAACCAGATTGGCCTCTGCTTGAACAATGAAATGTGAGCAATCACATGTATCAGAGAACAGTGTTGTAATGTATTATTAGTCAAGCAAAACTGATCAGCAATTGTCACAAGGATAATGATATTCTCTTGTCCTTCACCAGTTGGTCGAAATTACGTGTTGTTAGTTCTGTATCATTGAGAATTATGCATATAATTCAGCAGAATTCTGACTACTGTGTTGTGTCATGTATAATCCGTACAACCAGTTGAAAACAGGTATGTTTTGTTGAAGTTGACTTAGCTAGAGATCCATGAGACCTCACTCATGATGCTTAATGTCGAATTATAAAAATAAGTTTTCCACATTCATTTATCATTTAAGTCTGACTAGTATTCTCAAATATATCATAGCAGATATACCTTCCTGTATTTAACAACCCATTCACCCATGTGGATTGTTTCTTTTCACACTGGATTAGCATTTGATTATTAATCCAATAACCAAAGTATACTTAAATGCTCAATATATTGATTATATGACAGATTGGCTGAGATATACAAGGAAAAATAGATTTTCAGCATCAATTAGCATACTTTATTTTCACAGGATACATTTGATTATTTTGAAAATAGTTTTGTTGCATTCTTTGACCCTCGAAACATCGGGGTATACACCTTGTTTGCTCAGCTATGTGGAATATTAGCCGAGATATAGTAAAAAGAAGATTTTCGTATAATGGCGGCACTCATTTGCATTGAAAACCTGTGGGACATTTTTAGAACTTTTTAACAAGGCTTATTTTCTACAAAATTGTTGCCATCTGGCAGCATAAGTTAAAAGTTTATTTCCGTGGGGTGCAGGGGAACCCCTTTTCCCAACCCACACATCCCACAATGCAGCGCGAGAGGCTCCCATGTCTTGCTTCCTTGTGTTTCTTATTTTTTGCCAAAGGAATCGGTGTTTCCAATTTCTTGTTGCATTGCCAATCTGTATGTGGCCAAAAATTTGAGATATTGCAAGATTTCCATAACCTATACATTGGATGCAAGGGTGGAATTAACCTTTACGTCCTGTATTTCTGCACCTGATGAGCTAATTAGGAGAGGTGGGACCATGGCAATGAGATGAAGGATGAAACAGGCCTCCAACTTTTAGAATCGGCAGGTAATTGAACCCAGTGGTTGGCAGCCCAGTGCGCTACCACTGGACTATAGGCCCTCATTGGATGCAAGACTTAGCATCTCTTTGTGAAGACATTGTATTGATGGATTTTGCAATGTATGCTGTATATATACTTTACTCAATTATTCAACAATTATACAGTTAGAAAAAGACAACAAAATTCTGTGTGTTCTTTTGAATTATTTACTTACCACAGACAAATTCAGAGATATATTTTTTATGTAATGTTTTATTTTTGGATTATTAAGGCTTCAAAATGTAAGAATGTTTGAAATCCAAAGCTTCAAAAATGTGATGATTCCTGAGAAAACACTGGAGATGGTTTTCAAACGCTGAAAGAGAATGATTTTCATAGATCGGTGTATGCTCACATATTAAGAGGTTTCTCCATATGTTAGAAAGTTTAATAATGTGGGCTTACCTTGGGGAGAATAGACAGACGATTATCATGTGGCCACGACAACCTGGTTGGACACTGCAGCCAAAGTAGTCTGCTCTTTGTATCTGTGGAAAGGAAAGTGCTCGAAATGAGAAATTCCAGCTAACCTGTAAATTGTTGTTATATCTTTATTTGCAGCCGAACTACTTGAAAACTGGTTAAACTGTAAAAAATCTAGAATTTTTAATAAGATTTCAGAGATGCTTATTAAGTTTATTTGACAATAGATTTAACCAGATACTCTATTAACCTGAAAAGAGGTATCATTATCAGTTAAATAGTTGAATTAACTAAACTAGTTGGGACGTCATGTGATTCAAGACTCCTATTGGATGTAAGCCAGTCCCTTTGCCAATGGGAACCCTGGATTCACATGACATCCTCTGGAGTGTTGTTACAAAGTCTATGACATCTGCTGTAGTAGAATTCATCATCCAAAGTTTAAAAAATGGAAACAATTTATTTTTTATTATTCTTCAGTCGAACCTGATTTCTAAAGATAGGGTCAAAATCATTGACCCAGTCTTTAGTTGTTTGATCTATGATGGCTGTGGCATCTTCCCAGTTGGTTTTGTCACTGATGATATTATCCACCAGGCCACCGATAGTGGAGCCATCTGGCATGTTTCGGAATATGTCCAGTTTGCCTTTTCTGCCTACGTGCTCACAGGTGCAGTACCTGGCTGACAGGGCTGCCAGGTAGTGGTCCTCTTGCCATTGCTGAAATTAATCCATGCACATTAACATTCAATTTCTTTTTTTTATATAATCCGAACTATACCTAGCCACATATCATGACATATGTCACGTTAAAAACACATAAGAGGATATTTATCATGTCTTCATTTTAGCAAAAATATTCAATAACGAACAATAGCTCAACATAGTCAACAACAATATCTATGTGGCATACAGGCTACGTCAGTTTCTATGAATTATTGAGTTAAATCAAGTACAATATTTTCTAGTGATGGCAATGAAATGTAATATTTACAACCACCCAGTGATGTTCTTAAAGTGGGTTTTTGAAGATGGCAAAATAATTACTTTGCATCAGGATTATTTTACGCTGCCACCACATAGAATTTCTGTTGGTTGTTGTGTTTGATATTGAAATTGAAATAAGAAGACCAACCAGATTCCTGTTTATGTTAGTGAAGGTTTCCACCACATAGTCCTGAGCCTCCTCAGAGAACCTTCGACCTCCATGAGCTAATGTCACTGCTGTCACACACACCAAAAGTCCAAGTAAGCCCTATTAATTTCAATTTAAGTTACGTTTAAGTGAAGGGAAGTACAAATTCTTACGTTTCACTTAAAACTGTTGAAATCAGGGCTGGTCAAGCATGTGGAATTTAGAGATCCGTACTACACTTTTGGTTGTCTTTATCACTTTACATGATGTATATTTAATTCATTTATAAACTGTTGAGGCTGTTTATAAAATCTAATGAAAGATAGGCCACAGGACAGGAACATCAGTAAGAAAAACATTGTATGGGTCATTCCACAGAAATGGTGCACCCCTCTGTCTCTCAACTTTCAAATGTGCTCATATCATGCAAAATGGTTTAATAATGTGAATGTGGCATGAGGATGGACAGGCCAATGTTAATATATTAATACATAGAATTATTTGCAAAAATGGCATATCCCACTCTTCTATTTACATCTCTATTTACCCATCTCAATTAATTTAAGTTATAAATCATTTATCATATTGACATAGATATTAGGAAGAGTTTAATTTTCAACTGATGAAAAAAAA
The DNA here is from genome assembly GCA_932294295.1 of Alitta virens. Taxonomy (NCBI): domain Eukaryota; kingdom Metazoa; phylum Annelida; class Polychaeta; order Phyllodocida; family Nereididae; genus Alitta; species Alitta virens. The sequence continues at coordinate 70,163,494 of OW028573.1, forward strand.
CTATTAAACATTTGCAGTTACAGTAATATTATCCATTTGTTTTTGTGTGTCTAGAGAATCAATGTCTCTCTCCTGTTACCATGGTATTAAAATGCGGCAGCACTCTTGCTATAGGTATAAATGAAAAATTGCTAGGTTTGTGCACTTTCCAAGAGATGAAAACACTGATATTATATATGGTGGAATTCAGGATATCTGTTAATCTTTCACACTTGGCAAATTAGTTTTCATTATTTAAAGAAAAGGGTTTGTATTGGCATGGGCCCCTGCAATACACCCAGCAATGTCCGACATCGATTCCTCAAAGCAAGGACCTCCAAATGCTTCCATCTAGCTGACACTTTGATTTGCTGCTCAATGTCTAAGCCTTTATCATATGGCAGAAACACTTAGTACTTTTATATGCTGGGGTGATTTTCACGTTCTGACGTACTCCATTATTACAAAATGGAATGGAAACTTTTGTGATATTACCTGTTTTTTCCTTTCTCAAATATTGCATAAAGTTGTCCATCCTGTTTCTGTCCCATGATGACAGATAGATCAGGTCACATGACTGACCAATTTAAATTATATTTAAAAGAAATAGACAAAACATGTTTTGTTGTCATATTACAACACTGAAGTGTATGAAAATTCATAATGTTGCAGATTTTTAGAAGAAGACTGAATATTTCATTTTTTGACAACTAAAATGTTTAAAGTGAACCATTTCTGTGGCATGACCCGTAAATTTAAACTAAAATGTATTTCATAAGCAGGACATATTGTATTTACATTTGGGATGACTTGTAAAAACTAGTTGCAATGACTAGATCAGTTGAGTTTTTGTCTGTTCATTTAAATACCTGTTGTGACAGTAACTGCATTTGGAATGACAAAAATAACAGCAGCTAAGCAAAGAATTGAATGGTTACAAAAGAGTAAGAGTTCTATAGAGAAAAAAAAGAAACATTCATACCTTCATTGTCAGCGACTTGCAAATGACTATTAAATCCCTTTACAAGGGTCAACCATATTAATATCATTCTTATCATTTAGTCCTTTGTGGATGAACTGATAATGGTGTCATTATAAACATCATGAAACTTTATCTTCCTGCAATCTCTAACTTAAACTAATACATACACATGATATATATGCTGACATTCTGAATCATATATTATTGTGGAAACTCTTGACCACGAGGATTTCTTTAGTTTTTAATATTGACTTTATATTATAGAGCTTTGGTGAATATAAACAAAGACACATTTCGTTTTATAAATATGTATTTATTATACTAACTTTTAACAAGAAAGACGTTACAAGACTACATGAGAAATGGAAAAGCTTTAATAAAGAGAAGAAGCGAACAATGATTTTCTTTCTTTTTTTAAAGAAATCAGTATCTAAGTGCACCCATAAGATTTGAGTCGAGTCACTGTCTATAATATCTACTTGTTACATTTCTACATAATAGGCTGAATTTACATATATTATTCAGCCCATTCAAATTATAACCATTATATTTATACTTTACACCTACATTTCATATTCAAAGAGACAAGTTTCAATTGAAAGAGAAGTTGATAAATGCTGACTATATATCGAAAGAGAAGACCTAGATACCTAGAATACTTGAATGAGAAAATGTAATGGTAAACTGAAAAAGACTCAAAGAAATGTTATGACTTAAAATATGTTACATATTCACAATTAAAATAAGTTAATATACTTGGGTTGTGTAATTAATAATATAATGTAGCACCATGAGCACATCGACTGTTGTTGGTCTGTGGTATATTTCAATACAAAAACATCCTTTCAGATATGTTCATTTATCTCAGATTGGATACATTCACAATCTACAATATATTCCTTCACCGCTGTACATTTCTCCATGTTACTCAGGAATTTACGCTTATAGTCGCATACTGCCTTAAATCGAAACTTGTGCATTGCATATATCGTATATCATGTTACCACATTTGCGTATGTCATAATATTCTTATTCAACAATAACTTGTAAACACACGGTACTGAGTCTTACAGGCACACATTCGCGTGCATGCTTAAAAAAATATTTACTTTTTCTTCTTTTTTTCACATGACAAATGTTTGTCTTCAAATGAAAACCAACCAAAGAAAATCATACATGACACTCACGCTATGTATCCAAAGTATGAAAGCACATTGGCAAATCGATCAACAAAACGAATAAATATGACGAGTAAAGTTGATTAATGAAAAAGTTACGCTTCTGTGATCACTGTAGCAGAGATGTATAAAATCTAAAGTTGAATTTGCCGCCACTGGGCACACAAAAGCCCTCTGACGTTATTGCTAAATGCAAGCCCTCTGGTGTTTTTCATTTGTGCTTCACATCCGGAGGACAATGTATTTTTCTATGGAAGATGATCTGCATAGAAGTTTAAGTCCTGAAAAAAGAAGTTATAAAATATTTTTACTGCTGGAAAACCGTGTTGATATGAGTACAATTTACATGCGCTGGTTAAAAAATACCAGTTTGTAATTTGACATCATCAATTTACAATTAATTCCCAAGCCAGCGATTCTGAACCTCTTGAAGAAACCTTGAGCATTGTACCAATACTTTCTTATTTAGGTAATATTTCTTTAAAACAAGAAATAATTACTTAAAATAAGATACTGATCTGAAAAATGTTCTTAGATGCCTTGGCTGGCTTTTGTTTTGTGGAGGACAAGAAATAATGTATAACATATACCAGGAAATGTTGATTAATTCAAGAAAAATGTCTTGCTTAAATATGAATATTTTTCTTGAATTGTTTTCTTACCTCACGCTTAAGAAAATTTTTAATTGAGAAAATCTATTTGGCAGTGTGATATGGTCTGAATCCATTATCAACCAGGGTTCTGAAAGACCATGCATGTTACTATTGCTCGTCTCTTGAGTACATGGTAAAACATCACTTTAGATACCACCACGATGACTGTAAATTGACACGTGCATGCCACCTCTTGTTACGAAGGTACCTCATGCTACCTGGGCCAAAGGAAAGCTTCACTTCTGTTGCAAAGTGAGCTAAACTATTAGACCTTATGGGTTTCAATATTGAGCAGTACAATGCTCTGCTGATGCTTGTCCTATATGCAAGACCTTGGAGGACACACCACCATTCCTGGACATACTTCTGTGTCGCCTCCTGTATAATGACACTCTTGCTCATATTATGGAATATGTAATAAACAATACGTTCCCCCCCCCCAGTGATTTGTTCCTATATTTTTGGGGTATTGTAAAGTTGAAAGCAGTACTGAATTTCGAGAAATATAGTGAAAAGTGATGGGTTTAGTGATCACAAAAAAATCCATCCTGAATCAAGATCCATATTGGTGAAAATGCTAACACAACAGGAATAGAAAATTAATTAATCATCGTTAAATTTCAATCATAGGGCTTTTGTGTACCTGCTGCATGGTCCAGTTCATCCCAACAACACTTAACATTGCTTAATCAGGTTGCTGGAAGGGGGGAGGGGTGAGGAGGGACCAGGATGAACTGGTTGGTTTCCAGGTGATCAATACAATCCTGTATTACTGGCTGTTTTTGAATGAGTATTGCCATGCTGGTACAAGAACATCTGAGACGGGTTGCTTGAGTTGAACAGTACTCTACTTTGTTTTTCGTCCCACAGAACTGTCAAGCCTAACATACATGGCCAAATGTGCTACGTGCGTTTTCCATACGTTTGGATAAATGCATGGAAAACGCATGGTTTTCACCTGATTATATTTAGGCGAAAACCATGCGTTTATCCTTCTCATGCAAAACGCACATGGCACATTTGGCCATGTATATTGTTGAATCGCTGTGCCTAAACACTTAAAATATTCCGTAATAATGAGCAAGAGTGTAATTTTCGATATACCATAGATGACTATACTTGGCAGACATGATTTAAGTGTACCTACCATACCTACCTAAAGTAAATTTGTCAAAGTGCAAGGCCACGCAGTCTTACAGCCTAGCTCTGCATAGTTAAGATGACAAATTCGTTGAGGATGTGATTCATTAATAATAAACTGGTATTCATCTTTTTATTCTTTTTACATATTCATATACAGTACAGTGTTCAATGATACTTACTCATACACACAGCCGATAACAACATACATCTGGTTGTCACTATTGGAGCCGCCTCTCTCCACACAGTCAGGAATGACACTGCAGCCCACCTGGTCAGTGGGAATCTGCAAAGAGAAATAAATAACATTATACTCCACTTCAACTGTTTTCTATTGTTCTGATGGGGCTATAACCCACGAAAACGTTGGTTATCTCCCTCCTGAGTGCAAACTGAACTTGTCTTGCATAATAAATACAGTAAAACAAAATAAACAATTACATAAATGAGTAATATATGTATAATGGAGCATAAGGAGATTCTCCTGATCATAAGCTCCACCACTCACGACAGGACAGTATTTATTAGGCAGAGGACGTTGTGTGAATCGAGGACTTCCCATTGGATAAGGCAGTCCTTGATTCACATTATGTCCTCTGGATTTGAGGTTCCGAGTCTATAAAATTGGTTGTAACATGAAAAATTACTTCGGAACACCAGTAAATATATATGAGTCTATGAGTATGATTGGAGATGACATAAATATTTCATTTGATTATGTTAACTTACTTTAGTAAATGGAGTAGTGGTGAGGATCTCCTTCATGCCTTCGGGGGTGCTTCCCAAGTTGGGGGCAATTCCATAGATGCCCTTGATAGTCATTCCAAACTGAACGGCCCTGGCTTTTACTTCGGCAAAATCCCAGTAATCGTTACCGATCATGGCACAGACAGTTTCGTAGCCTGATAAGTTCTCCAAGAAGTGGGACCTATCCCAGGTCTGCAAATGAAAGAAGCTCAGCAATATCGAAACAGAAATATGACACAGATATTTGTTATCAAGCAACCAAACGGGTCGAGACTTCTTTTTATATAAGATGCAATTGCACATAGGAATTTCTTTTTATTCAAGATGCAATGGTACATAAGAATTTATTTTTATACAAGATGCAATGGTACATGGCAATTTTTAAATATAAGATGCAATGGTACATGTGGCAAAGGTGTAGTGATATTAAATATATGAACTAAACCACGAAAACGCAGAACTTGGGCTTGAGCTCGTCTGCCAATTAAATAACAACTATTGTAATAGTGGAATATTGTGAACAAATAATTTCCTTAAATATCAGCACATATATGCCATCAATAACTTACCGATCCTGTAATTCCTTCAGCCATTGAATACTGCTCCTTGGTGAAAGCCAAGGCCTTCTGTTCTCCATTGATTGGAAGGGGTCCTGGAACGAAAGTCACCAATATGATCAACGGAACGATAGTCATACAAAATGTATACCAAGAACAATGACAAAGAACACATTTGAGTTTACTTACGGAATGTTGGCCTAGTTGTTGGACGAGGAGTTGACCCGGGAGGTGGTGTGGGTGGAGGGGTAGGAGGGCGACCATCCGCTCTGGTCAATGTGAGAGGAAGAAATTAATTCAGTTGTTAACATCAATAAAGACTCTATTAAAGAGTGATATCAAAATTTCCTGAAGATACTTTGCCTAAAATATATGCTGTCTAAGGATCATACCAGTGGCATTGAGACTTTGAAACATTGATGCCTACTGCAGCTGAACCCACACAAATATTACTCATAATCGAAAAAAAATGATATGTGTGAAAGCTGTGGTCTTAGAAGATGAATCCATTTCCTTTTCTTCTTCAGTTTCCATTAGAAACAAATCCATTTATAATATGTCACAATTGTCACTGTTATAATAAGCACATGTTCATGGCCCCATGCACTGTGTCATAACAGAATGTGAGTAGGTTGGATACAAAACAGTCTTCTTATGCATTTGCTTGAAGAATCACCTAACTAATTAGTTATGCTACTCCAGCGTAATAAGAAACCTCATGTCTACATCCAGCTACAAGTAAGTATAAGAGCTACAATGCAACTCATGTTCAGACAATTTAGTCTTTTTCAAGCTGGACTGAGATAGACTGCTATACTTATGTATACTGTCATGATTGATATATCAAAATCTTGTAATTTAAGGTACGTATAACTTTATTCCATTGCGCAATTTACAAGTAGTTTTTGATAGGGTTCATGCTGGTGCGGAGTCTCAGTTGATATTTTAAAAGTAGCATTTGCTAAATATAGCATGTTAATAACTTCAGATTGTTCCTAACTCTGGACCTTTCTATACAACGACTAAATAACCAGTATAACTCAAATTACGAGTTATACTGTACACATAAGTTGATAGCCTGGATTTGGAATGACGAAACTTCAATACTGTGAATCGAAATGAATGTTATATGTTAACCCAGATCATGGACAGTAAGTTGTAATTATATAAGTCTTTGTTACATTCAATGTATCTGAACGACATCATAGGGTCGTGGTCCAAAGTGCAACTTCAAACTATCATCCCAATGCTCACCTCATGCTAAGAGGTCTACCTGATGACCGAAGTGGGGGCAACTGAGGTCAGTGACCTTATTATCCCATAAATCACATGTTGTCTTGTACTTACGCAGGTGTGAAGAGACAGGCAAAGGAGACCTGACCAGCACAGCCTGGCCGGACACTGCAGCCGAAATACTTGGCCTTCAGTATCTGTAAACACAACAGGAGTCAGAAGGGTAATCCTGCATTCTGATAAGGCTTCTTAAGTAAAGGGGGTTTCACACATAGCCGGATCAGACGCAGGAGCGTCCCAGAGGTCAACTCCGTAATACTCCCGCATACTCCGGGGAAAGGCGTATAGACATCTTGTTCATGTCCGGGAGTGTCCGGCAGTGTCCGGCATGGTCCGGTATCTCCGGGGGACTCCGGCAAAAAAATTAAACATGTTTAATTTTTCATGCCGGAGATCCCGGAACAGTTAAATCCGTGTTGGTCCGTGTAGATCCGTGTAGATCCGTGTAGACGCCCAGTAGACTCCGCCGATCTCCGGGAATCTCCGTATTGACTCCGGCATGTCTCCGGCATGTCTCCGGCTACATCCGGCGTCAACCGGGCATGAATATTTCGCCGCCATTAACGCCGGAGAGTACAAGGAGCCACAACGGATCCACACGAATGAACACGGTGTAAAGACGGTGATATCCGCGAAGGCACCGTGAAAATCCGGTTCACTCCTCACTCTAAACGGGACAGTCGTGTTAGCTCCTAGTTGCTTCTTGTTGAGACCGTATTGACATCGTGTACACATCGCCAAACATTTATTTTTTGTTGACATTTAACAGCTCTTTGATCCCGGAACCCCCCGGAGGTAATAAAATGTTACTCCGGGACGCTCCGGCGTCTGATCCGGCTATGTGTGAAACCCCCTTAAGCATGCTCCACGAGATACACAATAACATTTATATCTAGATCTACATAAATAAGTCACATGCTTCAAGCAGCTCAGTAGTTTGTCACCTGAGCTAATGTTTGTTTAATTGGTATACATTATACAATAATGGCCAAGCTTTATCCAAGCTTTATATTGGTTTATCACAATTTCACAAATACTCTTTACGTTTTTGTCTCGCATACATGTTTAATATACATCTTTCTGTCAGTGTTAGTCATACAGTTTAAAGATTAGTTTCTCTGTTTGCTTTTTCGTTGTTAGATTGTTGTTTGTATATACTATTATTGTAAGCATTTGTTATTTTGCTATTGTTTGTCACATCATTCTTAATGTTTAAATTGTAAACTTGGTGTTTTGTCATATTGCTATTTGTTACATTATTGTTTTGTACCTGTTGATAGATTAGCCAAATGTTATAAATGTTACTGACATTGTAGTGGGTAAATATATCATATTTTTGTCAATAATACTTTGCTTGTCTTCATTATAAAGGGTATCAATGAAAAACAGCTCCTGCTGATTAAGACACCCTTCTAAAATATATTCAATAAACATGACAGATAAACAAATAAATAAATACTTACTTGGCGCATAAATGGTTCGGTTCGGATCCATGCAGGGAGTCCTTTCATCAAGTAGTCATTAACAGCCCGAACATGTTTATAGTCCCCTGAAGTGTAGTCTATGAGTCCTCCTATTGAGTCTTTAAATTCAGGGTGGTATTGGAAACGATGGGGTTTAGTTGTGCCCCTCTGTCCAATTGCTGAACATTTTGAAGAATACCCTGACAGATCCACCAGGAAGTTTGTGTAGTCCCATTCCTGTAGAAATTGAAATTTACGAATGCACATTATCATTAAATGTTATTGTTGCTGAGCAGCGCAGGACCAGAGACTAGGTTTGTTATTTTTACAGTTTTACAGTCATATTATCACTATATCACTTTAACACTGAATGTCTAAGAGCAGGACTCTGCCCATAAACATCAAATTATGGCAACTGGGACCTTGAACGTTAAGCTATATATTATGTATACAATAATGAGAACTTGTATATCATACTTCTGTAGGTGTAGTTTTAGATAGACTTAGTGAGTAGGGTTATAGATATATGCGACATATGTATCTTTTCTGATATGAAAAAGTGTCAATAAAAGCTATATATATTTATTATTTTGAGAAATATGAAGGATCCTTGTAGAACTTAGTCCCAGATGTATGTGGATATACAACTACCCCTACATGATTATATGATGCTGCATATACACTGTACAATGTTAGGCCAGTAATTGCCCCCGGAGCCTTCAACCATCAGCTTAGGCGCCAGCACTGATTATATCAATATAATAATTATGGTTGTCATATAAATCCAGAACTCCCTTTGGTTAAAAGGCAGTCCCATGGCTCAACTCTGTTGGCCATGGGACTGCCTTTTAACCAAAGGGAGTTCTGGATTTATATGACTTCTTTGGAGTTGTGTTTCCAAGTCTAAGCAAACTACTGTAATATATTACCAGTCAGCCTTTAACAATGGTGTATTTTGCAGGGATAATATGCACTATATACTTACAATACTAGGGTTGATTTGTTTGAAGAGGTCAATGACAAAGTTTTCTGAAGTGATGGGAAACGCTCGACCAGCTAAGGACGCAGTGAAGCAAGTGACCAGTATGGTCGCCCCCAGCCACACCCACGATAGGCCCTGCAAACAAATAAACACATCCTCATATCAAATATATATCAGAAAACATCCACAGCAGCTGAGGAGAAAAACTGAAATATCGCTGAAATAATCACTACTAGATTTGACAGAATCATTGATGGAAACCAAACACTTTTTGACAGGTATCAACCACATACCCAAGTCACAGCCCACCAGTCTCACCTATGTGAGAAATTATTGGGTGGGGCTTTATACTTACGTCAGTTGCAGCTAGCTATCATTAATTACATTATTACACTATCATTACATTATCTTTGACATTCTTTTTGTGCCCTGCTAATGTTGGAACCATGTCTGCCCACTGCATTGCATCTGTGTGGGTCACTGCTCGACCTGTCAGAACAAGGCAAAAAGTTCCACATTTTCTCATGCATATATTCCTTAGGCTTGTTTCGAGGCCTGTGAACTTATTGATAATCTGATTTAGAACTTGACGTCTCAACCCCAAAGCATTGAAATAAGTTTCGATAAGCGATATGGCCGCCAGATGGCTTCAATAGTCATCTGTTATATTCAACTGACCTGACATCTGGTAATATTAAAACAAGTGTCATGATAGGCGTTATTTATTTGGCTGTTAGAGCATAACACGAATATTTCTTGTTCATTCCTACATAATAAGTAGTGTCTTGTCTCTGCATATAACATGCTAAACACTGTTTGTCAGTGGTGTATGTGCTGTCTTGTTTACATCAGAGGGGTACATTAGTAAACAAGCACGTGGGGGTGTATGTTGATCCCTTTGGGAGCCACGTGGTGGATGTTGTCCCTCCATTACTCAATATTACGTTATGTTTGCAAATAGTCACTCTATTGTTTGCCTCTTTGGCTTGCCGCATGGCGTTCATGTTATTTTATTGTGCTATAAAAACAGTGATATGGCTGAGCTACTTGGAGCAACTTCTAGAACAATCCCTTAGTGCCAATGCAGCTCCTGTCTTTACAGGAGTAGTGCACAGTGCTATGGTACTGGACCTCTTCAGTTGTAAACAATACATTTGTTTATTTTTCCTCTCGTGGTGTCGACCCTTCGGTGAAATTGCCCAGTTTCTCACGTAGTATTTGTCATGCTGTCTGTGTTGTCTCTGACGTTTACTTTCCTGTGACATTCGTGAGACTCAGTTCCATTTCACACGTTGGTTGACATTACCTGACATGTTGACATGCCTCAAAGGTACGATTTATGGTTTCTGGGGATACTTTTCTAACTTTAGGCAGGTTTTTTAAACCCCCTAACAGCGAAAGAACGGCAGAAACAATTTTGTGTTGGGATAATCAATGGAGGGGAGGGCATCCGGTGGTCCTGGGTGTCCTGAATATTGGGAGCACTTCAGTTTTTTGCAGCAAGACACTTTTTGAGCGGTTCGGCCCACCCATCCATACTTTAGCTGTCTGACCGGATTCGTTGACAACACAAACATTAGCATTCACATCATGCACAGAGAAAATAATTCTTCATTACAACACTTCATACACTGAGTGTCAGCAATCATTAATTCCACTCTACGAATGGCTTATAGTATGGGACCACAAGTGCTTATGTTTAATAGTTTTCTATGCATATTCAATGCAGTCCGTTTTCGTATGGTCTCTAAAGAAAGTAATGAAAAAGTATCCTTCAATGTAGCACTGTATAATTGCCTGACTTAGAGGCAATTTGTTTCATGGGCCTTCTTACTCCTTGTATCCAGTTACTCTTGACTTTTTCTGCGAAAAAAATATGGCAAAAATTCCCATTCATGAACTAGGACCAAGGAGTGTATAACGGATCCATTATGCATAATGGATGCATGCACACTTAGAACTAATGTGAATTACTATAGAAGTAAGTGGCAAATGTTGTTTTTTGTGATAAGCACTACAAAAAAGAGTGGCTTTTATATTTATGGCTCGTTTATAGATGTAAAGTATCCTTGGAAACTAGACGAATGAAATAAATCTCACAACTAACTGTAACTCTGGCTTGACTGTTTCAAGATTCAGGCATTTAGACCAGAACATTTTATGAAATGTCTTCTTTATCTGTTCAACATGTGTGCTTCTCTATGCACAGACACTTCCAGTTTAAAAGACCACAACACCAGTTTTTAATAAAAGCTGGGTAGGAGAGATGTGTCAAAATGCATCCATGGGGAGTAAGACTGTTGGTATTATGTTTGTTCTGTGAAAACAAGCGAGAATACACAGTCCTCGGGACTGTAAAGACTACACCGGTGGCCTCATGCTGGTGTAAATGCAGAAAGTTATCATTACATGTACATCCATCTAACAACATGAACCATTGTAGCCAGTAACAAAAAGTACCTAAGACAACAACAAAAAAGGTACCCCAGACGATGAAGTTGAATTCATTGGAGACAGGAGGTATGCTCCTGAGTGTACGGCCGAGGGGCCTGTAAAGATAACTGTTGTTATTTTCTAACTCAATATGACAGCGTGGTTTTCCTACACCAGGAAACATCACGGTGGCTTCGTGTATTTTTGTTTGAAGTTTTCTTAAAAACTGGCAAGACTCTACTATGGTATTTTTCTCGTACTACAGCCGTACATTACAACGTGCACATCGTGCTTAAATCTTAGTTCAACTGTGAGTCGGTGCAAGAGTACAACAGAAGGAGTATGAAGAAATGGACCTTCACTATTTGCCTTCAGAGACGGAGCACTCCTTATGCCAATACGAGGTATATTTTTAATAAACGGATACATTAACCACCGTTTGCCCATAACAAGTCCCGTTAACACAAGACTTTCATTGGAAATTCAGTATTTCTTTAGCTGGTCCTCACAATGGGTCTTTAATGCTGGGTGTTGTTGTCAAATAATTTATGTGTTCAGCTTACACTGAATACCTCAGTATAATTCAAGCATTAACCAAAAGGGAAAGTGATCCATTCAAAATGGTGTAAGAATGACAAATCATACTTTGATGGTTTCTGGCCCTTTGTGATTTTATGCAGCGATTTGAGGCCCTCTTTTTTTGCAGCGCAGTGGCACATAGGGTCACTGTACTCTTTGCAAGTTGACACAACGTAACAACAAATTGCTGGCCCCAAGGCCTTAACTGTCATCAAAGTATAAAGGGTTTAATCCCTTCAGATCAATCTTACTAATATGGCCAAAATGTCAGGCCACCTCGATGTAAGGTCTTAAATTTTGATTTGGTGGAGTGGCCCTTGAAAGGTAGTGTCAAAGTGCCACGATTGTGCCACGATTGTGCCATTACTGTGATGTATTCCGTGCCACTGGTTATTACAGCCCCTGACACAGTCACATGGCAGAGTGCCAGACAACCACGTGCCTTTCTGGCAGCTAGTCATTAACACAAGGTGTCGCCGCTTGTTAGGTCACAGCTGATTGGTAAATTGTAACGAGTACTCTGATTGGTTTCATACGTATTGTCCATTTTGGGTCTCTTTCCAATTAAACTATCGCAACTTTTCCAGTTTTACCCCCAACGTGACAGGAATGGAATTTTAAAGAGGAAATTTGTGCCATCTGTTCATCTGCTGTCGTAGTCATAGTCATTATGTCACATTTGCTTTTCAAACCCAAGCTTAAAAGGTCGCCTGCTGCAATATTGTCCCTGTATACAGTCTAGACTTACTGTTTTGTCAAATAAAAAACATAAACAGTCTCGGTCGCTAAAAATAGTATGGTGCATATATGGTGTAAGTAAGTAGCACAGACACGCAATTTTTTTTATGTTGCCAGCGAAGATGCCACATGTGACTTTGATAAAAATGAGCGATATTACAGGATGCCGCGTGGCATGTGACTGTGCATGAACTATGGCATGGCGAAACTAGAATCGGCAGTGGCACAGACACTTGTCCTGTCAGGAGCCATCAAACATACTGTGCATATAATACAATGTGGAAGTTGTTAGCATACTTATCCCGAGGCACATAAATGATCATAAATGACTAGTTTTGGCGGAAAATATTTTCTAGAAGCTGCCATGTGATAAGTAGAAAAGCTGTGATGAGATACAGACTTGCAAAAACTGCTGCTTCGTGACAAAAGGGAGGAGGCAACGACCTCATCTGCAGAAAGACAGTAGAGGAGAGTCCTGATGACCAAACCAGCTGACCAAATGACCAAATAACCGAATGACTGTTGACTGCTTCCAAATTTAGTGCTATATAGTGCTGATGATAGTCATTCTACTGAAATCTGCATGGTATCTTCGTTGCTCATCTAAATAAACAAATACACAGCTTAGTAAATGGATGCCATCTTCTGTGCCTGTCTCCATGGTGGATAAAAACTCCTCCTTCGTGCACATTGGATTTGTTCTCATGCGTAGTCCTTTGCAATGGTGCTATTCAGAGAAATGAGTTACAATCCAGAACCAAATAAAGTAACAAAATAATGTAACATATGTGCATAGATCTCACACTCTAAATTCTTTATACACAAAAAGTATTTGTACACTTCTTAGCTTTGGCTTTAAAGCAATTCAACACAAAAAGACCTCAGAGGTACACTATGAAGGTTGTTGGGGGTCCCTCTAGAGAGGGCACTCTTATGCTTGAAACTTACAATTACATCATTGTTGTTGAGCATAAAGAGAGGATGAAGTTCAGGTTACGCTTGAAACATCTTAAGACACAGGTATGCACAATATTTGCTTTGCTGTTCTCGACTCGTAACTAATTTATGCCACCATACAATCCTGAGCTCCTGTCAAAACAGATAAAAAAACACCGAACTGTCAACCATTAACTTTTATAACTCTTTGTTGTAGACTGTAGCAGACAGTGACAAATAGCTATGCTGTTTTTTGTTGCTAGATGTCAATTCATATGCCACAGTAAATTCCATCAACATAATTCAAACATGTGTATCAAATAGACATGACCCCCAGCTCACAACAGACACCGCTTTGATAATGCAAGCCAATAAATCCCTAAGAAAAACAGTTACTAATAGTGTTGTTGTTTACTGGCAGCCATGCTGAGTGAACCATCTTCATGGTCAATTGTTCAAACAAACGCAAGATGAATACTGGGAATGAGACACCGATTCTGATATCAGTATGTATATCAATTAGCAGATGTTTTTGAAGCCTTGGAGCTTGATTATATCAAGTTATGCTTCAGAGAAATGCTTAGGTGAGATATGAGCACTCTTCAGAGACCATGCAGGTCTGTCTTGTGTCTTTGCTTGGCTGCTGTTCACTGGTCTGCATCTAGAGCTACTGCTTTTTTCATGTGGTGGGACTTCCAATATAGGATGAGCATATAACTGCATGCTTTTGTACATTCCACATTCATCTACTCTTAGATAAACCAGAGATATCCAAGATCTACTCTTTGGGATTTCGTAATAAAATTGTCTGCCCATCAAACCATAGCCATGGTGGCCTGTGAATAATAATAGAGTTAGAAGTAGTATTTATATGATTTTCTGTTGCAGTTGCTTTGAATAAATAAACGTATCAGAATTTGATCATTAAATCATTTTTGTCAAATTTATATCTCATTTTGTAGCTGTACTTTAGTTACTTGTGGCAAACAACAGTGACAGAGATGAGCTAAATGATTGCCTTGCAGCCTAAGTTACCTCTGGGTTTCCTATTCAAAATGTAGCCTGAAGTGACAAACACACGCCACACATGCCACTTTCTAGTGTAACAATGTCAAGAAAACAATTAAACAGAACTCGTTACCTTGTGGGCTGTATGTAACTTTTAATGACAGTTTTGGCTACAAGTCTTGAAATTTACGACACTACTTATTTACCCACACCTCAGTTAATTGTCATATTATTACCATCAAGGAAACAGGTTTTTGCTCTCGTTGAAGCATCAGTTTGATAATTTCAAAAGAACGACAGTCAAGTGTGTAAAGTTTTTTTCATAGTATTTTTTCTTCAATGTCTATAAGAGACAGACTGATCGAGTTGCTAAAGAAATAGATAGGTGGAGATAAGCATCAGACTGTGTCATAAATTACTTTGAGAAGGCAACTTATGACAGGTAGTGCACGAAAGGTAGACAAGGACATGAGCTGAGCAGGTTAGGGTCCTGTAAGTGGTTCGTGGGAATTGCGATTCAAAAAGAACCTGAGGTCTATAATAGGCCTGGCATATAAGTGTTCTTTAAGAGAGACTTTACCACAAAAGGGTATAGGGTGACCATAGATGAACTGGTGACTTCAACAGAGAGGGTACTGAGGAGCCCTTGAAAAGCCCCCTTCAATCTCATTATGTGGCTATTTTCTTTAGCAAGCACTCAGCACACATGAGCTGCTTCTTAAGCCTTGCTGGAGTCTTAACAATTGCCACCAAAGGGTCATCGATACATCTCTATCTCCTAACTACAATACGACTGATACGTGGCTTTTGTGGCTAATATAATTACTTCTGAATATGATCCTTACTTCTTTTGATGACATGGACTGGAATCCAGTGCATCCTGCAATGATCTGCCAGTCATGACTGTTGTAATTCACCGATCGTGTCTCTCATTCACACAAGTTAATTTCCAAGGCTGGGGTCAAACCACATTTTTTTCATGTCACCAACTTTTTTTCATGTCACCCAAACAACTTTTTACCTTTCTCTTTTTTTCTTGCTATTTCACAGTGGGAATTGCTCCTGGCTTTTTGCTTCTGGTAATGAATATCTCACGTTTGTCAAAATGTTGAGGAAAAAAAGGCATCATTTAAATACAGACCAGTAAAAGTTGTATATTTCAACAAACAAATATGCTTTCTGCACTTCAATTTCATGGGGCCATGGGCTTTTGACGACCTGGCGTAAGGTGACGTCAATTATGAGTGAAGGAATTCAAGGGAGCGCTGTTTTAGTGATGGGTTTTATGAGGTCACTGATCTGGGTTGAACTAGGCAGGTAAATAAAAAAATAAAATAAATAGTTGTCGGGTTGAAGTGTGAAGACTCGGATCTTATCTGTGCTGTTTGAATCAATGGGCGTTGTTCTGTAGTGATCTGTTTTCTTTATGAAATCAATCTTTTTCCGCTGCTAAGCAACTTCAATCAGTTTTGTTATAAAAACCACGTTTTAGAATGTATAGTGAGACGACACCCCCCGTGGGTGGACCATGGGTGGACCATGTGGAGGGAGTTATACCCTGTTAGTCATGATGACCAGATAATGGAAAACAATGTATGATTACAAAGAAGCTGCCATAGACTGTTAGCTGACAGTCATTTGAGTGTGAGTTGACTGAGATGAGTGTCGCTAGCTGTTTATCCTTTATTTTTGGACCTCATAACGCAGACGTGATTTGGCAAGTGGTGGACCATTTTGGGCAAGGACCCAAAGTGCAGGGCTGCAGGGGCTGTGCGGGCTGTGCATCAGGATGACCATATGACACTTTAGGTCAGAGGTGTGGTAAACAAGCCACCAATGACATTAACCTGCATCAAGAGCTTGCTGTTTGGGAAATATGCATATGGAGAGGTCATAGGGCAAAGTGCTTACCATTCAAATGACATTCATGCCAGGGAACTGCTACAAAAACACCAACACTTTTTTGATGCATGTTTGTTTAGTTAACTGTGTCATACCGCACACCTGCCTATTATATATATAAGCGTGTCAGAGGCTCGATAAATATTACCTTATCTCACACTATGAGTGTCATTAATAAACAGAAAAAATGCTTCCTGTGGCAATACGAAGAGATTTTTACATCATACTGCATCCACAAGTAGTACTCGACTGGAAAAAGTGGCATGTACTGCGATAAATAATAAACGGATTATCAATAATAAATCAATTGCAAGGTCAATGACCTTCCAGTCTGAACAAGTCTAATTATATCACACTTCGCATTGTGACATCGTTCTTTAAGTATATAAAATAACACGAAGATGAATAACTGAAGTTTTATGCAGCCCATTGTATAATGTAAATGTTCATCCTCATGTGTGCATATTTCGGTGGGTACATACATACACAACGCTTTGTATATGTCAGGATACAAGTGTGGGCGATATTTGGATTTCTTTCAGATTTTTGCTAGCTTTTGGAGGATTTGTTTTCAATTTAGGTATATATAATAAACATCCAACAAAGCCCTTTGTTGTTCTCAAACACTCGATATGGGCTGCACGATGCGTTTTGGAATGAAAAAATGTAGTGCACTTCCCACCCATCCATGCACTCATCACCTCCTACTTTTTGTCCTCCAGTATACAAGAGGAATCACACTGATTCTATTCACGCTTCGAGTCAAGTTTTCGTAGGGTACTGCAATACTAGTGCACATAACAGCAATATTGAAAGTTGTATGCAGTAGTTTTGTTTCAATAAAAAGTGAAACTGTAAAGTAGAAATTCACATGTAGTCCTCATAAGAAACATGGAGGCTACAAAACAAAATTAACTGAAGTAGGTCGCGAAAATACAAAACGAATGTGGAAACTAGAATTTGCGAACAAACAAATAAAAGTTTGACAAAAAGCGATGAGACAGACAAAGAATCTGATGTTGATCTGAACTATTTTTTATAGGTGTGCAAATTGTAATAGGGCATATATCCATTCACCTACATTCAATGTGCAACATCTAAATACATTTTTAAACTCCAGTGCGACAAACTTTATTTTCGTAGTAATAATAAGGCAGAATAGACTTTGAAATGTTTCTTCTTCAGTCGCGACATCAGGGAGGGTTTGTTAATTCCATTAGCTGTGATACAAAGCAGCGACATTATGCCCACACACAGCAGCAAAGTTAGTACCACTGGAGTCGGATGTCACCCTTCACTATGTATTCATTACACTAAAAGTCCAAAATCTCTTATTTGGCAATTGTTTTGGGCTACCTGTATAGCAATGTTGCCGACTAGAAACAGCAAACTTAACTGCTAAACTGTTTTGATTGAGTCTTGATTGAGTCTTGATTGACTCAGATTGAGCTTAGTTATGTTTCTTTGGGGAATAAAGGATTAAATTTATGCAAACACAAGAAACAATTTTGACATCATGCTCTCAGAATCCAATTCTACCTCATTATTACAAGGATATTAATGTTTAATTATAACTTGAAGAGAAACAATGGCAGCATACTGTCATTGATGCCCTGAAATTAAACATAGTTCTTCAAGATCTGAGGATATTCAGTGCACAATGATCCAACTTGGCAACTCTCTTGTCATGTACACTGCCAACTCAAAACGCCCATAATTCATAATTCCACAATTTCCACCTCCATTAATTCGTCCAATATCAATTGGTCACAATGCTTTGTCAGGTGTTGATCAGATAGGCAAGATTTATTCGCAACCCCTGGAGAGGATGCATATGTGACGACCATGACTGTAGACCTTTTGTGGCACAAAGCTCTGGCTGTGAGCTTCAATGACTCCATCCAGAGCTCATAATGACGATCACTGTGAGTCATTTACATTCTTAAGTATCTTAGTGAGTGAAGCAGGTAAAGGTAATCAACTGCTGTGATTTATATGGGCTCCCATGCAGCGATAGATCATTAATAACTTGTAAAGTGACCCAAAGGCAGTCCCCGCCACATGGCATGTGGCGATCATGGCATGTGGAGATCTGGATTGGGCAGACACTGCCTTTTTTTTAACGTTTTCACAATTCTGACAACCTATCTTTATTGGTGACGAGGCGTTTAAGAAGTCTATTATCAACTATTTTTCATTTAATAGGGTATTATATCACGTTTTTTAAAGGTTTAAGTGACTCTATAAAAGGACATTCGGAGACGTGGTGAGCTAAAAGATCTACGATCCATTTACACAACTCAATACAGGTACAGCGTAGTTGTTAGGGTTGTAATCACATTCATACAAGCTGTTGTTAAAGCATATATCCATTTCACAATGCTTGACCATCTATTCATGATGATAACCACTCACAGCAAGCTGAAAAGTCGTGAGTGTAGGCCGTATGAAAATTCTTTGCTGTGTTGTAAGGAGCTCGCATTTCTTTGATCTTTACATTAATGGACCGTTTTAAGCAAATATGTTTTTAACCAAGGTGTCACACATGAGGTGTTCCTGTGTAAGAGCATGAAGGAGGCAAAGGTCGTGTTGACTTGGCTTTTCTTGGTCCCTTGCCTGGCTTGACTTGAGATTGGTTAAGAGACACTCGGACGACAGTCACAGGGAAGAAGAAGTCCTAGATCAGGAACCCAATGAAACTCCATCATTCTGTACGTGCTGCCCCCCACCATTCATAAATACTCAGATTTTCTTTAAAGAAATATTTACGCAAACAATAAATGTTGTGTCTGAAAGGCAATGCTTGGTGGCTTGTAGCCCTCTCAATCCGAACATGTGCTGCATAAGTCGTGTTGTTGAACCCCATTACAATGCACTGTGCATAGGGGTGTCATGTTCAACATGCTGCATGGGTGTTTACAACGGTTTAATGGGACCTAAAAATGAATAGTGGCTTCATTATAAGCAGTATTTAATATTTTTTTCTTTTTTAAGTGCATGTTTTTGTGAATTGATTTCCCATGTAAACATTTCACTGGAACACCATGCACAACTTGCTTGGATGTAAGTGGGTGTTACTTTTGCATACACACCAGGGGCACATAAATCATCCCATGTAATAGTATGTATTGTTAATTTAATGGATGTGTTAAGAATGGGTTAGAGTGAACAGGTCCTGCTGGGAGTGAATGCTAATGTTGCATGGCAGATCCAAGAAGTGTGCAGGAGAACTCGCTCTTGCCCTATGGTGGGACAGCTTGAGTGGGCCCTTTTCACGTGTCGGATTTCAAGACCTATTTGAGCCCCACTGTGCTACAGCCTGTGAAAACGGCAAACTCAAACATATCCTCTACTCTCCATCAAATGCACAATCGTCCGCCCATCAAAATGGCCCAAGAAAACTATGAGTGTTTAGTAAGTTTCATGTCATACGAACTCTGTTGTTGAATGCTCTTGTGGGTTCTTAAAGAACCAGTGAATCGAATAGGGAAGGAGACTGGGTGCAGATGAAGGATGCGGGATGCTGCTGGTCCATCTGAATTGACTGATGCTATTGTTGCTGCTGGTGTTGATGCTGCTGCTTATGATGGTGTTTCTGCTGCTGAGGCAGAGAACTTAGAGAGAGTAGGCGGTCCTTAAGCCACTGTCACACGGGCCGGTTGTGCCGTAGTGAACCCGTAGTATTACGTAATAGTTGCGAAAATCGCTACCCGGCTCGAAGCCGGCGGCCCCAATACGGCCACCCGTGGATACCCGTGGATACCCGTCAAGCACCCGTGGGACCCTTGGCCAAGCCGCGAAACCCGGCCCCGGTAGCCGGTTGTGCCATGCTTGCATGGCACAACCGTAGAAATCTCACGGTTGAAAAAAAAAAAAAAAATACCCGTGAAAGCCGGCGGGTGACCCGTAGAAGCCGGCGGGTGACCCGTAGAAGCCGGCGGGTGACCCGTAGAAGCCGGCGGGCGACCCGTAGAAGCCGGCGAATTATTCGTCCCTAATTTCACCCCGGCGGCTTGTTGAGGGGTTCTACGGGTAACCCGGCGGCTTTCACGGGTAACCCGCCGGCTTTCACGGGTAACCCGCCGGCTTTCACGGGTAACCCGCCGGCTTTCACGGGAAACCCGCCGACTTTTTGCTACCAGCGTCAGCGTAGGCAGGGAGGTATATACTTTAAAAGGCTGCTGCTCCTCTAATATTAGTCCGATTTTACTCAAATAAAGACTGCATGGCAGTATAGCTCATACTGATTCCATACGTATTTTCGGATTTAAAAAAACCCGAATATTAAGCGAGATATTTGTCTGAGAAGGCAGTTGTCTTGCGGTGGCTGCTGCTCCATTTATATTAATCCGATTTTCGTCAAATCAGGACTGAATTGTAGTATAAATCATACTGATTCCATACGCGTTTTCGGATTGAAAATAGACCAAATATTAAGCGAGATATTCGTCTGAGAAGGTAGCTGGGTTGGCGGAGGCAAACAGTGGTGCTCTCGCAGACGTCCGCGCCCTGACTGTATCAATGCAGGGCTGAGCCCTTCTTTAAAAAGCTGCTGCTCCCCTAATATTAGTCCGATTTTCGTCAAATTAAAACTGTATTGTAGCATAGTTCATATTGATTCCATCATGTTTTCGGATTGAAAATAGACCAAATATTAAGCAAAATATTCATCTGAGAATGCAGTTCTCTGGCGGCGGCCAGGTGCTCTGTGTATGGTCATGACTTGAATGGTGTGGTCCATATTTTTGACCATGATATATATACATTGTTTGGATGGGCTTTATTGCAATTCATTTCTACTCATTCTGCCAACTGCCATGACCGTTATGTCAATTGCTATTAGCATGTTGAATGATACAAAGAATACAGCAAATGCTCAATACATGTGTCAATTGCCTAAATTGGGGTTATTTGACCTGTCATTTCATGGATTGTTCAAAGATGACACAGTAATTGCTATTAGCATTTTGAATGATATAAAGAATGGGTGTAGAGAATACAGCAAATGCTCAATACATGTGTCAATTGCCTAATTGCCTAAATTGGGGTTCTTTGACCTGTCATTTCATAGTTTGTTCAAAGATGACACAGTAATATGACATTGTCTTGATTGTCATTCACAATTACAAAAAGATGTAATTGCTTTCATTAATTAAAAACATTGTATTCTATTGTAATTACCAGGCAATGATTATATTTGTATATTGGTTTTTTTTTATACATGTGAACATTCTTATCTTTTTGTGTTAATTTGAATCTTATTGTGATAATAAATTATTATTTTGATCAGTATTTGTGTATATTTTTGTAAAATTTAAATCTAATATTAATATTGTAATTAGTATTTGTGATTTGATCTGTGATTTTATTTGCTATCTTTTATGTACTTATATGTACCAAATATTAAGCTAGATATTCTATATTATATAATAAGCATATAAATCTATCTGTCTCTCTAAACTATCTGTCTATCTACATATCCGATTTTCGTGAAATAAAGACTGAATTATTCAGGGAAATGTGTAGAATTTATATAATAGTTAAAGGTGGGGAAAATTAATGGAGTATACTAGGCACAAACAAGAATATTCTTGTTAATAAAGTTAGCAATACCTTATAGAGTATAGATATGTAGATAGACAGATAGTTATAAGATCTTAACCTAATAATATGTTACTATCAATAATTCATTGATTAGTATCAATAAAAAACGATAATAAAACAATGTTTGTTTGCTTGTTGCCAATAAAATTCCGACTTAATAAAGATGTCTATGGAGCTATAACAACTATCTATAGATAGATATACTCTAGTTTAGAGTAATCATTTTAGATATTTATTTCATTTTATATAAATTATCAATATTTCGTTGTTGTTTCTGAAAATAATCCAACTGGAATTAATATTGATATTGCATGTTCCATCCATGATCAAAACAGTCTCCCTCTTTAATATGCATAATAAACAGGAATCAGTTGAAATTCAGAATTTCAATTAATGCTTGTGATCAATGATGAAAAAGCATGACTTACCCCATTCTTTGTATTATTCAAAATGCTAATAGCAATTGACATATATAGGTTAATTGACTTTACAAAACCAAAGGAAAAGTCCTTCCCATTGGCCAGTTGGCAGAATGAGTAGAAATTAATTGCAATAAAGCTCATCCAAACAATGTATATATAATGGTAAAAAATATTGACCATACCATTCAAGTCATGAACATACACAGAGCACCATGCTGCCTTCTCAGACGAATATCACGCTTAATATTTGGTATATTTTCAATCTGAAATTCTGTGTGGAATAAGTATGAACTCTTCTATAATTCAATTTTTATTTGACGCAAATCGGATTAATATTAAAGGAGCAGCAGCCGCCACCAGACAACCGCCTTCTCAGACGAATATCTCGCTTAATATTTGGTCTATTTTCGATCCGAAAACACGTATGGAGTCAGTATGAATTATATTACAATCCATTCTTATTTGACGAAAATCGGACTAATATTAGGGGAGCAGCAGCATTTTAAAGAAGCGCTCAGCCCTACCTGCATTGATACAGTCAGGGCGCGGACGTCTGCGAGAGCACCACTGTTTGCCTCCGCCAACCTAGCTACCTTCTCAGACGAATATCTCGCTTAATATTTGGTATATTTTCGATCCGAAAACCGGTATGGAATCAGTATAAATTATCCTACAATTTAGTTCTTATTTAACGAAAATCGGTCTAATATTAGGGGAGCAGCAGTCTTTTAAAGTATACTCCTGGAAGCTGTGAGTTACTCCTACTACTCGCCGGCTTACTCCTACAACCCGCCGAGTAACCCGTAGAACCCGCCGAGTAACCCGTAGAAC
The DNA here is from genome assembly GCA_932294295.1 of Alitta virens. NCBI lineage: Eukaryota > Metazoa > Annelida > Polychaeta > Phyllodocida > Nereididae > Alitta > Alitta virens. The sequence goes on from OW028573.1 coordinate 70,186,921, forward strand.
CCGCCGAGTCACCCGTAGAACCCGCCGAGGCACCCGTGGAACCCGCCGAGGCACCCGTGGAACCCGCCGAGGCACCCGTGGAAGCCGGCGGGTAAGCCGGCGGGTGACCCGGCGGGTAACCCGTAGCGCCCGGCGGGTGCTGCCCCGCCCCTTTTTGCTGCCGCCAAACCGGCGGAAAGAGTTGTTACATAACTATTACGTAATACTACGGGTTCACTACGGCAAAACCGGCCCGTGTGACAGTGGCTTTACAGAAACCTTACTCCATCTCGACACGATGGGCCCCCACCCTGCCTGTCAAATTAACGCCATGCTACGATAATACCCCAGAACAAACAGCTCAAAGATAAACATGAGGAGTAGGGCAAAAAGCCAAGGAGAAACACAAACTGATGCTGACACTGAGACAATGAGGTTGGCAAGGGTGGTAGGGCAACTCGTGGGCTATTCATGGCTAGTATCTTCTGCTGGTGTACGACCAATCTAGTCCAATCATCACTATTGTATGGTCCAATAAAAGCAATGTTATCCTGTAAAATGTATACATCACTTGCACCCAACTCCAGCATGATTAACGCAACACTCTTCAGTTTTTACAGTGACATATGTTCTAGTACTTCCACCAAAAACTAAGACTTGCCCAATATCACGTGAAATTGGCTCCGTTGCATTCTAACAGCACTGCATTGAGAAAACATTACGGATTTAATGGGATAACCACCTGCAACTCAACCAGAGTGTCACAGCATGGAGTCCGTGGTCACAGCATGTGAAACACTTGCTATAAAAGGAGTTCAAAATCGTGTGGCCCTATGATGCAGTCCTTGTTCAGTTACATCGGTTTATACTAAAATAATATTGTATTGAAACCTACATTAAAATGTGTTTCAAAAGGGTATACAAATTAAAGTGTTCTCTAGTTGGTTTTTGGGTGTTAAGCATGGGGAGTGGCTAATGCCATGCATGGTGTTAGTAAAAGGCTGATTTTAGTTGTCTGGCACACGCGAATGTTCTTAATAGAGTGAGCTACCCAAGTTGTGTATGTTGACGTGCTGTTTTGTCTCCTTCTCTTGCAATGAATTACCTTCATTTCGGTTGAATTTCAATTCTAAACTGTCGTTTAGGGTTAGCCGAGTGACATTCCTAGTCTGGGGATTCTGGTTAGTTAAAAATTATGTTTTGTTAGGTGTGGGGTTGCTTGTTTGTATTTAGAAATGGTTGACAAGAAGCTGCAGGCTCCTAGGGACAAAACATCTGTTAAGAATAAGTCTGTCCATCTCTTGAGAGAAAAAAGCTATGGCGCTTCAGTAGGTCCTCAACCATTTTTTGCACTAAGAAGAATCACTGACCTTGAATTGGGCTCTCAATGCACTCTTTTCCAGAACAGTACTTCATTGTGCTTATGTAACCTACATACTTCCGAAAATATCAACTTTGATCCAAGATTAACTTACTTGGCACCTGCCCAGGTGAACCAGGAGGGTCCTTCAGGCTATATTTATTTTGACATGAAATAGATTTTAACTTTAACAGGATGGTTTGCATCTAAAGTTCATTGTGCTGATGTTGGAAAAGTAATCGAGTATATCATGCTGTTGAGATTTTAAGTCAATAATTTGTTTATTCTGAGGTCATTTATTGGTGTTACTCACTCGTTTAGCTCGTTCCTATCACGTGCCTCAAATATTTGCTAAAAAATTCCCAAAACGAACCATTTTAGGAGCGGCATATTTATGGCCAAAAGGAGAACTCGTGTTGAGAGTTAATAAAAGCACAGGAGATGATTAATGCTGCAATGAATCAATTGTAGTGGATGATGCTCAACATTGTTAATTGCTTCATCCTTTTTAATCAGTTTATCCAATTTGTGGCCCTTTTATTATGATCAAATTGAGAGTAACACCGCAGTCTCCCAGTTTTCTTAATGTTTTCATAATCCTGTTTGTTCTGTACAAAAGCAAGCGAACGAGTGGGTTTTGGGTTGACGTTAGGGGTTTGCATTTGGCACTTTTGCAAGTGTAGCAGTATTTCATGCGGACTGAGCCTTCCATTGTATAAACATGCATATATACACGCTCATTGACTTCTTCCAACCTGGTGCAAGTGTCACTGGTTGAGACAAGCACACAATTACCCCTTGGCTCAGGTCATCCCCCACTCCTATGCAAGGACACATCACTTCTGCTCACTGCAGTCAGGGTACCTTGAACCCTCTACATTCAGAACCACCAAATCCCATCCAAGTGCAAGCCAACACTTGCAAGGGCAAGCCAAGAGAGAAAAAAGGACTATGTTCTGAATACATGTGGTATTTATAATTTATCGACCTTTTTCCAACCTGTCTGATACAGAGACTGAAGCAAGAATCCTTGGAGTTCAGCCCACCGACAACAAACACAGTCTTATCTAGGGTACACAGTATCAAAGATGGGTTCCGCTCCCCCCTACATACTCTGATAATAGATATTTCACATCCCGTTATGAGCTGCCCTGAATCTGTAAGGTACACTCATGCTCAACATGTTTTGGTTTCTAAAATAGCACCCACTACTGTTGTCTTTGCTATTCTAACATGGTCTCTAACTTTTCAACTGCATTCTGCAGAGTCTGCAGAAAAGGCTCCACTTGGCAAAGGACTGATGTATGTAATTTATGCCTGAGTAAACAGAACCGATTGGAGGAAACCTGCCAAATTTGCTTAAAACCCCACTAATGACAAGTTTATCGTTAACTTGAACACAAGTGTACGCTCAATATACTCAAGTGTTGTACTTCAGAAAGTTTTCAAAGTCAACATTACACCTGGCTTATTGGGCTGGTTGGCAAAACAGTTTGCTTCTCAAGTTATCTGCATCCAAGCACACGGAGATAAAGCCAGCACAGTTACCTCTATATTGCTTGTACAGGAGTTTGAATCCAGAACCAACAACCATCGGAGACACCATTTTACAACTTAATAACAAGAACTTGAACACACGAATCCTGTTGTGAAATAGTAGCTGGTCAATGTGTCCTGTAGTGACCAATTAATATCAGTCCACTCGAGAATGTTGAACAACAATAAAAGTATCAGAAAACTAGTGAAATGAATGGCACCACACATCCTGATGCATACCTGGCCCCCAATTAACATGGCTCCCAAATGGGTCAACGTGTGTCCCTGTCAGGAGGCCAGTGCAGAGAGTGTAAGGCCTCCAGCTACATTTAGTGACCTCTTGTTGTCCGAGGTCAATATATGACCCAAAGAGGACATATGGTCATCCTCATTGGAACCTCCATCGAAGACCTTTCTTTTTACTCATTGTCCGTTCATCCATAATTCAGTTTTATTGCTTGGTAAATGTAATTGCTCGGTAGAATAGGACTCTTGGGGTCACCTTAAGCATTCCTGATTTCCTTTTCTTTTGTTGGGATATGAGAAAGCCTGCTGTGCACAATAACACCTCTATGGGGGTTTGGAAAAAACTTAACAAAACTTAAGACTACTTGTGATTCTGACTATAACAACATAAGAAGAAGTTGTGATGTACTTTAACTATGCTAGATATGGAGTTTGTTATGATACACATAGGGTGTCTGAAGCAGTACTACTGTCTACTGATGTCTAGACTTAAGTCTTCTACATGTAGTACTTGCAGTATACATGTGTTTTGTGGATGTCTACGAGAGCAAGAGGGAAAGAAGCTGATCAGGTGTGACCTCCTGGGACCTTATATGTAGCACTACCCCTGTTAATACCCACAGACCAGGTGAGAAGGCAGTCTTTTGCTTGGATAATGTAACCAGAGACTGACAAGATGGGCGAAAAGCGAAAGAAAATCACCATGGCACCTCTGCTGTAACATGATAGACATGACACTTGATCTTTTTCCATATACATTATTTGTGGCCCACTAGAGATTCATGCTTGATCATTGATCACAGTGTAAGGCTCATATCGACCGGAAAGACTCCTCTATGACCGGCCATATCTTCTTGACAGTTCAGCATTCAACTCCAATCAAGTGTACGTGGTTTCTTAGAGGAGCTTAAAGATGAGTTGTATGATTACAACAATAATTCATTTACGCCAATAAATGCATGAATGCCAGTTTCAAGTTCTGGCCAAGCATCCTTCTCAAATGATACCAGTATGTTTGAGAATGCTCATCAGAGCTAACAGGTGCCCATTAGAGGTGATGCAGACATTGGCTAAAATGATAATACCACCTTAGCCATGTGATTGGATAGCAGTTATCCATTATCCCTGAAGCTCGGCCTGTCACTCCTTTTGTCAAAATGGCCACTGCATACAGCCTATCTGATTTCCAAGTAAGAAAAATGTGAATCTGATAAATTTCCTTGTCGCAGTAAACTATAGAATGAACGGCAACATTAAAAGAGAGAAATACAAGGAGTTATAGATTGTGATGTGTAATACGTTCATAGTGACAAGGGCGAAGGGGGACTTCAATATAAACATGGCCCACCACGTTATGGCCACATTGGACGTGAATTGGACAATAGATGACTGCCAACCTAAGACCCTCGTATTACGATACCCGAGGTCTTCAAGACATACATTCGTTGAAGGGAGAAAAAGCCTTGGACGTGATATGCATATTTGTCACAGTCCACGGCGAAATATCACGGAATGTTTGCAAGAGCCTACAATGATAGATTGCCGGAAAGGTGTGAGCCTCAGCGTAACACCCAGAACGTTCATGTACTGTCAAAATATCCTATAATTTAAACTCTCCCCACTGGGTTATGGGCGCTACTGAAGTGAATGACTATGAGCTTTAAGTGGTACCTTTTAAACGCGCCTTGGCGTCTGGTCGACAGACTTCATAAATTTGCCAACTGTGATCAGTTGATCTGACTTAAAGACCCACAGCTTTAAGAGGTGGCTGCCTCAAGAGCAGGCTGTCCTTCCCAAAGGGAGATATAGGCTATAAAGGCAGCAGTCACATGTCAGGATGAATGGCCCTCATAATCAAAGAATGTGTTGTTCTTGACTAAGTCTCTTAGGTGACTTATGACAGGCATTCGACTGTTCAACAACTCCAAGATGGAGCCCTTCACAGAATGACACAGGACAAGTGCCAAAAAAGTAAATTGAAAAAAACCAAAAGAGCCAGCAAAACACGGTGCATGCAGCAGCTAATTATACACTTACACAAGTTATAATTATTTTTGTAATACAACTTTTGAACAAGTGTAGTTGCTTGTCTAAGGTTTATCTGTTTAACTGTGTTAGGAGATAACAAGATGATGAGAGGCCAAGGAGCATGATAAGAATCTGATTAGTGGTCTAGAGGTCTCATGGGTGCTACCTCTTGCACCTAGTTATATGTATGACAATGGCTAATTCAAACAACTAGACTACCGGTATTCTTTGAGGCATTTCCACTCGTAGAATATTTGTCCGTAATCGTGATGACAGCCTGGCGTTTTTTAGATAGTGAGAAGCGTTGTTATGCTCCACTTTTATCAGGGAACATCATGCAGTGTTAACTAACTTAAGACATACTGTGGCTGAGTCTGGGGTTTGTATGTACTTGAGTTTTTTCATTTTGTCTGAGAATTAGCTGCCACCCCCACAATTGCTGACTTAAGCAGACAGACCTGACAGCTGCTGATGCTGCTGCTGCTGCTGCTGCAGGGAGAGAGACAGGTGGGTCCGCACCTTCTGCCAGTCTCCCATCCTCCCCTTTGCCTCTTTATCTCAATGTATGTATATTTTTGCAGCGCTCCCGCTGCTCTCTTCATTCGGGATGGGGGTATTTTATTTTGGTCTGACGAATGAACAAGTGTCATAAACATTGCCGACATGATGCATGATCAAGTGGGACGTGTTTTGGAAGCGGGCACCTGGGCAATGATCGCATGTCAAAACACAAGCTACGTGAGCAGGGATTGCTCAGGACATCTCTCCTCACTCCCCAACCTGTACCCAACAACTGCCTCATTGTCCCAGCCTCACGAAAAGCCTCTAATAAAAGTTATTGCATGAATTGATCCGTAACTGAGCAGGACATGAAGGTATGTCATGAGCGGAGGGACTGCAGATATTGCGCCTGCGGAATACTAAGAGAATGGTGACACGAGGGTACATGAGCTGCTCAGTTACGTAAGAATATTTGAGGGTGTCCTACCTGCATTGAGAAGGCTTAATATCCAGCAACAGGTCAATATCCGTACGGCTGCGTACTGCCGTACAGTCCAGGCTACCTCCTACCCAACTCCGTCGTGGCCACCGGCTGGTCCAACTTCCACTAGACTAGTTTGCAAGCTTGTGTGTTTTCGGAGGCTTATGCATATTATGGGCGGCGGGCAGGGCATAGGAGGTGCAGGGAATTTGTCAGAGCTGCGCGCTGGCTGGTGGGTGGGGGCGGAGCAAGTCTCCCCCCGCTGTCCACCTGACGTTCTTTTCTTCTGGTCACTCATTGGCCGTATCTAATGACGCTCATATAACAGCCACTCTATTTATCTTTGACAACGAGGAGCTATCGTGAGCTGGCAACCTTGTAGGGACCGCCCATCATCAGAGCAGGTGTCATTGGCTCCCTGTAGTTCTTCGACTGCCTTTCAAGACCTCTCGAGTCCACTCCCAGACGAAGAGAGTGAATCTGTGAGTGAATCAGAGAGTGAATGAGTGCATTTCTGCCATGTATGACCTCCTGAGTTCAAGATGCAAGAGAGCATATGCCAGTTCCTAATCGACAACCTGAGGCAATGCACTGTTTTCTTTGAGGGGTCAAAAGATAACTCTAGGCTGTTGCTAAAACAGTATTATGTCAATGAGGTTGGCTTTGAATATTCTTTAGACCACTAAACTGACAGCTGACCTTTCTGAGGGGAGGGTATGAGCAGTCCTCCGGGGTCATTGTGTATACATTTTAGACTGATCAGCTGTTTTTAGGGTTCCTGCTGAACTCCTTCTGATTTCTTTATGATACCTACTTAACACTATGGAACCCAAACTTGTAAATACTGCAGGTCAACCTCAGATTTGCTTAATAGTTACTTAGTTTTACTTATGAAGGTGGGATATGCAATATCAAACGACTTTGTTTATCTTGTGAATCTGTTAACAATAGAGTGTTCAGCTGAGTTTGATATTCTCTGTCATTTACATCGATTTACATTGATTTAGAGGGTGTGTTGAAAGGTTGTGATATGACGACCTTAAATCTTTTCATAATGTATTAGCAATAACAAAGACCTTATGAGGAATGGATGACAGGCTTGGCTTTGGTTATAGCTTTATCTCACATGTCATTCATTTCAATGTATGCCAGTTAGTCTAACTTGAATGGAGAGGGCATGAAATTTGAAATGGGCCTTTAGAATGGTACCGATCGATTCTGCAACCTCTACATTTGATTGATTGGTTGAGGTTAGTGGACAGGCATATTTCACTCCAGTGATAGCATTGTCTTCCCTTCTCTCATTCTAGGCCAGGATCAATGTGTTAATATAAACGAGCGGCGTGTTGTTAATAAATATCAGGAATGTGACTAGTTTGAATATTATTATTATTGTACTATTTAATGTGGTGATTATTCGTTCACACACAACTGGACTAAAATGTAAGAGTATAAGAGAAATATAGTTGGAGGGAGGGGGGGGGGGAGCTTGAAGTCCACCCAGTGTACCTTATTTATTGGACACATATGAGATCGTAAGATTGGCATAAATAATGTTTCCTGAATATTATACGATTATCAGCTGTAACAAATGTCACGATTTCTCATTGCTCCTTGAAGATTAAGATAAATGTACTAAATACCTTCAAAACTATTTACTGAAGTGAGGAAAACATTTATTTGCCTCAAGAAAAGTCAACAAAGTGACAATAAATAGTTTAACTGATAAATAGATCGCATATCTAGCATGACCATCAAGCTAAGGTTTCGTTCATTTGTCAGGCTTAGAAATTGTGGTCTTCTCGGTCCCTGAAGTTATCAAAGAGAACGTAGAAAAGCCCTGGTGGATCCAGCCTGAGATAAGAACCCATGCAATCTCTTTTACAATCGCTGTCTATTGATCCCAGCACAATTTACATACACTGCTGCAAATGATAGAGCCTGGCAGCTTGTGGTTGCCAGCCTCTTCCATATATATGCATTGCACCATAGAGTGATTCAAACACTAGCCAAGCCCTCTTATTGATTTTAATAACAAGAAGCGCAGTTGAGTCGAGGAGAAAAATATAAAAATCATGAATAGAGAAAATGCCTTCTCCGTTGCAGTATTTGTCGAAACCAGAGGTGCCTTCGTGTGTGACAGAACTAATGCCAAAAAGCCTTTTTGAGTTTAGTATGTGACTGTTTTTCATAAACACTGAAATATGATGTGGAGGCACTCACTTGGAATGGCCTTATGCATAATCTCTTCTTCATTCTTCAGTATCATTGTAGTGTGAATGGTGGTACTTCATATCTCAGCATGGCCCACCAAGCATGAAATGTACAGTCAAATATTAATCTTGTAATGCAATGTTAGTAGGGGCTAGAAAACATGTTGGGTTAGCCTCAAAAGGGCTGAAGACATGCTTCCACTGCTGTACGCGGCTTTCCAGGGATCTGGAAGGAGTTGGGTATCTTTTCTAACCCTTCTCAGGGAGCCAAGAGTAGACAGGGCATTTTGAAGTCCTTTTTTGCAATGTCATGCCCTTCTGTCACTCACTTGTCATATAGTTGGTAAACCTTTGGTGTTACATAGGGGTGTGCAGCTGATCAAAGACTTCTGAGGGGTTAAGACGCAAGGGCGAAAAGCTTGACTCCTCGTGCCCTTCCTAGATTGTAAATATTTACCAAACGTTGCAATGAGGCAGTGACTGCATGAGTAACCATAGAAGGAAGATCCTCAGTGGTGCAGCATCAGGATGCTCTAGTGATTTGATATCGCGTTTAAACAATAATAACTCTCAATAATATTTATCTGGCGATTCGTGTCGATTTGACCTAGCCAACAAACTTGCTCGACATCTCCTACTACCATTTCTTCTGTCTGCCAGTTATTGAAGACACCCTGCACATCTGAACCCTTTTGTACCAAAGTCACGCCTCCATGATTCATGAGAAAGTATATAGGAATATGGGAAATTTATGTGCAACTACATTTGTCACCCAATCCGTTTTCATTATTAGGTCCTTTAATAACATTTTCAAATTTGCTTGGGAGATTACACAGTGTGATTAATTACCACTTTCTAATCGTGTAGTTTTTTTTTATTAGTGTAAACCTTATTATATAAAGTCATGTCACTTCACATCTATAGCAAGTGCTATGACATTGAATGATCTTGAAATAAATAGGAACTCAATACAACGACCCTTTGCAAGACTTTGCCAACTCTTCACACAGAGGGTTGAAACGATGAAAAGGGGGAAAACAAGAAAAAAAAAGTTGAAAAAAAAAAGAAAGGAAAGACCCTCATAGTGCAGCAATCCGAGTGAGGGGTCTTCTGCATGACGTACATCTCTTCACGACAAGTAATTTCAACTTTAAAGGCTAAAGTGGCGAATAAAATTATAATCGTGTGTTTTGGTATTCACAAGTGTCAAGATGGCAGACCCCACGTCAACATCATTTTGGTTATGTCCAACTGAGAAGTCCAACTATTAAACCCTGCTTTATTCTACCAGGAATTCGGTCTGGAAAAGACAATATGCAGTCTAATAACTGCTATTCGAGATCATTTTTAACCACCTTTTTAGTTCCGTTTCCCTCAGAGCTAAGTCATTTTAGATCCAAGTCCTTTGCTAAGCACAGTGACTTCAATTAACTCTTCTGGTATTATTTTCACTTAAAAATAGTGTCTCTGTTGCAGTTCCAGCAGGGAGCTACTCAATCATTCTCCACCTTCATTTTACCAAAGTAAAATACCATACACTTGTGAACATACAGAACAATCAGTTATCTGATGTTGACAAAAATATAAAAATATTTACAAGAATAAGATATAGCACCGCTGTTGACTAGTTAATTGACAATGTATCTTTATCTTAACAAAAACAACAGATATTTGTTACATGGGTATGCAAGATAATTTACAACCTAGCATACTATAAACATGTACTATCTCTCATCTCACATGCTGTGTTGAAACTGAGGTGTCGCCAGGCAGTACATATCAATCATTGTGGTAGGGAGAAGCAGAGATAAGACATTATAATAGATTTCCATGTGTTGTTGCTCGCAGGAATTCTGTCTCTGTTTGTCAGAGTAAACGTTTAATAATTCTACATTCTCTTGATATAAATCTCCTTTAGTCCACGCTTTCTTATAAAAACTTGACAAAGGCTAGTCTTGAGAGTGGTGACGTGGGTCTGACAGGCAAGATGGCTGCAGTCAGGACGCTTGAGTTGAGATAGACAAGTTGTCCTTTCTTGTTGCACCTGGCAGAAAACAGTGCATGATAAGTGAACCAACAGTGAGCCAGCAGTCCTGTGAGCAGTTGCCTGTCAGTCCATTGATCAAGAGGTCCTCTGATCCAACTACAAACTTGTGCAAAAGGGCATTTGGCAGTCCTGTTTGAAGATAGTTCCCATCAGGAGCACCTGGTCACCCAGAGGACCTCTGTAGTGCCACCCAGTGCACCCACCACGGGCCCTGTCCTCAAATTATGCAAAGAACCTTTCTCAGCCTGGTCCTGAATGTGTAATGAGACATATACAAGAGACCTCTTGTTCAGCAGTGGTCCTCCCTCTCTGCTATACCGGTAAAACATCATTAAAACATAGGTAAAACAAGTCAGTTGCTTGAACAGTTTTATCAACAAATAAAGCCAGTGATCGCATGGTGTATGTAGTAACAATGTCGTGTTGCTAATAACAAATTCATGTAAAAAAGGCAGATTACCTGCCTTTATGGCTTATAATGCAAGTCACAGCAAGCTCCTCAAAATTTAAATGTTTGTTGACAAGTATCTAGTTTTTAAGCTCCATTTACGTAAGAAACAGGATACTATATTGTATGAGGTAGCAAGCGGAAATCATCTTTTTTTTCTTTCCTTCTTTTTCATGACAGATACAAAACAATCCACTGTTGATTCAAGATATCTTATAGTCATTTTAGTCATTCTTTTATAGTTGATCGCTCAGTGTAAACAACAGAAAAGTCTCTTTAAGACATGTTGAGAATATTAGAGAGTGTTTTGTGCTTTATTTCATTCTTTAATAACAAATGAATAATTGCAGTATATGCATGATGCCAAAGGCGACAGTAAAATAATATAGAACCTGAGCCTCTAAAGCAAAACATCTTGACCTAAACAGTCTTGAACGCGTTTTATCCATAGGTGAGGAGATAAGATTGTCAGTAAACGTTCTTTACATTGCCAGACAGCTTTATCTTCATTCTTTTCTTTTCAAGTATCATCTGAAAGTGTTTTACAACTGCTTGTAATTGTTCATCAACTGCCTTGCCCTCAATACAATTAAGTAGCGAGTGGAAAAATGTGTCAAAAGGTCAAAAAGTGTTTGAATTCGCAGATGTAGGGCATTTTTATACGTCTTTTGTTAACTTTATTGGCACCTGCCGTTCAGGTTTGGGCAAACTGGCAAGATGGATAAACTGCCACTGCATGGTTTTGGAAAAGTTTCAACAGATTTCACGGTGGTTACTACTAGTATTAGTAAGTAGTAGTAGTAGTAGTAGTAGTAGTAGGAGTAGGAGGAGTAGTAGTAGTAGTAGTAGTCGTAGTAGTAGTAGTAGTAGTAGTAGTAGTAGTAGTAGTAGTAGTAGTAGTAGTAGTAGTAGTAGTAGTAGTAGTAGTTGTAGTAGTGGACTTCAAACTAAACTCCACAAGATGCCATATTAATAAAGGTCTCCCATTTGCTTAGGTAGTCCTTCCTTCAACCAATGGGAGTCCTGGATTCTGCATTTTAGTTTACATACCAGTATTTTTAAATCACAATTCAATATCACACATAATTAATAATCTGAACTTACAGATCAGAACTGCAGGTAGTTAGGATGTCATCTATCTTTACTTACCCCTGTCCACAGTCCAGACTCTGGGTCAAGGGCAGTAAGGGGCGCTTCTAATTGTTTATTCTCATGAATTCGATATATGGCTACGATCAGGTCTCTTACAAATAATATGCAGCTGTTATTAAGCCCATATCTAGTGTCCAGATGGGACACTATATCCGGAACAACCAGCAGATGAGTTGGCTCCAAGCTAAGCCCAATTGACCAAGCATGCAGTGCAGCCAAATCCTGTAACAATGGGTGAAGACCTCGAACCCCAGTGGCCAACACAGGGTATGCTAACTATCCCATATACATTGCACAGCAAAGTGTGGCATTACCGGTTAATAATAAGACATTAAATAATATAGATGACTAACTAATTGCAGTTATGCTGATAGGTCTGTTCAATTTAATTTTGATGTTTTTTTTCTGAAGTAGGTATTTGTAAGGACACATTTTTTGCTCTATTGTAACATCTTTGTTTATAAAATTACAAAATGGAAGTGGATTGCACAGAGAGCACGAGTTCAAGACAATGCCATTTTCAGCCATACATTGCAAAAATAGTGAGAAGACTTTGATGTAGATTCACTACCGTAAAATTACCTGGTCCAGAGATGAAATTAAATTATTAACAATTTTACCAGGACAACCAAAGGCAAATCATTGGAACACTTCAGCCCATCTTCCCCAAGGTAAACCTTGTTTGGTATCTTTATTGTTCAATACATCATATCAGTGTTGCAACAAGATCTGAAGAACCTCTTCCTGTAGTAAATGACATTAAATACCAAAATAGGTATGTCAACGATTGCTGATACTGATTCAAGTGATCCACTTATAGTACTAGGGCACATGCATGTTTAGTGCATACAGTAGCTGCCAGTTAAATAATGAACATTTGTATGCTGTGTTGTACTTTTTTTCTTTATGATGTCCTTTCCATGCATTATGTCTGGTCTATAACCCAAAGGCGTGATGACAATCATTTATAATATGTATAATGAGACATATACAAGAGACCTCTTGTTCAGCAGTGTCCTCCCTCTCTGCTATACAGGTAAAACATCATTAAAACATAGGTAAAACAAGTCAGTTGCTTGAACAGTATTATCAACAAATAAAGCCAGTGATTGCATGGTGTATGTAGTAACAATGTCGTGTGGGGTGGTATAACAAAGTAAGATTATTAAAGGTGGGGTGGTATGACAAAGTAAGATTTATTAAAGCAACAAAAAAGGCTTTACTGAGAGCTGCTGAGGCCAGATTGAAACAGCCAAGGGCGATTCTTCATGTGATGAGCAAAGATTAGGGACTTTGCACCAAGACACCCCTTGCCCAGATCAGTCAAAGTCCATGCATCCTCTAACTTACTAAGTATGACAGATGATGACATCTGTTCTGAAATCATTCATGTCCCACAGCTAGCCTGAGCTAAGTATCAGTAGCCACATGCAAACTGTTAACCTGGTGGCTGAGCCAAGTGGCTGTTAACCACATAAACTGCAGCAATTCAGACAGCTCAGTTAAGACAGCAGAACGACCACTGACTGAAGGTCACTGACCCCTGCAGTGACCCCTAGGTAGCGCTTGACCTCTGCCCAGTTCCTCTGCATGGAAACAGTGGAAACAGTGGAAACAGTGGAAACAGTCCCGCTGACTGGGCAATATGCCGTTATTTTCTGTCAACACACATTCTTGAGAACAGGTTGTCTATGAGTTATCCCTGACCTGTCCCACCGATGCCTGTATCATTCAGCTGTGTGCATATTTACTTGGCCTATGAAACCCAACCGGTTATTAAGCCAAGATACTTCAAACATTACTCCTACGCTCACTGACCCGTGGTCAGCAGGTCCTGAGGGGTTATTTGGAGTATCCTCAGCTTTTAATTCATGAATTGGCTAGATGGCGTCTGATAGAGACTTGGTAATATATTCATGATAGTTCGCAGACAGCTACAAAGTGACGAGTGTGCCTCAGTGCCATATTACTGACACACCTCTTCTGACCCCAGCTTTTGGCTTTTGATACTTCTTATAGCATACCTCTTGGGTTGATCCTCTCATACATATTGCATAAGCAAATACATACATATGTACATTCATGACTGCATGCTTACTTCTGGCATTTCTCAATAAACATGCGGAACATAGTTTCCGTAATTCAAAGCTACGAGGCATACACGTATCATCTCTCTTCCGTCAAATATCTGGTTACAGCAGATTGTCACCAATACAAGATAGCCGAAGGAATGGGAGGAGAGATGGAGTGTCCAGACTGACAGTGTCCTGCAATATTCCTAAAACCAATTACCTTGGAATTGAGCACCCAGAATAAGCAAATCACAGTTGGATAGCTGGTTGGATTATGTCTACATTAACCCAACAGTGTATATAATAAAATTGCACCTCTGTAAAAACCACTAGGACCATAATAAATCTCTTGAGAAAATTGAAGGGTGTGATAAAGACTATGGTGAGTATATGTACCATGGCATAAGAGTATAATAAGACAACGACTAAAAGATGTGGCTGATAAATACAAACATGCAGAGACTGTCACTGAAGTCAGCTAGGTTAACCAAGTGGTCACCCAGCTCCATCAGATTTACCAATATAACTATATTACAACTGCATGTATAAATAAGAGTATACTAATTGTACATAGACACTTTATGGATTGACCAGTTAAAAGCTGCCACATCTGCAAGCATTAAACACCAAGAAACAGACCATCCTGCCATAAACAACAGGAACAGTATGGTGCACCACATAGGAAAAAGAGTTTTGCATCCCTCCAGGCATCGCATGCATTGTGCAGATACAGAGTATTGTATAGCATCTCATCTTCACATTAAGTACGTGCTGATGCATCAGTTCAGCATCCATGCATAGGAGCCATGCATCAGGCCTATCCTGTGTCATCCCATTGGATTCATGATCCTTTGGAACAGTTACAGGCCTGCCCATGTTTATTGAACGTTTTTGGCAGCAGCTATGGCAGCACCACCGATTGGCATCGTGTGTGCATCCTTGCCAACAATTCACTTGTATTTATAGACCACACGCATTATCAGCAATACAAGCCCACCACTTGATCATGGGGCCCTTTCTCTGTTTACTATACCAATCTTCTTATGGGATTTGTCCCATGGGATTTCAGAAGGGGGGGTGGGGGTGTTTTTTCACCCCTTTACATGCACTTTTTGCCAAATGTTAAGTTGGATAAAGAGGCTCTTTGATGCGACTAAGGACCATCTCTCATACATCTTTATTTATACTTGTTTTTGGTATCACATTATGTATGTACTTGTGTTGAATAAATATTTCAAATTCAAATTCAATTCATGCTGGTCACAATTTCCTCACTCTGTCCTACCAGAAAAAGGCACTTTTCTTGCCCCAAACAAAGCTGCCAATCATGACAAAGTAACGTTTGGATAGCACAGCAAAGCTCACTGTTTTTGACATGTCCGTTGAATATTTAATTCAAAATGCCATTAAATAAAACTCAAACCACATTTGTGATATGACAACCATCCGGCATAGCCTATGGGTTTACATATTTAAGAGAAAGCACCTATTTATAATATTTATAAGAGAAACAAAATACAGATGCTGTGAGAAGATGCACAGATGCAGGGTACACATCCACTTCACATGGGCTACCCATTTTACTCAAACACATTCCTTTCTGAAAACTAGGAGCAAAAGTATCCGAGTCACACATCCAGAGCATCATAAACTGTTTATAAGGCCCATATTCATACCTCGTTTTTGTACTAAAACAATGAAAAAGTTCTTCGTCTTTGCTGCAGGGCAATTCCAGGCTGAAGTGGAAGAGAAGTTCTATTTAGACGTTTGGTCTTTTAGTTCCTTTCTAACACAAAGGTTAGTCTCTTTTTGCAAAACAACTGCTTTGGAACACAAATTCAGTGATGGCTGCTCACGGGGTTGTTGGTCGTGGCTCGCTCAATGTGCATCAGCTGTTCTGTTGGGTCAAGCATTATTAAGTTTTAACACAACATATATATTTTTGAAATTGTGAGATCACCAATCCTGTCTTTTACAGGGTCATACCACTGCAGAATTATATATACATATCATCTTTATTCATACTCTTGGTATACTAATACGATACATGGTTTATAAAAGATGCAGCTTAAAGATTAATTGAGACACATGTCTTCAATAATTGATTTAACTTCATTAGAAGTAAAGCCTAACTCTGCCAATCCATCCCTTACCATTGACATTTCACAAACAGTGTGTGCTGCAAATTGGCAGAATGTCCCTATTAATGTAATGTATATTACATTTTAATAAAGCAATGATTTTGATGCACATATTTCAATTCTGCGATTGTCTAGGTTGTAATACCCATGACTAATAAAGAAAAAGAAAAAAATATATTGCCAGGGTAATGAAAGTGCCCATGGGCAGGTCAATGAGTGGCCTTTTAATTTCAACAAGTGACTATTTGCCATTTGCGTGATATGGCCATGGGGGTACATTGTATTAAATGGTGATTCCATTGGCAGTTCAGGACACGCGCTTCCGGGCCAGACCTTTTACTTCGTCTATTTATATTGTCTTCATTTGCTGTTTAGCCAATGCACCGTGACAGTTCATCCACCAAACCAAAGCAGAAATGGCCTCTGAATCTAATAATGGCCGATTAAATACAAAAAGAAAAGATTTAAAGTTTTCAGATGGCCATTGACCTCAGAAACTGGAGTGTCTCTCAAGCAGATTCTGGGATCCACCAACCAGCTTGCCACCCACGTTCAACTTAATTGATTTCTGAATGGCAAATCCAACATTTAGAGAGAGTTTCTATAAAATGAACTGACTGCAACACCAAATACCTTTTACTGCAGGAACATTATAGAAACAAATATTTAAACTCACCTATTTACAAATATAGGTTAATGTCAGCTTTCCAATTAGGACTTACGACATTAAGCAATGTTGACAGAACACTGTGGGTGTAACTTTAAATAGCTTTAATTCACTTGTATTTATAGACCACACGCATTATCAGCAATACAAGCCCACCACTTGATCATGGGGCCCTTTCTCTGTTTACTATACCAATCTTCTTATGGGATTTGTCCCATGGGATTTCAGAAGGGGGGGTGGGGGTGTTTTTTCACCCCTTTACATGCACTTTTTGCCAAATGTTAAGTTGGATAAAGAGGCTCTTTGATGCGACTAAGGACCATCTCTCATACATCTTTATTTATACTTGTTTTTGGTATCACATTATGTATGTACTTGTGTTGAATAAATATTTCAAATTCAAATTCAATTCATGCTGGTCACAATTTCCTCACTCTGTCCTACCAGAAAAAGGCACTTTTCTTGCCCCAAACAAAGCTGCCAATCATGACAAAGTAACGTTTGGATAGCACAGCAAAGCTCACTGTTTTTGACATGTCCGTTGAATATTTAATTCAAAATGCCATTAAATAAAACTCAAACCACATTTGTGATATGACAACCATCCGGCATAGCCTATGGGTTTACATATTTAAGAGAAAGCACCTATTTATAATATTTATAAGAGAAACAAAATACAGATGCTGTGAGAAGATGCACAGATGCAGGGTACACATCCACTTCACATGGGCTACCCATTTTACTCAAACACATTCCTTTCTGAAAACTAGGAGCAAAAGTATCCGAGTCACACATCCAGAGCATCATAAACTGTTTATAAGGCCCATATTCATACCTCGTTTTTGTACTAAAACAATGAAAAAGTTCTTCGTCTTTGCTGCAGGGCAATTCCAGGCTGAAGTGGAAGAGAAGTTCTATTTAGACGTTTGGTCTTTTAGTTCCTTTCTAACACAAAGGTTAGTCTCTTTTTGCAAAACAACTGCTTTGGAACACAAATTCAGTGATGGCTGCTCACGGGGTTGTTGGTCGTGGCTCGCTCAATGTGCATCAGCTGTTCTGTTGGGTCAAGCATTATTAAGTTTTAACACAACATATATATTTTTGAAATTGTGAGATCACCAATCCTGTCTTTTACAGGGTCATACCACTGCAGAATTATATATACATATCATCTTTATTCATACTCTTGGTATACTAATACGATACATGGTTTATAAAAGATGCAGCTTAAAGATTAATTGAGACACATGTCTTCAATAATTGATTTAACTTCATTAGAAGTAAAGCCTAACTCTGCCAATCCATCCCTTACCATTGACATTTCACAAACAGTGTGTGCTGCAAATTGGCAGAATGTCCCTATTAATGTAATGTATATTACATTTTAATAAAGCAATGATTTTGATGCACATATTTCAATTCTGCGATTGTCTAGGTTGTAATACCCATGACTAATAAAGAAAAAGAAAAAAATATATTGCCAGGGTAATGAAAGTGCCCATGGGCAGGTCAATGAGTGGCCTTTTAATTTCAACAAGTGACTATTTGCCATTTGCGTGATATGGCCATGGGGGTACATTGTATTAAATGGTGATTCCATTGGCAGTTCAGGACACGCGCTTCCGGGCCAGACCTTTTACTTCGTCTATTTATATTGTCTTCATTTGCTGTTTAGCCAATGCACCGTGACAGTTCATCCACCAAACCAAAGCAGAAATGGCCTCTGAATCTAATAATGGCCGATTAAATACAAAAAGAAAAGATTTAAAGTTTTCAGATGGCCATTGACCTCAGAAACTGGAGTGTCTCTCAAGCAGATTCTGGGATCCACCAACCAGCTTGCCACCCACGTTCAACTTAATTGATTTCTGAATGGCAAATCCAACATTTAGAGAGAGTTTCTATAAAATGAACTGACTGCAACACCAAATACCTTTTACTGCAGGAACATTATAGAAACAAATATTTAAACTCACCTATTTACAAATATAGGTTAATGTCAGCTTTCCAATTAGGACTTACGACATTAAGCAATGTTGACAGAACACTGTGGGTGTAACTTTAAATAGCTTTAAAAATACTTATGATGCATTTGCAATTGTAAAAGTTTGAAAACACATGACACTTCATACAATATGTGCAGTTGGCTGGATCACTTACCAGCAATCTGAGATATATAAAACACATCAGTTAAATCATTTACAGCCCTTGGTAGTGTGATTATGACATTGCAGTTGGATTTCTTCAAATATACAATCTTGACGTACTTAACACAAATTACACTAATGAGAACACTGAAGTCCACAATTAAAACACACTCAGAAAAGTTTTTGGACACATTACGAGTCTGTACAGATATGTTATGCATCACATACTGTTCTTCAGTGGTCTGATAATCTCATCTAAGTCATCTTCAGAAAACTTTTCAGACGTGTAATGTGACCATTGCATGGCCAAGTGAAAAACACCACCCCTTGGATCATTTGCCACATAATTATATACCAGGCGAGCTTATCTTTTTCATATTAAGAAATCACGAAAATGTTATAAGTCATTAAATTAGAAACAGTATCCAGCAAATACAACAACGACTGTCTTTGTGCTGTTTGACATTGTTAAAAAAATGTTGGGTCCTTTTTTAACCTCTCTTTTATACCTACACAGGTTAAGGGTAATAGGCCCTTTAACCTTGCTAAAAATTAGAAAAAAATTGAGGTGAGATCAATGTCATAAGGTCAAAAGGTCAAAGAAGAGGCGTCAAGACAGACCATGGAAGTGTTATCTCTCAAAACAGTTTACTTTCATGGACACACTAACCAAATGCTATCCCCTCTAGTAATGTTACTTTAAGTAAGATAACAGTTGAAGTCAGCCCTTTTGGATTTTTTATGCACCAAAGCAATTACACTTGCATTAAAGAGTCCACAACGCCTTTGTCCGCTTGTCACTTTGCCACGCCATCTTAGTTTGGTGGAAGTGACACTGGAAGGTCCTTCGAGGGTGAATTAGAGATATTGGACCCTGCGCATCCTAGGGCACCTCTGATAACCCTTGGGACATATTTGCATGTGGGTAAGAAAAGGAGCAGGGACTTTTTCTGGATCCTGTCCTCTGAACAAAACTTACCCAGTTAAAACATGGAGACATAGTAAAAGAAAAAGAGTTTAAATGTCAAATTCACTGTATTATTACTATGAGAAATATATATATATGTTTTCTGTTTACTTCTTTTGCCATGCCATTGTAATTAGTTAATTACATCTATGTCATATATAAGATGTCATATATAAGTTAATGGACTGATCAGTCTATTGCATGTTAAATTTGGCATTTTTCTAATCGATTTCCAAAACATGTATCTACTTTCCTGATAAGTTTGGTATCAGTGACAAAACTGATACAACATGAAATTACGTCTGTGTATTACAAGCAGTGTATGTGTATGTGCTTGCAAACGCATGGGATACTCCACACTAACAGCCCTGGAGCACTCCAAGAAACACTTAGAGAGCATGGAAAACATCCCAACATTTTTTGTGTTCATTCCATTGAGGTGACAGCAAGTTCCAAATGCAAGTAAAGGATAAACAGTTTATGCCATCTATGCACCATGTTTAATATCATAAATGCTGTCAAATGGAGGGATATTCAATGGGGTTTGCTTAAGTAAATGCTCTTTGAGACACGTATTGCATGTATTAATAGCATGAGAATGATAAATCCTGCAAGTTTTGTTTGACTTTAATGAAGCCAAACTAAGTTAGCTGCTCTTGCAATGTGTGTCCCAAGTTTCCAATCCGTGCATCCAGCAAAGTTATCTATCTGCCCCAAAGGAGAATATGTGGCTGCAGGATGATCAATAACTCTGTTGGGTAATCTTGACACTGAATCAACTGCTGCAGTACCTCACACTTGTGCTCTGGAACCCATCTTGCAAATATCTGCCTTATATGTGAGCAAACAGATAAATGCAACACAGAAAAATTGCCCCCGAACCAACTTCACACATACCACTTGCAGACCCTTTTTGAGATGAGAAAGCACCAATGCAGCATCTTGGAAATTGCTATAAATGAAACTTTCCAATTATGTGTGGGAGTTTATACTATGCGACACTATACATATAATTCTGTACAATTGTTAATGTACTGTTCTACACAGCAGTAATGCGAGATCTCACGACTCACTCAGCACTAATGACCACATTGTTAGTCTGGGTTTCTACAGGACGTTAATTAGTAGGGGCATGAACTAAACGTTCCTACAATGTTGACGTTTGACAATTATAACAACTAAATTTCTTGAAATCTGCTTGGAGTTTGGCAATTGGGTGGTCTAGTGGCAAAAGTATTGTTCATCTCCTCTGAATAGAGGATTCTGGGTTTGAATCCCAGCCTGTGTACCCTTCATGAGGCCAATTTCAGCTAGAAGTTATTTGTATAAAACATTTAATTGTCTTTTTTTTTTAAAGCTGGAGCAAGTAGAAAACCCCCCGTCATATGGTGTGAACTAAAGCTTTTTCCTCTCATCACCAAATTTGCCACCGACATGTGGTCATAAAAGTTGACCAACCCTCAAAGCAGAAGCATTGAGATAAACAACAAATTATGTGGCAGCTCAAAAATTTGAGCAGACTTGAAAATTAGGTTGGGAAAAGGGCATTTAAACACAGTGAAAATCACTTGGAGGTTGTCCTTGTTGAACATTAACTTGGCTACAATCAGAAAGGGTGCCAAGATGTATTAACAAGAGGGCAGACTCAGATGCCCGTTGGAGGTATCTTACCATCTTACCCCATAATCAGAGCAATGATCAGCTGCTACCAGAAGATATCATCGCAGCTGGGATGATGGTTCATCACAGAAAACTGATTTACTTGGCAAATGCCAAAGTGGGCATCATTGTATACAGGCTCACTAAAGAATAACATGTGCAATACTTAGAAGAGAATATACCACTTTATTCAGCACACAGTAAAAATTGATTCGATACATTATGCATCAATACCCTTGTAGAGCTACAACATTTTATGTTGTCACAATATTCACAAATGTTTGAAACAGCTGGTGAAGTTAACTTTGCAATAATTAATAAGAACAAACCAACACATAAAAAAAAAATCAGCAAAACGAAGGTTAGTATCACAGGTATCACAGTACATTGAGACATTCAAAAACAACTTCATTACCAATTGCCGGAGGATTATAGCATAGGTTGATGTACAATTGTAATGACATGTACTAGTAACTTTTTCAGACTGATATATGCATCTTTTAGTATGTTTAAGGTAAATAAATTTGCAATTTACTGTCTAATTAATAATAGTCATTACAAAAAAGGGCACATGTCTATATTGGGTCTATTAGTTAAATTGATTAGTTTCCATTCCTATTACTACTTCAAATTAACAGGATTTGCAAAATATATGGCGATTTCATTCTGAAGTTCACCTCACTTTCAATTAAATGCATACCAAGCACACCATGAAGAGGGCATCACTGCAGTTATATAACAATTTGAGTACAGAGAAAATGAGTACAAAGAAAATGAGTCGTAATTAAATGGCTTTTGAAGCAGCTACTATATTTTAAGAATGGTCATCCTCGATTAATTACACAACATTCTCAAGTAAGTACACTTGGTTTCTTGGGATAAAAGCCTGTCCTTCTGAACGTTTCATGATCAAAAGTTTGTATCTCTTCATCAAGTGCGAATCCTGCAAAAATATTATGAAAATGTGTTACTCGACACAAAACAAAATTAAAATTCATTAGCAGCAAATGAATGTTTAAAATAAAGTACCAACCAGCAACTGTGTCGACAGAAGGAACAGCAATGTCAGCATACTTGCACACCAGATGGCCATACAGGGTGTTGATGTCATCACTAACACCAGAGGGCACTGTGGTATGGTCCACCAGGATGGATCCCCAGCAATTAGACGACAGGTACAGATCTCTCTCAGACATATTTTCTTCCTAAACACATATTTGAAATAGCCACTGTTTAAGTATATATTCACACAGACCGACATAAAGTTTAATTTTAAAGCTGAAACACACCTGCTCCTTATCTTCATTTGACCCTAAACATATCAATGGAATTTCAGCTTCCATCTCCTCCAACACCATCACAGTTGACCAGTGGGCAAATACCTTAGCTGGATAAATGTCTGATCGCATGCTATCTCCAAAGTATAACACCTGAAAATGACTGAACCCAGTTAGTCACATATCCATACTACTGATATCCCAAGCATTTAGGCCTTGTAAATGATTGATATGCCTCACCCACCAAATTAACAGAGACATTGAGAATGCAATACTATTTAAGAATGAGTTGAGATCCCTATCACAAAAGAAAGAAGGTAATTTATTAATCTAGTATCAAGTAACAAGTACTCAGTTGCCTGAGTGATGATGGTTCAGAATGGCGACTTCATAATTAACAAACCATGCCAGTTCTAAAGGGGGTTTCACACATAGCCGGATCAGACGCAGGAGCGTCCCGGAATGAAATTTCGTCAAGTCCGGGGCGGTCCGGGCGAAAAAGTTAGAAATGTAAACAAAAACAAATAATTGGGCGGTGTGGACACGAAGGCAAGACGGAGGCAACAAGGAGCAACACGGTCATGACACGGATGTGTACGGGTGCTACAAGGATATGTACGGAGGAGCACGGTTAAACAAGGAATGAGCCACGGTTGTAGCCGGAGGTAACACGACTGTGCCGGAGTGAACCGGATGTTACACGGGGCTTCACGGATATACCCGATCGTTACACGACCTTACTACGATATCACTACGGAGTTAAGCGGTTTTCACCCGGATCGCTCTGAAATTGGTATTTAAACTGGCTGCGTTCCACTGTCCATCATTCCACTTCGGACTACCATACTGCAAAGGTGTTGCTGCTACTACAGAAAAAATTGGATATGTCTTTATCACACTACGACAGGGTGGAATTGGATTTGAAGTGCATGGACATGCAAGTCCAGCTATTGACTGCTGCTAATGATATAATTCTGCAAGAAGAACACAAACTGCAAGATGATGCAGTGAGGGCCACAACATCAACTGATGAAGATGACCTATTAGAAAATGCTGCTGCTGCATCAAGACGAAGAAGAAGAAGGCAAATGTGGGTGCGACCTTGGCTGCTAAGAAGACCTCTTTATGGGCAGTATGAAAAACTGATGGCTGAATTGACTGCAGAAGATGTGGGTGGCTTCAAGAATTTCATGAGGATGGAGCCTGACTTATTCCATGAAGTTCTTGCCAGAGTGGGACCTAGGATTACAAAGCAGGATACCTTTTGGAGGAGGGCCCTTGAACCTGGATTGAAACTGGCTATTACCTTGCGCTACCTGGGTACGGGCAACAGCTACAAGTCTCTGCAGTATGGATTTAGGGTAGCCTTCAATACCATTTCTATCCTGGTCATCGAAGTCTGCCAGGCCATCATAGACGAGTACTCAGCAGAAGTCATGCAGTGTCCTGTAACCCCAGAAGCCTGGAAAGCAGTTGCCAATGGATTCTACAACAGATGGAACTTCCCCCACTGTGTCGGCGCCATTGATGGGAAGCACGTTGCCATCAGATGTCCTGCCAAGTCTGGATCCCTGTTCTACAACTACAAGGGATTTTTCTCTATTGTCCTACTGGCTGTAGTTGATGCTGAATACAAGTTCCTCTACGTTGACATTGGTGCCAGTGGATCAGGCTCAGATGCTGGAGTGTTTAGCCAGACAGAATTGAAGGAAGCGCTAGAAAGTGGGAACATTGGATTACCTGAACCAGATAACCTGCCTAATGATGACCAACCAGTGCCTTACTTCATAGTTGGGGATGATGCCTTTGGACTGCAGACTTGGATGATGAAGCCTCTGCCTCACAGGAACATGAGCATGGAAGACAGAATCTTCAACTACAGACTTTCTAGAGCTAGACGGGTGGTAGAGAATGCATTTGGACTTTTGGCTGCCAGGTTCAGGTGTCTCCTCACAACAATGCCTCAAAGTCCTGACAGAGTGTGTACCATAACTCTTGCTTGCTGTGTGTTGCACAACCTACTGAGGGTGAGATATCCAACTGCTCAAGTGAATGCTGTGGACCAGGAAAATGCCGACATCCATGAGATCATCCCAGGTGCATGGAGGGAGAATGCTGCCAATCTACCAGACATGGGACATGTGTTCAGAGGCAACACCAACAGAGCAGCCAAGGAAATGCGGCAATACTTGGTCAGCTACGTGAACTCAGCAGCTGGGAGTGTACCATGGCAGCAAGACAAGATTTGAAAACAACACGAATGATGTAAGTTTCAACATTTAATTAATAGCAAACTTCAGACTTCTGCAGCACACAAGTGCAAAAAATACACATCATTTAATTATTGTCATGTAATACAGTTTACATTGTTCATTACATTTAACTTCATCGGTATACAGTTCACATGCAAACATAAGTAATAACAGTTCATTGTTCATTTCAATAAAGTTCATTGTTCATTTTCAGCTCAACATTACTCGGTTGTGGTAGTTGGAGGCGTGGGCACCGAAAAGGAGGAGTTATGGTCATCACCACCAACCATTCCCCCCACACTAGTGTTCAACAAGTAGCTGGTGAGCGAAACATCCTGAGGCGTGCTGCAATCCTGTGGTGACATGGAAGGACGACCATGAGAAGGACCTGAAGTCAACCAGGCCTGACTGATAATGGTAGAAGATGTCGCAGGAGGGGGGGTCGGTGCAGGCACAGACGAAGAAGAAGGGGCAGCCGACACGAGAGGCTGGGGCGAAGGGCCGGATGGAGTAGCGAACATCCGGGCAGCAGGGCTGGATGAATGCTGTGCGAACATCTGGGCAGCAGGGCTGGATGAATGCTGTGCGAACATCTGGGCAGCAGGGCTGGATGAATGCTGATGATGAGGGAACATCTGCACAGGAGGACCGGATGAACTGGCTGTAGGAGCAGGGAGGACGAACTGCTGCTGATGCTGCTGAGGGACAGGAGGCAGAAACTGATGATACTGCTGTTGCTGTTGCAGTTGCTGTTGCTGCTGCTGTTGCTGTTGCTGCTGGCGCTTGCGACGATACGCCTGCTTAAACTGCATCAGGCTGTTTAAGGTTTGGGCCTGGTAATCCCACCAAGTCTCGGTGTCCATCTGCATCACCTCGTGGTAGATCATGTCCGTGAAGACCCTCTTGGACAAGCTGCCTGAGTCCGTCGGCTGACTCAACTTGCTGTGCATGTCCCTCTGCAGATCGGTGGCTTTTTCAATCAGCTGGAAATAGGAAAAAACACAACATTAGAGTAAGTCACATGGCAACTGCAATAGCATGTGCATTATTGACAATGTACTGAAAAGACACATCACCATACAGTGAACACTGGAAGTGCCAAGAAACAAAGCTACCACTTTCTACTATGGAAAAGCTACAACTTTAAAATGCAAGATTACAATTACAACTTTAAACTGCAAGATTACAATTACAACTTTAAACTGCAACATTACAATACGATTATCTTGATTATCATGGCAACTGAAGCAGTATACTTACTTGAGTGACAGCTTGTGTAGCAATTCCATCTCCACTAGCTGCAAGGCTGGATGCATCACAGTCATGATGATGACGAGGCTGACGTCTGGACGTCTTCTTGCTTGGAGGAGGGGCCCCCATCTTCCTCGTGCTGCTGCTGCTGTCGCCCTTGTAAGGCCCACCCTTGGACCTGCTTGTATCGGAATCCCTGCCACCATCATCCGAACTATCGACAATGACCTCCTCAGCTTCAGACGTGTCATCCTCAGTGGTAGGTCTGTTGCTGCTGGTTGGAGTTTTGGCTGATAAGCTCTGGGAAAGCTGCCCACCTTTCTTTCTCTTCCCAGCATCAACCCTCTTGATGTGGCGTTCGAGGTAGCCGAAATTCTCCATTATCCAGTTGTCCCGGTCTGTCAGGATTCTAGCGGCCCCACCAGAAGGCTTCTTGGTTGGATCCGTGAGCTTCCCAACTGCAGTGCGCATTGAGTCTATCCAAGTTTTCAGCTGCTGCGCAGTACAATCCAGCTCCTTCGCCTTCTGGTCTATCATTCGCGATTTTATGTCTATCCGCTTGTATTGAGCAAGCCGCCGGTTATACAACATCTCCTGGGACCGGTACCAGTCGGCCACATCTTGTTCCTGGTCTTCTGTGAGGTTCAGGGCTTCCTTTTTCTGCCTCTTCGCTCTTGCTGCAGGTGGGGGTGGAGCTGCAGTAGGAGGTACTGCAGGTGCAGCAGGTACAACTGGCCCAGGTAAATCTGGCATGCCTTGCGGACTTTGCGGTCTTGAAGAGGTATTACTGGCTACATCTTCTTCAACAGCAGCAGGTGGTGCAGGTTCCTCTTGGACAACAGTCTTCTTGCCAGGCCTCCCCTTTCCTCTCCTAGGTGGCATGGTGGTTAATTCAAGAAACGGCAGTAGCAGCAGCAGCAATCCAGAAGGTAATATCCAGAAGAAATGGTGGATGATAAATGAATTACTTCGATGATCAACGATGAACGGCGGGCGGTGGAATGATGCTTCTCCAAAGACGGCGGTTGTATATATACTCAGGCATCCGTACTCACTCCGTGTCAGTTTAATTAACTCCGTCTTGACACCCAGTTCACTCCTGTATGTCCGCATTGATCTCGTGTGACACCGTGTACATAACGGAGTTAACCGGGTCAAGCAAATGACATGTAAACCCGCTCTCCCTGTTCACTCCGTTTAGACTCCGTGTTGGTCCTAGTTCACTCGTGTGGAACCGAGTTGCTCCTTGTGCTCTCCGGAGCGTACTTTTCACGCCCGGTTGACGCCGGACTTAGCCGGAGATCACACGAAGTCTTTCGGTGTCAATACGGAGGTCCCCGGAGATCGACGGAGTCTATTGGGAGTCTACACGGATCTACACGGCCCAACACGGATTTCACTATTCCGGGATCTCCGGCATGAAAAATTAAACATGTTTAATTTTTTTGCCGGAGTCCCCCGGAGATACCGGACCATGCCGGACACTCCCGGACATGAACAAGATGTCTATACGCCTTTCCCCGGAGTATGCGGGAGTATTACGGAGTTGACCTCCGGGACGCTCCTGCGTCTGATCCGGCTATGTGTGAAACCCCCTTAAGCTAGCAACATACCTGTGGATTAGATTTGCCAACTCTTCTGCTAATGTACGACATCAATGTGTTCACATTGCCTTGAGTGTAAATGCCCCCCGTCTCAAGAATATCAACTGCTTTGCCCTCAACATTACCATCTGCAAAGGTGGAAGTTGAATTCTTATAAGTTCAAACAAAGTACATGACAAAAAATAATTAATGAAATAATTTCATAAGGGTAAGACCAACATACTCAGCTGCAAGAAAGGCCTGCTTGAATCTGCATAGAAAAAACTTGGTTTCTTTGAATACACTAACAGAAGATCAAAAATGTCTTTCCACTCTGGTCTGAAAAAAGTAAATAAAATAAACAATGTTTTCATAACTGCTGGATGCGAATTAGGAACAAGCAAATATACAGTAATAGCTAAGACCAAGAAAAAAATCTAAATATTTGTCATTAAACTTTTCCAAAATAAGAGAGAAAAAAAAAGAGAAAAACTGCATCCCTTTATTTGTAATTGCTCAATACCAGTCTAATGTGTTCCCCTGAGTGAATGTGCATTGCTAAGCACCAAAAAAAAAAAGTTTCAACTCACCCAAACAAATAATTTATATTCAGCTGTGCAAAATCACCAAATGAAGAGGTGAGCAGAAACAGGACTTTTCCTTGCTCCTTTAATCCTTTTAGCCAATCCTTGAGTTTATCAGTGCAAGGATAGAGAAAACTCTCTGGATTTTTCTTAATTGCAGGAAAAAAGCTGCCTTTGTTTTCTGAAGGAACAGAATTATAATTATAAGCAATAGAGAAATGATAAAGAATATACAAAAGATTTACATGGTAAAATAGGCCATACATGATTTACTTCATGCTACATGGATCGTCTGGCACAAATCTTAAAGTAGATAACAAGAAACTTTATCTCTGACATCGTTACAATTCCACATTCAAGATTCACAATTTGCAAGCAATACTTATACAGTATGTATAAGCACAAACACATATAGTCTTGGAACATGCAATAAAAAGAACAACAGAAGAAATAACTGGTCTTTGAAAATTCAGGAAAGAGATTATAAAGTCGTTTATTTAATAATAATACTAAATCATTTAGAATTTTCTATAAAATGAAAAAATAATAGGAGTACCAACTTTCAAAAAGAGTATAAAGGTAAGTGTTGGTGAAGGCTCTAATAGCATCATCCCAAATAAATAAGTAATCATCGTACTTTCTTCCTTTCTGCAATAAAATTAGAAACCGATTCTCAATATTGAATCTTTACAACACTGCAGCACTTTTAGAGTTGAAAAGCCAAAAATCTGACGAGTTTTTTTACCTTTCTGTCTGCAAGATCCACCATGCGTGCCATTGCAACACTCCCAATCATATCATAAAAGTTGTCATAAATCATGCATACGCCAACTAAAATACAAACACAGCAATATGTATTATACAACTGGAGTAAATGATTATGCAAATATTGAAAAGACTCAAGTGGATCTCCTCGGTCCTTACCCATATTCTCCCATGACTTAATGAGACCAGAACTTAAGTCTTGAAGCCTTCCATCTTTGTATTCTGACTTAATTTCTTCACTGGTCAAAAATGTGGTGCCATGACTAGCCCTGAAAATTATTCATATTCTGGCAAATAATGGTATTTTGTCCTGAAATGCAGGTTCAACAGCTGCCTAATAGCAGTGTAAGATGTGTATTGAGTTAACAAAAACATTTATGAACTAGTATGATTTAAAGCATTAATGATTCTAAGGCAAATTCACTTTTTGATCAAAAGAAGCTTTCAGAAATAAAATTAAAATGCATAAAAAAATCAACGAGAGTTACACAGATTTAGCATTTATATTACCGGAGGACAGCACCATCCTTTC
Source organism: Alitta virens (assembly GCA_932294295.1). Lineage (NCBI taxonomy): Eukaryota > Metazoa > Annelida > Polychaeta > Phyllodocida > Nereididae > Alitta > Alitta virens. Next base: position 70,216,809 of record OW028573.1, read on the forward strand.
CAAGTTTCAAGAAATTCCCCTTCTTGCAGTCGAATACAATACTTCTGGTGCTGCAAACAAACATATACACTATTCATAGCACCTGAGAATCTGCTGAGGTCATGATAGACTAGTCTTATTCTTAGTAATGGATAATGACTAAATAATTACCAGAAATTATGATGCAAATGAAAAGGCTCCAATAACTCTTTGTCATAACCTTTTACATCTACCAAGTACTTAGTCATGCCTTCATGGATGACCTAAAAATATAAATAAAATCATTGTCAGACACACACACATACATTAGGTACAATATATGGGGGTCCATATCTCCTAATAACTACCTAACTACTGAGTATTATTGTATGGCACTGTAAAAACGAATTCACAAAACAACAGTATGAAGCAACTCAACTGCTCGTCCAATACAAATATAACAATGAGTCCCAATGTCTTCTAATGTAAGATTGCCAAAAGGCGTCACTACTAATAACATTCATAATAATACTATTTTCAGACCTGTTGATCCTTTCACTAAATTTATAGACAGGATTTCTAATAACTGCTTCAAAGGTGCTAACTCTATGACTAGTGAACATCAGACTAGCACTACAATACTTGGGATAGCCCATCAGACCACGAAATGCATTGTTATATGCCACCCCTTAGCTTTTTAAGGGTAGACATATTGTATCTGCGCCACAAGTAACATGTGTACATGGGATAACAGTAGGATTTAAATAAGATTTTCTTAACAGTACTTGAACACATAAAAAATTTATGAACAAGAACATTACACTGAATGTACAAGCTTCTACATTGTCTCAATATATCCATGTCATCAGATGCATTTGAAGGTATAATATGTCCCAAATACTGAACATGATCTACTTCATTAATTAAATCATGGCTAATGCAGAAAGAAGGCAGAGCAACATGCATTATGTACAAACTCCTTACCACCAAAATTGCACTTTTATTACAATTGTACTTGATGTCATGGGTATTATCACCAATTATGGCAAATGCTACTGACTGGAGTCTATCGTAAAATATTCGACGGTAGCTAAAGGTTTATGACTAAAGCTAGATTGCACCTACCCTGAACAGATGTGGGATGTTGTTAACAGCAACAGTCATGTCAATATCAAAACCAAAGGCATCAAAACTCCCCAAAGTGAAGGGGGATGGGCGGTTAGCACTGGACATCTTTCTTCTACCAAATGTAGGTCTATGAATGCAGCTTGGCAACTTGTGCAAATTATATGACCTAGATAGGAGCCACAATCTTTTCAAAGTGCATGACATTGAAGCACTCCGACCACATGGGGCTTTGCATTCAAGGTAATATCATAAGTCTTATGTTAACCATTTTACCTTCAGAGCGATAATTGACAAAATGCCAACGTCTTCTTAACACAGCAGATGTCGCTACCGTACTCCAGAATCGCGCGCCACCTTCATGGAAATGACAGAATTATCATAGGCACTGAGTATTGCAGATAGTTCTGTATAAAATGTATAGTACAGGGAAGTAAATGGTGATCGTGGGGTAAATATAGAAAAATTAATCTACTCGGAATATAAAGCTATATATAGTTATGGTTTGGTCATTTGCGGAACTATCATGGAATATTATATATGACACGGTTAAATCCCCAGACTTAAAAATAACTTTATTTATCATGTTGGTACACAGCTATACTTTCAGTTATGTTTCATGCATTATATGCATTACTTGGTGTTGAAAGAGTACGTATCACACAAATGGCATATATATATTTATACACATGTGCGATTAGCCAGTAATGTTGAACGTTCTAAATAAAATGAACAAAATTAAATTATGACGTACAAACTTTATTTATTGTACAAAAATACATATTTTGATATCAAGTTACAAAGTTCACAGTCATGGCTGTACCGTAACGGAGGTATTATCGACAGGGCGGTATTTTCGACACTCACATTAAAATTAACAATTTAATTTTATTTTTTTCTTAAACTAATTCAAGTGTCGAAAATACCCGCCCTGTCGATAATACCCTACTTTACGGTCTAACATTTCCCTTAATAAAAATGTTTCTGAGCATACCTATTCATTATTTTTTTATGATATTGAAGCTAAATGCATGAATTTGTTCAGAAATTAGGGTTTAGTGTAGTGTAGCGGACATATATTATTTGGCGTCCTTAAAAAATATTAGATATATATATGATTATTTTGACCAACTCATAAAGTTTTGAAAGAAAAATAAACATTGTTCTTTCAATAAAAATGAAAACCGCTGATCGTTCGGGACGTCTTATTGAATTCAGGCATTTGACTTCATATGTATAACTAGCCAGCCTACTTTAATACATGTACTTAAATTTATCAACCCCCCAGCTGGGGGCAAAGAATTTAAAACATTTTTGCATCCGTCATGGCATGCATTAGAATTTATTGGATTTAAAATTTTGTGCTATTAATTTCAATGTTCATCAATCAAGATCATTAAGCGAAATGTTGCCACTTCAGAATTATTTAAAAAAAAAAAGTTGCTTGCTCTGTGAGGTCATGTGACCTGCCATCCAGCCTCGTTCTGAATTTCATTCAAGGGCCCTGGCAACAATGGTATGAATGGTTGCTAAGAACCTTAATCTTGCAAGCGTGGTTGTCGGGGGGGGGGGGGGGGGGGGCACAGTTGCTATGGTGCCACAGGACCTCCATTCATTCAGCTCTATAATGTGTGTTCAATTTTTTTTTGTCACTTCATGGCGTCAGGCCCATTTAATCAGAGACAATACGGTATTGTCTCTGATTTAATCAAGAAAAAAAGGTCACCTATAACTTTGAGATCAAATTCTCACAATATAATTGACATAGAACCAAGATTTTCTGGAATATGTTAGAAATCCTTTTCTGTTATGTGGCTGTGTAAATTGTTTAAGCTAGAAACTCTAGAAAGGCGATGTCGTACACGTGATAGTTTTTGGCTGTTTTTTTTCTTTTAGAGGTCTGCCAAGACCCCAACTTTATGATCAATTTTCATAAAATCTAAACATAATAGAGACATACAACTTGAGTTGTAGAACAATAATATTGTTGTCTCTTGTTATTCAGGCGAGTTACTACTGAATGAGAATTTTCTGAACACATGACAGATTTTTGTCACTTTTTTTTTTGTTCACTTGTGTGGCAAACTCCCAAATTTCGGAGGCTCTTACATAAAAAATAAGATACATTTGAAATATGTTTGTTTCTGAACAACAAAAATGGGTCTTGGGTAGATTGTCGGCTTTTCTGAATCCACAATAGGCCATTCAGCCTCTTTCTGGGGCTGCAAATGACACAAATCTGGTGCGGCTATTGCACCTAGCAATGCTGGTGTGGATGGTTGCTAAGGACCTGTGACTTGCAAGCATGGTGGCTAAGGTGGTCATGTGACCCACAGGAACAGTTGCCGTGGTGCCAGAGGCCTATATTCATTCAGCCTTTTTCTGTTTTCAAGTGGAATTCAATTCGAGGTCAAAAAGCATCCTGTAGCAACGGGACTTACATGTACGTATCACTGAGCAACTGTGCAGCAATTTGGTTATAGCCTGTGGACATGCGCTGATTAAAAACAATACAAACAGGTCAATTGAGGGCAAAACACGCAGCGATGATTATAAAAGGATCCATGCTTTCCAGTGACACCAAAGGAAATTGGCCACGGCACAGTGTACGCTGAGTTATATTCAGTCGAAATGTGTAAGAAAAATAGGTGCAGGTAATATATATAGAGTAGATAACGAGGCTCGCTAAATATGGTCATAAATTTGGGTCCGCCATACCGCACTTTTTCCGTAAAAATATAAATCGATATAAAATGCTGTATTTTATATTATCATGTTGCATAACATATATATAAGAAATCATAATTCAAACAATTTCTGGGATAATTATAATGAAATCTACTAGGCCTATTGAAATGTAAAACAATGTCTGGATCTGTTTATATAAATGCATAATATTATATATGAGAATCATAATATCCCAAACAAAACTGTACAAGGCATGAATTCTGATAGAAAATTCACCATAGCCCTAACCAAGCAGAAATAAACTGTGGGTTGGGGGCGATCACACTCGACATTCATCGAAAGGATGAAATCTTAGCTTGCTGCATTTTTGCAATTTTTTCTTCATTATATGAACATCATTCCATGTTCCTTCATTTTCTATTTTCTTTTCTTTCTTTAGTTATTTATTTATTTTTACAAGCAGTCAATAACATCTTTGAATGTCTGATAAACACAATTAACAACTTTACATTAACTGTACATTAACATCACTGTCTATCTAAAATGCTGTAAGTTTGTGGGACTTCATATAAAATCACAGTTGAGCAACTTCTGCAGTAGTCATCATTTCTTTCTTCATCTATTTGTAGAGGTTGTTAGGGGGAGGTGGTTGCTGAGCTGCAGGATAGGGAAGTGGAGAAGTTGTCAGGTATTGAGGAGGGGGGTATGCTGCAAAAAAAAAAGCATTTAATTTTATTACCCACCATCTTAAAATTTCTTTCATCGGAGGTTTAATTGTCGTAAAAATAATCAGTAGGCCTAGAGTCTAATCAGCGAAATTGTATGCAGTTTTTCCTAGACAAAGAATACCAAAATTAGGAATTTTCATACATTTCAGTGTTGTAACATGACAACAAAACATTTTGCATTGATTAACCTTCCATTTAGAATCTCTTTAAAAAAAAAAAACATTTGCAAGTCATGAATGTGGTATGCTTACCTGATGCATATGTAGGGGGCATGGGGCCACTATAGCCTTGAGGAGCAGGCTGAGCAGCAGGCTGAGCAGCAGGATAACCAGCAGGGTTACCAGCAGGAGTTTGGTTGCTGTAACCATAATTTACCATTCCTGGAGCACTAGACTGGGTGTATACTACTGTCGTTGCACCAGTTGTTGTAGGTCCATTAGCTACAAATAATTCAAAAACAACATTAAGCTAAAGTAGTGGATAATAGACTCTTTTAATTCTAAAATCTACAACCAATAATACCTAATTTCACACAGCCATTCGCATTACCAAGGATATACTCGGTGGCCTGAAGTGTCACACATAGACTGAGATAATTGCTAATTACAGTGACAAGACTTTTTCTTTTTTAAAGTCAACACCCAACTTGTGACCTAAATCAATACAGTCATTACAGGAGATTTCAAATACCTGGAAATTATAAATCCCAGAAGACGTCAAGTGAATCCAGGACTTCAAATGGCCAAGGAAGTACAATGGCAGTCCTGCAGGCTGGATTCACATGGCGTCCTCTTGACGTTGGTTTCCAAGTCTACATTTGTTAATTTGATCGGAATGTTTGTTTTGTTTAGAATAAATTTGCTAATATTATTGTTGCATTTAAATAGAAGCCTTGCATCAGATTCTACTTTAGTAAGTTCATCAAGAGTTTCTTCAGCCAATTCCATAAACTTGGAAACTAAACACCAGCAGAGGACATCATGTGACCCCAGACTCCCATTGGCTGTGGATTCACATGACGTCTTCTGAGTTTAGTTTACTGAGTTTAGTTTACAAGTCTGCCGTAGGTCATATCAAGTGACTACTTTATTGTTTTAGGGTTTGCTTCACTGGACACTGGATTATGAAGACCAGCTAAATCTCCAGATTTCTGGGTTACTACCATTTCATTAACTACACACAAAGCTTTCCATATCTAAATACTTTTTAAATCCAGCCAGGTTGATACGTAAGCAATACAATGGTGGAGAGCACTTTTAAAGTACGTCAGGTAAATCAGTTTTTAACCCACGGTGAATGAAGTTCAAAAAGGGCTATTGTTATCACTTGGAAAAATTCATGTCCGTGTGTGGGCAGGCGAATGGGTGGGTGGGGGCGACACTTTCGTTTTATCCACTGAAAGGTATAAAACATGAAGAGAAGAAGCCTAAAACAGTGAAGTAGCGCCTTTGTCTCCCTGTTCAGTCAGAGTTCAAAAAGGTCACTTGCTCTGTGAGATCATGTGACCTGCCATTCAGCCTCGTTCTGAGCTTCATTCAAGGGCCCTGGCAACAATGGTGTGAATGGTTGCTAAGGAGCTAAATCTGGCAAGCATGGTTGTGAGAGGGGGGGGGGGGGGGTCATGTGACCCACAGGCATGGTTGCTATGGTGCCTTTCAATCTCTTCTAACAGTGATGGCGGGGCCATTCGTAGCAAGCATGTCCTCAGGGGAAAAGTTGCCCAGGTGGAATAGAGTGCAAATAAAGAGTTTAAATGGTGACAGTTAGTTAGAACCAGAGAAGATAGAAAGAGGTAGGCCACGGCACGATCGAGGACTACTAACATCAGATATTATAAATTTGTCAGGTCGTCGTTGTTTCACATCTCCTCTGTGGCCTCGCACCGTACGGGCCTGTTCTTACATTTAAAACGCTGGTGAACGTCTCTTGATTGGTCTTAAGTGGGTTTTGCTCTATAAAATTCATCAACTTCCGAGCTACAGGCATTTAATTTACGAATTGAGTGAGTTACTGGCTTCGTCCATCATCTTGGATAGGGCAAAGCCATATCACCATTCAGCTACTATAGTTTCGTAAAAAACTAAAATCCACCATACACTTAATCTGAACCTCTGCCAGCCTTTCTAAATTTACATCAAAATTTTCTAAGAATTTTCTGGAATATTTTTACCCCACATAATCATGAATTGGAAATTAATAGCACAAAATATTCAATCCAAAAGATGGAAAATTCTGACTGAACCCAAGTCACTCCATTGTCTGTTATGTAACAGCCACATGTGGCTATCAAGACTGGCAGGGTTGTTAAATATTGAGACCCCTAGTTCAATCAACAAACTTTGCCAGAAATGTATGTTGAATAATTAACCTCTGAAACATGTTTTTCATTCAAAATATAGTTTGACATATTATGCAATAATATGATTATGCAAGAGGCTTTGTCACATACTTATGCAAAAAAAAAAAGTTGCTTATTTTCAGTTTTTTCTTCACTCTAACCTTACTTCATGGGAGCAGAAAAGCAAGTGTATAAGCAGCAATGCTTAAATTATTGTATTTTTCTTGAAATTGTTGGGTCAAATAATGCATTTCTAAAACGTCCTGATTTTTTTTCTGCTTAAATGAAGTTACACACGAGTTTACAACTCTACTACCTTAATGGCAAATATTGATAAACTACCAAGTTCAACCAGCTTTATTATTCAGCTACCAACTTGATGAAATACTCGAAATTTGTAGACATGAAAGCAGTAAACAGAGTGGTAATTATTATGTATCACCCCCCCCCCCCCCCCCCAACTCAATCAAATATGTGTAGCCTGCTATATCTAACAGATAAATAAATCCAGAAGCATTTACTTTTGCCTGATGAAACATTCCACTGATCTAAGGAACTTTCTGGTATTAAATATATTTTTTCTTGTAAATCGATTTCAAGGTCAGCCGTAAACAAGGTTATAATTTTTTTTTAAGTGAGGAGACACATATTTCTGGTCATTAAAAATTGCATTTGTCTTATGTTTATAGGGAATATAATTTATGTGGGAATATTTACTGCCGTACGTTAATTGAAATACTGTGAGAGTTGTATCTATTCCATTCCTCAAGGTGTATCCCCAGACAATTGTAAAGGAATTGAAAATTTATTTTGACCTAGCAATTGGAAGATCTACATAAAATAAAAGATTATGTCCCAGTGTGATATTTAATAACAAATTTTATTCTATATTTGCATCTGAGCTTTCAAAGGTGTAGCTATTTGCATTTTCGGGAGACCATAGATGGTTGTTACTCTAGTTCGATAGAACTTCTGGTGAAACATTGTCGAGTGCAATTGAGAAGGCAAATAGAAAAAAAAAAAAAAAACTTGACATTGTATTTGGAGAGTTCTAACTATAATATTGTAAATGATCTGTGTTTTTTTTTTTCTTTTTTAGTTAAACTCACATGTTGCTAATAAAATCAAGAGCTGTAGCCCAGATCTGAATCAATCCGAATGTAGGAATTTAGCCGTCTTGATCTTAGATAGCATTATATATTATATATATATCACCATGCTATTTACTCTAATAGCAATTACGTAACAGTCTAGAAAAATTGCGATCGTTCCGGTTGAGCGAACACCACGTTTTTTGTACGTGTTTGCCTTGCAGTGGTGCGGCGCCAAGGCCATTTTCTTAATGTCATCAATAAAAGTTAATTGTGAAGTTTTGGCCTTTTTGTCAGCGCGCATCATGACGGCGCATTGAATCCTAAAACCTAAGTGCCACGGCATATCACAGAGTTTGTTAAAGCTTGTTACCTAGCAAATGGCCTAGTAATTAAATAAGCTCTGCTCTGATTGGTCGAACGTTCATTTAGTTGGCTAGCTTTGTGGAAAAATCACGGCAATGGACATCGCTCCCATGGAATATTCAAAACCATACTTCTGCTGCTTGTCCAGTCTTGAATCACATAGAAATGATCATTAACAGTGTTTTAATGTGAGTTTCTTCAAATTTGTCTGTTAGATCTTAAGTTAATAATGATTTTTGTGTAAGTAGGTCATTATAAGTTTGTGCGCATCATGGCCGTGCAGATTAATTAGGACAACAAAGTTCCGATCCGGTCATTTGAGAATAGCATGACAGTAGATTTCATTCTGGCCAATCTCTAAACATAAAAGCCCTATGGGATCCGTCATATACAGGTGCCCAAACAGTGCACAACTATAGCAACATTAAATAGCTGTAATACATTTTAGCTGAAATAGAATATACGACTATAATGGGAGGGTCTATTATGTAGTTCGGCAAGAATAATATGCAGACTGACTGTCAGTAGTTGATTCACAGTTAATTTGTGCAGATTTAGTAATTTTGCATTTATAATGCAGTTTACAATGCTGCACTATGCAGTTACATGGCTGGAAATGAGCTATGCTCACTTCAAAGGCCAGAGATTGACTGTTCAATTTCGCGTGATGCGGTTCTTTTTATAGACTTATGGACTCGCCCGGCCGAGTCCACTTCCGCCATATTCCTAGTATGCTGATAGCTGCCAAAACAAGGCAAATTTTGCAATTTCGAGAGGGATTGGATACCGTTTCTGTTAAGAATCGAATTCTTTGACGTTCTAGCTTTTATTTGATGTATAGTTTGTGAAAATTGATCAACTTTTGCCAAAGTTATGCAGTCCGGTCGTCGTGGATAGAGAGCACTCGCTTTGTTCATGTCAAATGTCAATTGTCAACGAACAACATTAACGCTTGTTTGTCACAATATAGGATGTCTAGTAGCTGAACTACATAATATTATATTTGGTAAAGGGATTTTGAACAGTGTTATTGGCGCTTGTGTACTATGTGGCCATTTGCTGAGGGTTTGCTGCGGCACAGCCTATGTTTGTTAAATTTAGCTGCTGACACGAAACAATACAAAGATATTAAAACAACACATAATATTAAAATCTATACATACTTGAAATGACACGTCCATGTTGTCTTCGTTTATAGAGTGGACATGCGGCACAGCAACAGCAGGAGATGAGAACTATGAAGAATATGAGGCCTCCGACCACAACGATTATGCCAATAATGGTTCTCCTGTCAAAACCATGCATTCTCAAATGAAATTATAAGTCCCAAACAATCTTCTGGAAGTTAATATCTTAAGAGATTTGTTAAATTATTATTTTCTTTACACCACAAGTAGGCCTATGGGAAGATATGTTCCTGTTTTGCCAAATAGATATGAACCTATTTTCAGTTCTCTGAAATCATCGCCTTTCGGCTTAGATACCATAGTAGAGCGTACCTTTCAAGCCAACATTGATTTATTTTGGATGTAGTCCAATCAGATATTAAAAACTTATAAATTTAATGAATACCATTTCATTTCTAATATGATCTCGTCTACATTAAAGAACAATACCCAATGTTAACAGAATTTGGCAAGTTTTGCTAATTGGATCATTTCAGCGCTGTTGCCATGAAGGGGCTTACATATATACAGGTGCCCAAACAGTGCACAACTATAGCAACATTAAATAGCTGTAATACATTTTAGCTGAAATAGAATATTCGGCTGTAAATTTTATCTTTAGACCACACTTCAACAAGGAAGTTAAAGACAATAACAATAATCCAACAACCACATTGCTATCATATTTGGCCCTATCAACTTCCTGAATATTCATCTGGGATTGGGCAGAATTCGTGAAATATTTATGTATCATACATAGAGAAAAATAATATAATATATATGACCAAATATTTATATAAGTGAATGCACTTACGAAATCCAATAACTATCGTTGCTATAGTAACCATTATAACTGCAGCAATATTTTAGGGTGGAAGTGCCACAGCAATATACGTCTTTGTAGCTGTCAGAAAACCTAGGGCAGGAAAACCCTGACATAGATTGTCCATATGACTTGTAGTAACTGGTACAGTAGCCTGCTGCTGCAGCTCCTAAAACTGAAAAAAAAAAAAAAAAAAAAATTATCTTTTGGTATATCAGTAATTAGGAAAGTCTGGCTGTCCATGTCTTAGCTGTGTCTATGCTGAGGCAAGAATATACCCCACCCATGGGGTAAATGTGTAATATGGCGTGGACTCAAGCCGTATCATCTCATCATTACATCTGGCTCTGGGAGCTGGTCATATACGATTCACATGTGTACATCATTAAACATTGGTGTACAATCATGATCAACTTGAGATAATAATAACATCCAGTGGATCAAACTGATATATATATATATAAAAAAAACAATTACTCAAATATCAGAAAATATTAGCTGAGATCATTTGGCAATTATTATCAAAAGTTTGTCTGTTCCTGGGTAATATTTTTATTGGAGTGATAATGTACCTATATATGCATCAATTGATTTTATATATAAATTTTGACTTCAGGTAACCAAAAGGTGTACGATTCAGTAAAGCTGATTGCATTCATTATATTATATACAGCAGATTTCAGAGTTGGAAACTTGACTCCAGAAAAGGCATGTGAATCCAGGACAACCAGAAGATAGTCACTCCTCTGGAGTTAATGTTTTAAAGTCTTTCAGTAATGCTACAGGTACACAAAAAGTGCTGCTAACAAATCTGTTATTGCTCTGCCATTGCCTGTGGGTGTGGGCCTAATTAGACAATTTGAGTTGAAGTTTTTGTTAAAGATTTAACGTTGAATAAAACCTAATCGCTTATTAATTTCAGTATTTAATAACTACACCATTCATTGTGTCCTTTTAATAATTTTGTATGTTGATATCTTACGAAATAAAAGACCTTTACCGCTCATTAATCTATACTAGCATGTTAATTAAAATATGACCAGGGAGTCCACAATCCTGCACATTGCCCCTGCATTTCGTCTCCTAGTTCAGTCAGAGTTAAAAAAGGTCACTTAATCTATGAGGTCATGACCTGCCATTCAGCCTCATTCTGAGTTGCATTCAATGGCTCCTAGCAACGCTGGTGTGAATGGTTGCTGTGGATGGCCCATAGTAGTAAGCATAATATGCTTACTACTATGGGCCATATTATGGTTAATAAAGGACCTACAGGACCTGTTACCATGGTGCCATTCAGACTCTTTCTGGTGTGCAATTTTTCAATGGAGCAGTCCAGTCCATTTTGTGGACAATAATGGTTGATTTTATATGCTTTAAGGGGAAGGAAAAACAGACAATTAGTGTCATCATCTGCAGAATTTTTATAAGTATGTCCATGCGAGATTTGAAGCACGTCAGTCACGTGGCATTGACCGGAGTGCCTTCACAAACTCTCAAAAACAGGCACAGTTACAAAAGGCATCCCGTAGCAACATATTTACATGCACGTATCACTGAGCAAAGGCACAGCGATTTGGTATTAGTCCGTTTACATGCGACGATTGTGTGTATTACAATAAATATAAACAGGTCAAATGGGCAAAACACGCTGCAATGATTGTAGAAGGACCCTATTCAGTCAAACTGCGAAAAAAAAAATAGTGCTGGTAATACATAGAGTAGATTCTCTTGTCTAAATGAGCACTTCTATCATACATAGCCACTTGGCCAGAGCTCTTACCACCTGCCTACATTTTATTGTACGTGAAGATACACAATTTATTATATCAATATTATAAACAGTACTAGCTGTTCCTGTCTATTTGAGGTCGAGTACTGCATGACTTAGAGCAGGATGAGCAGACAATATTGAGCAAAGCTAAATAGCTTAAATATTTAATTGCTAGCTTCCTGATCGCACGCCGCGGTCGGCTGACATTTAATCAACAAGATCAAAGGTACATCCTGGTAACATCCATCCTAAGTTTCTAACTAACTGTGCGGTACATAATCAAAATTACTATTCTAGCACTCACAAAAAAAAAGAAGAGCTAAGTGAACATCAGATCTCTCAGTGGATCCTTCTATATTCTAATATTGCCCGCTAAAAGTGCACAGTCATCTGCGATCTATTTTTTGAAGGAATGCATTATTGCGTAGCCCTTAAATGCAGTGACGCTGCTTCTTGATGCCAAATTATCAAAGCTTAACACTTACTCATTACAATTAATCTGTATTATCAATGCCACATGTTTCTATTTACCTGTGTACATGTTATATATGCTACATAATGATTTGCGAGTGTCTATATTATACAATATGCTGAACAACACTTAAACGTACGTATATTGCTCCGAATGTGCAGTGAAGCCAATCTTGGTCAATACTATTTTAACTTAAATTTAAGGCTAAAAATAGTAAAATGCCGACTTGAATATTAAAGATGGTAATTAACTCACCACTGAGGAATATGACCAAGTGTAAATTATCCATGTTGCTTAGATCTCTCACACCATTTCCTCGTGAGCATTCGTCACAATATATAATCTGTGCCGTCAAGGTTTATTGGTTTTGTTGCCATAGTGCGTGACTACCACTTGAGCGCCATCTGCAGGTAGCCAGCGACGCTTTTGTTAATATGATAATGCAGTGTGCATGAGAGGCCGCAGGAGGTGTGATTTACCTTTGATGCCATTTTCATACATGTGGGTAATTTGTCACGTACTTAATTGGGCTAACTTAAAATGTTTAATTACAACTCGGTTTATAATTGCATGGAAAACAGATTTGTAAACTATGGAGAACTTTTCTATTGCCAATCAATGAAGCAGATGAGAAATTGATAAAACTACCAACATTTTCTTTATTTTTTTCAATTGAGCTAGCTGGGATCGAGACACATGTATTTTCTTGTCTTCAAAAATTGCATTTGTCATAATAAATGCAATTCCTAGGCCTGTAGGAATGAGCCAAGAAGTGTCAGATTTAAAGTGAAATTAACCAAAAGCAATTATCACAAATGACTAATTAATAGCAATTTGTTACATAACAGTCCCGGCAACCAAAATTGCGATCATTACGCTTGAGCGAACACGCTGTTTTTGCCGTTGACAAGGCATGCTCGCCCAGCGCCAAAGGCATTCTGTGACGTCATCAATACAAGTTTGTTGTGACGTTTTGGCCTATTTTCATCGTAGCTCATCATGACCTCATTATGGCGCATTGATTTAACGTTCAGTTGGCTAGTTTTGTGGAAAATCACGGCAATGGACATCGCTCACATGTAACATTCAAACCATAGTCCTACTGCTTGTCCAATCTTGAATCACATAAAAATGATGTTCTAACGTGAGTTTCTTCAAATTTGTCGGGTAGATCGTTAGTTAAGAGCAATTTTTGTGTAAGTAGGTCAAGTTTGTGCGCATCATGGCCGCGCAGATTAATTAGGACAACATAGTTCCGATCCGGTCATCTGAGAATAGCATGACAGTAGATTTTGTTTTTGGCCAATCTCTAAACATAAAAGCCCTACGGGCGGCCCCTACGGGGCCGCTCCTGCGGCCTATTAGCGATTAGCTTCAACTGCGCTGTTGTGCACTGTAGTCCAGGATTAAATATGACCCTGTGTTTTCATATTTTTGCCGATATTTCGAAATCGTACAGGATATGGGTAATCCCATATTGTATCTGAAAATATTTTTTGCTGGTGTACCACTGTGGAACTTAAATTTTGCCAAAATATTTCAGAGGGGGCCAGCAATTTAGGCAACCCAATCCCCCCCGGCCCACCCCCCTAATGTGCAGATTTTTTTCAATATGTCAGTCACAATAGGCCTGGTCTCTTTTGGGCCTAGGCATGTCCCCGTGGACCTATTTCATATGATGATTATGCAATGTTCAAAGTTAAAATGTTATACATTATGAGGTCATGTGACCTGCCATTCAGCCTCACTCTGAGTTGCATTCATGGGCCCTAGCTGGCAATGCGGGTGTGAATGGTTGCTGAGTTGCAAGCACAGTAACTGTTGTTAGGGGGAGTCAGTTGGTGCCACGTACAGGACCTACTTCCATTGAGCCTCTTTCTGGTTTTGAATTTTCCAATTATTGGATTTAAACTTTGTGTTATTAAATTTCAAATTAATGGTTAAAATCAGATAAAAAATTATTGAAAACTTAGCAGGTGTCACGTTCCAGAGTTTTGGTGTACTTGTATAATAAATTTATTTTCATATATATTAGGTTATTAGGTGTGTAGAGGAAATGGGTTTACTTGGTGTTTTTTTATTTCCTAGTAGTATTTTATTGGTATTAGTTGTCTACAGAGTGAGTTGCTGCATTAATCCTTTTGTGGTGCTGTTAATGCTCACGAACAAGCATCTTAAGTTCAAAGTGCTTTGCTGTTTTGAAGGAGTGGAGTGAAGAGCTCCATCTGTTTGCTTCTTGAAGCATTACACTCAACCACCACGTGCATCTTTTCTAATTTATAATAAGAAAATAATAGCACATGTTGAGGTTACAGTGGCTAGTAAAAGTGTTTCAATTTTAACTTATATTTTTGCTTTAACCTTCTGAAGGTCAAATGGAACATGTGGTCAGGTGACACATGTAATTGATATATATATAAGAATTTCACATGCGTTATGGTAATAGGTATTACTTATATGCATTCAAATATGTATATTATTCAGAGTTGTGAAGGTATTTTGTATTACAAATGGTTAATGTTTTGGGTAATTGCCCACATGACACATGTTATGTAATATTAATAGTCAAGGATAATAGTGTGGTACTTCACTATGGTATATCATCACCGGTGTATACATATATATATAGCCATATTTTTTTGTTAGCTTACAGACATCATCTTACGAGTCCAAGTTATGGATTCCATATAGGTTGGGTGTTAAATTCCAAAGAGGATTGGACAGACATTCATTAGATATCTGGAACTGTACTGTGATACTAATCACCCGATGCTTGTGCAGAGGTGCAAACAGGACTGTTTTTCTTTTAGTGAAATTTAACGGAAGCATGCAGTAGCATCCCTCACACTGTCTGAGAGGTCTGTGCATGCAGGCATTCCTCTTCCATCCATGGGGGCCACTTGATAACGACAAAGTCTTGTCCTAAAGTGGTCCCCAGTCCTTTCAAATATTCATCCATTACTTTTTTTTTATACAAAATGTTAATAACTTGTGATTCTGATTCTGATTCATCCTCCATAGAGAAGAGCAAGACTGTGGTAATATCTTCCAAACCACAGTAATAGGACTGTTCCACCCACACACATGGCGTGGACTGTTCCATCCAACACAGGACTGTTCCATCCAACACATACGGTTGATCATTTTGTGTGCCATGTGTATATAGTCAAATTAATAAACTATTGTTTATATCTACATTACTCTGTTGTCTCCTTTTGAGCCTCAGGGCACATATTCCGTAACAGCGGGCAATCTACCACCAGGGGCGCTAGCGTGGCATTGTAACCATAGTGCAATGGTGGAGTTTTAGTGATATAGGCAAGGGCTATGTCTTTACTACAATCCAGTATCAAATTGCATGCAACGCACGCCAAACATGACTTTATTTTTTGCAAAACTCAGAACAGCTGCATAACTGGCCCGGCGTATCTTGTATCCCCACTCACGTATTAATTACATAGAGATGTATAGGTGCATATGTCTGTCATGAAGAAGTTCCGCTAATATCATCATCATTATCATCAATAATTAATGCCGGCAGCCATTTTGGTTCTGTTCTATTTAAAACGCTATCTCCTCCTTGGATAATCCTTTTATATCCTTCCCGCTTAGCCAGGACCTTCTACGCGTATTTCTCAAGGGAGCTAAGGTCCGGTTTCCTTCCTAAACCTAAATTTGTTGTTTTATTTACTGTTATAAATTAAATTAAAAACCAGAAAGAGGCTGAGCCCCCTAACGACTATGCTTGCAAGTAGAATTAAGGTTCTTGAATGAAACTCACAATGAGGCTGAATGGCAAGGTCACATGACCTCACAGAGAAAAAGTGATCTTATTGAACTCTGACTAAATAGGGGCAATGCCAACATTTGGTTTTTATACAAATGCATGTATTGAAGGATCCCTCAAATCAAATTAAAAAAATTCTGGACAAAGGGGGCAGAGCTTACAGGGTTGGATCCATGCATCGGCTACTGGTCATTGAACCATTTACCTCTCAGGCTAATCATTCTGCTCCAGACGATCAAATCATTTATACTTTGTCCTGTCCACCAAGCAAGCATTGTCTCAGACCACTCAGAGCTGGTACATTAACAATTTACCTTCATGTTGTTGCACTTTTAAGTTAAATGCGACTTGACAATTACATTACTAAAGCCTTTGATAGTTATTTTAATTTTTCATCCTATTTTCAAAATCTAGTTTTTCCAGACAGCTAGGGGCATTACATTACTGCTCATTGCTCTGCCCAATAAGTTACCAAAAATAAATAAATATAAATTAGGTCCAATTGTAATGGTAGTATGCAAAATCATTTATTGTGTAACAGTGTATTAAAGATTTACCCTTGGTCCTGTCTGGTTCCCTGAGTGAATATCACTCAGGTTGGGTCTGGCGAGTTCTGTGATCTGATTGGCTGATATCTAGCATCCAAACATTGTGACGTCACTTTCCGATTGACAGACCCGACCTGTCTCCTTACTTGAGACGGGAACAAGTCAGAGCTTGGTCAGTCCCCAATAACTTCAAACCAGAAAGAGGCTGAATGGATGTAGCAACTGCCTGTGGGTCACATGACTTCCCTAACAACCATGATTGCAAGTCAAAGCTCCTTAGCAACCACACCATTGCCAGGGCCTTTTATAAATAAAACTCAGAACGAGGCTGAATGGCAGGTCACATGACCTCACCAACCTTGGTTGCTAAGTGACGTCACCATTTTCCTGCCATTTCCAGTTCCAGAAAGAGGCTGAATTGCTGTTTTATGGACTGGGAAAGGCCAAAATTACATGCTTTAGAACCTGTGGAATTCGGGAGTTCGGCAACAAAAGACTAAAAAGTGACAAAAATCGGACATTGGTTCAGAAAATCCTTGTTCAGTTCCTTACTTGCCTGATTTGCACAACATTTTAGAAGCCCTCCCCCCCCCCCCCTAAATTAATTGTTTTGACCCAAAGGAATTTTTTTTATATAGATTTAATTCGACAAGGACATTATCTAGCCGGCAGCCATCTTGGTTCTGTTCTATTTAAAACGCTATCTCCTTCCTAGATAATCCTTCTATATCCTTCCCGTTTAGCCAGGACCTTCTACACGTATTTCTCAAGGGAGCTAAGGTTCGGTTTCCTTCCTAAACCTAATTATTTTTTTTCCATTATAAATTAAATTAAAAACCAGAAAGAGGCTGACACCCCCCCCCCCCCCCTAACGACCATGCATGCAAGTAGAATTAAGACTCTTGAATGAAACTCACAATGAGGCTGAATGGCAGGTCACATGACCTCACAGAGCAAAAGCGATCTTTTTGAACTCTTGACTGAATAGGGGCAGTGGCAACATTCGGTTTTTATAAATGCATGTAGGATCCCTCAAATCAAATTAAAAAGTACTGGACAAAGGGGGCAGAGCTTACAGGGTTGGATCCATGCATCGGCTACTGGTCATTGAACCAGTTACCTCCCAGGCTAATCATTCGGCTCCAGACAATGTGTGTGTGTGTGTGATTAGGGCTTTACGTCCTGTGTTTCTGCACCAGTTGGGCTAATTAGGACAGGCAGAGACCATGGCAATGAGACGAAGGAGGAAACAGCCATCCAACTTAGGCTCGACCGGGAATCAAACCTGGTACCCAGCAGTTGGAAGCCCAGAGCGCTACCTCTGAGCTAGGCCTCCGCCCTTCATTTCAGAGGTCAAGACCCTCCATGATAGGTTATAACATTGATAACTTTTCTTCCACACGCTTGACAAAGTACTGCACAACCAAAACTAGACTGATTTTTTTTTCCTTTTCCAGCAACGTCAGTCTCACCATGGAGAAGGCAGGCCTTCTTAAAGATATTGCCTCACTGAAAGACGGTAAATATTCAATTTATTGTTGAGGTCATACTCAAATCCCTGGCTGTCCTGCCCATAAATCATTGCTCTGATTGTTTTGCAGTGTCAAGGACTTGGAACTTGAGGAAAGTGCTATCGAGGTAGCCTCCCAGCAGTGGCCTCTACTTCAGGAGACCAAGCAGTCCGGCAGCCCAGAGGACAAGGAAGACATGTAATTCTTGCCCCAACCATGATTTTTGGTTATATACATTTTATTTCCTTCACAAGTACTTATACATCAGGCAATGGCTTTATCTTGCAGGGCTCAGCAGTTGTCTGTGGAAGAGTCGCCACATCTCCTTAAGTGATACCTTCTTATATTTTTACCTTCTTCTGATATTAATACAATTTTTGTGACTGATTGTCCTGTGCTACTGTGCTTCTCCTTTCACTTTGATAATTCGGAGCTGCTATTCTGAACGTTACAGACAAGTACCAATTCTTTTTTATATACAAATTAACGCTTAATGGTGGGTGGGTGGTGGTTGATTAGGGCTTTACGTCCTGGATTTCGGCACCAGTTGGGCTAATTAGGACAGGTAGAGACCATGGCAATGAAACGAAGGATGAAACAGCCATCCAACCAGGATATAAAATAAAAAAAAGTGATCACTGCACATTTCACGAAATATCTGCGTGTAAAGGAAAACACCTCAGCGCCATCGGTTACACAGAATCGTGCGAGTTACGAAATAGAAAGTTATTAACAATGTTGTGAAAAGTGTGATGTCAAAAATATCAATATGCCAGTTCACATATATATGTTAAGTATGAGAGAAATATAACTAGAGACGAGAATCAAAGTATCAAATGCATGCATGTCACTGCACAAAATCAGGATGATCACTGCACATTTCACATTGATCACTGCACATTTTGGGATCATTACACGCTTATTTTATACCCTGCATCCAACTTAGGCTCGACCGGGAATCCACCCCGGGACCCAGCGGTTGGAAGCCCAGAGCACTACCTCTGAGCTAAGCCCCACCCTTAACGCTTAATGGTGTAAACCATCGGTATATGTCATCAAATAAATGCCTGCATTGTACACCACATTTCTTTGTTTTCACTGCACTTTTTTCTTCCTTGCTGGAGCTCTACATGGTAAAGATAGATAGATAGATATGGGAATTGCAGCCCTCTAAGGCAAGTTCTTGCTGCTATCGAGTGTTGATTGATGAGGTGAGAGAGTCCACCCATGCTACACATTTACCACATGGTTCTTGCCTCAGCATAGACACTGAGTACTAGGGACTGCCAATTTAACGTCTCATCCGAATGACATCCAGCTGGGATAATGCTCATGGACGGCTGGGTCCTGGGTTCGATTCCCGGTCGAGCCTAAGTTGGATGGCTGTTTCATCCTTCGTCTCATTGCCATGGTCTCTGCCTGTCCTAATTAGCCCAATTGGTGCAGAAATACAGGACGTAAAGCCCTAATCACCCACCCCATCTGTAAAAGTATTAAAAATGTGTATTACTGATCTCGAAAAAGGTCTCCTACCACATTGAGATTCATTGACCTGCACACTTGGTTGTTCATGATGAGATTCTTCTTGGCCTGGTGGAGGGACTGGTTCATCATCATCTAAATGGCCAGCAGTGTGGTTAATTTGAAGTTAATAATAATGACAATATTTATGTATAATAAGACTGCCTTGGTAGTCTCGACGTTACTTTTTTGGCATCTTAGGTATTTACCAACAAATGCCATGATGACTGTAAAGGTAAAATTTGAAATTTTGAAATCAGTTTAATGGGTGGAACACCAGTGCAACAGGCTGAAGGCTAACGGAGGAATGGGAGCATTGCATTGCTTGAAAGGGAAAGGAGACATAGCAGTTAAGATATAATATTGGGTACTTACGCAGAAGGTGCAGCTGAGTGGTCTAGACTGAAGGACCCGGGTTCAATCCCAGGCCTGGGCAACCTTTACAGCCACAGAAGACATTTCGCAGCACGCAGTCATCAGCTGGATATACAGTGCCTTCATGTTGGCGCTATGTCATCTAAATGTGAAGATTGCCAAGCACTACACTTCAGATTGGAAGACCAGAGATGTTGTCATTATGGTAAAGTCTCTCTTTAACCATTATCTCCATACCCCCAGTCTCTGCGACGGCTGTTTGACACAAATGATGCCCAGGGACGAATTTTTAGAGAAAACATATGTCAATACAATAGTGCTTTTGCTTTCGCATCCCTGGGTGCTCAGTTAGTTCAACGAGCATCTCATGGTCCTGTTACAAAATTCATGGCCAGTTGTATCACCGCTCAGGCACATTGCACCCAGTAACTGGCCAACCAAGAATGTATGGAAAACTTTGTATCCTTGAGGCAAACCAGGCAATTGATGCCAGACTTGCTGATGCCCGAAACGCCAGCTGTTGCAGGGACACAATGGCCCTTATACATGAAATAATTAATACATGCAATCCATATGCCGCGGCATATCGCCACATGTATGAGATTGAACAGGAGACTGATGCTGCCCTAAAAGTTAACATGCATTTCAAGAGAGGTCCAGATCAACGACGATACAATACACCAAGCTATGATGAAGTTGCAGCTGTGTATATTGGCCAAGTTGAAGCTCAACCAAGTGACATTGACATCACTGTTTATCCCCGGGACCATGCTCACACAAACATCCTCTATATGTCATCTAACTGTGACCCCATGATATACCCACTGTTGTTTCCAAGGGGTGAACTTGGCTGGGTCCATGGACAGTCTCATGTGGAAGGGAAAAGAACACTGCAGAAACAAAGTGACCAACGTACAGTTCTATTGTTACCGACTGCACCAGTTGGGCTAATTAGAACAGGCAGAGACCATGGCAATGAGATGAAGGATGAAACAGCTATCCAACTTAGGCTCGACTGGGAATCGAACCCGGGACCCAGCGGTTGGAAGCCCAGAGCACTACCTCTGAGCTAGGCCCCCGCCCTGATAATTACTCAAAAACTGAGGCTTCACGGTTGGACTATATATGAAAGAACCAATCCCAATTACGTGTTGACAGATACATAGGATTATTGGATTTTGTTCCCAATCAAACTTACCACCTAGTCGCAGTTTCAGAAGAAAGGCTTGCAACATTGCCATTTGCTGGTCATCCTGGATGACGAAAGCAAACTGAAAGATGGAAATGATGTTGACACAGCAATTTCAGCTGAAATTCCCAATCCACGAGAGGATCCTGTACTATTTCATGGTTCATGAGCCATGTGGTTTGTTGAACCAACATGCACCATGCATGCAAGAGGGGAGATGTACAAAGGGGTGTGTGTGTGTGTGATTAGGGCTTTACGTCCTGTATTTCTGCACCAGTTGGGCTAATTAGGACAGGCAGAGTGTGTGTATGTGAGTTATTGTTTAACGCCTCATCAGCACCTGAGTGGGCTATGTAGAGGCTCTCTAGGTTAAGATTGATTATCTATATTTGGTAGTAGAAACCAGAAGCATATAAAAAATCAATAATTGTCTGGGTTCAATATCTGGTAAAGAGATGTTGTGTAAGGTATTAGCTTGAAACAAAGGTCTTCTAAAGCGTTGTGGGTGGGTGGGTGATTAGGGCTTTACGTCCTGTATTTCTGCACCTGATGGGCTAATTAGGACAGGCAGGGACCATGGCAATGAGACGAAGGATGAAACAGCCATCCAACTTAGGCTCGACCGGGAATCGAACCCGGGACCCAGCGGTTGGAAGCCCAGAGCACTACCTCTGAGCTAGGCCCCCGCCCTGATAATTACTCAAAAACTGAGGCTTCACGGTTGGACTATATATGAAAGAACCAATCCCAATTACGTGTTGACAGATACATAGGATTATTGGATTTTGTTCCCAATCAAACTAAGGCAAATGACTTACCACCTAGTCGCAGTTTCAGAAGAAAGGCTTGCAACATTGCCATTTGCTGGTCATCCTGGATGACGAAAGCAAACTGAAAGATGGAAATGATGTTGACACAGCAATTTCAGCTGAAATTCCCAATCCACGAGAGGATCCTGTACTATTTCATGGTTCATGAGCCATGTGGTTTGTTGAACCAACATGCCCCATGCATGCAAGAGGGGAGATGTACAAAGGGGTGTGTGTGTGTGATTAGGGCTTTACGTCCTGTATTTCTGCACCAGTTGGGCTAATTAGGACAGGCAGAGTGTGTATGTGAGTTATTGTTTAACGCCTCATCAGCACCTGAGTGGGCTATGTAGAGGCTCTCTAGGTTAAGATTGATTATCTATATTTGGTAGTAGAAACCAGAAGCATATAAAAAATCATTAATTGTCTGGGTTCGATATCTGGTAAAGAGATGTTGTGTAAGGTATTAGCTTGAAACAAAGGTCTTCTAAAGCGTTGTGGGTGGGTGGGTGATTAGAGCTTTACGTCCTGTATTTCTGCACCTGATGGGCTAATTAGGACAGGCAGGGACCATGGCAATGAGACGAAGGATGAAACAGCCATCCAACTTAGGCTCGACCGGGAATCGAACCCGGGACCCAGCGGTTGGAAGCCCAGAGCGCTACCACTGAGCTAGGCCCCCGCCCCTATGGTAATAGTAGTAGTAGTGTTATTGTTTAACGCCTCATCAGCACCTGAGTGGGCTATGTAGAGGCTCTCTAGGGTAAGATTGATTATCTATAGTTGAAAGTAGAAACCAGAAGCATGTAAAAAATCAATAAAGTGTCCGCGTTGGATAGCTGGAGCAGCTTGTGCAATGCGCACTGTCCTGTTTTAGCCACTAGGGATAGAGGACTTCACCCCAAGTGTTTCCACCCTCGCCGCATGGAGGCCCAGGACCTTCAAGGGCCCCCCGCCCCTATGGCTGCAATCTAATAAAATATGTTTGATTGTTAGGGGGCACCGACAACTCTGGCATACCGGTGCCGGTTCATTGACTAAAAGGTGTAAATGTGTAAGTCTTGAATGACCCATAAGGCATCTGTGATATATTCCTTGATCTTTGCGAGTATTGAATAGGACAGGCAGAGACCATGGCGTGGGTGGGTGGGTGATTAGGGCTTTACGTCCTGTATTTCTGCACCTGATGGGCTAATTAGGACAGGCAGGGACCATGGCAATGAGATGAAGGATGAAACAGCCATCAAACATAGGCTCGATCGAGAATCGAACCCGGGACCCAGCAGTTGGAAGCCTAGAGAGCTACCTCTGAGCTAGGCACCCGCCCTGGTAAAAAGGGTATCCAAAACCGTTTAGAGCTACAACCACACTGCCTGCTGATGGATATCCCCAATATTGAAGGCAGGACAATGGGAGGTTTATTCAAGTTGGCAGCTATGAAGTTGATAACAGGTATGTAGTTCAACCACACTTCTTTTGCTAGAATATGTATTCACATTCATCTGAATTTGTGAAGTTTTCGTTTTCCTTATTTTCTTCTTTATCTTTTACAGATACATTGTCCCATACAACCCATGGCTCAGTCTGAAGTACAATGTACACATAAATGTAGAAGTATGGAAGTATGCTGCTCGGTCAATTCACTGAAATACCTGTTCAAATACATCTACAAGGGTCATGACTGTGCTTCCCTTGAAGTTATTGCTGTTGATGAGATCCAGCAAAATCTGGATGCAAGGTACACAAATCAGACGGTTAGAAGCCAAGAGCGCTACCTCTGAGCTAGGCCCCCTGCCCCAGTTTAGGTCACAATAATTAATATACATTCGGCAATATCATTTTCATTAAATAGTAATTAAATTTACAGCATATAATTTTTTAATAATGAGAGTATTACAATTTTACGGTTTATCATTCTTTAATACCTTATTTTTTAAGCTTTGTTAAGTCTATCTTTTGATACCACTTCTCTGTCCAACAACTGTTAACGAGGAGAGCAACAACTGTTGCCGAGGAGAGGTACAACAGAGCATACAAGCACACAAGATCTAGCAAAGAGTTAAGCGAGTTGCGTCAATTGCAAATTTCATTTAATAAAGCAACATCTTAAATATGTACAATTTAAATACAATGCAATACTCATAATGAACTATAATTTTATTATAAAGCCAGTGTTGAACTGCTATTAAATTAAATGTCAATCTACAATTTAAATTAATTAAAACCTTTTTATATAGCAGTTATCCCTTGAGGACCATGTCTCTTGGTGCATTTCGACTAACAGGCAATGTAGCAATACAATACTAACGTATTGATGGACCAAGAAAGTGATTGCTATTATATATCAATCACATATTCAAGACGTTTTAAAAAAAAATGGTCATACACATGTGTTAGTAAGGGAGAGGTAGACAGGCATAACTTGTGTGAAGTACAATATTATATTTTTTAAGTTCAATCTCATTAAATTACAAAAAAAACCTACAATTACTTAGGTACATGTACAAAATTAAAGTGCTACAATGGGCTACTATTCACCAATAGAGGGAGCTCTCAGTAACTGTGCCCAAACAATTGAGGACGTAATCAAACAATGGGGTCATTGAGTGCAGTTAATGTCATACTTAGATGATGTTATTTTATTAAACAATGATTTGAGCTCCCTCTATTGGTAAATTGTAGCCCATTTAGTAAAAGAAAAATATTACACAACACAGCAGGTATAATTTGAGGACCATGTCTCTTGGTGCATTTCGAATAACAGGCAAAGTACCATTACAATATTGTGAGTTTCACATTAATGCTACTTCACAGTTTGTTACCACATGGCTCATTGATGCCATGCATTTCCTTACTTCCACATAGTCGTCTGTACTGACAACATCTATTTGTTAGCAGAGCAAACAATATGTTTAGTAATGTTTAATGTTTAACTTAATATCATATTTTATGGTCTATATTATCATAGCTTAGTTTGAGTGACATATCGTACAACAGCATTTTGCTTTATATTGCAGTGTCACGGTTTATATGGTTTATACAATTTATGAGAGAAAGACAATAAATCGGTGAACGTTACATCTTGTTCTGTCTGCAATAAGATTCCAACTCTATACAGCTACAGCTGGTATAACTTTCATTAAAGTAGAATATCAAAAGAATAATTTATTTCTGTATGATGTTATACTACAAGTTAAAGTACATTAAAACTGTCCCTCTAGGTGGTTCTGAGAAAGAGGTTTGTAGTTACGCTGTAATTCAAGTGAAGTTTAATTAAAGAAACAAAAACCCCAATTTAAATTTCATCCAGGTGCAAATTCAAACTACAAGCAAAATTTTAAACCCACAATTAATTTTAAAAACAAATTTGTTATGCATTTGTCTGTTTGTAGTTTAAGGCACAGTCCAAGAAATTGAGGATCCATCAACATATTTCTAAAACATTCTACCAAGTGGAAAGTAGATTCTTTCTGGATATTGTAGACATTCCGTGAGCCAGCACTAGAGAGTCACCAAGCTTTGAACACAGGTTTTAGCAAGTGGACTCCCTTTTTGCCTTGGATCTTGGCATTCACATGCTCCATAGTGTCACAATCATCTTTCTCATTTTGACAGGTGAGAAAATTGTTTAAATCAAGAAAGTAAGGACACTAAAGTTCATTACAAACATCATTTAATTGTATTTGCAAAAAGAGAACACATTATACCTGAAACTGGTATTGAACTATATTTCTATCAAGAAGAGAATAAAACCTACTATGTTGCAGTTTACATGTACTTATATTACACGAAATGAAATTAATAAATTATTAAGCTGTTGAAAATTAGAGAATATTGATAGCTTATCTCTTGGAGACTACAGCCAAAAAAATTATTATAGGCCAAATGTTTCCCTACAATGTGCCAGGCGTACTGACAATGAGGATGCCCAAGTGGCTCTCAACAAGATTTTGGAGGGTAGATGTAGACCAACCAATCAGTTTCTGGCATCATTGGGGTTTTTGAACTAATGACAATGTATTTTGTGGCGATGGCCACCTTAGCAACCTAGGGCAACAACTTTTTGCAAGAAGTGTCCCTGGTGCTCTGTCAAAACTTCTTCAAGTTTGGCATTTGAAGGAGTTTTTGTTGGGGGAAAGTTTCCCCAGTGAAATAGGGTAGGGGTGGGGGTCAAATTGTTCCCGGGGCATATTTCATTTGAGGAAGATTAGGTCCCTTCAGTCCAATGTTGTTGTTTTTTGCAGACTGGCTAGAATGATATTGACCTATGCCATGTAGATCCAACCACGTTAGTCACTTTTGGCTTGTAGAACATTTTTCTATAGTAGTAGTAGTAGGTAGAGATTAAAGTGTTAACCACCATGGGTCATTTACGTCAGGATTGGTAAGTGGAAAGGATGGTAAGAAAATAACCATATAAGGCACCAGCAAGGTAATTTCGCAACTATAGAGAGATATCTCAATATATGCTAGGTGCATAAAACGGAAACTTGTGAAAGATCTTGTGGATCAGGGACTGATGTGCAGTTATTCAATTCAAGGAGCAAAATTCAAATGAATTTAGAGGAACACTGGTTCAGCCAACAACACTGCTTGCCAGTTATAAGGGTACCCAAGGCAAATTATAGTAGGGACTGTTTGAGGAGCCTGCATTTTACATAACAGGTGAAGTAGCAGCACAATTTAATTTAATAAAGCAACATCTTAAATATTTACAATTTAAATACAATGCAATACCAATAATAAACTATAATTTTATTACTATAACGGACCAGTTAAATTAAATTTCAATCTACAATTTAAATTAATTAAAACCTTTTTATATAGCAGGTATCCCTTGAGGACCATGTCTCTTGGTGCATTTCGACTAACAGGCAATGTAGCAATACAATACTAACGTATTGATGGACCAAGAAAGTGATTGCTATTATATATCAATCACATATCTAAGACGTTTTCAAAAAAATGGTCATACACATCTTTGTTAGTAAGGGAGAGGTAGACAGGTATAACTAGTGTGAAGTACAATATTATATACTTTAAGTTCAATCTCATTAAATTACAATAAAAACCTACAATTAATTAGGTACATGTACAAAATTAAAGTGCTACAATGGGCTACTATTCACCAATAGAGGAAGCTCTCAGTAACTGCGCCCAAACAGTTGTTGATGACGTAATCAAACAATGGGGTCATTGAGTGCAGTTAATGATGTCATACTTAGATGATGTCATTAAACAATGA
Organism: Alitta virens; assembly: GCA_932294295.1. Taxonomy (NCBI): domain Eukaryota; kingdom Metazoa; phylum Annelida; class Polychaeta; order Phyllodocida; family Nereididae; genus Alitta; species Alitta virens. The sequence continues at coordinate 70,244,320 of OW028573.1, forward strand.
TTTGGGCGCAGTTACTGATACCTCCCTCTTTTGGTAAATTGTAGCCCATTTAGTAAAAAAAAAATATTACACAACACAGCAGGTATAATTTGAGGACCATGTCTCTTGGTGCATTTCGAATAACAGGCAAAGTAGCACTACAATATTGTGAGTTTCACATTAATGCTACTTCAGTTTCTGTTACTGTTACCACATGGCTCATCGATGCCATGCATTTCCTTACTTCCACATAGTCATCTGTACTGACAACATCTATTTGTTAGCAGAGCAAACAATATGTTTAGTAATGTTTAATGTTTAACTTAATATCATATTTTATGGTCTATATTATCATAGCTTAGTTTGAGTGACATATCGTACAACAGCATTTTGCTTTATATTGCAGTGTCACGGTTTATATGGTTTATACAATTTATGAGAGAAAGACAATAAATCGGTGAACGTTACATCTTGTTCTGTCTGCAATAAGATTCCAACTCTATACAGCTACAGCTGGTATAACTTTCATTAAAGTAGAATATCAAAAGAATAATTTATTTCTGTATGATGTTAAAGTATATTAGAACTGTCTCTCTACATGTAGGTGCATTCTAAGAAAGAGGTTTGTAGTTAAAGTACGATGTAATTCAAGTGAAGTTTAATTAAAGAAACAAAAACCCCAATTTAAATTTAATCCAAGTGCAAATTCAAACTACAAATTTGTATTTATTTGTCTGTTTGTAGTTTAAGGCACAGTCCAAGAAATTGAAGATCCATCAACGTATTTCTAAAAACATTCTACCAAGTGGAAAGTAGATTCTTTCTGGATATTGTAGACATTCCGTGAGCCAGCACTAGAATGTCACCAACAGAATTCCCTGATGGATCCGTCAACTGATGGATTTTTAATGAAAACGACCAGACATGATTTATTGACTATTCTCTTTGGACCAGGAAAGGATTAGCTAGCTACTGTAGTGTTTTCATTGTAATCTAGATATGTTTCTATTCGATCTCTGCACCTTCGTTCTATCCTTCACATCATCGCAACGTCATTCATACGAAATCTCAGCTGTCAACACATCTCTCATTGGGCTACTTTTCCTATTTACATTTTCTAAAAGACTGTACTCTTGTACAAAGTTTTACACACTAGACTTAAAGCTTTCTCAGGCATATTTTTTATAGTGTATTTTGGAAAATAATTGGGAAAACCTTTACCTCAAGACCACAGAAACTTTTTCTGTGGAATGGGGAGGGTGGGTCAAATTGTTCCCAGTGCGTTTTCCTTTTGGGGAAATTAGGTCCCTTTAATCTGTTGTTTAATTTTTTGCAGACTGGCTAGATTAGTTAGTTAGTTAGTGTTATTGTTTAACGCCTCATCAGCACCTGAGTGGGAGAAGTAAGAGGGCTACTATAAAACGGTAGCTTCCCGTAGTCTACTACAGGCGGTGCTAGTGGTACTCATATGTATGGACGACGTACCTCCAAAACGTACCCCGAGGCCCTAACGGTGCCTCTCTGCATGATCAATGAGTGTGTGGAACGCCAAGGGCTATAGTTTAATTACTATGGAGGAAGTGAGATATGGGGCATGGGGCTATTGTTTTGATTAACGATCTGACAGATCACTGAGCACAAACTGGTAAGCATACAGTGGTATGTGATAGGTATGGACGTGGGATGTGTACCAAGGTTCGGAATTATTGTTTGATTAATGATCTAACAGATCTTGAGCAAAACTGACGACAGGTGGTGCTAGTGGTGCAATGTAATGTAGTACGTGGCAGGTATAACAATGTGTAGAACCATTGTTTGCTGTGTATATATAAAAGGTTGAAGAATGAACTATCCAACACCTTATTTAAAGAATAATACTGCAAGAGCAGTATATAGATAGTTATTTCCAAACAGCTGACATATTAATGGCTGACGTACAGTCAAAAAGGATCAGGACAGAGGGTGCTAGTAATGATGCAAAACCATACATTATTCATCCTGTGAGGGAAAGAATATCAAGAAAATTTGGTATTGAAGAAGTAACATATAAAGCAAAATTCAACAACGGCTTACAAGGAGAACAGCTGATCGGTATGCAAGACGAACTTCACAACATGTTTACAGACATCATGGACCTGGTTAAAGACAAACATCCAAATAAGGAAGATAAAGCACGTGTCACAATCAATCACTCAGGATTAGAGAGGGAGGTGTTCATACACTGCCAACCACAGCATAACATCACAGCCAGTGTTATAATGGAAAGGTATGTACATAGCAAATCTATCATTTTAACATAAGTATTACTTATAGTACTATTAACAGTAGTGTGGACGTATAATGTTATAGCTTGACACACTGATATCACAGGTAGTAATAGTTATATTTATTATTTACAGAATAAACACGGTTCTCCAATCGAACAAATCCCTAAATATCGATGATACGTTTGAAGTTAATATCGGTATAATGAGCGCTGATGATCAAGGGGGCGGATGCAGTAGAGCCATCGTCGATACAGATCCTCTATCTGCTAATTGCACAATAAAGAAAAAAAGCTCGATGGTATTCATTCCTGTAGTACGCAATGAGCATTTATGCGCTGCTAGAGCTATTGTCACATGCAAAGCTAAGTTAGATAACATACCGGCAGCCAGAAAAGATAGTGTTAAGTAAAGACTATGAATCACAAAGTAGCTGTGCCATCAGACTTCATAGACAGTCGAATGTACCCACAACTAGGCCAGTTAAAGTTAAAGAGCTACATAAATTTGAGACAGTGTTAGATATCCAAATCGTAGTTATATCTGGTGATACAGGAAATGATGTGACATATAAAGGCTTGATCTCAAGGCCCCGCAAGATTTTTATATATCTAAAAGATGAGCATTATCACAGTATTACTAGAATCAAAGGTTTTTATGTTAACAGGAAGATATGCATTCATTGTTTAGAAGTACACAGTAAGAATGGTAAACATGGGTGTGATGATGTGTGCAGTACATGCTGTTCAGAATATTGTATGTTTGACAATAATTCGATAGATTGTCCAGATTGCAACTTAAAGGGGAACTAATGGAAGTTTGTATGGTAATTTCAAAAGTTCAATTAGATGTTAAATAATATATTGCAGTGAATGGAAATGTCTTAAACTCTGGTTTGATATGATTTCAAGCCAATTGAAAGTGCAATTTACACCAACCACCAACATGCTGGGGGCCGCCATTTTTGTACACGGCACGCAAGACAGTGACGTCACTTATGTACTATATCAAGGCCATATATGCATTGAGCCAATACAAATCAATTCATAATCCTGTTGATTACAAGCTGTTACATTGTTCATTGCAATTATAACCAGAACAGATAAAACAACAACATAAAGGGTGTTAATTGCAATGTTTTGGGAATACAGCATAATTATAGCTAATTATTGCATTGATTGCAATGAGCAATTTGTATCTAAGAATAGGTATATAGGCATTAGTAGTATTATTTATAGGATAAATAGTTTTCGTAGTATCTATATTTAGTGTATATATAGGGTTAGTGGGGATGTTTTAAGGGCAGCATCTCCTTCTTTACCAAGAATAATATATATTAATTATCAATATAGGCCTACCAGTTTAAAATAAAATATAAATATCAAAAACTCATTTTCAACAAAACTTTGTCCAATACACTATTTTTTTAAAGCTTCACTAATAAACAGTGGACGAATGATAGATAGATTTATTTGGCAACATAATACATTTTTTTGCATACAATGCTGAAATCTAATATAATGTAAACTGCTCTAAATTACTAAAAATTCTTTTAATTAGTACTCAGTTACCCAAACATTCAGTAGTTGTATTACATAGCAAGATAATTGATAGCTGTGTCTGTTTTATATCTGTGAGACCATCCAGTACCACCCAGTACATTCATACACAGAATATAGTTGATGTCACAATCACAATTAAGAACTGATCCCTGTTGTAAACTTTTTATTAAATGTGCAATTTGTTTGCCATACTTTCATTTAAAAGAGATTATATGTATTTACTGCTTATTGTTGTTCCTTGTAATTTGCTGCTTTTGTTTGTTTATTTAATTTGGTCTAATAAATTCTCTCTCACTAATTGCATTGTCTCAAATAGTTCAATGGCAATAACTTGACACTCAGTAAGAACTGCACTGAAACGGCAATTAACACCTGTATCTGAAGCTAACAGTTGTTCTCACCAGAATTGCAATGTCGAGCCTCCAGAATACTTGGCTCTCATTGGCTAAGACCACTCTAGTGACTCCATGCTAAGACCTAGTACAACAGTGACGTATTTCCGGTCAGTGCAAAACACCACAAAAGTAAAAAATGGCGGCCTCCGTAGTTCACAACACGAGCTAATAAATGCAGGATATTTCATTACCAGTGCATATTAACAAATTATGCAAAGCGTGGATGTGGTAACAAAAATGGACAATTTATCAGGGGATATACATGCTATTAATGGGAAGATAAACACAATGCAGTCTAGCATTGACTCTATGCAAAATAGCATTAAAGACTTCTCTAAAATCAATGAAAGATTAGACACTGTTGAAGAGATTTCCACCAATGCAAACTTTCTAGCTGAGAAAAACTCTGAATCGCTGGAGTCTTTAGAAGAGAGGATTAAATCCCTTGAGCTGAAACTTCAAACAGTGGTCATGAAATCTGATAAAACAGTGGAACTGTTAGAAACTCAACAGTCAGCTCTTTCACAGCTAAAAAATGACCATGTCAAACTTGATACTTATATGAGAAGGGAAAATCTGCTATTTCTCAATGTTCCTGAAACAGCCATTGAAAATTGTGATCTCTTTCTAAGGAAAATTTTCAGTGATATGAAAGTTGAAAATCCAGAACAAATATCAATATCCAGGTGCCACAGGCTAAAGTTTGGCAAAGCCCCTAAGCCTATCATTTGCAGGTTCCAATATTTTGGTGACAGAATGTCAGTGTGGTACAAGCGCTCTAATCTGAAAGGCAAGCCAACGGTGATACAAGAGGACTACAATGCAGATATCGTCAAAACCAGGAAATACCTATATCCTGTACTCAAAGAAGCCAAATCGCAAAAATTAAGGGCATTCCTAGTTCAAGATAAGCTGCAGATAAATGATATTCAATACACTGTTGCCTCCCTTGGACAAGTCCCAGACTCACTCAAGTCTGTGGCTACGGGCTGTAAGCAATCTGCTAACGTCACAGCATTTTTCACCGAGAAGAATCCTCTTTCAAATTTCTTTCCTGCTCCTTTCAAAGAAGGTCCCAATCAATTTAACTCTGTTGAACAATATTTCCAACATTGCAAAGCCGTTATGTTTGTAGATGAAGTCACTGCTGTCAAAATCTTGTTTGCAACTAATCCAGCTACATGCAAGTACTTGGGTGGTCAAGTGAAAAATGTGAACATGGCACAGTGGCACTCCTCATCTGTAGAAAGAATGAAATGTGGGCTTGAATTAAAATTTTCTTCAAATGCTTACTGCAAGCAAGCGTTATTCAAAACCGGAAGTACCACCCTAGCCGAGGCCTCTTCAGACAAGTTCTGGGGTACTGGTGTTGCCCTTGCCAATGCTGATTCGCTTGTCCAGTCAAAGTGGTCTGGCCAAAACACCCTTGGAAAACTTCTTGAGGTAATCAGAGAACAGTTGAAATAAGAAAGTGACTCAATTCATATATTGTCTGATTATCATACCTAACGAATTTGATTTTCTCAGGCAATATGTCTTAATTTAAAGTGACTTTCTCTCTTCTTTAATTTAATCTTAGCCATTTCTTATTTTTTGATGATCTTTTCTTGGTCTGTAAACAATTGTTTGATTTGTAGATATTATGTTGGTATAATGTTTGATATTGATTACCCTTTATTCCAATGTTTGTTTGTTGTACCAAGCCCATTCAACTTGTACTATGGATAGTAAATTCAATTATATTTCACAGTTTTGTTAATGTGTTAGGTATTTCTTGCTTAATGTTCTACAATGCTTTAATTTGCCTGGTATGTAAATGAACAATTATTATCAGCCAATTTGTATCTTACAACTTTCAATCAATGTGTCAAGCAAGAAACAGATATAAACTCACTAAGCTAAATGATTTTTGGTGTGATTATTCCCTTGTTTGGCTGATGGGCAATGTCTGTTCTTTGTGTGGTTAACGTGTTTCAAATTATATGCTGACCTATATTTAGTTTGCTCAACTCATGGACTTTGTAGCATTGATTTGCAGGTTAATTCAACTCAAACTTTCAATGTCCTGTGAAGTACATCTACTAGACTTGTTAATTCTCAAGATGCATTACTCCATTTTTCTTTTTTTGCTGTTAGCCTGAAACCTATTGTTGCTGATTCATCCACATTTAAACTATATATTGATATGGGCCCACTGCTGTGGTCAACTACTGCTGACCCTCTTAGCTTCCATTTTATTTCCAATGTCTAATTATATGTCTTTCAAGTTTTTGTTATTGTTTCACCATTATAATGCCGCTTGTTGTAATTTTGCAGATTATTCAAACAATGTGTTTACATATTTCATGATTACTGGTGCTCTAGAAGCTTCTACCTGGAAAGGATTTCACTCACATGTTAACAATAAGTATAACTCGCATATACTAGCAATTATTTCCCTTACATAATTTTTATTTCAAATCTTTTACCCGTTAATATGTTATCATGATAATTGAAGTTCCCTCCTGTAATATACTGGACCAATCGCCAACTTTAGTTGATTTATTAGTAAATAAATCATTAGTATTTGAAGATGACAGTAATGAACCTAACGTTTATCAACAATCACCCTATTACTCAAGCTTTAATCTACCTGATATTCTATGTTCAAAAAGGAATTCATTGAACTTGCTCAGCCTTAACTGTCAATCTTTGCAAGCCAAATACGAGCCTTTAAAATGTTATATTAAGTTTCTAAAAGACAATAATTGTGTGATTTCAGCAATATGCCTACAGGAAACTTGGTTGGCTAGCGAGAGTGATCTGTCTCTTCTTCAACTTGAAGGTTACAATCTAATATCTAAAGGTAAATCATGCAGTGCACATGGTGGGGTATCTATTTACCTCCATGAGAGTTTTCAATATAAGATCCTAACTCATCTTACTGAAACTGTATCTTGTGATGTTCAACTTCTTGAAATAATTCTCAATAGTGAATTAGTTTCTCCTGTCATTCAACATTTATAGGCCACCCAGGCAATTAATCCAGGACTTACACAATTTTCAAGATGAATTAAATGTAATTATGGAAAATATACAAGGCTATAATCATGTTGTTATTACAGGTGATTTCAATATAGATCTCCTCAAGTACAAAGATAATTTACATACCAATGACTTTCTCGATAACCTACTATCTCAAGGCTACCTCCCCAAAATCACTATGCCAACGAGATTGACTCATCGTAAAGGGACTCTAATAGACAACTTCTTTGTCAAGCTTTCAGTGAGATATTCAAATACAACATCTGGAATCTTAATAAGCAATATTTCGGACCACTTGCCGTATTTTCTGTCCTTAGGTTACCTATTCACAAAAGAGTCAACAAAAAAACGCATTAAAGTTTTCTGTGAGAGCAGGGATTCTATTATGAATTTTAAAAATGCGCTAATGGAACCAAATATCTCTGATGCCAATACTAGCTACAATAAGTTTAATGATATCCTTCACTCGCTCATAAATAAACATTGCCCTATTAAATATAAAAGGTTCAATAAATACAAAAATAAAAATAATGATTGGATTACTACTGGAATCCTTCGCTCTATTGCTTTTAGAGACAAATTATATCAGAAATTGAAGTTAACCACAGCGGACAACCCTAGATATTTAGTACTTAAAAAACAATCTGAATTCTTATAACAAAATCTTAAAACAATCCATTCGTTTAGCAAAGAAGTCCTTCTATGCTAAATATTTTGACAACTATAAAAACAATATAAAGAAAACCTGGAATATGATCAACGAAATAATAAACAAAAAGAAGGTAACTAATGCATTCCCAAAGCAATTTTTGATAAATGACAACTTTGAAACTGACCCCAAGAATATAGCTCAACAATTTAACAAATATTTTGTGGAAATCGGACCTAAACTTGCCTCTTCTATAAGTAACCATAGTCATGATACTTTTAGAAAGTTCTAGAAGAATCCGGCTCACCAAACGTTTCTTTTTAATCCTGCAACTGTACCAGTAATAATTAAAACAATAGACAACTGAAAACCTAAGAGCAGCTGTGGCATTGACCGGTTATCTACTAAACTATTAAAACATTGCAAACTAGAATTAGCTCACCCAATAATGTTACTGTTCAATAAATGTATTCAAGCTGGCACTTTTCCGAATAAGCTCAAAATAGCTCAAGTTCTTCCAATATTCAAGAAAAATGAAAATTTGAAAATTATAGGCCGATCTCAATTCTTCTAAGTGTGTCAAAGGTCTTTGAAAAAATCATGCATGCTCAAATCTATGAATACTTTATGAAATCAAATCTTTTCTATCAAAGCCAGTATGGTTTCAGGACTTGCCACTCAACCGAATATGCAGTCCTTGAGGTAGTTGAAAGAATTATAACATCTATGGACAAAAAATTAACACCTTTAAATGTATATTTAGACTTATCGAAGGCCTTTGACACACTTAACCATGATATCCTATTATATAAATTGAAACATTATGGTTTTCGAAATGAGTCTCTAGATTTTATGAAAAGTTATCTGTCAAATAGACTGCAGTATGTTAAGCTTGAAGATATATCCTCTGATCTAATGCCCTTAACAGTAGGAGTTCCTCGGGGGTCCATTCTAGGTCCCCTTCTTTTCATTATATATATTAATGATCTGGTCCATGCCACAGACCGGTTTTATCCAGTCATCTATGCCGATGATTCCACTCTGATGGCAACACTAAACTTCTTTGGTGAAACTGATTTAGAATCCAGTATAAATAATGAGCTAAGTAAAGTTAGCAATTGGTTAAACCTAAATAAATTGTCTTTGAATACCACCAAAACTAAGGCTATGATTTTTCATACTGCCCAAAGGGAAGTTTGTAAACCCCACTTAAAAATGGAAAACCATACTATTGAGTTTGTCGAGAGCTTTAATCTCCTTGGCATAGTGATTGACTCTAAATTGAAATGGGGTCAGCACATAGATATCATTGGTAAAAAGATAAGTAGGACCTCGGGCATTATAAATAAATTGAAAAACTTTATCCCTATCAATGCAATTCTGAACATTTATAACTCACTAATACTATCCTATATTAACTATGGCTTATTAATTTGGGGTGTGAAAGGTAACAAAATTTCAAAATTACAAAAAAAAGCCATTAGACATATGACATGGAGCAAACATAATGCTCACACAAGTGGGCTTTTTAAAGCTTTAAATCTGCTCAAATTTGATGACCTATGTGCACTGCATGACTATAAATTTAGCTATAGAGCAGAAAATGGCAACCTTCCAGTTTATTTTATGACCCTCTTGCAGTCTCTCAAAATTACCAGTCAAAATTACCCCACTAGACAAAATCTTATGTATAGACCACCCCAGATTAGACATGAATTTGCTAAGTGCAGTATTACATACCGATACCCTCAACTTTTTAATAGCATGAGTTTAAATATAAGAGATAAAATGTTCACACATAGTTTTGATGGCTTTAAGAAATATATTAAGAAAATAACCATCAATTCATATTCAGATCACTGCTCGCTACCAACCTGTTATGTCTGTGAAAGAAACTGTTAAATGTGTCCAACTAACTCCGACATAATATATTTGTATTTTAACTAAGTCAAACTTTTATTTGCTGTATATGCCATGGAAAAGATCCACCTCTGTGTACTAAGTTGTACATTTTTAAATTTGTATTGCTAACATTTACTTCAAGTTAACTTTAGGTGGTCCCTCGATAGCGGCACCTAAATGCCTTAGAGGGATCTCCTCCACTAAATAATTTTTATTATTATAATTTTTTTGTTTTGATTATGTATGATTGTTAAATATAGTGGTGAATAAAATGACGATGATTGATAACACCACAACATAAAGGTGTAACAGTAATAGCTCATAATGCTAAGGCTTTTGATGCTCATTTTATACTTGGATACTGTCACAGACAACATACAGACGTTTCACTCCCATTGAAGCCTATAGTGCCACTGACCTAGATAGCGACATCTAGCGGTTGGTGTGGAGCAGGCTGAGGCAGAGTGTAAACAAAGGAGAAAAGAGGCTAACTTGACAGCTGCTGCATGTCATTCATGACCAATGATCAAGTATTACAACAACCACTGTTTATCTAAACATCGTAAATATTTAATAACAACAAAATTACAACATATTCAAGTACATACATGGAAATTAACACTACAGCAATCAATTGGTGGATACATTCACTGACATAATTATAAGTGTGTGAGTGTCAACATTTTCCTATTTATCTTTTAATGAGGTGCATTCATCATTCTGTTTTGCCCCTTGAGAAAATGATGTAGTCTTATTTTACAGAATAGAGTCACAATGTATTTTAAGGTTGTTTGACAACAGCTCAACTCACATATTATATCCTTGCATTTTTCAATTGCCAGCAGTTTGTTTGTAAGCTTTTTGATAGCCAGAACCGACCTACATTGCATTAGATGCGATGTAGGGTCGGAACGCCTGCTATAGGAATTCATGGACGCTCAAAATTACGACACATTTTTCTCAATAAACATGTTAGCATACCTTATTTTGTTGTTATGTACAGGATTACTACTCCGTTTACTACTTTCACGCAGATTTTACTGAAAAAGCCACTGGAAACATCCTTTTTAAGAGCATTTTCAAAATTCACGTTCGCTTGGTTCATACTTTCACAGGTAGCAGGTCGATTCGTCATTGCCTGATTGAACCCAATGAAAACTGGTCCGTTCGTCACCCGAATTTGGTCGATTTGTCATCCGAAATTGGTTGATTTGGCCGGTACACAGTGTATGGTCACTGCTATTATATAAAATATGTTAACTGCCGGTGAAGAACCGACCTTTTTTTGAGTGATGAACCGTCCAGTTTTTACGAAGACGAATCGTGCTGTGACGAATCGACCATGTTATTGATGTCTACTTACACTAAAACTCACTAGAGGGCTCCGGCGACATCACAGCGCCACCCAGGTGCAATGGTGCAGATAAATATCTAATAATTTAGCTTCCTTAGACTCATAGAACATTGGAATCGTGTGGAATATTTTATTAAAATATTTTAATTGTGAAATTGAGAAAACTACGAACTTTCCAGCGCTATTCTGTGTGCCACTAGGGGCGTTGAAACATCGCCAGAGCCCTCTTGTGAGTTTTTTGGAACTAGGCGGCCATGCTTCAAGCTTTGTTTACCGAAATGTGAATTCAAAAATGGCACAGAAATCGATTAATATTGGAAGAAATCAACCATATCTGAGCGCGACACAATAGAAAAAAGGTATGTCTAACGCTACAGTGGGTGTATGTTGTGTGACAAACGTTTACTAAAAGGCTAGTTCCCACTCAAGCAAAAAAGTCAATATTTTTTCATCCAGGACCTTGTAACCCTGTCCTATGGACAGGGGACTTGTAGCTAGCTTTTTGAATACATTCTCTGACTGAATGATGAAGTTGCTGTTATCAACAAAACATTTTTCCAAATCTGCTACAAAATAAACCATGGCTCTTTGAGGAAATATCAGACCGTGATCAGGAGATGTAAAACTATATTTCTTATGATTAAGAAATGTGTATTCAGGTGTGCTACCAGATAATGGTGAAATTTCCCAAGAAGTTGAACAATCATTGCATAAATCTGCCTTATGTTTCGACCTAGCTCTCTTGATGAGATAACCGGCTGAGTATGCTATGACATTTTGATCCTGACAATCCTCAGGTACTTGAGGACAATTTCTTATTTCAGAGCTGATCATGATGGAGCTGTAGTCATCTGCTGTAATATCACTACCAGTGGCACCATGACAGTCACTGGTCTCTTGCATGGAAGGCTGCAGGGGTGGATCTTCACTCACCTTTGATGTGAGACTTTCCACACCAAGAAGAAAATTGTCGATGTCATCCTGACAGTTCTTTCCTTGGATTGGAACAAAAATATTGTCCATTGCAACCTGTCGGTAGGCAGCATTAAACTGCACACTGTCAGGATTAATACAGTGCCCACCTCTGTAACGAATTTGTGAAAAGAAATTTTCTAACCTGTCTTGATTCAGTCTATTAGTATATAAAACTTCAAAAGCATGTTGTATTTTCAACTCATCCCAAAGCAATTTCAAACATATGATGTTATGTTGCCAACCTAATACTGATGGCAGTTGTTTACCCGATTTACCTATCTGTGTGAGATATGGCAGCCACTCCATGCATTTGTCCAAAAATTCTAAGTGAGATGATGTTGGAGTTATGCCTCTTCTAAGAATGTGACTGTCATGCAGTGACCGACTGTTGAATACATTGAACAGAGAGTCCATATTTTCAATAAACTGTGCCGTTTCTGTTGCATCCTCTTCACCTGCCCATTTCCCAAGGTCATGCATGGCTCCTATGCTTGCTGCAACAGTGTGGCTCAGCACCTGAGTAGCAAGTTTCACTGACATGGTTTTGAAGGCAGGTACATTGATGTGTTTGGATGTAATCTTTGGAGCCATACGGATGTTCCTAGCATGATCAAATTTGAACATGTCCTCAACGTATTTCCACTTAATTGACCTGCCATTGAGGTTGAATCCATGCTTTTTCAAGTTGTTCCTGATATTCTTAATAAGGTGAGTAGGATCATACAGTACAAATATTTTTTCTCCATCATGATCAGTAGAGTAAGGCTGGTCTTTGGTTACACCTAATTGTCGAAGCATAAGGCAGTTATTACTTCCTTGATCACAAATTAACACTTTGATATTCAGACCTGTCTGTCTGACTTTAGTAATGCAATCTAACAGTAAAGATTTCAATTTTTTTCCCTCGACTGGCCCACTGGATAGATAATAACTGACAGGCTGCTTCCATTTACCTGCAATACCTGCAACCATGAACACACCAGCATGATTGGCTATTTTGTGTGTTCTATGTGAGCCATAGTCTTCCAGGCCATCAATTAGGTCCTTTTGTCTGTTGAATTGTACGTACTCCTTGATGGCCATTTCGTCATACAGTATGGTGCACAGTTTTGTTTCTGCATTCATGTGTGCAACCTTAGTTTTCAAAGCGTCAAGCAGACATTGGTTCACACCTGGTGACATTTGAATCTGTTGCATCACTCGAATCAATGTTGACACAGAAGGCAGCACAAAAATTCTTCGCAACAGTCGATAGCATTTGGGGCTAGAATGATACAGCTGCAAAGCCAAGGTTTTGTCCCCATCAGTCCATCTGAGGCCCTGCTTCTTTATTCCTGCAAGTCTGATTTGGGCAGACACAAACTTTAATGCATTTCCTGACAAGTGCTGTCCAAGTTGATTAATAACAGTTGATTTGGAACACTTGCGAACAGCTTTTGTGCTTGTGACTCTCCGCAATTTTTGGTCTTGAGCTTTGATCTTCAGATTCAACTGCTGTATTGTAGCTTTGAGGGTTGGGACATTGTCTTCCTCCTTGTCACTTGGCCCCCATGTCCATTTCTACATGCATGGATAGGTCCTCCTCTGATGCTGTAAAAAAAATATATTATTGATAATCTGGAGTTTATTTGTTTTGATATCATGAACTTATTACAAGTGTCTGAGTTCATGTACATGACTTACCTGCAGAAATCCTCTTCTTTTCCACATTGTGACGAACAGTTGGACCTTTCCGTTTAACTGTCAAACTTTTTGGTGGATTCGGAGCATCTATGAGTGTTGGAACAGCATTCCAGTTCAACCCCTTGTGGCTGAAAATGACACAATCAATTTTAAATAATGTGAAATCAAAAGAAAAAGGGGAAACAAATCAGTGGGAAATCAATTTTAAAAACTGCAAATACTTTTCATGTGGAATTTTGTCTAGGGAAGCATTTCTGAGATTTCTAATCCAGATCAGAAATCTATGAAAGAAAAATGGATGCTTTATAGTTATCATTCATATGATATAGGCCTATAGTAGCCTAATGTGATCAAATGTTGGAAATGGAGTAATTACAATATACCTTGTATTTTTGCATGAGTTAGTTAGTTAGTTAGTGTTATTGTTTAACGCCTCATCAGCACCTGAGTGGGCTATGTAGAGGCTCTCTAGGGTAAGATTGATTATCTATAGTTGGTAGTAGAAACCAGAAGCATGTAAAAAATCTATAATTGTCTGCGTTGGATAGCTGGAGCAGCTTGTGCAATGCGCACTGTCCTGTTTTAGCCACTGGGGATAGAGGACTTCACCCCAAGTGTTTCCACCCTCGCCGCGGGGAGGCCCAGGACCTTCGAGGGCGTATTTTTGCATGAACCAAAATAAATAATATAAACTCACCTTTCTCTGTCTTTAACAGGATTTGGAAATCTATGGTATGCAACATCTTTATCCCTTGAACTGTAGTTATTACAGTGAATAGCACAACATTCATATCCTTTGGCAGAGGATTTAGACATGTTTTCTATATATGTATACTTAATCCCAACATGTCCTTTCTTAAGCAAAGATCCTGACTGAATGAACTGCTGAGTTAAATTTGTAACTATCATTATAATGGATTAGGGTCTGGGGTTAACAGGGGTTGAATTAAATGTTAGGAGATGATAAACATTCACTACTCTAGCAGCTGTCAGTCGTTTGATCCTGGATCCCCTGCTCTCTGAATTATGCTTGACTTGACAGATTAATAGACCATTTGTAGCTGGAAACTGAATTTCCTTTTAAACATTAGACTCCAGTGGAGGGTAATTTGGGATATTCAGATTTTTGGTCATATATTGTGTGACATGTAGTGTTAGTATGCTTGTTTATCACATGCAAGTGATACTACAGCCCTGCCTGCTCCACACCACCCTAGAGAGGGCAGCACCTGTCAGTTGAATGGCGGGAAATGGGAGTGAAACGTCTGTATGTTGTCTGTGATACTGTGTTGACAATGGCATCTTCCCAGAAATTATATTCTCTGGTACTAAGATCATGTTGATGAGTATAAACCAAGGTGTGAACATTTCTTCCTATGCGTTTAAAGAACTTACCTAAAGCATTAGGTTTACGTGGTGAACTTAAAAAGGGTGACTTTCCGCACTTAGCAAACTCTCTAATCAATCAAACCTAAGTTGGGCCACTGTTTGCCCCATACTATTATGGTGTTGACTTTATGTCAACAGCAGATAGAACTGATTTCTTCATATGGTACAATGAACAAAGTGGCAAGACATTTAATTTTCAGCAAGAAATGTTAGACTACACACGCTCAGATGTTACGATTCTGAGAGAGGCATGCACTAATTTTAGAGCACTTATACAATCTGTTACACATATAGCAGACTCAAGTGTTCCAGGTGTAGACCCATTTGCTCATGCAACCCTGGCATCCTGCGCTATGCAGGTGATCAGACAACTAATGTTGTACGAGGTTCATAATGTAACCTTAACAGATGACAGGTCAGGGGAAGCAGTGTTGAGACGTGATACATGGTATTTTGATGGTGACATCATTAATCCTGACATTATAGCTACATCAATGTTTATTAAATCACCAATACCTCAGATACCTGCACAAGGGTATGGTAAACATCATAATGCTAGCCAGAAGTCATCGTTATGGTTAGAGTGGGTAAGCCACTCAGAAAGTAGACATATACAACATGCTAGGAATGGTGGCGAGTTCCGTACCGTTGCAGATCCGCAACAGTTTTGCAGGGGGCAGGGTTGAACCCACAACTCTATATTATGATATATAGGATGGTGAGAGGATACGTTATTATGACATAACTTCATTGTATCCTTATATCACGATGTCTGGAGTTTTCCCTACATGTCACGCTACAGTACTTAAAGATCCAGCTACCTTTGATTACACACTACAATCTTATTATGGTCTAGCCCAGGTGCGAATCCTACCACCGCCAGGTCTATACATACCTGTTCTACCAGTCCGATGTAAAGGTAAACTGAAGTTTCCTTTATGTGGTACAAGGACAACACCAGAGTTAAAGGAGGCTATTAAGCAGGGTTACATGCAAGTGAAGATATATGAAGTATATCATTTCCCTACCACAACACAGGATGACGTTTTTGGTAGTATTTTCACAGATTATGTTAATATGTTTCTTAAACAGAAGCAACAAGCATCAGGCTATCCCTCATGGGTAACTACAGATGCTGATAAAGATTGTTACATTGAGTATTACAATAAGGAACAAGGTATCATGCTTGATAAAGATTCCATTGCATACAACCCTTCTTTAAGGACAATCTGTAAGTTGTTTCTTAACAGTGTGTGGGGGAAATTTGTACAACGACAAAACTTACCTAAATCTATTTACATGAAGTCTGTTAAAGAGTACACGCAAATGAAGAATGATCCAACAAAGTGTATAATGAATTTTCATTTAATCTCTGACGATTATGTTGTGGTAGATGTTACAAATACTGAAACCTTTGAAGAGGAATCAACCTTCACCAATGAAATTATTGGTATATTTACCACATCATTGGCTCGTCTACATTAACTGCAAGTGTTAAATAAAACAGGGCGCAACACTTTATATTATGACACTGACTCAGTCATATTTGTTGAACGCAATGGTGTAAAAGTTGTTGAGACGGGCGACTTGTTAGGAGACTTAACAGATGAATTACAATCAGGTACTTATATTAAAACGTTTCTATCAACAGGGCCTAAGAGCTACTCCTATAAATTAAACACAGATGTTACTGTGCGGAAAATCAAAGGAATCACATTTAACTAAACAAATGACACAATTATAGATTTGAATGTATGAAACAAATGGTTTTTGGCCAGGTAACATCACTTAGGCTTCCACAGAGCAATCAAATATCCTGTGTTAAGCACAGAGGTATAGTGTACAATAGATCTGTAAGTAAAGTATTCAGAAAAGTGTTTGACAAACGAGTTATAGGTAGAGACACACACATCAGTAACCGTAAGGTAATGTATTGTATAACTAATTTGTATATATATATATATATATATATATATATATATATATATATATATATATATATATATATATATATATATATATATACACACATAGCTATGGCTCCTGCACCTAATAGTTAACATTATCATCATATGTATACAAGCATCAAATAAATATTAGTTACAACATACTGCAATGTTCTATATCATGACCTTGCTAAGTTCAGCTGTTTGCAATGTTCTATATGTTAACCTTCGGCACGTGACAGTTAATGTAACATACTGGGGATTAGCTCGAGCTTTTCGTGACATATAGAATGCTGTTCTGTGCTGTAATTCTCTACATACCACTTATCGTTAGCGGTTTAATATATTGTGTGGATCTTATGCATCTTTGGATCGTTTTGGTGTATATACATGTACAACATTGACTGATGGATCACACCTTCAAGCGGATTGTACCAAACATTCTTGGCTTCAACAACCCCCCTCGTTTTCAACGTAGATTCTACAGCTTATAACACTGATTGATATGTCTGGCACTGTGTTCTGTCATAGTACATCGTTAAAGACAACTGTACATAATAAAACAATCTTATGTCTGGACAGCACTACAGGTAAGTAAGTCATATAAACACATTATACTATATATATATATATCATACATGTCCTTTATAATAATCATACATTTCAGAGATGTGGGTGGGTAGGTGATTAGGGCTTTACGTCCTGTAGTTCTGCACCAGTTGGGCTAATTAGGACAGGCAGAGACCATGCCAATGAGACGAAGGATGAAACAGCCATCCAACTTAGGCTCGACCAGGAATCGAACCCGGGACCCAGCGGTTGGAAGCCCAGAGCGCTACCTCTGAGCTAGGCCCCCGCCCTATACATTTCAGAGATAGTAGGTAGTAGTGTTATTGTTTAACGCCTCATCAGCACCTGAGTGGGCTATGTAGAGGCTCTCTAGGGTAAGATTCATTATCTATAGTTGGTAGTAGAAACCAGAAGCATGTAAAAAATCAATAAGTGTCTGTGTTGGATAGCTGGAGCAGCTTGTGCAATGCGCACTGTCCTGTTTTAGCCACTGGGGATAGAGGACTTCACCCCAAGTGTTTCCACCCTCGCCGCGTGGAGGCCCAGGACCTTCAAGGGCCTACATTTCAGAGATACCTACCAGTCCTACCAGTAACATATCAGATGCACACACAAGTACACAGAGTACTTCAGAGATTACAACATTTACGCAGGATGCTTACAATGTATCAATGGTGCACAACATAATGGTATATACATCTAGCACTGTGTGTGTGTGTGTGTGTGTGTGTGTGTGTGTGTGTGAGTTATTGTTTAACGCCTCATCAGCACCTGAGTGGCATCTAGCACTGAACTTGATCAGCATAGTGACACACACTACAGGTCTAGTAAAACAATGAATGCCATTAATGTCTACCAGTTTAGTGTATCATGAATTGTTCTGGTATACATTATGTTCAAGGTACGTATGCACAATGTCCAACTAGTATGATTACTGTGTAACCATACCTTAGCATTAACCTTTAAAACTGTTCCCTTCCATTACAGATTGTTATAATAATGGCTGCAATGATACGACGTCTTAGGCGATTGATGCTGCAGATCAAGTTGGATACAGCTATGACCATCTCGCAAGAAGAACTGGTGTTAGTCAGCTAGTGTAATTGTTTAATGCCTCATCAGCACCTGAGTGGGCTATGTAGAGGCTCTCTAGGGTAGGATTGATCATTCATAGTTGGTAGTAGAAACCAGAAGCATGCAAAAAATCAATAAGTGTCTGCGTTGGATAGCTGGAGCAGCTTGTGCAATGCACACTGTCCTGTTTTAGCCACTGGGGATAGAGGACTTCACCCCAAGTGTTTCCACCCTCGCCGCATGGAGGCCCAGGACCTTCGAGGGCCGTCTATGTTTGTGCAAAGTGGTGGGTGGGTGGGTGGGTAATTAGGGCTTTACGTCCTGTATTTCTGCACCAGTTGGGCTAATTAGGACAGGCAGAGACCATGGCAATGAGACGAAGGATGAAACAGCCATCCAACTTAGGCTCGACCGAGAATCGAACCCGGGACCCAGCGGTTGGAAGCCCAGAGCGCTACCTCTGAGCTAGGCCCCCGCCCTTGTGCAAAGTGGTAAATGATGGCAGGAGTATTAGAGCGGATTGCACTAAGTCTCCATCGCTGGATCACGTACCGATCGAGGAATTCTCTTCTATGGAATACAGTCTGTTATCATTCGTAGATATGACTGGGACCCATTATTGTCATTTTCGCACTCCTCCTACACCCCGATGTATCGACGCAAGTTGTTTGCAGATGCACAATTATCAAGG
Source organism: Alitta virens (assembly GCA_932294295.1). Lineage (NCBI taxonomy): Eukaryota > Metazoa > Annelida > Polychaeta > Phyllodocida > Nereididae > Alitta > Alitta virens. Next base: position 70,263,777 of record OW028573.1, read on the forward strand.
AAATGCAGAATCCTGGTCTTGGCACCTACAACCTCAGATCTCACAATAGAGTAGTTAACAATCCTCATACGTTGGCGATTGTTATACCTACAGTCTCTACGGCTTTATTAGTGCTTATATTAGCTGGTGTTGGTATTTGGATCTATAAGGTACGTCATTGTTACATATAGTAATACAGTAAATATATTCCTTTACATAGGTGGGTGGGTTGGTTGATTAGGGCTTTACGTCCAGTATTTCTGCACCAGTTGGGCTAATTAGGACAGGCAGATACCATGGCAATGAGACGAAGGAGGAAACAGCCATCCAACTTAGGCACGACTGGGAATCGAACCCGGGACCCAGCGGTGGAAGCCCAGAGCGCTACCTCTGAGCTAGGCCCCCGCCCTTGTATACAATTGTAATATTATGTACACTGTATATATTATTCATACTATTGATAAGCTTACTTCATGTATTCTATCTATATGTATAACAACAGATACATTGTATATTTATTCATACTATTGATGAGCTACTGTACATATTCTGTGCCATATTACTATCTATATGGATAACAGCAGCTATACAATGTAATACCATATGTTATTCACACTAGTGATGAGCTACTGCATATCTTCTATACCATATTACAATCTATATACGACGTTTGTTGTAGTTCATGTGACGACTCAACCCGTGTTGATACCACCGTTTCCGAACTTCAATGTACCCCTGACGCTCTTCAATGTACCCCCCCCCCCCCCGCTCATGATGACACTGTTTGTGGTTCGAACAACACACCTGGAACTACACCTCTCACAAGCGCAACGACTGCTGGATCCGCCACTGATGTGGGTGGGGTGGGTGATTAGGGCTTTACGTCCTGTATTTCTGCACCAGTTGGGCTAATTAGGACAGGCAAAGACCATGGCAATGAGACGAAGGATGAAACAGCCATCCAACTTAGGCCCGACCGGGAATCGAACCCGGGACCCAGCGATTGGAAGTCCAGAGCGCTACCTCTGAGCTAGGCCCCCGCCCTCCGCCACTGATGTGAAAGTGAAACTGACATACACTAATGCCCAGGTGATGGTGGTGATTAGGGTTTTACGTCCTGTATTTCTGTACCTGATGGGCTAATTAGGGACCATGGCAATGAGACGAAGGATGAAACAGCCATCCAACATAGGCTCGACCGGGAATTGAACCCGGGACCCAGCGGTTGGAAGCCCAGAGCGTTACCTCTGAGCTAGGCCCCCGCCCTTGTGCAAAATGGTAAATGATGGCAGGAGTATTAGAGCGGATTGCACTAAGTCTCCATCGCTGGATCACGTACCGATCGAGGAATTCTCTTCTATGGAATACAGTCTGTTATCATTCGTAGATATGACTGGGACCCATTATTGTCATTTACGCACTC